>JAGYVD010000001.1:0-4800000 GCA_021209875.1 Rosellinia necatrix | reverse complement strand
GGCATGAGGCTAGATTTGGGGTAACTGAGCTACAAGATAAACAAACATTGGCACCAGCGTAAAATTTCTTCTCTACTACACTAGGAAGCTTCAAAACTTGGCGCCAGTATTCACGCTCTTATGCTCTAGATAAACACTGTCCGTACTCGAGCACTCTCATAGTGACAGAGTGGCAGAGATTCAATTCAAGCAGCAAGGTAATTATTAAGCGCCATTAGCCGTGCACGGATTTACTGCCGAGCTTCTTAGGTGAAGGCTAGATAGCGAATGAACTGGGCAGCGAGTGGACTGCTAGGTAGATAACCTACCTAACCAAGACCTGTCCGAATAGAAAAAAAGCCCCGATTACGAAACACATGATGCAAGCATATGGTAGTATCGCAGGCTGTGTTGCACCTGGGTGGCGGCAGGCAAAGTGCCTGCTCCAAGAGCCAATCAGCAGGAGCGGGAAACGCTAGCTGCCGGACAGTATACCTCCAGATATCTGCCAGGCAACCGGGCTTGCCAGGTATCCGTGGCGGACTTCCAACGTTGATCTAGACTACACTAAATGCTACCTGTACTCCCCGGCATTGCAATGTAGGCGGCCCCGCCTCGGGTCCGTATACTGTGCTGTACAGCATATGCAACCCTGGCCATCGACTGAATTGGCAAGGGTGACGGAGCTGCAGGTAGAATCGGCTCACTAGCACCCCACGCTTTGCCCATGGGAGTGCCGCTTACCATGTCGGGTATTACGCTAAACACCGTGAGAGAAGAGACACGTTCTTCTTGACTCGTCCAGCCGAATATCGTTTCTAGCGCAAGCAATGGAACATTACCGTTTCCTTGTCGGGGCCGCCTCTTCTGTGTGTGTGGCACGAAGACGGTGAAACGTTCTCGAGGATTCTTCCGCACCACGCGGTCGTCGAGTCGGACGGCTGCGTTGCATACCCTAGTCATTATGATTCAGGCTTACCTTTATATACTGTACGAGGTACCCGCCCGCTCGCTAACGTAGGTAAGGTACCTTACCCATATCAGACCCACCTCTCTGCCAACCTGTTCGACTGTTGGAAGCAACTAGGTGGGTAGGTGGGCAGGTAGGTAGTGTAGGTAGGTTAGCGTAGCGTACAAGTACATACTGTAAGTCATCTTCCTGCCAAGGCCTCAAATGAGCTGCCTAGGTGAAAACCAAGAAACCAAGACGCCCCCAAGAGCCCCAAGATAGCCCGTATACCTTGCCGAGTGCAGCTAAATCCTCCAGTCACTTCTCTTCCAGTCTATCCGAGCATTTCACCTCAGGCAGCCATACCGCTGACCTGAGATGAGAACTGCCTACCGTAGATCGTGACATGTGGTGTTGAAAGTTCGTTGGCTTGCAGAACCTCAGCCCCCTCGTTTCGTCTTCTTGCATCCACAGCACATTGATTGTCTTCCCCAAACAGGGGTTGATTGCGTCCATCACTATTTGAGGGGCTGTTCGCGCAAGCCCAACGAGCTACGCTGCACTAGCCACCTACAGTAACCACCTAGTTGACCTAGGTACGTACATACACTACTGACTGCACGGGTAGTTAGCAGCCCGTGATGGTGTGGTTGTATATGACCGTAGGAGGCTGTCTGCCTCACCTTGTCGTCATGTCAGACCTCGCTCGATAGAATAGCCAGTTTACCAGGCAACGGGATAGCTAACGGCAATGTGTGTGTGTACTCGGGTCCCCAACGTGAGCATTGTCACCCATCATCATAATTCAACTGTGCTGAGCTAATCATCATCGGGCTTTGCTGTTATTCCCCCGCCTGTATGAGCGCCAATCCTTATTGGAGACTTGGCCGACACCAGATACTACATACCTACTTGGCTCAGTAGCCTACTTGTGCGAGTGCGCTAGGTTGCTTGGTATTGCATATTGGCGTCTGTCTCCTAGTGGCGTGATGCAACGAGCTCGGTAAACTTCACATATGTAGTAGTTATTTAGGGGCTCCGGGTCGAGCCGACAATTCGGCCGTCTACTCCCAAATTTATTTCTGTTGCCATTGCTATATTTATTTATTATCTTGTATTTATCCGCCACCGGCTCTAGCTGACGACTGTCGTGCAGCACCAGGCATACTTACTTACCTCTATAGGTACCTCTCTATGTACAGCGAGTACTCGAAGAGAGCATGAATCCCATCCCATTGATTACCAAAGTAGTGCCTTAGTATATGTTCAGTCCTACTGGCGGACGCGACCTGCAGGCACTCGGATCGCCTGACAACATCCACTGCAGCGCCTCCACTACAGTGCCTACACTACGGTACCTCTACCGATAACTACCCCAGAAGGCCTCACAGTGACACTGTATCAACCCCGGTACGGCTAGCACCTATCCCGCCCCCCAGCTCTCATTAAACCCCATTCCACTGCCCATTTCGTGCCACCCATCCCATCACATCTATCGAATCCGATCCTTTTTCTCCACCCGCTCAGGTTTCTCCCTGCATCCGCTCCCAGAAACACGGCTCCTCCCCTGTGGCTCTTTTCGTGAAATACCACCATACGCCCTCTCTCGCCCTTCCGTTAGGACACTGTAAGCTGTGCCGACCAGCTTCACCACACAGCCCAACACGGATCCGAGCCATCTGAAAATCGGATTGTGTCCTTCCATGGATTTGCAATTCTTCGCCTGCGATTAAACCGGCAGCTCCCTCCCATACTACCTCGCGGACCGTGACGCAGTATTCTCGGCACTCCAGGTGCCGCCCAGCACCTGTTGTGTTGCACCCGCCACGAGCCCTGAGACCCGAGACCTGATCCCACCCTGACAGGTCCTCTGTCAGCTGCAGAATGCCGACGTATCTGTGCCACGGCTTCCGTTGGCACCGGAAGACCGTCCGCTTCTACATCGCCAAACACGACATCGAAGATGGCGCCACCGAATGGATTGTCGCCCCGAGAAGCGAAGCCGCCATCATAGAGCATTTCTACAACATATACAACTTCCTCCCTCCCGTCAGCCCGCCATCGCGAAATACCCCCTCACCTGCCTATCGGAAACATCAACACGCGCCATCCAATGATTCTTCTTACGTGTCACGTACCAGCTCCTCTGAATACCACGGCTCGGAGGACTTGAGGCATTCCAACGGCAATGGCACAAAAACGAGGAGTAGAAGCGCTTCTCGGAAGAGTAGCAAATCGTTGACCCGGCCACGAACAAGCGGGCGCGACGAGACTGCAACAAATTCGATCCCGTTCCCTCCTCTCCCATTACTCTCGCCATCCTCGATCGCTACTAAAGCCTCTGATTATTTCGACAAGTCGTCGCCAATCAAACTATTAGAGGAATTCGATCCCAAAGATGAGTCCATGGCCAGCGCGCCCTGGGCCTATGTGGCCGACCACGTCGTGCGGGTGGGCACCTCCGTTTCCATAGCCGATGAGATGTTTCGCTACGAAGCACGTATGAAACGGGATCCCAACAGGGCCATGCATGGTCCAAGCGACGAGTATGGAAGGAAAGTATTTGGAGCCAGCAGTAAAAAAGCAGGGTGGCTAGAGAAACTACGAGACCAGCTGCAGCGAGGGGAGAGCATCAGGTGGTATGTGGTGGTTTGTGGCGACGAAGAACGGTCAGACCCAGTTGGTTGCGAGGAGGAGGGGGAGTTATTAGAGGAGGAAGAGGAGGAGTATGAGGAAGAAGAATGCGAAGGGAGTAGCGCAAGAAGTCAAGACCGAGCATGGCTGCGACAATCCCAATCGACACAATCGACCGAAGGAACGACGACAACCAACCCATCCGTTTTCGAAGGCGGCTTCGAATACCGGTTGCCGGAACTCGCCGGACTGGCGACGAGGACGCCCACAGCCACCCCTGAGCGCATGAAAAGCAAACTCTCCGCTCCACCATTACCACAAAAGGAGGTTCCACTCGTGCAATCACCACCACCACCGCCACCCAAATCGCCACTCCCCCCTGAAGTTGTAAATAGGGTCACCCGGGAGAGCCCTTTGCGTCCGAGGTCTGCTCGTTCCACCATCGGGTTACGGAGGTTATTCTCTCGACGAAAGTCCGAAACATCAGTCTAAACAAGGCTACATACAATCTTACTCACTTGGTTAGGCTGCTGCATAGCTATGTAACGCATCATTGCCCTACCGGAATTCCACCGTTCCCGCCATGTTTTATAGTATAATTCAACCACGACGGTTTTCGAGAGACGCCCCAAGTGGGCCCAGTGGTAATCACGACAGAGATCACTACACGTTACCGACGCCGGTCACGTTTTCCTTAAGCGGGTTGTGACATGATATTACGATACATTCACGACGCCTTTATTTCTTGGGGAGTTTTTTTTTTTATAGGCCCGCAGCACCGAATTGGTTGATGGAAAACAATACCCCTTCTATTCATTTTATGTGATACATTCGGCGCGGTGTCTTTTATCCAAATCAGGAGCAATGGTGTCTCATGTCGAATGGCGGGCGAGGATTCAATTCAAAATGCAGCGAGTTAATGTCAATGATACCTTGGGAAGTGGTTGGATGTGGTCTATTTTCTGGGTTCTCGCTGGAGGATGGCTAACTTGTTTGGAAAGGCGTGTAGGCGTTTTGGGATAAAAACCTGAACACTGTATACCACAAAAAAGAGAGGAATTATGTTCGCTCTCCTGCTTAACAGTTGCTATGTCAAGGGAGTCATAGCATCTAGTTTAATATCAATCGCTCCCCAACACTGGAACTCCAACCTATGCTCCAAACCTAGGTAGCTTTACGTTGAGGGAATCAATGCTGCTCTTTATATCCAAACCAATACCAACACCAGTGTTCCCCTAGGGTCATAATACACGATAGGCAACGACGTCCGGAACCAGCCCAGTGTCTCGAAGTTCAAGCGATAGGCATTTTAGAAAGGAGTTAAAACTAAACCTTGATCGGCGAGGATGTGTCACGCGCCCTCCGTCCTTATCCTCGACACTCAGGGGGCGGGGGCCGTTGGCTCCCACTCGTCAACCGCACCCACCTCGATTGGAAGACTCATGCCCCGGAATGCCTAAGCAACTAGCAATAAGCAGCGTCCGTCGACTACGATCGGGGAACCACACGACAGAGGCGGGAAGGTAAACTTGCGGTACCGTATCAAACCTTGTTAAAGGAACTACTGACAGACCACGTATGGGCAAGGCAGTGACTAAGCATTCCTACAACGATGGTGACGACGCAGACCACCACGGCCTTCGCCCTGGCACACGTCCTCGAGGACCTCGGCGGCGATGGCTCCGCGGCACTGTGCGCCAAGACGGTCAGGAGAGTCTCTCTGGATGGGCGCGCGGAGGTGGTTTTATTGTCGGGTCTACGCCTTGGAACGGAGTACGGCAGTCTCCTATCTCGTCTGCCCACCCGAAGTTCCTGCTGGACAGCGGGATCGAGGCCCCCGATCATCCGGGTCGACTTCAGGCATGAGTTTGCGAAGCAACATCTCAACTCGTGATAGCTTATTCTCTAAAGCTTCAATATACTGCAGCGCCTGGTTCCTCCTCCTCCTATTCGAAGGTTTGTCATAGGCGTATTTCTGGTTCGTTACCCTACTTACACGTCGGACGGCCGTTGGGTCCCGGATCGTTAGGCATCCTGCATGCCTGCTCACGGCTTGTTTGCTTATTAACCCTTCACCGCCCCGGCAGCAAACTCCACGACTTTAAGCTCTTCATGGGGCATAGCGGGCAGTTGAGCAAAACACGCGTTCGTGCATACCTACACTGCCTGTCTAGGTTAGGTAAGTTACGTAGGTTAGGTTAGGTCGGGACAGCTCGAACTTTAAGACGCAGCCTCACATTAGTCACCTGCACACCGTTAACAGGAGGACTGCAGCTAAACATATGCATCTGGTTAGCAATACGCCCTGCTGGCCGTATTGGAATGGCCCAGCGGTAGTGAACAGCGTACACAGCGAATAGCGAAAGTATATTTACCTAGTATGCATACTCAGTATCGTTAGGCCTGGGGGTTCGATTCCCTCGATGGCTACATACTATCATCTATTTGTCTTTTTCTTTTCTTTTTCCTTTTCTTTTCCCGTCCTTTCCTTCAGCCTACTTGCTCTTGCTCCATTCATAAAACTTGATAGTCTGCATGCTTTTCACCTTTCACACGCTATTTATCCGTTAGTGCAATCGCAACTACAGCGACAAGAAGAGATTTCAACTATATCCCCGTGTTTTCCGTCTCACCGACGGTAGGTCCCTTAAGGTATAATTTATTCACACGGTCTTAATATCAACGGTGCAAATGCCGAAGGCATCATGTCGTGAAACCAGTCCGTGATCCATCCCAAAACTAAAAACATGACCCTTAAGACCGCTGATAAATCATGTCTTACCACGGTGCGTTCGGCCTTTATTTAGCGCCGTTCGGCGATTGGCCCCGCCGTCGTCCAGGGACCGGACGGGAGGAGCGGAGGATACGGAGAATACGGATTTATTTAATAGTGTATCTCCCCCCAAGCTGACAAAACGCGAATGGCGCTTCTGGAGAGTCGGAGGTCGGGAGCGCAGGAGCACATCGCATGCCTCCAACTTACGCGAATTGATGTAACCCTGCATATGCGGATTGCAGTAGCACATTAGTCGCCTAGCCCGGCACGTTGGTGAATTAGGTAACTATCTACCCTAGGTAGGTAGGCCACTTATCTTAATAGGTAACTATTCCACCTTCCAACCCAACGTCCCGTCGGCAAGTGGGGGCTAATGGCCCTGGCATCATACGTCACGTAGCATGCCACTCTCCGTGGGCGTGACAACGTTGGCTGATTATGCATCTGAGAGCAGCTCTAGATGGCCAGAAAAGCAAGCAATACAGGCCGGACTTAATGGACTTACCGCAAATGGACCTACCTGGGCAGACACCGCACAGCCGTCCTCCGTATATACCCACTTATCTGTGCTACCTTGCCCACAGGTCGGTGTGGGCAAAGTATGGGCCTAGGCAAGTACGCAGGCAGGTTGGAGGTAGGTTGGAGGCAGATTGGTAAGTTTGATGGCCATTCGCCGGGTAGGTACGTGAAGGGATGCTAACTGTGTACTCCGGGCCAAGCCTGCATAAGGTATTAATCTAAGGTAACCATTTACCGGAATGGGACCACGGTAATAGATACCTTAGGTACCTACCCGGTACCTGGATCGTGTATGAGATGACCGATGCCCTCTATCTCCTACCGCTTGCCTCAAAACTCGTAAAAATACGTTACGGGCTACTCTCTGCGGGCATTGCTCGCCAGTCTGCCCCGGGGTCAAATCGGTGGGCAGTTGGGACATAAAACAGATAAGATCGTCCCGTCCCCAACTCCTCAGTCGCATCATTCATCCTCCGCCGACCTCATCACCTTTGTTCCATTTCCCCCGTCCACCGCCCCCCTCCCTCCTCCCTCCTCCCCCCTCCCTACGCCCTACGCCCTACGCCCCACGCCCGCCCTTCACATCACGACTTCTCACTTTCCTCAGTAGAGAACAACCCATCCCCCAAATACCTTGCTGTCCTTGGAATTCGTAGTAACCGTTTCCTGAGCCAACATGTCTTTCCTGCCAACTGCCCCGCCACCGAAGAGCCCTCTGGCTCGCTATCGCATCCTGTCCCCCCACTGCGTCGGTACGAGTGAGCCCGCTCTGCCTTGGTGCCATGAATTTCGGTGATGCCTGGAAGAAAAATATGGGTGCTTGTGACAAGAACACCGTGAACCAGATTCTCGATTTCTTTTACGACCAAGGAGGCAACTTCATCGACACCTCGAATAACTACCAATTTGAAGAGTCCGAGATCTGGATCGGGGAGTGGATGAAGAGACGTGGTGTCCGTGACCAAATGGGTAGGTTTCCCTTTGTTATCCATGTACTTTCTTCGTGGGGGCAATCGGCTTGTAGGCATCGAGTGCATCGGATGTGTGGCTCGTTGTGCCCAGGTCTCTGACTGCTCGTTATTTCGACGAGGCAGTTTGGGTTTGTGCAATGAAGACCAGATGCCTGTCTTAAGCGGCTCAAATTGTAGCCACATTCAACCGAGGCTCTGAGCTCTGGGACGCTCACTAATCAATATCATAGTCATTGCAACCAAGTATACGACAAACTTCCGCGCAGATCATACTGATGAAATATCGATCAATTTCCAAGGAAACGGAACCAAGAGTTTACATACATCCGTCAACCGATCCTTGCAGAAACTTCAGACGGACTACATCGATTTGGTGGGTTTATCCATAATGCCGTCTATCTTAAAAAAAAAAAAAAAACCAAGAACGTTAATATTTACATTGCGAATTAGCTCTACGTGCATTGGTGGGACTTTAGCAGCTCCATTCCTGAGGTGATGCAGTCACTGAACCAACTTGTACTTTCCGGAAAGGTTCTCTACCTAGGCATCAGCGACACGCCAGCCTGGGTCGTTGCCAAGGCGAATGAGTACGCCCGCAATCACGGCCTGCGCCAATTTTCGGTGTACCAAGGTCGCTGGTCCGCTGCTTCGCGCGACTTTGAGCGAGAGATCATCCCCATGACCAAGGCCGAAGGCATGGGTCTCGCCCCGTGGGGCGCGCTCGGCGGCGGCAAATTCAAGACCGAAGAAGAACGCAAGAAGAACGAAGGACGTTCGGCTCCTCCTACCGAAACTGAGTTGACGGTCAGCAAGGCTCTGGAGGCGGTCGGCAAACGGAAGAATACGATTATAACGAGTGTGGCCCAAGCTTATGTTACGCACAAGGCGCCTTACGTATTCCCTATCGTTGGTGGGAGGACTGTAGATCACCTAAAGGCTAACATCGAGGCTATCAACCTATCTCTCTCAGAGGACGATATCAAGGAGATTGAAGCTGCTGCCCCGTTCGATCTAGGGTTCCCGGGCACGTTCCTCCACCGAGATGGCCCCCCTAAGCATCCGGGCGAGGTGTTCTTGCTCCAGATGGGTGGCATCACCGATTATGTGCCCGAGCCACAGCCTATCGTGCCAAAGAGGTCCGGGGTATAGATTACCCATCGCTTTATCACGCGCTGGCTGTGGACAAAGGGTCAATCTTAGCACAATTGCTTCATGTGTGAGCACAGTTTGGAGTCATATATTCTCGTGCCTAGGTATCTGGCAAGAGGATGATCTTAATCGGACCTATGCTATCTTCGCTATTTTCACCATCTTGGAGCTACTGGTATCACCGGGAACTGGCGTAAATGGCGCTGTGGCCCGCATCGCGGTTGATTTAGGTATAGAGGGGAATTGCTCCTCGGACGTATTGGCGCCAGGTTAGCTGATGAGCTAACAGGCAGTACGAGGTACGGTGCTCTTTATTAATAAATAAACAAATATAATACATTATCAACCGACGCTAGTATATGCTCGTAAGACGCAATAATAACCCCTATGCTATGTGAAGGGAAAAGTAACCTAGGAGATCCTTTAACCTTTTAGACGTGGTGATTGGCCTGCCAGTAAGGATTTAATTGTTATTAAACTCTCACGCTGCTGTGTTACCAACCCACAAACTGCGAGATGGTTTAACGTTTCAAGGGTTTCTTAAATGCGATAAACCGTGCAAATATTAGGTAGTTAACTGATTAACAATCTATATCTACCTTTTTATGTCTACTTGGAGCATGAGCGTCTTGATATTATATATCTACAACTG
The DNA here is from genome assembly GCA_021209875.1 of Rosellinia necatrix. Classification (NCBI taxonomy): domain Eukaryota; kingdom Fungi; phylum Ascomycota; class Sordariomycetes; order Xylariales; family Xylariaceae; genus Rosellinia; species Rosellinia necatrix. The sequence continues at coordinate 4,790,371 of JAGYVD010000001.1, read as the reverse complement.
TTCCAGCATAAAATAATGAATCTTAACTGCAATTGCAATACAAGTCTTCCGATCTACCAAATCCAGCTTTGGATCATAGAAAAACCCCTAGAGATCTGGCCGGACTATGTACGTAGCCATCCCGATGTTACCCTATTTACAGATGATTTCCATACGTGTCATTGATTGGCCCCGGGCTTCGTGTCTGAACTCATCATTCATGATCCCGCAAGAGAGGTGCAGGTCGGGTGAACCCGGCTAGGTTGGACAATGGATTTTTTTTTTTTTTTTCAATCGGAGAAAAACGCCACTAAACCCCACATTCGCGTCCCTTCCGAATGCAGCAGGGCATGATATCTCAAGGCGAGAGAGGGGGGGAATGAGGAGAAGGGATTAACCGAGGACGGACGGACAGACGCAACTGAGTAAGTAGCGACACTCACCGTGAAGAAGAAAAAAAAAAAAAGCCCATATCTAAGGTCCCTTTTGACATCTCGCCCCCTCCCCCCCCCGGGGGGGGGGAGAGCGGTGCGAAGCGCTCCGCTCCCTTTAACCTCGGTTGTATAAAATGGATCTCGCGCTCTCGCGCGCGCGCGTCGTTACTGAGGCGGCGCAGGTAAACGATGGGAGGGACCACCTCTCAACCCACCGGCGCTTATTCATCGCGCGGCGTGATCGATCCAAACGTTTTCCCCCTTGCAGGCAGGCGGGCGGGGAGGGAGTGAGTGGGAAGGGGGAAAGGGGAAAAGGGGGGGGGGTCGCGTACCTGGCTTTCCGAGAACACCGGACTTGGGCCGGGACGGCGGGGGGGTTTAATGAATTCCCGGCCGTGGATCCTCGACGATGGAGGGGGAAAATAAGGGGCGAGGCAAATTAGCTGATGGGATTGATCGATCGATTGATTGATTGATTGGCAACGCAGATTAGATTCGCGCGTGCGTAGGCAGGGACGCAATGCCGGTCACCTATGTATGTATTTTTCACTTGCCTATGTGAGTAGGTAGATAGATAGATAGGCAGGTAGAGACGCCTCTGGAGACGCACGGCAACGTGACATATCACTCGCGGGTGGCAATAGCATGATAGAAATTACAGGGGGACCGCGAAGTGATGAGTGGAAAAACTCGGATGATCATGTCATGATAGGGATATAAAAATTTCCACGAACTGTAAGGCATCCATGATTCCTCCCTTCCTCCCTCTCACTCTCTCATCTTTGTATGAAAAAAAAAAAGGATTTTCTTGGCGTGAATCACATTCGCCCCGAATACCAATTGCCCCCTTATAGCCGAATAGTACCGCCGTCAGCGCTGGTCATAGATTTGAAGCCCTACTCATGTCTTTCTCCCTCTTCCCCCTTCCTCCCTTCTCCTCGTTAAGCCCCCCCCCTCCCCTCCCCCCCTTCCTTCTATCTCTACTAGATACTATATATCATATCATTTCGATCTAGGTGTCAGAGAATACGAGAGAAACAGAAGCAGCGTGGTATCCCGTCGTGATGGCTTCGGCTGAAAGACCCAAAAGAAGGAAGAGAGCGGGGCTGGGATGTTCCGCCGGGGAGCGCTGCGCTTAAAAGCGATAGATTACCGAGGTATGCTCTCTTTTCTCTTGCCTCGATGTGATAATATGTGAATTATACATGTCTGCTTACCAGCCATTTGACTCAATGATGGTGTCTGCTGGTCATATGCGTGTATGTGTGTGTGTGTGTGTGTGTGTGTGTGTGTATGTGTGCACGTGTGGCGTGAATATGCAACGGTGTTGGATAGGTACCGTCGGGAAGACATAGACTCCTGTATTGGAGGCTTCTCAGAACTTACCTACTTATGAACGTGCGTCCTCTAGGTAGTGGAGAGCAGAACTCGAGGCGATGTATACATTACGTCTACATATAAGTGGATATCCCAGGGGGAAACGGCAAAGCTAGATCAATGAACACCGAGATGGCTAAAATAGAGTATCTCTCTCGGATATCTATATCCGGGCGTGGGAGATGCAACATGCGGTATTGCTGGTTTGTGCCTTTCTACCACCTACACTACACTACATCGATGATCGGGGTCATGTAATTATGTAAGTGTATATACCTGCCCTGCTCATATGTCATGTAAATGCTGTTACGTTGTAGTCTGGGATGCTGCGTCAGGTTGCTAAAATAGAATAGTCGTGGAATGGAAAGATAATAGTACGGTAGAAGCTCTGAGGTCTGGCCCTCGTGCTCATCTACCGAGGCCGATATGTCGATCATACATCGTCAGTTGCTATGAATACCCTTCCTTTCCCCCCACCCCTTCCTTTCCTCTGTCGTGCGGCGTATTGCGGCGACGCCGGTATGGGAGTCCGGCGCTTAGCGAGATGCAATGGAAAGATTCTCTCATACTTCCAAGCACGTAACGTACTACTGTACACTCGCTTATCGCGGACTCCGCAGCGAGAAAGAAAAGAAAAAGAGCCTAGTATGCGATACGAAGCTACCGTGAGCGGGAGCCATACACATTATGTATGTAGGTCTTGCTACCATACATACCCGATGCTGCTGCTGTTAATGGGGGCGTCACCCCTCCCCCGGCTGTTTCAGGTACTATCTAGGAACCATTTGCCGGGTCACTGTCCTCTTCCTCACCGAACCCGTTCAAATCCCTTACCAGCGGAGGGATCCGAACTCGCCCTTTTTTCTGGGGCCTGGCGCCCGCTACGACTGTATGTTGTGACGTTCGAGGGTGTGTGGCGGTCGCCGGCGACGTGATGTGGAGCGGATGGCTAGATGGGATGGGATGACCCGAACGGGTGTTGCGCAGTAGAGAGTTGGGGGGTGGGACGCTACCCTATAAGCGAAAACGCGGGGTGAACAGGGGTAGTCGGTGTGGGCAGCTGTTGTTCCTCTCGCCCATTTAAATTTAGTAAACTATATAGTTTTGTAGTATTTCTCTTGGGTAAATGAATGAATGAGTGAGAGAGAGAAAAGAAGGGACGTAAAGAGGGAGATGAGAGAAGAGTGCTTTGGAAGTTACTTGGGACTGGCCCTCAATCTACATGAACAAGGAGTGTATAATTGAATCTATGTGCTGGTAATATAGCCCATAATCTTCTTGTCTGATGCTTTTGTGTGTGCCATGCCATGTTCGTTACTAACTTATTCGGTGCGGAATTAGTTGTATTGACAAGGAGAGTCATAGTTGTCGACGTTGCCCCTGTTTGATGATCGAACGATGTGTCGTGTATAGAGGGCAGCGCTATTTCTTTCAAAGAGGGCGGATAGGCCTAATCCAAGTGATCATCCTTTGCTCACTCCTTCGTAATTATGTTGAAGCGTGCTTCGTAGCAGGCTGGATTGTGGGGGAATCCTGTTCGTCTCATCTTGCAATGACCATATCCTAGCGTAGATCTAGGGCCACATTGCCGCGCCTAGTGTGAATGGCTCGGCGCTAAATATCTAATACCGAAGAGTCGAAGGTTGCGAGATTCACTCAGGTACCACGTGAGGGAGGTGAATCGTCCCAGGGGAAGAAAGCCAAGCTTATCACGCTAGTCTTGCTGCCCTAGCTTAAGCATGCAGAATGGGACTATTTATGTGGTGTTCGACAAGTTCTAAGTAGCTCAACCATGAACAAGGGCAAGTCTGGAGGCGCTATATCTGTTTTTGGATGGTATTTCTAACCGTGTTGACGCTATCCAAGCTAAGTTGACTGCTATCTTTAGCCTAAAGTGTAGCGGTAAAGAAAGGATTAGAGGATTTCTGTAATATATCCGACGTCGAACAGTCGATGTAAATTAGTGAGTATCACGACTTCGACCTACATCGCTGAGTTACCTATATAGAACACATGATGGACTAGCACTCTCGGATTCGCAGGGAAGAATTGGGTATGTCTAACGCCCCAGCCCGTGCCAAACAAATAAAAGTAAATAGATAAAGTAAGATAGAGAACAGATGTTGCCACCTCTGGGTATATATGAGAACACTATCTGATCATGCCGTAGACCGCAAGGGAAGAAGACACCACTTCGCCAAGAAACAAGGTAGGTGGGCTAGTCAATCTGAAAACTGGAAAAATTACAACCGAGATCAGCTAGCCAGCTAGCCTCGCTATTTGATTTTATTCTTCCCGGGGCCAAAGCCGACGTCTTTCAATAAAACCACCGCGAGGTCCGGGTCCTTGACGGGCATCGTCAGAAAGAGGAATGGACGTGTAAGCAATATGGCAAAGATTAGTGTAATCAAGAATTTGGCCGAGTGAACTCCGTTTGGTGTGCGTGACGTAGCGCATATGCAATGCCGGTGATTGAACGCCTGGTTCCTGAACGAGTCCGGGGTAAGAAAAGATGGGGAAAGAGACGCGTGCCAGTGCTGTGCTGTGTGTGCTGTGCGTGCTGCGTGCTTGGTGAGGCCCTTCAGCCCGCCCTCCCGGCTCGGTAATAGGGAGAAGGATTGGCGGAGATGGCGGCACACCGGGCCGAGTAGCCTAACCGTTACCTTCACCCACGAGTTTTCCCCGCCCAACCACATGCCATCACCTGCTTCTCGGGCTGATGCTTGGTCGTTCTCGGTGCAACCCTGGGAGAGACGTCGCTCCCTAGCCGCCGTGGCTGCCGCTGGTGCTGGTGGTGCTGGTGGTGGTGGTGGTGGTGGTGCTGCTGCTGGCGTTGCTGCTGGGGACTCGGAATGCGCTGCGCGCGTGGCCGCCATCCGTTCCGAACGAACGACGCTTGCCAAAGCCGGTTTGGGGAGTGGCTGCATGTGCGTGCTAACGCGAGTGTGGTAAGGCTGAGGAGGCGTAGGAGCAGTGAGGAGGGAGGCCCATCGTGTACCCATCTCCGAGATTGAGCGTCGCATCGCAGGCACGTTTTCCATCTGGAAGAAGTGTTCGCTTGAAAGGGAAGCCCCGGTGTTTCCGAGCATAACCGAATGGGATAATGCTGCGAGCCATCTGCAAGCTAGCCAAGGCAGATACACACACACACACACACACTTACACACACACACTCACATACATACTTACACACACACACTTACACACCCACACACGCAGGCTAAGAGGTAGACGATGCCGAGCGCGCGGTTTGACGTGCTCGTAACGAGATGCGAGATATCGTATAGGGAATAGCAGCCGAGGCCCCTAGACGGAGGCGCACACATCCGACGGCTGGATTCCTGGTCCAAATCCACAATTCACGGACCGACGGAAGGGGGGGGAAAGGGGAGGGAGGGGAGAGAATGGGGGGGCGAGGGTCGTTGGTAAAATGTAACCAGAAGGTCGTACCGAGGACGAATTAGCTCATCAGCTATTCAGAAACGTGCGTCGGCGTACTTCGGCCTCCTTGATGATCTCGGCGGCCAAGCTGAGGCTGGGTGCCAAGACCGCCATCCTCTCGATGTCCATGATCACGTCGTTGATGATCTGATCTAACGCCTCCCTATGCGGTACCAGCGTCAGGAGTATATTGGACAGGGACGGCGACATGGTGGCGCCCATGACTAATAACGTTTGGGATACTATAGAAAGCGCGCCTTGCCACAGGTAAGGCATATGTCCGGCATGACTGTGCGCGAAATAGTTAGATTGGGGGAAATTGAAGACCTGATGGAATTGGAGGGGGGAGAGTGAGAGGGGGAGAGAAAGGAACAGCATTATGAGCCATCGACTATACTATAGGGCAACTTACTGTGCAGATATATGCTCCAACTGCCGGATAGAGGCTTCGAGGCATTTGTGACAGCTTTCTCGTACGGAGGGGTCTAGGACGGCTTGTTCGTTGTCCAGCACTGCTAGGATATATGGGCGATAGATGATAGTGCGGCAAGCAAAGAACCGTAAACGTAGCACCGTTTGCACCGGGTCCGGCAAGGTCATCCGGGTGAACGGGAATTGTAAGGGGAGCGGGAGGCTCTCGTACCACTGCGTCAGCTGGAAGTCGAGCTCTGCGACGACGGGCTCGAGACTCGTCGTGGAGGCCATGGAGTCTTTGGAATAGATGAGCTGGCTGACCCGGTTGAGGAGCCTCCGGAGGGCGATCTCGGCGAGGAAATACCACAGGTCATCGCGGCCGACGGCCTCCGACTCTTCTCCCTGGAAGCCTCCCGGCAGGCCGACGTTCTCTTCGAATTGGACCACGCCCGAGTGCGGGAGGTCCAGCTCGGCCAGCAGATCGCTCTCGAAGAGCAGCGCGTTCCAGTAGATGCGCTCCAGCAGCTCCCTCTGGTCGTCGGGCACGCGCGTTGGCGCCATCAATAGCAACTGCAGCTTGCTGCTCGTCGTACATAGCAAGTTCCAGGCCTCCAGGGGCCGTACCAGGTAGAATAGGTAGGCCGCGGCCAGGAGGTGGCACTGGGCGGCCAGGACGCTGTTCGCCGTCATCATCCCGGGGAGCAGCGACCACGCGGCCGTGAAATATTGTAGTCCCGGAGGATCTTCCTGCGGCACGATCCTCGAGATGCTGCCCCGTAGACTCGCCTGCCCGAGAGCGAGCACCAGCAAGACAATGCAGCTCTCCGGGCCCTCGCGGAAGCCGGTCGATAAGGCGGTGCGGTAGTGGCTTCTCCAGGTGTAGGGGTTGACGCAGGCATACCAGACGTTGACTCTTTCGAAATAGGCCTCGATGTAGGCGTTGGTGTTCGAGAGATCGACACAGGGAGTCTTGGCCAGGGAATGCAGCGGCTCCCTCGCCAGTTCCAGCTGTAGGATGATCTGGGGGTCGTATGGGCGCTGGACCAGATCTCGTATTAAGGGCCACTGTAGTAGATGTAGTGCGGCGTTCGTGTGCACCTTGGGCATCGTGGAGATGTTCGTCCCGGGCGTGTGGCTCGTCCAAGTGCCCAAACCTCCGCTCGGGATAATGGAGACGAAGTTCCCCGACGAGTTCTGCAGGACGATATTGTCGCCGCTGAGGGCCGTGCCGTTGCTCATCGGCGGCGAGTCGTGGGAGAGCTGCATCGCGTTCGGGTGGGCGTTCACGAGGCTGATCTGGAGGAGGCTCTCTATGCGGTTCAGCCTCTCCAGAATTAGCTTGTCCCCGGCGTCGAGCTTGATGCCGGGCTCGCGGTAGATGCACTCGGCCCCGAGCTCGGTACAGAGCTTGCATTTCGGCTTCGTGCCGTCGCACCGCGACTTTCGGGAGCGGCATACTTCACACTAGAGAGAGAGAGAGAGAGAGAATCAGCTTCGGGGGGCCCAGACCAGGGACGGCCGCTTGCGAGAGAGGCCTACCGCGATGGTTGCCCTCCTACGGGGGTAGTCGATGGTGGCGTCCGTGTTCCGCCGCTTCAGCGGGTTGATCGTCCCCTCGTCGCTGGGCGACTTCTGCATCCCATTGGAGCCGGAGAGGCCAGAGCCCGACTGCTCGGTCGCCTGCGACAGGTTGCGTGCTTTCTGCGCCGAGCCCAGAATCCCCTCCCGGCTGAAGCTCGGATTGCGCTGGGGCTTGATGCCCGTTGGCGACTTGACCCCCGACGGGCCGTTGATGGCGCTCAGTTGCGGCGAGGAGGCGTCGATGGAGAAGGTGTCCCTCGAGGGCAGGGGAAACGGCCGCCCCGAAGAGCTTGCGGCCCCGGCGGACATAGGCGAATCGCCTGTCGAGGACGGCGGCATCTTCGAGGTGCTAAACGCCGACCTTGGCGACGACCCGGCGATCCTCCCTACTACTACTGCTACTATTGTTGTTGTTGCTGCTGCTGCTGCTGCTGCTGCTGCTGCTGCTCTGCTGTCGGTTCCAGACGACGACGACCAAGTGCGCTCAGCTCAGCTGTTCCCTCCCTACGACAGACCAAGAACCAAGCTGTGTAACCAAAGGCGGACGGCCAACTCCTTCTAAACGGTCTGGCATTTAACCTGGGAGCCGAAGATTCGTAGGCGAGGCCGAAGAGTGTGACGAGGAGGGAATTGGAAAGGGTCTCAACCGGCCCTGCAAGGCACGGCACAGAGCTTATTATGTTCTGGAATGGAAATTTCGGGGGACTGGGGGTCCCAACCTAGTGTGAGCGCTCTCACGCAGTATCCCGGCCGCCGAGTATATCTATCCAAGGCACCCCGGCCGCCTCGAGTGTGTGTGAGGAGCGAGTTTGTCTGGTCCGACCGTCCTGTGCTGGTGGGCTTCCCTTCCCAGGGGGGTACTCTCTGCGTTCCCCTCCACAACGCTTAGACGATCTCGCTGCTGCAAGTAGTTCACAGAGTGACCGATAATACGATGACCGAAACCGCCGTGGCTAGCTCCAGACGCGGGACAGGACACCCAGCGAGAGAGGGAGAGGATCGCTGAACCCTGGCCGCCCTCCCACCCTTGTTTCCGGTGGCCCTCTCCCTCTCTCTCTCCACAACGCCCAGAAAACTAGCGTAAGGGCACCCTAAACTATTCCCCAGAAAATTACTGCCTATCACGGCTTAGGGCTTAGGCAAACGGGTCTCAGCGCACGCGTGGGAAGTGTGGGATGTGTGGGAAAGCGTCCAACTAAGAAAATGGAGCCCCTGCTGTCCACCTCCCGGAATTGGTGCCGGATTCGTGATGCCATCGGCGGTACTCGCCCATGCCTGGGGGCGATACTTGGCCGCCATACCTACGACGGGCCGCGTGGTATACGGCGCACTGCTACGTGCCTCCCACGATCGCCGGTACCTGTGGATGTACACTGGCTGGGACTTACACCATGAACTCACCGAGTGCCTGGATGGACGTGCCTGGATGGACGATGCAGGACACTGTGGTGGACCTCCTGCCTTCATTTCGGGGACGGGTAGTTTAGTGCGTGCTCTCGGATTATGACTGTTCATTACCGTGATACAGGTGGTTGTGTCAGGTGTCTCAGCGTCTTATTTTATCTAGTCCGCGATATGCCTTATTTTGGCACGCAGAGGAGCCCAGAGGAGCCCAGAGGAGCCGCGTAGCACGTGGTAGCTCGTCCAAGTTCATCTGAAAGACGTTCATGAGAGATGATCAAGGGGAACCTGGGAGCAAATTACTACACCATGGCACTGGGCCCTTACTCCCCCCCCTAAGGGTACTATCATGGGTTCTCATGATGGGTTTATTCTAGTCGAGTGCCGGGGGCCCTAGCCATAGAGCGGCTACAACTCTCGCCAGGGAGCATTATACGTATGATACTACGCACCGTTGTGTATGTATTCCCAGAGAGGCTCCAGCGTAGGCGCCAAAGCCTTTTTCAAAACTCTACCAACCCTGATAGGCAAGTATTGCGTTGAACGACACTCAAACTACTAGTTATAGTCCTGGTTGTCTGTCTTCCGCTTGTTGCCACATGCTACTTTCGTACACCACCTTTAATCGTCACAAAATCGCCATAAAAGGGACTGGCGATCGCCGGCGGAGGCACGTACATATACAGCCAAAATAGCGGACCTGACCTATTCGACCCCAGAGCTTGGTGCTCGCTTGGGACGGTCGCGGGGAAGTTGTGGACCGTTGTGGCTTGAACTATCAGCTTCGAAACTAATGCACCGTCATAGACGAGATACAACTCTCTCGAGAGAGACTATGACGCTGAGAGGCTCCCGCTCGCTACCAAGGCGCTGTCTCTCCTGCAATCAGACACCGATAGGGCTCTCGGTTTCTGCTAGTCCGCATGAAATCTTGCCGTCGCATCAGTCGTCATCGGGGCGCGCATACACTGTCTGACTATGTTTATCCGCGTATTACCGCACTTCTCACTCCGGCCCAGGCATGAGTGTTGTTGTCGTCGTCGTTGTTGTTGTTGTTGTTGTTGTTCTCTTAGTAATCGCTACTATGGGCACTGCGCTACGCTACGCTCGAGACCCTGAGCCTGACGGGAAGAAGCATCGTCGGCTATCTGACATGTCCGCAGTCTCTGCAAAGAAATGACGTTAATAGCGGAATTGAACCTCGGCTAGAAGCCGGTGCTCTTACAAGGAAGCGGGTCTTTGGGTTTATAAATAACGAATAACCAACTAACTATCTAGGTAGTCAAATAGATAGTTGCAGTATGTATACAATCAGGATATGGTGCATAGTACCATGACACCTTCAGATCCTGCCTCAACTATCTACCTCCAGTGGGATGCACGGCGCAACAATGTCGGTACAGGCAGCATTAATGAGGCGGGGCCGCCGCGACGTGGCTAGATCTCTGATAGATTAATTACTTAGTCGAACAGGAGAGAGAATAAGCTACGTTTGGTGGGCATTGACTCTCCACAACTCAACTCCGCCGCGTCAGTTTCGGATTTCCACAAAACGGCGTCGTTAGACTGCCTGACCTAGCCCATGAGTTTATGCCTAGTCTAGATAGGTTAGAATCGCACATCTTGAGGGAAAAAAAGAAAAAAAAAAGAAAAGAAAAGAAAAAGACAGAGCCTGAGACGAGCTGATTCCCGTAGCTAGACTAGGCTGAGCGCTGTTCATACGTAGTAGTTAATAGTAGTGGCGATCGGCCGCACGTGTATCCTCCTCTATCTTGAGCCGATGACTAGTTAGTGTAAGTCGACCGGCTGGCCTCCTCCCCTCCTCACGGACTATACCGTTCATTGACTTGCGGCGGCCTAAATACGGGCCGGATCAATTCGTAGTGTACCTCACCACAAAGGCCAAGGTCACGAGGGTGGCTTACTGGCCTATCGTCAAGCATGCTGCGGCTGCAATGTATAACTCCATGCCCTATCTATCGATCCCGGGTCACTGACCTTCCTTTCTGGACTTGTTGGATATTCATCATATCTATCCTGCTGCAACGGCAACTATTTATTGCCAATACCTATTTATTGGGGCTTGTTGGATGGGACACACATCTAAACTACCTAGCTACCTGCTGCGTACATATATATATATATATATATATACATATACATACATACGTACATACATCTTGTATTTGTAGTAGTTACGCTCGCTTAGGTACGTCGAGAATCCTATCAAGCGCTAGAATCCATACTACCGTAGCCCGTTCCACCTATACCCAGGTACCGGAGTGAGATGGAGATGGAGAGGTGGAGGTTTACTTAGACTAGTGTCAGGTCTCCTACATAGCATACAGGGCTGTACCCAGTCTGGATAGGCTGTGTGCACTAACCTACAATCTTTCTAGCATTAGAATTCGTCATTGGTAGGCATCAATCCGACCCAGCGGTATGTTCCATGGGAGAGGCACGACGCCGAGTCAGGCGATGGATGCTAAGCCTTGTAGTGACTTGGCTACGGCTGTCCGTCATACAAATAGGTTGAAACAAGATACAGTAAAGCCTCATTCCCTAAAACAAGTTTGGGAAGGCGAAAATGGACCGTGCTCTCCCACGTCGACCACAGCCATAGCTTTTATGTACCTGTAACTAACCCGATCCCAAGGATTTGACACTGCATTACAGGGCGACAAATCGTCGGCAGGCCGTCACCAATACGGCACTCTATAAGGGGACAGATTATATGATATGGCAGGTGGGTTGTCTCAGCGGGCCGAATACTAATAACCAGTTGGAACTTGGCGAACACCGGGTAAGATCCAATCAGAACCCTAGATGCCGTTGATGGGAACGGCACCCAGAATTAGCCGCCGCTATCGAGGTCGGGTTGTCTCGACTCTCTAGCTCTCACTTCCTCTAGGTATGTATCAGGTTCAACGACAGAAGGACGAGTCAGATCAACCTGATCATCGGTCCTCTTTCTGCGGGAGGATCTGTAGCGCTCGCTCACTTACACGGCTATCTCCTCTCCCTTTCTCTATAAAAAAAACTATGATAAATAACTCGAGGAAACAAGCTCTGCTCTGCTTGCCCTTTTCACGTATGCTGCAATGACAGATATCTATAGCTTCCCACATCGGCGTCGCAACCCCCCAAGGCGGTACTGACACGTCAACAACATGAATGCCATGCCAAGTGGAAAGGCTAGAACGCAGTGACTGACAGAGCTTCAACGTCAGACCGAGGTCTTAACATATGCGATATAACCTCCACTACTGAGGTCTTCTGATGGCTGCGGCTTGTAGCCACCTGCTTGAACTTACCAGCCGTGCCGTTCGACTAATCCCAATCCTAAGTCTAATCCTAACCCTCCCCCACAGTGTCGGCGCACCTTGTGTCCCATCGCTAGCCAAGCTCTGGATGCGGGATGCAAAGTTTTTTTGCTGTTTGGCGGCCCATCCATTCTATCACCATCTGCAATAGTATGAGGCGATGACTGCAGTGTAATGTCACGAGATCACGGTTCCTGCGAAAGAAAAAAAAAAAAAAAGAGGAAAAATGATCCAACGGCTACCAATGGCCGTCGTGCCTTGGCTCTCTCCTTCCCCTCCCGTCAGCAGGTTGTTCCGCGGCATATATCTTGGCAGCCCACTAGGTAAGTTACAGGAGAGAAGGGCCAGATGGTAGGTCACCGATTGGGGTATTCCGTCGCGGTCCTGGGTTCCAGAAGAGGAACTGGACGGGAAATGTGACTATGCTATGCATGCCTGCGAGATTGATTCAGAGGTAGTGTCTTGCAGAAGACCGTGCGTGCGTCGGCAAGAGCCTAGCGATTGCAACCTCGAACCTCAACCTGCGCTCTTATTCTGGCCAAATTTAGCGACTTTTTTTTTTCCCTCCCTCCCTCCCTGTGTGTCTGATGGCATCAGCGCTCCCAGCCGGGTTGCCGCGGCTTCGGCTTGTTCATTAGAGCACATTATTTCTATGTTAGCCCGAGTCTTAGATAAGCCTAGCGAACACCTAACACGAGCAACGTCGGCTGCAACGTCGCCAGCTACTAGTTGCTGAATGCCAAGTTCGCCATATAACTCGCTAATTCAGGACATGAAAAGAATCGCCACTAGTTCTCCCGAGACGAGCTATGTTCACCTATTCAGATACATACATGCTCAGCTTGTCCGCATTATAAATAGCATTATCTTCCCGCATGAACACCAGGTACTTCCGGATTCATGAAATTAAATATAGAACCCTCCCAAACTGTTGCCCATAGAGTCACACCCAAGAAACTTTCGGTTTTGTGTCACGGCTGGTAACTCGTTGCGGACCGGGGCTTCCCCCATCCAGGCGGTTGACGTTGTCCCGGTTACTGCCCTGGCTGGGCCTCGCAACACGCCATGGTAGCCACCCGCTTTCCATGAGCGGAAATCGATCGTAGGGTGGCAAAATTAATATGTATCGAATGCGGTCATCTTTCGTTCCCGGGATCTCGCATTGGTTCGCTCGCCCCCCTCGCAGAGTCGCCGCTCACCCCTTCAATATATATATATAAGTCTCAGATGACTCTTGGGAAAAGGGGAGGGAGGGGGAGGGGGGGGAAGGGGGAGGACCCCGCAAAAACACATCCAGTGTTATCCAGGAGTAGGTTGGTCCGGGGATTCTTGAGGCTCCCGACGCCACCGGGAGGGATCGAGAGAGGGAACCTTGGCCACCCAAGGTAAGCATGTGAGCATCGGAAATGGTATATGTTACGTCTGTGATTGGTCATTGTGTATTACGCCCAAGATAATGCCCAGGACACGCCACGGCCGAACCCGAACCGACAGCCTCCTTCCAACCGGATCATGCAAAAAAGGGGAGGAGAACCAAGGTTAATTTATATTGCCCTGCATACGTCTATGCCGCTTCTAGCCTTTGATATATACAAATCAATCCATACCGATAAAGCTCACAAAATCGTACCATGTATGTATGTATGTATGTATATGTGTATGTATGTAATACCAGGTATTAGAGAGCCCTACCCCCGCTTCGGGTGATAATCCTCGTTGAAGATGACGGCGTTCACCTCGCCGGCCACGTCCGCCGTCGCCACGAAGTCCTTGAGCAGGCCCGTCTTGACATCACGCCTGATGATGGCCACGCGACCGTCTCCCTGCAGGCCCACCGCGACGCGGTCACCGTCGCCGTTGACTATGCAAAGAAGAAAACGGACGAGCGTCAGCAGAGTTTTCTAGTGTTATTGGGAAAAGAGAGGGGGAAAGGAAGAAGAATAAGGCAATACGATATTAACAACAACAAAAAAAAAAAAAAAAGTCTGGAAAATTAAGCGAGAAATGGAGTGTGACTGGGCAGATGTGTTTTTGCTTACTCGAGAAGTGGCGCGGACCCGAACCACCGGCGGCGAATTCCTGGATCTTCTTCAGGGACCCGGTGTTGTTATCGATTGCGTAGGTGATGAGCGGGTCGGAGGGGATGGCGGTGCTGTTGGTCGGGTCGAAGTTCGGGATCTCCAGCGAGTTCTCCCAGCGGGAGGAGACGATCAGGAATTTCCCGTCGGGCTTTTTTTTTTTTTACGCACGGTGTCAGTGTTAGTCGAGTTGCTTGTCTCTCTTTCCCCCCTCTCCCCTTCCCATTCCCTCCTATTCCCTCCCATTCCCTCCCCCTCCCTTGCACCCTTAATGAAGGTGGAGGGAGGTAAAGGTGAAAGGTAAAGGTGAAAGGTGAAGGTGAAAGGTGAAGGTGAAAGGTGAAGGTGAAAGGTGTGGTAGATTCTATCTAGATGGCCCGCTCTACGCTACTTATTTCTTAGAGGGAGGCAAGTTTTGTAGTCTGCACGTACCGTTACCATGATCTCACCGGCCGCTGCCGTCGCCGCGAGCGGGCGGTCGTCGCCGTGGAGCGGGATGGTGAACAGCTTGGTGAAGCCGATGCTCTTGGTGCCGCTGTACTTGACCTCGTAGCCGACGATGGTGTTGGACAGCTCCGTGGCCACGTAGAAGAAGGTCTTCTTGGAGCCCGTCTTGAAGGCGGCGTGTCTCGGGCCGGCCCCGGCAGCGACCTTCAGGGGGGCGATGGGCGTGAGCTTGAGGGTGCCCGCGTCCGCCTGGTACGCCCGCACCAGGTCGGCACCCAGGTCTGGGACGAGGACAAACCTCGCGGTGGGGTCCAGGATGGCCTGGTGCGGGTGAGGGGCCTCCTGCCTGTCGGGGTTGGGGCCCGGCTGCGAGAGCTTGTAGGTTTCGTTCTGGACTAACTCAACACCGCCTTCTGGGGCCATGCTTACGACGTTGATCCCAGAGCCGGCACTAGAATCACGATCTCGTGGTTAGCAGATGACTAGCCTGGTGCCGGAACCATTCCCCATCAGCGCGGGCAAGCAAGTAGGCAAGCAAGTAGGCAGGCAAGCATCATGGCCGGCCCCCAATCATGAGCCTAGATGCTACGATGTACTTGGGTCACGAGCCCATCCCGGACGGGCGAAAGAATCTTCCTATCCCTCTCTCGCCCTATCACCCGCCCTCTTTCCCTCTCTTTCTCTCTCTCTCTCTCTCGTTCGTCTTTAGGCTGTACTTACTAAGATGCGACGGCCAGCCCATGGCCGCCTACGCCAAACTCCGCTATACTGACGGGCCCGGCGACTAGCTCGGCGCTGGCCAGCGGCGTCAACGAGCCGTTGGCGTGGGTGTAGAACGACGTAATGGCACCCGTGGGCTGACCCCAAGCCTCGTCCAGACAATACAGGAACGACTTGGAGTAGTCCAGGGTCAACCACGAAGGATTGGCTCCGCATGCCGTCGTGCTAGCGACGGTCTCGAGCGTGGCTGCTGCCACCGCGGACGACGCCCCCTCCACCAGGTCCAGCGTCGTGACAGTGCCGGCATACGAAGTCACGTACAGGAGGGTGGCGGATGTCGATCCAGCCAACAGCCCTGCTGCTGCGGGGAACACACTTTTCCACATGTTGGCAGCTAAATGGAATGGGACGCCAATGAGACTCAGGCACCGCTGCTGCTGCTGCTGCTTCTGCTGCTGCTTCTGCTGGATGGTAGGCTGGAAGGTGAGAAGGAGAAGAAATAGTGCCAGACACGTCGTCCCCAGAACTATTACTCTTAAGCCCGCGCCACCGCTCTTCCCAGCGCGTCTAAGGATTGTCTTCATATGGAAGCAAGCCCTCTACTTCCGTCATGGCAGAGCATAGCCTTCGCTCGAGGGTCTTGGTTCCGAGACTAGGGAATTGCCTATCGTGGATTCCGCCCATAGAGGTGAGGTGCACTGGTGGGCCGGCTGGTCTGTTCTCTCACCTTCTCCCTCCCTCTCTCTCTCTCTCTCTCTCTCTGTCTGTGCTGCAAAAGCAGACTACTGTAAGGGCCCTAAGACTGATTCGAATTTATCCGGAACACCCCTGACTGAGCCTTTGTTAGTCTAGGTTTCCCCGCTGCCTGGTGGTTCCTTCGGCTTGGCAACGCTGCGGAGAAATCCATCTTCAAAAGGAAAAAAAAAAAAAAAAGCTCTCACCGAGGCACAGCGCGCCTACAACGTTCAGACTAGCTATTCCACAACTACGCCCTAGATACACTAAAGAGAAAAGGCTAAAGTATCATCGTGCATAAGTTGGCTTAGCGTACTTGCATACACTTCCCAACATCTCATAAGAGTATGGCTTCCTCGCCCTAGCTTGGACAGCCTACATAGGTACCTTACTTGGGTGTGGTGTCTTTTGTTCCTTTTTTTTTTTTTTGTAATTCGTTTCGCCTGCTCACACCACAACCGGAAAATCAGGGTTGCAGTGCGGAGTAAAACTGTGGAGTAGACACGGCACGGATATTAAGGGAACTTGAATTTGGGCGAATATCTGGTCTAAAGACGGACAAGGGGGGCGGGGAGATGGGAGGGGTGGTCGATTGTACATGGTTTCCTTGGCAAACATCGGCCGTCGAACTTGAAGAGGAAGAAGAGATGACCGTTGCTGCCGATCAGGCACCAGATCGATGGGAGAAGGAGCTTGATAAAGGCCCGAAATCCATAGTATCGAGGAAATAAGAATAAAAAATAAGAATAGTTACCAATAACAATAAAAGAAGAAAGAAGAAAGAAAGAAAGAAAAGAAAGAAAAGAGGAGAGCTCTAGTTTATTCTGGGGGGGTGGAAGAGCAGAACCAGCTTGGCTTGCTTTTCTGGGCCACGTGAAGCTACTCTCTGTGTTTGGTATTTGGAGAAGATGCATATGCATCCATGGGATGATGCTTGCTGTAAGATCGCCAAATACCACAGATCTGCATTGCCTCTCTGATAAGAGGGCAAAAAAGGAATTATACCTTTGCTGAAACCACCGACACCATGCTCGAGGTGAGAGCGCGCGTGCGCGTGACGGTGCACGTATATAATCCGTGGCCCGAATGACGCCATCCTGACACCTCAACTGTCCCGATTAAAGCGACAGCAAGTACATAGCGGACCTCTATCGAATGATCTCGATCCGGCCCAGCCCGAGATTCATTCTCCGGGGTGCGGGGAGGGAATGGGGGTGAGCGAGCCTCTCACGCAAGGCAGCGAGGTATTACCGACTGTCCAGGGGAAAAGTGTGAGCGTCGAGGGAACCGAAATCTTACCAAGCCGTGAGGTTCCCTCACATGTGATGAAGCCCGATGAGACGAATTTGGAAAACGGTGTATCTGCGGAATACCCTACCCAGGTATATCTCGCTAACGTCGCCTCCCGAGATGAGCGAATGAGGCTTCACATTGGCATGCAACAGGTCGCAGCGTGCCAGCCCCCCCCGTCCCCTCCTCTTCCCTAGGAGCCGTTTTCGGGTCCCAAGCGTCGAGGGCAGAAAGCTTTGTATTTGAGGTTACAGTAAGTCGACCCAAGTTCTCAGAATAACTAACTTACCACTCACCGCGGTATGCTTCATGCAGCCCACGAGCCTTTCATGGGAGGAGGAGGAAGGGTCCCTAGGAAACCCAGCCCTTTTCAAAACATCCGTGCCTCCAAATCCGACGTGAACGACCTAGACGGCTTATAAGAGAGGCCCCGTACATACATAGGCGTGTTAGCTGCTGTGAATGGCCATGACCTGGCTTCTCATGATCCGCAAACCGGCCGACCGGCCGAGGGATATGTTCGGTTCGTTGCTACCCGTGATTCCTTCGCGAATCTGTCGACGAACGACCTTCGTGCCCACTATGGGTGCCCTACCATGCACACACGGACGGATGATACTCATCGTCATGCCCACTGGAATATGACAGCTCAGCGTATACCAGTCTCTACCATGCCATGTCCCTCAAATCATCGATACTTGTGGTAACGGCTCACAAGCCAACAGGGCTTAGCCAAGCCTCGCTATGGCCGTGCGCACTATTCCCATGCGTACGCCGCACCCGACTTTCTTACCTTGTTCATCAGCTAACTACCTGCAGCGACATTAAGAGAGATGCCGAACGATACCATACCATACGTCACGGTTGGTGTAACCCATTTGTGTTATACTAAAAATCTGTTTTCTTTCTTCTTTTTCTTTTTATATAACAAATATACCTCTACCGAACTATATAACATAACTAGCTTATATTTATTCTAGCTATATATCACCCTCATTATGAAACCCCCCCGGTCTTACGTATTCGATAATGGGGTAGACATACGACGCGACAGCCTGTTACTATCCAAAACGAGAAAGAGATAAAGAGGGAAAAAAATGAAATTGTAAACCCCTCCCCCAGGGACCCAAAAGGCTGAGACATAGACGCTCGGATATTACATACATCTCTAGTTAAGACTGGAAGCAGTACCGAGCGACTTTGTGTCAGAAAAAAAAAAACAGACGGGGTGGCTGGTGTCCAAACGAAAAGAAGACTCAAGGAAACGGGTCAAATCAAATTCCGATCCCCCCGGCGGACCAAGAGTAGGAGCCCGCCGTTTAGGCAAATACGTTGGATGATACGCTGCCTCGTGGGTTTCCTGGTTCGAATTGTTGTTTACATGTGTCTTCTAGGCCTTGCGTACGTACGTACGTCGTGTGTATATGTATATATGTATGTATGTATGTATGTATGTATGTATATAAACACGCACGGACATGACACCCTTCCTCCCTCTGCGTCGGGATTGGGAGTTGGTGGCTGGTTCGATATAGAAACGACGGGATAGGTTGGGTATATGCATTTCGCTTGTGTGTTGGATGGTAACCTAGCGGACATAACTTAAAAAAAAAAAAAAAAATTTAAAATAAAAAAAAGGGGACGGCGACGTAAAGCGTTCAGGTACTATAACCGAGAGAGGAAGAGCCGCACGGATAGTGGGTTGTCGATACCGACATCCATCCAGTACTAGTACTCTCTTTTCTGTCCCCTTGCTTTTTGCAACCTTGTCTACCGTACGTAGTTGGTAGCCGGATAAGTTAAAAGGTGCGTGGTAAGGAGGTTAGGTAGTAGTAGCGAGATTAGCAGTTGGTTGTTCCGTCTCGAGTTCTGCCTGTGCGCATATATGGAGGAATCTTTTTTTTTCCCCTCTTTTTTTTGGTTCTCAATACTGGAACCTGAGTATTAGCGCCGACGTCGACGCCGATGCTGTTGCTAGGATGACATGAAAAACGTTACGCTGTGTTTTAATACTGGTAGCGGTGGTGAAGCGGACGATGTTGTTGGGTACATAGGCTATGTGGATCGCGGGCACCCTTTTAGTGTGCGTATGTTCAACATGGGTCGAATTTAAGCTAGAGTAGGATGAGATCTTATGGTACTGCTGGGTGGTGTTACGATGTGTTGTCAGTCACCGTGCGTCGGTTGTGGACGACGGCACTTTTCCTCTTGTAGATGGGCGGATATGATCGCAATGAGCAGACTCTTTACGAAGGTCCCTTAATGACTAGTCTAGTGAGGAAGGACAGGGACGGTGTGCTAATACCCATCGTAAAGCTCATTTACAAGCGTGTAAAGATAAAATCTAGTCTCAGCGTCATTCACATCGGCATATATATATATATATAGGGAGTACCCATAGGTTATGGACTTTAAATACATAATCTTCATACCGAATATTCCAAAACTCATCGGAGCTCACTATCACACAACTATGCACAAGACTCGTAGAGGTAGTTTCTTATGATACATTGGATTAGTACATTTCGTGTTCCATGACCATTAAGCCGTGATCCAACCCGAGCCGAGCGTGTTGTTGTCCGTCATAACACCTTCGTAAATATACACGTACATGTATATACAAGAGGGACGTCCCCCGACCTCTCTCTATGACCATCTATATATAGTCCTCTATAGCCTGCGTGACATTCCTAACACGCCCAGGCACCGATTATGCCATCCCGGCGCCCTTCGACCATGTATCCATCCTTGATGCGGACATGTTCGACGATGGCAGGCGCACGCCCGTCTTCCGTCTCCGTGATGCCCGCGCCGCAGTCCCACTGCCGCGACTCCATCTTATCGTACACTTTGACTACATCCTCACAAGCCGCACTGGCGATGCGTCGGTCGTCGAACATCATGCTTGTGACCGGGTTGTCGTACGCGTAGGCGTCAAAAATAGATCCCGTGCGCAGATCCCATATCTATTTCGTACATGGTTAGCGAGTTGTCGAGGATGAATGCCGAGAAAATTAGGTTTCATGTCTGGATATGAAGACCAGCCGACTTACCCGTATGCTGCGATCTAAACTTCCCGTAACGATATGAACATCGTCGAATTGTAGGCAGGTGACTGGGCCGGTATGCCCTACGAGGCTACGGTGAACTTGTCCGCTACGGAGATCCCACAGACGTACCATGCCGTCCGCGGTGC
This sequence comes from Rosellinia necatrix, assembly GCA_021209875.1. Lineage (NCBI taxonomy): Eukaryota > Fungi > Ascomycota > Sordariomycetes > Xylariales > Xylariaceae > Rosellinia > Rosellinia necatrix. The sequence continues at coordinate 4,769,955 of JAGYVD010000001.1, read as the reverse complement.
CGCAGGCGAGTGCGGACTCGAAGACTTGCAGAGCTCCGACAAAATCGGCGGCCCCTGAAGCCTGACGAGAGGTCTGTCTCCAGGTAGCCTCGCCCGAGCCGAGGGACGCGGAAGCTTGCGCCGCCGCCCACATTACATCCAACGTTTGTATGCAGCGACCCTTTTCAAGGTCCCATTGGCGGAGCGTCTTGTCTGATGAACCTGACACAAGCACCTCACCTCGAAGGTGGAGAGCGGTGATCTCGTCGACATGTGATTGCAACACAAACATTGGGCAATCAGCCATACTTCCTGCTGGTGGGTCGACTGGCTGGTCATCTGGATTCTCGAAGGCCATCCCGTCGTCCTCCTCGTCATCCCGTCCAAACCGGCTGCCTTGGGGGTCATAATGAGCCTTGCTCAAATCCCATAGCCGCACAGTGGCATCAGCAGAACCCGTAACCAAAACGTTATCTTGTACCTGCAGCGCTCGCACAGATGCGGTATGGCCTTCGAGTAGGCCTATACACCTTCCCGCGTTGAGGTCCCATACTTTGACCGTGTCGTCCAGGGATGCCGACACTAGGGTGCCAAACGGCATATCAAAATCTATGGCCGTGACTTGGTCGGCGTGGGCCTTGATATCTCTGATATTGAATCCCGGTTCGAAGTGCTCATGCAAAACAGGCATGGATTTTCGCCGACTTGTCTTTTGCCGCCCCCGACGAGTCGGCGCGCTTGGTGCCAATGGGATCTTCTCATAAATAGATTTCGACATAAACTCGTCAACGTCTTGGTCTGTGACTAGATCGTCCTCATCCGACCTCACCGCTGCGGCCGTGGCAGCGGCTAGAGACTCGGCTTCGTCAACGAGCTCTTGTACCACCTCTATCCGGCCTTCCATATCGACAACTATCGTGCCTGGTCAGTAACAAAGTGCGCACCGGATATTCGCTGCCCCTTACTGTCGTGCTCTAACAAGGCTTCTTCCTGCTCCAAGCCTGCGAGCCTGTCTAGGATAATCCTCCGCATGCCTGTGAGGTTTGCGATTTTCATGTCGATCTCGCGGACCTCGCTGGTGGCCATGTTTTTCCTTATGCCAAGCATTTCTAACTCATGCAGTAGCGAGGACCTCCCTTTCTTTAACTTGTGCAGATGTTGTGGGCTGTCGGCTGCCGTCGGTGTATCCTCGATCAGTCTTCTGCCTCGGAAGGACCTCCTCCTCTGTCGCTTGCCGTCTTCCGTCATCTCGGGGAAGCTCGCCTGGAAACCTTGGAACAGCGAGTACGCATTTTCGTCCTCGGGGATGTTTTGCAGCATGTCGTCGGATAAATAAGCCAGGGCACGAGATTGTATTTCGGCGGTCGAGAACTTGGAGCGCACGAGATCGGTCGGGGTTGTCCGCGTCATGGAGAACATCTTTTTCTGCACGGCGGGCCGAGCGAGCTGCTTGTGGACTTGACCCATGGCGCTGTGGTAATGGCTCCCGGTGGTGTCAACACCATGTCCGGCGAGATGGCTTGCAGTGGTGGTAACTTTGCGAGCAAAGGTTTCTATGCCTCGTGTCTATATCCAGGTTAGATGTGGTCGGCGAAAAACAAGGAATAGAGAGAGAGAGAGAGAGAGAGAGAGAGTGTGTGTGTGTGTGTGTGTGTGCGCGCGCACGAAGGGAATAAGGGACGCGCCACGCGAGGGAGGCATTTAGGCAAGCAGCCACACACACATACACATACACACACACACATACAGAGAGAAAGAGAGAGAGAGAGGAAGGGAGGGAGGAGGGGAAAAATGGATAGAGTGGTGACGTACTGAGAGGATTGATTCCTCGCCTCCGGAGGCTTCGTCGTGGAATTCATTGTGGAGATCCGAATCGTCCATACGCGTGACACTGCTATCCTCTATGTTCTCGTCCTTTGTGGTCTGCCGTGGTGTCTCGTCGGTGTGCGAGTTATGCTTCTCGGTGTAGCTCACAGGGCGTAGGGACTCTTCTTGGGGCTGCGCATTTATTCTACGGCTCAATTGATACCTAGGTAGTTAGGTAACTAGGTATAGGTAAAAAACTATGTTTTTTATTGCCCTCGGGGGCTTCGATAAGGGAATTGCTGCAACAAAATTGACGATATCTGAGCGCGATAAGGTATAGCAAGTTTACCTCAGTACTTTTTTGCCCAAAGTTGTTGTTGGTGGTAGGTACTAGGATGGAGGATCAAAGAACTCCGCACCAGCCACACGGTTCTGGTGGCATACCCTAGGTTAACTAAGCAGGTGCATGGGTAGGTAGTAAATTCCAGTTGTCCTATGCCTGGAGTGGTATTGGCAAGCAATCACTACGCCGACCTAGATAGGTACCTATAGTTACCTGTAGCACTCTCCACTAGGTAACCACTACCTATGTAGGTAGCTAGAACTTGTTTGCCCCATCACTGGCCGACTATCGGCCAAATGAATTGTGCTTTGCAACTTGGCTAAAACGACTGAAGCTAACCCATTATTAACCTCAAACATCAGCTCTATTGGTTAAATTGACTATGATATCTCCACCAGTACTTCCAACACCAAACATTGGTGTACTTTTAGGTCATAGGTCTTCCTGCTAGGCTGTTAGATGCTTTTTTGCCCTACCTGTCCTAGGAGTGTCATCTACCTAAGTGGCCTCAAACTTGATCAAAAACGCAGTCTTAATTCAATTTGTGAGAGCAACTGTTCAAGCAGTTGTAAAATAAGTTGCAAAAGCAGGTGAAAGTGTTAGGGCGTGTTGCTTATTTGGCTACCTACCTCCTACCTACCTAGGTAGAGTTATAGGCTACGACTGCTTTATTTGATTGATCAACTTAGTTAGGTAACCACCTAACAGGTAGGGATACAGTAGGTACATCCAAAAGCAGGTTTATAAGTACCTAGGTACCGGTACACTGCAGCTTAGCTATAATGGGTTAGCCAAAGTCGCTTTAGAAGTCCGCATTCTGAGGTTGGTGTAAATAATCTCTAAATTTCAAACTGAGATCAAGATATACCACAATGCTAAAAGACAACACGAAAATAATAGGACAATGGATACCATAATCGACCTGAAAGATGCCTCCAAGGCACTCGACCTCTCTAACATTCGCTTCCAGCTCATGTAAGCGGTCGGTTCCTTCACTCAGATACGCCCCAGCGTTTTGCGTATCTCCTCACGCTGCACCTGCTTACTCTACTCCGCTTTTGTAGCCGTCTAGAGGATACAATCACATTCCACCTAATCGAGAGGGTTCAATTCCCTCTGAACAAGACTATCTACCAACCGGGCGCCATTGACCTCGGCTCTGACAAGAACCTGAGCTTCATGGACTGGTACCTGCGGGAGCAGGAGAAGACCCAGTCGCTGATCCGCCGCTACGAGGCCCCGGACGAATACCCCTTCTTCCCCGATGCCCTGAAGACGCCGATACTGAAGCCGCTGGATTACCCCGAGATCCTGTACCCGAATAACGTCAACGTCAACGAGGATATCAAGAGATTCTACGTGGAGAAGTTCCTCCCCGCCGTGTGCCCCGACTTCGGGAGGGGTGACAGCGGCGAGCGAGCCGAGAACTACGGCTCCTCCGCCACCTGCGACATCGCCTGTCTCCAGGCCCTGTCGCGGAGGATACATTTCGGCAAGTTCGTGGCCGAGTCCAAGTTCCAGTCCGACCGGGAGAAGTACGAGAGACTAATCAAGGCCGGCGACCGCGATGGCATCGGCGAGTCGATCACGAATGCCGCCGTGGAGAAGCAGGTGCTCGCCCGGCTGCGTCTCAAGGCGCAGACCTACGGCACTGACCCTTCGTCGGCCAATGCGAATGCGGCCGGGAAGATCAACGTCGATGCCGTCGAGTCGATGTACAGGGATTTCGTCATCCCCATAACGAAGGAGGTCGAGGTCGAGTATCTCATGCAACGGCTCGAACCACGCCTCACGGGGGGAAAGGAACCCGCTAGAGCTCGCTAACGTAAGTTGATGCTGTCCGCTAAAATCAACACATATATACGGGCGTTGTGGCATAAATCATAAATTAATCAAGAAGCTTGGCATTCGCTCATAGTGCAAACAAGTGACCCATGTACGGCTTAAGTGTCAAACTTTCCGGTCTTAGTGTCTATAGCCTGCGGCTAGGTTGGCACTTGCCGCAGCCGTGATTGAACCAATGACGCTAAGGTCGGGGCTAGCGGTTCAGCTAGGTGGCAGTGAATGGGCGGGCAGGATGGGGAGTGAAAACAGCGCCGACATGGTAATAAATACCATGTTCCATCGGAGCTGCAAGTAAATCGTCTTTCTCTTCAACCTTAATCATCCTTCCTAATACAGAGGTACAATACAGAGGTACAATACAGAGGTAGAATACAGAGGCACAATACAGAGGTACAGTTGGAACCAACTGCCATCATTACAACCATTTACATCTGTCCTATGAGGGTATCAAACTGCCACAAGCTTCATGCATATGTGTTGGTTTTAGCGATCAACGTTAACGTCTGTTGGCGAGCTCCAGCGGGTTCCTTTTACTACATCGGTGGGGCGTGGCACGAACAAGACACCCCTGGGGTCGAACCCTTTGCGTCTGGGCTCATGTAGCGGGAAGGTTGCATGCGATGATCATAACGTCGAGCCAACTAACTTGATGACTGCCAGGGCAAAATGACGCTGTCGACCCATGTTAGGATTACCCAGGTAATGGTATATGTGGCACCCCGCAACAGCGTTCATTTCGGCATATAATACACGTGAGGAAAAGCGAGGAGCGAGAAGCAAACAGCAAACAGCAAACGATAAAAATAGATAGACAGGAGAAATCTCCTTTCGGTGTGTTTCGATTTCATTTTTTTTATTGATTTAAAGGGTCCCCTCATGACGGAGGACTCAGATATTCGCCTACTGCGGTAACGGCATCGGCGAACCTGCTGGCCTCAATCAAAATCATAGAGCCCTTGGGCATGACGCCCATCTCCTGAAAAGCCCGCCTGCTATCCGCTACGGCGTCGTCTATTCTGGTGAAGTGGTAGGTGCCATAGGCCACCGCATGTTTCTGCAGCACCTCATCCTCGGGGTGGAAATAGTATAGCGTGGCATCCTGTTTGCCTTTCTTCTTTTTCCGCTCTTCGACGTCCAGGGTCGACTCGATCTCATGGTACGTTTTCGAGACGATCAAGTAGTGTGTGAACTCGTACGGCTCCTTATCCTCCACGGCATCCTTGATCTCCTCTACGAGCATACTGTATAGTGGCGGCGCTACCTCGGCTGGCATGTTGATCAACCTTTCAGACAGGATAAGTCCGACGTGTTGACCAGACGCCAGGAGCTGGGGTACGGCTGCCAGTGACTCGGTGCCCTTGGCCTTTCCGCTTAAATACTCGATGAGTTGGGCCATGGCTTTATTTTGGCGGTGTTCTTGCACGTTCAATGCAGTTACAAGGGCAAAGGGGTCGGACTCCTCACCATCGGTTTTGACGGTGGAGCCGATGGATGGCTGAGAGAAGATCAGGTCGGCGAGCGCCGAAACATCGAACAGACTTGCATCTACGTCGAACAGCTGCCGTATTAATGACTTGGTGCCATGGAAATCGATATTCTCATTGAAATTGAACCATTCAAAGTCAACGTTCACCATGTCAAAGTCCTAAACACTTATTGTAAGTCCCAGGGGTATCGGCAGCGGCCTTAGGCATCCTCCGCTCACCTCGTCGTCTGAGCTGTCGGTGTCCTCCACCATCTTATCCTGTACCTCGGCTGCGCCGTCGGCCTCCCTCGCTCTTTTTCTCGCCATATCTGGTATTATAGTATCCGTTTGTTCTTGGATATGGGCCCACGCTTACTCAACCACGTTCATCCAAGTTGGCGTGTTAATGCGTTGATAGTTTGATGGTGGGGAGCTTGGGAGCGGTTGTCGGCAGGCAGCGGTATACCAAAAAATTCTGCCGTATGCCCCTCGCTAAGCCACTTTTGGACTGATAAGATACGAGTAGCTCTGATAAGGATCCTGCTTGGTCACATTTGATCACTACCTACCTACCTACCTATTCCCAGTGTCGGCACGAACTTCCAATGTCAAATCTCGGAATAGTACCACGTTGGAGAATGTCCCTTATTCCCAGAGACTATCTCATCCAAAGTCCATAACACAATTTCTCCTCAACAAGATACCTAGAATAGAGTAATAGTAACTACTACTTCAATCGCTATGCAGAGCATAAGGTGTATATCATTAGTGTTTAACCCGAAAGTTCAGATTAAGGCCTCAGTATTCCTCGGATACGAAGGGAGGCAAGGTGTAGCAAGTAGGAGAGGCCGGCTGGCTATAATCATTAGAAGTTTGTCCAGCACCATACAACCCTCACCAATCGCTCATTCAATTGCGGCCGTGCAAATACCGGAAGCTCGGAATATTGCGCAACGATGAGCAATTATGTACAACACCTCGGAACTTTTCATAATGACGCCAATTTTGGCGTTTATGAGATGACCGTCCATCCATGTGTTTACTTATTCTGATATACCAGGTAGGTCGTGGGGAAAGAAACGAAGCAATGCGCAAGGATGGAGTCAGCCAGCGATGACAATCCAAGGTTAGGTGCTCAACCTAGTCGGCAGAATGATTTACAAAGAAGGGAAAGTTAAACCTTGCAACTGCTGCTGGTTCCTGGTTTTGGCATGTTTGGCATGCACATCCCGCGGTCCCCGGACTTGACTATTGCCCGGCGGACAGACGGCATCGAAGCGCTCCTATGAGTGGTTTCTCTTAGGTAAAGCGAATGAGAAAAAAATGACCTGTCAAAGGACGATCGATGCTGACGCGGTGATGAGTGAGGACGACACCACCAGGATGAAAGGGACTTACATTGAAAAGCTGTCTGTACGTGGAGGGCATATTTAGCCGGCCGAGAGCCAGGTTCTTTCTCTGGGTACGTAGCGACTAGACGGTGTATTCGTCATCGCTTTTGATTGTACGCCATCGGCGGCGGCTTTGTTTCTGGTACAAGACTCACCCTTGGTCCGAGACTACGAAAAGGAAATAACTAAGGTCAGTGTTCGCTATATTATTGGAGCTCCATTGATGCGACATCGGATCCTATTGACAGCGTTTTCGCTTCTATATGCCAAGAATACGGACATGAGACTGACAACGTGTAAAACATATCTGCGTAGGCCGAATCAGAACGTTCATGTGCTGTTGCTAGGAACGGCCTATGAAGTGATGTTTGGACCAAAGCCTAATGCGCCAGTCGCCACATGGGCATCTAGATTATAGTATTCTGGGATGCTGGCTTTGAGTTTCTATATTTCCCCCGCCGATATTTCATTTACTACTCGTCTCGGCACGTATATCTAGCGACATTGAGTTCGGTGCGCTGTATGCGCGCACGGCTTCGGCACGTGTACATATCGTCCATTACATTGGAACGAGAGGGAACACGACACGGGCCGATAGTATTGGCATACAGTGCATCCGTCCCTCGTCAGATTCAGCTACTTCAGCCTGAGTGCAAGATGGGATCAAGTACGCGTCTCCTACCTCGGTATATCAATTCTCCGTCCAAGACCTCATTCTACGAGCAAGCGAAACAAAGGGATCTCACGATGGGCATTAGACCAAATACGGAAAACGAAAATGCAACGTTGATTATCAAGGGGTATAGAACTCGTAAAGCACGTATCCTCTCCTCACATTAAACATGCGCAGCCAACAAAAATCAAGGTGAAACTCCTGTTCCTGTCTCATGAAAACCCAGGTGTGGCCGGGCCCGGCCAACACAAATCGACCCTGTGATTTTAAAGGAATTTTGCGACAAAACTCTCCTGGTGCTCTAGATTCCTTTAGCCCGGAGAAATTTTGATCGATTCCCACTTTTGCGTAGCGCATCGCCTGAGAAGGCGCGATCGATCGCACACAAGGGAAGCGGCCTCGCCCCGTCAAATGAGGCGAATGTAACTCCAACTCCTTTCCCTTTCACTCTTCCTCCTCCTCACCCCCTCCCTCTCCCCTCTTCGTCCCCGAATTTTCCGAAATATGCAGAGCCTAGCCAGGCCCGGTGCAAGCGAGGCTTACCATGCAGCCATGTTCAATTAATAAATGCGTATGTAAATAAGTCGGTGGGTGAACGCCACGCGGAGGGAGAGCAGTGGCACCATCGAAAGGCGGAATTTCGATATTGTGGTGGGAATTGGTCGCGGTCGGTCGCGCGGTGGTGGGGACGATGCGAGGGAGGCCATGCCGCCAGCTGTGTGGGCGCGCGACCCTGCAGGGCACCACACCCAGCCGACATCAGGCACGTCGGACAGCGCAGAAACCCCCAGCCACTAGATTGGGCCGAAGGATGTGACTCGTTCCGAGTCGGGCGTAGCTGCAGGCGTCAGGTGCAGGCCTAGACCTACGACGGCATGGCCCGAACTCATCGATTTGAAGTGTTTTCTACCCTCCTCGCCGCCGCCGCCGATGCTGCCCGCGCTCTCCTGGACAATCTCCCGCCGCGCCATCTCGATGTCGTGCCTGGCCTGCTTGATCAGCGCCGGGTCCCAGAGCGGCAGGATCCGGTAGCCCAGGCTCTCCATGATGCAACGCTCGGTGAAGTTGACCTGCTCGCACGTCCAGGCGTCGTTGGCCCAGTTCGAGACGAAGTACTGCGTCGGGCTCTGCATGTCCTCCACAAACTTCTCTGCAATCACCAGTGCCGCCAGGATGATGATCTCGGGAAATACGGAGTTTATGTGCGTCGCTTGCCGAGGGGCCGAGGGGAGGGTATGTCGTTTCGAGGCTGGCTGGCCCTGGCGGTGTAGCGGGAATGACACCCTCCAGCTGCGGGAGAACTTGGAATTAAGGGAGTCCAGAATGCAAACGGCCAGGGCAATGATGTCCATAGGCAGGTTGGCCCTTGCCAACATTTGCTGAAGGGTGGGGATGGAGGGGGTGATGAACGAAGCTCCTGGAGGTAACATCCGCGCGAGATGGGCGGCCGGGCCTGTTCAAAAGTCAGCTTAGGCCGTGGAATGATTCGGCGTTGTGCGAGCATGAAACCGACCTAGAAACTGTGAATTGGCTCCGTCTGTACCATCGAGGGATACTCGAGGGCTTTGGTTCGCCGACGAGGTACGGGTGGAGGGAGGGGGCGTTGGTAGGTTCGACAACGGCTTATAGAACTGTCTGAAGTAGCTCTCATCAAACTCAAAATCGTCGTCTACCGGTGCCACCGAGAAGCTCTTGGTGTGGCCCATTTTGATCTATCCCCTTATGGTGCTAGCGAACGAAACTGTCTCAAAAGGCGAGGATTCCTGCTCATATCCGGAGTTGAATTGCTCTATGACCGTAGATTTGCCGCAGACTGCCGTAGACGAAATCCGGAGAAGAAAGCGGTATCACGCGATCACACGATCACGCAATCGACGTCGATAATAAGTAACGGGTCCAGGTAAACAACGAGTTGCGGTGTAAGTGAAGACTAGGTGGGTGGGAACAGGTGGCACGACACAGTTTTATATGCCGGGAGAAGCTACCAGACGAGTATTTGGGAACCTGTAGAATCGGAGGGCGAGATGAAGGAGGGAGGGAGATCAATCAATTCTCGGGAGAAAAGAACAAGAGAGTAGAGAGGTGGAAACACGAAGAGGTGGTTATGGAGGTAGGTAGATTATGCTATGTATATATGGAAAGTACCGTTGATCAGCGGGAGTACGAAAAACGAAGTACCCTCTGCTATGTTCGATGGACAGTTATATGTAACTACAAAAGGAGATCGAGGGGACGGAGCCTATTATTATGCAGCCGCCGCCGCGCCGAGTGCTAGTGGGACCGCAAGTATCAAGCCACGAACGATCAGGCCAGGACTAGGAATATTTTAACAGGACTAGACATTGCTGCATATGTACCTCCCAAGCAGACGGGAGGGACAGCGCGTATCTAGACTTAGTGCAGATGCCTGTCAGATCCATGGATACAAACAAAGGTAGTGTAGCAGGTAGGCGGTAGGTAGGTGGTGGTGGAAAGGATGGATCCAGGTACCGAGTCTTGGTCGACGCTAAATCCGGCCATGTATCACTTGCAAGGGCGGTATTGGTACAAATCTATGTTACGTGTGCACATGCTGCTCCTGTTGTCCTGCCGCTTGGGATAGATCGGTACTATAAGCAAGGGCTAGATGAATTGTGAGGAGAAAAGTCGCCTCATTGTGCTTGTAGGACATTGGCAAACCTGCCTTGGACTATGACGAAGAATTGCCTACGAGTCATGGGACAAAAAGCTGTTTACAAGCTGAAAAGGGGAGAGAGGGTCTACATACATACAATAAATGGGGCCAGTAACTGCCTAGTACCTGCGAAGTCAGCATGTAGGTACTTTCCTCCTGTAATACAGTACAAGCTACCTCCACCACCCCATCCCCTTCACTCCGCCAAGGAGGTATCTAATACCGGAAAGGGACGGACGGGCCAGCCTTACAGAGACTTGGGTACGACACACACCTCGTCGCTCTTGTACACTTGTGGTATTTTAGCACGTGCAAACAACCCCAATGGGGGAAAAACAAACAGTATGCTGTGTACATACTTACACTACATCATTGCAATAGGTAGTGGGTATGATGTTGTAGTATATCTTGCTCGGAGAGATGAGTTCTTTCTCTTGAAGAGCATCGAATTGAGTGCTGTGCTATGTTGTAGGTACCAGTTACCATGTCTAGCACTACCTACCTACCTACCTAGGTAGTTAAATCCAGGCTCTGCTGCTATGTACCTCGGTACTGCATCTCAGCCCAGCCAGGTCCTACTGTGCATACTTGTAGTGCTAAAGCAGGCGTCTCTTTTTGGCCTCAGGGTGGAAGGGATACGGGTCTCGGGAACATGGGTCAGCGATGGCGTCAACAATACGACGATCCGTCTACATTAAACCGCATAATAATACCTAGATAATTCAGAGTCCTCGTTCCTGCACATGTCTTTCCCTGCTTATGCCTATACCTGTGCCCGTCTGCAGTTGCTAACCTAGATGGTAGTGTTTTTCCAGGGACAGATGGCAGCCATCATTGCCAAGTGAGGAAAATCTTATTTCCTTAACTTGGCTGCCGTCGAGTAACTATCTCGTGTCAGCGCTCGTGTTTTTCTCCTTCGTATTATGTATGATCCTTGGGGGTCGCAGGTGGGGAACAGGGAGGTCCCCATAAGAGCCCCACTTGTCCTAAGTTGTGCAAAACTTAGAATCTACCCAGAGTAACAACTGTTTGCACTAGTTAGTTAACTACTGAGTACTTATTATACTAAATACAGGCCTAAGGTACATATGTAGTATTAGATAGTACGTAGGTACCTACATAGGTATCTACGCAGAGAGGTAGTCAGGTACCTAGGTAGTTATATGACCAGGCTACCTAGGTAGGTAGGTAGAGGGAAGCTTGCACTTGTGGGCAGTGCTAATTAGTGGCTGGTTCATTGTTACCTTTGTTACAGGTGGTGCAGGTAGTTAGCCTTCGGCAGAAGACCAGGCCCTAACAGCCAGCATTTATTGTAACTTTGCACTTAGCACCTGGTGCTACAGTACCTTTCAAGGCTTGGTTCCATTTTTATCCTTTGTTTTTTTCACATCGCAGATGGGAGTTCTGTGATCCGTGATCAAGGAATACCAAGGCGGTGAAGACTGCAACCTGGTGCGAACTGCTACTTTCAACATCTTGTTGACTGTGCGATTGTATGGTGCTTGGTATTTGTCGTCCGATGTCATAGAAAAAAAAGCATTGGTATGCCATAGTAATTAAATCCCCATGATTGTGGATTAGTGATAGTCCGTAGTGGTGTAACGTCGATTCTGCTCGGAAAGCCACAATTCTGGGCCACAACTCTCTAATGCCTCTCACCGCCATAGCGCTGGCGAGAGGAGCTGAACTGGCTTTACGGAGGTAGGTACTACCAATCGAGTGATAGGTTACACAGCACAAGTACCTGACATCACTGCCCGACCATCGACTTGAATGGTTGCGCCCATAAAGTCGCCAGATCGGATTGGCTATGTGCACATCTGAGGATGCCAGACCCGGGGAAGTAGGTAGCGTATCATCATAACCACAGCGTTCTCGGAGCTTCTCTTCCATCTACCGTGTGGACCACATAATGGTGGCATCTGGAAATGGTCTGGGAACAATGCAGTAGATAGGCCGTGGGTTTTCAGGGTTGCGTGCGCAAGTACACTTAGATGTTGTTGCTGCTAGGTGCCTACTTACCCAGTGTATCCACTCGCAATACATACTTCCTATGAAAACCTCGGATTTTTATCTGTTCGCTCTGCGGGTACGCAACCGGGTGCATAGCGTTCGGGAATGGCCACTAACTCAACCTACTGCAACTGTTCCAATTTGTCATTCACCAATGGGGTTCTCGCAGCTGTCCTAATCCGGTCTTTGCTCCCAACTGGTTGGCATGCTCATGCTACCGTACCAAAAATATACCAAAAATATACGGCACAGCCACGACGATCACAACAGTCAGACAATGATGCAGGGCCGAGCAGAAAAAGATCATCAGGCACAGGGCGATCCGAGATCCGGCACACCCACCAGTTAACTTATAAAACAACGATAGGAGGGCATCACGTTACCCGCGGCGCCATCCGTCCGGGGAACGTTGCGGATTCTCCATCCTATCAAACCTACTCCTATGTAACAAGTCAGCAGAAACATTTGGGGTAAAAGAAAACATTGCGCCGTCCGAATTAACCATCTCTAACTGGGCGTTACGAACCTCGATTCAGATTTCATCTTTCCGAAATGCGCTTTTTTTTTTGATCGCTAGTAGGCCCTTGATATATTACGCCCGACATAGCATCACCGTGGCCCAGCAGGTTGAGATTCGCGATCAAAGCTAATGCTATCCCTGTCGTAAGCCCGATCCACGACGTTTCGTTCATCGGCCAACGAGAGTTGAAGCGAAGGAAATGCCTCACCACGTCTAGGATGTGGCAGTGATGGGGTTAAAACTAGGGCAATACACAACAACATTCCACCTACCAAAATTCACTTGGAAAAGCGAAATTTCGTTGAACTAGGTTTCCGACCCTGACTGTCCCACTACCGACCCCAATAGACAGCAGCACGTACGTGCCTACGGCACGTCCGATATTGTAGTCCGGTTCTCTCCGCCGGATTCTTCGATAATACATGGCTTACGCTAGGCGAATGATGGGATAAGTAGTAAGCTGTAGGCATTGGCGGTATACACAGCTTGTGTCTTATCCTTGATTGGTGTTGGGATAAAACATCCTTTCGCAAACAATCTGGAGCAAAAGGGGGATGATATTAATGCAAGATCAACAATATTTTAACTCGCTCTCGCTGTCGGGTTTAATGTGCGAGGCAGCTGTTTCGTCGCGAATAGAAACTTCCACTTGGGGATCAACGGCGACACGCAACATGATCAAATAGATGTATATCTACGCCGAATCTCAGCCTAATTTTCAATAATTAAGCGTCTATTATCCTAAGGGCATCGCTGAGCCGCTACTACTCGCGTCGGCGACGCCCTTTACATACCCGGACATATCCTGGGTACTACCTACCTCTACCTAGGTACCTATGTAAGGTGGATGGGAATCTACTAGATGTGGAAAAGCTCACTGCAAAGAGAGTAACCGGGCGGATAGGTATGTACCGCTTGTGCTCTTACCCATTCGAAAGTCGGAGGTGCTTTTACGAATTCATGACGCTATAGGTAGTACAGCACGATTGACGGTCCGGTGGTCATTTGATGCGTGGGTTTTGCTCATGCTCTAGTAAGTAATTACCTAGAAACTAGGGACTATAATGTGGGAGTTGAGCATAGTATGACGGCTACCTTCGTGCTTGCCTCTTATTTGACCTAACTACTCAAGTTCTTTAGCTTTTTTTCGCCCAGCCCAGACAGAGCTTGTGTTTCCTTGCCTATCTGGGTAGGTAGGGTAAGTGGGTAAGAGATAAAGGCTGCATATTGGTTATGCTTTCCTCCTGGCAGGTCTATTTTGGAGCGACTTCCTACAATATGGCTATGGAAAAGAGGATAAGGTAAGAGCTCCTCTTGAGTCACTTGCAAGGCATCTGCGTCAATATCCAGATCCCCGAGTGCTGCTACTCCTTCATATCCCCAAGTGTTCGAAGTCGTTCTATCATCTATCCAACTCGGAAGGGCCATAATCCGGTCCCTACTTACGTGCTCAAACATCGATTCCTGTGCTCACACACCAAATTTCGTAGCTAGCTTTCTGCACTGCAGTTTTCTATCCCTTGACTTGGTACACAAAGCCAATGGCCGATCTCTTATCCCTGGCTGATGTGCCTACTCTTCCATCTTCCATAGATCCTATTTATACTGGCTTATCTACCCCTCTTGCGCTCACGGCTGCGGGGATTTATGCAATTATCAGACGCACAAAGTCGGTAGATTATGGGAGCCTACAAGATTCTAGACGATCTCTTACAGCATACCGAACGGGAGAAGAAAATGGAAATGCAAGATGTAGAACAAGCTCGTCTGTTTGTGCGAACTCGAAACGTAGGAGATCCGTGGCGCCTATTTCCCGTCTAGGGCCAAGGCGAGGTTATTCAAGGTTAGTAGAACGCCTAAGACTAAGCTTGTTTCCTATTGACTATTGAATAGGGGAGCAGACTATGGAAATAGCTCGCTGCCGATTCGCATAGGTTCCGTTGAGCCAGGATCGAGTCGCTACGACAAGGTTTCTTCTCGCTCCGTATCACAACCTGGTACCTTACCTAGTGCAACATCGGGTTATAGGAGTCCATCAAGAGGTCGAACCCGGAAACGTGATGGGACGCCTCACGCTGGCTGTAATAGACGAGGCAATAACCATACAGAGAGGAACAATATATCCAAACCACGGCACCAACCACGACATAGAAGCCCCATATTAAGGCAGGCAGAATCCTCCTCGCTATCGGGTTCCGAATACCTCGTTGATAGTACTTCTAAATACGTTACAAAAGGAGCATTTCGGCTCAATAATCATCGGAGGCCGCAGGAATTTCGGTTTCCAAAGCCAAGAAGTCAACCAATATCAACTTGGCGTGTCGGCGATGGGTTTTCAGATGGAGAGGCCAGACCGGAGTTAAATTTTCTAATGAATGGGAAACACAAGAGCCACCGATCAAGGTCTGCTTTCGGACAACTTCCGGTTGAGATTGAAAGCATTACACAGAATAATAATACGGGAGAAATTCCTAGCCGGCAGCACCTGGAGCGGTCAGGCAAACCTCGAGAGGAGGTTCGTCGCATGAAAGTGAAGGACTTGTGGCCAACGAGAGATAATTTTGCAGATAGCTCATTGGTGCGAAAACCGAGAGCCATCTCGACGGAACACCGCAGTTCAGCTCAACCCCCACCACCCCCTAGCCTAAAGTCAACGCCCATATCAAGTCGTATAGAGATGGTGCAGACTATACCACGAAAGAGGCGGGTCTCCGATTTCGAAAACTTTGGAAGTCAGAAGCGAATATCTCTGATTCATCACGACAGAAACTTATCTTTATCAGCTGCAAAATTGCCACAAGAATACGGGTATCAGACAAGCGATGATGATGAGGTAAACGCACTGAATGGGCCGGTGACAGAAGAAAGTAGACACCAGAGAATAGTCACTAAGGAGTGTGAATATATACGAGCGACTCGGTATATAGACGAAGAAAACGACAGCGGTAGCTCCCAGGAACTGGGCTGGGACGGCTCTAACGATCAAGACAAGCATATACAAAACACCATATCTGATTCACAGCCAGACGAGATATCGCTAAACGGCTCTGATCTTATAACCGCAGCGCGATGGATTTCTTGCCTCCTTGGCGCTGATGTCACTTCCGAATAGATCACAGCTGAAAGCTATCTGAGGCTAGCCGGGCGATACGCATGCGGAAAGGAAAACAAATAGATACCTGTTACCGACCATACAGATCTGTTTGGAAGATGTAAAACTAATTATGTCCAGTACTATTGTGACTTGATATGATGCTGTATTCGGAACACGTTTATCACGAGAGTTAGGGACGTTGAATTTAAAGGGAAGATGACGAGGAGAATGCGTTGCGAGGATTACCCTATTAATATCTAGTGAGCAGGAGCTGGAATCGCACTTATACAATATATCTATACACCTCTGCGCGATATAGTCTCCAAAGCTCGCACTGCGGGCTATGAAATATAAATTCATCTCAAGAACACCTTTGTGTTTATGTCTTTTATCCACGGTAGTGGGCCGTAGCCTTATATCCTTATAAGGCTTTCTTCTGTTATCTTAAACTATGTAGGTATCAATGAAAGCGAAAAAATTCCGTGGGCGATTTGCTTGCTCTAAGATAACTTAAAGAATTTTGGTGGATGGATAGTTGCACTTGGGAACTTGATAGTAAGAGCGGCTTCGCACTTTCTTTATTGATTTTAATTTTGTTTTACAACATTCCGGGCCTTACAATGCGACAATGTTTAACTTCTGATCTTTACACATTGGCGTCCCTTCTGCTTCCCCTTGGAAACGTATATAGACCGGTTTACTTATGTGGATTAGGGGGAACGTCGTCCCTTTTTTTTGACAATCATTATGGTCGTGCGTGGCCTCTCCCCCCTCCGCCTTGTCTCGCATCTGTCCGTAGCACCCATGACTCTCTTCCTCGCCGTTGCGTTACGGTCGGGGGCTTGGTAGGCGTAAGTTGCACAGACGGGGGCATTATTTCTCTTACCTGCCATTCGCGGCCCTCGTGACACACGAAACTGACTAGTCTCTCCGAAAGCAAATCAAATTCGGTGTTCGTCGCTCGGTCGCTACTCTCAACTGTTTCTGGTTGTCGGCCTTGCCCTACTTCGCCTTGCCCTTGGGCAGGGCCTCGTTCTCGCCGAGCTCGCGGACGAGGATGCGGGTGCGCCCTTCGCCGGAGTAGTCCTCCATGCCGGTCTCGAAGCCGGGGCAGATGCCGACGGCGAGGTGGCGGCCGTCGGCGGAGAAGGCGAGGGCGGCGACGCTATCGGCGAACTTCTGGTAGACCTTCATGCGGCGCTTCGCCTCGGCATCCCAGAGGGCGACGGTGGCGTCGCCGCCGCCGCTGGCGAAGGTGCCGTAGGCCGGGTGGAAGGCGAGCGCGTTGACGGGGTAGACGACGTCGGTGGGGCCGTCGGTGCCGGCGCCGGCCGGCTGGGTCTGGCGGTGGCACTTGAAGGCGTACTTGCGCGCCTGCGACTCGGTCGACGCGTCGAAGAACTCGACCGCCACGCGGCCCTCGATGCTGCTCGTGGCGTAGCCGGCGTCGGACGGCATCGCGGCCACGGCGCGCGTGAGGAACTTGAGGGAGGACTCGCGCTGCTGCCAGGGCGCGGGGACCTCGCGCGAGCTGAGGCCGCCGGCGAGCGCGGCCAGGTCGTAGATGTGCACGAGCCGGGACGTCATCGCGACGATCAGCTTCGAGGGGCTCGCGGCCATCGCGTGCGGCTTGCCCGGGAGCGGGATCTCGAGGGGGGCTTGGGCCGGGTCGGACGGGTCGTGCACATGGAGCGTGCTGTCCCACGAGGCGGAGATGACGAGGGCTTTTGGGGGGAAAGGAGCGCGTCGGTCAGCTGGGTGAATCGTATATACATGGATGGAGCTAGCGACCCGCGCCATGGGAAAGCATCAAGATGGGGAGGCTGGGCGGTGTAATGGGCGTGTGCTTGGACTCACAATATTGTTGGCTGTATACGACTCTCCGTACAGGGGCGGAGTGCTTGCTGAGCACGGTCTGCTCACCACTCTCCAGGTCCAGCCTCCGGACCTGCCAATCCAGACAGGCGCTGAAGGCCTCGTCGTGGTGCGCGCCGAAGCAGACATCTAGCACGGGCGCGCGGTGTGTGATCGTCCGGATCAGCTGGCCCTGCTGGCCCTCGGCGTCGTGGGCGGCGGCCTGTGTGTCGTAGAGGTATACATTCTTGTCCCAGGACGAGACCAGGAGCCGTGAGGACAAGGTGGGTGCGAAGACCAGCGAGGATATGGCGTCATTGGGCGGGTGCGCGAGCTCGAACTGCGCGGCTGGGATGGTGGGTTAGCATGTTAGCATGTCATGGCCGTGAGGCAATGGGGGTGTCTTTCGAGATGCTCGCTCACCGGGCGCCATGTTGTTGCCTGTGTTTTGCGATCGACTGGGGGGAGTCGAAGCAATGGTGGCTTTATTACCAATGTATGAAATTAAATAACTAGCGTATCTGTTGTCAAGGGAATGGACGTTTATGTAAAGTGTTATCCATGTAAGATGGTCTGTCGCATAGAAGATGGATGAGAGTGAACCCTATCGAGGTCTAAGCTTGGATACTAAGTACTTTAGGTAGTCGTTTCCCAGACATCGGATTCGTTGCCTTCCCAATCGATAAGCTTTGTAAACAACCTTAGAACCTTGGAAGCTTGTGGTTCCAAGAGCTAGAGGCTTATTAACCTATCTAGGCATAGTAGAAATATATATGTGCAACCGAAGTCGCATGGAGGGGTCGAGTCGAGGGGCACATGGTTCTTTGTAGTTAGGTACCACTCCTGTCTACCTGCAGAACTCCGATTTTCCATACTTTTATTGTGTACCGACATATCGCCTTAGATGGCTGTCGCAACCGTGCTCATTTATTTTAGACTATCTATCATTTAGCTTCGATCCAGCAGGACAGGACCCATTCAAGCCTTCATCAACTTCCCTCCCGGCTCGCTGCGATGCCTTTCGCGCAACTAGTCCTCGGTAGTCCCGGCGCAGGAAAAAGTACCTATTGCGATGGCAGTAAGTGGCCCTTCAACGAAGCCCTCTCTTCTCTTTCCCCTTTCCCCTTATGATTCTTGGGTTCTTATGCTCACCTCACTGGACGCCGTGCAGTGCACCAGTTTATGGGTGCGATAGGACGCGAATGTTCGGTTGTGAACCTGGACCCTGCAAACGACAAGACCAACTACCCTTGCGCTTTGGACATCCGCGATCTTGTCACACTGGAGGAGATCATGGCCGACGACCAGCTGGGCCCCAACGGCGGCATACTCTACGCGTTTGAGGAGCTTGAACAGAACATGGAATGGCTGGAGAATGGCCTCAAAGAACTAGGGGATTCCTATGTCCTCTTCGACTGCCCTGGCCAGGTCGAGCTGTACACACACCACAACTCCCTTCGGAATATCTTTTTCAAGCTGCAGAAGCTGGGCTACCGGGTAGGTACACCCATTAAGCGAGCGATGATACATATGACTGACGTTCATGACAAGCTGGTATCTGTCCATTTATCCGATAGCTTCTGTCTCACGCAGCCCTCCCTATACATCTCGAATCTCCTCCTCACCCTTCGCGCTATGCTTCAGATGGACCTCCCACATATTAACGTCCTGACCAAAATCGATAAGGTCGCCTCATATGACCCTCTGCCATTCAACCTCGACTTTTATACGGACGTTGACGATCTGTCTCATCTCATTCCGGAACTCGAAGCAGAATCCCCGGCCATGCGTAGCGAGAAGTTTAGCCGATTAAATCAAGCCGTCGCTGGCCTCGTCGAATCGTTTGGCCTCGTACGGTTTGAAGTGCTTGCCGTTGAGAACAAGAAGAGCATGATGCAGCTCCTGCGGGTGATCGATCGGGCTGGTGGGTATGTGTTTGGCGGGGCCGAAGGAGCAAACGATACGATTTGGCAGGTGGCGATGCGCAATGAATCGACCTTGGTGGATGTGCAAGACATCCAAGAGCGCTGGATCGACGCTAAGGACGAGTACGATCTTGCGGAGCAAAAGGAATGGGAGGAGCAAGAGAGGGCCCGTGGGAATTTCGCTGGTGCAGATACAGGCGCCACGACCCCTGACCTTATCCCCGACGACGATGACGAGTTCGATGGTATGCCTCCTCCGAGGGGAGATAGCGGGGTGAGAGTAGTTCGAAGGAAACCATGATGATTCAGCCGTCGCTTATTGTCCCCATCTCCACGTCACTATCAGAATCCACGTCCTGGGAGGGGCCTTTTTGCCTAGGTCGGTTCGAGGCGCTGAAAATATTGCCAAGCGGGTTGGATACCGTCGCGGCCTGCCCTCCTTTTGCCTCAAAGATGAGTTTTCGTGCGCGACGGATAGCTTCCTCCTCGGCTTTTCGTATGGTGCCGCTCACATGAACGACTCGGAAAACGCATGGCTTGCCATTCTTAACGGGGACTGAACCCATGAAGCTTAATGCCGTCCAGACAAATCGATAGGAAGCTCGCGCGATCCGCAGTATGAAAGTGGAGGTTGCTTGTGAGAGGTATTTGACTACGTGGACCTATCAGTCAGCATTGATCCGGCGTGGGAGCACGTAAATTAGGCCAACCTGAAAATCCGCCGCCTTCGAGAGCGCCGGATCCATAATCGCCGAAAAGGGCGGCGACCTCGGCGCGTATGGCACGGAGAAGGGCGGCAGGTGTCAGTTCGTCGCTGGTGGGCTGGTTGAGCACAACAACATCGGGTAGATTAGGCTGGGCGCCCAGCTCGGCGGGGTATAGGATGTTGACTAAGAGGTAACGCTCCTTGATCCTGACCATGGTGTCGGTGGTGTGGTATGGATGAGAGATGGGAACTAGATTGGTCGTCGATGCAATCGAGGCTCATAATGACATTTTAGTCGCGCGTATCATGTAGTATCAAGGTATGGAATAAGAGGATGATGGGTGATCGAAGAATTAACCGCGACTAGTAGTTGAACTGACAACCTTGTACTAGGTAGATAAGATTACCCAGGTTAGAGCTTTATCTTATCAATGTACTAACATAGGTACCTTACCTACTACCTACCTAGGTAGGTACCTATACGCGGGTCTAATTGACACTGAAGGCATCACCACTCCTTCATTCAAGAGTAAACTGCTTCGAATTAAATAGGCCATGGGATTGGGGGGTCAACCAACTATTACATATTTCGCACTGTATATAAGCTTCTTCTTATGCATCTTTTATTTGAAACCATCCTTGAAATAGAGTCCCGAACCATCTGCTTTTAGGTTGGTTAATCCTTGGACGCTTTCGACTAGACGCTGGGGAACCATCCCCTTTCTCCTTATTTGCTTGGGAATCACCCTTTCCCTCCTCTAGCGACTGACTTGAAGGCACACCTGATTTCTGCAAACTCCTCACTCCTTCCGTTGCCTCCTGCAGAATTTGGGTGACATGAGCATGTAGGTGGGTTGAAAACTCTTTCGCCAAGTCACCATCAACTTGGAAGAGTGTCTTAGGATCACTCCTTATGGGAGCGTCACAAATAGTACACCAAGCTGCCGAGCGTGAAAGAGCTTGAACTTTGATCATGTCGTGACAATGCATATCGTTTAGATGGGCAAGAAAGCTTCTCTCGTCCTGGAATAGCTGGTACTGCCGGGGGCAATCAGGAAATACACAGATGTACTGTATATTTGGTTTTGTGTCTGTAGCCAACCTCGTTACCTCTTCGCTATCACGCCGCGAAGTGGCTTCTGGTTGAAAAGGAAACCCTTTCTCATTTCGGATACTAGTCGATATCGAAATACTCAACAGGACTCCCAAGGACATTTTGACACCATCGTCAATATTCGGGAACTTCTCTGAAATCAGCTTCCAAGCTCGAGGAAATCCCGACTTGGTACCGGGTTCTTGGGAAAGCCCTGGGCAATCAGCTTCATTTGGCAGAATATAATTGGTACCGAAAGCTGCTAGTTTGGACAGACTGCCTAATGCCTGTTTGATGCCTTCAGGGGTTTCAGGGGTGGTTGTATTAGGTGGAGGGCCCAAGGCGGCATGGGATTGCAAACCTTTAGACAGGTTTTTTGACAGGCGAAATACTTTTCCAGTTGCGTAGATTTACAATCTTGGTTGTTTGCTGCGTGGGTTGCTGTGCTTGAAGAAACCTCAGTACTGCTCTTTCTACACTTAAGCCGAACCCCCCCCTCCCCCTCCCCCCCCTCCATATCCAACCGCCTTAGCTCGTCAGAGGATTGCTGTGATATCTACTTACGAGTCTTTTGTTCCGTTGCTCGGTTCCTTAGATTGCCCTCCTGGTCACTAGCTTTGAGTTTTCGTAAAGCATGCAAAATAGCCGACAAGCTTTTCTCCATGATAACTTCCCGCAAGACGATATAATCCGATGAAAACTTTCCTGCAAACAAATCAGGAAGCACCTCTTGAGTGCCCCATATTAGTAATTCGTCCCTGAAATGTTTACTTCCCACCTCCTGGAAAATTAATTCGTGGCATGATGGTGATAGATCATCAAATGTCCGGAGACAAGAGATCCACTGATTGAGAATTGGGTGTGACATGTTGCCAGCTGCTAGTTTCTAAAGGCCAGCGAGAAAGTATGTTTTTGTCACGGCATAGGGGGAAATAGATCATAAGAATAGAGGCGCACTTAAGTGTAACGACAACGTATCCTGAGTAGGCGGGTGAAAAGATGGGTGAGGTCGCCTTAATATTCAGTTTTATGACTCCAGAGTTAACGAATGACACAAATGGCCGAGGTGAATATGAACGGGGAGGGTGTGGTCGCACGCTCTTCGAGGCGCTGCTCGAGGCGTTCTCTTCGGTGGCAGTGTAGACTCTTTGGTGGCAGTGTGCTCCGGCGGTTGACGTGGCACCTATCACCCCTTATCCCTTCACGCAACCCATCCCCTACCGAAACGGCATTCCTAAATATGAAGTATCAGATAAATGCACTCCATATATATCTGCAAGTAGTACCAAAGTGAAGCACATGTTTACGTAAAGGTGGCGGTTCTGTTGGAGATAAGACGGCGCTACGCTTCTAACTAGAGAGTGTAGATGCAGGCAACAAAGGGAATTAGATCACTAAAATGTTGTTGTTGTTGTTGTTGTTGTTGTTGTTGTTGAATTAAATAGACCAACTATTAGAGCGCTCAAAATTGAAGCTGATATTTAATATGAGTGGTGAGGTTTGTATGTTGTTAAGTCCTTTTTGTACCAATCCTAGCTCGCATATTTTGGCCCAATCACGCGCCCCGGCGGGACCTCGTTGTATTCTACACAGCCCCCAAGCTCCCCAAGTTTCTCTGTGATTGGGGATATTTTAATGTAAGAAGACCGCATAGTATTTGTGGTGAAACATGCCCCTCCCCCAGGAACTCTGTTTTGATGAGTGGGTGGCGGCGCCGGTGGCAGTGCGCAGGGAGTGCAAGATTATGGCATTACTTACTGGACTAAGGGGCGACGTTCAGCATATGTCCAGGGTTCGCTGAATAGGAGCCACAGCCATTCCCCTCCCTTTCCGCCCTCGCACGATGCATGGCCTGGCAAGTTCGAGGTTGGGTGTTTTGGTGCGTGGCCTTTCTATGATAGGTACTCTCTAACTACCTAGCACATGGGGATTTTTTATTCAGTGAATCATATGGCGGAAAGCGAATGATCAACCCGATAATGTCTAACTTACCTCGTTGCTCTTCATTGGTGATGAGAACCTAACAATCCCCCCCTCCCCCCCCGAGGCACCTTGAAACTGCTTTTCACCAATAGGCATGACGGGAGATTCACGAGAACCGAAGCACTATAAAGCCTCGGAGTACCTTGTTAAGGGTAATCTACATTACCGGGACTATAATACAGAGCGGAGAGCGTTATGACCTAATGGCCAATATTAACCCGAACCAGGCTCCCGTGACCAACAGAAGGGCGAGTGAATGTGTCAGGCGCCGAAAACG
The DNA here is from genome assembly GCA_021209875.1 of Rosellinia necatrix. Classification (NCBI taxonomy): domain Eukaryota; kingdom Fungi; phylum Ascomycota; class Sordariomycetes; order Xylariales; family Xylariaceae; genus Rosellinia; species Rosellinia necatrix. Next base: position 4,746,314 of record JAGYVD010000001.1, on the reverse strand, counting down.
ACCTCGATGACGGCGTCGGTGGCCCCCCTCGGGCTGGACGATGCTCTCGATCCTGAAGCGGGCGTCGGCGGCGGCGAGGACAGCCTCCCAGCCACGCCTGCTGCGCTCCTTGCCGTTGAAGCCGACTTTCATCAGCAGATCTGCGCCCCTGTATCGCGCGCCGCACGGGTCAGTATCATCACATTTGCTTCACTCTCACTCAATTGGGTGACAACGGAGGGCAGGAAGGAGGGACGGACGGACGGGTCGCGGAACGGGAGAGAGAAGGGGAGGTGGGGAGGGGATGCCCTGGCTTGGGTTCGCTCGCTCACCTTGATCTCTGGTCGCTGACGTGCTTATCGGGGCTCAGGTTGGGCAGCACGACCTCGTTGATCCAGACGCGCGCGCCGGCCCTGAGGCCGGCGGCGAGGTTCCGCAGGATGCGCACGGCGTACTGGTCGCTCCAGTCGTGGAAGATGTGGCGGAAGAGGTACGCGTCGGCGTCGTGGGTCATGGGCTCGGACAGGAAGTTGTACGGCGCGAAGCGCAGGCGCTGCGCGAGGTCCCCGGGCACCTCGGCCGTCGCGACGACCTCGGGCAGGTCGAGGGACGTGGCGGCGCGGACGCCCGGGTAGCGCCGCAGGATCTGCGCGCACAGGTCGCCGCCGGCACCGCCGATGTCGACGATATGTGCAGGACAGCGCCCGGCGTCGTCGTCGTCGTCGTCGTCGTCGCCGCCTACCCCCCACGGCACGGCGTCGAGGAAGTACGAGACGGCGTAACCCGGCGCGCGCGTCGACATGCCCATCGTGTTGCGGAAGCGCTGCAGCCGCGGCGGGTCGTCGGCGATGAGGTCGAAGAAGCCCTTGCTCGGATCCGCAACTGCGTCGTCGTCGTCGTCGTCGTCGTCGTCGAGACCCCTCTCGGCGCGCTCGGCGACCATCAGCGCCGAGTGCCCGGGCTCTCCGCTGCCGGGGGAAGCGGCGCACGCTCTCGACGAAGCGGCGCGCGCCGTTGGGGTTGTCCTCGACCAGCAGGCCCATGGCGTCCCGGATGTTCGGCACCAGCGCGAAGAGCGCCGAGACGGCGTTGTGCCGCACCGAGACGTCCGGGGACGCCTCTTCGAAGATCCGGTACGCGATCGCCGTCTGCAGCACGCGCCGGAGGTCGTCCGGCGGCATCCCGCAGCGCCCGGCCAGGTCCTCGTACGTGACGGCCGCGCCGGGCGCCGTCGGGACGTGCGATGCTATGTCGAACCTGTACAGGCAGTCGAAGATGACGATCAGGGCCGGCTAAAGGGGGGGGGGGGGGGGGTTTCATGTTAGTGTTGGGGGATCTCTATAATGTATAGGCAATGTCGGGGATCCGGTTGGGGCTACGGACAACTGGCAGGGCGAGGGAGCCCATGTACTGGAACGGTCCGAGGAGACGGGCCTTCAGCTCATCTGTTGCCTCGACGATCTCGTTTCGAACGCCCTCGAGGGACGCATCGAGTTTGACGGTGGGAGGCGGGACGGCCAGGGCGAAGGAGAAGTCGCCACCTGGTTGGCCTTTCGCCCCGTCTTCCAGGATCTTGGTCTTGGTGTGGATGAGGGCTGCAAGCTCGGAAATAGACTTCTGAGCCGCCATTGCTGTTATTCTCAACGTTTTCGTCTCGGGGGATAGATACCTGATATTGGGTCGGAGGGTGTTGGTTTCTAGTTTCAGCTGAGCACGCTGATATATCTCGATGCCTCTTAAACTCGTGATTGGTACCATCATTGCGACCATAGCCCTTATATTTATACACACAATCATTCATTTGATTGCGTTCGGCCCCCTTTCCTGTTGTTTTGTTGTTGACTATCTCGTTCCTTCGCCATTTCCCCGGTGTAAGGACCGAGGCCGGGGAATATCCCCGACCCCGAGCGTGCTGAGCCGGCTTGGCCAAGTTCTCGGTCTCAGATCATTCGTGAAGGATTTAGGCTACGGAATTAACTTAAGATGCCAACCGTGTGTCTCCGTAGCCGTGACTCTTATTTGACTCATTGCTTGTAGCACGGTTTGACAACGAATTCTTCTTTTAGGATGCTGTGCGGGTTTCTTGCACTGCTCTTTTGGCGCTAATGGAGGGTCTGTACAGCATATATTCAGGTGGTAGGGGGAAGAAACTTTGACGACTGGGTTAGGGTAGTACCTGCAGTTATACATATACGGGTACCTATTTTGTACCTCGGTATATTGGACCCTGCTATTTCCTGTAATATAAATAGCGAACAGGACTAGCAGAGACTTTTTAAGTACACTACTTGATCTACACTTTACACGGCAGCACAGGTCGGTAGAACGCGTATATTGGGAGGGAGCGTGAGCCTCTAAACGAAGGCCTAGCGGTGCAGTGCGCCTCCGTGGGAGGTCCGGTCACCTACGCTAGGCTTCGAATAGCTGCCCAGACTAAAATAGCGCTACCAAAAAAGCCCGAATAATTTCCTCCCTTCCATCCTTCCGGCCCCTTGGGCACCACCGAATCGAGGGACGTCGGGTGGGCAAAAAAACTCCCGACCACCACTAAAAACCACCCCTTTCGTGGGAGGTGGAAAAGTGAGGTGACGGAGGAAAGCCCGTACGCAACGAACGCGTCGCGAACAGGGCCCTTTATAGGGGTCCTGGCCGGACTGGTCCGTGCGAGTGCTAGCCTAGTTAGGAGTAGAACCCAATCAATATATATTATATAGGCCCTCCACTGACGCTAAAGAAGCAGTGCAAGAAAAGATCCACTCCCCTGGTACATCCTACCCGGGAGAGACAGGAGAAAGCGCCGGAGCATATAGTTTACTGCGAGGTGTGATGGCTGCAATAGCGGCAGTTGGAGCGAAGCCCAACTATACCTATGTATTAGAAAGAAAAACTAAGGTTGAGGAAACAAGAAAACTACATACAGGGCCGACGGCCAGAATTCCTACTTGTACATACCACTGAACATGACTGGCCTGCCGCATTCACCACTTCGTACTAACACCCACCTAGCCGGGGAGCCAATCAGGAGCCGCCAGGCCACCCATCCATTCAGCCAATCAAGGCGATCATGGCTGTGGGCCATGATAACCCCAATATATCCTTGTTAAAATGCTTAAGTTTATAAAAACTATTAAAAAACTTAATAACTTAAAAATAGCACATATATTTACAACTTAAAATATTAAAATATAACAACTACAAATAATATAATGCTAAGCTTATGTAAACTTAATATAACACTATATTTATATTTCACACTATATAAATAAAGCCTGCTACGTTCTAAACTTTTAAAGAGATATACGCAGTGGTGATAAACGCCCCGTATCGACGTTAAACTGTTTCAATTCAATTCAATAAAAAAGCAGTGAAGGAGTGGAGCAGCTGGCCGGCCCCCGCTATCGCATGCAATATAATATAACTAGCGAACAGCACTGGCTGAGACTTCATGAGTACCTAGCTATAGCGCTGTTCAACATCAATGGACATGCTTTTTGACCCCTCTCATGTAGGTCTCCACATGGCGGGGTGATCTGGGCTGAGATGAGGCTCTCAGCGCATTTACCTTCATTTACCTTCGTTTAGACCTAATAATTTAAGAAGCTAGGTATACTATATGCCTAGGTAGGTTAAGCTGTCGTACAAGCAAGAGCTGTGCCATCACCCTTGCGCTGGTCTCCTCTCAACCCCATACATTCTGATACACCGTCGCCCGTCGTCTACTTACTGCCACCCCGACCCCGGATCCCCGGCTTTATCGGACGCCGGAGCGGGACCATGGCCGGAGAAGCCTTGAAGCTCCAGGCGGCCCTGCTCATCGTCTCCACGACCGCGGCAAAGGATCCATCTACAGACTCGTCACGGGCCGTATTGAGCGATGTCTTGGAGAAAGAGGGAGGCGGGCGATGGGAGCTCGTCGATACCAAGATCGTGTCCGACGTCGTCACCCAGATCCAGCGCCAGATCATGCAGTGGGCGGATGGCGCCGGCGGAGGCATCAACCTCATCGTGACCACCGGCGGCACCGGCTTCGCGACCTCGGACAACACCCCTGAGGTAAAGCGCCTTTGCGACGATTCTCGTCTACGCGTAACTGTCGTCGTCTGGGTATATATATAGTGACCGTGTCCTAGGCCGTCTCAGCCCTGCTGCATAAACAAGCCCCCGGCCTCGTGCATGGCATGCTAGCCGCCTCCCTCCACGTCACCCCTTGTAAGTAGCCAGCCAGCCAGCCATCAATAGCATCAAACTCGTCATTACGATCCCATCCGATTACGTGATTCTCTAACCGTCCGCAGTCGCTATGATGTCCCGCCCCGTCGCCGGCGTGCGGAACGGGACCGTGATCGTAACCCTGCCGGGTTCGCCGAAGGGTGCGCGGGAGAACCTGGAGGCGATCCTCAAGATGCTGCCGCATGCCTGCCAGCAAGCGGCCGGAGCCGATTCCAGGACGCTGCATGCCGGAGGCGTGAGGAAGCTCGAGGCCGACGCCGGCGTTGCGTCTGATGCGACGCACGCGCAACCGCCTGCACATACGCATCATGACCATGGCCATCACCATAGCCACGGCCACAGTCACGGCCATGGCCACGGCCACGGGAATTTGGTTAGGCACACGGCCCCCAGCACCAACCCGATATCCAATGACCCGAGCCTCGGGCCGAGCAAACGGAACCGGGAATCGCCGTACCCGATGCTCTCGGTAGAAGACGCGCTCCAGCAGATCCGCGAGCACACGCCGGCCCCGACCATCGTGACATCGAAAGTCGACACCTCCCTCGCCGGCCTCGTCCTGGCCGAGGACGTCCACGCGCGCGAGAGCGTGCCGGGGTTCCGCGCCAGCATTGTGGACGGGTACGCGGTGGTGGTGCCCAAGGACGGAGTGCTGCGCGGCGTCTACCCCGTGGTGTCGGTCTCTCACGCGGCGCCCGACGAAGGCGAAGGCAAAGGCGGCGCGCGGGAGCTCCTCCGCGAGGGCGAGGTGGCGCGGATCACGACGGGCGCGCCGCTGCCGCCCGGCGCGACCTCGGTGATCATGGTCGAGGACACGACGCTGTTCGCGGCGACGGACGACGGCCGCGAGGAGAGTCAGGTGGCGATCGACATCGACGGCGTGGCCGAGGGCGAGAACATCCGCGAGGTCGGCAGCGACGTTGCGGCCGGCGACCTGGTGCTGCGGCGGGGCGAGCTGATCTCCGCCGTCGGCGGCGAGGTCGGGCTGCTGGCGGCCGCCGGCGTCGCCGAGGTCAGGACGTACCGCAGGCCCGTCGTCGGCGTGCTCTCGACGGGCGACGAGGTCGTCCGCCACGACCGGCCCGGCGCCCTCCGGCTCGGCGAGGTGCGCGACACGAACCGCCCCGCGCTGCTGTGCGCCGCGCGCGAGCAGGGCTACGAGGCGGTCGACCTCGGCATCGCGGCCGACGCGCCGGGCAGGCTGGAGGCGGCCCTGCGCGACGCCCTGCGCCGCGCCGACGTCGTCGTCACCTCGGGCGGCGTCTCGATGGGCGAGCTCGACCTGCTGAAGCCGACGCTCGAGCGCGCCCTCGGCGGCGCCGTCCGCTTCGGCCGCGTCGCCATGAAGCCCGGCAAGCCCACCACCTTCGCCACCGTGCCCGTCAAGGACGGCGCCGGCGAGCGCGCCCCCAAGGTCGTCTTCTCCCTGCCCGGCAACCCGGCCTCCGCGCTCGTCACCTTCCACCTCTTCGTCCTGCCCTCCCTACACCAGATGTCCGGCCTCGCGCCCCCCGGGCTCCCCAAGGTCCCCGTCTTCCTCGCCCACGACGTGCCCCTCGACAAGGCGCGCCCCGAGTACCACCGCGCCGTCGCCGCCGTCGACGCCGCCACCGGCCGCCTGGTCGCCACGAGCACCGGCGGCCAGCGCAGCTCCAAGGTCGGCAGCCTGAGGGGCGCCAACTGCCTGCTCTGCCTGCCGAGCGGGAAGGAGCCGCTGGAGAAGGGGTCGAGGGTCGATGCTCTGCTCATGGGGGCAGTCAGGCCTGAAGTATGATACAGGGGCATGTGTGTGTTGAGGTTGGCGGCTATCGGCGTCGATGTGCGGCGATATACGAGATATGAATGTTGCGTACGTCTGGAATAAAAGACTTTCTAATCTTTGTGATGGTACAACTTATATCACGGCCTCGTTCTTCTTATTAACCACGAACTTCGTGGTCTGTAACCCTGGTCACTTGTAACCTTTACTTTTACCCACTATCATTCTACTCCCCGATACAGTTATTTATTCTTCAACTGGAAATTCCATTCGCATCTTCCGTTCTGACTCTTCCATGAAGATGGCAACAAAAGTCGTCTAATCCTTCCATCCGCGTCCGCTCAAGCCACTTAAATGGCCCTACTTGTAATCTGTAATACCTGCACAGCCAGCTAACCAGTCAATCCCCATCATTTTCTGTAGCCGATATAATAATACTTAATCACTTATAGATTTTATAGCTTAATTAAAAGTGGCGCATTACCAACGCGGTGCTAAAACAAAAAGTCGTTTTTTGATATTAACACCTACGTTTTGTATCTGTTCACCTTGTTATTAGTTGCTAATAAACGGTATTCTGTTAAGAGCGTCTTACTGATCCTAGCAAATTTCCCTCCACTCTTGGGGCTTCCTTGTTTTGCACTATTTCCAACATCTCGGTGGAACTAAATGGCCCTGGGGGGATTGGAGCGTTGTCGGGGGCCTCGCTAACAATGGCCTCGATTGGTTCATTATCTCGCGTCAGCCCATTAACAATATCCTTCATGCTTTTCCCCATTGCCTCAGCAGATATACGGCCATCGAGTTCGACTACTAACAGCTTGTGCCGAATCAAATCAACCAATTGCTGTATTGCAATCCATTTGGCACAGCGCCAATCTTGGTTGATGTATGCGAACACTTCATCCACCTCCTGAGAGAGGTGGGCCGTCGTTTCCCCGTTGCTTACAAAGTTAGAATAAAAAAGTCTGCGATAAGAGAAAGAAGTCGACTTACGTATCTTCGGTCTTGAAAAATCTTTCCGTGCGCCGTCTAAAGCGCAATAGCCCCTCGGTTCCGTAAAGGATCCAGTACACAAATTCAAAAAAAATACAACCCAACGACCAGATATCGAATCGTCTTGATATAGGCCCATGACGGTGGATTGACAGTTCAGGAGCTTCGTATCTGGCCGTTGCTTGAATTTCGCGTGTACTGTCACGTTCCATGGTGTACTCGTTGTGGACCCTTGCCACTCCAACGTCCGTGATTACAAGTCGCGGCTTGAGATCGTCCGATTCGGTCTTGAAACAGAGAATATTTGAGGGCTTCAAATCTCCGTGACGGCAGTTCAAACCATGCAGTTTCTCAACGGCGTCCACGAGCCCAGCAATCTGGTTAACCATCCACACCACTTCTCCTTTTCCTGCCGTAGGACCTAGTTTTCCATTTTTCTCCCAAAAGTCCCAGAGATTTCCCATCTCGGCCCAGGGGAACATGAAATAATGATCCTGTCCAATGCTGTAGTATGCAATGGCTTCGATCAGGTGATTATGTCTGAGTCTCCTTGTTAACTCGAGCATTGCAACTTCCCTTTGCGCCACCAATTCGAACGAGCCCGACTTCTGTAGCTTTTTGATGGCAACCCTGAAATTATTGTTACAGTCCACTGGAACGGCAATATCCTATTAGTTGTCAGTCCCTGTATCTGTCTTTTGTTGACTGACTGCTGGACTAGAAGACAGTGATATCCTACCAGGTCCTTCGGAAGGTAGTGAGCGTGGACGCGCTTTTCCATCACCGAGCTGAATGAGCCGGGGTTTACATCCCTTCCAGCCCAGGTGAATGGGAGACGGATTTGCCGGGGAAAGTTATACCTAAACTGGTTTTTGTAGAAACGCGCCGGTACGAAGGGCCATTGAGCGTCGACGAAGCGCTCGATTGTATCGTCTTCCCATGGGTTATCGGCATCATCAATGCAACCGAAAGCTTGACGGACTTCCTCATCACCTGTACCCTCGCCATACGATCCCACGTCCCACGCATCCCTTGAGTAATTTCGCCAGGCCAATTTGATAGGCAGCATCTTATCCTGGACGTGCTTCTTATGCAAGTATTCCACATGGTGCAACAGACCAGTTCTGACGAGAATCACAAACACTTTTAGTGCATGTTGGGCAAAATAGTCGGCTAACACATCATCTTCTGCCTGGCGATTGCGGTTTCGCGACGCTGGGACGGCTTGAAGAACAGTGGCTATAGTATCCCTATGTACCAGATCTAATAAGTCCGTCTCGGGCAGGAATTCCCCTAGAAATTCCCCAGAAGATTGCATTGCTGCATGGAGCTTCCCGCGCAAGTTCTTGAGCTGGAGAAGACCGGCGTCATCGTGGATGGGGGACATGATCCGCCCGCGATTAATTCTTTGTCGTCTGATAGATGTCGAGAATGACTCAAGCGGGGAATTACCGCCGCCGAACAAGGGCGTATGCGCGTCTGTGTATTACCTACCGTAGTGAGCATATGTTCACTCTTGGGATCGATGAGGTGGAGGTGGAGGTGGAGGTGGAGGTGGACGCAGTCGATGCGACCATTGGGGAGAATAAGGATCACATACGTGGCGCAGCCACATCCCTCCGTTGAGTGTGCCGCGTGCGGGGCTTGTAAGGGGAGGGACAGGCTGTGGAGGTTTCATTGGACAGCGCTCGTCCAATTGTAGTGTAATACCTGATAGTTTAGCTAATGCGAGTCACTAGAATAGGAAAGGTCTGTCACCATGAAAGGCAGGCTGGGACAGCTAATTGCATTGGAGGGAACTTTGTGGCGTTCCATCGGAAGATACACTATGTTTCCGCCGTGCTTTCGCACTGCATGCCTAAGATCAAGTGAGGTTGGCCCTCCGTAACTCTATGGTACGGAACCGTTTTGGGGACGACTATCTACATATTTTTATCATAATTAAAAAAAAAAAAATTAATAATCAATAGCGATGCTATAAACAGCCCGTTATGGCGCAAGTGGTATAGATCATATTTTATACACCAAAAGCATGGTAAAGCGCACGGATTTCGGAGGTAAGCTGGGGAGGGCCAACCTCAGTTGAGCTGATCGCTCGTATTACACCGAGCTAGGTAGTCTTGACAATTTATTCCCACACTATTGATTTTTTTGGCTTGTCGGCGGGGTTGGTCTCAGGCATTATCTATCATACCTCTAGGTCCATGCTTCTGAAATCCTCCAACATATATACACATATATATATATATAATTAGCCTGTATTGATTCCGCCTTGGCTAACCTGACGAACAAGTCTGTATTTAGAAAGGCACGAATCAGGCTTGGACAGTGCCCTTCTAATCTCGCCGTCATGACTCCAAGAAAGCTCTTCGTTTTCTGTGACGGGACATGGCAAGACGGCATCAACAATAACAGACCTCTTACAAATGTAGCAACATTAGCCCGCTGCCTTCGGCGATCTGACCCGCAGATAATTGTCTACTATGACAATGGAATTGGTAACGTTACGAGCGCCTTTGCCCAGCTCATCGACGGTGCCACCGGAAGAGGTGAGTCTGAATGAATCATCCTATTATAATGAGGGGGTTTAATCTATTGCTCATGTCTGAATTGCTGTCTCAACAGGAATCTCAGCCAAGATCCGCAACGCCTACTCCTTCCTCTCCAATAATTATAATTTTCATGAGCGACAAGACCAAATCATTCTTGTTGGATTTTCGCGAGGTGCATTCGCCGTTCAATGTCTCGCTTCTTTTCTAAGCGATGTCGGCCTTCTCGAGACGAAATATCTCTACCACCATCTCCGCCCACTATTTACATTGTGGTCACATCAAAACATGACGGTAGCAAAAGAAAAGCTCGAAACAGAGCTCCGTAAGCTAAGGGAACTTCCAATTTCTGTGATTCACAAGGTGCCGATCAAGGTATGCGCTGTCTGGGATACCGTTAGCGCTCTCGGTGGCGTAGCGCGGTTGCTCCCGGGGCGTTATTCATTTGTGGGAAAGAAAGTTCCAAAAGGCGTGGAGCACTCTTTTCAGGCATTAGCTCTGAATGAAAAGAGGCGGAAATTCAAGCCCCGCGTGTGGGAATCGATGCAAGACCAGGACCAGGACCAGGACCAATCGGGAACTGAGCGCCGCACAGTGAGCCAGTGCTGGTTTCTCGGATCACATGGGGACATAGGTGGTAATGGAGACGCAGCTCTCGGTGCGGTGACGCTGATATGGATGATGGAAAAGATACATGTGAATGCTGGTATTGAGTTTGACGAGAAGGAAATCCAAGACCACCTCAAGCACAAGTACCTTGAGTGGGACTACACCGTGAATAGACTATTTCGATCCATCAAGGAGACCAAGAAGATGTCATCCATGAACCACTCAGGTAGGGACTTACATCCTCCCCGACAACAATCTTGCTGTCACCAGCGCGCACTGGTATTTGAGCCCCGTTGACGGTACACCTAGGAGAAGTTACGAACGCCCCGTGGTACTGGGGCATTCTTGGCTGGGAACCACGTTCAAAATATCTCATGCCCTCTTCAGGGGAACTCGGTTCCATACCGGGAGAGATCCATTTCACGGTTCGGCTCCGGATGTCTTTAGGCGAAAACACAAGCGAGGTGCTCCGGTCTTGGACAACAAGTATACCTCAGGGCGGCCGTCTCAACAAGCGAGTTGAGTGGCAGCACCCACGTCATGCTTCGATGGCGATAAACGAACATAGACTGGTACAAGGGAAGATGGAGTACAAACTAGCATCTGGGTGGAATAATCAACCCCATACCAGTATGACTACAACTACCGCGGTCCAAGAGATACACAAGTTGGAGCCCGAAGCGGAAAATGCTAGAGCCGGGCTTGATCAATACTCTAAGTCTCTTCAACAATATATGGAGTTTAAAGATCATATAGTGGCGCCGGACTTGATGTACCCCAGAGATAGGTCGACCGACGCAGGGTCGTGAACAAATTTTGTAATCTGCTGGGTGGATCGCCTAAACCGGCCATATTTTACAGTTGGACCAAACCCCTGTTTTTTTTTTTTTTTTGGAGTTGACTATTGCTCATTAGGGGCAGAAACAAGAGATTTGTAAGTACTAGAAATACTATGACCTACTGCTAAATCTATTAAATTTTTGAATCGTGAGCGATTACATATAAACCGTAAGTTTAATTTCTTGAGTAATCAGCCAATTATTACTCGCGTTACCTCATTATTCAAGCGTTACCATTAATAGGCAAACTTGCTGTTGAAAACCCGAAGGTCGCGTGAGTGGTAGTTGGGTGGGCTGACTTTATAGTAGTAGCATAGCTCTATAGATATTTAATCTGAAATTTCCCGCTGCTCATCACGGATTAGAAGAGTTGAAATATTCAAATGAGAGGCACAACTAGAGGTCCCTGGGGGAGGGGCCTCTTCGCGCCTCATGTCCATGAGAGATTGCTAGAGTCCTAAGATGCGGATACTTACGGCGGCTTATGTGTCTGAGCTGGCGTGCGGCACTTTTCTTATTACAGGAAATGCAGATGATCGAACCGAAAGGAAATGAAAAGAAAGGGAGTATAGGGGGAAAGGGGGTGTTAAAGAACCGGGGTATAAAGTATTTATCAAGAGTTGACTTTGAGATCAAGCAAATTTATACCTCGAGTTTTAAGTCTGAGTGGCAAAGTGCAGAGAGCCCCGCGCGACAAAAATAAGGAGAGGTTGCCAAGCAGGATGCGTCCCGCGAGGGACTATTCAAGGAGCCTCGCGGCCAATGGACCGCAGTTATGCAGCAAACAAGCACCGGCGAGCGATGTTACGCTATTTAGCGAATTCTATCGGGTTCCAAATGGTAACGCGATCATGCAGCGCCACCTCTAGCCAGACAACTTCAGCTAACCTGAAGAGACTTGTTGGATTCAAAGGGTGGTGGATAGTACACATTGGCACGTCGATATCGGCCAGCTGCTGAGAAATTGTGTTTTGCCCACGTGAAATTTCTTTGAGCTTGGGGTCGCGGGTATAATGCGACGCAAATTAAATCAAGATGTTTGCGTGCCTGTATCATGCCACTCGTCTCGTGGAGGTTCTCAGGCGGTAGGCCGTCTGTAAGGTCGTGATCCCATGCTGTGATCGCCGTTCTGAGAAGTAGAAGAGAGTGCTACAAACTTAATGTCCTCGATTTGTACCGAAATCTCCTTCGATGTTGGATGATATACCTCGACATACGTGAGGAAAGGCGGCGGGTTCGTTAGGGCTACTCCATTGGTCGCTAATGAGCCAAATGCAGTGTTTATGGTAACTTAATCTTTATTGTCCTTCTCTCGTAAGTGTAGCCACTTATTTTTGATTTTCTTTGTGGTCGTTCCCTGATCGAAGTAGAACGATGAGCCGGCTCCTGTAATGAGGGCAAGGCATCACACATCGTGGGGGAAATCGGTCCTGTCCGGGCCGAGCATTGTGTAATTGGGCCTACGTTTAATAACATCGTATTCGGTAGCACGACCTATAGCTGGCATCGTGTAGTTGAACTACTAGCGCGACTGAAAATTGAAGTCGCTTCAAGACATACGGCAGCGTTGAAGGTTGCCTTATTCACATAGCTGCCCTTGAATGTACGCGATAGCCAAGTGGGAACATCCCCCTGAGCAAAGCTCTCCATTGAGTAGCATCTGCCCACGCTGATACATGCTTTAATACGAGGATCAACAGTACTACAAAGGGCATAATAGCTCCCAAGGGGCATTCGCAGCATCGGGAGGTTTACGACCAATGCTAGCGTTGTAGCTACGAAAGTGTTAGCGATGATCCAGTACTTTCCCATCACAAATTCCTGGTCGACTCGCACAGGAAGATTATCTCTGCGCAATATATACCTTGACCGGGAGCGTCGAAAGCAAACACGGTGTAATCAAAGCTCAGCTAACTGAGACGTTTGTGAAGTATATCCCCTCCTGCGTAGGATCGCCTCCGCCGCTATTCACCAAAATAGGTGTCTCTCCTGCAGGATTGCTTATGTATGGGAAGGAGGTATAGGTACGCGGGAAGCACACCACCTTCGTATGGGACGTCTGGAAAGTACCTGTCGAGGTAGGGTATTTTATTGCGAAAATTGTTGATGGCGCGCTTGTCGTAACTGGCAAGACCTTCGTTAGCCATGAATTCGGCTGCCAAAGGAAGTTGGATGCTCGCAGATAGCCGCGGCGAGCAGCTTCCCTATCCCCGGCCGCCTCACTCTCGCGTGTAATTTTTTCAACCTTGTTTCTAGCTTCGATTCAAAGCCCTGTACAAAGATTCAGTAGCTAAATCCTTGCTTTCCCCGACTGTTTCAGGAATCTACGCGATCTCGCTTGCGTTAAATGGCGCCATGGCTATTAGCTGAAGAAATTCAAAATTGAAAAGCCTGACTTGAAAATGCGAACGTGTTAACTCGTATAATGTAGAAAATATAAAACAGCGAGCAGGGAAATGAAAGTAATGTTCAAGCTGAAGATAGAGCCGGGGAAGATTTAGGTCGCGCTCGGATTGGCAAGATGGTGTGAAGTCGTTGCGTATGCAGGGAACAATATTTATGCTTAAAACTGGTAAAATATTTGGTGAAAATACATCTCAAGTCACTTTCAATTGGTGTGTAAGGTAAATAAGAAACATACCATAGAGACAAGTCGGTGTGCACACTGATACGCCATAGTTGGAGTTGGGGCATGATGGCAGACCCCACGCGTATCGACCACGTCTTCTATGCGAGTAAGATGACACAGCACTCATGGACAATAATATTACGTAGAGGAAGTAAAGCACAGAGTAGTGCGCAAAAGAATGGGAAATCCCAAATCAAATTATGGGGGCAGGCCTTGTAGGTTTGGCCCAACGGACATTTGCCCGGTTCCCCAGGGTGTAGCACATTCAGCTGGCGTTGGTGTTAGGGATGTCCGTAGTTACCCTGCGACACGGCTTTTGTGTGAATGGTGAGGAGTTGTTGCCATCGAAAGACTTTGACGAGCCTACGTTCCTTCCGAACAATGTGACTTGACCGGGAGCAGAAGCCTAGGTTTTCTATTTAGTCTACAATAAGAGTATATGACAACGCCTAACTTCTAAGGTAGGCTTCCAGGTGATAGCTACTGGAGATAAATATATAAAATACTTTTAATTAAGCCCTTTTCGTACATTATATTTGTTCCTGCTCTTTTTGGCAGCCCTTCTAGGTTAGAGGGGTCAATAAGGGTTTTAATGAAAGTCTAAGTGCATTTGAATAAGCCAGTAGATATCATTTTACGCCATTGAACCCTTTGAGGGGGTACAATAGGAGAGGGAAGGGGCGGAAGACAGTGTTATGTGGTTACCTATCATGGTGGACTCGATGCTGATGGCTCCATCCCATCCATAGGTTTCCTGTCATAGCACTACTGTGCCTGCCTCAGGTACTTAGGTAGGAGCATACCTAGGTACTTGTTCCTAGATTAATAATAGTCCTCATGCCTACTGATATCTTCTGAACTATGTCAAAGTGGTACCTGGGGGCACACCAAGGGAGTGAGTCATTCCTAAGGTGGCACAGGGGTCATAATGGCATTTCAGCTTTGCTCAATGTCTGACACAAGTATGATGCCAAAATTGGTTGTTTATGTGTGTACAGAGTGACCGCTCTATTAGTACGCCGTGGCGAAGGTCCAATTACGCTTTTACCATCTTTGATATGGACAACATTCTTAATGTACCAAGGCTTAGTACCTAACTACTAACAGTTGGATTAATTTGGTTTACTTCGAGAGTACGTGGTGTAGCCGAGTCATCTATCTCGATAGGTACAAACCTCCCATGACAATTACCTCCTCCATAGAAATTAACTCCGACCTCGTTCTCGAGGATGGATAGGCCATTTTCTTCGGGGCGCTAAAGCTCTACCTGTCTATAAGATGATCACAAATCCGATAGGCTCATCCGCCACCGCTTAGCATAGGAGTAGTGCACGATTGTATTCATTCCTAGGCTTGCCATCCAAGGTGGGAGGCCTATGATCCTTCCATACACCAATATATCACTAGAACTACACCGTAGGGTAGCTAGTGCCGCGCTATGTGCCTTTACACCTGACAAGAAACCCTCTCCTAATTCACCTCGACCCTAAGGAGGCGGATACCTGACGTTTAAGGAGCTATGTTTGTCTCGTGATATCCATGGACGTAAGTCTATTACGTGGGTACTTGCAGGGAGGTATTAAAAGTACCTACTAAGGTAGGTAGATACACAGTAGTTTTAAGTAGATCACGTCCCTCACAGTGCCAATTTAAACCATTAACGATGAAACTAAAGTTGACACAGGACCTTCCAATATAGACTTCCTGGTTAGGATATATCGCAACTGCCATCTATATTTTTCGGACCCGAAAGCTTCCTTCTCTAAGGGGTCGAGGTCCCCTCGACCATCTGTAACCACCAGGTCTTCTAACCCTCTTTGATTTGGTTCCATACTACCTACTCAGTAGGTATTCACTGCAGTAATATCCTGGTGTTTCTCTAATTCTTCGAGATGCTACTTCACTTCAAGGGCTATCTAACATTGCTCTGTATAACTCCAGGGCTAATTTCGTGACGTAACCTCAGGGTGTAATCATGCTAGAGAGGTGGTTGCCATTATTTTGTTGCCATATTTAAGTTCTAGTAGGAGATATTTTGTAGGGAATGGCGATGATAGGGAAGCTTTCAGGGAAGTGTTGGATAGAAGATAGTGAAGACTGGCCTGTTTTGGAACTAAATCGGTCTAGAGATTTGGTCTGGTTTAGTTAGCATGTGATACAATATTTCGAGAATTGCCAGGATTAAAGGGCTAGCATACAGAAAAAGGTACTGGAGTGAATACTGATACAAGAGACAAGGATTATTGTTTGCTTTTGTTTCTAATTAGGTTCACATGCCAGGTAAAAAGTAACCAAGTACTTAAATACGCGTGTAAACAGCGTGCAGACTGTACACGCAGTTAAAAGGAGCATATCAAAGGAGCTATGCGGGTAGACCACGTTTCCCGGGAAGGGGTTGCGGTTAACCCATACACACAAACCACAAGGGAAAAGTTTATATATAAAGGCCTTCTCCTTCCCTCCCAATTTCAAAATTTCCTGACCTTCTCTTCTTCATCCCACCTCTTTCTTTCCTTCCCAGCCCTCAACCACCAACTATCTCCCATCTACAAGTTACCATCTACTATTTACCATCTACCATTTACCATCTATCATTTACCATCTATCATCTATCATTTACACAAATCTATTACCATCATTCTATCCCTCTCAAGAAATGCTATCCTCTCAACCTGGCTCCCCTTGATACCATCATGCATTATGTTGCTATCATTATATTCGAAGAGTACTGATGGTAAGGCTGCCATTAAATCCGCAGTAGATCACTGCTGGTCAACTCTCGTACCCTTCCATAACATAACTCGACTGCGTATCCCCTATATCTCCTCGCTGACGTTTTGACGGCAATAGATACAACGGTATTTCTAGCACTATTCTACGCAAGCCATCTTTGACATGGGCTAGACCTCCAAGAGCCCGCCAACGCAAAGGGTACCGATGAACCGATTACTGAAGGTCCATCGTCCGACCTTCCTCTTCACCCTGCCAAAGATCATCTATGGCGAATAGCGCCGGCGATTACCACAACCAGACCTTAAGGACATTGCCTGTGTCGTTTCTCTTGCTTTTAATAGCTTCTCCCATTAGCATTACATCATTGCTCGGTATGAGTCGTTTTCTGTTCCCCCTGTCTGAATAATCTAACGGCAAGACAGCATTGACTTTGCTCACGGAATTCCGTCGCCTGTTCTGCACCCTTATCAGCTCCACACCCTTGCTTGGTATGAACTATTGTGTGTCCTTCTTGTTTGAATAATCTAACCGCAAGGCAGCATTATCCTCGCTCACTAACTTTCCTCACCTCTCTTGCCCCCCCATTAGCTACGCCACACCAACTTGCCGCCATGATAATCACCCATGGTAGCATTCCCTTTGACCATGGGATGTGCCACCCCACATCAAAGCACCTCGACACCACTCTCTAGACATGGCGGGGTGTTTCTGGCTATTGCGGTTTCATACCAAGCCTGCTTGGCTACCGCCACGAACGCCCTGTCATTGTTGGGACCTGAGGAGTGTCCGGTTGCCTTTCAACGTCTACGAGGGATTGCTCTTCATCTCTCAATGGCACACTCTCTACCGGACATTCTGATGACGGACCCGGCATAGGAGAGTGGCCGCAACCCGAGCTGGGAACTTCATTGTCGGTGCCCCGGGGCGATGCCATCCGTAACATGAACCTGTAAGTAAAACTCCTCTCGTCACCTATCTTACGCTCTCTGACGCAAACTACAGAGCTGTATCGGGCACCGGGGCATCTGGGGCCAATGACTGGGGTTTGGCCGGCGGGTCATGTCTGCTTGATATGGTTCATCGGCGTTCGCGCCGTAGGGGGGGGAGGGGATGTGATGGGGGGCTGAAGTGCCGTATCTTCGATCCCATCTGTAATAAGGTGGGTCGCAGCCTAACAGACCGCCGGCGGACATCCCAGCCGGGGATGTCCTCCCGAAAGGGGCTCTGCTCACTCCCGGGCGACCATCACCTCTCCCCCCACACTCTCCCTCGCAGCCCCTCCCCCTACCCCCAAATAACAAAACACCCATGGCACCCCCGCGCGCCAATTCGCCATCATCCCTGCTTGGGGTGGTGGTGGCGTGGCTTCTGCCACATCACTTGGCCGCTACCACTGCTTGTGGTAGTGGCCCGTTAGCCAGCACCGCGCAGCTCCTCCTCTCCTGGCGTCGGCAGAACACCACTGCCGCCACTACTGCTTGTAGTGGCGGCACGCGCACCGGCACCTACAATTGCCAGACGCAGTGGGGGAGGAGCCGGCGGCACGGGTTTGGCATTGCATCATCCCCCGGACCTTACGGCATAGCCAGAAGGTGATCCCAAAGGTGATCCCGAAGGCGATGCTGGGGGTGTTTGCACTGCCAAAAATACGGCCAACGCCTGGTCGGGCCCGTGCCGCCCATGGCGCCGACACATCTCGGAAGCGCAGCCCTGATTGGGCTGCCCTCCGGGGTGAGGTATACATATTCCCCCCGTTTAGGTCGCGGTTAGTTTTCTCTCCGTCCTAACCCTTTAACATTGTTATTAACTATTCATCGTTATCAAAGGTTGCCTGGGAATGCCCTTACGGAGGAAGCGCAGCTCGCCACTATCCTCCCTCGCCCTAGGACCCGGGTGGCAAGGGGGGGAGAGCAACAACAAAGGGTGAGAGACGGAAGGGCGTATGTTGGGGTCGAGTTCCGTCTCGCCTCATATGCCGACAGACAGCAATTGTGCGACCTTGTCGCTGACAACAATATTAAGGATATTGAGGTGGGAGACATGCGATGCTCTGCACGATCGAAAGGCTACGCCGTTTATTTGGCGGAGCGGGCGCCGAACGAATGGAGGAATAATAATCAAAAATGTAATTTAGAATTCCGAGAGGGCCGAAGCGTGGGAATCACGTTGAGCAATCATGCCGAACTGAACATCAGCCACTTTTGGGGGAATTTGCAGTTCACTATCAGTCAGAATTACATTGCTCATCACTTGCTAACATCAGGGGGGAGGGAATTATGCCCGTTAGCTTATTTAATTTTGGAAATGCTTGACTTGCCTTATCTCAGCATCTTCCGCAGTGACAAACCTCCATTATCTATATCTAATCAAGGCTGCAGCAGCTCCTAGTCTCTCCCATTTATATGGTTGTACCCGAAGCGGAAGGTAAACGTCCAGTCCTACATGTAACTATTGTCCGACATGATCTCATATACTTAGACGATGTAACGACCTATTATATAAAATGACACATCAGCCGTCGTATTCAATGTCTCTAAACAGTGACTTTGACTAGTTATTAGTAAATCAATAACAAAGATGAAGTGGCGTAGTTCTGACGTATGCCCTCAGAACAGCGGGTTGCTCGCTGTTGCGGTACTGGCCCTTCTTCAAGGAGGCATTGCGCGAGCGACAGCCATCCCACCGCCACGACTTCTGCGACGACGCGTTCTGGAAGACCGCCATGCCCACGGACGACCCGGCCACGGGCCGCCCCATCGACGGGAACCGCCAGTACAGGATCGTCAACGTCTACGTCAGGGCCTTCTTCGACTTCGCGCTGCGCGGGAGGGAGGCCCCGCTGTTGGACGGGCCGTCGGATGAATGGCCCGAGGTCGTCTTCCGCGCGTGATCCGGCGTGGCCGTGTATGTGGCTCACGCCCTGATATTACAGGGCGCTTGGCGGGCTTCGGAAATGCTCGGTCGGAGACATAATATTCTAACGCTGTGGTCTTGCTCCTCTCTTTTTACTCTCCAAATAGCAGCACTGCTGGCTATAGGTGATTCGATACAAAGCTCATTAATTCCCAGGCCAACTAGTCTACTTTATTCCAACCATTTTTGCCGTCGAAGTGACAAACTCGCGCAATGGGGGGCTGACATACTCGGCAAGTTTCATCGGCCGCTTAGTAGTCTGTTTGGCCGGAGATGTGTCGGCTAGGGAATGCAGAGAGGATGCTTCATGCAGTGTCAATAGTTTGGCCCCTTTGGAGATGACGGATGTAAATGAATCCCTTGCTCCGGCGAGTATTGTCCTTGGTGTCCGGCGACTTTCCGGAGAGTTCCATACCCACCCCGGCGACTACCGATTTTATATAATAATCGAATATGTCAGAGTCAAAACATCCAACAATCAATTTAAGAACTATCTATCTTAATCTACCTATTAATTCTTTGTCTGTCTCTGCTTCAAGGCGTAAATTTGTACAGCATGCGAGACAACCAAATGACGAGGACGCAAGAAGAGCTGGGGAGCATGTTCAAGACCTTCTCCTCCGGCTTCGATGATGAGCGGCTTGACCAATTCGTCGCAGACTCGGAGAGGATCATGCGACGACCAGCGGCCTCACTTCTTGCACAAGCCGGCCTCGACGCGTCCACGACCAATCCCTTCACCCTACTCGACCACGCTTGCGGAGTCGGCCCCATTGCGGCACACTTACAAACGACTATGGATAGACAAGTTCTTTCGCAGAGCAAGATGCTATGCGCGGATATCAATAGCAATTTAGTTGAGACGCTGGCCAAACGTGCTAGGAAGTTCGAATGGGCGAACGTGGAGACGGCGACCCTCGATGCACAGGTATGTTCATATTCCGCACAATGTGGAAGTTGGGGTCTAATGATTGTACCAGACATCGGGTCTAGCAGCGTCGTCGTTCTCGCATGTCACGATGAACTTCGCTATGCATATAGTCCCGGATCCGGCACTGGTTCTACAGGGTATGCGTTCGCACTTCGATCGACTGCATAGTTCTTACAGAGGCGGTCGTGGGGACCGAGCCTTGTTGCTAACGAATAAGAGTAGAAGCGGTTCGAGTCCTGCAGCCGGGTGGCGTATTCGCCTTCACTGTGTGGCACAAGGACAACTCGGGCTGGGTGCCGGACATGCGATCAAGCTTCGAGGCGCTGCCGTTCGAAGCGCCGATGCCAAGCCCGATGCCGATGGCGCCCAATGGGAAACCGGAGTTCATCGACGCCGCCCTCATCCCGGAGCAGCTCCGACGCCAGGGGTTTGAAGACGTCAAGGTGGAAACGATCGAGCAGACGGTCCGAGTGGAGAGCGGCGAGGCCTATCTCCGCAGCTACGGGATGATGAGGGACTGGATGCTCCGGTCGTTTTGGAGCGAAGAGAGCAAGGAGAAGGCCGAGGGCATGCTCGATGATCATATCGTCCGGCATCTCCACGAGAAGCACCATGGGCAGGGCTGGGATCTCATTTGGACCTACATCATGGTGACTTGCCGGAAGCCGGTGAACTGAGAAGAGGCGCTGGGAATGATTGAGGTGGTTTGAAGCGTTGATATATTGTTAGTCCTATGAATTAATTATAGTGTGTGTGCGTTCTCACAATGCACCTAGGTGTATTCCCGAGTCGTGTTTGATTCGGGGGAATGATAGACGATGTTGATGGTTCCCTAAAGTTAGTTACCTAGATAGCTTGCCGTAGCTTGCCGTAGCTTGCTGTAGCTCGCTGTAGGGTTAGGTACCTCCTTTCCTCCCCCAATAAAAGAGTGGGCCAGGGCGCTGTACTCCAATTTTCCCCATCGAAGAACACGCCGTCGCGGTACCTTACAGGACAGCCAGTAAACCACAGCCAGCACTGATTGATTTAGGGACCACCAGGATTGTATGCCACCAGGATTGTGTGCCTTGATCTAAACTCTTGGACAAGTGTCAAATATCGACGACAACCACCTACTTACTTACCTATTTATTCACTCGCTCATCTACTCCCCCATCCCCGACGGCGCGCCACCGGCATTACCAGTAAGCATCACCGGCGCCGTTCCTGTTATTTTATCCATTGTTTCGAAGGACGACAAAGTAATTACCGGTACTACACTTGAATGCGCCGCGACATCGACATGTGCCAGCCTCTTCTGTAATTCTCCAAATACTAGGCAGCGAGCGACCAGCGACATTTTATCTACGACATAGGTCTCGGGGCACATCTGCTTCGACAGCCATCTCGACAGAGCATAGAGAATTCAATACACATACATACATGTATCATCAGCCCATCCCTCGTGCCGCCGTCCGTCTCGTCATCCGAACCCGGTAAACCCAGTGTCGATATCATGCCGCCCTCGCTCTCCCGCCTTGTCTTAGGCGTCGCCGCATTCTCGTGCCTCTCTTCATTCGCCGCCGCAAAGACAAATGTAGAAGAAAACCTCCTCCCGTCCTATCACTATGGCGCCCCTATTCCCGTCGAGTGTATGAATCGCAGCATGTGAGACCCCCTCCTTGCCTAGCCCGGGCCCTTCTCCGTGACCCCTCCGCAAACGACTGACCTCGGGAACCGCACACGCGCGCACACACACACACACAGAGAAACAGGCGAGCACATCCAGAACGCGCTGGACGAGATACAGTGGATTCCCTTCCCCGTGTGCAACGAGACCGGCAAGCCGCTTGAGTTCCACTACGGCATCGAGACCGAGCTCAACTGCACCATCCCCGTCATCGACGACCCGTTCTTCCACCTGCTCGAATTCTACGTCCACAACGACGCGCCCCTCGCCTGCCGCCTCCCCCAGCGGCCCCCCGCCCACGTCGAGGTAATTGGCGAGCGGCCACCCGAGCCCGAGTTCATCCCGCTCGTCTTCGCGCTCGCGGGCACCCTGCAGCTGAGCCACATGCATGTCAGCACCCATCTCAACGTGCTGCTGCACAGCACCCCGAAGCACCACATCCACCCGCACGACAGCGGCGTACTCGACAGCGGCGCCGCCTACAGCACGAGCCCCCTCGGCCACCTCGGCGGCAGCCACACGCGGCGCCTCGTCATCGGCGACCCGCTGCCCCTGTCCCTCAGCGTCCGCTGGTTCCCCACCCCGGCCCTGCCCAAGACCGACGGCCGTGTCGAGTGGCAGGGCATGGGCGGCCATATCTACGCCAGCACCGTCTTCTACGCCATCGTCGCCTTCATCGCCGGCGTTCTCGCCTCCGGGGCCTACTTCTTCGGCGTCATCTTGCCTCGCCGCCTGCGCGGCAGGGGCCTTGGCGCCGCCACCCCGCTCGGCTACGGCCTGAATGGCAAGGGCGGCGGCGGCGTCGGGAACGGATGGGGATACTCGAAGCGCATCGATTAGATAGAGCGTTAAAGCCTTTTATTCGGCCGGTTTCGATTAAATACGGAAAATACACGGAGTAGGGGGAAGGCGAAAGAGAAAGATGGGGCGCATCTGTTCTTGTACATAATCGGTTACGAACGGTTAGGTCGGCTGTATGATGATGGAAGTCATCTCTTTTTTTTTTCTTCGGCTGTAGCAATAGGAGTTTACGGTGGCGCCCGAATGCAAAATACCTGTCGGGATTGGCTCTTTTCAAAATGGTGGAATTTTGCCTCTTCATTCTGTAGTCTACCTAGTCTAATAATATTGTACGCTGTGATGTGACACGTGTTGCACGCTTTACCATCTATGCCTACGGTCTCTCAACCCTCGATTCATATATATGGTACATATCAGCACACTATCCTATCTACTGCACCTTCTTCGCCCTGTCGGTGGCATGGACGCGCCTCAGCACCCGGGCATACATATCGACGGTCAACACAACCGCTGGCCCTTCATGTTAGCATCTAGATCACCTCGAGGCAAGATTACATAGAAACGATTTCAGAGGAGGAGGAGAGAAGGGGAAGTAAAAAGAGAGAAGAAAAAGGAAAAAACGAAAAACACTCACCGAGAGCAAAATAACCCCCATAAAGGCCACCAACGAGCACAACCTTCTGCTCGAAGGAGACGACGGCAGGGTCCCACAGCGCGGCGTCATACATGCAAGTGAAGGTGGTGAGGGCGGTCTCGAGACCGTAGACAAGGAGGAGCAACTCCGAGGCGCCGGACAACGGCGACGATGACGGCCAGAGCGCGCGCACGGCCCAGAGGGACACGGGGAGGTGGAAGAGCAGCTCCAGCACGGCGAACAGCGCGAAGAAGCTCGGGACCCGCGCCGGCGGCGGCTGGAAGAACTGGTCGTTGTAGTTCTCGATATAGTACGCGCGCAGCGCGCCCAAGAGGCGCAGGGGGCTGTCGTCGAAGGCCCAGAGGGACTGCGGGTACAGGGGGACCAGGTCCACGCCTGGCGGGGTGTCAGTTTGCGCGGGGACGGTGGATGGACAGAGAGTTAGGAAGGGGAAGAAGGTGATGGAGATATTTATATTATATATATATATATATAATATATATATAGATATATATAGTTATATGTATGGCTCATGAATGAATGATGGTAAGGGGGTATGGTGCATGATGGGTGGCGATTTTGGTGAGTAAGGAATATTATTCATGAGTGGACGGATGATGTCGATGAGTGAAAATAACAGGCATATCATCACGAGAGCTCGCACGCACACGATTGCGCCGGGCCGAGTGACGAACACGGTTGGGGAACTGGAGGTCTCACGCGCCAGAGAAAAGAAAATCAAAACGCTTACAGAATAGGATGGGGATGTGGATCAGAAAGTAGACCAGGTAAACCCGGTCCAGGACTGATCTGGTAGAGGATGCCATTTTTATCGGCGTGATGGGGTTGGTTGCGACTTATGAGATGATGTGTAAACGACGCAATGAATGTGAATGTGTGTGCTCTGAGAGAATGTTGCTGAGAATACAAATAAGATGGCAACGTGCAATAGCAATATTTATACTGTCCAGTGTATACTGTACCGGCTTGGCAATTTCAGGGTAGCCTCGGGGCTTCAGGGGTTCGGTGCGCGTGAAGTTCAAGGTGGAATGTCGTGTTAGGAATGCCCAGAGTGAGGTCTAGTCACCATGAGGTAGCAGCTAGATAGTAGGTAGATAGCCAAGTATAGGGGTAGGGCTTAATATCATTGATTCCTGGGCCTACCATCTAGGTGGGAGGCATTCAGTCCTTATATACACAAATATATCTCTAGAGCTACACCATACGGTAGCTGGTACCTCGCCATGTGCTTTATCCTCCTGACATGAAAAAACAAAACATTCAAACGACATGCTTTGGATTTCTAAGGACACTAGAAGTTGGGGGATAAACATTCCATTGCCGATTTTAACCCATAGACACCAGGCTCGACTAAGAGTCGAGCAAATGAGCAGATCATCACTCAACAGAACTTGCAATTTGGACCTGATAGTATACAATGAGGATGGCAATGGCGTACAGAAACCATTTGCACAGATCCTGAAAGGCACTTCTATATTCAACCAATTCACTGATGTATCTTCACAACCGCCAGCCGTTATTACTCAAACTCACTCCTTTCTTTCATCTTAGTTAAACTAAGTACTGCTGGTAGCTCTGGAAATGACTTACGTTGTTGCCCAAGGAGGGAAGGTCCTTCTGTCAGGCAGTCGCCAGCTATTCCGGCTTATATACACGGTGTTTCGGTCCGTGCCCGGTGGAGGCCCGGAGGCCAGGCTCGGTTTGGTGACAGAGAATAAAGGAAGGCGTATGACGTCTCATTCACATTTTAATACGTATATCGCCCATATTATGGTATTTCAGTAACAACAGATGAGAGAAAAAATATAGACGCAATCCACATGTCTACCAAGCCTTCATAGCTTAATATATATGTTAGGGTTATTTGTTGAAAAATGCCAGCAGCCACTAGGCAACTAGTTAGCCCCTAGGGTGGTTATGTACTGAAATTGGCCGTAAATACAAATCTCCGAGTCCTAAATAGCCTCCCGACGCAACCAGAAAACATCGCTACATCCCACACTTTCAACCTATCCCCTCACAGCATAACTGCAGTACCAAATATTCTTCTCACAGTGGTGGCGCCCGGGGAGCCAGTACGTTTAGTAGCAGCGTCTGTGATGGCCAAAGTGACAAGAGACTTTAACGCCGACATGGGCTCTTCGTAGTTGTCGGGGTGGGTGTCGGGGTAACTGCCGGGTAACTGCCATCGGACGTGCTGCCGGGGGCAGGCGTCTGGTCGCAGAAGTTGCCCGTGGCCGTGAAGATGTAGGAAAGGTAGCTGGCCCTGCTCGAGGCCTCGCTCTCGGGGGAGCAGTCCGTGACGTAGTCTATGTGCTCGTCGCTGTGGGACCTGCCGAAGTCGAGGAGTTCGGCCGCGTAGGTCTGGAAGGCGGGCAGGAGAGACGAGGGCAGCACGGTGGCGATCTCGCAGAGCTCCTGCGCGTGGCTCGCGAAGTCGAGCGTGGTCAGCGCCGGCGGCGGGGTGGTCGTGGGCGACGCGGTCGCGAGGAACGACACTATCGCGGCCGGCGTCGGCGGCGCTTCCTCCAGGATGACGGACAGGAAGGAGGTGAAGAACGCGGAGCAGAATTCACCGTCCGACTTTTGGGCCAGCGATGTGCCCGCAAGGGCGGCTATCGAGAGGAGAATTCTGGTGCTGCAATGCATGTTGCTTGCTTGTTGGTTTGGATGTTGCAGTACCGTGACAAGGGCTAGAGATCTAGGGTTTGTCTTGCCACTTCGTGATACGCGTGACAAGTATAGTATGAATCAAGATGTGGCCGCGCGTGAGTTCGAAGAACATGCTTGACGTATTCGCGGGCCGAGGCGCATCGTTTTATAATCTAGTCGCAGTTGAGTTGTTCTCTAACTCGGAGATATCATCGTTCTCTATTTCCTGACACTCATAAGTCCGAGAGGACGCTAGCCGCGCCTACATCCAAAGGTTCCTATACATAGTAACTATTGCTGACAGAGTTATGTCCGGCTCGTCGCTAGCAAGCATCTGTTTTTCACCATAGTAATAGATTTCCCCCAACTCTCCAGGTGCTTGAATTAATACAGTAATTGATTGATTGATTGATGATTGATACCTCGCTAGTATGTGACTTCATAGAGGCGCGGAATGACCCTTGTTGCTTCCCCCGCCCCCGAAGGATTGTCATCTTCCTTATCTTCCTACAGTAACGGCATCGTCCCAGCTGAACTTATGGCGTAGCTAATACGTCCCAACAATGCTCTTTTCGCCCAATCCGATTAGTGGTATCAAAAGAGGAGGCGAACGGTCGCAGATTACCCCCAGTCCCTTTTTTTTTTGTTGGCGTAAACAAGCATTGTAGTCGATGCCTCCAAAGATGGGGGAGGATCTAAGATCTAAAAATGGAGTCTACTATGTACGGAACTTACCGGATTTAGCTGCGTAGGATTGTACACTAAGTGTTCATTAACATGGCCCATGTGCTATTATAGCATTAGTAACCTTCAACCTTTTCTTTGCAGAATATGAGCTTTTCAACCTATATCGTGTACTTCTTCGGTTGTGGTACTGGTTTTATCAGGTCTGTGATGAACATGATTTTGATTTTCAAGTGTATGGACATATTTACCTTATTTATTTATTACATGGTTCTATCAAATATGAGTATTAAAATCTTCGCGCATTCAAAGTTGATGATTTTTAAGCAACTTCAACAGGGTCAATGTTGTTTCACGTTGTATTTTATAATTCTTATTTGTCTGTTCTAATATATTTCCCCCCTATCGCTTTAACGTCCGTTCGTCTATCTTGTCCCAACGCTTTAATTCAGTCTACTGACGCGGTGATATTCATTGTTGGCAAGAAGTCATTTCGCTGGAGCTGTGTGAAGTTTTGATCTTCGATATGAATCTCGGGAACTCGGGACTTCGGGATCTCGGTCGAGATTGGCCGTCACTGGGAATTGATTGGGCTTATCGTGGCTCAATAGGCATGGGGCAGGAGCTTTTACGCCGTGATCATCGCTCAGAACGTACTAAACACCTTCAGCAACTGAGTATTACACCGTATCCGATACGGCTTACACGTAAGCGCTCTCGGCGGGGGTGCCATAGGGCAAATGAGAAGAACATTCGCAAACAGAATTTATATAGTTATCCAGTCTCATAATATATTGTTATGATATGTTATGTATCCCTTGATTAGATCTCTGCATACATCCCTCATAGTGACAACACGCTGCGTCTCATTTTCGGTAACCAGACTAGACCGTGTTTTGTCCTATCTTTTCGGATCATAATGGGAGTCATAATATATATATATATATATGAATTCGTAGGCACGATTATTTCTTATATTTATTTAGCGACGGGGCTTGATCCCCCGAGACTAAAAGACTCAAGATTCCCTCAGTGTCCTGACAAAGTCCAAAAAGTCTAACTAACATCATAATATTAGCGTCAGGTGTATAAACCGCAATGAGTTGCAATGAGTCGCAATGAGTCGTAATGAGCAGTAGTGGTTACCTTACGGTGTTATGTGTAACGGTATTCTCATGCATACAACTGCGAGAGTCCCCTCAACTTAATTGGAGAATTAGAATACAGCAGCCTAAACTACAACCCAGCTACTGCCAACCGACGATTGCCTTGACTCCAGCATGCATCCGTTCCGTTTTCTCTCCTGGTGAATCAGTGCATCAGGGCCGGGGCTCTCCCAGGCCGTCATCCATTTTCATGCGGTCGTCAGCATCCCCCGTAGTCCAATAGGATGCATCCCAATCACAAGCAATGCATGAGCGCTACTTATAAACCCAGCATCGGTCCAGATTAATGTCTACTTGGGGCCCGATCTAGGTTTGTACCATATCTCATATCTGTGTACCTAAGTGGAGCGAAGCGAGCGGCAGCTCCCGTGCCCCGCCTTTTTTCATAAGTCGGCAGGTACGAAGTACTTGGGTGCCCGGGTCCCGTACCCAGACCTTTATCTCTTCTTCAACACCAATCAATACCGGCCTTGCCATCCTACAGGCTGGGTGAGCACTCAGACAATAGAGGCGTTCCACCTGGCCTCCGATTCAGCTGTCGGCGCGCTGATAGGTCTTCGCGGATAAACCGATAACCCGCCAAGCAGGCTACCACAACCCCGCAGCGGAGCAGCAGAGAAGCAGAGAAGCATCATCTGCTCAGCTGAATCGAAAAGGCCCCAACGACTGACTGTTCTTTCACAGCACGTAGCACGTCCAAACACGAGACGCTAGCACGATGAAAGTGCCTAGCGCATGGTGTCTGCTGTCAATGGTAGGGGTTTACGGGGGTTACGGGGTTTACGGGGTATCTGCGGCGAGAGGTATTTCCACTAATAGCCCCATCATCTCTACCGGCATTAGTGCTGCAGAAGCGCTGCATACCACCAACGTTAATGCTAGCGGGGGGAACGGAACCTTGACCCCCCAAAAGAATCACAATGGCTGGGTCAACCCCGAAGATTTGGCTCCTATGCCACAGTGCATCGCTCAGCAAGATCAATCGGCCTGGCTGAGTGCCATGACGAAATGCACCAGCAAAAAATGCACCTCGTGGTTCATTTTCTGCACGCACTCCCAATGGCTGACTCAACTCAGTTGTCTCAGCACCGGATTTTCCCCGGATGTTGTCAGAGATTATCTTCCATACTGCGGGAGGTCAGTGCTCGCCAAAGCGCAGTTGTATCGATGGGTTCGTGAGATCACTGGTCGAACCTGGCTTGTCGATGTCGGCGACGCAAACGGACTGGACAATCTCTCCCCGGCCTCGCTGGCCCAGGGCTACGCGACCCTTGACGTAACTTACAAGGCACCGACATGCCTAACCCGCTCGGTCTCTTCTCCATCGGCGGAACCCTTCCAGCGCGCAATGGCCTCCTGTAGTTTCACAAGCACCACCCAGCATACCGGAAATGCCGCTCGACCTTGGGAATATAATGGACGCCTACGGTCCATGACCGCTCTGGATTCCGAGACTGTTGGTTACGATCTCGTCTTGGGTAGCATCGGATACGGCCACTATTTTGATAGAGAATGCTTCTGCACCGTCTTCACGATAGATCCGGAGGAGGAACCTTGTTCAGGGCCAGGGCAGATATTAGACTTGACCAAGGAGCGGCTATGGATCAATGCCACCTGTGGGCCGACATCCTTACCCGATAATTGGACGGACACGCTCAAAACGACAGAGTTCGCGTGCATCCCCGTTGAAGACTGGCAGTGGCCCAGGTGTGTCGCGGATATGCCGCAGAAAGTAATCGATCTTCCCGATCAGTGCACAACCGATGCCTGTGAGATCGACCCAAGCGGCTACTGTAAAGTCAAGCGTGCGGTCGACAGGGCTTGTTTCTGCCGGGACATCAGTTACGATTCCTGCCGAGGGTCGTGCCAGTTATTTGAGACCCGAATCGATTATATAAAGTGGCTCCACGACATTTGTGGCGATGTACAAGACTGGCACGGTCTTCCAGATAATTGGCGTCAGCTAGCTGCTCCTACGCGCCTCGATCTTATTCCTTGGCGATGGACCGTCAAGGTCTCCAATAATTCAAACGCTGCCTATGCCACGAGTTTGGTATCTACCGGGGCAACGGAAGCATGTATCTCGAATGAGTGGAAGCTCGGCAGCTTGGCTCTGGTCAATCTAGCTACTTTCCTTGCCGCATTTTTCCGCCAGAGGACAGGTCAAAGAACAAGCAGAACAAGCCCCCAGTGGCACGCGCACCCGTGGCGTTGGCTTTTCGATGGAACTTTGATGATCGCTCTGCAAATCCTTGCAAACTTGGTCAATATCATTCTCATCCGAAGTTCCCCAGGTTACCAGGACGTTCCCGCTGTCCAATTAATGCTCCTCTGGGGCTCAATGCCTCGGCCTACTTGGTTAATCATTTTACTCATCGGCGTGCAATCCTTCGAATCCATGAATCCCCCCGCGGCCATGTCATTTTTGTTCGCGGAGACTACCCTTCAGTTTATATCATCATATTACATGGTAACAACCGTCAATTACGGTCGAGAACACCACCTCTACCTTGGCCGTCTGGAAAGGGCGGAGGGAGGGGGATCGGCAAAACTCATGTATGCTGGAGCACTCATGTGGCTTGTCGTCAGTAGTCTGGTGATTTTGCGGACAATGTGGGCTTCGCGAAGAATAAACAAGCCGATTGGATCTGGTAGCCTCGATGTACCAAAGCGGCAGAGAGGTCCAAAAGTATCACTATTGACGAGTAGCAGGGGAGGCCTCGTGGTGTATGGCACTTTTTCAGTCATAACGCAAGATGAATTGGCTTCGCAAAAGGCATCTATGGAACGGTACGCGACGACGATCATAAGCCTGCTCCTTCTGTGGTTTGCGCAATGGCTTTTTTGGGGTGGATTCATTGGCCTCAGTTCAGAAGCGTATGTATTCATGCACATACCTAGTTTATATCAGCTAACCGGATCCAGGTACTGCCCCCCTAATTTTGAACTTCTCACGGCTGTATGGACTGCTTTCTCAATTGCAGGCACTACAGTTTGAGCCACTCGTGAAGTAGAGTATTGCGGCTGAGCTGTTAGGGAAGTGGGTATTATCGGGGGGCTAAATTGGCCGGAGTGGCATAAAAAGGGGTGCGAAACCACCCATGTAGGTTTTTAGGCTTCATATCATTAGTTAGCTTTGTGACCCATTGATTTTATTGTTCTATTCCAACGAACTATACTACATTATGATGCCTTGTTCAACTAGTTCCCCATCTACATAAATGATACGAACTACAGTTGGAAGCGTAAGGGCGACTTATCTCCAACGAAACCGCAATCGTTATTTCCCTAATACGGGTGGTTCATTCACTGGATAAATGTATTATACATAGAACACAAATGAATATATAAAACCAAACATTCGATGAGCCCACAGCCTAAGCATAACCCTTGACCATACATTCCTAAACCTTTCGATCGGAGAGGGAGCCCAAGGAGCCTGTGTGTAACCAATTTTGCATATAGTCATGTTGAAAAGCAGTAGCAGCTACTACCATACTATTTCCGGACCATAACCCTACCCTATTGCAACCTCGTAATATTGCGGAAGAGGGCTAGGAAACAGGGTTCCTCGGCATGCTATAGGGGTCCAATCCCGTCAATCTATTGACCAATATCAACTACCGCTTTCAGAATGGTAACACGCCATTATTTTTTGCATGTAGAAGTCTTGATCTCGACGATGCGAATAGGCGACTTTCCCTTTTATTAAAGCTGGGCGCGGACATTGATATACGCAATGGCAATGGCGAATCTTGCTTATACGTGTGCATCACGCATCACGCACTTAGTTACATTCTCAGCGGGGTATTCAAACTGTCTTATCACTCCCACTCGAAACGGGGCTGATGTCCATGCTCGTGGTAATCAGGGGCATCAGTCAGTGACCTCGCCTATAATAGGAACGTTAACATCACTGGGGAGCACATTGGCTCCCCCGGCGGAGACGCCGAGGACTTTGCGCTACAGAGCTGTGGTTATAACATCCGCCAATTCAGGCATTATGCTCAAAGGAGAGCGGCATACGATACTGGTCCTTATAGTTATACATGACAGGCCTTTGGAACGCTCTGGAACGGGCACACATCTCGGTATTCGTACTGGGATGATACTCCCTGGCTGCCGTAGGTTGCGTCCAATCCAAAATCCCTAACTCGGTTAACAACTGTGTGGCTAGGGGATGTGGGAGAGTTTTCTATAATCTAGTATATAAGTACAAACGGTCAAGTGTTCGATATGATAACGTGTTCCTTTTAGTATCTTGTAACGGTAGTGTTATGGAATAGCGTTGCATTCCTATTCTGTAACGAGCATATTCACAGCGTGGATCTGGCCTTCTTTGTTTCAATTACCGGGCTATCTCGTTCTTAACAATAATAAACTAGGTATGTATAAACCCTGTTCAAGAAAAGAATTAAATAGGAGAGAAATGGGAGGATATCCCGCTCTTTGCTGTGGCATCTTGATGCGGTCACTCGATCCTGTGAAGAATTTTCCACAGTGTCGATATGAATTTCAATTATGTAGATGGCGGCAGTCTTACAAGTTCACGCTCGGCGATATAAGATGCCTAATTTACCGGTTTGGTAGTGCCGGTGAGAATATTTGAAACAGAAGATAAAAACAAGACAACATTGCTGAATGAAGACTTTGCAACTTTGTAAATTAAAACTCCGGCGGTAGAATATGTATTAGCGACGTTTGTCATAGTGGCGCACTATACGATATCGGCTCTGATTCCTGGGAATATATTTCAACGCAAAACTAAGGTGAATTAGTTTTGGTAGGTTGCGGAACTTAGCCCAACATAGCTAGCCACCGTTGGCCGTTAGTAGGTAACTAACACTAGTGTAGACCCCAAGAGCCGGGGACGGATACCTAATGACACTGGGATATTGAAGTCAGTTACATGTGTGTGTGTGTGTGTGTGCGTAGTCAGAACCGTGGAAGTGTAGTTCACTGCCACGGCTGACAGATTGACGGATTGTCCGATTTATAGTTGACGGTGGTAAAAGTAAGGCCGATACCGAAGCCGGCAGCCCGCTAGTTCCCCCTGATGACGCATTGTTCATTTAGATGGCAAGGCCTCGGGCCACATCTTGGCCTCTGCGGCACGGCTCTGATGGCATCCCACCTCCATCCCGACGCGTCATGTTGACAGCCCACCCGCTGTCAGCGCATGAATAGAGCGACGGTGTATCACGAAGTCCTAGAGTGGGCCTGGTGTATAGAGGAAAAGCCCAACCGCAGCTGAAGGGGACTACGAGGCTTAGCTAGCGCTTGCGAGGCTCATCTTCGCTCAGACGCTAACTAGCCCGGGGTTTCGTCACTTCAATGCCGGCATCATTCCCATCTGCGTTAGCCTTGATGGTCTGTCCCTGGAGGGCGCATATCAGAAATGGCCATGCTCACTTCCTGGGATCCATGGAAGAGCAATCTGATTGAAGGCATTTGCCCATTGCGCTCATCACGTCGCCATCGCCACGCGTACGCACTCCCCGTCGAATCTGGCAGCGGTGTTTCGGCCGATGGAGTAGCGATGCCAATGCGGCAATGCCCAAGCAGACAGGTAGACAGGTATCGTGATGGGTATTGCTATGGATGGAGGATCGGGATATATATGTCTCTCTCATGTCCTCGCCAGTCGGACATTGTTGTTTTGGGTCATCCCTCTTCTCACCACTCCTACTCCTCCCTTCGTCTCTCACTTCTCTTCCCTTCTCCTCTTCTCCTCTTTACATATTAACCCTGACCTTCGTTTACCATGCGTCGGTCTTGTGCTGTTGCCATGGCGGCGACTGCCAACGCCGCCTCTCTCGCCGATGTCTGCACCGTTGCGAATGTGCAGGCCGCTCTGCCAACGAACGGAACCTTACTTGGCATCGACCTGATCCCGTCATCGGTCACTGCTAGCCCTCTCTACAATGCTACTAGCGGTGGTGGAATGATGTCCGGGTCTTCTACTGCCATCACGTACTGCAACGTCACCCTATCGTACACCCACACCGGCAAAGGCGACAAGGTGGTTGTCAAGTACGCCTTCCCCGACCCGTCGGCCTTTAAGAACCGATTTTATGTTGCCGGGGGTGGAGGCTACTCGCTTTCCAGTGATGCCACCGGAGGTATCCAATATGGTGCTGCTTCCGGTGCTACCGATGCCGGGTACGATGCCTTCAGCTACTCTTACGACGAGGTTGTCTTGCACGGGAACGGGTCGACGAACTGGGACGCGACTCACATGTTCGGATACCAAGCCCTGGGAGAGATGACCACCATCGCCAAGCCGCTCACCCGCGCGTTCTACGGCGTCTCTGACGACACCAAGATCTACACGTACTACGAAGGATGCTCCGACGGCGGTCGAGAGGGCATGAGCCAGGTCCAGCGATGGGGCGAGCTGTACGACGGGGCCATCACCGGCGCCCCGGCCTTCCGGATGGGCCAGCAGCAGGTCAACCACGTCTTCCCGGCCACCGTCGAGCACACCCTGGACTACTACCCGCCGACCTGCGCGCTGGACAAGATCGTCAACGCCACGATCGCCGCCTGCGACCCCCTCGACGGCCGGACCGACGGCGTCATCGCCCGCACTGACCTCTGCATGCTGCAGTTCAACCTGAGCTCCATCATCGGCGAGCCGTACTACTGCGCCGCCACGTCCGGCAGCTCGCTCGGCTTCGGCTTCGACAAGCGCCAGGCCGGGGGCAGCCAGTCCATGGTGACGCCGGAGCAGAACGGCACCGTCACGGCGCGGGATGTCGAGGTCGCCCAGGCCGTGTACGACGGCCTGCACAACTCCCAGGGCGAGCGCGGCTACCTGTCGTACCAGATCGGCTCGGACCTCGGCGACGCCGACCCGACGTACAACAACGAGACGGACGCGTGGGAGCTCAACATCCCCTCCACGGGCGGCGAGTGGGTGGCCAAGTACGTCCAGCTGCTCGACCTGGACAACCTCTCGGACCTGGAGGGCGTCACGTACGACACGCTGGTGGGGTGGATGAACTACGGCATGATCCGGTACCTCGACAGCCTGCAGACGACGCTCCCGGACCTCACGGAGTTCCAGGCGGCCGGCGGCAAGCTGCTCCACTACCACGGCGAGTCGGACTCGTCGGTCCCGGCCGCCTCCTCGGTGCACTACTGGCAGTCGGTGCGCAGCATCATGTACCCGGGCCTCGACGACGCCGCCGCGCAGGAGGCGCTCGCGGCCTGGTACCAGTTCTACCTGGTCCCGGGCGCCGGCCACTGCGGCGCCAACTCGCTGCAGCCGGGGCCGTACCCGCAGGACAACATGCAGACCATCATCGACTGGGTCGAGTCGGGCGTCCAGCCCGCCCGCCTCAACGCCACCGTCTCCTCCGGCGACTACAGCGGCGAGGTCCAGCAGCTCTGCCAGTGGCCCGCCCGCCCTCTCTGGCAGGACGGCAGCGACAGCTTCGACTGCGTCAACGATGAGGCTTCCATCGAGAGCTGGACCTACACCTTTGACGCCTTCAAGATGCCCGTCTATTAAAGAAGAAGAAGAGGAAAAAGAAAAAAAAAAAGAAAAGGGATCTTTGGGTGCCTTCGTACGACGCAGCGCGCTTTTGTTAGCGCTTGCTTTTTCTCGTGTACGATCGATGGATATGGAAAATACTTTTGCCTTCTAAGGGGGGGGGGGGGGGGGCTGTTCAACGACCCGCGGGAGTCATCTGCCTCGGTACCTCTTACGCAGATGTTCAATACACTGGTGGCTATCAGGGGCAGGACGTTTTGTACTATTTTCTCTCTTGTATATATCACACGGCCAATTGACGGCTTCGTCTCAACACTTTACTTGCGTCGATTTTAATAATACCCATGAAGTGTATCAGATTGTCATGCCAGGTTATATCGTGAATCGATAGTCTACGTGCAGATGAATAAATAGCCCCTTTCTTCAACTGTAAATCGTTAAATTACTCAAAAGGTGGTCTCCTATTGTCGCTCGTTACTTTAAGGAATCATTGTCGCAAGAGAGGAGGCGAAATTGCTCGTTCAATAATCTGCATAAACAAACACGCTTCCCTAAACGTAGAGGAAAATATCAAGGTATCAGAACCCCCGAAAATGTATAGAGTTATATATTTGGACCCTGTCATCTAGCGAAGAGAACAGCTGACTACTTCCAAATCCAAGCGAAGATCCGTCCAGGTGAGCGACCCGTTCCTTTTCCTACGAACACCCAACCATGTCGGGATTACGCACTCGAGCGAAAACCACCCGAGCTCTTCTTCGTCTATACCCCTACCGCCGACCAACCAACCATCGATCCAAACCCGGCCCTCTCACGCCGCGAGAAACTCCCCCTTCGCGACCCTCTCGCAAAGCCCCTTAAGCGCGACAGCGCCGCGGCGGAAGTCGTCGACGTCGACGTAGATCATGCCGCTGAGGCGCCACCAGAAGGCGCCGCGGTAGACGCAGACCTGGAAGTAGCACCCGGCCTCGGCGACGCCCGTGGCCTTGATCCAGGGGCAGACCTGGGCGGCGTGCGCGGGCGCGACCTGGCCCTCGGCCTCGGCCTCGCCGATCTCGATCGGCAGCCTTACGTTGGCGAAGTTGCACTCGCGCATGCACGAGCCGGGGGCGTCCATGACCTCGGTCCCGAGGACCTGCGCCGCGGCCTCGCCGCCCTCGCGCGCCACGGCGAAGCAGTACCGGCGGATCGCCTCCTCGCCGCCGCAGATCTGCGTGCGGAAGTCGAGCGCCGCTGTGGTGGCGGTGGTGGTGGTGGGAGTGCGCCCCTGGTCAGCGCCTGTCGGAAGAAGAATGAAAGGAAATCCCATTACCCCCAGAATCGAACCCCCGCGCCAACTATATCGCACCCGGGATAAAGTGAATAGGGGGAAAGGGGATTTCACGTACCTTCGACAGTCAAAAAATTCGTCATGTCAAGCGTCGCTACAAACCAAAAAAAAAACCCTTGTCAGCAAAAAAAAACCCCCGCAAAAAGACAGAAAAAAAAAGACGCACCCGTGAAATCGAACAGCTCGACGAACGAGTGCGCGTCCGGCTCGGCGGACGCGGACCCGGCGTTCCTCCGGAAGCGGTAGCTGGTGGGCAGGGTGGAGCGGACGAGGTGCTGGCGGTGGGCTGCGACGTAGAGGGCGGCGGCGCCGCGGGGGACGAAGAGCCACTTGTGGAGGTTGGTGACGAAGAAGTCAGGGCGGAGGGCGGCGAGGTCGACGGGGACGTGGCCGATGCCGTGGGCGCCGTCGACGAGGACGAGGGCGCCGCGGGCGCGGAGCGCCGGCACCAGGCGCTCGAAGGGCACGCGGAGGCCGGGCATGCTGACGACCGTGTCGACGACCGCGAGGCGCACCCTCTCGCCCCCCCCGCCGCCGCCGCCGCTGTTGACCCTGTCCGCCGCGGCCGTGACGGCGTCGACGAACGCGTCGTCCGACAGCGGCGCCGGCACGGGCACGACCTCGACGCGGACGGCGCCGGCCGCCCTCTCGACGACCCAGTCGAGCCCCGCGCGCACCGAGTCGTAGACGGTCTCGTACGCCAGGATCACGTCCCCGTCGCGCCAGCGCAGGTTCTTCAGGATCGTGTCGATGCCCGTCGTCGCGTTGGGCACGAACACGAGGTCGTCCGTCGCGCAGCCCAGCATCCCGGCCGTCAGCGCCCGCGGCCCCCGCAGCCGCGCGGCCCACTCCAGCACGATGAACGGGTCCGGCGCCGCCTCCGCCTCCCGCCGCACCGCCGCCTGCGCCGCCCCCACGCACGTCGGGTACGTCCCGTACGACCCGTGGTTCAGCGGCGTGTACGACGGCGAGAAGGCGAAGTGCGCCTCCCGCATCGCCCGGCCGAACGGCACCACCGGCCCGGCCGGGGCCGGGACTGACGATGACGATGATGATGCAGTTGGCAGTGGCAATTGTGTCATTGTGATTTATGGTCTCACAATTTGGTGTGAACTGTGTGGTATTGGACTGATCGCCTGCTGTGATGAGAATAGGGGGCGGGGTTGAATATACATGAAATTATCTATAGCTATATATGCATATCCATTTTTACATAACAACACCGAGGGGCTAGAGCCAGTAAAGCGATGGGGCGTGAAGAACGAACCAATAATCAAAAGGCAAAAAGTGTCATAATGGAGGATCTGGTCGAGGATCCGGTGACTAATTAATGTGGTTCCGGGTCCGAGGTCCGGGCATCTGGGTTGTGATCGGCTGCCGTCGGTTTTGTATCGTGGGTCCTTTGGGCATTTGAACCTCCACATGAGTGCATTACAGGTTCTTATAAAGGCGGCTGTACTATTCCCACTGTTTCTTTCTTAATTCAATGGACAACGATATGGCAGCAATGTCCACACCCATCCTCCGTCTAACCCCACCATGGGAATCCCCAGTTGCGCTCGCATACTACCTACGCCCCCCCAACGCGCCGTAAAGGACGTAGAAAGACCCCGCTCGCCCCCGTAGTAGTTGACTGGTGCAAGCCAAGGCGCCTATGCATTAGCTCTTAACTAACCAGCGGGGTTGCTAGGCCTGTTAGATGTGCTGGAGATAGCCAGACGAAGAAAACCGTGCGTAACGAAGAAAATCATCCGTAACGAAGATACACATTAGGACATCGATAAAATAGGGCTGATGATGACGACAATAATAATAATCCTCCCATGATTTTATTCTCTTCATCTATTCGTGTTTGGCTGGCGCGCGATCGTCGTTAAGCACTGAGATTAGCTATTGTAGAAGAACAGAAAACATATCCTACCAGCTCCTAAAATAGAGCCAAGTGATGTGCTAGACAACGCCTCTTTGATGCAAACCTAGCGAGCCCGAATACTATCAATTCTTCCAAGAATAATGATACTTGCCTTTATCTTCCTTCTTCCATTTCTTCCAAATTGATATTTATATTGGCTCCTTGTACGATGCCATGGTATAGGACTTAGTCCTAACCGCCTATTACTTGGTGGTAGCACTAAATTGAGTTGAATGCGATTTGCTGTCGTTACTACCAGTCAACGGCCCATCCGTTCTGTTCCAGGAACTCTTCGCAGGCTTGTCGGAGCCCTAGATTCGGGCGCAACTCGCTAGGATAGAGAGATTCTCTGGTAAGTGGGTCGATGGGATGTCGTCGAAGGGCCTCTAAAATAGAAGCTCGTTCATACGACTTGCCGGTCTTTGTCTATGGTATGGATTAGTCTGCGGGCAGACGGAGATACGGCACGGATTGAAAAAAAAAAAAAAAGAGGGCCAAAACGTACAATGACAGGATCAACCATTATACCGAAACTAATATCATCGATGACCCAGTCGGGTACCTCTCGTTTCTTCTCCGCCGCTGACCGAGCTGCCTCAAAAGTGCTTCGCAGAACCTCTATTTTCTTGTTATATTCCTCAGCGATCTCCGCTTGCTCTGTCTCGGTACTACAGTAGTTTAGGCTGGTATCTTTGTCCTGCTCTAGGAGAGCAATCAATTGGTTCTCGAGTTCCTGACCCTCGCGTAATCGTTGCTTCTCCTTTTGATCCCAGCGTTCTTTCTTGCACCGTAGCACCTGAGTGGTTATATAGGGCAGTGATTTGTCGCTCGATTCACTGCCAAGCCGATGAGCTTGTATAGCATTCTCGAGAGCGCCATTGACGTCATGCATGGCAAGCAGACATTGGGAGAGGATGAAATGAGCCTTCATGTTGGAACCGCTCAACTTCAGGGAAGCGTAACAATCCGAGCAAGCCGTCTCGTATAGCGCTAGCTTTATCCTCGCCATAGCACGGTTCGTATAGAGGGACGGATTTGTGTCATCGGCGATTATACTGCCGTGGAGAAAGAAATCAGCTACTTGAGTACCTCGAAGCCAGCGATGCGGTCGCGAACCGGAGACCAGGGACAACTAATTATGGATATGGACGGAGACGCTGGCCGGAAAAGAGCCACGGGATATACACTAACGCTTTGGAATAAAGGCCCTCAGCGGCGAGGAAGTTGCCTGACGTATAATATCCATTTCCTTCCTCTTTCAGTCTGGCAGCTTTCTCAGGGTCTTTCGTCATGGCGGCGGTAGTGAAGGGGAAGGGGAGGGGGAGAACAGGCCTCCTGTCAGACTTGGGGGCTTGGTCGAGAACGGGACAAAAGGGGGGTCAAGGGTATAATTATGGTTATGACCGTTAAGTCGTAGGGCTTGGTCTGGCTCGGTAACCTGGTTAGGATGAAATTTGTGAATAGCTAGTGGTTACAACAGGTGGTGATGCCCGCTCGTGAGGATGAATCGCGGCCGACGGGTTAGGGGTTGGGAGTGGAGGATCGACGAAGGACGATCGCGGACCGGAATCAGGCACCAGGGACCAGAGAAGCGATAGAGGGGTCGTATCTAGACCAAGACGTTCCCCCAGAGTCCGCCTAGGGCAAAACAAAGAGCGATCTAGAAGCTAATGGTAATTAATGGCAACCAGGGGTGACTGCTGTTATATGCGTGTTATAAGCTTTGTGACAAAGGCCAAGTGGTGAATGCGATCTCGAAGTAAAACGCAATCCAGCATTCGGCGACGCTCTCTAGTGAACGAACTCGGGTTCGGCCAGGGATCAATTACTCGACCGCATAGTACAACATTTCCCGGGAAGGGGTCCTCGACGGTTGTGGGTCGCCAGCTGATGCGGCGCAAAATAATAAAAAGCAGAGCAAATCAAACGTATATTATGTATGAGCAATGTGCACGTTCTGCCAGCCTTGCCGGTTGAGGTTGATTATGCCAGGTGGGGGGACACAAAAACTGCGCCAGGAGGTTCGGGCAAGAAGAAGAATGGACACCAAGATCCCCTCCAGACCTGGCCTGAATACCGACTACCCAGGGGAGCCAGACTCGATAGCACCTCCCTCGGCGGCGGGGGTACCTACCTACACAACCTTAACCTTGGGTAGCTACCACGTAGGCCACCGTTACTTCGGCATGGGCCTGGGAGCGTGCCTAATCTTCGCATGCTCTGCCTGGACATACCTTCCTGCGGTCTGCAGCCATGCCTTCCGACCGGCTGTGCACTGCCGGTATGCATTTGTAACGGGGCGAAACTTCGAGAAGCCCGGTAGGGGCGGGATTTGTGCGGATTTTTGGAGTTGGACAAATGAATGAACGGGAAATTTGCTACAGCAGTACTTCAGCTGCCGTCGATCCACTTATTAGAACCCCATCTTAGACCCATCTGTACAGACCCGCTCTACTCTACAGTACCTAAGTACTTATAAGGATACTCGAGTACGGCTACTAAGTTGTGTGTTGTGTCCTCAAGATGCACATAAAAGTCCCTTGCATACTTGTACCGTTAGCCACGACCAGTACCACCCCGGAACCAGAAGTACGGTAGCTAGGTAATATAGCTATCTGCTGGAATTGTTGATTGCGCTTGTTTGCTTCAACAGCCGGTTGGCGCTAGGAAGCTATCGGTGTCGGATAAATAGATACCTCATTGGTGTACAGTTACTTATTCTGCAAAGTTATAACTCAGATATTGCATAATTCTTACCCTTGTCTGCCTAGGTAGGTTGCCTGGTTGTGTAAGTACACTACTTACTTAGTATGTACTAAACCGACTGCGATCAGGTTCAAAAGAAATAGCATATTGTGCGAATTTCGCAGCTTCACTATATAAAGTTAGTTCGCCAGCTACCTTGGCTTTATTATAGTTAGCGTTGTTTTATAAGTCTGTTTAGCTAGTATTGATTGCTCTGGGCGGTTTGGTATTCTATATTAAGTTATGTTTGTTTGTCTAGTTATAGTTAGTTCAATTCAATCGCTATAATTGCAATAGCAAAGCAGTACTTCGTATGCCAGCTAGGAATTATCCGAGCATGTGCATTGCATTTCTACTCTCTTATACGCCAATTCCCACAGATTGTAATGATATTCCAGCTCTCGTCTTGGCGATCTTGCATCTCCTACGCTTCGCAGCGGCGACAGACCCGTATATCGACCAAGGTGTAAGTAAGTAAGCTGCACTGTTAAA
The DNA here is from genome assembly GCA_021209875.1 of Rosellinia necatrix. Lineage (NCBI taxonomy): Eukaryota > Fungi > Ascomycota > Sordariomycetes > Xylariales > Xylariaceae > Rosellinia > Rosellinia necatrix. The sequence goes on along the minus strand of JAGYVD010000001.1, from coordinate 4,704,543 downwards.
ACCAAGCCACCTAGGTACTGTTAGCGATACAACACGAGAGGAGCAAAAAGAAGTTGGGGCGGCATACACGATATCTTGACGATAGAATCATCATGAATGTTCGGATTCGCCACTCTGATACCTGCACTTTCCATACCTTTCATATAACCGGTAGTTATATGAAGCCACTCTTCAGGCTCGCAAGATCAGTTGGTGACGCAGTACGCCGCGTGATAGGCGATGCCAAGCTCGCTTCCTGTTTAGACCTTGATTCTAATTGGGTATAACTCGCAATATGGTCACTATATAAGTCACGGGGTTGGTATATAATAGTTGCCATCATGATCCGACAAGTCCATGTGACCGTTTGGAACTAGATGGATTTGATACTACCGTATTCCCGTCCGATCTGCGGTATCCTCCGGGCGTCGCGTTCCGTTTCTTGGAATCGCAGGACCAATTCCTCTTTCCCGTCGGACTCGTCCAGCGCCCGGGAGGTCTCCACGATGGCGAGACGGCCGAGGGTCTTGAAGTGTCGAATGCCGGCGGACGTGTTTTTCAGGCCGTCGTTATCGGGCGGCCGCGAATTCTGCGCCATGGCCACCATCTCCGGGATGGAGTCCAGGGCCTCCATGATGTCCGGGTACCAGAGGAAGACCAGCACGGTGTAGCCGAGGGCCATGGCGGCGTGGAGGAGGAGGACGGCGACGGCGAAGTAATCGAACGACCCGATGGTGGCCAGCAGATAACCGGTAAACACCGCCGTCATCAGCATCTCCGTCGCCTCGTAACCCGCGAGCGCATCAGGCTTTGCCGACTCGCCTTTCAGCTTCGGGCTGCCCTTGAAGACCAAGCTCCGGGCCATCCTGTTATCATCTGGGCGGAAGGCAGGCCACCCAGCGATGCCGCTAGCATTCGTCTGCATAGTGCTGCCGCAGCGCGAGAGCCCATCGGCAAAGTAAGCCGAGATGGCATATTCGACGCTTCGGGCACTTGGGAGACCACCCAAAGGGTCTTCAAACAGCGGATAGAGCACGTTCTCGAGAAGTCGTTCCATGAGCGACCGGTTAGTGGAGGACGGTACTCGGCCCGGGCGCAAGCTGCCATACTCGGCCGAGTCCGGCAACATAGGCGAGAGGAGGTCGTACCAGCCAGACTGCATGCGAATAAATTTCGCCTCGTCGAGGGATCCCAGTTTGGTCGTCACAACGTTCCTCACCCGGTCCTTACGCCACTCGTGGTATCCGCCGTTCGAATTCTTGTTGGACACGATTATGGATCGCCCTGGTGCCCAGAAGGGGTCGACGATGCATGAATAAGCGTTGAAGGTCGAGCTGTCGGCATCGCGCACGAGGATGGCCATGCCCATCTCCGTGCTATTATTCGCGGCTAACGTAACTGGAACGGTGACCACAGCAGGTATAGTATTATTCAGTGCTATGCCTCCATCCTCTTGGTAATCGAGGAATCCCCTACTTTGGAAGTGTTGTTGAATCACAGCAGCAGTATCGAACTGCTGCGACAAGTACGGTATCGGCCCAGGGGTAAAACCCCCCCAATCCCGCGGGAAGCCCCCATTTCCATTATGAGCCGGAAATTGCATAACGATCGATGAATTGAGTGTCTCCTTCACTATATTTATGGTATAGCCGCTAACACAAGCCGTTCGTACGTACGGAACCTCGGTTTCCACCGCGAAAGTCTTTTCGGTAGCGAGGTCAAGATACCCCGGATATGGGGGGTCATGTCGGTGATTGTCCCTGAGCCATATGAGGCTACTGTCGTACAGATCCCGTTTCGCATCTTGAAGCATAGCCGTCGGCCAGTGAGTCGTCCAAGCGTATGTATCAGCACGGGTATCCTCTGAGACCCGGGCATATATGCGTTTGACCATGCTATAATCCTGTATGTTAAACTCTAACATATCACGCCTGTCTTCATACTGCCACCAGGTCTTGAAGTGTTGATAGAGAAAGTCGTAGCCTGCTGAGGGACACTTTGGATCGTATATTTTCGCTTCGGTCGTGGAGCAGTTGTAGTTCTGCAACGCATCACTGTCTAGATCTGTGGGCCAAAGCTGTACTCTACTCCCTACCTCATTGTTAGCCGTTGAAATACTGTCTCGAAAGATACAGGAGTCGAGGTAGATTACCATTTAGCCAATACGAACTTCCTCCGATAGGCCAAGGCGAGATCCTCGGAGTTGCGAGCACGGCGGTCGCGGGTCCTACAAACGTTGCCACAAGTCCAGCTATGACAAGTAATGGCACAAGACGATATTCTTTCCAATTACGACCCCGTGAGCCGGTCAGAGCGCCTCCCCAAAATTCGGGAGAAAAAAAGTAACTTGTCGACGTATGAGTCCGGGAACAGCTGGTGTTATCTGGGTTCTCATCACTCACGTAAATTGCGCGAAGTTCCAGCCCGAACCGAGAAGTCCCAACGGAACTCCGCGTCCAAATATCAAGTCAGATCGGATTACATGAAATATGATGGTAGATAAACTGGCTACGATTAATAGTTCCTATACTTGGTCTTAGCTCCAGGATGTTCAGATGTGCGCCTCGCCCTCTACCCGCTAATCCGACTCGATCAAAACTCACATGCAGTTTGGCAGCGACTTGGATAGCTGCTAGCTTTATATCATCGGTGGTGAAATGCTCCCCCTGCAATTCCGCACCGATAAACCGCCCTTGGAAATTCAAAGAGACAAGCGCGAATGAGCCCGCAGCCGGAACGATGTGGACGGTGCAATGTGCGAGCGCCAAAAGCCGAGATCGGTAGATTAGAATCTTTCGTGGTTCGCTGCGTTTGACAAGGGCCACAAGCCCGAAACCGAGGGACCGAAGGAGGATCTTGAATCGTTGCCGAAAGTCGATTTTGTATCCTCTAGCCCGTTTCTTCCAAACCTGAACAAGGTTGTCGACGACTCGCTTCAGAGCCGGACCCTTCATGATATGGGCGAATGCCTTCTTATTTTCGTCTCGTAGGGCAGTCTATGATAGTATATCGGGGGCAGGTTATTATTAGGAGGAGCGCCTTTCACAAACAGATAATCGGGCATCACAGCGCCAATACAGCGCTGACGATACACGAGATTTTAAATGGTTTCCATTAGGCCTCCTTCTCTTCGCTCCTCAAACTGGGCGGTGCGCCACTGATAGTGTTTGAGGCATCCGACGAGTCCCGATATAGAAGTAGGACGCTTCCAGAGGCCTGATGGGTGAAGAGGGCGGCTATTGGTAGGGGCATCCTGATACGATATGCAAGATACATGATGGTTTCGATTGGCGAAACCCCAGCATGTGGCAGGTAGCATGCAGCTTGATCTTCCACAACCTTTCTCATTTTGGACAGTAAGCCTCAATAGTTGTTGGAACGGAGGCCGTGTAAGATGCAAGCCACTCTCGGCGCAAGGGCATATCTCTAGCTAACGCATAAATCGAACGCATGCCCCGGTCGACCGTTGACCATGTTGACTTGTCATTCTACGACTTGTTCCACATCTACATCTAGAAAAAGGTCAACCCCCGTGCACTTAAACAAGGGCGTTGCGGCTGAGCCGGCCAGGCTATCGAACGTCGCTCATTCGCTCATGTTCTACAGAACGTTAGAGTCAGCTTGATGCCTTAGATACATAGTCAGTACTTGGCAAATTTCTACAAAGCACTGCCGCCGTGCTGACAAAATGCTGCATAACTGAAGGATTCTACCCCAGCACTTGGTGGCAGCAACCCACTGAAGTGGTGATTTCTGCGTTAGTTACTCCCTGTAACAAACGAGGTGAGAGAATTCTCGTTTCTACACATCTATTAAGAATGTCATCTACGAAAAGCTCGATTCTGCCCATGAACTAACTATGATGACGACAGACGTGAAGTCTGCTCACGGAATACCCTATGCCGTGTATACCATGAGAGAAAGAAATGAGAATAACATAATGAGCCACACCCCCACATAGTTTCATTACACCACCCAAACATGTGCACTGTGGTTGCAAATATCAGGCGGGAAGCAGCTAAGTGATTAAGCGCCGTTTCTAAAGGGCTGTATATTACAGCGCATACGACGGTAATGACTTTGATATGATGTTGGCTTATCGACACTGCGCTGAACGAGATGTTTAGTAAAATACAGTGCCGAACAATAGTCCTTGTATGAAAAACAAGACGTAACTTTAGTTATCATCTCAAAATAATTACAGAGGGAACCAGCTAGCTATAAGAGCTTACTTATATCTTACTACAGGCAGACCTTGTAGTCAACGAGGTCACATACGCAGGAGCTCAGCTCCCTAGTTTTCCCATGATTCTGCTATGATCTATATATATTTGTTGGGCGGCCTTGCCTCAGCGATAAAACTCCACGCCGGCGCCTCGGCCATGTGAGATGATTCGCTGACGAAGCCTGGTATGATCCCATTTGCTATGGAAAAAGAAATCATGAGACACCCCCAGCCTGTCAGGGGTTAGACCCCGCCCATAATCACCAACAACCTTCTCTGCATATGCACCTACGCACATAACTACATACACATGTGCATTCAGTACCTAGTTAGTTAGTGAGTGTGTTAGCCCCATCATCGCTACATTCGACGACTTCAAAACCCGCCCTTCCATTTCCAGTCCTTTCCTTCCTCCCCCTTAGTTAGTTAGTTAGTTAGTTAGCTAGTCGCAACTTTTCCCGCATTTGGTCCCCGAGCCCGTCTCGAAAAGGGCCCCTGCCCTCGAGACCGCAAGCATGAAACCTCTTCCTCCTCCTCCTCCTTATCCTGGCAGTCAGCCCCCCCTCTCCTTGCGCACGCCGCGCCATCCCGCCGTCCGTCCACGTCCTTATCACCCCGCCGACCCCGATCCCCGCCGCCGCGCCGAGCACCCTGGGATTACCGCGAGGCGGCGAGCCTCCCCGGCTGTAGCGATGGCAGCAGCAGCAGCAGCAGCAGCGTAGAAACAGCGAGCGCTCGACGCCGGCTCACAGCAGGCAGTCCCCCGAACGTACGCCCGTCCCTGGCCCAGGGTGCGGCGTACCGGAACATGTCGCGCTGCGGACCCCGGGCGCGAGGGTTTCATTACCGCCACTACCCTATCGCCGCGGCGGTGGCGGTGCGCGCGTTCCTCGCCGACGACGACGACGACGACGACGGGCGGCCGCGTCTGATCGTGCTAGACGCGTTTCCGGCGGGGAGCGGGGCGCGCAGGCGGAGGCGTGGGCGCGCGCTGTGCGAGTTCTTGGGCTTGGAGTACAGCATCGTGGAGAGGTTAGGGCTCCGGCGATTCCCCGCGGGAAGGGGGGGGGGTGTGAATCTTACCCTATTGGCACCACCATAACCCCCCGGTTCTAAATGCGACGGGAGGCAGGCGGCGCTATCAGATGCCCTCCGCCGGGGGGGTTTAACGACGCCGCGCCGGCACTTGGATGCCCCGTTTATTCGCTTCATGATATTGCGGACCCCCCTGGCAATTCTCGGGGCGGAAAATGAAGGTTTGTTCTACTTTAGGTTGATTATTATTGGATCACTAAGAACTCATACGTCGAGGATGATTCAGCACGTACTTAAAATTGGTACGTGGATATCCGCGAAGGCTGTGTTATTGGATACACTGCCAGGGATGCTTTGACGTGCTATCTGTCGTCAAGGTACAGGTTAGGTAAGAGTATCGCCATACGTCAATTTATCACGGCATCAAGCCCCTGGTTCTAGACCTTCACCAGGCACGAGCTGGGATAGCCACCGATCATCTCATAGAGAGGACTCTCTTGTGCATAACATAAGTCATTCCCGACACTATTAGTAGTTTATGCCGCGACATTGTCGATTAGAATGCTACGTAGGCTATTTAGTTCGTGCAGCGACCGTAATAAGTGAATAAGGAGGTCCAGGCATAACCATATACCACTCAGTCCTTAATGACACAACAATTATCGAAGGGTTACAAGATGAATGTAGAATGTTGTTAACATAAGCTTCAATGTTGGAGTCAACCTTCTCAATAATCTTAGCATAGAAGTCATTGTTGATTACGTAACTTGTGATCATGACTATGCGTTCAATCACCCAGAGTCTACTTTCTGGTACTTTTACGTGTGAATGGTGTGCTTTCTAACACTGTGATTAATATACGTCGCCTGCATTTGATAACTAATAAAACGTCTCTGCTGTCAGAAGGGGGTTCATCAGGAGTGATAGATCTGCTGATTCAACAGCTAGAAGTCCATCATCCTATAAGTAGCAACGATAACGACCTTTAGATGGTTTGTACGAATGATCGAATTAACTAGGTATCAACTATCCAAGGTGGCGAGTATAGTGTGTATATCTACAGAGATCATTTGGGCCGACGATCCCACTCCTTGATTTATGCCCCGACTGTGAGTGACTTAGCCAGTGCTTACGTCAGTCTGATAAGCGGTGGCAATAGTCTCAAGTCAAATCAACGCCGAGTATTATATATATATATTATATATTCATACATATATATACACATACAAGAACAGTTGATTATACTTACCGATTTTCAATAGTTGCCAGCATCAAAATCTCCTGACCTGCGGTTCATGACGTTAACAGACCGTCCCAGGCCGTTACCCTAGGGATGAGACCTAATGAGGCAAGCAACAAATAAAGTACCGGCTTAGTAAAATGGTAAGTATATTTGTGTCAATTTTATTCGTGGGAGGGCGTATCACAATATAATTGGTCTATGTTATTTGCTGTAGTTAATCAATACTCTACGAGAGCCCGGAGCGAGCTGCACCAATGTTTCCATGTTTTAGGCTCCGGCAAATAACCCGAGAGGGGCCACGTCTGCTTGGGGAATTATATTGGGAGCAGAGAAACGAGATTTTAGTATCAACGGCAGTAGGAGAGTAAGAACTGGGCAGTAACGTGGCGGGCCCGTGAGTTAACCAACTGAACCGCCATCACCTCAGCAGAGGATTTATAAGGATTCAACCTTATTCTGTCCTGATCCTTGGAGGGCCGAAGATGATTCATTCGTATTGTGGAAGAAACATTGAAGTCACACTGATTCAATGCGAAACATGAACGTGGCACGCACCCGTATGTTCCGAGCCTATTGAAATGCGTAAACACCATATCTCACCGCTCATACCATTATATCTGGTATCCCTAACCGTCGGCCTAGACGCTATGTAGCATGGATCGCCGCTTCGTTCCCTTCACTGAATAGTCATGTGCTATTTGCTATTCTTCGTATGTGATGCCCTATTTTCGCCCCAAAAAGTCAGGTCATCTAGTCATGCCACAATCTGGCAAGTTCGAGTAGCTCCATATAATCAAGTCTTTGCAAAAATACTCAGCACACAACGCCTATCAGACGCTTCAATTTACGATGCACAATCGTAATCCCCGAGGTGGACCAAGTGAGTTTCATGTGTAGATGTATATTTTATGCCAGCGCGGCTGGACGGCATGTACAGGGTGGTAAATCAAATATTTACAAAGTTTAACTGCTTATTCAGGCTACATACAAGGCAGAGGGACACACCGGGTTCGGAAATAATCCGCCCGTCCTCAAAAGCCACTGGTAGGTCGATCTAAGCATTAATTAACGCGATACACGACTCTTGTTCGTCGTAATTGCCACTTTCCCCATATTTCCCATCATCTCGTCGCTCGTCAAAGCAATTAAAAAAATACAAGACCGTGTGGCCCCATGGGTGCTTGCTTATAGTAGGTAAGCAACGCCACAAGCGAGAAGCATGCCGGCGAGACCAGCACTGACACCGGCATGGGCACGGAGAGAGCCGGCGCTCGCTGGCGGGGGTGTGCTGGTAGTGCCGGGAGCGTCGCCAGAACCGGAGGTGGTGCTTGGAGGCTCAGTGGTGCCGCCAACCGAGGTACTAAAGGTGGTCGTGCCGGGTGACTGCTCGGTGGTCGTGGCTGGGTTCCCGGTGGTGGTGGGCGTGTCTCCTCCCGCCGTGGTGGATCCAGGGTAGCTAGAAGAGCCGTCGGTAGGGGTCTCGGTTGGGGTCCCAGTAGGTGTCTCCGTGGGAGTCTCGGTCGGGGTCTCGGTTGGGGTCTCGGTAGGGGTCTCGGTGGGAGTGGTCGTTGGAGTGTCAGTGGGGGTGTCTGTGGGATAGTCAGTGGGGGTCCCGGATGGACTCTCCGTGGTCGTCGTAGGAGTGTAGGTCGGAGCCTGACTGGAGGTAGTTGTGGCAGGGGGGTTCGTGGTGGTAGAACCGCCCTCGCCGCCGTTTGCGACAGCAGCACAGAAGGCATCAATACCCGTCTGGACACCACCTGTTGATTCGTCAGCTATCCGTCTTTGGTTGTTTATCGGTGGTGATACCGGTGCGGCCCACCAGTCTCACGCTCGGGTTACATACCGTAGTCGGCCACGTCGCAAGCATCGCGCAGGCAGACCTCGCCGTCTCGCCTGACTGTGTAGATCAACGAGCAGATGCAGGCGTTGTCGGTGGCCTCGCATGTTGTGTGCTCGGCAACGGAGTCGGTGATACACTTTGGCCCGCATGCCGGTACGAATTCGCTGATGCTAAGGGCAGCAGCCATAGCCGCGAAGGCCGGTAGCGCGATGACTCGAATGGGTGCCATTGTGATTTTTAGGTGGTGTGTGTGTATTTGTGTGTGTGTGTGGTAGTTTGTATGTATGATAGGCCAAAGAAGTACAGTCGTTTGCCCACGAGATAATAGAACGAATGAACGCAGTGGGTGATTACACGCGTCAAGATTGTCGTGTCGAGAGTGAGTAAGCTAGCTCAAGCTTCAAAGATCCGAGAGAATGGGAGGGCAGGTGTATTTTTATAGGGATGGATGGATCTGGTAGGGAGACTAAGGTAGGTAGGTAGGTAGGTAGGTAGGTAGGTAGGTAGGTAGGTAAGGTAGCTTGGTTAGCTTGCTTATTTTAAGTCTGTATGTAACTTGTACGCCCCCAAGGTTCCAGCTAGTATAGGTACGTTTGTGTTATGGGGGGATTTAAATATATGTAACGACTAAGGAGCCCTTTCGAGCAGGTGATGCGATGGGGAAGACGCTCCGTACATATATCATCGGGCGGTCACTATATCGGGGATCGGCAGTCGCTGCCATGACAGGTTCGTGTCCCAAGCATCTGCCCTGCATCTGCCTTGCATCCCTGCCCTCTGCCTGCCCACTCAAGCCGCTAGACTGCGATCTCCCCGTTCCGACGGACGCCAACAGGCCCTGGCGGTGCCTGGGTGGGGTCGATCATGGCCCAACCCGGGTACACGATGGCGAGAGAGACGCCGAGGTTACAGCGTGCTCGAGGCCACCCGAGCCAGAGTTGGCAGTTGTCAGGCCCGCCCGCTGCTTGGCCACCCTGTGCCGTGCCGTCATCAGCCTCCGTCTTTTATCGGGGCTGTTTTACCCTGCGGCCAATGACGCCTCTCGACGAGCCGTGCTCGACCGTGCTAAGGGATCTCCCATGACCGGATTAGGCAGGAGGGGTGTCTGAAACGAAGGAATCCGTCCTAGTCCGACATGCTGGGGCCGGTACATACACACGCATACACATAGTGTACATACATGTCTGTGTCACTCCTGCTGCTGTTCCTGATAGACAGCCCGCTAACCCGCAGAGGGTAGGTCTGCATAGGAGGTAACGTGCCATTGGTTCAACCTGCTTTAGCTGCTAACTCGGTCGCGGCTTGAGGACGCTAGTTCCTTCACCAACCCCGGAATACGTCACCTGGCATTGCTTGTTGCTACCATACTCCCTCGTGTCGGCACTGTTCTGTAGATCGCCTCCTCATGATTGGGCGGGCACTGTCAAGACTGAGTTACCGGTAAGTTAGCTTGAGGCCCTGCATTTCGTGTTCACTCTGCATAAAGTCCACGTGAATTGAACTAGATAATTATCAGAAGGTTGGGTCCGTATTTGCTTATGCAACGACTTCAACGACACATCAACTATATCATATCCCAGTATGATGCCGTGCATCTTATTTGTCAAAACTCCATAAGTTATTATTTTTTTTCTTTCTTGTTTGTGCTCTTTTTTTTTTTTTTTCTTTTAATGCGTGCGCTTTCGGAGTAAAAATCCATACGAGGGGAAACGAACAAACAATAGCACTGTAACTAGCTATAGCTTACACATGTACATGCCGACGCCCTCTGGGGGCAATAATGTATTTCCGGTTTGACCCCAGCCTCTCCGTTAGAAAGAAACCCTCTTTCCCCTATCTTCGTCGCTCTATTCAAGAGAATAAATATAGCCCTATTATCTAGACAACGAACAAAGGTATTTAGGTACCTGAGTATTTTAGGACGTTCGGGTACCAAGGGCGTCAAGACCCGAATCTGTGCTACTGCTCCCTGCCGGCTACTACTACTAGCGGCCTGGCCCTTGGTCTAGACCGTAAATTGATGACGTTGGTGTTGCCCCCGATAGTCTTTTAAATGTGCCGTCCACCCCAGCTGGTGACAACACAGCTGACGACTCGCCGAACTTACACCGGAACTTACACCGGAACTGTCCTCAACTTCATATTCCGTCATGTGGCGGGAGACTCTTGATTCCCCACATAAGGGGACGGCTGCCACACAGTTCTCGATGTGCGTCTAATGGGTATCGTTCTATCCCTCGTTCACCCCCAGACTATTTATATCCATTGGTGCGTTGTCGGACGATGAATGCCCTGACAGCCCAACATGAATCACCACGGACTTGCGGGATACCAACGTTCCCGTCTGTCACGTAACATCTTAGGGTTGCCACTCTCCGCTGCTGGCCTAATAGATTCACTCAAGACATAATAGTATCCAGCTCGTACATCTCAGCCTATTTCGTACCCATCTTACATGAATGATGTCAGGCTGTAATTAGCAACTTCTTAATAAGTAAGCTAACCACTACTCGAGTCAATCCGCGCCACATATTTTGCCACCGAAAGGGTGAGTACATGAGATGAATGGAATGTATGTAGTCTCATATATCTAAGGATGCCTGAAACCTAACCCCCCGAGCCCCCTTCTGGGGGTCCCTGCCCGCACTGTCCGGCATCGTGGCAATATTCCTTTACCCACTGAGGCAAGCTCCTAGGGTTGGCAAATTCCTAAGTGGTCTCCTCTCGTTGCCGGCCCCAAACATCACCTGCTGCATCTCCTGCTTTAGCGGTAGGGGTTCAGGGTCTGTCTCTCCGTCAAGCAGAACGACCCGAAAGAGGGCCGACGAAAACCTGTCGCTGGGCGTCGGCCGGTCCAATCGTTCCTGTCTTTGCGAGATGTACTCTGCATGTCAATTAGCCTTGCCCATAGGTACGCAATCATAATTTGTTCAAGTGAGAATACCGGCTATAGCCCGTAGGCACTCTATCAGTACCTGCATTAATAAGACGATAGAAACGACCTGTCCGAACCCCCATCGGTTCTCCGAGTCGCCAGATAAATATACTTCGTTGGAGCGTCGAAGGGCAAAAAGCATGTAGACATGGACCGGGCATAGAACCAACGCGAGGAATAGGATCTGGGCTTCGGTTTGAGTAGCTGGCAAGGTTTTAAAGTAAGATAGGAATTCGCATAACTGCGAAATGATCGGGTTGAGCTTAGGGAGCGCATCTGCGCAAGAGCGTAGCATATCTTGAGCCGATTTCCTTGGCTTCGGGACCAAGATGCATAGTGCCAAGAGCAGCCTGGGTGATGGGTGGGATGATCTCATTTTATCGTACAAGCACCGAACAGTTGCGTGCATGCAATCCGTCGCAATAGTGCTGGATTCCACCATGATACCGGTCACGAGGTAGGCTGTCGTGCCTAGATAAGCCTTGCTGGGGTAGGGGTACCCTCGTTCAAGAACCGTTGTAATGTAACAGTGTCCCGATATATCATCATCCCACTGCTGTAGCTTCAAGTAAAAGAGTCTCACAAAAGCAAAATATAGAAATACGCAAATATTTATCGAAACAATCCTGAAAGCGGCAGCGCTAGGTTTTCTTCGACCCACGATTGAAGCGATCGCAGCTGATACTCTAGTGGAATTAATCAGTAACTTCGTGAAGAAACCTACAATACCCAAACACTCTACTTACACAATGAGATTGACCGTGTCATATACTATGTGGTAATGGTACAGGCTGAGTGAAGAATGTTGCGTGATTGCGCCTATTAATAAAGAGATGCCTGGGCGGCGTAGTCAGAGAAACCCCTCACCGGCTAAGATCTCGGAGGCCTACCATTAAGCGTTTGAGTGCCACTGATCGTCTGCAATACCCGATCAATCGAATTGGCCTTGCGCCTTGGATTGTTAATCGAGTAATACCGCAGTAGGAACTGCCTTAGAGAGCTATCGTGGGGGAGCCGGAGTGTCACAGCCCATACCGAGAGACACAAGCCCAGAAGGGCCTGTGTTGCCGACGATATAATAATCTATGGTATGCTAGTTAAGTTGTCGCTCCAGTAGACGGGAAAGCAGAGAGATGGTCGACCTACGCCCAGTCCCGCTATATCCGGGTTGGTAGCGCCAATGTCGTGGCAAGTCATCACAACGAATTTAGGGGCCGAGGAGGCAGTTGATAGAGTTAAATTACATACCTGAACTGAGATTATTTGCGCAATGAGCCACTTGTTTATATAATCTCTGCGAGACACAGCCTCAAAGGTTGTTGGTAAGGCAGACAGCTTGGATGGAGCATGCCGCCGACAATGGGATACACCACTGGTGGGGGCGTGGGGGCCGGAGAGCCGAGAGGAATGGGACAGAGTCCGGGGGAGTGGGGAGGCCGGACCCGAGAGTTCTTCTCTTAGCCGAGTAGCCATTAGCTGTAGAGAACACCACACAACAATCTTCGCACAGGGCATACTTTATTCTGCGCTGGTTTTATTCTTTTACATGACTACTTATATGGAACCACCTTCACATTCCTAGATCTGTCCCCTTTTCGATTGCCGATTTGACTTGATACAAGCGTCACATTCATGACAAGGCAGACATGTTGCAATGAAAAGCTTTTCCGTTTCACCGTCTTCACCGCTCTCTATCCGGGAGTTTGGTAGAATTTGCTCCTCAAAGTCGATCATGCCAAGCTGAATCTGAGAGTCCGACGGCGGATTCGCGAGCGAGTTGGTGATATGAAACTTCGAGAGGAATATGATGCGCACGATATTCTCACAATTCAAATATCCGAATTGATGATATGGGAAAGACCAGCGAACATAAACTGTGCCTTGGCACGGGTATGAATGGGATTCATGGCACGGCGTTATCTCGTGGCTACCCAGAGATTTAGTCAGCTCGTCGACAAAAGTCGAAAGGATTGTGCTTTCGTCATGCATCGCGTTATTGATCGCCATCGTAGCCATGGGGTGTGTGAATAGTCTGCGCTCTTTCCCTATATTCACTGTAGGCTCCACGTTTTCAGCGTATAAATAGACAGTTTGGGGGAGCAATTGGAAGTTTCCCTATGCAGGAATTAGCAGTTATACTCTACTTCGTACTTATGTTGGCATACTCCTTTTGGATGCGTCGAAAGCAGCCATGGCGCTGCTGACCTTGGACGAGATTGTTTGAACCCAAGCCGTGCCTCTGTCACAGATTGGAAACTAACTATTGGGAGCGGTGTTCCAATTTCACTCGTATCGTTCCCGAATTCGACCTCTAATTCTCCGTAGCCTAGCTCCCCCGAATGGAAATTGCGTCTAGAATACCCAAGTGCGTTTTTCAGAGAGACAGACCCGATCCAACGACCAGTTATAGTCCTGTCGTTCAAATAAGTGGGCTGGAACAAGATGTAGGCTTGCTGCTGCTGGATTGTTGGAGTTGTCAAGAGTAAACACTTGTTCCTCGCCATGAGAGCAACCGAAACCCGCGCAGCCAATGCTGGGTGAGGACGGTATGCCGCGATGGCATCACTGTACAGAACCTCATACACGAGAAAGTCGCCCCGAAGTCGGCCGTCGGGATACACTTGGCAAAAGTCTCCCGAGGCAGTGTTTGAGGAAAACGATTGCGCAAAGTCGAAGATAGATTGCGGGCACCAATCCCAGGGACCGATGTTAAACATCGGTATATTGTGGTTTAGAAGCTCGGTTGCTTTCAAAACACCAATTTTGGCAAGAATCCTTTGAGTAATATGGGAGCCTGACAGCGATTGATCCATTTCGCTCGGAAGAAGACACATTAGACCGGATATAATCATACGGTCTCTCGCCCACGAAGTAGTTCTCGGTCTCAATATCTGCAACAAAGATGACAGATCTCCTACAGTCGTAATAGCTGTATTACTAGTTTCCGGCCTCCAAAGAAGCGCTAGTATATCTGTGGCAATAAGGTGGCCTAAAGTGGGAATTTTGCCATCTGGATCCAGCACGCGCGCCTGGAAAGACGGCGATCCTGCAGGGTGATTACCGTCGTTGAATAGCCAGCCGCTCAAGTCGCCACCAAATATATCATCATACAGGTCTTTGATTAGCGGTTCGTTGGATGAGGGATCTTTGAAGACAACCTTAACAGGATGGCTTCTTGATGCCCATAGTTCAGCCGCGGTCCAGCCCCTCGTGAACCAAGAGGATAGGATCAAGGCCACGGCAGGGCTCCCATCGTCTCGCCACTCGAAGTTGACCAGGTCTTGGTCATGAACCAGTGTAATCTTGGCCTTTTGGTAGTTTTCTAACATGGAATTAATTGCGGCACCCCTCGCAGTCCTTTCAGTCGGGATTGAGATGGCGTCCCACCAAATTCCGTCGCAGGAACACTCCTTTCGCCGGGCAATTTTCTTGAAGTACTCGTAGAGACAAGAATTGACTTGTCCTGGGCTCTTCATTCCGGCGCCAGTACCATCAGCCCAAACGTGAGATATAGCCATGTAGCCCGTATTTGAGCTGCATAAAGCGAATGCCTCGCCATGTGCCTTTCTAGTCTGAAGTCGCCACGCGGTATTATACCACGTCGGCTGGCCAGACGACATCTTGACATTTCTAAAAGCAACATTGAGTTTGTCCGGTGGGAAAATGAGCTCATCTGTACAATTTCCAGACGGGCATTTATGTGCCTGCCTAACGAGAGTGCTGTTCTCATGACTATAGAGGCAGTGCTCCTCAGTGCATTCCGAGTGTTTCCCTTTGGTCCCTAACAGCGGGGCACCGAGCGCCGTGTCCACGACGTGGGAGATGTCTGTGATGCCGTTGGGACTTTGAAGGGATACATTCCACAAACGGTTGAGACATATGCCGTATTCGCTCAGCCGCCGAGAACCTTCGACGGCACGGAGACTATGCCCCGGGTTCAGCCCTTGCCATAGTTGGTTAAAATCAATCGGCCTATGCATTTCCCACTCCTCCATCATACCATCGATCGGGCCAAATGCCAAACGGGTGGCCCAAACCCATACATCAAACATGCCTAAAATGTCCAGACAAAATACGGCAGGAATCTTACTCCACTGTACAACATTTGAGTTGTGCTTGTGATTCTGGATGATGGGATCAAGGTTGTTGATTTCACGGGCAGGTTCCCGGCATGCTATGCAAGTGACGATGGCATCCCGGAAAGCGACCCAATTGCAAGCTGGTGCCGAATCCATGAGCGCCCTCTTCCGTAACAGACACAGCGGGTTATCGCAGCGCTGAATCCCCGAAAAATAGAAAAATCTGTGCACTTTTGCCAGGACTTTCTGTCCATAGCAGAGCAAATCATCTTCGTCGGTCGGCGGAACATCAACGTCTCCCGATTGGCGACTCCTTTTCGTGTAATCCTTATTCCGACAGCCCTCTTGACTAGCAGGGTGTTTCTTATTATGAACACTGGCTGATGTGGAGGTCGGTGGTCGTGAAGAGCTCACACGAAAATATCCCGGTGTTGCTAAGGGGGTGGATATCTCGACGTAGAGTCGGTCCCCACTGATGGGGTCTTCGAACTCTACTTGTGGTGTATTTACGCAGGTCGCTGTTCCTGAAGGCGCATGAGACAAATCCCTCGGACTTAGGCACATAGCTGATTGATCAACTAACGATAGGTGGAGTAGAATGGGCTGTGTAGTTAGGGTGGGGGGTTGAGGGGTATGGTGTACGGAATTATGAAGATGAGGGGGAAGGGATGGAGGATATCGCGATTTAGTCGAGGCTTTATAGCAGATACACCGGCACTATTTTTGGTATGTTACTCTCGTCTCTTACACGGGATATAAATAGCAGAATGTGGGTGGAAATGACTGAGCGTGTATTGGACAGCCCTGCATTATGGGGTAGGGGGCTATATGCTGCCCGCAGTACACATGGGGTCAAAATACCAACTCCAAAACTTGCTCTCCCAACTTGGCACAGAAAGAGTGCTCGCTCATATCGTTGTAAATAATAAATTCAGCGAGAAAGAGAAGTGTGTAAGTTCCATTCCGATAGAGAGAAGTTAGATAGATTCTATGGCAACCTTATTGGGAGAAAAAAGTTTCATGCGTGACATAACGTATACAGCACGTGCATACTATGTCAGCAATCTAGTATTGACTATTACGTTTGTATTGATGCCTTACCTTTATGGTGCTTTGTTTTTCGTCGAGCTGGACTCTATGATAGTAGAACTAAACAAGAATATTGCAGCCACGAGTCTCTATCCCTCGGTGGGTTGTAAATGAGGATCCAATGCTATTATTCTAAAAGATCCTGGTGTCCAAAGTATCAACTGGTGACTTCATATAAAAACACGCTAAAGAAAACATGAGGGCTTCGATAAACACTTTCCCTACCATTATTGGCCCCAGGTGGCCCCAGGTGGAGTGGTAATATACTAATAATTACTAGGCTGAGTATTGTAGTTAATGTGAGATAAAGATTTCGTGTTTTTCTATTACGGGAAAAAATAAAGAAGCTAGAGAGAGATACAATAGCTCACAATTTTAGAAGGTTTCTGAGGTAGTTAGCCACAGTCCCTTGTCACTCGGAATGGTTCCTAGAGTATCTATTTATACTTCATGGCAATATGGCAGTCAAGGAAATAATATTTTGTGCTGGGATTTTCAAAGATAATTTAAAAGTACTTGTCGATTGATTTTCGCGAGATGCTTTTACCCTTAATAGTTTAAATGAATTGGAACAAAAGCAAGGTATTAGGAGGGTTTGCAGGCCTTTGTTGGAGGTTGTTGAAAAGCCTGAACGTCCAGGCAAAATAAAAAGGGGATCAAAACGGTATTATGCGGGAAGGCTGATTGATGTAATATAACTAATGTACGGTGTCGTCTGACACAACTACCCCTTCGCCTCTGGCATTTAGACATGAGGAATATTCTCCCACATCTCCGAGGTGTGGCGTTGTCTGATGTAACCCCTACCATATCTTAATCGCTTCAACTGCTTCAACCGCCCCCGACAAGACCTATTGTACGTTTTGAGTGGCGCCATTGCCAGAAGGGGCCCCATTCACCCCCAATCTCGAAGCCACCGCCACCTTCAGGTTTAGGTTTTCCTCCCTATCCTCCTCCTCGTGTTCCTCGGTTCGGCCAACCTCGAGCTTCGGATGAGACTCGTTCCGTTAGGCGGCGTCGAAATCAGGAAGCGCGAGGCTAGTACGGCCTCGAGCTATATCAATAAAAATAATAACGCCATAGGCTTTTGGCGGTAACAATGACCGACCCACTGGATACTCTCGGGGCAAAAAGGCCCCCCCCCGGGGGGGGGGATAATCTCGGTTCCTCGGTACACTGGCTGGGGCCAGCGATGGGAATCAACACTGACGTCGAGCTCCCCCTGAATGTGCCGAATGCCCCCAATAGCTATAACTGTTTCCAGTCCACTGGTAGATGGAAGGTGCAGTAGTTGTATTACAAGGTAAAAAAGGTGTAGAGCTGGTGCCGTATTTAGGCTGGCTGCTAAATAGTTGGGACCCCGCCGATCCGTCACCAATACAATCTAATTTCTTGTATTAATTTGGTCCTATTCAGCACTCGCTATTTGGCTGCGAGAATACTCACGAGCTTGTCTATGCTTAGAAAGAGGTATTTGCAAATGGAGCAGCCTGAACCTCGGGAAGTAGAGTCGTTCAAAAATGTCTGTCGCCACCTCATCATTAAGGATACTCAAGACAACTGGAGTGAATAGCATAAACCCTGAACCCTTACAGTGCCTAAGCTGAGTTAGCTAAGCTGTCATCTTTGTTGTTCCATGAGAGTACTGGGGGCTGCCTGGGTTCAGCAACGGTGTTAAAGTCTCGACGAATAATGCTACAGACTATGACAAGGTTCAAGAATCCGTGATATCTAAACCAGAGCGGAAAAAAACATCGTAACATGGCCACACACTATCGACAATGACCAACAGCGTTCTAATGCATGGCTATTAGTATTTGTTAGTATTGTGATGCCCGTGTTAGCCGCAAGTAGTAAGAACATTTTAGATTCGCTAGGGGCGGGTTTTTTTATGTCGGGATCATCAATAGAGGCCTAGCACTTGTGTGACTCGGCAATTAAAAGCCATGTCGAAAAAAAAAAATGGGTTGGGGTCGAGAAGATACGCAGTACTTAGTAGAACCTTACTCTTCTTGACCTGTTGTCTAGTCATCGTTGGGACCGCTTCGATGGGGATGTTCAAGCTGAAAACAAAGATTCGGTTCAGCTCATTACAAATCTGACACGTATTACCCCAAACTCATTGGGCTGGATCGTAATAATATGTAAGGCGTGTTCTCATGGTATATCCCAACACTCCGCCAATTAACATCTATCTGCTTCGTGCCCTTGCTTCAAAGCAGGGGATCGCGAACTAATAAGGATGATCTATGCCTGTTATTCGTATAAGCGCCTTTTCGGGCGTGTCGTGTTACATTTATTTTCGTTCAGTAGAAGCCGATACTCCGTGTTCCTGCCGGTGCTACTACTAATCCCTCCACCGCTCTTCTCACTTCCTTCACCTCTCTGGCGATATCTCGGATATCTGCGCCTCCCTCATTTATGCCACGCACGTTCGCTGAAGCCCAGGCATCGCAGTCGGCCATCAGTTCGCCTACCCAGGGCTCTAGTCTCGCGTCTGGTCGGCCGTGTCTGCCGAGTTCACGTAACCATTGGCCCACGGCGCGGCATATCCATTCAACCAACCTAGCTCGGGCGGCGCCTCGGAACGGCACCGCCTGTGCCTCGAACATTGTTTCGAGGACTCGTACTACTAGATCATGACTGATGTCAAGATGGAGGAAGAGATTGATGGGCCAGTGGACATCGGCACCTATTCGGCCATCTTGGCCATGCTCGATTGCATAGCGGCAGAGATCTGGCATGAGAGAGGGGACCGGGAAGATGAAAGAGTCCTTGCTAGCACGATGACAGATCTCCTCAATCTGAGTAACCAATGTTTCATATGGTTGCGGTGGCGGATCTTCTGATGTTCCACCCCGTTCACCATCTCTAGCGTTGTATATCGCTAACCGCTCTAATACGTCGTCGTGTGTTTGTTGAATTAGACTTGTCCATGTCTGCGCAATTGTAGTAGGGTTCCTGAAGTCTGCAACGTGGTAAATAACTAAACACAGGTCATAGTATCCGGCCTGGTCGGCGTAAAGGTTAAAGAGCTAGGAATAGGTTAGTAAACGAGGCATCGCAACATTGGAGTCGGTACCAATATAGGCATAGGCCTGCCGACTTACATCAGATAGAGGTTGGATTTGACCATCCAGGGCCTTCTGGATCTCGGGCTGTCGTTCAGCGGGTATTCTTTTGTCCGACTTCAACCGCTCTAATAGATCATCTTGAATGTTTGCAACATCCAGAAGCTCCGTGACATCGTGGTTGAGGAGTTGCAGCTCTTGGCGGCTGACACCAGCGGTCATAACACTGGCATTAGTCTTTGCCCGGCTCAGTAAATGCAGACGCTCCTTAATGGTGAGAGTAAAGTCAGACTGGGCAAGATCTGATTGAACCTTGGCGGCGTTGAAGTATAGACTTCGCATCGTGTAGAAGCGGCAGAGAAGCTCGGCGTGCGCGACGTCCTGGGAAGCGAGTCGGCGGAGGAACGTTGTGATGTATGGAGACTCAATACTGAGTAGCCGCTCCGTCCATCCCTGTTCTATGTACCAATCGTAGAGATCTAGGTGGAAGACCTCATCCGTTGAGCTACTCACTACTTCATAAGCTTCGGCGCGTTTGGTGGCAATGAGTGTCGGCTTGTTATCTATCGAACCAGGCTCTCGGCTTGACGCGGCATCTAGGTGTAGAAGCACCTGGTGGACCAAACCATAACAGACTTTGCGTTGATCAAATGCCTTCGCCCTGGGATCTCGGGGGGGTTTTCCATCGTTGACCCAGTACAGTGCGGACTTGCCTCGGTCCTTTGCGTCGGCAACCGCTAGGCAGAGCTGGATGGCGCCAGCGTAGTATCTAAGCTCGATGTATTGTTGAATCGCCGATTCGAGATTAGCCTGTGAAAGGCTTCCAGCGACTTTCTCGAAATGCCTTAGACTCTCGTGTAGAAGAGTCCGTGACACATTGGGGTTAAGGGAGGGCTCTGATGCCTTTTTCAGCTGTTCCTGGGCCTTAAAGATCACCACATCATCGGCACTGCAGAAACTGCCACACTTCCGGCGCAATGCGTCTGCTACTGTCTCAACGTTGGATCCATTCTCAATGTTTCGATTGACAATTGACTTCACGAGAACTTTGGCGAGTTGTTTCCCAGGGGTTTGTGAAAATAGCCGTTCGTAGGTCAAGCCTTTAAGGCCCTGCTGGGATTCCGCGTCCAACCTTGTATAAATATCGGTAACCCGCTCTTCAAAGAGCGTTGTTACGAAAGAGATGCCCTCTATCACGTCCGTCATAAGCACTTCCACAGCATGCATCGCCTGGTGCTCCCCTTGTAACGCGAGTTCCTCTTGCTTGCTCGCCGCTCGCCGCAAATCCGAAGAACCGGAAAGGCCCTGGATAAACGAACGGTTGTGGTTGAGAAAATCTTTGAGGGCAATGACACTATCTTGCACTTCTCTCAACTTAGATTGAGGAATAGCGCTATCTACGACCAATGCGCCGGTTCCGTTAGAACCAACTACAATGACGTTCGACTTCCACAAGGAACGAATGAGTCTGCTGAGGTAAAGCGTGATAGCGCCGTGACGTGAGGATGGTCGAACAGTTTCGACAGTCGCAGGTTGTCCATCTTGCTCGGGAAGCATAGGATTACCACCAAAATTAATGAACACTTGCTTTGCTCTATCCAGGGTAGGTTGGTCAATAGCACTGCGTCCAACGCTAAATCGGCCACTATCTCCCTGTCGACAGGCAACAGCTAGGGCGGCCGTGATGGTCTCCACGCGTCCGTACGCACTCTGAAATCTGCTTATTTCCGTCTTCAACCCCTCGTCGCCGACGGTCGTTCTAATGACCGATGCGAAGATATCGATGAACCGCCTCCGTCGCAAAATGTGGACACCGGTGTTAGTAAGAATGGCGAACTCGCTACCGCTGGGGTTATCGAACTGGACAGCATGTTCGTTTCCAAAGCCCATGGGCTGAGTTGAGGCAGCGAAAGGTTTCGTGATAAGTCCAATGTCTTCGGCCTTGCCGTTAAGCTCCATCCAGGTGGCTTGCTCATAGTATCTCAAGGTTTGCGTTGGGCCACTGTTCTTGATGCGACCACTATCAGGTGCCGATATAAATAGCACGTCGATTTCAGGCCGATCGGGTTTACGCACGAAATCGAAGAAGTAACCAGGCGGAAACCGGACGCCGCGACGGCTTGTCTCCAGTGACGTGGATTGAATGTGGACAGGCTCGCCGGGGCCACCGAAGGAATCCGTTTTGGGTCGCCGTTGACCGATCTCAGGGGGAGGGAATTTGATCGATTGTAGTTGCATGCTTTGGGGAGCCCGCCCCGAGGTACCAAGCATATAGGATGATGCGCTGGTAGCGCTCATGGATAGGCGGCAACCCGTGTTAGTCAATGCTATGAGATGCACCTTATTGTCTTCGGTGGCAGAGACTGGACTGATAGACACAATCTGCATGCGCTCACTTAGTAGAGGGGATGCAACACTCATTGCATGCGCAATATCACGCATGAAGTCATTCTTCGTCTTCTCAATAACCTTGGTTAGCTTGTCGGGTGCCTCCATATAATACGTTCGCACTGTCGACGTATTGGAGAGTGAATAGAGTAGGTTTCGGCTATCGTCTATAACGAGATCCACGCAATACTCAAGGGTAGTGCTGCCCCAGAGCAGGTGCGTAGGTTTGGGCACCACGGCGCTCCAACCGGGATACGAATGGTTGATTCTTCCAGTCCTACTGGAGAACCACTTTTCCTCCTGTTGGTAGTACAGTTCGCAGATGTCTGTGTCGGACTGGCCTGTAAAGAAGATACGGCCACTTGCAGAGCCGGCGATGAGATGTGACTCTGCCTTCATCGGCAGCGACATCTTGGTGCCGTAAAGCTCTATGCTCTGGGAACCCGTGGCGGTCTCGCTGGCAGCAAGGCCAAGTAGGACCATCTCATTGGTCGTGGCGACGACTAGTATATGGCTAATCACGCTGTTGAAAACGCCTGGCTTGGGTGTGACGAGTTTCACAGCAGTTATGCTATGGGCGCTGTCTTCGTAGCCGATGAGCTCGGGGTTGGGGTGTGTATAATCCCATAGATACAAGCAATTGTCGATGGTAACCCAGGCATGATTAAGCTCAGCAAACAATCCCATTGTGGTTGACACCTCAGCTCTGTCATACTGTTCGAAAACACTCTGGGGAATTTGAAAGTGATGTATCTGTTGGAACGGCGCCGATGGGGAATCGACATGGTTCAGGTCGTAGTCGGAGGACATTTCTGTGATCAAGTCAGAACCTGGGCATCTCGGGCACGGAGAGAAACGGCGAAAACCACGACATCGTGGCGAAGGGGGACCCACGTCGGCAATAGCTATCTAGCTCGGGATAGTGTTCATCTTTCAACAGGGCGTTGTTGATGAAGCCAGCGGCCCTGGCAAGTGGAGGCTGGGGGGCCTCGGAAGGCCGCCCGTTGGCAGACATCGGAGCATTCGTGCTATTCGCACCTATGGGGGGGAGGGCACCGCGGGAAGTAGGAGCCGGCGCGGGCGGCTGATTGGTCGGGGGGGCCGGGGCCTGGGAGAAGAGACGACGACGGACGGGGTCCTCGGCGGCGCTGAAGCGTGATGCGACGGCAGGCGTGTTCAGAAAGGCACCCGGCAGCGCGTGGCCCGGTGTCTGGGGGAAGGCCATGGCGGGTGATGGCTGGCGGATCGGCGACGATGCGGCGGTGCGATACGGTAGCGGTTACGAGCCAGGACAGGGCCGTATGTGTACACTCGACTGCACCAACAGCTGCCCTTCGAAGACGGGTGTGGACGGGGCTGGCTGGCGACAACGGCAGGGAAGACGAGAGCAAGCAAGCCAGGGCGGCAGCCGAACCAGAAAGCGATGCTACCGGGTCATCAACGGCGATGGACGAGAAGGGACTCCTGGCCGTATACACTAGGATCGAGGAGCCGGGCCGAGAGTGTGCGAGGGAAGAAGACGACAAGACCTGCAGCGAGAGACGCGTCTTGTGGCGGCGCCGTGGTCGTCCCTCGGTCGTACTTGTGGCCGCCCTTGTGGTGACACGGGACAAACAAGACCGAGATAAAAGAGAATTTACGAGAGCCTGCGCGACTTGCTGCAGCTTCGTGATGATGCGCGCAGGGGATTGTGTAGGTTAATTAATGGAGTGCTGTTGTGCGTTGACTACTTAGCCAGGCCGGATGTGTCAACACAACCTGTCAATAGCAGGTTCCTCAATGGATCACAGCGGGTGCGAAGAGGCTGGAATTTTTTTGCCAGGCGTAAACCAGTGGATCCGAAGCTCCCTGCTTGGCTGCAGGATACCGGATAGTACGCAAGCTGATTGGACCAGCATTTCACATGTGCCTGGGCAACAGCCGCCGGCAAACAGACTAGTCCTGATTAGGTAGCTAGCTGGTTGGTTACTACCAAAGCACCTGGGCGTCTCCGCGTCTACTTACCTACCTCACCTTGAGTTACACTACTAACTAACTACCTACCCGCCCCAATGTCAACAATTTCCACACCTTTCATGGCTGAGCATTTAATTCTGATGTCAAAACTATGGCAAGAAGCCAAGATCAAGTGGTCAGCGCGATATTTTACTTATTATGGCTTTTAAACGCCAGAGCTTCCCAGCCGAGTGTTCCCGCATAAATATTGATTATCGGACTTCCAGACACCCATAATTGCCGCGTCATAGATCCTCATATCTTGAGCTCCTTGGCCAAGAGCTAACTTTTTTTTGTGTGCACATCCTATTCCTCCACCTCTTCGCGCTTATCTACACTAATCCTGTTCGCAACAGCGCCTCAATTTTTCTTGGCATCGCGAGCTGCCTTTCTCAACGCTCGGTTGCGGATATCGACATGCATTGACCGGTTAACCTTCAGGCCAACATAGCTGCCAATACCGACTGTGTTTTCGACAAACCACGCCATAAGGGCATGGCTCCAGTATGGCGTGTACGTAAATCCCGTGTTCTGCCAGCTGCCGACACCGATCTTTGCCAGTGTCGCGCGAACGAATGGTTTCGGGCTCGGAATGAGTAGGCTAGGGCGGCGAACTTTGCTCATCGCCGTCGTGACAAGGTAGCTCAGGACCAGCTGAACATCCACGTTGTCGGGTTTGAGCTCAGCTGCAAGTGCCGTCGACCAGAATTGAAGGAAGGCCTTACTACCGGAATAAGTGGCTAATAATGGCGTGGGCATCCAGCCGCCGAAACTACCCATGGTGAGGATCAAGCCACGTCGGCGTTTTTGCATACCCGGGGCCACGATCCGAGTGACCTTCAAGGTTCCCCTGCAGTTGATATTGATGATGTTCTCCATCTCGGCCTCGTCGGTGAGCGTGAAAGGGACGGGAATACTGTGACTCTGGCCTACGTTATTGACGAGGATGCCAACGTCAAGACTATCAACGCGTTCTGCCAGCTCCGTGTAGTCGGCGTCGTTGTCGACTGCCGCAAAGTCCATGGCGAGGATGTCTATTTGGAGATTCTGGTAACGTGTTCGGAGCTCCTCCCGGAAGGTTTCGAGTTTGGATTGGGTTCGAGACACGAGAAGAAGGTGGAATCCCTTCGCAGCAAGCTGGGTGGCGAATTCTTTCCCTAGGCCATCAGATGCGCCAGTAACCACGGCCCATGTATCTTTCCCAGCGTATTTTCGGAGCTTTGGCCGGAATCATACCGGTTAGCACAGGCTTTGATGTCTTCGCGGTAGGACACCTGATGCGGATATACTCACATTAGTGCCGCTAAGTACGAACATGCTCAATACTAGACGAAGCAGGCTGAAGATCTTGGTGCCTGCCCACAGAGCACCTAGGCCCGCGAGGGCCAGCTGGGCAGTCGGCGGCACGGCCGCAATAGCTTGGTGGACTGTGTCCATTGTTGATTCTCGAAGCGTGAGGCGTATACGATCGGACTGATGGGGCACCTAGGTAAACAAGTGCGGAAACACCGTGAAGGATGACGGAGATCGTCGCCAGTGATATATGTAAGGGCTTTTAGACCGGATGTTGGCCAAGTGTGCACTCAACAAGAAATGGGGGAGGAGCATTCATCGCTTGAAAGTTTGTTGGGCAAAGGCTTGTGGGCAACAGACGGGTTTCAATTTCCTGATATAGTTAGTGCTCCTTAATTTAGAGCTTTGGTGATGAGGTCATTGGATTGGATTAATACGCTAATGTTGGGCTGCCAGGGATAGTCCGAGGTTGCATAGAAAATTTAAAGCTTTACATGGGCCTAGCTGATCGATCTTGCTATGTGCTTATGTAGCTACCTGACCTGACTGCCCTTAACTCGGCAGGTACCTGACTAACGTTATAGTCTATCGATAAGAAAAACTAAGGTCCCTAACTACCTACCTACTAGGTAAGTATCCAGCAGTTGGCACATACAGACCTTCAAGTTAGGCAGCTCATCCTGCTCGTCCTTCGTTCCACGACTGATATACGCCTGCGATTCAAGATGGACACCATGATTAGTGCCCTGAAAGATTATCTTCCCTCTGGCCCAGGCTATTTGCCTTACTATATGTTCGGGGTAAGCTCGGTCATTCCCAAGGCCTCCTTCGCCTCACAATACCCGTCACGTATCCACCGCCTTCGCGCTAACTCGCGTTATTATCCCAGCTTTCCGTCATCGCCGTCGGCAACTCATTTCAGAACTACCTCACCCTGCACTACTCCCGGCGTCTCTACAACGGCCAATTCGTCCCGGACCCTTCCCTGCCACCCAAGTCGGCCAGCTTCGATCCTGAGGACTCGACCCATAAGCTGGCCCCCGCGTCCGCCGTCAACACCAAGGACGGCCGCACCACCGACCAGGTCTCGCCCCTCGCCGCGCGCCTATTCGGCACATACACCTTTATATCTGCCGTCGTCCGCCTCTATGCGAGCTACAACCTCCACCTTGCGCCTGTGTACAACATGGCTATCTGGACCTACGTTGTTGCCCTTTTCCACTTTGGATCCGAGTGGGCAGTTTATCGCACGGCATACATCGGCCCTCCTATCCTGTTTCCTTTCTTTTTCGCGACCGTGGGCATTATTTGGATGACTTCACAGTACAGTTTCTACGTGCAAGCGTAGGCCTTAGACTAGGCATAGGGTTCAGGCATGCTCCGGGGTTGCGGATGCGTCTAAATGTGGGATACTAATGTTGTACATGGTCTTATTTTTATGCCCCAATATACGCGCCCATAATGTCGCTCATTGTAGCTTCGCCCTGTACAGCTCTCCCCCGCAGTCCCTTAGCCGCGCCGCTGCTTGTTCGGGAGTGATGTCCCGCTGTGGCTCAGCCATCAATTCGTACCCGACGAGGAACTTGCGCACCGTGGCCGACCGCAATAGCGGTGGGTAAAAATGCATATGGAAGTAGCTGTTCTCGACCTCCTCGTCCGTTCCGGAAAGAGGCGCCTGGTGAATGCCCGAGCTATATGGGAAACTCGTCTCAAAGAGGTTATCGTATCTTCTCGTCACCTCCTGAATTGCCTCGGCAAAGCAGAAGCGCTCCTGCTCGGTCAGGTCGACGAGGGCCCGAACGTGTCGCTTAGCAATGATCATAACCTCAAACGGCCAGACAGCCCACCAGGGGCATACCACAAGGAAGGAAGCGTTCTGGTACACTACGCGCTCCTCCTTTTTGATCTCGAGCTGCACATAGTCCTGTAGAAGATGGCGACCACTGTGCTCGGCACGGTACTTGGCCATCTGAACCGCCTCCGCCGCCGGCTCTTCTGGAAGCGTGCTCGTTGTCCAGATCTGGCAGTGTGGGTGCGGGTTCGAGCATCCCATCGCAGCGCCCTTGTTCTCAAAGATCTGCATGTACCGTAGTTGTTGTGTCGGCGCGGGTACCAAGCTCTCAGGTGGCGCCTCGCGGCGCATTAAATCCATATTCGCCGCACTATTAGCGAGCGGGTTCGTCGGCGCAAGGTGGGCGGCATAAATGCGCGTCCAGGTCTCGATGATGGGCAAGGTTTCGTTCGCCGGCATGTCTGCTAAAGTAAGGTGATGCTTGGGCGAAAATGTGAGGACGAAACATTTGCCTGTAACCCCTTCGGCTCGGAGCAGTAAATCTATCATAGGTCAGAATCATCCTCTTCCGTGCCTGTAACTAGTCGGGCTTAGTCACCGTCACTTGAAGGTTCCGATGGCGGGTCATAGTCCTGCTGCACCTCCTTGACAGCGCTATAGTCGTTGACGAACACAAAAGTCTCCTTATAATCCGGGTTGTTGTCGCCCTGGGCCCGTGGGTTACGGGGACATAGGTAGCACTGTGATTTCCAGTTAACGACAGGCGACACGGCCGCGTCGGGGTAATGAGTGATACTTTGGGGTCATATTCGGGCAGCCTGTTCACCGCGGGGCCCTCTTGCTGGCCTCTGTACGGAATGATGTCAGCGTGCTACGGCTGCTCTGGTATTTGTCGGGGTTTGCGGTCAGAGCACCTACTGCCAGGGCCGTTTAGTCCGGTGAGGCGATACGAGGAGCCATGATCCCCTAAGGGGGTTATAGCGTCTATGTGAAATATCCTCGAGGATCTTGTCCGGCATATCGTGGGAGAGTATGTCGAGACGCGATGCGTTTATACAAAGTTACGCCTGTATGCGAGTCGGCAAACAGAAGAGAACAGATCCAAAAAGGGAAGAAATGTATACGAAAATCCAGGGAAAAAAAAAAAAAATCAAAGCACGATGATGGGGCTTTTGACGAAGAACTAGAAGCGGAGGCGACGAGGATGGATATATCCCTCAAGTTTCGCGTCACAAACACCATTCCTTGTATTCGGCGCTATCCTCGGGGTGTTTTTCACGCGAAGTTGGCAGATGAAGATACTTACCAGTCGGTAGGGTACCGTACCCCTCCAAAGGACCTGTAGCCCCGCGCCCACCAGTTACGGCTTGCTTGCGACAATGATGCACATGCTTCTCCATGATTTGCCCACCCGAGATCTCGCTTATGTACTGTAGGTGGTTAGTGTCCCTTGGTGTCAACAGGTACCAGCAATTTTAACTTCGTCTAAGACAATTGAGACCACCTGCATCTTGACATTCCCTTTGCTATTACGCATCTGGTACGTACCCACCTAGGTACGTAAGGATGCGCAGGCAGACATACAGATATTCATGAAGGCACTGATAATTCTAAAAATCAATTTACGCCACTTTGAATACCTAAGTTTGTAGTCTGTCGTTCGTTTAGGGAAGTACTTTAAGGTAGGTAACTATATACATACGAACAATTCCATCTGAGTCGCTAGGCTTCGTCCGGCAGGTGCTACCAACGGATGTTCAATTTGGGTCTAAGCTAAGTGCATAGCAACACCCAAGCCAATGGCAGGCTGGAACCACCGCATGCTGCGACCACGGGCAATCAATGCTCTAAGCCTAGAATGGCAACGAAGCGAGTGAACAGCCTCATATCGCATGCAGGCCCTGCTTAGCGCCAATCCCCATCTAAGCCTAGGCAGGACCATGTCCCCATCTAACTACTTACATACATACATTGTTGCTCCACGTCGAACCAAGTGCAACGGCAAACGTCGTGTCATCCCAACACGCGGAATTCGAACAGCCTCACCTCATCCACACATCCCCCATTCCCCCTACTACCTGGTTTCCATCAAACCTAAAGCTCCCCCGGCACTGCGAAGCCGTCTCCA
This sequence comes from Rosellinia necatrix, assembly GCA_021209875.1. Classification (NCBI taxonomy): domain Eukaryota; kingdom Fungi; phylum Ascomycota; class Sordariomycetes; order Xylariales; family Xylariaceae; genus Rosellinia; species Rosellinia necatrix. The sequence goes on along the minus strand of JAGYVD010000001.1, from coordinate 4,675,448 downwards.
TATCGCATATGTCAGCATTCCATGCATTTTGCCCGCCTGTGTAGCATCTAGCCTCGGTCTCTTTTCAGCCTTCCCGCACTCTACTTTAGCCTCACCCGGATGGGAGGACATCATGGGCGTCATCCGGAAGAAGACCGCCACTAGGGGCGGAGAAGGCGGCGTGAAATATGTTTGCGACGTGTGCTCTGCAGATATTACCTCTACCGTACGTCTCATTATCCCGCACTACACTCCCTCCGTCGTCTTCCCTTCAAGGTTCGCAGGCACCGCCGCCCCAACCCAATGCCCGGTGCACTGACATAAGCTCCGACCCTTACGAACCATATAATTTTGCTCACGCGTGGCCTAGGTGCGAATAAGATGTGCGCATAGCGCTTGCAGCGAATATGACTTATGCGTGCAATGCTTCTCCGGCGGCTCCTCCAGCGGCTCGCACCAACCAGCCACCCATCCTTTCCGAGTAATAGAACAAAACTCCATCCCCATCTTCGACCACGATTGGGGTGCCGACGAAGAACTGCTTCTGCTCGAAGGCGCCGAGATCTACGGTTTAGGGTCTTGGGCCGACATCGCCGATCATATCGGTGGTTACCGTCACAAGGACGAAGTCCGTGATCATTACCTCCAGGTCTATGTAGATTCCGAGCGTTTCCCGCTGCCGAAACGCTGTCGGCCCGATGATATGGAGCTAGCCCAAGAGATCTCCCGAGATCAGTTCCAGGCACGCAAGAAACGTAGGATCGAAGAGCGGCGGGAAGCACAGAAAAACGCCCCCCCTCTACCACCCAAGACTAAACCTACGGCCAGCGTGCCCTCTTGCCACGAGATTCAAGGCTATATGCCTGGTCGCTTGGAATTCGAAACCGAATACGCCAACGAGGCCGAGGAGGCAGTACAGTTGATGCAGTTTGATCCTGGTGATGGGATCAATCCTCGAACCGGCGAACTCGAGCCCGAAATGGAACTGAAGCTGACGGTAATGGAGATTTACAACTGCCGCTTGTCACAACGCGTCGAGCGGAAAAAGGTCATATTTGAACACAACCTCCTCGAGTATAGGGAGAATACGAGGATCGAGAAAAAACGGACCAAGGAAGAACGGGATCTCCTGAATAAGGCCAAGCCATTCGCGCGCATGATGAACCGCAATGACTTTGAGGCTTTTTGCCAAGGACTGCTTGATGAACTTAACCTGCGCCAAGCCATCAGCCAACTACAAGAATGGAGGAACTTCAAGATTGGAGACCTCCGGAGTGGTGAGAAGTATGAGCAGGAGAAGTCACAGCGCATTCAGAAAGCTATACCCATGGGCTCGATGGACCGCGAAAGAATGGCCACCGCGCAACGCTCCAAGCAGAACGTACAGTCTGAGCCGCCGAGTGGGGCAGCGCTCCTGATAGCGCCGGAGCTTCCGTTCCGACCAGGGACGAACGGCGCTGTCGTAGCCAAACAAGGGACTCCAGACCCTACAAACGGCGAGCCCAAACCGCCCGCAGATAGCCAAGCACATGAGACAGCCACGAACGGCATCGCCACGAACGGGACCTCTGCACAAACCCGACCACGGTTTGTCTCGCAACCCATATCAGGGGTGCAGCTGCTCGCTCTCAGCGAGGACAACGCGCCTGACCTCCACCTTCTAACACCGGAAGAGGTAGAATTGTGCAAGGTATCGCGGATCCAGCCGAAGCCATACCTTATGATGAAGGAGCAGGTACTGAAGGAAGCGCTCAAGGGCAACGGCAGTCTAAAAAAGAAGCAGGTCAAGGAGATATGCCGGTTAGATTCCCAGAAGGGTGCAAGAATATTTGATTTTTTTATCAATTCAGGTTGGATTGCCAAGGCTTGAGGCCGATGGCTGTAATGACTTAGGGTTAGCGGCCGACGCCGTCATTGTTGGAGCTCAGCCGAGCGTTTATTTTGGTGTAAGACAATACCGATTGAGATACCCACCTATGGAAAAAAAAGTACCCAACGGCACGGGGCGAGCCTATCATTGGTGCGCAACTCGCTCGTCACGCTACCTAGGTACGCTGTAACATGCAGATACAGTATAGCAGGGCAACGTCCACGCAAAATATGAATCAGAAATCACGATGCGCAGGAACGACATGGTGTTCCCCAAAGCTTCATACGTACGATTATTGATCCATATAGTCAGTACATAAATTCATATTAAATGTGCCTTACGAGAGCCATGCCAAGTCATAGTATTTGTTGGCCAGCTATGCCTCAATCACAGATTCAACACGGTTTAAGCTACCAACCGCTAGCTTAGACGAGAACATAGTGTATCGCGGCAAAGCGTGACCTCGCCAGATCACCTACACCTGAGAGATGACAAAACCATACCCCATGAGTGTCACTTTTGAGATCCCAGGCACGCGCCTCCATCTGTTACGCCGCATCAAGTTAGAGCTTGGCCTGCACTAAAGGCGGCGCAAGTAAAGGGCATTCGGTACTATTCTCACCCTCGCTCTCTTGAGGGAGTCATCCCTGTTGGCTAGGCTAGGGAGATTAATCTGTATGAATCCAACCTCGATATAATGCCGGTGACTGGTCTGCATGTGAATATATACCCTCGTTTGATAGATGTTCCTACCTCACGAGCTTCGAACCCGATTTGAATTCGCCTGGTAAAGGCTGCTTTTGACGACGCGAAAGTCCCTCGGATATACTTCGCTGCCAAGGTGCCACCAACTACTTCCCGAACCCATGATAAGTTAATTAGTCCTCAATATTTCCTCCGGCATATTAACGGACGTGACATGTTTGCATAGTTTTATTGTCGACTTAAACATAGCTTAGCAGTACATCTCGCTATTGTAGAAGGCATCCTTTGGAAGACAAGACAGCGGATGTCACAGCAACTATGCATAACAATAATCTTGCCCCTAAATGAAACAAGTTGGCGTGCCGGATCCCGACGCTAGAAAGCATCGCGGGATACAAGCCAAGAAAGGTGCGATTTTACAGACTAAAAGATTAAACTATAGTTTTTAGAACAAGGTTTCGCTATTAGATTAGATTATTGATAATGGCATGATCTTCAAGCTCGGGAAGTGGTCATGACTCTGGGGGAGCATTCGGGGTCCCTAAAAGACGACAGCGAGCATTCACGTTCGCATGCTCGCATGCAAGCTCTGAAATTGGAAGCAAAAGTGGAAGAGGTTAATGTTGGATCTGTCTGAGGAGATGCCACCCTCTTAGCCAAGTCTAGCCAGAGCCGCTGACATTTTTTCCAATCTGGCCTGGAACAGGTAGGTAGATAGATACCTAGGTAAGTAGTAGTTGCAGTTCGTAAGAAATCGCATTTCACATATCCGTCCGCTGCGCTCCGCTTATTTTACGGATCCTGCACCTGGACGGAGTTGATGTGTGTTCATTAAGCATACTTATTCTGGCATGTTGTGTGATGTTTCCCCAGCTCCACGTTACAGCAAGGTAAACCAAGATAACAGATGCGGCGAATGCGCTAACTATCCCCGAAGCCTGGGCTGACGCAATGCGAGCCTATAAACCTTGGCAGCAACGCAAAGGGCAACCCTACCTGATGACGAGGAACAGCGCTAACCCTAAACGGACCACGAAGGGAGCTACTTACCTAACTATGTAAGCACACTAACCTACCTAAGGTAGTTTATTAGGTAGAGCTTGCCTTCTACCTCGTTGTCTCCTCTTCCTCCTCCTCCCTCTCTTGTGCTGGCACGTAATGGCTATCTGAACCTCCTTTCTCTTTTGGCTTCATGCCTCGACGCAACATTTTACTCCCGACGCTCTGTATCGTCCTCCTCATTGCGATATGGACCTTCCGACTACCTAACGCTTATTCCTATCCCTATCCCTCCGCCGACTGGTTCGAGACGAAATCACCGTCATCATCATCGTCGCCAGCATCCGAAGCAGCACTACCACCATCGCCTCCCCTCCTCCTCCTCCTCCTCCCTCCTCCTCCTCCTCCTCCCCGCCACCGCCACCGCCACCACCAGTAAAATCGACGGCATTGCCATCTTCCGAGTCGTCCGCGTCCTCTTCCTCTTCTTCTTCCGGGGAAAACCCACCGCCGCTACAAGACCAAAAATCTTCATCACCACCGCAGCATTCGCCTCCGGTTCCCGGAAATGAAGTCGACTTGTCTCAGCCCGATGCACCCTTCATCGGATGGCCATTGAAGCGCCTTTGTGACGAAGCTACGTGGGTTGAGGGGCTGGTCTATATTTGTGATAATAACTCGGGCGGCATCGGCAACATAAGGAACTATATTCAGACATGCTTGCGCTACGCGATCGAGGCTGGCGCCACCGGCATCACCATTCCTCGGATCCGTCAGCGTAACGAAAAGGACCTGTCCGATCTCTTCGCCGACTACCTCCCTTTCTCCTACATGTTCGACGAGCAACACTTCCGCGACGCCTTCACTACCAACTGCCCCCAGATCACCCTCTATGATAAAGTCAAAGATATTCCCGGCGTCGGCACGTCTCCCAAGATCAACAGCATTACCCCCAAGGATCTCGGGAACCGGGACGGCTGCGATCCTTGGGACCAGAACAGGCACACCGATCGCTTTGGTATCTCCTTCCGTAGGTGGCTGAAGAACGAGAAGCATGGTCATGCGCCCACCAAGGAACGTCCCCGCCTCATTCGTTTCAATTGGGGCGTGCTCTTCGATTGGCAGATCTACCGTGACGGGCCCGAATTGGCTGCCACGTTTGGCAGCATTCTCCGGCTCAACGACAAGTTCCTGCGGCTGGGGAAGAAGACGCTGGAGAAGATGCACGCGTTCGCCCGTGCCGACGGGGCAAAGGACGGCGCCTTTCTCGGCATTCACCTACGAACCGAGAACGACGCGCTGGGTTTCTGGCCGCACTACGATATGCAGTTGGAGGAGTACATGAAGCAGGCCAAAAAGCGAGGGTACCAGACGGCCTATCTCGCGACGGGAAACTTGACGGAAGCCGACAAGTTCATGGACGCGGCCATAGAGATGGCGCAGATGAGGGTGGTGACGAAGATGGACCTACTCTCGGACGAGGACCTAGACGAGCTCGATGCGTTCAGCTGGGACCAGCAAGGCCTCATCGACTACGTGGTCCTGTTGGGGAGTGAGTTCTTCCTCGGGGTCATGCCCAGCAGCTTCTCGGTGCACGTGGCGATGAAACGCCATCTCAAGACCGGCGGCCTATACACGCGGCCGTATAAGACGGGCACCGAAGGCGACGGGCTGTCCCATATCGTGGGCCGATATGAAAAGTACTGGGCAGGCTGGCTGTTCATGTGGGACGGCATGTGGCCGTGACGGCAGATTCGGCGCGAGGGCCTTGAAGGCTATGAATGCCCAAGGATGGCGACTGTATCTGATTTGCCTACTGATGCATCACTTAGATCGATTAGATAGAATCTAGAAACGGCCTTGGGTCAACCGCGGCTCGAGGTCGGGCGGTAATCGGCAGCCATTGCCGGATATTCCGGCAGATTTCTCTCATGCAATCTTTGGCCCATGCACGTGTTTCATGTATTATGATTATTTTTTATTTCCCTTGTTTCATTCGATCGTGAACTCGACCCAAGTTTGGTCAGTAGGCGGGGTAATAGCGGTTGTTTGGTTCGACCATGTTTGTTGGAGACACAATTGTTGTTTAGTTATTGCACGTGCCGCGATGGTTGTTCCAGGAACGATCGGAACCAGTGGTAAGTATAGGCGAGCTGCATGGGCGGATGCATTTACGGATGCACAAGTAGGGCAAGCGTAGGGTACCTATGTGTAGGGTATGTGTGGGGTAGGTTATCTAAGTTCCGACGGCATGCGTTTTACCCTCCGCCAAGCTACTGAGATTAGAGTACCACCTGCATTCCAAGTAACTCCTTTGGCGGGGGTGGGTAAGTATTCATTTGACAATTGCTCTCACCTTTGTGGGACGACAATTATTCTCCATCGTTTTAGAAAACGTCGCGCTTACATCACACAACCCGAGCCTGTGCCTAAACCTCCTCCACACTGCCACTGCCATTATCTACTATCTAGCTATCTTGTTTCACCCCGTCGGACGAGACCCAACCAGCCATGTCCCTCATTACACTCTCCAGCCTGGAACGCATCACCGCGTCTAAGTTGGCCGAGATGCTTCTCGCCACCAATAGCACTACCGGCGCCGCTAAAGGCACGGCCCGACAAGACAGCATGACGGCCGAGGGGGCCATTGCCATTGTCGATGTTCGAGATGACGGTAGGTATATTCGTCCATTTCCGCCGTTGTCGTTGTCGTTGTCGTTGTCGTTGTAGTCGCCATGTAATCGTCATGGTTTGATCCCTTGTGTCTCCATGAGCCTTTGATTTCAAATAAATCCGTGTTTAATCTCACTCAGCCCTCTGTTGTAGAAAATCCGGCATCTCTATCCACGTCCGATGCCTGTCCCTTGTCCCTTGTTCCCTCTTCTGTCTTAAACTCCCTTGACACGTCTCGGCGTGAGATGCGGGCATGGCACGATACACGACGTATCCTATAGCTGGATGGGCAGGTCGGGCTCACATTTCCCTTTTTCTGCAGACCATATTGGTGGCCATATCCGCAACTCGCTCCATTTCCCAAGCCAGAGCCTCGACGCTACCATGCCGACGCTGCTACGCAAGCTTGCGGACAAGGATATCGTTGTCTTTCATTGCGCTCTAAGTCAGCAACGTGGCCCCAGCGCCGCTTTGCAATATTTACGCCAGAAACAGGCGGCTACTGCCAATGCTAAGGCCACCAGTCCGGGAGAGGGTGTGGGGAGAGCGGAAGCGCAGAAGGTCTATGTTCTGGACCAAGGATTTGTCGGGTGGCAGGAAGTTTACGGATCCGATGACCGGCTAACCGATGGTTATCGCAAAGAGCTCTGGGAGAATTATTAGACGCGCACTATAACTGTGCATATCGGTGGCGGCTGTGGGTATAGAGACGTGGCCAAACCGCCGGACCCCCAGCTGACGACTTCAGCCCTTCAGTGTTTTTTTTTTTTTTTGTGGAACAGACGGCTCAGGCCAGGTTGAAGTAGCACTGTCCCATTGGGTTCCGCCAGGGGTATACTGTACGCAGGTAGTTATCAATAGAGATAACCTATAGACCATAGAGAATTATCCCACGTGGTGTAAAGGGGAAAGACAAAAGCGAGACAGAGGGGGAGCGAAGCAAAGTTATTCCGGCCGAGTGTCGGAGCAACGATTGGACTATTGTGTGCTATTGTTTAACTTGAAGTGAAGTATTTGAAGTCGAGGTGCTGCCGGGTGTAATGTTCGAATTTAAGCTAGCTGTAGAGCAAACAATCCGACTCACTTCCCAACACTAGTACTAAATACAATTCAACACCAGCATTCCAGTTTAGAAGTCTAGACTCCTGCCTCGGTTTCAACCGCACTCCTGGCCAGTTCCTCAACAACTTCATACCTAATGAAAAGAAAGGCTCAAGATATAAAATTCGGATCAGTTATTCTCTAAGATTCCTCGGAAATCCGATAACTCATACCTAACAATATTATCCAAGAAAGACAACCTAGGAAATCTTTCAACATGATGCGTCTGTGGATGTAGCAACACGCCTCCCCCGTGTGCCTGTGTCTCTCTGGCTGTAAAACCAGATAGATTGTCCGAACACTACAAACAAACCAACCAAAAAAAAAAGAAAGAAAAGAAAGAAAAGAAAGCAGTCAACCCAGCCAACTAATAGCCAGCAAACTAGCCAACTGGCCGACTGGGCAACTGGCCAACCCGGGCCAGGCTCCACCTTTCACGATGCGCCTCCGCGAGAAACTCTCGAAGTTGAAGAGGACGATTCAAGTGATCCGCGAAGTAAGCGCGAGCTCATCCCGCAGCGGCAGCAGTAGATACGAGACGCATATCGAAGTAGTAGTAGCAGCGACCTCGAAGACGCCGACGCGAACGCCAGCGCGAACGCCAACGCCAACGCCAACGCCAACGCCAACGACGGCGACAACGACAGCGACAACAACAACAACAACAGCGACTGTAACGCCAACAACGGACAGCAGCAGCAGTAGCAGCAGCAGCAGCGGCAACGACACCACCACTACCGCCGCCACCACCACCACCACCAACACCAGTAACAACAACAGCAGCAGCAGCAGCAGCGGCGGCGGCGGCGACGGCGGTGATGGCGGCAGCAACGCGAGCGAAAAGCGGCGGCCCCAGCGCGTCTCGATCAGCGAGCTGCCTCGGCTGTCGCGGCCGAGCACGGTGGCGATCGAGCTGCACCACCTGGGGCGGCACGCGCGGCACCGGGGGCGGCGGGTAGGGGCGGCGCTGCGGCGGGCGGGGCGGGCGGCGGGGAAGGGGGCGCGGCGGGCGCTCGTGCTGCTCGCGGCGGCGCCGTTCCTGCCCCTCGTGCTCTTCTGCATCCTGCTCGACCGCGTCGTCGAGCGCCGCGAGCGCTCGCGGTACGGCGTGTACGCGGACGGGAATGGACCGTCGGACTTTCACCACGACGACGACGACGACGACAGTGATGATGATGATGGGGATGGCGGTAGTCGTGGACGTGGGCGCGGACGTGGACGTGGACGCGGTAGGGTCCTCGATGGCGATGGCGAGGCGTATTGGGTCGACCTCTGATGAGAACGACGTCCGTCGCGTGGGAAGGAGGAGGGGGAGAGGGGGAGAGGGGAGTGGATGGATGTTTTTTTTTTACGGCCGTAGATGAGAGGTTGTTGTTGTTACGGCCCCGTGGAAGTAAGTAGCTAGTCTAGCGTAGACGCAGTGAACATGTAGTTTTTGTTCCTGGTGTTTTTTGGTGTGTTTTTTTGGTGTGTTTTTTTGGTGTGTTTTTTTTTTTGGTTTTGGTTATTGAATTCTGTCTATCGTGAATAAGTATGTGTGATAGTACGCAAACGGAAAGAAAAGGGTTGTCTAAGTTAAAAGACATAACTAGGTCGTAAGTACCGACATACTTATTGTAAGTAGCGCCTTCGATATCTGCCTATTAGTTGACGTATTTTCTGCCCCCTTTTCTCTTCGGGCGTGATTCCTTCAGTAAACGTAAAATAAATACCTATTGACATGTACATGCCATCGTAGTTTCTATCATAATCAGAATTACAATTCAAGGCAACAACCTTATGACAGTAAATAAATGTATGGGCCAAAACTACTCGGCGAATATATTTATTAAATTAAACCCAACTTTTCCCATTGCGTGAGAACCCTTAGCTTCATGCTCACCAGATTAATCATATGCATATCACTTCACATGCTCTTTATTACTCTTAAATAGATCTCGGCGCTTCGTCATACATTTTGATTAATCCAGCCGCCCACGCGCGCCAGCAGCATCCAATACAAATAACAAACCGCCAAATATTGTTCTTGACCAGGCCACTCTCCAATCCAGTCTACAGAGCCACAATATAACCATCGAAAACATGATCCCACGCTATGTGTTCCTCGGGACCTTCTACCTACTCCTAGTAGTCTACCTGTCCGCGAAGCTGGTGTCGGAGACGCCAAGCTAGTGGGTTCGGAACGTCTGGACGCGCGCCATCGCGGGGCTCGCGCTATCCGTGCCTATTTTCATCCCATACCTCGTCTTCGCAGCCCCACTGCTCCCGTACGGCTCCCGGCGCGCGCTCCGGCGCTGCGGCGGCCGGGTGCGGGCGTGGGGGCTTCAGCTTCAGCTCTGGCTGCGAGATCGTGCCGGACTACCAGGACCGCCTGTATGGCCGCCGCCCGGGCCTCTGCATATACCTGGTGCGGGCCGCTACCGCTTGGCGGTGATGCTGCTGATTGCGGGCTGCGCGATTTGGGTCATACTCGACATGCTGGCCCCTGGCTGCGCACAGTGCCAGCTTTAGGTTGATATCGAGGATGCGGCGGGAGAGGTGGTATACGCGTGGGATGCATGATCTGGGTGCGAATACGACAGGTTATCTGGCTGCTCTTACAGAAGTGTTTATATAGCGCCCGTTTCGGGGGGCCATCTTTTCATGTTTCAACACGTGGGTTCATGCTGAGACGCCGGTGAGATCACAACGGCTGCTATATGAGCAGGATGGGACGGTTGGACTAGAATTTGTAGCTGTTAGGTTCGAGGGCTAACGAGCGTTTTCATAGTATTGAAGCGAGTGAATATTAAGCAGCGCATGTTATTATGATGATGCTTCTATAAACACGTTCTACAAAAAACACATTCAACTCTTGGTATAAGGATGCCCCTAACAAATACGGTGACTGAGAGGTAGCAATCTCCAATCCTGTGTTCTCGAATCTCAACCCACTATGATCCAGACATAATACCAGAGAAGAGGTATCACTTATCTAACTTCCGACCATAAGCGTTCTGGAGCACTGCTCTCTTGCTAAAGCCCAATTAGATGTTAATAGAAGATCATTTTACTTGATCCAAAAGTTATATAAAAATGGTAGAAAATATTATAGGACGACGCGTCAAAGCGATGGCGTCAAATACAATTCATTCTGAGATTCAATGATCAATTGCGTTGATGAATTGGGGTAACTACGTGCAATCACCATTACTCCCCTTGGTATAGCAAATGGAACCCATTTAAACCCTTCTATAATGTTAGATCAGTTAGCGGGTACCTACAGATACTCAGCAAGACACTCGGTACAGGGTACCTTGTTTACTTAACACGAAAGACACACAGCATGTCAACTAGGAAAATGTGGGAGCTGTAACCTAGCTAGGACTATCTATTCTGGAGCTTCTTGCGTCGTTATGATACCGATATACAGGGGCCACCCTTGATTCGCTCTAGCAATAAGAGAAAAAGAGTTCGCGGGCTCGGTGGCTGACTAATATCTTCATACCTTCGCTGCGCCTATGGTAGCCGTATATCCATCACGCTCTCATGACTGACGGGATTGTACAGATAGATATTAACCAGCCTTAGCCCGACATTCTTGATCAACAACCGCCATTGTGCTTCGGTGCGTTCCATGCCGGCGAAAGCCGAAAGCATGGTGATATCCAGAGACACGGCGTCGACATTAGCTTTCGTATCTGGGAGAATCATCTCGTCCAGTAGAAGAATAGATTCCTGGTCCATAGCTTGCTTTATGTTCTCTAACAACTTCTGAACTCGGCTTGGAGGATGGTTATGCAGAACGCCTCGCATATAGTAGAACTTTGCCCCTGTATGAACAATTAGTTATACTCAGTTCTTTTCACTGCCATGGTAAAAGTCCTAACCCTTGATTGGCTGGGGTTCAAAGAAATCATGGGCGACGTTCTCGACCCTTGGAGTAGGCAACGCCTTGTTCACCGAATGTGGGAGATCTTGAAGAATTACCCGCCCGGGCACCTCGGGATACTTCTCGAGAAATTGTGCGCACTGATGCCCGATGCCTCCGCCAATGTTTACATAGACCGGCTTTTTTGGGTCCCAGTCTCGGACCTCTTCCTTCACAGGATATACGGCAAGCCACGAAAGCTGTGGTTCGCGTCGAAAAGCCATGAAGTTGTTGAAGTACTCTAGGTTCTCAGGGTGCTCCGCGAACCAGGAGAACTGATCAGCACTTGTTTCCCAGGCATCTTGGAAGGCCGTGTGCAGCCCGTCGGTGGGGGTTTTATAGCCCGTCCGCTGCAAGAAATCTGGGAGGACTTGGTACTGAGGGCTCACGGTGGCAAAACTGATTACGGTCAACTAAGAGTACTCCATAAGGTCTTGTTACTTACTAGTGACTAATACCTGCCTCGGCCACTTTCGTCGATAGATTCCTTGTCAGGTGGTTTGCGGCGTATTGATCGCACTCAATTTCTTGAACTACGCCGATAGCAGCAAGGTATTTTAGTAATCGACCTGTGGGTAGTTAGATACGTCAGCTTCTAAGAATCTAATTGGGTGATCAAGGCATATCGTGACTTTTTACCTAACAATAGGGGCTCTGCAGGTATGGTCGCCGAGAGTTCGTGCAAGGAAGTAGGGATTCCGCGCTCGGCGAGGAACTTGAACAATCCTAAATCAAATCCAATTTTGACGACGGCCGTTTGAAGATTCTAACAAAGCCTTTAGCATGTAGTATGAGGGACACTCTTCAACTCACCATAGCACCATATCGATGAAGTGTGTCGTCAGGGGTCTCAAGAGAATACGCGATTTCATGGAGGACAGCGATGAGTGACGGTCGAGACCCAGCATCGACTGCGGGGATAAGTTCCCGGACCCTGGATAAGGCAGCATCCATTTCCGATGGCATCTTGAGCCCTGTTGGTATTCAACAGTTCCGGCGATGGACTTGGGGCTACAGTGAGATAGATTACACGAGGATAAAACCCAAGAATCGATTCCCCAGGCGGCTATAAACGCTACCCACGGAGATTTCACACAAGTGAATGCTGCGAAACTACTATAAAGCCTTTCTTGTTTAACACGCAGAGTAATTCGTAGGACTTAATGCATTAACCCATTTACGATGCTTTAACCGATGATCATATCATGTGCCTAAGTACCCAAGCCTTCTGTCATCATACACATGACGGGCATAGAACCTACAGTTCTACCTCAGGAGTAGGCTGTGTTATGACCCCGCGCTCGATCTTTCACGGTCGTGTACATTCGGGCGATCTGCAGTCTAGACTGTCTCATGTGCGTTATCTTTGCTTGGAGTGAGTGACGAGAGAGCCGGGGGCGTTATCTCGATATAAAGCACCCCCTATCAGGTGCTTGCTATATAGTGCAGTTCTGGACTTTGAAGTGTTAGGTTTCTACGTAGCTATGGTGGCGCTGAGCGTGCGCTGTTATTGGACGCGCCGCTATTTGGAGGCGCAACTACCTTCTCGTCAGTGAGACAAAAGCTTGGAGGGCTATGGGACGATAACGGGGGCACTGACTGAGGGGGTCGCCGAGTTAATATGAAGGTTGTCAAATTCTTGTTTGGCCGCTACACACAAGCAATAATAATGTATGCTTACGATGTATGCGGTGTTATTCCTACACTACCACCATTACTATTACGTATACAGAAGCACCGGGCATGCTGCTAACTGTCAGAAGCCTGATTTTCGGGTCGTGCTACTGCACTTTTGCCTGGAATCCAAACAGAGATGGTCATATGTAGCTTCATGTAGGTCAGGGAGTGTGTATTGAGGCCGGTGGTGTGACGCCTGTAGCTCCGCGGCGTGGGTGCGGGGGATTCGATTTCAGGGATAATACTCAGCGTCGCATCTACCACAGGTTTCCCATTACTTCGCATGCATGCTAGAAGTTGGGGAATAGCGGGAAAAAGAATGCAGTGTGCTAATGCCAGGCCGGGGCCGATGGGCGTTTCGGTAATGTATCCCGACCATACATCTCTGGGACGACATCTCGGGAACTATATCTCGGGAACTATATCTCGGGAACTATAGTCTACGTCTCAGTAGGTAACTACATCTCGATTTGTAGCTACATTAGGTGGTTGCCTATTAATACCACCATTGCCTATTGCCCGATTGGCCCGTCCTATCGCAATGTCACTCACCATCGACGACAGGGTGACGATGTTACTGAAGTGCATGCGGCTTGAATACTACTGCAACTATGATCATCATCCTTGTTATTGACCGGCCTACGGGCTACATACCGATCGCAAAGACATAATACCTGCAGGAGTCCTTCATGCAGGCCTTGGAACCCTGCAAAGCCATCACAATCCTCTCTTCATCAAGGCTGCCTTCAGCGTGGCTGCGAACGCATCTACATGGTCCACGCCCAACATCGTGTAGTGCGCCCCCCCGACTTCATGGAACGATGGCTGGGTTTCGCAAAAGTCCTGCCATTTGCTCAGATGCTCGCCCACCCACTCCTCGCGGGAACGAGCTGCCATCTTGAGCGGCACAGCGTGGAAGACATCCATGACGTGAACCGTCCCCTCCGGGTCGTAATCAACAGCCAGTTTCTGCAGGCTGTAAGACACGCGCGTCCACTGCATGAGATCTTCCTCGCTAAGCCCGAGCTCCTCTAAGCGGCTGGTGTTGGAAGCTTCCAGCACCTGCTTCACGGCGTCAGAGCGTGACAGCGCGCGGAACTCCCCTCGTTCTTCGAGCTCGTTGGCAAAGGCCTCCGAGGTAAGCCCAGTGAAATAACTCAGGTGTAGCAGGCAAATGTTCCAGTTCAACTGCCTCATGCGCATCTTGACGTGGGGTGGTAAATTGAAGCTACCGAGGAAGCCCACCTGGCCGCCGGACGCTTCAAGCTTCTTGGATATCTCAAATGCCAGCATAGTCCCGTAACTGTAACCAGCGAGTGCGTAGGGTCCATAGGGTTGCCTTGACCGAATTGCGTCGACGTATATGTCCACGGCTTCCTCGATCGAGTTAAACGGCTCCTGTCCTTCGAATCCTCTCGCTCGGAGCGCGTATATTGGCCGGTCATCGTCACCAAGATGCTGCGCCAACCCGACAAATACTAGTACTTCACCAACTCCAGGATGGACCAACCATAGCGGTGTCTTGATTCCTTTCGAGTTTAGGGCAACCACTGGGTCATAGGCGGGCTGTGCACGATCTTCACTGTACAACGCCGTAGCCAATGCCCTAGCTGAAGCGTTCCTTATCAATGTGGCCGTGGGCAACTCGATATTGAGTCGGCCCTCGAGCCAATGTTTGAGGCGGACCAAATCCAAGGAGGTGATCCCTAGCTCAAAGATATTTGTGTCGACATCAATCTTGCTACTAGGGATGCCGATAGCTTCCGCGATCTCTCGTACTATCCGCTCTTCGTATTCCGTCGCACTCTTGTCGGAGTTTTCGCGAAGATGTGCGTGCTGCTTTTGTCTGATTCTCCTCACCTCTAGTCGATGTTGGTTCATATCCTTCGTAAAGTGGCCCGCTGCGAAGATAGTTGACATCCTCAGTCGGGATATCTTGCCGAGCGCTGTAGTGGGAAGCAAAGAGGCTGAATCCTTTCCAATGGCAAAGACTATAGGAGAAGACCCGGAGCAGGTAAAACAAGCTTGCACGATCAGATCTTCGATCTTGAGAATGGCATCGTCCTTCATCGGCCACTCGAGGGGAATATAGGCAACGGTAATCCGTTCCGTGTGGTCTTCCTTTGATGGAAAACAAATGGTGCGAGCTACAACCGAGCGTATCGCCCCTTCCACGTAGTTTTGGACATCAGAACATGCCATTTTGACGCCGTTGATATTAAACACGTCTTTAGTTCGGCCCATAAGCCGCAGGTTTCTGGCACCGTCAACGACTCCCTGGTCTCCAGTGCGAAACCAACCATCCGAGGTGAAGAATTTCCTGTCGGCCTCGGGTTGGCGATAATATCCTTGAAAAACAATCTGCCCACGGACTTCAAGGCTACCGATCTCATCAGGCGCAGCGAGCTCTATGGTCTCGGACTCGGAATTTACGGTCAGTCGAAATTCTATCCCGTCAATACATTTCCCGACAGAGGCCACAGTATAGCCACGATGAAGATCCGCATTAGGACAATCCAGGTTGTAAATAGATCCTGCACACGTTTCTGTCATGCCGAACCCCGGAACAATGACGTTCTTGGCGGCACCGCACTTCTCAAAGAGAGCAGACACAGCCACGCAAGTACTCACATCGTTTGCCTCCCCGCCAGACGCAAGGAAAGTCAAGGCCGTTAAGTTCCATTTCGGATCAAACTCGACCGTGGCTAGTCTCGCCAGCATAAAGTTAGGCGCAAAAGTGCGGCAGACCCGATGCTGGCTGAGAAGATCGAGAAAAGTTCGCGGTGAAGAAACAATGTTTGACGCGTGAACATGGATCTGATCTACATCGAGATGTAGGGCCGGAATGTGAATCTCCACGACGCTAGCAACGTGGTCAAATCCGATCCAATTCAAGAACGGATGGCCGGCGGGAAGGATGCGAGCGGCCGACTTCGCCATGATGGACGCAAATACCTGCTTGTGAGTCAAACGGACAGCCCTCGCGTTTCCCGTGCTGCCGGACGTCAACATGAGCATTGCCAGGGAGCTCCCCCCTTCATATACGTTCGGTACCCCATCATTTTGCGTAATATGATGTCCGTTATCCATCAGCTGCGCCGTATAGTTCAGATCCAGGCTTTGCTGGCGGCCTTGGCACAATAGTTCGATCGTGTAAATATGCATGACAGGATCTTCTCCAAAGAGGTGCAGGTCCTTAGTCCTCGTTATGCAAATAGGCGACTCTAGAATAGTTGACAGGTTATTGATCTGGTTGGTTCTATGCTCTTCGACACTGCTAAAGGTGGAAGACATGACAGGTAGTCCGTTGGCGAGCAGGACCGTCCAGAACCACAGGATGGAATCATAATGATCGCCCAGATGGAGAAGTATTGGGGAGTTGACGTTGAATTGAGGAAGAGACCGGACCAAAGTACTATTTTGTCTTGCACGTTGGTACAATTCTTGATACGAAACCTGGAGAGGGGTGGTTGAGATATCCCCCTGAGGATAAAAGATGAGAAATCGAGGGGATCTCGCTTTTGCCCTCTCGAGAAGTAGATTCTGAAGTGATGCGGTATGAATGTCATGAATCCCAGAGGAGTCCAGGGACTCAGAGGGGGATGGAGCTGCCATCTGCTAAGGAGGTTATGATGTCTCTGCAGCGTGGCGAAAGTTGATAGCTAGACCGTCACTTTGTACGAGCACTCGACTTGTGGACTGTTGATTTGAGCGATAGTAAACATAGGGGGAGGATCACATGGACACCGGCCTATATATACTTACAATACCAATCATCTTAATACAAGTAATAGGGGAGAGTAGCACAGAGTGAGCGCCTCCTCGTTCAAGAGTGTGAGATATGTGTTGGCATTGCCCAGCTCTCGGTGCAGCCAAACTGACGAATCTAGCGCCATCATCAGGTCCTACAATGTAACCACCCTGAGCAAGTTGTGCATATGTAAACAATTCTGGCGTGTGGTATGATTGGCTACGCACCTACCCATTCGTCATGCGCCTGCAATCGGTAAAACATGAATCCGTCGGTGGCCGGGTACATAGGCACTTAGCCATCTACATACATACGCCTAGCTTACGGGACAACGTCTTGTGTGCCGAGATTTCTTTTCTACTTATTCTCCATCTCGTGTAGTTATCTCATTTGTAATTATTATTTAATATCCTTCAATCCCTAGCCCAACAAGTTGTTATCATATTCTTGGTGAGAGTGAGGTCTTTTAGCTAATTTTGCTTTAAAGTATGTAAAATAGATCGTGTAATGGCGTATGAGCAAAGACATCCACAGATTCTACATCTTGCGGTAACCTTTGATCAGTCAGTCGCTAGATTGCGCTATATTCTGGTGTTTAGGAGCCTTCCATCCCTTCATTTAACGAAGAAGTCCTGTTTTCAATGCTCATAAAGTCGTTAGGTGTTGTCGATATCATCTTGGATGCTACAGCTGACCTACATTATTTGCTACACGACCCCGTCGAATTAATTAAAAGCACGGCGCAGTATTTTATGAGGCCATGCTAGGTCTATTCACGTGACTAACGCCATACTGTTATCTCACTCAGCACAACAACTTAGTTTGTTTGCAAGCAATTTCGCATTACAGAATCCCAGCCATGATTCCTGAACGAGGTAGTTCACCGTTCTCATCTCTTGCTAAAGGAGTATACTAAGATGAACACATGGTACGTCGGTTACTTTGACAGGCCATGGCCATGTGACCATTCCACGAGCCTGCCCCTGGGATAGTAGCCCATACCAAGGCCTCCGCTATGCTTGCCAACCCCGTAATATGTGATTGACTTCAGGTTGGAAACTGAAAAAATACGGCCTGCCGCTGTCAGGGTGAGCAATCATGCCAAAAGCAAAAGAAAAATCCCATATAATCTTTCTAAGTACCTATGCTAACTAGTAAAAAGATGATAGATTCCCTCAGGAAATAGCCGAGAGAGTCTGAGGCAAACGATACGTCTCCAGCTACCTAACATGGCTTTCTATATTTGCCAGTGGGTGAGATTAGAAACCTTACAAAAATTCATTACATTCTATATTCGTTTTGGCAGCCTACATAGTATTAGTATTAAGGAGCTTCCGAGAGTTCTCAGAGGCTTTGTCTCCCAAACAATACCATTGAATCCTTTTATGAGGTCATAGGGAGGAGGCCGGAGCATGCGGCTCGGTTTGCCAACGCGGTTAAGGTGTTTGCATACTAATGTTGAAGGGTTGGTATAGAAGCCTTTAAGATAAGAGGTTCTAGCATCTAAAATTAAAGTTGCCTATACTATGTTTTCCCGACTAGGTAAAAACGTTCATACGGAGCTTATCTTATGAAAATTAAACAATATTATTTTTATAACGTAACTAGTTATATTGTATAACTAGTTAATTGGAATGATAAAAAGTTTTACCATTGTTCCATCTATAATTCTAAAATTATCGCCTTTCTGGCAAGTATACAGGTGAGCCGATGAACTATCTGGCGGGTAAGAGTACTTAGGTTAGCCATTGGTGAATATGTGGCATCATGCAACAGGAGGTGGATGCCTTTCTACTGCTGTTCAACTAAATAGGGAGAATCGCCCAACGACCCGCTGCCCAAATAGGTACCAGGTCCAAATACAACACCGGCAAACCTTGGCCTTCCCAGTTAATCAGTTTCAGTTAATGTATCCCATCAGATCGACGGTCACAATTTAAAACAGGTTTAAATGGCCTTAATAGCCCTTGGGAGGCTGGCATGACACGAAATGACGTATTGCAGCGCTATAGCGGTTACAAAGCGCCGTCACCAAATTTTAGTATGTACCAAGTAACAGTGTGCATCTACCGCACCCAGCCATAACCAAGGGGCGTTATATGTGCTGCTGCAGAGGTACTGATCAGCTTTACTTGCGGTGGTTAGTGGTAATTACCGTGGGTTTAAGAGGGTCTCGTTCCGTCTTATCGAATTTTAGCCCAATTAGGAATCAGTTAACCAGTTAGCGTTTTTTCTTCCGCCAGGGCCACCATGTACGCGACCTACCTAATGATAGTGTTCTCGGGATAGCCCGCTGAGGAAGTTGTACTGGCACTAGCAATATAACTTTTGATCGAGGTCGCACTTCCTAGCTCTGTATCTGATTTCCTTGCCCTTAGGTTTAGTTCCTGGAAGAGTGGTTGCGAATGTGGCCGAGTTTTCTTTCTTTATTGCCTTCCGGTTAAAGTGTATTCCTAGAAAGCATGGTACTACAAATGCACGACCATACCATCATGTTGAATAGCCCTCAAAACTATGATATCGGTTTTACTCTAATAATCCCTGCAAAGAATAAATGTTGTACCAAGGATACCCACTCAACTCTACCCCCTGCTACAGCAAATCTGCTAGCACTTAGAAAGCATGTCTGACTTTGCGCGGACGGGGTCATGCTAATGCCATTATCGTTAGCTTCATGCCAACTTATCTGTCGACCCCTCATGTGGCTCTCTTCATGACGTTTAATAGAGGGGCAGTTTCCAATTCTGAGAAATCTGAAGAAAAAAAAAACCGCAAGTTCAAGCATCACCCAATTCGTTTCCCACATTTCCCACGTTTCCCACGTTTCCCACGTTCTTCTTTCGATAGAACCATGGCAGTTCAAGTCCCTACGCGCAAGCTAGCCTCTGGCTATGTAAGTTGTTTTCGCTATTCACGGTCGTTATCGCAAATAAGTAACACATCCTAGGATATGCCGCTCGTCGGCTTTGGGATCTGGAAAGTACCCCGCGAGACTTGTGCCGAACAAGGTATGTTAATTTTGATTTGATTTTAGTTTGGGTGCAATTGCAATCGCTGGTGATGTATCAAAACTGTATTGACGCTTGAGTTAAACACAGTGTATAATGCTATCAAGCTCGGATACCGCTACATCGACGGTGCGTGGGACTACCAAAATAGCAAAGAGGCGGGCGATGGCGTCCGTCGAGCTATCGAGGAAGGCATCGTGAAGCGTGAAGATTTGTTCATCACTACGAAGCTTTGGAACAACTACCATAAGCGGGAGCATGCCTTCGAGATGGCCAAGCTCGAGCTCGAGGCCTGGGGCCTTGATTACTTTGACCTGTTCCTAATACACTTCCCCGTCACCCTGGAGTTTATCCCTTTCGACCAGCTCCGCTGGCCGTGCTTCTGGTCCGACAAGGAGCAGACCAAAGTCACACCTCTTGCCAAGGTGCCAATCTCCGAGACCTGGAAGGCGTTGGAGGATATGGTGAAGACCCCCGAGAACCCCAACGGGTTTGCCAGGAGCATCGGTGTATCCAACTTCCAATCCCAATTGGTCACAGATGTTCTGTCCTACGCCAAGATCCCGGTCTCGGTTCTACAAATCGAGCACCACCCGTACTTGACACAACCACAGCTCATCGAATTGGCCCATAAGAACAACATCGCCGTGACGGGTTACTCGTCATTCGGCCCGCAGAGCTTTCTCGAGTTGAACAATAAAGACGCACTTGGCGCCGGGTCGCTTTTCGAACTAGACGTCGTCAAGAGTATCGCCGAGAAGCACGGCAAGACGCCCGGCCAAGTGCTACTACGCTGGGTAAGTGACCCCTGCTGTCGTCTTCCATCGTCTTCCATCGTCTTCCACCGTCTTCCACCGTCTTCCATCTCCGGCTCTTTATGGGATTATATAAATCCATCCCGGGTTTCTCATGGCCCGTCAAGGGGTGATATTTGGCTAACACCTGATGTGATAGAACACGCAGCGAAACATCATCGTTATCCCGAAGTCCAACAATGTCGATAGGTTGAAGCAGAACCTCGAGTCGGTCACCTTCGACCTTAGCGATGAGGAAATTGAGCAGATCTCGGCCTTGAATAGGGGACTCCGCTTCAACGACCCTGCCGCCTTAGGGTTCCCCATCTTTGCGCATTAGAATAGCACTGACTACAGACTGTTCAATTGATATCAACACCCGAAGTCATTCTCATGGTTCACGGGCTCGGTCATTGATTGCCGTGCATGCAAATGTTGCGAGATACATAATCTCAGGAATCTAGTTCAACATTAGCAAGAGACAGCCACCCTGCCGCCTTTTTAATGCTATAGCCAGCATCTAGATAGTAGAGAGCCTCAGATAGTGCTTGACGTCCTGGTGCTCTGTATCAATCGTGAGATAAGCCATACCTACCTGGACGTTCCCTCATTACGCCACAGGGCTCCTTTTACTTAAGTATACAGTCATAAATGCCCTTTGTGTAATAATTTCTCGCTGTCTTTTTCTCATACTATCGTATGGATGTAGTTGATAAGTCAACGTCGTACCACTCCCGGGTAGCTTTTGGGAGACAGGGATAGGGACGGATGGGTAGCGGCTGATTCATGTACGTACACGCTGCATCTTTTGGTATGGTGGTCTGTGCATCGAGTTCCTATACATTACTACCTAGGTAGGTAGGTAGGTAGGTGGGTACACTACCTTAGATAGGTGCCTACTTAGGTTAGACCTAGATAAGATAGAGGAGGTGCATTCCATCATACAAAGTAGAGATAGCTGAGTGTGCCGCGCTGGCTTCCTCATCTTTCCGATCTTCTTTCCGATCTTGACTAATTCATCATGATAAATTAAACAGGCTCAAAGATGGCTCCTCCAATGAGCGAGCCGACGGCTACGGAAGGAAGCACGACATTCGACATAATCCCCCACGGCCACAAGGACCTGGTACAGGCGATCGCATTCAACGCGTACGGGGATCGATGCGCGACCGGTGGCGTTGATGGGAAGATCCGCGTCTTCAACCGACATCGTGACGCGTCTTGGCGGCTGTGCGACAACTGGGGCGCCCATGGCGGTGAGGTGCTAGAGGTGCGGGCCGAGCCAACCGGGGCATCATCTCACGGCTCCGACTGGGTTGTGCTAACTCGGAAGACAGCTCCAATGGCTGCCGCCGACCGTCTACCCCAACCTGGTCGCCTCTCTCGGCGTCGAAGGCCGCTTCAAATTATGGGCCGAGGACCCTGCTGCCGCGCCCGGGAGACGCTTCAGCTCCCGCGCCGGGAACGGAAAGGCCATCTCCGAGATAAAATCCAGTCGATCCCCGTTCCGATCCTTCTCCGTCAAGCATGACGAGGCGACACGGTGTACCTGGTTTGCGCTCCTCTCGACCGACGGCCACCTCTCCGTATACGAGAGCGAAGAGCCCGAAATGCTTAGCGAATACGGGAAGATAGACGATTTCCAAGCCTGCACGAAACCGAGTCGAGGCGAGGAGACCTGTTTCAAGGTCCGATTCGATCCGAACCCCGAGCCGTGCTATACCGCCCTGCGCGCCGGCGTGCCGCAGGATGCGTTGAGCCTGGTGGTGTCGGGCATGCAGAGCGTCAAGATATTCAGGACCCGCGACACCGTCGCCAATGCGTTCGGCGCCGCGACAAGGGCGCGAGAATTCTATTTCGCCCTCGAGATTCCGCACACACACCTCGTACGTGACGTTGCCTGGGCGCCGGGCAACTACAGGGGCTACGATATGATTGCGACGGCCTCCCAGGATGGATTCGTCAGGGTCTTCAGAGTCGACACCCCTTACTCCAACGGCGATGGCAAGACTTGGGCTGCCGAAGACATCATCACCCGCCGCAAAACCGTAGAGGGTACTCTATCATCCCAGAGCGCGAATCCCCGTAGGTCATCGCAAGCGCCATCGGGAATAAGAGTCGAGATCGATAAGTCGGGAACTCACGGGGAGCGCACCGCCACTGGCCAGCCCGGCCAGATCGAGCACACGGTCACGGAGCTCTCGAAACTCGACGCCCACCAATCACCCGTCTGGAGGGTTGGCTTTGACGATGACGGCCAGATTTTAGGCAGCGTAGGCGACGAGGGGAAACTCATGTGCTACCGACAGACACCAAGCGGTGCGTGGGCGAAGAGCTCTGAGCTCGGCATGATGAAGACGAGGTGGGGCCCGCCCGCCTAACTTACATATGCCGTCGTTCCCCGTTACCCCTATCGTGAAGCTTTGGTAGTGTATATTCACGTGGGATGCCGTTGGAATCGTGAACCCCATCTCACCTGCTTTACACCACCGGTCGTCAAGTACCATTAACAGCTTTTGCCGCGGCAATACTTCTTTGTACCGACAATCCAATAATCTGATTATAACCAGCTGAGCTTACACATCTCTCTGGACATCGGAACCAAGTATTGCCGAGGACATTTTCCCCTTATCCGTGGTCTAGTCGAAGCATATATGGCGACGTGGAAGTCCCGGAGGTGCATTATAATACTAGCACTTAAGTATGTCCTCGCCGCAGCCTATCCGACTGTATTAACTATCATGATGTATCCCTGTTGGCTCGGTGTGGCATGGATGCCATGCTGCTTAATGCTTACCAACAAGGCTATAACGTTGTTGGGTGTGATGGGGGGAATATAGCGATAATTGAGCGTATCCGTCCATTATTCTTTGGATGATGGATTTGTATCAAAATGATAGCGCTATTGGAACAGCAAATCGCAATCCAAGCACACGATGCTCTGCCAACTCTCTGCCAGCTATCAATATAGACACAGATGGGAGTGTATTCGGGATTGATACTTGTTTCTCCTCGCCATCCTTGTGCTTATGCCCTGCTTCGCTAGTGAGTTATGGACTGTCAGCGCTTTGACACGATGCGATGCGCAGTTGCATGTTTGGTCAACCTTTAGGACAACAACATATCGGGCACATGGATGTGAATACATGAAAGTGAATATGCTGCGGTGGATAGATTCAATGCAGTGTTAGATGTAGTGTGCATATGATATATAATATAATATATTTAGAGTGCGCATGCATGCAGCATGGCGGATGGATGGTTGGCGCCAGCAACGCCAGGTTGGCAAATGAAACGCGCTAAAGCTGGACTTCCATCCCCAGATCAGGCAGGTTATATTTTAGTTTCCCCTGGCCACTTCGTTCGGCGCCCCTTGCCATCTCAACCTTGCCTCTGCACTGTACTGTGGCAAATTACCCAGAGCTCTCGGGATCCAAAGAGCAGGTAACCGGCAAGAAATTCCTAGATATTTATTGGAGGCTAGCGGTTGAGAAAGTAGCGAATAACCGGTACACGGCGTCTAATTTAGTTGCCGGGCTTGAACTTGGCGTTATTACGCCCCATCACGGGCCAGGGCGAGATTCAGCTGGGGCTTCGCTGGGCTTCGCTGGGCTTTGCTGGGCTTACATACATCCCAGTAGTTATGCTGAATTGAATTCTCAGCTGCCGTGCCTAAGTATAGAGGTAGATAGATGTACACTCTCCTTACCAGTGCACGATCTCATACCCGATCTCATACCCTAATTCCCCATTAGTTATGTATCACCTCATCACCCTGCATTACACCACTCGGAAACCCCAGAGGGACAGTTTCTATTCTATAAGGGATTTGGTGGCCGGCGGAACTCCCGCGAAACAACATCATTATTAAAGGAAACACCAAAACAGGCAACTGATCATGTTACACGATGCCCGGCCCGCCAGGTACGGACTCGGTGCTGGGATCCTACCGGCAGTACACTAGCTGCCCTCTCTGACCATAAGCAGCCATGGGCAGGTGAGCATAGACGAAGATCGTCGCTAGCGCGTACTCGTGGTGTACAAGGTGATCCGTATAGTTACTCTTGGCTGCGATTGGAGCTGAGGTACACGATCTAATCCTAAGTAAGAGAGAATTATGAAAATGCACGGCTCTTGGCATCTAATACATATAACTACTTCCCCTTACCTAATATATACAAATAATATAAATATAACTCGAAGAGGTCTTGATCCTCCCTAAACTATCAAACTAGTACATCTCAGCTCATAAGTAGCTTCAAATATTCGCCCAGCCCCTCGCGTCTCATCTTCGAGATTGAATGAAGACCTCGCTTTCGAAACTCATCGATTGAAAATTCATCATGGCACCTCGAACCGCGCTTCTCGCCCTCTCCGCACTCGTGGGCGCCTCCGTTGCCAGAGACGTGCCCCAGAATGTTCGGGATTTATACAACAGCATCAAGAGCCAGGGCCAATGCTCCAACGTCTTACAAGGTGGTTTCTACGCCCTAGAGGACGGCAGTAACGGTGCGTAGCCCAAGCAATATGACCATGACACAAACACCCCCCCTCCCCCTCCCCCCCCCCAACACACACATAAGACTCAACATTGTACCCGTATCTCCACCAACCCTACCCACGCCTCACCCCCTATCCAAAACTGCAAAGAACCCGGAGATCCACGAAACAAGTGCTAACGGAAAGGGGGGAGGGGGGGGTTGGGGAGTGAAGACTTCACATACTGCGGCGACCGGCTGGCGAGCCAGGGGATCATCTATCAGCAGGGCACGGGCGGGGCGCTGTCGGACATGGACATCGACTGCGACGGGGTGCAGGGGTCGCCGGCGGACGACGGGCGCTGCGGCAACTCGGGCGACACGCAGTCGGTGACGTCGTTCGCCGACGTCGTGCAGGGCTACGGCCGCGGCGTCGACGACCTCGACGCCAATATCCACCCGTACGTCGTCTTCGGCAACGTCGGCTCGCGCCCCGGCTACGCCAACTTCGACCCGCGCGCCCACGGCGTCGAGCCGCTCAGCGTCATGGCCGTCGTGTGCGGTGACCAGCTGGTACGTTCCGCCATATTTAACCCCCCCCCCCTTCCCCCTTTTCTTTTCCTTTTCCTTTTCCTTTTTCTTTTATTTCCTTCCCTTCTCTTCACTCTTTCTTTTTCATTGCTTTCACTTGACATGCAAAAAAAAAAAAAAAAGGGAAGGGAAAAAAAAGAAGAATCAAGGGGGAAAATGAAATACATGACCTGACAAGAACGATTAAAAAAAAAAAACAGATCTACGGTATCTGGGGCGACGAGAACGGCGACGACGGCCCCAAGGCCGTCATCGGCGAGGCCTCCATCTCGCTAGCCACGGCCTGCTTCGGCAAGGGCATCACGGGCAACAACGGCCACGAGGAGACGGACGTGCTGTACATCGCGTTCCCGGGCGCGGCCGCCGTGCCGGGCGCGGACGGCGCGCGCTGGGACGCCGCCAACTTCGACGAGTTCCAGGCCAGCATCACGTGCCTCGGCAACTCGCTCGTCAGCAAGCTCTGAGACGCGGCGGCCGGGGGCGCGGGCGGGGAGGGGCAGGGAGAGGGCGGGGATGGAGGAGCGGCCGGAGGAGGAGGAGGAGGAGAGGAAGGGGGTGGGGAGGCGGATGAGGACGAGGGAGGTCAGGAAGAGGCTGGTGCAGGAGGAGGGGGGGTTGTGACCTCGAGCGCAACCGGCAGTCGTGATTTGCTTTCGGGGTGGAGGGCCGAGGCTTGGTGCCTCGTGGTCTTGAGGCTCGCTTTCGGGGTGGTGGGATGAGCTGCGAGATAAATCATTGGGGGGATACAACAAGATCTGCTTTCTCACGTACCGCCCTCGTCTCTGCCACATCTATTGACGAGATGGCTATGTGCTAGAGCACTGTCCACTGAGAATGAGGTGGCGAGCCTCCTGTATGTGGATTATCTCGCGAAGTCGTTGTGAGCGATTCTGTATGAATCTCCATCTCCCTTCCATGTCGAAGGTCGGCTCTCTTTATTACTATTTTGATAAGCGTTCTATGGCGCAGGAGTAACCGCGCATGTAACCCCCCAAGACGCTATGCAACCAATTATATCCAAACTTCATCATCTACATATTTTTATAACGCCTACCCTACCAGCCACCTCATAATTCACTCCCAACAACCTCATAACTTAACCGGAAACCTCTTCCGCAGCCTCGTCCCGAACAGGATGACCAGCACGGGGATCGGGATCAGCGCGACGGTGATGAAGCCGAGCACGGAGGACCCCCCAGCCGAGCCCGAGGGTGCCGAACAGCGCCGGCCCGGCGAGCGGGAGGAAGGCGGCGACGATGCTCCGCAGCACGGTGAAGGCGGCGAGCCCGGACGCCGAGTACAGCGGGTACGCGTCGATGATGTACGCCTGCGTCGGCAGGTACACGCCGAGGATGGCCACGCCGAACGGGACCAGGCTCAGGATCGGCGCGATCCAGTGCACCTTGTAATACGTCGTCCAGCCGTACCAGAAGAACGTTATCGGGCAGATGCAGGCTGTGTCACAGGTTAGCAGGGAACAATTTCTATATATAAATGAAGGGGATGGTGCACTGGGAGCAGAACGTGCACATACCATAGTAAGCGACGAGGTGCAGACGCATCTCCGGCTCGAAGACGCCGTTGTTCCTCTTCGTCAGGCGCACCACCGTCTTATCCGAGAGTAGCGAGAAGCTCCACAGGCCGACGAGGTAGCCTAGCCCCATGGCGAGATATATCAGACCCGTGAGGCTCGTCGGGAAGCCGTACTGGCCCTCGAATGTCGGGGGGATCGTGTTAAACATTAGATACACTAAGATTTGTTGCGTCAGTTGGCGACGTGACGTTGTGTATTTGTGAGAAAGGGGGCCGAGTTCACGATCCTGGCCGCACACCATGAATAAAAGCATGTATACTTACTGGTACCGTAATTAAACGCCACATTGACGGACATGAGGAAAATAATAGGGGCCAAAACCAGCATCTTCGCAGGCCGCGTGAAGCCCAACAAGATGAGCTTCGTCTGCGAGACTCTCGCCTTGGCCGGCGTATCGTAGCAATTCACGAGGTCATCCCGATCCAACTCCTTGCTCAGCCGCCTGACCTTGCGATCGATGAGGACCTTGTGGCAGGTCTCGGGGAGGTAGAAGGCCAGGGCGGCGGTGACGAGGGTGGACGGGACGAAGACGATCCAGGGGTCCCAGCGCCAGCCGACGGAGCCGACGACGAAGGCGCCGACGAGGGGGCCGAGGGTGGGGCCGACGATGGGGCCGACGATGGGGCCGACGCTCCAGGCGGACAGGGCCCGGCCGCGCTCGGCGACGGGGAAGAGGTCGCCGATGACGGCGCCGCCGAGGGTCATGCAGCCGGCGCCGCCGACGCCGCAGAGGAAGCGGAAGGCGACCAGGGCGCCGAGGCTGGGCGCGAGCGCGCAGCCGACGTGCCAGGCGCAGAAGAAGGCGTTGGCGGCCGACAGCACGGCGGCGCGGCCGTACGCCTCCGACAGCGGCGACAGGAACAGCGGCCCCACGGCGTACCCGAGCAGGAAGATGCTGACGGGCAGCGACGCCGCGGCCGCGTCCGCCGCGCCGAACTCGGCGCCGATGGCCGTGATCGCCGGCGCCAGGATCGACGACGACAGCGGCGAGAACAGCGTGATCAGGCTCAGGCACGTCACCGCCACCCACTTGCGCCGCCGCCCGAAGTTCAGCGGCATCGCCGGGTCCCCGGGCCCCTCCCACCCCACGATCCCGCGCCCCAGGTCGCTGACGGGTATCACCGTCGGCGCCATCTCGTCTGGCGCCGCCGCCGCCGCCGCCGCTTCCGCCGGCCCGGCTCAGCACGTCCGAGATCCGGCTCCGCTTGCTGACCCGGCTTGCGGATGTCTCTACCTTGTGGATCTCGTCCTTCGGGGAGGGTTGGCCGTCAGCATTATGTCCGTATCATTAACGATAATGGGGATCTTGAGTGGTGGCGAGATGGGGGATGGGGTCAGGGGAATCAGGGGGAGGGGTTAAGGGGGTAGGGGAGAAACTCACCCCAGCGACATCTTCGACATCATCATCATCATAGCCCAATTCATGGTCGTCGTCGGACACCCGGTAATGGGACTTCTCCCCCGGAATTACTATCAGACTCGTCTGGCATGACGGTAGGTTTATGCGTAAAGTGAATGACTTATTCAATCGTAAATCCCAAGATGAAATCTTCATGAACAAGAGCAAGCATTATAGTTACCCAAGTGGCGTCCAGATTGTTACATCAAGCCCGAGAGCTTAATCATAAACAGGTAACAAGACAAGAAGAGAGGGAAGGAAAAAAAAAAAAAAAAGACCTGAACCCACACAAACGGTATTCCCACCATCTATCTAGCTAGCCCATACCAGTTCAAGTTGGCGCGCAACAACCCCAGGTCAATCGGCAACCGCCCCGTCTCATTTCGGTTGCTAGCAGAGCAGAAGAGCAGAAGAGCCGCAGACAAACTGTAGGAACCATAAAGGGCGTGAGCGGCGATTGGGCGAACCCGGCCTACTGCCCATGATCGCGGGTCCCTCGGGCCCAAAATCGGTCGGAACCGCTGCATTCGGCAGGGCGCATCCGGCCCTTATTTCCGCCGCTATCACCGGGATCGTGTGGGGGTAGGCCGAAGAGCGGCGATCGCCGTTTGCATTGGCTTACTTACTTAGACTTAGATGCCTTACTGTTTGCTTGTCCGGTCGCCATTGTCAACATGTAAACCGTGCGGTTTGGAAACGATATCCCGAGCGATGTAGGAGGAAACGGGTCAGTTTCCTGACCGTAATATTGCCCGGCGAGCAACCGGCAAGCGTGAAATTGTTGGGTATAACTGCTTAGATATATCCCTAGCAATATGCTGCATTAGCTAGCTGTTGAATCTGGTATAGTGTGTGAGAAATGACATCTGGCTGGTGGAGAGAATGACCTTTATTGGCATGGATCACACACCGTATCCATCTTACAGCAGTACGTAGTACTGAGCATAGAATCACAGATCGTCGATAGCGCTTATAAATGTGGAAAATGCAGGCCCGATATGAGTTATCCTAATGGTTTGATCCGAGTCGCTTCGTGCTTCTCCTTGGCCGGTGAGGGAATCCTCGTCGTCAGTCACATTTGCAGAAATAAAAAATAACGTCTAACATCACCATGTAACTATTTACTATTGTGGGTCGTTTATTACATAGATATTACTCTCTGGTCTGTCTAGATGATACTAGCATAATTAGCCCCAAGCCTGTGCTTGGCTAGTTTTCGGTATTCCATTTCACCGGTTACCTTTCCGAAGCAAGGACCAAGGACACATTGACGTTGTTTATATTACCTAATATGCGGTATTGTGATAGGTGCGAAGCGCTTCCCACGTTCCGGCACCACCATACAATTAATTAACCAACTTACTACACACAAGCCGGCACTTGTGCTGAGCGGTTTGCCTGGCGCCGGGGCTCATCAGCCCTATCGCTCTGACCTTAACCCATCGCGACCAAGTCAGGCTAATTAGTGCCGTCTGAACGAGCTGCCCAGCGGCGTGGATACACAACCACTTGATTACATCTTCGAGTCCCCTGCCCGGAACCCTCACGGCCCCCCGTCCGGCGTCAATGGCCATCCTATGGTCACAAGTCTCGCCCCATGATCGACCGTTCGGTCTGCTCATGCCCACCCTCATATGCGGTATTGACGAGTCGCCATATCATAATGACCAACGTACGAATCTGTGTGGGAGCTGGGCTTCGTGGGTATATAGGTCCAGGCGGGCCATAATGCAGGCCAGTTAGTGTGTATGTGTCCCTGCAGAGGCCAATCGTTTTCCTTATGCATATTATTTAGTGTCCTTACCAGGCAACTTTCATGCGACCGACGACCAACTACCTTCAGAGTCTGCTACCCGGACCCGACCGAAGGGGCCCATCTTGACAATCATTTTCATAGAAGGATATATCACTATGTAAACTAGTGAATTGGAAGATCTCGCAATTAATTACTACTATCTAAATACGAATTATTTCTAACACAAAATGATTTCATTCTAAGTCTATTGGCAAGTAAATTTTATTGGAATCAAATTCCCATCTTACGACATCATGTTCGGGTAATGCAAATATTCGCATCGTATTGTCTACCTATCTTCGTTTTACCTCAGTTGATCCTCAAGGTGTCGGGGAAGTAATAATACAATGCTATCAGCACGCTTGCACTAACCTATTATGTATTGATAGATTTAGACCTGTTTGTCTATTTTTTATTCTTGAACTTATCGTATCTCTCTCTTCACTACCCATCTCTTCCATAATAAATATTGTGCCAGGCATGCTTTTCCTAAGGAGTGAACATAAATGCTCTCAGCCTCCTCTTCCACTGTAGATACATGGAGATAGAGGACTCCAAGTTATAAATACCACTACGGTTTGAAATTCAATGATTCGATGATTAGTGAAGCCCTCTGATTAGCTCTCAAGTGTATATTTCGCCAGACCAATGCCGTGGATAAGTCACCGGTGCTACTATCCAGTAGCTTCGTACCGGCCATTATTACACGAATTATCGCCGCAGCATCTCATTTACCGCAACGACTCTTATCCTATTTGGCTCGTTTCTTGCTGGGGACGAAGGCGGTTTTCGAGCAATGATTTGGTACCTCTCATTCCGCATATGACAGTTGAACATTTACATCGAAACTACAGAAAAGGGATGCGTACTCACGATGCGTAAGATATTTATGTCCGTGCTGACATTTAGCTACCATTGCTGACCAGCCCGTTAATACCATCAAAAATGAACAAGAATTGAAGGCATAATCTAAGCACAGGCCGAATGGTCCACCACCGAGGCTTCACCAAGTAGATAAGGTATTAGTTGATTGACATTAGTTCAATTTAGGCAGGCAAAACAGCTCTCTAAAGCTCCATTCGGCTTCAAGTCGGCCCATACCAGAAACCAGGCTTGAGGGCAACCTTAATAAGACTGGAATAACCTGAATGAACCTGCGAGGGGCGTAAAATTACCTCAAACAGAAAAAGACGAACAATAGCGAAGCTCTGATTGTTTTTGTTTTGTTTTTGTTTTTTTTCCTTCTTTTTCAACTACGAACTAGGTCCGAGTCAATAATATGTCTTCAACGTTCTCCATTATGTAAAACCTTTCTCTATCTTTCTCCTTCACATTCGACCAAGTAGCTATCATGTCTCACGCCCACCTTTCTGATTAAATTTAATGACCATGGGGTTGAGGATTGATTGTGTTCAGTGCTGTGAGATGGCGATAAGCAACAGCATCCCAAGTTCCGAGAGGAATGAAATGTCGCGGGCTATCTTGATATGTAACTTCATCAAGTTACATAGCGGCTATGTAAACTGTATCCTCGCCTTGAGGTTATACCGGTTACGAATCCGTACCCACTCCTTCTAGAAGTCTCGTGTCTTGGATCCTTAGGACCCTTCAGCATGTGATGCGGAGCCACTTTAGCGGTGAAGCACTGTAGACCGTGATATACCGAGCGAATATGCGTGTCTTCCGGTTAGCTAACAAGCGCTGTAGCTGGAAAGGTTCGACTCGGTATTGATCTGTCTCTCTGATAGCACTGTTGGCTACCACGGGAAGACGGGCCGACCATCAAGTTTGAGTTTACGGCTTCAAACTATATAGCACCAGTGGGAGGATCGGGAATGTTTCGCTATTGTGAACACACGTCATACAGCTACACTAATTAGGCCAGGAGGAAAATTGAAGATGCCGAGAGAAGACCGTAGCTTAGGTTTTAGGTCAAATCCGATAGTTGATTCAGGATAGTTTGGTTTGCCATCTGAATCGATAGCCACAACAGGAAGGACTCGGATCCGGGCCGGGAAAGCCAACACGGTTTTGGGGATCCCATCTCGATTCGATATTAGCACCGACGTTCTTCATGATGCAACTAGATCTAGGCCTCGAGCTCCTCGAGCTCCACGGTCGGGATGCAGGAACATGACGTGTCGATCTAGCATATCGTGCCCGAAAGGAGGCGCTAGTTCCTCCACACTAGCCGGAAACCCCCTAATTCCATCCTGCTCTCGCCAACAGCCCAATCAACAACCCCGAGCCTCGAATGATTCGCGCCGAGGTAGATGCGGAGCTAGAGTCCCTGCGGCTCTTTCTGCGGCTTCCACCCGCTCCGCAGGACGCGGATATGCTCAGGCGGCCAAATCATCTGCTCACCAGCCTGTCCCCGACATCCCCAACGTCTCCCCGCAAGATATGCAGCATCGTTCCCCAGACTCCTGAAGATCACCAGCCCTGCCGAGCCATAGCGCCAAGTATATACCAAGGACATATGTCCCCACCACGGCCGCTCCGGCAATATACATCGGGCTAGTCGCCATAGTCTACGGCTAGATGCGGCAGGTCTTAGCCCATCCACCATGTTGCCAGGGACGGCCGTTGGCGGAAAGTGGCAAGAGATTATGCCGGAGAGATACATTCGCAAAATCATTGCTCGTGCACGGATCGTCGAGTAACGGCAGATGATATTAGAGGGAGTTTGGCCTGGGGCGTGAGTGCTGCCTAGAATAGCATATAAAGCATCTCAAGACTAGATACGCCAGTCGTGAAACCTCGTCGCGATTATTCGTGTGTTAATTGTAATTGTCATACTTATTCGCCAACCCTTCAGGCATCATCTTTTCCACGGCCGTCATGAAAGCCCAGTCAGTACTCCTCAGCCTTGGCCTTGTGCAGGCGATTGCCGGATCACCAGTGGCGAGCCCCAGCGATGTCGACGTTGCTGAGCGCGATGTGGATGCCCAGGCCTGCCACAACGTCCACATATTTGTGGCGCGAGGCACAGATGAGCCCTACCCCGGGCGTCAGGCCGGTCTGACGGGCGCCATCTGCTACGGCCTGAAGAACTGCGGCTATGAGGATATCATGTACCAAGCCAGCTACTCACCGACATACTGTGAATCCGTCCAGGCCGGCGTGAAGAACGGCAAGTCGCAGATCAACGCCTATGCCAAGCGTTGCCCGAACGCCAAGCTTGTCCTTATGGGCTATTCACAGGTAACTTCATTCTTCTCTTCTCGGTTGCGTGTGAAAGTGTTTTGGCTTTTTTTTTTTTTTCGTCCAGCTCCTGACATCGAATATTAGGGTGCAGAGGTTCTTGGAGATATCCTCGGAGGCGCTGGCGGCAGTTATTTTGGCTGCTCGCAAGCAAACTCCTCTCCGCTGGATATGCAGAGTACCGCGCATAAGAACAGTAAGGGCTTGCCACCAAATCAATCCGCCATAAGCTTTTGTGTGTCCTGCTGACCCCTTAACAGTCAAGGCGATTACATTCTTTGGAAACGTTCGCCACGTCCCTAACCAGCCCTACAACACTGGTACCGCTGCTAATGTTGGCGCTGGCGTGAGTCACTTCCTACAACACTAACTGACAAGGCCAGCTAACTCTCTGTTTCAGATTTATCCTCGAACCGGCTCGTCCCTCAACAACCTCAACAAATACAGCAATAAGATTCAAGATTATTGCCTTGCCAACGACACTGTCTGCGGAGGGGGTGGCGATGGAAGTGCCCACACGATCTACTTCGATATTTACACGCAAACTGCCGCCGAATGGATTAAGACTAAGCTATAAACTATATAAGTTGAGCTTCGGGCCTCTGATCAATATTTACCAGGGATGTGGCGGGAGTGGCAAGACATTAATTATCATCACGGACCCCGATGACTGTGATAAAAACCGGTATTGATTTGAACCTAGGCAGTTATAACCTTCTTCAACGATATTAGCCCCTTTTACCATGTCAAGCTGTAAACGCCCCATACGCTCGGTGGCCAATTGAAGTTACGTTCCCAAACGAAAATTACGGACCGATTGACAAATCTGGGGTTTTTGTGCGGAGAGAGAGTGACCCCCCCCTGTTGGGCAATATTCCGGCGTGATCAATAGCCAGCGTAACATATGACCCATCGTATACTTTGCTGTAGACAGACATACATCACTTGGAGAAGTTCCACATTTAGCTCACACGAAGCCACGAGGCTGCCCAAATATCGTTCATCGGAAAACTTTTGCCGAAAGATGTACCGCAGTAATTGCCGACCTAACTGATACGTCGTACTGGCCAATGCTACCGGGAGTCTTGCCCCTGACATCGGGGAAAAAAAAAATAACTTATTAGGCATATTGACAGAAATATGACTACAGAGTACGGTAGCATGATGCTATCCAGCGGGTTGTAAAGGGGCAAGGACGAGATTTAGCTGTTCATTCAAGATTCCCACCACACCTTTTGTACAATTCCCACACTAACTTCTGAGCTAAAGGATCCGAGGTTTAGAGTCCTAATGTAAGTATTTTCCGATTCGCTACAACGCAAATGAAATACATATGCACCATACTTCATTAAAACCCAAGACTTTTCGTGGCCGCCCAGTGACATGTTTGTTGCTATAACTGTCCAGTGGGTAGCAAATATGGATCCAAGTTACATCCGCTACATCTTCGGGGAGACTGGGGTTTGTCAAAGAATCAGTAGGCTCTTTACAAAATGTAGTTATAGTTAGTTATAGTTGGTTATAGTTATATGTTATATATATGTATGGCACTGTGGGCTTTAGTAGTTAAGGTGGGGGCGGGGTATATATAACTTGGCACACTTCACCCGGCACTTAGATAATAATAGGTGGGGTAGGCCAGCCAGCCAGCGTCCGATAAAGTCTGCAATCCTGCCGAAGTATTGGCACCGACCATTTCCGGTTGGTAGCTGGCGGAAGCTTGTAGCTTCTTAGGGACGCCGGTCGCTATCCAATGGCAAGATGGCCGAGCGGTTAAGGCGGGAGACTCAAGGGTAACTATCCTTACCTGTAATTACAGGCGCTATTCTTCTGGGGCAACCCGCGCGAGTTCGAATCTCGCTCTTGTCACGCATCCTTTTTCCTTTTGTTCTCATCTGCTTCCTTCCCCTTCCCCCCTATCCCATAAGTTCCCATCATCCATCCAGATCGTCCTAACCGCCGATGGGTCTTGACAAGATCTTTCTTGACATTGTGCGTCTACGCTGACCGACGACGACTTGACCGACGCTTGACCGGCGCTGTCTATGCCGGCATTCCTTAGGTACAAGTTCATATCTGGGAAAGAACATGGTTGCATCTCTATTTCCGTCCATCTCCACCCAACAATAACCAGTGAGTAAGTAAAGTAGTACGCTATAGCCGCAGGCGAGGGAAGACGTTGGCTGGAAGATTGAGGGCGAATATACTGTGAAGGTTCGTGGTCAGGCGGTAGATGAATAAATTTGCATCAGGCACTTATTTATCCGTTCCTCCAAGAGAACCTCGTCGATTCCTAGGTACCTAGCCATCAACTATTAACCTCACTTAACCTCAACAACAATGCTTTGATCCGATAAAACCGAGTAGGGGATATATGTTCTCCTCGGCCAACCCCTGCATCAAGGCTCCGTTCGAGGCTTACAGGCTCCCATTCTGCGTACGGCGCGTAGGGTGCGTGGACAATAATTATTGTGTCACATAGACAAGTTGGCAATGGTACACATATAGATAGACCTTAAATATTTATATAAAACTGGAACGTAGTAATATGTGGATTCTCTCTATCCGAATGTCCGAATAAATGGGTATATACAACATCCACCGAGAAGAGAAATTAGGAATCATTGAATGCGAACTGATTTTGCCCGTACGATTTAGCCATCAAAAAAAAAATCCCGGGACCGCTACTCCCTTATACCCAGCCTAACGAGGCCAGCAAAGGACAAGTTTTCATGTCATTAGGTCATTCGGTCCCTTAAACGCCGTTCGCCGTACCGAATACCCCCGTGTCCCCAATATCCAGGTTGATTAAGGGTTTGAGCATCGCCAAACCATTCTATCCGGCCAAGTCATGCAGTCCAATTAGATCGAGTTGTGTCTCAAGAGTAAATTTGTGGTGGTGGTTAGGGTGCAGCTGCGGAAGGGGAAAAGGGGATGTGGTCCGCCGCCCGGGAATGGTGCTGGATGTGAAACCTGCCCGAGAGCAAGAAGAAAGGAGGGCCGCCCGTGTGATGTTCTAGGATGATATGATTCGAGAGTGTGTCCTCTTTATTCAGCCCCCTTCACGTTGCGCTTCACATTAAGCGCCCACCTCAGTTGGCCCAAGACTTGCTTCGTCTCTTCTATCGTTCTCAACTGCTCTTCTTCCCGTTTTCGTGCGTTTTCCTTGATGGCTCGTAGAGCTTCTTCTTGTTCGCGTTTATAAGACTCGAATTGCTTGCTGATCTCGTCCCTTTGTACCCTCAGATCGCGGATGTTGACGTCTTGTTGATCGCATAGATCTCGCAAAACGTTGATCTTTTCGTCATCCTTCCGTCTCTCCTCGATCAAGACCTTGATCCGTTTATCCATGGTTATGGTAGCGCGTTTGACCTCTTCCCCCTGATCTCTCCAATGCGATGAAATGGCGTTATACCGGCCCTCCATTAATGCGGCGTGCGAGTTGGCCTCTTCGACTTGCACCTTGGTATCGCGACGGGCGCTTTCCATCTCCTCCCGCCACGTTCGTTCTCTTTCTTGAGCATCCGCGGTACGCTTCTTCTCTAGCTCGACGGCGCTCTGCAAATGCTCCACTTGGCGTTCCTTACGGCTCAGCAGGGTCTTCGTAACACTAGCCTCCAGGAGCCGTGATTCATAGTCCGAGATCAGCCGTTCCATTTTATCCTCTACCAGCTTTGCAGCCTGTTTTGACTCCTCCGCTTTGAGCCGCTCGATCTTTAGGTCACGCTTCAAAACTTCGTTGTCTGACACTAACTTGTTTATTACCCGACCCGTTTTCCCGAGCCCGGCCTTGCCCACTGCACCATCCCATTGTGGCGAACCGTCGCGGTTGGACATATGCTCGTCACCTAACGAGTTATCTGGGACGTGGAGGGACAGTGAATGATTGTCTGCCCCGTTTTCTTTACCCCTCAGGGCGCCATTGTTCGACGACATTTGCTGGCTTACGTTGGAGAATTTTGCTAGGTTAGGATTAGAGAGCTTAGACGTTAAGCCCGGTGTGGATGGGTTTAGAGTTTGTTGCGGTTGGGAGGTGTAGGAAACGCCGCTGATGTTACTATTCACCGAACTGGCGAAGCCACTATTGCGGGTGGAAGGAGGTTCGGAGGAGGACGTGTCCGAGGAGGCGTCGAAGCTCCGGACAGTTCGTATCGTAGAGGTAGTGTGGTGGCTATGTATAGGGTCATGGAATACACCGTTGGAGCGAGTGGGATTCATAGCGGCGTTTGAAGCGGACGGGATGGCTGGTGTCGAGGTCCGGGTTGAAGTAGCATATAGATACGTGAATGATGCTGTTGCGTGAATGGGTCAGTTACAATGCTGCGTTGGGTTGGGCGAGAGAAGGAAGTTAGACAGCCAGGCGTACCGGTGTTGATCTCGTCGACTGTGTTGAAAGCAGGGGGCTAGTAGCGGTCGATTTGTGATTGGACTGTAGTTCCCATAACCGACTGGGCATTTCCGAGCAGTCGTCCCAAGCAAGAGGTAGGAAGTGGTCTGCGAGAGGCGAGAGGTGGGCGTGTAAGGTAATGCCGCGCGGATTCGGCTGAGCTCAAACGGACGGCTTCGGTCGATGTCAGAATAGTTGGTTGAGTTTGATGAGACGGCTTAAGGTTGCAGACTACTTAGGTAGCAACTGGTGGTGGTAAGAAGCTAGTATATGGTGAGAAAAGTAAAGTAGATGGTATGCGACGGGATGTACTCGGCTGAGTAGGCGAGAGGGCGATCGACTTCCGGGGGGGAGAGAAAAAAGATGACCGGTTTGAATTTCTATAAAAAAAAGCAAACTGTATTCGAGTATAACAACTATTGCGATAAGAAGAGCCAGTTCCAGGCAGACCCCATATTCTGGGTACCTACACACCAACAGGCTGGCTGGCCCGACGCGAATTGGAACAATTGGGGCCGTCTGTAGTGGTGAAGATGTACCGGTGATGTTGTTGTTTTTGTTGTTGTTGTTGATGTTGTTGTTGTTAATTTCGGTGGCCGCCAGTTGACACGACCGCAAATAAAACGAATGAGAACGGCTTTTGCATCCTTGACTGCTCGCGACTCCCCCAGCTTCGATGACATGTCAACCGTGGGTCAACCGGAGGAGTGCTGCAGCACCTAAGATGAGGGACCTAATTAAGTGCACGCTTAGCGCAAGGCCCGCCGCTGTTTTCGTAGGTATATTATACTTCAATACGGCCCATAAATCTCTCTGGAACAAGTAACTCCGTCAAAAAACAGTGCATGTGGGGATACTTACCGAAGCAAATGCAGATCAGTAGCCAGTACCTAACCTACCTAGGTACCTACTTCGTATGGGCTTTTGCTTTGGCGCGAATTGCTCCGAAAAGTTACTAACTACTAGGGGCTAGCCTGATTTGGTTACCTCTGAGCCTGGCCTGAGCCTGAGTAAGACCCGCTTTTTCATAAACCAGCATAATTTTCTAATGCACAACCATTAATTTAGTTGGGGAGCTTCTCACCACATTCCTTAGTCACTACCTAACTGATCTCCTCAGTAGAGCTAAGTAAACTACGTTCACAATCACAATCGAACGGGATGTTCGAGCCAGAGGGCTGCCAAAATGCACGCCCCGAGGCTCAGTAATCCCCATGCCGCGGAGATACAATGACTCAACTCAGTAAGTAGAGCTGTTTCAATACGAGCGTTCCCTTCTAAGGGTGGGCATATAAAGAGCTCGTTGCTCCCACTCTACCTCTCTAATTGACATTGTCACCCACCTTCTCCCCCAACCCACATCATAGCCTCGGCCGATTCTATATTAGTTACGCGAGCCTGCTACCCTATTATTACCTCAAAACGTTACCGTGCAACAATCCCTATAATGGCTATAGAGCTTTGCGCTTTACTGGCCATTGGTTTTGATGGTGCGGGCCCAGCGCCAGAACCTCCCGCACACCTTGGCATCTTCGGTCAGGTTGCTTATTATACTTTTCATCGCCGATTTAGGGACTACTTCGTCCCTTTTTACACCATTGGGCTTCTCCACGAAGGTCCTCATATTTTTGGGGGAGACCTGCAGGGCCTTCTCTGGCTTAACAATCTATTTTTGCTTTCGGGTTCTTGGCTCTGGTCATTTATTATAACAAGAATGGAGGCAATCGAGTATAGTAATCGGTCATATACTATAGACGAGGAAAA
This sequence comes from Rosellinia necatrix, assembly GCA_021209875.1. Taxonomy (NCBI): domain Eukaryota; kingdom Fungi; phylum Ascomycota; class Sordariomycetes; order Xylariales; family Xylariaceae; genus Rosellinia; species Rosellinia necatrix. The sequence continues at coordinate 4,635,769 of JAGYVD010000001.1, read as the reverse complement.
GCTATGGACCGAAGGGATAATAAGACGCGAGTTCTCGAAGCGCGAACGAAGGTAAATTGTCATATGAAGAATGCTCGGAGTGAGGTTTAGTCGCTAGGAAGTAGCAGCTGGGCCGCAAGTAGATAGCCAAGTATAGGGGTAGGGCTCAATATCATTGATTCCTGGGTTTACCATCTAGGTGGGAGGCCCTCAGTCCTTATATATATAAAATATCTCTAGAGCTACACCATAGGGTAGTTGGCACCTCGCCATGTGCTTTATCCTCCTGACATAAATACGGGTTTATCAGCGCGGTGAAGAGACCAGTGGCGGTCTTATGTCCTGCGCCGGCAACACGAGAGCATTTTCACTGATGCACCGAGCATTCAATTCCCCGCGGCTACCGAGTAACTATGAACTTCGAAGAGACCAAGTCATCTACAACATCAATATCCTAGCTTTGGCACTTGTTGGACGAGATAAATACAGACCTTCAACCCCCTGCCTTTGGCTTCTGATCCGACACTACCTAGGTATTTATCTCACGTCGACGATTTCATCCTATAGAAGCTGTGCCTTGGTATTGTTTATTAAAAGCTTCATGCCTGGAGAAAAAGCTTCTGTTATACGGGTTAAGACGGGAGATTAATAAAGTAAGAACAGGACTTTAAAAAAGATTATATACCGCGACTAAAGCTTTTGACTATTGTAGCTATTTAATTTATATTTGTCGCGCTGCTTGTTAATAACATTAAATAGTCTGTTAGTATTAAAACTTTAAAAGAACGCATATTTGGTCTCCACGTCGGACGGACGAAGAACCTTCACGAGACTTCTCGTGGAGGTTCTGGAAGTCTGTCTGAGGGAGGAGTTGACCCGTCGACTCCTTCTTGAGGTTTTATTCGGGGAGCTGGCTCAACACGAACGTTCGTTCGCGGTCGCTTACGCGTCGTGTCTCTCCACGCCGGAGCAACGCCAAGCCTTCGGGTTCTGTGCTGTGCAATGGAAGATAAGATGCTTCGGCATCTGAATCTTTGAGGGAACGTTTGGGGACGTGGCATAACGTCAAAACGACTCGACCCAATGATGTCAGGGGAGGATGGCCTCCATCGACAACTCCGGTACCCTCGCCTTGGTCCAGCCGGGCACACCCCTTGCCAGCTCATTCGCCCCCGCCCCCGGCGAGAACTTATCGAGCACAGGCCCTTCACTTAGTCAAGCTGGCAACACCCCTCGCTAGCTCACCTGGCCCCTCTCGGCAAGAACAAAGGGAAAACTGTGTTCTCGGGGTCGGCTCTGGTTCGCCAATATATATATTTCAACACAGGTCCGTGCCACCCTAGCTTAGTGTATAAGCTACCTAGTTCCGTAACACTCATTGACCACAAGGAAGCTAGAGCACTCCGGCTCGGCTCGCCATTATCCCGTCTACTTTGGAGGCGTCCCGTCTACGGAAGACACGCTGAGGAATGGCTTGGGGTTTTCCTCTCGGCGGTGCTCGTTGGGGGGGGGAGGTTTGGCCGTGTGTGGGAAGGTACGACGGTCTAAAAGGTGTAGCTATTAATGTTGTAGGCTGGATAGAGCAGGCTACATAGAAACTACACTACTGTGAGAGGTAGGCCGTACTTAAGCACGGGCCTAGGTATGTGGACCTAGCTCTGGATAAAATAATTATGCATAAATGTCTGATCGCTGGCTGAGCCAAGCCTGAGCAAAAGCGAAAAGTGCGCTAAGCCTAATTTGTCGTGCGCTTGGTAGTATAATTGGGAAACACTACCTAGAACCTACCTACAATAGCCACAGGCTACAGCAGGTTACTTGGCTAGGTAACTAACTCAACCGACAACCTTGGAACCTGTAAGTGGCATCAAGCTAGCCAGCGTAACTTGACCCCAAACCTGGTTGTAATTCGGGTCGTCTAAGTGTGTCTATTCTAGCCCTGGGTTAATGGGTTTCGTCACACGCATTGAAACACAATCGACGGCAATCTCCCGCCCCCTCTCTCGCCACTCGACATTCTTCATTATTACAGGACGCGAGACATTATTCTAGTACGACTCGCCCGTCGCATCCGCCATCGTGAATCCCGGAGCCCAGATTAACTAATGCGAGGCATGGCCGTGCGCGCAAGATTGCCTCACTTGCACCCACTGCCGCCACTGGGTGGGTGGGTGACATTCGTTCTATTTATGAAACTCATCTGGGCGCTTCGTACCTCGGTAAGTGGTAGGTAGGTAGGTAGGTAGGTAGGTAGGTAGGTAGGCAGGCTCTCTCATATAGGACTATACTCTTTGTCACATAGGACAAGCCATACATACATCTGCCTCCCCCAAGGACGGACTTATCGTCAGTACCGATATAGGGTTTGTTTCAATACGTTTCCGACCACCTCCCGCTCCAGCGCCTCCGGGGAAAGGGGGGACAGAGGAAGGAGATCTGCCTCTCCTCATTGGTCTCTGTACGTGAAGAGGGAGGAGGGAAGAGGGAAGAGGGACGTAAGACCTGGTTCACAATTAGTGCCTATGGCAATGCGACCCTCCTTTACCCCTTGCCGATGAGGCGCGGTAGGAAGGCGGGACGAACCTTGAATTCATAACCGAAACAGATCTGTTTGAATTTGGCGCAAACGACAAGAGGATACTACGTAGGTAGGTACATAACCGGGAACCAGGCACCCACAGGCAGCGGTGGAAAAGACATAGTTGATTGATTATACCCGGATCGTGACGGGAAACGTGAACCTAACTTAGGTACATTACCTAGGAACCATGTTCATCACCCACACCTGACAGATAGCGTAGAACTAGATGCAGACTATAAGGCTGGATACTGTATGCAACTGCATCGAGCTGCTACCTCAACGCCGCTCTCTGCGTCCGTGTGCGAGAACCGGTTACTAGAGCCTGGTTTATAGGCTCCCGGCAGTTTAGTCTACCTATAGTCAGTGGATTGCCTGGCACCTGAGCTTGCGTGGAATTTAGGCTATCTAGAAAAAGATACGAGGGCATTGTGCCATGACTCTGCTGAGAGTATTGGCATCGGACCAGTTACCTAAGCTCGTTGTTATGCAGGGACGCGAAACCGGCAATCACCCCTGGCTAATTCCCAATCAAAAGCGCCCTGTCGGAGCCCCTCTCTGCTTTTCCTGTGTGAGACCTTAACCGACGTAAAAGAGTATATGGGCAACCTCATGGTCCAAACGCCATGCCTTAGACTAGCTATCCGTAGAGCCAGGCCCAGAATGGGCCTCTTCCAGACCAGCCGCTTGCTCCCGCCCCGACCCGAAAACGCTATTATACATGACGGGGACTGGTATACTTATTCTGCTCGCCACTAAAATCATATTCTTCGGGTATTATGTTGCAACAACCGTGCCGTTTGTTCCTACCGGTGTGCTTGCCGCGCCCTGCTGTGCCGCATCTACAAAGCCAGGACGCCATCTCTGTAGGTATTTGGCGGCTGTGGGTCGCGCATCTTCGTATTCGGTCCATATATCCTGAACTGTATCAAGGGCAATGTTCCGAACAGGCGGCCGGAACATTACTAAGTAATACAAACTTGTGAGAGCGAGGTTTACAAGACTCGGGTCTCGACACAGCGATTGAACTCTTGCAAGTATCGACACAGTCAACTCTGGTAATTCGCTTAGAAAACGTGTCAGGACTTTATCCTGTGAATGCAGGTAAGGGAGAAATGCGTCAACCAAACGAAGCGTCCATTTTTCATAGTTTTCTGGGGCGTCGCACAGTTGATTGGGGGATGATGCAAAGCGTTGCTGGACACGCTCTTTGTACCATTCCTCACTCAGCCATGTGACTGCCACATCAATGCGTTTCCTGAAATCTTCGAGAATGTAGGTGTAGAGCATTTCCCGTATGGTGTCGCTCATGCTGACGGTAGGTAGCGTAAGAGTATTTCCCTCTTCCTTAATGGAGATGTTATCAAGGCCAGCGTTGGCTCGGGTCGCCAAACGGGTAACGACGGTTATCCAAGAGTCGCGATCGTAGGAATTGGCAGCGAGCCTGTTTAACCCAGCCTTGGACTTCTTTGTACTTGGGTCTTCGAGAGTCTGCATGGTACCAAATACGCGCGCAACGGCACCTTGGCCGACCCTAGCGGCTTGCTCCGGACCCAACGTGGGAGGGGGGGGTAGTTTGAAGGCTGGCAATGAGAGGGTGCCCAATACTGGCGCCTGTAAATCACGCCTTTCATCTGAAGGGGAAGAGTCGAGTTTGTTCATGAGCTGTTCAGTATCCTCGGCAGCGTAATAGTCTGGCTCATAGTCATCATCATCCTCCTCTACATCTAAAGGAGCAGTTTCAGGGTTGATAGGTTGTTGGTGGGCTTCGCGGCAAGCCGTTATACGAGCTCGAACGCCCTATACGCGGTATTAGATATCGGTTAATAGAGGGTTAGCCCATTTCATAACTTACATCAATAGCCCGTTGGAGGATGTCCGCGTCGAGTTGAGCGATAGTTCGAACGCTAATTTTAGCAGCAAGTGGTGCCGGAATAGTATCGCTCACGTTGAATTTCTTCAGACCATCATTAGTAGTAAAGGTGAAAACCTCCGCTAAAGTATTTGGCCCAGGTTTCAGAGGGGTGATTTCTATTTGAGGTTGGGTGGACAATGTTGCTGTTCGCTGGCGCTTCGCTTCTACAGCACTAGCTTGGTCAACCATGGCGCGCTTTCGTCCAGATTCATCAAAAATCTCGGCTCGTGATCGCACGAGTCGTTCAACATATTGCTGCATACGGCCAGAGAGCGGATTGTGGGGGTCCCTGTTCGGATGTGTTAATACCATCATGAACTACTTAGTTGAAACTGACGAGCTGACCGTCTATATAGATGCGTGAGCAGCATCCGCGTTGTCTTTTCCATAGATTTTATTAGAACCTTGGTTTTAGGGGTCAAAGGGGCGGTTGCTGCGAGCCTCAAGGGGTTGAAGTTAAAGAGGGTCGATACGATGCGGCTGGATGTCTTCGGCCGTTGGCGGACCAGAATAGATAACGTATTCAAAGTGGCGTCGATCAACAGGGGGTCACTGAATTAGAAGAGATAATTGTCAGTCACATCTTCTGCCCCCGAGTCTGGGCTGAAAAGAAGCAGCCCTTACCTGCTCTCCGTCTCTAAAGCACTTAACATTCTATCCAATAACCCAGAGGCTTCAGCCTCGAGCTGGTCACCGTCCAGTGCCGGGTGGTTCGGTGGTACCATGTTACGAGAGATATCGAGAGGATCACCGCGCTATCACGATCAGTTAGCAATGGCCTAGCAATCGGTTGTAGGACGGATCTCGTACTCTTGGCTCTGGGTTGACACTGGAGGTATGTGCCAACACCACCCTTTGCACAAACTTGACGCAGCATACTCGTACCGTCAGCGGGGCCGTGTCCCAGATGTCTCTTATCCTTGTTTTGATGGCAGTCATCTTCTCCCATGTCGTAGAATCGTACGAGTTGTTTATTCTGGGGAAGGCACCAAGGTCAGCAACAGGCCCGTCTCGAAAGGTGGTATTGGACGAGAAGTAGCAAGCAAGCGGAAGATGCCGGTGAGGGTGGTTCAAACGAAGAGCAGCTGCACACGAAAGTCACCGACTAAGGTAGCGGCAAGGTCTACAGACAAGGCTACAATACTGGAGTAATAAGGAGTACCTACATCCACCGCATAGCCAGCGGATATATGCTGGCGGCAGCTTGTATCACGCCGCGCAAGACAAGAACATCTTGTTTAGGGTCCTCTACCAGTGCTTTCAACGTGTCGAGAACCACGAGAGACAGGGTCTCCTTACTGCTGAGCGGGACGGCAGGAGTAGCGAAAGCCTCAGCGAGGAATTCGGAGCCCCATCTTCGAAATTCAACTTGGGAGGAGGGACCAATGATGGGGAGAGTGGCCTGAATGACCTGGGGATAATAGGAAACATCCTTCAGAACCAGCTTTCGCGCGCCCTCTAGCTGGCGTATCTGGTCGGTGACGGAGAGTTGAGGAGAGGCTGCCATATTGACACCATATGTGTAGTACTAACTCAAAACTATCCTAGACAACCAACATGGGGCGAATGGGGTGTGGTGGGGGTTTTTTTTTTGGCAGGAAACTACAGATAGCAATCAAGGATATGGCCGGAACAAGTCAAGCCGATATCGTGGTGTTTTTAATGGCAAGGCAGCTCGATGATCGAGTGGGCCGCCGAGATGATGAGGTGCGGGTAAGAAAAGGATGATGCGCTCAGGGTTAGTGGAGGTAATTGAGGTTAACCGAGGTGAGTTAAGGTCAGTCGAAGTCAGTCGAAGTCAGTTGAGGTCTGTTGAGGTCTGTTGAGATCCGTAGAGATTAGTTGAAATGAGGAGGGGGAGATTCGGGTCTCGTTGGGTTCAAGCAACGGATGGCGCCCGGTGAGGAACTCTAGCTGCTATTTGTTGGTAGTGAGGGTTTGATGATCATGAGCGTGGAGGTGGGCGCGGTCGTGGGCAAGGCGGAATTGTGGCGAACAATCAAGCGAAGCGGGTGTTCTCTCTGGTGTTGTCGTCTCCCGTCCCTGCTGGGTGACGTTAGTTTGGGGATGGCCTCTGAACCCGCTCGCGGCAGCAAAAGGCTGTGTCGCATGCACGCGTCTGCACTATGTCGCAAGAGACATCCCAACTTACCATCCAAGTGGTCAACGAAATCTGATCTGCCGCGGATGCATCCAAACAAACAAGAGCCTCGGGGTGGGGTGATACGATGGCACCACAGGCATCACAATCGGGGGATGTTGGCTAAGATGGCAAGAGACGTTGTGAAAGGGTCGCGAGCCATGGTTTAGTCCGGAGCTTGGAGCGCGAAGACAATGAAAAGCGCTTGTCAGGCAGACTAGGTAGACTAACCACCTAACCTGCCTAGTAACAGCTGATGGATGGATACACCCCCATTACCCACAGTACCTATCCCTGAGTACTGGTACTGTTCATACATGGTAACATGGTAACCGCATGTCTGGGTGATGTGGGCCGTACACATCACTGGGCACGCCAATCAGAGGCGCCTTTATAGTTGGGATATCCTAGGCCCGAAGAAACTCCGCTGTATCCACCAGAGGTCCAGTCTCCTTGTTCACGTCGGTATATCCCGACTACCTACCTGGTATTTAGCAGTTACTACCTAGTAGGTAGGTAGGTACCTGCTTGAACTCCCTCTCGGGATAACGTTATCTACTCAGCCCTGTCTATCGAAAGTTCGATAGAGGAATTCCCGTCTCTTACGTATTCAACCCTTAGACACGTAACTCCTGCAAACTCCCCATTGTCGCTCGTCGCATTTCCGAGATCAAAGCGCAGCTGCGCAATAATACCTTCAAGATGCCATTTGGGTAAATCACATGCCACGCCGGGACTACTTGTTCCACGCTACGTACCTCATTCGTCGGAGCCGGGAGTTGGATTAGCTAACGTTGGGCGCTTTTCTTCGCAGCTTCGGAAACTCCTCCTACTACGACCGCCAGTCCCGACAATCCCCCGCCCTCATCCGGGCACGAAAACCATACCTCGTCAAGAATGCCGTCGTTGGGTCCGCCGTCGCCGCCTTCGCAGTAGGCGTTTGTAAGCCCACCCTATACATGCCCCTCCACCAACCAGCGACTTTTGCGCGCGCCAGCAATTTAAAATCCCACCATACGGGATACTAACACGGGCTGTCCTGTTACTAGACATCTACACCATCCGCGCTATCGGCCAAGATGAGTTCGAAGATGTCAAAGTCCCCGATGCGCCAGCGAAATCTACTCAAAAATGATGTCATCCGACGAGCAATCGAGGCACTTTCACCACATAAACTGGCGCATCAGCAGCAAAGACGTGACATCCCATCACCCCGTACAATATCTATATATCTATACGGAGGCCTTCGTCGGTTTCGATAAACCGTTTGTAAAGTAAAAAAAAGAAAAACGCGACAGCAGCTATGTGGTATCATCGGCCCAATCGAGCCTCCCAACGAACCCACCCCCCCTTCTAAACGCTCCGGAGGGGGGTATGTAAATGTATCTACAGAAGCAGCGATCAATTTCGCGTTGTACCATGGACAAGGCCGCCAGCCTTATGTCCTTATTAGACAATAAAAATACGCCCCAAGCTTGCTTGACCAAAATGTGAACTCCCCCCTTGGAGTGAGCAAATCCCCCCCAACGCCTTAGTATCCACCACAACAGTTCATGACGCCTGATACAAAACAGCAATGCACCTGGTTATCGACATTTGTAACATGGTCTTCGTCCACTATGTATTCAATGCAAAATGCTCCCGCGCCGAACCCGTTGAATCATCATCGTCGCCTTGTAGGCGCTAGGAGCTGACAGCCGTGGGTCCGGGGAAACTGCGAGGATGGCTGTTTTCGTTTGTACTAGGAGTCACAGCTCCTCTGCCCAAGGCCCTCGTCTGTTCCAGCAGGCTTGCCGCGCGTGTGACCTCGGGCGACGTGGTTGATTGGCGAGGTATGCCCTTGGACGGTTTGGCGTGGCCGTTAAAAGGCTGGGAATCTGATGATATAGCAAACGGATTTGGTTGGTTCGAGGGCCGTCGAGGTTCCGTCGACGCACCTGACAGAGCACTGAGCACGTGAGCGCCCTGCGGGCTCGCATGTTGTCGTTGCAGGAGGTGAGCGTTTGACGGGTGGTTCGGGTTGGCCCAAGGGGTTTGCTCAAGAAACTCTGCGCCAGCAGGTCCAAGAGCTTCTCCGAGCGGTACGCCCCCATAATCAGTATAGATCGGCCTATGTAACGTGTGTGGCGGGGCGTGGTGTCGATTGTTCTGATCCCACGTATTAGTCGTCCGTCGATTATTCAAGAAAGGGCCCGACTGGCTTACATTGATGGCGTCAAAATCATCTTCCAGCTCTTGGGGGCCGGCGCCTTGCATATCAGGGGCAGCGGGCATCCCTTCGTGCTTAGCGATTCCGGAAAGAATCGATACCTCTCTGTTGTATGATAGGGCGTTCCGCACACGCTCGGCCTGGCTTTTGGGGAATCGAATGCCATATTCGGGAACGTTATTGGCATTTTTGCGTCGTTCGTGTTGTATATCATACCAATGTTGGCCGAGCTCAGCCAATATCCTCTCCCGCGACTCTCTGACTGCCTGGAAGAACTGGGAATGGATCTGAGCTCGCCGCGCGACAGCCCACCTTTCTGATGCTTCTATTTTAAGCTCTAGCTCCCGATCCGCTATACGGAATCTCTCGTCTCTCCGAGCATCGACGCAACTCATCATAGCGAGGTAATCAGGATGTGTTGGGTTGTCGGATCGCAGCATTGCTTCTTCTCTATTTAATTGTTCCATGCGCTCCTCGTAAAGTCTAGAAACCAGTTAGTATCGATGATCGACAGAATAGGGAGAACGAGATCGAACTTTTCTCGGAATGTGGCAAAACGTTTCTCAATCCCACCAAGTTGCTCCAGGGCAATCCTTTTCCTTTCAACTATGGCGGCGGAGTCAGTGTCTCTGTCCAGGGAAGTTGCCAGTGGCCGTTCCATACGTTCTTCTTCGTTTTTTTGCGCCGCCTCTGCTTCTTCATCCACGTCGACCTCAATGTGCTCATCCTCGCCCGTACGCGCTTCGTCGTCCTCGGGTACTATCTCGTCTATTGACTCTCCAGTGGGTGCATCTGGTTCAGTTATTCCATCGGCGCCTTTGGATTTTCTCGAACTGCTTCGGGTTTGTTTCCTAGCATTAGCACGCTGCTCCAATTGGGCTTGCTGGACTGGTTCGTCTGGTTCAGGTTCATCGTCGCCCACTATGGTGTCGATAACTTCATCGACAGAGTACTCTCTGCTATTGGTATTTAATGACGGGTCGTCGTCATCCAACATAGTCGCATCGCCGTCTACTACCGTCAGATCCGCAGTAGCAATGGAGTCAGTGCGTTTCCTAACGGGGCGGTCCTCGGTCGCTTGGGCAGGTAGAGAACCGCGCTTCCGCTTCCTGCTTTCCGCCTCCTGCGTTGCGGCTGCTTCGGCCAATATATCTAATGTAGGCGACTGCAGCTTCTCAGGGCTTTCTACCGGCGGTGCGGGGGGGCTGGAGGCCATAGAGACATCGTCAGATGATGAGGGAATGTCGTGATCGTCGTTGTTTCGGCCAACTACCTTGATGCCAAGCCGTAGCTTGCTCGGGGTTCGCTCGTATACCGTCGTGTTCGCCATTCGGTCGAGGACAACGTCTTTGTGGCGCGTGGCCTGCTGGGGGGTATCATAGAGACGCTCCGTCTCGGCTTCGGTGTCATTCGCATCAGACTGGTTGTCGGGAAAGCTGAAGGTGTCGTTTTCGGCGGCGGCCAAGTGCTCCCCGTCACGTAGCCCGTCGAGGTCGTCATCTTTGTCCTCGACATCGCTCAGGGGGCTAGACCCATCGTCGTCCGACAGAGGTTCGATCTGCGGGGGAGGGATCGAGAGCGGTGGCGGCACCGTGTCGCCTGTTGCCATGGCGAAGTCGAGAATTTATTCCGTCGGTGGGCTAAGACGATGTCGACGCAAAGCAGTAACTGTATTTCGAAAGTCGCCTTAACAAAGCTCGGTCGAAATGTTGGTGTCGCGAGGGCCTAGCGAGGATTGAATTTTCGAAGGCTATCAAAAGACAGAGAGAGGAAGAGCTCGGAGGTTCGGTCGTGTTTAGCATGAGATAAAAAAAGTCGAGCCAGTGTAAGTATGTAGAATAGTTGCGCAGAATGAATAACTCTCAAGGTCGGCAGGATCGATCGCTGCGGAAGAGTGAATGTCAAGGTAAGTAGACAAGAAGGAGAGAGTCGGTCGATCACGTTGCGCTCGCTGCTGCAGGAGAAGAAGACCTAACCAAAATCCGGCCGCTGGCTGCGCGCCCCAATGACCCCAAGTCGCTTGTTACGTTACGGCATTTGGCGGCCGAGTGTAGGAGGGCCGGTATCGATAAGCCACCATCATACCACAGGCACCCTATCCCTTTCCTGGAATTAGGTACCTACTAAGGAAATACCTACCTAGGTATCTCGGCTATACAACCCCTGAAATAGTCCGACCCGACCCACGTATCCGTTGCTAACAAATAAGGGTGTAAATAGGTGAGCATCTGCTCTCAAATGGACCGTTTTTTTAGTAGGTACTGACTGCATAAATCTGCGAGCGAAATTATCACGAGGTTACATAACTGCTTCACACCGAACTTCTATCTACTGCCAACATGAAAAGAGACATGTACCAAGTTGTTATATATAACTACCCTCTCTAACCCAAAATAAAATAACGGTAAATAAATCCAATACAGCAAGGATCCACCGGTTTTTCTCTTCAGTTTTCCCCCCACAAGTTTGCTGTGCTTGTACGCAGATCCTTAGCCCCCATTTTAGCATCCATACAAGTAAAGTAGTATGCTAACAAACAACACTCTTGTTCATCCAATGAACTCAACCTTCAGAAAGAAAAAAAAAAAAAAAAAACACCTCGTGACATGCGGAGCTATCGTCTTTATATCTCGGAAAGTAATATTCCTCAGGACTATGGGCGCTTAAAAGGATGGGCCTCGGTATTAAAGACGTAGTCGTCGAGACTGATAAGATCTGGCGGCGAGAAGATCAAGTAAAAGTACTTGAGGGTCTCAGATAGCCAGAAGCTCTGCGTGGATAGGTCAGTGAAGAGTAGAGAAACGGGTATCGAGCTTTTTATGATCACGCACTTCCATGGAATCTGTCTTCTCCGTCTCCGAGCCGTCAATAGTCACATCTGCGATGGCTGAGAACGCCAGCCCGGTTTCGGTCGCCTTCCTGATGGATTGAAACATGCGCCATGCGATCTCCTGGCCTGCGTTAGCTACCGTGGTAGGCGAATCAAGAGAACCGGGGGGGGGGAATGTAATTCACAAACCTGGTACTCTTCTTTCCCCGTTATGCGGTACATGTAAAACACGCTCTCGATGGCCTCGGGCCGTAAAATGTAGCGAGGGTCTCGAGCATTCGCGAATCCCTCTGGGAGTATTTGACCTCGCTGTCCCGAAAAAGTCTCCCCCTCCCACGAACATGCTGCCTTGGTGGGACACGGTAGGAAACCACATATCTCAGGCATTATCCCTGACGGCATGGCATCGTACGCCCAAACGCAACCGCGCGTGATCTTCTCTCCAACCTCGACATGATCCGGAATGTTGAATAGCTTGCCGCCAAGGCCAAACATCCCTACGAGAATCAACCTGTCAGCATAAAACCTCCGACAAGGCGAGGAAACATTCCCCTACCTCCGACAAAACAAGCCAAGTGTTGCGCTTCGGGTTGTAGGTCGATTCTGCCATCGTCCCTCACCCACACGTTTCCCGGGATCAGTATATCATCCGGGTCGGGAACCATTGGCCTGAAGAGCACATGAGCGATCACCGTCTCCATGGCACCCCGATATAGCTTTTCATAAACGGGTTCGAGCCCACCTAGCAGGGCGTATGTTTTTGGGAACATCTCGTACATGGAATCCGCGAGGGCGCCGAGAGTAAAGCCTTCTTCATTATCAAAAACGAAATTTTGCAGGTCGAGAAAAGTTGGCCACATGCCTGGCAACCTGGTGGCGTTTTGAGTCTGGTCGAGCATCTCGGTGATCCGGTCGATGGCGTCGTAATACTTACTTTCGCCTGTTAATTGAGCGAGCCGAGTAAATTCGAGAGAGGAAGATGTTGTAGATGCGGAAGGGTCGTGAGTACCGGCGCGTAGATCTCCCGATTTCGCCAACTCAAAATCGAGCCAAAAGGGTGGCATTCGCGTTGGCGTATCAAAGGCCATGTATAGCATATCGCCGAGCTCAACCGCCTTTCGCAGCAGTACCGGCTCGTGGCTGAGATCGTACGCACTCAGAAGCCCGCCCAAGTGACGAATGGTAGTTTCGAACCAGTTGCAAGCCGTTTCCTTTGTATCCGACCAATCGATCCGGGCGGCTGCAGCGACAGCATCGTAGAAGTCGTCCTTTAGATCCATGATCCAGAGACTGTCTAGAGAGTCGACGAGAGTAGCGGCCCATCCGCCAAAGGTGTCCTTTCTCGAGCCCGACACAGGCGTTAACTCATCCGACATCCAGGCGTGCCGCCTATAGCTCGTCCAGCACTTGACAAACGCATCCCTAATCTCGACCCGCCGATCCGCAAGGACCTGACGACGCGCTTTTCCGACCGGGCTTCTGCCGACGCGGAATTGATGCTGAACGGCAGGCAGCTCCTTCGCGCTGCCCCTGGGAGGAGATCTCAATTCGGACGCCGGCACTGGATTCTTCTCCTTTACCATGGACCAATCGAAGCTACTCTTGGTGTATTCAAACCGCGGAGCGTTCTTTGGTGCTGCACCCGGATCACGTGCGGCAAGAACATTTACCAGGGCGCAGAACACCAAAACCGAAGATACAATGGCAAACAGGAGACGAGCCGGCCGCCTCAATAGCGCCCTCATCATGTCGCGCAGTTATTATAGGATCATTTCAAATGGATGATGAAGCGACTTCAACCAGCCTTAAACAAGCATTAGCGCTTTGGGGCTTAGAATCAATTGATGATGTTGAGAAGATTGGTTCGTTGACTTAAAAAAGTGAATAATAAACAACGTATCACCCTTATATGTGTATATGTAGGTACATGTCCGCCCGCTTTTAACACAACATGGAACATGGCCAGCGCCACCTTAACTCTTCGCCCTCCCTGTAGATAAATTAAAATTTACGGTACATTGTCTAAGACATACTCAAGACAAACCCACATGAGCTCATCCAATAAACAACCAACTATCATGATATAACTGCCAGACTTCCTACAGTTAGCTCTGCCCAAGACCGTCACGAGGCCGCACATCAGACCACACAGGAGATATATATATATATAATAAATAGAGAGTCGCTACCACGTTGTAGCCTGTCTGGCTGTTAGAGCATGATTTAATTTCTTAAACCTCTAGTTGGAATGCTCTCTCAGTCAACTGGGCCTGCTCGCAAAGCACCATAGTCGCAGCCAATTTTCTTTGGTGCTGATCCGCTTGCTCATCTACACCATGTCTTGCAAAGAAACCGAGCCTCTGGCATTCCCGATCACCGACGTCCAAATTCTACCCGACAATTCGGAATCGTTGACGAAAGGAATCCCGGCCGGTGTTGGCACCCCGCGCCAGAACATAGTTTTCCTTCCGTGGCCGTAAGTCTGCCTGGAATCGTATCTTGGGGACTGCTGAGAATTTGACAGTTAGCATTGTAGAGAGCTCAACAACACTTGGATATACGATGAGCGGCCTTACTGCGACGCTTCGATCATATTTAACGATGTAATATGTCAAGTGCGGCGTGGTAATCTCTATTCTGAGGCGAATTCGTCGTCCTTCCAGAAAGTCGAAGATATCCCCTCGGCGGGCGGCGCCCCCATCGAAACGCAAGGAAAGGGAGCCGAGCTAGGCATCGACACTCTTCTTACTTCAAGCCTTGCCGTGCAAGATGGCCTGGATATCGGTACTGTAGAGGTTTCCGGCACCTTCCCCTTCGGCGTGCCAAGGTTATCCTGGGATCACGGTTACACCATCTCCCACGCGATGGGCCTGGGCTCGAACTCAACGCTACTAAATACCCTAGTGCGTACGGGTCAGATCAGCTCGCGCGTGTGGTCCATCTTTTGGGGCCGGATGTGGGTAGACCCCGAGGACGCGGTGGACGGGAGTCTCGTCCTAGGCGGGTACGACGAGCGGAAAGTCATTGGCAGAAACTACACGCAACCGCTGGACTTCAGCGATGCTACTGGATGCTGGACGGGTATGAAAGTCCACATTTCGAGTGTGAGGCTTAATCTTCGGACAGGCAAGGACGTCGAACTTCTCCCTCCGAATTCCGCCGTAGACTCGTGCGTAGTCCCACAGCGCCAGCTACTCTTCGAGGGGCCACAGTTTATAATCGACGCCTTTGAAGATGCAACAGGGATGTCTAATATCGGGAGGTCTTTTGGGCTGCATTGGTCCTCGTATCTGTTCGAGAGCAACAAGGGTGTGGATATGTAAGTCTTGGACGCTGGACGAGACACGGCTCAGGCGGGGGTGTACCGTTGGCAATAATGGTGTTGGAATTCTTAACTAACAAGGTTCTTTGCAGCTTCGATGGCGACATGACCATATCTCTGTCATCCGGCCTCAACGTCCGCATACCAAATAATCAGTATCTGGTGCCGTATGTTACGGTCGACCGGAGCGGCACTCGGGTTTTCAACACCTCACAACGAGAGTTCCTGTTCAACGACGTGTACGATAATCCGAGCACGCTAGGGCGCTATTTTCTAACTGGAGCATATCTCATGGTGAACCACGACGCAGGTACATTTACAATGTGGGCGGCGAACCCTGTCCGTGAGAGCACACTGGTATCAGTCGCCTCAACAGACGCCGGAACGAATTGTGACAATTCTACTCAGCCCAGTGCATCTTCCGACGGCAGCAACACCCCGGCATCAGCTACTTTATCGGCTGGTCGCATAGCCGGCGTCGTGATTGGAGCCGTGGCTGCATTTGTTATTATCGGCGTTGGAGTGTATTTCCTTTATGCCAGAGGAAGACAGCGCAATAAAGTAAGCGATCCGATAAGTCCTTCAAACGCGTCACCTGGCGAGAAGGACGCGTCTGGGGTCCCTGAGCAGCCACATCATCATGAGGTATCATATGAACTGCACGACGGCGTTGTACCAGAGCTCGCCGGGGACGAGGGGCCTTCCGGAGATGTTCCGAAGAAATGATAGTAATTTAATGGCTATCTCGGGAAAGTGTCCGCGGGAAAATGGCTCAAAGTTGAATAATGCATGTTTACACTGATTAAGAATAATGATCTACTTTAGATAAACGATATAGCTCTGTTACGCTTGGAAAATATAAGTTAGAGCAAGAGGGTGAAAGGATGAAAAGGCACCTACTCTACCTAGTTATGTAGGTAGTTATTAGGTACTGTTGTTTTATCCAACCTTATTAGGTTAGATAGATTGTAGATGCATAATTAGGTACCTAGGTGGGTACTTATGGAGAGGTACCTGAGCAGGCAGATACTTAGGTACCTAGTTGTACATAGTCCCGATAACGCATGCGATAAGAGAACTTGAAGTATCTAGGCTCGTCCTTCTTGGAACTTTTTCTACCTGGGTCAAGCACTGTCAAGGTGCTCCTGCGATTGTGTTCACCTTGCGCGATCCACAGAGAATCGACGGTTATAAAATCGACGCATAATGGCGAGAACGTAGGTAATATATATCTACATACGGGCAAATCATTGACATCCGTCCCAGCAAACTCAGCCTGGTAGCTCCAAGCAAAGCCATAGACCCCACCCTCGACGCTCTCTTCGCAAGCAGTGTAGGCGCACTTCACACCACCCGTCATTCCCTGATCTAACCGTACCGTGCCGTAGTCTGGCCCTGTGGTAGCGCCTTCCAAAGGACGATATGCAGAGCTGCCCTCGAAGAAAGAGCCTCGGGTCGTAGAGCTACGGGGGAAAAGCGATTCCGCCGTCGAACCGAGCGATGACGAAGTGGAGGAAGGGAAGGATGCCGACTCTTTGAGCGAGTTAGAAGACGATGAAGAAGGGGATGCGGACGACCACGAGGCCGAGGACGAAGAAGAGGAAACAGGGTCCGATGCGAGCGAACAACCGACGGCAAACCTACGCAAAGAGCGCAAGAGGAAGCGAAGAGACGAGCACGATGACCTCGAAGGAAAGTACATGCGCAGACTGGCTGACGAGGAAGAGAAGGAGGACCGACAAGAGAAGCGCCGCAAAGGCGAAGCTGGCGAGGCCCTCGAAATCCCAGCCCCTCAGGGGTCAGAAGATGCAGAGGCCAAGGAAGACGAAGAAGACGACGAGGACGAGACCCCGTTAGTTCACGAGTCACTTCAAAAACCGGAAGCGCATGGCGATATCGAGCTTGACAAAGCGAACCGCACCTTATTCCTCGGAAATGTGTCTATCGAAGTCGTCACGTCTCCCAAGGCGAAGAAGCTTCTTATTTCCCATCTCGAAACCCCCTTGTCCGAACTCGACTCTTCGACTGGCCCACACAAAATCGAGTCTATTCGATTCCGGTCAACCCCGTTTTCTACCGGTGCCAAACCCAAGCGCGCGGCCTTCATCACTAAATCAGTCATGTCTGCCACTACTAAGTCTACAAACGCCTACGCCGTCTATTCCACCCCGCTGGCGTCTCGGACCGCCCTCAGGGCCCTCAACGGGTCGGTAGTTTTGGATCGGCATCTACGGGTAGACAGCGTAGCCCACCCGGCTGCAGTTGACAATCGGAGGTGTGTCTTCGTCGGTAATCTTGGTTTTGTAGATGATGAGACAGTGGTCAACACAAACGCCGAGGGAGAGACGGTTACGAAAAAGAGACATAAGGTCCCCGCTGATACAGAAGAGGGGTTATGGAGAATATTTGGAGAACACGCGGGCAAAGTCGAAAGCGTCCGCGTTCCCCGTGACGACAAGACCAGGGTTGGGAAAGGCTTCGCGTATGTCCAGTTCTACGACGAGAACGATGTTGAATCGGCCCTGCTTTTGAACGAGAAGAAATTCCCTCCCATGCTCCCGCGACCGCTGCGGGTATCTCGAGCCAAAGACCCGCGCAAGACCGCCTTGGCCATGGAGCGTACATCAAAAGCGCGGCTAGCTGCTCCTAAAATCGCGGATGGCAAACGCAAAAGCACAAAGTACGTACCGAAAATCACCCCGGAGCAGCAGTCTCAGGCAGGCCGTGCCGGAAAATTATTCGGTCACGCCGCGGCAGCCAAACGCCAACGCGAACTCAGAGGAGATCGCCGAAAACCCCGTGAGCACCGAGAGCCCCGAGATATGGGCGACAAACCGCGAGAGAACGGCGACGGCATCAAACCACCAGAGCAGTTCATCTTTGAAGGCCGTAGGGCCAGTGCGAAGGACGGCAAACCCAAGGACCTAAAGTTTGGTAAGACCAAGGGGAAGAAGGGACCTGTAAAAACGAGGACCAAGGGTCGAGGAGCACGCAGAGCCGCTGAATGGCGGGAAAGCAATACATCATAATCAAGTGCCAGATCGGCCATTTATTACAAGTAGTCTTGACTGAAACAATAATACCGATTCATAACAACTTGCTTTACTCGGGCACATTATTTATCATCATCTTAGGGACGGGAAGTGTAGGAAACTTAAGCCGTGGATATATTCATTATATGCTAGTGTATGTTGTCCTGACCCCTAATGCCGTCCCCGGACGGTGTTAAACCTACCTTCCCTACCGTGGTAAGAGCGCCATATGAACCACTCTGCCTCCATCATCCGCCGTACACACCAACATCTTCACTCCTGTCCAGAAACACTCCAGCGTCCTCCCCCCTTCCGCTCGCCCCAATCTTTTCCATCCGCCCAAGTCGAATTACAGCATAAACGCACCAGCAAACCCGACAGCACCCGCGAGGAAGCTAACAAGCAACGCGCCCCCAGAGTACCGCGCCGCGGCACTCTGGCCGACGGGGGCCGCGATGCTCCCGTTCCCGTTAAGGGGCACGGCGGCGCTGCTCGTCGCGCCGGCGAGGGCGCCGCCGGTCTGGCTCGCCTGGTCCTGCGTGGCGGTCGTCAGCACGTCCGTGAGCACTCCCGCCGCCGACGACGACGACGACGACGGCTCCGCGCCGGGCAGAGGGAGCAGACTGGGCGACGCGGAACCGGACGTCTGGCCGGGAAGCGGCTGCAGGCTGGCGCCCGCATCCTCGGACGCGGTGGCGCCCGGCAGCTGTTGCAGCGAGGAGGAGCCCGAGGGAAATAGGCCTTCTAGCGCACCACCACTGCTGCTGCTGCTGCTGCTATTCGTAAATAGACCGGACCCGGCGCCGGCGCTGATCTCGCCCAGCGCGGCGGAGTTCGTGGCCGTGGCGAAGGTCGTGGGTAGGCCGACGAGCGAGCCGGACCCGGCGCCGGTGCCGGGGAGCGGCTGGAGGCCGGCGCTGCTGCCGCTCGTCGCGGTTGCCGCGACGCTGCTGGCGTCTGCCGGGACGCCCGAGGCGAGGGGCGTCTCGGAGGACAGCAGCAGCGGGGCCGCGGTCGTCTCGGTGCCCGCGCCCGCGCCCGCGCCGATGGTCTGGAACCCGCCGATGGAAGGGGTCCCCGCCGCCGCGGTCTCGGTGGCCGCGGGCGTCTCGAGCGCCGCCGACGTGGTGGCGGTGTCGATGGCGGTGTCGGCGCCCGCGATGGTGCTGAACCCCGCCACCGAGGTGAGGGCGGGCGCGGCGGCGGCGGCGGAGGAGGAGGAGGAGGAGCTCGGCTCCGCGACGACCGCGCTCGACTGCGCGGCGGCGGCGGTGCTGGTGGTGGTGGTGGTGGCGGCGGTGTCCTGTCCGGGCAGCAGGACGAGACCCGCGGACGGGTCGAGCAGCTGGGGCCCCGGGATCGACACGAGTGGTGTCGCGGTGGCGGACTATCGCTCCGCGTTAGCCTAGCTCCTTTCTCTTTTTTCTGTGCGAGGACGACAATTCTCTCTCTCTCTCTCTCTTTCTCTCTCTTGAGCGGGCCATTCCGCCAGGGGTGATAAAGGGTTTTAAAAAAAAAGGGGGGTAAGGAACTCACCTCGGACGCAATCTCTTCAGCTGCGGCGGTCGTCTCGACCACCACGGGCGTTTCGACGGCGGCGGCCGATGATGTCTCGACGGCGACGGAGCTCTGGACCGCGGCTGCTGACGACGACGACGACGCCGTGGCGCCGGCGCCGGCGCCGGGCAGGGGCTGCAGGTCGCCGGAGGTAAGCTGCTGGCCTGGCAGGGCCACGAGGCCCGCCGCCGCGCCAGCGCCGCCAACGCCACCGCCTGCCGCGTTCTCCTCCCTCGCGGGGCCTTCCACGACCTGGCCCGCACCGTCCGCGTTCTCCTGCTCCGGGCCTCCGCCGGGAGGGAGCGGGCCCCCCTGCTGTGGTGGCAGCGGCACCAACGCGCCGCCGGGCCCCTGTGGCGCCTGCGGCCCGAGCTGGACGGCGTTCACGTCGGCGTTCCTCGCCTGGACGGCGGCGGCGGCATGTGCGCCGCTTGCCAACAGCAGCGCCAGCGTGGCGGCGAAATCTGTGTGTCTCATGGTGGTGGCGATGGATAGATATGTATGCGTGAGTATGCCCGCCTCGGGGCTGTTTTTTTCTTTCTTTTTTTTCACGACGGCGGAATCGACCTCACTCCACGGCGTAGATAAATTAAATTGTCGTTTGGCCCTATATATCGAGGTAACCAGGCCCCAAAATGCCGCGATGGGATTATTAACGCTATGAGGAATCGGAATCGGTAGGGAACGTGGGAAGGTTGGTTCGACTGCTCAACAGTGGGAGAAAGCTGACCAGCAGGCAAGAGTTAAAAAGGGAAGAGGTATATAGCTTTGATGGGGGGAAAAAAGAGCGACTTGCGCGAGAAGCAAAAAGAAAAAAAAATGAATGGGAGAAGAGAAGATGACCAGCAACGAGAGGGAAAGGGGGTCTTGTGAGCTACAGGTAAAACCCGGGAAAAGAGAGAAAGACGGCAGAGGCGGTTTGATACTCCTGAGTTGTGATCGAGTCTTATGGGATCCCGTTCTTCCTCGATGGCAAATCACTATTGCTACATCTCTCCCCAGCTATCTCTCTCTCTAAGGTCCCCTCGTAAGGTTACATGATGCTCCTCTCGCTTTCCGTGATCTGCGGCGAGGGAGGTTTGGAGCCGCGGTCATCGTCCCACCGTGGGGGCTGGCTCATAAAGCCGGCCGTCCCTCATTTGCCGCTCAGCGAGTGGCCGGCTGGGGCGCGATTCTACGATCAAACCTTTATATCCCGGCTTCTTGGATGAAACAGGATATATGCCGTGAGCCTTGTTCTGGAGCGCGACGTTTTCCGACACGTCAAGATCTGCGTTCCATCGCGGGATGATGGTGTGTATAGTACTCTCCGTCTCAATAGCAGGAGGGTAAGGCATCATCAGCATGCAGGCGACATACCCCTGGAGAAGAAATTTGCATCTTTTAACACCGTTGAGATTGCACTCCCTCAACGTTGGGAGCCAGGCTAGGTACATATGTAAACACATGGAAGCGTCCCAAAGAGAAGACTTTGATTCTGGTCTTTTCATTCGAGCCGTCATACGGTAGAACCGACAGCTAGGAATAAAGGCGATATAAATACAGGGAATGCGATCCGTTGCGCATGCTCGTAGCAATGCGGCTAAAGGTCAGCCGAGATGTGAAACCGTCAGTCTCTCGGGGCATGTCTCATGTTCTTATCCGCTGGTTTTGGAGGTCCTTGGCACTCGCTATCCTCCAACGACCACTAAGAGGAGACGGTGACCTGTAAGACATAGGTATGTACCTAACGGTCGTCTAAAAATATCATGTTAGCATTATTCTAGCTTTTGGTATCTTACTATCGAGTGTTTGTTGGTGTTATCATACTTCTGCGCATATCCTTAGACCAGTGGCTGACATGTGCCAATTCATTCACGATGAAAAGTGCAGAAGTGGAATAGGTCCTAGTGCAAGGCGACTACTCGAAAAAAAAAAAGCATGAATTGGTACCTCGGAAGCTCAGCTAATAATATAATGATTGACCCTCATGGCTCGCGGCATTATTGTCCCGACACCGCCGCAAGCCCGTACGTAGCCTTTTCGTATTTGATCCCCGTAGACACATACAGCTCCTCAAAACCCACACTATTGTGAGTAGCTTTGACGGAACTGATGTTGGATGGATGATCCATCCCCTTTACCGGAACGCCAAAGCCAAGCAATGCCCAACCTCTCTAGATAACCCTCGGGAAGTACTTATATGGTGTTGTCGGCAGGCGTGCCTCCCCCACCCTGGGTATCCACGCCATGGAAAGCATCACCAAATGCCGAGTCTTCCATGTTCAGATCCAGCCCCTCGCTCATCCCGCCAGGTGTCCCACTGAACCCAGCCAAGGCATCGCCCGCCGAGTTCAAATCTTCCAACGAGCTAAAGTCGTTAGGATCACCGTTGAACCCCGCCGACGGCGTCCCGGCGGCTGAAGGCTGCTTACTAGAGGGGCCCACAGCCCTTAGAGGCCCGGCATCGGCATTGGCATCTGGAGTCACCCCTCCCTTGGGTACTACAACCCAGTCACCAGTGCCTGCTCCGTGATCAGGAGCGGTTCCGCTCGTGGTGTCCATCCCATCCATCCTAACATCGGTGTTTTGGTGGGTGGAGGTGTTGTGTTGGTGTGGTGGTGGGGGGTGAGGCGAGGGGATGTTGAGATTCGCAGGTGTGGCGGCGTTCGAAGGAGCAGACATAGGTGGCTGGGGCGTTGAATTGAATGATGCGCCGGTATGCATTTGGTCGAGAAGACCTGCCGCTGTCCCACCCATGTCAACGTCAGAATCGCCCATCATGAATCCGCTCTGCTGAGAGCCGGCATGCGAAGGCTGGCGTGACATAGCATTGCTTCCGTTGGCGCTGGAGACCGGCCCCCCACTCGTTGAAGCCTGCAAAACATCGGCTTGGATGACGGGCTCAGGAGTAGGTTCCTGGTAACCACCTTGCTGAATTCTTCTTAAATCATGAATGACCTCTGCTCGACGATTAAGGTGAGCTTCCACCTGTGAAACGATGTCGTCAACCTTTCTGGGATGCTTCGCCGGCCAACGACCCGGACTATCCCCGGGCTCGTCTTTGCCCTCTAGACGCAATGTCTCCGTGGTTGAGTCGTCAACAGCGGTCCGTAGTTCCTTTTCGGAGGCGGTGATGAGTGAATTCTGCCTGAACCTAGCCATCTGCCGAGCATGGTCGGCCTCCATTTTTTCGATCTCGGCCTTGGTAGAGTTAATTTTATCATTCACCCGTTTGCGGAATTCGGCCGCTTGTTCGGCATCCAGGTGTGTTGTCGCGGGCTTTGCCTGTGGCTGTGTGGTTGTGCTGGCGTCCTGTGTGTCGAAAATACCTTCTGTCAGGCTCGCGAGCTCGCCCTTAAGGCCAAGGCCCAGATCGGTGAAGCCAATCTGACTCATTCTATACGCCGAGGACAGAATCTCTTCCATCCATTCATGGTTTTGTTTATACCGACTGATGCTCACGTCGCGCGGCGTGAATATGTCGAAGAGGTCGCCGCGAGAGGTATCTTCGTCGTCCTCGAAAACGGGCTCGTTCAATTGGCTATGAGCAGCCTGGTTAGTCCGCGGTCGTTTGGGAGGCGGGCCGGGGGCGGGGGCGGGGGCATGCGGCGGATATGCTATGGCCTGGGGAACGCCACGGCCCGCCGGATACATTGGCTGTCTCGGTGGTTCTCTCGGCCATGCGACCTGCGGCCAATTCACTCGATCACTCAGGATGAACTCCTTGCGCTGGATCTGACCGCACCGTTGAAGGTACGCGCGGGTCTCCATGATGGCGGGAGTGCGGGGGTCGCGCATGATGGCCTGCGGTGGTATGCGTTCGTTGTTCTCGATGGGGCCGTAATGGACGATCCAAAGGCTTGGGTCAACCTGGGGAGCGTTCGGGTTGGGCGCGTGAGGGGGGACCAGGTGGAATCGGCGCCGGGAGTGCGTCGCTAATGACTCGCCATTCGCGTAGCCAGCCTTATGATAATACATCTCGAGGATCTGGAGGCGCGGTCAGCAAAAGTCCAAAGAAGCCGTCAGTATGTAGATCAGTATGTAGAAGGCGCCGGCCAAACTCGTCAGTGACGGGTGGCACCGCGGGCTGATGGCGGGTGTTGGGTGACATACAACACCATTCCCAACCTCCTGTGTAAAGAATTGCTCCTGGGCCGGCCATATAAAGCCGTCGCTGGCGAACATAGGCCCCATCAGCTGCAGGGGCTGCCAGGTAAGGAAGATCTGTCCATTCTCGGGCCTGTCGATGTACGTCCAGGAAAAAGGCGCGGTGTCGCGTGCAATCTTGGGAGCCTGCATCAACCACGAGGTGACTTCGGCGGGCTGGACCTGGGCCTTGTAGGAGTACCGGAAGGTCGAGAGGAGATGCACATGAGGGAGGAGGTCCCGGTGCACGGCGTAGCTGGGATCGTTCATCGTGATCGTGGCCATGGTGCCTCGTCTGCCTCGTCTGCCTCGTCTGCGACGCGAAATGAATACCTCCAAACGAAGACCGCGAGACGAGGACCACGAAACTCGGAATACCGCTTACGAGGGTGACTGCGTTGAATTGGGAGCGCGAACTCTTATGCTTTTCACTAGCTTGCTTAATCGACCTCAAATCTCATGTCTCGTGCTGACTGGGATGAGATGGTGGCGCCAATGGCAACGACGCGGTAATGCTGTTCGTCGATGGGGCGGCGCACCAAGACTTGGAATCGAAATTCAATAGTCAACTATCTACGTCGCGAGACGCTGCGCGGCAAGCTTCCCTCTGGCCAAACTACCTACCTACCTAAGTAGGTATTAGCTCCCTGTGGCGCGGATATTACTAACTGTGGCTACCTAGTGGATAGCGGCCGTGGCTGGTGCTTATCCCGAGCCTTCAGAGGCCCAACCCAACCAACCTCACATCGCATCCCCATAAGCACCCGCGTTGTGCCTTGCCTGAGCTGCTACCCAACGCTATCAGCAGCAGCTCGAGTCGCTCTCGCAGGTCTGTCCCTTACAGAAGACTTTAGAGTTGTAGAACAACAGATGATATCCACATAATCAGAAACGCGCAAGCCACAACTGGCCGGTTCCTTTTCTCGTTTGCTAATCAATAACAAACGACTGCTCAACTCCACCACAGCTAAACGTCACAATAGAGTCGATGCGAAATTTTAATCATTATACAGTTCAGTATTTCCCAACCCATCTATTTAAATAACATCCTTTGTTAATGCACCCCGTGTCATCGGTTTGTTTATTTGCCTTTCGGCCCATGAAAGTCTCTATAACCTAGCCAGTCTCGATACCTTATGCCTGGTATGTCGAGGCAGAGACGTTGCCTCCCCGACCGGTCCAGTTCACGTGGATATCCTTACCTTCCTGGTACTTCTCGCTGGCATGCTCGGGCTTGATTCTAAAAGTGTGAGCACCAAAGTAGTCACGCTGCGCCTGGAGTAGGTTCGCGGGCAGGTCCTTGGTGCGGTAGCCATCGAACCATGACAGTGCGGTGGCGAAAGCGGGAGTAGGAATCCCCAGCAGAACAGCCTTAGAGACAACGTCTCTCCAGCCGGGCTGCGCCTTGTGGATAGCCTCGTTGAAGAAGTCATCGAACAACAGGTTCTTTAGATCTGGGTTGTTTCGGTAGGCCGATGTGATATCCTTCAGGAAGACTGAACGAATGATGCAACCACCTCTCCACATCAACGCGATTGACGGCTTGTTGAGCTTCCACCCGTACTCCTTAGCGGCCTACGCATTTCTCGTTAGCCACTTGCGTTAAGACCAACAGGCTAAGGGACTTCCTACCTCTTGCATAAGCATGAAACCCTGTGCGTAAGAAACGATCTTGGAAGCATATAGGGCTTGCTCAAGGTTGTCGAGGAATTGCTCCTTGTTACCGTCGAAAGTCTGAGTCGTGCCGACGAACTTTAGCTTCCCGGAGGCCTCTGTACGCTCATCCTTGATCGACGACAGGCAGCGGGCAAACACGGCCTCGGCGATCAGAGTGACGGGCATTCCGAGGTCGAAAGCATTTACAGCAGTCCACTTTCCAGTGCCCTTCTGACCAGCCTTGTCCAGGATCTTCTCAACCAGAGCGGTGCCATCCTCGTCGTTGTAGTACATGATGTCACGGGTGATTTCAATAAGGAAGGAGTCTAGTACACCCTTGTTCCACTTAGCCAGGATATCACCAATCTCCTTGTTCGTCATTCCAAGACCACGCTTCATGATATCATAAGCCTAAGGTTATCGGGTTAGTTCCATCGCACAGAATCTAGGCTATCACCATTATCTCTTACCTCGCAGATAAGCTGCATGTCGCCATATTCGATACCGTTGTGAACCATCTTAACGTAGTGGCCGGCGCCCTCGTCACCAACCCACTCGCAGCAGGCCTCGCCGGAACTCTTAGCTGAAATGCTCTGGAAGATGTCCTTAATGTGTGCCCAGGCCTCCTCATTACCGCCGGGCATGATGGAAGGGCCATACCGGGCACCCTCCTCACCACCGGAAACACCGGAACCGACGAAGCGGATGCCCTTCTCGGTTAGGTACTTGGTCCGGCGGTTGGAATCGGGGTAATGGGAATTGCCGCCATCGATGATAATGTCACCCTTCTCTAGGAGGGGAAGGAGAGTCTCAATCCAGTCATCGACGGCCTTGCCAGCTTGGACGAGCAGCATAACACGACGAGGCTTCTTGAGCTTGGAAACAAATTCCTCTGTGGAGTGAGCACCGACAATGGACTTGCCCTTGGCCTCGTTCTCTAGGAAGCGGTCGACCTTGGAAACGGTTCGGTTAAAGGCGCAGATCGTGAAGCCGTGGTCGGCCATGTTCAGAATCAAGTTCTGACCCCTGGTACAAAACTCAACGCGTTAGATTGGGGAAAGCAGCGAGGGGCCTAGGAGAGGGGGGCGGCAACATACATGACGGCTAGGCCGATAAGACCAAGATCAGCACTTTGGAAGAATTAGCATGGCATCCACAACGGATTTGAGGGCGGCGAAGCGCAACGAGAGGAAAAAGCTCGCCTTGCACCGCTAAAGGAGCTGGTGATGTTGGCCAGACGAGCCCTAGAGGACCCATGCTGTTTCAGTGACACATCATGGAGGAGGGGGACGTTTAAGAGAGCTCGGGATGGGCGGCTGGGTCATGCTGCGGAGTTCGATGTTCTTCCTAGCAATCACCATCGCCATCACCGCCGCCGACACCGCTGCCGTACTTCGCTGGCTTTGCTTCTGACCACATCGTTCGGGGCGAATTGGACATCTAACGATGAGGGGTAGACAATGAACACAATTAAACTTACACTGCACCAGACATGGTTGCGATTTATGCTGACGACTAGCTTGCTCAATGGGTAAAGAAAGATGACAAGTTACGAGAACCAATAGCTGTCGGAGACTGGGTGGCTTGAGGTTAGCTTTTGAGGGAAAAAAATATGGAGAGGAAGATGAGAGAAGATGATGGCGATGGGGGGCAGAGGATGCTTTTCTATGATGGAGGGGTAAAAAAATTGGGAACAGCAAATGGCAGAACGGAAACGAGGTACCTATGTAACGCTGATCGCAGGGATAGGCCGAGATTTATTTGTAGGGACAAAACCTATCTGCAGGGAGTGAACTCGGTAAGCAGCGAACTAAGGAGTATAACCCGCCGTCGCTTCCCATGTCATCGTTTGCCCTCCGTAGAGGGAGCAGGAGATACCTGTACGTAGTATGCATGCCAGGACGATGGCGGGGGCTAGTTACTGTCCAAGGCATGGTAGGTGCCAGTATAAACGCACCTAGCACCCCGATACAGTACCCAAGCTTACTCAGATCCACAATCGAGCGAGGAGGCGCTAGACCACATCCAGCACTAGCGGTGGGCCATGCGAGAAGACATGAATTGACTAGGTAGATTTGACGTATCTCTCTAACGCGTCCTGTTACAGCAACGGGCCACCTGCAGACCTCCGTGCGTACCGATGTAGGTTCGCATGAACAAGCCCATCATACAGTAGTGCAGCCGTGGGAGTGACTTGAATCCACAACCCGACGTCCCATAGTTCCGTGGTTGATCTATGCAAACATCTACATATGCTAGGCTAGCGTGAGCCATATCTCAGTCTCTGGCTGCATTAAACAGGGGAGCCTATCACAGCCCTGCAACTGCGCACTGAGTAATGCGGTCTGTGGTCTGAGAGGTAAGTGCCTACCCAGGTTACCACCAAGATGGCCTTGTTTGGGATAGGCTTATGAATGATGTAATTAAGTAATGCTGATAGAGCAATCTTACCGATGGCGTCTACGTGGGGCAGTTTTTGGTCGGAAGCCTGCGGCGAACGGCTTGAAAAAAAGAATTGAGACGATACTCAGGCTCATGTAGTTCAGCTCCTCCCCGTGTCAGTTCGGTTTCGTAAATCCCGAAATCGATGTATTGATTGACCTACATAAATGTCACCCGATTTGCTGAGTTAAAAGATGGAGAGAGACGTAGTATGTACGTATATACGTATATACGTATATACGAGGCCATCTGCTCCTCCAGTACCTTGCTACTACATGTACCCAATCGAGTATGATTATAAATGTACCGTGGTTGGCTGCTTTGATTGGGCAAGGCTTGCCCAAATCTGTTACTCCGAACAGGTATGTACTCAAATAGATATGATGGATATACGAGCCCTGCGTGCGAAATTATCACGCATCACCAGACTTGAACTAGATTGAGATGTTAAAGATACAATTGAGCGTGTAAGCATCTGTCATTTCGTAACTGTTAGCAAGACCGCAGCCTATGTATACGTAGTAAATAGTGCTCGTGTGTATGTTAGATGTACCATCGCCAGAGCTAAGGTACAGAAACGTAGAGCTTCGGGACGGGCGGATAAGTATAGGCAAACCAAGAACCCTAAAAATGTCGCACAGCTGAGTGGCGCTAAGAAGTAGGGCGATAATACCAGCAAAGTAGGTAAGTGCCTAACCTGATACAGGCACTTCCACATGTATACAGATATGTCGGTCAGGTCGTCGACAGATATCAAACCAAGGCACCTGAGTCCCTAAAAATGTGATATATGATCTGGACTTTCATTAATCTACTCTTGGTTAGGTAGGTAGTCAGGGTAACTTGCACACCTACTTAGTTTCATCCATCTCCCCTTCTTACAGTATACTATTTATCAACGGAAATACAGACCGCCAATACAACTAAGTATTTATCCGGCTTTCAAACAAGATATGTGTACATGCTCTTCTAAGCATACTATGTAGGTACTCTCGACTACCGCTATATTTTGTTGGGCATTAGTTACATGTCGGCCCTTTCGGCGGAGTCACGGGCCTTTAGAGAACCTCCTTCAAGGAAGTGGCTTTGTATGTTGGGCCTATAGGATGCAAGCCAGGCGCAGAATGTCACCAAAATCTAGCCCGCCTTTCTGATTGCGGCAATTTCTACCTATCCTCCAAATCGCCGATATGCGTCAAGTTTGTTCCAGGCTAATACTAACTTTTCGCATAGTGTCCCTTGAAACCCAGAAGGTCCCTCGTGAAAGGCATAAGAGATACTTAGAGCATGTCTGCTGGAGAAGGAATATCCCTCCAATAACCTCGTGAGCCCAGAGTGGGGGTTGATGTCAGCACCTATCTACACCCCACCTAGTACACCCCACGAAACCCCCAAATAACAAGCCACAACTGTGCCAAATGTGGCTCTCATAATTGATTGTATGGAGGTATCTATGTACCTACATGACAAGTTCTTATTATCTAATCAAGCACCTAGGCACCTGCATAGGTACCTAAGAACCTACATACCTCAGGCACCAATCCCAACCTTATCTGATAAGCCCTGTCCAGCTTCAGCCTTTTTCGTCATCATGCCAACAAGAGGTAGCTAACCATCAACACCATAGCCAAGATCTCACAGTCTCCCAATTTCCTGATCACAACATACCGCCGCCACACCCCTCAGTACAATCGCATACGTCCGAATAATAGCAAGAGTGGAGGTTTTCCATATTCCAATTCAGAGGTACGTGTAGCCCAGAAACAAAACACAATCGTGTCGGGCGCACAGCAAAGTTCATCATGTCCTATCCGGTCCCTCCAGGCTCGTCCTCCCTTCCGCCGCGCCCTCCCCCATCGAAGGTGTCCGGCTTCAAGCCAGCATTTCGACCCTCCGCCCCGCCCACATCCTACGCGGCCTCCAGTGCGCCGAGCTATGCAGGCACAGGCACACACGCCCACGCGCCGCCTCACTACGGGGCCGGCGCCCCGCCGCCCTCCAACTACCAGCCGTACGGCGCCCAGGGCGGCGCCCCGATGAGCGGTGGCCCATCCTACCCGCAACAAAACGCGTACTCGTATCCCCAGCAAGGCGCGTACCAGCAGCAGAACTATTACGGCGCGCAACAGGCCACGCCCGCCGCCGCCGCCGCCGCCGCCGCCGCCCCTTCGTCCTACGCCGCAGCACCCCAGATACGGAATCCGTTTCCGGTCCCCGGCCAGGCAAGAGCCGATGACTACGACCAGGATATGGCGGCGCAGATCGCGCAGTGGCAGAGTGCATACGTAAGAGATCCGAAGGACGCCGGCAGCGGCGCCGCTGTCGGCGGCCCTCCCGGTCGGCCTGGGCAAGCGGCGAACGGCGCGTCTGCCTACGCATCGGTGGAAGCGGCCAATCGTGCTTCTGAGGCGGCAAATGCCGCGGCCGCGGCGGGCGATAAGAAGAAGACGGTTGTGCGGGCGGGCGGCGGTCAGAAGTGGACCGATGATACACTCCTAGAGTGGGATCCGTCGCACTTACGCCTCTTCGTCGGTAATCTGGCAGGTGAGACGACAGACGAAAGCCTGCTGAAGGCGTTCTCGCGGTGGAAGTCGCTACAGAAAGCACGCGTCATCCGCGACAAGGTGACGAGCAAGTCAAAAGGCTTCGGATTTGTGTCCTTCAGTGACCCCGACGAGTTCTTTGCCGCGGCCAAGGAAATGAACGGCAAGTACATCCAGAGCCATCCTGTTGTCGTCCGCAAGAGTACCACGGAGATCAAACCACAGGTCGTCAAGGATAAACACCACGGTGGCAAGTGGAATAAGAACAAAAACAAGAACAACAAGAATCGCAGCGGTAACGGGAGCAGTGCTGGCGGACGCGAGGATAATTTCGAGCCGCGTCTGGGGCCCACTGGCGGCGGCATCACGAAACCCGGAGCGAAGACGAAAGAAGGGTTGAGGTTACTCGGATGAACTAAGTTGTCAATAACGATGCTGACGGCGAGGCCACATATCAAAGGCCGCATAACTATACGAAGCACAATGGCACCCAGGCACTAGAATGGCACGGGTGTATCGCAGCCCTAATATAATTACGATGGGCTTGGGAATAGGCTACGATACGATAGGAGGATATACCAGTACAAAGCCATGTGTAGATTCACGCTGTAAAGAGTCAGGGGATTAGGAGACCTGCCCTAATAGGCCGGAAATCTAAACTTATGAAACCATCGCTACACGAGCCCCATAGGTACCTAGGTTTACCGTCATCTATCTAGGTCAAGGTGCACAGCTGAGCCACGCCGCTTTCCGCCTGAGTCTAGCTTAAGTCGAGCCTGAGCTAGCCCCTGCTTTTACATATATAAGTAGGTAGTGCCCAAGCTCATTTGCATTGCTCTCAATTGTAATGAGTGTAGAATTAAACGTTTTCGTTGCTTAAGAATAACAAAGTTTTTACTTGGCGACTTCCCAGGAAGTCGGTCTCATGTAGGGTATGTAGGTAAGTAAATAAAGCTAACACGGTTTAATACAGCATTAGGTAGGGATGCAATCTTGCGTAGCCTTATTGATTTATAGTAACAGAATCACCCACTTGCCACTTTGCTATATTGCCTAGGTTTCTGGCTCACTATGGTTGCCCGTGATATTTCTTTCACCGTCCTAGCCAGATGTGGTTTGCCCTAACAAGGGACCTCACATACGTTAAATACCAACCAACCAATCATAATGACTTCGAACCAAGAACGCTAGATCTGACAAATGAGTTTAGGCTATAATATTTCGAGGTAGAAATGTTGAATAGTTTAGCAGAGTTTTAACCAGCATCAATATAAATGGCAAAACAGCCTGACCGTCTCTCCCTCTCAGCCGCCGTTTGCATCCTGTTGCCCCCCCCCCTCCCCACGTCTCTTCATCGTCTTGCTCACTTAATACCTTTCAGCGATGTTGCTCATCGCACAGGCATCAGAGTGGTATTCACCATCATAGTGGGTGAGTTTGGTTGCGTTTTACGTCAAGGCCAAGGTGCTCCAACGCCATCGCGAGGACCATACATAACCTTAGCATCTTCAAAGCCGAGTAGCATCCCGAACCCCATGATCTCCTTTTCAGTTTATCACTCCCACTAACGATCTCGTCAAGGTCCATTCCGTGCATAAATAATTCATCATCACACGCGTGCCTAAGCCGTCCTACAATCTATCTCCACGGTTTACAGCTACGTTTATAGGCTCGCGTGAGCTTCGAATGCATATCGAGCTCATAAAGCGTACTATAACGCCAGAACAATCGGTGCTAACTCAACATTTTTCATTATTTGAGGCTAGCGCCCGAAGGACCCCTCGAGCATATCAACAACGGAAATTGGCCCCGTGTTCTGAAGTTAATGTCGAGAGTAGCTGAGTAGGCAGTAGATCACGACCCTGGGCTGAGATTCACAGAGTGAGGAGCGGAACTCCGTCCTGGGGCACAGAACATGATATCTGGAACGACATATATAAACCTGACAGCTCAAACAACCATAAATCAAGTTTTGGGTCATCAGTGGTGCCAGGGGACTATTTAAGCAGCTTGTTATAATGGCTACAAGGGTGGAGGCGATGGGAAACTGGGAAGCCAATGTATCTTCTAAGTCGGTATTAGTCAGTATAGCAATTCGTCTTTTTCGTTACCACGCCATTATGTCCCGTGTTACAATCTAGTTCATAAACTATTCGCCTTTCAGAAAAGTCAGCTGTCAACGCGTCATAGTCGCCCCCTCCAAAATATAGAAGAACCCGAACAAATATGGTTAGAAGTTGACACAATGCCGTGAATACCTGCCTCCATTTGATGGCATAGTTGAAGGGATGACAGAATTACTACCGGATAGGAGATTCGCAGTTTGTTTGATATGCACCACCTGCATTGCATTGCCACTGGAAGCTCTTGTGGTGTCGACAGTATGACCACGGCTGAAGCTATCTGGTACCACTCGCCGGCCTTGAAGAGCGTCTTTGCGTCTGGCAACGCACAGAGCAGGCAAAACTAATGAATTAACACAATAAAAATAAAAATAAAAATAAAATAGAATAACCTCTTGCTCCTTTCTCCGTACTTATAAATCATCGTACCATCAACGATGCTATTACGTCGAGCCATCCTCGCACATGCAACGATTTAAAGAACCCCTTTTTGACGCATGATCACCCGCGGTGACGTCCATTCCAAATGACCGTCGACCTACTTCTGCTACCTGTAGACACACTGTTGAGGCACGCTGCGTACGTAGATCGGATGTTAAATCAAGTTCTAATGCAATTACACAACAATTCTATATAGCGGGTATCCCTTATTCGCTCGCTTGTCTATGCTCATTCATCTGGAGTCCGCCACTGATGCTATGTTAATTCTTTTCCCCGTTCGTCTGATTGCATTTCCCAACTCTCCCGGTCGTTCCTTTCCGGAAAGGCCGAGGCTTCATGGCAGTCACTTTGATGCTTGATGTTTCTAGCAGATGAGAAGCTTTTATCCAGACTCCGCTCCTTTAATGCTCCTTAGTTCTTATCAGGTCAAAGTCAATGTTGGCCATTCCTAGTCCGCAGTCGTCCATATATACGCCATATATCCTGTGACAGTATTCTTGTATAACACATGTGATGAAGAGGAATTTTAAATGACAGATCTTAATCCTTGCGCTGGCGATCTATCCGAATTTGTCTGCCGTCCTCCTGTGGCTTAGGTGTCCTGGGTTTGGGTATTAAATCGCCGTCAATCGTGATGTGGTTCCCCTCGGTGTCACTATCCTCCCCGTGCGTTAGGAGTCCAGCGTCCTCCTCATCCGACTCGCTCTCTCGCTCAGTGGATGAGTCTGAATGCTCCTGTTGGTATCCCTTGGTATGGGCGTCCACCTGGGCTTCTCTTCGCATTTTACTAAGCTTGATATAATTGTAAGAAATAATAGCGACAAGTGTCACCAGTAGACCAGAAATGTTGATAGGCGTGAGTTTATCATCGAATACGGATGCTGCCACTATGATCGTGACGACCTCCTTAAAAATGCCGGCAATCGAGAGAGTGACGACACTGCTTCGCTGCAGCAGAGCGAATTCACTGGCGGTCATAAGGAAGGCTATCGTCCCGGGGAATAGAAGGAGCAACGGGGCCTTCAAAATACCCCATTCCTCAGTTAGCTTCATGAAGGCGTCCCAGAAACTCGGAAAGCCCTCGACGGGAACGGCAATAAGCAATAATGTTGCGAACATGATTGGCGTGAGAAAGAAAATGCTAGAGAATGGGTTCGATGTGGCGGGGTGCCTTAGTAATAGGATTTGGGTCAGACCCCAGCGGAATCCGGAGAAAAACGCGGAGGATAGTATGAGAAAGAACCCGCCGAGATGGAACTGGACCTCGCCTGCGACCATCATAATGACGCCGGCAGTCATGGTCGCAATAATCGCGACCAGCCGCCATGTTGGCGTTTCTAAGCGGAAGAGAAAGGCGAATAGCAGTACAAAGGCGAGGGCGGATGATTTACACATGGCTGTATTGAGGTTAGCTCTCTTGCCCCTACCTGTAGAGCCGCCATTGAGACTTACTATAGAAGGTAAGGGTAATGAATTTTAAGGATGTGTTGCCCAGTCCAATGTCAAGGCCCGTGGCTGTTCCACATGGGCCTATCCTCGTAAGATAGAAAATTTTGGTCATAACTGGTCGGTCTGGCTCGGATTCGTGCCTTGATCGACCCAGGTCGGAGCCGCGCGATGTGTTGCTGGGTCGTAGAGATGGTATAAAGTATAGCACTAAACTGGCAAGGGAAAATTGCACTAGCATGTGCATTGATGTCGTGAAGAGAGGGAAAGGGAAGTTGAGCTGGCCGGAATCGAACATCCATTTGTTATACTAAACGGCCCGTATGTCAGCACAGCTTGAACTGAATACCCAGCGCTCGGCCAAACTTACCAGTGAAATCGACAATGAAAATATGTACCAGAGCCCGATCAGGACAGCATTGATGGCCAATTTTCGGATGACGTTCCGATCCGCCTCCTTGCGTTCCTCGTCCGTGAGGTTATCCCGTGCAATCCTCTGATCTAACCGCGTATTGCGTCGTCTCTTGTCACGTTTCCGACGCTTATCTTGCAGGGTCAGCCCGGTCTCCTCGTCGTCGTGTAGATCCTCATCCGACAGAGCGTCGTTGTCTTCGCCATCAGCCCGACCATTGGGCCCCAAGCCATGGGGCGCCAGGCCATTCTCCTCCGATATCTTGGGCTCCGTGTCGCCTGGGGCTTTTATGCTTGCGGCACGTGGCCTCCCGGTCCGGGAACCGGATGGCAGGGACGCGTTCAGGCTGGCACTCAAGGTACTGCGGCGGCGCCGGTGGCTGGCGGGGGTTATCGCGTCCATCTCGATATCTTCAGGTCGGCGATGGGCGGACGAGGAAGGCGAACGACCACCATCGGAAGGCCAGTCGATCTGGAAGCTGGTAGTGGCGGAAGATGCAGACGGAGGGTTGGAGGGATCGCTGCTCGGCGAGGGAGGAACAAGGACACCGCTCACGGACAAGGAGTCGGGGACGGGGCGGTGGGACAGGGAGCGAGCCGATTGATGGTAGGGCTGCTGTGAAGATTGTTGCCGATGGGTCTGTTGATGGATCTGTTGATGGGTCTGACCAGACAAAGGGGGCGACATTGTTTGTTATGTATGTATGTATGTATGTATGTAGTGTTATGTAGCGTTGTGTAGCGCTATGTAGGTGTGTGTATGTAGCTGTAGTATAGTTATGTAAGTAAGTACGTAGTGTAGTTATGTGCACTATTAGTTATTACTATTAGTGAACGAATAGGAACGACCAAGGTCGGGGAACGGGAACGCAATACAGCGTAGCGTCTTGGGCGCGACCACGCTGTGCCGTTTCCGAAGTAGCAAAAAACACAAACAAGAGTATCCAAATGCCATCACCAGGATCACGGAGTCGTGTAGTGTAGTGTGTAGTGTACAGCGCCGTACAGCGTATAACTAATGGCGGTCACCGGAGATCAGAGACAAGCATAACGAACACGATGCTCCAATGATCACCCGCGGCTGGGACGGGGTCTGCACGGGGAATGGGTAGAGGCTGCAGACTGTGCATACGGGGATCCCGGTAAGGAAAGGCCCTGGGGTCGGCCAAGGGGAACCAAGGGAACTAGACCACAGGAAAAACGGTAGAAATAAGATAAGTCTGGGGACAGAGGCTCCCTTGGGGTCCAATCGGGGCGAGATTCTCTGAGATGCCGGCGGGCTAGCTTATAATTGAGACTGCCTACTTGTAGTGCATGTACACTAGTACCTACCTATCTACCTGGTAGTATGCACAAGTATATAATGTAGTACAAGTATGTAATGCAAGCAGATAGATGCCATCTTCAAGACGAACAAACAGTATGATTTAACTACCTACCTACACATAACTAAATGCCAGGTAGGTACACGGTTAGTGTACAGAGTATATACTAAACCACCTAAGTACCTACTTAGGTAGTGAACAGTGACAAGCATGAAAAGATAGTTATCCGCCTCGTCGGTCACCGCAGATGAAAAGCGGGCCAGTTTTAGACAATGTCCCACCCTGGCTGTCTGGGGGCTCAGCCGAAAGAGCCGGAGTTGTTATGCATGTGCACTCACTCATAATGTACTAAAAAAAAAACACGAGACTAAAAAAAATCCAGCGAATTTGTAAGTAAAGACTATGTGTGGGAGAGCAATACATCCCGCCATACTAAGTGTTAGTTATGAAGGAATGGCTAGCAATTGCCTAGGCTGTTGCTTCAAAGCCTGGTGGTGTAGAATTCTCATTGATATTCAGTTATCGCTCCGCTAGCTCGCACCTGGAAGAAGTAAAGGGTTAGTATATGTTTAGGTTCGAACGATTGACTTGTTGGCCGTTAATCTTGCCACCATCAACAACAGTTATCTGGATGGAGTGGGTTTCAGTCACCGCAACAATAATTTCCATGAGTCGAATGATGGAACCGGGAAGATTATTTATTGCCCTGTCATCCAGGAGCCGTGTGTAGATAATACCACTGAAGAGGGGATAGGGCGAAGGCGATGGGCATGTGCTCACCCAAAACAACATAAGAATACCACAACCTCCCTAGGCATTCCTAGATTTGAATATGCTACAGAATCCACACAGCCGATTAAACCTGCTGGCAGCACACCGACGTCTCCAGACCATCTAGGTGACCTACAGTTTGAACAATGTGTCCAAATTCGTGAATATGGAGTGCCGGGGAGGCCATTAGGGTACGGAACGGCAGGGTTGCGGGGTTCCATACCGTCTCCTGTTGAGGACCGCGATGTCGTAAGGTGAGAGATCGGCTAATGGTCATACATTTTATACCAATCAATCGACAGAAATAATCAGTACGGGCTTATTTCCCTTTTCCTTTGTATCAGAACTTGATGGGAAGACACGCCACGACCACGGTCGCCATTCTTCTCCCTATTTCTCCTATCCTGTGTTAACTCACGGTGAACCCAGTCCCGGCCTTTGGGCGTCCAATGTTGTTGCCTGTAAACCTGGCATAGAATAAGAATTTCGTTTATGTAATTTGATGCTTGCTCCCCCTCTAGAACGCCCCATAAGAGATACCCGCGAAGAATGCTGTTATCAAAGCCACAAGATGCATATAAGCACCACTTCTCAGGGCAGGATTTGCATTTCTTCTTTCCTGTCCGGCGCGAATTCATCCTTATACCGGTCCCAAAGCTTCTCTAGCTCCGCGATATAGAGGCTATGTAGCCTATTGATCTCTTCCATGTCCATAGAGTGCGACTGTCGCACTTTGATCGGAGCCCCTACTACAACGTTCAGGGGTCGCCGGTATGGCATAAGGCCCACGTCGTAGTTGAATATGCCTCGTCCGTGCAAGAAAGGCAATGTGAATTTCCACACCTTGAGGATGAACATTTGTATGCTGTGCATGAAGGGGTGTTCTTGTGGTTGTAGTTGGTCGTATAGATCATTCTCACCAAAAGCCAAAACAGGCACAAGGTCGGCCCCACAGCGAACAGCTAGCTTGATGAAGCCTTTGCGCTCTCTTAACACTAACCGCATCATCCCTGGCTGTGCCTCTAGGGACTCTCGAGCCCCTCCAACAACGACGGTCACGGCGCGGCCCATCCCCTCGCCGTTCGGACCGCCTTTGTTGAGAATATTGACAATGGACTCCTTGGAAACTGACCGAACACCCATGCTCAATATATATTCGCGGTAAAATGGGATTCGGAAGTTTGAGTCTAGTGTTAGCAAACTGTTGGTTATGCCAGGGAATTTTGTCGAGAAACCAAGCGCGTCAGTAGCGAACGCTGCCCACGCTCCATGAGAGATGATGCCATGTGGGTGGTATCCGAATATGTACTTGCGGGTTTCCGGTAGATCGTGAGTCTTATGTAACCTTGCTGGGTAATAGTCGGCGAAGAAATGCCAGATATAGCTCTTCCGAATCCATTCAGATCTGTACTTCAGGGATCCGTCTGTAGCCGCCTTTGAGCTAAGTACGTGTAGGAGATAGATTAGGAGCAGGGGCCACGCGAAAGGATTGGCGCAAAAAGAAAAGAAAAGGGAGACTGTTGCGACTATGCTCAATGAATGCATCAAAACAACGAGCGTCTGGCCTCGTCGTCTGAAAGGCACGTTCCATGGAGCCCACCTAATACCACCGTTGGGACTCCGTGGCGGGAGTACATGGGGTACTTCCATGTCGTCGAGGTCGGGGAGCGAATCGTCGTCATCTCGATCCGCCTGATTACTTTTACCACGCCAACTAGATTCCAAGCCTGATGTATTGGCGATAACGTCCTTCAGCCGATCGCCGCCTAGCCCTGCCGACTCTTTCCCCCTCGAGCCGTTTGTTTTCCGTATTGACGGTTCCTCTGCGGAGGCCTGCTCATCTGCAGATTGTGAGGATATCCCGTTAACCTGAACATATGAATCTTCCCTTGAGAGCATATCCCCCGAATCAGGCTGAGAATTCGGCGGAGGCTTGCTGGTTTGATTTGAGGCTGGGCCTGTAGACTTTGGCTTGTCGTCTGCTTGGTCGGCCATCTTGAGGTCGGCGGGGATTTTGAACGAACACGTTCGCCTAACAAATTGTCGCGACGCACTACCTTTGGTCCCTGAGCTTCTGGGGAGATGGGATGATGGTTGTGTAAAGGACGGGTCGGTTGGGGTAGCGATCGTGACGGACTTAGGCCTTCGGGAAGGCCGCTCTGAGTTGGTGAAGCTGGGTTGCCCGTCCTCGAATGCTCGTTGGGTGTTCCCCTTGGACGGTGATAGTCTGTGGGTACTGGGGGTGGAAATATCGTAGCTTTCCTGGCTTGTCTACCAACTTGTAAGAACGGCCCGCCCTTCATGGTGGGGTTGTACGCTAAGGGTTTCTCACAATGGAGGAGTCACGCTGGTGATATTTGGTGGTGTCTTTTCTACTTCTTGCTTCCTGGTCACTCGCGTTTGCTATCTCCGGTCCGCGCGTGCTTGACTGGCTGCTCTTTCTAGGAACTGGGTCAAGATTAGCTTTTTGTACGGGCTCTTCGCGATAATTCGGACCCCATCGTGGCAATTTTGAAATTCGGGAGACGCTCATGAGCCCCCGCCGTCCGTCAGCCCCCTCGCTGTACACCATGTCGAATGCCTGGGGCTGTGGTTAAGGGGCCGGGGGTGTTGCGAGCATGCAGGGTGTAAGAGGGCAACGGGGGGAAAGGCAGGGCGAAGAGAGAGGGCATACCTAGGTAGAAATATCGGGGGGAAGCCCCGTTCGTCTTGGGTTGTTTAGGTTCAGCACGGGAACTATCTTCTGCCATCTGCTGTCGGCGTGTGTAGAGTCCCTCCTATCTAGGCCCACGTCGGGGGAGAGCCTAAGTAGAGTTGGGACGGAGAGGATAAAGTAGGTACGCTCAGCGTATGGGATTAAAGTTCATGACACAAATGAATAAGGGAACTGGTGGGGTGCAGCGGTAGGGTGACAGTAATCTAAAGGAAACATGTAAATATAGAAGAGCTGGAAATACTAAGGAACAAAAAATAGAGTCGGTGGTGATGGTGAGCCTGAGGTTGAGTCCTATCAGGTGTTGGGCTAGGAAATGACGTTGCGACACAGCCCAGGTATCCATACTGGGTAGCACCGGTATTACCTCCGACTACCACTGTACTTGGGTACCAACGACCTCTTTGTCAGTGAGTGGCTGGGATAGGGTTGCTCCCGTCGTTCGCCCCACTTGGTGACCGAAGTGGGGGGTTGTAAGTGCAGCTGAAAACGGAACCAGCGAGATCTATTTGCGGCCTTACGAGCACGTGCTTGGGACATTTCATTAATATCCAATAGTTATCGAATGACATCAACGCTATCGTCGTCCTACAAGTTAGAACTCAAGGTAATACGGAAAACAAGAAATCCTTGACTAGGCAGCAATCTTAACATGGCTAGAAGAGAACCAGAACAATAAAAAGTTCATTGCGATGACAGACCCAATTGACCAGCAAGAAAGATAATCTACGTATGTAAGCTATATATTGAAGATATTCAAACCGACCACTGTGCCCACGACGGTTCTAAATTAAAAACGAACCAGCTCCTCCGCGCCGCATCATTTTGTTTAAACCAGAATCATATTTTATCTCATTGCTTTAGTTGCAGCTTCGCATTCCATCCCACAATGCACCGGATGAGATCCCAGTCGCCCTTCAAGCCCACCCAATCGGTGACGACGATGCCGGTAGCGGCATCGCCCACCTTCAAGCCCGCCGGGCCCTTGCCGGGGCGGCCGTGGCGCAGGCACAAATACTCGATGATGGCCGGGTTTGCCTTGGCCGCGATCCTCTCCGGCCAGCAATCGGCCCTGAAGAAGTTGCTGGCGCTGAGGAAGTTGATGAAGAACGGCACGACGGCGGGGGCGGCGTCGCCCTCTCGGTGGCCGTCGGGGCCCGGCAAGCGGCAGACGCGCTCGGCGGCGCGCTCGAGGTGCTTGCGCGCGAGCTCGATCTTCTTCTCGATGTTGATGCTCTGGTCGACTTCGTAGAAGTCCTGCACGCGCGCGATCCCGCTCCCCAGGAGCCCGTCCTCGCAGTTGTCCGGCCACACGCTGGCGTCGAGGCCCCAGCCGCGGCCGCCCCACTCGCCGTCGAGGCTCTTGTCGTTGACGTGTCGGCGCAGCAGGATGATCCGCCCGCGGACCTCGCCCAGGGTGGGGAGCCGGGGCTCCGTGTACCACTGCTCCGCGTTGTAGAACTTCTCCTTGAGCAGCTTGGATAGCTTCTGGTCCGTGCCGCGCCCCGTGCCCTCGCGCTTCACGCTCATGATGATCGTCTCCGAAGGGTTGGCGGCCAGAAAGGCGTGGACCGTGTCAACCAGCTCCCTGAAGTATTTGTTGCCCGTAAGCGAGATGGGAAATGCGCTGTGTACGAGCGTCAGGTCTGACTTGTCTTGACTGACGCTGACTCTGATGTCGAGAAAGCGGACGCCGTTTTCTAGCTGCTCACGCACGCCGACGGCCTGGCATCGGACTGACGGTAACGCGACATGGCACGTTGGGCTGTTGTGCGTGCCGGGGATGGATAGTGCAGTCAGGGGATACTCGTCACGGATCTCCCGCATCCAGCTCGCAAGGTTGGCAGAGCTGTAGACGGCAACACAGCCGCTAGACTGTACGTAGACGACAGTATACTCGTTAGGTGCACCGTCTAGTTTCTTCATCACCGTGCTTCGCCGCGAAGCGCTCGGCGCATCCACCTGGTACCGGTGACCCTCGGACTCGAAGGTAAGGCGCAGCACTTCACGCCCGGGACTCGGAGCACGGACATCCGTCTCACGGGTCTCGAAGGGCTTGAGCGGGATCGAGACATCCTGCCGGTCCTTGGCCTCGCCCTTGATTTCAAGATTTGGCGAGACGGTTTCCGACGCCGAGTTGAAGATATCGGTGATCTTGCTCGTCAAGTTCGCGGCGCGCTTTTTCACGTCATCTGCACCGGCGCTTGAAGGAGGCTGACCCTCAAATCGCTCGACGACCTTGAGC
The DNA here is from genome assembly GCA_021209875.1 of Rosellinia necatrix. Lineage (NCBI taxonomy): Eukaryota > Fungi > Ascomycota > Sordariomycetes > Xylariales > Xylariaceae > Rosellinia > Rosellinia necatrix. Next base: position 4,593,963 of record JAGYVD010000001.1, on the reverse strand, counting down.
TCTAGCGGAGTCGAGGTGAGGTTGCGAAGCGTGAGATCAACCATTATGACGGGGTTGCGGAGGGGCTCGGTGTCTGACTCGTCCGAGGCAAAGCAGCAGCAACGGCATGTCAACATCATATCGGAGTTATGGATGCGGTCATGACTCTAAGACGAGGCCGGCTCGGCTACACTGTACCTAATACTATGAACATACTGGTCGTGAATTTGTGTACGGCTAGGTCTCTTTTTAGAGGGCCAGCAGCGCTAACAACTCGCTGCAGCTACCTAGGCAATGCCTTGGTTACCTCCCGCAGCGCCGGAGATCTCCCTGCATACATATCCCACGTACCACCCCTGTTTCCCTGCCACGACCTGTGTAAACCCTGCAATTATACCTGATACCCGTTCCGCACTACCTAGGTATGGTCACGAAAGTAGTGTAAGCAAAGGTGCTTCAACTTGTTTTCTATCGAATTGGTAAATAATTCCTGCTTTCAACTTAGAAATACCATTTACAAAAGATCATGTGTATTAATACTATGTAGTAAGGATAATTAAACGAGTTCCGCCTGATTGCATGTGCCAAACATTCTACAAATCGAAGTTGCAGATGCTCTACCTCCTTCGATCAGGTAGGAGCCTAGTACAAGCAGGTACTTAATACAGGTGGTAGTATCCCGACCTACCGACGAGGCTTTATGTTCCAAGACCAATGCGATTCCGGATAATCAGCCAAGATTTTCATTTCTCGAGCATCAGCCGCACCGGGGCCACTTTCGAGCAGGCTTGCTTCGACGGATAACCGAGCATACGTCTTTGCCATTGCTGCTCTCCCAAACAAGTTATAGTTGAGCGCGGCAAGTGTGTATGCCCCCGCCATCTTGTATTCCAGCCGCTCTTTTCTGTATAAGGCCACATATTCCTCGACCATGGCTGGCGAGGATGTCTTGCTATTGAAATCGGACAACTCACCTTCTATCCTAGAAATCGCGCGCAGCCGGTCGTCCAAAGCATCTGACTCCTCCCTGGGCATCGTACAGTGGGAGCAGCCGCAAGCGAACCCCAGCGAGTTTCGCGTTCGCTCTTGACGCGCTGAGCGCAACTGCAAAGCATCCAAGTAAGAGATCGTGAGCTCTTCCCCGGGCCCAATATCTCTAATAGCATGGGTATGGTGTGTTAGATTCTGGTCGACGAAGAACGCTAGGCTGGCCCGTATTAGTCCCTACATGCCTCTCTCCAGACCACAATTAGCTACTCACTTCGGCCTACAATCGTGATTCAATAGCGACGCCTCGGGGAAATTCCCATAGTGCAGACCATCAGGGTCCCCGAGCGCAATCTGAAACGAGTTCGTGAACAAAATGTCGGTGATCTTGTGGCCACCCATTGTGCCTGCTTGAGCCAAATAACCCTCCTTCCTAGACTTTGGAAGGTTATTGACCGCCATATCCATCAAGTAATAGAGATCGTCAGGCTCAAGCTCTCTGAAGGCATTTCGATGGACCAGGAGAGCCGGCCCCATAGCCATGATCTTTTCGCCCCGATGAATAGTTCTCGTGGCAACTAGGCCCCTCCCTTTCGCTGGGATTTCCATGGCTCGAATATTTTCATGACGCGACTTTAGGGTCGATTCAGGTACCTGAATCTGTGAAACGCGCATGTGGTTCGGGGCCGTTGTGACCAATGATATCCCATTACCGAAGAATTTGGTATTCGTGTAAACACAATACTCGCCGAAGCAGTCAGACGAAGCGCTCCATATGTTATCGTCTCCCGAGTTACTGGCATCATTAGGTCGATGGGACCCTCCGCCATCTCCTATGTCTTGAGGGGCATGTATCCCCTTTGCTGGGAAACACATGTATTGCTCGGAGGCTAACGAGAGCGGGCCCCGGGAGCAAGTGTGCTGTCCATCCCCACCATGTGCTCGGAACGCGTGCATCAGGAACAACATGGCTGTGAGCGATGAGTGACGAGAGGCGCGCATTTTAGTTTGTTCGAATCTAGTTGACGTCGCGCTGGAAATATTCATGTGTCCGAGAGGGTTGGATAGCGGCTAGGATTGAGATAAAACCGGATAATCATGCAAAATAAGAGTAGCGATTACTAGAGTGGCAAGCGTATAATGAAACTCATGATCATAGGTACGGGTCGATTAGTGGCATACACCTATATACATATCTTATACTCACTTGATGGCGGATTCAGCAAGGGGCACACAGATCAAACAATGCGTGTTTGAGCTATTTTTCTCTCCAGTCCCAAACCCTGTGGGATAGCGAGGCTGCAGGTTCGGGGAATGCAGTTGCCTCTAATCATGGCACAATACTGCATTGATGTACATCATGCGCGGTTTTGGTGGTAATGACTGAGTTATCATGAAGCCCGCCTACCTACCTAGGCAGATATGGTACATACTAGGTATAGTTATAGGTAGAAGAGCTTGGGAGCTAAAGTTGGGGAAATAATAACTAGGTAACTAGGTAGTTAACGTCAGCCACAGTTTGTTTATGTGGCGGATGCTGCGCCTCTTATCCAACCTAGCTCCTGCCTTGGAGAAATCGTCTGTCGGTAGGTACCTGCTTTAACAGGAGTAAGGTGACACAGTGTCGCAAATTCAACCCAAGAAGCCCGAGCCTCACGGCTTCCATTCTACCAAATCATGAGGCATCGTATCAGACTTCAGAGGCTTCGTGCCAATGTTCGTGGCTTCCATGCAGGACAGGCCAGATTTCGACCCATTGCTTCGCAAAGGTTCAGCATAACGGCACCTCCAAATGCGACCCAGGTAAGCCATGTTCATTCTCTGGGAGGTTTTGATACTAACCTAACATAGAGCCAAATTTTGAGTGAGCTGAGCAAACGTGCTTCGAGGGCAGCGGAGCAAGCCCACGGCAACGCATTCAAACCGAGTGGCGTTGCCCTCCTAGCATCCAGAGACTTCACTAGTTGGCTGGATGACGAGGATTTCATGTGTACCTTTCTTAAAACACTATTAAGACCGATAAACACATTTAAAGACAGGGCCTGGAGCTTGCATGTGTTGTCAGGTATAACTGATGGCCTTGGTCCATGTAATCTATCCGGCGAATCCCCTTCAGGATTTTCGGTACTTTGCGGACGGGCTAGCAAAATTCTCCCCGGACTATGGGCGAATGATGGCATATCTGGTACTACCCAAGATAGCGCAGCCTATATCTCCCTTGTAACAAACCCTCTTGTTAAAAGCACCGGCGTACTGGAGGTCACGGTACCTCTAGCAAATACTGTATTTCAGAACGGGAGGCGTTCAAGCCTTTATGCAAGTAGATGGGATATCGGTACCAACGGCTCAATGGTCTTGCAGTTGAAGTGTTCCAAAACGAATCAACGCATAGCAGGAGGCGGTTGTTCCGCGAGCCCTGCATCATCTATAATACCTCTTCTACCCCTGACACAGCCCAGGAGAATTGTCTCCAGCTTCGGAAATATCGTTCGTCAGGTTGAGGTCGACGACTCTATAACGTCGGCCTCGAAAGAACTCGAAACCATCATACCTGAGATATTGGGAAAAAGAGCCCAGCACGAGTCAGCTTCGTCTCCAGGGCCAATTGGGGTATGGTGCTGGGTCATACCCCCCTATTGCATGGGAAGTAAGAAGTTCGACAACCTGAATCTCTTCAAGGCAGGTTCCTCTCAATCAGAGACAGATGTAGCTCTCAGCTCAACGGAACTCTTTTCGGATCTCTTATCCTCCGGGTGCCGTCTGCATAAGATTTGTAAGAAGTAATTTTCTATTGGCATAACGAAACTAATCTATTCTGTAGTGAGTGGTGGCGGCGGCTGGGGGCAGAAGCAGGGGCTTTTGTCTCTCGACCCAGAGGCATCACCCTCCTGGGCCAGCTCAGACAATGGTATGGACTCGTTCATTAAGTCGTTTAATGAGAGAATCAGTGGACCTTCGGTGTATGACGTCGCGCCGCCGGGGTCTTACCTCATGTTCTGTATTGAACCGCACATGACAGAGATGAAGGCGCAATCAGGTCAACTGCTTGCATCTATGAAGACACTGGCTCTTGGAGTCGCTCCAGGTCCAGAGTATACCCCGAGCTCCGACCATCATTCGGACCTTGTTGAGATTATTGACAACTATCTCGGAATAAGTTCTGTTCGTGGCCTTTTCTTGACAACTACCCCAGAATATGCTGGCATCAATAGCAACGACGAGGCCGCTAGAAAATCGGTCACCACCAAAGTCGACGTTCCAGGCGCCTATTTCTGCATTTGACACGTCTCTGGTCGTATGGCGTTGTATTGGCGTAGGAGAACCTGTTCGCTTGTGAGTTTAGGGGGGTTGTATTATGTATTGCGAGGCATGGAGGGAATGCAACATAGGGATGCGATGATAGTAACTAAATACCTACCCCATTCATCCAATGCACCTACCTATCTACTTATAGGCAGAAAGATAACAAACAAAGAAGATAGGGGAATAGGTATAACTACCTAGGTAGTATGTTGAGAAAGTACTGTAATAGGGACGTCCGTCGGTGGCTTGATTTACAACTACCTACCTACCTAGGTATCTACCTAAGGTACCTATATTTTTTATAGTATAGTGGTGACGGCTTAGGTACCTTATTTAAGGGTACCTACAGGTAGGTAGCACTATGTAGGTACCTACCTACTGGTTAGATAAATGGGCCATTATGGTAGTATTTACATAGTGTTAACTGCACCGTGTATGTCAGACGGAAGCTCTGGTTCAAAGTCACCGACCTCGCGCAAGGCTCGAAACTCAACTACCTACCTACTAGTTATCTCCTGCCAAACTTCATCTTGTCCTTTCCCTTTCCAACATCCGTAACCCGGCTATACCCATCCAATTCTTCTTCACGATTAGCTTGTTTATTGTCCTTCAATCTATCCTCTAATTGCTACTCCGACAAAATGGACCGAAGTCTCGACGAGATAGTTGCAGAATCCCAGGTATGAATGAATTATCAGTAATCGATATCACATACACCAAAACAATATTAATCCACGTGTAGGCAACAAAGCGCGGTGGCCGTGGCCGACGTGGCGGCGGTTTCGGTGGCGGTAGCAGTGGCGGCGGCGGCGGTGGTGGTCGACAGCCCCGAGAACGCGATTCCTATCCTCGCGATGGCGTAAGAAAGGTGAGCCGGTCACCTTTGCAATCTGCCTTGTACCCTGCTTCTTAACAACGCCTGGCTTACTCTTCTGTTCGATTCGCGCAGGTGGATTTCTCCTTTCCCTCATAGATCGATGCTATCTCCCTCCTCCTCGAGCCCTCGTCGAAGCTACCAACCTACGGCTCGACGCCTCGGACTACGATCGGTGGTGATATACGCGTCATGTGACAACGGCTAACCAGGGTTCTCGTCCTGCAACACAGTCAACCAAAGATGACAGGAGAGGTCTAGATTCGTAAGTCTGGCGCGTGTAACCAAGCCTACGTAGGGCAGGTCTAACAGTGTGTAGGGATTGGGTTCACGACAGATTCGAGGGCTTCTATGGTAGGCTCAATCAGTCTTCATCGACGCTGGCCCCAGGTGTAAGCTGACCGTCGGATAGCCCGAGACCGCGCCCGTCAACTCCAACGAAGACGCTATCCCGAACCAGCGCTGTTAGTGTATATGCCTAATAGCGGCAGTATTTCACACTGCTAATATATATGATAGAGATGGCCGGGGCACAAAGATCAAAGTTGAGAACTTGCACTATGACCTTTCGGAATCAGATCTTGAGGTAGGAATGTATCGGACCAAGATGAGATATGCATTAACTCATACATTATTAGGGCCTGTTTAACAAGATTGGTCCAGTCGCGAAACTTGAGTTGCTGTATGACAGGGCTGGACGCTCAGAAGGTGTTGCGTTTGTGACATACGAAAACCGCGATAATGCTTCCGACGCAATTCGGGAATTCAATGGAGCGAACGCCAAAGGTAAGGAAATTACAATATGTATAACGATGTAACCTAACATGTGTTCCTAAAGGCCAACCGATACACATGACCATCATGACTTCAGCACCCAGACGCAACCCCTTCGATACCGCGACGGTGCCTGGTAGACCATTGGCGGAACGTATCACTCGACCGCGATCGCTATCACCCAATGATCGAGGCATCGACCGTTATGTTCCCGAAGGCGGAAGACGCTCTCATAGCCCGAGGCCCCGCCGCCGTGGCAGACGAGCAGGAATTAGGCGCGAGGACAGAGGGGAGAACACAGGGCGCGCTACAGGACGAGATGGCCGACCTAAGAAGACCCAGGAAGAATTAGATGCTGAAATGGAGGACTACTTCGAGAAAAATAAAGGGCCCACCGCTGGAGCAGCAGCAACCATTAGTACGAACGATGTCCAGGCCCAAGCTATAGATGATGTCGACATGATCGAGTAAATCTTGATTGGACCTGCGGACTATAAACTATGTTAGAATACGGGTCACGGTCATGCCCGGATGTCACCAGAGCTAAATTTGTCGCTGCTGTCTGGATGAACGGGTTGTTGCGAGGTCACTATCTTGCCTTAGGCAGGATCGTGGCAATATCCGCGCAGGTAGTTAATTGCTATCGAGGTCAACCAGCTATTGATTCATTACTGTCTAAGCCCATTACGAACAGATTGTGCACCTAAGCTTTGTTCTCAAATATGTATCACTCGACTATTCGGATTCAGTCCCACTCACCTTTCGACCCTGCCTTCTTCTATCTTACATCATAGTAGATACTATCGTCATCCCCCCCCTATCTGTGCTTTCTCGCAGGTATATGTCTAACGACAGGCTAGCTGTGTGTGATGGCGTATGGTCCTAGAGAGGTTGTCGTTGTAAAGTACAAATACATCTTTGATCCTGGGGTGACATATCGTACCTCAAACCCACCGTGAGGATTGTCTAGCCGTAATAGTTCTCAAGAAAACTTTGCTTATCTTGCCGAGTAGTCTATATTTAAAGATACTGAGTACACTATGCACCTATCTAGCTAATATTTATGTATTAGTAGTACCGTAACCATCCTCTGGTGGACTCAGATTCCAGGAGACACTAATTCGAATAAAGAAACTAGTTACACGGCTTCTCATCGTCGCTATTTATTCGATCATGAAGAATCAAGAGGTATTTTGGGAGTATAGGCGCTCATGCGACGGCGTCCAGGCATCTCCAGGTCTGGAGCGCGGTCAGTCGTTCTTCTTCCTCTTATTCTCGAGGCCCTCGGCCATGGCGGCGGCCACATCATCGACATCGAGGCCGCGCTGGCGGGCGCCGACCTTCTCGCGGCCGAGGACGGTGTCGTCGGCGACGGTGCGGTAGACGTCGGCGACGGCGCGGAAGAGGTCCGGGGGGAAACCGCCGTCCTCGTCGAAGGCGAGGGAGATCTCCTCCATCTCACGGACCCAGCGGTACGCCTTGGGGGGCATGCCGACGACGCCACGCTCGGCGGCGCGCCAGTGGGCCGGGACGACGTCGCGCAGCTCCTCGCGCAGCTCGTCCAGCACGCCGAGCCGCCGCGCCGTCGTGAACGACTGGACCGCGAGCGACGTGAACCCCTTGGTCAGACTTGCGAAGCACATCTTGAGCCCGGACGCCGCGCCCACCTCGTCCGAGACGTGGCGCGCGTTGAGCGCCGCCGCGAGCGCCGCGCCGTAGCCCGGCACGGCGGCGAGCCGGTGCGGGCCCGACATGGGGATGTTGGGAACGCTCCATCCCGGCACTGGGCCACTACCACCACCATCACCACCACGGCCCCCGCTGCTGCTGCTACCACTGGGTTCCTCAGTGGTGGTGGTGGGCTTCGGCGGGCCCCCGATAATGGCGCCGTCCAGGAAGCGCACCTGACCCCGCGTCTGCTCGAAGAGCGCCGCGATGCCCCGCACCGTCGACGGCGCCACGGCGTTGAGGTCCGCGAAGTACAGCGGCTCGCGACCGCCGCTGGCGTCCCGCCGGATGGGCCCCGTCACGGCGTCGACGATGCGCTGCGCCGTCGCGGCGGCGTCCCTCGGCGGCACGACCGACAGGATGACGTCGCAGGCTTCGGTGAGCTGCTCGTCTGACGTGCAGATCTCGACCTGGGCGCTTTTCGCGCGCTCGAGCGTCTCGTCGCTATTGGCTCGTCAGTAAAACATGCCATGCTTATTTTTATCTTATGTATCTTGTCTCTCTGTCTCTGTCTCTTATTTTTTTTTTCTTTTTTTCCCCTTCCTTTGGCGATCTGCGGGTGAGATGGGAATCCGTCACTGAAGGGAGAGGGAAGGGGAAGAGTGGAAGGATTTAACAGGGGGCGGACCTTCGGCCTTTGCAGTTCGTCGCTACGGAAAACCCGTTCGCGATTAGAAGCTTCGCTATGCCCATGCCCATATCTCCAATGGAGATGACTCCGATCTTAGCCAAAGGGGGAGACGCCATCGTAAGTCACTGCTCGCGTCTGCGGTGAGTTAGGTATCTCCGTCCTGGCAATACACATATATGTCTTGGATAGTTGTATTTCTTAGGTAGGCCTAAATCCGGGGGTGGTGGTCAGAATTGTGCCTCCCGCCGGTGAAACCCGTTCTCGTCCCCATCCTCGCGCCGATAAATGGGCCATTCCGGGAAGTAGCGAATTGCATCGGCTAACAAGGATACCATAACATCGTGGTTAATTGGGTTGAGTACCATTTAACTATAGGTAGGTAGGGGAAACGCTTGACACGGAGTTTAGGTGTCCAACTCGGTCCTTGTTCGAGATTATATAACTGCCGACCGTGTAAGCACGCCAGATTGGACGTTGGGTGAGGCATACCCTGTTCGATAACGATATGGATATTCCCGAGCTGGTGTTCATTGTGGCGTTGGTTTTATAAGACGTCCGGTCACATTTTTTGATACGTAAACGACGAATACGGGCGGAACGGCGGAATGCACGGGGCCGATGAAACGGCATCAAGTACATGGTACAAGTAGACCACGTCGCTTTATTCCTCTAAACCGTACCAACGCATTCCACGGGGTAGGTAGTTGCTAATTCTCGTCACATGAATGGTGAAACAGCCCAGCCATCAACTTTCGGGATCGTTTAGGATACGAATGCCGTTCTCTGATATGCTTGTAGATAGGAGATAGCTGATGTAGGCAGGTCACCAGCCCACCTTAACCTGGGCTGGCGTAGGCGTCCTTAGGGCACATAATCAGCATCATACCTTGACGCCATCTGCAACAAATATGGAGCCCGATCCCCGGTAGGTACCTACACTACATCATCCCCGGCGCCTTAGGGCCACCCACCTACCTACCTAACAACCTACCTAACAAACCTACCTAACAAACCTACCTACCAACCTACCCACCTACATGAGTACATACAGAGTATTGACGTACCCCAAGCTCTTGCCAGGCGACAGGCATATAATACTGTATATAAGTATGCATCTGTTCTGCAGTGCTCCCGAATATCTAGGCCCGTTCTGGGTAAGTGACAAGTAGGTACATCTCTCGGCAGGCAGCAGCTTGTTAACGGCCTGCTTGTCGATGTAGATGCTACCCCATACCTACCTCGCTACTGCTGCAGATGGTTATCTTGCCTGATACCTAGGAAGGGAGCATGGAGAAGGTTCCAAGTTCATGGACGTGTTCTTGCTCCCGTTCATCATACCCAGGCCTGACCATACATGCTATGCTGTTAGGCATCCGTCTGGTTACTCCTAGCGTCCCCCAGCGCTCGGTTTCGTTTAGAAAGTCTCCGACGAAAGCTGGGCCGGCGGCTTAATTCATACAGCCAAACCCCGCCGTGGCCCACGGCCCACGGCCCACAGGGAGAGCTAACAAGCCCCATGGATCGTATATAAAGAGACTGGAGGCTGTATGTACGACGCCATTCCGCAGTGCTCTAGACTGCCCGAGGTTTCGCTTTGCTGTGCCTCGTTCCAGCTTTGGTCATCTATAGGCACTTCTTCCTATATATTGGGCTCTATATATTGCTTCCACAATTAATTGCTACCATCTCTGCATCTATTTTCACCCTGTGCATGACCCAGCCCAATCCTCCCCCTCTGAACCCCCTGGCCCGACTCATGATCACGAGATCGAGTATCAGTATTGCCATCCTATATTCATATCTCACCTATCTGAAACCAGAGCCGGTTGCTCTACACCCGGACAATACCTTCCTACCTCCTGCTGCTCTCTCAGCTACAGTCAACTAGGCCCAAACCGTCCCAACAAGCCTTATCCCGTCTCCATCGATAACATCTCTCAGCACGTAGCGCCATTAATTTTTGTGTATATTCTTTTTCTTTTTCTTTTTCCCCCTTTTATCCCTCATATTTATATCCTCTCTTATACTCACTCTGTCTCTTCCTTGAGAACATTCATCCATCCCCCGTTTTATGCTCAATTGATCAATCATGGCTATATTCCAATATCCTTGGCGTGGGTTCTTTGCATCCTCCTTGGCAGCATCCTACCTGCTTGTCTCGCAACAGTCACACTGGTGGAAGCCTCGTTTCGTCAGCAGTTTCTTCCTAGCCTGGACATTTCAAACATTCGCATGGACAGTCTGGGTTGTCATTCTATGGCCCAAATTATTTTCACCGCTTCGTAGCCTACCAGAGCCAGCTGGAGGTTCGTGGTGGAACGGTCATTTCAAAAGAATCTTGGCAGAACCGAGCGGAATTCCCATGAGAGAATGGTAAGCCCGCCAGACCACATACCTTTCGACTACTTCTGTGTTCGCATGACTAAATAACTCTATAGGGTCGCTACAGTCCCTAACGATGGAGTCATGAGATATCTTGGCATGGTCAACTCAGAACGTGTGCTCGTCACTGGTCCTAGGGCTTTATCCGAGGTCCTAGTCACTAAGAACTACCACTTTGAGAAGCCCGCCTCGTTGCGATATAACATCGGTCGGCTCCTTGGCGTAGGTGTTCTATTGGCCGAAGGCGATGAGCATAAGATTCAGCGAAAGAATCTCATGCCCGCCTTCGCGTTCCGCCACGTTAAGGATCTGTACCCTGTCTTTTGGCGCAAAACTCGCGAAGTGGTGCAAGCTATGACCAGTGACGTCCTGACTAACGCCGCAGGCCAACCCGCCTCCCCCGATCTCCAGAACGCGGACAAGTCAGCAGTGATCGAGGTCGGCAACTGGGCTTCTCGCGTGACCCTCGACATCATCGGACTTGCTGGGCTCGGCCGTGATTTTGGCGCTATTAAAGATCAGAACTCTGAACTCAATGAAACCTACCGACATGTGTTCCAAGCTAACAGACAGGCGCAAATCCTGGGCCTTCTAACACAACTACTGCCCGGGTGGTTTATCAGCGCGCTACCCGTGAAGCACAACGAAAACATTAACGTGGCGTCGCAGTATATCCGTTCAGTATGCCGAAGCCTCATTCGGGAGAAAAAGCTGAAGGTTGCTGGAAAGGAGCAGACAGATCACGATATCCTCTCGGTAGCTCTCGAGTCTGGAGGTTTCTCGGACGAGGATTTGGTTGACCAACTTATGACCTTCCTCGCCGCCGGGCACGAGACGACCGCATCCGCGATGACCTGGGCAATCTACATGTTAGCTAGGTTTCCAGAAATACAAGAACGACTTAGAAAGGAAGTTCGAGAGTACCTCCCATCAATCGACTCGGATGTCGATATCACCAGCCTCGACATCGACCATATGCCGTACCTGAATGCTGTTTGCAACGAGGTCTTAAGGTACTACGCCCCCGTGCCGGTCACTATTCGCGTCGCGGCGAGGGAGACGGAAATCTTGGGACATAAAATACCGAAGGGCGTCCGAGTTGTTCTCGCGCCGTGGGCGACGAATTTCGACAAATCCCTGTGGGGGCCGGACGCTCACGAGTTCAACCCCGAGAGATGGATGTCGACCGGCGCGGACGACCGGAAAGCCGCGAGCGGCGGGGCCACGAGTAACTATGCGTACATGACGTTCCTGCACGGGCCCAGGAGTTGCATCGGTCAAGCCTTCGCCAAGGCGGAGTTCGCCTGCATTCTAGCGGGCTGGGTCGGCCGGTTCGCGTTCGAGCTCAAGAATAAAGAGGAGATGGACGAGTCGAACATTCTGATCAAAGGGGGCGTCACCGCTCGACCCGCTAGAGGCATGTATGTGCACGCAACCGTCGTGGACGGTTGGTAGGGGGGCCTGCTTTGTGGAATATAATGAGATGTATATATATATATATGTATGTATGACAAACCCACTCGACCATTGTACAATTGTTAAATTGATGACTTTTATGATCCCTATTCCCCCCTTCTTTCTCTCTGATACCACTTGACACCTTGGGTTGTTAGGCTCTGGAAATGTCCTACTCACAAACCGTTGACGCCTATCTTGAGAAAGGCCGGCTCTTCGTCAATTCGCTTTCTGAGCTCCCCATTCTTGAGCTGGTCTACGTCCCAAGCGGCCCACACAAATCGGCCATGCAAAAACTTGGCCTCGGGCGAGGCGGCCCATACCGCGAAATGGCCGGGCAAGTCAACTAAAAATAAAGAAAAGGGGGAGTGTCAGAGTTTAGCCTTTCGTCGATATGGCGCCATGCCCGACAGGGAAGCATTGGCCGTAAAAGAGAGCTGGAGTTGGTGAGGTAAAAGGGGGAAGGGGGAAGGGGCGGGTTCTAGAAGGACGACATACCGTGGTCCCAGGGGAGTGTGTCCTCGGTGCAGCCGGCGGCCAGGGCGGCCCCGCTGAGGATGGCGCCCGGGTGATAGCCGACGAACTGCATCCGCTCGGGCGGTGTATCCTGGGCGATCAGCTGCAGCGCCAGCTGGCCGGCGTTTTTGGTCAGCCCGTACCCGAGGCACTCGGGGCCGATTGTGAAGTCGTGGATGGCCGCGGTCGAGACGTGGACGAGGTACTATAGCGGGGGTAAAAAGGGGGGGGGTTGAAAAAGTCAGTCTATGAGGGGGTTTGGGGGAGTGAGGGGGAGTGATTGGGGAACGAGGGGGCAGAGCTCACCTTGGTCTCGGAAGCGCCCTTGCCGGCCTGCTTATAGAAGCGCTCGGCGAAGTGCATCTGGGCGCGCACGTTGTTGTTGAAGATCTCCCAGACGGCGGCGGTGCCGACGTCGAGCAGGGGCTTCAAGGGCGCGAAGGTGGCGGCGTTGAGCACGAGCACGTCGACGACGACGCCCTCGGCCGCGAGGCCGTCCCACAGCGCGTCGACGGCGGCCGCGTCGCCCATGTCGCACGGCACGCCGCGCACCTCGCCCCCGTATCCGGCCTCGGCCGCCAGCGCCTGCGCCGCCGCCGCCACGACGGCCGAGCGGCGGCCGACCACGATGATGCGCGCCGCCGACGCCCCGGCGAAGCCCCGCACGATCCCGCTCCCGATCCCCGAGCCGCCGCCGGTGACGAGCACCGTCCGCCCCGCCTGCGAGAGCGCCGGCCGGCCCGGGTCGATGGCCGCGTAGCTGGTCTTGTGGACCGGGTCCGTGAGCGTCGCGTACTTGCCGAACAACATGGCGGTGGATCTGTTGTGCGATGTATTGTGAAATATACTGTGTGATGGTGCGATGTTTTACGCGGTATCCCTGCAAAATCTGGAACTGCTTCGTATCAAAGCGGGATGTCTGTCTTCTATGATGGCTGGGACAGCGTGCGATGGTGATGCTGAGATCTGAAGACACGTTTCTCTACGACACATCGCGCCTCTTATATATCCTCTGTCGTGATCGTCCATCTGTCTCACTGTCTTCCATGATATTCGCCTGTTGTAGGGATATTATTTGATATGGATGCTGGGCCGTCGTCTGGGCAGCTGGGAATAGGGGTGGTCCCGGCATGCAATTTGCTCACGATGGCTCTGCTGATTAATTCAAACATGGCATCAACACCGCTGGCGCGAAACATACGGGTGATGATGTTTCTCCGCTACACGGCCCCTTCGGCCTTCAATCCAACTCATGCGTCTCTAGTGTAGTGTACCTGTGTAGATGACCTAGCTCACCTATACATACCCGGATCGGCAGGCAACGGCTGGGGCTGCTGGAGCGGGAGGCACGGGGAGATCCAGCATGGGCCGCCGCTGGGCATGTCCATATCTAATCCCAAACCGGTAACTACACGTGGGACTCTGCGGACGCTGAAGGGTTCCGTATGTCTCCCGCCCCCTGTTTGCGGATAGCGTGGAGTCAAATTCGTGTGCTGATGTATGGTTGGCTCCATAATACTGCGTCGAGCCGTCGTTGAGGACCAAATGTAGGTAGATAGATATGTACCTCCATACTTGTCTACTTGCTTCTTTGCTCACCTTTCCTATCAACGTACGTAGTACATATGCTGCACAAGACAACCTTCTGTGCCCCTTGTCGCCCCCTTCTTCTCCACCCCGCTGTAAAGTGTCTCCACTTTTGTCCGTCTGCTTTTCCGCCGCTGTCCGCTATCTGCCGTAGGATGGAAACTCTCTCTCTGTCTGTCCGTCTCTCTCCCCCTCTCGCTCTCTTCCTCTCTGCAGGTCTCCACGGGAGCCCCGACCTTCTAGCCCCGATCCCACCTGCCGACCACCGCCAAAACGGTTAGTGGTGCGGCTCAAGCCATAGAGATAAGTGGCGCCTTTAAGTAGGTACATACATACATACCTACCTAGTCATGGACATGCCCCGATCCGATGAAACGTTGGCTATAAGCGCAATACGCCCGACCGCTTGGCGGAGAGCGTGCGTCGCCTGCACGAGGGCAAAGCGCCAGTGCACAAAGCAAGTGCCCAGATGTCGACGATGCCTCGAGAAGAATCTGCCATGCACCTATCCCCCGCGCCGGCCAGAGGTCGTAGCCGCAGTGGGGGCTGACGGGACGCCATCTCATCTGAATAGCACCATCCTCCACCCCAACGAGGGCCTAATAACTGTATCGGCGGATACCGCAGGATCCCCTGACGATGTCCCGAGCTATCCTGACTTTGATTTCTTACCAATGACAGGAGCCGGCTTGGAAGATCTTGTTCCGCCTGCCGGGGTTGGGCTCTCGGGGGGCCCGCCGCAGAACACAGCCTCTTGCGATGCCTTGGTCAGCCTACGAGGTGTCTGGTTCTTAGCCCCTGAGTCTTGGGTCGCCGAGTTCACCGCCCCGCCCCCAACGACGACGCGTGAGAATGAAAAAATCCTGAGCCAGTACATCGCCCAAGTGCAGCTGTGGATGCGCCAATGGGTGACGGAAGGCCACAGTCCGCTCCACCACCGCGAACTATACACCTTCCATATGCCGAGGCACACTCAAGACGCGTACACAGCGACGACCATGTACATAGGGCGGACACACGCGAACGAGACCAACGTACATCGGATCCTCGAAGACCGCGTCTCTCAGCTCCTACAGGACCAGGCCGTCGAGGAGTGTCTAGGGGATGCCAACGGGGGCAGGCTGAACATCTTCGAGCACCTGAGCCGCGTGCAGTCCCTGCTGTGCTACCAGCTCATCCGCCTTTACGACGGCGATATTCGTATGCGCGGGCAGGCCGAGGCCCTAATCCCAACCATGTTCTTGTGGAGTAAACAGATGCTCGAGAGTGTAAAGAACAGTCTACGGCACCCGGAGCACTTCCTCATCTCCACTCCCTTCGACCCGAACTTACCGCTCAACGACATCCCTAGTACAATGGGGGATGCGGCCTTCTCGCCGAAGGCCGTATGGCAGGCCTGGATCGTCGCCGAAAGCGCTCGGCGCACCTGGCAGGTCGCGAATCTCATCCAGGAGGTGTACCAGTTTTTAAAGCGCGGCTGGGCCGAGTGCTCCGGCCGCCTACCTAGCACAATGCGCAAGGCGCTGTGGAACGCGCCATCAGCGTATTTGTGGACGAAGGAGCTCAGGGGGGGCAAGGACCCCCTTCTCGTGCCCTTAGTGCGACTTGAGGATATATTAACGCACGTCTCTCCTGCCGAGGTTGATGATTTCAACACCATCACCATCAAGCTCTACGGTATGGAAAAGGCTAGCCAATGGCTGGACCAAGGGGCCCATGGTAACCCACAGCTTATATCGGGAATGGAGAATATATCGCATACACACTTAGTAGATTAAAGAACGGATTTGTTCAGGTATTGGGAGGTGTGACCATACTACGGCTGTATACAAAACAACTTTAACTCGAATATTAATACGCTTTTTCTAGGGATTACGTATAGTTTTAGTCCGAAAAGGTCTCTATTCTGCGACCTCGCAATCTCCCCATCGTCGGTTCCAGTTCAACAAGCCCCCGCGTTCGTGTTCCACACGGCAAACCACCCGAGCACAGTCACCCTTGGCTATTTCTAAAAACATGCTCACTTTTACGGAGCTGGTAACACCATTGGTACTCCGTGGCAAGATTGGTGTCATACGGCTATCTTAGGTCGTGACAATCGCCTCTCCCTTACTCGTCGTATTGCGCCGACTGTATAACCCGCCAATCCCGTATTATAGGAGCACAAGAATAAACCTAATTTTGCTACTGAGAACAGGTCGTCCTTAGTTTGTGGTACGGCACTTCGCAGTGGATATGAATTGACATGTCATGCCAGAACGACATACTAATGTCTTACGATATGGAGCTGAGTAATATATGCGTACGCCTCCGTGTTACCAACCTGTAATGGTATAGTCATGACCGCCTCCAATACGACTTTATTAAACATACGTTGCATCCTGCCGTCGTAAGGCTGGAGATGGTCCTATACTGTGGGTACCCCAGAAACCATTAAGGAACGACCCTAGTCAATAAAATCTGATGCAACCCTTGAGCACCGAATTCGGCTGGCCGAGGGGAGTATAGGGCGGTGCAAGCGGTTTTGAAGCAGGCTCTAGTGAATTACGAAGTAGTTGCAGCGGTGCTAGGTGCTATAAACCGATGTTGTAAGTGGCTGCTGTCGTATGTTATATGCCGTCTCATTGGAGAGCGGTACGAGCTTGCCGTGATGCTGAGTGACCGATGAGCTAGTCTTCTGTGCCCAACGTAACAAACTACCTAGGTAATCTGTGCCTGATACGCGCCGCGCGGGGTCATCGGTCGTATGCCGCGAGAGCAACACGCGAGTATACCCAAAGAAGATCATAACTCGGCACAGGCTAATACCATTTCCACAAGCCATCATATTCTGATTCTCCTCATTCGTGAACCCAAACGAAACCCAAAAGGAAAAAAAGAAACGTAAAAAGGAAATGGCCTCTATTAACCCCCCGGCCTCACCCGGCCCGCTCCTGATCGTCCCGCTGGAGATCCGCCGGATGATATACGGGTACTGCCTCCCGCAGGGGCAGACATTCGACTGCTCGGACGACATGTCGGCGCAGAACCGGCCGCTGGGCTGGAGCCCGCGGTACGCGGACGAGATCGACGAAGAATACCCCAGCAGTAGCAGCAGCAGCAGCAGCAGCAGCAGCGAAGACGGGGGGGGAAACTATGACGAAGAAGACAAAAGGGAAGGGGAAGGGAAGACATCAGCCGACGAGCGATGGCACCACGACCACCACCACTACCACTGGCCCCTCCCGACCACCAAGAGCGCCCTGCCCGCGCTCCTCCTGGTCTGCCACCAGATCACCGATGAGGCGGAGACGATGCTGTACGCGGGCAACGTCTTCACGGTCGACGCGGCGGCCGGTACCGGTGCCGGTGCCGGTGCCGGTGCCGGGATCGGGACCAGGGTCGGGGTCGGGGCCTACGACGTCGCCGCCTCGCTGCCCTTCGCGCTGCGCAACCAGCGGCGCATCCGGAACGTGATCCTCCAGCTCCGGCCGGCGACGACCGGGATGGCGAATCCGCGCGGCGGCGGCGGCGGCAGCGGCGGCGGCAGCAGTTCAAGTCGCTGTCACGGTCGCCCCAACGCGCCCGCGCCGCCGTTGCCGCTGCCGCTGCTGATGGATCCGGGATTCTGGGACCCGATCATCGGCAACCTGGCGACCTTGGGCGTGATCGTCGGACAGCCGGAGGACTCCGTCATCGGCTTCCTTTACGGCAGCGCCCTAGGCGATGGCAGCGGCGACTGTAGCTGTGGCGGCGGCGGCGGCGGCGACGGTGATGGTGGTAGTGGTAGTGGTGGAAATGGTGGAAGCGGTACGGACGCGCGGGACTTCCTCACCCTGTTCCGCGACCGGAAGCGCGAGGCGGCGGCCGAGTGGGTGACGTGGCTGCTGCCGCTGTTCGAGTACCTGCTGGGCGCGGTGCGCGGGCGCACCGAGATCGTCGTCGACGTCGCCGGGCAGGAGGAGGCCGTCCGCGCCCTCGACTTCTTCCGCGACGGCCCCTTTCGCTTCCGCAAGCTGCCGGTCGCCCGCTGACTCCGTTCCGGCTGTGACTATGGGCTCGGAGAAGAGTTTTGGGTAGGGGATATATATATATGTGTGTGTGTGTGTGTGTGGAGATATATCATCGACGACGGCGACTACAGGTGTTCTTTGCTGCGCCGATTCAGTGCTCCCTCCCCCCCCTTCCCTCTCCCCTGAAGGCTGGGTTGAAGGGGGGGGGGTCAGGGGACTACTTTGGCTCCCTCCGGATGGTAACGGCCCTTTTTTTTTTATTTATTTATTCTTTTTTTTTATTAAAGTTAGATGTTTGGACTTGATCAAGCGCGAGTTCGGCCAGGTCTCTTGAATGGCAACCGGGAAGCTAGACCGGCCGAGGCGACTTTCCTCGCGGGATCTGACATGTGATGAAGAGCATGCATGTGTGGTAGGACAGATTATATTATCCAAGGTAGATGGACGATGGATGTCAGCCCCCTGATCTAACCCTTTTTTTTTTTTTTTTTCCCCTTTCATATATAAGTACCATTGGTCTGAGCAAGGTTACGGCACAGGCCGGCGATCACCACCACTACCGTCCCGCGAATCAGGAGTAAAGAGCATCTACCTACACACGACAGACACTGCGACTGGGCCGCACCAGAAAAGATAGGGCTTATGAAATATGAAATGATTTCGATAACCGAACTTGAAGTCCAATCGGATTATCACTAGGATCACGGTGTCCAGGTCAGGTAATAAAACCCTAGAAAACTACAGTACGATGGAACTTTTAGTGACATCTTGAATAGTGGTAGGCAGATACTATTACAGGTTTTTATTGATTTATTATCTAAGGGGGTTGGATCTAACCCCCTCCACGCGCGAATTGACATACAGAAGGATTTACTTTCAAGTGTTCCTTTTCATAATACCTACCCACATCTATTTCTAAACCTCACTCGAGATTAGACGCCAGGCGGTGAGGCGCCGGACAATAACAACCAACTACGCAGCTAAGCAAGCAAGCGTCTTTGGTTCACGGTCTCGGTGTCACTAGTTTCGGCGAGAATAATACAAACACGGTCGGCCTGTCAGGCGATGATGACGACGAAAGCTCACCTTTCAACGGGGGCCGTGGTGTTTTTTTTTCTTTTCTTGGTTTTCTTGGGTTTTTTTTTTTTTCCCTCTTATGGTGGGTCCCTAATCAAGAGGGGGGTACACACTTACTAGTTGGGAATCCGCACGCGGCTGCTGCTGCTCGTCGTCATCGTCATCCTCGTTATCGGCGGTGGCATTGTTGCCGTTGTCGTTGTCGTCGAAGAGCTGGGAGGGCCGGCTGGCGGCGACGGAGGGCCGGGTGATGATGGCGTGGGTCTCCGGATCGAGCAGGACGATTCCCAGGCATGCCAGGCAGGCGTAGCCGAGGCAGGGGGACGGGACGCCCCGGGCGTCGACGAAACCGTGGGCGTCGGCGCTGGTGCGGTCGAGGCAGATAGGGCACACCATGCGCCCGCCGAAGGTCGCCAGGATGTAGTCCCGCATGGCGCGGGCGCGGGCGCGCAGCTGCAGGAAGTGCTCCAGCCGGTGCGGCGTGCAGAGCGTGTGGCCGAGCAGCTTGGACGCGCAGTGGCAGCCCGTCATGGGCAGCGGATGGCCCATGCTGGTCGAGGCGTTGTAATCGTAGTGGTGGTGCGGCTCGCTGCCGCTGTTATCTGGAGCCGGGTCGAAGGCGTCCAGCGGCAGGCCCCAGATGTTGAGGCGTCGGCCCTGGTAGTTGCGCGGGTCGTGGGCTGCCGCGGCCGCGCATGGGCTGCAGAAGTAGGCCCTCATCGAGGAGACGTCCATCATGGCCAACTCGTGGTCAAATAGGGCCCGGCCGCCCCGGTCGCAGTCGGAGCACACCGCGAGCGCTTCCACGTGCTCCAGGTCTGCGCAGACCAGGCGGGCGGCTCGGCCGCAAATGGTAGACCCATCCACGCGTTCCATGCAGCCGAGTTCCGTATCAGCGTACTCCGAGACGGAGAGGTGGGTGGTGCGCACGGTTGCAAGTGCTGGTGTGCCCGTGGGATTGGGATGGGGGAGGGGCTCGTCCGGCAAGAACGACGGGTCGGCTCTCTCGGGATGCCCCTCGGGCAGAGACAAGTACATCCGTAGATCGGGAACGACCCCATTCAGGTCGTAAAGGGTTACCACGGGACCGGGAGAAGGTGGACATCGTGGCACCTCAGCGACGTTGAGAACCCTGATCCCGGCGGTTCCCTGCAAAGCAACTGCATCACCGGGTGGGATGATCATAGGGCGTGATCCGAATAGGCCTGCCCCTGATAGGCCAGACTCTGATAGGCCTGAAGCAATAGACGGGCCGGGGTGCTGCTTAATCACTGTCTCGGTCTCAGCCTTGATCTCAGTCTCGATCTCAGTCTCGATCTCAGCCTCGATCTCAGCCTCGATCTCGGGTTGGAATAACGAAGGCGCTGTTGGAGGGGGCTGAGCGGGTGGCGGGAGAAGCGTGCGAGGGATGCTCGGGCCGGCTTGGGAAGGTATCGGGAAAGGCAGCACTCGCAATTGCGGCAGATGCGGCCGGTTCGGCGCTGGATCAGGCTGATGATAGCCCGGCGGCATCGGCAGCGGCCCGCCAGCCAGCCAGTCGATGAACTGCAGGTGAAGGTCGGGAGGCTGCTCGTGCCTGTGCGGATACGGGAGGCTGTCGCCCATGCCACTGGGCCCGCCGTGCATGGAGGAGAGGTACGGGTACAGTTCAACGCCGACCGAGACCACGCGGGGACAGATCCCCCGATTGTTGCCACGCCTGCAGGCGGTTGGGTCCCTCAGGACATAAACACAATGCCAGCATGGGTGCACCCTTTCGCACTTGGCCTTGCTGACCCGACACGGTAGGCAGCTTGTAAACTGAAGCGCCGGCGACGGCGAAGGGCCTGGGCAAGGAGGTAGTATGATGTTGTCGACGATGCAAAATAACCCGTAATTTCGACATTTATCGCAACCGTGTGCCTGCTCGGCGCTGATGACAAAATTACAGTCGCGGAAAGCCCGACCCCCCCGGGAGAATGTACTGCACAATTGACACCTTTTCTTTCGTTGGTTTGGCACAGCCTGAATGAACGCAGCGAAGTGTTGGAAGCTTTGCACATTTTGAGCCGGCGGGGGTGTGTCTCTAGGCACGATCGACATGGCTCGAAGGCTTGAGAAGGCCGCCGAGGTACCGGGCAATGATGCTGTTGCCAGAGGACGTGATGGGTACGATGGATATGAGGGAACTAGGGCACGAGTCTCGGGCAGAGATAGAGCGCTGGAACTTGTAAATCTGCATTCTGCCCCTGACGATCGACAGTGAGAGCAACGATCCTCGTGGCGACGAGAACAGTTGAGCCGATGGAAAAAACAACTATCGCAGCGGGATTCGCCCGGATAGAAATACCGCCGCCACGACGTGAACTCGTCTGCTCGTCTCGGCCAATCGTGTTGAAAATGCTCCTGCACTTCCGCGGCATTATAGTCAGGCAGCCCGGGGTGGAAGGACCGTGTAAATACAAATGGCCCGACAACCCACGCGTTGCTGCTACTACCCTCCATGCTGTATCTGAACTGTTGGGTTGTGTGTGACTGGATATGATGCAAGGTGGGTGAGTGAGTGAGTGAGTGAGTGAGTTGAGTGAGTTGAGTGAGTGAATGGGTTGGTGGGAGGGTGGTTGGGTGTCGGTGTATCGAGTAAATCTGGTAGACCTTGTGGACTTCTAGATAGGAACGAAGAGAGGTAGATATTCGAGTGATGCAGATAGCAACGTATATTATAGTTAACCGATTTGGTTCCGACTCTAGTATTGAACCGCGAACACATTCACTACTACCCGCGGTTGTACCGTGGCAACCATGTAGTGACAAGACAAAGCCGTGGTATTTGCAGCTCGGAGTAAACACCGCCATTGTTTTCTTGTCCATTGGTTATTACACTTGGTTAGCTCGTTATGACCTGCTCTTGCTCGGGTTCACTCACCTTAAGATTCGCAACAGGATAAACTACCATTATTCATTATACCAGCATGCCCGGCCGGGTTAGATAGGGGTTTAATGCACACACACATCACGGAGCATGGACACCTCAAATGCAAAGGGGGTGTGGAGATGAAGTTGACTTTGAATAGCACCCATGGTCGTTGAATGGTGAATCTATGATTGAAACACAAGAAGACTGCGACGCAAATAAGTAAAGAACATTACAAAAGGTATGAAAAGACCGGATGGGAGATATCCATGATCTCATTTTGATCACTTGTTGGCTAGAGCAGCCTCCCAACGAAACATTCTGTCGTCTGTCCAAGGCCGAACTTGTCGAACCCGGTAAAAACGGTGACAGCGGCATAAACCCCCAACGATTGATAACCGCTTCATCATTCCTAGGCGTTTCTTTCCGCCAGATGCTGCTGATTGCTGATTGCTCATTCCATAAAACCTGGCAGAAAAATCCGTCCGACTCCTTTTTTATCATGCATGGGCATGTCGACATAGGCTTATATACGTCGTTCAAGCCGCCAAGGCCATCCATCATAGCGGGCCGAAATAGAAGTGATGACACAGGTCCGACGCCCATGTAGACGCCCGTCTCGTTATGGTTCGGGTAGCTCTGTGTTCGGGGTGGGTTTAGGTCACTATAGGATGACACATTTCGAGCAACAGCCTGCCTCCGCCTCGCCATCGGTCATTTCCATCTTGTCCGGCCCGTTGGCACCACTCCCCCGACCATTGTTTGCTGACATACCGCCTAGGTTGCGGTCGTAGCTCCGGATCTCGCGCACCACTTCGAAGAATGATGCTTCTACATTGATGCGGGATTTGGCCGACGTCTCGATATAGGGGCATCGGAATTCGGCCGCGCTTTGCTCGGCCGCTACAAAGATGGTGGTCAGCTCAACTAGCGGAATAGGACGTGGTGGTGATCATAATTACTTTCTCTGGTGACCACACGCTCGTGTTCCAAATCACACTTATTGCCCACCAAGACGACGGGGAAATGATCGCCCTCCTGCTTGCCCTTGACTCTCAGGATTTGCTTATGTAAAGCATGGATCTCGTTAAGCGATTCCTGAGAATTTATCGAGAATACCAGCATGAAACCCTCTCCATTGACCATGTACTGTTCCCTCATCGCAGCATACTCTTCTTGACCGGCGGTATCAAGAACGTCGAGGAGGGCGAGCTCGTCATCGATAATGCATTGTTTTCGGTACGAATCTAATGGGGGCGCCAAGTTAAGTCAGGGTCACGGGAGGGGAGGGGCGGATGCGACGGAAATCTGGCGACATACCCTCGATAGTCGGATCATACTCGTCGATGAAATGGTCCTGCGTCATCTGGATCGTCAAGCACGATTTGCCGACACCACCTCCGCCAACAACCACCACCTTGTACTCTCGCAGAAACTAAGAGGACGGAGCGTCAGCGACACGGATGCCCGGGGAGATGCGAGGCGCCAATTGAATAGGCACCCAACGGGGGTTTACGCGATACTCGACATACCTTCGAAGCCATTGTGTACCGGACGAGGAAATCCTCCTAGCCAGTGTCCCAGCGGCAGGCGTTCGGTCTAGTAGAGGTTGACTGCAGAGACTATCGTCGCGTGACGGCAGGCAAAGCGTAGGCGGAAAGACGAGGAGGCGTGTGTTGGTTGGGAGGAAGATGTTTGCGCGCCAACGTGAAGCGTTGCGTTGGAGAGGCGAGGCTTGCCAGGAAGAACGGGCACGATGGTTTTGTTGTTGTCACTTTGTCCCAGGCTTGGGCTGCTGGCTGGCGCTGGTCCAGGGATCAATTAGTGCGGACGAGATAGGTAAGTCAAGGATACTAGCACCTATGCTACTAGTACGTGTGGATATGGTATGGGTGCTCCTCTCTTCTCCTGGATCCTGAGCTCTTGGACCCGGCCGGCCACGACGAATCGAGCACTAAAGACTCAAGAGGTTGACCGCGTTGGTTTGCCTGGTTTGCCTGGGTGGCGCAGGGGGATTGTGGTCAATCTATCCGGGCAGTGTACACCACAGTACAAAGCACGCAGGCAGTCAAAAGGATGGGGGCAAATGGACTGGGGGGACCTCTGACCGTTACGGAATTCAGAGAGGAAAAATAGAAGAGGAAGAAGCCGAGAAGAAAGAGGGCAGGAAAAATAGAGTTCCGAAAGAGGGATGGCGCTCTTGGGATCGTAGGGAGAGGTTGTACTACCCGTAAAAGGTAAGCGTAACTACATACAGTGTGCGGCAAAAGTTCAACGCGAAGTCGAAGAGTTCAAGGTTGAGAAAGGGAAGGGCGAGGGAAGGGAAGGGGGCGATAATTGGCTACCTGCGTAGTGTGGTAGCTCACTAACCTTTGATCCGCCTAGGCTCCTCCTACCTAATTGGATGGTCCCGTCACTTAGTACTGGGTAGTTAGTACTTAGTGTAGCGACTGGCGACATCCCAGAGCGCCTCTTCAGGTGGTGGGTGGTTTAAAGGGGGGTGGAGGCGGAACGGTTCACCTTCCCAAGTAAAGTACCGACGGTCCCGACGGTACCTCCAGTACCTAGGCAGGGCAGGTACGCAAGGCAGGTAGACCCCTCCGGTAGGTACGATGGGCAGGTTTAGTCTATCAGGGGTGCTACTTAGGCAGGTAGGTACCTACCTACCTATTCACTCTACTCATCAGAACATCAGAACGCTAACGATGGCAGCACACTGTAACTGTAACATCCAAGCACGATCAGCGACACTAGATTCAACATGGCAATCAGCTATTCCCCTCTATGCTATTTTGGGCCAAGAGTCACGGTAACTATTTGCGATTACTTTAGTGGGCTTCCGTGTAACTACATACATTTATTACACTATGTATGTTATTCGAACGATAGTCTAAGACACACTACAAATAGACGAGCTCTTGTCGTGTGGGTGAGCAAGTACTCATCTATCTACACGCTCACTGACCACCTACCCACATTGGTATCTGCTGTAGGTATGCTCTGTATGTGTATATAACGCCCGATCTCGCCGTAGGAATCCTTCAAGGGTCTATATGTAACTGCAACCGACCGCCTAATATAAAAATAGGGGCAGCGAAAGGTACTACGGTACATGTGTAGCACATACTCGATGCCGCTGTCGCCAGATCAGCACCAGATTTAGACCCGTGCCGCCGCCGCTGCTGCCGCCGCCGCCGACGACAACGACGACGCCGCCGACTAGGTATATTAGAATATACCACGGGGTGGAGGGTAGCGGCAGGGTTGGTGAGCTTAGTTGCACATTTCGGAATCCGTTGACAGCAGAACACAACGCATATTGTCTATCGCATCTGGTGGACGTACATATGTATGCGTCTCTTATCCCTTGTCTTGCATGGAATTAGACACATCAGTTGCCGTTTCCAGGGAGGCATGCAATCCGCGTTAGCCAGCTAGATGCATCTGTGATGCACGACGTGAATACAGCGTCGTAATAGTGGTATATATCAGTGGTGGTGTTTCCCCATGTTTTGCTTTTCTTGTGTGAGACAAACCAGCTGGCTGTTCTGTCTTCGATCTTTTGTTCCGGTCACAAAACCGCACGCACAGTGGCATCTGAATCACTACTTGGACTGGAACATGGCAGTAACTAGCACTCGGTACAAGAATGTTGTTTGCGCACTATCGCTAGATGCAACCTTCCGAGCCAACCTCCTTTCTGCTTCTCGCCAACTTACACAATTAGTGTATATTAGCTAAGCTTAACTAGCAGGTGGATAATACATACTGAGGGCCTACCTAACCCAGATACTAGGGCGCAGTATAAGCACTACATTGTATAGGAGCAGAGTAGCAACACGTTACCGCCTGTCGAATGTGTAGACAAAGGCAGCCAATTTGGTTCACTTACTGCGTAACATACATTAGTGAGTAAAAGCGCCAAACACGACATGGATAGATATCGACAGTAGCTAGATTTACACTACAAGGAGGTATGCAAGATCTGAAGAATTACATAACATAGGCCAATACTTATCGGAAATGCCGTCTGCATCGTGACATCTGTCGTCCACACTTGGGTCGGTACACAGAAATTTAGAACAATATCGCTTGTCTACCCGTTTGTCTTGCCCATTAGTGTACAGACACTCAACTTCCTGGGGTACAGGTATAATTAGGTCGGCACCGCAGAAGCCCGCTCTCAATGTAGTGTAGTGGTGTATCAAGTATGAGAAGCGTGAGTGGGTATCTAACAAACAGCAATGCCTATCAGGCCGATTGCACGCTGGCGAACGAAATGAGCCTCATTTCCTCACCCAAGAAGCTACCTGATTAGTCTAGCTCGGCCGCCGTGACGGTCGAATTACCGACCTACCGACCTACTCTTTTGGCGACAGAACCAGCAGTTGAAATACAGGACCAGCAAATAAGTGCGCAAAGGTATTAGGAATTTGGGGAGTGGTGGGGGACAAACGAGGAAAAACCCCTGAATGGCAGACAGCCGACGGAGCAGAGGACCAATCATGGCAAAGCCTATATCGACGTCGGCAAGAGGGGGGGGGGGGGGAGGCTAATTGGGGGGGTGGGCCTGTTCTTAATTTGGGTGGCCTTCTCGAACCATTCTTCGGTGTAGATTGTTTATTCGTCCATGTTTCCAGAAGCCCGGGGGCGTCGCGGATTTGCATGTTGCGGAAACACAGGGAAGCAAACAAATGTGCATACCCGGAAACAACACGAAGAGATAAATATAAACCTCTGCGTCGCCGTTGACATTCTCATGCATGGCGATGCAATGCACGCTGCGTGCGGACCTTCTAGTTTAGAGGGATGGAGACCGGGGGGGGGGGCTAGAGGCACTGTACACTACATGCGATTTATGTAGTGGGATAGGATGGGGTGGGTGGAATTTGCAGGTGGATAGGGACGATAGGATGGAGATGATCCATAATGAGTGGGCATTAACAACGCTTGGCGGCAACGCTTGGGTCAACTCATAATCTCGACGGTGTCAAGGGGGCCATTCTGAGTCTAGCAACCGTTCGGGCGCCAAGAATACCCCCGATGGACGGGACCACCCCCCAAGTGACCAAATTGTCCGATGTTAGCGAGACGCCGACAGGCTGACAGGACGTGAGACGATGCGATCTGCCTCTACGCTATTAGCTCACCCGACCATAGCTTTATATCAAGGGACAGTTGGACCTACGTAGTAGTTATTCAGAGTACTACCTACATCAGAGCAACCCTCCGGCCAAGGATGAGCTGCTCCGCCTATCGCAGCGCCTCGGCACGGTCATAAACCCAAAACACATGTGATGGATATTATAGTTTGCTAT
The DNA here is from genome assembly GCA_021209875.1 of Rosellinia necatrix. Lineage (NCBI taxonomy): Eukaryota > Fungi > Ascomycota > Sordariomycetes > Xylariales > Xylariaceae > Rosellinia > Rosellinia necatrix. The sequence continues at coordinate 4,566,467 of JAGYVD010000001.1, read as the reverse complement.
GGCTGCTCAGGTTCATCGTCCTCTCCTTCAGTAGAGACCCGCTTCCCCTCGACATTGGCGAGCACGTCGGGCACCAAGCTCTCCAGATAGTCCCTGTCGCGGCCGACGAGGGTGACGGAATTGGTCTGCTTCCCCCACCGAGGGTAGCTGCCAACTTTGACCCCCTTCGGCGCCACTTTCGCCGCAAGTTCCGTCAGATATCCGGCGACCGCACTCTCGGGCAACGGGGTCGAGATGATCACCCGGCATATGCCTTTGCCCTCGGGATCCACGAGCCGATCAACAATAAATGGCTTCAGGCCTTCCAGCAAGTCCTCAACTATAGCCACTGGTTAAGCGGGCTTGCCAACCTGGATTGCAAACGCGAGACTTACATAATCTAGGGACACCTGGGAGGATATGGATATTTCCGTTGACAACAGACACAGGCACCCACAGCTCGTCTCGGGGGAACAGTGCCTGTTTGTTTAGATCGCGGGATTCGTCAATGGGCAACTCGACCATTCGTAGCCGCGCGGTCTTGGCCGGCGAATCAACATCCCAGCTAAAGTTCGCCTGGGACTTGTGCGGTTCGCTGAGCTTCTTCATTCGCTCATATGCCTCGGCATGGAGCTTCAGCGGCAACCCAAACGCCTTGGCTATGGATTGATAAGTGATGTCGTCATGCCTAATCTATTGTGAGTCCTGGAAATAGCACATCCAGATAGGCTAGAAGAGCCACCCACGTTGGACCTATCCCTCCGCTAGAGGAGTCAAGTGCATCAGCCCGGAACACTATTTGCCACAGACGATTGGGAAGGGATTTTTTATGAGAACATACCTAGTAACCACGAAATCGTACCGGTTACTCATCCTCCGTACAGCTTCGACGATATCTTCTTCGTCATCTTCAATCGTTTCGATCCTCTTTAAATTCTGTGGTGCACACACGGGTCAGGCAAGGTCTCGCCATCACCGAAAATCAAGTGCAGCACACAAATACGTATCATATCTTACCATGCCGAGAGAGAAGCACCATTTGGCCATGAAGGCTGAGTTCGTCTACGGCACTAACATCAATATACAGCCAAGAGTGGATGTGACGGGGCCGCCCTACATCAACCGTCTACACAGATAAAGTCAGCCTGTCCTTCTGTGGCCAGATGCCGATAAGGAGGACCACCGACCTTTCCCCCGAGAACCTCATCGCCGATAATTAGGCAAGCAGCGGTGTGGATCGTGCGGCCACCTCGCCATTCTGTTGCAGTTGTGGCCGAAGCCATGATTCTCGATGCAACACCGCTGACGGTAGGTCGCGAGCCTACAGCGGCGAAGGTATAGCCAAGACTGGCCCGAGGTCCCGGAAAGTGGCGTGCGAGTTGCGAGAGTCGGGAATTCATACGGGACGGACAACGCCGAGGGGTAAGTACTCAGGTGAGATACGAGGATGGGTGGACGGGGCCAACAACAGCAAGTAAGCTGACAATAGTGCAATGCAATGGAAACGGTCGTAATGCTACGTGAGCGGGGTGGGCTGAGATCGCTTGGTGCCTAAATGGGAATATTGCGCATGACGATATCCTCACTCTTATCAAACATACAAGGATACAACTGTTGTCGAGGTAGAACTGAAACTGCAACAATGGTGATGCGGGTCTGGCGTGATGAGATGGTTGAACAGCGCACTCCGCTTCAAGTCTGGAGCGCTTGGGTTAGGGGCGGGAGATCCTCGGTTGGGGATGAAGGTATTAGGTTTAAACTACTGGTAATAATTGCCTATCTAGTGCTTTACCCACTTTAGACCTGCGTACCCGGGTTAAGGTACGTATTAAACTTGGTTGATAATCAGAAAGCCAGTCAATCCCCTCACTTGATTCGCATAGCTTCATCACCAGAAGACAAAACGATGATAAGTGTCGACATGGCCCGCAGCATACAATGTCAGCCAGAAAATTTTGTGTATTCATCCATTGCGCAACAGGGGGTCCAAACGGATGCACAGGTTAGAGAACCCCCATTGCCAACGAATAGCTAGTTGGCTGGCGCCCTGAGTTATTCAAAATCCTTGTGGAACAGACGGTTGAGGTCTGTCCCTTCACCACATTTGTCTACTTTGTGTGTGAGTCCCATCACCACTCGAAATCCAAGCCCCGGGGTATCGTTGAGATATACATGCAGCCTTATTTAACCTCTCACTCTAGGCCTTAAGAGTATTGTTTCCAGCCAGTTGATGAGCCTACTGTTCTGAAACCTTTTGTTGAAAAAAAAACCCCCCAAACGCCTCTAGCACATGCTTGTTGAATTAGTTGAATCCTCGTGGCCAATGTTACCGGGCCGTATGCTTGTTGAAAATGTCTAAACCTGAAAAGCGCCAAGTCGTTGAATCGTTATGGAAATTTACGTTAATGCCGCAACGCCATTTACCTCGTTGTGAGTACTGTTGATGCCGTTGGTATGCGTGACTGAGATAGATGCTGGGGTGTCACGGTCCTCTTTGGGAACTTCCAATCCGTCAAACAGCTCAAATACAGTCCTGCTGTCGTGGAAATCATTGTTCACTAGAATGCTGTTAGCATGATGACGCCCAGCAAACTCCACTGGATACTACTACATACCGATATTGATCAGGTACCATTTATTCATAATCCCCTCGATTAGGGCGCGACTGGGGCTATTCGCGTCATGACAACGGGCCCAGTCATTTCCGAGTCGGTAGGCCTCGTCCTTCCAGGCCAGGAAACTTACGCTTTCGACAATGGTGGGCTGGACAATCTCCTTGCCCGGGAAAACCCCCCAGGTAACAGCATTTGGCCCCTCTGAAGGCGCATTTGTCGCAAAAGCCCCTGCCTGGTTTACGGCGTAATATGAGAGAGTCTCGTGGCCCTCGATTCGGCGAACCACTTCACCATATAATTTGGGATGTACAAAGAGCTCTAGGTAGGCTTTCTGGTATACAAATCCGTTTGACGGCCCCCACCCATAGATCGGGTGTGTCGATTTGACACCGTCTACGGCGGGCTGGGAGTTAATGGTGATAAACCCACGTGAATTCAGTTTGATGAGGTCGTCCTTAATAGACACAGCCTCGCCTGAGAGAGGTGCCTCGCTCCATGGTAGAGAATCCAGTTCCTTCTGTAGGTATCGTACAAAGAGACTTGCTATGTCATCGATGGACTGAGGCTCACCCCATTTCTTGCGGTTCAATTCGTTCGATCCCGTTAAACCGATTCCATAGGCGTCAAGTTCACCAAAGGCAGGAGATCGAGAATCACCCCATCTACCGTTAGGGAATTCATCCCACTCTTGTGTCCTGGAGATGTAAGACTTGTTACGATTCCTCCAGAAGATGGGGCGAACATCCTCCTCGCGACGCCCAAAACCGAGCGACTGCTTCCAGGGAAGAGGTTGTTGCCGGGGACGCTGTGAGGAGGGCAACCAATCCAGCTCCTCAAGAACCATGCGAGTAGCTTGCGCTAGGTTCATGGTGTAGAAGTGGAGATGAACAATACCGGCAGACATAATCTGGCGACATAGCTCGGCAACGAGGATCTTCCCGACCTCTCGAACAGCGGAATCGTCATTCTTAATAGGCTCTAAGGCAGCCATCCATTTTTCAGGGATTTTGCAGTTCATGTGATTTGCGCGCCGAAAAAAGCTGGCGTACGTGGCGATGGGCATGATACCGGGGATAATGGGAACGTTGATCCCCCGCTCCCGTACTTTTCCAACCCATCGAATGAAGTTGTCGGCGTCGTAGAACATCTGTGTAACAATGAAGGTGCCACCCATATCAACCTTCTCCTTTAAATGATCCAGCAACGACTCCTCGTCCTTGTTGTCGTCACAACCCTCGGGGTAACCGGCAACGCCAATGGAGAAGTGATTCCCGTACTTTTTACGAATGTGGGCAACGAGATCTCTCGCGTAATGAAAACCGCCTTCTGCAGCTTCCCATTTCTCCTTCTCCCTTGGGGGGTCTCCACGGAGAGCGAGGATGTTGGTACAGCCAGCCTTATATGCCCTCTGCAGGGCATCATTGACCTTTTCTTCGCCCATGTCAGTGCACGTCAGGTGCATGCATGTCTCGAGGCCGAGAAAGGTCTGGGCCTGTAGCACCATATCGCAGGTAAGTTCGGCAATACGTCCACCAGCCCCCCATGTTATGTCGACGAATTTGGGCCCGAAATCGTACATGCGCTCCATCCGATCGTAGAGATTTTGTACACCCTGGGCGGTCTTGGGCGGGAAGTATTCGAACGAGAAGGACGGTTCGCCAGTCCTCTCGGCGTCGGCAACCATATCATTGATATGCATTGTGGCGGTTGGTGCTAGTACGCGTTCAAAATCGAGAGGTGTAGGGTCCAGGGTAAATCAGGACATAGAGAGTGAGGTAGGGGAAGGTCGGCTTTCAGCAGACGTTAGCAAGTCCTCGCTCCTCACTTGTATATATAATAGGTTGGGTGGTGTCAAATGTGAGTACGAATCAAGGCGATACAACAGTGATGCCCAATGCGAGGGGGGAAGAGGGAACGGGAAAGGGTCTCACCAAGCAACCATGCACACACAAGAGGAAGAAAGAGGGCTACAAGGTCTGGGTCGTAAGAACGTGGGTGGTTTGATTTTTTTTTTTTTTTTCCACTGTACTAGAGACCACAGGAGTGTGCTACACCGGCACACTAAATAACTTAAATATGCTATTATGGATAAACTAGGGAAAGGGAAAGGAGATCGGAGAAGTGAGGTCGGAGAATTGAGGCCGGAGTAGTGAAGGGGGGGGGACGGGAATAGAGAAAGGGCAAGGGGAAAAGGGGAAAACGATGTCAGAGGACGATCTTCTGCTGTCAGATTGAGGGCAATCAGAGCGACGGCGGCGGCGGCGGCAGGTGGGGCATCCCTAACTCCGACCATAGGGCCTCAGTCATTGGCTGGGCAGGACCTAGAATTTCCCGATGTTTCCAGGTTCTTCAGCCATTCGGATACTTAACCTACTATTCACCGATTCCGCAGCGCCTTCTCCAGTAAGAAAGGCACACTTATTGTCTTAGCGCGCCGTCCGACTTACTGTATGCTATACTCGCTTCACGGCTGCATAGTCATTATGTGGTCACTGGCATAAGCACGTTGCATTTTCAATTTAAGAGTAGGTGCATTTTATTTCCCTCCATCTGGTTATGCTTATTAACACCCATATTGATGCTGCAAATGGCCTAGTATATGCCTACGCACGACAGAATCTACCTAAGGTTATTCAGGTAATATACTTTCTCCTCACTGGACCAGTAGGTACTTGTACCTTGTCAATTCCTGGTTCCTGGGTTCATGTATAAAAACGTATACTACAGTAAAGTACCTAGCCGCAATACCCCCTCTGAGGTCTGCATACTTACCCCTCATTTACCCCTCTGTTGTGTGACTGTCACCACCTCTTCTAAGTAGGTTGCCTAAGAGGTAAGTAGGTATTAATAGGCAGGACCTATACACTACAGAGCAGAACTAGGATTTCCAATTGTCTGAGGTGGGTTGCAGGCAGTAGGAGCACAGACCAGTACATACCTAGTGTAGGTACATGGTTATCCACCTCGACAAAGGCAATTACACTAGGTATCGAGTGGGGTATTGCGGATGCCTGCTGCAGACAGGCATAGTGCAGGGGTTAGCAGCCATTACCCATTGGCCTCTGTCACTCCCCTTCCCGTTGGAGCAAGCATGGCATTTTGGAGACAACCCTTCACCGCATTCCTGACCACAAACACGTACCTAATTCCTTCAATTATGAAGCTTTTTTTTTTTTTTCTCTTTAAAAAAGGGGTTAATTAAAGAGGACCATCCATCTATCGCTCTACACCATAGGTTTACTAAGCCAATCACGAAAGTTGGGCTTTTTAAAAGCTGGTATTTCCCCAGCACAGGCTTATTTATAGGTGCTCACAGACAAACAAGCCAACACCGCGAGACGGTGATGCACTGTTGGCTGTTTGCGTATGTGTGCATACTACGTACATACGACACACATCCCTATTGCTGATTGGAACTAGTGAGCAGACCATCCTCCAGGGTTCCCAATAAACTTGTCGAAGCATTCACCGGCCCGCTTGCCTATCAAACCCGCCCCAGCAGCATAGCTTGACATAAGAAAGACCCGTTTTTACTGTCTACTAGTACCGGTTTTCGTTTCTAGTTGCATAGCTATTCAATTCAACTAGCTCGTCTCCATGAGGGCAAAGGCACACACTATGGTTAGTGGGTTACTGGGGATATAAAACACTCTGTGCTTACGTAGTAGTGTAGTATGTGGATAATACGGATGTTGCACGTGTTGCACCTATGATATGACGCAGCTCGCGGTTGACGGTTCTCAAAATATACACTCATGAGATGGGGTATCGGCAATGAGGGTTTGGGTTCTACATGCTTCGATGTCTTAGGCTATAGGTACAGAGAAGGTGAGCTTAAATGAAGTCGGGATAGACCTTGGTCTGTCATACAAATAAGAGAATCACCAGACCACTTACGGAGGGAATGAACCGTACCGACGATCTAAGACATGTAGTGTCATCAAGATAAACATATGTATATACTACTAAATGAATGCATAGACCTTCTCGTGTACTCTCGTGACACCCTTCGAAAACGCTCTGGCGCTTTGGGGACACTTGACTACAAGCCAGATGGAGTCTTTTAACCTTCGGGTAGTTATGCAAGATTGTTAGTTCCCCCACAAACGCGTAATCAAGCTGCCTGGCTGACAACCACCTGCCGAGTGAAAGCAAAGCAACCAAATTGATTCATGTAATAAATGAACAAAAAGAGGCAGATTGGAGCTTCTATTCTCGCCTATCGCCCGAAATAAATTGGCTATCGCTACTTGTTCGGTCCATAGTTGTGTCTGGTCATGCTTCGTGGTGTGGGGGAGGGTATCACCAGCATCTAATCCTGTTTCCTATAAATTACTACCGGTTCCCAAGAATCCAATAAACTTCGGTGCTCAGCCGGAGGGGCCTACAAAGTCGGCTATCCACTCCAAATCATCCCACCGTAGCGATTTTCAATACGCCATCCGCAAGTTTATCTTTTGTTGACCCTTCGCTTGCATCTTCCGCCTCCCCGCCCCTCTTCGCTCGCTCGACGTGTCCAGTGGCCACTGGAGAATGCCATTCAGCCGGCCATTGATCTTTAGGCTTCGAGGCATCGGGGAGCATCGCCATGTCGGGTTGCTGGGGGGGTTGGCTCTCGGCACTACTAGCTAATGCAGTCCCCTCCGGTTCTCGTTGCTTCTGGTGGTTCTTGTGCGCCCTTGCGCAGCACACGAACGGCAAGCAGAAAATGCCTTGGAGAGGCCCGATGATTAAACAGTCTACATAGAGCCGTAAACAGTCGCAGGCCGGTGTGTCAGGATTGGAGAATTTGTTCGGTGTCGCCATCTGCGTTAGCGAGGTGGTGACGTTGAGTGACCGATTCTAGCAGTACACTCATCGATTATTATGTATGGCGTTCGTAAGAATGAGATATTGAATTGATATATGATGGAAATATCGATGCTGTTTTACTGTTGGTAATAAATGTAGTTAGTTATATAGGAGCCCTGCCTCGCTCTACATGGTGTGATTGAATGGCGATGAAGGTACGCCATGAGATGCAAAATGAGGTCACTGTGCCTGAAAGTATGATGTAAATGATTATTTCTGTAGAAATTTATTCGTCAGGTCTTTCTGTGCTTCTGGGCAGCGTATGCCTCTCCAGTAAATTTAGCAATAATTTCCTTTCTGGTCCTGCGGGGAACATACGAATAACTTGGCGGTATCTCGCTGTGATCGAAAAGAATCTAAGGAGTACCCAGGCGATAAAGAGCAAAAACATCCCATAATAATAAACCCGCGGCGACCCTCAATTGAAGGCGTATGATTCAATCCCTATCGATATTGTTTGGAAAGGTAAGAAGGGCTGCATAGAGTAAGCAGTAAGGCCATCAAAAACACCCTTTCCTGACTTCCATGGGCTAATACGTGAGCCTCTCTGAACAAAACATTACAAAAGGGCCTCAGCTATTTGAAAAAGCGAAGATTGTGTCAGCCGAGGTGACTCCAGAAACGGATTCATCGTATGTAGCACAGAAATAACCGTGGAAGTATTCTTCAGCTCTTTGGTGATAATGTCGCGGCACCTCGTAACCTGCGCCAGTAATTGCTCTGGTCAACAACCCGTCTATCAAAAACAAACCACCACCGCTCAAAAAGCACCTGGCCAACTTCCCATGAGGTTGGCTCGCATGGATCGTCACCCCAGATGCGAACGCCCTCGGCAGGGTCCTCAAGATCATATGCTAATTGAGCAATCGCCACTGCAACGTTCGGAATCAGTTATCGATATCTTCTCGATGATCTATTTGGGGGGTTTGCGTGCAATGCAAAAAGCCATTTAATCGGAAGAACTTACAAGGGCCGGTGGCGGCTGGTGGACGGGCCGCATCCGGCAAATTCATGATCATAATAAGACGATCCCGGACGTTGGGCCACGGCAGCAGGTCGATGACAGGATGGTGTGCTATAGACGATTGAGACAGAGTTGGCCTCCACACTTGTGGCAGCTCCTGAGTCGTTAATTCTGTGTGTGTTCCATCATTGAACGGTGAATTAGCCCCCAGCCCCCATATCGTTGTGGTGTTACATCGCAGCCGCGCGGCGACACGCATAAGACCTCTGAGAACGGTCAGCTCATTAACCGGGAGGAAATAAGAATCAGGGAAAGAGAGCCCCGTGGAGTCAGAGTTGTCGGAGGTGGAGGGACTGCCAGATGAGGAGCTAAGCAGCGCACTCGGATCCATAATGTCAAACAAATCAGGCGTAGTAGCTCCTTCTTCCACTGACAACGCTTCTATTTGTAAAACCGACAAGCCAGAGTTATCGGTTTCTGAGAGAATACCGACGCCTGCTGAGTCGAATGATGTACCAGGCCATTTGGCTCCCTCCCCCGCATCGGAAATGAAATCGAGCGTTGTGGCCGTAGCATTAAGCGTCGGCACAGGATTCATATATACTAGAAGCGATGGCTCATTCGCCGTAATGGGGGTTTTAGATACGAAATCATCTTGACTCCCGAGGAGGCCCGAACCATGATCCCGGGCATCACACGGGGTGGCCAAAATAGGGGTTTCAATCACACCACGGCCACGGTTTTTTTCCCGCCGTCGACGCTCACCTGGGATGCAAATTAGAAGTTTCTTCGCGATGACAAAGCCTAGTGTGCTCACGATAGCGGCGCTGTGCCAAGACGTTCAGAATCCGCTTGCGCTCAGTGGCATCATCGTTGATGTTGGGGACGGCGAGCGCAGGCGGTTCCTTATGGATTCTTTGTCTGATTTTTGGTTTCCGGTAAGCGATATCCGGGGTAAACGCCTCCACGGCCGCCATGGTGTAACGAACAACCTATGCCGCCCTGTTGGGATGAGCCGATCTGGCGTACCCGACGGTTTGGCACGCGGATGTCTAGCCCAATCGCTGATCTCGGCTCACGAGGTTGCGCAATCCGGGGAGTTTTTGCCGTTGTGGTTATCCGTTATTTCTCAAGAGAATACAGAGTAGTGTTGAGTACCGGGTAATACCTTGCTACTGAAAAGGTTCACGTTCATCTATTCACCTGACTTATGTACCTTCTAGCATTTCCGTATCGGGATCAGCATAACGCCTTGGCATAACGCATGTGTATGCAGCTGGGGACGACCCTATTTAATTAACTACGTACGGAAATGCAGGCCCAATCTTCATGACAGTGGGCAGCTGTGGCGGTGGCTGGAGGCATGAAATCACCAGCCACGAACCCTCCTGCCCAAACTAAGTACTTACTGCACAAATAACCCCCTTCGGCCGCCTGCCACCGACCACCCCTACTAAGTTAAGGTTAAGTGGGCATCCAAGGTGGGAACTCGGAATGGTCGTTAGGGGGTAGGTACCTAACAAACACCGCATTGCATGTTTCACAGTCCTACGGGATACGATAGGCGGCCTGCCAGCCTGCCAAATCACCACCCCGACTGACTGCAACGGTCACATCGGTCCCGATCCTCTGCGACCTCCTGTTAACTAACTATGCATGATAACCATGATTGTCCACGATCCTGCTTCTGTAGGTACATTCCTACAGCAGAAGGGTCTCACGCAGCCGATTGATCTTAAGATAGTAGGTTGCAATCGGGCGCGTGACGTGCGTGCACGACAAGTGCACGACAGATGCATGCGATCCTTTTCTCTCGTTCGAACTAACTACCTACTTAATTAACTTCACTACGTGCCTGTACAAGTATAAGCCTGGCCCGTGGACTGGAGGCCGTGTTTTGACGCCGTACATAACTACAGGAAGATATCAAACGAACGCCTTATTTAGGTCGGGATTCACCACCTACAAGCGTGTATGTGTCCAGCCAGTCGGTCCCGATGGTGGCGACGAACGGGTGAATCGCTCATTTCCCGGGAACAGCATCGCCGTACCGCCAAAGCATATTACCCTTGGCATCCTCCAGCCAACACCTTAGCTACATAACTGAAACAAGAAGCAACATCCTCATAGCGCAGGGCTACAGCACGACTGTGAACCGCGGCAGCTTTATTTGTGCTTTCTGGAAGGGGGATGTGCAGATCCCTGTCCTGCGTGTATCTATGCCTGTCAGGCCTCAAACAAGCACTATGCAGGGACAGCACAAGCTGTGTGTTTCTCTAAATCCCGATCCAGTCTAATGTTTAGAGTCGAGATCCCAGGCTTGATTACACCAGGTGTCGATACTTATACTCGCCATGCGCCCCTAGAGTTCTCGTGCGTGAAGATCGCTTCGTAGTTTTTCGCCTCTGTAGTCATGGTATCGCCTGAGTGGTGAAGTCGAATAAGGATAACGTGCCTGCAATCCGGAATCACCTACACCAGCTCCCCCGGCTCGCACTTACACTGGAATACGTGAGCGTCGCCCCCAAGGAACCCCGTCGACTTTAATTCTCGGAATTGGTCGATGGCAAAGAACGTGAGTGCTTCTATACTTCTCACGCCGTACACCCGCCCATTGACACACCTCAAGTGGAACGCGGCCCTCGAGGTGGCTCCTGAACAGAACTATCCTGAGGTATATTACCCGCCGTCTGCATCGTTCGTTCCATATCGCAGAGACAACCCGGCTCCGAGGCCACTCAAGTCACTCGACTCATTCAACGACACGGCTACCTTCGTAGAGGCGCCGAAGGGCACATATCCCGACACAAATTCAATACAAAATTTCGACAGCCAATCGGTGCAAGGCGTCTTACCGCCAGCGGAGCAGCCGAGGGAAACACCGAGGAGGATATGCGGCTGCTCATTTTTGGTCCTCGTCCTGTCGACAATCATCGCGGTTCTATCCATTGCGGTAATAGGATTGGCAGCTGGGACCAGCGTCCAGATAAATAGAGCCAATGGCCTGCAGTCTAAACTAGCTGCCCGCCCAAGCGAAATAGACCGAGGGTGTTCCGCCAATCCGAACGCCGTCACCGCAAGCCGGTACACTTCCGAATGTAAGCCCCGGGGAGACTAGGTATATCGCTGAGGTGACTGTGACAGTTTTGGCTGACAACAGAGCCTAGTTTTCGGTAGGCAGACATATAAGATCTTCTGCAACAACGATGCGCCGAACCCGCCCCTGCAATCGTTATTCGTCGGCAACTTCGACGACTGCATCGATGCGTGCGCGTCCTACTCGACGTACACGCCCGGCAACTTCCCGGACAAGCTGATCTCCCGGAACTCGAACCTCACGTGCTCCGCCGTCAGCTTCATCCCGGCGTGGACGAACCGGACCAACGCGCTGGAGTCGAATGCACCCGGGAACTGCTACCTGAAGCCGGGGCCGCAGAGCTTGGCTGCGCTCACACGCCCCAATAGCGACGGACCGGCCGTCCACGCCGCGATATTCGAGGATTCATGAGTGGGATGCCTCGGCGTATGTAATTAACTTTGAATCAACTTAGTGCCCTTGTATAGCTCAGCCGGCGGCAATATGGTTGCATATGTGTTTATTTAGCGTTTTGAAGGGAATCATACATGTGGACGGGGGCGGTTGTGGTTGGGTTGAGCAAATTGATAAATATAATGAGGTTTATTAATCTAGCTATTGTTTGAATACCATATTTGACGAACAATAGAAATGATATAACAACAAAAAGATTCAACACGTACCAGACTCAGCCCTGGAAGTCCCCAAAGCTGTGCTCACAAGCGGCCAAGGCCGTCTGGGCCGCCCATGAGACGTAACCCAGGCGCCGATACCGTAATTTGAGAGGCTTGACAAAGCGCGTGCCAAACTCCACCCATGGTGTCTCGTAGTATAGACCGCTAACGATGTAGGCGACGGGATTGCCTATCCATGTGTTATTGATGATTCACACCATAGTATATAGGGTCCTCGAGACAAATAATAGCATCCATGGTGATGGCATGATGTGATTTGGAGCTTCGCGTTGTCGAGAGATCACGGGAGCTGGATGAAGAGTGGCCTGAGGGACTTTAGGAGGCTTCAGAGTTTCATAAGATGATTGGATATGTGGTAACAAGGAGATTAGGGATTTTGACGGACAAAAATTTGGGAAAATTGAAAAGCTTACATCTGTTGCTACTACCTATTGTTGTTGCATACAAGTGTTGAAGTAGGACTCTCTGTCCTGTTTTTATACAACACCTACCCCACCGGATGGAGACCACTGACATAGCTCTCACTTTACGAAATCGAAATAGAAACACTGATTGAAGTCAATTCCGTAATAGCTACTATGAAATAGAGGCGGAAGAAATGTAGATATAAATAATGCATTGATATAGATTTTTTTTTTTTTTAAACAGATCTGAATCGGACTAGACCAAGGCAAATATAATTTCAATGGATATTATTAACAAGAGGTAATAAGTTAACTAGTTAGTTATAATGGTTAATTTTAATCTATAAATAGCAGATAACGACCGTATCGTTCCATACTGCAAAAAAAAAAAAAAAACACCCCAGTGAGCACGTCTAGAAACCAATAAGACGAGCTCCGTTCTTTCTGAGAACTGTCTTCTGTCACGGAGTATCTTTCTTCACATGTTCTTAACGCAGCGTGCTAAGCAAATGACTGGTTTGCCCCCACGCAAGACCGACGATGACTATTTACTATTAACGTATCTTCCCTCCGGCGCCGGAACAAGACGGCCCCCCCCCCTGGCCATGGTGCGATGACGGCCACAACAAGGCCGAGCGAATGAGTCCCCCCCGTCTTAGATGCTGGGACGCGCTTCCTAAACGAGGCGGCTCCGACGTGCCGGTTCTGCAGAGCCTTGTATGAGCGTCTCTTGCGGTGGCCGGGCTGCGGGGCAGAACGGATGAGGGTGATGAGCTGCGCGCTTTCTCGTTTCGATCTCTGCTCCGCGACTCCTCCCTTGCTACTGAGATCGACTCTTCTCTGGATAGTCCGATCTTGGTACTTGTGCCTAAGACCACGCGCACCGAAGATATTCGGATATGTTGTGTGTGTCCGGCAGGGGACACCCTCAGCACTACTCCAGCGGCCAATTCAGCCTGAGGTTGACACGGCTTTGATCGCCAAATGGGTTCAAGAATGCAAGAGCAAGACTATTAATGCGTCGCTGCCATTGGAACTTCTCGGTTGCAAATCTGGAGTTGTTGTGAGCGGACATGTATCGCCTTCCTACCTCTTCTGGGTTTCCCATATACGCCCTCGAATGTACAGTATGGTCGTCTAGGGGCTGGACGTACCAGGAGAGCTTTGTATCTCGACGCCTGCTGTTCTTCTTGGAGGGCCAGGCTTATTTTGAGTGCCGGTCCATGGTGCGCCCTGAGGGCGTCGACATTCACGTCCTCATGCGCAACCCGTCTGGCCTTTACCTTATGGAGTCGACTGGAAGCCACACCTCCAGGCCCTTCTCCGCATCACAGACCACACATGATTTCTAACTGGATAATATGCTGGCGACTTGTAGAACATGCATCGGCGAATACAGCCTTCGGATATGAAGCTTCGCGGACGATGCCATGACCGCCTTCCTTGGGGCCACAAATGAGTTGGTGTCTCGGCTGTCCGGCGCCAGTGTCGTTCTGAAAACCCCCTAGTCGGTGAGGCCGGCGGACGTTTACTTTATCTGGGGAATGTCGGCTTTCCATTCTCCGGACGGAACGCCTGACAACATTGCTATGTTCGAAAGACTGTGTCTTGTCCAATTATGCTGGACGGCGTCGGAGCTAAATACCCTGGAGCGACGATCGCAGTTTCCATCGCGGTCCTGGGTTGGTTGGAAAGGAGCTGTTACACTCGATACGCTAACGTATAGGCAGTGTTAGTCCAGGAACTAGATCTTTCTGAAAGGCTTTCGAGTGGACTATGCTGGCCGTCCAACACCCCTATCCGAATGGCATGAGCGACTCTCTCAGCGAGATGCAGGGGATGCCGATCACGTCAGGGCCGTATATCTAGATATCGTAATGTTGCCACAAGACCTTCTACGAGCCAGTCGGTGAATCAGTTCTCTCTATTCTGATCCTCCGCTCTTCAAGGCCCAACCGCCATGAGCGAGTCGGCTGGATCGACGTTGCCTGCACGGATGGTCAGCATCCGCAGTCGCGAATGCATAGATTGGTGCATGTTATTACGACGGCTGTAGATGTTGGTGACAAGACGACGTTTTGCATTGAACAATATACGAGGAATGGGTTCCTAGTCCTCTACTACGGTACATAGACGGGGTTAATACGCCGATCGCGAAACGGAGACCTAGCAGCTAGCTACCTAGGTATTTTGCTGCGGTAATTATAGGGGCTACAAGACCGGTTGCGTTGCCTACCTAGGTAGTGAGTGGTCTTGTTGCTTTGTTAAGGGACCGTCAGAGATAGTGGTATCGCGTCAGTAGAGATCGAGGTATCTTTAACTCTAAACTACCTAGGCTGGTATCAGTTCGGCGAACCACCCAATCCTTTACAAAAGAATTTTTACAAAAGAAATGCGCGTCCTTGCACTCGTTAAGTCCAGTCATTCGCAGGCTTTCGCATCTACACATAGGTACATAACCAACCTTAGACCAGCCAGAACGGGATGCTATTATAGCGCATGCTACTGGAAGAAACCCCTTTAGGATGTTAGCACGTCAGTGTCTAACAATTAGTTGGGTGTAAAGGTCCCTGAAGAAAAAGGTGAGCAGCTGATATATGCTAACGCTGGTTAATAACTAGAATACCTTGAGATAATCTACGTTTATCGTAGATTATGATTAACCAACTCTACCCGAGCTGGCTAGATGGGAGCGGAGTTGTGTGCATATTGCGTAGCTCAGAATGCAAACCTCACAGGATCCGTGTCCATGACGCCGTTCCTGGTGGTAGCGGTCCCGAACTCCAGATCAGAAATGGTGCATTGAGTCACTCATTGGCCAGCATTTCATTATCAGGGCCAGATCAGGGCGATGGGATTCTGTTGCTGTCCGTCTCAGCCTGAGGACCCCTGCCCACTGACACGTGCCGCGCCCCTGCCAATCCCCGTTCGGCTGAGCTAAGGGCGAGACGAGAACCCTCCTTGCTCTTCTTTGAGTCGACCATAAACGAGCTCGGCAATTTTCCGATGGGCACGCCGACAGATCTATAGCTACTTATAGAAGCGATCCGAAACGCAACACGATTGCTGGAACGCCGACGACCCGTTCGGGTCTGGGGTAATGGAATGTCGATTGCTCCAGGTGATGATAACTTCCCATGTCTGGGTATGTTGAGTTGATGGGTAGTAATACGTTTGCCTGGTGCTGCTAGGGAACTACTTAGTGTATTTAGTATGATGTATGGGTATGGTATGGGGGGTTCTGTTCTTGTTAGGCAGTCTGGCGGTTTCTGGCGGTTTTAGTCACGGGAAAGCGCCGCATCGGATCCGATGCTCGGCCGGCCTTGGATTTGCCTTAGATAAGAAGCTCAAGGCGATGGTGTCTCGGGGGCGGTGCTCTGTGATCGGCTCTGGCCCTCGATGCAGCTTTCGCGAAGCCGAGCCCCGCGACACCAAGAGATGCGGATCAGACCAGCCCCAGACAGCCAGCCAGCCCCGGTACGCCCCCCTGCCCCGTCCCCCTACCCCATCCCCCTACCGAGCCATCGGTGACGTAAGGGGTGTCCTACCTCGAACCATGGTGTCAATAGTTCCGGTAACATAACAACAAGCAGGGTAAGCATCTGACCTATACTACATAGTTATTTGTACCCTCATTGCCACGCAACGCATAATCATGGATGCCATTACTTACGGTGAGCTCTATTGCGACGCGGTGATGCATGCTTCGATGGATACTTTAATTATCATGTTCACTAATAAAGACGCTTAGCTCCCGGCTGGGCTGGCATGTTGGATCACCGCAGTGACTGAACTGTACAAGAACTCGAGTTAGGTAAACGATAACTTCAGGCAGGTGGCCGGCCACGAACGGTACCCAATACTAGTTACGAACCCACTGCTGATCGGTAGAGACTTGGTTTGGGGGGGGTTCGTCTTCGGCTCGGAGAGGCGTTAATAAAATCGGTCACGTTGCCATTATGTTTTATTATTATTATCAAAGATAACCCCGAGATTTCTGGAAGGCTCCGGGGAGAGGAAGACGGAGAGTCATGGGCTGACTTGTCCGAGCTACGGCGACTCCACAGGAACTGGATATAATTACCTGCTAAGTGTCTAGCGGGTGTAACTATGTATGTACACTGCTAGGTGTAGAATTACCTACCTACCTACGCTACTGGTATAGTGGGTTCTTATATAGCGGGCTATAACTACCCCGTACCCCTATGTAAGTAGGTAGGTAGTATGTAGGTATGTGGTATAGTGTGGTGCATGTCAACCGCGGCAGGGTACAGAACGACGCACACTAGGCCGGCTTGGCGTGGCATTACAACATGCTGCCGTTCAACGCCCTGCATGTCAATCCAAGGGCGCACGACTCCACAATTGTTCATGCCCCGTGATGACAAAGGCAGGCCATTCGTCTGCCATTCCCGAATTCGATATGCATGGACTATGACTCTTCACGAAGGCGCCGTCCACCTCCGCCGTCCGGTATCGAGCCCTCGAAGAGACTGGAACCCGGCTCCTGCCTGCTACTACCTCGTTGCTCGGTGGTATATGCGGACAGCTGCCAAGTCCCCTCCCCGATGCTGACCGCTATCTAATTCTAATTGCTAGACTAGCCTGCCAATCTAGCCGTCTTCTCTTATCATCGAATGAGCCGGCTGGGAATTGGTCGTTCGTTGTTGATCTCTCCCCCAGCGGTTCTCTTGTGCTTTAAAAGAGAAACTAGCCCACTGGCGTATCGGCTCGTCCTTTTCTGTCTTTCTGTTTAGTACTTATACCCTCCTGTCTCACTTCGGCCTCGTCCGATCACGCCCTTGGCCTGTAACCCGCGTGGCCCGCGTACCCACAGGAAACGCCCTGCCTGTTGATTTTGGATCGTGGTGGTGTCGTGGCCGTGTCATGGTAGTTGCTCGACTGGCACGTGCCCCTGACCGCAAGTCAGCCTCGCCCCATCGTCCACGGCTAGCTGTGCCCTTTGAATGACAACGATTCCGGAGGCGCTTAACGAGGACCTTGAAGTCATGGATTTCGTAAATTGGGACGCCGCAGCCGCGAGCACAGGCTTCGACCTGCCGCCCCACCCCGAGGCCATCGGGGATCTTCCTGCCATCGCCCCGTCCCCGGCCCCGTCCCCGGCTCCGGGCTTAGCAGAGGACCCTGGCATGGATCTCGCCTTTGGCGATATCGAGGGAGATGATTGGTCCTACTGGGCACTCCAGCATTACGAGTCTACCCAGTTACAACAGGATGTCGATATGTCGACCGCCCCGGACCCGGACCCGGACCATGACGGGGTGTCCCCGGGGACATCTCAGTTTTCTTGGGAGACACCAGAAGCGCCCTGTACCAACTGTTCCCGCTGGTCCTATCAATGCAAGAGGATCAGGGAAGGTAAATACAGAGGTTATTGCACAAGCTGCGTGGCACTTCGCAGAGAGTGTAGCTTTGGGCCCTCGCCCGGCAAACCGACCTCTGATGGCGGTGCCACGTTCCCTGCAAATCCCTGGCCCACCATGGGTGATAGGCCGGAGACCTCGATTCTCCACGAAGATGAGCTGGCCGTCATCGGTGGCTCGGAACCTGTAGCCCAATTAAGGACGGCCGTGGCAGAAGTAACACCGTTGTCCCCACGCCCTCAGCATCCGCCTAAGATTGGCGCTCGATTCTCCCGTGAATCCGTCAAGGTGCTTAAGAACTGGGTTGTGACACACAACCATCACCCGTATCCCACGGACGAGGAAAGGGAGAACCTCCAGAAGATCACCGGGCTGAACAAGACCCAGATCACTAATTGGTTAGCCAACGCCCGACGTCGAGGCAAGATCCAACCGACTCGGGCGACGTCACCACACGTTGGCCGAGGATATGCGCAGGCGATTGACATTCCGCAGCGAAAAGGCACACCCGGCCTATTCGAAAACATGAATCCTCTTCAACGTTGGGAGAACTCTCCACCTGAAAACGAACCTGCTTCGGTAACTGCTATTGCCCGCGCCGTGTCGGCTTCCGGCTCCTATTCGGCAACATCAGGATCCGGCCGGACAAGTCCAAACGTATGGAATTTCTCCGATGATGGGTCTGGCAGGTCAATCTGCAGGGAATCCTCTGCCAGTAGTTTGGGAACTTCGCATTCCAGCGGTGGTTCCTTTGCATCGGCGTTCTCTAACCAGTCACGCGGCTCTTCTATCCCATCATTCGTCTGGAGCAACCGGGGCAGGCGGCGACGGAGGCGTGCACCACCAAAGCGCGCCGACGAGCAACTGACCCAACCGCTTAAGACTTTCCAGTGTACTTTCTGTACAGAAACTTTTAGAACAAAACATGACTGGCAACGCCACGAGAAATCGTTACACTTATCCCTCGAACGGTGGGTTTGCTCGCCTGATGGACCACGGGCTGTCAATGGCGATAGTGGACTCACAAGTTGCGTCTTTTGTGGCGAGGCAAATCCTGATGATGCACATATTGAGTCACATAATTTCTCTAGCTGCACCGAACGAACAGCGGAAGAGCGAACATTCTACCGAAAGGATCACTTACGACAGCATCTACGACTAGTCCACAATGTCAAATTTCTGCCCTGGTCGATGGACAAATGGCGGGTGAATTCTCCTGCAATTCGGTCTAGATGTGGTTTCTGTGGCGTTGTCCTTGATAGCTGGACAGTTCGGGTCGATCATCTTGCAGAACATTTCAAGACGGGTAACACCATGGCTGACTGGAAGGGTGACTGGGGTTTTGATGCGCCTGTTCTCGAAATGGTCGAGAACTCGATTCCTCCTTGTGAGTCAAGCAGGATTTCCACTCGTGAAATTGTTAGCTAATCTTTTTTTTTTTTTTCAGACTTGATTCACGACGAGAGGCAATCGCCTCTGCCTTTCGAAGCCAGCCAACCATCGGCCGGTACCCCAACCAATGCCTATGAGCTCCTAAAAATGGAGCTGCAATGGTGGATCACAAATAAAACAGAACAGCTCGGTACCGCCCCCGGCGATGCGGAGACCCAACAGGAGGCATGTCGTATTGTCTACGGCGCTGAGGTCATGCTAAAAGGCGTCGGGGCATGCTCCTCTTCATGGCTTTGTGATTTAATCATGTCCTCCGAAGATGCAAAACGCCAGGCCGCATTTAATCCACGGGCTCCTGGCTCTAGTTGCTTATCTGCTCTTCGGATTAATGGCAAATCTGACATCTTCGAGAATTGTGAATTTGAGAGAGAGTTGCAAGATTACGTTCACGCAAAGCTGCTATTGGGCTTAACTGCCATGGATCATGAGCTACAGGATGAGTCGTGCCGTATTCTCGGGAGGATGGAAGAACGGTCGAGCAATCCTTCTGAAGCGCTTGCCAATTGGTTCATTCGCATGATTAATGCCTCTTCGTCTTGGCTCGAGAACTTCAGACAACGAGCGCATCTTCCCCGGAGTGAGGACGTTGGCGATGCCTACAAGCGATCAACCGATCCAAAGACAATTGATTCCACCATTCATAATTATAGCCGCCTCGAAGCTGAGCTCGGAGAATACATTCAGCTCCAAAGATCACTTGGGAAAGAGCCCACAGATGTTGACTTGCAACGTCAAGCAAGAATCATTGTTTACGAAGTCGATGACGAATGGAATCAAACGGCAGCAGACGACACGGAATGGCTCGGGAACTTTAGGGAGAGGCATTCTAAGGCGTCTCGCCCAAGTCCAGTGTCTAGCGGCTCTTTATCAACTGGGAGATATGCCTCCACTATTAATCAGTCTTCGCCATTGGATCCGCTTCGCCCAAGCCAGGCGTCAGGAAACTCCCCCAAGATGAGCAATAGCCAGTCGCCGGGTGGGTCCAGTGCGCACTCGATAAAGCCCGGCGCCAGGTTTCTAAACGATGCGAACTGCTTCCGCCGCTTGGCAAGAGACCTCAGCCGCTTTGTGACAGCAACTATGTCTCCCAACAACCCTAATCGACACGTGCCCACGGATGAGGAGCTCAAACACCAGGCGCGATGGATAGTATACGATGAGTGAGTCGGAATAGATCCCTCGAGTTTAGTCTTACTCTGCTAACCCTCATCCCAGTGATGACCCCTTTAATCAGACAGCGGCCGACAATGTGGAGTGGCTCCAGAGGTTCAAGACCGATGCGGGGATCCTACCGCCCGGGTCCGGCCCAGGCCTAGGCGTTTCGTTCGTAGCTTGGAATGTCAAAGATGGAGGCACTGGATTTGAGCCGCCTTACGTCACTCCCAACCCTGCAGCAATGATCGAGCCCCTTCATGGGAACCCGCATATCTACCTCAACGATGAAGTAAAGCCTTTCGAGTCTGAGGCCAGTACTGCCAACCACTTTTTGCGGACGTTCACGCAGCGATACCCGGCACCGGCCAAGATCTTCTGCAGTCGAGACCTTGAAAATGGGCTGACAGAATATGTCAAACGTGAGCTACAGAAAACAGGCCTTTTCCCGAGCGATACACAGCTTCAATCACGAGCCCGCGACATCATGAGCATGCAAAAGACCCCTTGCGATAATCCCGTCTTGCTCGGCAAGTTCAAGGCAGCCTTACAAGGTAATCTACCTGTGCAGCAATCGCTCCCCACGGGGGGTGATTTCGCCTTTGATTTCGGAGCGGCACTCCCAATTTCAATGCCCACGACCTCCACACTCTCAACGGAGTTGACCTCATCTATAACAACCTCCGGCCCATCACTTTCCGTCCCGGCTGCGGATACCATGTATACAGAGATGGATCTCGACTTAAACTTTACAGAGCAGGAACTTAACGATATACTCCAAGACGTTAGCTACGAGATTGGCGATAACACACGGCTGGATTTCAGCCCTGGCTCGCAGGGGAGTGTCGGTAGGGGATCCGGCTTGTCCATGTAACCGATAAAAAGGGATTAGCGACTTGTTTTTCTTCATTCTAGTTTTGATACCACCCGAGAAAAAAAAAAGAGTAATGCTGCGGCTTGGATTGGGAGCATAGGCGGGAACACCATTCGGCTCTTTCAACTGATGTGTATATGTCGATACGCATAATGGAATTATTAATCATAAATGAGGACCCATACAAATCTCTCCGAGGACCATACCACTGGTAGGTATGTACTACCTTGGTAGTAAGTGAGCTCTTTCTTAGATGCATGCAGGTACCTAGTGTTATCGTCGGAATACTTTCTCAGTTATGCGGTCCAATTAGCGCGTAGGATAAACTACAGATCACTTGTTGGGAACACAGATATTCATTCTCCTTCTTGGCCATGAGTCCGGCTTAGCCATGCTATACGAAGTATAGCGCTTGGTCTTGGGATACGGGGTATTACCCTTTTCAGCGAATTTCCCCCGGCTCCGTCATTCTTCCGATAATGTCCATGAGAGGGTTCTCGCAATAATCCACTAATAAGATATCCAACCACGCATCCTGGTCCATGCCAAATAACAACTTCGGCCAACCCTTCGTCCACAATATGAAGATTATGCAGGGTTTGCCCGTTCTATTGACGGTTTACTAACGTCCTGTCGTGGAGATGGAAGCCCGTTGTCGTCATGTATAAAGAGAAGCTTCCCGCCTTCGCCGGCGAAAGCGAGAGATAGGTAGGGTAGTTTACGGGGTAGGTTAGCTCGTTCGATCATAGCACGACCGACCGACCGATACCCGCAACCACCGCGCCAAGTTTTTATTTATTTATTTCTTTCTTCTAAACCCGCGATGGGTTTACGAAAGATGCTGGGGACTCTCCTGAGTCTGGCGATGGTGTTGGGCCTCGCGTCCGCGTGGACGAACCCGATCCGCCGGCCGGGGGGCTCGGACCCGTTCGTGACCTACAGCGGCGGCTACTACTACCTCATGTCGACGTCGTGGACCAACGTCGAGATCGCGCGCTCGACGACCGTCGCGGGCCTCCAGACGGCCACGAAGAAGGTCATCTACACGAGCACCGACGCCTCACGCAACGCCAACATCTGGGCGCCCGAGGTCCACTACTTCGGCGGCGCCTGGTACGTGTACTTCACGGCCGGCCGGTCCAGCGACCTCGATAACCAGAGACTGCACGTCCTCAAAGGTACATTTACTACCAACCGTCTTCCCCTTCCCCCTTCCCCCCTTCCATCTAGAAAAGACGTTTGAGCTTCTTCGTTGACACACAACAGGTGGTAGCTCGCCGTGGGATACGTTCACGTACGCCGGGCAGCTGACGACGGAGTGGGCGATCGACGCGTCGACGCTGCGGACGAGCTTCGGGGACTACCTGGTGTTCTCGTGCTTCCACGGGGTGGCGGCGCAGTCGCTGTGCATCCAGAAGCTGGGGTCGGACTACGTGTCGCTGACGGGGTCGATCAGCGTGATCTCGCAGCCGACGGCGGCGTGGGAGACGGTGTCGGCGCCGGTCAACGAGGGGCCGGCGGCGCTGTACTACGGCGGCAAGACGTACCTGGCCTTCTCGGCGTCGTACTGCTGGTCGGCGTCGTACTGCCTCGGCCTGCTGACGTGGGACGGCGTGACGGACCCGGCGCGCGCCGCCGCCTGGTCCAAGTCCAACGGCTGCGTCCTCTCCTCCGCCAACGGCAACTACGGCACCGGCCACAACTCCTTCTTCCAGAGCCCCGACGGCTCCCAGACCTGGGTCGCCTACCACGCCACCTCCAGCTCCGCCGGCGCCTGCGACGACTCCCGCTACACCATGATCCAGCTCCTCGGCACCCACAGCGACGGCTCCCCCAACTTCGGCTCCCCCGTCGACTTCGCCCACGCCTATAGCGAGCCGAAGGCATAGGCGTGGTGAGTGGCCCGTGTAATAGATGCGCCGAGTTGCTTTTTTTTTTTTTTGGCTAAATACCTAGTCCAGTCGTCAACACCTATTCTTACGCTTCCACGAATTTTCATTTGTGATCAACATATCTGTTATTTCTTAACCTTCCTGATAAATGAGTTTTATTTTGAGTACCATTATTGGACTGGGCATTTCATCGATAAGAAGCATTCGTTACGATTGATGGACTTAGAATCTGAATTCTATTAGCACTAAATAATATCAGAAAAATGTATAACTACCGATTTTCGTATGGCCTATATTTTCTAGTAAGCAATCCACAGCGGAAAAGCAATAGTCATTAGGCGGTAAAATCCTCGTTGGCCAGTTCAGAATGGGTATACTTGGGTAGATCAGGAGCGTTATCTTCGCCAAAATGCGAAGATAAGTTCAGCATCACACAATATGGTCGGCGCAGAAGGTGGTTAAGGTGAAGCTTGTCTAGCGGGAAGTAGTCGGTTCCTGAGCTAAGAGGTTACTTAAGTAGGTATTCGAGAAGTGGACGCCCAGACTAGGGCCTGCGGTGTCACAGAACCTACATGCAGCACCGTTTCAGTGCAGACTTCGGCGCCTTGGTATCTGTCCACTATGTACCTAGGCTATGCTTAGGGTTGAAACGGTGACAGGCGGGGTGATGCTCCGGGGTTTCCGGGGTTTTGTCGGTTTGATGGACGATATTAAGTACATAAATATCATTCAAGTGCAGCGACTCCGGGCAGGGAAACATGAGAAGCATATTAAGCATATTAAAATCAAAGAAGCATCCAATAAATTTAAGTTTTAAATATACAAAGATAAACATAACTACCTAGGTAGCTAGCTATTTATTTATATAAATTTTGCTTGGATCTGGTGTAATCTCATAACTATTCGAGTTAACCAACGTTGTTTGTCTGGGCATTACATCACCTACTGCAGCATTGACTTTTACGGATAGGCAGGTGCCTAGACACCCTCCCTGTCTCCGAGACTACCCCCTGGGTAACCTTACCTACCTACCTACACCTTTTATAGGTGCCCCTCCATGTTCGAGTTTCCGGCTTCACCCTACATTATTTCTACCACACGTTGTTCTAGCAAATAAATTGTTTTTAATCTTAACGATAGATATTCCGACCTAACCTAGATATCGACCCAACCTGCCTATTCTACCACCCGACCTTTCCATCCATCCATACCCCGCGCGTCCCGTTGTCGAGATGGTATAGCCCCTCCATCACCCCGCCATGGTCATTTGTCACCCGTCACCCGCCATCCCCCGATCCCAAGTCCAAAGTCCAGCTCCAGTAGCCAGTACTAAACAACCGGTCGCAGAGCTCCGAAGCACGGCTCTACACGTTCTCGCCCGAGACGAAGGAGTACCTGCGCAAGTTCAGGTTAACCACGTCCCGCGCCACTGGCCCGCAGGCCGTCATTTGTATGTACGTCTCCCCACCGCGCCATGGCCGATAGCCGGCCGGTCGGCCGTCTGTCCGCGCGCCATCGAGGTGCCTACCGTTTGGTTACGCACGCGCAGGACCGCCGGTCTTGAACGAGCCACCCGTGGGCTAACGCACAATCGCACCACCGACAGATCTGATCGATAAGAAGACGCACGAGATCAAGCAGGACGAAGACAAGGTGGTCTACAAGTCTCTCGGGGAGATCGCCGACGACCTGCCCGACAACTCGCCACGGTACATATTGCTCAGCTACCCGCTAACGCTCGTACGTATTTCATTTTTCAATTTCTCATTCTTTTCGTTTTAGTTCAAGGTCTTTGCAAATATACAGGATATGTACCTGACTATAAGCCAATGTTTGTACACACCATGGAGTCCTAACTCGCTAACACAATGCCTAACGTAGTCATCTGGCCGCCTCGCTGTCCCCTACGTCCTCCTCTACTATCTACCCACGACGTGCAACGCCGAAAGCCGTATGATGTATGCAGGTGCGAAAGAATTGATGCGGAATACGAGCGAGGTCGGAAAGGTGCTGGATATCGAGAGCGCTGATGATTTGGACGAAATCCCGGGGAAGCTGGGAGCCGAGTAGATTGACAAATGGTCGAAGATCACTTGAGAGGTGTTTCACCGCCTACCGATACATGAACTATAAGCCAGCGTGTCGACACCCCCTAGAGTGCTGAGATCGGATGTGAACCTGCCTCGGAGTCTACTGGGCGCCGAGACTCGTTTGGTAATAGCGATGGTGATGGCGACCACTACTGGGCTCCCATTTGGGTATCAAACACTCATATGTTCTGAATATAGAAACTTTGCGCGGGCTGGTTGTTTGGTGCTGTTTGATCGTATTGTTTCGTCTTGAATAGATATCTCTAGTCATCCAGTAAAACTTCCTCGCCAATCTCCTTAGCTAATCCCCTTACAACGCGCCTCAACGCCGTGCATGCTGGGCTGTCCGGGTAATGGTCGAAGAAGCTCTCGCCGTAGTCGCAGGCCATCCCTATCCTCGGATCCAGCGGCACCTCGCCCAAAAACGGGATGTCCATCTCCTTCGCCAGGGCCGCGCCACCGCCCGTGGTGGCCTTGAAGATCTGGCTCTCGTGCGTGCAGTTGGGGCACACGAAGCCGCTCATGTTCTCGACCAGGCCGAGGATCCTGATGCCGGCCTTGCGGCAGAAGTCGATCTCCTTGCGCACGTCGAGCAGGGCGACCTCCTGGGGCGTCGTGACGACGACGGCGCCGTCGATGCCGCTCTCCCTCAGCAGGCCGTTGACGCTGAGGTGCTCGTCGCTCGTGCCGGGCGGGGTGTCGACGAGGAGGAGGTCCATGTCGCCCCACTCGACCTCCTTGAGGAACTTCTTGATGAGCCCGTTCTTCTTGGGGCCGCGCCAGATGACGGCGTCGTCGCGGCCGGGGAGCATGAACTGGATGCTCATGACGCCGAGGTTGTCGGCGACCCAGACGGGCGACCAGCCCGAGGCGCTGACGTGGATCGTCTCGTCCTCGACGCCCATCATCTTGGGGATGCTGGGGCCGCAGATGTCGGCGTCCATGACGCCGACGGTGGCGCGGCCGCCGTCGGCCGCCGCGAAGGCGCGCGCCAGCAGCGTCGTGAACGTGCTCTTGCCCACCCCGCCCTTGCCCGACAGCACGAGCACCTTGTGCCGCACCCCGGCCAGCCGCGCCGCCACGAG
The DNA here is from genome assembly GCA_021209875.1 of Rosellinia necatrix. NCBI lineage: Eukaryota > Fungi > Ascomycota > Sordariomycetes > Xylariales > Xylariaceae > Rosellinia > Rosellinia necatrix. The sequence goes on along the minus strand of JAGYVD010000001.1, from coordinate 4,539,954 downwards.
CGGCACGTCCGGGTCCGGCCCCTTCGGCGCGCTCGCGCAGATCGCCTGGTTCGGGCACCCCGCGCACGAGTCCGCCTTGCCGGCCGCCTCGGACTCCGGCCCGGGGCAGTGCTCGGGCTCGGGCGCCACGAGCCGCGGCCGCTCCTTCAGCGGGTTACTGATGACATCCTGGACCGGCTCGGGCTCCTCGAGGGACGGCGCCATGTTTCCTGTTCTGTTCTATTCTTTTGTTGTTGTTGTTTTTTTTCTTTTTTTCCCGTTCTCTGGAATGTTCTTCTCGCTTAGAGTTCCCCGTCGCGTGAGAGACAAGACGGACTAGGGGGACGGCGACGGCGGCAGAGACACGAGATAGAGACGTATGTATAGTGCCAGCTCCGACGATGGAGGCGAAGTTCCTTGATTATAAATGCAAACGACACGGGAAGCCGGCTCGGACGGGACTACCGCAAACCAATGGCGTCTCTCATAGCGGGGTTGTCGGTGCGCCTATAACCGGCTAGGTTAGAGTGTTGACGAAAGCCTCGTTTTACGCTGGAGCTTATTCCTCGAATGCCATTTATTGATGTAGGTAAATTGAGCAATGCGGTTGCTTGGTCTAGTACCGTGGCGTATCGCTCGTTATTTAATTCGCCCAAAGGAAATGTCCGTTGTCGGCGCTGAGACACGGGTTGTGTAGCGATAGCCCTCCCGGTTGGCAATTGATAAGGCATAACGACGTCAGCTCAGGCTGCTGCGTAGGATGGAGGGGTAAAATCCATCTCCCCATTCACAGTTCTTGGTGGGCTTGCCCCTTCGCGCCCGCGGGCTAGGTAACCACTTAAACTTATATACTGGGACAAGGGGGGTCCCCTAGGGGCTTGTTGCTAGAGAGACCCGAATGTTTAAGTAGCGGGGCACATTCCCTGTAAATTAGTGGTAGGTTGGCGTCTACATCCGCACTAAGGTCGCGTTACGCGCTAGGAACCTTTTTGATTGCTTTATTTTCAATGATTGACCCTAAAACCCGATCCGTGTTGACACATACACCCTTTTCTGTCCGTGATGGCCCTCTGATGAGCAACGGTAACACTAAGCTTTGGTTATTGCCATCCGTCGGCCTCTCACGAAGATCACTAGCTAAGACAAGGCAACGCCTATCTAGCCTGCATAACTCTCTCGTGGCACTTTCAAACTGATCGCATGTCCAACCAACGCCAGCTATGGCTTCCCCTGAGCACGTTGAAGCTCAGCTTGTGCCGGCTTTGGTAAACAGCACCACCGCCCAAAACAACAATAGGAACGGTCGCAATAGCAACAATGACAATGATCTCTCACATTCGCTCAACAGACTTACCCTGTCTACGTCTCATAATTCTGGACCTAGTGCACCATCTAGTATCGCCAGGGAACGGCCACGATCTTCCCTTTCTATTAACACGCGAGCACCGGTGCGGAGCCCTTTAACAAAGGCGAATATCGACAGAATGGCTTCCGAGGGTCGTTCATCAAGCCTCATTCGCAAGGCTTCCATGAACTCTCTATATTCAGCCAACAGCGGAACGCCCAATCCTACGGCCTCACGCAGGGGAAGCTCTGCTTACCTCTCCCCGACCACTGCAAAATCTCCAATGATGGAGGATCGGTCTCCGCGCACGGCTGCTGCGTTGGCAAACGCCTATTTCGCTAAGGAACTAGAACTTTCGCATGGCACCGCCTCCGACCAGTCTGCCGAAACCATCGTGATTCTACATGACGATTGCTACGGCCACCGATACTCGAGGCCGCGCGCTTCGAAGAATCTACTCAGCACCATAGTCGAGAGACCGGAGAGGATCCAGGCCAGTGTTCTCGGTGTCTCGATGGCGTATGTGCGGTTGGGCGAAAGACACTGCGACGGAAGACATCCCATTCATGCGAACCCGGACCAGAAGTCGCTCCCTGCCATCCCATTTCGCATCCACAAGACCACGCGCAAGGTTCCTATCTCATCCACCGCGGTGACGAACGTCCATGGCAACAAGTGGATGGAAGAATTGAAGATGATGTGTGACTCGGCAGAGTCTAAACTTGCGCTTAATGGAAACGAACTCCGGCGGCCTGAGATGAACCGTGGGCCTGATGCAGAACCCCCGCAACACTTTCACCAAGGTGATCTTTACCTATGTCCAGAGTCACTGAATGCTTTCGAGGGCGCATTGGGTGCCGTCTGCGAAGCGGTCGACGCAGTCTTTTCTCCGTCCTCTCACAAACGTGCGTTTGTTGCCGTGCGACCCCCGGGACACCACTGCTCTGCCTCATTCCCGTCTGGTTTCTGCTGGGTCAACAACGTCCACGTTGGGATTATGCATGGAATTCTCAGCCATGGATTGACGCATGCGGCTATTATTGATTTCGACTTACATCATGGGGACGGCTCCCAGGCCATCACTTGGCAACACAATAAGCGTGGACTGGTCAAGAACGTTGCCGCATGGAAAAAGACCTCGATCGGATATTTCAGCGTTCACGATATCAACTCGTATCCTTGTGAATACGGTGACGAAGAGAAAGTCAAGAACGCCAGTCTGTGTATTGACGGCGCTCATGGACAGAACATATGGAATGTGCACCTGCACGAGTGGAAAACTGATGCGGAATTCTGGCAACTCTACGCATCCAACTATTCTGTTATTCTCGAAAAGACACGAAATTATCTTCGGTCGCAGACCGAAAGGTTTCAGGCTGCTGGTCAGGTGCCAAAAGCCGCTATCTTTCTGTCTGCCGGGTTCGATGCGAGCGAGTGGGAAGGCGCTGGCATGCAGCGGCACAAAGTGAACGTGCCAACTGGATTCTACGCCAGGCTTACGAGAGACGTAGTACAAATTGCGCGTGAAGAAGGACTCGGTGTCGAGGGGCGGGTTATCAGCGTTCTCGAAGGCGGTTACAGCGACAGAGCTTTGTACTCGGGGGTTCTGAGTCATCTGAGCGGTTTGGTAGGAGTTGAACCCATAGCAGCAAAAGAGGGAAGGGCGCACAATCCAGAGAATGAAGGGGGACGTATGGCCGGCTCATCCAACAGGCTGGGTGGTTCGGACAAGGGCGAGCCGAACCCTACAGACGCCTTTGGATTTTCTTATGACCCTAACTGGTGGTCCATCGCCGAGCTGGATAGCTTCGACGCCGCCAAAGTGACACCGCTCCCAGAAGCGAAGAAGCCGCGTACTATTACCCCAGGAAATTATTCTTCGCCGACCCAGTCATCGAACGCGAAGATGACTGAAACCGCTAAGATGCGTCGTAGTTGGTCAGGCCTCCCGGGTCCTCAGCAAAGTATCCCCAGGTCACCGACTCCGCCACCGCCCGATATTCCTTGGACAACTGCAGCGCATGAGTTAGGCAAATTACTCATTCCGAGCAATCGGCAGATTGACAGCTGCACGCATGCAGAGCTTAACGCCGAGGCCGCGAAAGCCAAAAAAGACCGTCAATCCTTGCAGACCACTGCAAGTGAGGCGAGCGACACACAACCAACAGCGCCGACAACAGCGCCTACAAGGATGTCTCTTCGTGAGAGGAAGCCAGTTAGCTACCTTGAGGATGACGACAACCAATCACGGCGTAAAACAGTCGCAGGCCCAGCGGTCCTCGCTGCGTCGAAGGTTTGTCCAGGCTCCCAGAGCTATCTAAGACCTCAATATTTACAAATGTTACAGGGATCATCTCGTGGCCCACAATCCGAGACAAAACAACCGCGGCCGGCAAATAGGAGACTCAGCACAGCCTCTTCACTTAGCACTGTTGGGGATGCTAGATTTCCTGCAGGCCCTACCGCTCGGCCCAATACCTCCCTCAGCGCACGGCCTACCTCTTCCATGAGCGTGCGCACCCAGGCCTCTACTAGTATCAACGTTAGGAAGACCCGCCCAGCAGCTCCCAATAAAGCTAGCGGCCGGCCTCGCGGATCCCGTAAAACAGAACCAGCTACCGTGAAGGCTGAGGCAGAAGCCCCTGCTATAACGACGCCGACCTTGCCGAGTGCCACCAACGAGAATGGCATGCCGCCTCCACATAATCAGGCTACCGTGGCCGTTGATGAAATCTCGCCTACAGCAGCCACTTCGCCAAAGGATCTCGACCAAATCACAAATGCAATGAGGAAGATCAAGATCAATGTTCTGACAAAGGAGCAGAAAGAAGCGAGGCAGAAGGCCAAAATTGAAACCGCTGCAGTGAATAACGAACTTACGCCTAAGGAAGAAAATCACTCAAACGAGCAGCCCCCCTCCTTGTCACCCGTTGCTGTGGCTCAGCCTCATTTGATATCCTCTGACATGGGGAGTATTCAAGATCCCTCTACACCAGTTGGACTCGAACCCCCTTTCCGAGGTGATCATACTACGCCAACGGAATCTAGGCTTGAGACGATGATTCCAATGACGCCTACTATAATAAGCCCCACTGAACCGAGCCCATCTTCAACGCCCTTCGCATCAAGTCCCCTAGTCGCGCCCCCAGTTGAGCCCACCCAAGATGACGATCTCTTTATTCCGTATCAACCCGATGGCCCTCCGCCAAGCGCAATCCCTATTCGGAAACCAATTCAGATATTAGAGCCAAATACAGGGACCCCAGCCGGGCCGGCCTCGATACAACAGTCCAGGCTGCAATCTTACTCTGTGCCCGTGAGTCCAGCACGCAGAGGGGGGCATGGCTTCACTGCCACATCAAATATCCCTTTCTCCCCGGCTCCGGTTCCAAGCAACCGACCAACATCGATAGATATTATTCCTATCTTACCCCGACCGAGCAATAGACTCGAGAATGCTGACCTTGATGCCCCCGATACACCAAAACAACAATGATTTGTAGTCTTCTTCTTGTCGCTCGGGCGTCGATTTGAGTACGCCAGTTCAATACCCCCTCTACTTTTGTACCAATTAAAAATGGATATTTTTCATCGTTATTAGTGGTCGAGGGAGTTTGACCTAGAGTGATAGAATACCAGGACACATGGCGTTCAGGAGGATATGGAAACTGTCTTGAGCATTTAGCAGGCCGGATGCGCACCGCAGGCCCCGATGACTTTTTTGTCGCGTACGATACCCCCCCTCCCTTTTTTTCTTCTTCTTCCCCGTTGGTTCATCATTCTTGCTGCACCCTTAGCCCTTGTGGTTAGTCAGCTTTCACATGATAGTACCTTTGTTGAAAGAGAGAAAGAAAAAAAAGACATGTTAAGTACATTTGCATATAAGAAGTCTTGTAATTGCGTTAGTGTTTCCAGTCATACGCCATCGTAGATTAAGGTCACATTCTCCAAGGGTACAGACGTAGGCGGCGTAATTTCTGCCTGTTCCTTTCAATATGTCCTAATTCTATGTAAATTCTTTCAAGCCTCTATTATGCATAAATTAGCGCTGTTGGTTAGCATACACATGAAGGCGCGGAAGTAGTCAGGCCTTGAACTTTTGACGACAACCCCTTCGGCCTCGGAACCTCAGAGCTAGTGATGGATCAGCGATTACCTGGCAGCATGATGGAAGAACGTAAATGTAAAGCTGTGTATAGTATCATACCATCACACTTTATCACTCGCTAAACGATAGGGGATAGGGTACGAGAGAAATGAATGAAGTTCGTCAAATTGTTGCTTGAGTAATTGCATATGTACCTAATGTTATGGAACTGCATCGAAAAGCATCATTTGCCTTGCGGCCAATATCTCTCTGGGCATCATTAAGTGTTGCTTTTGTCAAGATGGGCCCCTTGCTGATTTTCCCCTCACGCCGAGCCTAGGTTTCTGTCATCTCCAATGACAAAGAAATCGCACCTCAATATGCTTGCCATGTTCGTTTTACACGTACCATATAGTGGAAATATCCACTAAAAATTAGGGACCGCAAGCCTCAGCCTTCATCTACTCATCGGCCCCAATTTCTGCACTCATAGCTTTCTCCTCAACATTTGGGTCGTGAATCGAAGGTGGTGGACGCTCATTAGGGACGGGGTCCTTCCAGTTCGTCATGAGATATTGAGGCAGGAATGTGTCAAAAGAGACGCGTACGTCATGCACCTCTTTGATAAAACGAAGACCGACGCTGAGCTCGCACACCGTCATATGGATCTTCATTCCAACTTCAAACTTTGCCAGTAGTTCGTCTTCAAGCACATACTCTTCCTCTTCGGCACTGTCGAATTGAGCCTCCTCCGGGCGTGGCATATTACCCCACCCATGTGCGATAATAGTTGGTGCAACACAAATGAAACCAGCAGGCTTGAGTTTACCTCCCAAGCCCATCGTGGAAAGCTGTTCACTTACCATTTTCTTATCCCTTTGGCGGGGTCGCTCGATTTTGAGAACCTGATAGGTTTCTTCCGTCGTAGAAATGAGCTTTATCGTGGTTGGGTCCTCAGCCTCAAGGATCTGTTCTCGGGATTGCTTCGCTTTTTGGCTCAACGGCCATAGGAGAGCAGTAAGACGAAATGTAACCAGGGCTTCGTAATTCTCTTCTTTGTTAACATGGTTCCCTATTCCGTCGCAAAATAAGGATCGGGCAGCACTATTAAAAGAACCAGGAAGTCCTAAGATAAGTTCATGCATGCAGCGGAGCTCTACGGGGGCGATGTCGCAGACATTTCGAGCCGCTAAGACGTTGCTCGCATATTCTGGACAGACATCATGCATCAAAACATAGTTCAGGAAGTTTTTTATAAGGTCCGCAGCCAGTCGGATGGCCTCGTCGTCATACAGAAACCAATCAGTGATAGTTCGAGAACTACTCGGCGCATTAACACAGCAGTCAAAACAAAGGGTGTGATACTTCGACTTACAAAAAGCCCTTGACAATGGCCTCGAAGTCGACCTCCCAGTCGTCGCGATCATTATCATCGTAGAAACGGCAGCCGTTGCCACCGACAAAATCGACAGCGGTCATAGTCCGGATTTGCTCACGATCCGCCTCGGCCAGAGCGTCGGTATCAAGAGCCATACCAGTAAATTGACGTTGTGAGGCATCGATACCACCCAAGAACAGGTACTTGTCGAATATGGCAGAGCGCAGCGAGTCTAAACGCCGGCGTGCCCTAAATCGCTGTATGCACTCTTCAATGCGGCTGCTGCATGTTAGGCTGCCATCTAGCTGCTATGTTTAGAGGAAAACTCACTCGGTAAAGGGGCGCATGCTACGAGGGTATCAGCTGAATTCATTGCCCTATCGTGGAAGTCCATTGCACTTACGGGTCATATAGCTTCTTCTTCTCAGCAGCCTCATCAGGTGTCATAGGGGCATCCGCGTAGTACTCTAGAAAAGATTGTTAGAAGCCATCAAGGTAGGTCAATGTACGCACTCAATAGTAAGTCCTCACCCTCGAAGCCGGTGATCCCCCTACGGCTTTTTGGAACCTTCTTCTTTTTCTTCTTAACTTTAGCTCGGGCGTCGGGGCCCTCTCCCGCGCTTGTGCCTGGAGCAAGGCCTTCATTGATTTTACCTCCGGGTTGGAGGGTCGAATTTGTCTCGCCAGCGGCAACTACGCCCTCGCAAGCCGTATGCAGGCTGGTGTTATTTCCTCCTCGAAGAGTAGTAGTGGCGTTAGTCTCTAAGGGCTGTGCGACCTCTATTTTACTCGTCATTGGTTCCTCGCCGTGCTCGTGAGGCGAGCTTGCTGGTCGCTCCGCCATCCTATCCGGTAGTCTAGCTTCCTACCGCCGGCGGTCTACAGTTCCTATCCACCTAACCTAGGTGGGCGGGTAGGTAAGCAGGTAGGCAGGTAGACAGGTAGGTAGGCAGGTAGGTAGGCAGGTAAGCAGGCAGCTGGTTGGCTGCCGGGTGTAACCAAAGTTGGCAATGCAGGGTGGGTTGCAAGGGCTATCGCGCGTGGCCGATATGCAAAGGGACCAAGTTTGATGTATGATCTAGCAACAAGGCTAAAAGACCATGTAGCGTCAAGGCCACCGTAGTATGAGAACCGAAATAAATCGGATACGACTTGGGGTCTTACGGCAGGCTGGACAGGGGTAGAGCACTTCTACCGCCCTTCTCACAGCTGGGGCGCGCGAGGTAACGTTCGGTAGGTATCAAATCCCAAGTGTCTGGTAGAGAGGAGCAGAAGCCGATGACTGTCCTAGTGGCTGGTGAAGCGGAACGAAAATAAGGTGAGACCAGGAGTCAGCTACCTATTGCGCTTACTAGATTGGCCGGGACGAAAAGTGCATCTGATTATCCCAAGTTGTTAATATGGAGGCTTGGGATGTATGCAAGGCCCTGGAATAGGTAAGAGAGAGAGAGAAAAGAAGCCAACAGGGTGGAAGGGCAGAAAAGAGACAAACCAATAGCAAACAACGCGCGCCTCAATCTGTTCAGTAAGTTTGCACCTACCTACCTCGCCAACTGCTTATTAGGTAGGTACCCAAGGTAGTAGTAGTAGTAGTATTAACGTCTAATCAAGGTAGGTATGTAGGTATGTAGGTAAGTAGGTACCGCACCAACCACTGGTTCGTACTTACCTTGGCGCTGGGTACCGCCTGCCTACGACGACGACGACGACGACGAGAAAGAAGAGGTAGGCGGCAGGCGGCAAGTGGTAGGCGGCATCACCGGCAGCACTTTGAAACTGAGCAGTAAGTACATCAGGTGGTTACTTACCTACCTACCTACCTAGGTTAGGTATCAGCACCTTACCTAAGGTAAGTCTTACCTATTGTTGCAGTTACTGGTACCTGCCTCTTGGGTTGCCTTTGTGGTCTTCTTTAAGCGAACCTTAAATGGTTGATATATATAGAAAGCCATTGATCTGAAGATTTCGATCCATACCTGCCTGACCAATGCATACAAGGTTACCATACCACGCATGCACACACACGTACGCCAACAACGTGTATACAACGTGTATCTACCTAAGTACGTTTGCCCAAAAATACTATGTATAATTTCTGGGCACTACTCCTTTATCTCGTCTATTATCCCGCCTATCAACCCGTAGGGCCATTTGCGCTGCAGGAAAACATGCAGTTCACCGTTGGATGCCACCATGACACTACTGTCTTGGCACCGATGTCTTGGCCCTCTATGAGCTAAGGTATCCACTCATCTGAAGAATGGCCCATAGAGACGGCTTTGTATGCTGCGTGGAGCGGTAGGTAGGTAGCAGTATCCCTTCTGACATGTGGAACACCTCCTACCCCTCCTCCAAAAGAAATTACGAGGAACTTGGGGGAACCCGGATTTATTCAGTACCTCGTCCCTCCCTTGGGAAGAGAGGGACCCCAAGAGAGGGACGAGACGAAGTGAGGGATAATGTTTTGGACAAGAGTTGCGGTGAATACACGCTATGGGCTATCGTGTGATGATATTGTCTCCTCTATCATGGCTGTGAAGTCAGCTGTATTCCCTGCGAGCGCTACGTACACGCGCTCTCCGAAGATCGGGAAGATGGGATAGAGTAAATAACCGTTCCGCAGGTCTCTATATGCCCAGAGGTAATATGCCCAGAGGTAAGTAGAGTGGCCGAGCAGCGATAATATGCGGCATAACGCAATATGAAAGTGCCGAACTAGGCTTTGGAGCATGTAGTATAAGTTACTACCTACCTAGGTAGTTAGTTGCCAACTTGTGGTCGAGGCTAAAGAGAAGAAAAAAAAAAAAAGGGTTGAAATTGGCGCTCACCCAGCATGACTTCAGCCCACCACCGGCTCCCCCAAGGCAGAACCTTTGAATAAGCGCAATAGCTAGCTGGCCCGGAAGGGATGGGCGATACCCTTCGCACCTTGATCATTCCCGACATGGTAGGGGGTGTGGCTGTGCTGCATCCCGATATTTCGCCACATCATCAAAAGTGAGGCCGAGCTGAAGGTGCTCATTCCCATTGGCTAGAAACTATTGTATATCCTAACCCCACGTACTCATTCGGTACTTGCTTTCCCCTCGCACGCGCGGCGGATTCGCCCCCATGGCCCAGGTACATCCGCCGTACTCCTGAACCTGGAAATGGGATTCCTCTGCTGCGGTTCAGGGCTTGCGACCTGCTGCAGGCGGCTGGTGGTGCTAAACCACTCTGGTAGCAAGGCAATAGTTACCTACTAAAGTACCCCTGGTCTACTTGTGGACCAGTTCAGCTGGCAGTGCCGTCTCGTCCCCATTTTCTAATTCCATTTTACTGGAACGACACGGAGACGAAACCTAAACCCAACCAAGTGTGTGATGGAGGGTATTAATGCCGTCTCAACCGCCTCCTCTCGCACTTTGCACCTTAAATATTCACAAGGCCCTCCTCCCACTCCGACTGCGACCTCACCATTAACAACAACAGCAACAATAACAGCAACAACAACAACAACAACCACAAACACCGTGATCTACCCCTTACCCCAGGCCTTGTGACAACCCCCACCGCGGCACTGTGTAGTCATCAGGTCGTGTTGTGCTCTGTCACCCGAGCCTTTTTGCTCCCAACGGATCCAATAAACCAGCAATATATTGCAGCCCACATTCCGCACTCGCCCAATTTCCTCCAATCCGTCTTATATATTCCGACGAACAACGCCAGCACCGGACTACTGGGCACCTACCTTCTCTCTACCTCTTATTCTTTCGCCGATGATATGGCCTCCTGCCTAAAGAGACCCTACTCTCCACGACCAACTATGGCAGCTGCACCAGAACTGCGCGAGTTAAAGAGGGCCAAGACCGCCCCGGTCAAGCCCAAGGATATCCCAAAACATCAGGACCTGGTAGATTATAAACACGCTGTTGCTGGACAGTCAGTTGCTGCTCCCCCTGGATGTCGCGCTCGTTATGCTAATTCTGCATCATACACAGTGAGGGGACAATGTGCGACGCCGGTGGCGAGCTATTCGTCAAGCCCTGTACTCAGGCTGAGGTAGAATTCTACGAGTCCGCCAAATTCCACCCAGATTTTGCCGAGCTCATGCCGGTCTTCTGTGGCAGCCTCGCCCTGCTCAACACCACCACTGCCGCTTCAATACACGAACAGCTTCCTGGCTTGATTGACCAGGCCGAGATTCCCAAGGGACTTAAGAATGAACTAAAATCTCACTTGCACCCAAGCACGGTCCCGGCTGCGGTGGATAAGACCAGCACCAAAGAACCACTGACAACCGATGCGCCGACCAGAGCAGAGCTTGTTGCAGAAAGTAAGAAGCAAGAAGGTAAAACAGGCCGGATCAAAACTGACCGCGCTATCGCTCTTTTGAATGCCTCCTACGGCTTTCAAAAACCTAACATCATGGATACCAAAATGGGTCAGCAGCTGTGGTCGAAGCACGCCTCCCAGGAGAAGCGGGAGCGATTTGATAAGATTACGGAGAGCACAACGCACAAGAATTTTGGTTTTCGCATCGCTGGCATGCAGGTGTATAAGGGATCACGCCCTACAAACACAAAGCCGGATGGAAGACAAGAGCCTTGTACGAACGTGGAGGGGCCGAACGAGGAAGGCTTCATGATATACAACAAGTTCTGGGGTCGCGACGATGTGTATGACGCAAATCTAGTGGAGGCACTCAAGCTCTTCATTTTTAACGAGGCCGCCGGCATCGATGAGGACCTAGGGAAACTGGTTGCGGGCTTATTCGCCAGAGACCTCAGAAGGGTTGAAGAGGTACTACAAAAAGAAGAGAGCCGCATGTATTCTTCCAGTTTACTATTTGTCTTTGAAGGGGACGGACCTGCACTGAGAGCGGCTATTGCAGAGGCAAAGGTTGAAGAGGCGAAGTTACAGCGGGCGAGAACCGAGCCCATTATCTCAAAGAGGAGCGCACCGCGAGCCGTCACCACTAACCTTAGGGTGGATAGTGGCATTGGGATGGACGAGGAGGACTTCAAGTTTGTCACCGAGCCCATTACGTTTGATGATGGGGTGGAAGACGAGAGTGGAGACGATGATGAGGATTTTGACGAGATGTCAAGCTTCCCTCACATCTACACCCTAAAGATGATCGATTTCGCGCATGCCGAGTGGACGCCCGGATTGGGCCCGGATGAGGCGGTCCTTCTCGGTGTTAGAAGCTTAGCTGAGATTTTCGAGAAACTCTCGGACTAAATAAAAGCTATACAAGTACGATTAGACGGTTAGACGTTTTGGCACCGGTATAGAACGGACTCCCCGGGAAGATTACGCTTAAGCCCGAGCCCCAGAAAAAGCATGAGGCTTGGAGGCATATCATCTAGATACCACATGCCTGGTGGAGGATAGGCGAACAGGCGTTCCATAATCGTCATCCGGAGTTTTTTTTTTTTTTTTTTGCATAGATACCCAGTTCACTGCCTGCTCTAAGAGATCACGCCAGGACAGAGGCTTTGCTTTTGAGAAGTAGAGCTTTCTATTTCGTATTTTAATATATCTACCCGGCAGCTACCGGTCGACCATTTTTAAATGAGTAAAGCCTAACTCACCCTTGCCATCTACTTGGCTCCCTTGCTGCTTGTTTGTGTGCTTAGCTTTCAATACTACCAGGTACCTATATATCCGAATTACATAGTACGAAAGCCGACAGTTCGAGGAAACATCACATATATTATGACGATACTTGTCACTGCCACTTGGAGCGACCCGCTCAAAGCTTCCCGTCACATCATTTTCCCACATGTTCTCCATATACGGTACCATACCATACCTGTAACTTACAGGTACCCCAGATTGCTTAGGCAGGCTAAATTGCTTATGTAACATGAGATCATCATCCGCCCCATAAATGCAAAGTGGGTAACTATATAAGTACTTATGTATGTACTTCGTAAGTAGTATTATGGAGCCCCCCTGGAACTTACCTAGTTGCTGAGGTCCGTTGCTCCAAACTGGAGCTTCGTTCTGGATTCTGTCATAGATATCTCGAACCCACACTTCCTTTTCCTGCAATGAACTAAAAAATCATGTCGATTCCAGGCTTGGGGCAATTGGCTCCCACAGTAGGTCCATACACCCTGCCTACCTCTTTCGCTTCTCCCTCATACTCTCTCGCTCGCCACTCTCGGTACATAAAGCCTGCCTAGCTAACTAATGATCGCTCTTAGGCTGCCCCAATCGCTACCGCAGCCTCGGCCGCCCCGGCTCCCACAACAACACAAACACTCGAACCATTTTGGGAGTATCGGTTCGATGTCCCGCATGGCTCGATACTGGTGATAAAGCTTCTGTCCGGAACAGCGGAGAAGGACGGTACAGAGCTCGCCCCCAACACCCCCTACGCCTTCACCGCGACCAAGACCAAGATCAATACCTGGCATGGCTGCACACTCGAGATTACGGCTCCCGCCTCAGGCACATACGATGCGTACATGTCCGAGCCCAGCGCGGACGAGACGCCGCTTGTTAGCTACCTGAACTTGCACTTCAAGCTTGAGTCGCTGCGTGCTGCCGCTCAGAGAACGGGACAGATGGGGCCACGTGTGCTCGTTATGGGACCCCCGAACGCCGGCAAGTCGAGCCTCACGCGCACTCTCACCTCGTGGGCCACGCGCATGGGCCGTCAACCCCTCGTCGTGAACACGGATCCCCGGGAGGGCATGCTCACGCTACCGGGGACTCTGAGCGCCGCCGTTTTTGCGACGCTCATCGACATCACCACCGACTGGGGCAGTTTACCCAGCAGCGGCGCCAACCCGATACCCGTAAAGCTGCCGTTAGCATACTATTACGGCTTGCCGCAAGCGGACTCCAATCCAAAATTATACAAGCGGTTGCTCAGCCGGCTCGCCGTTGCGGCGACATCCAGGCTCGAGGAGGACCCCGATGTCAAGAGCGCCGGTATGCTGATCGATACCGGCGGCGTTCCCGCCGGTACCAGGGCGACTACGTATTACGATTTTGTCGCACATATTGTCGCCGAATTTTCGGTTAATATTATCATCGTGGTCGGGTCCGAGCGCGTGAGCAGCGAGATGCAAAAGCGATTCGCAAGACAGACCACGAGCGTCGGTGAGACGGTCACAGTTGTCGGTTTGGACAAGTCCGGGGGCGTCATGGAGCGCGATGAAGCATTCATGCAGTCTATCCGCGAATCAGCTATCAGAGAGTACTTTTTTGGGAACGCTAGGATGACTCTGAGCCCTTTTACGCAGCAGGTCGACTTTGCGTCTGTGTCAATCTGGAGAGTTAGCGAGGGTGAGTGTGCAAGCCTCCGTCCACCCTCTTTTTTTCTTACATTCTATACAGACTGCGGCATGTACATTCGTACGCCCGTCCAGATTCCCCGCCGTCACCCCAAAACCGGGTTTCGTTCCAGAATGGATAGCTAACTATTGCCTAAAGCGTCATCCAAACCACCTACAGATGGCGGCGGTATCACATACGATGAAGGGGAACCACACACAGACATGCTCGAGAAAGCAGAGCCGTCAATGATGATGCAGAACTGTGTATTGGCAGTAGCATGCGCCTCGGTACACGATGCCCCGGACGCCATACATGACGCGAATGTCATGGGCTTCGTATATGTGGCAGACGTTGACGAGAAACGTCGGCGGCTGCGCATTCTAGCGCCCGTCTCAGCGCGACTCGGCGATAGACCCTTGATCTGGGGCTCATGGCCCGAGCACATGGTCAATCTGCTTATATAGTGAGCAGTTGCGCTAATGGGTGTCAAAAACCCTGGATTTCATAACATGGCAATACCAGCGAGGCGTTCGTAATTGTATACCTAATTCTTGTTTCCAGGGTACTTTGTTAAACGATAAATGGCTGGCGCGAAATACTTGGTCTGTTTATGGGATATGGTAAAAGAAATTCTGAGGCAAGAATGCGGTGTTGGTAGTCGGCAGGCATCTGGTTACGAACAGGCCCGTTTCGCCACACCAGCTTATTTTACCGCTACGTTGTGGTTGGCTTTTCTCTCGTACCTCGTGTACTAAAAGCCATAAACACGAAGCTTCACAGATACCAACCGAACCCTTAAGTAGGAGATGGGCCGAACCGTTCCCTCGTCAAATAAAATATACACCACTCAAACGGGTTTTAGATGATTTAACGTGTAAGCAATGAAACGTGGCTCTACCATAAAAGCATACCGCTTGAATCAGTATCTAGGTTAGGTAGGTCGTTGTACCTTACTGAATACGAACTCGTGTGAGATGACTCGCAGATGTTTACATATAGGACGACGGAAGTTCGGGAACTAACGGACCATTCCACTAGGCTACCATGTTATTGTTGCCAGTGGTCGTGTGGTTCCAGTTGCCAGTAACCCTCCCACTTTTAGTGGAATATCATATCGGGACGACTTGCTTCGGATATGACTAGGGCTGATATCAAATCCCCCAAATTCTAAAATACAGCCGCCATACTCCGCGGGGGACTTTGTCTTACCCCCGACGGGTGGCATACGCGAGACCCTATTCGCCCGCGGCAGACCGGAACGTTGTAGCATAGCCCAGTATAAGCACCCTCTGTGGCTCTACCGCTGCGCGAGCAGCATAGGAAGGCATCCAGAGACGGTACTCCCTCGTATTTTGCAAGAAAGTCAGTCAGTCAGGCAGTCAGGTGTGTTTTCTCAGCCACGCTGATACGCCAATCCCCAGCGCATCATCCATGTAAGCATCACCCCACGCCACGACGGCTCGCAAAACACATCATATACTCGGCGGAATTTATTTACCCGGTTTACGATATGACGATAAGCCAGGGGCAAAAAAAGGGCGACGTCGCGTCTGCTCTGATTCCTCTTATTACCTCCCCCCATGTCGCTAATTCCCAGTTTCGAGACATGGCGTCAGAACGAGGAAAGGCGACAATTGCGAATCCCTCTCGCCGGAGGTCGTCTCACAGTCTCGATTTTTTTTTTTTTTTTTTTTTATATTGAATCGCCGAAATGGAAGCAGAAGGAACTTATTTTCTAGTAGGGTTGCGGTGCTAACTTGAGACGGCATGGGATAGGTAATATGTATTTTGGCCGCGGTAGGTGGGGAAATACCCTTATCTTTCTCTGGAATTTAAATACCCATGTTTCAGGAAGTATTCCAATCATCGAGGAAGGGAGTCATCAGAAAGTGTTATAAAACAAATCACTCAACATAGGGATTCGTCCTGGCACTATAACCAAAGCCCGCGAGTACAGGGTAGAGCATCCCAGAAGGATGCGGGGAGAAAATTACGAGAAAAAAAGTTGAAATTGCGGTTATAACTAGTGTTTGGACAGCTAGTTGACCAACATACCGCACATAGCCGTCCCTGCTGTCGCGGCCAGCGCGGCGGGCTCTGGGTTAGTTACCTCCAGTTATCTAGAGTGCCTTGGATCAGGAGCCGGTATTACCGAAATCCTACAGATGAGATCGATTCATTCATCGGAAGGATCGCTGTGTTGAGCTAAAAGGGAGATAGATAGCTATATAGGAGAGTCATGTTCCATTACTAGACATGTGGGATGTGCACTCACCTCGGCGCAGCCAACAATATGCGTAAGTATGATGCGAAATATCGGTCGGCTGACACGGTAAGGAGCTGCCAAGAGCGCGCGAGGACGCGGAGATTGTCCTCGATCGTAATGACTTATATCGTGGCCGGCGTACAGCACGGCGAGAGGAGCTAACCGAGGCCAACCTCCGGCGAAGATCTGAACATGACCGGTCCAGCTTCCGTCAGCACGGGGATAACATTATTACACACTCAAGAAAAAAAAAAAAAAAAAAGCCCAACGCAACGGTTTCCTAACTTGATGATGTTGTTGGCTGCTCGCGATCGCGGTTGGCCTTGGCGAGCGCAGTTGGTGGCTGACATGGCCAAATTGGGAGAAAAAACCTAAAGTGCTTGGCGAGTTGCCACCCAGGTGAGATGCATCAGCGTATCAGCTTTCAGCTCGATACGTTATGCGCATGTTCTGTCTTGCTTCCTGCGAGCAAGGTCATGTAGATAGTTGAGATAGAGAACATGTAATATAAGGACTTTCTTCTGATATCTTTGTCATGTTATTGACTACTTACGCGGCGGGATGTGAAAGCTACTTAGATATACTAACAACATCAAGCTCGAGGGGTAGCTGAACTAAAGAGGGACACGCGAATCCCAAGCGCTGGCGTGCGTGAGGAAGAGAGAACGTGTGAGTGTGATCATTCCTGCGAGGAGAGGGGGGGAGGGGAGGGGAGAGGCCGGAGAAAATGGCGAATATCGGGTTTTCGCTCATGACGTTGAACGTAACATTGAGCTTACTAGGCCCCGAGCCTTTGAACCTACAGATGTATATCGGCTAGACCAACCTGATGTTCTGTTTCCAAACCATACGAGAGAAACCAAAACGAGACAGTCAAACAAACCCTGTCGCCAAACAACTCCACGCTAAATGTTTCTTGTGTAAGTCTCCTGTGGGAAAAAAAGTCCGCCAACCCCATATAGCTAGGTCGTCGCTAGTCCAAGTCACGCAGTCCCAATTTCAAGATCCTCACTGGTTTCTGAAAGCCATGAAACCCTACTCGCGTCACCTTTGACAAGAATGCCAATGTCAGCCAGGCAGGACTTCCCATGTACCGCTAATCCCCAATAATGAATGTCGTTCAAGATACTTAATAGGAGCGCAACACTGTTAGCATTAGAACAATCCCCAAACGTCATCTGAGACATTGTACAACCACTCCACATAGGGTAGGTTTTCGGTGTAGTATACCAGAGTTCCCAGGCTGCTCCTACAAGCACGATACTATAGTGCCGCAGCTGGTTCTCGTGATCCTCCGGCCATTCGTCAGCGATGCCAAGTCTTTGGAGGGCTTTATGTTTTAGATGCCAGCGATCGTATAGTGCAATGGCCGAAGCAATGGCAGCTCGGTTGGTGGCCGTCTGGGGAGCCTCTACGTGTTTTTTGAACGCGACCGTGAGATACGGGCAGCATGCGCGATCCTGCGCAACAAAGACAAATTTCCTCACGTTGGGGCGGAAGCTGAGCGGGAAAGCTCGGAGCGAGATATAGTATGCGCAGTCCGGGCGGATATCCCACTCATACTGCTTCTCGGATAAAGCGAGCCGTGTCGGTGCCTTCCACGCACCGAATATGGGCTTCTTCCCAACCTTCAACCTCTGCACAAGCTCCAACATGCGCACCGGGGCCATGAGCATCTCGGCTGGTTCCATCATGGTCGGGTACCGACGTTCGTCGAGGAACACCTCCTGCAGAGCATACACCGCAAATTCGGCTTCGCTGCAACCGTAGTCCTTCATAGCGCAAAATTCCTCCTGGATCCGCTTGGCATGCTCGTGGTCAGGCTCCAGCCATACATTAAGGGCAAACTTCTCTCTGTAGACATTAAAGCGATCTATACAGTCATTGGGGAGCTTAGAGAGGGAAAGGGAAAAGTGATCGTCGAAGCTCTGGGTCAGGCTTTCTCCCTCGATCGTAATTTTATGCATTGTCAAAACCGCTGTCTCGAAGTCTGAGTCGAAGACCCTGGCGGTTGGTTCCCTCTTCGACTTCTGGCTTGAAGATGTCGGCGTTGCAAGTATTTGATGCTGGGGCGGTCTGGAGGTCGATGTCGATGCAAGAGTTAATGTGCCCGTTGTGGATGGCGCCCCCTTCTTCCCCCCTCCTTTCGAGCTCTGGTTCTCGGCCCCATATGCTGCGACACTCTTCCACAGCTGTGTGACATACTCCGGGTCCGAGGGAGCAGCGTTGGGGTGGTGCTTACGTGGAGCTGGGGCACGACGAGGACGCGGGTTCGATCGTAATGACAAAGATGCAGGGGAAGAGGCTGGATTGGATGGCATAAATGGCGCCGATGCCCGCAAGCGAGCAGTCGAGTTAGCGGTCGGATAAGCGTAGTGGGGGAGGGCATGTGTTTCCCGCTGAGGTTGCTTCGGCTGAGGTTGCTTCGGCTGCCTTCTACCATCATCAGTGACTTGAGGCGTACGATGGCGAGCTCGGTCCGATGTGCGTTTGGCACCTTCAAGAGTATGTGATAACGCCCCTGTCATTATTGCGTTAGGGGGGGAGGGGCGGGAGCCACGTGATGGCGTAGTAGTTGGAGGATATCCTAGACAGCGTAGTCGAGTCGACTATACACTACTAAGAATGTCGTGTCGGCGAGGGAGGAGGTAATTGCTGAAGGAACACACGGGTATGCCGATGCTGGACAAAGTCTAATACCTAATGCACGAGACCAAGAGGGTGAGTTGAGGTAACACAAGTAGATAAATAACTGGGCCGTATATGCACATAGGTTCGCACTAAGCTTCGATGTTTGTCACATACACACACACACATATACACACACCACGCACACACACACACACACACAGAGGGAGAGAAACAAAATCAGGGCAACCCAGCTGGCCGGAGCCTCTCTATATTTTGTCTTACCAAACCAACCTAACTAGCTTTTTGTCTATAGCTTCATTATTTTAGCTCAGTGTTCACAGTTTGCTCGAGGTTCTTTTTTCGCGTCCTGTTCTCCTTGCTGTCTCTTGGTTGTGTGGATTTACTGCCGTACGTACAAGTACAAGGTGGGCAGCACAGACAGGGCAGGAGCTAGAGAAACAGATACGAAAAGCACAATGACGTATTAAAGAAGCGGCAGCAACAGCAACAGCAACAGCAGCAGCAGCAGCAAAGCTCACACGGCCGGCATCTTGGGCTGCCATGAGCTTGTCTTCTCCAATACCTCAGTAGAAACAAAACAAGAGTCAACTTCGAAAGGCCTCCATCACCAACCCTCGGAATAAGCCATGCCCAACATACCTGAAGCCATGGTTAAGCTTTCTGCAGCAGCAAGGCGTCATGTTCGGGAGCTTGATGTAACCTACCCTTCCACGCGCCGAGTATTTGACAGTCGAGGCGCTGTCTAGATGTACTTGCAACCAGGTACAAGTTAAATGGAGAACTACACTGTCCAGGTCAAAGTAGCAGATTATCACATTCATTACGGCTTTGGGCATGCGGGCACGGGTACGCAACTCCTCAAGCTACATATTTTGAACTTCAATATAAAGCAGCATTTGGTTGACTTCAAAGGGAGTTTCTAGCACTCTGCTACCAATACTTACCTCATCACAAAGTAATAGGACTACACGGTTTTCCCTTAACCATGAGACAGCAACTTTTTAACTTTGCCTACATCACTTTTAAATCAGCAATGGCCCCGGAAGACTATTCTCATGACCGCCAGATTCGCAAGTTAGGTCGGTGATGTGATGGCCAGCGAATCCCTGGTACTGTACCTTTTGGTTTCTTTTGTTCGGGACATCCGTCTGTATGGATTTTTTTTTTTTTTTGGTTCGGGCGGAACGGGAACGGTTCGAGCCCAGGAGGCGGTTTTCGCTTGAGGGTATGCCTGGTATGTATGTATATATGTATGTACACCACGGAGGGAGGAGACCAGCCCTGCCTACCCGCTTGTGTTTTACATAGGAGAAAAACATGGAAAGGACGATTTTACGACCTGCCTGATCAGGTAATCTGGGGATCTCAAATACATACCTATCTTCTAGTGTCGCCAGATGGCACCACCACCACCCACCAAGCAGGGTTCGCTCAGCATAAGCGTACCAGACAGTTGGGTTGTAAACGAAGACTGAATGCTACCCTACTATCCACAGAGTTCGTGCCGGGAGGATTGGTGGGTATCATATGGGGGATTGGTCCAGCCTAAATACTTACACCACGTTGAGACGGCAGTGAGGGTTCTCGGGTGTGAAGCGGTGTATATAGTGTGTCAAGTCACACGCGGAACTGTAGGAATTGTGTGTATTTCCCCCAGGAAACAGACCCATGTGGTCCCAGATATAGCCAACTGGAGTAGCAGGCGAAAGAAGCAGGTATCAAGGGACAGGTACACTTGCCCAGACGAATAGCGTCTGGGCAAGTACCTAATCGCAAAGCTTACCTGTAGGGTAGGTACTACCTAGCAGTTTGGATACATAATACATACTTACATATCTACCTAGGTAGTAGGTAGACACTTGTAGATACGAGAGATTGCTCGTAAGATACGGTAGACGGACATACCTAACTACTACGTCCCTGAGTATGGTGGAAAACAGTGCGAATTACTGCATTCTCGCCTCCCCGCCCGCGCCCCTTCATTCTCGATGATCTTATTCCGCCATAATTATCGAGATATCGTCAGTCTGCTGCTCCCTTCGTGATTGGGAGGAAGACTATGGGCCGGGAACCCGCGCCAAGGCGTTCGCGCCTTTGCTATGAACAAATAAGAAAAACGTTCTAAACGCCTCGTTCGTCCAAGTACGACGGGGGCGCAAAAGACGTTCTTTCTGTGTAACCTCTGTTCGTATACGCTAGGCAAATCCCGGACGTCGGTCTCCTCCCCCAGATTTGTGGCGGGTTGAAGTTAGTGTAACAAGTTGAGGTCGCAAATAGTTACATAACGAGGAACGGAGGAGACGGCCAAGCGAGCGTTCGAGGGGGCGAATACACCCCAACCACGCTACTGCGCCAACCTCGGAACGACCCAACCCATGTCAGCAATTAGTTATGGCACTGACCAGTATCGGTCCAATGTGAGCCTCGTCTAGACTCGGGATGTAACCTACTTACACAAGGTAGGGAATCGATCCCTCTCTCCTTCCCCCACGATATGCATAGCAGCCTCGCCATGCGCCCAGCCGATCATGTGAAGAAGTCAAAAGAGGGCGATAGAGCGCTGCGATCCGATAGCCTAACTAGCAGTCCAAAAAGAATAGAAGAGACGAAGCAACATAAATCCAAATCCCAAGGCAGGCAGGTAGACAGACGGGCAGACAGACAGGCAGGCTTATCGCGTGTTTGAGGGACGATGTGTCAAATAAGACAAGGGGTCAGACCGACTCGGCAACTGTGTTTCTCAGTAAGACCGTATAAGACGACCACGCGAATGGCGGCACGGTATCGACAAGACAGGTTAGTTTGGGTGCCTTGTGAGCATTTACCAACACGTTGATTGGAGAAGCGTCTGGATGCAGGGCCTGGAAGGATTGATCGTCGGTCGTAAAACGTCAAGCCAACCTGTCCAACAACAAGCAAACAAATGATAACAATAGTTACATACAATCGTACCTACATATGTATGTATGCATATTACATGTACATGCCTTCGCGAGATCCGAAACCCAAAGATGGTTCCCTCTTCGCCAGTCGATCGGCAAAGTGCGGCCCGGCCGCCATTGGTTGCAGGAACGGGGGGGAAGGGGAAAGAAGGACTGGGCAAGACGTTCTAGAAAGACGCGATGCGGAACGTTGGCTGGGCGAGTGAGCGGAATGGCGCTTCTCGGACGTGCTTGGCGGTCGCACAGTTCCTGTCGCCCTGTGCGACGATCTCGTGATGGCGCTATCAAGCGCTCTGTCAAGGCGACTTGGCCCCCGGGGTGGCGTCGATAGTGCGAGAGGTGGTGTACATGGCGATATCACTAACTATCAGTCTATGTACTGTATGTACTTACAGATAACCTTCTATATGGTGTTGTAGGGATAGTAGTAGGTAGTAGTAGCAGTAGTACACTAGTTGTAGTAGTAGTAGGCAGTGTAGGTAGTAGGTAGTACAGCCTTTCCCCGGCTACCTATCTTATCGTACTGACAGCCCAAGGAAAATCACCTGCCTAAAGCGGTAACATGCCGCAGCGATTGCTGGTTGTTACAGGCTCGCTTCCTCTGCCCAGACAGCTGAAGGAATTGGATCAGTGATGCCGAGACAGCCAAGGCGGTCGTATTTGTATACACCAAAGAAAAAAAAATTAATAACAATCTGACCTGGCTTGGGGGACGGATGATTTGTTGCAAATGATGGACAGTGGCGAAATAGAATGAGCGCGCCTCTAGCCACATTTACCATGCCATAACCAGACCATACACTCACTAGCTACGAGTGCTAGTACTTTGGTCGTTCGTTATATAGAACTAGGTCTCGTCGAGCCGAGGCTAGGGAGATAGATATCAGTCAAGAATAATCGGTCACTTGGAGAAAGAGGGGCGTAGGAGAGTTGGCACGTTGAATAGGAGTTATAGTTACCTCTAAGTAGGTACCTCGCGAAGTAACTACCTAGTAGTAGTATTAATGTCTGGAGGTAACTACCTAGGTAGTAGGTGGTTATGGGCTAATGCTGTACAACTTACAGTACAAGTATGGCAGTCCTACTACCTTAGTTGCTGCTTGGTGGTACCTACACTACTGTACTTGTGCCGCAGAGACATGATCTGGCTAAAGAAAACAGTCGGCTTGATTGGACAGGATATGATGTGCTTGGCTGAACTCGGGCCTATACCGTGTGCGAGCGCAACAACATCTATCCAACCAAGACCTGCGGGAGCACCTTGGCCGAGACCCTACTTTCTGCCCAGACCTTGGCAGAGAAGCATCCCCCGTCCGTCCTTCCCTCTTGACTCAACTCGTTGTCCCAAATGGTTTACGAGGGTCGCCCTTCGTTGTAGTTGTTCATGTGGTGTATGTACAGACGTAAGGTGGTGTAAATACGCTGTATATGGTAGTGTATATATACGCAGTGTAATATAGCGTAGTATAGTGTAGTATAGAGAAGTGTAAGTTGGTGTCAGTTTGTCTAGGTTTGTCGTTGTTTGCGGCGAGGACGCCATATCGGAACACTACCCTCATTCGGACTGGACGAAAAGCTGAGGAGGGCCTGATAACCACCCGCCACCACTGCAGTCCGTTTGGTACGATGGTCCTAACTCCACCGGTGAGAAAACCTCGATCCAGTCTGGAGGAGGAAGGACGCTGCATGCCAACCTTTCTCGGCGAGCGATAAGCTCCCAGTCCAAGAGGTATAGGTCCTTGGGGGATGGACGGGGGTTGGGTGGAACGAGGGAGACGGGGACGGGGAACGGGGAGGGACCGGGGGGGGGAGGGAGTGAGAGAGGGAAAGAGAGGCAAGGCAATGGGAGGAGGCGAGTCGCGCGACCACACTCCCAACATGACCAAGGGGACCCAAGGGACCCGGCCGAACGAGTCGCACACACGCACACACATGTACACACGCGAGGGATGCGCCCGTCCTACATGCCAATGCCAATGCTGCCGTCAAAGCTTGGGGGAGGGAGGATAACTATACCGAATAGTATATAACCAGCGGCGTCGTGTTGCACCCGCGCATGTTCCTCCCACCCCGACTCCCCTCCAGGCTTCAGTGCACGTTCGTTCATTCCATCATTGGCGAACCTAAGGCTCATCTCCCTTGTTGTCGTCTTCAGTTAGTATCCTCTGGCTTGAGACAACAGCAATAGTCCTCACGATGGCGGGTAAGCAGATATCCATTCCTTCCCCCTCTCTCTCCCTTTCCCTCTCCCTCTCCGTCTCCCTCCCCCCTTTGCTTGTCAATGTATGTAGTAGAGTGTAGTGATTAACTCGAGGGACGTGTTTTCCTTTCCTCACGAATTAGACACACAAGCGTCCATCGCGACCGTCGCGGCGCCCGTGAGCGCGGTCCGGGCCTCGGTCGACGAGAAGGCGTCTGTCGGCGGCAAGGTGGCGGTGAGCAGCGCGGCGGACGACGACGAGGTCACGTACGACGAGGAGGGCCACGAGATCTGGCAGGGCCTCGTGCTGCCCAACGAGGAGGAGAAGGCGACGCTGCGGCGCGTGGCCGGCAAGATGCCCTCGACCACGTACTGGCTGTGCGCCGTCGAGTTCGCCGAGCGCGCCTCCTACTACGGCTGCAACCAGGTGTACAAGAACTTCATCCGCGCGCCCCTGCCCGTCGGCCGCGAGGGGCCCGGCACCGGCGCCACCTACCCCGGCAGCGACTTCACCGCCGGCGCCCTGGGCAAGGGCTCGGCCGTCGCCTCGGCCGTCACCGAGTCCTTCAAGTTCCTCGCGTACGCCCTGCCCATCTTCTTCGGCTGGCTCGCCGACACCAAGTACGGCCGCTTCCGCATGATCTGCCAGGGTGTCGCCATCTGCGGCGTCGCCCACATCATCATGATCATCTCGGCCCTGCCCTCGGTGCTGCAGTCCGGCAACGCCTTCGGCCCCTTCGCCTTCTCGCTCTACCTGCTCGCCATCGGCGCCGCCCAGTTCAAGCCCAACATCTCCCCGACCCTCATCGACCAGAGCCCGCACAAGAAGGCCCACATCATCACCGACTCCAACGGCGAGCGCGTCATCGTCGACCCCGAGGAGTCCATCAACAGCGTCATGCTGTGGTTCTACCTGCTCATCAACGTCGGCGCCGTCTTTGGCATCCCCACCACTTACCTCGCCAAGATCGTCGGTTACTGGGCCGCCTACCTCATCCCGACCATCCTGTACCTCATGCTGCCCCCGCTCCTGTGGTTCCTGAACCCGCGCCTCATCAAGCAGCCCCCCGGAGGCTCCGATCTGGGCAACGTCTTCAAGGTGCTCGGCGACATCTTCGCCCACGGCGGTCTCGCCAAGATCGGCCGCGCCGGCTTCTGGGACCTCGGCAAGCCCAGCGTCCGCCGCGCCGCCGGCAGCACCAAGGAGTACGCCTACGACGACGCCTTCGTCGGCGACGTCAAGCGCACCTTCCAGGCCTGCGCCATCTTCTCCTTCGCCCCCATCTGGCAGGTCAACGACTACGGTCTAGGCGCTGCCGCTAACGCCCTGACCGCCGGTCTGGACACCAAGGGTCTGCCTAACGATCTGTTCGACAACCTGAACTCCGTCAGTATCGTTGTTTGTAAGTACTCCAACAATTTTTATTTTTATTTTTTACCACCTCTGGATAACGGAATCCACTTGGATCTGGGGCGGCGATGATGATGATGATGATGATGATGATAATGGAGGACGAATGGGAATGAATATATGGCTAATCAAGGGATAACATAGTGGTCCCGATCATGAACCACATCGTCTACCCCTTCCTCCGTAAGAAGGGCATCAAGTGGGGGTCGATCTCGCGCATCACCTTTGGCTTCGCGCTCGGCACGCTGGGCTCGATCGGGTACGGGCTGCTGCAGTACTACGTGTACCAGACCTCGCCGTGCGGGTACAACGCGTCGACGTGCACGGAGATCGTGGCCGAGGGCGAGCCGGCGCTGTCGCCGATCCCGTACCCGCTGTACGCCATCCCCGTCATCATCGGGGCCGCGTCCGAGGTCTTCGTCAACGTGTCGCTGTACGGCATGGCCTACGCCATGGCGCCCAAGAACATGAAGGGCCTCGTCGCCTCCCTCAACCTCTTCAGCAGCGCCATCGCCGCCATCCTCGGCCTCGCCGCCGCCCCCGCCATCAAGGACCCCAACCTCGTCTGGGTCTTCTTCGGCCCCACCATCGCCGGCGGCGTCCTCACTGTCATCTTCTGGTTCCTCTTCCACAAGCTCGACGACGAGGAGTTCGTCCTCAACACCGACTTCCGCGACATGAAGCGCCCCGACGAGCTCAGCGACGAGGAGGTCGCCCCTGCCGCCGCCCAGACGGACAAGCAGATCTTGGCCGGCGAGAAGAAGGCGTAGAAGGTATACACTAAACCCCCTCCCTTTGGGGTTTCAGAGCCGGTGTAATAGACTTAGACCGCAGCCACGCTATCCTTTTGCCGATAGGAAAGGGAAAAGCCGACGAGGCTATGTCGCGTGTGGAAAGGGGATATTAGACGCATCTGCCGCATGAAGTCGGTGAAGCCAAAGATACCAATGTAGCGAAAGCAATGTATAAATTCAAATTACTTAATTTTCCCGCCACGGCGAGCCCGCATCCTGCAGTGACAAACGAATCGAGACCGAATGGTACGGTATATATGGTGTAACAAAGCGAGCTAGGAAAGGTCAGTCCGGCCCCTTCGGACCCCCAAGGGGAAGCCGCTGCGAGCCATTTAGAGACGAAAGACGAAGGGATGGTCGATGCCCGACATGCACACAAACACACACACACACACACACACACACACACACACACGCATACACTCACCCGGGGTCTTTGTAAAGTGCAGTTTCAACAGCAAGCCACGGCATGGTGAAGTCCTATCGGGTCCAGCGGGTGGGATTGGGGGACACGCGCGAATATATGCAGAACAAAAAGCAACCCCCCTCCCCTTGATGCCGGATGACTCATAGGAAGGAAGGGTGTATGGTCGGTCGGCCGCCGTGAATGTTGAGTCGGTCTGATTAGCCCGGCGCTAGGCAATGTAGCACTTTTCGACTGCCATATTCGTCTACCCTTCATACGATGGGCTATGTACCATTGTTCTATTTATTATAATCTGCTCACTCAAGCTTTGTTTGGGGGGCGGGAAGGGGGCGGCTTCGGCTTCGGCTTCGGCTTCGGTGTGCATTTTCCGGCGGACGTCTTTTCAGCTCTTATTTTTGGCAGCCCTGGACATTTTCGGCTTCAGTTTCGGGCTAGCCCCCCCTCCTCCCAGACATGGTTCGTGACGGGATACACCTCCGCTAGTATGGATGTGTAGAATCCCGGTCACAAGGAGGATCTCTTCCAAATAAGGGATTGGATACCCATATCTAACTATGCAATACGCATGTTGAGCATGATGTGGAGGGAGACGGGGTCTCGTAGTTAAGAGATCGATAATGCCATTCAAGACCGGCGATGCCTTTACTCATAACTTTTATTTAGTTAGAGTTACTTAAGATGAAGTGAGGCGGCCTGAATAGTCATCGCCATAGAGTTTTGCCAGCCTTGTCTACTTGTTCACATAAGGTTCTTCCCGAATAGGAAGGCTGAACAACAACTACCACGTAGGAGAGACCAGTGAAGCGTGTAGGGAGTGCATATGGGGGGTATCCTCTGACCTAGTACTTAAGAAGTGAGCAATATGTAGGCCAGGCAGATACCTTACTTAACCATGGGGAGTAGACACCTCTCCAACCTGTGGCTTGGGTGTTGAGGTTATCCATGACTCATGAGTATACATAAAATACCGTGTTTCGTTTCGTTCTGGTCTGTAGAGATGCATCGTAAATTATTGTGTTTAGACCCCGAAATGTTGTCATATTCCTATAAAGCTACGGTAGGTATGCCGTAGTGACGAAAAACTATGGCTGAGCGCAACCTTGCACCATTCGATATCGTACGACTGCGAGCGTTGACCGATCATCGCACTTAGGCAATGTAGAGAAGGAGAATAGGTAGGTAGTAGTGGCCCGGGACGCCACCTGATAAGCCTGATTTCGCGCCTTTTGTGATATGGATGCAATGCCAACTATGTCCAGCCTGGCTAAAAATAAGCTTTCCCGTCCTTAATAGGGACTATAACAAGACGAAAATATCTAGGATGTTGCGGGCACGAGAATGGTGTGTGGTTAATGTCACCATGATTGATGCCCGAGCACCGAAGCGATGACACTTGACATGCTTTATGGCGACCTCCGTAGTGCCATTTTAGCCATGTGTGGTGGTATAATATGGTGTATCTGCGATTTTATATTACACCGTGGTCATCTCAGGCTTGGATGGTCAACGCTGCTTCCGAGGGAGTACACCTGGCATCAAGCAGCTTTCATTAGCGACTCGCTGAAGATGAAGACGGTCGAATTGGCTCACTAACCGTCTCTTAGTCCTCATTGGCTGAGCGGTAAGCAGACTTAAAAACGCAATCGTGTACTTGCATGCAGGTCAATTGCACGTGGGAAGGATCCAAGCCATACATGAAGTATCAGGCTTCAAGCTCGATGTTCTACATGCCTACTGGATATCGCCTACCAAGTTTCACGTGCTAGTGGCGCTGATGATGCCGACACGTGTCATAGCATATGACCACATGCAGGCCCTATTGTCTGCATCCAATACTTTCACTCCCACCGGTTCGGCATATTATTAAATGGCTTTTCTTTTATGACCCAGGGGGGTGTTTGAATAGAAGGACTATCCCATTATTGGACTCATGATTCTGCGCATAGCGAGTGTGCTCCCGCTCGTTCCCCCCCCCTCTTTTGATGCGTACCTCTTTTCCTCGGATCCATGTGCCCAACATTCTCTATCCGAAATGGATGATATGACTGCACCGCGTAGTCTCGGGAATCATGTCCCTCAAATTCGACGGTTGTTGCTATTACAATAGGGGTATCTCAATGTTATCTTCTCAAGACGTTGGCAAAGTCTAGTGTGCTTTGATCCGAATGTTTGTATCATCGCAAGACACACAAGGCAACGTAAGAAGCTATCCACCTTGTGGATAGCAAAAAAATTCAAAAAAAAAAAGAACAGCCAACTATCGGCAGAGCCCAAGCTTCCTTTATAGGCAGTCGTAACTCAGGATAGCATGGTAAAGGACAACAACGCCTCAACTCCGTTTCTCATCCTTCGAGGCACAGTCCAGAGGCTATCCTTGGCTATGAGGGCTGACCAGGGCTTTGCCACGGTGGTAGCTCAATAATGCACCGTAGATGATGGTATCAGGAGAGGAAATCCGGCAGGGGCAACTGGCTGTCTGTATTTACAGTGTCTCATCAAAATGGTACATGGAGAAGCGAAGAAGTGAGGATAGATTATGGATGCGCGGATAGGCACTTGGTTTCGTGTTGATGGAAGGCAGAATGCTATACTTGTTCCACTGGTCGCTATATTCTTAATGCTGCCGCGGCCTCAGCCGTCATGACACCAGTGCCATTGGGGTAGTCTATGTCATGTTAGCATGCAATTTCTTCTAGGTGTGGCCGCAAAACTTACAAAACGCGCAAACTGCGATTATTACGTAAAGAGCAATCAATTGAACACCTTCCAGCCAGTGGCTCTTTCCGTCGCCAATTAAGTAATTAACGAGGAGAACGGCAACAAAAAGGGTGACGATTTGGAATGTATCGAAGGCGAGCGTCATCTCATTGTTGCCAATGCCCCAACCGATAATAACGAGCAAGGGGATCAAGAAAAGAGCAACCTGCATCGAAGATCCGATGGCAACACCAATGGCCAAATCCATCTTGTCCTTCATGGCAACCGTGACAGCAGTTGCGTGTTCACATGCGTTTCCAACAATAGGAATGAGAATAAGGCCAATAAATTCCTCACTGACGACGGATGAGATAGGCTCGATACCACTGACTAAGCCTTCGGCACATAGGGCGATGATGACAGTGCTTATTGTGAGGCTGGCCAGGGCGACGAATAAATGCAATGTTGGTTCTTCTTCTTCATCTTCGGCTTCTTCGGACACGGGGTCAGGAGTTGTTGGCCTTATCGGGTTTCCATCCACATCCCGCACGCCGGCATAGCTAGCTCCAAGCTGTGCGATACCTGAAGCGAGCGCGTGCTCGGGCCCGTCTTGTCGCTTCTTGAATATAGCCTTCTTGGGAACCTTCTGGCTTTCCTCGTTGAACATTGCGCTATGCGTCTTCAGTTGGAATAGGAGGTATAAGAAATAAATGAGGAGAAGAATGATAGAGACGCCATGGGATAGCTGCGGAACCGCGTATGACGGCAGTGACGTGACGGCATCATTGGTGTAGAGATCGGGCGTGTGCGAGAAGACGGTAGGCACAATTAGACTTGCGACAGCCAAGGCGAGTAGACTGGCAGCCGTTTGCGCAACGGTCGTGTTGAAGTACTGTTCCGACCGGTTGAAGCCCCCAGCCAAGAAGCAGAAGCCCAAGACCAGGAGAAGGTTAGATAGAACACTACCAACAAGTGACGTCTGCACCACTGTAACCTGGTTGTCAATGAGGGCTATGATTGCGACAATGAGTTCAACGGCGTTGCTGTTCTATGTTAGCGCATTTCCCAACTTGTCGGGCGGCTCATCCGCAGGATATTTACCCAAATGTGGCATTGATTAACCCGCCTACGGTTTCGCCCGTACGAAGCGCAACCTGCTCTGTAGCATCGCTGAGTAGAGTAGCGAGAGGGATGATGGCGATGAAATTGACGACAAAAACGGCCGGCCCCGGAATCTTGAGGAGCCAGAGAGCAATACCAGCGGGAGCCGCGAGCAACAAGATGTTGATGGGGCTGCTTAAAAGGGTTCGCTGGATTTGATTCTTGAAGGTGAAATCCCCCTTGGAACGCTTGGGCTTCTCGTCTTCCTCCAACGCGCTGGTGTCCTCGAAATTGGAGCCCCCGTGGGGTTCTCCCGAAATCTTCCGTCGGTTTCGCGTGCCTTGCTCGTCGTGCGTAGTGGTCGGGCTGCCGGTTGTGGTGGCCTGTGAATCGTAGGTTTCGTCGCCTTGTGCCATGGGGGCGAATTCCGCATCACCAATGCTTTGAAGGATACCGGGCGCTGTATTAGCATGGTGAAGTGGCGTGGCGGCGTCATTATCGCCGCCATGTTTGATCTCTCCCCTCTCGGCGTGGTGGAATGTGTTGGCTCGAGGCGATGACTTATACTCATAACGATTGAAAGGATTTAACCACCCATATTTAAGGCCGCTGGTTGTTTTCCCAAGGCGTTTCGCCTTTGTCGAGATCTTCAAGAGATTAACTGATTGCATGCTGTTAGTAGATGGCGCGGTTGGCAATGTAGCTAGTGTTGCGATTAGGAGGGGTGGCAGTGTGCAAGGCAAGGCAAGGACACCCGGATATAGTCATGTGCTCTCCAGTAACTTCGGGGAGCTCAGTTCCCACGCCACACCGTAATTATTGCTGGTGTTGTTGCTGTCGCATGCATGGAGATGGGAGATGGGGGATGGGGGGATGGGGGAAGGGAGTGGTGGCAGCAGCTGGCGAACAGACACACCGTGGGTAGGCGTAGCACAATGTGGGCAGGGAATGTGAATGAAAGTCCAGGCGTGAAAGTGGAGATGAGCATGGGGATAATCCCGCAACGAGGCGAAGAAAGACCTATAGACAGTGGTGGACAAATCAAAAGGAGGATCGTGATGGGACGGAACCGCGATGATTGGCGCCAGGTACCTACGGTAGGTTATTAACCTACCTAGGTGCCTAGGCGGGTAGGGGCTTCGACAGGACAATTGCGACTATGCAGGCCCCAAGACTCCAAGCCAGGAACCCTCAGCGGGAGGATCACACCTGGCAGGTGCCGGTGGAGCTCCATAAAGGGGCCCCTTCCACGCGCCTTCGACGTCCATTATGATGAGGTGGATTCATAAACAATGGGGAATTGTCTTTGGGTAATGTCCGTACAGTATCAGACCAATATAATACTGTAAAAGCCGAGCTGTGCAGAAGAGTAGGCAAGTGGTAGGTAGGTAAGGTAGCACTGGCAGTGGGGGGCGCGCCCTGGTGATGCATCCAAATGCGTTTATCATGAAAAGGTGACTTACATTGTTGTTCTTCACGGTGAACCATTTTGGATTCTGTCAGAATATCGCCGACATGATTAGCGCCATTATCAGATATGCATGACGACATATGTTTCCGAATAGGGTAGTTACCTCTTAAGTGCCCTTGTAGGACAGAGCCGATATCTGGGGAAAAGATGGGCGTTTGGTGTGTAGGCCGGGAAGTATGGGGAGAATGTGTTTGGGGGCCGAAAGTGAGAGTATAGGAAGGTAGGTGCTCAAGCTATCGGCGGCTGATGCACTGCGGCTGCTACCCTGTTTGCCCGAGTTGTTCTCTGGTTTATATCACCCGGTAGGTATTTTCTCTGGTATTTTCTGCTTGAACTTTGCTGCTCACGTTTGTTGATGTTGATCGGATGATAGAGATGAGGATTGGCCGGTTATTTTGCTGAGATAAGGCGTCGAATGCTCGCTGGCCACGACGCTGCAGGCGCGCTTTTAATATGAATCGGTAGTTATGCACAAACTGTGCTTTTATGCCTTGAATACCCAAATAATAGTCTGGCGAGGGGGCGCGGTTGACGTTGAGAGACGGTGAGGCAGCCTTATCTCCCTTGCGCCTTGCAGTCGAAATGCAAATGCGCGGGTAGGTGCAGCGTAGAGGTGTCGCGTCGTGAATATCGATGATTTGTATCGAAGACTTGCCCGTCTATTTTGGTTCTTGGCTGTGTGGTTCTTGGCTTTGTGGGAAAATGAAAGTGTAAAAACTCAGAGAGCAAAGACATTAGGGATCCCGGAGATTACATACTTAGGGACCGACCAACATCAAGGGGAATATTAGGTGGTACCAAGCAAGCACTACTGCCTACTTCCTACAAATTACCTACCTACTGAGTCGTGTAACTCCTATCTGCTACTAGGTAGCCACTACCTAGGTAGGTACCTGGGTAGGTAGGCAGGTAGCTTCACGATCTTTGTACCCAAATCCTTGGGTGCATGAATTGTTGATGTGTTGTCCTCTATCTAGAACATGAGAGGCATAGTGCTATAGTAGTACCTACTTTAATGATACCTAGGTAGGTATAAGACATACATTATATAACAGCCATATACTACCACCAATCACGCTGAATCATCTAGCGCTATGTTTTGTCTCATTATTGTTGGGCTGCTCCAGAGTTATGCCTGGTATGCCTGGTATGCCTGGTATGCCTGGCATATTGTGCAAAATTACTAGTCAAGTGTCACAATCCCCCAAACAATAACCGCCCCGGAGCTGTTCCGTAGGATAATATCCCCAGTAAATAGGTAGGTAGGTAACGCCACACTGCAACAGCTACCTAGGTATGGTTGCAGGGTTGCCTAAGTAACTGCATACCTGCGGTTTACCTAAACTGTAAAAAACATGTTACTCGTAGAAAGTACCCACAAATACTAGCCAGGATAGAGAGGTACCCAAAGAAACTGGCAATGGAGGCCTCCCAAGGTTAGACTGGTGTGTCGCTCATGATTGGCTAGTAGCGCTAGCTGTTAAACCGGATAATGTTTATGCGGGCTACCTATGTCGATGACGACGTTTACATGCGGCCAACAACAAATAGTTCACCCTGCACACCTTCCATACCGGAACCCCACGCGGGATCCGATTGAAGCTTTCTAGCCAAGCATGACGGCTCCCAGTGACGTTTCTTTGCTCTCCTGCCAAGTTCAATCAAGCATCCTGTCCAAGACATGCCCAGATGCCCAAGAGAATTCTACCGCCGTCTTCCTTGAGCTTGATCTTACGCCACTGATGCGTAGGTGCTTGGCAGGGAAGGGCTTAAACCAACGTCAACCGTCAACCATGACAGATACGATATCGTAAGCCCACCTAACCGCAAACTACGCAATTCAATATCCAATGTGGCTCATACGGGTACGTGTACCTTAGTCTTAGGCAACCGAGTCTGTGGTGGTTTGGTGTTGTTCACCGTAGCTTGGGTATGTATCTCATTGGCCATTGTCCGGTCGGTCGGTTGGCTAGCCGAAAGGCGCAACTGCCCCTTGGGGATGGGTTAGGTAGGGCGTTTGCCGCTGCGCCGCCCATCTCAGCCACAAACCAACATCGCTTCGTTCTGGTTGCATGGCGGATTTGAATGCTTAATCGAGACAGGGCACTTATACCTTATACATGTCTTAACCTTATTGATGTGAGGTTTGGGGTCTGCCGCAAAATACTACAAGTTTTATGTACATAGTTTCCTATGGGTTCAACCGCCTTGTTATACAAGCGGTTGCATTCATCCACTGCTTCTCGTCTCGTCAGGCGCCTTAGAAACAATGATATTCGCATGTTCTCCCCTACCGACCGTTCGGCCGATATTGCCTCTTGCGATATCATTGGTACCTACCTGGACTGGTGCAACGTGAGCTCTTGCATTGCCTGCCGTGTAGGGGCGCTCCAGTTGTGCAGAAAGAAGATGGAAAGGAGATAGGCTCCCATCCACAGACTTGTGTACATAAATAAATAAGTAAATAAATAAATAAATAGATATTTCTGGGGACCGCCCCTGGTGGACAGACTTTACAAGGGATATGGGGAAGGGAGACCTCACTCGCCCTGTCTAGACTCTATCCCTTACTAAATCATTGGTCGAAGGGGCAAAAGGCCGCGCGCCTTAGGACCTTCTTGTCAAACAAGCATACTTATTTATCATATTCTGCGTATGTGGTTGTTGCCACGAGCCTCAATTTTTCTAAAACAATGTTCTCCTATTTGACAGGATGCTAAACCTACCGCATGTTGGGGCTGTGCAACGTATTCCTACACTACGACAATGCACTCAAATGTTACTATCACTAAAAGGCACACACATAATCTAATGTAGTGTTGGTACAAATTTGGTGAACATAACTCGCCACCGTCAAATCGCCGTATCATACTGCCGCATTAGAGAGTATATATTCAACATATACAAAGCAGCAGCCATAACCACCAGTCTTTTGAAGCTGACATCGGTGACGATTTATAATTGAACCTCAATTTTTGGGAGCCTAAGCCCAGCTCTTTACCCGTCGTACGCATACTGCATGGGATTAACGATTCGAATAATAATGCCGCGTTAGCAACCACTAGAAGGTATCTATCTTGAGTGACGCGCGTAATCCAACCGCATCAAGACCCCGGCATGCACCCTGGCCACCCATGTCGGCGCCCTCCACTCTCGTACGCGGAATCTAATACTGAACACTGCCTCGCCTGAAAAGCAGCGAGGTGGCCAGACTGGGAGTGCTAACTCTAGGGGTAGGACTGGTGAGCTGGTCGCTTCCGCCAGTACTGAGGATCCCAGGAGGTAACCCCAGGGACGGAATCCCGGCATCGGGGATAACACCTAAATCTGCGGGGCCCACTGATGGTGTCTCAATACCTTTCTCCAGGGTCTCCTTATAAAAGGCTTTCAGAGCCCGTTCATCTGTGCAGAAGGCGGCAAGTATCTCCTTGAGTACCTCTGGTATTGGAAACGTTATAGCAGCCCCGCAGCCAGGTTTTGCCCCCGATACGCTACGAACGGGTGATGCCTCGGGATGTGCTACGCGGGGGCCTGACGGTACGAAGAGGACAGGTCTAGTGAGCGGGGAGGCTCCAGGCATTGGATCGTGGACTCGGTAATTCGGATGGGCATTGCTGGTGGCTATGGGTCGGGACAGCGCTGATTCGGGTCTGGCATGCGACGGAATCGGTTGAGTGGCGGCAACTCTATTGGTATATAGACGGTTGGCTGCCAATAGAAAGTCGCCATCGTCCGTGATTTGTACCAAGTGGGCTCCAGAGCGGTGAATATATTGTGAATACGTGAAATCAGGTTTTCCCCAGGAGTAGGTTACATCTACATTGCTTGGAAAATTTGTGGCGGCCTCGTAATCAAGCACGTAATCGAATTTCTTAAGTAATTCTTTCTGGTAGAAATGTTTATCTGGCTGTGGCTGCGGACTAAACGAGCCAGGATTGTAATAAGTAGTTGGCCGTTGACTTGGTGGTGGGATCGCCAATTTAAGCCGGTATGGCCTGCGAAAAGCATTTACTTCGTTGAGTCTGCATGCCTCT
Source organism: Rosellinia necatrix (assembly GCA_021209875.1). Lineage (NCBI taxonomy): Eukaryota > Fungi > Ascomycota > Sordariomycetes > Xylariales > Xylariaceae > Rosellinia > Rosellinia necatrix. The sequence goes on along the minus strand of JAGYVD010000001.1, from coordinate 4,503,895 downwards.
GTGATGGGAACCTCAACGAGACGAAGACCGTGCTGACTGGCAATGACCGCCCAGTGTTTCAACGCGTCTTCGATCAGTTTCGCAGTCACATTCATCCACTCTAGCCGAATATGAAAACAATTATCCGGATTGTGCAACCTGTCATAATGCAGATTGATCCTCTCGGGCCGAAAAGACTTCTTGCGATGGTCGATATCATACTTCATCATTTTACTCAAGACCACTTGTGGCCGCCGACCACTCGTAGTGCTCGCGGGTGCGACGGTGGGTGTCGTGCCTCCAGACGCCTGAGAGCTGTCGTCGTTAATTGAACCGGGTCGCGGGACAGTAGGTTGGAAGGGCCGTGGAGAGTACGTCGCTAAGTTTTCTAGGGCGGGCGTCGAGGGTACGGAGACATCCCTTCGGCGGTTAAACCAACTCGGTGGGTGAAGTTTGGCGTAGTCATGAATAATCTGATAGAAATATTGACCATCTCGAAAGTTGTGCCGCTTCTCCACATGAACAAATATACCACGCTCGCGCTCCTTCTTCGGATCCTTTAGTTCCCTGTCCTTCTCCCTTATCCTGTCGTCTTCGTAGACCATTAGAGTGTTCCCCAACTCGACCGCTTCTTCGCGACTCTCGAGGTCTTCAAAATTATCAAGCAGCCAAGTGGTCATATCTGAACCGATAAAACAATGATAATGTAGTCGAAAATGCCATCGCCGCGTTTGCATTCGGATGCCACCCACTTCAATCGGTTGCTGAATGGCTTCCGCAAGAGCCGCTACATTGAAATTAGATTTTGAGAAGCGCTCTCTGTTTGATACTAGACCCTTACGCAACACACCCTCGGCGTTTTCGAATAAAGGTAACGTTTCCATCTCGGCGGCGATGACTACAGAAGCATCTTCTGTCTTATAAATGATATCAAGTGGATTGGGATCCCGCTTTTTAGTGCCCACGCTTTGGAAATGGCGCTCCCACGATGAAAGATAGCGGTAACGTTGCCATGCTTGAGCGAGCTTCTTGATCCCTTCCAGTCGTACCTCTTCCGCATCATCCTCGTTCTGCATTTGGGGCATCGAAGACGTTCGAGGGATCATTGGTATTAGTACAAAACGGGCTCGCCAGAACCTCAGATTTTCAGTCATTTCATCCGTATGTCCGGCGAGATAAGAATCAATATAATTCCAATTCCTTTCCGGTTTGGGGGTCATTATATCGATATCGACACTCTCATAGGTTTCGTCAAAGATAGTGCGTATTGCTGGCTTATACGGGATGTGTGTGTGCCCTAGCTGCTGCAGTGGTTCTGTTGGTTTGCGGACAAAAATATTCACCTCAACTTCTGTGCCATTAACACACGATAGTTGATGAATCGTATTGCCGATACCCATAAAAATACAAGTGCCGTCACCTATCGATTTATCTATTGAGAATATATCAGCTATGCGGATAGCTTTCTGGTCGAAGGCCTTGGCCACTGATGGTCCGATGATGACTTGAAAGCCATGTGCGAAGCGAGCGTTGACAAGCTCTTGCAAAAACTCGGCACGCGACGGCTGCTCTTCTCCGACCTCGTCATCGGTTTCTTGAGCGACGTTGTATGGCTGCCGTTGATATTCCGCATTGAACTGAGACTGGCTGGGGAAATTTTCTGTCGTTAATGGAACTGCAGCCGGACATGACAATGACTTCCATTTCATGACTTTCATCTCGGATGGCACGGGGAAAACATGATGCCAGCGGCTAAACAAAACCGAGTCATCAACTCTGCTCGCATCGGGGTTAGACGGGTTAAGGACAACCAGCCATGGGGCCATTGCAGTGGTGGGCGAAAGCGTAGATGGTAATTCTGGCACTCCGCCTGCCCGTAGTTTTGAGGTATATAGCTTTTTTTGATCTTCTTCTCGAAGAACATTCGAGTACTTGATCTCTAGGTCATCGCGGCGCGCGCTTCGGGCCACAGGGTAAGGCATAATTGGTCCCGACTTTAAAGCACTTATAGGATCTGCGCTTGGTGGTGGTGCTCTGATTTGAATAGGCATAGTTGGTGTATTAGGTCTAAGACTCTTGATATGTTCATCTAGATGAGGATTTTTATGGTCAAACGAAGGTGGGAAGACAGAAACGGTAAGTGGCCTAGGAACTGCTCGCGAAGAGGACTTAATTGGAGTCATTGGCGATAAACTCGATGATGACGGTGTTTTAACAATGCCTGCCCCTGTGGGTTGCATAGCATTTACATGCTCCATCTTCAGCTCGGCAGAGGCTGCTTTTGGAGCTGCGATTCTAAAGCCTTGATGACCAAGGCTGATGTGCCGCATAGCCTTCGGTGCTCTAGCTGGGATATACTTGGGTTGTGAGGTGGATGCCGTCGAGTCTCTACGAGACACCGACGAAGATTGGATGCCTTCGGACTCGGCTCTCGACGAGGCAACGCTTGACGACAGCAATGCCGGCGGGCTAGTGAGGCGATTGTCACCCACGGACGTTCCGAAGAGGCTAGTATCTTCGAGCAACTGTTTTTTAGTGTTTTCCTCAAGTTCTCGGTATCCACCCAAGGCTGGAGGTTGACGCCGAGAAGGGAGTCTAGACCGGGATTCATCAAACGTTTGTAGTTGTTTCCATAACGACGTTTCACCAGGTTTTGTGAGCTTTTCCGGAACGAATTTCTGGAACCCATATACTGGCTCAAATAAAGCGTCTAGTGCTTTGCGGTTCCGAGATTGTGATTCGTTATGTGGTTTGCTCATAGGCACGGGAAATAAGGGATCTGAGCTTAGGTAAGGCGTCTCGATTTCGTTAGTCTCAAGGACACTTCTCATTTGGAGATCATATAATCTACATCGAATTGCGAACTCGTCTTGGGAGTTACTTTCTAACGAGTGGTTTACCGCAGAGAGTGTTGCACCGTGGAAAGCCAGCGCCTCTTCGGACTTTCCGGTCCAGTAAGAGACATGCAGCCACTGCGGCAACGCAAAGGCCCACTCATCGGTGAATGACCTTGACCCAGCTGCCTCATTACGGCTCGAAGGGTCAGCGGCCTTCATGGGAGACAAGGACTCGCAAATGGTAGAATAGCTACCAATTAGAGGAGTGGCCTGTTTTGGAGTACTGTCGCGGCTTCGCAAGGGTCGGGACTGTGATCGCTGAGCGCTGCCTATGAAGTGAGGATTGCGATACCTGAACAATGGAACCGAGTGTAGAGGTGAATTGGGAATGCATATGAGATCAATACCGATTCCGTTGCCGACGAGAGCTTCCGTGGTACGCCTCAGGGATTCGTATTCGACCTCGAAAACGCCGGGCCCGGGGCTAATCAACACGATAGATATACCAGTGCGCAACAAGTCCCGGTCGATATAGTCAGACGCGTAAATTGACGACGCCATGTTGATGGCTTCAAGGAAATTGCCGTGCATAGCCGTAGACGGCTCGGCCTTGATTTTGGAAATAGATGCTCCTTTTACGCTCGAGTCTTCAGGGATTTCCATAGCATTACTCATTGCCTCCCGGTGGTGTAGATTGATGTCACGTCGAAACACATTGAACTCTTTTTTCAGTTGATCCAGAATCTTGGTCCACTCGCCGTTTGATATCTCACTCACGACAACACGGTAAAAGTCTTTGTATGGCCGCTTGTTTCCCGAAGTCTGAAAACCTGTGTAGTAATGGTCGTGAAGGGCGGTATTGGCCAAGTCGGTGGTCAATCCAGCATCATACTCAACCCGTGCGAATAGAACAATACTGACGAGGTGCTTCACCTGAAGAATTGCCCATTTCTTGAATAGGGCGGGCAGAAAGCCATTGACGACTTTATAGAACATGATCTCGCCAGACCCGTCCGAGTCAAATTCCCACATCTCACGCGCCATCTGAATGAACAGCATATACCTTGCTGATTCGCTTCGGAAGATCGGGCGAGTCTGCCGGCCAAAGAAGGCAGACTGGACCTTGCGACCGGCCACGAAGACGGTAGTGACGGTTGCTTTGATGGTACCGAGGAAATATATTACCTGGCCCCGATACACAGTCCTATCCGCCAGGTCCGCAACGGCGAGCTTCCACATATCGGACCGTGACAAGTACATGTCCCTAAAGGATAATTCAACGTGCGAAGCCTCGACGGCCGGCGAGGAGCTGTCCACAGGGCTCAGCACGACTTGGGTTCCCTTCCTCAAGTTGAAGGCATCTGCCACCTGTTTCGTAACATATACTTCTACATTTGGGATCCGAATCTTCAAGTCCTTGGGCATGTCCTTCGCGACAAAGACATATCTCCGAGCAGCGTCATCGTTAGCTCTGGCGTCCGCAGGCGCAGCAGAAGCCCACTGGTAGGATGGCCTTGTGGACCCGTAGAGGGAGGCCTGTAGCCGATCAGGGCGCTCCGTATCCAGCTTTACGGGGGTGATGGACATCAGAGTTCCCGGCCGGATGGTGTCGCCGCCGACGGCATCGAAATTCAAGAGCACCTCATCGCGAATCAGGGACTCGTTAATCGCCACAGTATAGACACGCTCCAGGGCGCGCCGAGAGGACTGGAAATCGCGAATGGTCGAGTTGCTAGCGAGGGAGGCGGTGTCGGGGGACTTTGACGGCTCGCTGAGCAGTTTGTCGGTGCTCGACCTGCTGATCTGCCGCAGATGGGTCCAAGGCGAATGGCGACGGGGCGCCGAGGGCGAAAGAGCAGCGTTCCGAGACATTTGCACCTCGGTTAGCCTACTTCGGGCATATCAAGCTCAATCATCGTATTTCGAACGTCGGGTCATTCCACCTGCTGGCGCGAGGGGCAATGCGATTTGGGGGAAACGGGCCGAAGGCGCTATCAAGCTGTCAGGTTTAGTAGGTATCGAGAGCAGGGGAGATCCATTATCGAGTTTAGGCTGGTTAGCACGTACCTAGGTACTCGCTATTAATTCCGGCAGAATCCACCGGACGTGTCGTACTGATCCTACATACCGTTGTGAGTTACTTACATAAGTATTTCGAGCTAGACCGCCTTCCTCATCCAGCCGTATTTATCTACTTCGTGCCTCAGCTCCCCGCTGTTAACTCCAATAGGTACATAGTTTACCTAGGTAGGTAGGCACTTGCTTTATTTTTGTATTTAGCGCGAGTCCAGCCCATTTATCTTAGTTATCATCCAGTTAATAGGCAGAGTAGGTAGGTATTCTGTCTGATCCAAACGTACACATTATGAATCTATCACATAAGCACAATAAGATACACTTCTAGGGCGAACATAATACAGAAGTGCATTTACGATTGGCCTGGGCGTCTTTTTCCTAAGTGCTTAGTGAAGCATCAAATCATCAAAAGGACAGCCTTGGTCGGCTGGTCCGCCCTTCGTCTTCTCCGTGATAACCTGGCGTGTCAGCCTCATGAGCCTGTCCGCCAACGCATCATCTTGGGCTAGCTTGCTACTAGACTCCGGCACGGCGGGTGGGCATATATACTGGCCCGACTCGTTGGTGACTGTTGCCGCAAAAATTGCTGGTTTGGCGCCCTCGAATTGATCCTTCTTGAATGGTTCCATGCCTATCGCCATCGCATATCCGCCCAGCGGGAATGGTTCAAGAATGTCCTGTTTGCTCATTTTGGTACTGACAAAGCCCGGATGGGTTGAGTTCATCAGGATGTTCGGGTAACCCGCCTTGGTCACCTTAGCCGTGAAATATCGCGAATAGAGCATATTTGCAAGCTTGCTACGACCATACTGCGCGTTGGGACCCAAATTCTGGTTCAATTCCTGGAGGTCCTCGAATTTGGTATCGCTCGGCGCTTGTTGATGGGCATTGCTCGCCTGGTTGACAATTCGAACGATGTTACCCTTCTCCGCCGTCTCCCTCATCAATGGGAGCAGATGGGACGTCAAAACCACGTGGCCCATATGATTTACAGCCATGTGTCGATCGACTCCGTACTCAGTCAGCTGATATGTCATGATCCCCCTGCCCGCATTGTTGACCAAGATGTCAAGCCTACTGACATCGTTTTTGATCTGCTCGGCCACCTCCTTTACTTTGTTCCAGTCAGCTAGGTCACACTGCAGCCATCTAGTTCTATTCGCTGCAGCCTCGCCGAGTTCTTTGGTAATAGCCTCTTTCGCACCCTTGACAACTTCTTCAGATGTAGACAAGATGTAAACTGTGCCGATGTTGTGCTTGAGCAACGTGTACGTTACACCATATCCTATCCCCTCACTACCCCCGGTGACAACAGCCAATTTCCCGGTAAGGTTAGGGACATCATCGAGGCTGAATTGACCTTCAGAACTTAGGTATTAATGACGTGTGTTATAAAAAGAACATAAATTATCCGAGAGCGTGCGCGACAGCGGTAAAGAGCGAAAGGGAGTTCGCAATCTCGGATCGGACACATCTCCCCAAAGATTGCTTAAGAATTTGGAAGTTGAAGTCTCACTTACGAGTGGCCAAGTGTTCCGCCCTGCCACCGAAGTTCTCAGCCAAGGTGTTCTAATATGTATTAGCCAGTCCAGTATGGGGCGCATCACGGCGAGGGGTATTGACTTACTTTTACTGAATTCATCGTCACACGTGATGCAAGGCCTCTAGTAGATGGTACCAGCACCGATGCTGCTTTGGGAATATGTTTGGCGGTGAATATTTGCGGCGCCGCCGGGTTGTTGGGCCTGACAAGAAGACGAACTCGACACCCTACTGTGCGACCTATCCCAGAAGAACAGTTATAACCACGGATCGACATATTGTCCAGCCTGGTGTATACCGATGGCACACCTCGCGCCTTTCGTCACATCTTTATATGCCGATAGCCTGAATTGTAATACCTATTATATAGTCATCATCGCTCTCATTTATACTTTTCATAGTACCGTCAGTGGAGGTTAACTAGAGATACTATAGTCATGACGCGCTGACTTTATATATAAGATCGGCTAGGGCAATACAGGTGTGCGTTGCGACAGGACCCCGGTTATAGCTCAATTCCATACTAATTCGATACAGATATTCCTTAGGCACTGACTGAATATTACTTGCTACCTAGGTACCTAAGGAGGTAGGTAGTAGGTAGATAGCAGGTCCAGGTAGGTAGCCCGTAAGTAGGTAGATTAGGTAAGTACCTAATTACCAGGTAGACAGGCATACATCACTTTGCTAGGTACAGCAAATTCCAAGCTTTGTGACATGGATGAAGCTGTCTATTCTTCCTGGACTGCAGTGATAAGCGGTACCGATGCGCATCGCACCTAACATCAATATGAAAACTAAGCTTACCACCAAGTATTTACGTCCAATGACGGGGCAATAAGAATCAAGCTGTCTGGTACCTAGGTGTGTACTTAGATGTACTTAACAATAATAGGGAAGGCGTCACGAGAGCATACCCAGGTCGAGCTTACCGGACGGGCAAGGCACGAGGGACAGTGTACGCCATGAAAGGACCTCCCGCCGGCTCACAAAAGGGACCGAGCTTCTCAAACCACATTCAACTTACAACATCAACACCATTCGAAACAATTCAAGTCATTTCATTTCGCTTCATTTCATTCTACACGAAGCGCGCCCGTCTTATCTGCTCATCTGCCACGCGGCACTAGCAAAGACAGCGTGCACGGCACAAATCTCGTCAACAGATTATAAAATAGATGCATTGTGTCGAATGAGCGGGAGGGATCACGGCAGAAGTGACACTCCACTTCGTGTCTTCGCCCGGTATCTTGGCATGGCCTAAGATCTCCCAAGGTCAGATAGTGCAGCCAGGTAGTGCGACCAGACACCAGACACTATAGCCAACCACGGTCGAGCAAGGTATGTTTCCTGGGAACACGTACCTATTCTCTAGGGAGACCGGACTGCGCCTGACACCGTAGGCGCTCCCTCCGATAGGCTGGGCAACCTCCCAACCGGCGAGAAGGCTCTGGTGGAAGTGCCAGTCTCTATTGACGAAAACTATCGTCGCATCACGAAACATCCCGGTTCCCATCGTGTGTGTCTCCGCTTTCCTGTCGGAACACGGAATACGGAATACAATACACAGGCGCCTGTTCACTGCTTCATAAGTAAACAGCCCCCCTCCAATATATCCCGTCATTGCTCCCTCGCAATGGCGCCAGCAGGTTGTCGGTCATCCCATCTGTTGCCCCCCCCCCCCCCTTACGTGTATCACCGGTATCCCGCTGAATCACCGTCGACAACAACTAATGTTTGATAGGCGGCATGGTTTGAAACTGGCTGAATGCGCTCGCCCGTTCACCCTGCCTCAACTAGGGTTTCCTGAGTTGAAATTTCGTGGATTCCGTCTTGCAGCTTGCAGCTGTCGGTGCAGAGTCATATGACTTATTCCCGCTAGATACCTACCTAAGTCGGCAACGAAGTTCACTGTGCCTCAACCGCCGCACTGCAGATACCGTATCAGTGCAGGGTCGTACGACCTACTTCTATCACATAGTTACCTTGAGTACCTACCCGGGCAACTACACTACCTAGGTAGGACGTTCCGAGCTCCAGGTTAGCATTACCGAGCCGCGGATAGTAAGCGACCGAAGACAGGGTTTCCGAAAGGATAGCCGTGTGTGGCTGCTGTTACCCAAAGTCATTCTCGCAATCCAATCGTTGAGACCCCCTTCGTTCTTTGCCTCTCCTGCTTTCCGCCCTATACAGAGGTCTGTCGCTAAGCTCCGATCGTTTTTCCGGACAAACAAACTTCTCACCGGCACTGCTTGCGCCTCGGATAGATGCTTTAGAATTGGTAAGAGGCCATGCGCGCATCCCCCTTTGGGCATTCTTTACAGCGGTGGCTAACAATAATTCTTCTGTTTGAAGTTGATACAGACTACTTGGTAGCTCGTTTCTGCCTTGAATATATCTCACCACTGGCCCTAGTTCTCTGCCCGCACCTCTTCTTGGGACGCCAAGTCTGGTTCTTGAACGGTCTCACCTCCACACCTCGACCGTCAACGCTACCCCAGACTCGAAATCACACCATTCCCGGCTACCCTTGCAGCTGTTCTGGGCAGCATCCCGCCAAGTGACCATGGCTTATTTTACGCTAACATCTAAGCAAAAGCTTATAGCCGTGATATGTATCTCATTCTCTTTTTTTGTTGCCGAAATCGCAGGTCCGTTTGGTCTTACCCCCACTTGAGCTCGAATTTGCACTAATATTGTGTATCACCAGTCGCATTCTACACAAAATCCCTAGCCCTGTTGGCAGATGCATTCCATTATGTATGATAAGCCAGTTGATGCTGCAAACAGTAGCATAGACTCATGAACAAACCCACTAATGCCTCAATCTCAATAGTTGAACGATCTCATAAGCTTCATCATAGCCCTCACAGCAATCCTTGTACGAGATGGCGCGACCACTGATTGTAAATAAAATGTTAACATTGTTTCTAGGTGTCAGAGCGAGCAAAATCACCTCATAACTTCTCTTTTGGTTGGGCGCGTGCCAAACTCCTCGGCGCATTCTTCAATGGCGTTTTCCTTTTAGCTCTTGGGCTGTCTATTTTTCTCCAGTCCATTGAGAGATTCATAGCCGTCCAGCGTAAGTTCATCCAAGGACGAACTAAAAGTGACACTAAGATCCGCTGATATATCATATCTCAATAGCGATTGAGAACCCCAAGCTGGTCCTCATCATCGGCTCCGTCGGCCTGGCCCTCAATATACTCAGTGTAACTTTGTTGCACGAACACCACGGCCACGATCATGGAGAGCACGACCATGAACACGGCCACTCTCATGAACATGTTCACTCCCACGAGCATAGTCACGGACCCGATAATGTCGAGGCTGCGATTTCCTCGATCCAGACCTCCAGCGAGAACATTCCTCTAACTGTAAGCGGAAAGAACAATATCTAATATTTTATTTTGTCCCATCCTAACATTATTTATAAGCCTATCAGTGCCCACGCAGATCACCGACATACTATTATTAAACTACAGGCTCCAGGCCGCGATCTCGGAATGATGGGAGTATTCGTGCACGTTATCGGCGATGCGCTAAACAATCTCGCCGTCATCATCGCCGCCCTGGTCATCTGGCTCACAAAGTCACCAGCACGCTTCTACGCCGATCCAGGCGTGTCAACTGCCATATCCATTCTCATCCTACTATCAGCGATCCCAATAGTGAAGAATAGTGGCAAGATTCTTATGCAAAGCGCACCCCGTGATGTCGATTTGGATGATGTTAAGCATGACTTAGAGAAGGTAAATTTTAGGACTGCCTGCTCAGTCCCCTCCTCCTGACGCATTTACAAGCTAACCTTCCTGTTATTCACCCCGTACTTGATATCAACGCTGATAATTATAGATCCCCGGCATCGAGTCAGTCCACGAGTTGCATATATGGCGTCTCGACCAAAAGAAAGCTATTGCATCTGCGCATGTTGTCGTATCCAATAATGACGTGACGGAATTCATGGATCAGGCGAAGACGGTAAAAGAGTGTCTGCACGCCTACGGAATACACTCTGCAACCTTACAACCCGAGCTCGCGACGCCGATTCATAATACCCCTCAACTTTCTGGCCCCCCTAGCGCCGCCGGTAGCATTAGAAGTGGCAACACGGGCAGAGAGGACACCGGGGTCAGCACTACACCCATGGCTGCGTCGCTTAGGAGACGACGTGCCGAGGGCTCAGGGTGCCAGATCGTCTGCGGAAATATATGCGATAGTCTCACCTGCTGTAGTACTACGGGTGCTATGCGCATTTAAAGCCTACAGGTAAAGGAAACAGCAAGTGTTAAAAAGAGAGATGAGGCTACTGGTTACTATTTCTCAGTGCCGACGAACGAGCGAGATAAGGATATGGCGAATGACTAGATATTTCCGATGATAGGGGAAATCAAAATACGTAGATCCAAAGCTTGTAGCACAGCTTAAATATGAAAAGCGTCGCCTTTCGCTCTTGCTTATATTTTACTACTCGCCGTTTGATCTATTTATTAGATCTGTGTCCTGATTTACTGCGCTACGATCATCATCCTTGTTTTGCCTGAGGCTACAGCATTTAGCAACGAATATTCTGCTAGGTGTTAAGACTTTCGTTACTCTTGTGAGGCGATCCTTGCACAACACCGTCTTTGATCCCAAAAAGAACATACCTTTGCGCAACTCCTACTTCTGCCGGATTATTCTTGATTGTAGTTACTACTTTCTGGCAATGCGGTAACTGGGTTGGGGGTCGACTCACCTTCTGCTAATACCCGGCGAAACGCTACTTGTTGCTGCAGTCCTGAGGTGTTAGTGCGACTTCTACCCTACAAGTGGCGCGGCATGGAGGACTATATAAATCAGCATATGTACAGCGACTGAAGTCAACACCTTTCCGAGGGTGCAAACAATAAGTCTATTTTTGCCGCAATTTGTTAGGGTACGAATGACGGGCTATAAGTTTCGATCTCAACAGCGACATTGTTAGCCGCGATCAACACAAAGATTTGCAATACAGCCATGAGCTTAACCAAGCCGCCCCGGCGAACAACCACGCCTTTCTCCGTGCAAGCTCGGCGTCCCATCCCGAGAGCTTCAACGGAGGGCAGAGTATATATATATATAGCGCAAAGCTTTCTGCCCAAATGGCGGTTCCCGAATTCCGGTCACCACCTCAAATTTTGTGGCCGTCGTCGTCGCCATGGCACACGCACGGCCAAGCAAGAAGAAGAACGACACCAACGGACGACGCGAGCAACCCAAACCCACAGAGATGCCGCGCGGCTACAGCACCGCGTGGGGCACCTACAACGACCCTTACAGCCTGATGACGGCGGCCGGCAGCGAGCCGGCGCCGTGCCCGACCGGCACCCGCGACGGGCAGACCGGCAGGCGCATGTTCACGACCGGGGGCAAGCTCCCGAAGGACCCTAACGTGTCCCGCCCACCGGGCAGGGTGAGCCCGACGTCGGCCGCCAGAGACGCGAGGGAATTCCACGTGGCGGTGTACGGGAGGAAACCTTCGCCGCTGGAGCGGTTTCTGAGGAAATTCGGAAGGAATAGTAAGAGGAATGATAGGTGAGGAGATGAGAGGGGAGGGAAGGAAAGGGGAGGGGGAATGGCGAGTAGTGGTGTTGTTATTGAGATTATTGGTAATAACAGTTGGAATAAAGATGGTTAGCTAGCTACCTGCTAGGTTAGGCATGAAATGACCATACTTGGCTGAGCAAACATTGACAAGTAGATACAGTCCCCAAATCCTTTATGGGCGTCGTGTAACTACCTGTAGTTTAATTAAGGCTAATGTCCCAGCTAATTGAATCCAGTCCTTCTGTCGCCATTCTCTAGACATTAGGTTGTTTCACCAACCCTTTGTATTTCCCAAGTCTGTTGTCTCGCTGTTGGGCTGACACTATGCTATAGTTTAAAGGGGCAAAGTAAGTGGGTTGGCGAACAGTCTAAACTCCGACCACATGCTCTTAAATGGCTTTCTTGTGTACTCAGTACTCTAGCATTTTTGAAATGGGGAACCAGATCGTCGTATAGACACTTATTCCCGTATGTTGCAGCTATTCCCACATTCGAAGCTAACCTTAAATACAGCGAGATAGGTAGGTAGTCTGGAAGATGACGTGGTAGATTATACTGCAGGACTAGATGTGCATATAACAGGTTTTTTCAGAGCTTTTTTTCTTTTCTTTCAATATTATATAAGTATCATGTATTACCGTTGCACCTTATGCTTAACTGTTACTAACGAGCGAAGGGCTAGAAACGATATAAGGGTCGCTAGCATCTTAAGTCTGCCGTGAGCATTGAAAGGAATGTCTTCCGATGGCCTGTACGCGTGTCCAAGAAGCCCGATACGTTATACTCTTGGTCTTTGTTTACAAGAAGGTATTCGAACAGGCCGCTTAATGTGGCAAATTATGCTAATTTATTTATACACCCATGCTAACCAGCATTGCAAGCCTACCATTCGCCAGCCTCATAATCCATGTCTCTTTGATCATGGCCAGGCGTATTATCAATCTCTCCCTCTTCAAATTCTACATTAGCATTGCCGTTACCGGCATTCACCTTTTCCTTGCTAGCCTGCTCATCGTCTAGGGTGCTAGACATAACGACGTCGCTGTCAGCAGTGGGCTTGACCAATTCTGGGGTTGTTTTTGCCCATGTAGGCTCAATTTTTCCATTAATACCGTGGATCGAATTGCTTGCAGAAACGCCGAACATAAACTTCTCTGCTGTCTTACGATCCTTGAACATGACATGGGTCACCTCTGGCGCACTGTGAACCTCTTTGAATTCTCCAACACTCTGTGATGGCTCGTTAGCACTGCTTCGGCACGGCAAGAAATATTGTACCCACAAAGAGATATTGCCGAAGGGCTTCGTCATGCTCAGGCTTCGTAAAATCAATACCGGATAATGTGACAGCTTTTGGCCGGTTATCTAATGAGTATGCCGCATATGCCGCATGTCTGGCCTCGACAGCTCCTCCCCTTCCCCGATATCCGTGTAATCCTCGACTTGCCCTTGGGGGGAAGGTTCCACGTCCTCGATAACCTCTACCGCGTCCTCGCCCTCGCGGTGGCCATGACGTAGTATCATCGCGGTTATCATCAGGGTCAATGCCGAGTTGGTTGGCTTCTTGTTCCAGTGCGGCAAGCTGGGCTCTGAGAGCTTCGGTTTGCGCACTAGGCTTCTTCTCCCCATTCTCAGTCGAGGATTCTACTAGTGGTAATGAGCTATCTTTGACACCGTTTGCCTCGAGCTTCGCTCGGAGCTGACGTTTTGTCTCTTCCTGTCGCTCATGCAGTTCCCTTTCACGCTCTTCTAGTTTTTGACGCTCGAGTTCAATCTCCTGCCGCTTTTTTGTTTTCTCGTCGTGGACCTTCTGTGCCTCTACTTGCTTGCGATAGAATTCCGCCAAGTCAAACTCCGAGTCTGCGTCCGCCGAGTCCCCGGCTGGTGTAGCACCGTCTCCATGGCCGTTCGTGGTGTTGTTTGTAGGCTTCCCGTTAGGCATAGATTCATCACCGGCCCCTTCCTTGTGCCAGAAAACCTTAACAAATCTGTTGTCAAATATGACCTTGGGGGAACTCCAAGCCGCGTTCGCTGCTTCCCAGGACTCGAATTTGATCATAGCGACACAGTTTTGTTTTTGTATTGTGAGTTCCACGATATCACCAAACTGCGCGAAATAGGCACGAATTTGATCTTCGGTGAAGTTCTCATCAGGAATGTTTTGAACAACAATTACTTTCTTGCTTCTGTCGTGATTAGGGCCATTAGAAGCAAATAGGGCGCGACCTTTTATTCGTCGTGATTTCTTAGCTTCGCGACGGTTTGTAGGCAGAGCCGATTGGGAATTCGAGGGATCCGGTTGCTGTTCTGCTGGAAGCGGTTGTACGCCGAAAGGAGGCATCGACAAAGCCGCATTGTTAGGGTCGTATTCTACTCCAAGGATCAGCGCTCGCGAAACTCCGGGATGTGAATCGCTTGGAAAGGTAAGCTTACCGTCAACTATCGCGGGCATCGGAGGTAGATTGAACGATGGCTGGGCCCCATGCTCAAAATTGCAATTATTCCCCCGGGAGCAGTATCCCTTTGTGTCGTAGTTTCTACAACGCTTGTTTCTTCGGTGTAGCTGGGGGTTAACTGTCGTCGAATAGACCGGTGAAGATAGGTCAATGCCAGACGGTAATAATGATTGCAGGAGCTGTATGTTCTCTAGGATGCTGTTGGCATCGATGGGCGGCGGCGGGAAGGGGAGGGAGGCCCCATAAGGAATTGAACCATGAGGCCCTGGGAAAGGGCCTGATCCTCGAAAACTTCTCTGACTATTCTGATCCTCGTACCTCCCGCCGCGCTGGCCGAATCCCCCCCCGCGCCGTGGTTGTTTATAGGGTTGGTTGTATGAGGGTTGGTTCGTGAGGATAATATCTACCTCACCGTCTTCACGATCATTGTAAGCGCGCTTGCGCGAGCCGTTTTGGGAGAAGGAGGGCTGGGGCGCCGAATGTGTGGAATAAGGGGCAGCAGGATCGTATGGAGATGTGGGTGACGGCATTCTATCGGATCGGGGCGCGGGACGTGGCTGTGCCAGAGCTGCAGAGGAGGGGAAAGGCGGCTGTCGCATCGCGGGCGGCGCAGGGGGAGCACCGGGGAGGTATGACCGATATTTGACTGCCTGTAAGACGTCGTGGGTGAAGGCAGCGGCATCTGCTATTGTTAGCATCTACTCACGTGGCACTGCGTGTGTAAGCAGCCATATGAGGTGAGGGAGGACACGGGCGGGGAGAGGCCGGGGAGAGGCCGGGTAGAGGCCAGGCAGAGGCCGGGCAGAGGCCGGGCAGAGACGGGGGGATGGGTGGGCAGGCGTACCCTCTCGTAGAAAATCCGGGATTTCCTCCTCAAAAAGTTTGCGAATGGCCTCGACACTGCCATCGTGCCTCAACAGTGCCAGGACATAGTCGGCAAGAACATCGGCGTCGGCATCGGAGCTGGGGGCAGATAATGGTTAGCAGACTGGCCGGACGATGCTGGTTGTCAGGGTCGCATCAAGGGTTCCTACTTATTCTCCAGGCGCCGGACGATCCAAGCCTTGATCAGCGGCGCGTCTTCCTCGGAAAAGAGCATGATGGATAGATTGGTGGGTTGGCTAATCGATTGGCCACCAGGATGGAGGTTATAATGGCGTCGAGGGACCGTCGAGGGACTGTCGAGGGACCGTCGAGGGACGAGACAATGGAGGCGGGCGTTCAGACGCTATTATTCGTAAAGAGCATGGCCAAGGTGCAAATGGACGGCTGGCTGGCGGCAATGGAAATTGGCATGGCCCCAAAGGAGGACAATGTGCAGCAGGGCGATTGGGATTATGGACCGGCGGGTGTGCGCATGTCCGTTCGAAGTTTGTTTGTGGCTATATAGTTGCCCTTGTAAAGTCCGAACGCAGAGAACCATAACAAAAAGTAACGAGGCTGATGATACATCGGATAAGCAAGTAGGTAGGTACTAAGCCAAGGATGCATAGATGGTCAGAGCTCTCCTACCCCCTACCTACCAGGTAGGTAGCTTTTGCTTAAAAAATCGTCTGACTAGCGACCTACGTAGTTAATTAGTTAACTAGAGTGGGCCAATTGTTCACGTCGAATACCCCACTGACTACCTAATCTAGTACATTCTTACCTAACTAAGTAGGTACTGCTACGGTACACTTCCCCCCGGGCCCTGCAGACAACTAGCGGTAACTCAGCTGGAGTGCTGCAAGCCCCGCGCTGTGAGGCATGGATACTATCTACCTACACTACCTACCTACCTACTTAAAGCATGCATATACCTCCGTCCGTCCTACCTAGCAAGCAAGATCACTGGCTCCAGCAGCTAGTTAGCCCTAGGTGGTGGCACCCAGTGGGTATCTTTGCATGGGGATTACCTACTGTTACAATACCGAGGGACGTCACTGCGGGGGCGGGGTTCTCAACGCGAGGTATTTCAACTATGATAAATATTCTTCCCAAGAAGGCCGAAGAAGAGAGATTGTATATGAACAACTTAGCTAGCTGAATATGCAAGATGGATATTTTTGGGGATTCTAGAAGATCAAATGGTTTAACTATAAATGACGATACAGTAAAATATGTATTCATGTTCGAGCAGTCAACTATCGCAGTTTCAACCAGAAAGACGGAGGGGGAGAGAGTAGGATGAAGAAATCAAAATGCCATTGTATAAGTCGTGACGGCTGACGGCTGACGGCTGGAATGATTAGATTCTGATTCTGATTGGACCCCCTTTCCGGTGGAGGGCGGTAAAACGAAAAATAATTTTAATCAGATACTACCCTACTCACTATTCGTGTAACGGAGCTATCTACTTACATCTACAAGGACAGTCTCTTATTTAAGTAGGCACCATTTACGATCCAACCGTTTCTCGCAACTTCAACCGTTAAGGTATAGGTAAGTCGCCCCCCAGCGGACCGAGCCTACCAACGTTGTATTGGCCTGCGAATGCCTCGTGCCGGCTCTCGCACCACACCTGACAACGCCGGAATATTTCTATTTACACGCAGACCGACAGAGACGCCCACGGACTCGGAGGATGGCGTTCACCATGCACTCCCACTCGGGGCAGTTCTGCCCTGGGCACGCCAAAGACCAGCTCGAGGACGTCGTCAAACACGCCATCGGCCTGGGCTACACGACCATGGGCCTGACGGAGCACATGCCGCGGACCGGGCTGGAGGATCTGTACCCCGAGGAGGTGAGAACCGCGTCGACTACTTTCACTTTCACTCTCACTTTCACTTTCACTTTCACTTTCACTTTCACTTTCACTTTCACACTCTCACTCTCACTCTCACTCTCACTCCCTCTTACACACACCCCGGTCCCCGCCGCCCACTGACAAGCGCGAGGAGACTAACCCAACACCCAGCTTGACGACCCCGAGGGCTCCCTGGCGGCGCTGGCGCCGCGGCACGCGGCCTACATGGAGGAGGCGCAGCGTCTGCGGGCGCTATACGCGCCGCAGATCGCGCTGCTCGTCGGGTTCGAGGGCGAGTGGATGCGGCCGGCGTACCGGGAGCTGGTGACCGCGCTGGCGGCGCACCCGGCCGTCGACTACTTCGTCGGCAGCCTGCACCACGTGAACGGGGTGCCGATTGACTACGACAGGGAGTACTACGCGCGCGCCATGGCGTCCGTCGTCGTCGCCGAGCCGGCGGCGGCGGCAGCAGCAGCAACCTCTTCCACTACCAATGGGTCGATCACTACAAACGGAACGGCTAATTCTACCACCACCACCATCACCACCACCACTACTACTGTTGCTGCTGCTGCAAACGGGATAGCCGCCCCTAACGGTATCCCTGCTGGTGCCACGACGGCGAACGTGAACGCGAAGGCCGCCGTCGACGTGGAGGCGCGCGAGGAGAGGATGTACGAGCGGTACTACGACGAGCAGTACGAGATGCTGGTCGGCCTGCGCCCGCGCGTCGTCGGCCACTTCGACCTGATCCGGCTGATGAGCGCGGACCCCGGCCGCGACGTGCGGCGCTGGCCCGGCGTCTGGGAGCGCATCGAGAGGAACCTGGCCTTCGTCGCCGCGTACGGCGGGTGGCTCGAGTGCAACAGTAGCGCGCTGCGGAAGGGCTTGGCCGAGCCCTATCCGTGCCGCCCCATCGCCGAGGTAAACTAAACTCATATATATATTTGAAAGTTCAAACATCCCCTTTTCTTCCCTTCCTCCCCCTTTCTGTTGTCAGTTTTCATCATGCTCCACTCTAACTCTTTTCAAAAACCCTTACGAATCGCATATTTGCCTGTGTGAGTTGGGGACTGACACGAGAACTCTAGAAATGGATTTCTCTCGGCGGCAAATTCACGCTTTCGGACGATAGTCACGGCATAGCGCAACTTGGTACAAACTACGGGCGCGCCCTAGATTTCCTGTCGTCTCTCAATGTTACAATTCTTTGGACGCTGAGGCGAGAGCCGTGTCACCAAGATCGTGAGAATGGGAAGCCCACCAAGGCAGGTCTGACGGAAGTGGCGGTCCCTGTAGATGATGTCCGCACTGTTGTTTCCAAGTGGTCATCATAGATATGTATCCTCGCATTATACATGGACCATCTGGGCTGAGTTATCGTGTGGCATAGAGAAAAAGACTCCCTCACTTTTGGTATAGATACGGGGGTATTATAGATTAAAAATACAACCGGCTCACGTTATTAAGCATGGATGATAAATTTCAGCGCGGAAGGCGTCGTCCTCTTGCTGTTGAAGGTTCCAGTTCAATATATTCTAATGAAAACACCTTCTGGCTTCCTTGTGTCTATTGTAATGCAAACCTAATATGCTATAACGGTAGGGGGTATATTTTGGAACATCCTTCCACGCAAAATGGATATCCACCTTCTTGAAACGCCGACACACCCGTCTTAAGAAATCTCGCCGTCGAAAGATCGTGAAAATCAAAGGTGTATTTCTCGGCGCCTTCGAAGCTCCGACCACCACGCCAGCAACTTGAGAAAGACGACGAACTCGAGTATTAAGAAAATTATGATGGTAAATTGTGAAATGCAAACCAGTACTCCAGGGGTATCTCAAAGCACACCAAACACACTGCTCTACCCACCCCGCCTCTTCATGGAGGATATAGTGGAAGTACTTGTACAACATTTCCAGAAAATGAAAAACACCATGAAATGGCCTCATAAGCCGTAATGCGTTGGATCAGCTATCGCCAAGTTCCACACTGTCGAGCCAGGCTCGGATGGCCCCCCGCAGTGCGCTCTCTTTCTCGCGGTTTGCTTGGTAGCTGGTAGTTTGGCACGATTTGCTTTCTTTTTCGCGCTTTTCCACCACCTCCTGCACGATACTTCCTAGGGCCGACAGGACGACTGTCTTACATTCGACCCGAGGGACTTCCCGAAAGTCGAGTCTCACATCGGGTGCTACCTCTTCGGGTTCCGAAGCCTCACTATTGCTCCGACCTCGACGTTTACTGACCGACCTAGAAGAGGTGGCAGATGTCACACGGCTGGAGTCGTTTGTCTGGGCAATCACTCTTTCAACCGCATCAATGAGCGCATCGTCCAATGTGACAAGCTCTTCCTCTTCAAATTTCTCTTCCACCGGTAATTCATAGGGGGATAATGAGGGCGACACCGTGGTGGGGCTTTGGTGATTGAGTGAGCTACCGGCGTTCCGTTCCGCTGTAGCTTTTGGCTTCACTAGGCGGCGATAGCAGAGCCGTTTGATACTAAAGGTCGTAGTATCGGCTATTATAGCGCTGCTCACATCGACCCATTGCTCCGTGGGCCATTCATCTGAATTTAGGTTCCGATGGACGAAGGCAGGCGTTGGTTCAGCCTTGAGGGACTCGCGAACCTGTTCGAGGAGACTCTTTTGCGGGGGTATCGCTTGTAAGGCGAAGTCGGGATGGTAGCTTTGTAACCATCCCGCGACATTGAGGGGGGCATCTCCATCAATAGCAAGCCGTGAAAATTGTTCGAAACTATCCAATCCGCTTCCAAGGCCAGGGGTAGAGAGATAGCCGCTGCTTGAAGGCGAGCTAACGGCCGTCTCAAACGAAGTCAGATAGTCTGGGAACTGAACATCAACGTCAATCACGCCATCGTCGTGGTTTATGGATGTCTTAACGGGAGACTCGAAGGCGCCAGAGGGGTTAGGTATCCTAACTTGAGGGTCCAATTGCTTAGCGGCCTGTCTACGTGGGGTATCCGGTTCGCCCTCGGCCGCTCCGTGTGTCCCGGATCCGTTAATCACCTCGGCCGGCTTGCATTCCACTTGTTTGTCGAGTGGGCTGAGCTCATCCTTCTTCGTAGATATTGCTTTAGTTGGTGATCCGAGAGGACTATCATATTGACCTAAAGAATCAGGTGTTTGAGAGGTAGAAGCTGTCGAATCCCGCCGTCGCGTGCTCCATAGCCCACTAATGACACTACCCCATCGCGAGCTCTGGCGAGAATGGGTACTTGCATGGCTGGAGTGACCGAGGCTATCAACCCGCTTAAGTGACCGCTTTAAGTCATCGGCAGCCGCGCTAGCACGATTCTCCGGCCGGACGGTACGATTGGTGCTCCTTTGCATGGTAGAAAAATGTGCAACAGGGTCATCGGGTAGCACGGTGTTTGTTGTTGCAGCACTGCTCTTCCTAGTATTGAGATCGCTCCCAGCCAGAGGAAGGTTCGTCGGTTTGAATAGCTCAGATGAGCGTCGCTCGTGATGCTGATTGTCTATGCTGAGGTGTGCTAATTGAGCCGGTATGCCCGTCATTGACCGTGTGGTGGCCTGTGATTGGATGCTGAAGCTGCGTGTATGCGAGGGTGCTCTTCCTTGGCGACGGTTGATTTTCCGCCGTAGCGACTCTTCTTTATTGATCGGGACGATATAGGACGGTGGGGAGTGGCCAAAGGCGCCGAAGGAGGCAGATGTAGCTGGACGTTGAGCACGAACAGTCGGGAGCTGCTGGTTCGCCGGTAAGAATGCTGAGAGCAGGAATATTAGCCTCCTTGCGGCCATTTTATCGTTTGCGATGATTACTGTGCGAGATGGAAGTGAAGTGTCTTCCTCGTTTTTGGCTTTCTGTTGCTGATAGTAACGTCGTCTATACCAGACTGGGCTCAGCGCCTGAAGCCAGTCGGTATGCGTCGCTAGGAACCCGGTGAGGAGGTTGAAGAAGAAAAACCCTTGCTCCTTGCTGCCAGCCCACCTTGCCACCCATCTAGCTTCTTCTCTCCAGGGGCCCCAACGACCTTGACCCGTCACAACCCTGGTGGCGCACAGCCCGGTGACAATGCGCAACTGTGCGTTTTCGACCTCTTCGCCGGTTTGCCGATCCTGCATCAGCGCGTTCGGTGGCAATGCAACAAGTTTTGCGTATTGCTTGGGCAGCTTTGCTTGAGAGGTGTCTGAGCCTCGGCGGCTATGCGAGGAGGCTGTCCGGCCACTTTGAACGGGCGCGTTCACAGGCAGTGGATCAGGAGCTGAGGAGTCCGCCTGCTTGAGCATTGGGTACAGAGAATTAGCCACGGCTGACTGCAGGTGTGAGAGCGTCCTCATTATGATGTCCCAATGTTGGGTTATAAAATCCATACGATCTTCAGACTCGTTGCCGTAGTAGGACTCGAACTCCGACCCGTAACCGGAGCCGCTCATGGGCCAGGCGGCCCGACGACCGGAACCGAGAGACGATGGGAAAGCATCTGGTTCATTGAAAGAACTAGAAGCTCGGAATGTAGGTTTAGATACTGCTATACCCAGATTCGTAGGATTTGCAGGAGTTGCAGGAAGGGGGATCACCAGGGCGACGGCATACATCGGTGTCCTCTTGGGGACAGGCTTCGGCTTCTTTCGCTTTGGTTTCGACTCATCTGGTGAACAGGGGAAAGGAAAACCTGTGTTCTCCTCTGTGACGCCGTGGGCTGGATCGGGATCGTCACTGGGGAGATTGATAGGGAAGAGACGAGTGACTAAAATCTTCTTGCGATCGGCCAGGCGGCCATGGGCATGTGTGGTGATATGGGGGTGTGCTGCCTCCGATGTGAATGATTGCGCCAGCCTACTTGATCGCATGCTTGACCTACCTAAGGATCCTCTCCCATCAGCGGCATAGGAGCTGGGTATGACAGTGGAACGGGCGTCGCTGGGTATGACGTGGACCTTGGTGGACGTCCCTTTGTAAGCCATAACCTCAGTATTGGCAAAAATGCAGCTAGAAAAGCTAGCAAGCTCTTCACGGTACTCTCGGGAGGCGCGTTGTGATTCAGTCTCGGCGAAACTGTAGTTGCGTGATTGGATGGACCCTCTCCTATCAAACGCGCCCTGCCGAGGTTGAGGACTTCCCGGTTGTATCGCCAATGGCCTTGTGATTTGGCCCTGGCTCCCCTTCCTTGGTGAAGTAGGACCTCGCCGTGAATCTTGAGAGATAGACTGAGACGAACCCGGTACTGGAGCTGGTCGTTCTATTGTGGGTCCGGGATGGCTATCAAACAACAGCGAAGGGTTTACATTGCCCAGAGTATCTTGCATGATAATGACGCGAACGTCACGTACATCGAAATCCACATCTCTATCATAATCGTATGTGCTTGCCTGTGAGCCCGGCTGCAGAGCACTCGAGGCTGGCAAGGGAAAGACTTGATCGTCGCGGTGAAAAAGCTCTTGCGTATCCGGGAAAAGCAAACTGCGTGTATGAATCTCTTCTTGGACCGACTCAGGTGGTAATCTAATGCTAGGCGAGGTCTGCTGAGCAGACTCGCCTCCAACGGCACCGGACGTCAAGCTGAATAGCTTGCCCAGCATGTTCCTGTTGTTGGCGACACACGCGATGACGGTTAAAGTTAATGAAAGGTACCTAGAACTGGACCGGAGTTGTTCTCGGCAGTCTTAGATGATTCTGCGAAGGTACTGCGAATGATTCATGTTTGCGAGGAAAGACATGGGTGACGATGCGACAGAAAAAATAAAAGCCCAGAGGAATTATGCCGTGTTTGCTGGTGGGCAACGCAACACAAAAGCAATGAGACCCCGGTAGCCTCGGCGTGCAGAAAGATGGCGCGTGGTGATTAGAGGATTGTTGGCCGCGCGCCCAGTCACGAGGGCGGACGAGGGAATACACAGGCTCCAAGAAAGCTTTAAGTGGTCAGCAGTGTACGAGATGTACTACGAACGTTGTTGCAGGTAATAACTGTGAAGTTGACTCTCTGAGCTCTTGGCCATACACCAGCTTCTCTCACGGGTGAATAAAGGCCGGCCCGGCAATGAGGAGCTCGGAAGAGAGAAATCATAGACAATAGAAACAACACATAATTATGTGTTGGCGTGACAAAAGGAAATAAAGCAACGTGATGATGATGATTTTGAAAATTGAGCATCCCGAACGCCATGATTCCATGATTCATAAAGAACAAAAAGCACAATTTGGAGCGATAAACATGTTGAAAGACCTACTTGGTGCAACCGAGAATGTATGCGTGCTCTTGTTGTTGTTGTTGTGCGTGCTCGAACTAAGCAACCGTACGTATGTATAGATTGGATTACCACGAAAACGCGGTTATGATTTGATCTGGGCCAAATAACGCGGTGGATGATGAACGGAGTAGGTCGTGGACGGCACCCTCACAACACACGTCCCCAACCTTGTGATAACGGGTACCTAGCCTGTGATAATACAGCGATGCTGGAGGTTATGTACTCCGGTGGGTTAAAAAGGAGTATCACTGATCATGGGTATGACGTTCTTGGTGCTCATTCGAGTCCCCGGCTCTCTGCAACGTCAATTCAGCCAGGGCGGGTTACTTTCGGATTAGCGTCCGGGCGGTTGGCGATCGATGCAATAACAGTGTCACCATCGATATCTCCCCTTCCGGACTGTTCCAATATTGCTCGTGCTCGGCAAGGATCCCGGGGTACCCCACAAGACGAAAGACAGGCAGCTTATGGTAAGATATGGGAGAAGGCAGCCCAGAACAGACACAGAGTGTGCGAAAACGGTGAGGAGGATTAGGGGGGGGGAGAGTGGCGATGGACAGAGAGTTGCCGAGTGCCTGTTTCTATCGTCGGCTTCTCCCGGGACGTAACAATGCTGTCGGCGATGCAGGAGCCGCGAAAGCACGCGCTGGCGTTGTCCTGTCCCAAAATTCGGAATTAAAGAACCACGGGCGTGGCTTGTCAAGTGTCAGCCGCGTGCAAAGGCCCGAATTGGTTCAGGGTATGGGTCTCGAGCAAGGAAAGTTGGGGTATCCTGGTCCCAGCTATTTACCGATGATGGCATTGATGAGGATGGTGGCACAGGATGCGATGAGATCAACAATCAAATGAAGAGGGTATGATGTTATGGGCTGGATGGGTTGGCCGGCGGTGGGAGATTGATTCCAGAGCAGATCCAGAGGATTGGTTCGGGTGTGATGGGCGGTCTGTGGAGATGCGATAAATTCGATGCGATGTGATAAAAGTTGAGATGCACCCATGTGAATCCCATGCAGAGCCAGGAGCGAAGCCAGCTTGCGATCTGGAGGGGAGAGAAGACTTCTGGACTGGCGGTGAGCCAAGTAGAGGCACCAGTGCCATGCGAGAAATTGCGCCTATGTCTCAGGTATCGGATACTTGTGCAAAGAAATTCCCCACACACCAGAGTTGCTGCAAAGTGGGGTATCATCAGCATCAACAAGCCATTATGCTGCACTAATGCCGTACTGTACCTTAGGTACGCAGTTAGTGTGTTAGTGTAGGTAGCGTACAGTAGTACCGGATGCGCCTAAGGGAGGTGCGCTTAGGTATATGTATGTCTGTCTGTATATGTATGTAGGCATGTACATATGTGTGTGTATGTGCCTGGGTGCTTCCTAGTGGGGTCGGCGGGGGATAGTGCAGTAGCTTGCAGCGGGTGGGGGAGCTCAACCATGCACAACATTGGAAAACAGACAACTTAAACTGATTCAATCATGGGTTTGAGAGCGATGGGTAGCATCTTATATCCTCACTTAGGATAACTTAAACATATGGTCAATAGGTAAGCACCTATTCAGCAGCCTTATGTTTGTATCTTGCACCCTGCGTATATTGAGAGTTCTTGAGAGTTCAATTGGCTCTCTCCACAATTTTATCGCCGCCCAGTGGTTGTCGGGTGTAATGTACTTCCCACTTATAAGACTTAGTATTAATTGATATTAAGGCCTGAAGAGTATGAGCCCATGGCGAAGAGGCCGGTTTTGGGAAGGGAGTAGAGGGCAGGGTATATGATTCGAGTTGCATTCGCTCGTAGTTATAGCGCTATAGGAAATTATTTCGATTACCGACTATGTAGGTAGGTAGGTAGTCAGTACAGGTGCGTGAGGTTGTAGACAACGGTTCGAGCTGCTCGCCTTACCATAAGGCAGCAATGACATAACTAACTACCTACTGTGGGTTAGAATATAAAAGGTTAGGTCAGAGAGCCGCTGAGAGGCTCCTGATTCGGGCTTGATCGGCCCCAGAGGCCGAGGAACAATCCACTGGCTGCCGTGCTCCGGATCTGTCTTATGTCGTGTCGACTATCTGCCCATGCCCTTGTCTCTCCGCAGGGCGAATGGATGGTGATGGGTGGTGATGGGTACTATGTATTCTGGCAACATGGCGCGCTTTTCCGTTTCGGCAACATGGCCTTCGGAACAGGCGGTCAAAACTCTCAACTGCTACCTCATCTTAAAATGTAATGTCGCACTCAACCACACACACAGGGCGGACACACCCATATACGCCCTCTGCCCTCTTACATCGTAGTATCGGCCTCTTCTTAGTTTCTGCCCTTCGCGCCATGTCCCGTCCCTCCTCGCGGCTACTTCGTCGCCGGCGCCCACGGACTCGACTCTCTGTCCAAGCTTATCCGTGCTCGCGCTCGTAACCGTCAATCGGACCAAGATCCACGGCAAACCGGCAATGCCATGCCCGACTTGTTCCTGCCACCGAGATACCTATCAGTTTAAGGGTATTACTTATACGCAGCTATCAGCACTACTCGGATGTAGAGTTGCTTGCCCGGTTTCACGCCCTGCTCGTGAATGGCCAGAAGCTGCCAGCACACACGCATTCTCTCCACCCTCGTACATGGATATACCCTACGACAGGACCTACACCACTCACGCCGTGTTCAATTGTTCAATGCTAAGGCCAGTACCAGGTCGACCGAATAGCGACCGACAACCATCTTGGTGCAGGTTATTGCGGGTGGCCTCGAGGTGGTCAATCGCGAACATCCTTGATTCAACGTTGCTACTTTGCTTGCCCTTTGCTCGACGTGGCTGCGTCTGACCACGAAAGCAAGTCATACATGCTCAAGAGGCTGACCTCCATCTCAGACACAATGCTGACGAAGCTGTGATACTCGTGTCATGATATGAATTGAGCTCGTCTGGGGAAGTGATAGGGTTGAGGCTCTTGGCCTTTACTAGCTGTGTGACACTTGCTTGACCTATCTCCCTCATCGATGCTACCATGCCTACTAGTGCACTAGATAATAACCACGACGGATGACTAGAGGTCACCTCACCTCGCCTCTAATGGTAAGCCGCCGGCCGAACCTTTGACTCATGAGCCGTGGGACGGAACCGAGTTCCAAGGGCCCTTTCCGAAAGATCTGCCCTCGCCAACCCAGGGTCGTAAGGTCGCCGAATTAGTAAGGAAAACCAGAGAAATAACAACTTTCAAGGGAGGGTGGTGGGTGTGGGGGGGGGAACACGAAAGCAGATGAAATAAGAAAAGAAATACTAAAAAAAAAAAAACATGAAAATGAAAATGAGAAGGAGAAAAAAAAATAAAAATAAAAATGGACATGGGTGGCCTGTTTCGTCCTGACACTGGAGCAGGCAAGGTAGACCAGCACGCAGCAAACGTTTAATAATAACGCACGCTATATGCAACATTGAGGTGTACAGCCGAATATGGTATGCATATCCCAACGCTCACTAGCGCCACGACTTAACCGTCGGCAAATACTAACCATGCCGCTTGCCTTACCGAGACGACACGGTGACGCAGTGCCTATTTTTGAGTTCGAGACGCAGGCAAACGACGGGGCCACAGATACGAGCATCGTGAACAATGGTCTCGCTACCAACAACGAGGACTTTCTTCTTGTTGCCGATAGTTGATCATACATGGAATGCAGGTCGAGAGAGAGAAAGAGAGAGAGAGAGAGAGAGAGAGTGAGAGGGAGGGGATATTTTTACCTTCATCCACTTCACTCACTACCTAGTCAGGCATGCCTTGTTTATAAACCTGTTGCGGCTACATCGGCTACATCGACTCAACCTAAATAGTAGCGCGTACCACCTAGTCTAGACTCCGAGTAGGTAGGTAAGTACGTAGTAGGTATTTCATTCAACTTGTTGACTCGAAGTTGTGGGTTTTTCAGGGTCTCTTTCAGGTCCACACAAAGACTCACTATTAGCCCACATAGTTAGTGTATGTATGTAGGTTAAGAAGTAGTGTAGGGAAGTAAGTTGTATGTATGTACGTAGTAGATCGAGGGATCTCCCTGGTAGGCGCTTACCCAGCAGTGTATTATTTTTACTGACCTACGCCGACTAATACCGATAACCTGTGGCACCCGGCGGCAGTATAGGACAGGCAGTATAGGACAGACAGCACACTTAGTATAACTACCTACTTACGTATAGCACCCTTAGGGACTGACAGCAATGCATAGCAAGGGATGCCTACCTAAAGTTCAGTAAGCGCCCTGTCAGCGCCGTGTCAGTGTATATGTACTATGTCAGCCCCTACAGCTAATTACAGTACCTACTTATGTAGGTAGGTCATTACAGTACCTAGGTATGCAGCCTACCTACCTAGTTAGGTGCTTAGGTTGAGCAGGCACCAATGGTAGGCAGGCATGTAGGAAAGTACCCATCTCGACCGCGAAACGGTTGCATATCATGTACAGTGCAATACTTCGCCGATCAAGTCTCTCGCCTTTGGCCTCCCTTCGAACTGCCATTTGGCGCTTTTCTTTTTGGCCTCCCCCCCGCCGCGATTGGCCACAGGCGGGCCGGCATATCGAGGCCCCCTCCCGGGCTATGTGGATGCGGCCGACGCTAGCTAGCTCACGACTCCCACCTGAAGCTGAACCGAATAGAAAACCTGTTCAGAGCAGGAAAACCGCCCCCCTCACTCACCACGAGAGTCTGTCGTGGCTTTGAGTCAAGACGTAGGCACGGTGAGGTGGCATGCCCGCACATGGTGTCGCGTGTGCGCGCGCGTCCTGGCTCCCGGCGAGCACCTGTATGTCTTGTATGTCTTGTATGTCTTGTCTGTCTTGTGTGTCTTGTCTGCCTTGTATGTAATTGTACGTATTGTATGTATTAACTCTCGAGGTTATTGAGGGGGGGGGGGCGGCATGGATGACATTACAGTGCCGTGGTGGATGCCTGTGGCCGACCATCGCAGCCCCAGCCAGGTGATGGGTCCCTTGAGCCCTTGAGGGGATTTTCTTTTCCGGGCGGATAGCCAACGCGGGCAGGGCGACCAATGTCACCGAACGAGGCAGGCGCCGTGCTCGATGCCGGCCGTGTATCGCGCGTATGAGGTATAAGGTATGAGGTATGAGGTATGAGGCATGAAGCATGAGGCATGAGGCATGAGAACCGAGTCTCGGAAGCCTCACCGTCCATGATATACTTGCCTATTTTGAGCCAATGGGAAAATACGCCTCTCAAATAACAGTTCGTGCGGATCAAAGCCTAAGCGCACGCATACTCGAGTGGGAACGCTGCGCTACGTCTACGGCCTAGTCCCAGGCCGGGTGCCCATACGTATCGTCCGTCTCGGCCGGCAATGTATGTAGGTGACCAGAATAGCGAGTCATCATGAGGCAGTAATATTTGGCAGGCCGTCTCAACACAACAAACACCATGGAAGGGGCGGGTCCCCCATCACCGGCGTGAGAGGAGACGGCGTGACGTCCCCCAGACTGGCCTAACATTATCCACCGACCCCCTCCCGCCCCTTAGTCCGGTGAGCCAGGCAATACTGGCATATCAAGTCTGCTATCAAACCAGATATTTCGATGATCGGGGCCTTATGCGCATGTTGAACCAGACTTTTCATCGCGTCCTCAGAAATCGATACCATGGTTGAGGCCGTCGCACATGGTGTCAACCAGCCTCTAGAATATAAGGACACTATAGCTAGACCCGCTCAATTCGGCACGTGTCGCACGCGCTGTGATGGACTGTAGACG
Organism: Rosellinia necatrix; assembly: GCA_021209875.1. Taxonomy (NCBI): domain Eukaryota; kingdom Fungi; phylum Ascomycota; class Sordariomycetes; order Xylariales; family Xylariaceae; genus Rosellinia; species Rosellinia necatrix. The sequence continues at coordinate 4,474,730 of JAGYVD010000001.1, read as the reverse complement.
CGTCTTAGCTCCAAGTAGTTAGCATAGCCGTGCCAGGGCATCCCTCAGCTCAGGTACCTAGCCAGAGACCAAGACTGAACACACACTCTCTCCCCTTTGAGTGCGTAAGGCGTGGCATAGCCCAGGTTTCAACGCTGTATTAATCTACGTCTGCCGAATTCTACGTCCGCCGGATCCCGTAAGAGGGCGTCAGAGGGTGTAACAGTGCTCGGAAGCCAATGCGTCATGGAATCGATTAAGCGCTGCGATCCCATCCAGGGGGGGTTAAGAATCTACATTATTCACCGAGATTCATGCCACTTGCAAGTTAGGGTAGAATTAGTTAGATACTATGAGCCGTCTCGTGAAGGGCAACCATCGCGAACGGGCCCCCCCCCTCCCCCATAGTTGCTTAAGCACAGACACGCGATAGCTCCTAATGTCAGAGGTATGTCGTGGTAGAGCCTCGTGCTAGTTTCTCAAGGCCCTACTTGGAAGCCGCATCGCTTCTCGGCACCCCCTTTTCTCGGCGTTTGCGGCGTCTCTCCGGCAGAGCCACCTCCTAACTATCAAATCTATGGCCTAAGCACTGTCGGCAGATCGGCGGAATACAACGTGGATGTGATCAAGCCTATCTCTAGAATATTAATGACGTCACTGCTGAATCACGGTCTGAGATTTCGCTTGATGACTAGACTCCCTAGAGGGAATTTTATTGGTGTTAAAACTCGTAACTTGACGAACTAGACTCTTCCCGTGCCACGTCGTGAAAGGGGTTGTCATAGCGAACTAACACCCATCACCTTCTACGCCCTTTGGCAAGGAGGCCTCCTGTGGGAAGTGTGTCACCGATGTTTTTTTTGCAGAAGTTATATTTATAATAAAGTATCTGTTGAGGATAACAAATTGCCAGCCAATGTCCCTTCGCCTAATGCTCGCGGGAGATAAAGCCATCGACGACAATTCATATTTCCATCTTAATAAATGCAATGCACTCTAAGTACATAAACCAAGACGAGAAAACTATATCCAGAATAGGTTCACGACATTTCCCAAATGATAGATTTAGCATTGGTACTGGTGAACTTTAACCATTGAATATCAATGTATTGAAGGTCAACGTTCACCCCGAGAAGCGTCGACTAAGATATCAGTGGATTGACGCTGTCAGGGTAAACAGCTTACTCAGTATCACAAGCAAAAACACTGACTTGAATTGGATAGATCAGGTGCCGCTTGACGGTGCTGGTCAGGGGGAGCTCAGGTTGGGCGTCGTCATGCCCCGTCCCCAATTAAACCGGTAGCGACCCCCGAATTTGACATAGTATTGTTTGCTGCTTACAATGTTGATGGCATATTTTAGTTTTTCGAATGAATGCCAACATGCTGCCCTCCTCTCACCCTTTTTGGCTGCTGATATATGTGTATCTATACAATTACGATTTAAACAGCCAAATATACGTGAAATAGGCATTAAATAGCCAGTTATACAACCAACACAGCATTACAGATGGAACGTATCTTATAAAAAGGTATGATTCATACAACTGTGTCATGGGATCTAGAAAGCTTACCATAATAGAGGTGAAGACTGTCGTTACTACAGATTCTAGGCCCGACTTTAAACTCACTAAGTTGCATGAGGAAACAGCCAACAATCCCTTGCTAGAGGGTAGATCAGAGTTATCATTAACAGTAGGTACACGAATCCTAGGTGAATAAAGACTCCGCAGCTGTACACACCAATGAGATTCATAGTCTCGAATAAACTATGCTTTCGTAAAAAGCCCATACAGAGCGGGTAGATAACCGATTGGGGGGTGTATCAACTCTTCAAGGCTTTATACCCCTCACACCCAGCCCCAGGTATCAAACTGCCCCAATATCACATAGCAGGACGAGCAGCAGAAGATGAAAAGACTTCATCCTCATTTACGCAACCCTATTACCTAATCTACAGCACAGCACTCTCCTAAGGTTCTTCTTTCAGGTAGGCAAGTCACTCTTCGACATCATCCTCGGCTTGCAACGTATGCGCCAACCCGGCTGCCACGAATGATCCCATCATCGTCGCTGTGGGCACCGACTTCAGTAGCGTTGCGCAATCACCGGCAGCGAACACACCGGGCACATTGGTGGCGAAAAACGGAGGTAAGGCGTTTATATGGCCTTGTGGTGCAAGGTCAACTCCCAGTTCATTTGCAAACGAGCCGTTCAACTTGAATTCAGGGACATGGGCCTGCAGTCCGATAGAGTTAGTCATATTCCCTTACAAGAGTGGTCTCTGCGTTATCTCGTACGCAGATAGGGATACGGTTTTCATGAGTAGTATGAATGAGAAGTGAGCAGGGCCGTCTTACAAGAAAACCTTCCTTATTTATAGTCCCGTCGTCGAGCGTAACAAGAACCCCCGCCTCACCCTGGACATCGTGATCTTTGGCAAGGCTTTTAATCTTACGATTCTCGACATGGAATTTCTTGGTGCTTTTCAGGGCGATTCGAATCTCGGCACCGAGGACCTCGTTCCCGTCGGTATAGACATTGACGGTACCGGCGAGCCTGTTCGCCATGCGCGCGATGGACGGCGCGAACATGGTATCGCCTAGCAGACCGCTAGCAATCAAGCCCGCGGAAGGGCTGCCGCGTTCCTCGTAGCCGTGACAGAACAGGCAGTGGAATCTGAGAGAGGTTTTCATCAACTGGTTATCAGGAGAGCGAGCGACAGCGAGGAAAAAATTGTACGACAAGGCATAATAACGAAGAAGAAAAAAAAAAGACTGACATCCCCTTCCCCCACAGCTCCGAATAACCCGGTATCTGGGGCACGATATCCTGGATCCCGTTCGCGAGGACGATTTTGCGGCCCTCGTACCTCCCTCCGGCATCGTCGACGGCCTCGAAGCCGCCACCGTCGAGCTTCCTAACCCCCGTGATGCCGACGTCCCGGAACTGGATCGTGCTGTAGCGCGCCAGGATGTCGGCCCTCGATTTTGCCCGGAACTTGACCGGGTCCTCGTGGTCCCATCCCGGCACATTGTGCATGTGCGAGGCGGCCCCGTTGCGGAACGACCCCGAGCTGAATACTATCCCCGTATGTAGCTGACGCGCCAGGCCACCGGCCACCGCGAGGCCGGCCGGCCCGCCACCTAGGATCAAAACATCTACCTTTTTCGACATGATTGGGTTATGGCGTGGATATGTTTTCGGAGTGGTCTGGGGTGTGGTTTGGTTTTGGCTCGGTGGCGGATCATATATAGTTGACTGTGCCGTATGGTTGCTAAATCTATATGATATAACGTCTTCATATAACTAGTGACAATCATAACAGTTTTGCAAAATGAGATCCTCTATTTATACCGGAAGGGGATACAGATATGGAACTGGGGAAGGCCATATAAAATTGAATGTCCAGTCCGCAACATGAGCGCTGGTCCTCGGTGAGATACCTCGGAGACATACGCGCCGGATGATTAAAAGTGACCGGTTAGATCGTTCGGGGTGTTTGACCGAGGACGTCAACTCTTATTAATTCCTGAATTTGACAAATGCTCCGAATGCATAAACCCGTATATTAAATTCCAGATCCTATTCGGGCACAGTTGCAGCACTCCAAAAAACTGTACAGCTAGATGCCTTAAAGAAATATCGTCGAACTGCATAGAAAATCCAAAACGATAACACCGGGGGTTCGCTAGTCGCGACCGATCCGACTACTAATCTAGCAGTCATAACAATTAGATGACGGGGCTAATAAAATTCAGAAATGGTCCTGTTGAAGTTAAAACCCGCCGCTCGGTCTATGCAAGAGCGCGCACGATCACATCGAGTGCTGTTTGTTGGTGTACCAAATATTGCTTTAGCACCTAATCTAGACTAGGTACTGTAAGTACTCTGCAGATCACCTTTACACCTTGTTGCACCAGACTCCGGGCAACACGGGGTGAGCTACCCTCAGTTGATTTGTAGATTGTAGCAACCCTGATAAATGATAAGCAGCATGTCGAAAAACAGCTGGTTAGAAGTTCAAGGGTAAGAGCTAACATATATACCCCATGTATAACGCCCCTCTCCCCGAGATTGTGCATAAACTAGGTTTCAATTTTCTTCCTGGAAAAAACGATTTAATACTGTTTTACTTACTTTAAAGATGCAACTATTCTATATATTTTTAACGGGGTGGTAGTAGAGCTGATTCGCCAAGGGTCGCACATACGGATGGACTGGTCCAAATCGCAAGCGGACCAGATGGACCACCCGTACGATATTACTTCGATGACAGGCACAGAAACGAGTTTCGGATGTGTTCAGGTCGCGCTGAAAAGAAGGTAAGCCTGTGGCGTTAATGGCAAAGGATAGTCCCGAAACTCATATATACTTTTATGCTAAGCTACTGTCCAGAGACCGAAACCGGGCTGTACGAGGGAATCGACTTGTGATGAAGTAGTCTCTGTTTCGATAGATAGGACGATTGGGTTATATCATAAATCTGGCTGCAGATTTTTGTTTAGCGTAACCGCAGCCGAGCGCTTCCTAGGAAGAACTGTTATAAATATCTTGCCGGGGTTTTTCATTCTCGTTGATGTACACCACAAGCACGTAGTCAACCTTCTTACTTTTGCTACTGCTGTCAAGCTCGGTCAGATTAAGTTTGGCCAGGTCAATTCCACGACCGCTATTTATACTCGTCCCTTCCGTAGAGCTGTCGAGTGAAACCAAGCATGCCAGATCCAGTTGATCTAGTTGCGATGACTTGATAGTGTGCGTTAATAACGTGTCGGAGGGTGAGGGGGCTACCTCGACGGTTGGCTCCTGGAAAATGGCATCTGGGAGGTCGTCTTTTAGGGTAAGGATCTAATCGGGCACTTCATATGGAACAATGCAGTACTTGAACTGAGTAGTAGTCTCGAACACCCTCAGGAATATCTTTCGCTGTTAACGCCTCAGTCCTGGGCACAACGATGGGGATCAGTTTCTCCCATTGATATTGATTAGCCCCCGATTTGAAGGCACCCTCTTCTTCATCTCCATAGCTATCTAGTTGATCTTTATGTCTTCTAACACCAACTTGATGGATTGGCCGATCGGTGCTAGTCAATAAGGCTGTGCTAGGCATATTGGACGGGGCAATTGTGCCGTCGGGGTGGTAACGCGTTTTGTTGAGACGGCAACGCTTTGCAGGAGGCTCTTTATCGGAAAGAACTGGGGTACTGGATCGACTGATGCGGTCGATACAGCCCTGAATGATCTGCCCGAGCTCGTCCCAAACTCCCCAAAACCCAGAATCTCGGAGAGGAGGCTCTTGAAGGTACCAGCCATATTGAGGGCAAATGGGATATTGATGCGTGGAGATGACGAACTGGCCACCTACTATAGTTGTCCGTGGAATAACAGTTGTTTATTCTAACTTATAGCTAGGCCAACTCTATCGGGGGCATTCTTGCGGCTAAAATCCCGGCCTCACCAGGCATAATGACTGATAGTGTCAAACGTAAGCCTCGTAACAGGATCAGCGCCGGGCACTCTATCTAAGCCACATTTGCCCTACAGTAGGTTAAAAGCTCATCACGCGCCTTCGTGGTTCGTAAAAGAAACGTGTTCATTTATATTAAATAATTTTGTGCTCTGTCGGGTGCAGATGAGTCATTCTTACACTGTATAGAAGACTGGGAGAAGTTGATATGAAGGAAGGATTTCATACCCAAAAGATTGCGGCCACCCAACTTCTACAGATCTTATCTTCACGGCCAACTAAAATTTTAATTAAATTTGCCGATTTCACAGAACTTAAAGATGGTATTGGGTCTAAAGCATATGAGCAAGGAGCTCTGTTGTGTGAAAACGTCAAAACATCCCTCGGGCCAGCCTTTCTCTCACCTTCTGTCACCGTTGGACGGGGACCGTAATGCGACTCGTGAATACACGAGGTCGCGTGATATGGCACTCGGAAATGGCCCGACCTGTTACATATAGAGATGCCGTTGCATCTCGCCCCGAACCGGCTTCCGCAAGAGGGTTACAGTAGCGAGATTATCTCCGAGTATGTATGTATGTATGTATGTAGTTATGTATATATGTATGTATGTTAATGAACAAGTGATGGTCGCGGGATATTCCGTGATCCATCCTCTATTTGCTTTGCGCTAGTTGGTCAATCCCGTGTCGCATAACAGCATGGTGTAGTACCGGTAGCCCGATGGGTACGTCGACGATCAGGTAGGATTAAAATGTAAGGGTGAAGGAAGTCTTCCCTTCGTTAAGTAGGCAGTCTACAAGTAAAGAACTTGCCCATGACGAACGGACACCGAAGTCTCGTCTCTCACATTACTACAAAATGCTCTTTTTTTTATTGACTAGTTAGTTAGTTAACTACCCCCTAATATTCTAAACGCAGACCACGTTTTTAATAATTCTGTCTTGGTTGTGGTTAAGCGCCGGGGACCTGCAGTATGTAGTTAAGAACTGTAGGATTCGCATTACATTAGAGATCGGCGATCAATCGTGCCCAGGATAGCGCCAGGATGGGTAGGTATCTAATAGAACGTGGGGTGATGGTAGGTGGTGACAGTAGGTAGGTAGGTAGGTAGTGGCGGTAGCTGTCCGTTAGCGGTGTCATTCCGCGGCCCACGGGGCGCTTCAGCGCTATACCTATTAGTTCACCTTCCAAGTTACCTTCAGGCACAGGGCCCTATGCAGAGCCGTCGAATCTCATTTATCGCGGCTTAGCTGTTTCTTAGGTACCACCAGACCAGTGTTAAACAGGCAGGAGAGCGACCAGACCTTCCAATAAGATGGTGCGTGGTGCCTTGCAACATACCTAGGTACGGAGATAGGATACGCGCCGCCTGGGCCAGATCGACGCCTGCCGGATTCGGGGTCGTGATGCTACTCATGGTTAAGTGTTGTCGCTGACCGACGGGCTCTGATGGACGGGGCTGTGATGGACGGGCTCTGATGGGCGGAATGGAATCGCGTAACATCGTGGAAGCCCGCGCGCCTGGGATCCGGATATGTCAAGGGAGCATCGCTATCTGCTATCTCGAGTGTGAACGTCTCAAGAGGCACCAGGCTTGCGTATTTAAGCCTCCTGTTTTCCTGCTAAACTGAACTACCGCCTCCTCTCCTCCTCCTCCATAAACACACAAGATACCCATCGTCCTAGTTTTATATATCAGTCATAATGAAGGTACAAGGCTACTACTACCCCCCCCTCCCCTCCCTCGATGCTCGCTCGATGCTCACTCGGGGACCCATGGCTGACAAAAACCAGTTCACCACCGTCTTCACGGCTCTCGCCGCCGCTGCCTTCGCCCAGGCCGGTGTAGTAGAGGAGCGATCCGGCACCAAGCTCTCCCAATCCACGGCCGCGTCCCGCCTGTCTGCCGGCGGCGTGGGCTGGACGTCGAGCGGCGGTTGCTCAGACAGGAGCAACCCAACCTGCACCTCGTTCGAGGGCGTGTACTCCGGCACCGTCGATGGTGCGATCACCCTGAAGCGTGCCTGTGGCTGCACAGTCACCATCACCGGCGGCACAGAGACCGGCCACGCAAGCGGGACTTACAGGTAAGCCTCGGGCCATGGGCGGCGGCCATCTGGCCCCTCTCTCCCTCTCTCCCTCTCTCCCTCTCTCCCTCTCTCCCTCTCTCCCTCTCTCCCTCTCTCCCTCTCTCCCTCTCTGCCTCTCTCCCTCCTGATAGTTTGCTGATGCCTGTGTAACCAGCCACGCCAACGGCTACAAGTTCGATTTCGCCAAGAACTCGGCGCTCAACTCCTATGTCACAAACTCGTTCACGCGCATCGCGAACCGTGGCGACGGCTACCCTCAGTGGCAGGCCGCGTCAGGCAACATCTACTGTGTAAGTAGCCCCATGGGTTGCCGGTATTGATATCAATGAATTCAAAGCTGACGCTCGCTCGCCCCATAGGACGAGGGAAACCACTGGGATGTGACTTTCTACTAAGCTTGAGATGACGGCCTGAAGGTGGTGGTAGTGCACGAGTAGCTCAGAGGGAGAGGGAACGGTATCTCGTTTGATGCGGTTATAGGTCTAGCTATAGCTCGATACGAATTTATGTCTCTCCTTGATTCATAACGACGCGCAGAATGATAAGCCGATGACCCTATGCGCTCAAATCAGCTCTTCTTCGGTGCATCTGTGATCCGTGACACCCATCCCCACGTAAGTAGCCTATCACAGATTTAATCTCGATTATTCTAGAGGATGGGGCCCCTTGAACTATCTCAGTACCGAAACACCAGCTAGCTACACTAGACGCCGAAGCACGTCATTGGAGGTGCGCGCAAACTTCAAAAGTGTATGGTATGAGATTGTGGAGATCAAAACATCCGACGATCAATCAAACTAGAAGGGAATCAATTTGATTGACTTGTGTGCTGTAGGCCCTTGGTATACTTGGTTCGGTGATGCCAAAGTTTTACTCCTAACTTTGCAACGCAGGAAGGTAGGTGGTAGATACCCGACATTGGAGAAGGTTAAAGTGGCTATCTAACCTGGATAGTATCTTAGATGAACGGTTGGTTAGTTGAACACTGACATATCTAATACTGTAATATGGTGCCGTTCTACTCCCCCGCATGAGTAATGGGGTGAGGACTATGTAGCACTTGATCGGCGGGATGACGCGCCTATGATGAGCTTTCAACCCGTTTGGCGAATTGCAGCCCTCCCACAATAAAGATAGGTCGCAGAGCTTCGCGGAGCTTGACATCAGAGATGAGGTCATTCGTTTTGAGCATGGCTTGACCAACGGATTCCTTTGTCTTTCCTGTGTCTTGGTCGGTCTGTTAGTACTAGTATATAGCACCGACCGGAGGAGCTCAAGAAGTTGTCCATTTGATTCTAATCAAGCAACCTACTCGTCCGAGAAAAAGTTGAAAATTTGCGCCCAAAAGCATATATATTATCTATTTGAAGACCAACGTCTAGCCTGGGAGAACCCACGGAATATTGAATCCATCATGTCAGCAGACGGCCACGGACTTCCGGACAACGCCATAAGGGGCGCTCACGACATGATCCACCACGCCGAGCAAGAAGAGCACGAGCACGAAGCCGCCTCAAAACGTGGGCTGACAGACAAAGCCGCCGAGGCCGAACACGACTTCATGCAGCATGCCGAGGATGAACTGCATCAGCACGAGGTATGTTTTCCATCACTCGCATCGCATGAGTGTTTCCAGTTATTTACAGATCAAAAGAAGAAGAAGGAAGGTGGGTTCAAGAAGACGATGAAGAAAATGATGCCGGGGCACCATTGAGAGAAGTGATGAGGGGAGACGAGACGCTTGTCACTCGCTTGGCATCCCGCATATTCCTTGATGACACCTTCATTACTAGTGGCGGGCTGGGGTGTGTCTGGAAGGACTGTACAACACCATGATGTATAATTGTATAGCTAAATATTGACGATTGAAACGCCACGTGCTTTTTTTTTAATGCGGTTATGACCACAAGCAGTCGGGTGTTTAATGTGCGCGATAAGCTCGATGAGACAAACTGCCTTAAGCCTCAGCGCTACGATTCGTCGTTATTGTATACGGCGTTCTGTATACAAGTTTGAAATATTTTAGTCCCCTCGCGATGTTATCTTTACAAGGTCTTTATGCTCTGATACGTATGATGTAGGTGCGGGCGGTATAACCTGAAGCTAATAGTACGAACATAAAAGATATAACTATCTAATACCTAGAGACATATTCCTACTAAAAACTTAGGACTGGATACTTAAGTGGTGTTATATGAATCGGAAATAAATCACGCCGTAAGGAACAGGAGAAGTGAACTCGGCGGTTGTTGTGCCGTTATCAATTTTTGTGTTCCAGATCACCAATTTAGACCCCGCATGTACAAGGTGCCAATATATACGATCAGCCGCGGATAAAGTGACCGGTCCTATGGTATCTGCGTACGTGGAATATCAAATGTAGCTAGTACTATATCACTACTGCAAACCCAGACGAAAAGACTTCGCTGGGTTTGATGTGTTTTATTAGTCGACTACGTGTTAACAGAGCAAGACAACCCAGCACTCAGCCGCACCAGATGGCAACGATGGTGACCACTGCCCCAGCCCGGGTGCTCGAGCTCAACGGGGCGAAGAAGCCCGAGAAGCGCCATGTATTGACAGTCATAAACTACTATCGTGATCCGGGCGACGGCTCGCCGCCAATGCCGGTGAGAATATCGGAGTAGGTCGATATTGACAGACAACTCTATCCTATCTACCTCTCCCTGCAAGTAAGCTGGTAAACTGATAAGATGGTTGAAAAAAAGCAACACGGTCAAGAATGAGCGGCCTTCGATTGCCAAGCCGACGATCATCAGGGACGTCACGGGCGACGAGGACAAGTACACGCTCGACAAGAACGGCTTCCAATTCTGCCGACGGGCGACCCGGTTACGCGACGCCGACTTCCACGACAGCGACCTAGTCGAGGCCGAGTACTATCCCGAGGCGAGACAGTTGCTAAAAGACATGTATGTAATGCTCCTCCTCTCCCTTCCTCCCACTTCCTTCCCCATCCTCCCCCATCTAGTTCAGACTATAGAAATCTACACGCCGTAGATCCAAGAGTTCCACAATCCACTGAACACCTTACCTTATGCTCTGCCCGAAAACAGCACGGGGGCGTCACGCGTGCACATCTTCGACCACAAGACCCGCGTCGGCCCCTCGGACTGGCACAAGCTGGGCGAGGGCAACCGGGCCACCCGGGGCCCGCTGTTCCGGGCCCACGTCGACCAGTCGTACGCCGGGGCCGAGCTGGTCCTGCGGCGGCATTTCCCGGACGAGGCGGACGACCTGGTGAAGCGGCGCTATCAGATCATCAATGTACGTGCACACACACACACACACACACACACACACACACACACACATATACACACCTATTCTATCAGTTTCCTCTTCCCCTCCCCTCCTCCCCCCCTAACAGATACCCAAACACTCCCATGGACGACCGACCGACCGACTAACCACGTCCCCCCCTTCGCCCGCGCGAGCAGATCTGGCGCCCCCTCAAGACCGTCCAGCGGGACCCGCTGGCCGTCGCGGACGCGGGCTCGGTGCCCGACTCGGACCTGCTGCCGGCGTCGATCCTGTACGCGCGGCCGGGCGCGCGCGACGAGACCTGGACCGTGCTCCCCGGCGGAGGCGGAGGCGGGTGCGGGGACGGGGACGGGGGCGAGGACGATGACGGGCACCGCTGGTACTACAAGAGCGCGCAGGCGCCCGACGAGGCCCTCCTCATCAAGTGCTTCGACTCGGCCGTCGCCGCCGGGCTCGCGCGGCGCGCTCCCCACTCCGCCTTCGCGGATCCCGACATGGAGGGCTGCCGGCGGCGCGAGAGCGTCGAGGCCAGGGCGTTGGTGTTTTATGATTGAATCGCCGGGCTTTTGTGCGGTGGGCGGTGGTGAGTGGTGGTGGATGGTGGATGGTGGTGGTTCCTCGTCGTCCTAGTGTCCTAGTTATACAGGGGGTGGCTGATGTGACGGCGGCTCTTGTTGGGTTGTAGGTCTCTTATGTTGGATCTAGTAGACACCTAACCTAGTGAAATCTGCTCCTGGTACACAATTATAGGTTTAGTCGAATAGACGGCCCCAAAGTTGAAGGTGGTTTTGCGTTTATAATAATCTAGACCTACGGTTAGGTTATTCTAGATACATTTGTTATATATCCATGACGTTTATACCCTGTTCAGGATGTGATTCACAGGACTATTCCTCCCCGTACCATTGGCGGATTGGGCTTGGGGCCGGGCTCGTGGCAATTCGCGGCCGACTCCTGAAAATCGCCTCATAGTCTCCCTGGCTCTCTTCCATCAGTCCCTCGACAACCGACAGGTCCACAGCCGTGTCCTCGTCGACCTTGGGAAAGTTGTTGTCTTTCCTTTGCGCTATTCTGCTCTTTCGCTGCGATTTTCTCCTTTCCACCTGAGCTTTCTGTCGCGCTGCCTCGAAACCAACCATGGAACGGCGTGTTCGGGTGATTAGATCCTCGTACTCTTCCCCCTGATCAAGATCGCCGTTTGCAACAAGTCCATCATTTAATTGGGGATGGCTTGCCTTCACGGGCGATACTTGTGGTGAATCGTCTTCCGGGTCAAAAGTCGTTGTGCGTGTCATCGACATCCGCGTTCTCTCGGCCAGAGACAAAGTGTACCGGGTCTTCTTCATCGGAGATGGTGATGCATTATTCATCGAGTCTAGTATCTCATCGGCAAGCCTTTGCGTGGGAGATTTTGGACGGGGGGGCGGTGGCATGAGACTGTTCGTTCTTGCTACAGGCCGTGGCTGATCCGGGAGGGGATGAGAGCCCCGGATATCCTCATATCGACTGGTCGACCCCAACTCCTCATCATCTGTGGCGTTCGTTTTATGCTTGGCCTGGCTAGAAGCAGGTTCTGCTCTGGATGCATCTTCGCGGCGAACAGGGCTCGTCCTGCGATGCTCCTGTGGAATAGGTAGTTGTCTCCGAGATCCTGCGAACCCTCGAGGGATAGCTGTTGGGCGAGCATTGCTGCCGATGGAGGGTTGCTCAATCTGAACCTCGGGAATCACTTCTTCAGATTCATCTTCCCAATCGCTTAGATCAGAAACAGGGTCCAACACTTCCTCTTGCGGAATAAGTTGGGATGAAATAGTGCGAGAGGGTCCTCTTCTCGTGCTAGTTACTAGGCTTGAAAAGTTTGGTATTTTTGCTTTCTTTAACCCCTCCAGCTCTTTTGTCAGCGTATCGAGCAAATTCGTATATTCGGGCGGCGGTTTCACAAAAGTTGCGCCATTCGAACTCGCGGGCTTGTCAGAACCAAGCTTAAGATGGGCCGTAAAGTCGAACCGGACCTTATCTTTCTTCTTTTTCGGAGGAGGGTCTCGGGACATACGCGGCCGGACGTCTCCGAAGGTGCTCTGTCGGAAGTCCTCCCACTTCTGTAACCTGGTCTGCTGGTGATGGACGCGTTGTTCGAGCTGTTCAAGTAGGCCGGCGGTCTGTTCCTCTAAGTCTGCAATGTTTCCTTCTTGCACACCACTCCAGACGTCGTCAAATGGTCTGTTTAATAGGCCACCCTTCTGAATCGAACTGTCGCCGAGCAACCCATCGACCCATTGCTCATTGCCGGTCCAGTTGTTCCTCAAGATCCTGCGGGCTTCAGTCTTTGCCGCGTCCGGTACGTCCACATCTCCGCTTCGTGTATTGGAGTCGACTTGTTCTTGGCGTCGAGCAATTCCTCGCTCCTTCATATCCAGCAATTCCTTGAAGTCATGGTACTTTTCTCGGGCGGCCCTCTTCTTTTCCAACATCGATTTCAGCGAGACTTTGTGAGCGAGTAGAAGCCCATTCAACTCGGTCCTGTCTCCGGTGTACCCCCAGTTCTCCAGCGCTATGTTTTCTGATATGGTCGGCCGATATTCCGGGCCCGAGTTAAGGGCTCGTTCGGCGACCAGTTTTTTAAGCACCGCCGATGAGAACACGGCCAGCACCTCTTCCAGCCTCTCCCCTTTGCACTCGTCCAGCATTGTCTTTCGAATGATAACATCGCGGCCGAGCACGCCATTTTTCTTGACGGCTTCAAGGCTCCGTACTAGAGCGGCCCGCAGGTTGATCGACTGAACCTGGTCGGCGGGCGGGTAGAAGGGGCGGAGTTTCTATCACCCAGTTAGCCATACACCGTCACACAATGCGGTGACACCGCCGATGGGCTACATCGCATGACATACGTTCTGCGCATCGTTGCGATCCCATAAGCAGAACAACTGGTAAAGAGCCCACTCGACGCACTGGATGCGTTTCTTCTGGCCGCCGACCGCATCCTTGCTGGAGAAGGTGGTGGGCGTGATATCCGGCCAGTCGGGCTCGACGTCGAGATCCAAGAGACGCGAATTCGTCAAGAACAAGAGCACGTTGGAGGTGCAAGTCGGTATTTGTGCTGGCTTAGTGATGGGGGCAGCTGATGCCTGGGGAGCGGTCAAGGCCTTAGCAGGCACACGTAAAGACCGTGGACGTGATAATGACGGGTTGGACTGGTGGGAAGACATGGCCACATCTTCTCCCGATTTCCACAAGATGCGCAAGAGATGGCGTTTTCGGCTCGCGCTGTGCCTCGATGCAGCGTACTTCAAAAATTGTCTTATTGTTGTTCAAGACAGGCTTTATTTACATGCCGAGCTCAGCTCCAATGTTGCTATGCTATGCAGCCTTGAATGCTATTCTGGGCACCTTATGCTATGCAATTGCTTATCGATAACGTCAATGCCCCCTATCAAGCTGCAGGTACGCACTTACCTAACCTAGGATTAACTGGGCTGGATCCTATTAAGTGGGGGAGGCTAAGCTCGAAGGCCCTCGAATCCCCCCCCTAGACGTCCTCTATTCTTCCAACTGCTACCCCTGAGCAAGGAATGTGTTAGGTATCTACACTATCCAAGCTACCCAAGGTAGGTAACTCAACAGCCCCTCAACACCCCATCTAAGTACACTAAGTAATTTACATTCGACGTAACTATTCACTTCTAGTTATGTACTTTTATACATTAGTCTCCTATTGTTTCCCAAATGAGCGAGTGACACATGTGCACGGCCCCCACGATTGATAATTTGCTGCAGCTGTTTGGGACGACTTGGGGCTTGATGCTTCATTCATCATTGATGCTCTGCATAATTCTATTTGCACATTTGCCTCCATCATCCCACCCCAGTTTACCCCAAACCAGAGCATAGTGTCTGCCATTCAGCCACATCTACTGGTGCATTGGTCGGAGGATATGCATTTGCAGCCTCCACAGGTGCCTTCGAGTATTATGGTGAGGGAACCTGTGATCGGGTCACAGTGGGCGCCGCTGTTGGAGGCCGAACACATGTTGGTCGTCCCTGGAGAGCCGCAGTCGAGACGCCAGGATGGGGGGCCTGCCGCTAACTCGGGGTTGGCGTCGCTGGACAGCCCACCGTCGATTGCGAGTCCCGTGGGAGCAGTCGGCGCCGCGAGAATCGCGGCTACGTGGACAAGAAATCCAATAGGGGCAGCGAACTGAATTCACCATCAACTCGATGCCACAATGTGTCGAAACCCGGGATCTATACCTTCATCTTAACAGGCGAGGTGAAAACAATCAAGGGGGCCAATAGGGTTTCGCGGGCAGACGTGCCTCGTGGCCGGGCAGCAAGATAGTGTAGGGAACGAGGTCGATGGTTTAGTAGGTTGATAATGGAACAGCTCTCGGTTTTTTCGGATTGAGGATGGGGATCATGAAGCCACTTATATGCCGTTCTGTTCGAGAGAAGCACGATCCCATCGACCCGGTTGTGCGATGCAACGTTCTAGATTTATTCAAAGGCTGCGAGGCGCTGGCTCTTGTTCATGTCAATACCACGTTTGCTCGACTAATGCTGCACGAGGACGCAGAAATGCCCTCGGCGGACAGAGCCCTCAGGGGTATTGGAGGGCTGGAACGATGAACCATATAAATCCTTGTTCGGGAAGGTAACGCCAGCCTGCCTCCAAGGACAGTTTCGCGAACCATTTATCCTCGAGGAGGATGATGAGCCCTATTTAGAAACATATGCCTTATTCCCTGGCTTAGTACCGGGTCGTGGAGAACTGTGGCATTTCGACGTGGTCCATATACCCAAGAAGGATGCCGCGAATCGGAAAGTCAAAAGGCACACAGCGAAATCCAGTATGGTACCCACGAAAGGCTCTACCTATAGCCTTTCGTTTTGACACTCGACACGAAAACTGACATGCACGGACGACCATTATCGACGTTGATATACGTCATGGCAACCGGCCCTGTTACCGGCCCTGCTTAGTGTTGCAGTTAATTAATTTAAATAGATGAAATACTTTACATTACCATGAGGGGCTCAGGAAACCAAGCCAGCGAACGCACGAAAAGCTACCATTCCTAGCGAAGAACACGGGCGTATCCAAACACACCCATACATAGGTCTCGCTGGTAGTTGGGTATCCTTCCAAGTTAGTCCATTAACATCCCTATATGTGCTTTCTCCCTATTGCCATGAACGGATATCCCGGAATGATCAGAAAGGGCACGATTACGTTGCTAAAAATAAAGGAAGACGCCTTTATTCTTATTAACCGAGACCTGGGTAGTCTTTAAACCCACCCTGTTTTCCTGGCAAGGTCGGCGCAATCAATGCAGCTCGAATTTAGCCGCCTTGGAGATCCCAACGCGGTAGTCGGCCTTTTCCTTCATATTACTTACCAACCATAGAAACAGTCTACCGTTCTAGCTAGAATGCTACTAGACGCGAAAACTCTTATATGTAACCTATCTATCCCACTCTACCCTCCCATCGCTTGGCCGCAACCCGCGTTCGCGTAGAAAGGGATGTGAGGGGAAATAGCAATAGCTAGTCTTTCGACACTCACAAGCATGTGTTACTTAGTGTACACGGGGATAGGCATATCAATAGTTCGGTTGATTTTCTTAAAACGCCAAAGGCCTGATTGGAAATGCTGAAGAAATGAATGAGTTAGTATCTTCATATGGATTAGATTGCCGCCGAGAGGATGGGACCTGAAGCTAATCAATGCTATCCCCTTAAATGAGTAGCTATAACAACCAACATATTCTGACCGTCAGGGCCAGACCGTCTGTAAGATCAACTGATATTCTTAGCATATACTTGGGAAGTGTGTTGGAGGGGCATATTATATCGGATTCTATGCGTACTATAGCTTTGCTCATAACGCCGAGGCCTGGTAATTAATTCTTATCTTTGCACTTGACCCAGGTCCTAAGGAAGGCGAGAAAGAGAGAAATGGGGTTGGAATCGGTTATAAGAGAAAGCCATCACGTAGAAAAAACCCTATTCCAATGTCACCTATGGACGCATGAATGCTGGATGAGCCAGTATAAAATCATAAATCTAGTAAACTGCTCGCATCATAATTGATCGAGCCCGAAAGCTTCTTATGATTCACTTATGAAATGTTGCCTCTCATCTGCTAATCCTATATCATTGTGGGCGTCGTGAATAACGGCGCGCCAACACCATTCAGCAAGCGTTGTGCTTAACGGCCCAAAGCCATCTCATCTCATCTATCAGCTACGGAATGAGAGAATAAAATCACACACAACATACCCGCTGTCACCTCTAGATAGTTGTCGGGGATCATGTGGGGGCGTAGAGGCGCGCTCTTTATGATCGTGGCTTGTGTTTTATAGACTACTGGTAGAAAGAATATCTGCCGCCAACTTCATTAGTTGCAACAACTCCCCCAATGTGACTACTTGAAATAAATTACTATGGTCTCCAAAGACAGTAGCTTCTATAGCTCTCATGCCAGGGTGCGGGAATTCGGATTAAACATATGTGTTTCTGACCAACGGGTATGCGAAATTCTCTCAGGCTGCCGCTAAATTAATGATTACGACACCGTTCATGATGTATGATAGTGGCCAAGAAACAGGATCCAAGTAATTTAACTATAACTTTGAGAAGACTGTGGCCGCGCTACCACCCATCTCGATAATGGTGCTTTTGTTCCTGGTCCAAGCCTCGAGCCCCTTTCTTCCGTTTTCGACACCAAGACCGCTTTGCTTCCATCCGCCGACCGCCATCTCAGCTGGTGACTCGCCCCATGTATTCACCCAAGTTATGCCGGCTTGTAGCTGGGATATAACCGTGTGGCATTGATCGATATCTCGACCTACCACACCTGCTGCGAGACCTAGCTCAGTAGTGTTGGCGCGCTTCACGGCTTCGTCAACAGTGTCATATGTCAGGATTGCCATCACAGGGCCAAAGATTTCTTCTCGTACGATAGTCATATCGTCCTTGCAATCGGTGAACACTGTTGGCTGAACCCAATATCCTTGTCGTAGATTTGCGGGCAGGTTGCTCGGCTGATCCAGGCCGCCGCACAGGAGTGTCGCTTTATCGTCCTCAATGCCCCGGCGGATGTAATCGATAACTTTTGAATGATGGGCCTTGCTGTTTAAAGGCCCGAAGTTTGTAGTCATATCAAAAACATCGCCCGCCCGGACGAAGGGGATTTTCTCAAGGAGCGCTCTCTCGAAATCTTGTTTCATAGCACGGGGGATGAATACCCGTGTGCCGTTCGTGCACACTTGGCCTGTGCTAAAGAAGTTTGCCATCATGGCCACATCAACCGCTTGGTCTACCGCGGCATCTGGAAGCACAACTAGCGGGCTTTTCCCGCCTAGTTCCATAGTGACGTATTTCATGCCGCCGGCAGCAGAGCCAGCGACCTTCTTTCCGGTCGAGACCTGTCCGGTGAAGCTAATCTTAGCGATTGCGGGGTGTGCCGTCAAGTATGCGCCGACCTCGCCGGCACCATATACTGCGTTGAAGACACCGTCTGGCAGCCCTGCTTCGCGGTATATGTCGGCCAAGTATTCCGCGTGCAGCGGTGTAAACTCGCTTGGTTTATACACCATACAGTTCCCGGCGGCCAGACAGGGCGCCGATTTCCAAAGCGCGATTTGGATCGGATAGTTCCACGCCCCAATACCCGCGCAGACACCGAGGGGCTCCTTGGAGGTATACACCATTGCAGAAGGCCGTAGGCGGAACGACTCTCCATTCAAACCTCCACTGGCCACCAGACTGGCGAAGTATTCGAGCACATCCGCACCCGTTACAATGTCGACGGTAGACGTCTCGGAGAAAGGCTTGCCGGTGTCATGGGTCTCAACACGGGCGAGAGCATCATTGTGCTGTCGCAGGAGAGCGACGGCGCGATGCAATATCCGAGCACGCTCTACCGGTGATGTGGCGGACCAGGCCGGAAAAGCGGCTTGTGCAGACTCAATGGCGGCGTCTATCGATTCATACGACGAAGTATGTATCTTGCACAACGTTTCTCCGGTGGATGGATCGACGGTCTCGAAATGGCCTGATGATTTGGATGTTGGTTGCGGCCGGCCCGCGTAGAAGGTATGACGCTCCGCCTCTGCCGGAGCCATGTTGATGATAGTGGTTTGAGTTCGAATTGTGTTTGCGCTGAAGGACCTGCCAATCCGACATGTAGGTATGAGCTGACACCAAGATGCCGCAGGCTTATGGTAAGTACCTTAGGTGCTCAGCTACTCAGCTAAGATTAGATAGGTGTGCGCTTGCCTCGGCACTTGATACCTACTGCATTATGGGATGGATGGATGAGATAGTACCTACCTAGGTAGGGTGATTCCCGTGCCAATTATTCGCCGGCGCACTGTCCGTTCGATGCCGAACAAAGCCCATTCCAAGAGGCTAGCAAGGTACGGTGACGTCGGTACCTACATAAGTACATCATGCACAGTATTTGATGGGGACGGTAGCTACTTCGGAGTCTAGCGGACTGGCTCACCGCCCACTGAAGATAAGCACATGGGTCTACATCCCCAGGTGGGAGCTAGCTTGTGCAGACTCGTGTAAGTGCTAGTTGTGGTCTGGATCCGAAAAGGGAAAACACCGCTCAACTCGTGCTTGTGATCTGTTCCAAATTTATTATTGTCAGGATTTTATTATGTAACGTTCTCGAACAGTCTCCTCTCTGCAAGCGGCCATCTCAAGCCAAGGAATATGTTGCCGCACACATCAATACGCTATCTAGTTATAAGTTATGCCTGGCTGACCGTTTTGCTCGCATGTTGATGGGGACTGGAGAGTAAGCGATGGCGGGTTTATAGACAGACTACTTACCTAGCGATTCAGTTGGCTGGGTATCATCATTGGCTTGCCGGCGACCATTAGTCGGGAATTTGCGTTGTCATGTGCTGCTCCCACTCTGTTCAGGAAAAAAACAAAACAAAAAACCCCTTCTTCCCTATTCTATTGTATATAACTCTACCTTGGATGTTCGATACCGGGTACGCGGTACGTCCATAAGATAGATAGTAGACCCGAACGTTGGGACCGATGACATGCCTCCGGGCACGGCCCACTAAGGGTATACGTTTTACCTACCGCCTTCGGTGAAGTGTGGACCAAGGTCCCCGCATCGGACTTGTGGTGTACTAAGTAGAGCTAGAACATGTATGTCGCTTGGTGTGGGTGCTGTATGTACCTTGCTAAGTCACTACTGACTGCGTGGTCTATGGTGTGTACATGATATTTCATTGGATATCTATCGGATCATACATACCACGCGCGGCATTGTCCATACATAATAGCCTCCATTGGCACGTCGGTACTCCCCTGAAGCTGAAGGGTCTGGTCCTCGATGTTGGTGCGCAACCGGATACCCAACCCCGGCCTCTCCCCAGACCGTTATCAGTCTACGTACGCATGGTGTGCGCCGGTATTACCGTGTAGGAAGACAGGTGATACGAGCAACTCACTGCCCTGCTTGGTATGCGCCAGTACATCCAGTACGTATCTAGTATCCAGTAGTCAAGGTGGGTAAAACTACTGTAGTCAGATTGCTGTGGTAGGGATGTGTAGGGATGTGCAGTGTAATCTACGCTTGGCGAAGGATCTAAATGTTCTAAATTTCCTGATAGAAAGACCGCCTGTCCTGTCTTTGTAAACCTAATCGAATTGACCTGGTGTCATAACAATTCTAACCGGATAATTGAACTCAATCAAAGAAGCGCGACCCGTAAGCAAAAATGACGACCACCCAGCTCCCCATCGCGGATACCGATAAGTACGACTATGTAATTGTCGGTGGGGGTACCGCAGGTTGTGTCGTTGCGGCGAGGCTGGCGGAAAACTTACCGCATCAAAAAATCCTCTTGATCGAAGCCGGGCCTAGCGACTATATGGATGACCGTGTCCTTGACCTGCGACAATGGTTGAAGTTGCTTGGCGGCGAGCTCGACTATGACTATGGCACTACTGAACAGCCTATGGGTAAGTGACCTTTCCCCCTTTGTCTCCGTATAAGAGCTGCTCCTTACAAGGCGAATCAGGTAATTCGTACATTCGTCACTCACGTGCCAAGGTCCTTGGAGGGTGCTCGTCACATAATACTCTGATCTCCTTTAAGCCCTTCGAATATGACTTGGATATTTGGCAGTCACTTGGAGCAAAGGGCTGGACGTTCCCGATGTTCATGAATTCGGTGAGCCGGCTGAGAAATACTATCCAGCCGGTCCACGCGAGGCATAGAAATCAGCTGTGCAAGGACTGGGTGGAGTCGTGTAGCACGGCATTGGACATTCCAGTAATCGACAACTTCAATAAGCAGATCGAAGAGACTGGATCTCTTAAAACTGGAGTCGGGTTCTTCTCAGTCAGCTATAACCCAGATGATGGGAGGCGATCGAGTGCCTCTGTGGCTTATATCCACCCTATCCTCAGAGGTGAAGAGAAACGGCCGAACCTGACCATTCTCACAAATGCCTGGGTATCTAAGATTAACGTCAGTGGCGACGAGGTTAAGAGCTTAGATATCGCTCTCCAGGATGGCTCCTCGCGCGCGGTCAAGGCTATGCGCGAGACAATTCTCTGCGCCGGAGCTGTTGATACGCCCCGGCTGATGTTGCTCTCAGGGCTCGGGCCTAAGGAGCAGCTGACATCCCTTGGCATTCCGGTCATCCATGATATTCCGGGAGTAGGCGAAAACCTCCAGGACCACCCGGAGAGCATCATCATGTGGGAGTTGAAGAAACCTGTGCCGGAAAACCAAACGACGATGGACTCTGACGCCGGAATCTTCTTGCGCCGTGAGGTTCCTGGCGCGGGTGCCAAGAAGTCGGCGGCGAACCCGAAGGGGCTCTCGGACGGCGATATTGCAGACGTCATGATGCACTGCTACCAAATCCCCTTCACCCTAAACACCCTTCGCCTTGGGTACGAGGATATTCCAGATGGCTATGCTTTCTGCATGACACCCAACATCCCACGGCCGAGGTCTCGAGGGCGCTTGTTTCTTACCTCTGCAGATCCGAAGGTCAAGCCGGCTCTTGACTTCCGATACTTCACCGACCCTGAGGGGTACGACGCCGCCACACTGGTGTACGGAATGCGGGCGGCCCGCAAGGTGGCCGAACAGGCGCCGTTCAAAGATTGGATCAAGAAAGAGATCGCGCCGGGCCCCAAGGTCCAGTCCGATGAAGACATGAGCCACTACGCACGCAAGGTGGCTCATACGGTTTACCACCCGTGTGGGACAACTAGGATGGGCGATGTAAAAACGGATGCGCTGGCCGTCGTCGACGAGAGGTTGAAGGTCCGGGGCTTGAGAAACCTACGCATCATCGACGCCGGAATATTCCCGACTATCCCATCAATAAACCCTATGGTATCGGTTCTTGGGTGTGCTGAACGAGGTGCTGAGATTATTATGGAGGATGCCTCTCCATTGCAAGAGAAGGCTCGTCTATAAGGTCGGTTCAAGTGAGAATATACCAGAGATGCCTAGATCTTTTAATTCATTTTTAGCATTTTTGGTTGAAAGATTAAACAATTGGAAATAATAATCAAAAATAACTTGCGTGACACCGATCACAACAGGGCTTCGTGCGGATTACTCGAAGTACCTAAATAGGCATCATCCGTAAGTGGGAGGTAGGTAGGTAGGTAGGTAGGTAGGTAACCTTATATATATAGGTATCTGCAGGTAGATGCTTCGTGGCTGCTTTACGCCACACCTACGATATGGCTGAGAAGTGGAGATGGAGTAGGAACACATAGTTAGCAGGCGGTCTGTTGTTACCAAAGGCGGTCAAGCTTAATCTAAGCTAGCTGCAGATTAAGGCCGGCAGATCCCCCGCCGACCCATGTTTTTTTTTCTGGCTGCATTGATTGAACATGAACACGACATCGCGGCCGCCCAATTCTGGATCCGTGATTTAGCTTGATCCATGTCGCCGGTCCCAGCCACGACCCCGCGAAATTCCCTTTCGATGCCGTCCAGCACGGAAAAGCGTAGGCCGCCTCACCAACAAGCACAGCGACAGCGGAAACAGGAGCCACGGCAAGATGCGAAAACCCTGAAGAGAAAGCGTGAGCAGGTCTCACTGGAGCAGCTCCAGGATGCTGTCGACAACTTCGATCCCAAGACCGCCGACACCACCAAATTCTCCAACCTTCCCCTTTCCTCTCCCACCGCGTCGGGGATCGAGGCCTCCCATTTCCAGTCCCCCACGGATATCCAGGCCCAGGCCATCCCCGCCGCTCTCAAGGGCCGCGATATCCTGGGCGCCGCGAAGACCGGCAGTGGAAAGACGGTTGCGTTTCTGGTCCCCGTACTCGAAAAACTATACCGCGCTCGATGGACCGAATACGACGGTCTCGGTGCGCTCATAATCTCGCCCACACGCGAACTTGCGGTGCAGACCTTCCAGGTCTTGACAAAGATCGGGAGATTCCACTCGTTTTCCGCTGGGCTGGTGATTGGGGGCAAGAACCTGAAGGAGGAAGCCGAGCGCCTCGGCCGCATGTCTATCCTAGTGTGCACGCCCGGTCGAATGCTCCAGCACCTCGACTCCACATCGGGACTTCAGGTCGATAATCTACAAATCCTTGTACTAGACGAAGCGGACCGAATTATGGACATGGGGTTCAAATCCGCTGTCGATGCCCTAGTCGAGCATCTACCGAAAGAACGCCAAACGTTGCTTTTTTCGGCTACACAGTCGCGCAAAGTATCGGATCTTTCCAGACTGAGCCTAAAAGACCCCGAATATATCGCCGTTCATGAGAGCGCTGCGGAATCTACACCAGACTCCCTGCAACAACATTACCTTGTTACACCGCTTGCTTCCAAGTTGAATACTTTATACGGGTTCATAAAATCAAACCTCAAGTCCAAAATCATTGTTTTCTTCTCATCGGGAAAGCAAGTCAGATTTGCTTTTGAGACAATGCGACACCTTCGACCAGGCGTGCCGCTATACCACTTGTTAGGTGCGCAAAAGCAAGCGCAGAGAATGCAAATCACCTCTAGCTATGCTGCATCGAAACATGCATGTCTTTTTGCCACTGACGTGGTAGCCAGAGGAGTGGATTTTCCCTCCGTCGACTGGGTGGTCCAGGTGGATGCGCCCGAAGACGTGGATACATATATTCATCGGGTTGGCCGGACCGCTCGATTCAATAAAGATGGGAAAGCTGTTCTCTTCCTCGACCCCAGCGAGGAAGGGGGTATGTTGAAGCGCCTTGAACTCAAAAAAATCCCCATCAAGCGAGTCAACGTACGAGAAAATAAGAAACAGTCTATAGATGAATCAATTCAGAGCATGATCTTTAAAGACCCCGCTTTAAAGTATCTAGCATCAAAAGCGTTCATCTCATATGTTCGATCAATACATCTACAGCGGGATAAAGAAATCTTCAAACTGAAGAGCCTTGATCTGGAAGCATATGCTGCGAGCTTGGGTTTACCTGGAGCGCCTATAATACACTTTGCAAAAGGAGAGGATGTAAAAAAGTTAAAGAATATGCCACGTGCCACCCTCTCCGACTCGGATTCCGAATTCGATGAGCAGAAGAAGCGGAAGGTCCGCACGAAAACAGACAAGATGTTCGAGCGGACCAACCAAGACGTACTCACTGATCATTACACTAAATTGATAGGGAAGAATACGGACAAGGAGGGAGAAGAGGACAGTGAAGATGATTTCCTAGCGGTGAAGAGGGTCATTGAGGGCGACGATTTAGACACAGCAGCCGATGACAATGCAACACTACCGCCGGGGACCAAGGTCATACACGGCCTCGGCGGCGAGGAGCCGTTCATCGTGGACTCGAACAGGAGGGAGAAGATGCTGAAATCGAAGAAGAAGATGCTCAAGTTCAAGGGTAAGGGCGACCGCATCGTGTTCGACGACGAAGGGATCGCGCACCACCCGTACCGGATCCAGGGCGAGGAGGACTTCAAGCGCGACGGCTCCGCCGAGGCGCAGCGGCAGAAGTTCGTCGAGGGCGAGACGGCCAGGGTCCAGGAGGCGGATGCGGACGACAAGGCGCTGGCCAAGGAGAAGCGGCGCGAGAAGAAGGAGCGCCGCAAGGCCCGCGAGGCGGCCGAGGATGGCGCAGCTGCCATGCCCCGGCTCAAGGCGCCAGACGACGACAACGATGGCGACGACGGCAAGGAGGACGCGCTCGCGTTCTTGGCTTCTCTCCCCGTCGCCGGGGGCATACACGAGGACGGCGGCAACTCCGGGGAGGAAGGACGCCGGGAGCGGCCGAGGAAGAGGGCGAAGAAGTGGTTCGAGGACGACGACTCGGCCGACGACGAGAAGAAGAACAACAAAAAGGGGAAGAAGGGCAGGGGCAAGGTCATCGAGATCACGGAGGAACCGGATACCCTGGAGGATTACGAGACGCTTGCTGCTGGCTTATTGGACGATTAATCTGTGTATGGCTAGCCTTTTCTTTTCAAATACTACTACTACTAACCGCCTCACAAAGGGATGCTCGGTTTTTTTTTTTAAGAGCTATTAGTTGGTAATGGCGGCGATAGCAAATACCCCGAGCTTTATGATTAGCAAAACTTTTTGCTGTTGTCTGAAGATTCTTCTATTTTGTGTGTGTACATTTATAGAAGCCAATTGAAAGTTGGAACACTTGCATACTGAGTTTGCCCGCGGCGATACACGAGGAAAGCAACAAGTGCATGAGATGACGTTGCAAATAGGTAAATTGCGATCTGGGGATCTGGTATCATCACTCCTGGATTTCAGTTCCTCGTTCGCCAACCGACTCCCATGAAGACCAATCCACAACTCCCATCCGCGAGATTCGTTTCCTCCTCAACAAAAATTCCGTTTAACTCCAAAGGGGCCGTCCCCAAAGATGATGCCACCCCTGTTCCAATCACTTACTTGAAATATATAAAAAACAAGTATCTTGCCGTACCTCATTTGTTGTTTATTTTTCTAAAGTTCGCCACGCAAACAGTCAACCTACAACAACAACTTAAGACCAAAACCCACCCAGATTGCCATACGCTGGCGGATCATCCGGCCGTTCCATAATCTCGCCGTACAATCTAAGTCTGTAGAAGCATGTATGATCCGCGCCGTAATTGTTGATGGCTCTAACGAGGATGTGATTCGTAACGGCGCGCATCCTTGTCAATTCGTCGCTTATCTTAAAGACCTGAACCCCGTCACCGGAATTTTTGTTCTCATAGGTAAAGTGTCCGATCTTGACAAATCCGTCGTGGAGAGTCTCCTCCTTAGGCGTATTTGGAAATTGGATTTCGGAGAAAGCTTGGACTTCGTTTCGGAGTGTCACCTCCTCTATCTCAATCCAGACCTCGATTTCTTTCGGCATCGCACCCGGATCTAACGTGGCCCCAGGCAATATATGCTCTACAACAAAATGTTGAGGGATGATATTACGACTAGTGATGGCGGCAATGCTATTTGTGTTTTTGCCGTATCCCTTCAGGTTAGCGGCAGCACAAAAGCATTCGCCCTCTTGACTCCAGGGAGAAAACACAGCCATGCGTGGCTGCGGGTTATAGCCGTCCTTATCTAAGAAATTTTTTGAGTTGATGTGGTTCTTCGGGGGTACCCATGGTTTAGAGCTGAACGAAGGATCAACCGAGACACCAGCACCGATTCCGAACAAGTTGACTTGATTGGCGAGCACATCGTTTGCATTTCCCTTGATGAGACCTTGGGCGACCGCGTCGAGCTTCATATTATTAACCGACTTCGAGATCAGGGAGTTAATAACTCGTGTCATTTCTTCCTTCGTCACGCTGCTGGTCGACCGAGCTTCGTCTCGCAGTTTAAACATTTGTTGAGTAATACTTTTGATCCGCTCCTGTAATTCGGTGAATTCTTGACGGATTTCGCGTTGGTAGGACGCAGCTTCCTGCTGGTACAACTTGATAAAATCGTCCTTCGTCAATGCTATCCCAGTTAGGGCCTTCTTGAGTGCGTGATTGTTTTGCCCAAGCCATGAGCTCCAAGAATGAGATATTGATTTTTCAACCAGGGCCTCCATTTCTTTTGTTGACACGCCTGATTCAAAGTTGGCGTGGCTTTGGATCCGGGATTTGATGGCACGCCAGTGATTCTCAGATATATCTGAATCTTTTAGACTAAGAATGCTGTCGTCTTCATCAATCAGTCCTTTTAAGGCGTGCCAAAAATCTTCTGGAATCTTCAATTTCCCATTTTTGTTCTTACGCACCCAGACCAAATCTGGCATCAACTTCCTCAACTCTGCTGATAGGTCGACCGGGTTGATATCACTACCGTGTGAATGCTGTGGGCTATTAGGTATGTTATGGGGGTAGTGGTGGGGAATAGGATGTATATCCGGAATCTCTGGTAACAAATCCGATATTGCCTTCCACGCCGCCCTTATATCGAAATTAGGAAGGCGAAGGTTTACTTGAGGGAGATCAATGCCCTTCTCATTATCGTTAAGAACGCCTGGTATCGTAGAGAATGTAAACCAGAGCACCAACGCCAACACTGAGAACAATGCTATTGATCTAACAATAAGATCCAATGATGGCCATACCCATGCCTGTCGCCGGCCTGCGCTAACGCCAACTTTGGGCTTCGTTTTCCCACGCTGCGAAGCGGGGATACCCGATAGTTGGTTCTGGTTCGACGGACTTCGTTTTATAACTGCTGCTCCGGGGGGTTTCCATGTAGATGTATTTTGCGCTTCCGGTGGTTTCAGGGACTCATCCGAATTAGGGGGACTGAGTGGTAAGGCAGATTGCCGACTTGGCGTAGGTTGCTGGCTTAATGTAGGTTTCCCTAGTGCTGGCTTTCCTTCTGAGGATGTGGCAGATCTTCCCTCTGAACTAGACGACATGCTTGAAGTCGACTCTTCTTGTTCACTTGTGCTAACGTCTGGGCTATAGCTGGGCTGCCTCCCTGTCTGCTTTCGCGTGGGAAGGTCGAACTTTTCAGCTGTAAATTGAGGCGCGCTAGAGGGATTTGTAGTTGGGCCAGGGGTCTGAAGAATCGCTTTGGCAAAAAGTCCATTCTCATAAGTAAAATTCTTTGAAGAGCCAGGATGTGTATTCGCGATTGGCTCGTTCGAGCCCTGTCCTTGTGGCATTCCATAAAATGGAATGTCTTCGGTAGGTGGTGATATGAATTGGTTGACACCTGTGTGTGCGTAGGGCCTAACTGAGGGTAATTCGGCCCGCTTATATGGAGGACGAGGTCGATCGTCGTGTTCTTCTACAAAGGGTAGATTATTTGGATTGTAATTGGGAACATGGGGAACGGCTTTGGAGGCCGAGGCAGAAGTATTCGGAGATTTTGAGGATTCGTCGAGGCCAGACGTAGAGACAGAAGGGCGAGATACCTTTCGCGAGGTGGGAGTTCGTATCTGATGCTCTTCTTCCTCTACTTCCTTGTGGCTTTTGTCGATTGCCTTTTTCAAGTTGCTGTTCATGTCATGCTTTTTGACAACTTTCCCCCCCATAGATTTCATCCATTTCTTGTCGTCTGCCGGTTCCTTGGCGATGCCTTTCCTCGTTTCTCCATCAATATTGATGAGTGTATTGATGCCGTAAGACCCATCGTGAGTAGGAAATAGGCCGGGTAGATCCGGACTCGGATCCAAGCCCTTCTTCCTCGTTCTAGGCGGCATGAAGAATAAACGACTATCTTGGTAAGACTTTCCCTGGGCCACCTAGACCCGCGACCATCCGTGTCTAGAGTTGTCCGTTAGTGCATCATTGATCACTTGAGCGAAAAACAAACATGGCCAGGTGCTTACGCAAGTGAAGGAGAGGGGGAGGAACAGGAGGGGTGGGGATAATGTCTTATCGTATATTTGGGCCCAACCAAGACCTCTTAAAAGGGATTACTGGGGCAGAGGAATGAAGGCAAACTCACAACGCCAAATCCACGAACCGGGCTATCGATTCCACAAAGCGCCAGGTTGGATAGGCGTGTCAGCGGGATGAGAGTGGCGTTGGTGTTGGTGATGTAGGATTGCCGAATAGACAACAGTAGATGAACAGTTTCGGAAGAGCAGAAAACAAGCCCGACACGGCACCAGCTGGCTTTACAGGGCTGCAAGCGTGCTTCAGTCCTAGACGACGGCGCTTTTTGTGGCGACGGACTCTCGGTGCTATCAGACGAGCAGCCGCGTGCAACGGGAATTGCACAAAGGTGGCGAGCGGTGACTCGGAAAGGTGTGTGCAGCCTTGCCTGAGACTTTCCGTTTCCGAGGATGGATTTGTGACGTGGGTGCGGGAACAATAAATGGGCTCTGACGTAGTTGAATCGTACGGCGGCGGGTGGCTTTGTCCAGACCGATAGATAAGTTAGATAGATTAAGTAGGTAGGCAGCCTGGGTCAAAGGATGCGAGGGTCTTGAATATCGAATGCGTCGTCTAACGTTGCACGAAAGACGCATGTACTTTAGCGCGGGATAACTTAGCACTTGGGAAGTAACTACCTCTAGATACCTGGTGTTGCAGATAGCGTAATCGTCCACCCTACCTACCTAGCTAGGTACCTCTTGCGACTGTAAGTCAGGTAGAAGTAGGCAATGAGAGGTGGTGGTGTACCTACATTTGAGCGCGTCGTCGCGTGTCAGGTGGGGACCTACCAGCTTGAGGTTAAGCTTTCTCCATTGAGGCACTAGCACCTACAGGTAGGTACTATGTACCTTACCTGCCTCGGGCAGGTACCTAGGTACCTATATACCTATATGCAGTGGCTTAGGCAGCCATTTAGTACACCGCCACACGGCCCAAACCACGCCTTGGCGCAAGGCTTACGACAACGATACACGGATGGGCCCTGTGCGAACATTAGAAACGTGGACTATTGAATTAATATATCTTCTTTACTATGCAATACATATATACCTACTCTACCCTACAGTAGGTCGACAGAAAAGTCCCTCGCCTCGAATATACTACGACGGCTTTTTTTGGTCTGCTGCTTAGTACCTCCGTATACTCTGCCTATCAAATTCCTCGCCAAATGACCAACACGAAGATTTGCGTATTTTAAGGTTCCAACTTGAAGATCTTCATGATCTTCACTTATTTAGCCAATCACGTAGGCCCATTCTGAAACTCGGGAAAACGAGGGGCAGGTGGATAACCAGTGGGGACAGAGGGGCAGATGGCCAGGCCAGGGGCCGCGAGAGAGAACAGAGGGGGACCACCAGTCAAACCCCTCAAATTATGCCCCAAATTATTTCCTTGACACCATAAACCTTGCCTTTATTTATTGACCGACTGCCTACCCAGATTCACTGTTGCATCGTGTTCTAATTCCGACCTATCCTACATTCCCCTTTCGCTTTACTAAATTTCCACCCGTCGCGACTATAAACCTCCAGACCGTATTCTACTAAGATTTAGTCAAGATGCCTGTGGGAACAATCCTCGTCACCGGGTAAGTCTAGTCTTCCGGAGAGCGGCGGCCTTGCACGCGCGCACGGGTTGCGTGTGAAATTGTGCTTGTGCTCTAATAGACAGCTTGGCGCCATCGTAGCCATACCCACGTAGAGCCTAACGAGACATCGGACAATGGGTTAGCTAACGTAGTAATTGAGGCAGCGGCACGGGCTATATCGGCTCATTCACATCTCTAGCCCTTCTCGAGGCTGGCTATGACGTTGTCATCGTTGACAATCTCTACAACTCGTCCGAAGTCGCTCTCGACCGCATTGAGCTAATATGCGACAAGCGTCCTGCGTTTCATAAGGTCGACCTCACCAATGGAGAGGATCTAGACAAAGTCTTTGCCGCTCATCCAGCCATTGACAGCGTTATCCATTTCGCAGCCCTCAAGGTAAGTCTTGTCGCCATTTCTACGCCGCCATTGTCCTACGACCAAAACGTGTTCGTGTCTGACCAATGCATGATTCAGGCCGTTGGAGAATCTGCTGAGATCCCACTGGAATACTATCGCGTGAACGTCGGCGGCACTATATCTCTCCTCACCTCCATGAAGAAGCACAATGTTACAAACATTGTCTTCTCGTCCTCGGCCACCGTCTATGGCGACGCTACTCGTTTCGAAAACATGATCCCTATTCCTGAGCATTGCCCGATCGGCCCAACGAACACGTACGGAAGGACCAAGTCCACAGTCGAGAGCATCATTGAAGACTTCATTTCTGCGGAACGCCAAAATGCCCAAAAGGCCGGAAAGCCCTTTGAACAGTGGAATGGTGCCAACCTTCGTTATTTTAATCCATGTGGTGCACACCCTAGTGGGATCATGGGAGAAGACCCACAGGGAGTCCCATACAATCTACTCCCGCTGCTTGGAAAAGTAGCCACCGGTGACCGGCCTACGCTCTTAGTATTCGGTGACGGTAAGTTTTATACCCTAAATATGTTGGAGAAGCGAAAGTACTCATATGGAATAAGACTATCCTTCCCGTGACGGAACCGCCATCCGGGATTACATTCATGTCCTCGATCTTGCCCGCGGTCATCTGGTCGCGCTAAACAACCTGCGAGAGCACAAGCCTGGTGTCAAGGCATGGAATCTAGGTTCTGGTCGCGGAAGCACCGTGTTTGAGATTATCAAGGCCTTCAGCGCCGTTGTGGGCCGCCAATTACCCTACGAAATTGTTCCCCGGAGACAAGGCGATGTTTTAGATCTCACGGCCAACCCAACAAGAGCAAATGTGGAGTTGAACTGGAAGACGGAGCTCACTATGGAAACGGCGTGCCAGGACCTCTGGCGTTGGGTATCAAACAATCCCAAAGGTTACAGACAAGAACCCCCGGCAGAATTTCTCGATGCCCTGAAGGCCAAGAGCTCGTGAAAAGGAAAGATAGAAGGGAGAGGATACAAGAAGCTGGAAACCATGTAATGGCATAATCTAAAAGATCACAATTTAATCGGAGAATACTGGTAGGAGCATAGAAGACATAAAACGAAAGGAACATCCACAATCTAACACGAATTACACATTTAAACGAGAGGAAACAACCGTGTATGTTTGTCTCACCTTGAAATTGATGTTAGGGTGCACCAAGATATGACCCGTGAGTAATATGCTTTTGAGCAAGTGGGACGTGTAGGCGCTGCATAGGAGGAGGCGGCGGCTCGAAGTTCCCGATTACCTAACCCAGGTGTACTCCCATGGATTGTGTGTCTACCTGCCTTCCATGGCTGGGCAGGCATGTGCAATAGGCCATGATGCGCTCGGTACCATGATTGGAAAGGCTTGCTTGCGCGGCATTGTACGTGGCATGCGGGCTGGGCAGCGGAGTTGTGCCGCTCATGGTTCAAAGATGGTAATTTATTGACGTGTGGCGCCAGTCCAGGCACCCGCAGAGTGCATAAAGCTAGCGCCTTGTAAAACTTACACATGCCTTAAAGGAATAATAAAGCGAGCAAGAGAAAGGTGGAAAGGTGTAAAGCTGTAAAGCTGTAAAGCTGTAAAACCGTGACCCGCTAGCTAGGGCTCCTAGAAGAAGATATTTTACCTCTAGGTACCTACCTACCTGCTCGCATCTTCCTAGAAAATAGCTATCAATTAGATAACCTTTTCCCAATGTAGAGGGTTACCCAGAGTCGAGTCCGAGATCGACCCAGACCAGCCACCCATCCTGATATGCAACATTCTTGTCATTCGATGCCAACCCCCCAATGTTTTAATTTAGATTGGCCAATCAAGCTTTAGGTGCAGTGACATAGTGTCGACCTGTTGGTAGTTACCTCATCTATCTGCACCAGATAGCATGAAATACATACATAAAGTGTACCTGAGCTAAGCTGACCCCAGTACATAAGTATGTCTGTGGGTGCCAAGGCAGCTGCTGCGGCATCCCGATTTCCGAAAGTCAAAGTGGCTGAGCACCTTGACGGGTGCCTTCCTCCCTCTGCAGCTTAAACTCTACCTAATCCTAGGTAAGGTAGAAATACCTAATCTACTTCTCAACCGTCCCGGGCTTTCAAGTTCCTGGTCTATTCCTCCTAATGATAGCTACCAAGCGCGCGCTTCCGATTGACATTTATACTACCTGCCGACCTACCTACTCGCCTAACCCTAGGTACTTAGCTACCGAGTTCATGACTACCATTTTCGGCTTCCCCTTATTTACCAAATCACATTTCCAAGGGCGATCCCACCCAGGGCGAGAATCAATTGTCAACCCGTTTCGTCCCTTCACATATAGCTATATCCCTGGAATTTAGTGTATAGTCCGGCATTGCTGGTGCCAATATAGCACGCAAGCCACACATACCTTGTCAAACGCCAGGTTCTCCCCCATCTCGCTGCGATCTTGAGATCGGTCGTTGCTGGGATAGTAAGGTTGCGAGATGACTTGACCGGCGCCCAGGAGCCTACCATTTGTACACCTTATATTGCGGCAGGTTTATAATTTCCACCCGAACTCTGACTAGCAAGGCGGCGTTTGTCAGACGCGACGTATTCTTGGTTTAAACTCTCCGTCAACTCATACCGGCATCACGGCCAATCGGGTATCACATCCAAATCACATGCTTCGGAAGGCTACACTATGGCAGCGGCTCCTTCCCAGGACGCTCAGCTCGATCGGCTCTGGCAGTTAAGCGAGGAATATGGCCTCTCCATACAGGTTCCACCGTCGCCGAAGCCTAAGCCAGAACAGCCGCCATCCTATCGTACCCATGATGACGTCTTCCTCGCGGAGGAGCTGCTTAAGAAGCAGCGGGTTTCGGAATCTCAAAATGTGCCTTTCAAGGGAGGGCTCTCCAGAGCCTTCACGGCGAAGAAGGCAAGTTGGGAATATAAAGAAATATACGAGGCCCTCGTAGGCCACATCACGGACCAGGGCTCACCAGGCGTTGCTGAGGCACTGATCACTAAGCTCAATGCGCTCGGCGGCAACCTCAACCTTGTTCAAAAGAGCCGCACCAGCCTGCTAAGTAGAAGGAGGAGCCTGGATCTATCCGAAAGAAGCAAAATCCTCCAAATCGCAGTCAAGAATCGGCAGCTAGAAATGGTTGAGGTCCTGCTGCCGTTTGCCGATGCCCTAGCCCTGGACACGTCGTTACCAATGGCCATGCGGAACAGGGACGACGCAATTGTCGAGCTATTAATCCGCTATGGGGTCTCTGCATCGCAAACAGCGGACGGGCAGGATGCGTTTCGTCAAGCTGTAAGCAATCCTCCGAGTCCCTATCTTCTTATCTTGGCAATTTCAAGGGCAGAACGGTGCTTTCCTAGGACAGTTGTGCCTCGGAAATTTATTCTGGTCGAAGGTTTCACTTCATAGGCCACGCAAAGAATGACAGCAGCTAACCACAAGCCTTACAGTGTGCAGTTGGTGGACAACCAGGTCTAATTGCCATGATTATGGGCTCCGAGGGACGGCCGCCAGCGCCTTGGGTTTCTCAATCCATGGTAGAGGCTGCCAGAGCAGGTTGCCTGGACACTGTCATTCATCTGAGCCAATCAATAGCGGATGGTAATCACGACGCAGCGGCAGCGCTCAAGGCCGCAATTGGTCTTGGGCGTAGAGATATAATACTGGCTCTAGTACTCGGCAACAGGCCACCACAACAGCCGGGAATAAACGAGGCATTCGAGCAACTTATGCGACACCAAAATATTAACCCAAATGAAAAGATGGCCATCGCTGAGACGTTGCTTTGTGCTGGGGCGGAGGGCATCCCCGTTGCCCAGGCTTTGGTGCACGCAAGTGCTATATCTTTTTTAGAAATGGTACGTTTATTAGTCACCAACGGTGCCTCCATCGAGTATCAAGATGCGGTAGCCGTCAGAAAAGCGGTCTCCAAAGGCAAGATCGATCTCGTAAAGGTCATATTGAGTGGAACAGCTCGGATGAGTCCTAAAAACGCATCAGATTGTGTAGAACTCCTGTCAAAGGACATTAGATTTGAGGACCGCCAGTATCTCCTTACCGCTTTCCTAAAAGAAGGCGCAATGGGGGCTCCCATTGACGAAGCATTAATTGATTCGGCCGAAGTTGGAGACGTGGGAGCAGTGAAAATACTGCTTGCACCGTCAACCCAGATTGATGAAATACCCCTTGGCCAAAATGCGAATAAGCCGGTCCAACAGACAAAACCCCGGCGATGGGAAACTGCGTCAACTGACTATAAAGGTGCCCTCGCACTTCAAGTTGCGGTCCAAAAAGGGAACATTGCTATTGCAGATCTCATCCTTACTCACAAGCCCCCAAGCCACGTTGCTCTCGCTCAAGTATATCCAAGCACGCGGAATCTCCCTAAGTCTGACAGATATCAGCTCACTGAGCTTTTCTTACGAGCGGGGCTTTCGGGCCCTTGTATGCATTCCGCTCTTGAGAACGCGATTAACGAACAATCACCCGGTCGGGACGAGAATTTGATATCCCTTCTTCTCCGTCATCATGCTGATGTAAACTTCAATGAGGGCCATGTCATAACTGCCGCGATTGCCCAAAACGAGTACGTTATTCAAGATTGTTCGCCTTGCTCTAGCATACTATATTCACATTGAACCCTTCACAATAAGTAAACTCTGCTAATTTTCATCATCTGTTTATTAGTGTAAACCTCCTTGAAATGCTTCTCAATGGGAAACCAACAGAAAAGACCATAGCGAGAGCAATACCAAGGGCCATTCAGGTAACGGATAGTTCACTGAGGCTCCAGATGACCACTATGCTACTCAGGTCAGGTGCCATCAAAGGCACAGACGAGGTGTCTATTGCCTTAGATTCAGCTATCGTTACGAAGCCTACCGATAAACGACTGATCAGAGCTCTACTCCAACAGGGGAATGCAAACGTGAACATCAATCAAGGATCTATAGTTGAGCATGCTGCGCAGAACCCAGACCCTGAAATACTGCATCTGATTCTTGGGATCGGACAACCAAATGATGAAAGCATAGATCGAGCGTTGAAGAGCTTAGGGAAACTCCCTGCATCTTCGGCTAAGACCAATAATCTCACCGCACTCCTAAACCGAACGAAATCGAAAGGCGCAATGAGCGACCTCCTAGTTGATGAAGTGAAAATTCTGACAAAAGCTCCACCATCAGAGAGGAACTTTGCGTCACTCAAATCACTCTTGGTTAGTGGAGCTGACGTGAACGCATCTAACGGCGAGGCCCTCGGTTGTGCTGTTTCAGCATCAAGCATGCAAATAGTGGAGATTCTCATGACGGCCTCGCCATCACCTATGACCCTTGCGTGGGTCATGCCTTGCGCTCTGCGTATTCGTGATCCGATGGATCGGCTCACTTATGCCCAGAAGTTATTAGACCATGGTATGCCTCCAAGTGAGGTTAACCGAGCCCTCGTCTTCGCGGTTCAAACACACCCAAACGATATTCCTTTAATAAACAGCCTTCTCATACATGCTGATACTTCAGATGGTCTGGCCCTCGCCGAGGCGATCAAGAATGAGAATAAAGATATCGTTGAGTTGATTCTTAGCAGGAAGAGTTTCACTGCAGATGTCCTCGATGCAAGATTTGCAGAAGCTCTTAAGATTAAAAATCAAGCGTTGAGAATTCTATTATGCAATTGCCTACTGGCAGCTGGTGTATCCGGTGAGGTAATATCTGACGCACTGCTTGCTGCAGCATCAGACGGCGACTTGGAATTCGGCATGATACTCGTCAAAAATGGTGGCAGTATTGAACACAAAGACGGGCAAGCGGTTGTCGAAGCTTGCAAGGCGGGGGCTGTTGGCGTGTTGGAAATGTTACTAGCAGGAAATATGAAGGTCTCCCCTAAAACCCTACAAAAGGGATTTCAGGGGGCCACACAAGTAGGCAACCTGAAAAAGCGGGCGGAAATTTTCAGACTGCTCCTCCAGCGAGGGGTTTCGGGAGAAGTGGTTGATATCCAATTAGTTTCAGCTGTTCGGTATGGTGATGAAGGAAAAGAGATAGTGAGGCTTTTACTGGATTCCGGTGCAAGCCCTGACTACAGCAATGGCGAAGCTGTCGAAAAGGCCGTTAGAAGTGCGTTTCTAGGAAGTCTGGAGCTTCTTCTCGGTATCGCTGAAGTTGGCGAAAACGGTAGGGGGCAACAGGTAAGTGAAATTACCGAAACCGTGAAATCAATGCGCTGACGCGATACCAGAAGAAACCATCCTCTAGCACACTTGTTCGTGGTCTTGATGCATGTTGGGACCTCAGCAGAGATACCAGATTTACGGTCATCGACTGGCTTTTTAGGGCAGGCAAATTAGTTCCCAGTGCCGTTCATTCTGCCCTACATCGAGCCGTCAATGAAGAGGAGCCCGAAGAGAGGTTAATCCACCTCTTAATAAACCACAGAGCATCACCGGTTGTGAACAATTGTCAGACTCTAATTGACGCTACTTCAAATCTACCTGCCGAGCTATTTGAAGAACTACTTGGGTCTCGTGTAGCCAGCGAAGATGCGTCGTTGGTATTCGGGAGAGCGTTCCGTTTCGGTGACTCAAGTTCGTGGGTTTCCGAGCGAGGATTGAAGATTGCCACAAGCCTTCTCGCAAAAGGGGCGAAAGGGGACGGAGTAGGGTCAGCGCTTGTCGCTGTCCTTAAACAGCATATTACGGCTCCTCAATCGGTTACCCACTCCTTTGTGGACCTTTTGTTGAAAAACGGCGCAGATGTTAATTTTAACCACGGTGAAGCCTTGCAACTTGCGGCGGCCCACGGTAATTCAGAGCTCCTCGCGCGATTGTTAGCCGAAAAACCAAGTGTAGAAACGCTCACCTTAGCGTTCCCTACAATATTCGACGCACCAGTCACTGAGGATGAGGCTCATGAGCTTATTACCCTATTCACAGAATATCGTGACGGGAATAGCCAATTGGACGTCATGTTCGAGTATCCAGATTCTGGCCCCGTCGTCATCCGAGCACTATCCCAGTATCCGCGATCGACCAAAATCTTAGAAGCCTTGTTGGATACTGGATTTTACCACGACCAAATGACAACCTTTAGGGCTATAAGTGAGTTTGAAGAGGAAGAGCCAGTAAGTTTACTTATGTGGGCATTACTTCAGCCGCAAAAAAAAATTAGTACGGGAATTATTAATCTGCTAGTTGAGAGAGGTTGTAGGTGGAATCCATCGTCTAGTTGCTGTAGTCGTTCTGCTAACTCTATAAACAGCTAAGGTTAACTTCGAGACCGCGACATCTCATGTTACTCCACTTATGGTAGCTATTCGGGAGCGCCGTCAAGATGTAGCAAGACTGTTATTACTTGCGGGCGCCGATGTTGACGTGACGGATGCACTTGGGAATTCACCACTCTCTATGGCATCGGCTGTTGGGGGGGACTTAGCTGTCGCTATGATGTCGAATCTCTTGGCTGCAGGGGCATCGAAGAATGATGGCTCCCTTCATAATGCCGCGCGAGAGCTAAATGTTCAGGCCATGCAGGTATTGATAGAGTATAGGCACGACCCGGATTTCCCAAGCCCCCTGCACAACGGACGTAGTGCCCTAGCGGAGCTTTGCCTGCACGCCACCGACTCTATTCAAATGACGCTGAGCAAGGAAAAGACGATGGAGAGGGCCATTGAATTCTTATTACAAAGTGGCACTGATATCACCATCCAGTCAGAGGGCAAGTCAATCCTTCTACTGGCGATGGAGTCGGCTGACCCTCTGGCTACAACGAGAGTGCTCTTAAGAACTGGTCTCTGGAAAGACATTAACAAACCGTTCAATCAGTATAATGATGGGAAATACACATTTTCGCCCTCAATGTATGCGGAACGTGTGCTTCCAGACTCGGACAAGAAGACGGAACTTTTACGGCTACTACAATCAAACCGATGCATTAAAGTATATTACGCGAACTCGGGGCCGCAACCAGATGATGCGGTAGGCCTCCCCTCTCACATCCAACGTGAAGAAGAAGAGCGTAGAGCTCGGCTAGAAAGCCTTCGGATGGATAATGAACAGCATTCCTTGGCAATCCAAAGAAGCAAAGATCTAGCGGCGGTACAGGCTGAGATATGGGCCAGTCAAGCCGAATTCGAGGAAGCACGGAAGAAGCGGGCACATAATACAGACATTCTCGCACTACAGGAGCGTGCTCGTGCCGAAGAAAGTATTTTCAACTCCGCTTTGCGCCAGCAGCGTGCAAAACAAAACGCAGACTTGCAGCATCAAGAGGACCTGACTAAAGCGAGCGTAACGCGGGCGCGTGCTATCGGTGATGCCGAGCTCGCCATCGAGGGCCAAAAGCAGACGCGGCTGCTCGAATGGGAGCGTAACATAGGGAACGAGCGAGTGGGCAATGCGAACCAGATCAGCAGCATCCGCCTACGTGAGCGCGAGGAGATGGAGAGG
Source organism: Rosellinia necatrix (assembly GCA_021209875.1). Taxonomy (NCBI): domain Eukaryota; kingdom Fungi; phylum Ascomycota; class Sordariomycetes; order Xylariales; family Xylariaceae; genus Rosellinia; species Rosellinia necatrix. The sequence goes on along the minus strand of JAGYVD010000001.1, from coordinate 4,435,605 downwards.
TTCGACAAGGCGGCCGACGCACGCTTCACAACACGCCTTAAGGAACAGAAGAAACTGGTCGATAGCCAAAGCACGCTCGCCGCCAATCTGAACAGTGCCGCCCCTGGTGCCAGGCGACAGATTGGATACGTCAGTAGCGAGCTCGGGCCTGATTGAAAGGAGGAAGATGGAAGATGGGCATCTGCTCTATCTAGCAGCTGGGCGACAAGAGTTCCCGAATGTTCAGCTATTTAGTTCAGCTATCGCAATGACGACGAGAAAATTAGCGAAAGAGGAATAAAAGTGTAAATAGAACAGGAATCATCGGCTAAGCTACTTCGATATGTTGGTCTACATCTCTCTTGGGGTGAGTAGCACCGCATACCGCGTATTTGGTGCTCAGCTGGGTGAGGCATCAGGGCTGAAGCACAGCCTAGCAGGGGTTGTATGTATAGCACATACTTAGTTTCTCGGGTAGTGTCGCTTATCGGCTAAGCGTTCAGGGAAATCTACAATCTAACCTAGACTGGTTAGTACCAACAGGAACAATGGGACACGTGCATGCATACCTAGGCAGGTACATGCTCAAAGTGATAGGTGCATCTTGCACAGTAAGTATATGTATGTGAGGTCATTTATCCCGGCGTCAGCCGAGCCTAATCTAAAAATATCGGCCAGAATGCGCCGAAGACGAATTGCCGACGACCACGAATCGCGGTCATTTCGTTCTCCATTCCTCACCAGACGGGCCTTCTTTCATTCGTTCGTTCCCTCTTTTGCATCATCCGTTAGACACACAAATATAATATGCCACTCTGATAAAATAATCACACAAACTCCATACTATACGATCGACACCGCGCCAGCCGGGCAGCGGCAAAAGCGCATTTAAAGGGGATAGATACCGAGTGTGCCGTTTCCGGCTCGGCCAGGCTGAGAGACTGCCTTGATGCCTCGGCTGCTTCTCCGCGGGTCCCTGGTCCGACCACGCCCCAAGCCGCTACGGGGTCCCTCGCGCAGTTCCGGGCGATCACATCACTGTCGGAATCCACGCCGACAACAGTCCTCGTCCTTGTCCTCGTCCTCCGCCTCCTTCCCGCGTTCCAAATATGCAGGGCAAAGCGCGGCCCAGACCCGGGCCCGGACGCGAGCCGAGATGCCCTCGGCGCCATACGCCAGACAACAGGGATCGAGCCAGGCCAGGCCGGGAGCCAAAGCCGACCCCATCCCTCTCCCCAACATCGTCGCGCCCCTGCCGTTCTGGCAACGCCTGGGCCCGCTGACGCGTGCCGGACAAGCCTACGCGCGCGCGCAACGCGCTCGCCCGTGGGCTACCCAGGTCGCCAGTACGTTGTTCATATACCTATGTGCCGACTTCGGCGCGCAGCAAATGAGCCCCAGCAAGCCGCGAAGTAAGGTCGACGGCAACCCGGGTGCAGGGGGAAACGGCGCGGGAGAAGATAATGGCGCGACGGAGGAGGTCGCAAGGCATGATTGGGCCCGCACCGCGAGGTCGCTGGCCATCGGCGGTACGGCGGCCATCCCTGGGTATATCTGGTGAGTCGGGCTATTCCCCCTACCCGCTCGTCCGTCCGTCGGCACGCGGATACATGAGAATAGAGGCGGGGGCTACAGAGACGAAGAAAAAGGATCCCGGGAGAGGGCGGGAGAAGCTACGTCTTCTAGCGATTCATACGACATGGCGACTAAACAGGAGTTCTGAACAGGTTTACGTTCCTCTCTCGCTCCTTCAATTACTCCTCCCGTGTTCTCTCGATCGGCGTCAAAGTTGCCGTGAACCAATTAACCTTTACGCCGCTATTCAACGTATACTTCTTCGGATCGCAGTACGTATTCCCGAGTCTTTTATCCCCCCATCATTTCGACAAACCTGCATCATCCGCGGTGATGAGAGGAAGGAAAAAAAAAAAACTAACAGTTGAATTCACCCAGGGCGCTTCTTTCGGGAGACACGCCCGCCGAGGCCTGGAGGCGCGTGTGCAACACCGTCCCCGTCAGCTTCGTCAACTCGTGCAAGCTCTGGCCGGCGGTCACGGCCTTCAGCTTCGCCTTCATCCCCTTCGAGTATCGCAGCATCTTCGGCGGCGTCATCGCCGTCGGCTGGCAGACGTACCTGAGCTTCCTGAACGGCCGGGCCGAGAGCCTCGAGGCGCTCCACCAACAGAACGACCACCACGCCGCAGCGGCGCCTGACAGCGTGAGGCCGCCGCTGCCGCAGCAGCAGCAGGCCGTGCCCCTGGCCGCGACCCTGAGGACGCTGCAAGACGCCGGGCAGCTGGCCACCCTGGGCTAGGCCTAACCCGGGACAAGCCGAGACTGAGGAGAGCGCGCCCGAGACGCGCTCACAGTCGCGGCACAAGTCTTTTCACCACCACGAGGATCGGAAGTAAACCCGGTTCGACGCTCGCTTACAGTTTCATTTGTCACGGCACGGCGGTAGACATCCGGAATATAAACATAGAATATGCATACATAGAGAGCATTTAGAAGGCGTTTGGTTGGGTAGAGAGCGAGAGAGAGGAGGGGGGGGAGGGTTGGCTTTCTTGCATTTTTGAGATAGAAAGATACCTTGGGATGAATTTAGCTCAGCCGGCTTTTTTTATGGCCTGGAACTGTAGAATCCATATTTTTTTTTTTTTTTTTTAATTTTCTGCGATGGCGTTCCACGCCCCTCTGTAAGCCACCGTGACTATCTATGACCCGCCGCGTGTGAATTGACGGGTGTGCTAAATAGAGCCGGCTATGAGTAAAGCCATGCCCAAATGGCCTCACCTTTACAGCCAACCGTTGTTATCTATATGCAAGCACGGCCGGGAGGAAAGTAACGGTATGGGATCGTACTAAAGTAGGATGAAAGGACTAGCGTGATATGACACGCTACTCACTTGTTTAGTGTGGAGTTCAGGGAGCATAGGCTTTTAAAAAAAGAACAAGGAACATCATATCCCATATATATAAATGAAATAACCATATCTATATACTAGACGCACGTATATACAGTATGAACCACCCCGCCTAACAGCATTTATATTTATAGACACTGGGAACATCTAGTCAGCAAGACGGAAAAGACTGCGGGGTTTGTGTGAACGGTGCCTTACCTGTGAATAATAATCGTTCTGGTACTGGCACGTGTAAGGCGACGCGCACTGGAAGCTGCCATTGTAACTCTGGCCGCCACATTGCGAGTACTGTGCGAGGGCCTTGGCTGGCGTCAGCGCCAGGATGCGCTCGGCCGCCCGCTCGGCCGCGATGACGATGTAGGCCGACGGGTTAGTGGTGACGTGGCCCGGGAAGATACTCGCGTCGACGACGAAGAGGTTGTCCGTGCCGTACACCTGCGTGTTCACGTCCACGACGGCTGACCCGCCGTTGCGGCCGTCGTCGGTTCCTAGCTTGCTGGTTCCTGTAAATTGTGAGTGGATGTGCCTTGTTGGGTATCACGAAAGGGGCCTTACCGATCCAGTGATTGGCTCGTCGGTTGGAGTAAGACACCACCATCTGCGAGGAATTAGCTGAATTCATATTGGAAAACCAAGGGGTGGAACGCACGTTATTGACGAAATCCTCAACGGTTGTACCAGGAGCGGGTAATGCCCAAGTGAGGTTCTTTACGTTCTTCAGGGCAGCTTGCAGGTTCTTGATGCCTTGGATGACGGCGGCGACGTCATTCTTGTCTTGTAGGTAAGGGACGGTGGACACGACGGTGGTGAGAGCTTTAGTGATGGTCATGCGACCTCTCGACACAGCGCCACGCCCAAGATACTGGCTCATAGTCATAGCATCTTTCACACAATTAGTACAAGAATTTACCAACATTTGGTATTTGACTCACGGTCGTTTGCGGTACCGCCACTACCCTCCACGCGAGCTGTCCACTCGAGCTGTCGAACGATACCATCTGCGCCCTTGATTTCGTCGAAAAACCTAGAACGGTCAGACGGGGACATTCAATGACTCTGTCTATTTAGCTGGGAACTTACATCGGGCCGATATTTGGAGCGGCTTGAGCAAGTATACCAGACCTCTGGTCTTGAGGAAGTTAGCTCGAGAGATATAGCTAGTTATTCACCATTGAACTTACTCAGGTAAAGGTTAACATCCGTAGTGTTAGGAGAATCGTAAGCCTCGTAAAAGTCGTAGAACACGACATCGGGGTGAGTGATGACAGTATCGGTCTATACCAGGTTAGCAGCCGCCGCAATGAGCATATACATTTAGAGTAACGAACATTGACGTGATCGTTCAGGTTGTATCCGACTGGAAGTTTGATCCAGGAGCTGCTTGCAATCATGGTGGAACCGTCTGTTGAGCTCTTCACCACTTCTAACTGGTCCTGGGGGCCAATTCCACCTATTTCAGTTAGCACAATTATGCTCTACCGATTGGGAGTCCTGTTGAGCTTACTTCGCATCAGGATTTTAGCTGAGCCGAAGGCGCCGGCTGATAAAATTACGCGACCACTGATGGACGTGACATTCACTACTCCAACATAGCCTCCGTTCTTATATGCTTCGACCTCAAGACCGGTAATATGCCCGCCACTACGGATCACCCTCTTAACTGCGGTGCCCGTCCATAGATTGAAGTTTGAGCGCGCCTTGGCGGTAACAAGGTAGGTAGCCATAGGTCCACCTCGCTCGCCATTGGAAAACATGAAGGGCGTGTGTGAAAATGTGTGGTTCTTCTGGTTCGGGGAATTGTTGGCAGTGACACTGGTCCAACCGGAGGAAGCCAAGCCGCCGGAAATCACATCGAAGCCCTGTTGTAGATAACGCTTGCCGTCCTTGGAGGGCGTGTCAGTACCGGGGATACGTGAAAAGACCCTCGATGTTGCGGCAGCCATGTCCGTTGATTTCCAACCTGTTGGGAAGTTGTAGTCCCAGTCTAGGTTATAGGGCTATAAAAATGTTAGTGACTTATCGACCTCGTATCCTTTTTCTTACTAACCTTCCACCACAACCCTGCATTGATCGCGGTGCCACCACCAAGCACACAGCCCGCCATCTGATCGGTGTCGGTGCAAGAAATACCAGCTGAATCCTCCCAGATCTCATTGCAAAGTCCAGGCACGTCAAAGCGGGTTAGGTTTGTGCCCTTGGTCCACTCTGGGCCAATGGTACCGCCCCATCGTCCGGAACTTGGAGGGCCTTTCTCGATGAGCAGCACCTTTTTGCCAGCTTCGCTAAGCTTATCTGCGATTGGGATACCGCCGGCTCCTGCGCCAACGACGATATAGTCGTATGTTCCACTTGGGACGGGAACACCGGTCGGCGCGGATGTAGGGGTCGACGTGGGTGTCGTGGTTGTTCCACAGCTTCCAGTCACGGTAGCCGTAGCCTTGGCTGCCCACTGAGAGTATGATGGGTTTGCTACATTGCTATCTAGAGCGGCCCCGAAAATACTCTGGCCATTGTCGTGCTGGAGGAGAGTAATATCATTTGGGCAACTCGGATTTCCTGGAGCCGGGAAAGCATTGCACCAACCTAATACTAGAAATCCGGCACTTGTCGACACAGAGCCTGTTGCGCCATCATGATCCCATGATAAACAATTTTGACAGCGGAAGATGACTGAATAATGTGTCGAGTTTATTTTGGAAGAAATCTGGGTCAACTTGGCGTCTCCAGTGTATAACTCCGGGTTATCGTAGCCAGTAGCGTAGCGAAAGGAGGTTAGGACCTTATTCTGGTATGGGTAGGCCATGAGAAGCAAGCTGTTTGTCATGGGGCCGGCTAATGAAATACCGCACCACCCTGTTAATGTAGTGCTGTTCGTGGGACATTGCTATGAATTTTATTAGTAAGAAATTTAATGCTAAAATGATGAGGGCGGTGCTGACCAAGTACCCGATGAACTCAGTTGCGTCAGTTGTCAACGCATTCTGGGGGAGCGCAAGTCCCATAGTCATGCCTCCCCAAGTCGTCGTGCCAGATGCACCTGTGGCCTTGTCCGGCACGACCCATGTGTCGAATATGATGCCCGTATCGCTATCTGTATAGACAACTGGTGTGCTCGATTGGCCAAGGCATATCTGGACATCTGTGATTTAATTAGCGATGCTGCCCTCGACGGGGTTTGAAGAGCGGCGCACTCAAACTGGCTGCCCAGAGCAGCGTCGACAGAAACCGGAAACGACCCATCATGTCCAACGGTGCTTTCAACGCGCGACAACCAAAAAAGCTGCAACAGAAGGGCGACGAAACAAGCCTCGAGGCACAGCTTATATGTTTACTACTTGGGCTATGTTCATCCCTCGGTACGCCCCCCGTCCCCCTCCGAGTGGAGTGAACGGCGCAAGTTTACATATCAAGGACGGCCTCCCAGGCTCGTGCATCCGGGTTGTGAGGTTAGGGTGCTAATAGGAGGAAATAAAGAGCCCTGGGCCACAGTAGCGAAGCGGAAGCCTTGTTAGGGTGCCAACAAAGCTAAGGTTAGCTAGGCTCACCCAGAGATTGATTAACGGCGGATCATGTGGGCAGGGTAAGGAAGCGAGGAATCCCAGGCGCATGGCGCGTGCAGAAATCCCAGGGAACTGGTGCCGGCGTATAATCCCGGGATCAGATTCGAGGCCTTAGAATGAATATGATATGAACTCCGCCTGGCCACTTTGACAAGGACGTTGCATCGGACCCGTGATCAACAGGGCGCCCCGTCTCATCCTGGCCAATCCATGGGCAGCCATTACGGAATATTTCCCGGCGTTGGCAGGTTGACGTGATCTACACACATGCTGACAACTACTTGCTCCAGCAAATGTCGAATTTTACTGTAGCGTTACGGGTAAGGTGCCTGGCAAGAGGACATGGCCAAACCTGATGTCCTTTGACTAGTGACGGGGCTACTTGCCCGTTTCGTTCACGGAGCGGAAAGGCACATCCGGATTGATGAGTTCCGGGGCCCGAATTGGTGCTAAGTGGACGCACGCCTACCGCGACGGATCCTACAAGGAGCACAGCGGGAGTGAGAACAGGACTGGCGTCGCGTTATCTCTTGGCCCCGGCCCGCATTCCGAAAAGACCCATAGCAGTAGGCAGGATGACAGCTTCGGATCGTGTTTCCCATGAGTTGTGATAGCTAACCGACGTGTGCCGCTCAAGTGTTGGATACGCCAGACGCCGCGCCACACGGCAGCCAAGGCCAACAAACACAGAGAGAAGAAGACGCTCTACACGAGCATGAGACCTGGTATTTAAATACTTGAGAGGAGACTGCATGAACATGGTATAACTAAATAAAGAAATATGTAGGGAGATAAATTACTTATTGTGGAACTCCAAGAATCATGGCAACCTGGAGGTGATTGTAAATAAATAGTTCAACGCAAGGCCGGCCCTCGAGCGATGGGTATACGGTTATGTAAACGCATCTTGACGTCGTATACGTATTTGTTTCGGTATTTGTTTGGGTATTCGTTTGGGCCTGGTCGATCAGATCACATGTTGATGCCGCAGCTGCTTCACCGTCAAAGTTGTTGTCAAAGATGTTGTTCGTTCTCCCCAGCCCACTGGCTAGCCATCACTGGGTAGGTGGCATGTGCGGGTCGGTAACGGCCCTTTGCTTCACATGAGATATCCGGAAATTTTCAGAGTCAAAGCCGGGCTATCTCATGCCAGGGGCCCCCTCCCACCCGCATTGGCTTCACGCGGATCCGGCACCGTCGACTCTCACCCGAACAGCAGTAGCCCTAGTCCGGCCCTCTTCTGGTCGGGCGCGCGGGCTGGCCCGACTCCTCGAAGGATTTTTCGACGGGTCAATAAGTACTAGTAGCGCACTAAGACCTAACTTATGCAAAGTGTTTTGCCGACCGCTGGAGCTATGGTGCTGTTGGGTATATGTGGAGTGTAAGTAGGTGAGTTATGAGTATAGAGAGAAACTGGGGTTTAATTGACTCTGGCAGCAGCTACCTTACCTACTTGCACTACTAACTAGATAAGCACTTAGTTCCGGCAGGACATTTTGAGCTACCTAGCTAGGTATACTTTAATACCTGTCTATGCCAATAATTACTTGGCTAACCGTAATCCGGCCTCGAACAGCTGGGAGACACTCTGACGGCCCAATTTTACCCCTCTAACGGCGCCTCTTTAGTTTGGCGGTTTCGTGCAATCTTTTGACGAAAGGGCCGTAGATTAGATTATGGGACTGTTACCAGCTGTTATGCAACCTGTCCAAAGTAACTACCTACCAGGCAGATAGGTAGGTACCTACCTAGGTAGTTACCTATGGTCTGCTTCAAGTACAGAAGCCTCTGCCTGAAGCATGGAGTATCTCATGCTTCACAGCAGCAGCAGTCACGACGGGACTAATTATCCAACTTTCTTGTACACATTTATATACTTACCTAGATACTTTTATATATATGAAAAAAAGCAAATAACTACTCGAATAACAAGCTCAGCACAATTTCATTCACACCTTGTCCGCTGATAGCTCGCGAAGGTGACATCGGGGATCCTGTCATGAGCATAAGCGCATCGACAGCAAAATGGGATCGCATTACCCTTTAAACGGCATCGATCTCGACTTCAGGCGCTACGCACACCGATCATTAGGAGGGCGCGATGTCATCATCAACCGGATCATGGACGACCTTATGCATCCTCGCCGCGTATTGCCTAAGACATATCTCAAAACGGTCCGGTACCCCCACAACGTCGGGCCTATAAAGTCGGAGGACCGCGAGCTCGGTCTCGATATGCAGATCATGTGGCGGTTGCTGACGATGGAATGGCCCCACGATATGGAAATCACCCTACAACAGAAGATCATCGAGCTCGTCCAGCTCCATTACCTGGAATGCGACCCCTTGCTACACCGAGTGATAAACTCGTTCAGCTGGAGAGACCGCAATGCCAAGACCGCCCCCCGCTGGAAGCGTGACATGGTCGCCCGTCTAGCATGCTTCGAGGAGCCGCGTCGGGTGCAGCACCGCTTCTCCGTCTTCTCCCGGAGCAGTCAGTTGCCCTATAACCGCGGCCCCGAGAACGGGATACTTTCCCTCGGCGATTGCTTCGCGGCCGCGCCCTGGAAAGACGGCGGCCCGGTTTGGCCCGCGCCTCTGCGGAGAGAAGGGAAGCGCTCCGGCTATCTCACGATGCCCAGCCCCAACACCGTTCGCCATGTGCTCCCCAAGCGGGCCCGGAGTCTGCCGGCCGAGGGCCGCTGGGGCATCGTAACCTCATCCCCGATGTACGACCCTCGTTGGGAAGGGTATGTTCCTTATGTAGTCTTCTATCCTCTCAGATCGCTCCCCGAGCTCGACAAACTGTCTCGCCGGAGGAGCTTGAGCCGGTCACACATCCGGGCCATGTTCACGGACAAGCCCGAATGGCTCGTCGAGAGCGCCGTCCTCCCGGCCGACCCGCGGGCCCGCCCCAAGAACCCGTGCACCAACTGCGCGCAGTACACGCACAAGACGGCGGCCTGCCCGTCGAACTGCGGCTACTGCGACTCCCCCAAGCACAAGGCCCGCAACTGCACGCTCAAGCCGTCGAACCGGTGCAAATGCCGGCCGTTCCCGCAGTTCCACCGGGCCTCGCAGTGCCAGGCCAAGTGCAGCCGGCGGTGCGGCTCCCCCTACCCCCCGGGCGCGTTCCGGCACCTCAACGCGATGGGCTGCGCCCACCGGTGCTGCATGTGCGGCGCCGAGGGCCACAGCGGCGCGAAGTGCTCGCTGAAGAGGTGCCCGTGCGGCGAGCAGCACCTCACCCAGGACTGCCGCTGGAAGGTCGAGTGCGCCGCCCCGGGCTGCCGCTATTACCTGTGCCGCGTCCACTGCAAGGAATGTGCCAGGAAGAAGGGCAAGGGACCCGAGAACTCTTTCGTCGGCCGGACTTGCCAGGCCTGCCTGAAGAACGGCGTCCCGGTGTCGGCGAGGGCGCCCTGATGCCGCCTGCTTATTATCCGATCCCATGCGGGGCGGGGGCGTTGCTGGTCGTGGTGTCTTTGCGGCTTGAGATGAACCGTAGCGAGATCGTCTAGCCGCCTCGGCCGCGGAGCCACAACCACTACATCATATCCTAACCCGGACCATTCGGTATACCGAGAGTTGAGCAGGCAGGTGATTTTTGCCGTCTTAGGAGACTAGTAAAACAAGGGCGAGGCAGACAAAGTGCTGGAAATAAAGGAGCGTAACCTTACCGGTTTCGGCCCCCTCCTCTCTGAACTCTGAGATGGCCACGAAGTTCTCGGTCGTCGACCGACACCAGAAATATATCGGCTGAGTGGCTGTCAAGAGGGGCTAATGAGTCAATAGACGCTGCAGATTGCGGCTACGATTGACTATCGCATAGACAGATAGATACCTGATGTTCGATGGTGGACATTCTGACCGGTCTGATTCTGATATGAACTTCCTGCACGACTACCGCCTATTGGAAGGTAGTTTTCGACGCATGTTCTCTGGCTTGAGGCGAGTACCGCCTCGCTTGACAAAAAGAGCTCGTCGCTAAAGATGGTGGCGTGCTCCGTAGGCCAAGCTCGATTAACGACGGGTTAATAGGCAACGTTGGTGTTCCTCGCTAATAACACATTATTGTTGAAAACGCATGAGTCCGTACACAAGAAACTGGGTTCAAGAAGTTTGACTTTATTCTATGCTTTTGCTGCCTCCGGCTTTACACTCAACACCCATGTCAAGACTGCCTTTTGAACACGCCGTTTGAAGACCGTAGCTAGCATTACTCGGGAAATACAAGAGTTACCTTTTTTACACTTCTCCTTCCCACTCAAGCTAGGCTTGGAGACCTTATTCCTTCGTCGGCAAATTCGGAATTACCTTGGGTACTCCCAGCTCGGCGCGCCTTCGCGCCCGCCTTGAGCTGGTCCCATTTCTCCCTATACCGTCCAAGACTGTTGCGGGCTTTGGTATAACGGTTCTCTAGGTCCGCATTTTTGTTCTCCAGGTCCGCATTTTTGTTCATCAGGTCATCGTTTTGCTTCTTGAGCTCGTTTATCTCGTTCGCGAGCGTCTGCTCGTGAGCGGGGGGCTTGCCAGCTGATGATGATGGGGACCCAGGGCGCATCAACCGCATACTTTCCGCTAGCCTCATCCCCGAATTTTGTGACATTGACTCAAACGCGTGAAGGCGTTTACTGAGTAAGTCGATCATATCCTTCAGACTTTTGTTCTCTAGATAAAGCTCCTCGACTATATTGTCAGTGCTGCCTTTGCCTGCTCTTCTCTTAAGTGCGGGCGAGTGAGATATTTGAGATTCCCTAGCGTCAACGAAATCCTCTTCGTCGGGATCTCCTGGGAGACTGCCAATGGCCACATGAGCTGAGGCTCCCATCCTACGTTTCTCCTTATCGGCAAAGGTTAATATGCTTGCGTAAGAAGCCGTGTGACCACTGGTGGGGACTACATAGAATGAATCGTTCGTAGACTGTCCGTCCCGCGCAACGGCGCGAAGGGCTGCCTTCGAATATAGCTTCTGTAGGTCCGGTTCCGCAGATGTAGAGGAGGAATGCCTAACTCTGATCCGCTTCTGAGTTGGCATCTCGGGCGGTGGAGGTAGCCTTTGTTCTTCAGGCTGTTCCTCGTTAATCAACGGGAGTCCGGCAAAAGCTAGGGGGGCCGAGATCTTGTTTATGATACTCCCAAAAGCGCTATAAAATCTAGAGAATCCTTCATCACTGGATGTGGTCTGTGTGCCCGGTACACCCCTTGCAGATGCATCTTCAACCAATCCAGCACTTCGATCCGGAGATGTGGCGTTCGTCCTATCTGAGTTGTCGAGTATGTCTTGCATTTTAGACCGCGGTGCGGCTTTCTTTACCACACCTTCCAAGTTTCCTGGAACCTCAGTGTTGGAGACACTGGGGCTCAACGGTTGCGAACGATATTTAGAGCGGATGCCACGGGCGGAGGCTAAGTTACTGGCGATAGAAGCGCCTAAGTCTCGCGCAGGGTATCTGGGCTGCTTCAGAAGAGCTGCCTTAGGCGGCGCACTCTTCTCATTCAATGATTTCGCCGAGAGAGCTGCCGGGTCGGAAGCTCCATGACGTTCCTCTTTTTCGTCTTCTTGGGGGTTGGTCTCGGTAGAGGCTTGCGACGACGGTAGCTGCAATGGAGATTGGAGCAATTCGGATAGCCTGCGATGGTGTTGCTCGAGTAACTTGAGGGTCCGTAAGGCCTCAACAGAGCTGGTATCTTTGGCAGCATTGGCAAACTCGCCGGCGGCTTTGGTATGCTCATTGATGGCGACTGTAGTGTCTGAGGTATGGGTTGCGGTGGATGCGGCTCTCGCATGGTCGTGGGCCTTTGATCGGTCAGTTTGATCCGCGAAACATACGAGGGCAATCGAACTATACCTTGATCAGTGGTGCCGACTCCATCTTGTAGCCGTTAAAGTGTGGGTTGTTGGATAGGATGGGGACAAGGCAGACGGGAGATTGGGACTCGGTCGGGGAGAAAGAATAGAGTGCGGGTCGCGGCTACGTTGGGGGGGACGGAGGGGGGGCGATCTGGAATGTAATAGCATTGGTGTATCTCTCCTAAAGAAATGGGGTTCCTAGATTCATTGACAGAGGCGGAATGGGATCAGCATGTGAGGCGAGTTGTGGTCTTTGGAATGGTGGAAGCGAGACATAGGTGTAAGCCCGGATGAGGTACGATGACAAGCAGGTACTTGTCGGCATTTAACCTCGTTAGGTAATAATAATGTAACCGTTGCGGGGTTAGGTACCTACATTAAGCGCGCAAGCAGTACCGTGAGTGCTGGTACCGTAGGTGCTGATGCTACCTTACTGTACGTACAGTATGTAGGTTACCTACTACCTACCTAGATATGCTATGTTGACAATTATTTGTAGCTGTTGACTCTACCTGCCTGCCTAGGTACCTATCTACACAGTTACTTACTTACAGTACATAGGTACTGTGCATCACTATCCAAGTTTGGGCGTTGAAGGGGCCTGATTCTACCAGGTACTTACAAGACAGAACACACACGTCTATAGTGCAAATAATCGCGAACCTGGGAATTTCTAAGTACACTGGCATTTCCTCCCGCTGTTTATCTACACCGGAACAATCAATATCTTCCTATCGTGGGTAGTACTTGAGCTAGGCACGTAATCTTCCAGAACCTGGAGTTTCCACACGACCTGGCAATGCACTAATAAAGTCTTCCAGGGGCTCTCAGGGGCTCTCAGGGGCTGCTAGGGGTTGTCTGGGTAGTGCACCTAGAATCAGGTACCCCCACGGGTTAGACATACGATGAGCTTAGTCTGGGCTGGCGCTGGACTGGGCACAGCCATCGCAAATCTGAAGCAACGATCGAGGGGTTCTACAGGAAATCTCATAATCTGATACCTACCTCTTACTTGGGCATGGTACAGAGGCAGTGGTGATGTCACACGCGAAGACGGTAAGTAAGTCGGTAGGTAGGTACTTACTTTAGGCTACTTGCAATTGATAGATTACCCAGACGGGAATTGTTACTAAGTCATTAGTGCAGTAAAGTGCAGTTACCTAAGGTAGGTAATTCCTGCCATCCTCATTAAATACTACATCCTGGCCTTCGCATGCGGGAGGACCAATCCCGCTTTTCGACACCTCCCAAAGGCAGCATACTCATCCAAGAGCCTCCTACTCAAGATAGACAATTGCGAGTTACCTGTTGTTGCCGTGCCACCGCAGCCGTCTTATCTAGATCATACGTCGGAGATGCAGATGCTCCTCTTTGTCGCCTCATGACGACGACATAACCAACCAGTCGTAAGAGCATTCGCTGGATGGTAGGTCAGACATCTGCGCGAGCGAGCGGCCTCGGTAGGCATCCATTGGCAATTTGGCAGCGATTGACACCAACGTCCGTCCCTCTTGACATCTGCTCTCTCTTCATCGCCATTCTTGTCCTTTATCTTGAAGTATTTTGAACATCATCCATCATCCATCACCCATCATCTATCGCCCATCATCCATCGCCCATCATCCATCGCCCATCATCCATCACCATCACCATCGCTATCGCCATCGGCATCATCATCGTCATCATCATCATCACCACCACTGCCATCTTCCTCCTCCTCCGCTTCTTCATGTCCTCAGGTGTTGTGCTACAGAGTCTCGGGGGTATGCCATAAGGTATCCGTATCCTTGCCCACTGCTATACAATAATAGAAGGCGATCCATCCTATCCACCGTAGGTCCGGATTTGAGAGACCCGAATATTCCGAGCCCCGTGCTTGCGCGCCTGGGCCGAGTTACCAACCAGCGCCTGTCGCGATGGATGCTGCCGGTACTGGCAACAGCGCCAGTAAAAAGGCTGCTGCCAAGCTCATCCCCAGAAAGCTCGCGGTTGGGGGACGCTGGAAGAAGCGTCCATCTAACGAGAGTTTCGGCTCGTTAGGGAGCACGGAGAACGAGGAACATCCCCGTGGGCGCCGCCCTCCCACGCGCGACAGTGAGCCGGACGGATCCCGGCCCGCCTCTCTATTATCGACGACACAGTCCAGCGAATCGGCTGGCAATGATGACGACGTTGAGACTGCCGAAGCCGATGCCCACGCCATGCGGGGTCGGGATCATGAGTCGTGAGTTGTTTACCCTTCCTTCTTCACCTTTGAACTTTCACCTTGGACCTTGGACCTTGGACCTTGCCCTGCGCATGTCTGTCTTGCCCGATGTCTCATAGATATGCCAACGCCTCTTTCACTGCTAGTCGCCATGGCTACCCTCACCCAATTATGCATGCTGCGTGGCACCTGCACATAGTTACATAACTAACGTAACTACTTGTTACGGCATACATATTCCTTGAGGATTCAAGGGCACGAATGAGGAGCATCCATGATGCGTACTTTCCCTACCCACTGCTACTAGGTAGTTAAGATCGATTTACACACACTATCCATACATAAACACATCCATACATGCGTCTGCACACGCATCCATAAACATCTGATACCTAGTATATCCACACACACATACACCAACCACACACACACATATGCACATCCGCGCATCCACCATAGGTGCTTTACCTTTACCCACCCAAACTTCCGAAAGCGTCGCCATGATCGACCGGGTCGTCCGTTTAACCCTTTCTTCTTCTCTTGTCAATCTTCTTCTACATATTTCATCTGCCCTGTTTTGGTTCCGTCATCTCGTACCTCGTATTGCTGCTAGAGAGCTAGCTGCGCCTCGCCTGCTTTCGAGGGAACACTGTTCTTGGCATCTCAGGGCTAGCCTGGACTCCGGTGTAGACTGAGACCCATCTTTCTAGCCGTCAGACTTGCGGTCCTTCGTAGCACCCAAACCTAACCCAGCGTCATCCCGTTCCTGACACCAGGCCGCCTGCCTAGTCTTGTTTGAACACCCCCCATTTCCATGCACGTATTCTCCTCCTGGTCCAACACAACTACCTGCCTACCTTAACATCATACTACTTTTCTCTCCCTCTGTGTCTTTTGCTTCTCGTCCCTCGCCTACACGTCCATATACCCTCATTTACACGACCTTATCACCGGGGGAAGCTATACCTCCGCATTACATTCTAATTTCCTGTTCTAGACGGCCTGCCGTGCCCTCAACACATCCGTCTCAAATCGGCCATTTGACCACCTCGTCTCCTATCATTCAGTCCAATCATCTCCCCGAGGTTCAAGCTCCGGATCAACAAGATACTATCGAACGCCTCGTGCGGTCTGCCACCTTCTCCGTCGCCGCTAGCAACCAATCCCACGAGACAATCTCCGGGTCATCGACCGGCAAAACCAGTCTAAACCCTCCCGCCGACTCATCCTCACGCCGCTCAAGGTCGCCTGCTGGTAGGATTAAGGACGCCTTCAGAGGCAAGAAGGACACGAGTGCTACACTGGACAACAGGGACCGAGACGACGACCGTCAAGGCCAAGAGGCCCCGGCCAGCTCGGAGACCCAGGCAAACCCAGCAGCTGCTCCGCAACCTGATACACACGAATCAGATTTAGCATCGCGCAGAAGGAAAAGCCAACCACCCCTTGTAATATCAGTCCGCCCACATACACCCCCGTCTTCCGGTCCCGCGGGTCCGGTGATCGTTAATACTCCTCCAACCCCGGTCGACTCATCTCCCCCAATAAGCAAACACTCGCCCATCACTAATCCCAATGTGGTTGTGTCGGCATCAGGTAACATGATATCGCACAGGAGGGCGAGATCAGGTTCAGCAACGAGCATCGGCCCGAGCAAGCTTTCTAATATCGTATCCGCTCCTCTGACACCCACCCCCGAGAACGCCGTTCCACAGACGCCTGGTGCAGGCTTTTTCTCCAGCGTACTGTCTGCAGCACAGAACGCTGCTAGTACCTTAAGCAGCACTATCACTAACACTAGTATGACGCCGGGTTTAAATCGGCCCAAGTCGAATGGATCGAAGGAAATACAACCTGCCAATGATGATGGTGTTGAGGTCGAATCGCCCGCAGAGGAATTGAAGAACTCGACGATGGCTGGCCAGGAGCCTGCTGTGAAGACTCTGGGTATGGGTGATCTAAGCCTCAGTCAGCTGGGATTCCAGGAGACCGCAAGCACAGCTCCTACTCCCACGGCTTCAAAATTTGCCAAATCTGCCGCCGAGTCGCGGACACGTTCAGAGTCAGCACCAGTTGACCCGGAAGGCGTACCTACTGTTGGTGATGACACACCTGACGACTTGAGTGCGGATCGGCCTCGGTCCCTTTATGAGTACGCCAATACAACCCCGCCAGCCAGCATTTACGAAGGTGGAACCAGCGCCCACCGTACTTCTAGCATACGGAGTGCTATCTCGAAGACGAAGAGGCGCAAGCGTGGTAGTACCGGCGGTACAACAGGAACTGGAACCACTATTGGTGCCGCTATTGCTGCAGCCAACGCTTCAGTATCTCATCCTGCGGCGGCTGGTAGTGCCCCCAAACTCACCGGGTTTGCTGTGGCGAGTAAGAAACGCAATCGGGATTTCCACGCCTTATTTAAAAGCGTACCAGATGATGACTATCTTATTGAAGACTATAGTTGTGCCTTACAGCGTGAGATACTCGCTCATGGGCGACTCTATGTCTCTGAGGGCCATCTCTGCTTTAGCAGCAATATTCTAGGATGGGTTACAACATTGGTTATGAGTTTCGATGAAATCGTGTCGGTAGAGAAGAGAAGCACAGCTTTAGTTTTCAAAAACGGGCTCATGATTTCAACGTTACATGCAAAGCACGTGTTTGCAAGCTTCACGAGCCGCGATTCTACGTATGATTTAATCGTCAATATTTGGAAGCTCGGTCATCCAACGCTGCGTAGCTCACTTAATGGTGTTTCTCTCGATGGGACAGGCGGCGACAAGACCGAGAAAGTCGACGATGGAGAAGCCCCTGGGAGCCAGAGCGGTTCCGGGTCCGAAGACGATGACAGCGAAGACGACGATGACGTTTACGATGAGGACCTGGAAGACGATGATGCCCCTGCGGATAGCCAACCCACTGAATCAGGATTGATGGAAACTGACGCAGAGAAGGCTGCCTCGAGAAAATTATCCGGCGCTGCCGCACTTAACGGGGGTGCTGCTGACAAGTCAGATACAACTCCATCGTCGGCTATCGCCGACTTTCCGGGGCCTGCCACGCATGGGCCGACCGAGTGTGGTGACTCAGATGGCCATTTTGAAGTAGTAATCGGAGATGATATTCTCAGTGCTCCTTTGGGCAAAGTTTACAACTTCATGTTTGGCCCGGCTTCCGTCACATGGATGTCAAAGTGGCTGACCAACGATCAGAAATGTACCGACTTGCAAATGGAGGACACAAAGGGACTGACCAATGACAACAGGAGTCGGGTTTATTCATATATCAAACCCCTGTATGCTTCGTTAGGGCCAAAGCAAACCAAATGCATTGTTACTGAGACAATCGAGACTGTCGACTTCGAGAAATCAGTCAATGTTCTTGTCACCACGCAGACACCTGATGTGCCGAACGGCAATCTCTTTAGTGTCAAGACCAAATATTGTCTCTTCTGGGCGGAAAACAATTCAACTCGCGTCACTATGAACTGTACCATCGAATGGACCGGCAAGAGCTGGCTAAAAGGTAAGAATTTCGATCATCCTCCGATATGCCGGTAGTGTAACTAACTGTTATCAGGTGCTATTGAGAAAGGTGCTAAAGACGGCCAAGCGCAATATTGGAAAGATCTATTCACTAGCCTCAAGACCGTCGTGTCTTCTCGGGCCCGGACCACCACTCTGAATTCAACCGTGAAGGGCAAGAAGAAAAAGGCGAAGAGCAAGCTTAACCATACTTCTAAGGATTCCCTTAGGGGGCCGACTGACTCGGCATCCCCTAAGGCCAGCGACTGGGGTTTATTCGAGCCTTTGCATGGAATTCTAGGACCAATCCTTGATATCCTCAAACCAGTCATGACCGGAAATGTAGTGTACGGCCTCCTTGTTGGACTACTAGTATCAACGTGGTTCGGATTTGGTTTCAATAGTCAGCATAGGGGCATCGGCTACGGGCGAGATGTGGCATTTTCTAGCTATCCCGACCGTGTCGTGGCGTACGAAGAGATATGGAGGCGAGAAGAAGGTGTTTTATGGGATTGGCTAGAAGAAAGAGTTGGTCTTCACCGGATGAACGAAGATGCAACGCCCATCCGCAAACGAGTAACCGAACCGCGAGCGATAGAAGATAAGCTACAGGAAGAGCGCATGAGCGAGAGAGAGGTTGAGGAAGCAATAAAGGTCACAGAGGAAAAGCTTCACCTCCTAAAGTCCGTAATTGACCGTAAAAGGGATAATCCCAGGGTCAAATCCGATGGAAACGGCAAACCAACAACCAACCCCGTTACTGAGAGGTAACGGTTGGGTATTGACAGTAAGACTACAGGGTGAAGAACATCAAACAACAACAAACCCACAATCATCACTAAACCTACAATAACTAACCACACGACGCCGCGACGAGGCATATTTTGTTTGAGTACATCTTTAACTTGTATATTAACCTACCAACATCTGATTAACCGTGATATTTCACCGTCTACCCATATCATAGACATATTGATTATGCTTTTGGAGACTGATTCCCGAATTGCATTTGAGAGGTTTGCTCTTAGGAAGGTTGTAACTATCTACATACGATTATACTTAGCCATGCTGCGCAGTTTATCCAGACCCAATGTGACGTAAAACCGACCTGTAGAGTGCCTTCCGCTACGCATAAATCATAATTCATCGTGACTACTAAAAAATATCAATAACATTGCCTCCCCGGTCTAGGTTAAATAGTAAATAACAAGGGCCGCCCAGACGTAGCGACTATGGCTTCAGCCCAGACGATCAATACATTCCACCATCATTAAAGAAGGCTCCTCCCGGCACACATCTGTATCTCTACTCGGCAAGGGAAATCATTTATAACAAAAACAGGGTCTAGAAATCCCGACGCTGTTTGGTGCGCGATTCCATCTCCTTTTAGAAGGAATAATAACATTAGAGAATAGGAACCGCCTTGATGTGGGTTGCAAAAAGGTACATAGCTACCTAGAGTGAGAAGGCGTTTATTCGTATTATTAACTAATGCATGTATGCTCTCTAGAAATACGGGATAACAAACCTACCCGGGATTCCGCCTATACGCAACTTCTACTCCCGGGGAAACCTATCTATCCGTTCAAGGGTGACTGCGACAAGATAGGTGCTGCTCCCAGTCCATAACAATCCAACCCTAAGCGCTTCATATAACAGTGCTGCTAAGACCGTGAACTCAACGGAGTTCTCGTCAAGCTTCAATGCGGCGGAGAGTCTAAGTAGCCGCATCGTTCACACTCGGTTTAGTTTCTCGGTGTGCTCGCCTGCTGACAAATTCCGGCCAACTCAAAGATTGAACCAGACTGAATAACTTATATCGGTATCAAGTGACCTCATAGTCAAATAAGCTCTACATAGGAGATTGCTATCGTATGACCAGGAAGCTTCACTACAAAATCACGAATGATCTCCTGGGTATCGCGTTGCCAAAGGCTATTAGGTACAAATATCTTTATAATGCCGCCCTCGGCGACCACAAGCTAATGCTCTTAGCCATTCCAGTTCTCCACCCACTTCTGTAGTACAACTATAATAGAACTATTACTTCTCGGGATGTAGTACACAACTGATAATCTCCAAATAGGATAGTCCTTGCTCTGGTATTATCTACAAGGGCTGGATCTTTCCCGTTCAAAGCTGTCTCTACCGAGACTGCTCCTATCCGTGCTTATACTTCCATCGATGCTCACACGGAGCAAGATGGGCCACACAGAGTCGTACGTTGGCATGATCCCAGAACCCTAGTCCTTCGAACCCCATCCAACCCAGGTCCGAGGCATCACTCGCCAGATCTTGACCTCGCCACTCCTCAGATCGTCCAGCTTGTAACTCTCCTGTTTGACTTTCCTACCCCCACGACCCTGCTCCCATGCACGCACCTTCTTTTTCGTACCGTCCCATTCGGCAACAATGGCGACATGGTCTGGTTTACCGACTTCTATTGTGTATTTGGCATGCATTGGCCCATGCTTCCCTTGGAATTTAGCATTGCGAATGGAAATAATGTCACCAGGTCTGATCTCGTCGTTCATTTGTGTCGCTGCGTTGGCCAAGTTGGCATACACCAATGCGCCATATGACCGACTGCCAACAGGTAGTAAAGCGTCCTTAAGAGGCCGAAGCAAGTCATGAATAAGTGCGTGGGGTGTTCCGTCGCCGACGACTATGTCTTTTTTCGAGGCGACCGAATGAGCAAGCCGTCGCCCAAATCGCTCGTATGCTTCTTCTAATTCATCCTGCCGCAGTGGTCGAGGCGGCGGTTCGTGTCGTTGGTCTAGTTCAGTTTGAGAAGAATCCTTCGGGTCGTAATGGATTGTGATAATAGTCTGCGAGTAGTCCTGGAATAGAACCAAGACTTCCTTGGTCACAAATTTGCGTCCGTCATCGGTTGATTTCGTCTCGTTGGTCTCTGTATAGATATCCTTCCGTCCCTGGAAGACCGGTGGAACTCCGTGACGCGAAATCCACCATTGCATTGGGGTGGATAGGTCGATTTCATTCGCCATAAACCCGGCCTCTAGCGAAACGGAATGGCGAGTTGCATCTATCGACCGTCTGCCAATTGATGGCCTGAGGATATCCGCAGATTTCCTCAGAGGTATTCTTGAGCCCGTCGGTGTTAAGGGAGGCGCCCGATGATCGGTTGAAGATGATGGTAGCGGAGGTGGTGAAACGTGATACGGTGCATACTCTTCTGTCTCTTCATGCATAGGCGTACTGTGAGATGGGGCAGAGGGCGCTTGCGCAGTGTTGTAATTGTAGGGATCATAATCGTCATCGTCATATGTGTACAGAGTTGGCTTAGGCGGAGGGGGTGGAGGGGCGGCTCGAGGAATATCCACCGAAGCTCTTGAGCGTGGTGGAGGTTGGGTCGGGATGGGCGGCGGCCCAGCTCGAGGGATGTCTACCGAAGTCCTAAAACTTGGAGCGAGTGGGGTGGGAATGGGAGGTGGGCCAGTCCTGGGTGCGATGGTGCTTGGAACCGGAGGCGGAATGGAACTGGGAAATTCCGCAGCTGGAGAGCGTATTGAGGCGTTGTCATCGAAGCTCGGTCCCCTAGTATGGGCCTTCAGAGCATCCTTGTGGTGCGTGGAAGAAGGAATATCAGTATCGTAATCGCCTTCATATTCGGTCACATCCTCTTCCTCGCCGTTGTCTAGTTGGCTAGGTTCCATCGGTTTTCCGATTAACTCATCGGCAGTTGAAACACGGCTAAGCGTAGTGCTAGGGGGGTAAAGGTGGCGGTGGCCTCGACTGTAATGGCGCGGGGGGGGCAACACCGGGAATTGGGGGTGGTGGTCGACTATTCCTTCGATTTTGTAACGAGGACAAACCTGGGGAAGCCGGGGGCACCTCCTCTGCCAAGTGTGCGGCGTAATTGTCACTCGGAAATCGAGGTGAAGTCATGGGTATCGGTGGCGGCACACGGCTCCTCGGGGATGTTTCAGACTTCGGTGCCTCAAGCGGCTTCGATGTGCTCTCGGACATTTCATCATCAGACTCCGAGCCAACACTAGGGGATGCCATAGCTGGTGGTGGTGGGGGTGGGGGTAGGGGCCGAGCTGGTAAGCGATTTAGTGTATAGTATAGCAAGAGAAAAGCCTCAGAACTTACAGGCTGTAGGTATGGGGGGGTGGCGCCGGACGTTCCTCCGAAATTGGCGGCTCAGCTTCAGATGCCTGAGATATTACTAGGCTACGTTAGTATGATAATTGCACTAATGTCAAGTATATATGCTGCATTTGCTCACATTCAGGCTCTGGCTTTGGTCCATTATTCACCGGTTCTGGAGCGATCTCTTCTTCGGTTGGCTCTGGCTTTAATTCCAACTCAGTATTTTCTTCCGGTTGCTTCAGTTTCCCCATGCCCGGAAGGGCCATCATCGTCGGTACCGGGGGTGCCGTTGCTCCTGGAGAAGACGGCCTCTCGGATATCCCACTAGGGCGTCGCTCTCCCGGGATAGGAGGCTTAGGTTTCTTGACAGGAAGGCTACTTCCCATGCCCAAGACACTCGGCGGCCCAAACATACCGGCCATGCCCATACCACCACTCATTTTTGCCATACGCGCACGGAGCTCTTCTTTTCGTCTAATTTCCGGGTCAATGTCATCGTCATCCTCCTCCTCTTCGTCCTCATTAGCGACCTGTTCCTCCGGGGCAGCACCCTCGTGAGAATTTGGGTCGTCAGGGCTCTCATTATTATCATCATGTAGGGTTTGAATTTCTTGGTCTTTTGTGCTATCGCCAGCCCCTGACACAACCGCCTCGTGTCCATCGCTCTCAACAGGTACGGCGGATATGGGGACAATGCTTGAAAATTGGCCTCCCGCGGAGCGAGGTTCGTCCATAGAGTCTTTACTTGTAACATCGGCTGAATCCTTGCGCTCCAACACGGGCGATGCTAACGCGACTTGGTCCGTGACAGCCGCCTCCGGTGTACCATTGCTGCTTAGGGTTTTTTTCGGTGGCCGTACAGGTTTTTCTTTCTTCACAACGGCGTCTACATGGCGTTGAGCAGATTCTGCTTGTTGTTTCTGAAGGAGCGCGATTCTTTCTTTGAGCGTAGTGGGCTTCGGCTGCTCCTCTTCCTGGGGCTCCGAGTTCACGGCGGAATGTCCGGCTTTCTCGGCAGTATCAGCAGATTCTGCTTGTGTATCTTTTGTCTCGGGATCTTTCTCTCTACGATACACCCGTGGGACAGTGGGATCTCGTGGTGGCGGAGGTACGTAAGCATGCCGGCTTGGCGGTGGCGCAACGAAGGGCTTTTTAATGAAGCTAGAGGAGCCAGGACCAAGCCCGCTGGGCTTGAAGGGGGCTATCGGTGGAGCGGCAGGTTTGTTAAAGGCTGCAATGCGATCTCTGAAAGCGTTGCTCTTTGGCTTTACGGATACGGGCGGTGGGGAGCGAGATTGCATGGGAGATGGAGAACGAGGCTGCATGGGAGGCGGGGAGCGAGGCTGGATAGGAGGCGGAAAACGGGATTGAACCGGAGACGGAGATCTCGGCTGCGGGGGAGCATCGACGCTCGAAGAGCCAACAGGGTCGACATCTTCAGGCTCGATAGGGGCAGGCGCCGGCACGCGCGCAATCTCTGGCGGATTGGCAACAGGCACCGAAGGCGTCTCGGCCGGAGGGGATCGTTCAACTGGTGGCGGCTGTGGTATAGCCGCACGTGTCTCTTCATGGGTGTCTTCCGAGGCTGTCTCTACGGGCACCTCTTCAACCGGTTGCTCAGGGGGCGCGACGGCAGCAGGCGGAGGAGAAGAAGGCGAGAGAAGAGCAGGTTCCGCATCCTTTTTCCGAGCTCGAATTGGACGTGGCGGCGCGGTAGGTTCATACCTCTCGACAAAGTTCCGAGGGAAAATACCATCCCGCTTCACGCCGTTGTCGTCGAGGTACTCGCCCCCGTACCAGTCGGCGTCCTCTTCATCGGTAACTGTGATTATCTGGCCGATCCGAAAGGCGAGGTCGTCTTCGTGACCCGACGTGTACTCAAAGATAGCCTTGACCTTGAACGGCACAGCAGCCATTGTGTCCTAGCCTCGCACCCACGGCACGACTCCGGGGAGACAAGACGGATTGTCGAGGTCAGGACGAGGGAGTATGGAATATCTACCGCGCGAACTAGCGAGCCGACGGCCACAGCGCCCGTGGGTAGGCGGAGAGATGGGTGCCGTGCCTTGCCTTGGGAGGCAAATAAAAGAAATAGAAGGATAGAAAAATGGGCGAGTAGGCGAATAGGCGAATAGGCGAATTGTTGAAGTTGGAGGATGCCAATAGTCACGAGGGTTGAAACAATGCGGAGGGAATAATTGTCGGGACGATCGCGATGCTCAAACTCAGATGGGACGCCTGAGGCTGAGCAATTACGACAGGGTAAAGATAGCCTGTGAAAGCTCGCTCGCGGCTAGCCAAGCAGGCCGACGTCAGCGCATGAATGTGTGACAGCTGTTTTCGCCCGGGGAAGGGGGGAAGGAGAGGGTGGGGAGAAGGAGAACACTCCGACGTTGGGTGATGTATTCCAGAGGTACCTACCCCTACCTACTTGCCTGCCTACCTGCCTACCTAACTTCCCGCAGGCTGCAATGTGGACACCAACTCCGTCGTCTGGTTGAAAGGGGTGTGTGTCGGGGTGTGTGCTATACGGCCCTGGCGTATAGGCTATTTCTAGGACGAAAGAGCACCCACTTGTAGGTAAGTAACTAGGTTATAAAATAGGTTTCATGCTAGTAGCCATAAAATACCTCTAAACATACTTATCTACTAGTATTAGGCGGTTGAAAGTATGTGAGTAGGTGCCTGCTTTCGGACACTTTTAGCTACCTAGAGTAGGTACCTACACAGATCCGACACAGATGCCTCAAAAAGAGGAAAGAGGGATGTATGCCGACCACCGAGATAGTACTAGTTAGTTATGGCACAGCATTGCGATGTTCGGATGACAACAGGTGACGCCACTTTCCCCAGTAGCGTACTACTAGCACTAAGATGTTGTATTACGACGACATTAGAGGGTCCATATTAAACTACAATGACAATATGCAAAAGCATTTCTAGTTTGGCAAATTGGAATCGTTTCACACCTGCAGACTCTAGTGTATGCGGAACGCTCCTTCGCAAGCTACGCAATTCAATGCATTGTGATTGACTATTGAGTCAGTGACAATTACACCCCTAGGCATGGCCCGCTACCTCTATAAGAGGTATAGTGCCTATACCACATAGGTATCTACCTAGGTTCCTAGCCCAAAGTAGTGCATGCGGGTAATGATGCTAAGGCAGTTATGGTGTCATTTTTCATTAGGTAAGCCTCCCCATCTCTAAACCTTTGCATCCATCCCCCGTCCGCCACCTTTAGCTTATCTTTCGTCCACGATTTCTGCACAAAAATCTCCTCAGGCTCGGGCAAGCATCTGTCCTATAGACGGGCTCCCAGTCCCCCTACACTCGAGGCACAAAATGTCGCAAGAGATCAGTAAGCCCAAGAGCATTCTAAAAACCCAAGGTGCTCCCGCTCCAGCCGCGGCCGAGAAACCCGTGCCCAATCCCCGCGAGATCGCAGTCAAGCATGCGCAGATCATCCACTCGCGCCGCGATATCGAAGATCAGATCTCGGACTCGATAATCGAACTGTCCAAATTCCCGGCCACCCGCAACTCCCCCTACGATGCCTCCAACCCCGCGCCGGCCGACGTAGAGTCCTTCAAGAGACAAGTGCGCCTATACCAGCCAAGCGACTACGACGACTTGATCGAGGAGCGCAATTCCAACGGACTATGCGGCTACGTGCTATGCCCTAGCGCGAAGTCTCGGGTGTCCGGCGGCGGCACGTTCAAACTTGTAAACTTTGGTCGCAAGGACTTCAATATCATCCCTACCCGGGAGCTGGAAAAGTGGTGCTCGCAGAAGTGTGCTAAGCGAGCTATGTACATCAAGGTACAGTTAAACGAATCGGCAGCGTGGGAACGCGCCGGTATCGCTTCAATAGAGATCGATCTTTTCGAGGAGGACAAAAGCGCCGTGGCCAACAACGCCACACTCCAAATAGCGAAAGACCTCGAAAATACGAAGATTGAGACGCAAATGAAGACGGCTCAGAACGCACGAGACCTCGCCCAGGAGAGGGGCGACGCCATTAAGGACGGGAAACCATCACAACGTTCTGTTAAATTAACGATCAGAGAGAAACCTGTGAAAGCACCAGCTCTGCCAATATTGGATCCCGATGGGCAGGGTCATCTGAGGACAGAAGGCTACAAGACCACTTTCAATCCAAGCGTGCTCGACCAGTGAAGGGGACAAAGACCCTCGTCAGAGAAACATGGCGGTGAATCAATTATCTTCCGAAGACTTATAGGGTGAGAATTTACTACGCATTATGAGGCGTTTGGGCTTGGTCATTAGAGTGATACCCACAGAAGCGCAATATGATGTTGCAAAATCCGAATCGTCTGGTAGTCCCTATGATGGCATTCAATATTGACGTATTCGTCCAAGTATGCCGGTGGATATTTGACAACATAGGCCAAGACACAAAAGCAGCATCAAGGCGTACGCGTACATATCCCGGCCTTACGGGCACGTAGTCACACTGCTACGGACGGAAACCAAACTTGGCCATCAACCATCGTCATCCAGCGTGAAGCTAGAGAGTCAGGGACACCATTGTTCGAAAAATTTTGTTTTGTTGTCGTAGACCTAACGCAGGTACTATCATCCATTTAGACGCCGTGAAGCCATGATGAGCCCAAATGTAAACCTCCCGAACCCC
Source organism: Rosellinia necatrix (assembly GCA_021209875.1). Taxonomy (NCBI): domain Eukaryota; kingdom Fungi; phylum Ascomycota; class Sordariomycetes; order Xylariales; family Xylariaceae; genus Rosellinia; species Rosellinia necatrix. The sequence continues at coordinate 4,408,785 of JAGYVD010000001.1, read as the reverse complement.
GTTACCCATCCAGTGCCACAATATACATTTATCGAGGGGGACGGTCGCCGAATCGGCGCGGTCGCTCGGCGGCCTGCTGCTGGACAACGGGCACAACGTTGACGGGAATGGTGTCGAACTAGAAAGAAGCGGGACGTTAGGAAATTCCAGCCAGGGGAGCGAAGGTCTGGTACGTACGCCGAGGTGCTTGAGGAGGTCCTTGGTCTCGCCGTCGACATCGAGCTGGCCGCTCTCGGTGTTCTGGGTGAAGTCGAGAGCCGAGATCTCGGGAACGTACTGATCCTTGCGCTCTCTCTCCTCTTCCTGCAGCTTGAAGGAGATACCACGGACGGGACCACGCTGGATACGCTTCATCCTGCGAGTAGCAAATAGTGATTAGCAGCCCATCACGGATGTAGGACGGCCACGGGCGCGCGCAAAAACCTACAGATGGGTGACATAGCCGGCAATCTTGTTTCGGAGCCTGCGCGAAGAGATGATGGCAATCTCGTCGCAGACTCTCTTGTTGGTATCGAAGTCGAGGGTTAGTCGAGGCTGGTTGCTCATGTTAGCCAATTGAAGCATAACTTGGGCCCAAGCCGCATATCATTCTAGTCTTACATAGAACCTCTCGACAATGCCCTTAGCGGACTTCTTGACCGTCTTTGTGCGAACGCGACCCATCTTGGCGGCTTGCTGTTGGTAATTTGGCGGTTAGGTAGGGTGGTCGAGGGCGTGGTCGTGATGGGGTCGTAGAGATATATCACAGGGCGAGGTATACAGGAGAATTATTGGAGTTGGATATCGAGAAGCATTGTGTGGGGTGTTCTTCGGCAAAATTTATTGCGGGGTCCTAGGGCAGCCCAAAGTATAATTCTAATTGGTCAGCCCGTGTGTCCGGCTGGTAGGTCCGACCCAACCCGCATTTTCATGATAGAGTTTCCTTATCTAATCTATCAACGCCTTCCTATCCCTTTAGGTGCTGTTTCGGCATAGTGACATAAAATAAGCCAAGACCCACTATTTCCCTGCTAACGGGGAGGTACATGGCATTACTTGCTCTACCTGCAAATTTCTATTAAGAATTAAGTACCGAAATTTTTATTTAAATAATTGGCATATAGAAATCTTGGCAATTTAAGTACCTACCTCAACACAAAGGCAGCTTGCACTACCTATCTTCTAAGAGACGCTACTAGAGTAACAGACGCTCAAATGTTAGAATCTTGATGTCCATTCAGAACCCCCAAAGAGATCCAGTTAGCACCTCGATGGTTGGGCATGTACGAGAAACTATCGCAATAGTTATATTCGCTTTTCTTACAGATTCGATAATACAGGTGATTCAGCCGTGATCAAAGTACGTAGACTCCCGCCACCGTCGAGGACCGGAATCCACACATGTGTAAGCCTCATATATATCGTGCCCTACGCTCCAGGCCCACCGAGGCCATAACTTTCGTTGCTGCCATACATATGAACCCCTCTTTTTCGAGTAGGTTGGGTTATTAAATCACCAGCTAAGTTCGGTATCGAGGAATCCTGTAGAGCATTCAAATATACCTCATTCTTCGCGCCGTCCTCGCCCAGCATCTCCTTGGTCACCAATTCGGTCATATTGTTCCCGGGATCCGAGAGGTTAATACGAACTCTTCCACCTGAGTCAATAGTAGCCGAATCGACCTGATAGTAGAGTTTGGCTCCGCCGCCGCCCTCGAGCTCGAGGAACGAGAGCGGGTTCCCTCTTGGCGTGTGATGCGTTGTACGTCCAAGGATCTTCTGGTCAGTAGGGCGGTCGGTTATGAAACCTGCAATACCAATGGCTGGTTCATGAACGCCCGTCTCAACGTTCTGAGGCTTCAGTACCCGGGCCTTGACCACGGGATGGAATTTTTGAGGCCCGTAAATAGGATGGTTGTCCATAAAGTTGGGCGTTCGCAAGTACGACAAGCCGGCAGAAGGGTGCGTAATCGGCGGCCCGAGAGTACCATAGGGGTTCGGCCTGTCGAACTGTTGAGATCGGTTCAGTTTCATCGTGTGGAGGTACTGGTTTTCTGTACTGAGTGGTGCGAGATCGAGAAACCGGCTGACATATCGGTATAAGACTAAGCGATCCTGGCGTAGGTCCCTCAAATAATCAAGAAACTGGGACTCCGTAATGTCCTCGGCCACAACTTCTGGCGGTACAGGCAGTGTCTCTCGTACCGCCTGGGCTCGGGATTCTTCCGTGAGTTCCTTGGCGTATATTTCTCTCAGATAAGCTCGGAATTCGGATCGTCTCGTCCGCACACTCCTCTCTAGCCACTTATTGAATTCACCATCGGCCATGCCAGCAAGCCAAGGGCCCTTGAATTTCCACCTCTTATTCTCAGTAGCTTGCATCTGATCAGGCTCTACCGCCGTGATGTCTCCGTCCTCTTCAAACACAGACCTCGGGTGGCGGGCTAAGACGTCTCTGTCGTTCGTCTGCGCTGTCGGCACAAATATAGGCAGATTGAGTTCTTGGAACTTCTTGAGCGTCATTGCATGGTCGGACGCGGATTGAAAATCGGTGACATGCTCAGTTGAGTCCAGTTGCCGCACACGCACATAGGGAACCGTTTGTTTCGTAGTAGTCTTCAGTGGAAGCGGCCGCTTGAATCCCCAGTCGCCGTTCATCCGGGAAGATGGAGGCGTCGTGATGGTCAAATGGGTAGGGTAGGGTTTCGTAGCGGTTGCGGAATGATGCTTCGTCGCAGTAGAATAATCGGTGGGCGACGAGGGAATTGGATTCGGTATCGAGAACATACGAGATGATCTAAGGAGCGCGGCCCCAGGGGACACGCTCCGAGCCGCCATTGTGGAAGTTGGGGCCGTGAGCAGAGGTTCAAGGGCGAATTCAAGCTCGGCACAGGCTTCTAGATGAGCGATCTTGTATGGCGATAATTTCCGATGGAGTCACAATTCGTTCGATTGGACAAGCCCAGCCACAACAACAGTGGTTGATCTAATCAGCACCGCCACCATTGTAACCTGTCCATTGATTATCTACTTACCTAGGTACTTGTACTTATGTTGATAGGTACGGCGCTGTAAGTCTACTGTAATCTACAGTACCTACCTATAGTAGGTACCTGTAAGTAGGTGCCTATTACTGTGGGTATTAGTACATACCTAAGTTCCGCTAGGTACTTAGGTACTTTGGTGAGGAGGGCTGCATATGTGCTTCCAATTGTATCATGCAGAGAAGTAGCCATGTACCTACTTAGAACACCGTGAGGTACTCACAGATTCAGTTATCGTGCCCTCCAATCGGGAGTTGGTTATGCCACAGTACTACATACACCGTCCTCTCTCTCTCTCCCTCTCGAAGGTGCCAGCCAAATATCTCCCCAGATAGGTTTTCGAAGGAGCTGATATTCCGTATTGCCCTCCACGTGGGTTGTCCTGTAGGTGGAAAATGATAGTCAGTCATCCGTCTAAGCTGAACTTCTTACCATTACATCCATCCAGCCTTGTTCAACAGACATCCCGACCCCCCCGCTATCTAATTTATTTAAACACCTTACCTACAACTTGAAGCTCTTGCAAGAACACAAAGAAAAGAAGATGGAATCGATCGATCCCGCTACCGGGCAGCCTTTGCCGCCAGACGCCATTCAGCGGGTGTTGTTCATCGTTGGGACCATTCATGTCTATAATATCCCGCCCATGGTGCCGGGTAAGGGCCACGTCGCGGCCTTGGTGAGTACCTACCTAAATTACATTCTAGTCTCATCGCCGTGTTCATTCGGTTTGACTGTTCTGGTCGTCGCTGGTGGTCATGGTGGTAGTGATGGTGGTGGTAGTGGTAGGTAGTGGTGATGGTGGTGGTGGCGTTATTGCTGTTTCTGTTGCTGTTGTTGTTGCCGCTATTGCATTATACAAATCCTCAACTGTCGTTTGGGGGGCTTCATACGCTTCTCTGTGAGGCAGGGTCACCAGGCAACGCAGCGATCGCTGACTCACTACCCATAGTGGACCGCCGAGGGAAACAAGCAGCCAATCTTCACTGCACGACTCCGAGTACTCGAGACGGCCATCACCCAGGCATCTGGTGATGAGAAGGTAAAGGCGGACATCGTCCTGGAAGACCAACGCAACGGCCAATTGTTTGCCGCAGCCCCCTACACGGCAGCAGCAGTCGTGGAACCCGCCTCTGACAGTTCGCGGTTCTTTGCTCTGCGCGTCCAGGACGAGGCAGGTAGGAAAGCGACGCTGGGTATCGGCTTTGAGGAGAGGAGTGATGCATTCGACTTCGGTGTGTCTTTACAGGAAGCTCAGAAGACGCTCGGTTGGGCGCAAGACGGTCCGCCGGGCAATAAGCCCATGATGGAAAGGAAAGATAGCGCTGAAAAGCGCGACCTCAGCTTGAAGGAGGGGGAGACGATTACAGTAAATCTACCCGCAAGGTTCGGCAGACGCAAACCGCAGACTGGAGAAGACGCATCCGACACCGGCCGCTCGTCCTTCTCACTGCCCCCGCCTCCCTTCGCCGCGGCATCTGGAGGGGGATCTATACTTCCACCGCCACCACCGCCGCCGTCAACTAGCTCAAGAGCAAAGCGACTATCTGCTGCGAATCTAGGCTTTGACGACGGGAAGTTCGGCGAATTTGCCTAATACTATCTGTGATAGAGCAAATTTTGAACTTGACCGACCGACGCGTCATAACAAATTCTTTAAAACCGTAAAATGCCTGACTCCATAGGCCGCTCTGCACAACGAGGTCTCATCACAGACCCTTTCCGTTGATGCCAGTCGAAGTGGTTTTGTGGGAGTTTCGATTATTCCATCTCGGACACCGTGACTCATAGTTTCGTGGATCGTAGCGCCTCGACCCTTCTCTGTCCATCGCAATGGCCAAGATCAGCAGTCCCAACGTTGGCTCTGAGGCGTGCCCGTTTTCTATCTTTGCAGTGACTAAAAGAAAAATAATGCGATACCAAAACCGGTTGCCCCGTAGGCACAAAAGGAAAGCTCACCATCCCACGCCGGGCTTATTCTGGAGCGACGCAGAGACCACCTCTTCGGTTTCCGCTTCTTCGTGCCCGCCATATTTTGTAACCTTAGCCTCCCTTTCGTTTGTGGGTCGGCTTCAATTCTTATGCAACGGAAAGAAGCCCTTTTCGTCTTTTATCCTTGAGGCCGGTAATCGCTGCTGCTATATCATTCCTTGCGACCACGAAGAGAGCCCTCACGCCGACTTCAGTGGATGGTATAATGGATGGCATTTCCAAGACAGGCCCGCACAATGTATCGGCCGACATGATCGACCCTATCAACAAAAATATACACCATTTTGAAAACCCTCATGATTTTCACCAGCAGTTAGAACATCTCGTTAGCATCTGAGATGGGTTTGCCAAGATAGTCGGTCCCCAGGGTGTTCGAATTAGCCTGCGTCTCTGAGGTCACTAGGATCCGCTTCGGAAATCTGCGCGGCAAGGCTGAACGGAACAGATCTCTATCGAATGATATTAGCTATAAGGTCATTCTTTAGCAGTATGCCTGCCTGACAGTGGCCTCGGTTCCATCTGCGCTCCACAAGGGGCTCTTGTTGCAACGCGGATATGAAGTCAATAGCTGTTGGTGATAGCTAGCACAGTGATATTTGAATGAGTGCAACATGAAAAAATAGGCACCAACTGTCCTATCCGATTGAATATGATGCTTGAATGTCTCGCTATCCAAAGCCAGCACCCCCCATTTCGGCTAGCACTCGTCGAACTTGGGTAGTCACGTTCTCCTCCGAGACGGGCCATGCCGTCTGCGCTGGTTGTGGTTTTTGTATCCCCTGTGACACTGTATCGACCTTGCGTTGACTTATTCAGGCTGTGTTAAGATTTCGTGTACTCTTTTGCTAATGAGCATACACCGATACTTCGAGATCTAAGTCGTAGTGTCCAGGGTTTTATAGTTTATCGACTAAGGAAAGTTAGTTTCCGCGTATGTCGCTATGCTATAGGATCTCATCCATCTTTTGCGTAGCGTATGTTTCCAAGATGGGGGCCACCCAAGAATACTCCGCTTTCGAGTCGAACCTCTCTTTCGGAATTATGTCGATGTTGTGTTTTATATTCACCTCAACCTATTTTTCGGGTAAGCCTTTTGTTCTCATGATGTAACGTGGGTGGGAAAGATACCGCGAGGGACGTGGACAACACTGCATTACCAGCACTGCTGTGATCCCTTCACGATTCCTTTCATAATCTGCAGAATACGAGAGAACTCCCTTATCATTTCTGCTGTTTTCAGTAATCGCATGCCTCCCCATGTTATTGGGAATCCTTAGTTCCTGCCTCATTCAACACCGAAGCGCGCCTGAAGTTAATCTCTCAGACTTCAAAGGCATTAGCCGTCCCTCTGGTTCCCTTGACCGGGTAAAGCATCTCATTCCTGGGTACACATGCCTCTAGACGATAATTGTCGAATTCGGGTTCGCAGAAGTTAGAGAGTCGCTATATTTGATAGATACCGCAAAATCTAGGGTGGTTTAGGCAACCTTCAAATTGTAAACTCCCGCGTTTTGTCCATCCATAGTTGGCCCTCTCTAAAAAGTAAAACGTGATCCCCAAATTTTGAATTGTCGGATTGAGCCTTCCCGGAACTTGACGATTCGGGCGAGTCACGGAAATAACCTTTGCATAATGATAAACAAAGGGATAAATCCTTCGGCCGAACTAGCGATTGGGCTCATGCGAAGTCAACCTGGTTGTGTAATGCGGTCTGCAGAAAAGTCATGACAAAGCTCAGCCCACCGCTAACGGTGTGACATGCAGTATCCTATCCTGGGATGCCGCGATTGAATAACCGAAGTCCGTATAATTTATGGGCCACTCAAGTCACATCGTTACGGAGGGAAGCTGAAAAACCTGCACCATCCTAGAAGATATGGTTGCAATTGCTCCTACATGCTCCCTCCGTACCGCTCCAGGGTAGTATTGTTCCTGCTCGGCGGCTGGGAATAGGAGCCGACCGGACAACAACTCTGGAAAACAATGTATATAGCAGATCCTTAATAAGACGGTTGAGTTACAGAAGCGTCCCCGTGAGCTTACCAGGGTGGCAAGAGATCGAAACGAGGTCTAGATGTCTACGGATGAAACAAACCAGGTAAGCCGATTTAGCACTTCCGCAGGTCACGTAGCGTCGTGCTTCAGAGCGTCAGCTTCGACGCATGCCGTATTGTGGGGCACATATACGGTGAATGTCATGTAAATGCTGATCGAGTTGGGCGTGGTTATTTCCAAGTGCGAGCACCTCTAGCTGGTGATTAGCCATTGGGCTATTGAACATTACCAACGGTGCTCATTAGTTTTTTTTTTTACATAGTTAGCGCTGGTCGTTCTCTGTGATAAGGGCTAAACCTGTATACGGGAGTACCACGGTGTGTCCCGGGCTAGAAATAATGTGGAATGCCATGCAACCAGGAACATACTATCCGTGATTTCTATGGCATAAAGAATAAGACACGCAGAAGTTTGTATCACGGACCTAGAGCCCGTAAACGGAATTCTGGCATAGTGGTTAGTCTTCTATATAAGTTATACGGGCTTTCTACTTCAACATTTAGCTTCTTAAAATGTTAGCTGTATTTCGTGTTGTTCTGGTTCTGGCGACTATCAAGGAAGCCAATTTTGTCCGTAGGAACATCGCCCCCAAGTGGACTCGTAGCGCAGCTCATTTGCATGGTATACGCATCTTCAACTAGGGGAAAGCACTTACAGTTTCAAACTTATTCCAAAACGGAAGATGTCCTCCCATAGGGAGTCGAAGACCAAGGCTAAGCAGCGCAAATGGTACTAATGGGCTGGCTTTCGTCCTGCCGGTGTGTCCACGTTTTTGATTTCAATACAAAGTGAGGTAAGTGAAGTGGCTCAATCGTCTTCTCTCTCTCCGACATGAAAAATTGCCCCTGGATCTCGTAGTAGAATGACGCTATCACGTCTTCCAGCAACCGATCCAAGCTCAACGCGTCATATTTAGGATCCGCCAGGTCCAATTCATCACCGAGGTGGTGGTCATTATCGGGTTCAGTTGTAATGTCGGTAACCAAGAACACTTCATGGACTTTCGGGAAACTCTGCATGAGGACGTATTTGTTGTAGGTCTCCCAAGGCCGCTTGACGGACGGGGGGACATAATCAATCGCTAGATTGGCGATGTAGTCACTTTCCCGGATCAACTCGGCGAAGGACCTTGAGGAGTCATCGTAGCCCATAAACGGCGGCCGTGGGATATATAACGTATCCATTTCGCGGGAAAAGTATATCCTTGGCTCATGAGACGTAGTACCGAAGCACCTTATATACATTCGCAAGCTTTCACAGCGAGACTCATGACAGGCCTGGAGGACAGCAGGCACCGGTGCCGTCGTGGTATAGCGGTCTTCTTCCGGGTCGTAAGATACTTCGACAACTCGAGGATGACATGACAGCTGCCAAACCTGTAGTCGTAGCTCGGCAGGCAGGAGGGGGAACAAGGCGAACAGACTATGCGAAGGCATGATCGAGGAGGTAGGTGTCTTGGGTTCCGGGTGGTGAAGTAAATCATATTGGTGTTGCTCAGAGAAGCGAGTTCACCAGCCCAGGACGCGAAAGGTGGGTATATAAAGAAGAAGAATCCAAGACGGCGTAGCTAGATTGGGTAGCTACCAACTACGTTCCCTGCCCAAAGGGGTTGATGGGCGCTTGGCTAGTAGGAAGTGTCCCATGGGGTTGCAGTCCTTGCTTGTCATCATGTTAGTAGCACGGTGGAAGGCATCCCCATATCGGAATGTCATGTCAAGTGGACTCGCTCCGATCGGGCTAGGCATAAAGGGGCAGCTAGGATGTTCCATGATTCGCGAATGACGGCATATAGAAGTATTATATATGGGTAATACCGGATCGGAGAACACGAACAACAACACAGCAACAACAACAGGGACAGGAACAGGCCGGAGTCCTGACACGATGTTCCCGGCGACCAATTGTCGTGGCGAGCCCGTCAAACTCGAGGCCAATATATTCCAATCATGCCGAAGCGAGACTTCCCGACCAGTACCTACAGGAGACGACGATGGCTATAGCGAGGCCGCTATAGCCTCCCTCTGCCGTGTCGCGGACGGGACAGGGCGGGCGCGAGGCAGATCGTGGCTCCGCCGGCTTCGCTGACTCTGGCTGGCTTTGCTGGTTTTGGCTGACTTTAGCTGACTTCGCTGGCTGCAAAGGTTGCAAAGGTTTGTCCTCACCGGCCGGGGGCCAACGGGACGCGGAACAACCAGGCAGGCATATACCCTTTAGGTCAAGGTGTGGAGATGGCCCAGTAAAGAATCAGAAGCGTTCTCGCCTTGCAGTGAGAATCGTACGACTTTTTTTTGGAGTCGCGACTTGTTACCAATAATAACTTCAGGTTGAGGTGCCTTACAGGCCCGAGAAATTCCGTGAGCCGCAAATGATGAGATTGAAAAGGGGAGGAAGCCCGGCTCTGGTTCGCGGGCCGATCTCTGCGCGGTCTAGCGTAGACTAGTCTAGATTTCGAAACCACGAAGCATGACATTGGGTTTTTGGGGGGAGGGTGTTTTGCTATTCATTTTGTGTGTTTACTTGTAGTGTACAACGACGTTATCAACATTCTTAACATTATGCCTTAGCCTAGGTAAGACCGAAGATGCCTAGGTAGTTTAAGTTAGTAGCACCTTGGGATTGGATGAGTAAGAGAGGAGACTGCTTAAAATCTTTACTTAAGTATCCATCCGCCTAGTTACTTGTAGATACTAAGTAGGTAGTTAGGTACTTATAGGCGGCTAGAGGGAGGTAGGCACCTACCCTCTGGGGCAATGCCTTTCCAAGCTCCTTCCCTGCACCTGGCAGGGAGACGGCCCTACAGCATCTGCATGTCTGCATAGACCAACGGTCGGACCGGCTTGCAGCTGGCACGTGGTAAGGTGGCAAGGGCTCAGCCCAAAGAATTTCGCCTAGTCTTGGCGATGGATACGGTAGGTAATCCGTCCGATCTCTCCTGTCTGTCGTGTGTCGTGTTGTGGAATGACGGCTGGCATAATTGACCAAGGTTCGTCCGCAGCAAAACCAAGGTTATCAGGGTTGATCGATGTGCCGTTGAAGCTAGGCTCCAGCTTTAAACAACCGCTGTGCTGCCGTCCGACTGTGCGCTATTCACACGGCCCTCTGAATCTGCCCTCTACTCCCTGACCTCTGCCCTCTGCTCTCTGCCCTCTGCCCTGTATCTGACATTGGGACATCGGTGCATTTAGACATTGGGACACTGGGATAACTATTGGGGCATTGGGGCTGAGAAGCTGCCATGCTCAGGAGGATGCCCGGTATAATAGCATCGGCCTCGTCGGCAGCCCTTACTTTCGATCTCGTCGCTCGTTGTTCTGTACGTGGCTCTCCACTTATAAATACAGTGTCACTTACTATTATGACCAATGCTAACCTGTTGTTCTGTGTAGACGACCAGGGCCCGGGCTTCCGTTTTGACTCTTCCTCATGGCCCTGTGCAGTTGCCCATCTTCATGCCCGTCGCGACCCAAGCATCGCTTAAGGGCCTAACCCCAGAGCAACTCGAGGACACCGGTTGCCGTCTCTGCCTCAACAACACCTATCATCTTGGGTTGAAACCTGGTCAGCAAGTGCTCGACGCGGTTGGCGGCGCTCACAAGTTCCAGGGATGGAATCACAACCTTCTGACGGATAGTGGAGGGTGAGCCAACCCTGCCGACCTATCCATCATATTATAAACGTCCCCCGTGAAATTCTAATTGTCTTTTTTAGGTTTCAGATGGTTAGTCTCCTGACTCTGGCTAGTGTTACGGAGGAGGGCGTCAAGTTCCTCAGCCCATATGATGGTACACCCATGCTCCTGACACCGGAGCATTCCATCTCCCTGCAAAACACCATTGGCAGCGATATCATGATGCAACTCGACGACGTGCTCGTCACTACCTCTCCGGATCATAAACGTATGCGCGAAGCTATGGAGCGCAGCGTTAGATGGCTTGACCGGTGCATTGCCGCGCATAAAAACCCTGATACACAAAATTTATTCTGCATAATTCAAGGCGGCTTGGATAGCGAGATGCGAAGAGAGTGCTGCAAAGAGATGGTGGCTAGGGATACGCCAGGAATCGCAATCGGTGGCTTAAGCGGCGGCGAAGCGAAGCCCGACTTCTGTCGCGTCGTCAAGACGTGTACTGAGCTCCTTCCCGAATTGAAGCCTCGATACGTCATGGGTATCGGCTATCCGGAAGATCTGGTTGTGAGTGTCGCATTGGGCGCTGACATGTTCGATTGTGTTTGGCCTACCCGTACTGCTCGTTTTGGCAGCGCCATCACGAGGCACGGCGTCGTCAAGATCAAAAGTTCGGAGTATGCAACCGATTTTGGCCCAATAGAAGAGGGATGCGGGTGCGTTTGCTGTAGGAAGGGCGAGGGGGGCCTCGGCATTACTCGAGCATTTGTCCATCACAACGTAGCAAAGGAGACTGTTGCCGCGCATCTCCTTACCATACATAATGTATGGTATCAACTCAACCTTATGAAAGAGGCTCGCGAGGCCATTATTGCAGACGAATATCCGACTTTCTTACGTCGATTCTTCGCCAACATATACCCCAACAAGGCCGATTATCCGACGTGGGCTGTAGATGCTCTACGAGGTGTCGGTGTAGATCTCCTCGCTGATAACAACAATATATGAGAAATGATCACGAACTCTATGCCTAGCCGAATGCGAATATTGTTCTTCCCATCATGCCAGCGTTAGTATTTATACTCTTTTTTTTTAGATACGGCGCAACCCGAGGATGCCCGGGGTCGACCTACTCCAGCATTAGTTTTGTATAGAAAGGTGTGAGCTAAAGCATTATTACCATGGTCGATTTACTTTTCAACCCTAGCGCATCGCACAGACTGAGACAGTCACCAGACAATTTTCTCTCTCATTCAACAGGCTCACCCTAAAGTCAGTGGTGATACGAAGGCGTCTCCAAATCTTTAATGCAGTGGTGCGGCGAACCGAGCCGCTTTTGTTCCCTCCAACCATTCTTCCGCCGGTTCTCCATTTTCTTCAGAACAGAGCTTTCAAACACCCCAAACCTGCAGCAAGCCGTCGACCGTGTAACAGACGAACCCGGCACGGCCTACGTCGGAGGTAGTTCATCTAAAGTGGTACCGCTCTGTGAAGTGTGGTCAACGAGGGCCAGTTCGCTTTATGTGCCGGCTGGTGATGAACTTAAACGTCAATAATATCTAGCTTCTTCTATGAAGCAACTAGATCTATGGACCATAGTTCATCCAACTTTGATAACCCAACCTCGATCCCAGCATCTAAACACAGTCTACAATACCCTTAACGAAGCCAGAAATGTTGTTACATAATCCACAATCACTTCTTTAGTTTTCGCATCATTATCGTCGCTTGGGAATCCTGAATTTTGAAATCCATCATCTTGACGCTCTTAGGTCGCGTCGTCCTGCTCGGGGGAAGTTTAATATCGAACTGGAGAATGATGTGGGCGAGCAGCATCTTGGATTCGAGGGAGGCGGCGAATCTACCGGGACAGGCATTTCTGCCGTGGCCGAACCCTATATGAGTGCTGTCTGTGGCGGCATAGTCGTAGCGAGAAGCTCCCACTTTGTGCGCCATTCGCTCGTTATAGTACCTGAACCCGTCGAATTCGTATGGATTCGGCACCTCATCCTGCGCTGGCGACGTTGTGGCGATACAGACGTAGGTGTCCTTGGGCAAGACCAGACCATCATGCAACACAATCTTTTCTTTAGTGATTCTTCGAAAAGCAACTAGAAATCGTTAACCCACGAGGCCTGCTAGGGTAGTATGTTTTTAGGGGTCTTACGGGCGCTTGGTGGGTAATGCCTTGATATTTCCTTGATGAAACTGTCCGTTTTCAACATACGGCCGGCCGACCGCTTACCCCATCCTCCATCTTCCGCAAGTACCTGCCTCATCTCTTCACGGATAGGCTCGATATACTCTGGCCTCTCGACGAGTTCGTACATGCAATTCATGACAACCTCAACAACCGATCGTATCGAGCCCATTATTGTATATACAAACCTGTTGGCCAAGTTATCCGCGGTGTACTCCTCGTCTGTGGCAATGTCCATCATCCATTGCATCACGTCGTTCGGCTTCTCGTATTGATCAGAGGTCATTTGGCCGCGTGAATTATACTTCGCGTCGATGGCCATGCGCTCTTCGATGAGTGGTTCCAGGAAGTCGTGTAACTCCTCCATGCATTTCTTGAGGCGCTTGCGTGCCGGAATCACCGCGCCCAGGAGAGGGTGAGTGAACCGTGGGAAATTCCGCATTAACAGAATCGTGTGAAAAATAGCCATCACAAGGTCAAGCTGAAGCTGGAGCCATCTTTTGTCTCGGCATATGGGCACTCCTAGGAATAGACGAGAAGTGATTCGCGCCATGAGCCTATATATATAGGGAGATAGCCTATGCTCGCTCCATTCCTCTATGTCATACACATTAGTGGCGTGCGCATAACGAAAGCGAGGAAATGACAAACCAGTGATATCTAACGGATCCTCGCTTGCTGTGATTTCAAGCTCTTCTTCAATGTGCTCCACAAGCATGTGCAGTTGCGGTGTTAGCTTGGTGTTCACAGCGTGATGGCCTAGATAGCGCTTTAGCAAGATATCCGCACCCGTGTAGGGGCCCATCATGTCCTAACCAAGAGCTATCAGCGTGCTGAACAAATAAGGAGCGTATTAGTACTAACATTCACGATCGCTTCATTGGATGCGAGGCGATCATCCGTGAGATTCGCAAGCTCATCCACATATTTTCTCGGTATGATAGTGATGTTGGATTCTGGTCTAACTACCGTGAACAGGCCGGACGGAACCTTTAATGTTATTAGTTCGGTTGATAGCCCGTGAATTTCGCAAACGTCGGCGCAAACGTACAGTCTCGCAACCCTTCTTGATGATGCCCCATCCCGAGGAGTAGAATCTATACCGCGTCACCCATCTTGGCTCGAACGGAAACTTGGCTCCGACAACCGGGGCCTCGCGCAGCTTTCGGTAGCGGCTCCCAAGGCCTGGGAAATCCCCGGCTACGATATAAATTAGAACAAGGCCGGCTAGGAAGTAAACTAATAGACCAGAGCCGGCAACGCCTTGCGTCGTCAGTTCTGGGTCTACCTGCCAAGACATCGATCGGTACTTCGAAATTCTGGATCGGACTGGGGTGCGGCCAAGGTGATGGCGCCAGCAATGGCCACCTTGGAACCGTTAGAATATATATATATATATATATATGTACTGGTATAAATGTCCAGCTACGGAGCTAGCTGCATGTTTCACACATCGCTGCCTCCTGGATCTTGGACCTTTCAACAGCATTGCAAAATTACTTGTATTGATATCTGTTCATTCGGAACTACCTCATGCAGTAATTAGTTGTCGTTTGATTCGGGACTGCCTTATGGAGAAACTAGGTTAGTGTAGTTAGGCGCTCTCTCATGCTAAGCAAGGATGCAACACTTCAAAATAGTGTAGATGGGCATCCATCAGGTATGTGCACCATTTCCCCTACAGCTCTGGGTAGTATTTATCTCCCTGCTATCAGGTAGGCTAAGGAGGTAAGTGATGAACCCATCGTGCTCTAGATAGGCACTGCATGTGGGCACCTACAATTCCGTTCTCATTGTTGAAGTGAGCCGGGCCGGTCCACCTTTATCCATGCTAAGCTTTGCGCCAAGGAAACGCCCGACTTATGGTACATACCTACTCAACTCGAGGCACACAGGTCCCGGAACACGCAGGATATGTATATATGTATGTATGTATGTATGTATGTATGTACTCATACGCCGCCACGTAGCGCGACGCGCACGATATTGAGGCATAAGGCTTCGATGTTGTCTCATAATATATCGGAGAATACTTGAGTCGAAGTGGCTATGTAGATACATGTCGTTAAATGACTAGGGATTAAGAGGTCGTCGCATTGGCCTTCGATGTCTCTAATGACTAATGACGGCTAGATATACCTACGCATTGCCGCCGTGGTTTTTGCAGCGAGCACAGCAAGGCATCTATCTATTTGCTATCTCCGTGAACAATCATATATGCACACACACACACACACACATATATATAGTAACAATAACGCGTTCCCCAACCCCCCCTTTCTCTGAGCCAACGCCCCAGAAATCAATAGGATTATTGTAACTTCATGGGGACTCTGAGACGAACAAGCACCCAACTTATTGCAAATGTTTAGTACAGAGTTGTTTTTATTATATAACTAAAAGCACGACTAGATCCCAAACACGGATCAACGTCTATATTTGTAAGAGGAACAGTTTTGCACTAGTACCGAGCACATACACCCACCGTATTTGCATACGTATATGCGGGAATACAATTGCCATTATTACTGGTTGTTGAGCTATGCGGATGGGATTGCAACGTTTCCCAGAGCACCCTCCTGACCAGCGAGGAGATACAAGTCTAAGGTATGTTGCTGATTATTAGTCACAACCTTTACACCAGGTGGGGTCCGTAGGGTGATGCAGATGAAGGCAAACATCTTTTGTGAGCAGCCTAGCCGTGGTGCGGTCGGAGCCTCCTCTGTTGGGGGATTCCCAGAACCGTGTAGCCGGCGCCGACGTATAAATCTTCCCCTCCCCCCTCCCCTTCCCCTTTCCCCTTTTGCTTCACTTTTAACCCGATCAAGGCGTCATTGGGATCTGGGTCGAACTTGCAGCGATAACATAGAAGCTCGACCTGATCCCGGGCTAACATGGGAGAAGATAGGCGAACCCGTCGCCATTGTTGCTCCCGTGTTGCATCATAACCACATCACGCCAGCCCATGACAGATCAATATTGTCCAAGCGTCGCGCGACGTGGTTAGAGGAAGATCCTCAGGACCCGCTGGTCCGCCCCGTCAACCCAACCGACGATCACTTCCTCGCGGCCCAATCGGCTCCCAGGCATCGACCCAGAAATCGGAGGTAATCGATCGTCCCGAACTGGCCCCCAATATTGCACCCTTCAGTACATTTCGGTATAGCCATAAATGCGGGTCTGGAGGAGCAGCTATGCTAACTCGCCAAAAGAGAAATGCACGAATTGTATTATGGACCAAACAGGAATGCAATATTCAACGGCTCATAGCTGTCGATTCACCACCGTCTGGCCACACCTACTCAGCTACCCCTCCATCCATGAGACGTCGGGCTGGCACACCACACTACGACCAACCGCTTCCGACCCCAACCAGTCTCTTCCAACCCTCATCAACCCAAGCCATTTTACCACGCCGCAGGGTAACCCCAGCTTGGATACATGGTATTCTGGCTTGTGTTTGGTGGAGGCTTGGGGTTACTTTTAGAGCTTTGGTTCCGTGGCAGTATTAATTTGTACATGTAGCGAGGGTGCTGGCAAGCCTACAAGATCTTGCCCGATCTCTTCCTCCCGAGCAAAGACAATCCCATCCCTTGTGCCCCTGTCTCACTAGGATATTGGGGCTGATATCCTATAGGGACCCAACGCGTCTTGTGACAAGGGGCCACTGCACACTTGATTACCCAACAACAACAATAAAATCTGGGCAAATGAGGTACAACATTTTTTAGATCTCCCTTCTCTTCTGGATTTTCCATCCTTCCATTTTTATTTTCGGTCTAGAAAGTTCGAATGTTTAAGCGTGTTTGATAGTTTTCAAAGGTAACGAAACTATATATATATAATAGCTCCTTTCTTTATTTTTTCCTGCTTGGTGGTGATCTATCGGGCTCTCTATAGTCATTCTCGGCATCTAGTTGCTTGCATCTATTTTAGGTACCTACCCTTATCCGCAATAGGGTGGGGCCTGGTTCGGGTAGCCGCAGGCGGGTCACAGCCCATGCTAGACGTATTCCACCAAGAAGGGTATGCAAAAAATGGGTTTGGTATTTTTCCTAAGTATAATAGCCGTCAAGCAAGATCAATATATTATATGATATGGCTGTATCCGCTACCGAAAAACGAATGCGACAGAGGAACCGGGACTGCTGCTCATTAGAAGCCATACCTTGCGACAAACTCAGTAACGTGCTGAGTCTTGATGGCAAAAGTGACTGCTGGGGAAAATTAGCGACGGCGGAATAGCGCTCTGGTGCAAATGAACTTGGTGATACTAAGCCTGTGAAACATCTAGCCACGAAGGAACGGTGCTCATTATTTGCTTAATTAACAATCAAAGCATCCAAGAAGACATTTTAGCGATAATGGGGGTATAAAAGTTGTGCAACTTGCGTACCTAACCTCGGTAGGTATTGCTCGATAATGGATGCGCAATACGCCTAGTACCGTTAGGAAGGCTAAGCCCTTGAATTTGAACTCCTGAGCCTAACATTATTTGTCGCGGATTTATACAGTGAAGGTAAATGAGGGGTTGGAAACGTGGGACGGTATGTATGTGTGTTTCATAACATTCGTTTGACAAAATAGATTACCAATATCATGATTTTACCTGCGTAGCGTAGGTAGATCGATATTGGGTAGCTAACCTAGGACGTTATCTCCTCTCCATTGACAAAGTTGCACAACTACGTAGGTAGTAAGTATGCAGGCATTCGTTCAGGATGTTCTATGCAGGGTCCTTCAGAGATCCCTGCAAATGGGGCCATGGGGAAGTGGGGGAAGCCAAGCTTTATTGGTGGCGGTCGTCTGTTGCAGCATTTTACCCCACGCCTTAATTTACTTAGGCACTCCGGTCTTTCCTGGCCCTCTCCCCGCATTGGCTTGCCTAACGTACGCACGTTGAACTGTCGCATATTTCTTTGTTTCATGTGCGGTTCCGGCAGCAAGGTTCAAACTAACTTCTTTATTGGGCAGGATCAACACGGAACATCTTTAGCTTTGTCGGTGCCTCTTCAGTTATCTAGATTAGATGGTGATCAGTCCAGCGGTTACAATAATTTTTGTCGCACCACTTCGCAGCAGATATCACAGCTCTACTCACCTCTAACGCTCGCCACGATACAAGTAATCACAAACCGGAAAATATAGCCATGACATCCACAGCATCCCAAGCCGCAAAGGCGATGACGAAGCTGTCGCTCGACCCCGCACTGTCGGCCTCACCCTCATCGAAGCCGAAAGCAAAGCCCAAAAAGCAAGTCGTCGCCGAATCCTGGGAAGACGAGGACAGCAGCAGCGCGTCCGAGGCCGAGACGGAACCCCCGACGCCGTCCGCGCAACTCGACGGCGGCGGCAAGAAAGACGGCGTCGCCGCCCCGCCCCCGACGCCCATCTCCCCCTCCTACGGGCGCCACGGGCCCGACGGGGGAAGCGGTGGCGGTGGCGGCAACGCCCCCTGGCTGGCGAGCGCCGCCGCCACTGCCACCACTAGCGGGGGTTACGACCCCCGGGGCGCCCCGGGCGACGACGGGGCGCGGCGGCCCGAGAAAACGGACGCCGTGGCGCGGCGGATGATCGCCAGCGCGCTGGGCATGCGCGCCCCGAGGCTGACCGAGGAGCAGAAGGCGTATGATCGCGCCGTGCGCGAGAAGGAACGCAAAAAGCGAGAAGAGGATCGCGAGGCTGAGCGGAATCGGGCGGAGGAGATAGAGAGGGCCAAGACTGCCATGTGGAATGATTGAGCTGGCTAACGGCTTTGAGCTTGGCTAGGAATCACCTCCGCTCCCCCCTACCCCCTTCCCCTTTTTGTCCATGTGACGGGATGGGAGCACATAAGTTACTTGTGGATGAATAGCTATATTGAATATGGCTTGTATAATGACGTCGGTTTAAAAGAAGGGAAGGGGGGATTACTTAGGCGCTTGCCCCATCGACATCGTTTTAGGAGACGCCGCGGGTTTTCTCTCACATTGTTTGGCATTTAGGGTATCTAGTTCTTGGAAAGCGATGAGTGTCGACGTCGCATGGATTACGAGATATGCTTCTTGAGGTTGAATTTGGCTATTCGGCCTGCATCTGGATCTGGGACATTGACGAGACTCGCTCATAGCAAGGTCCCATTCCTAAATAACCCATTTAATAATGGCTTCAAAGGGTGAATGTCTCCCTATAGTTACAAGGCTGAAATTTGTATAACTAGGCACGTCTACCGTTTTTAAACCGTTCCAAGGTGAATATGTTGCATTACCCAGCTTCTCATGCATTCGGCCGTTTAAATATACATTATAATGTCGTGGATTATTGTTTCTACGCTCAAGTCGGTATCTATGTTCTAGTTCTTATATGTATAGTTTGGAGTGAAGCTTGGTGCCTACTGATCACTTAGAAGGCTTTGTGTCTCCTTTAACTTCATGCCGGTTCTCTGCGACTTCTTCGGGGTCTAACGCCAGAGGAGACCTTAAAGGTACGAATGGCCGGCCTTTCCACGTTAGCACGAGACGCTGCGCGACCCCATGGCGATCGTCGTCCGAGAGCTTCACCGTAACGCCCATGCCCTCGAGACCTTCTTCCTCGGCCCTCCGGTTCCACAGCATCTGCCCAAGCATGCCATCCCTAGAACAAGATACATAGCCTATAGGCCAGCGACTGTTCGCCAACGCGTCCCTGATACCCTTGGTAGCCGGACGCTGGGTGACGAGGAGCGCCAGAACGCCGGAGCCGCGCCATCCCGGGGGGGCGCCCAGATACGCACCCTCGAGCTCGCGGATGTGCTGCGGACCAACCCTGGCGGTCTTGGCGGAAGAATATGCCTTGCATTGCAGCAGCACGCGCATGGGGAGGTTCTCGGGCGTAGAGGGCACGCTCCATGTCCCCAGGAGGTCGATGCCCCTGTCCGACTGCCCGCCGACACGCCGTAGGTCGAACCCCAAGGCGCACAGAGCCGAGGTGACGCTGTACTCGTAGTGCGTGCCAACGAACACTTGGGATTCCACGTCTAGGTTGATGCGCTCCGCATACGCAATGTACGAAGGAAGGTCATTGTGCTGGTCTTTGCTGGGCGCCTCCGGGTAGATGAGCGTGCCTGAGGTAAATGGTCGTGTTAAGGGCGGATGTGGTCCGTCGGCACGTACATGGTTACCGTAGTGCCCCTTGAGTAGTGACCCTGCCCTGCCTCCAGAACGAACTAGATACCGCCACATCCCACATCGCCTGTTTACTAGTGGATGCGGGCTAGGCGACAATTTGAATGTAGTAGAATTAAGTATTTGTGTCAAGTTGGAGATCTCCTGCAATGCGGTGTTGAAATGGATGTTATATACGTGAAATTTTTTGGCCAACTAAGCCTAGAAATACAGTAGTTATACTGTATAAGCAGCTACCGTACCTACTACCCCTGCTATCGCATCGCGTGAACCCCACCTCTAGTTACTTAAGTAACTTAGCAAAGTAGTAGGTACTAGGTAGTATGTTAGGCAGGCACTTAGAAGGTGCTGTGACCTTTTGCAGCAGTTATTCAAGTCCAAAACACCTCCAACTTACCTTACCTGGGTACTGTACTGAATACATCAAATTTCCGACTAGAGTCATTTGGACAATTCCTGAGATTCCTGCTTCGCTTCTGGACCACTTCACACAATGGGTGATAGGCTCACGCAGTTGCAAGACGCTGTCGACCAGGTTCGTGTGCTTGGGAATTTCTTTCGCAACGACAATGGTCGCAGCGGCCAGGAACCGGACTAACCAGCGAGTCTTCTAGCTTGCGACGCAGTTCATCGCATCTATCAACTACATCAACCAGCACCACAATCTCGAGACGCTCGGCCCGCGAGATCAGATCGTCGTAATCCCTAAGCAAGAGGCAGACCAGCAAGAAGGTGCGGCATCTCGGTTCCCCCATCCCCCGCTCGACTGTTCTCGACAACGGCCACGCCGTGCGCCGTGTCACCGCCCGCGGGCAACACAAATACGCATTTCCCTGCCACGCAGCACGACTAACACACAGGACTGAGCACAGTGGACCCGCATCCCGACGACGTCTTCCGAGCCGCGCAGGTCGAGCTTGCCCAGGACCTCATCACGAAGGAGCAGCAGATCGAGCTGCTGATCTCGATCCTGCCGGGCCTCGACAACAGCGAGCAGGACCAGGAGCGCAACATCCGCGAGCTCGAGGAGGAGCTCAAGGTCGCCGAGGCCCAGCGCCAGGAGGCCATAAAGGAGCGCGAGAAGACGCTTGCCAAACTGGACACCGTGATCCGCAGCATTCGGCGGCCGTGATGCATACCGAGCCTATCACCGGGGCGCGACGGGGGCGAGATGGCGCATCCCGTTCATGACGGGCGCGCAGGGAGGGCGTTGCGGAGCTATGCGGGGAGAATGGGATTTTGTATTTCTACGATACCCACAGCGACGGTTACAGGAGGCACTGGCGTTTCGAATAGCATTACATAATACAAGTTTTGGTTTCGGGTGTGTTTGCTGGTCGACGATTCTGCTTTACGCTGGACTAGATGATACTGGGTATGTGAACTGAGTAGTCTCTATTCTGGTCTTCTTAAATCTACCTATATTCGGGAGGCACCCATTTTCTCCTCTCAACCAGTTGTGCTGTGGCGCCTATGATATGATGTGTTCTCCCTAGATATCAAAAATACGAGGTTGGCTCCGGATTTAGCTTCATGACTTGAAGAATTGCGAGTAGATGGTACGCAATTCTTCCAAAGTCTGAATTTGATATGCTGATGCCTGGGTTTCCGGCGCTGGCACTCCTTCTTCTACCAAGTGAGCGGTTGTCCAGCCAAGTTTCTGCGATGTAACGCAGTTCGCATGGGAGTCATCTACAGGGCAGGATTAGTTCTCGGTACCGCTAGACGTGTGAAACCCCCGCCATCAGAGAACTCACCGACAAAGTAGCAGTCCTCGGCCCGCTCCACTCCCGCCTCCCGCATGGCCTTCGCATACATGGCCGGCTGCGGCTTGCACAGGAACGGGACCCCCGAGTAATCGCAGTACGTCAGGCCCTCGAAGAGATCCTCGATCCCCAGGAGCTTGACGACCCGCCGGGCGTGGTTGACGTAGGCGTTCGTCAGGAGCCACAGCTTCACCTTCGACTTGTCGATGTCCTCGAGCATCTTGCGCAGCTGCGGGTTCGGCTTGATGATGCCCTCGAGGGGGAGCGCGTCGTCGACCTGGGCGTTGTAGTCTAGCGGGTCGATCTGGTGGTATCGGACGAGCCCCTCGATGGCCAATCCGTAATTCTTGTAGTACTCTGAGTGCAACCGTATGGCCTCCTCCTCGGACAGTCCCAGGTGCTTTTCAAAGTACTCGTCTATGAGCTTCGCCATCATGTCATGGACCTTGCTACCTAACGCGAACACCATTAGTACGTCCGCGCCTGATCAGACTCCTGGTGAGTGAGGCTTTACTCCTAGGGTATAGACAGTTGTCTATGTCGCTATGAGCTGCATTAGTATAACGTTTGGGTCGCGGGGCTAATAGTATCTACGACAACTCACAAGAACAGCACGGGTCGAGATGAGGTGGACTCGTCAGGGTCCGTTGTGTGTGAACCCATCGCGATCTAGAAGTAGAATTATAATATAGCTGGGTCAATATCCCGATTTATAGAGGGCGAGAATCGAGGCAGTATCCTCACGATTCTCACGTCCTGACGTAAATTATAAGTAGAAGAACGGCGTTTGAGAAGGTGTAAGTTATTCTATATCGTGCATGGGGGTCAGTCTCTTGATCTGGGGTAATACTGTAAGTAGTAGGCGGGCGATGCTTCCAACACCGCTTGAGTCACCGGATAGAGGGGGTTAATTGTGAATGGCCCTACCCAAACACGCACTTACTAAGCAGCTCAGTACCACTGCTCTACCAGTAGGCAAAGCTACCTTGTACCTAAGGGTGCTATTTTAGTAGGTAGTACCTACCAAACTACAGCAATCTAAATGGATAGCTGGCTAGGTCAAGATGCGGGTACGTACGAGTGATAAGTATCTAGGTACCTATACCGTCACGAATCAGCTACCCAGAACTGCTTCAACTACGACACTACCGATGAACCTCACAAGGCTGGTTACAAACACGAAATGGTAGAAAATAGGAGATAAAATGCCATCTAGGCGGCTCAGGCTATTGGTATTTTATCATTTAATAAACTATAACTGCCTATGCTAAAAAGATACCCTTACATACACATTTATTAAGCGTTAGAACTTATAAGCGGCAGCCCAAGTGAACATCCAATGTACATATTGAGGTAGTCGCACTTACATGGATAAACTCTTCACATTCAATGGCGAGATTCGGTATTCACTCTTACGTCTATTATCTCCATACCATTACACAAGATGCTTCTCACATATGAAACTGCTACTTCTTCATTGCGCGTTGAATTCCCAATAGCCGCCAGCAAATAATAGTACCACCCAGGTTTGCCTTCTATTCGTTCTATGTCTTTTGTGGAATAAGTTCGTGCATCGCAGAATCAAGATGGAGTAGAGTGTGCCATGCCATATATCCATCTTTACATCGAACAGACGACCCTCGGAGAAAGTTCTCGGTAAATCTAGGATCTAGCTAGGACCCAGCCACTCGCCTTGAGATTCGAGCAGGTGTATCAATTCGATGAGCCCACTAAGCTCTATGAATAAAGGCACAGCTAGCTCGCTCCTAATCCTTCCAGTTGGAGATGCAGCTATATTGTAATGGCCATACTGGAATATAAGCCGCTAGGTTGAGAAGACACAGCTCTAGCCATGACTCCGTCCCTCACACCCCAGAGGCTTAAATACCAGTCACGTAGATAAACCCAGTAGTAAACTGCTGTCTTTAACATGGTAGGCTCACTGGGATCCCCCTGTGATCGAAAATGAAAAGTCTTTGAAGCGTATCCGTGGTAAGGGAAAATAAATTGTATCTTGCTTTCTCGGAAATCTTCGAAAATGCTTGCCTACAAGCTAGGATCTAGTCAAAGCGGCCTTGAGGGACTGGATTTACATAATCGTCTTAAAGTCCTTCATATTTCGTTTCTCACATACATGATTCCATCTAACAGTGCTGGCATCACCTTTCATACGTACCCAAATGTATTCAATATCAAGAGTCTAACTAAGCTCATCAAATTCTAGTCATCTAAATCTCGATGTTCATTGCTCCCTTATCATCTATACGTCGCTTTCGCCTAGACTGACTATAATTACCGATAGATAGGGCTTGAGCCCTTGGAACTAGCCTGCGCCTTAAAGCGATCCCTGTTCTGTACAGAACTCTTGGTGTGAGAATAATAAATAGACGGCTACTATTAGGCAGGTTGAGTCTTGCATCGTAAACCTTGACGAATTTGCCCAGTACTTCTTCGTCCTATGGAGATGAGGTGTCCGGCTTCGGCTTCTGCTGGTCAAGCGTCTGGCGTTTCTATAATGTGTATAGTTTAGGCCTTGATAACACGCGCCTAGGCCATCTACAGCGGTATGCTTTGAGAACGCAGCCCCATCATTTGTTGAGAGATAGAAATACCACCGGTGATGTTATCAGTGAGCTCTCTGGAGAGATTTGCAGAGGCATCTCTGATGCTAGACGAGAAACTGGCCCAAAGCTCTTTTGTCAGTGCAATTGCCTTTTGAGCGAGAATATAAATGATCATTTTCCAATTAGGGGCTCGCTAACCGGGGATTTCCAAAGAGAAAGTTTTGTTTTCCCAGAGCCGTCTAATTCGGAACCTGGCCGCCCTCTACGCGTAAGATCACCATCCTCCGCGCAGTGAAGATCACATAGTGCAGCCTAAGAATATAGCGCGGCCCCGTACGGTAGTTGTATCGATAGCATTGCTATTGGTGTGTACCCCAAAGGCATGTACTGCCGCTTCTGGCCAGGTCGATGTATATACACTCACGCACGACGCATGGATATACGGAGGGCCAGAGCACTGAGGGCCTCTCATCGCGATGGATGTTACCTAAGGAAACTAGTCCTCGACGAACACAAGGTATGTAACTACTTCAGTAATGCGGCTAGGGCGGCCGTCGCGGGTTTATCCACGGCTGGTTTCTCAAAGACATGCAAAAGACTGACTCGTGGCATAGACTTGGACATGGTATTAGAACAACGCCTGGATCCAATCGTCCGCAGCGCCCAAGAGAAGTCATGGTCACGTCACGTCCGTGGACGGACCGGACGCTGCTTTTTGACGATGAGTGGTTTGCCATACCTACACAAATAGCTGTTGGTTGACGAATTTTTTCATGCAGCGTCTCCAAAGGGTAGGTACCTTAAATACCTAAGTAAGTAGGTAGGCAGGCAAGTTATATGCCTACCTACCTACCTACCGTACAGGCTAGCCGGCTTTCTACTTCTCTTTGGGTACTTCTTCAGGTGCCTCCTGCTTTTCTTACTACTTTTCTTACTCCGTTGTTAAAGTTGCCTACCAGCACCTACCTAAGTTATGTAGTTATTTAGGTAAGTAGTGTAGTTGCCTTTTTGGTACCTAGGTACCAGTGTATTTATAGGCTGCTTGTATATGCCTTGGTACTTGTACCTTAGGTAGGTAGTTACAAACTATCTCGTACTGATGTGTGAATAAATTGCCTGATTACGTAAAATTGGCACGTGCACACCCAACTTGACTAAGTAAAGTAAGTGCCTTAGGAAAAAAATATGCTGGCGTGAAGAAGTCCCGACTAACCTAATGTTGTGCAACACAACACGCATTCCTTATTCTTCTCTCCCCTCAGCGGAATCGTAAATGAAGCACCAAAAGGTTGTTTACTAAAATAACCCATCCGTGCATCGCATCCTACTTGTCTTCTAGCACCTGAGACGGTCCTAACCATCCTACCTACTTTCTCGAGGGCGTTGCAATTCTTGATGGATGGTTTAGTGCTAATCTGATTCATTGAAATGTCGCAAGTCACTGCAGCACCCGGCATCACTACTGCCACGGCTGCCGTTGCTACTACTCCTACTGCTGCACTGACAGGCTCTGGCCACGACGAGATTCGCGAATATGAGAAGATCATTCAATTTCGCGATACGGTAGTATCGGGGAAGCACCCGCGTATAAAAGTGCCAACCTCATCCGTGGCCAAGAATGTCGCTGCCACTCAGTCATCTCCATCCAACGCGTCGGAGCGTGCGATGCCATCATCCGCACAGCTACCCATCATCAACACTGCTGCTAATGGTCGCTCAATGGGCAATATGCTGTCATTTAAAGCTAACTCGCAGCAACCAGCCGTAGCCGCCTCTCTGGCCGGTTCTGCGTCCTTCATCCCCGGCGTCTCTAGACCTTCGTTTGGGTCTGGACAGCCAGAGATCGATCCTGTATTGCTGCAAAAATCTGACGGTCTCGTGAAGGCCGAGATTCATATCCAGAGACAGCGGCTCGAGAAAGCCCTGAGAGACCAGGTTGAAGAACAAAAGGCTTCCCTTAGGGGCAATTTTCAATCTGCTGAACAGCTGGCCGAACTTGACATCTCAGATATTCTAGCCAAGGCCCTCACTCTCGTACAGGCCACAGCGCCACTAGCAATATCCGTTATGCCTAGCCCTACTGCTAATGCTTCTGATGCTAGTGACTCGTTCGATGAGAATACTTTCTATTCTAGTCAACATGACACACCCGAGTCGCGACCTTCGGTTCCAGCTCGCACCGCACTGGAAAATACCCAAGTGCAACACACCCCTATACCCACAGACCAAACGCAAAACTACGCGCCTCCATCGGAACCCCTGGCCCCGCACCCTTTGCCTGCCTTCACTAGCTGTCTAGCTCAAACAGACGTCGTTCGTAATACACCCCACGGCCAGGTTATGGCGGCACAGAGTGCACATCCTGTCGCGAAACCAACTGCGCCGATGCGAAACCAAGGCCCAATTGTCACATCAAGAGCAGAGGCTCAAAACCTATTAAATCAAGGCCATCAGAGGAAACGGTTAGAAACACAAGTCATCAGCTCTGATAGCCGCGACACCAGTCGATCCGATAATTCTGGTAATACAGACTCGGAGCAGTCGGCTGATCCACATGGTTTGCAGAATCTAGCGCAGCTTGTGCCTAACCGCGGCTTTAGACAACCTGAAGAACCCTTGATTCGAGGACACAACCTCTCACCCTTCGCCCCTCAGCCTGCTCACGTCTCGCCGTTAGCAATAGCCCGACAGCCACATATACACGAGTCAGATCCTAGCGCTCTGCAAAGAGTACCTGCTCAAGTTACGGCCTTGAGAGAGGACCATGCGGTTGTGATTAGCCCGGAGAGTTCTCCACAAGGTGACAAGGGAGGCAAGAAGAAGAACAAAAAGAAGAACAAGAGGAAGGCCGATGCAAGGGCTCAGGATGGTCAACGATCTCCTAACATCAAGCCCGAGCCGAGATCGCCCTCGCCACTAAACGCGCCACCGTTCATTCGACCCCAGAAACGGGCTCGACGGTTTGGAGGTCAAGAACCCGAAGTAATATACGATGAACCAATAATTCGACGTCCGATGTCGCAGGTACACCAAGAGCGCTATCCCCCAGCACCTACACATGTCGAAAGGGTGCCCCAAGGTTATGAGGGGGTGGATAATCCATACTCACGACAGGTACGTCCTTCGGTGGGACCAATCGTCCACAGACTAGATTCACCTCTATACGAGGAATCGAGACCCGATGGAAGTATCATACGCTATCTTCGCCATATTCCAAGCCCTTCGGGTTATCCCGATCCTTATGGTACAGTTGATTCGCGTCCTATACGCGCATCATCTTATGCCATTGCGAATCCCGATGTGCGCGAGCTCCCCACGTATCAGCGCGAAGGGCGGATGAGTGTGCGGCCTTATGCCGATCGTGCGAGATCTAGATCGCCAATTATCGTGGAAAGACGCTCATCTGTTATGCCTCCCCCCTCTGCACCCCCGCGTCGGATTGTGATTGATGAATACGGCCGCGAATATATCGAACCCATCCGCACTGCTGCTGTTTCTCGGCAGTCGGTTGTACCGCCCACAAGGCCGGGAGATCACGAGCTTCTATATGAGCGACCTCAGATTCGAGCGACTTCTCGCATGCCGGTGTCAGAGATTGTGGGAGAGGACGGCGTAATATACCGACGAGCCTCGCCGGGTTATGCTCCTCGCCGTGTCATCACCCAACCCGACTACGGTGCAGGATTTAGGGGTTATCGCGAACGAGACTATCCGGTGCAGCCTATGGGTCCCCCTAGCCAGGAGTTTGTCCAGGTCCATCCGGTTGCTGAACATATGCCTCGAGAATACCTTTCTCGGGCTGCTAGTGTAAGACCAGTAGAATCGGTGCCCTATGATCGCCTTCCTAGTACTCGGCCCGATATACCCCCTCGACAGTATGCTGCTAGCGTGCATCCCGATGCGCGGAGGGAAATGGGTCGTGACTATAGCATTAGGCCGGCAGAGATGGAGATCCCACAGCCGACATACAGCGTTCGACCTGTGGAGCGATATTATGAGCCGCCGCCGCGA
Source organism: Rosellinia necatrix (assembly GCA_021209875.1). Lineage (NCBI taxonomy): Eukaryota > Fungi > Ascomycota > Sordariomycetes > Xylariales > Xylariaceae > Rosellinia > Rosellinia necatrix. The sequence goes on along the minus strand of JAGYVD010000001.1, from coordinate 4,380,407 downwards.
GAAGGCGACGTCGCGTATGTTGAAAGGCCCCGTGCAGTGCACGAGGAAGTCATTTACACTGGAAATGGTGCCGCGAGACAGGTGTATCAATAGTGCAAGCATTACGGTACAAGGTTCGGCATGGCGTTTTGGGGCTTTGTATGGCACAGATAATTTGCTGGGTTTGAGCATGCAATGATTTTTGGGTCCATACAACTCTATGATGGTTGATATGGAAGGCTGGCCTGGGATTGAGTATGCTTTCGCAACCTGTCAGCATACCTAAGTATATAGGAATCACCGCATGTCATGTCTGGCGGGTCTCAAGGTTTTCGGATGGAAGTATGTAGGTATGCACGTACCCCATACCTTAGCAGACATGCTGAACAAGGCTTGGTCAGACCCCTGTGTGTGTAATGATAAAATACAAGTACCACTGGGCCACTTCTCTGTGCCTGCACAATCAACTCGCATTGTAGGGTGGCCCTAAATAACTACCTGCTTACATAGTAGTACGCTACCTAGTGTGAAGGTCACAATATTATCTGGAAGAACATTTGTGGATCTCCGCTGATTATATTGGCTCACCCCGAACGAACCGTGCCGGATCATAGCCAGTCAGTCACTCCATGGGGGGAGAGACCAATTGAGGTATCATTTACTTGTGGCCCAACATACAGGTTTTAATCGGCCCAATAACTGGCTGTCACCAAGCCAGCTCTTGTTTTGCCTGCTCGAGAGGACACATTAAGCGTGGGGTTTACCCTCACGGGTTCAGAAATCCGGGATGGGAAACTCTGACGGGATGAACACACGAACTTCTAGTTATAAACGGAGGAGCTGTGGACAGGGCCAAGGTTTGGGTCTTGGGTTTTGGGTCTTGGGTTTTGGGTCTCGGGTATGTAGATAGATCTGCATACCTACAGGCGAAATACATACATGCGTAGACAAGTGGCTTCGGATCTGGATCATGCTGGGTGCAGCCCTATCTACTTCTAGGCCATGGCCTGTTTATCATGATTAAACATGCCTATGACTTACATAGGTAGGCACTTGAAAGGCGTTGTTTGTGGCCGTGTACTAGAGGAATGAGTGCGTTATAGAATTGTTACCTACTAAATAAGACCAGTAGTAGTCTAGGTAGGGTAGGTGGTTCGTACTGCAGCGACGAAGTACATATTCAGATACGTGGTCTGTACGTGCTCTAGATGTACTGTATGTTAGGTGCTGACGGGGGTAGTCTAACCACGCCTCAATATCATTGTTCCGGTATGGTCCGGTGATTAGAAACCAACGCTTTTTTGGTGAGGTTTTCTGCGGCTATAGAGGCAACATTCATGATATATATTAGGTTAGGTATCATATATTACATGAAGAGGGGAATTTAATGGTCGAGACCGCGATCTGCCGATGCCGAACCTTGTGCTAGAATCAATTCGTCACTTTACCTACCTAGGTAGCGGATATTAAAATAGATGGCGTTCCATGGGTGGGCCCTTCAACAGTAGTACATATGTAGGTTAAATAACTACCTAGGTAGGTACCTAACTTAAATGGGTACTTACGTAGTCGCTTTACCTACCTACTACAGGTACCGACTTATCTAGGGTACCTACAGCATGCAGGTATGTAGGCATGCTGTTTCTTCTCGGCAACCCGCCCTTTTCTCGTTTGCTCGGCTTAGGTGACGCGCAGCTAATTTACTCTAGTCTAGCCGGGAAATAGATACAGTAGTGTATGCAGGTATGTATGTAAAGAGAGATGGTAACTAACCATGTCAGACAAGGAATAGCTTTAACTACCTCTTATCGTTGAATCCCGCCTTCTTTGCGAGGCAAGTGAGCTCCAAAAAACGCTGGACACAACTCGGTCCTTGTTGCGGTTTGAGGACACCCTCAGGTCCGACACGTGCTGTTTACGCACGGATTGCTTAGGAATATGTAAGAGCCTAGGTCTATCGATCTTTATAATCATCGCCCATAAGAGACACACATATACACTACATATATGCCGGGGGGAGGGGGGAGGGGCGATCATGAACAACAATACCAATGAGAATTCCCAAAAGAGAAAAGAGGTTCGCATGTGCCTTAGTCCGTATGTAGGTAGGTAACAATATATCGTAAATGCCATCGTCTATCATGGTTGGCGGCGTCGAGGAGGAACGCGAGGTCTCGTACGACCCCATCTGCCATAAATCCGGATTCCTCGAAAGAGCTGGAAGTCGGCATGTGTTTCAGTTTCAAAGGGTTTGACTCTAGCATCGGTACGGCTCTCGCTCGACACCTACAGTGTGTGTAACGCGCGTCCAACCTGCAGTAACCATGTATGTACACTACCACTGTAGGTATGTAAATACTAGATACTGCCAGTGATAGTGTAGGTAGGTAAGTAGGTAGGTAAGTAGGTAGTCAACCTAGGACTTTAGGTTAGTACTCGTTCTCATCATGGTCAGCTATGTACTTCTTCTGAGGTACTATGATGGCTGACTGCTTATTCAATACTTTTATCTCGGTTTTGCTTAGTCTACTCGGCGGTATCTATGATTAGTGCTCTGCTATGTATACGAGTGAGCCCCTAGGATTTCCACTCCCCCATCATGCCACGCTACTGTAGCCGAATGATCGTTTAGTAGGTAGGTAGTAGTTGCACCGTCGCCTAGCCGTATTTCAGCGACGAAGCTAGGATTTCGATAGAGTGATCCGGACTGAGCAAACCAGCTACTGCACCAACCTGTCCCAGACTCCCCGACAGAGACTCCGGCTCTCGATAGGGCCTTGGAGCATCTTGCCTAGGTATCTCTGGGAACAGCACATTCTCAAAATTTATGCTGGGAGGGGGGTCAGGTGTGATACAATCGTGTTGCCTGGCATTCTCGTAAGGCGATCGTGTCCAGTGTCGTTTGCCCGGGGGGGTGCCAAAGGCAGCCGGGCGCATGACCCTGTAGACCACCGACGTAGTTCAATAGATGGTAAGTAGGTAGTTGGTATCTGGGTCGTAGAGACACGCTCTCGGTTGTGCCCGTCTAAGACAGCTTCCAGTGGGTTATTGATCAGACCATGATGTAGGTACCTACCTACTGGACCCTTGCTGATGTACCTATTGTGGATGTTGGCTTGCTGCTGATGTGTGTTTATGGAAAGGTACTTGGTGTGGCTATGGCCATAAAGTACAATTGTTAGGCTTCGGGCTGCGGGAGAGGACCTAGCCTAGGAAAATTTTGACGATTGTTGGTAGGTACCAGTACTTTGCCGAGTGCCAGACATACGTTAATACAGAGTGGTAACATCAGGTAGTTACATACTTAAGTACCTACGTAAATGACAATGCGATAAAGCTATGGCCACCATTGTTTGTGAAGAAACCCTTGGACTCGCACTAGCCCCGGCACAGTGATACGGACCGGCTCTGGTTAGAGTTAGGTTCTGCTTTCCCATTCGCTGACTGCCACCTTAGTGGTGCGAGGTTTGGTCTGCGGGTGGTATTCTGTGCTGACTGCTTAGCGTGCTTGATCTACTTCGCCTTGTTGGTGTTGGCGTATACTGGCCCGGGTACCGGTACCATACCTATCGTACCCAGGTACCCGCTAAAGCTGAGCAACAACGGCCTCTCTACTCTAGTCTTTCTCTCTCGCTCTTCGTCCTCAACCCGTCCATTCCATCCCATCATCCATCCACTTCTCCTCACCTCACTACTTGCACTTCCCTCAAAACCTTCCCACCACAACGGTAGTTGTAGAGGTTTTGTCTTTGCAGCGTAGAAAGGAGACAGTACAACGGTGTTATTTTCTTTACCTCCCTTCCCTCTCCTTCTGCTACCCTCCTCTTTTCTTCCTCTCTTCGGCTTCTTATTCTTCTCTCTTTTCAGTGATACCCCTCTGGCATTCGTCCCTTTCTCAACATGCAAAAGCTTGCTGCCAATATGGGCATGCGTCACTGGAGCGAACGCATCCAGAGCCCTAGCTTTGGCATGTCCTCGAGGCCCAGCATGAATATGACACCTATGAACCCTCACCAGAAGACCGGAGCCCCGGGAGCTCCGCCTTTAAGCCCTTCGCCCGCCGCCGATACTACCATTCACTTCGCCTTCAATGTGCCATTTGCATCTGACCTCGCTGGTCCAAATACCGAGGAGATTCTACATGCCACGAGCCGCTCGGTCCTTCGCTGGACGCATCCCGGAGATGCCCCCGACGACGTTCCCATATATGATCTGCCTGTGCATTCCCAGAATCTGAGCAATCTACGAAATCTATGTCAGGAGCTGAGCAGAGGACCCCTACCCATCGAGGCCCACGTCATCCTGGCCACACCGAAACTCGTCAAGGGACAGGTCGTGACTGTCTCGTTGTCGGGAGCTCCAGAACTGGTCCATAAGAGCCGCGAGACTATCTTGAGTGATACTCCATTGGCATTGGTATGCACACATACTGGCCAACCCCGTGACACGCCTTCATTTCGCTAAACTAGACTCTATAGCGGTGCACTACTGTCGATGTAGATTACGGCTTGATTGTAGACTCCGCGGCCGGTGCACTGCAAAAACACGTCACGGATGCCCTCGATACCTTTGCCGCATTCTGCGGAGTCGATATATTCATCTTAGGTCCAAAACTCACCCCTACTGTTGATGGACTAAATGGTGATGTCGAAGTTATTCGTGATCAACGGTGGAGAGTTGCTATTTATGGTGACGTCGAGTCCACCGAACATGCCAAGACGCAGGTCCTCATCTTCATTGATAAATTGGTGCGAGGTGACAATCTCACCCAAATTAAAGGCGAAACTAACGCGAGATGTAGTTGGGACGAGAGGTCGACCGTTTTCACTTCGAGAGCACTTTGCATCCCATTGTCTGTGGCCGGTCTCGAAAGAACATCAAACTGATTGAATCTGCAACAAACACGGCCATTTACTTCCCGCCTTTCGCACAATTATCCCGATATTGCCCCCCAAACGCCAACCGTCGTAATCCGGATGAGATATTCATTACGGGAGAGAACCCGCAAGGTATCGAGCTAGCAAAACGCAAAATTCACGACTTGGTTAGCCGAACCAAATTATTCATGAAGGATGCCATGATTTCCCCGGCGAAAATTGATAGCATCTTGCTTAGTCGGATGGACAAAGTTCGAAAAATCATGGAAGTTAACGGCGCGTACATTATGTTCCCCCCGCTTGCGTCCCAACGCAATATGATTCGAGTTCAAGGTGTCGAAGGGCTTCAAATCGAGCGTACCATGAAGGAGATAATGTCCCTAGTATGTTTCACTATATTTATTTACCTTGGATACTACTAACTGCCCGAATTAAGGCTGGACAGTTTTACTACGGGTCTTGGTGGTTTCAACAAGCAAGCACTGTCTCTAACCCCCATGATATCCGCTCCACCCTGGGTGAAATATGCTCGAACTCGGATGCAGATATCTCGTTTGATAAGACAACCTTTACTATCACGGGGTCTGACGATGCCGTCAAATCGGCCTTAAATGTGCTTTCCCAAACTGAACTCGTCAGTATGGGAGCTCAGCAGCTTCGTGTCAAGATCGAGCTCGCCAATGAGCATAAAGAATTCGTCTCTGGCAAGAAGAACGGCAAGATAAACAAGATCATGACACAGAGTAAGTTTCTTTAATCATGCGTTTACGCGCGGAGAGCTAACCAAAAGTTCAGGCAATGTCCAAATTATATTCGATAGCTTTCGAGAGTACAACTTCGACATCGATGTGATTGCCCCAACCTATGATTCAATGAAGCAAGGCATGAGCCTAGTTGAGCAAGAGATGCCGGCCTCTATCTCCTTTCATGTTCCTGACCAATATCATAAACGCATCATCGGTATTGGTGGTCAACACATCCAGCGTATCATGAAGAAGCATTCCGTGTTCGTCAAGTTCTCAAATGCTATGGATCGAGGTAAATACAAATCCTTGCTATTTTGAATTAAGTTGCTGACATGCTTCGCAGGTGGCATGGGCCGTGAGGAAGATGATGTTAAGGTGGACAATGTAATCTGTCGCACCCCAGCCCGTAACGCCCAAAACTTGGAGCTGGTCAAGACCGAGATCTTAGACATGGTTGACAGAGCTGTAAGTGATCCAACAAATCGAGATAAACATCAGAGAGCATAGTATTAATATTCGTTATCATCAGCACTCCGAGTTCACATCACAGATCGTACATGTCGATCGCCTATACCATAGACAACTAATTGCCCATCTCCAAGATATCGAGGAGCTAGAGAAGAAGTGGAACTGCAAGATTGTCTTCCCAAGCACCGAACAGGCAAGCGACGAAGTCACAGTCACTGGCCCTGAGTGGCAAGTTCCCATGTGTGCTGATGCGTTTCTGGTAAGGCTCCCCTATAACTGCGCTATAACACGGATATGATTGAGCTTACGCTAACTTTGGGAAAGGGCATGGTTCCCGAAACTCATGAGATGATCTTGACTCGAACCCCATCCTTGGTCAAATTTCTCGAGTCTCCAGAGTTTGTTAATGGACTCGTTGGAAAACTCAAGACTCAACATGAAGTTTCAGTAGAGGTGCACGAGAGTGCTGATGAAAAAACCGAGGATGGGGATCGTACGACAACCCTGCTCTGGAAATTGACCAGAAATAATGCGGGTGGTCTTCGTGATGCGATCGATTTCCTAATGCAGCAACTTACCGCAGCCGATGTGGAGGTCAAGGTTGTAAAGGGGGCTCTTCCTCGCCCGAAGTCTGACCCATTCGAAGACACACTTCAGTATTTTGATTCAAAACTATTGCAGCATGCGCCTGCCTCAGTCGGGACGGATTCGCCGACCAAGCCGGCCTTTGGCGATGACATGGCGCAGCAGCGGCCCACAACCCTATTTGACAAGCTCCGGAAGCCATCGCAGCTGCTCTCGTCCCTCGATCGCAGAAAGAACAGCTCGCACTCGATGAACATGTTCTTCAAAGGGTCGAACAATGTCTCCAAGTCGTCACTAATTTCGATAGAATCGACTCGTAGCTTCAACGCCGACCGAAACCCCTGGAATGACAGCGGTGTCAATCTTCCAGATGATGATAACAACCCATGGTTGAGCCGGCATTTCGCTAGCAATATGTTCAACCACAAGTTATCACCCAACAACATCCCCCACGGCGGTGATGTAACACCCCGCCACAACACGCGTGCGTCTGGCGACAGCGGGCGGCCTTCAACTTCGCACTCAACCAATTCAGGATACCCCGGTCCGATCGGACCTTACCGTTAGATTCCCGTCTTTCTAGATGCTATACATGCAAATACCCCCGGCTGGATATACCCCTGGCGCGCATCGGTGAACTCGGGTTTTTGCTTTTTCCTTTTTTCTTTTTTTTTTCTTACCGATTTCTTTTGCTTTTTCTTTCGCGGTGTATTATCCGTGTCGCAAGTTGACTGGTTTCATGGCTTTCCCAAATATTTGTTTCCTTTTCCAACACGCTTTCCTCGTTTGATTCCCCTCTAGAGATCGAGTGACGGCGCGCACACGATTCTCGGTCGATGCTATATGCACGAATTCACTGGATATGATACCACGACCTGCCCGCCAGATATGGCGTTGCAGATGGAGCAAAGATACCACACGATACCACAAAAGCACAGAAAAGTTTGAACGACGATGGACGAAAAATACCACGGTGTTTTCATCTTTTATTTTCTACGGGCGTTTGATTTTGTTAGCTTTGTTATTTTATCGAGCGGGGTTGCGAGAGGGCATCCATGTCGTGGAAAAGTCGTGGAAGGGCCGAAGACTTGATATGAGAAGACGTACTCACTAGTGGCGTGCTAGCGTGGTGTGGTGGGGAGGCGGCAATGGAGTGTTTTAGGGATAGAAAGGGACGACGGACGATGGGCGTGAAAGAGCGAGTTCGGGGCATACTGCGGGTTCAGTTAGTTCGGCACTGGGCCGGGCTGGGGGCGAGACAAGGCTGAGGGACCAGCAAGTGGGAAGGCCGGAGAAGTTGCTGATAGGTTCGAAGGCTGGGCTGCGAAGATTCCATGTACGATATTGAGGCGGACGGACAGACAGGCAATGATACCCCCTGGTTCCCATGGCTGATTCGGATGGGTACGATTTGTCCGCGTGCAATAGCTAAGGCTACTAGGGACGGGTCGGGCTCAACTCTAACAGGGATCGAAGCGACGGAGGTGATGCATCAATGAGGTGGGTTTAGCGGGTAGGGTCTACGGGACTAGAGCGGTAGGGAACTGTTGGGCGCGATTCAACGCAACCAATGGCAACGACCTCGGGCATTGATAGACGTACTAAGCTAAGACAGCATAGGTCCATCAAGTGGTCACGCGAGGCGGGGAGCAGCAAATAGAGCTATGCGCACACACCTACACCCACACCTACCCGCACGGCTGCTACCCAACGGTGGGCATTGTACCATAACGAGATAGGCGCCGATACGGGTGAAGGTGGTAAGCGGCGACGAACATACTGTTGCTGTTTTGAAGCTGGCGGCCACATCTCTTCTTACAGTCCGGTCAGTGCCAGCTCTTCACCCGCTCAGAGCGCTAGCTCGCGGCCGAGAGAGAGAGAGAGAGAGAGAGAGAGAGAGAGAGGGAGGCCGGGAGAGGTGTTCCCGGGCGTTCACGTAAACGGATATCAAACAAGATAACTGCGTAGATGATCCCTGTGAGATTACATATAGGATAGGATATACCAAGCACCCAAGGTAATCCGGAACAACCCCCCCTTTTCCCCTCCTTCGGGCCAGCCGTGCAGTGTGTGCCTAATAGAGAAGAGCCCAACCAAAAGCAAACAGGAGACGCAGCAGCTGCCAACCAAACAACCAGGCAAACAACCAACCAAACGGCCGAACAGGAAAGTATCCCCAACCCGAATGCATTCTAACCTCCTACCTGCCTGATCAACCGACTTACGTACCTGGGTACCTAGCTACATGAGACAACCTACATACGACTGGTCTGGTACCCTGGTAGGTACCGGCCGCATCCCAACGTGGTAACTTATTGGATGGATAAGGCGCACCCTATGACCCAAGCACCAACCAGATCGCCTACTTTACCTACTTTACACTACGTACTTTACCTACCTTACATACCTACATACATACATACATACTACACACACATATACTATACACACACACACACACACACACACACACACACACATATACATACACACACACATATACATACACACATACACATTCAATACGCATTACTAGGTTAGTGCCGCATACCACATTCATCACGCACACCGCACCGCACCACACCACACCACACCACACCGCGGGCTGCTGCACGCCACACATACGCCGATGAAAAGTAGTTTCTTGCCAATACGGCGCTAGTAGGGTAGTAGATAAAACACGGCAAAGACGGACAGGCACGACGGTAAAGACGACTGCCACTAAAGAAGGCTTGGTAAGACCAACAGCAGTTTGAGCCGCCGTCGTCGTCGCTAGCACGTCGTTAACGTTACCGCGTTGACGCTGCCTGGTCATCTAAAAGAAAAGAAAGGAGAAGAAGAAGAAGAAGAAGAAGAAGAAGAAGAAGAAGAAGAAGAAGGAGAAAAACTAAAAGGAAGGGAGGAAAGAATAAAATCAAATTGAAAAAAAAGGAGGAGAAGAAGAAGAAGAAGAAGAAGAAGAAGAAAAGAAAAAAGGGTTAAGATCATGTCTGCCCCGCCTTCACATCCTCGGAAGGGGGAGGAGAGGGGAGAAGGAGAGGAGTTATCGCAAGGCAACCAAGACACCAACAGCGACATGGACATCGACGATAGCAACAACGACAACAACAACAACGATAACAACAACGGCGACGATGACGGCGATGCCATCGACGATACCGAAGATCTCCCCGACGACTTTGTCCACCTGCAAAAGAGCATCAGCTACGAGCGCCGACGCGAGCAGAGCCAGCAGACGCGCGGCATCCAGGACCTGCTGCCCTTCCCCTACTCGCCGCTGATCCGGCCGCTCACCATCTCCGACCTCGAGAGCTGCGTCGCGCTCGAGAACGCCGCCTTCGCCAACCCCGGGCACCGCTGCTCGCGAGACAAGGTATGTTTTTTTTTTTTTTAGCATGGTGTGACCATAGTCCTTTTCGATCTATCTCTTCTCTTCTCTTATTCTCCTATTCTCCTATTAGAGCCTATGTATATCCTGTCCCGATTCCGTCGTTTTGAGCTATCCATTTTTAATTTTTTGATATTTTTTTTCCGGTCTATAACTTGTAATACAATAATAATAATACACACACACACATATACACATATACACATACACACATACACACACACATATCATGTACACACGCCCGTAAATAACCAATGAATTGCCTCAACATGAAATTTCCATGTTTTTTTTTTGTTTTTTTTTCTTTCCCCCTTTCAACCGTTTTCATCCCTCTTCTTCCTCTTCTCACATACAACGAAAACTTAAATAATTCCTATGTAGAGAGAGAAAAATACAGAAGGTGGATGACGGGTTCCCTCTCTTGCTAGCCTCTCTCCCTTACGACCATATATCGCGTGGCCTGGCTAACCTTAAGTGACCTCAGTTCATATATCGACTGACGACGTGCCCTGAGCTCTGCGTGGGCGTGTACTGCACCGCCATTCCCTCCAATACCAAGGGCTGGACTATCGACACGCTGCCCACTGCGCATCCCGTTGAGTATGCCAGGCTCTTTATTTTCTCCTTCTTCTTTTTTTCCTTCTCTCCCCCCCTCCCCCCTAATTTACCTTGGCTCGTCGTCTCCGTGGCTGACCCATGCTTATAGGACAGGCCGCGACGATGGCGCCGTGAGCGTGCTGCTCGCCCACATCGTAGCCACACGGTCCGTCGAGGACGTGGTCACGGATGAGGCTATGGACTACCCGCGCGACTACAAGACGGCCAGGTATAACAACAACAGCAATGACGGCGGCGACGGCGGCGGCAAGAGCAGACTCGGCCACCAGGAGGCCGGCAGAACGCTGTGCATCCACTCTCTCGCCGTCCATCCCAAGCTGCAGGGCGTCGGCATAGGCAAGCTCATCGTCAAGGCGTACATGCAGCAGGTCAAGAGCTCGGCTGTTGCCGACCGCATCTCGCTTATCTGTGAACAAGTATGATTGAGGGCTGAATTGGCTCCGTCCCCAAGCCTCTTTCCCGAGGCCTCTTTCTCGTCCTCGTCCACGCTCCTATCTGTTAGATTAGGGACTAACAGAAGAATTCGTTGAATACAATAGTATCTGATTACCTATTACAAGCGCTTTGGCTTCACGTACGTCGGGCCCAGCAAGGCGACTTACAGCGGCGGCGGCTGGCACGACATGGTAAGAAATGAAATAACAATAATAATTAACACCGCTTTCTCCCCCTTCCTCCCTCCTCCCCCTTTGTCCTCCTATATACAAAAAGCCGATAGAAAGGCGCTAACAATCTTTTTTTTTTCTTTTTTCTTTTTTCCCCTGTGGGCAGACTTTCGATCTGAGCGGCTCGTCCGGAACTCATTGCTAAAGGCACGCCCAGCTGATGGCGTGCGACGAACAAAAAAAAAAAAAAACACTTGTAACGCAGCAGGATAGTGGGGATATTGGTAGTAAGAGACCCCCATCAGCGCAGCTCTCTTTCTTTCTCTGTCCCTCTCTCTCTCTCTCTCTCTCTCTCATCTACATATATACAACATGTAATACGACGAGCTAATCTGAAGACACGCAAGAGGAAAAAAAGACCACAAACGCGAGATGGCGATTTGGCTCAGCCCAGCTCATCCTACCGCCACACCACGTGCGTATTCCGCCGCCTTTTCTTCTTCTTCCCGCTCTACGGAAGTGCCCGGACACGTTGGCCATCGTTCTGGCGCCGTATGCTGCCTGGAAATTCACGGAGAGAAAAATCCAAAAAAAAAAAATTACGGGAAGAAATAGGAAATGCCTAGGAAGCAGCTGCAGAGTCTACGAGATGTGTTGGATGGATGGATGGCCCGAGAATGGAACCCTGGCATATGGTAAATGATGAGTAGGATATTGCCTAGATCGACCAATTATCTACTTTTCCGACTTCGACTTGAAAAGGGGACGGAGAGGAGTCTATTCTTTGTGGTTTCTTTTTTTTTCTTCTCCTTAGTTGAGATGTAGACTTGGCGTTTTCATGTAGACGGGGCCGGGTTGCGGGAGAGTCAAATAGAGAGTCAAATTTTTGCCTTGACTAATTTTGTTTCCCTGACACCCGTTGCGTGATTGAGTGTAATCATGAATGAGGACCATATTAATCGTATAACAGCGTGAAGAAAAAAAAAAAAGCTATTGACCAGTCTTATTCATGCGAGGACCATTTTCGTTGTGAGAGATTACTGTAATGACAAAGCAAATACGCCACCTGCATATAAGAGAGCGAATTATATGATCAAGCGAGCTTTTTAGTCGACAGTTACCTCAATATGCAGTGTAACTAATTGAAAATTTCTGCACTATTAGATAAATAGAACACAGACCATCTACCTACGTCACTAGGTAACGGATTACAAACCTCAAAGGAGGCAGGTTGCAGATGTGAAAAGTAGTTTCGTAACCTACCTAGAAAGCATCTGGGAATATGAATGAACTCTTCCTTTTGGCCTAAAACGCCGACAATGATTTGATGTTTCCCGTTTCTCATTTCTTCTTCTCAACCACCCCCCACATCGACAGCGCCGTGGTATTGGGTAAAGATTGAGTCTAGCATGGAATGCCATTCGCCCAGCAAGGATACCACCCCCGCCTTCTTTGTAAGCTCTATGCTAAGAGTCATCATCTCAGTTATTCTCAAAGGGTGTGTCATTGCCATCAGCCCCCAGGCAGCTGCACCTAGATACCTAGGAATTCCCTAATGTAGTAATAAATGTTGCGTTGAAGTAGATCCCTTATCCATGCAATCAACTTCCAACAGTCCTTAGCGGTGAGACGCTTTGCCGAGGGATCGCTTGCCCGAAAACTGTACAACAAAACTATATTAGCATCATTCAACTTAAATACAGCGGACAGCGCGCGAGTTCTCGGAAGGGATCTCAGTGCCATGTAACGTACCAAATGCCTGGCAAGCGAGGCAGTTGTATGCCGATCGGCTTCTCCTTGGCGGGCGTTGCGGTTCATTTTCCTCTGTGAAAGCTTCGCTTGCTTCTCAGCCATGGTTCGGGTCAGCTCATCGACAACACCATCCTCGCGACGATTGGTCGCAGGCTGGCTTCTTGCCCGACTCTTTGAACGTAGCCTCTCCCTTGGGGTTTGGTCGATGTCCATAGCGTTGGAATCCTCCGTACCGAGACGGCTTCGGGTCGTGGAACGGCCGCGGGTTACTGTTTGCGAACGACCACGCAGTTGTAGTTCTTCAGTGTCAACGCCTAGCTGATCCAGTGAATCCTCCAATTGTGAGAGGGGTTTCTTGATGGAGCTGCGTGGTAGGGCTGCACGGTTCTTGATCCGACGCATTCTTGCTTCGTTACGAATGAGTGCTTGCCTCGTTCGGATTTGATCAGCCTTCCTTCGGATCTCGGCTGTCTCTACATCATCAATCTCCTCATCTGAGTCGTAATATCCCTCGGCATCAAGCTTCTCTTCTTCCTCTTCCAAGGCCTGCAATTTTGCCTCGATATCTGGGTCGACGTAGTCGTAAACGTTCTTTCCATCCAAGAGCTCGGGTATTCTGTCGTATTTCCACTCGGGATTTGCCAAAAGATAATCGGCCTTCAAATCGACATTAAATACACCAGCTCCACCATTCGCTTCCTCCAAATCTCTGGAGAGCGTGGGGCGGTTTGGGTCATCCTTGTTGTATTTCTTCTTGCCCAGGGCAGCCTCGGGGATAAAACTCTCTCGCACTTCCATAGGTTGAGCAACGTGGATTCTGGCCATCACATCTGCTAGTCGACTACCAATAACACCACTGCTATTAGTGCCAGCATTAACTTTCTCGCTGACTCTGTGGGCCAGGAGTCTATCGGAGACATGATTCTTAGCTTCCTGGACGCCCTCGGTTGTATTGCCTAGACAGAGGTTGTTAGTAAAATAAATCCGAGCTAAGTAGCGTGCGGCTGTGGACATAAAACCAAGGTTGGCAGCCTTGGTCTCGGTGGAAGCATCCAGGGGGGTTTCTGGCACCATACATGAGAGTTCAAGAGTTTCAACCCCCGTGGATGAGATAAGCTCATCCAGTTCGGCGGCAGTTTCCGCATCCAGTTGATCACGTCTTAGGATATCAATCTTGTTGATTACGATGAAGATCAACTTATTGGCGAACAACGGCTTAAGACTCCGGAACAACTAACACAAGTTAGGGATTGGAGATCACGAAGGTCATGGATACGGGGGATCATACCTGCATCTGCGACTTCACACTGTAGCCGCACTGCTCGGACAAATCCATGAAATAGAGGATTGCAGATCGAAGATGTGCTATAGCCGTTATGGATTCTATCGTAGAAGGTTTAGTCGTGCATTCATAAGACGCCAATTGGGTTCGCGCTTACGCATTTCTATAGTATTCTAATAGTAATATTTAGCCATCACTCCGCTTAAAACAGATCAGCCTGGTTACATACCATCTCCTCAAGGGGGTGGTCGAGGACGCCTTGTTTTACGTTAGTAGTTATTCATTTAACATTTAAAGACTTCCACTTTGAGGTTGTTGGGGTGCAGATCGTCGTGGCCCACGAAAACTCAAACATTAGGAAGGGCTGAAGGTGAGAAATTAAAAGTACTCGAGAACATACCAGGGGTATCAATCGCTTGGCTAGAATAGCCGGGTTAGCATTAAGGAGTTTAAACAAGGCATAATGGACTTACAATCTAAGGTATTGGTAGTCAAAATGACCAACGCTGTTGAAGTTAGTTATATCCAGATAAATGATCACACCGAGAACATATCCGTTCTCCGCGGATGATTCAACTCACAAGAGACTCTTAGTGGTAAAAGCATCTATCACTCAAGTTAGAAATTTTCCGAAGTCTGGAATTGGCTGAAATCCACAAAAGTTCAACGAAAATCGCTTTAGGCGACTCACAAGGCATCACTTCCTGGAATGAAATTAGTATTAAACAGAATAGCAAATGCATAAGCTTCATCGACGTACCACATCGGCTCTTGAGATAGATTTCAAAAACGAGCTCTTTCCGGTGTTAGGGAAACCGCAGATTAATAATGTCCGGGCGGTGGGGTCTATTGAAGGAAGACGCCCCAAATGCTGTCGAACTTGATCTAAATAAAGTAGGGGATCTTTGAGACGGCGGGTCAACGTTGCCATACGGCCAAGAGCAGCTCTTTTCAATTGTTTGCTTTATGATATTAGTTGAAATTATAGAATACTCCTCCTGTTAGGACCACTCACCATTGGTATAGAGATTGCGCGTATTTGAGTAAGCGGACTGTAAAAGTCGTCTATTAGCAAGCACTCTCAAATCTTGAATATGGAATCGACAATTTTTAGAGCCATGCAAATTTTTCGGCGTTTGATCAACAACACACAGGGTGTGGCCTGTAAAAGGCCATCAAGCTGGAGCATCGAAGCATCTTGAGAAAGGCAAACCGATCGAATCCAGATCCAACTCGATCGCCCAGGTTGGGCTGTTCGTTTCGTAGCACCACGGCTCATAAAACCAGTGCGCTGGCTGGGCCAAAAACGAGCTCGGGTCGGGCATTGGGTGATGACCAAATCTGACACGCAATGCGGTGGAATTCAGGATTGGAACGCACCGTAATCTCGAGAAATACTCTCGATTAGGCTCTTCGCCGTCGCGAGTTGGCCTAACGCGATGCGAAAATGGTCGGCATCGTAAAGTGTCTGGGAGGAAGATCAGACAACTAGTTCCAAATGTCAACATCCACTCCTTCGTAGCACATACGTTCATCAAGTCCTTGTGGAACGGATGGAGATCATTTAGCCTCGGGAACCCCTCCTGTAGAATGTACGTCAGCAACTCAGTTGCTTGAGGTGCGTCCGTAGGCGTTCACCAACCAATATCAGGGACAACTTCTCCGAAAACGTTTCGGCAGTAAATTTGACTTTGCGGGTATAGAACGATCCTAAGGTACTGGTAAGCCGGGTCTTTCGGGGGGCGAGGAGGGCGGCAAGCAGTTGGGGAGATTACTTATTCTCGAAATCTTGAAGCCACTGCGGAAGGAATGTCAGTAGCCTGTTCATCTCCAACAACGGACGAGATACGGGAGGGGGGGGGGAGGGGGGTAATCACCTTCGGATCTGAGTTGGTAGCCGACGCTGCGTCCTCGACAAAACAATCTGGGTAGCAACGCGTCAGTGGGCGATATCATTTTTTTGAGTGTAGGACGGAACACCAACATCGAGGAACTCCGTCGAGGTCGGGACCGGCGCAATGTCCTTCCAGGTGGTCTTCATGATGCGCAGCTGAGGGTGCGACGAGGGCGTCGCGAACTACACTGGGCTGTACAGATACCTGTGTCCTTCGGAGAAGATAGAGGTAGGTGGCCTCGGCTAGAGACTGGAGGGAGAAGTTCGGTCGATGGCGTCGCCAAGTTGGTTACCAGACGTGTCCCCAATCGTGTTGCAGAAGGTAGCGACTAAAGTGCGACAGAAGGCGTTCGCACCGCGGTGATGATCGATAGCTGATATCTTGATCGATTATCGCTTTTGAGATAAGACGGGCTAGAGAAAAAAATCCGTGTGGAGCGTGGGGTTATCGGGTGATATTATTCTTATCTTTATCGATAATGACAAGCTACCTACCTCAGCACAAGCTCCATCACAGACAGGGCCTATAGACCCACTCGCCAAAGACCTTGTAACCCCCACTAACTACCTACCTACCTAGGTACCTTACCCAGTCTTTCGGTAGGTGGGGAGTGCAAAACTCACACCTAACTCACCTGGGATTCATATACTTAGACACTGCCTGCATTTTGTATGCTTCAAAGTGCTAAGAGGTTTACGCCAGTGTCGGTAGCCAGCTCAAGAATCATTTGCCGATATCGACCATATCGCTCCAATAAATCAATTATCAATTACCTTTTGTCTATCTACGAGCTTCTAGGGGTAAGTGATGACAAGCGTCTTCCTAACTGTATTCCCTCTTCCTTTTACCCCACCAAAAAAAAAAGAGAGTCAGGCATCCCGCTCCCACTTCGAGCAAATGCCAAGCTTAGGGCCATGTCTAAATGACGGGGCTACTCGCAAGTCTCTCAAGTTATCGCAAACCAATGTCAATTGTCAGGAAGATGTTTCGTCACTCGTTGCTTGCCTGGCTTCTCCATCTCCATCTCACAAGATGGACGTGCCACATAGGCCGGAAGACGACTTACCTTTGACTATCATGGGTAGAATAAGCATGGATGAAATGCAGCTCACACAATTGTGAACATAGGGCTACGGCAAATTCCCGTCAAAGACGATCCTTGAGGAGCTGTACAACCTGCGAGCGCAAGCAATACCCGGGACACGCAGTATCGCCGTCCGTGCCCGTGCTTGGAACTCACGACGCGAGGCCAGCGTCGGAAAGCAACGCAGCCATGGCCTTGCCCCAATATAAGCAAGATTTCCTCAAGGCGGCCATCGAGGGCAAAGCCCTGCGATTCGGCTCCTACGAGTTGAAGTCGAAGCGCATCTCGCCCTATTTCTTCAATGCCGGCGACTTCTTCACCCTCGAGCTGCATATGCCGATTGCGGACGCCTATGCCCAAACCATCGTCACCGAGGGGCCCGAGTTCGACGTCATCTTCGGCCCGGCCTACAAAGGTATCCCGCTAGCCGCTACCGTTTTGTACGCGCTTGGCCGCGTGGACTTTGCCAAGTATCGCAACGTGGCATACAGCTATGACCGCAAGGAGGCCAAGGACCACGGTGAAGGCGGCACGATCGTTGGTTCTCCGCTCAAGGGCAAGCGTGTGTTGATCATCGATGACGTGGTTTCAGCTGGCACCGCCAAGCGCCAGGCCATCGACATGATCCGAGCTCAGGGCGGTACCGTCGTTGGCATCGTCGTTGCGCTCGACCGTCAGGAGACGCTGCCGGACGGCGACGGCAAGACGAGTGCCATCGGCCAGCTACGCAAGGAGTACAACATCCCCATCCTCGCTATCATCAAGCTCGAGGACATTATCGCTGCTGGCACAAAGGGCGTTATCTCTGACACGAATATCCTCCGGCAGATCGAAGAGTACCGGGCCAAATACGGTGCTAGCGAATGAAACATGACGGGGTACACATCGTAGGTGTTATTTGGCTACCTGGGTAGAGTTTCCCGTGTGTTATCCGCAACCCCCCAAATTCGGACGGCCATAGACTAGAGTATGGATAGCAAAACCCCTCAAGAGAATCTGTTGATATGCATTCTTCGTCTGATAAGTGTTGGTGCTGGTATCGGTATCCCGGTCTTAGAACAATACCTTTCTCAAGGTTAGTTTGGCCGTTTTGAATGTGCTCCGAGCAGATTTTCCTGCATTAACTCGGTCCTACGGAAGCAAACCCTGTTGAAGAAGGTCAAGCGCGACAGAGTATTTATCAATAAGTTGTCAAGGGGTCACGATCTCTGCTTACTCAGATCACATGTCTCCTTTGCCATAGTACCTGCCTTTGTTTGTAGTGTATGTATGTAAGGTACAACATTGGAGTAGTGTACCTGACCGACCTGGGTAGGCAGGTAGGTTAACTTACCAGGAGAGGTAAGACATAGAGTGGAGCAAAGCAGTAACAACCCTCTTCCAGCAAAACCTCGATCTAGTCACAAATTGCGATTGCAAAAAATAACAATGAATACTTGACTAAATTTAAACAAATGGATAGGTAAAAAAAAAAAAAAAAAAAAAATATAATAAAACAATTGAATGGAGTCTCATATTTGCGTGACAGTGGCTGAGATAACTTCATGCGCGGCGTATACTCCGCGAGGGTAGATCATCCATTTGTCCATTTGTCCATTTGTTCATCAAATGAAACCAACGTTTGCCACGCGCATGATAAGTAGTTACTGTGAAACAACACAGAGGGGGGAAATGTATAACCAGAGGCATGCACACTCAAAAGTACTGATACAAAGGCACGCACACCCCTGGACCAATAGTGAGTTGGGTAACACAAGACCTTTCTGGACCCATCCTTGGACCCTCTCTCACCGCCGCGCCCTCCCCGGCCTCCCTGCAGACTGGTCCTCGCTGCCCTGTCTGCCGAATTGCCTATCTAGGTATCTCCATCCATCGTCAAACCCATTGGACATTGGGAGCACACTGCCCAGCTTTCTCTCACGCCTGGCAACGGATTGATCCGAGAGCCGGCAATCAGGGCAGTAGCAGCAGCAGCAGCAGCGACAGCAGCGACAGCAGCAACGGCAGCAGCAACGGCAGCAGCAACGGCAGCAGCAACGGCAGCAACAGCGTGCGCGCGCACTTGATCACCCCACCATCGACTTTATCTGATCAAAACACCTGTTTTTTTCTATTCGCTCGCCTCATCGGGGTGTAACCCACGCGACCCCCTTGTCTTAGTCCAGGAAGAAGAAGAAGAAGAAGAAGAAGGAGAAGCAAAAAGAAGGTGATCAAGGAATATTCGGGAGCGGCAACAAGCAGTAGCACGGGAATCTTCCACAGACCCTTCGCCCTCTCTTGCCTGCCACGGCCACAAGCGAGCGAGCACAAAAAGTAATAAGTCACTCACTTTCTCATCTGAGCTGTCAGCTTGGTTCGGCTCGACACAGCCGTAATATTCAATCTCATGTCACTGCTCCAGTAAGCCAGCCAGCCCAGCCCAACCAAAACCAGCCGACCAACCAGCCAGCCCAGCCAGCCACCCTCTTGACTCTGATATAAATTACCTAATCCATACATAATATCCAACCATTTGCTTTGCCGCCTATCATCACTGTCTCTGCCGCTGTTTTTTTTTTCTGCTTGATTATTCCCGCCACCATACATAGCCGGCAAAAAATACCCCTTAGTGCATTCTCGCATTTCCTTCCGCTTTCGGTTCCTTATCCTGATCCGATCCGATCCGCCTTTCCCCTCCCCTTCCCCTTCCCCCCATCTAGCCTCCGATACTATGGAAGAAACCTCGGACAAAAAAAAAAAAAAAGAAATTAATGTCTGAGGTCCTTCCCTTATCTCGACTAACCGCCTACCACTACTAGGTCTTTCCGTAGCCTCTCCCCCAAGACTCGCATCGGCGTGGGTCTGGCCCTGCTGGCATGGGGCGCCGTCGGCCTACATCTGTCGGATCGGGCCGAGGAGCGGTTCTTCAAACCCACAGACGAGGACCGCGCTGCCTTGCGGAACATGGTACCGCAGATCACAGCCGTAGAACGCGACGGCGGGAACAAACCTGCGGATGGGGGTCGGACATCATAGTTTGAGTAGAGGATAGGGGACTTGGTCCGCATTCCAAACTTGTATACATTTTATTAACCGCATTTACAAGTTCAGAATAAGTGCGTGTGTTTGTAGGAGCGTCTCCATGTGTTGATATATAGAAATAAATGAAATAAGACTCCCAATCCTGTTCCAATTCATCTGTGCACGTTGATCTCAATTTGTATACTGACACTTAACTTAACCTTTCTGCATCTGCCGCAGCCTGGCGCATGATTCTATCAACGATCCCGCGTTAATCACTCCAGCAGAAATTTAATGGTCGCTGTTCGCGTTCAAACAGTGATGCCATGCGATTGCACTACAATTGTATACCTGTTTGTTGTTGGGAAACACAAAGATTTTATGGTTCATATGTGCGGCATCTATGTGTGAAGAGCTATAGAAGTGCGGTGCTCATCACCTTGCTACGAACCCATCACAAATACCCCCAGCCGCTCAGCCAGATGCCCAGTTTCATGAAAGATGCGTGCCCCGAGGAGCGAGCCAAGCCCGTTAGGGACGTTGACTTCGTCTGGGTACGTCAAATACGTTAACCATCATGACAACCACCAAAGGGCAACAGTCCAGGCCCCGAAATCTAATCGTCGTGTCTAAAAATGCGGGAAATGAAAGAGCCACAGCCAGTCTAATGAGAGGTGCACGAGCCGAACCGGAAAATGCAAATCAAACCACCACCCATCATGCTTAACTCATGCAGGCGAAGCGAAACTTTTGGATGATCAGAAATGTAGGAAACACGAACGCCATTAATGCTCGGAAACGCGCAGACCGAAAGCTGCCGCTGCAATCCACCGTTATATTTCCGTCTTAACGTAAGGTGCAGTTGAAGATTCCACAACGGATGGTAATGGCTTGAAGAACTGCGTCATATCGAGGGTTGGGTTCGAAACCCCGTATTCGGGGTTCATCTCGCCCACCGAGCCAAATTCTTCGCCCCGTGAGGCTCCGTCATTCCCAACCCAGACGGTAGCGGTCTTGAGGAGCTGGATGACTTGGGTTAATCGTTGATCCGGGCTCAAGCGAAATACCGTCAAGCGAGGTGTCCGGAGGAATAACTTCGCAAGCCAATAGAAATGTGGGCCGTCGCGAGAGAAGCCATGACGACGAGGATTCGAGACAGAGGGTGGGAATTGAATGGCCATGTCCATATCCCAGTATGATTTCCACTTGTGCAATGCTGTCTCAAAGCTCTTATATGTCTCGGAGGATATAGCTTGAGTCCCGGGTACCGGGGTGCTTCTTCCGCTATTGTTTGCGCTATGATGATCGTTACCACCATCAGAACCCCCCATGACGACCCAGTCACTTTGACGAAGTGGTGTCATCGAGCCGCCCAGGTCGATGAAGTTACCGTCAATGTGCGCTCGTCTGATCAATGCGAGAAAGGCGTGAATTAAAATGAACTTCCCCCAAAGATTAGTACTGCCCGGCTGGATCTGAATGGTGCCATCCAACATAGCTCGAAGGACCAAGTCCAATTCGGGTTGTTTGCTTCGTTGAGAGCCGTCAGGATTAGCCTTCTTCACGGCATCAGAGCCGAAAAGATTAAGACTGCCTGCGCAACCGTCTCCAGATTGGGCTTCCCACGCGGCATCGTCAGCCGGCAGGGGGATACAAATTTCAAACGCGTCGAATTGTGGATCGAGATCAAAGTATAAGCCTCTGGCGACGTCAAGGAGGTATACCATATGCATCAGCCGGACACGCTTTTCCTGTTCAACCCATGCCTCCCAATCGAATGAGTGGGCGTCGATGCTCTGCAGGTCGAGGTTTGGTTGATGAAGGAAGCTGTAGAGGCTCGAGTCGTTCTGAATTCGTAAAAGATCCGAACACCGTGCGATCGATACGACAACCGGAAACACCCGCTGAGCGGTTTCTCTCTGAACCGGGGTTCCATTCCAGATTAGCAGAGAAGACATCAGAATTAGTGCTTGCAGCTTCTCGAGACCAACTTTGTCTTTCCCATTCTCGATTTTAAATGGTGTTTGCGAGTCGGTTAGATTGCAATCACGTTCGAGAGCAATATTAAGCATGGTTGTGACTTCGCGCACGAGTGCTGGGTCAACACGATCAGAATAACAAGCGCCGATACAGCACATAGCGGCAGTAAGCCCAGAGTAGGCTTCCATGATGCGAAAAGTGGGGATATGGAGAAAGGAAAAATGAATATGAAAATGGATAAACGACTGCAGGAAATTTTTGATGTTTTCGGGGTGGAAAAAATGGTGGATGGCATTGTTTTCGGGGGAGACGTAGTTAGGTGGGCAGAAGAAATTGACTATCTGAGTAGAAAGTTGCTGGCACCCATCTTGCATTGATATCTGCGGCTCCCAGTTCGAAATGAAAAGCGGTCGATCGGTGCCATCGGTCGTCGGAGCGCCCGGTGTGCCATTGGATCTCTCGGAGGGGAGGTTAGGCTCGGCTTTGATTGCGGTCTGATTCTGTCCAATATTAGGAGATGGGAACGTAGTGTTGTAGGTATGTGTTGGTTGCGCACCAGGCTGTTGGAACATTTGAGACCAGTCAAGGCCAGACTGTTGGTTTGAGCCAGAAGCTCCATATATGGGCATGCCATTTTGGCCCGGAGGCATGTTGAAGTTGGCCAACTGCGGGTTGATGTTGGACGACATCGAGTTGGATACCTCGCCATTGTAACCACCTGGCATGTTTCTGCGGTCCCGGTTGGCGCCATCGTCCATCCGACTCATGCTGCTTGATCTAGAGAGCTGGTTTTGGTCGTTGGCCATGTTTCCCATACCATCTTGGATCTGGACCATACCGAAAGGGTGGACAACCCCGTCACCTGGCATGCTGGTCATACCATTCATGTGACTCAAGTCGCCCTCGTTCGCCTTCTGCGCATTCTGCTGCTGTTTTTTAACGTGTGCTTGGGGGTGAGACAGGTGACTCGCCCCGGTTGGGTTGCCTCGACGAATCGAGCACTTTTGGAAGTGGCGCTTCAAAATGTCACTCCGTGAAAACGTATCGCGGCATAACACGCACATATATGGGCGGTCACCGGTGTCTGCTCAGGCAGTTAGTATGCCTATGACATGCTTGCGGAAACTACAAACTTACGGCGCAAGAGATGGCGCTTGAGATGCTTGGCATGGAGGTAAGTCTTGGTACAATGGGGACAAGGAAACTTTCCGTCAGCATCCTTTTGAGGGATGACAGTATTCTTCGAGGCACCAGTGCCGGTGGGGGCGGCGGGTCGACCTGGGGCGCTTGGCAGGATTCCGCGTCGTCCCTGGGATCCCACCACGTGAGTGGGTTGTTCGGTATCCTGGAGCAACGATGGCTGGTGGCCCATCATAGGGCTCCCGCCGTAAGGCGAAGACATTCCCGACTGGGGGATGACTCCACCTGCGGGCATGGGACGGAGGACCGGGGGGCGCACAGCGGCCGGCGCCGGTGCGATGGGCTGCGGGTGGGATGCTGCAACAGAAGCTTGCGACATCATAGACGTCGTCGTTGGATAACCTTGGGGAGGATTTTGATACTGACTGGGCATCATGCTATACGAACCACGGGCGGGACCTGCGTTCGGAGGCGGATAGTTGCTCATGTTCTGAGGTTGAGGCGTACTAGGAGTACCCGGCGTTCTAGGCGTGTGAGGGTGGCTCCCGTAAAGAGATTGCATACTATTGTTGTTATGCTGCAAAGGGGGCAAGGTGTGCTGGGTGGCGGCACCTTGCTGCAACTGGTGAGGCGCTATAGCCGATGGAGAAGGGTACGAGGAGCCCGACGTGCCTAACTGGTTAGACGAATACTGCTGTTGAGCAGAAGGGTTGTTGTCCATGTCCTCGAAGGTAAGTGAGTAATACGCGCTGCGGGGAGCGAGGCCAGGGACCGCTTAGAACGTAGCAAGCCCGAGGATAATCTGTCGATTATAGACAACAATTTGCATCCAGCAACTGTATCTGAGGATTCTCTGCAACTGATTCAGTGATCACGCGTCGTGCGGACAGGAACGCGTGTGCGTTTGTGTGGATACGC
This sequence comes from Rosellinia necatrix, assembly GCA_021209875.1. Classification (NCBI taxonomy): domain Eukaryota; kingdom Fungi; phylum Ascomycota; class Sordariomycetes; order Xylariales; family Xylariaceae; genus Rosellinia; species Rosellinia necatrix. The sequence continues at coordinate 4,356,090 of JAGYVD010000001.1, read as the reverse complement.
TGAGGGGCACGGCAGGTCAACAAGGTGCGCGTCGAAGGTTCGCCGGCCGATGTCTCGAATCCCGTTGAGTTAGAACCGATGACCCGGAATCTCAATCTCCTCCACGTCTGATACCGCACGGTAGTAGCGCAATGTGTCTCCAGTACAAAGATGCGAGATGATGATGCAAGTGGAGGCTGACAACAATGGCTACTACAGCAAAGGTAGGCGACAGAGTCCCGATTTCAGGGAGAAAAATAAAAGTCGGTCGGTAGTCAACCCGCGATGAGGGGGAACGGTCTGAATTGGGGTAGAATTGGGGACCACAGTAGACAGCTGGTGGGAAGAAGGTAGCTTCGTGAGGTCCAATGAACAAGATGGGACCGATGGGGTCTTGGTGTTTGTAAAGTGGAGAAAAGGCGCCCCGTTCCTCGAGGTGTGCGGTGAGGCGAGCCGGCTTCTTATTTGAATGATGCAGGCAGGGCAGGGGTTTTTTTTTTCCCTCCCGTCTGATCTATCTCGAGACAGGCAAATTTTTCTTCTTCTGTGCTGGCTCGCTTTTCACTCTACGCTGTTCTGTGGGTCCTCTAGTCAGAAATGTAACAGAAGCGACGCAGTCCCAGGTACAACAGTGGTTGGACAGGCGGCCGCGTTGAGAGTGGATACGATGCCGAACAGCAACCGTTCGAGCGTGGTGGATTGATCTAAAGACCAACGGCGGCAAAGAAGTGGGCGCTGACGATGAAAGACGGGGCGGATGACGGTAGCTCGTCGAGATGTCGATGCATGCAGACTGCAAGTCAAGACTACCTCGAAAAGTGGGTGTGGTTGCTGGAAGTGGGTGTGTACAAGTGGTGCGAAGAATGGAGGAGGGAAAGTTGAGTGTGGGTGGAGCTTATGAGGAAGAAAAAAAAGTGGGAGGAGGAGGGAGTAGGCGTTTGAAGTGTTGAACGAAAGGGTTGGCAGGTAAAGGCGATATTGTGTTGGGTTCGGTGGCAGCAAGTACCGAGTACACAGTGGCCAGGACAGGTACATGTACCCTCCCTGGACACTAGGTACTAAGTACTGAAAGCTGGGCAATGGGACGCCATTGTACCGAGGTAGCGAGCCGAAGGAGCGCAGTCAAAGGCGAGGATACCAGGTGGCGGCCAGTTGCCATCAGCGGATAGCATCCCGGCAAGTGGCAAAAGTGGACGGTGAATAATAGGTAGTGGCAAGTAGATTGGACGAGCAAGGACCAAGGTAGTGAATGTGGAAAGAGCGGGCTATTCAGGCACCACCTCGGGGATAATTGAGTTTGTAGCCGAAAGGGGGCAGGGAGGGATTAGGTAAATCGGTGAGAAAAAAAAAAAAAAAAAAAAAAAAACCATTAAAACCATTCAACAATTAAAAATAATAATAATAATAATAATGAATAATAATGAATAATAGTAAATAATAATAGCGATTGAGTGGCAGATTGTGAACGGGGCATAGGTAGGTAGGTAATATGGAATCAACAACAAAACTCACATTCAGGTCCAGGAATCCACACCCACAAACGGTACTGTACCACAAATTTCTTGTCCACGCCCCTCAGAAAAGGCTGCACACGTGGGGACAATTTGTTGGCAAGCGTTTTCAATGTCTCCAGTGACAACCAGGATGCGCAACAGATATGGGACGACGACAACAACAACAACGCAGCAGGCGATTACACCAATTGCTGCCGTAGCGGTGAGTCAACAAATGCACGAGGGGTATGGACGAACGGGAAAGAGGAGAAGGGAGGAAGAATGGGAGGAGAAAAAAACACAAGAAAGACGGAGAAGGGCAAGATATGAGGGAAGTGGGAGGACAACACCTACCTACGATTGAACAGGTAGATCACCTGCTGCTTGTATTGTAAGGCGCATCCAATTGATTGCCATGAAGCGAGCGCGAGTCGGGCGGCCTTGGTCGGGAGAGTCAGGGTACTGCTACCACCCAACCGTACCACTGTAGCCCATAGGTAGCAGGTAGCTATCTCTTGCCAGCGTAGAGCAAATGTATAGCGGGAGTGTGTACAGGCACTCAGGTACCTACCTACCGAGGTAGCAGACCAAGCCAAATTTCCAGGGTGGTTTTACCAGTACGGGTAAGTTGAGTATGTACCTAACTACTTCGGTCTATTAGGCAGGTGGGCGACAGACAAGCACTTGTTGCTGTTATGCCTGTTTTGGTTAGCACCACCCTTTTTTCTTTTCAGGGCACAAGCCGTCGTATTTACACAGGTTACTACTTAGCTGGGTAGAAGTGCCCAGGTAATTTACTGGACAATGACCGCCGAGCGCATGGATGGCAAGCGGTTGGCAACACCCAATTACGATCAACAAGGATAGTGTCAAATCCATACAAAATACCTAGGTACAGGCCTATCCAGGTACTTATCCCGCTGTGCAAGGTACCTATATTAAGGACCAAATAGGTACCGAGGATTGAGCAATCAAGTTTGTTGGTACTAAATAGTATTACCTCATAATGTACGGGTTGCACGGCGATTATTGATTGATACTGTATTTATAATACGCTATGAGATAGGTATTTGTGCTGTATCTAAATAGATCGAAGGGTCCAGCCGCGTAGTCCCAGCTTCTAGTTGTAAAACAAGCATAAGACGAAAAGAGTGTCCAGAATGGCATGTGTTCGCATCTTATCTGGATGCTCTAGCGCCTGGCTATTATATAGGTAAGTATGTATCATCATTATGAGGTCTCACCTAACCAAAAATAAAACATGAAAAACAGAAATAAAAACATAAAAAAAAAAAAAACAACTACGGTGTAACGGAGCTCTCAGCTGGGTAGGCGGTTAACGGCACCTTGCAAGATGGTCGGCTCGGTACCAAAATACCTAAGTATCCAACTATTCCAAGTATGTACATGCAGTCCTCACCGCGGCAAATCGGTTTAAATTCCCTGCGTGCCCGCATTGGTGGCAGTCGTCATGCCTATCACGGAATCACGGCACACGTAGCGAATGGGCTAGGCTATTATCCTCGAGGAAGGTACCTAGACAGGTACAGCACCATCGTCAGCTGGTATCTGTACAAAGGGTCCCAGTGCGAGATATTGTCGCTATCATCTCAGCATCGCCATACCGAACGTGGTGTAGAGGGTATCGACTCACAGTACCTATGCCTATGCCTCCGCCCCTACAGTATCAGTATGGTTTCATCCTCCTCTTCGTTAATTCCACGTTTGGTGACCACGACAGCTTTCGAGGATAAAACGCCGGCTCTTGCTCTAGTGTCGTCAGTTGAGGCATACATATACGCTTGTATACACATACGCCTGTGTGTTGCACTAACCATCTAGGTAGGTATACAACATAGCATGCTCTGAAGCTAGTAAGGTGGTGATAGGCTAGGTATTTGTAAGCATGGACATATCGCGGCCTGTAGGTAGCACACACACTATGTCGTTCTGATATGAATTATAGATTAGCTTTGATACGGCAAGTTATGGTTGCCGCCCTAAGCCACATGCAACTTGCGATACATAGCTTGTCCTTTCGCTGTCACCCTCTCTCTACTCCAATTCTGCCGCGACAATAAACTAGTATCGTTGGGCGTCGTTCTAAGTCGGTCCAAGTTGATCAAAGTGCCACCAACCCTAGTCGCTACCAAGCCGAAATCGTCTCTCGCCCGAGAGCTCATCCATCACCACTTTGTGGCATTTGGGTCTCAACAGCCGCTGTACTATAGAGGTGAAGTAGTTGGCCCTCATATTCTGAGGCTATCCGACCCTTTTCATTTCAAATAATCACACTACAGATTGCAACGTATGTGGCTTCGAGGTACTGCCGTTCCACGCGGCGCTATGCAACGCTCATGGCTCACCTCGTAAGTCGGTTGGTTGATCCGATTGGGCAGGGTCATACCCCCACAACCGAAGATGTCGCATTATGCAGTGCAGGTAACCTCGAGAGCAACTATATAAGTCTTAAGAGGTAATATAAGGAAGTAATCGAGGAATTAAATTCGGTGAATCTAACATAACTAGTAGGATGTAAAGTCAAGATAGCTGTCAAGGTCCTGGTATATGATAGCATTGAGACTTCTGTTGCGTACCAACCATCTTTGTCTTCCTCTAGGACCGTATTATTGCCTGGGGATGCTATAGCGGCACACGTGCGAATATCTGGAGTATTTCTTTTTTTTCGGGCCGTCGGTGGGTTCGGTGCTGGGTTGCTAGTGTCGTTTCGGGGCATCTGATAACGCAAGTTAGAGTGGGCTTGCTACATGTCAGAGCCAGCAGGTAGATTGCAATGCCGTGATACACATACACGCTCATTTGAAGTAGCATATAGCGCGACTTATTCGGGCAAAGCAACAAACCGGTGGACGCATGACAGCAAAGTCGCTGCGAAAATGTCAGCAACCAAAACTTGAAACTATAGATTATAGAACTAGTATACACGGTTGTAACCACAGGCAGCAAACGCAACATGAACTCCGTAACAGAGATCTTGGCTCTATAATCTCAGATAACGCCACCAAGTTCAGAAAGCCAACGATGTGAGTTACGCCAACCACTCTCATGGATTTTTATAATAACGTTTGCTCGATTTTGTTTGTTGTCCGTCCAGTGCGTCTATATGCGTATCTTAGAATCTATATTGCTACCCCGATAGGTTGGAAATGCTACTGAGTTGACTCATTTGTTATTGCCGCCTCACATGTTTCAGTTACAGTTTAAATAACTACATTAAGCCCTTGTAACGTAGCCTCCGGGTCTCCTGCCAATTATTATTGGCTTTACTAGCGTCTCGTTGGTTAGACTACGCCAGCATCATCAACAGGCAGGAGAGGCTGCTTTCTCTTCCTACATGACCAACAGATAAATAAATATTTTATGTGTATGCCTTTGAAAGACCTACCACAGTATACAAACCAAGTTCATTTGGGGGGGTCGAGAATCCGTTGGGCCTGTGAACCGGTACCTTGTGTACAAGTAAAGAAATCCGGGCCACATTGCGATCCTGGAGGACTAGCTGACTAGCTTGACATCTGTTTCTGCGATTCATGCTAGAAGAAGCAAGTGGATTCTGAACACGGAGACCATAAACGTAAATTGGCGCCCTTGGGGGGGAATAGTTTCGGGTATTTTCTATAGCTGGCGATGACCCCCAGCTTGTAACACGTTGCGAAAAACAGGGATGCAAAAGCATGGTCGACTATACGAGCTTGACCTCGGGTTCTATAAATTACCTAATGCCTGGAACGGCCCAAGTTCCTAATAGCTGAAGATAGGAGTCTTTTGTGGCGCTCTCTTCATTGAATACGCCCATAGTTTAATTTAATGCTTCTGCAAAGGCGTCGAAAACAAACTCTTGAATCTTTCGAGTTCCTTGAATCAATGGCTTGAACTTTTCTTCCTCGGTAGTGGTTACTATGCACAGAAGATGATTGTTTTGAACTTAGACGATCAACGTCGGCTTGTGGGCGAGCGGATGAAATAAAGGGACTAAAGCGATCGGCTAATGTAGTTCAATAGTGGGGCACTGACTAGAAAGGATAAGAGAAGCGTGAGGAGGTTGTTGACTTGGCTGCACGCTACTTTGCCCACTTAGGCACCGAGAATGTACCTATGTACACCGCATTAGAGGCGCTAGTGGGATAATAGGTACCTAAGGTACCTAGGTACCAAGATAGGTGCATTCTGCGTTGTTCCTGTACAAGTAGCAAACATGCTACTTTAGCAGCAGTTAGGCAACAGATGGACGGTTGCGCTCGCTACCGCCCTCCGCCATCACGGCCTCTGCTCAGATTTGGGTGAGCGACATAAAGCGCAGATCGGTAATGAAGCTCAGATCGGCACGCAAACACAGAACATTCAAGGCTGCAAGGACAAACGTCGATATCTCGACCACCGTCACGGAACCTGTACGACCATATGTGGACACAGCGCGTTCAGCCTCTAAAAAGGTGGGCAAAGGTGGGCATTTGCCTAATTATACCGTTATCGTGTCAATCAGACGAAGATGGACGAAAACGGCAGAGAGGCTTGCTTGAGGCCCCATTCTGTGTAACATCAAGACCCTCCTTTACAGGATCCATCACCAACCTTTTATGATGGAGCCTCGATGAGGCTGAAACCTTGAACGTCGTTAGAAGCTTCGACCGAAGACGAGGATATCCACAACCTGTCTCTGTTCCTGGCGCAACATCGCCAGGGACTTCGGGCGGCCAATTTGTCGAAGGCAAGAAGTCCAAAAGAGGGCGCAAATGGGGAAGGGGGAAAACACAGCAAAGGTTGAGGGGTATCCTACGTTTTGATTGGCTCTGGATGTCGAGTAACTAATGTATACGCCAGGCCGTTAAAGCAAAGCGGGAGAAACGTTACGACAAGGCATCACGGAAACAGGGACGCCAGGGACGCCAGGGACGCCAGGGACGCCAGGGACACCAGGGACACCAGGAACGCCAGGGACACGCAGCCGTAGCAGGTCGCCGATATTCGACAGTATTGTGATGGCCTTGGTATTGCTACTCGCGTCGCAGAAAATGAAACAGCGCAGTTGCAGTGCTATTATATATCTGCATGATATCATCAACGACAGTTAACTTCGCGATCCACGGCCGCATACATATACATGCGGATAATTTATTAGCCTGTCGACAGACAGCAACCTGGCCGTCTAACTGATTGATCCTGTCATCCGTCGCCCGGCTGCATCCCGCTTTGACTCCCGCAGACAACTGCCCAGGGTCTTGAATTCTAACCGGACGGAGCCAAGGGTACCTGGTGTCACCTGCAGCATGTACCTACCTATGCCGCAGAGGTTATGCAGCTGTCTGCACACGAATAATATCCACATACTACTAATGGCTTAGTCGATTCTAAGAGCTACTACGTAATAAGTACTTAGTAGCGGTTTGTGTCGCTTTGTCTCAGGAGATACGATGCAGTTCTTGAAAACGTTGTCGCGCTATTTGGAGAGGACCGTAAACTTAATCAAGTAATGCACCCACGAAAGCTTTGAAATGCATCAACCATACCGGATTTGACTGGGAGACTCGACATTTATCAGCGCTACTGTCGTGAATATATTACATATACGGTCTCAAAACAAGTATAAGCGCAGACAGCCCAAACAAACGTTTCTTTACTTCCGACGTTTTTTCCTTTTTTCTTATCCCGTGGCAGGTAAATGCCCTTGAATCCACGATATCAGCTAAATTACTGCCTTAGCGGGATCATTGGCTAATACTTTATACCAAGAAACCATAGGTAAATCCCGAGCGCCCCCAACGCAGCCATAGGACTGTGTTTTTAAACTCCGATATTACTCTGTTTGGACTTTTAAACAGACCAGGTTACATAAGTAGGCTGAGGATAAAGAAAATATGGGCTGCTACCTTTTAGGGCTTAGTGTCATCTCTCAGCATCCAAGCAGTGGAATGTCAGGGTGTTCCCAAGAACCTGCAGTAAAGAAAGCATGTTTGAACATGTTTAGTCATTGTGCCAATAGTCCCACAGACCATCGACATGCAGAGCTAGTAGTAGGGGACCATATCCCTAAAATAATCTGTATAGTTATGCTCGTAGAAGGAACCAAATTATGACACAAAACAGACTTGAATATTAGCTCCTGCACAATACCCTGTCCCCAGGGGGTTAAATATAGGTTACCGTATCTTCAATTACTAGTAGTTATCCATGAGTTGCGTACTACCTACATAGCCCGCGTAGATTAGAACCCATCACTCGCTGCCATGATAGAAACTAGGTGCAGACATGTAATTACTACTTGGTAGTCTACTTATCTTGCTTGCATCATTCTCCGGTGGGGCCAACGCTCCCGCCGTCCTTGCCCTAACTACATGCCTACATAGTTACTTGTACATGCTACATGAGATTCTTAGCGCTGGAAATATTGCCTCTTTAGGAGTAGTAGGTCTGCGGTAGTAGCCACGGTCTGGCGGTCAAAGTGTACATAGGTACATGTGTAGGTACCTATAGTAAGAGTGAAAGATTCTTGCATCATCCCGGGATTTGTGGTGGCCGAGCTTGCACCGAGATTGCTTCCCTAACCCGTCCTATCAAATGTCAATGCCACATCATCAAGCAGATAATCATCGTCGCGGAATCGTGCCATGATATGGTCACATGTCCTGTTCCAACTCTATTACTTCCATACCCAACTTGGACCTTATTCATGGCAAAACAAAGCGACCATACCAAGCTAACCATATCCCCAGCGTTGATCGCCACAGATAACCGCTTGCCTTGGACAGGTAGACGCCTACATACGTAGTAGGTACCTACCAACCTGCCTAGATACCTAACATGTGGTAGCAGGTAGGTAGATCAAGTTATCGCGCCTATAACAATGCACACTTATTCTTATTCCCGGACGTCGTCGACGGCGCTTACCCAGTACAGTCTCTATGCGAGACGTTGCATGTAGGAGATAATCTGCCCGTGAATAATAAATAATTCATACGATGGTTACGTGACGATCTAGTGTACACTACTTGGAATATGCCTACACACCCCTGTCGATGTACACTGCCTATTCCGTACACGTGTATTCCAGCGCGGCGAATGACACAATCCGTCGTGCAAAACTATTGGCACCAATACGGTTTCGATACCAACCTCTCTTATATACCACCGCTACTGCTACCATCACCACCACCACCACCACTACTACCACTACTACTACTACTGCTACTACTACTACTACTACTACTACTACTACTACTACTACCACTACTACTTGTACTACATACAACTCGTATCTTGCCACCATGCATTGCCAACCACTACGTGATAAGTAAGTGATCATTTTTTTGCGCAGGGGGCAAAATACATTGTAAGAGACAGAAGATAGTAAAACTAGTCTACAGCCGGAGGCTATTCGCGGTCTCCTATTCTCCGTCTGCAGCGAGTATATTTTCCTGTCAAGGACGTCATCACGCCCTGTTTACCTTGTGACGATTCGTGGAGGAGTCTTTGTCTCCGAAATACAACGCATGCAAGGCATGGTAGTGATAGGATACGCCTTTCCGATTTCGGCAAGCCGATACATCTCATGTACCCAGCTACCTCGGAGCCATGTACCGTGGAACTACCCGACCAAGTATGTATATATCGCTAGGTACGCATACGCGTCCCACAGCGGGTCTAAAATGGTAGGTACTACTCCTTTAGGTACTTGCTTTATGTTCCCTCCCCCAATCATCTCAATACATACGTGCCATTTTATACGGTTCGTCATCGAACTCGAACCCGACTGACGCAATATTTACAGTTCAATCAACTAACAATTGGCATATTGGTAGGTTTTGCAGCCTACACAGATAGTGCTCGTAGTCCTAGGAACAGAGATGCTTCCCTCCCCCTCCGCCTCCCCCACCCTTATTTAGCTGATCATAGCCGCCTCTCCCTCCCATTATATCATCAGTTACCTATAAACATGCACACATATAGTCACTTGTACTTGCACACATATCCATCTCGGGAACTGCGGTTCGGTCACCGATGGCTGATGGTAAGAACTAAGCCAGCCATGAGAACACGCCAGGTCGGGATACCAGTGATACAAATCGTCGATGGCGGTTTATGACGGGACAATGAGAAGACAAAAGCAAAGCAAGCGGCGGTGTCAGCAAGATGAGAATTGGTACAACGACGATGAGAGTCGTATCCGATTCATCGTTTTGGCACATGACCCCGAGTAACATTGCCATGCGTGCTTATTTGACACCTTGAGATGTCCATGCGTGGCGGCTTTATTTGGTAGCATATCCCTGCCGCGGTTGGCCAGCTCGAGTCATGGCTAACATGGCGAGAAGACCACGATCGGGCTCATCTTCTTCCACATGACTCGGATCGTTCATCATAGTATACATTATCAGATTCGCTGCATGACATGCTTATACATCCACATGTAGTACACAATGGTATAACTTGTTTATTCTGCCCCGGATTGCTATAAATACTCTTCTGGTTGAGTTTTAATCCCAGCCCTAAATAACGTTCCATCCTAACGAAGCTTGCTCGACACTATACAGACCTCGCCTTGCTGTTTTCACTGGGCTAATTTCTCGGCACAGCATCTAGGTTTCTACAAGACAGGTCCAGGCGTCTCGGAAGCAAACCGAAGTGGTAGCCTTCCGAAGCGGCCGGCGTACTACTGAGCCACGCCAGTTGCAAAGGGCCTAACCTGTCAGCTTGATGTTTTTCTTTGTCTTTACGGAAAGCGTAGTTGGTTGGGGCGACAAGTTTCGCTCGGTATTGTGTAGTTTCAAGTCGCAAACATTGTGAGAGAAAAGGCACTGTAGTAACAACCAATGCCGTTACGAAATTTCAACCTTTCCATTATCTCTCTTATGCATTATCGTCTAATAGCCGGTCTTAGGGTCTTCTAGGCTTCGCCCTATCCCAGAAGGAGTGACCAGTGCTGACACTCACACAATAGAATCACGTTTGATCAGGCAAGGCGTCACGGCCCAGTATTTACTGATCGCACACCGTAATATACCTATTCAGGTTTTTTGTAAACAGCTAACGCGCCGATATCGATCACCAAAATATGCCGACAATAAGTGCCGGCCGCTACTGGCCATACTCATGGGCACTTCCCACACGTAGCATTTGAGGAGGCTGGGGATAATTCAAATAGAAATTTGGGTGACTATTGGATGAAAGGCGTTTCTTAGAGAGAGTTGTTATCTTCTTTAATAAATAATTGTTTAAGCCCTCTTTCTTCAGCTCTAAAGGAGACCATTTGCAGACCAAGCTGAAGCGTAACGCCTCCACGCTATGCCGTACATGACAGCCGACCTTACATAGACACGCCAGTTTACGACTCGTCTGTTGACAATGCGTTCCATTCATGCCGAATGCATGGTTGCGTCGAAACTCGGGATGATGCGAGTATTCGCTAAGCTTCATCCATCAACCCAGCATATCCTTAGGTTCTCATATCATGCCCTCCATTCGACAAAAATAGTTATCCAGTAGTTACTATGGTGTAGAATACGCAAACTGCCGGCTACTCAAGAAGTGGCCAAGCTCAGATACTATGCCTGTAATGTACCTCTACGAAGTAGTAATTGTCTCCGCACAAGTCGAAGTCGGTCCATAAGATGGAACATAGCCCGTTATTGGTTGATACTACTTGGTTTATCCTAGCGATCTCGTAGAATCCTTGGGTAACTACATAGTAGCGTACACAAACACATGTACCTATACCGTGCGTGCGGCCTTAGAGACGTGCTAGCAGCCTGAACCGGAGGGATTCGGGCAGACAAGCATTCGCTCGGCGTCAACAGCGGACCCATCATATATTTTCACCTTCACGGATTCAGGATAGGGGATTACTGATACCACAAACCCTGCCGGCCCAACTTGATCTGCAAGTCACCTGGCCGGCTACTATATGCACCATGTACACTATACCTGCCTGTTTGGTCTATGATGGTTAGTGGCACACTACACCATTAGTCTTCCGTATTATGTATCTGAGATCGACAAAACCCCGTTTCTTACTGGTATGAAGCATCGTACAGTTTATTGCTAGCCAGTATTGAACAACTCTTGCTAGGACAATGGCTCGCCGGTAAACTACTGTATATGTAGGAAACAACAAGGTTTCGAGGCGTTGTGATTAGCAAGGAAACCCGGGCTTAAGAACATTATTCTAGGAGTAGAGTAACCCCAAGACGCAAGGAAGAAAAACAGACAGACCATTCCAGCCTCCCAGGCCATCGGTGCATGCAACTCTACGTTGTGATGTTGTTACATTCGTCCAACCCCATCTGAACGCCCTCTACGTAATAATAAGAGCAACCGCAGTGCCATTGCGATCCTTCGGAAGCCTCCATGGAGAAAGGTGTGCTTCTACCCGTTGATGGCTCCATCTAGCCAAATGAGCCTCAATCTAACTACCAGCTTCAGGGAATGGGAGCTGATGCTCTTTAGTGGCTAAGAGCAGATCCATCTCAAGTCCCACGGGTTCCCCATATCCCACTAGGTCCACCAGAAAGAGGAGACTTGGAATGGAACTTATCTATGGCTTTGCGTCCTTGGTCCGGATTTTGGTGTTTGTTAACTTGGCTTTGGCTGTCACTCTAGTGCTACTAAACACAGAGCTCATTTCGATTATTACGAACGATCTCTAGCGAATCCCCCTCAAGAGCCCCGGGACGAACAACACAGGATGAGCCTTCCTGACCCAAAAAACCAAAAAACAAAAAACAACAGCAGTTCCAATCCAACAAACTTGAACAAATACTCTCCGAGAACAGCCCTCGACCGAATATCCCCAAGAACTCAGCTGCGAAGCGTTGTTGGATCGTGAATGGAGCTAATATTTGTGTCGTGCTCGCTGTTGATACTGATCCGCCATATCCGATAGACGCGGTATGCTTTTAGCAGGCGCTGATTTAGATTCTCCTGCCATGCTACCCGAATATATATTACTATCCACGCAACACCCAAGCACGATACCAACGAAGGTGGAGGCCATTGCTCGGAAGCTAATTACACAATTATCGCCGGAGAAGCGGAACGTCCAGCTCAAATTCGCCGCTATAACTCGAGAGACGTATGCCGGGCAAGGACACGGATACCTCAGGCGGGACGTCTGCCATACCTATTGTGTCGGGATTAAGTTCTTTGTGGCTGTTTATGTCAATTTACTGGGCATGAGTAGACTGGGAAACAAAGAATTGAAACATTCTGGTAGCAGGTTTTCCGAGCAAGGGAAAAGCTCTGACCGGAATGGTGCACCTTTGCGGCTTCCTGGGAGCGTGAGTGGCTGAGGGTAATTAGAGCATACGATGGGCGCCATACCGTATCACAGCCTTCCTTTCTGGTCTACCTGGTCATTAGAGTCTCGTTCGTGGCTGTTTCTAGCTCGATACTTGGTTAGATATATCCCAACATCTTACCTGGGCCCGATAATTCGCTGGCGACTCGTGGTGGTTGACTTTGGTTGTTAGGCACTCACTTACTTACTGCTCGGACCACTTGTTCCTGTAGGCATATACTTTTGACTCCTTTTGTAGTAGGTAAGTTATGTGCTTAAGTATTCATCTTAAAATAACTAGTTATGCATTTTGGGGCTCCGGCTACATTCTCTCTCGGATAAGGTTCCTGACCCAAGGAAGCCGCCTACCTACTTACTACCTACTTACTACCTACTTACTTGCTTTCTACAAGTAGGCACACATACCTACCCTAGGTAGGTAGGTAGTTGACCTAGATACTTGTAGTGGGTATAATGTGTTAAATACATATACCTGTTTACTGGTGATATGCCTTTATTCAATACGCTCAAATCGTCAATTTGCATACATAATACATACCCACCCCTACAGCCGCCTGCAACCTCTAGTGATCTAGCGTGTGGCTCGGAATTTCTTCGATCGGATTAACCCAAAATTTCAATTGGGGACGTAAGTACGTGCAAGCTCGCGATCTCAGCCGAAGGTACTGTGCCCGGCGTCCTCGAGCTCGACGGAGCGACATCACCACCAATGGCCACAGCCGTCTCTATCCGGCCTTCGGTCCACCGGATCGTCAACTCAGCGAGGATCTTCAATGGTGCCAACACCGCCCTTGGTGCTGCTCTAGCCACAGCCTCGTCCCAGGCATGCTCGTTCTCCTCGACGCCGGATTACAACAACCGGCGGCCACGCCGCGATAACAACCGCCTCCGCGGCCTCAGTAGCATATACCGATCTGGCACGCGGTTTCGGATGAATATCGACAAGGCCGAAACTCCACTGCCCGCCGATTATAAGCCTGAGATCAAGGTCAACCCCAACCACGGGCTGTGGGACTTCTTCTATGCGAAGGACAAGCTGTTGTTGACGCCCGACGAGTCTGGTGAGCATGGCCGCGGATGGACCGTTGAGGAACTACGGCACAAGAGCTGGGAGGATCTGCATAAGCTGTGGTGGGTGTGCGTCAAGGAACAGAACCGCCTTGGCACCGCGCGCAAGGAGAGAAACCGTCTTCGGCTCCCAGATGGCGTTGAGGAGGCCCAGGTGCGGTTAGGAGAAGTAAGCTGGCCTGCGCATTACGGTGGTTACCCGTGTTCCCTCGTGCTAACCGCCCCCACCTACAGGTTCGCGTAACGATGAGGTCGATTAAGCATGTCCTGACCGAGCGATGGTACTTGTGGGAGGATGCGAGAAAGCTGGCAGAGGCGGATCCCGAAATTGACCTCAGCAATGAACGAAGTCCCCTCGCCCTGAAAGACTATTTTGAGGAACCGGAAACCCTGCCGGAGCGAAATAATCAAGATCAACTAGCGGAGCCAACGCCGTCGGGTTTCATGGCAGAAGAGCCCAGGGCGGCCAGGCCAGAAGATACCGAGCCATCAACGATTCCCGCGAAAACCCCGCCGGCCGGGCAGCCGTTGGTGAAACCTTAGAAAGTCTTTCGGCGCTACGCAATAACAAGCCGACGTTTGCGAGAAAAGCCGGGAGTAGAGACAACATGACTGCATAGAATATTGTCACCTCGACGATATGGTATGATATGATCGGAAAGGGCTATTATGGTACCTAACCGAAAGAGCTACGACATGTAAATATGTGTATAATACCTCGTACCTATCCCCGGCATAATTGGTACTTAGAAGGCGCCTACGGATCTGTCACTTATCCAGCATGGGTTGAGTGACTGTGTTGGTCGGATTCGTGTAGTAGACAATCACAACTAGAGTCGGAGTCACCAGTAAGTCAATCAGCCGCCTATCTAGTCTAGCCCACGATACTGCGCATGTAACATATCTCGGGATCTGGGGATGATAATTGTATGGGTACAATAACATAGATACATAAAATAACACTTTTTATAGCTCGAAAAGATATATTGAGTTAGAAAAGGAAAGAATCTTTTTTTTTTTTTTGAAGAAGAAGAAGAACAAGGACAAGAACAAGAATAACAAAAGAACAAAAGAAAAAAAAAAAAAAAAGGAAGAGGCTGTATGTGAACCTTGTTAGCTAGAGACTCGGGAGCTTCGAGTGGGACGGACTTATGATCTGGAGGGGCCAGCGCCAACACGCAGCAGGGGGGCGCGCCAAAACCACCGCTCATTGGCTACAGCTATAGGGGGCTCTCTCAACTACCGCCTATGGTACGGGTACCTCTCCAGCCTTAGTGGACTTAGCGGGCGGTCTCGAGCATCACTGCCAGCACCGAGCCCCTCATTCAACCAGGTCTGAAGAGAGTACAACGAAAACCAATACTCCTTTTCACTCACCGATACTTGGACAAAAAGGTCTTGTGTTTGTGTCTGGCCTGGCGTCGAGCAATCTTCCTCCGAACCTACTCGATCCCCTTGACTGCCATCCCTCGTCTCTTTCTTGCCTCGCCTCGCCTCGCCCTCTCCCGCAACACGCATCCACCACAGCCGTCACAGCCGTCGTCACAGCCGCCATGGAGGAGATCGCCCCCAAGTACGATGTCGTTGTGCTGGGCACCGGTACGTTGCCGCCCCGCACCCGGTATCGAACAATGCCCGGCGATACTGACCATGCAAACCGCCGTTGATGCTGACCATGCACCCGTCGAACAGGCCTGACCGAGTGTATTCTCTCTGGGTATGCATAGCCATCCGTTGCTGCCTCTCATGTCCATGTCGCCTGCTGCCTCTCTATTCGCCTGCTGCCTCTCTGTTGCTGCCGACTTCGAGGTGACTCCGGCGGACGAGCCTCTCCACCCCCGGCCCTCCCCCCAACGAGTTGTCGCTAACACTTGCTCGTCTTCTAAAGTGTCCTGAGTGTGAAAGGCAAGAAGGTTCTGCATATCGATCGCAACGATCACTATGGAGGGTATGTATCCATGATGGCCCCCCGAACCGCGTCTATCTCCGTGCTCCTCGGCACCGCCCTCGCTATAGACATGCACGGCTGAGCTAACGCACGTCCAACTCCAGAGATGCCGCATCCGTAAACATCGAGACGGTACATACGACCCCTGCAATATCCCGATGTCCCTATCCCTCTCGCTCTCCCTCCCCTGGCAGATGATAGCTAACAGCCACACTCGCACGAGACAGCTCTTCAAGAAGTACGGCAACTACGCGCAAGGCGAAGAGCCATGGAAGAAGTACGGCCGGGCCAATGACTGGAACGTTGACTTGGTTCCCAAGCTGCTGATGTCCTCGGGCCAGCTGACCAACATTCTGGTGTCCACTGACGTCACCCGCTATCTTGAGTTCAAGCAGGTCGCCGGTAGTTTTGTGCAACAGGGTGCCAGTTCCAAGGCTACTGTTGCCAAGGTGCCCTCGGATGCCGGTGAAGCCCTCAAGTCCCCGCTCATGGGTATCTTCGAGAAGCGCCGCATGAAGAGCTTCATCGAGTGGGTGGGCACCTTTGACCTGAAAGACCCTACCACACACAAGGGTGAGCGATACCTGGCCCTGACCCGGGTCGAGAGGCGAAAAACGCAGTGAGAGGATTTCCCGTAGACTGACCCTTTGCTACCTCCAGGCATCGATATGAGCAACAGCACCATGAGGGAAGTCTATGACAAATTTGGTCTGGAGGCTGGTACTCGCGACTTCATCGGCCACGCCATGGCGTTATACCTAGATGACAGCTACATCGAGACACCAGGAAAGGCGCCCGATGCCATCGACCGCATCCGCCTGTACGGAAATTCGGTGGCAAGGTACGGCAAATCGCCGTACATCTACCCCTTGTACGGTCTTGGCGAGCTACCCCAGGGTTTTGCCCGTCTGTCAGCTATATACGGCGGCACATACATGTTGAGCACTTCTGTAGACGAGGTATTGTATGACGGCAAGAAGGCCGTCGGCATTAAGGCCACCATGGGGAACGCGGATAGCGCCGAACAGATGCACTTTGAGACCAAAGCAGACATGATTCTAGGCGACCCCTCCTATTTCCCGAACAAGGTCAAGGTCGTCGGGCATGTCCTCAAAGCAATCTGCATACTAAAGCATCCCCTGGCCGGTACAAACGATAGCGATTCTTGCCAGCTCATCATCCCCCAGTCGCAGGTCGGCCGCAAGAACGGTGAGTGTGGTTGGCACCTCTGAGCAATCATTGACCATGATATTAATCGGTGACTAGACATATACATTGCCTGTGTGTCGTCGGCACACAACGTCTGCCCACAGGGCTACTACATTGCAATAGTGTCGACGATCGCCGAGACGACATCCAACCATCACCTTGAGCTGCAGCCTGGTCTAGACCGCCTCGGCAAGATTGAAGAGCAATTCATGGTTAGTATAGATTTCTCATATTTCATCATCGTAGTGGTCGGCTTAGCTAACCATCATCAGGGGGCACCGATACCACTATACGAACCTGTCGACGATGGCAAAGCGGACAACATCTTCATTTCGAAGAGTTATGACGCCACGTCGCACTTTGAGACAACTACGGATGATGTTAAGGATATCTACCATCGCGCTACCGGCGAGGAGTTGAAGGTCGAAGGCCTGCGGGATGTCCAGGTGGCCGAGCAATAATTGCGCCAGCATGCCAAACCTGTGCGATCACGGGACGATGGTAGGATGAAACGAACATCATCTATGCTGGACGGGCAAGATGCGAGAGAAGGAGAAGAAGACACAGTATGCATAGTAATTTCACAGAGGGTCTAAGACGGGGATTATCTCCTCAACCCCGTGTGCTTACGAAATATGGAAACCATGGCCAATATCACGTAGTTCGTTAGTGCATCTGCTTTACCGATAGACTTGGTGGTTCTTAAATCGAAAAGCACGAGACTAATCTGTTCAATAATACAATACAACGATCACTCCAGCCCGGCCGTTATCATGCACGAACTTGAAAATTGCGAGAGGCCAGGAATGAAAGTTGTCTGGTGCCTGTTTGGTGCCTGTCCGGTGCCTGTCCGGTGCCTGTCCGGTGCCTGCCTGGTAGACTGTGCAGGTGGCGTTACCACATAACCCAGCGGCATGTCGAAATTTGGAAGTCTCTACTGTAATTTTCGTCACAATCAGAGTGTCGAAGCGCAGAAGCTGCTTCTGTTTAATTAGACATATTAGAATGCGGGAAACAGCTGCGCCTGAAGACCTGGTGGGCTAGTGGTTCCTTAACAGGTAAGGTACGAACCTCTCGGATCTTCATGCCAAACCCGGACCTTAATTGTCGATACGTAGTTCAAGAGCTCCAAGGCTGGAGTTAGTTAGGTGTTGCACATTAAACATATATGCCTTGGTTGCTTGCGGCTGAGGTCTCCACAATCCTGTTCGAGAGATTACTAGATAAGGATATTTGGTGGGTTGAAAATGACCCCTCCTCGTTGCCCCTCACTACTCAGACACCATGCTTCCCCGAAGTATGTACACAAGTACCGGTCGAGGGGAGGAGGTATGGTGACCCAGACATCCGACCCCGAACTCAGAAAAATTGCCCCCACCAAATTAACTATGCAGTGTGCCCCGCGATTTGACTCACGAGTTTACTGGAGGAAGGTACTGCACGAAGGAATTGGGTAAGGTGGTAGGTAGGTTCAACGTTTTACCTTTGCCTTTAAATTTGAGCAGTTGCTATAATCAAAAGCTTCACAGCTCCTCTAGCGTATAAGTTCCTCTCTTTTTTTTTTCCCTCTTTTTTTTCCCTCTTTTTTTTTTCCCTCTTTTTTTTTTCCCTCTTTTTTTTTTCCCCACGTATAAACGCTACTATTCCAACACCTTTATCCTTATCCCCCCCAATCTTCTATCCCCAATTTTTTAATCTCTACATCTTCTGGCTGCGCAACTACTAGAACCATACCAGCAGTAACACTAACGACGACGACAACAACGACGGCGGCGGCGGCGGCGGACGTCAGTAGAACGCCATACACCTTAGCTATCTATACATACACCTTAGACTGCTACGCACATGGCGAACAACGACGTGGCGGGGGGTGTCTCATCCCAGCTGCCCATCCGCAGCAATCCAGATGTCGGCTCGTTTGAGTAAGCACCTTTATCTATCTATATGATCCTACCTTTGTATCTCTCCCTCCGCCGCTACCCTACCGCGGGGGGAGTAGATGGCCCATGTTGATGACAATGTCGGCGATGATGATGGTGGCGATGATGGATGATGACGGCGACGACGACGGCGGCGGCGACGATAATGGTCATTATCGGGATGAAAGAAGCCTTGCTAACTACTCTGCCCTCCCTCTCTCTTCACAGCATCGTTGCGACTTACCACCGCCTCCTGGCCGATGACCCTGAGCTCACCATGCCCATGGCCACTATAGAGGCCCTGATCGAAGCCCTGGGCGCCTCGTCCGCTACTACCGTCTTCGAGACTATGAAGCTCGTCGAGACACAGTCGGACCTGCTACGGCGAAGCCCCCTCGTCGTGAACCCCATGGCCGTGCGCCACGGCAGCGACTTCTTCAAGCAGTACCTTGTTAGGGAGCTTAGACAGCTCCCCAGCAGCGGTGGTGCTGCCTCTGGGAGTCGGAACGAGGACCAACAGTTCGAGTTAATCCGCCAACACCTGCTTCGCAATGCCCGACTATTCGCTATGAGAGCCAAGGAAGCCAGGGAGAAGATTGCCTCCGAAGGACAGTATGTGCCCATTCTCCTCGTAGACATTTCCCCACGTTATATACCATCGGCCGTCGTCGTTGTCCTTTAGGTCTGCGAGTGCTGACGGGAACGCTTCCCCCTTCTACAGACATCTGATTGCCGACAAAGCCACTGTTCTGACGCATGGCGGCTCACGCGTTGTTGGCACACTCCTTGCGCGCGCCGCCGAGCGAGCTCATGGCGGCCCCCGCCGGCGCTTCAGGGTCATCTACGCCATCAGTGAGAGCCGCCAGGCGGAGAGCATCAAGATAGTTGCCGCCTTGCGTGCCAAGGGCATCTCCGTGGCCACGATACCCGAGGGCGGCGTCGCACACATCATGGCCAAGGTAAACGTGGTAATAGTGGGCGCCGAGCTCATTACGGCACAGGGCGGCATCATCAGCCGGCTAGGCACGTACCAGATCGCGAAGCTTGCCAAGGCCGACGGCAAGCCCTTCTATGTTGCCGCCGAGCAGCACAAGCTCGGGCAGACCTTCCCGGTCGGCCAGTTCAAATGGGCCTGCCCCAACTTCAACCAAAACCTACTCGACTTCCAATCAAGCAAAACTACGAACAGCAGCACCACAAGCACCGAGACAAAGGCCGAAACCGAGACCAAGACCGAAACCGAAACCGAGGCCGAGAAGCGCGCGAGGGAGGCTCGGTCGGCCTCGCCCCTCGATTTTACGCCACCCGACTTGATAACGACTTTCATCTCCGATCACGGTTTCAAGTCGACGGTAGCAATGGAACACATGGTGATCGACATGTTTGTTAGTTAGGTTAGAGAAGGGGCCATCTGCGAGACGCGGACGAAATCTGCATTTCGCAATTTCCATAGCAATCCTGATGATTGTACCTCGGTAAGAAATCAAGAGGCCCATGAGGTTATCTCCTCAGCCGGTATGGTGCTATTAATCGCTAGGTAGGATACTTATACACCCCTAGACATAATTTGACGACGTGCTTATCCGGCTAGGTAGCGTGGGAGTGCTGTCGCATGAATGGGAACATTATTATCACCCGATTCTTTGGCTGCAATGCATGTAGGAAAGTGATAGATTCAAGGGATCACCCGTGGAAGAGAATAGACCGGACGGGGGAGTCTACTTCGGAACCGAGTAGAGGTATCTGCCTGAAGAGAAGATGAGTGGGCTGGTGAGAACAATGTCATTCAGGGACGATCGTGATGACCGCATAAATTGGTCCATTGCATAATATCATTTTCAGCGTTAGGTATCCAAAATAGAAAGCTGTGTCATAACAACCCCCTTTAACTATCCTAAATCAATGTGCTCGTTTTTACTTTTTTTTAATCACGTAAGCCTCCCCCTTCCTTTTAATTTTTTTTTTCCCCCCGCTCATAGCCATGTTTTTGTTTCGTGTACGTCCATGTCCACTACTTGTCTCGAACTAGCCGCGCGCCGACCCATGCATACGGGTAGTTGCGCTGATACCAATTAACACTATAAGTCGTGGTCTTGTTAGTATTTTTCTTCTTCTTCTTCTTCTTCCTTTTCTTCATGTATCATGTGTCGGGCGATGTGGCAAGGTAAGCAAGCGTTGAGAGGGGCAGGGCGGTGGCAGTGGATATACTACTGCGCCGGCAATAGCAACACTAAAAGTAGAAGGGAGAAAAAAAAAGTAATGTGTAAAGGACAGAAAGAGGAGTGAGTAGAGGAAGAAGGCGGGTGAAGCCGAACGGGAACTTACAAAGACTTCCTCCCAGCAATTCGAGGGTGGGTGGCCCAGGAACCGCCGAGGACAATATTATGTTTCTCGTCAAAAAAATCGGCTATAAACGATTTAACAATTAATAATTGAACTGCGTATAAAATTTCCCTGAAGGGGGGACTTGGGGTTCTAGCTCCGGTCGAGTTCGATGATTAAAGGGGTGGGGAGAGAGGATGATATTATCATGTGCTTACCGGTATAGAGGGGATAGAGCGCCATGGGTTCGAAGCCCTCGTGCCGCCTCAAAGGCGAGCTCGTCCACTCCCAAGCGCCGCCCATCTCGGCCTGACCGGCTAGGTGGCCGCCGTTCGCCGTGACAGGGACGGGGTGCCAGTTCCGGAAGCCGACGTTAGCGCCCACGAGGTCAACGAAGAGGCCAGAATCATGGACTGGCGGCCATGTGCGGTCTTCTTCATCGACTAGAGACGACGTGTCAGGTGGCGATGGGGGCGTCTCCTCCACGCCATCGTTGAGAAGGTGACTATTTTGTTTATTTTTATTAATGTTAAGAAGCAAAACGACGACGACCATTCCTCATACGGGGATTAGGAAGGAACGGGGGGCTAGAGGAACTTACCCGTTCACCGCTGGCACAGTAGCCGCCAGTTTATTCTCGGCTTGCTTCCTCTTGATAAAATCAGAATGCGTGTAGATACTGCGGGCTTCTTCGGCAGTTGGGATCCGACCACCCATCCATGCGGCACAGCCGGCAAGCTCATCGTAAGAAGCGAATACGGGCCAGTCAAGAGCGTATTTCAGAGGTATATGACCGTAGACTGTGCGTATTGATTTATCCTGCAAAAACGACACTGGGAAGCCTGCGCCGTTGGCAGTGGCATAGCCATTGGTTTGAATAAACGGTACCACTACTTCAGTAGCCCACGACGCAGGAACCTTTGATTTCCCTGTTTCGTAGAGGTAGCGAGCATACTAATAGGCGGTTTAGCTAGACATCCTTCTGCCCGTAGGTAATGGCTGCCGGCTCACCTCTTCGTTGGTGATCGGCCGTCCTTTGGCCTGGAAACCGGGAACGTGCACACATCGTCGTGGTTTCTCATTGTCCCTATGTCGACTACGTTAGCTTGCCACAAGCATTGTTTGTAGATATGGCATGTTAGCCGACCGCCACCTACCACCCGAAGTGACCATCCCAATCCAATGCATCTTCAGGATCATCGAGGCCCAAAATGATATCTTGTTCCGGGATGTCGAACCACTCGTTCTCGACCCTTGAGAGCTTCGCATCCCGCGCGAGAGTCTTAAAATCGGGTGTCGGTAAGTGAGGTGGTGGGAGAGTTTTATCGCTCTGTAGCATTATGTAAAGTAGTGTTTCCATATGCATCGCCTCATGCTCAAACCCTACCCATATCGCTCGAGCGACGTCCCTAGGGATGCTCTCGGCCCCATTGTCGTACAGACCGCTCAGTCGGTTCCTCACTTGGCTCTGGTATGCCAAGATTTCGTCAAGCTGGGGCCATTCATCTGGGATCTCTGAGTGCGCGTGACAGTTCTCGGGATTGTCCACGTCTGGGTCTATTCCCCTCTCGAATATCGAGTGAAAGTAGCGAGGCGAGGTTGGGCCGTCGTTCGTAGTCTTGGTCAGCTGGATGTCGAGGAACGCCGGGGTATGGCCCAGGTAGAATATGCAGGCGTTTCGAAGCTTGATAGGCTTGTCGAGGAGTTCTTCGTTGGGCAGCATTCGTCGGGTAATGGTGTCCCAGGTGGCCCAGAGGCTCTCCCAGTCGCTCATCTGGGGGACACTCTCCCTTGCGTATTCCAGCGGGTTTAGGCTGAACGACAAGGGGTTCTTGATCAGCAGATGCAAGCCTACGCACTGTCAGTTGATCCGGTTACAAGATGGCCTGTGGCCCGCGTAGCGAAAACCGCCACCCCCCGCAAAATGCAACCAACAGAGAAGCATAAGGGATATTAATAGGCACATCAAAAGAGTCCTCACACCTCGGCGCCCAAGTGGGCCTAGGTATGACCAGAGTTGGGGTGAATCGTTGCGGCCTGCCTATTCGCGGAAACGACGCCGAACACAATGACGACGAACCCCATGTCTTTTCGGGGCCAAGCAGTATGTTACGCAGGATAATGCCGCCATTGGAGGTCACTTACCGTAGTCTTCGCCTTTTGTCATCCATCTGTCCGTCTCTAGAGCGCCTGCCGATTTCCACAGACCATCACAAGCATCTTTCCGGTATTTGAAGCTTTGCTCGACCTGGATACGCTCATGGGCCTTGATAATTTCTCCCATTACGACCGTGTCGCGCACGGGCGAATAAAAGGCCCGATGGTGTCCTCCTTCACTGTCGTACACATACTCCCCAATAACCTTCCAGTCCTCCAAATGGAAAACGGCTTCTCCGAGGAGCTCATTAGCGTGTTGGAGCCCATTCAGAATGAACCTTAGATCGGTTAGCACGAGCATAAAAGGGCTAGGAATTTAATGAGATGCTACACACTTACTCATGTGTGACGCCGTCTTGGTCTGCGATGTTGTAGAGGAATGAGGTCAGCCACTGTTTGGGGTGTGTGCGCATCAGATCTACTAACCATTGTATGCATGACTATACGCACAGAGCGTATTAGCTGCTAGAAAATTTCACGGCAGAGCCACCAGACGGCAGTCTGTACTTACTATACTCTTGACGGATCAGTACACGAGTCGACGCCGATCAGCATATTGTCCTGTGGCCGGAGGACGTCGACGAAGCCTTGCAGGAAGAGCGCTGCGTCGGCTGGGGAGAAATTCCCTACTCGGATCCGTCAGCCCATTTCACCCCGACAATTATTTGCCAAGAGGGTATTACCGATGCTCGAGCCCATGTGCAAGATGCATTTGTGTCTAGCTGAGAGGGAGGGGGACCGCAACCACTCTCGGCCATCGTCATATGTACCCAGTAGGCCGTGGCACCGAACGTGCTGAAACACGGGCAATTGGGCCAACGTTCGGTACAGCTCCTGTTCCGATAGGTCAAGAGCATAGTAATCGATCTCCTTTCCCGCATACTCGAAGGCCTGTAATAGGAGCTCAACTTTTCTCAGATTACTAGCGCACATGTCAATGTGATATCCTGGTACAGCACGGGTCAACGTCATCACACACCCGCTGCCTAGCTCGACCAGCATGGAGCCGGAGGGAATCTTTGCAGCGATGGCTCCGGCCGAACGCTGCAAGACTTCAATCTCGGCATTGGTCAAGTAGTATTCCTCCAGATATGTGATCTGAGGCCCAGTCAGTTTGCTACCACCCAAATGTCGAGACTAGAGCACGCCGACCTTCTCAAAAAGCCGGAGACCTTTCTCGTCGTAAAGCAACATAGTGGGGAGCTCCCGGGGCCTTTCATGAGAATGAAAGAGCCTATAGATCTCCTTTTTGAGACTGGCCCCGACCGTATCCCGGCGAATGTCGATGATATCCACGGGGGGTTCCACCGCATCCTCTTGCTGTCTGCCTGCCGCCTTTGCGGGCTTACCTGCGAATTGGGTTTCGACGAAGGTGGTTTGAAGAAGTGAAGGCATGGCTGCAAATAACGACAATATTCCACAGCTATGATCAAAAGGTGGCGGCGGCAAGGCACCAAACTTTGTAAAAGCTGATAGATGAGACAAAGCTGGAAGCCAACAGTGTCTTATATATGCATGGGAATGGCCTCGACGAGAAAAGGCGAGGAGTTCTAGAGGTACTGAACAGGTCACTCCACACATAATTTAGGGGTGGAGAGACCCGGAGACACATACACGTGTGTAACACACAATCAGAAGTTCCTCTTAGACAAAGACTCCTGCTCCTCGGGTTATACTAGTACGCCCCCATCGTGAATCGAACGAATGATGATGTCAGCAGGGGTGGGAAGCCAGCCTAGTCGATATACTATTCCTTCTATGTACTACGGTGATGCGCTAGGCACATGAAGAAGGGCTAACCATCTACAGCCTACCGGCTTCCCGGTGTCATTAGCTTCAAGGTGGGGGTTAGGCAAGTACGAGCGTTGAAAACAGAGGCGCTAGCTAGACTCCGGAGATAGTTGCGCCCGGAATTCGTTATACGAACCAGTAGTAGGCCCCTCGTTTCATCTCCGAACGAGGCAGAGGCGACTCCCGAACCTCTGATAGCCTGAACCGGCTACGCGCGTGCGATACGTAGAATGCGTAGGTACCGGGGGGGATATGCCGAGCAAGACGGCCACATCTGAGGCAGGGAGAGCAGAAATTCTGCGCCATTAGCGCGCAAAGCCATGTCGGTTCGGTATTGTACAACAAGCGCCAGGCACACAGGCACGGACAGACGATGTCTTTCTCGCCAAGCCCTATTAGACCCGAGGCAAGTGACTCCATTAATCAATGCAGAAAGCTCGAAAGGTGAGGACATGAAATCATGCTGTCATAGCATGCAGCATTCTTGGTGCGAGGGCCGAGAGGGCGCGGGATGTCCATGATGGCGGACAATGGAATCAATGGGTTAACAAATCAGGGGATCGTCTTGGCAGGACATGCAAGGAGATTGACCACGCGAAACAGCCCAAACCCCGCAAGTCTCGATGCTCGTCTGCAGGGCTGGGGCCACTCCGCTACGACCAATTCGTCGAATCCCTGTTGGGCTGCTGGATGAGGGCGATGTACCAGGGCGAAAGGTGACGGGACGATGGGAGAGGCTTAAGATGGCAATTGGTTCCTGGTGCCACGAAGACGCCATGCATAGGTGCCCGAATGCGGGAGGGCGAGAGGGACACAGAAAGGATGGAAACCGGGGAGAGGCAAGCCAGGGGGAGGCGAACCAGAGAGAGGCGCACCAAGGAGAGGGCGTGGGAGGACAGGGGAAGAGACTGGGAGTGCGGTGGTGTCTCTTCGAGAACTCTTCGGCATGCCGAGGCGTAGATCACTCCTGTCGCCCATCCGCGACCCCGTCACGAGATCCAGAGCTGGGCAGAGCTGGGCAGAACCGGGCAGAGCCGAGTTGGCATTACGAGCGATGGTTGTACCCGCCATGGACGAGACCACCTACCTAGGCGAGTCTTTGAGCCGCCTCCAACGCCGAATCCTTCGCGCTCTGCTGCCTGCCCCGAAGCTTGTTTGGTCCCGTTTTCCGGGGTGGCTATGGGGAACCGCCATGTCTCGAGCGAGTCGTGGCAACCCGGCCGTCATAGGTGTAGCAGCAGCCCGCACAGGGTGGTGTAAGAATTACTTAGTGAAATGCCACTTGGGGTTGGGCAGCGCAGGTAGCGTGCGCCATAAAGTCCCACCCTCCCGGAAACAGCGGATATCGACTAAGTATGTAGGTAGATACCAGTAGTGTATGAGTGTATGTATGTAGGTATGTATGTAGGTAGGTATGTAGGTATGTAGGTATGTAGGTATGTAGGTATGTAGATATGTAGGTATGTAGATATGTATGGAGGGACGGACATCTAGTCTAGAGCATAAGATGGATATGCTGGGCCTTTGCTGGGCCTTTGCTGGGCCTTCTCTCAGACGATGGCGCCGAGGATCTTTTGGCGAGAGAGATCTGCTTCCCCTTTGAGTTTGGGCTGAATCGAGACTAAGTTAGCGGAAACCTTAGACCTGTTAGCGTGCTGCTGGCCCCGAGCAGGGTTAGATGGGTTAAATATATTATTAATTACCTTAAGTAGGTAGGTACGGTACACTAAAATAAGACCGGTCTCTAGTGAGGCCGTGTAGGTCGAATAGAGAGCACTCACGATAGTGACATGCCTTAGGGCGCCTTTTCTGTCCTCGCTGCGGTTTCCTCGTGTGTTCGTCCTACGCACGCGCTTGCGTGCCGAGGGTACTAGATACCCCTAACCAACAGAACGGGCTCCATCCTACGTCATTTATATAGGATCATGTGAATCTTCAATTTTCTTCATCGTCTCATCATCCCCACCCCTGCCCCTCACCGAGCCATCGGTGATTCCCGCTCGACATGGCCCCGCACTAGCCTGCCTCCACTACAGCAGTACTAACATGTGCTATAGGTAGTGCAGTTAGTGCGGGGGGTATACATCCTACCTATCTCCATGTTGGTACATACGTAGGTGCATATATCATATATCATGTATCATATCTGACATGTATTTATATTCAAGTACCTACTAATGCATCTACCTCACGGTTTCCTGGAAATTTACTCACATCAAGAAAACCTACACGACCTGACCTACCTGAGGTAGCCGGCATAGGCACGGTACGTATCTATCTGGAGACTGGGGTACCGAGTCTATAGGTAAACATGGGGGGCAATGAAACCCAAGCCTCTGCAAATGGAATTCCCTTCATTGAAATGCCCCATCACACTACCCACCCAAGGTACGACGAAAGCTAAGCAGTTTCATCCGCTTTTTAAGAGCAAATCAACGATTCAATGGGGCATGCGCGGCAGCGTAGGGTGGCTATATAACGCACAATATCGATATCGTATCAGCGTGAATGAATGCCCTTCACCAAACGCCAGCCTCGTCCTATACGCATTCAGCCCCTTGGCCGCGAAATGTCCCAGCCGTGCGCCCGCCCGCGGTCGCGTCTGGAATCGTAGCTCATCCCACGCTCGACCGGGCCTTTTACAGGCCCAAGGTGGCAGCCAGGACGCCCAACCGGAAGCAGAACCGACTTGTCTACCACCCCTTATCTCGCCTCCTTGTCTCCCGATCTTCTCCTTGCAGATGTGATAAGCATGCAAGGCAAATCAGGTGACGGGTCAACGACAACTTCACGATGACATCCGGCTGCCTCTAGCATTGCCTGGTGATATCGAAAGCCTTCGGAGTGCTGAGAGTGAGAAGGCGCCACAGGTTTGGACTGAACCCACCCCTGGAGCGTACATAGGTAGCTGCCTTTTCCGAACAAGGGTCATCCACGTAGACGATGTTACCCCCACGCGCCGTACGCATCGGGAAATTCTAAGGAGACGGCGTACATTGGCAGACGGCCAGCGAAACGAAAGTCGGGGGTGGATCACAGCCATCTCGAAGGGCTACGATGAATTTAAACCAATTCCGAAAATGGTCTGTTTACGCGAATAGCATCAATATTCAGGTAGTCTATTTGCGGAGGGTTAGAAAAGAACCTAATTAGATCCTGTAGGGTATCAAATGTACGGTGCTTGTTTCCTTCTGCTGAGTAGCCACAGCCGGCTAGTGAGACCATCATTCGTGCCATCTAACAAGGCCGTCTAACAGGCAACAGTAACTTCTAAGAATTCTGGGGGTGGGGGATATGCGAATTCGCACCGACAAATGCCGGAGAGAAAAGGCCGGAGAAAACTACAAGTATGACGGATTGACCGTGCTTTTCAGGATTATGATTAATATAAATAAATTCGCTTCTACAAACCTACCCGGCCGTAACGCCCCAGCTCCAACTACTTGTAGTTCCAAAAATGACTTATAACATTACACACCCTCATTGGGTAACTAGTTGCTAGCGAGTCATTCTTATGCGTATATATATTGATGGTATTTTTGGCCCGTGACCAAAGTAGGCCCAGAGCCCGGTCATTCGTTTTGTGACTCCTAAACTATAATAAGTCTCTTGCAGGATTATGTGGTATGCCGAATGCAAGCAGGGATTATGATTCACTTTATACAATACTTGGATAACCGGTGAGCTATTTAGAGATAAAGTTCGACCTTATAATAGCTAAATGCCTAAAGCATCCAATTCTACCCGACTACTAATTTACTTATGCTAGGGGAACCAAGTTCGGGTGGCGGGGTGCACACAAGCAAACTAAGCCTTTAGGAACTGCGACGGGTTCTTCCCTAGCTATCAAACAAAGACGCAAATATATCTACAAAATAAAATTCAGGGATCCTAGCTTGAGACTTGGTGTGAATTTTAAATACCAGGGGGACTGTTTAGCACATGGTTGCTCGAATTAACGCACGGGTAGGTAGTCGACAGATGTATCTGATTTATATTGGACAGCTAAGGATGTATAGAGTTGCCGTACTTCTAAACCATAAACTCGCCCATAATATATTTCTAACATTAAGTTTCATTAGCACACTCATAGCCGGGTACACAATGATAATGTGCCGTCTTTATAAATGTATAGAAAGAGCGATAGTAGCAAATGCTCATTGGGTCGTCAAAACATCAACTATTATTGTAGGAGGGGCTCATTGAGGGTTGGCTGGTTCCTTTTTTATATATAAGTTACTTCCTCAATGTTGTCCAATGTTGCTAGGGATTGTAGGCATGGCCAAGGCATCATAAAGCGAGGGCAGTTCGTTCCGGGAACAGATTAAGGCAATGCTTTGATGGGAAAAGAACGAAATAGGACGTCGGAGAAGTGGATATGTCCCGTATGTTAATGTCATCAGAAGGCCTGTATTTTCACTTACCATGTAACTGAGTTACGAGCAGGTTGTTTGCAAGAACTGATAGATACCTCTTATTGGCCCCATGCTTAAGACCACATGGTGCTGGTCCTGTTACATGATATCTCACATCTATTCCTCAGAGCCTGTGCGATTTACCGTTACAGTATGAAGTTCAGAACAAGATGAAATAAGTCAAACGGATAATTGTGGGTGGATTCACCTCGCATGTTGGTGAGGACATATGTCCACCTTTTCGCTGTGAGCTTATAACATACCTGGTACCAGAAGTCCCAGAAGTTTACCAGGTGAGTCGTAGCGTTGCACTCCTCTACGTCGAACCTCAAGTGGCGGCCGAATTAAATATCGGGTCAATTGGGCTTCGACAACCTGTAATATTTCATACCCATCGAAGATCATGACGCTCTCTATAGTGAGTGTCGGTGGATTTCCAACCCATTTTCCTATGCAAGTTCGATCCGTTTTCATAGGGCTCACTTCCGTCCGAATCTCGAAATTTGAGCGGTTTGACCATGGCTTCTATGCCTCCTTAATTTTGAAAGAGCAGACCAGCAGCATATTCGACGTTACCGTCGGTCGCTTGTAGGGCATTGATTGCTGTATTTCGATCACAACCTAGTGCTAGCAGCTTTTCGATATCACTCTCAGGGAACGATCTTTGTGTGGGCGCTGTAGGTGCGGGCGAAGGCGCCGATGGCGGCGCTGTGGGTTGCGAGCTGGAAGTCCTTGGGCCGGAGGAACTAGCGGGATTAGAAGCCGCCGAAGCAGGCCCAGTGACGGCACCGGAGCGGGCGCCAATGGTAGTTCCTCCGGGGCCTGGCACGGTAGGCTCGTCATTGACAGCGTCTTCAGTTTCCTTAGGAATATCCGACTCGCCTAGAAATTCCACTTCCTCTCCCTGAATGATCAGTTTGTTTCGTGCGAGGTCGATGGTCGCCTGGTGGCCCTTTAGGATGTCCAAGCCCAACAATAGGTCCACGGCTTTCCCCTCCATGACGGTAAATGCGCAATGAAGATGTTTCGATCCTACCTGGAGGATAGTGGAATGGACACGGCCAATAATATTGGCAGTGCCAACGCCTCGGGCAACACCGGCGAAGCGCCTATCAACGAGGCGCATGATATTGCACTGTTCAGCACAAGCTGGGGACATGATGGTGGCCTGAGCTCCCGAGTCTACTAGAGCCTTCACTTTATACCCATTGACCTTGACGTCGATATAGAGGAGGTGTACTCGGCCGAATGCTATGTAATATCAGTACGATGCAAGAATGGAGGGGCCCATGGCAGGACCGCGCGTGAAACCGGGATGCAGATGACATACATTCGGGATTATGTTCCATTGCGTTCTGTAGATTCTCCACGACCTTTTCCTGGCGAATCATCTCTTCGATTCTTGCCTGTGCGTCTGGGTTGAATTCATCGGCATTCAGAGCCTCAATTTCCCGAATCCGCGCTCTTCGGGCCTGTTCCTGCTCATGAGCACTGTTTTGGAATATCTGGGCGAAGCGCGAGGGATCTTCGATTGCGGCAGCAAGAGCAGGGTTAAGCCGCTGTAGTTGCGCTCTTAGTGCTGGGTCGCCCAGCACCTGCAGGCGGATGAGCTCAGGATCTTGCGTCGGGGGGGCTCCAGCACCCCCTCCTGGGCCGGCGGCCGGTCTTCTTCGGGGTGGCTGGTCTCGGTGACCAGGATCGACGCCGCCGCCTCGCATATCTCGCACGTGCAGGGCAAGCACATCACCATCGGAGATCTGGAGCTCGTGCAGAGTTTTTGTATTGTCGGTAATGAGTTGGCCGTTATGATAGAGGTGTTGGGCTGGCGCAGGAATGCCTTCGGCTTCGATGGAGCTCCGCAAGGTTTCTATCGTCATTTCAGGGTAGACGCACAGAGTCACAAGCCGTAACTCCGGCTCCTCCACCTCAGGGTTGTTGACGCTGAGAGTGATCTGCCTATTGGATGCCCTGTGTCAGCGACGTCTGCAAGCCAGCCCAGGACGGCACGGATTTGGAAGGGCTTACATCTCGACTGCTCCCCACGGGACTGGAGGGAGATTTGGCTCGGAGGTCTGAGGTATTGAGTGTGTTGAAGAGGGCACAAAGTAGAGGGAGACGGTGTCACGCGCGTTGCGTTGGCTCGGGGGAGAATCGCCGCAGGCGCGGAGAACCAGAGAGAAACAGACGGACACCGTCTTATGAAGAGGGCAAGGGCAACAAATATACGTATGCAGTGAGATATGAGATCATGCGGCTGTGGCCGATCCGCTTGTAGACAGGACGGCGTATCCGGTATAAGACTCACGAAGTACCAGCAATTTGGTAGTATCAATTGGCATATGTTGTTGTATATCGTGTATGTGCAGATGACGAGATTGTTGTAGATACCTTGAACCGAGAGGTAGGCAGAGTACCTGGGCAGGCAGTGATAATTGTAGGAAGGTACTTTCACCACCAACCCGATCCCAGGTACATACCTGCCTAGGTACTTACCTAGGTAGCTACCACCTACGGCATCATCTCCCCCCACCAAGGTGCCTACTGCTGGTGCGTTCTGTCGGGGCCTGGACACCCAAGTACCATGCCTCCTACTGTAGACTAGTGCGGAATCGGCGCAACGGCCAAGCTGTGAGGAACACATCTCATATGGATGCAATACATACATAAGTTAGGCACTAGTAGGTACCTGCCACATACCTGGATAGTACCAACGCTAACTAATCGAACGTTACCGATACCTGGGGCACTGCTGTCATGTACACCAGACCGGCTAGTATACATAAGTACATTAGACTGACAGCTCGAGATCCTAGCCAATAATACATACCTACCTAGGTATATATGCTGCCAAAAGTCGGATCGGATCTGCACTAGGTACACAACTACCTACATAACTTCTCATCGATACTAACCTAGGTAGTGTATACGACGGACGGAAAGAATTGTTACAAGTCTAGCGCCTTAACTAAGTAAGTAAGTCAGGTAGGGCTGGAACTTGCAATGACCCTGGTACACATACGGCATGCAAATACCTTCTGTTGACCTGTTATACCAGAACGCTAAATAGTTAGCAGATAGGTAGTGCCTTGAGGGCTTCATAAGTCCTTAAACTCGGCCCGTCGGACAATTGCTTGTCTCTGGCCACGGGTGAGGGTATATGCAAATCGGTTAGTAGGTAGTTGCCAACGCACCTAGTAACTAGTCGGGCATTGCATACTGGATGGTGGAGGGCTCGGGGGCGATCGACCGGGGGGTGAGCAATTATAGATTCGAGAAAATAATAAGAAGAATAATAAGAATAATATCAATTCTATTTGAATAATGCGTTGTGGAAGTTATCGGACTTTATAGACCGATGGCTTGAGAATTGCGCTCTCATCTACCGCATTTTGTTCTTCCGTGTCGATGAATTTGACGCCACCTTTCTTCTTTCCTCCTCGTCCCGCGTCTCTTGCCCCCACAACTCCTTTCCCGACAGAGGGCTGGGCGGCCTTGATGAAATGCATTTTGACAAACATCTTGTTTCGCATATCAATCGCTGACTTTTCGTCTCCCTGCAGCACGAAACCTCTTCGCTGCAACGCTTCCACAAATGCCGTGACGTCTGTCTCCCGGCGCCCGTCTTCGGCGCCATCGACCTCAACCGCGAGATCCACGTTGTGGTTCTTGTCAGGCTCTGCATCGCTGGCCTTGGCCCTGTCTTTCTTGTCCTGGTTTTTCTTCCGGTTGCCTACACTGTGATTCACTGGAGCATTCTTTTTCCTGCTGCTCACATGGCCAAACCGGCTCTTGATCTCAGCGACCCAAAGCTCGCCCTTCCAACGTAATATTCGGTATGCCTCTTCGACGAAATCAAGCCAGTTCGTGCCCATGAGCGCTAAGCAGAATATGGCCACATCGACACTGCCATCGGCGAGCGGTAAGTTGGCAATATCGGCCCTGATAACAAGTGGACTCGGACTTTGCAAGTCATAGCTTAGAATATTAAGATTCAGTTTTTTCGTCTTGGACTGCAGCGTAGTAGCAAGCTTAGCATCGCCACAGCCAAGGTCTGCTATAGTACAGGCGCCACTTGTTCGCATAAGGGGTTGAACACCGGTCGTGAGCGTGGGGCCGGTGTGGCCTGGTTTGGGCTTGTGTGGGTGCCTTTGCATGCCCCGTAACTCGATATCCTCAATGTAACCATCCACTGGGTTTTCGGGCCACACATTCACCTGGCGACGGAATCCTTCGTGGTATTCTTGAAACATCTCCGGTGAGTCCTGAAATAGTCGGAACGCCTCGTCCGACGGTTTTGTATAGAGTGTCTCATTGAGGTGGCGGAATCGAGCAGATACAAGCTTCTCCCTCATCGCAACCTGCATAGGGGTAAGTTTGGGAGCCGGGGGACCGGTAGGCGTCTTTGCCTGTGGCTCTGTTAATTGGGGTACATTTTGCAGGCCGCTTCCCTGGCCATCCTTGTGACCTTTGGAATTATTATCCTTTTTCCTCCTCTTCGCCTCGCCTGAGACTTCCCTGCTTGGAGCACTGTCTAGTGAGGCCGAGTCCAGCTCATCCGTAGTCACATGACCTACGGCATTCTGGTTTGCTTGATCTTCCCTCTGCTTTTTCAATTTCTTCTTCTCCTTCAAGGTCAGCCGCGGTGCCCCATCTGGCATCACCCCCATTTTGTTTCGTGTGTTGCCTGTGGATTGATCCTGATTGACTTTAGATTCCTTGCCATCTTTCCCCTCGATGACCCGTTCCCATAAATCTGCGACGTTGCTGGTGGTGACGTTGGAGGCAACAGATTGCCTCTTCCGCTTCTTTGAGATGTTCGAATCCTTAGGTCCTTGGGTGGAATTCAAAGCGGCCTCTGCTTTGGGGCCGTCTGTAGAGATCGCCCAGCCAGGAACTGCAAACATTCTGAGATTTGGTCCAGGGCGAGAAGGGGGGATGAAATGAAGCACAAATGCTGGCTGATAGTCCTCGCGATTTATAGTAGTAGCGATGGTACAATTAAACCATCTGGTATGGGAGAGGGCGCTGCGTGGCGTGGCGGATTGCGTCTCTACTTGAAAACCATTCCAAGGCTGTATATAGAACGAGTCAATAGGATGTTCGGTTGGTATGCTCGTCGAAACTTTTCTTCAACACAATTAAAGACCCACTATTAATGATGCTTTTGACCAATCCCAGGTTACACGACCATAAGAAGTTGCTTGGCTCACAGCTGGCACCAGCTGATAGCTAGTTATAGCTAGGTAGTAGTTGGGGGTAATTGGTCTAGGTATACTAGGTTCAGTACTTGTCTGTTATTGGTATCGTTACTAAAGGGAAGCTGTAAATCCTACTCGTACTAGGTATGTTAACTTAGCTGCCTGATCTCACCTATCTACTGGTAACTGAGCCCCTGAGGTAGATAATTGTCAAGCTTCTTTCTTCTCGTTTTTGCAATGTCACCAAGCTACTGCCCAGTGAAGTCTTGGCACGCCAAGGGTGGGGTAACTCTACCTAGGTAGTGGTTGTACTTTTATTCAACCCCCCTGTAATGCTAACTAACTACCCAGGTAGGTAGGTAGTTACCTCCTACAAGCACCTAGTGTTTATACATTTACAGGGCAGATGTCAGAATCCGGATGAACTACCTCAGCGCAGTGCTCCTTATCAACTTCCGTTCTTTATCCGCCGAATTACGATAGATAATGACGGGCACCTATAGTACCTCTCTACCTACCTACCTACCTACCTACCCACCTACCTAGTAGGCTATGGATTCTATACACTCACTTCATTCTCATTTCGTGCTGTCCTGCATGGTTCCTCCCCCCCCTGCTGAATCTGGCCCACATTCTCACTTGGGTGTTGCTATATCCTACCTACCTACCTACCTACCTACTTGTAGGTAGGGTAGCTGCGGTTCCGCTGCACCAAAGATATAAGTTATCAGCATCGTTAACACCGATATCAACACCTCAAATGCGCCACGGTCACGGCCACGGCCACGGTCTTGACCATCTGGGGAAAGCCCACTAGTAAATGCTATGGCATTGATCATCCCCTACTTCAACTCCCTGGGATGTCACATAGATCTTCATTGTCGGTCCAACAATGAAATATCCACCCCGTTTAACGGCACACTAGCAACGCAGCGATGCCCCCCTCCTTGTGCGCTCCCTGTGATCCGGCCGGGTACGGCTTGCCCTGAACGCCTCCCAGGTGTCCAAAATACCACCAAATGGTGACACAGCAGCTGCCTTGGCGCCGCATTGCTCATCCACCCCGGAGGAGCGGCGCGGTCTAGGTCGCTGAGAATCTGATGCTAGTTGATCTGTCACGATCCAGCCCGTTTC
The DNA here is from genome assembly GCA_021209875.1 of Rosellinia necatrix. Lineage (NCBI taxonomy): Eukaryota > Fungi > Ascomycota > Sordariomycetes > Xylariales > Xylariaceae > Rosellinia > Rosellinia necatrix. The sequence goes on along the minus strand of JAGYVD010000001.1, from coordinate 4,320,146 downwards.
TGGTCCCAGGCCTCCTCATGGCATAGGCATATGAGGGTAGGACGGTTCGAATCATGTGGGCAATTACCAGTTGGCACTCGACCTCAACGAGTTTGGCTCTCGGCCAACGGGTTTGGCTCTAGCGAAACAGGGCCCAGGTTACCTTGCTGTTGAATCATCGACTCTAGTCGCAGCTGCAAGTATAGCCTCCGTATCTATGCTCAGTCACATGGCCCTCCTTCGACACACTGTCTGGTGGCCCCTGAAGGGAGCGCCGCTGGTGGTCGGTTTGCCCTGCCCCTGTGTGGGTCGTTATTTGGTGTTGATCACCCCTGTGTCGCGGACAGCGTAGGTTTACCATGCGAGTACCTGCGTCAAGGCATGGGCACAGGCATAGGTAGGCATAGGACTTGCATGCGTCCTCCCGATGCATTGTTTCGAAAGGTCTCCTAGAGGTCGGCGGTCACGCTCAAAGACAGCTGGAATAACTTTGTCTTCAGCGCTGGGGGGAACAGGGGAACCTCAATATGGAGGAAATACCGGTACCCCTGCCGACTCTTCTCTATTGCAATGGGCTCAAGAATGTCTCAAGTACTTCCTGCCCGTGCCATCCGGCTCTCTCCTGGATCAGAGCTGCATGTCTAGAAGGGTCACTTCGCGTGCCCCGTCGAACGCAGAGTTTGTGTAGGACGAAGGCTCATCAGCGCCCAATATTGGCTTCTGGACAGGGTCCCTTGCTGGGAAGCACGCCGGCCATTCTTTCGGTGGCGGGCGAAGCTTAGCTCTTTGCTTGTGTCCTCACACTCCCAGTCGCCGCAACCTGAGGCCGAGCAAACAGTTGTTGCCAGGTCGTGGGGTTTTCCAGGATTTGGTAAGCCAATCTGACTCTGCCGATCCGTTTAAGTGGCATCAGCTGCACCCAGTTCCGCTGTCATACCACCCAACTTAGCATATCAACAAGTTGCACTATCTGTCCTCGCATCTCTGTCGACCCCTGTCCTACTCTAGCCGCCAATTCGCACATTCATACACCTCGGCCGGCACAGATCTGGCTTTGGGGTGTCTCCAGAGGCTGGCTTGCTGCGCGCTGCCAGTAACTTGCCACTCCGGTAGATGCGTTGCAATATGGTCTAGGAGCACCAGTTCGGTGTGCTCGTCGTGTTTGGGCTTGTCGCCACGAGCACCGGCCTTTTGAGTGCCTCGTCGCCGCCGTTTCCTAGTCCAAGGGGCCTCGGTTTTCGCCTCTGCTCCATCCGGTATAGAGACTGCAGGATCCCGAGGCAATCGGCGGGTCGTGAAGTCGGTGCCCGGATTTGGGAGGGGGTTCACTATAACCAGTAAGCACTCGCCAGACAGCGTAGGCCGATTAGGAAGCGTTAATTTAAACAATGCCATTGCTCCCCACGCTAGAAACTATCTGCGTCGTGCCAAAGCTGCCGTGTTGGCGGTTTGGAGTGAGTGAGTTACGTGCCGTCGACCTATCTATCTAGTGGTCGATCGGGTCGTTTATTCCCGTCTTACGGATCTCTGGTCAATCCCCCACCGTCTCCCACGTTTGCCAAGTTGCTAGCGCTGGGGACATCTCAAGACCTAATTGTTATTCGTCAATCCTCACGGGGGGCCAACGAGGTCTAGCCTCAAGCCTCTCATTCTTCCTTCGCCCCCATCACCAGCCAGCCTCACACGCTTTGTCCCACGACAATTCCTTGCAAGCATACCTAGTCCGGGTTCGTCGCACAGCGAAGTCTCCGAGTCGCCTGATTTCACATACAGCCATCGCCCTACTGGGCCTCGTCACTAAGGCCAACGTGCGCGCCGTGATCCGCCTTGGTAGCTCGTCCCGGTTGTCCCTATCCCTCATACATGTGCGGCTAGCTCCTAAGAGCTATCATTCGTTGATTCTATCAATCCTGCGCGGCCTATAGCACCGATTAGGGAAAGCCTTATAGCCCAGAAAGCCTCTAGATCGCCCTTTTAAGCAACCCCTCCATCACGACTGCCGTGTGTGTATACCCACACGCCATTGGTAAAGAGTCATCCGGATTACGGACTTAGTAATGGGCCTCGAGTAGATGCGCAACCTGCGGTAGATTATGACAGGCCCTCTAAAGTAACCCGGTAGCATTCTTGAATTAACATGGAGTCGTTAGGCTTGGTTTCGAACGACGCGGCTGCCAAACCTCAACCGCACCGGCCCTCGTCACCAGACGGTCATGGCGACGAGGATCCCGTGCAAAACAAGGGGCCTGCACGAAAACGAACGAAGACTGGTTGCCTTAGTATGCCGCCATCCATCCATCCTTAATCGATACTGGGACCCTATACTGAGGATGTTCTAGCTTGTAGGAAGCGGCGCATCAAGTGCGACGAGGGGAAGCCAACTTGCAACAACTGCTTGAAATCGAAGCGGCAATGTGAAGGTTACAATCAACGGGTCATTTTCAAGGATCCTCTCGGTACTTTTTCCGGAGCTCCATATGGACCAATTCATTACCCAGCTCCTTCGCCTCAGGCATTGGTGAGGGAGCAACAGCTGTCGGCTGCTCAGCAGAGGGCTTCCTCCCAGTCACTTCAAATCATTGCCCCGAAACCTTCAGGCGTGGGCTATCACCAACTCGCTACGCACCAATTTAGTCATTTTTACCCTGGCCAGACTGGTCCCGTTCCGCCACAGCCGCCGGTTAACTTGGCTCCAAATCAATTTCTCTCGCAACCACAGCCATCGAAATTCACATTCTTCCCTCCTACGACCGTCGATGCATATTCTCAGGGGCAGTGGAAGCCGGAAGTGGCCGGGAGTAGTAGCCAATATCCGCCTCGAACTGCCCAAGTTGATAACCCTACGGGGCCAACTATACCACTGTCCCTCCCTCATGGACAGCCTGGTGGGAGCGGGGGCCTAGTAGGGGCCGAACCCTCACACCTGGGGATAGAAGAGCAGGCTGAAGACTGGGAATACGATTACTACGATGATGACGCATCTATGGGTGAATCAGAAGATGAATTTTCGCTGGGACAACCCAGCTCGCAATTTGGGTTTGAAGGACAAGGCGTTGTCACTTCACAAAGGCTTGACCATCAGTACCATATGTTCGGCACCCATACACGAACGTTTTCAACTGTTGGGGCAGAGACCGTCCTCGCAACCTATGACCCCTCGCCAGCTAATTCTCCTCTGACCGATAAACATATTGCAGCAGTTTTCTGGCATTTCATGAACGTTACAGGGCCGAGCATGTCGCTATACGAACGACACCCACTGGATCCCTCTAATATCTTTCAGGGACACACACCGAAAACTAAGCAGCATGGGTGGACTTGTCAGTGTAAAGCAATCCGCCTCCATTGACCGTCGTACTAATACGTCTCAGATGGGTTCCCGGTTATGTCGTTTAGCCACCCAGCGCTCTTGCAAGCTATACTTGCCCTCGGTAGTTTGCAGATCGCCAAACTTCAGAAAGTCCCGCCGACGGCATCCCTTAAACACTACCATCTGGCTTTGAGAAGAATTGCCAAAAACGTCGCCCGTCCTGTTCGACGTACCCAAACGGCTAATTTGGCAGCGACCTTGATTCTTGCATTCTACGAAGTCTGGAACTCGGACCATGACAAATGGTGCAGGCATTTGTTGGGAGCCCGTTGGATCATCAAGGAGATACCACTTTCCGAGATGACTAGGGCTATCATGGCGATGAAGAAGCGGAAACGACATGCTGACATGGAACAACCTCAATTTAGAAACCTGAGGGACTACCCTTCGACAGAAGACCCAGACTTCCTCTATAAGGATTGGGATATGATGGACGTGTCACTGCTGAGTACCATCATGGGCCGTGAGGTTTCTTGTGACGATCTCGGCATGCTTCCAGAACAGTTGAGTTCGCACCCAAGGCCGAAATACATATACACAAATAAAGACATGGAGAGATACGAGCAGCTTAGCGACCTCTTTTGGTGGTATTGTAAGATGGATGTTTATCAAAGTATCCTGGGTGGGACTCGTCCATTGTGCGTACCGGCTTATTTTACGTATGGGGGTTGGTGCTAACGAGGCCAGTTTGCAATATAATACTTGGATGCAATGCCCGCCGAGGTCGCCAATGGGGAGAATAGACGCCATGTGAGTCGAAAGAAAACCATGCAGAGGTAGACTGCGTGGAGCTAATGAGATCCAGATATGGGAGCTATGACTATTTAATCCTCCTATTAGGCCGCCTGGCTAATTTTGTATCTCGTGACCTTTCACGAAAGAGGGAGGCGCTCTCACGAAGCGGATCCGGCAGCGTATGGCCGCCGCCAGGTATGTTCACGGGCATGATGCCAGCTTCGGACAAAGTGACGCCACCCATGGGTTTCAGTCCTCCGCGGGAGGATTCGTCCTCGCCGCCGAGCGCTGCGCCTCAATACCGCACCGAGAGCGACCTCGACACTAGAACTGTCGAAGCACTTCGGGAATGGGACCATATCCTATTAGCATTTTACGAAATCAGGAAGCACTTCGGGCCAGACTTCGAGCCGTTGGCCGCCGACATATACCCGACGCAGCCGACACCCTACGGCCCCACCAAACATTACCGGACGTATTCCATCGCCGGCATCTGGATGAATTACTACATGGGCCTTATCGTCCTCCATAGGGCGCACCCCAAGATGCCGCCCGTAGCGATGCTCGCGGCCGGCATGTCCGCCCGCACCACCATGCCGTGGGCGCTCGAGCTCGGTCGGATCGCCGCCGGCCTGGAAGAGAATATCGCACGCCTGAAAGTTGTCAGCACGCTGATGGGCGCCGCGTTGATAGAGTCGGCGTTTCCGCTCTTCGTAGCGGGTGTACAAGTGAGTTCCGGCTCTCACAACCGCCTACAACCAACTCCTCCCCCCTCCCCTCCCCCCCTCTCTCTCTCTTTCTCTCTCGCCGTTTCGGCCCTCCCCTGCTGACCATTGCCTGCCTCTCTCTTCCCCCCGCGACAGCTCCAAGACGAGGCGCAGCGGCACTGGCTGATCCGGCGCCTGCGCGACATCGCGCGGCTGACCGGGTGGCAGTCGGCGCACCAGATCGCGGACGGGTGCGAGTCGGCGTGGTCCAAGGCGGCGCAGCTCGGCCGGGGCCCGCTGTACCGGCCGCCGCCCGAGTCCGAGGACCCGGAGGACGCCATCGACGTGCGGAGCCGCCACGAGGCCAAGAAGCGCCAGGCCGCGCGCGCCGCCCCCGACGTCGCCCCGCCGGGCATGTCCTGGGTCTGGGGCAACCCGCGGCGCCTGGACCGGCGTATCCTCGAGGAGGACGGCGCGGCCGCCGCGGCCGCGGCCGTGAGCGGAAGGGACGCCACCGCGGCGGACGCGAAGAAGATCGTACTGGCCAAGGGCGAGAAGGCGTTTTATGCCATGGGCTTGCTCACCGTGGAGCAAGACCTTGAGAAGTTAGATTTGGACTCGGAGGACCGAGATAAATAATGGAGACGGACGGTAGCGTGGAAAGTTTGCTAGCCGGCGCTTACTCATTTGGTTTGGATTGAATCTTTTCTGTGAGGTTATTCTTTATTTTGGACTACAGAATACCTATGTAGTCGTAGGCGAGATTTGGTATTGGCTAGATAGTGCTAATTGGGGAACCTTCGCAATCTGGTTTCAGCAATAAACAAGGAGCGGCTTCGCCGCATTCCTCTTCATACATCAAGACTGTAGGCGCCACTGCGTGGTACACTAATGATCATTAAATGACTCTGAAGCTGTTGCCATGTTGGTCGCATATTGGCCGCATATTCACAGACGGACAGGGAACTGATGTTTGCCTCTTGTCTATTGGCCTGGCATGCCTCTAACCTCGAAAGACCCTGGAATTGGTGCACTTGGCTTATTAATTCGCAGGTAGCCGCTCAACAACGGCAGCCATTTCCTCATCGGTATATATCCTAAAGCCCTTGTCTTTAGTAACGCTTGCTAGTTGTACGTTCTTGGCATCTAGCTTCTCCTCCATCACTTGCTTTAAGGTCTTAAGGACGAGCATTTCGGCGTCTACAATCGTGAGAGACTGTTCATGATCGTGAGCTAATTGCTTCATATATTAAGGAGTATAGAGACACGATCTTTGGAGATCGGTGCTAGGGCATTTACCTTATGATACTCATTCTGGAGCTCGGCTTGAGCGCCCTCACTTCCCGAACCAATGGCTTTTGCGTCGTAACGATAGAAGGTACCGCTCGGCTCGGCGTGGTAGAGTTGGGGGCCATCCTCGTCATAGCCGGCGATCAGAAGAGCGACACCGAAAGGACGGCTCATAATGCTCTCCTCGCCATCGGCACTCTCGCCGAAGCGTAGGGCTAGGTCGCAAATGGCTTGGGTGCAGCTCTCGACTCGCAGGTTCTCGTTGTAGTTGAAGGCGTGAGACTGGCACTCGACACGGGCATGCTCGACCATGCTGCGCGCATCTGCCTGCAGGCCAGACATGGCACACCCGATATGCCGGTCGATCTCCACGATCTTCTCAACCGACGACGTCTCCAGGAGCGTCGACGTCACCCGCTTCTCGACGCCCAGCACCACGCCCTCCGACGTCGCCACGCCTATCGCTGTCGAACCAAGCTTGATGGCCTCTAGGGAATATTCGACCTGGAACAAACGGCCTTCGGGCGAGAAGGTGCTGTATAGGGGCGGGATGGTCAGTCCAGGTCAGTCCAGGGAGCGGGTGGTGGTGTTGGTGGGGGAGGGGCAGCAGTGGCGGCCGGGAGCTTGCGGGGAGTTATTGGGTCTGCACATACTTGATGCCGCGATCTATCCGGTTTGGTGTTAGTAAATTGAGAAGTTTGGTAGTTGATATCACAGCAACGCGTTTAATAAGAGTATGGAACTTACCATATTCAGATCTTGCCATAAACATGATGACGGTAAATGGGGGGGGGTATCAGCGGTGAGGCTGGTTTATTTGTGTGTTAAGAGAGATTTGGATTTTACAAGTAATCCGTGGGCTGCAGAGGGGATCATTCATGAGAAACGGAGGAAGATGGATGGGGGTTTCAACAGGTTGTGGTATTGAGATGTAGAAACGGACCGATGAAGCTCAAGGCTGCGACGGCGTTGACGAAGCTCAACCTTCCGTCCGCATCACTGCCCAGGTGGTTAGCACTGTCCAGACAGGTCTTCCAGCTACAGTGGGCCACTGTGGGTAGGTAGGTACCTACACTACTCTCGTTAGGTAGGTAGTTGAACAGGTGGAGTTGAATGGCTAGCCATGGTCCAAGCTTCCCATTAGTTAGGCATACCCTATGGTGTCTCTCAGAACAGGTAGTGGATCCCGGAGGTAGCCCCTCCCTCTTCCCTGGCATCCATGCCTGAGAGCCTTGATGCCTTGGGGATCAGTGGGTGCATTACATAAGTTATACCCCACCACGAGTAGTCGCGACACCCAGTTAAGGTACAGTACAACAGCACGCGACATGTTATCGTCTTATCGGTGCTCACCTCAACACCTGCACCTGCACCCGGAGCCAATGCCTACTTACTGCTGCTGCGACTACGAGCGTATAATATAGGCGGTTGCTCATGACGCTCCGAAGCGCGGTAATTCAGGTGTCGCGACCACTCCTCTGCTAACATCATGTCATCGAGGCACGCCAACTATGCAGATCGGCGCGCCAATAGCACCACCACCGACAGTGATGGCAACCAGAGACCAGCACCTCCACGCGCCGGCGCCGGCCACGCATCCACCGACTCGCGGACCGGTCGATCGTCACAACCGGGATTCACCAACCCGGCTCATAAGCGATCAGCGTCGGGGAACCCTCGGCCCGCCAGCCGGGTAGTTGAGGAGCGAAGGACCGAGCGATTGACGGTGGCCACAAGGGAAAGGCTCATCAGTCGGACTAGGAGCTCCGACGGGCGCCCGAAAGAACAGCCCCAGCCAGAAAAGGAGAGATGGAAAGCGAAGGAGGCTCCGAAGCCGCGGCCTCCCGAGACTAGGGCCAAGGAGACGAAATCCGAGCCAGCACCAGGTAAGGCGGCCACACCACGCTTGTGTATGAGGTCTAGCTGACCAACCATACGCACTCCAGCCGTCTGGGACCCCGTAGCAACCCTCATACCGCATTCCACGGCACCCCTCTCGATTCGCATATCAATCCCACCTTTGGCCTCGGAGGCTCCGTCCTCCCAACAGCCCCAGCCCCTCCATGAGCTATCTCTGCAGGCCCAGGAGGCGGCCATGATAGAGGATTTGCTGTTCGTGTTCATGGGGTACGAGGGGCAATACATCCGCTACTCATACGGGTATAACCCCAACGACGAGAGAGACCGACTGCAGGGACCCTCCTTTAAGGTCTTGCATGGCCTTGATCCAAGCCTGCAAGACCTCACCTTCTCCATGCTTCAGATGGCTACTCATCACTCCGCCCTCGAGATGTTCGTCAATGTACAAAGTCGTGAAGAATTCGGCATCGTCAATCATGCCCTCTGTGCCGCAATACGGAAATTTCTGCATGATTACCTAGTCATGGTCGCTCAGCTCGAGACCCAATTTCTCACAAATGAAACATTTACCTTGCACCTTCTTCATGTCCACACGCTTCCTACTAGCCAGATGATGTCTCAACTTTATGCTTTGGCCTCGGATCTTCTCAAAAGAAATGCACTCCTGGATGTCGAGAGCGAGGAAGATTCAGATGTCGAAGATTTTGACAACATCATAGAGAATTTAAAGCGAGGTGGCGATCTTGTACCGGGAAACATGACTGGGAAGAAGATCTGCAAGGGTGGTGTGGTCATCGATCTGATAACGAAAAGACTGGAGTCCATGTCTGGAGATCCAGCTGCCAGATCATTGCTTACTTCTCTCTTACGTGATGCAAGCCGACCCTATATGGCTATGCTCAACGAATGGCTTCATCACGGCGAGATCAAAGATCCACATTCCGAGTTTTTAATCAAAGAGCAGAAAAGCATACGGCGGGACATGCTAGAACAGGACTACACCGACGATTATTGGGAAAGGAGATACATGATACAAAAACAAAATATCCCCCCCCAACTCCAGGATGTCAAGGACAAGGTCTTGCTCGCTGGCAAATATCTCAACGTCGTGCGAGAGTGCGGCGGAGTAGATATCAGCAAGGTGACTCGAGACGTACCTACTTCATTTGACGATCCTCGGTTTCTCGACAACGTCAACAGCGCTTATGCGTACGCGAATGAGTCGCTTATGAAACTACTACTAACAACACACGCGCTTCCAGCAAGGCTACGGTCGTTAAAACACTACTTCTTCCTTGATCCCTCCGACTATTTCACCTACTTTATGGAGCTAAGTGCTTCAGAATTACGCAAGCCCCTCAAATCAGTCAATACTGTCAAGTTGCAGTCACTCCTCGACCTTGTGCTTCATCAACCGGGAAGTATAGTTTCCCTAGACCCGTTCAAGGAGAATGTCCACGTCGAAATGAACGAAGTCAGCCTCATAAAGATGTTGCAGAGAGTCGTAAATATTACTGGGATTGAGCAAGGAGAGTCGTTACAGCCTCTCAGCAATCAGCCCGTCGAGAACGATAAAAACGCGGTCGGCTTTACTTCTCTACAACTAGACTACCAGGTGCCATTTCCCGTGTCTCTTGTCATAAGTCGGAAGACTGTCTGGCGATACCAAGCTCTTTTTCGCTACTTATTATCATTAAAATATCTTGAGTCCCAGTTGTCTACAACTTGGCAAATGCACAACACTGGCATTGCGTGGAGTCACAAGTCTTCGGCCAGGAAACTTGAGGTTTGGAAGAGGAGGGTGTGGACGCTCAGGGCACGAATGGTTGTGTTCGTGCAGCAGTTGCTGTACTTCTGTACCCTGGAAGTCATCGAGCCAAATTGGCAATCTCTAATGTCAAGGCTGAAAGCCAAAGACGGCAGCTCAGATGGCTCTGGAAAGCCAGACCGAACGGTTGATGAACTCATGCAAGACCATGTGGATTTTCTAGATACTTGCCTCAAAGGCTGCATGCTAACGAACGGCAAGTTGATACGAGTATGACTCCTGAGCCGCCGCTCAATTTTTTATTTATGCTAACTGTCATTAGATCCACTCAAAACTAATGCAGACTTGCACTGTATTTGCTGCCTACACCAATTGGTTATCCCGGGAACTAGAGAAGGCTGATCCGGACCTTATTGGCCCGGTCAAGCCGCCGAATATGTCCAAAAAACAATGGGCGCGGTTTCAAACCGCAAAGGCCCAGAAATCGTTTAGCGACGGTGCATCGAATAGCATGCTTCAGGACGATGAGGGCCGCATTGGCAATCTGTTCGAGATTATCAAGAAGTGGGAGACCAACTTCAGTCGGCACTTGCAAATCCTTCTGGATGCCCTGAATCATTACGCAGCGACGGAAACCGTGGTGCTATTGAGCTTATGCGCTAGATTAGCCACGGCGAACCAGGGTACCGAGTACGCTGGGCTACGAACTGAAGAAGATATTGCCGCTTGAAACTGAGAACAGGCCTGAGTCTTGGTGCGCGAGATTTGGTAGCGAGTGAATCGTTGGGACGGTATATGTATGATATCCATGTGAATTTTATGAGGCTGATGCAAGTGCTCCGAACCTAGAAAATGACGCTGCGCTAGCTTAGGATGATAGATTATATCGACACTTAATGAATAAATGGGCATTCATGAGACACCTGGTCATGGAATTGGAGGTGTTATAATACTAAGTAAATAGCATTTCGTCAAGCCCTTGATAATGCTCCTCGTTCCCTTACCTAGTATGAAAGTTGGCAAGTTTTGTTAGTCTCGCCAAGAGTAATATGCGGGACAGATGCGGAGAAGACAAGCGCGACTCAGTAGGTTGGGGGTTATTCAATCAAAACATGTTGTGTGTGTGGCATAGTTGTATAGATATGGATGTATATAGTATATAAAGGTTTGCGTGTTTGAGTATGTCAATGTCGAAGCCACATTGAACCCGAGGAATACGCGGGGAAGTATAATCCGGTGGAGCGAAGATCATTCTATCAAAACACATATACACAGTATCTACTTTTTAGCCTCCTGAATGCTCTTGGCACGCAACGCCTGTCTCATATCGTATCATGCTGTTCGTTAGTTAGTGGTTCGTTTCTCTATATATGAAGATACAACCACAATCGGTTTTACAGTTGTTATACAAGTCTTCTTCTCGGGGTTTCGTCCTGGTATCGACCAGCGACAAGGCAGTGTCTGCATCTTTTCCTGTTTCGTGGCTCATTTTGTCCTCGGTCAATCCCATCCAGTTTTCCAGGGTCGTCATGATGGGTAAGCCCTAGCCAGGGATCTTCGTAGGAGTCATCCTCCCCTTCCCGTTATCATCTTCCCTATGCACCTATCGCCTCCTTCACGACGCGCGCAAGCTCTGCCTTCTCGAAAGCCTTGCCCTTCAGCGGCCCCTCAGGCGCTAGAAGTGCCCTCATGACGTCGCCCGACTTCGGCTTGTCGCCCAGGCCGGCGATGGCATCCTTCACGATGGCCTGGAGCTGGCCCTCGCTTAGCTCCTCGACACCGCTGCCAGCCATGTACTGATTCAGCACGGCAATCTGCGCCTCTTCCTTGGCGGCCAGGTCATCGCGGCCGGCGCCTGCGAACTCGTCCCGGGCCTCGGTACACCCTCGCGCCTGCTTGCGGAGCAGGGCTACCAGCGCGACATCCGTTGTGATCGGCGACGGCGTCTTCGATGCATTGAGCGTCGACGCTATAACGCTGCGCAGCACGGTCAATCGTGCCGCGTCCTTCTCACGCATCGCCGTCTTCAAATCCGCCTTGAGTTTCAGCAGCAGAGGCGGTGTCGCCGCATCGCTGTAGCTGCGCCCGATAGCAAAGATGCGCGTGCAGGAGGATGGCCTGCTGACTCGAGGACGCAGCAGGTTCGTCGCGTTCCGTATGCCGGGTCGGAGGGACATTATGGCGGCGGGAGGAGGGGGGTGGGCGGTGGACCTGGAGGAGAGTACGGTACAGTAAGGCTGGGGGGAGGTCAGAGATTGCCGACTGGTAGTTGGTTCGTTGGGCACAAAACGCTTGGGCGGGGGTGGATGTTGGGTTTATTAGGGCGGCCTAACCTGGAGACCGTCTGACGGCGATCGGTGATGGTTTTGGTGATGGTTGAAATTTTGGAGCTTCGGATTTGAAGCGTGAAAGATTAAGACAGAACCCTGGTGGTCTCTCTGCTGCATTGGCCAATGGGAAGCGGCAAAACCGTACGCACCGTTGGGACCGCCTTTTAGTTCCCGGCTGGCAGTGACAGGGGCTATGTCCCAAAAGGGATAAGCAGGCGTCCCTGTTCCATGGGAAGATCAACTAGGTTTCATGTGTTCAAATATTTTAATTTTTTTCCTTCCCAATATGAAGTAAAAGTGGCTGAATCTAACCAAAACTACGCTTACTTTACTTAGTGTAAGTAGATATGTAAGCATTTAAGTTTCATTCACAAAGTTCCTACGAGGCAGGTGAGATAGACAACATACAAGTACGCTTGGGTACTTACTTACCTTAGGTAGGTAGGTAGGTGTCCTTGGGTAGGTACCTACCTAGTAGAGATAACTCATTACCCAAGTGCATTACTGATGCATAGGCAGCGAAGGAAGGAGGGGAGGGGAGGGGAGGGGAGGGGGAGGTGGGCAAGTTCTTGCCAATCTGCTATATACCCAAGTATATATGTAGGAATGTCACACAGACGTGACCTGTCCATATACCAAGCACATAGGTAAAGAGCAACCATCAAAGTGTCACTGATGTAGTGGCTGCTCTTTCTCTGCATTTGCCCGTTTGAGCCCTTTGCGCCGGCCCTGATTCGCCCACAGGCGGGCACCATGACCCAAGGGCTGAATGTCATCGTCTTGGCACAAGGCTTGTTTAGGCATCACCAATCCACAGGCCGTTCATCTTGCCCGGGATGGGGCTCGACGTCGAAATTAAACCCAGCGACCAGTTTCATGGTGATGTATCCCCATAGGTATTGGCCCTCGGGGCTGCATATTCCCGAACCGAATCGAGCCGGCCCGAGAGGCCCTCCGTCGTGGTTGGCATCATATCGCGTCGAGCCGCATCCCCCAGCCTTCCAGTACATGCCGGGTCACTGGTCGTGGCGTCGTCCCGACGGCTGTTACGCTGCGAGCTAGCAGCGGGAGGACGAGTGGCAATTAAAAAAGTCACCTGACGAAGAGAGCCAGCGACGTAATACCAGGGCAACAAGGGTCGGGATGTAAAATGCACTTCCGCGGGAGCTGCTTGGCCCACATAGCATGGTCCTGGACAAGCCTTCCCATCTTAGCTGCTACGGTCCACGGGTATGCTGCTCTGGATAGTAATCATCGACGTTTAATTTCGTCAGGGTTACCTCGGCGGCTATCTTGGGTTACACGGCCACCCTCGAGACAGGAAGGGCGAGTGACGAGAGAGGCCTACGCCTCCTTGGTCCTCTTGCCCGTCGCCTGATTGGTCCTATGGAGTAGCAGCAAAGGGGGCGGCCAAGTCCAGTCAGGGCACCAGCACCATTCCACTGGCCGAAGAACCCGCAGTAAACCACTACCACATCACTCGAGCATGAGAACCCTGCGAGCAAGTTATTGGCAGCCACGTAGAAGCAAGTGGACACCCTAATCGTCGTGGATTCCACGATGGTGATCCCCCCAAGGTAAGTGAAGAGTCTAGGCCAGACCGACAGATAGCTGGCCTTGCGCAACTGTGCACCCTAACCCTTTCGGTTACCGTCAAGTTCATGTATGGGCGCCCACTCGGTCTGACAACCATGGATGGTGACGGCCCAGGCGGTCAGCCGGCACATATCCTGGGAATGGTCACATTGCGAGAGGAGTTCAACAACGATCAATGCTTTTGATTCGTTACCCTATCCTCGGGATCGTTAATTAAAGTCTGGCAGAAACCTTAAGCCAACTTCATTTCCCCTGTTCTCTGACCGGATCCTGTGAATAAATTTCCCGAAAGTCACTTGCCTTCTTATGACAAAAAAATTCTTCCAACGCGCTCTGGCCGTCACTCTCAACAGTGTTCCGGAACTCGGGAACTGTTACCGACCGCGTGCATGGCTCGAGACGTTGGGTTTCTACGACTTAACGCGTATGCGGCGGCTGGTTCGGGGAAGCATACATCAGCCCCAAACCTGCCCCTTCCGTGCCTAGGATCCGGGCCTATGCGTTTCCTCGTTCGAGCGACAAAAAGGCGATGATAGAGCCTAATCATCCGCCTAAGATAGCCTATCGGCATCCCGAATTGTACTTCGCAAACGGTGCTAGCGACGGGGCTTTCTACCAACGCAAACATACCTTCATACAAGTGGTCAGAAACATTCCCACCACTGGCATATTTCATACTCTAAGGAGGGGTAGTACTGACAACGGAAAGTATGGCTAAATCGAACGTCGTGGCTTGTGAGTCTGATACGGTCATCGACAGGATGAAGTATTGAGTGAGGAATGTGGGGATTATACCTTCAGTGCTGGGTTGGAAGCCTCTGCTCTCGCCCGCGCCACCAAAACGTGAAACTCTTCAATTGGCATGCTGGGATAGCTGTTAACAATGTCCCTAGTTCTATCGAGCATAACTTTTGCAACTTACTTAAGATAGTGGGTGAAGGGGTATAACGCTAAGGAGGATAGCAACATTCGGACGTTTTCCTCGTTTGCGGTACCGATATTATAATCCCTTTGATCTGTAATGGCCACCCTCATCAACACTGCGCCTTATTTGATGACTGGGCCGCTTACTATCTCCCCAGGCACACATCGGTAGTGGGATCATCCGCTCGTCTACCTCTGTGAATCCTGCGTCCCTGAGCCACTGTCCGAGCGCCCGTGGCGCCCTCGGGTTCTTGCATTGGCTCATTGCATGTAGATATGTCTGCGACCAGTGGCGGAGGGCGGAATCTACAAAACCAATATAAGCCAGTATCAACATGGCAGAGTGTGGCCAAGACGGGCTTACTATCTGTCAGAGAACCGTTGTCTGATTGCGCATTGAAATCAATTTCCGCCATTTGAACCCAACCACCAGGTCGAAGACACCGGAATATGTCACGAATATACTGAGTCCATCGTCCACTATTAATGCCGCCGGCTACCAATCTACTATTGACGAGGTCGAATTGGTTCACGGAAAACTGGAACCTGACATTTATGTCAGACTCTTTCATACGCGGGCGTAAACAAGGCTTACGGCATATTGAGGTCGTCGATATGGAGGTACAGGTTGTCTAGACTTTCGTCGGGGTTATGGTAGTGTGGTGTTATGTCGATACCTCGAACCTAGAATCCCTAATCAGCGGATCGGAATCGTTAAGCGTATTAGATCGCCCTTTTTGATGCTACGCTCTCTAGAGTTCTATAGACTCGCCCAGGGAGTTTTGTGTGCTAGTAGCAGCTATCCGTTGCCCGCAAAACATTCTCGTTCGCAACAAGAAACAACGCCTCGAGTCGACTGAAGAGGTCGTCGACGAAAACAAGAGCTACTCCGCACCGAAGATAGTGTTCTTCCGAAATCACGACTGCGGCACTTATCTAGGAGGGGGGTTTCACGTACGTTGGATTCGGGGTGCTCCAAAGCCACCTGGATCGCCCACTGTTATATAAGTCAATATCTAACTTTATACACAGAGCAGGGTGCTGCTGCTGCTCCGGTGAGGCAGTCGTTGGAACACAGCGCTGCAGGACTTCTGCGTACGAAAGGCCATTGTTCGGAGAAAATCGAAAGAGGGGCATAAACACAGGAGGCTTTTTACCTCGCCTGTTCCAAATCCGCAATCGAGTACTTCTGTCAGAACATGAATCGGCGGGAAGATGGATCTGTTGTCGAACATCATAGTCAAGACGCTGTGTTGGTAGCGTAATCGAATGCTTTCGTCCTGGGCAGGGTAGGCTGGGCATTAGCACTGTTCCTCACCCGCTTCTCTCTCCAGGACAAGAAGTGCACAACACACCTCATCAACAGGCACGAAATGCGCGTTATTATCGATAGCATATCTTTGAAAATTTCGGTTATGAAGCAAAAAGGTTTCTAAAACCTCATCGCTGAGTGCCACGGTGTCTGCCTGGCTAAAGGCGTGTTAGCAAGTCGACAATCGTTCGGGGTGGTAATAGCTACTCGGCCATTTCCGAGAGTATCCTCCTCCAAAGCGACGGTTCCGTGCGAATGTGCGATCTTTTTTGTTTTTGTCGGATGTCGAAATAATTTTTTTCACCTATTGCTTGTTAGGTGCGGTGGAGGTTGTTACTGTCGCACACAGAAACGCGTGTGTGAGCTCACCGCAATCGTCTAATAGGCTTACCGACCTGGATCTTAATTATCTCAGCCCGTGAACCGCCAGGATGGGTTCCGAAATTACTTCCCGTTATCCTGCTCCCCAAACCACAACTTATATCTGCAAGTTGCGGAATCAGGGCACGACCGCCTCGACTTATGTGGAGCTAATGGATATTACATGACCTGGTCGACAGAACCGCTGCATGATGGTCGCCCACACGCAGTGCCTTAGACCCCACGATACTATTAGTACCGTTGCCGATCGGGTACTGCATCTTAACTTCGAGCGCCTCTATAATATGGCCCCATTTATCGTCGACGCTGCGGGTTAATCCGTAGCGTACGAAAGAAGCCGCAATTAACGTACTCGGATATGCCATCGCATCCATTTACTTAGTTTCATTGGTTAAAGAGGGGAAAACGTCTACCATGAGAGGCACCACGTCTCATTGCAGGCTGTCCGCATTGAGTATACACCCTGCTGGCGGCAGTCAAACCTACGGGCACGGCACTGGCACTGTTGGGTAGTAACGGGCTTGTTGCGTGGCCTGATAGGACCAAGGGGCCACCCGTAAAGGCCATAGTAACGTTCATACTACCTAATAGAACTAACCTGGTCTGCTGCTCTTCCCTGACTTTCACATCCTCACACACATAGCTACAGCATCCCCTGTTATCCACTTCTTCCTCTCGGCTGCAGGTCGCGGTTCAGCCGGCTAACACGTACCGGTGGCCAGGCAGCCCAAGAGCGAAGGAAGTTTGATGATTGGAGGGTTTTGTTAGCAGATGAGGGTTTGCAGGGAAGTAGGATAGTTCGAATGCCAGAGACATAGGTTTGCCGTGATCGACACTGTGAGGTGACTTCCACCCAATGTCCCGAGTGGCGCACAACAACAGCGCTCCGGAATCCAAGCCAATGGTTCAGCCGGGTAGCAACGCCTTTTGTACGTTGCACGGGACAATGCGCTGCCCAGAGATTTGGTGCCGGCGAGATGGGGCCTTCCATGTTCTCATAGAACGCCTCTCTGCTACCCATGAACGTGTCACTCCCTGCTACAGCGCTTGACGTCCACGACTGAATTAGGGAATGACAAAAAACGGACGTGGACAAAATGGCTGGCCTAACGCGATGGAGCTGTGGTATTCAATCATTTCTCCATTTTGCTACCGACTAGTCTACGAACAAACCTCTCCCTAGCCATCCTTGTGGGCCACGATGACGACAAGGGAGGAGATGATAATACAACTGCTACTGGGTGTCATCGGCTCTGGCACATCGAAGGCAAGGCGGACATAATCGACTTCGTAATAGCATTGCCATTACATATTGCAAGGCTACATAGTTGGGCTGGGCAATAAATCGAAAAGGGCGTGCAAACAACCGAAGGAGAATAGGCTTTAGGTTTCGCGGTGAATACCGTTTTGCGATTAGCGGACCGCCAGGTCATTGTTACCTTCTCTCACCGCTACACTATCTCTGGAAGTATCAATGGCCCATCATTCATCAGGGGTCTGACAAGCTGGTTCATGACAGACACCTCTATCTGGCCATTCAGTGGCTTAACCCCTGTCGACGGCACACAAGTGCAGGAAGAGCCTAGCGGAGCAACCTCCTGTCCGTCTACAATACTACGGTATCGACGGGGACAGTACTCAAGGGCTGAATACCTAAGGCTTATCCCACGAGATCAGTACGGAATATCAAGCACGGCGGCCCGGCCATGGTGGAACACGCCACACCCCTGGAGAGGGTGGCATTGGAGGCCAAAGCCGCTTGGGCTGCAACATGTCGACAGCACGCTCGCCAGTGTTTTGACCGAAAACCATCGTACTACTTGGGAGGAGGATGATCTTATGTGGAGCTTCCTTCTCATACTAACCGCTGGGGTATCAAGTACTAAGAGGGAGAAGGGTCTATTTTATGCCTTTGGATCTCAAAGGCAATCCATTAATTCGTATACCAACCCGTATAGTAGAAAGATGCGTTGATGTTGCTAATAATAGTCTAGGTGGTAAGGGATACTGGCTCTTCTTGTAACGAACGCGAACCTCTTAAAAGTTACGGTTACCCATCCGCAGATGGTTAGAATTTCCAAGGTTCAATCCCCCTGTCAGGAAGCTCCGAAGGGCCACTCCGCTTCGCCGCCTTTGACAGAAGGCCAAGCTGAAGATGGTTAATTAGCAGGTACCAGAATTCCTGGACGCACGCAATTTTCCCTGCCGCTCCCCACAATATCAAACCGACGAGAGATTACCTACCGACAATGTCCCAAATTGCTGGGAATCATTCTACGGGGTGGTTGGGTATGACCCAGTCGGCTGCGGTGCTAGGGAGGACCACCTCCAGAACCGGCACAAGCCGCAAGAGCAATATGGTCTATA
Source organism: Rosellinia necatrix (assembly GCA_021209875.1). Classification (NCBI taxonomy): domain Eukaryota; kingdom Fungi; phylum Ascomycota; class Sordariomycetes; order Xylariales; family Xylariaceae; genus Rosellinia; species Rosellinia necatrix. The sequence continues at coordinate 4,301,527 of JAGYVD010000001.1, read as the reverse complement.
TATGTGAGATATGCAGCTCCGAGCGGTTGTCTGTCCACAGTATAAACCATCGCGACATCGAACCCGAGAGAAAACGTCGCCGCATAATACAGAGTACAAGGCAGCTGGCTTCCTTGTACTATGTATTCCATCCTCCTTCGAGATGTCTTACCTTATTTTAGTGAGCATGCATTAGCGTGTACCAGAGTATCGGGTCAGGGAACTTGGGCGTACCCATATCATTTTAGTAGGTCAATCTCATCCGTCAGCATGATGTCCATGTGGAACATAAGTATCGGAAAACAGCATCAATTTTTTGTTTGACCGCCTCAACGAACGTCAGTTCAAGTTTAGCTTCAAAAGCCTAGTCCCGAAGGGATTTTCGAAGGAATGCGCCGCGAGCCTCTAACAAGGAAATCATCTCACTTGTTCTTCCTCGTGGCCCAGGTACCGCCTAACAATACGATAGGGTAAATTGCGCCTCTACTATGCAACTGCGTATAGGATTATCTAATGCATACTGTATTTCGACAAAAGTACCTAGGCAGTATCTCGACAAAAGTACGGACCATCTACTTATTATAGCTCCTTCGGGGGTATTACCATGCCCGATCCCTCAGCTCCTCGCCCAACAATTCCAGAGGGCAAGCCCGAGGTTTCCGAAGGGTACCAACACTGTACCAAAGCCCAGTCAAACATCAGCCTAATTTAGCTTAATTAACCCGAGCGTGTGGCTCCCCTCAAACATCTTGGTTTCACCGGATCCACGAACCTGGTGCAAGGAATCGCCAGCGTGGGCGATAAGCGGGATTCGTCCCGACCCAGCTGCTGCAAGCCACATCCCATGCACTGTGGTCGACTGGTATTTGGAACACGACAAGGGGACGCGTCTAGGCCGCTGTAACTGCTTAGTACTTTGCGCTGGTCAATCTTGATGGGGTTGGGGTCGATGGTAAACACACTACATAGGTTCTCGAGAAGACATCCGTCTGCCTACGGTGCTCTCGTCACACTCTCAATTCGACCAGTATAAGTTAAACGACCATGACCGCATTTATCCGCTCTAACCGAGAGCCCTGGCATCTACCGCGAGGCGATGTGTGTACTACATATTACTCACGTATGCATCGTCAAGCCTACTGCGACCAGACAGCCCGCCCCAATCGCCTCTGACGTGGTCTTGCATCATGGCGTATGAGCATCGACCCAAGTGCACTGCGACGGCGCCATGGGTCGCCCAATGCCGTGGCCTCGGAATAGACCTAAGTGGCATGTTTCTGGTCCGGCGTGGTAGCAGTGCTGGTGGCGACGAATGTCTCATTGTTACACACCCTGGATTACCATCCCCTCAACGGTCGTGGCGAAGGCGCGATTCGTCCCGGGACCTTCAACGCCAAAGGGTACCCTATACGTTGCTGGCACGCCATCTCCTAAGTGTGCAGCGCGCAGACCCTGTAATGGGGCTGGATCATGTACCGAGGGTGTGGTATAGGATGCCGGCGCGGCAGAGCGAACAGGCACGATGACTTATACCTCAGTCTCGCATGGCTAGCCCGGGACCAAGCAGACCTCACAACTAACAGATTGGCTCGCCTCCGTGGCCGTACAGTCTTATAGCAGCAACAATTATGGATAAACGCATTGTCAATTGCCATCAACAACGCACGCAGCCCAGCATTCACGGCGTAGCCCTAGCGGTACAACCTGACCGAAGAGAGGCAACAAGTACATAATGGTTCCCTCTTAGATCTCTAACCTGGGTGACCGTGGGTGTAGATTTCGGAGTGCCCCCTGGCTCCCTGCTTTGCTGTTCTCAACCATCCCTACCCGGGAACCCAACGCGCGAATGCCTGTCTCCAACTCGCTGCATGCTGCTGGTATTCCAATAGGCGTCAGTATATGGTTCCGAGGTAGCAGCAATGTTACGTGCCGTGCATCTTGATAGTTACGGTAGCACCGTACACACCTACCATACATCGTGCCCCATACTCTCCACGCAAAAGATGTGTCCACATATATGCACAGTATTTATGCATTGCTCAATACGGGCTATATGCACCCACAATACCACCGGAATAACAGGGAGAGAAAAGATGATAACAAGTTCCGGGCGAAGGTCCCATACTTGCAAGCCATATACCTATCTACCGGAAGATATGTGGGCAGCACTACCGGGCAGACAGACCAGGTACGTGCGTACAGTGGACATATAGTGTACCAAGAGTTGCACTCGAAACATGCATGCGTTAGGCTAGAAAGTCAATGTCACCTTCTCTCTACATGGATGAATACATACTGCTCTCTTAGCTCTGTGGCTGGCCGTACGGTGAGTACCTGATTCGGATTCATTCGAACCTGCTTTGTTCTGCGGCGATTCGCATCCCTCTATCGGTGGCTGATGTAACCTGGGCACTCGAAAAGGCGTTCCCCGGTAGACGGGGGACAAGCAGAGACGGGAGGGGATTGGCACCGGCACCGGCACCGGAGGAGGTCGTTGAAGCGCATGCTGACTTACAGCTTGCCGGGTAGGGGTCGCAAGAAGGGGGGCGCTTGAGGGGGCCCTGCGGCCTGTTTTCCGACCTTGGGCCACGTCCAAACTGAACTAACTAGCGAGGATATCCTACATTCACAATCAAATACCGGCACTTACAAATAACACAGTTCGTGATGCATAGCTCTTGCCCCCTCTTGCCAAGATTTGCATTTTTCGACGTGTTGCTCTTACGTTTTTGCTTGACAAACTGTCTCTCGCCATGCAGGATCTTTCGGACCAGGTCCGGCTGGCTCACTTCTCATTTGTCCACCCACGCATTATCAGCACGAGGCGCAAGGGTAGGTACATAACAGGTAAAAGGCAAGAGAGACCAAAAGTTACCTAGGGAGAGATAAAAAGCAAAAAGAATGCCGCTGTTGCCAGAGGGAAAAAGAGAGAGAGAGAGAGAGAGAGAGACTTGTTCTAGCATACCGTCTATCATAATCGGATGGATGTCGTCAGCTCACGTGGGTAATTGGCTCTACTAACTGAGAAAACATTGACTTGTCAGTTTCCCCATCTATCTTCAGCGCCAATCGAGGACGCCATCTCTCCGTCCAATTCGCTCCCCTACGGCTGCTCTTCAGCCCAGTGTGTACAACGAGCTTATACCTAATGCATCTAATACTTTCTTGCTCGCTTTCATGCAATTCCCACACCGACTCCTATTTCTGTAGGTATTATCGATCCCCCCTCCCTGCCCCCCTCCCTGATTAGAGAGAGGCTGCGACTTGTATATCCCCTGACCTTGTTATACGTGTAATAATGCTCGTCGGACGCCCGGCAGTTGGATCCGTACACGTGTGTTATCACACACGCGTATGCAGGGCTCATTATATCTATGGCCAACACATGGTGATCTGCGTTTGCTGCTTCCTCGCTTTCTTTTTTTTTTTTTTTACGCCTTCCTTTCTTTTTCGCCGTTATGTCTCGGCCTAATTCACCAGCCTCACGTCCCCGCGTCGTCTCCTACATGCACTAGCTCGCCCATGTCTCCCTTCTAACCCCCTCCCTTCGCCTCCTAAACTAGTCGTAATCATGCCCACTGGAGCACTGCCGATGTATTACAATACTTATCCAGACGACGGCGGGGTGTTCCTGCGCCTTGCCGACCCTAGAATAGGCCGGGGCGATGGGTCTTCTCCAAACCCCGTGCCAAAACGGGAAGATTGGTCAGACGCATACAGGTATATATTATCAAGTGGTCCCAAAGCCATATCATGAGAAACAACCAGAACTGACAAGGATGAAGGGCAACCGATATCTAACAACAAGGACTCCTAACTACTGAACTCGGCGTCCTCCTCCCCCCTAGTTACCCATCTACATACTTACCTAATATACCATGTACATTAGCAGGAACCGCCAAGTTACCAAGATAAAACGTCTCTAGCTACATGTGTACGGAGTATGTAGCTATGCATAGAGTATCATCATCTCCTGATATTACCATCGCAGGCCGCCCCGGCCACCGACCAAGCGACCACGCGGCCACAAATCACGGACGGGACTAGCCAGAAACTAGCCCGTCTAATGTATCTAATTACTTAGTCTCTAGACTTACCTAGTGTACCGCCATAGTGCGTTGTGGATAACTAGTCGGCCAGCCAGCCAGCCAGCCAGCCAACCAGCCAACCAGACAGCTCGGGGATGGTCCAAAAGCCGGAAGAAAGAAAAAAAAAAAAAGCCCAATGAAAAAAATAATTAATAATAAAGAAACCGTCGCAAATTAAGTAGGCCCAGCCGAAAGGCTAAGCCAGCGGCACGGAACTACACGCGTGCAGCAGAACACGGAAAAGGATAGACGGTTTTCAGTTACCTTGGGCAACTGGCGACATACATACTTACCTAGTTAGTTAACCTACTTCGTACCTAGTTAGTTTCACTCAACCTATAACTACTGTACTAACTAACTGGACCCGAGTTGACCACCACCACCACCACTAGTTAGTGGCGAAATCGCTTTGGGTCCCGCCCCGCCGAAGCAAGCAAGCGCGCGTGAATGAGAGATGGAAAAGTGACATGTGACTTGGAATGGAACACACACACACACACACACACACACACACATACACATACATGTGCGCTTTCCGGGGATATCCCTCCCTTGCCTACTTCTCCCTTCCCTCACACCAATCCCCTTACCCACTCGTGTTCCACCGCCACGAGCGTAGCGCAGCGCAGGGCGCGCGAGAGACAGAGACAGAGAGAGAGAAAAGGGGGGGGGATTAAAATAGAATAAAATAATAAAAAAATTGTGGGCGGCGTCCCCGAGAGCGAAACCAGGTTTCCGGGCTCGGGCTCCAAGCTCCAAGCTCTAAGGCCAAACTCCGCGCATCGGGGGGTCTAGTTAATAGCTGGGCTGCCCTGGCTGTTTGTTTGCCTACCCGCCTGCTTGCCCGTCCGCCGGGTTGCCCTGGTTGCCTCTCTGATCGCCTGTGTGTGGTGTGTCCGCCGGCCCATGCAAGTAAGTAGGTGGATAGGGAGAGGTAAGTACTTTGTTAATCTACAGAGATGAGATGGATACGAGGGCCCGCCAGGTAGATGAGTCGGCGTTGGTGTTGATGGGTTCGTTGGTCAAATTGTCTAAATACCGTCATAGGGACACAATGCAAATATGTAGTATATAAGCCTAGCCTCAAGAGTAATCCTACAACCCCAGCTCCTATTGCACAGTTCGAGAGCCGGGTGACGTTGTCTTCGTCTCTCTTCAAACAAACAATGAGAGCCGAAGAGAATGGTGAGCCATACACATGGCCCGCGTCCATGGTCTACATATAGCGAATCCAACCCATACGTAACAATTGGCCTCTATATGTCCTTCGTCGTATGCCATACCTCTATGTCTTCATTCATGCGATGCCTAACTTGCCCGTGCCTTGCCCCTTGCGCCGTTGCTAGAAAATCACAAAACGAAATAGAAACAAGGAATCAAGCGGACTCTAGGCATAGTAACCGAGACTATGCAGTAGACAACCCCCTGATACATGGTAATAATCAGCGGCCACAGCCTAACACCAGGTAAATACTGGGTTTTTGGCCTTGACCGTCTCTAACCGCTCGACTATGACTTTGCGTCTATTACCCTCCATACCCTCGGCCGCCGCGTACCCAAGGTCGCCTTCCACATCATCATGGGCTGCCTCTTCGTAGCTGTCTAGACTATCGTACATCTGTTGTGCAATGCTACCGCTGTGTGTTCGTGCCAAGGCAAATGAGTGGTGCCGATATTTCTGGTGTGAGCTTATCGAAGCTTCTGGCCTTATGGGACCTTGATAGCTTGACCTTGGTGCCCCTGTACTAATAGAAGGGCGGCCGTGGGTTTCATTCCATGGCCCAGAGGTCAAGTTGTCCTCCCGCCCTTCGGGGGACTGTGTCCTCGGGCTTGTAGCCAGATCGAAGCGACCGGAATGCGGCAGGGGGCTAGAAAGACCTAGCAAATCTTCCCCATGGTTGGCCGGGCGGGACGACGTATTGGCGGCGCCGATATCTATCTCTTCCTGGATAACACCACCAAGTCCAGATTCAGCACGTCGACGCATCTCGGAAGAAGCCATGCGCATCGGCACAGCCACCGGGACATCAACCAAATCGTCCCATACGCAAACCCTCGCTCTGCGGGTGAGTTCCAGCGGCCCGTGATCGGGCGTCTTCAGAGTCTCAACGACGTTCCAAGCTTGGCCCTTCATGACGGCCATTTGCCGGGAAAACATCTTCTCCTGAAAATCTGGGTCGATTTGGAAGACCTTTCGCAGTTCGTGTGAGGTTTGGCTCCACCACGCCGTAGATGTTAGTAGGGGTAGGAAATGATCTCGGGTCTTCTGCGAGAATGGTCGCCCGATGAGGTCAACAGGTAGGAAAAGCCAACCGAAGGGGAAACTACAGACTGAGTTAGCGGAATCCGATGATGGGACGACGGAATGAAAGGAATATATACCTTCGCCAAGCATCTGGGTGCTTCCACGGCCACGAGAGCGAGTTATCTATAGCACCGAGCGACATCTTAGGGTTTGGGACTTTCGCACGGTCACCTGCGTTCATGGGCTTTTGAGTCATGTAAGCATGTTGCCGTGGGCTGGCCGAGTGTGTGCGTTGTGTTAGGTCAACGGGTCTGGCAGCGGGTTCATGTTCTTCTTCCAAAACATCCATCTGCAGCCGTGGTGGCTCAGAAGTTATCGAAACTTCCTGGGTCTCCCAATCTACCTTCACCATCCAATTATCTAGACCACGGTCGGTGTTCCTCATAATATAGTCCAGGATGACCAGCTTTTCTAGCTCCTCTCGAAAGGACTGTTTCAGAGACTCTGTCCACCTGAAGTTGTCTGGCCCAAGGGGGCGCTGTTCTCTATCGCCCTGCTCGTCCTCGCTCTCGAACTCGTCGTAGGCCCGTCGACTTGACGGGCGGCAGTTGGCAGTCCACCTTTTCCGCTTATTCCGGTGCGTATCGTTTGAGCGAAAGCCGGACCAATACTGGTCGGGCCACGGGTTCTCCCTGAGGAAAATGTTTGCGTCCTTGTAGCCCTTCAGAAAAACCTGAAAGCTACCGGGTTTGGCGGGGAGAGGTTTCTTTTTCCTATAAAAGCTCCGGCGGTCCCAGTACGGGTAATGGAAAGATTTGGAGGACAGCCATATTACATCCGTATATGGCACCATGTTAGTTCGGAGCTGGCAGTCCAGTGTGTATGCCGCCGCCTCGCTGACGTAAGAGAGATTGGGTATAAGGCTGCCAAAAAGGTCAGTGTCGTCGCCCTGTGAAGGGCAGGATTCTCAGACATACCATGCTCTTCCAAAGAAGCAAGGAAATAAGTTTCGGTGAATCCACTTATTCCACTTAGGATTTCCGGCCGCGTAAGGCTCCTCATCCTTGGGTTTAAAAACGCCGACGATCTTACCGTCCGTATTGCGCGCGAAGTAGCTACCAGAACTACCTTGAGTGATCATACTTGGGTGCATGCCCTGATTGATGGCGACCCTCACGCTCTTGACGATCTGGTCGAACTCAACCTTGGACATGGCAGGCTTGGGCATAGCAGCAAGGGTCTCAGGAGTGGCGGGTCGGACGCCTGCGGGGGGGTGGAAAACGCTGTAGTGTATCTCGGGACGAACCTCCTCACCGGGCTGCTTTCCCCCCTTCGTCCTTTTGAATTTGGATGCGATTTCGTCAGCCCATCGCTCTAGCCGGGCGTTTATGGCTTTCAGGTCAACGCCCGAGTTGCTTCTTTGACGTTTCGGCGGGAATTGCTTCTGCTTGGCCAAGGCCTTAGGGGAGGTCATGCCAGAGTGTGGCCGCGGCGGGGCGACAGGCGCAAAGCGAGGGGCAGATTGCGGTTGGAGGGAGGCAGAACTTTGGGCTAGGAGCTCGTCGTCGGACTCGTCGCTGAATTGGTCGGCCTGGGCCAGGCGTTCATAGCCGGTGGTGGTAGGCCGACTGCGCGGCATCATGACAGCGCGGTGAGGGTGACTTTGTAAGCGGGCGGGGGGCGACGACGACGTTGGGAGGATAATTCGGGGAGATACGTGACGGGTGACAGGTGACGGAAGACAGGTAATGGGCGACGAGCAACCGAGGTTCTACACGGAGCGTGATGGCATTCTGGCTGCTAATCTTGGCGCGTCGTGAAAGGGGTCGATCGGGGGCTCGTTCGATTGAGGCCGCTGCTTTGCCGCCTCGCAAGAGGGAGGTAGCGAATGGGGGGAGGCGTCCAGGTTGTGATTACTGGGTGGAGAGAAGTGTAAGTTTTTGGTGTTGAGCGCCAATTAGTCTAGCTGATCGATGGTCGGACAAGATGAACATAACGATGGATGTAAGGATGGTGGTGGTTTGTAGGCACAGGAGTCCACAGGAGTCGTCAGGTCAGAAACCCATCCGAGTTACAGAAATACGTACCCCCAAGTTTATTGTTCTGCCTAGCTTCCCTGGTTAATACCTTACGTAGGATCCGTTCCAGACTATCCGCGCCGTGAACAGAGCCTCGGGAAGGTTCATTGTAAGATTTCATTGGCTCGTATGCTTCTCCACTGCGCTGAGACCCACTTTCTAATGCACTACATAGGTAGGCACATACATACACTACATACCTAACGCACCTAAATAGATCTGTAGGTAGTGTAAAGAGTTACGGCCTACAGTATGTAGGTAGGTAGCCTGCAATAGTTATCGCTAAACACTTAACCACCTACTGTATAGTGGCCACCTGCCTAGTAAGGTGGTATAGTAGGTACCTTACTTAGATGTGTGCCTGGGTAAGGCGGGTTGCAAGATGGTTGTATCTGCTCGCTTTATCGAATTTTGACTAAGACTAACTAACGCTATGGGCTGAGCCTCAACTTGAAATAACCCAAAATAGATCTAGGTACTGCGTAATACGTGATGAGGGCCATTAGCTATTTGAACACACCTTTCCCTCCGCTTATTTTGCTCTAGCTCCAGATGATGGCATGATAACGTAATGACATGGTACTATGATAGAAGGTTTACCCTCCATTTACAAAAGGTCAACGGTACTACGAAAGGTATTGATTCATGGACGCGGGAGCACTCATGAGAATAGGTGTCTCCTATATGCTTGTCGCCACTACCGGTTAAGGATTCATGTTCATCATCACCCTTAGGGGCCGCCTGCAGATAACAGAGATGCAGGCAGCACCGTACACAGCAGCAGCCATGCGAATAGAGCCCTCTGTGTGTTGGAGTGGCGGCCGCCATCGTCGTCATCATCACCATCAACACCATCAACACCATCAACACCATCACGACCACCACTATCACGACCACCACGACCACCACCATCATCATCATTGCCATCATTGCCATCATTGTGAACGTATGCAGAGACGTGTGCAGAGATATAACGTCCCTTTGCGGTTGTATTAAGCAATACGATTAGTAGGGCCACGCCCAGGACCATTTCATTAACACCACAACGTCGCCTTGTCATCACGCGATCTCGTATAAACCGCACCCGATATGCAGCCCAGCCAACGTGGACTGCTTCCTTGGCACGAATAAAACTCATCCATCCTCGGTTTGCTGTTATTCACGTAGTCGATCACGTACGGTACAAACGCGTATGAGCTCACAACCCCAAACCCAAGACGGGAAGAGGAGGGGGGAGGGGTGGGGGAGGGGAGCTACCTACACGCCTAACCATAGGCAGGTAGGTAGGTAGGTACTTAGGGGAGGGAGCTGGGGAGCTGGGGAGCTAGGGGAGCCGGGATTCTACACCAGCTCCCGTTGCTAATTGTAGGCTTGAATTGAATCATCCATCCGATCCCCAGATAGACTTACCACATAGATACCTACTTGTAATAAGTAGGTACCTAGGCACCCTACCCGCGACAACAGAGTTTCGGTCCGCCAGCAACAGAGTTTAACTATACCAACTAGCCCTGGAGGTATCCGATCCAACCAATCACACGCGTGCTGTCGACGAGAGGGACCATGGATCCCGGGGCAGGCATCCTATGAACTACCTGACCTTGAGCATTTGAAGATCACTAGGAGGAAAGGCCGATCAAGTACCCTGCACCTCCACGAACCTAGAACTTCCAAGTTCGCTTGGTAGCGGATCTAAGCTCTAGATCAGGATCGTCCTGTAGCACTACTTGACGGATGGAAACGTCCTTGGGTATCGCTTCACTCCCTTCTCCCTGCCTAAGCCTGTATAAATCCTAGACCCCCCTCCCTGAAATCCGATCCCTTTCTGCCCGACCGGTGACTTGCACATTCCGACCGATTCATATAAATTCGTCTTGGGAGCTCCCGGCTGGGGAAACAAAGAAACGCTTGTTTGTAATCATCGCTTCTCAGCATCCACCGCAACTTCTTGGTGGCGACAGCGTGAATATATCATAAACTAATCAGACTGTCCCCTTTGCGGCACGCTGCAAAGGCCAACCGAAGCGGATCTACCGCGTCCTGTGACCCTTGGCGAATTACAGCTGCGCCACCTCAGACATGGCCGTCCCCAGCGGAACAGCGGCGGAAGCCTTACTCAACATGAACATACCACCAGTTTCATCCCCAGAGCCCGAGCTCCAGCGCGGACGCAAGCGGCGGCGGGATTTCTTGGGGGTTGACGCCTGTAGGGCGCCTATTGCATCGGGCGAGTCGGCCACATTTCGGGGGCGATGTCGACACCGCAGCGGCTCACGGTATCTGGACATGATGTCCCTTTCACGGCCGACGTCTCAGCACCCAATGCTAGGGGGTAATTCTCACCATCAGCATCTTCACCACCATCAGCACCACCATCATTACCATCCCCGTCGTAACAACTCGGCCTCTCTCTCCCCCTCGCGCCGGAAGATGGCACGCATCGCGCAGTTAGCCGACAACCGCCAGCGTGGCCAGGCACCCTCGCGGTCGCGGTCTCCATACATGGCTTACGCGGACCTGGAGGCGGCGCAGTACATGGCTAAGCGCCGGCGGCAGAGGACCCAGAGCCGGAGCCGGGCCCACCATACGAATGTGCCTGTCGGCTTCGGATTGGGCCCCCACGGCGACAATGCCAAAATCACGACTGTGGAAGCTTTAGTGTCGCCCCTTACGAAATACAAGATAGCAGCGCCGAGCAACGGGCCCGCCGTCGAGGAGAATGACGAGCAGAGACGATACTGGCAGGGAGTGGCGTGAAGAATCCCCTCAAGTCCATGAGATCGGCGGCTATTTAGCATTGGCCCGAACTTATTTCGTGCCCGAGCACTGACTGCACCGCTACTGGGCTTGGTGAGCCGTTGGGATGAAAGAGCTCGCTTGGCAGCAAGGGGATGTAACATCCCGATGCCTACCTATGCCGTTCAAGGAACATGGGGCACCCGAATAAAAAAAGCGTTGGGTCGCGCTAGAATGCGGTTTGGAGATATGACAAGATGATTGTGTTACTGAGCATTGGGAATGCGTTCTGAAATTGTTATGGGTGGGTGCACCAAAATTGACTTTGTAAAATACTGTTACTAGCAGAGGACTGGATCGGAGCGGCATCCGATATGGATATCCGGTGTACAGATTGTGTAATATTGTTAGCCGCTGAAACGCCTTTGGAAGCCCTTTTCCAACTCATAAAAACAGATAACTAGCACCATTTGTTTAATTACACGCACTCTGTGGTTGCTTCAGTTGTGATATATATATTCACTGGGTAGGTAATATATCCATACCACCACCGCCGCCCTTCCTTCCGGGTCTAGTATCCCGTATGGAAAAGAGAGAAGTGAAAAAAAAAGGCGCCAAAGCTCTGGCTCTCCTTTTAAATAACAGCGGTGCAAGGCATCCGCGAGAATAGAAGGCACTTCCCTCCCGACTAAAGCATAGTTGCCGGCGCGCCCATGATGAACATAAGTATGATGCAAAGGACAGGCAGCACCACATTATCAGGCGCAATACCCGGGGCGTCGAGGATCTTCATCCCTGCCACGGTGCCCGCGGTGAGGTTCCGGTCGGCCTCGACGGCGGCAAGGGCGCTCAGGTTGCCGCACTGCTCGTTGAGAGTGGCGTCGAAGGTGAGGCCCGCCAGCTTCGGGGCCTCGGCGTCGAGGATGGCGGCGGCCGGGAAGGTGCCCAGGGACGAGGACCGCAGGAAGGCGGCGCGCAGCGTCGAGTTGAGCGCGATGGTCGACAGGTTCGCGACCCGGCTGTACTCGGCGCAGGAGACGGGCAGGGCCGCCGGCGCCGGCGTCGTCGTCGTCTGCCGCGGGCCGATGATGGTGCGGAACTGGATCGCCGCGGCGCTGGCGACCGAGGCGTGCATGCACGCCGACACCAGCAGGAGGAGCACCAGCGAGGCGACGGAGTGGAACGGGGCTGCGCGGGCCATGATGTCTGTGGTCTGCCTCCTATATCTTGTGGGATGATATTGTTCTATGTCTGTCGTCTCCTCTTCGTTTCCTCTGGCTCTCGTGGTTTTGGTTTTGGCCCCTACGTGCCAACAGGGAGCGATGGAAATTTGGGGGGTTGCGTTGTAAAACGAACGGGGATGTAGCGATTATGGAAAGATATGTGGCCGGCCACGTCAAGAAGAGAAAACACACACAAAGATGGTCAAGTTGTCGAAGCGAAAGACGAGAAGAAGAGAACGACAGACCACGCTGGCGACTGGGAGCAGAAGAGAAGAGAAGAGAAGGGGTGGAAGGAGAAGAGATGGAAAAGAGCAGGCCAACGAAATTAAGACGAACTTCCATCACCACGCCTCACCTACCTTGCCTACCTACATAACCGACCTACATACTTAGTCAAGCCATCCGCCGCTGTCATATTCGCTCGCCTAGCCGCCCCGGAAAGAGGAGAGCGAAGGCTCTCAGAGTAGGGGTTCTGTTGAGGCTCATGTTTCGAGTGCCTGGTTTACACGCCCCGATCCGTGTTCCGGCCAGTAGTGTTACAGCCACGATACCGAATCCGGCGTTGCTCTGAAGCGGCGATCAGACAAGAATACGGGGCCCCCCTGGCCGCATGAGCCTGCGACCCCCTGTCTAGCCGCCCCCGAGCCTCGCGCTTCCTGGCACTCAGGTTGTTTTGGGCGCTGCCTCCTTGTCTGAACGCTCGTAAAGAGAGGAAAGAAGGGGAGAAGAAGGATTATCGAGGGGGATAAAAAGGGGACTACGGGAATTGCCAGTCGACGCGAGATATTCTCCCATCGCCATTCTGCGTACGTCCAAACGCCTACGAAGTGCGGGAAGACACGGCGGATCGATCACGTGACCACCGTGGTGATGATAGCGATGATGGTTGTTGTATCGCACGATGATCCCATCATCGAGGGTTAGCTCGCTCAGGACGCCTCGGCGCTACAACATACTGTAGTTGTTGGCTGCAGTAGGCTGTACCGAAACCAGATACCTAATTCAGGCAGGTTGGTGTCGTTTGGGCTAGATGGGTTCTGGAATACCGGCGCCACTTTTTCATGGTGCATGGGGATTTGGAAGGTCGGGTCTCTTCGGCCCAAGCTCGGCTCGTGGCGCTGTAGATATATGCACTGCCGGCTGTTGGTGGTGTTGACGGTGGCGGGCCTATACATGCCATCGTTTGAATTCCCAACATTCCGCGCTCGTGATAACTAGACGGGGTAAACGATATCCACTATCTACATAGGTAGAAACGCCTCTGGGGAAGTTCAGACAAAGGAAAAGGAGATGAAACATGACGGGTTTAATCCAGTGTGTGACTAATCGCCCTGTGACGGGACGAACTACCGGAGATGTGTGATGGGTCATGCCATGGATCGTGGATAGAGAAAGAGGCTTGGACAACTATCTAGTACTTGTAAGCGGGATCAAGGGTGGTTAGCAGATAACTAGGTAGTGTACCCAGTACTTAGATACTAGATAGGATCAGAGGCAACTAATAGTTAGAATCAAATGGATATTCCAAAAGTACGATAGGTAGGCGTGAGTTCATACCATGCATGTACTTGAATGTATGGACAGAATGAGTAAGTAAGCAAATAAGTGACCAGGTAAGCAGGTAAGCATACTAGGTAGGTTGGGTAGTTACTTTGCAGATAATTCAAAGGGACAAAGATGCGTCATTATGTTAGCAAAAAGAATCACCAATCCGATATAGTGCATGGAGCTTTGCCCGGATCAGCAGAGGCACGTGGTCTTATGAGGACTGCTTCGAGTAAGAGAGCTGAGGGTGCCAGGAGGTCAGCAGACCAACAAAGTTGTTTATCAACCAGAGCGAACAGGCAAAAGCTGCTTCTTGGCGAGCACCAACAGCAAGCTTCTTAGAGGGGGCCTTTGGGGGGGGCTTGAGGGGCCAGAGGGGCAGAGGGGCAGACGACATGTGCATTATATAACTTTTAATCCTCAGAGGCACTGTAGGTACGGTACGTATTGTACCTGCCTAATGCTTGGAAAAACCATATAACTGTGAACTGCTGGGAGCCTTCGGGCCTCTCTAAACAAAAGCCTACCCACCTGCTACCTACCTAAGGTACTTAGGTACCTAAGCAAGATAGAGACCACCCGGTCTGCTGACAAGGAGGGCGGGCAACCAGCAGGCAGAGCGACAGGCAGCGGCAGGGAGCAACAGGCAGCGACAGGGCCTAGCCCACCTGCGCTAACCTCTGTCTGGTTGCAGGCGCATCGTGCGGCAACGCAACGCGACGCAACGTAACGGGGCTGCGGCGGGACGCGCCAAAACAGGGGTCCTGGCAACAGGCCTATCAGAGCCCCCGATAGCGACTCTACTGATAGCCTGATAGCACTTGACAGAGGCGCTCAGGATGGTGGGGAGGCTACCGGCTGGTAGTGTAGGTATTACTTCCCACCTCTACCTCCTCCTGTACCTGCCTGCCTCTACCTGCTTACCTCAAATAGTTACCTACCTGGCCATCTAGTAGGTATTATATGATGTTATTTACCCACCTGGGAACCTCCCTACGTGAACCCCAGGTACTTGGCTCGACGCCTACACATGTGAATGCCGGGATTCTAATACCGAACCACTCGACATGTCAACCCAGCTTCGGCCACAGCTCACGACGAGCATTCCCGTGCTTCTGGAATACGCCAGATCTCAGATGCCAAATGCCATGATATACATACCAAGGTTGTTAAGTAAGGTTGGGTACTTAGTAGTTAATATATCTCTTAGGTACTTTACCTCCTCACCTACAGTAACCACAGCGTAGGTATCCTAGGTATCTTAGTATTCTTTTTGGTTTTTTTTTGTTTTGTTTTTTTTTCCCTCCTCACCCCTCCTCCTTGTAAACTATCTTCTTCCCATTCCCAATGTAGCAACAGGTCTGTATCCATCCCTTGCTTGCGACTAAAAATGGCCTCGTGACTCCCGGTATGAACCAACCTGCCAACCTGCCACCATTAGAGAACTCCGAATCAACAATTCCTCACCCCTACATCTTTCAACCTGTTCGGCGTTCGGCTACTACCTAACGGACGCCACCTCTTCACGTGCCTCCCCCTCCACACCTATGTCCGGCACAATAGTGAACCCTCGCCAAAGTCCATTTGTTTTGGTGACTGGGGTAACTGGGATAGATCGATACACCTCGGACTAGCTAACCCTTCAGCCTTATTACAAGGCAGGCTGTCCATCTACCTACTTACCTATCTACCTATCTGACCCGCACATACTCTACAACGTCCCTTCCTCCGTCCGTCCGTACCTCTCTGCTCTCTAGAGCATAACTTCCTTCCTTCCTTCCCTCCTTCCATTCTTTGTCGTACCTACCCGGACCACCTACTCCTCTACTACCTATTCTCCTCTACTATTCTAACGCCCTCGTCTCCCCCTCGCACCCTCCCCCTTCCACCATCCCGTGCGTTATATGCCACTCCCGCCTCCCGCACTCTGTGTGCTGTGCATCTTGGACGGCGACTCGATCCATCCGTTCTTTGTTTCCCCGTCGACGTCTTCCGCCGCTCGTTTCAGCCCTGGCCCTCCCTCCCCCAGTTCCATAACGCTTCCTAGCTTGCCTGGCAGGACTACACATATGTGCGCCTTGTCGGCTCCAGGCGCGTTTCGAGCCTTTGGCATGGGAGCTCCTGCGCAAGGACCTTGGGCAAAGAACCTCGCCGGCGAAGCGCCAACAACTGCGCGACTACCCACTCTTTGTTGTCTTGCGACCGAGCGCTGACACGCTCACCGTTCGTAACATGGCTTCGCACCTACGGGCTCACGGTATTGCCAATCCTTCCCTCCCAGACCCTCTGCTCCCTTCTATCTTCTCTTGGCGTTTGCGATCTCGCTCAGGCATAATGATGTTGTATGCTACCGCGGAGCAACGCTGAAATCCCCGTTTAGCCTCCACTCCCTTCCCCCTCCCCCTCGTCCGTTATCGCTCATCTTCCGTCGCAATACTAACAGCCCTGACTGCGTTATAACAGACTCTGTGCGAAACGGAGATTCGAATAATATACCTACTAGTTCATCGTCCACCTATAATCCTGCTGCTCTCCTAAATCCTCGCGCCTTCAACGGTCCGGCGCAACCCAACAATGGCATCCAAAACCAGTTTTTCAATGGCTCTGGCAGCTCGACGCCGGTTGAATTCACCTTCGATAATGCCACCCATAATTATTTGGACCGGCCGACCTACCAAACCACGAATCCGCCGGGCCTATCAAACAGATACGGTGCTATGATCGAGAGCATGAACAACGTTGAACACCGGGCATTGGTGTCTCCCCAGCACAAACGGCGCAAGGTAGAGACCGAAGAGGGGTTCCAGCCGAAACCCGGTTTTGCGGTTGGTGGGGGCGGTATGATGGGCCAACATGTCAATGACAAGATGGAAGGGCCGAGGCACGCCGCAAGCACCCAAATTGAAATGGTGGATTTAACTAGCGGGAGTAGGGCGCCCCTTTCTAGCTTTATGGGCGTTTCGCTAAATTGAATACAGACGATGAGGCCGATGTCGAACTACAGTCGCCGATAGAAGAGGAGGTTTGCTATGGCATGGTCCAAGATGCGAAGTTAAATTGTCATCTCGTGCCTAGCCCTAAGCCTAACGCTATTGCCGCTATGGGTTCCAGTCATTGGCCGGTAGTCAAGATCGTGTTAAAGAGAAAGTTGGGAGATGAGGGCCTGAGGATCTTTGCCTATGACCATACACGGAAAATCGTGGGCTTGGTAGACTCCGATACGTCCGCAGGCCTTGCGCCTATTCTCGACTCGCCGCGTTTGCAAGTGAGAACAAATTGCAGGATCAACTCGAGAAGAAAAGAACCTGGAGAAGAGGCTGGTCAGGCCATCTCGAAGGGTTACAATCTGGATCTGGTGCTCTACGGTCCGCGGAAGTCGGCCCCGACTGTCGGTAAATTTTTATCGCAGAAAGAGGTCTGGCTGCGGAAGCCGTTCGTCTACGATAACGGTATTCAGTACGAGAATCCTCAAGACAATGAAGGGTGGAAACCACCGCCGCCTCCGGCTCTGAGACAACAACCCCTATATCCACCGCCTCCCCAGATGGTTCGAAGCGTCGAAGAGATTCGGTCCGAGGTTATGGGCGTTTTCGATTCCCTTACCAAAAACGAAGATCTCCCAGAGATGGTGCCCGATCCACGAGTACAGACGGAGTTGCTCCGACATCAGAAACAGGGGCTCTCTTTCATGATGACGAAGGAACAGCCACGTAGGTTTGTCCCGAACGGGAAAACTCCCGATTCTTTCTGGCAGTTGCAGTACAGCCCTCATGGCCAGAGGCTATATCGCAATGTGATCACTGGTCAAGTGCAAGCCCAAAAACCATCGGAAACATTTGGTGGCATTCTTGCCGACATGATGGGACTGGGCAAGACGTTAAGCATCCTGTCCCTTGTTGCTACCACGCTCCAGGAGGCCGAAGAATGGTCTAAGAAGGATCCAATCCAGCCCCAGGCACCTCAGCTAAAGAAAAAGGGAGACCCGTCGCGACAGTTTGATGTACCAGCCCCGGCCCCCCTTCAACTAACACCTCTCAAGCGAAATGGTAGAGCTACGCTTCTCGTCTGCCCTCTTAGCACCATCAACAACTGGGAAGAGCAGATCAAACACCATATAAAACCCGGCCAGGTGAAGTATTACATTTACCATGGTTCGAATCGTATCAAAGATGCGAACCTGCTTGTTGACTACGACATGGTGCTAACCACTTACGGATCCGTGGCCAGCGAAGTAACGGCTCGTAACCGGGGGAAGCCTGGGCCGTGGCCGCTCGAAGAGATAGGCTGGTTTCGCATCGTGCTCGACGAAGCCCACATGATCCGTGAGCAAGCGACTCTCCAATTCAAAGCAATTTGCCGATTACAGGCTAATCGACGATGGGCTGTCACGGGCACGCCCGTTCAAAACAAGCTGGACGACCTTGCCGCTCTCCTGGCCTTTTTAAGACTGAAGCCATTCGACGAAAAGGGCAAATTTACCCAGTACATCACAGCTCCGTTTAAGATGTGCGACCCCGAAATTGTACCCAAACTTCGAGTTCTCGTCGATAGCATTACGCTGCGACGACTGAAGGATAAGATCGACCTAGCCCCAAAATCTGATTATCTCGTCAGACTGGACTTCTCTCCAAATGAGCGCAAGCTTTACCAGCTATTCGAACAGAATGCGCAGGATAAGGTCCAGGTCTTGGCTGCAGGCAGAGAACGCATGGTC
Organism: Rosellinia necatrix; assembly: GCA_021209875.1. Classification (NCBI taxonomy): domain Eukaryota; kingdom Fungi; phylum Ascomycota; class Sordariomycetes; order Xylariales; family Xylariaceae; genus Rosellinia; species Rosellinia necatrix. The sequence goes on along the minus strand of JAGYVD010000001.1, from coordinate 4,282,919 downwards.
GGTGGGAAAGCCTATATCCACATTCTGCAGTCTATCCTACGACTCCGGTTGATATGTGCTCATGGGAGAGACCTTTTGAACAATGCAGATCTTGAACTCGTACAAGGCATGACGGCCGATTCGGCGATCGACATTGATAGCGATGATGAAGATACCAAGCCAGCCGTAGCCGAGGCTAGATCTTATGAAGCGTTTGCGCTCATGGAAGAAACCAACAACGACCTTTGTATCTCATGCAAACGAAGAATTGGCCCCAATGATGGTGCTGATATTGTGTCCGAGCGAGAGGAAGATATTATTGGACACATGACGGCTTGTTTCCACCTTCTGTGTCCGAACTGTATCAAGGCCTGGAAGCAAGAAACCGACGGCAAAGTGTCAGGCAACTGCCTTTTCTGTGGTTATTCCATTCGGTTCGAATGCAACGAGATTCGTAAAAGCAAGCTTGAGGTTGAGCACGAAGGCCACCATCCGGAAAAGAGAGAGATCAAGGATCGCTCAAAAGCCGGATATCCCGAGTATTCTGGGCCTCACACCAAGACGAGTGCCTTGCTTGAGGACTTGTTGAGGTCAGAAGAGGAAACCAAGGCCAACCCCGATGAACCCCCATTTAAATCGGTCGTCTTCTCGGCTTGGACGTCTCATCTCGACCTTATTGAGATCGCGTTGAATAGGGCTGGTATTCAATTCACCCGTCTAGACGGGAAGATGAGCCGCCCAGCCAGAGCGATGGCTATGACTGCTTTCCGAGAAGATGATTCTGTGCACGTGATACTCGTGTCCATCTCTGCTGGTGGTCTTGGTCTCAATCTCGTAGCAGGGAATACGGTCTATATGATGGAGCCCCAGTATAATCCTGCCGCTGAAGCCCAAGCCGTCGACCGCGTACACCGCCTCGGCCAGAAGCGACCTGTTCGCACCGTCCGGTACATAATGCGAGAGAGTATTGAGGAGAAGATGCTTGTGCTCCAGGAGAAAAAGATGAAGCTTGCAAGCCTTAGCATGGACAAAAACCGTGTCATGGATAAAGCCGAAGCTGCCAAACAGAAACTTATGGATTTGCGCGACCTCTTCAAATGAGTGGGCTTGGTCTGCTTATCTTCGAGCTTTTCCTTTCTCAGAGGCTGGTTGCGCATGTGCCTTTGATTCCCTCGTGATTTGCATTGCGTCGGTGTTCCTACTAGGATGGATGGAAAGCATAGGATTCTTTGGCAGGCATTTACGGGGCGTTCTATGGGCGTTATATTGCATGGGCTATCAGTGCCCAGCCATGTACACCAGCATTGGCTTGCAAAAGGCCTAGAAGCATGGTACCGCATACCACCGGTACTCAGGAGCCGGATATTGAGGCTGGTCGTCAACCACGAGTGTAACGTCTACTGCTTTTGTTTGGTTCTCATGGAACCAGGGGCCCATGTACGTCATCAAGCTTTCTACTATACATAAGTCATCACCGCTCTCGTGATCCCCTACAACACAACTGAGTCTAGACAGTAGATAGATGGATAGACAGTGGATGAGAATAGACCTGACAAGGGCTAATGAGAGAATGCATTAACAACCTATCTTATCCTATCTCCGCAGATTAACTAGAATGTGAATAAAACAAGGTAGCTGGTTTGGCTCTCCCCAAGCAGAATCTCTATTGACATCGATAGCATTAGGGTAGGACAGCCATATACATATGCATATCACGCATATTCCTGTACGTATTAATCACAAGATGGCCTAGGTTGGGTGACCTATACTATGTGTGTACCCACTAACTAATACAGTTTTGATAGACAATGGGCTATGATATAATAACAGCATGATATCGGTCTCGTCTTTCTATCTCTTGGCAGCACAGACCAGTCATGAAGCTCTTTGGCAGGACTCGTGAGGTTAGGGTTACTGAAGGACTTATGCTATGCGTGTCTCTGATGGGTTTTGCATTTCAACCCACCAGTCTAGTAGGTTCAAATGGCACTTTAACCCTCTGTGGTCCACAATGAGAATTTACCCTTGTTGTAGTACAAGGTCGCCTCTTTTCATATTTTTTTAAAGAAGTTTCTTTGCGCAAACTTTACACATCACTTACTGCCAACCACCCTTTGAACTACAACCTATTAACCTACCAGCCTTTCACTTGTGAATAAAGAGACTGATCGGTTGCAGCTATTATATTTTAGAACCACTATAGCCTGGAAAACACACTATTCCAAGAGAGCTGATGTAACAATTTGTAGGCGCGAGCACAAGAGCAAAAGAAAAGCAGATTGTAGCATACAAAAAACATGTATTGAGTAAGATCTGAGGATACACTCATTTTTACTATCAGAAGTACCTGTACAAAAAGCAGCAAAACACTCACCGAATTAATTCTTCACCAGCTAGCTCTACTTATACAGTAGGCTTAGCTACCGTGGTTTTAGCTAGGTTTGTGACCAATAGGCTACACATTTGTCCATATCTAAAATGTGCTAGGCACTTTAGTAATTTGACGATATTATATAAGTGCTGATTCTTTCACGAAGTCTGAAAATGACGAGTATAATGCTTTTTATTCCGCCAAAGCTTTTAACTCTCTATTTAGCCAAGGGGATTGGCTGGTCGTGATATAATCTCATAAAGTTTCATGAAAACGCCCGTTTGGCCCCGATTTTTCCGCCGATAACGCCATGTATGAATTTGACAAAAGTATTAATACTTTTGGATGCTTCACAGACAAGAACCAACAATGCTGTTATATGTACATGGCGTGGTCCCACTGGTCTTGCTGATGCGGCCTTAAGAGATGTGACAGCAGCTTAGGTGTAATATCACTCCCCTAGCTCTTGATACCCTTTGAGGGCATCCCGAAAGCTTGCACCAATCGATGGTGTCAAATTAAGTCTATCCGTTGCCGTTAAACACTCAAAATCCCTGATAATTAAGCCGCATCAGCGCTGGCGGCGGGCTGCGCAACCTTGGTGACTTGGTCTCCAGCACGAACAATGCGCTTGCCGGATGAATCAAACAACATGGAAACGTCTTTGTTTTCAGCCTGGGCGCGTTTCCAGATCTCTACCTCACAGCCACCACGGAGCACACCTACTCGCATAGTAGAAAGCAAGTTGTGGGCGGCGTTGGAATGAAGGTAAACACCACCGTTGAAGATGGCTGTGGCGTCCTTGCCGATGGCAGACGATATGAGTGCCTTACCACCTGGGTGGTCCTTGATGAAATCGGTTACGTCGTGGATAACACCGGCAATGGAAACGAGTGCCTTGCCATTCTTTGACTCGGCCACAAAATCATCCCAGCTGATGACAGGGAGCTGCTCCAGAGGTGTACCCCAGTCTAGAGTGGCGCGCTTCTGATCGAGCTTCTTCTGCAACTGCTGAATGCGGCCCTTTTCAATCTCATTCTGACGGAACTGCTTTAGGTCGTAGGCGAGGCCGAGCTTCTTGCATGTCCAGATGAACCATTTCGTTGGGTCATATTGCCACCACTCGATCGCATTTCGATAATCAGACGGGAACTCATGGTGGAACTGAGGGCGAGTTAGCTTTGTTAACAACGGTAATATGTAATCGCCAGTTGCTAGGGCAAGGCTGCGGTCTTACGTTGTGGTATCCCTCGCCAAGCGTAACCAAAGCGGTAAGCACGTGGTCTCGCGGGGAGTTGCGGTCGTCAAAGGGTTGGTCTCCGAGCCAATGGGCCAGGGAGTTGACACAGAAGGTAGCTTGTTGGACAACTGGGAATTCGAATTAGTAAATTGGCCACCGTCAAATGAGGGCTTTTGTTCCCGAATACTGCTTACAGAAAATTCTCAGGATTCCGGAGTAGATAAAACCACCCATCCAGTCACCCCAGCCAAGGCCGCAGACAAGGGTAGGGAGAATAAGGGACATTGTCAAAACACACTTGATATCTATAAAGCTGTCAGTAATTGCACTACCATGGTGGTTGGGTTGAGCTTACAGTTCTTGTGTTGCCAGACAACAATGGGGTCATCATTAAGGTCTGAAATATCCGTCCTTCCAATGCGCTTGGGGTTTTGCTTCATGACCATCCAACCGATATGAGAATAGATAAATCCCTTGCGGACGCTATAGGGGTCCTTCTCGGTGCTATACGGCATGTTAGTTACGGCTCAAATTTGCTAGTATTAGTGCAGAGCCCTATACAGCTAGCAGCTCTCCTCTGGACCCAAGTGCCTTAAACCAGAGAACGAGCCATAGCCCGCTCTCCACGTCTGTCGGCTAAAAACTAATGCCTTGGCCACTACCCGGTTTCTCCCAAGGCCTCATATGGCCTAAGGGTCTATGCTAGCTGCCGTAGGATTGGGACGACGCCGGGCGCAAGAAACTTACTCAGTATATCTGTGGTGAGCTCGGTGGTCTCGGGACCACCATCTGGCGGAACCTTCAACGCTGGCAGCGCCCATAGCGGCGAGGTAGATCTTCAGAGGCAGCGTCGCTTTATACGAGGTATGTGCCCAAAGACGATGGTATCCAGCAGTGATGCCCAGGCCGGAATTGAAGTAGTAAAAGACAGCGAATGCGGCCGTCTTCAGGGTGAGCGGGGTGAAGTAGGCACCGACGCATCCCATAAGAGGAATGAAGATGATAAAATAGGTATTCAACCAATTGACGTGCTGGTACCAGTTCCCCCACGTTATGGGATATTCGGTGATGTGAGGCTTCTTGAGATCATACTTGGTGGATCTCAGGGGTTTGTAATCCTTGGTGCCGTCGGTGAAGGCATCGGCGACGGCAGGGCCGGCCTGGGGTGCGCCGGAAGATGCCATGGTTGGCGACCGCGTGAAGGTCGTCGTCGATGGCAGCGGTAGACGCTCGCTCGCTGGTGCTCTAGCGGCGTTGGTGTCAGTCGACTCGAGGAGGACGATGGCAGGCAGACGATGGAGGGTGCTCGGGAGGGAGGAGAGGAGAGGAAGAGGGAAGCGGTGGCGGGTTGGGGATGTTATGTATCTGATGAGATCGAGAAAGGGTGGAACTGCGGATACTGTGTATACTGTACACTAGGAAGAGGTGAGAAAAAGATGGGGATGCTAGATGCTGAGTGCTGGATGTGAGATGCCGGACGGAGGTTAAGGACGAGGAATTCGGTTAGCGGGACCAGGAACCACCGCGCAGGCCGACGGGGCAGGACGGGGGCAGGACAGGACAGGACAGGGCAGGATGGAACGGCATGGGACAGCAGTAACAACCAGGACCTGCAGGGCAGTTGACTAGTTGCCCAGAGTAGGTAACTACTTACACTCTGGACCGGCAGATCGCGGTCTGGGGCGAGGATACGTGGAAAGTTCAGCGCTAAACTGGGCTGTCGGTCGTCGCAACCTCCACGGCAACCTCCACGGCTCGAATTTGGTTGTATTAGTCAGGTATGTATGTCAAAGTTGTACCTGGAAGAAGGGTGAACTGTTGATGATGTGGGACTAGAGGCGTCACTACGCGGATATATATTGGTCTGCGACATAAAAATTTAATGTATCTATGTATCTATGTATCTGCCTAGAGCCAACAAGTGTCAGTAGTCGTCAATTAGAGTCAGTTGGCCGTTTGTGAATCAGATGGAACCGAGGTTTATCACCTGTCTGCTGTTTTCTTGATACCGAAAACAACCACTAGGTAAGTTACTGTAATCCCAACGCTCATGGTACGTCGCATGGGAGAGATGGTGAATGTGGGGGGAGTCCCTGCTACAGTTTAGCACACTGTCTATTCTCGTACCTTCATAGTCTCTGTGTGTGTGTCATTCCGTTGCAAGGAGATTCTTTATTCCAGCATAGATACCTGTCTCATCTATCCGCACTGTCTAAAACTCGGACACTGTTCTGGATCTATCCCTTCCTCACTCTGTTGCAGATCTGAAATTTGTTGAATTGTTGGGGGAAGGGACCCAAAGTGGCGGTAGCGCTGACAGGGGCTCTCACCAATCATAAGCACGGAAAAGGCAGGGGTATTTCCTCTTTTGGACTTTGCGGCAACGTCTTGACGAAAAGCCGTACCATAAACTCGCTATACACAACAGCCTTCGCTTTTCTACTCTGTTCGAGACCACCATTCTGCACCACTCTGCACCACTCTGCACCACCTTGTCTTCAGTTGGCTCTAGCCCTAGGAACAAGCCCTCAATCCTTCCTTGAAATTCCTTCGCCTTTCCGCCTTTTTCTTGCCTACTCCGGCGCTGGCCGTACCAATTGTCGAAAACCAATCAGCCCACACCAGGCTTTATGGTCAGATGAACACAGCCCGACTGGCTTGTTGGTGATGAATCCATCTCTGTTTCCTGCATCCAGCTTATGTCCCGTGGCACGATCAGGTTATTTCTCAATTCAACAGTATGCGCATGTCTCCTTGCATGAACTTTATTCTTTGTTCAAAAGTTGGTATCTCTGGACTTTGGGAAATATTGGCTTCAGTCCGTCGTACCTTGCTGTTACGTCATTATCTCGGAATAGCTTGGCATCTCATTGAAGTTGTTATATCCATAAATGGGCATGTACGTGTAGTTAGTTAGTTATAGGATGGCAGCCTGTCAGGTGGCTTTGGGAGGAGTAGCCCAACTACCGAATTCTTTATGGCTGGGTGGAAGCTCAAGTCAGTGAGACCCGATCTGCGCAATCTGTGCGCAAAGGCGAGGATTCTGTGCTTTCCCCCCTGGTACTTGGCCTCTACTGCTTCACTGTCACACACACATACAGCAGAGGGAGTACGTACCTTCCCTGTCCCAACAAACCGCGACCCTCAGACCCACTTTGAACAGTTACCACCGAAAGGCCAACTCCCACCTCAAAAATATCGTCCCGGTTTTCGAATTATACTCTGATATCAGGGACTACCTACACTAATCTAGGGAGTGCCTGAAACCCATTTTCCACTGGCCCCCTAAAATCTAGGTACCAACCAATTTCCTCGTTATCAGAGGTTTGATTAAAAATAATCAGTGCCCGTCGATGTAGAAGGATTAGGTAGTTATTTACAGTGACTGTGGGGAGGGTGTAAAATCCCCTTTCAGACTAGCGTATTCCTAACCTTCTGGAAACTGAACTGAGAACATGAAGTAGTTAATACGCCCCAATAAGTCGTGAGATACCTAGGTACATATGCGAACTGCCTGAAGAATAAGAGTTAACAATCTAACAAGCAATAGCATGCCTATAGCAAGTAGGTAAGCAATATCCGTTCAATTACTGACTGCCATGTCGGCTGAAATTCCAACTCTCCTTGTTGCCTGCAAGCCAGGTAGCAAGAGGCCATATGTGCAAGTCATCTGATCATCTAACATACAAAACATGATCAACGACACATCCATCCCCCCTCCTCCCCTCCGATCCACCCCTCTTTCTGCCCTCTTTAACCCACGTTGGCCAACCGAGCAACTACTATTAAACCGCTAAAATTACAAAGTAAAACACCGATCCGCATGGGACGCCATGGAGCATGCCCAGAACTGTCCAGATGTAGACAAATACAAGGTCTTGGGGGTTGGTTCGGAGCCGGACATCGCCACCATCTCTCCCCCGCGCTGTGTCTAACCTACACAAAGATAAACCCATTTGGCTCACCGCTTAGGCAGGCTTATACGCAGACAATATGTAGACAATATGTAGACAATACGTAGATTGGTATGTAGATCGTGATATCAACTATCCGACAGGCGTAGCCGCGTGCTCTTTATACGAACAAGCACAAACAGGATAACTACTGCGAAATGCTACAATTTAACACTAAAAAGCACATCCCAACCGACTTCATCTAGGGGCTTATCAGGCCTTCTGCTCTATTATCAGGCATACAGCCTGCTGCTTGGCATATAATCATACATGCTAGGCCCAGATACTTGCATCCATTAACATCGAACAGCTAATCAAAAGCGAAGTAGGGGAAGGGAAGATAGATAGATAGTTGGATACCTATGTCAAGTTAAACGTGGAACAGGTAAGTTGCATTGCCGCCCCCCCCTGCTCCTCCATTAACTATAGACCCAGTACGGGCTATACCCTTAATGGGGCACATACCCACAGCGTGGCACTATCACCAGCGAGGAGTCCTCAACGCCCTGTTATGCTCCTCAAAGGTTATATCCTAGCTCTTACGAGTTGGGTATGAGCGTAATATATTCAATGCAATAGGATAGAGAATACATAAATAAACAAGAGCCGATATCCTAAACGGTCAGATTGAACAGGATGGTCGAAGGAGGCAGGTAGCGAGTGCCGTGTAGTATTATCGTTTCATTCGCTGTTCGATAACCTGGTATGTTTATTTCTGGTTTCAAGTTTAACTATATGCTGTTGTGTCCTATCTAGATGTGAGATTGTACAATGGTGCTGCCGCCAGTTTCGTAAATGCGCACCAAAACTCGCCTGGGGATGATAATGAGCTATGGATATCATAAAAATAGAGACATCTCCCTAATCCGACGCATCGCCCGTGATCAGACCCAAAACATGATGTAAAAAGAAAATTAATGACCGTATTGCCTATGCAGAATTAACGTCCACAAACTCCTCGCTATACAACAGATGTTAGTCTCCCGGGCTTCATATTGAAGCACCTGCTCTTCTTAAACAGTGATTCCGACCCCCCCTATAGTATTTGTCGCAGAGACACCAGAGCGTTTATCCGAATATACTAGCGGGTTTGATTCTCTCGTATCCTCGTCAGCCGGGCCAATACCAGCTCGTTCTGGTGTTTCCGCTAGCGACAAACCTTGTCGAGGTGTCATGTTTACTTCCGTGGGTCGCCTAGGTATATCTTCTGTCCCACCATCTGTTCTGTCGTATGTATAAGCCGGACCAACATTATCAACATGTGCATCCAAATCGCGGGGTATCGTTGTTTTGGTAGGTTCCGCCTGATGTTCATGATTTCCGGCCGCCAACTTTGTTTGGTTATTTACCAGAGACGCATCGGTATTCCCATCTTTCGTTATCTTTTCAGTAGCCACTGAGGTTCCTAAGGCTCTTTCTGACACAGCTGACTCGCCCGTTGGAATTCTGTCCGGGCTTCCGCTTGGCGTTAAGTCGTATGTTGGCGTGAGAACCTTTGACTCATCCCCATTCGATAATGTACCACTCTCGTCTTGATCATCGGTCACCACATGCGGTTCAACGACAGTTTTTGGCGAAAAGGCTTGTACCGGGCTATCACCGCCGGGCACTTGGGGCTGTTCGTTTTCCAGAGCAGTCCCAGCCTGGAGGTCTGCCTGTATTTGCTCGAGCTCCTCCTCCATTCCAAAATAAGTCGTCTCTTGGAGATTTCCTGATATCCCTATCATTGCCTCGTCCGCAGTGGGATTATGGTCCACAGCTGCCTCGTCATGGGCTTTCGCCCAGGTCGCGTTCCCGCCACCATAGAGCGAGTTATGTAAATCTTGATGAGGGGGCAAAGGGCGGGCTGGAGATCGGCCACGTGGTGGGTAGTATGGCTCATCCGAGAAGCTCGGCGAAGTCGCCTGTGTGTTACTGACAGAGGTGTATGGCCAAGGTTCCCGAGGTTCCACGGTCCTAATTTCTGGGATGCCGTAGCTTCCGTGCGCCGTATACCTTCCAAACGAACTGTCGTCGTGAATGGGCATTGATGGCAATCCCTCTTCGCGAACGCCATCATATGGGGTTTCGGGAAACTTCGTGAGCAGTACATTAGCCTGCAATCTAACGCGCGGATTATCGTGTAGGCAGGTCTCTACTATCTCACGGTACCACGAGGGGACGTTCAATTTGGGGTTCAAACGAAGCGGTCGACGGCGGGTTTCAGGCTCATCGTCGAGATTTGCCAGCGCGCATAACACCATTCCAAGCTGAAAAAGGTCAGATTTGACACCGATATACATCGAAATCCGCTGGTTGTTGTCGATGAGCGGAGCTGCCTCTGGAGGTTCCCAACCAACTGGGCAGCCCCGTCTGTTGATATCAATAATTTTCGCATTGCCAAAATCGTCAATGACGATATTAGAAAGAGTGAAATCCCCTTGAACAAACCCTGTCTCGTGTATATCCGAAAGGCCTTGTACGATTTGCTTCGCCCACTTCTCCCGAACCGGCCAGGGTAAATTTAGGTGTTGTTCCTTAGTGTCGAAGATGACATCAATGAGTGCTCCTCTCTTGGCGTAACTAATGAGCAATCCTTTGACAAACTGATCGCCATCATCCACAACTAAACCATAGAACCCAATGACGCTCTGAGAGAAACGTAGCGAATTTAGAGCGTTGACTTCGTAGAGGAACTCATCTATGGTATCCGGTCCAGGGATCTCTTTCTTGATGAGCGTGCACCCATCAACTCGAACCTGGTAGACAAAGCCGGACATATGAGAGTCAAACTCAATCTCACTCTCGCGAACACGTCGGCAGCCCATATGTTTAACAAGGCGGATCGGCGGAAAATCGATAATTTCCTAGTGCGATTGGATCAGCTTTCTAGCATATAGGTAAGTCGAGGACTCAACCTACGGTCACGTCTTCGACTACGTGGACATGTAGCCTTCCATTATCAGTCTCCAACTTGAGATTTGTGACAGTATCGTAGAACTGGATGTCCTGTAGGCTCTCGCGAATGGCTTCATATATCTTAGCACTCTTATCCCGTTGGGATTTAGTTGTGGAAAGGTCTTTCTCGAGTGAATCGCTAGGAGCATTTCGGTAGTCAAGCGATATAGTCACTCGCCTCCATATTGACTCTCTCTCTCGATAGGTGACGAAAAATTTCTCCCTCTTAGATTTATCTCGATAATGCATGCTCAAGTTCAATATCCATTTGTGCTCTAGCTCGTCACGGACGAGAGCATCGTATTGAGACGCATTGATAGACTGGGATTCGGTGAGAGAGATAGTATCCGGATAATGACGCAATTGGTCGCCTATATGATCGTCACCTGTCACAAGACTAATAGGATCGATATTATTGAGGCTCGAAAAATGTTCCTCATCAATAAAGCCCTGGGGAGTTAGTGCAGCCTGCGGCATGGCACTTAGTTTACTGGCCGAGACTTTACTGTCGCCAAAGAAATCGGGCGCGCTGGCGCGGGGCAAAAGTTGGCTGGAGCGGGAGGCATTGGATTGGAGCTGCATGCGTCTGTCCACCGACACGGCTCTTCGTTCGGCCGAGGTAGGCAAGGTGGGCTCGAGTTTCTTCCTGTCTTCAGACACCTGTCTCTTAAAGGTCTTAGCCCTGGGCAGGCGAGGGACAACTTTGCGTGAGGCCTTCTGGACCAGGCCCGAACCAACTGACGAGTCTCGGGATAGTCCCGGCTCGGAGCGAGGGGACGGTGGCGATTGACCCCCTTGATCCTTTCCGGTGAACTTCCTCCACATGCCGCTGAAACCCCTGTTCTCCGGGGCAGACGAAAGCGGCATGCTCGTCGGTGTGCCCATAGCAACGGCCTATTAGTAAAAACGGTACTATGGGTGCCGAATAGTAGCAAAGGCAGGTGAAGCCAGTTCGCCGACTCCACGCAATGAATAAAAGGATGAGCCACGGCAGTGTGTATCAAGATACGATATTGCTGCTATGCCAAATCCACGCTGTCGACTACGTTGCCAAGTAGACGTATAGGTGACTAGGTAGGTAGCTTAGGCAAGAGTGATAGTGATAGGTCCAGGCGAGCCGACGAGTACGCAAGGCCACCGTCGTGACCAAGGCTCGACAAAGCGGTGGCCAAGATCAGCGAAGTGAGCAAGCACTTGACCGGCTCGAGCACAGACACTCCGGCACTCGTAGCCTGCAGGCGGGGTAGGAAACAGCGAGATGGCGTTGTATTATCGTGCGGTTCGACCACGAACGAGGCGGATGGGCTAGTGGTGGTGGTACTATTGCGGAGATGAAGAGAAGGCTGGCAGCATTGGACTCAACACAACTGCTCAGATATGCATTACCGAAGAAGGGCTTAGAAAACAGTGATGCGCGGAATGGCCGTGTCCCAGGGAAGCGACGGGAGGGGAGAGAAGAGAGAGGAGAGGAAACCAAAGCGGAAGCAGAGTGCGGGAGTGAGGCTTTCGTGCTGTTATTGGTAAAAAACGCCGACGATGATTGGCATGGGGCAGGCAGTGCGTTGGCGGTCAAACGAAAAGCGAGAAAGGTGTGGCTTCATCTGGGACACTGATGAATACCACCTTGCCATGTACCTAATAGCGTATTCCAGTACCCATAGGAAGGTACATTGTCGGCAGGATGGTAAGAGGCATGTACGATACCCTGCCTCCCTCCCGTACCTATATGATGATGCTGGATGGATACATGTTGATAGGAGACGATGTCGGCTACCTATCTCTACCTTGTCTACATTAAGTAGGTACCCAGCGCATCAACGGTTCAATTGCTGCTGAGGTACCCGGGGCAGGTAGATGGTTGGTGCGGGATACTCCAACTTATGTATGTGCTGGGACTCGGTCAGCAACAGGTAGAACAGGTAGTTCGTTAGAGCGTCGTGTACCATCATGGTACTCGGAGGTATCATATGGTCGCCTCGATGCGCACCTGGACGGGTAAAAGTACAATGGGTACCTACGACCGGGACGGTGAGCGATGCAATAACTGCTGCAAGTTGGGAGTTGCACCATGTTCCTACTGGTTTGATTCACTGTGGTCCGAGTTCGAATCACTAGGTCACTGCCGTGCAACATAGGTACGGCTGCACAACGGGCACGAATCCCGACCTTGCCGCCCCGGTATTAGTGGCTCTCGGCAACACCGCCCGCATGTAGGCAGGAAGGAGGTATCCGCCATCAGCGGGGCTCGACTCGATGGGGGAGAGAAATGGCACGTCAATGCTACCTCCACATGAGGTGAAGCGAATGTGCCCTCTCTCAACGAAATATATGATTACCTACTAGGACCTGAGATGGATGTATGATATCATGATATTATGGAACATTTTAGACCTCTCAGCAGAAACAACGCACGTTCGGCTTTGATGGCATAACCTGAGAGTAATCTAAGCCAAACGATCGATAATGCCATACCTGGTGACATATATGCATGCAAGCTAAGGCACATACCTCTCAGTACAGCAGTACTTACGCACCTAACCTCGGTAGGTTCCTTGTATTTAAGGGCATAGTACCTAGCAAGATGGCCGTATGGCAGTGTCGGAGGCAGGTAACTACCGACTTTGCAGAAGAGTAACTATTGGGTATCAATCCTCAACGCCTACCACTGGATACCTACCTACTGTATTAGTACCTAGACTACCTACGTACCTAGGTAAAGGGATAAGGGACGAGCGCATGTAGGTTACGCTCCACGTACAAAGCGCCGCCACTCTTGATAGTGTGGGCGCAGGCAGTGCTGCTGCGGGGGTTTGTTTGAATGCTCGCTCCTATTCGACAACCTGGCTTTTATCGAATCGTAGCCGCCGCCGTCCTCGTGTAGACCTTATTGGAGGAGCAGCCGGGATAGTCGGACATAAACATTCGAATGGCCCGCACCAAGATGAGCTTTCCCAAGATAAACTTGGAACACAGGCTATGCATACGTTGTACAAATATCTAATGGGTATTTGTTTGCAGTAGATGAAGACTTTGTAGTCTTGGATAGGAGGGGTTGTTAGACCTAAGTAGGTACTATAACAGGTAAGCCTACCTAGGTACCTGCCTACCTACCTACCTACCTAAGTACCTAGATTAGACGTTAATATCACTACCTACTACTACTACTACTACTACTACTACTACTACTACTACTACTACTACTACTACTACTATTACTACTACTACTACTACTACTACTACTACTACTACTACTATTACTACTACCTAAGTACCTAAGTAGGTATATAACTAATAGTTGCCCCTTCTATGCATTTCATTATTTAGAATACACATTCTTTCCCCTCGTCTTTCTCAGCCTTCCAATTATCATGTTAAACTGGTTTTCGACGTGTATTCGCTTTGACCAGCTGGACTCCCATCGGTGATCTGGTCCAAAAAAAAAAAAAAATACCCCTCCCTTGACTGAGGGTAGTCCAAGACCAGAAAGGGTAAGTCGATGCAACGAGGGTGACGGACAACTCATCCAGATAGGTCATCCCTTTCCTCTTCCGTCGTGGCCCTTGTTCCTTGGTGTCAGACGGGTTATTTTGCATCGGCACGATTGAAAGATTGTGCCATTTCACCATCGTGATGTCAACGACCCCAGGCGACCTCACAGCAGAGACCTACAAGCGCTATACAACGATTAAAACCCATGCTTGATTGTCTTCTGTATCTTGGTCTCGGAATTGATCAAGGGTAGGGACAACGGGTCTGCAAAAAGCAAGTGGAATACACTACATATATTATACGCTTGAGGCTACCAACCTCCATGTCACCGAGATCACCATTTAGTTCCCGTCCTCCCCCTAAGGATCTTCCAGGTCACCTCAGGTTAAGGAGTTGAGCAACTATTACAAGCATGTAGATGGAGCGCGGATGGGGCCACGGTGCCGGCAGCCTGACATACACACTCACGCTCGCACGCCACTGGAATCGCGAAAACGGAGCTAACATAGGCTAAGATGCGACCGTGTAGCTGCAGTGGGTATCAAATGGCGAGGGAGGGCAGCGAGACCTGCCCGGCTTATACTGGTTATACTGGGCCAAGTCATGTGGACAAACCGACACGTAGGGCACCACAGTATGTCCGTCGTATGCATACGACCTCGACGTCAGTCTAGGGTTAAGTACGTACTATTGCATATAAGCTCGTGCAGGATGACGTGGGAAAAAAGAACAGTAATAGTAGCAGCGATGGTAGTGGCAGAAGCGGTCTATTCGACTAAGTGTCCCGGGACCATTCGATCGATGTTCGTTCTTACGGCCTTGCAGTGGCAATGTAGTAGTGACAAGGGGACGAGGAGAGGCGAAGGGCCGTGGTTCGCCTCCGTGAGGAGGGGGTTACCTAATGATGTGATGTAGCCCCCGGTCGTTGAGTAGGTAGATAGATAGATAGATAGATAGGTATTTAACACACATGGCATATTAAATACCTGATATGCGAGATGCATGCAGATGCGGAAGGCCGAACATGGAATAAGGCTGACGGGCAGGACGAAGGGGAAGGAAAAACGTCGCTGGGCTATAGGTTAAAGTAAAAGCGCAAAACGCAAATGTAAAATGCAGAATGCAGAATGTAAAACACATGGCACATAGATTTAAACAGGGGTTGGATGCGATAGCGTTGCCGCTGTTGCCCCTCCCCTCTATGCCCTCCCCTTCTGTTTACCACACCAAGTATTTACCCCTTAGCACGCCAGTGCTACATTAGGTATGTACCTACATTACCTCAGGCAGGCTGAGGCACGCTATCACCAAAAGTGCAATTGATGTAATTGGTACAGTATCAAGGTCATCATGAAGTAAAGAACATCGCAATACCTCGAACGCACGCGCACACAGAATAACAGATACGACTGACTACCCGCTTTGGTCACAATGACCTAAGGGCATAACTTGATACCCGACAAACTCGACAAACTTGACATACCTACCTAGTTACCAAGTGCTAAATAGCACCGCTAGGTAGTGCAGCCGCGGGATCCCTGATCGAGACCACCCCTTCCGTCCTATCTTTGTATGAGTTGTACAAGCCGATGCCATGCCGACACCGACACCGACACCCTTCGCTCGTCCTCGTCGTCCCAGATGAACGGGTGGCCACGGCCGGTTTGGAGAGTTATTGGGCAGCTATACATGTCGCCGCCCATCATTGGTGCTGGTTCTCGGCTTCGGGACTAATTACTTGTTTCTCCTCTCGACTGCATTTCTCCTTTTTCCCGTTCCTTTCATATTGATATGTCACTTATTCGTGCTCGGAGGGGGAGGGGAGAAAATGAGGCTTTCCATACAAAAACAAGGCACTGCTTAACACTGCCAACGACAGGATAGAGCACATTAAGTGTATTGTTGACCCATGCTAAAAAAAAATAAAAAAAAATAAAAATAAAAATTAATACAAGCAGTGTAGGCTGGAATAAACAAGGTGAGCGGCCTTAATTACTATATATGATGTTTACGGAGACCCTTTCATTGTTAGTTATTTAGGGATTTGTTGTTATTACCTGTTATCAGATGTGCGATATGATCTATCCTACCCCACGTGCATCGCACCAACCTTGACTTTATTTTATTTTATTTTTTTAGCTTTTCCAACAAACCGTCCAGACGGTCTCGCTTAGCCCAACACGGGTGGAGAAACCGGGGCTATCCCTGCTAGAACTTGAAGGATTGAATCTGAAATAGTGTAGTGTGCAACTATAAGTAGGTCACTAGGTAGTTACTTGTTGTACCTACAGACTTGTAATTAGTATACACTACGTACACTACGTGCCGTTAATGTCTCAGCACCCCGCCCAGCCGCCATAGCCATAACCTATAGTTGGCCCGTTTCAAAGTTCTGCTTTTGATAGTGTTATGCAGCAGTCATCCTCATGCCGGTTGCGGAGGCAGAGAGCACCAACAATGGTATATCTCTATCGTCAAGGTTGGGAGGCGATCCCAATTCCATCATGCTGACTTAACCTACCTAAAGTACCTGCGGGAAGTAAGTGAGCGGTGTTAGGCCGCTGTGACGGCGGGGCAACCATTCAGACTCCCGGTACCGCCTCGTGCCAGCTTGCCCAAGTTATGGAGAAGAGACGAACCCCCACGCTAGAGTCTGCCCAGCGTCGTCACCATCGTACAATGCTGCCGCAAGACCGGACAATCGTGCTTCCACGAATTTGTTTCGGTCTTGGGAGCGCAATCACCCGGGTCCGCTTGATTCCACCCTACGTTATACGCGTGGTACTCAACTACCACTCGCACAAAGATCCAGGCACTGGTGCTTTCTCTCATCTCCTCGTTGGTCGCTTCTCTTCACACACATAATCGTATGACCGATTCCGAGCATGGTAGGACATAAAAGGGGGAACCCCTCCCCCCGTCCCCCCCTCCCAAAAAAAACCCGGTTGGCAGGTGTTAATAGTAGAGATGAGAATTCTCGCTTATGCGATTATGTAGAATAGTACACTGTAGTTGTTATGCATGGAATAAACAAGATCGCTAGCAGTTCGGATGTGCTAGCGCTCCTGCTGCTCGTCTTTATGATGTTGGTGGGTTGTTCGTGTGTGATGCGGCCGCCTGAACGCCCAAAACAATGCTGAGGCTTACCCCCTCCCTCTTTTCATGTACAATTCTAAACAATCGTACGCAAAGCATGATGCGTGTAGTGTACAGTTTATACCGTTTACGACTGGTCGTATCGCCGGCGCCTAATTCCAGAAAACATCATGATAGTACATTGGGGACGGTTGGTCCTGTCTCTTTCCGCCATTTCTAGTCGCTCTTGTCGCCCTCACTATTGGAGGACTCGTTGTCCTTCTTCCATTCGCAAATCCTGCAGGTGTTTGCCTTCTCCTTGTCAAGATTAGGGAAGACAAGTCCGAAAATTTCCTTGTACCAGCTCGCGGGGTGGCCTTCTATGCCTTCTTTGATGTTCTACAAAAACATTAGTATGACCTAAAGACAAGGTTCTAGACTGGTGGTGTCGCAGAGCCGAAACGTACCTCAGGAAGTTCTAGCCAGTCAGACATGTTGTCTTCGGGGAAAATGATCATCTTGCACCCGGCACGACGCGCAGCCACGGTCTTCTCCCTCAAGCCACCTATCCTGAGGACCTTGCCGGTCAGGGTCAGCTCGCCGGTCATGGCAATGGTGGGATCCACTGGGCTATTCAGGGCCAGCGACAGAAGCGAGGTGGCCATGGTAACGCCAGCTGACGGTCCATCTTTTTGTACAGCTCCTTCTGGTACATGGAGGTGGATTTTAGCCTTGTCGAAGAAATGGTTGTCGGAAAATTCATTGGCCATGTATGCCTTGGCGAAAGAATAGGCGATTGTCGACGACTCTTTCATGACAGTCTTAAGATTACCCGTGATCTCTAATCCAGCACGGCTACTAGGGCGCAGAGCTGTTTGGAGAATGGACTCGATGTACATAGCGGAGCCACCTAATTGAGTCCAGGCGAGGCCCATGGCGACGCCGGGTGGTGTAATGTCATAAAGTCGATCAGAGGTGAAGATTGGCGGACCAACGTAATCTTTCAAGTTCTCCTTGTCAATCACGACACTGACTGAGCCGGGCACTTTGAGAGCTACCCGGGGTTTCTCAGTGGTCGCCTTCTCAGATGCCGCCGAGGAGGCAGTCTCCTTCGCTTCACTTCCCTTTTCCGACTCTTTCATGGCTGCTTTACCGTCTTCCGTTAATGCTTCAGCTTCGGGTAAGGCCTCCTCGCCAAGTTCCTGTACGATCTTTAGCGCCGATTTTCGATATACTTTTTCAATCTGCTTCTTCAGATTTCTAACGCCAGATTCTCGGCAGTATGACTTAATGAGCTCATCGATAGCCTGATCCGAGAGAGACACATCTACATCCTTGAGACCTGCAAGCTCCTTGGCGGCCGGTGATAGATACTTGTCTGCAATTGCTTTCTTCTCGTCGGATACGTAACCAGATAACCGAATGACCTCCATTCGATCCAGGAGGGGCCGTGGTATCGTGTCCGTCATATTAGCCGTACAAACAAATAGGACTTTAGAAAGATCGACGGGGACGTCCATATAGTGATCCAAGAAGGAGTTGTTTTGCTCTGGATCCAACAATTCGAGAAGAGCCGAGGATGGGTCTCCTTGGTAGCCACGTCCAATCTTATCGATCTCGTCAATTAGAATGAGTGGGTTTTCCGTTTGGCATTTCTTCAGGGCCTGAATAACTCGTCCTGGTAAAGCGCCAACGTAGGTACGACGATGTCCCTTGATTTCTGCCACATCGGTAAGACCGCCCACGCTAAATCTGTAATACTGTCGATTCAAAGCCCTAGCGATCGACTTGCCGATGCTTGTTTTCCCAACGCCCGGTGGCCCGACGAAGCATAGAATTTTGCCTTCTACAGTACCTCGGAGCTTGCCCACAGCAATGAACTCCAGAATTCGATCCTTTACGTCTTTTAACCCGTAATGATCTTCGTCTAAGACTGCCATGGCATGTTGGATGCCAAAGTTTTCGGCACTTCTTTGGCCCCATGGTATCTGTGTCAACCAATCCAAGTAATTCCTTGTAACGTTGAATTCGGAAGCGGCTGGCTCTAGATGGGCGAGTTTGTTAATCTCGTCATCGAACACCTTTCGGACGGCCTCAGGCATGGCGAGCTTATCGGCCTTCTCTTTGAACTTTTCGACCAGCTTGTCCTTTCCGTCTGACTCAATTCCTAGCTCTCGGCGGATTCCCTTCATCTGTTCCATTAGCCAGTACTCCCGTTGACGCTTCGTGATCTTTTGCTCGACGTCTTTCGTAATTTTCGATTGCAACTGCGCGTTCATGAGTTCCTTTTTCAGGACTACGAGCGCTTTTTGCATCCGATCTTCGACATTTAAACTAGAGAGAACTTCCTGCAGCTCAGCAGGTTCTCCTGCGGAAACGGCTGCGGCGAAGTCGGCGAGCTTAGCCGGTTCTGCAGTGACGTTCCCAGTCGATTGGCTCATAGAGAAGGTGGATATCTGGTCGCGGAAGAGGCTGTTCATGGTGGCCACCTCCTTGAACACGTTGACAATCTCATTCGTCACCGCCCGGATCACTGGGCTCTTGGGGTCAAATGGTTCCTCCGCGAGATTCTCCACGTTCACCAAGCTGACCGGGTATTTGCGCAGAAATGAAGTAGGCTCGTATTTCTCAAGAGTTGTGTCAGATTTGCCCGTTACCGCCCCTTCCTCAAAGCTGGCCACCACGTCGCCCTTTTTCTCTTGGGGCGCCTCATCTTCCGGCTTGAGAGGTATGGGGTCCGGGGTATCTTCAGGCTCTGCCTCAACTTTCTTCTGTTCCGGCGTGGCCGGGGGGATTAAGGTCGTCAGCTTAATCCTGCGGTGTGGATACAAGATGGCCGTCAGGCTATTCTGCTCCCCGTGTACGGGGAAGGCGCTGGTAATCTGGGCGAAAACTCCGGTGTCATAAACATCAGCGGGGTCCCTTATTACATCTTCTTCGGCGTTCTCGTCTTTAAACAAGAAGGCGCCGACGTAGGGCTGCCCTCTCTTAATCATGTCTTGTATGGCAGCGGATACGTCGGGGTCCTTGATGGTGATTGCCTTGTAGAAGCCTGGGAACAGAGGTCGTTTTGCTATAGGGATCGCCATGACCTGGGGATATACCTCGGGGATCTCAGGTTTCTGAAGTGCTCTGTTAGTGGCCCTCTGGCCAGGTTTCCGGCCACCGTCGCCAGGCGCGTCGCTGCCGGAGCCCGAAGATGCGCCGCCGGCCGCACTACCCGCCTTGCCATCTTGAGAGTCGCCCTCACCCTGGCGATTCGCGCCAGAGGGCGATTCGGCGCCAGAAGTTTTTGCCTCGCTTATCTCCTTTTGTGGCTTCTCTGGCTTCTCTGGCTTTTCCTCGGCATTCGCTTGCGGATTGTCATCGGTCACGGCCTGGGCCGAGGCATCCGCAGGGTCGTTCTTCTTCTCTTTCCGTCTCGTCGATGAGGTGGAAAAGGAGGAGGATGTGGGTAGAATTCTCGGGGCGAAGGACGCCGCAGGTCTGAGATTGAGACAGGCGACCCGGGGTGTTGTCGTCGGCCTATTGCGGGCACCGGCAGAATACAACCTCGTCGAGGAGGTCAACCGTGAGGCGAGTGCGAAATGGGATGGTGTCCGCACAGCAACTTGCCGCGATAGGCGTTGGCGGCACAGCATCGTGGGAAGCGTCGGGACGGGAAAGCGTTGGAGAGTGGAAGCGTTGGAGAGTGGAAGCGTTGGAGAGTAGAAGCGTTGGAGAGCGGAAGCGATCGCAGGGAAATTTTCGACTGGACACGGCGATAATCGGAGGCGAGGTTGCGGGCAACCAGGCAGGAAGGTACCTATAGGCTATAGCTATGCACATGCACACGGAGAAGAGAACTCTGCCTCTGTGCCTGCTGGCTACTAATTTAGTACTCAAAGTATGTAGATAATACAATCTCTGTGAGCGGGTTAACTTGTAACTTGCTGGAGCGCGGAGAGTGGCGCGGAGCTGTGCCCATGCCCTCTGTCGAATACGCTTGCAAATGTCTACGCTTGTAAATGTCTACGCTCGCAAATGTCGCCTCGACGTCGAACCAGAGTTCTGGGTATGATTATATAATAAACTGGGGATGAGGTACATCACATCATCGTACGCACTAAGTCATTAGTAAGAGGCGGGTGGCTCTTTGGAGTCATGGATAGCGCTGTATGTAGGTACTTACCTACCTAGGTAGGTAGTTTAACCCGCCTTACTTACTCTATAGGCACATCGGTTAAGCCCCGGCAGTAGCTATCTATGCTAACCCAAAATTACCTAGGCTATGTTAATACCATTCACTTGACCACTTGCTTAGAAACTTCGTTCAAGTTCGATCTTGTTCTCTAAAATAACTAATCTTGACATTATCGAAAGGCCAGATCTGTTGGGTACATCAGCCGAATTGGACTTGCAAGGGTCACCCAACAGGCCGAGCTTCTCGTTCATGTAAGGGTGTAGCACCTCATGGCGAATGGAAAAGGGAAGCCGTGAGTTGATGTTCATTGACGCAAAGTCCACAAATCGCATTGCGGCTGTCAAGGAATAGGCATTGACTTTTGCAATCACGTCAACCTCGCGCTCGAAACCGTCTTCCGGTACCTTTCCTTGGCACTTTCTTGCCGAACCGGCTCGTGCTCTCTGTTCCCCTCTAACCATAGACGCTGCTTCCGCCCATACAGGGAGGCGGCCGTGTTGGAGCTCTGCATTCTCTCTAGCCTTAAGACTGTCCGCCCACATTTCGTTGATGGTTACTGCTTGGTAAATCTCAGTCTGATACAGTTCTACTAGCCTTCCGCGGTGACGCCTGCCCTCGTTCCCAAGAAAGGCCGTTAAGTGATACAATCACCCTAGGTGTTGGGTGGTAGCTAGTAGTGTGATAGCTGCACCTAACATAGAATGTGAAAGAGTGATTATTCTCTGTCAGGTGGCAGAGTGGTAATATGGGAGCAGTTCCCCCCGCTTTCTGCATTTCTCGTCGAGAACTGCTTTCTAATACGTGACCATACCAGGCACATCAGGGGATAAAAAGCTCGGGAGGCCTGGTCCCATGATTGAGAGAGACACAATATCAGGGCCAAACTTAGCTTCAGTTAACTCTGCCGCAGCGTCCAGATGGACTGCCTTGGTATAGATTCCTCCACCATTGTCACGGAACTAGTTCTAACCTAAGAACTCCACTAGGGCACGGGCCAGAATACTGTATATAAAAGGAGCGAGTAGCTGGCGACTGACCAAGTGAGGAATCTTTCCTCCTTGTGCAATAACATAAGTTATTTCTGGAACTACCAGCAGTACGAACTGTGACAACCGTTGACAAACTGTTCTGGGTTTCGACTCGGGTCCAGGGCTACGATCTAAGCCCACCAAAGGATCTCAACAACTTTAATTAAATCATGCTCTCATATCATTTTAAATTCGCGTTTACAAGCGCACCGTGGAAATTGGTTCTCCTTTGCAGTGTCAGATCCTATAATCGCGGGATTCACCCGGTGATATTCTTACTCCTGATGAAGCGAAACTGTATAAGACCAGCCAAGATCCCCCAATGGGGCTAGGCTGACATCAGGGAAGATTTCCCGGATACTTGAGCACTAACGAGAACAACTCTTAGCATATTGCCAATCTAACAGACTCGGGATCCTGGATATCACCTGACTCTTTTTAGATTTATCGATAATTTGCCCTAGGCCGGTAATCACTGGGTTTCTAAATGTGCTCAAGTCCTCGCCCCCTCCACCTTGGAGAGTTGGAGACGGAACTGGAGGCACCGAATCTGTTAGCACCACTATGTGACCAGATTTATTGCTATAGAAAAATGAGGGATCGGAATTTATGGGGGTCATAGAATTACTCATGGTACTCAAACTGAGAGAAGGAGTTCCTTTTCTCAGGCATGGTGTCCAGTCTTACGAGTGGTGAAGATGGCACTATAGTATCTGAGACGGTAGAGGGTGGAGGCGATATTGTCGGTTGCTAGTGAGACAGCATTAATGCTTTATCTCTGAGTACTGAAACAGAGAGAAAAATAGCCGGTTAATTCCCTATGTATGATCATAAAAATTGAAAGAGGGTTTTTTGGTTATAATTTTATAACAAACACTTAGGAGTGACCGACCGAATGGTGTAGGTAATATATGTCTAATATGAGATCGCGTGAGATAAGAATGCGGCGGAGAATTCAAGATCTCAACATGAGGATGTTAATGGCGAGCAGTACAGCGCAATATATATATATATAGAGAGAGAGAGAGAAGGGGGGGTCTTGACAAATGAAGGCGGTTAAAATTGGGATCTACTCGAGTAGGCAGTCCTTGGGAGAGTTGGCAAAATTCTGGTCAGGTTGGGAAATGTGTAAATGCGGTCGAGAAAGCGGGTATATATACCTAGGATAGTTGCCAACAGGTTGACAGCAACGCGTTTAGAGTTGTCGCTGTTACCAGGAGACCAAGGTGTAGGTAGACGCTACGGCCGCAGGCGCATGTGCAGTGATGAATGCGGTAAGAAGATGGTATGGAATCAGGTATGTTAAATCGGTTGCTCAATAAAAATCTTAGCTGGGAGGGAGGCAGCAGGCACCTCGCCAAACCTATGGCAACTATCCGACATACGTAGAAAGGGGTGAGCCCAAGGAGATACTGCTTACCACGTTCGAAAAAGACTTATTTTGCTTTTGAATCAGAGACGATTCCAAATTACTCGAGATCTAAGACTTATGTCAAGATGAGTGTTTAAATAGATCAACCGGGGGAGACGCCAGAGCAATAACTCAGTAGGGAATATGTACTGGTGACTCCAACCTGAAGGCAGATTCTGGTGATTGGTAGAGTAAAATGCAACTCTTGACCAACTTGTCTCCCGTGATCGTATTTATCAACTGAGTCCAAAACACATGTCATACCACCATGTTCCGGATAACTAGCAAGAGTACGAAAGAGGACCCAACGTCGATCTTCTCGCACCTTTGACCTTTCATTGGTGGGATCAGCGTTCATAAAGACACCTACGATACACTCGACGTGGTTAAACACGTCGGATTGACGACAGAGCAGCTGGTGGCTGAGCGTCGCAAATATTACGAAAGTGGTGCGTTGAGTCGAAGTAGATTACTTTAGTCCTATTCGGATTGGAATATTGCTTTCCGCCTAGGGAAACCAGTCTCCTAAGTGCTAGATCCGTAATATGCAAGACCAGGGTAGATCTCACAAAGTCCTTTCCCCCTTGGATATGTAGGATACCATTCGAGTCTTTTTGCATCTATGTATGGTATACATAATTTTGCTCAAGACATTCAAACATTGTTAGCCACGGTATGGCAGACAGCAGGCAGTCTTTGAATCTGAACCAAGAGAACAGAAGATTTGTAAAAATTGGAAACGTTGTGCTTGGCGCTCTGTAGAGGTGATTGGGGCTCGACCGGTTTTCACATGCTGAAGAATAGGGGAAAGGAAGAACGTGTATACTTACCTGGGGAATCGCCTGCCTGTTTAGCAATCAACTCAAGCAACTACTTGTCCTCCTGAGCCTTGATGCCAAGTTTCGATAGTCCGCAATGGGTATTGTGTAGGTGACGCATCTCTTTATTCGCCGTACCATAAGTGGCAGAATACAATACCTATTAATTACTTTATCGAACTGACGTTAGATACCTCAACCCCTTTAACTGTTGCTATGAGAAAAGGGAGATTTGGGCATTCTGGAAAATACACACTGGCGTCGGGGGGGACTAAACACTCTTTCTTATACATGCTAATCATTTCGTATGCCCTCGACATCTCCCCAAACTCGTAGTTGATCTGCCTCATAATGGCGGCTAGAGTCTTGGTGATTTCGGAGCAAGTCATCCCTGGTCTGTTCATCCCAGAAACAACGAGAAGGCCATATGCTAGATATATCCAAGAAAGCACCCATAAATTACAAGCCCAACTGGCCTGATGACTCCGCAATTATAATGGAATGATATCCACCCTCTTTAATGTTGGAAATGTAGAATATTAGTTCTACTCACTAGAGACGCGGTCGAAGTCACGATCAGGAAGAAACGCTTATCGGCAAGGGCCGTAATCAAAGCCTAGATTTAGGACTGTCAGCTCTAGATGCTGTTTATTTAAATGTTGAAACTTCTTGATAATTAAACCGTCAATATCGTGACTAATGAAGGCTAGGTCACGAAACGTATTCTAGCACTAATGTCAGCTCGTGTATCTTGTTGTGATATAACTGAGCCGCACCGCATGGATGCCTGCTGTATATTTATATTCTTTCTCCTCTCGTTGAGATCACCCAATAAATATAGGACCAGTCTGTGGATATCGGTGACTACGATTTGCTGCCTATTCAATACATTGTCGAGGGTCATGGTGCCAGGCTGATAGAGTAGAGTAGGAAGTCTATCATCTAGCCGCGTTTCAGGCCCCTTCAAAGGCGTCTACTCGGGCACTATCTACCTGGCCTCTTACGATGGTGTCGTCAACGTCGCCGCGACTGACTAGTATGGGCACATAATGCCGGCCTCGGCAAACGGAGTGGATATTCTTTTACCAGGCGAGAGCATTACAGCCGCCATCCATGGAGAAATAGAGTAATTCAAGGGTGTCTCGCTCATCCGTTGCGACGGCCACTGCTGCTGACATTGCATCGCTTGCCTGGCTGTCGCTGAAGACGTATAATTGGAGCAAATTTGTTAAGAGCGAAGAGGCCGAGATGATCAAACGGCTTTATACGCGGGATGGTATATTAGGGGGTCTTTGACAAGATGAATGCTCATAAGGCTGGCGTCGTGCCATCGAAGTTGTTTTCGAGCGATATGAAGGACTTGGCGGAGGCGTGGGACCATAATGGGTTTGAGCCAAGGGCTCAATTTGCAAGTGGAAAGCATAGATAATGCAAGATTTACGCTAAACTTTATAGCACGAGAATATTATTATAAGGGCATGACTAGCTCGCACTTAATGGTGTTGGTTTAGTACGGCGACGGAAGAACTCTAGTTGATGATAGTAAACAGCCAATATTGTGTCTATGCGGAGGAGCTAGTTGAGTGAGGCGCATGAGTCAAAATTCTACCGCGTTTGCAAGTGCCTAGGGATTTGAGCTACCTATTTGTATTAATAGCCACTGGTATAATAATGACCTCGGGAGCTACTTTTATTGGATACCATTTCAGTCATTGCATTTAGTTGCTTAGTATTCCCTTGCAACCTACATGTTGTTGAGTACTCCCCCGCGCCGCCAATCCTGCTCTTCTCGAGTAGCGTGTATTCATTAGCATTATTAATTACTAACAGGACAGGGTGAAATGTATCAAAGTTTTGTTTGCTCAGCTTTCGTGTGTCAAGGTATCGTAAATGACCCCATTATGCAAGCCCCTACCCCCGAAACCCAGAAGCTCTAGTCTGGAGGCTTCTATACGACATTTTCGCCATTTGGATGCGATGTCTTGCTTTCGGATTCCGAGTATGCGGATCTAGGATACCATAGCGATAGTATATGGCAATGGCGGAAATATGATGGTTGTTCATCCATTCAGTGGCTTAGTTTGAGCATTTCCCATGGTATACTATTCGTGTCCGTTGAGTTTGGCTCGGGGACTTGCCTGCTCCTGTTCGTTGCCTTGTCGTGACACTCTTTCTGTTCTTCACCCTCAGCAGGCATTACATGCGTTTGAGTTCGGTTCGTCGCCATGGCCACTGGTGAATCATCCAGACCTCTAAGAGGATTATAATTAATCCAAGACTGACGAGTTTGGAATGGAATAATCTCGGGCTCCCCCGTGGTGACTAAGTTATCTTCCTGAATTGTCGACATTTTTACGTGCTGATCCGCCTGATGCCGGAGGGCTGCTAGGCTATTAAGCCTGTTGTCCTCATCCACGATACGCGCTGACACGATTTTTTTGTCCCTTTCCGCGACGATAGCCATGGCCTCCTCGATGCAACGCATCACGTTGTCGAGAATCCGGGCCGGTGAGCTGGGTTTCGGCACCGCAACATCCACACAAAGCTGGCACTCATTTTCCGCGGCGGTTGCCGTCGGGCCTTTGCGGCATTTCCACAAGCCGCCATGTCTCCTCTGGTGCGCGTGACGCCAGCCTGGGCTCGGCGGGTGCCAGTGCTTATCCCATCTGTAATCCTTTAATATACCTACTACGAAAGGTGGGCGTCAGTGTTGGTGCGATGGCGAGGCGGGTAAGATATTCAGAGAACGCAAGGGCAAATGTGATAGGAAAAGGGAACCTAGGGGGGCGCTAAGTTGAAGTAGGATAATGATGAAAAAATAAAAGAGAATAAAGTAAATAAACAGGTTCCGAGACCACTTACCTGCGTCGGGATGCTTTTCTTTGTACTCGCGTTGGCTTTTCGCGAATTCTAGTTGGTAGATGTAAGTAAGGAGACTACAAAATCTATCTTCAGCCGTAGCGCCGCTCATTTGGAGATTTCCTAAGGCCTCGGCAACGGGGAACCAGTCGGGTATGAGAATTTCATATGACTTGTCTGGCCAGGGATTGGCCTCAGCTGCCGCTGGTAAATCTGCAGCACAATCCAGGGCCTGTTCTTTTGGATTATGACTATTCGGGTCCGTGAATTCGACCCCCGTCTCTTCATAGGACAACTTGTAACGTGTGGGTTGGGATGCGACGCAAGTGGTTTGGGACCAGCTTGAAGCCCCAGGAATAGAGCCATCCGATCCAAGCAGGAGCTCGACTTTCGATAATGAACGCTTCGACTCTGGCTGTGGCATCGCAGAAATGTGGCGTTGTTTGGATATGGCCTGCTCGTAGTTATCGATGCTGACTAAGGACACCCACGCCTTTTCGATGTCTCTGATGTGCTGCAGCTCTGCGGCCGAAAAGGTCTTGCGCTCCTCTACCATTTCTTTCTTGACTTGGAGTATGCGCTCCCTCGCACATGCACGGATCCTAGGCGTCGGCCCTTCATCGGCCATGTGTTGGTATTTGTGTAGCCGTTCTACCAGCTTCTCGTAAGCTGGGCTGTGCCGAAGCTGGATCCTGTCCGCGTTTTTCTTGGTGGCCCAGCTCTGAAACGCGCTGGACTGCTCCATGAACTTATTTATGGGTTCGAAGAAATCGGTCTTGACAGGAGCCGCGGGTCTGCTGGCAGTGAACTCCGTAGGATGGATGGGCGGATACGAGAACCACGAAGGGTAATGCGGCTCGAAAACTCTGGTAGCGGTGGGATCGATGGGCCTTGAAGGCGTGGCAGCAGGTGGGTCTGGAGATGGGAAGGTAGGACCAGGTGCGGCCCTAGTTTTGACGAGGTCGTCATAGGAGACGGCAGGCACGGCACCGATGCCTCTTTGCTGCCCGCGACTAGTAGTACCTACCAAGGTGGCGCTTTCCGTGTCGGGCATCTCCGGCGCGATATTGAATTGCACTCGGCGTGCAGGAGCGGGAATCGGCTTTGAAGCTTCGGGCCACAGCGATGGCGAAGGCCCGGTAGGCGCCAACGTATCGTGACTGTCTAGGCGCTCCATCTGATCGCGTACGAAACTCGTGGCGTGAATGCTCAAAATGGACTGCGATAGTCTCAAGCCTGTTCGTTGTGCCGCGCCAGGAACCACGGTTGGTTGCCTGGTTCCTCGCGCCGGAAGAGCACTGCAGAGGCTGTGGTGGGTGATTGTGGGAAAGCGGCAGAGATATTGGTTGCGGATTCTTGTGGGTTTAATGCGACCACAAGCAGTCGAGATGGTGGCTCTGGCGAGGAGATAAGGATCGGCTAGGTGGAATGATTCTGAGAGGGTCTACAGGGACGGGTCATCGTGTTGGATTGAGAGTGGTGGTTTGTGGTAGTGCAACGATGAAAGAACGG
Source organism: Rosellinia necatrix (assembly GCA_021209875.1). NCBI lineage: Eukaryota > Fungi > Ascomycota > Sordariomycetes > Xylariales > Xylariaceae > Rosellinia > Rosellinia necatrix. Next base: position 4,254,064 of record JAGYVD010000001.1, on the reverse strand, counting down.
GTTGAGAAAGGAGTGTGCATAGAGGGGTGAGGGTGAGCTAGTGTGTGCTTGTGTGTGCGTAGGATGGATGGGTAGAGAACATACTGGCGCATAGACTTGAAGAGAGCGAAGGAAAAAGAGCAAACCGCAGTGAATGAATGTCATGAAAACAATCAAGCCTGGACAAGAAATCTTGTCACCCTATTACCGACTCGAGCCTCGGATCCCTGTGCTACTGTGGTGGAGACGACAGAGCGAACAGCAAGCCGTAGCAAGCAGCGTGGCAGTGTGGTTTGTTTCTTACACCCAAACTACACCTAACTCTAGGCCAACAATGGCCCGACAGAGACCTGCTCCCGAAGCTTCATAGCTTTGGCCTGCTCTTGTGCTGCTGCTTGTCGCTCCATCTTTCGTTTCTTCGCTTCGACAGTGGCAAACCGACCTCGAGCCCCATGCCGGACCTTTGTGATCATATCCGCTGCTTTGCCCTTGTTGATATCCGTCTCCTTAAGCTGTTCGTTCTCTCCACGTAACTTGTTTAGGAATTTAAGTTGGCCGTCTGTGGGCGGGCCTCGACGCCAGCGCATATATCTGCCAATGAGGATATGGGGGTATTTCTCAGAAGCATATTTATCAGCCCCGTGTACCGCATCGGTCAACGTCGCGGCCCCGAGAAGTTTCCTGGGTGCTGCAAAGGGTGATTTTGACACTCCCTTTGGCAATGCACGGATTTCCCAGGCAACATATTTGGGCTGGTCCTTCGTTTCCTGTTCAACCTTCTCAGCCTTCTCAAGTCTGATATATGTCCCTTCCGGGCCAGAGAGTACATATCGATGCTGCCCAACTTGCACCCAGGCGTGCTTGCTAATTGAACGAATGTGTTGTTCGCCAGATGTGTCTGAGATTAGATCCAATACCGAGTCGTATTCGATGAACGTGACCGTGCCACCGGCCTTGGTATGGGATGGGGTCGGGTCCACTCCCAGAGATGTCTCCCTAGTTACGTTCTCTTCCCCCTCACGAGATTTCAGGTCTTTCATGGCACCCACGGAAGCTTCCTCGAGTAGCTGGGATGGATCTAGTCCAAAAAGTGTTGGGGTGGTCACGATTCCGGTTGCGAGGCTGGAAACCATATCGATGATGTGGCAATTTGTTTTGCCAGGGTGCAGCCTCATGCCTCTTCCGATCATTTGAACTAGAAGGTTGCGAGAGCGGGTTGGCCTCGCAAGCACAATACAATCAATATTCGGAATGTCGGTTCCTTCTGTAAAAACACCGCAGTTTACAAGGACGGGAAATTCCCCCCTCTTGAATGCGTCCAAGCAGTCACTTCTATCAACCTTTCGTGTATCTCCCGTCACGAATCTGGCATCGATGCCGTGACGTCGGAAGGCTCGTGTTAAATCAGCGACATGAGCAAGGTCGACGCAAAATACGAGCGTAGATTTCCTTCCTGCAGCCTTTGCCAGCCAGCTTCTAATCGTGATTTCGTTAATTTGATCAGTATTAACTGCCTTGGAGAGCTCACCAGGCTGGAAATCGCCGTTTGCGCCCCCCTTTACTTTTGATATGTCTGCGGTTGACTCAACTGTCGTGAAGATAACGTCCGATAGCCACTTGTCCCCGATCATATCAACATAATCTTTGTGATACACGATTTCATCTATGGCAGCTCCAAGTCGAAGCCCATCGAAACGGGAGAAAGTGGCGGAAACCCCGACGAGGATCGGTGATGCCTCGTTCTTCGTATCAAGGCCAAAGTGTTCGAGGGTGCGTAGGTAGTTGGGCGCGACAATATGATGGGCCTCGTCGACAAGTACCAGCTTGAAAAGCGTCGGAGCAAACTTGCTGATTCTATCTCCGGACGTGATACTTTGGATGCTGGCAATGGTAATATCTGCCCTTCCGGAGGCATGTGAATTCCCCATCTCAATCTCGACCGTTTTATTGGGGTAGGCGTTACTACAATGCCGTGCTGCTTGCTCGACGAGTTCTCGTCGATGAGCCAAGATGAGAGTCTGGGTTGCACGTTCAGAGCCTGGCTCGATGCGATCGATCAATTGAGTGAAAACCACCGTTTTGCCGGACCCCGTGGCTAGAGATATGCCAACTCGCTTATGCCCATGCTTCAGGGAGGAGAGGACAGATCGAATGCATTCCTCCTGGTATTCACGAAGGAGCACAGGTTGAAACGAGCGCGTCGGCGGCTCGACGGGCACGGGAGCTCGCCTCTTCTGAGACAATTGAGAAGATTGGAACAGCTGGGGGCTTCGTAATGGCCTTGTCCCGAATCGCCATTTTAAAAGGAGTTGAAACATGGCATATTCTGCTTGGCGATTTTGTATCGGCACGGCAATAAAATCTTAGATTACGAAATGTCCAGGTTTTTACGAGCACGAAAGTTGAGACAGACTGGACGGGGTACCATATAAGGAAAAGTGTGGTGGAGAATCACATTATAGGATGGCGTGCTGCTAACTAGAGAACCGTGGTTTTATAGCGAGGTTGATCCATAGAAGAGTTTACGGACGTATGGCTGTAGGTTTTCTGTATTTCCGATATGGGGGGAGGGGGAGGGGGTAGAAATGTTTAAAAAGAACAGTTAACTATAGATAGCAAAATAGTCTTTACCTAGGAGTGTGCCTAGGTAGGTTATAACTAAACACAATGGGCAGATAGCTACAGCTCGGACCAGGACAAACACATCTCCTACCTAACGAGGCTAGTCCACCTAAATAAAGCGTTGGCAACGCTGAGAGGAAAGTGGGGTTGTTGTGAGGACAGGGGACCTACTCATCACCCCGACATACTCAGAAAGGAGGAAAGGAGACTTGCAATTCAGTAAGTAACTTCACCAGGATCTACGAAATAGGTAGGTACGATTTAACAATTCGCCTTATGAATGAATATTTTAGGGGTGAGTCTACTCGGCTAGGGCCTCAAGCATGCCGTAACCACCGGTAGGGTATTTCTGAACAAACTAGTACTACTTGATTTCATCCCGGCTAGGCTATGTGAGGAAGATTTAATATAGTAGAGGTTTATTTCAAGACCACCACTTAGGAGAACTAGTTTTTCATTACGCTACCAACCCGAAACGAATCAGCCTTCACATCGTTCACGCGCCATGCTGAATCGGCCGAGCGTTTCGAACGACAGCCAGGTGCCCCGCGGTAGTCATCAAAGGCGGGGACTTCCCGGTCTCCCCTAGCTCGTTGCCGATAAAGGTGCCAGGGAACCCCAGATCGAACTCCGTGACGGCCTCGAGCTCCTCGACTTGCTTTTCTGTCAACTGGATGGAGAGGGACTGTATGTTGTCCTCGAGGTGCTGGACCTTCCGCCCGCCGATAATCGGGTAGACGTAGGGGTACTTGGCGAAGATGTAGGCCAGCGCGATGGCCGTGACGGACTCGATGCCGTGTTCCGCGGCGACTTTGGCGAGGGCGGCACTGACCTTGATCTCCTGCTCGGTCTGCTCCGAGGTGTGGAGGCGCCGAAGCGGCTCGTTTCGCGCCTTGCGCGCCTCGATCTCCTTGGTGGTCTGGAACTTGCCCTGGCCCAGGACGTCCCAGGGCGCGAGCGCCATGCCGAAGTGCCGCGCCATCGGGATGATGTCGCGCTCGAAGTCCCGCCGCATCACGTTCCACCGGCCCTGGTAGACGGAGAACTGCGTCTTGCCGCTCGCCCGGGCGTACGTGTTCGCCGCGCTGACGACCCACGCGGGGCTGTCGGAGATTCCGAGGTACAACACCTTGCCTTGCTGGACTAGGATGTGGAGCGCATCCATAACCTCCTCGATGGAGGTGGTCCAGTCCCACCAGTGCACGTACAGGATGTCGATATAATCGGTCTGCAGCTTGGCGAGGGAGTCCCTGACGGACATGTGCAGACTCTTCTTGTGGTTGCCACAGGAATTCACCACCTTGCCCTTGCCAAGTTCGTACGATTTGTAGTCCGTGGTAAACTTGGTGGCCAGGACGATCTGGTCCCGATTCTTCCGGGAAGCGAGCCATTCACCAAGCCAACGCTCAGATTGTTCGTCTTGGTAGTTGTTCGCGGTGTCGATGAAGTTTCCCCCTTTTTGGTAAAACGCGTCGAGCAGCTCGAAGGACTGGGCTTTGTCCATGCTTCCCATGAAATCGGACCATGCACTCCCGATTGACATAGCACCGAGCTGGAGAGGAGAGACTCGAATGCCCGCGGTGGGGCAAAGAACACGATACCGGCCGAGTTCAGTCGGCGGTGGTGGAGCGGCTTCCCATAGAGACATGTTGATGATGACGATGATGATGACGATGATGATGACGATGATGATGATGATGGCTGGCTGAGTTGTTCAAAAAGGCGTAGAACGATGTTGTCCGTTGATGAGGTGATAGTGCAGTGGTCTAACAAGAACATGTTGGGGAGTTCAGCCTATTTTATAGTATTCCCGGAGCATGTAGCAGCCGAGGCCGGGTAGGTAGTTAACGTGACGGGTGACATATCGATGCTGCAAGATCTACGTCACCTACCTGGTTGCTTTGTGGAGGGTGTGCGAGTGTAGCGCTTTGCGGTCGGTAGATTAGTCCTGCATATGTAAAAATATCGGGAATTTTCCGCGGTTAGAGAAAGCACTACCAGATATTGCCTGAGGGCATAACTGACCACCCCGGCAGCCCAATATCGAGCCGTTTGATCGTCTCCAGCTGGGTGCATTGGCGTGTGCCTACCAGATGGAGCGACCTGGAATCGGGAAAGTGAGCGAATTGCTAGAGGTAACGCTAGAGCGAGCTACGTGCTTGAACTAGCCCATGCAGGTTGATGACAGGTGCAGGCGATGGGGTTAGGATAGGATATCGACGGACTGTAAGTATTAACCCCACCTGGCCTATCTCCGTAGACTGTATAGTACATGGGTGTACAGCAGGCAGGCAGGTAGGTCTGGAGTGATGTTGTTGGGATGGTGGGTGTAAGTGAATCTGTCTGCACATACATACATACGGTACATACGGTAACGCCGTCATTATCTCCGTCTTGGCAATATCCGTCCCGTACGATGCTAAAAGACGTTGATACAACTTGCCACGCGTTGACTGGGATAGAGATGCAGTTGTCATCCGTTTGCATGGCTAATTTGCTGCATATGTACCTCATCGGAGACAGCGCGAGCCATGGTCCAGCCTACGAGCGATCCGGTACATCCCAATGGACAACTTGTGCCGTGGTCCCTGGAGGATGACTGGCGCGGGATAGCCAGTGCTCGCGAGAGAAGAAGAATCCAGAACCGCATTAACCAGAGGGCCCGACGTGAGCACATACCCGCCGCGGTTGCGACACCGCTATCTACACCATATGTGCATAAACTAACGGCGTTTGCGCTTAGGATCCCGCCGCCGGAACGAAGCCCGGGCCTTGGCGGATACTGCCTCTCCTCAGGGAAATGTCATCCGGGGAACCTCACCTCGGACTTTAGCCCTTGCCCGAATCGATTCGGAACGACCGTTAGACGTAAGAAGGGTTCTGGAGGCGATAAATATCTTTGATCCCCAATCCCGTGAGACAAAATCCCTCATCCGTGCTTTCGAGGCCTTCATATACAACAATTGGCTGGCCGGGGCACCGAGGCCTGCATTGTTACCAAGTATAATCGAGTTCAATTTCGCACGGGCGTTGATAATGAACGCCATCGTTCTTGACCTCACGTCTAGCCTACATGACGATGATGCCCTCTCGAATTTCAACAGGCTAGGGCCATGGCCGAGTGGTAGTAGGAACGGAGTGGCCAGCACATTGCCTGCCGGGCTGCAGCCGACCGAGCTACAATGCCGCACGCTGCACCACCCCTGGATCGACCTGCTCCCGATTCCTCAAATGCGGGACAATCTTTTCCGGCGCGGTGTGGACTGCTTCGACGAGGAAGGCTTATGTTGTGCCATGAGGGGCCGCAGAGGCAACAGCAGCGCTGGCTTTCTGATATGGAAGGATCCTTGGGACCCCCACGGCTGGGAAGTTACGGAAGCCTTTGCTCGGTCTCCATGGGGATGGACCATCGTCGGCTGCTGGCAGCTTTGTAGATCTACCAACAAGTGGCGGGAGCAAAGAGGCGAGCCACCCCTTTTCTACAACGTACCACAAGACGATGTGGTCAGCTCTGGGGAGAGGAGTATCAATAGTGACCGTGTCTTATGAGCCGCGGAAGCCGCGGAGGTGAATCTACACGCCTAAAAATTCTCGATTCTGTTTGCCAGCAACAAGTGGCGTTTCATACTGATGGGTGACATTGATGATGGCTGTGGTTGGCAGACGAACATGGTGCTTACAATAATACATACGATACAGGGATATTATGTTTATATACATAACCCGAACGTTCAGCTCTAACGAACTTGAAGGTCCCCGCCGATTTGGTGACCCCATCATGATGTTCGCTAGCCCTATTCTCACTCGTGAATTTACAACCTTGCCAAACAAGGTGACAGATGTGAACAATTAATTTCGTATGATTTAAATTTTAACACGACCCATAGTTATCTGGCCTTGTCGTTCAAGTAACTTAAAGTATGGACGACAGTCTGGTTAGTACCGACTCTCTATTTTTCTCTCATCTACACTACATACTTACTTACTCAATCGCCTAAAACTCAGGCTAAATGCATAAGTTCCGTCTACATGCATCATCCACGACATGGAACAAGCAGTCATGGACATAGAGTCGTCTGATGACGAAACTCGCGGGTTGCGCAGCAGCAGCAGCAGCAACAACAACAACAACAACAACAACATCAGCAGCGACAATGGCCTTCGGGGACCACAGATGCAGATGCACGACTCCTCGCCGGGCGCCCTGCCGATACGGGGACGCGCGGCGAAGAGACGGGCCGACCCGGCGCTACTGCTGCTGCCACCTCCGCCGCCCCTCAAGCGCGCGAGGGGCGACTTCAACGCCGCGTACCTGGGCCTGCTGAACCGGGACATCCGCGACGCGTCGTTGGGCCTCGTGCACGCCGCCGCCGCCGCCGCCGACGGGGACCCCGACCCGGCGGACACGCACGCGCCCGCGCAGGTCGGCGCCGTGGCGTGGAGCGCGGCCGAGAAGCGGGCCTTCTTCGAGGCCGTGGGCCGCCTCGGGAAGGCCGAGCTGGCGGGCGTCGCCGCGCGGATCGGGACGAAGAGCGAGCTCGAGGTGCGCCAGTACCTGGTCCTCCTCGACGATGCGGCCGGGCGGCGCCAGCAGCAGCGCGGCAATGGTAGCGGTACTGGTGGTGGTGGTGGTGGTGGTGAGGGAGCGGAGGCGAGGAGAGGCACCAGGCACCAGCAGACGCGACTCGTCGACGTCCCCGCCGCCGCGGAGATCAGCGCCGAGTGCGTCGCCGCGCTGGAGGCGGCCGCGGACGCCGTCTCCGTGCGCCAGGACGGCCACGAGGCGGAGGTGGAGAGGGAGCGCTGGGGCGCGCGGTGGCTCCTCACGGCGCCGCTCGCCGAGGCTCTCGAGCGTTCGCTTCCCCCTCTTCCTCACCGCCAGCAACAGAAACACTCGAGAAGACCGACGCCACAGCCACAGCCATGGGAGAGGGGATCGGGGGATGAGCGACGGGGTGACGGCGGCGGGGAGTCTGCGGGACAGCCGCGCCGCAAGGAGGAAGGGCGGGAAGGGGGAAAGGGCGGCAGCCCCGACGAATTGCCATTCCTACAGCTGTTCTCCATCTGCGACTGGCTCCGGCTCTCGGATCGCGTATTCATGAACTCGGCCGTGTCCGACGGCAACTGGCACGCCGTCCTCGAGGAACCTGAACCGCCTGCCATCCGGGCCACGGCATTCGCAGACTTTCACGGGCTCGCGCTCAGCGTCACCAGGCGTCTCGTATCGGCCGCCATCTACGTGGCGGATTCCCGCCTTCGCGCCAACAGCTCGAACGACGCGCGGCGGCGCGGGAGGCGCCACATCAGAATCGAGGATGTCGCCGCGGCGGTTTCATCGCTGGGCATGAAGCGGGATTCAAGGGAGTTCTGGGCGCGGTGTGCGAGGAGGTTACAGTTGAATATTGTGGACGACGGCCTCGGGGAAGATGATCTGACCGATCAAGAGAGCGAAGGGGCTGATGTAGATTCTGACGAGGGCATGGCCAGAGACGATCAATCATATGGTGAGGAATCTGGACCTGGGGCTATAGATGGAGGGGAAGAGGGAGGGAAAGAAAGCGAGGAAGATGCCCGCGAAACCATGAGCTACGCCGAGGTTGAAGCTGCCCTTGGCTACCCTGTAGCCAATGACTTGCGCAGCAGACACAGCACACCCGAACCCTCCGTACTTGCTACCTCCGAAGAGGAGGCGGACGACGAAGACCAGGAAGAAGACGAAGAAGAAGACCTAAGAGGGCACGCGGAAGACCAGGGTGACGATAACTATGACTACGACGACGATGACGACGACGGCGAATACACAGAGAACGTCGAGATGAAAGACCCTCAAGAAACGGCCCAAGATGAGTCGGACGCAGACCTGAGCCCGGACGCCATAGACCAAGACGTAGAAGAGGCGATGCTATCCCTGGCGCGCGTCGAACGCGCCGGCGCGGCACCTACCCGACGCGCCCTCGTGTCCCGGATCCGCGCCGAGCACGGGCTGGAGCGGGAGGCAGAGCAGCTGGACCTGGAGACTAGCGCGGTTGCCGAGGCGGAGCTGTGGGCCGTGCTCCGCGGCGACAGCGGCGGTTCGAGAAAGACGAAAGGCTCCAAGGGATGAATGAATGAACCCGGCAAGAATAAATGTAGGCGTAGTAAAGACACCAAGACAGGGCAGAGAGAGAGAGAGAGAGACAGGCTGAGGAGCACGGATGCTTAGAAATGCACCTTATGGAGGTTGTGTCGGTTATGTTGGAGATGAGAGGGTTTCCCACTCCTAATTGACCGGATGACTATGTCTATGAAAAATGAATGCCCAAGTTCTAAAAAGGCGATGGTAAAACGAACCAAGTATAGTAAGGTAAACTTCTAGACCAAAAGGGCACTCGGTCGGTAATTCAATTCATCAAGTACAGTCATTGTCCTGCTCAAGCAAAACAATTCCTTATAAAAGAAACCTATGGGCAATCGAATGTTTTATCGTGGTGGTACATTTTATTGATATCACTGTCTCTGACACCCAGACAAACCATGGTGTATTATGCCGGGATCCCCTTGTGAAACGCCGTAAAAGGGAATGAAAACACCTAGAAATGAAATACAATCCGGGGCCGATCCACTTGCAAAACCACCTGGTTCGCCGCCTGCACCGTACCGCTCGTGCCGATGCCCGTCTCCGAGGGCAGCGGTCTGGCCATCTGACTTTGATTGGCACACCTACCTAGGCTTCATAGCTTTTGATATTCCCCTCACTGCCCAGGGGCCGAACAGCACCCACAGCTGGTGCGGACGTAAACGTTAGACCATTACCGTTCATTTCCGTGGCTCTAAAATCGCCAGATTTCAAGCCATCCTGAGTTTCGCGCACTCTTCTTTTAAACGCTAAACGGTCTAAGAATAGTTGCTGCCTCCCCCGCTCAAGCTCGCGTCGCTCCGCCTGGAGGATGCCCTCCATCTCATCGAAATACTTGAGTTTCAACTCCATTTTTTGAAGGGTAACATTGACTGCTGCAGACAGAAGGCGGGTCATTTCCCGTTCCTCATGTGATGCCAGTCCCCCGGCTCTCGCCCCCATAGCTGCCAATGGTATGCTCGCAACGGTGTTGGTGGTTGTGGTCGTTGTAGTTGTCGTTGTTGTTTCTTGATGGATATCTATTTCCATTGAGTCGCCCTCTTTCTCCTTGCCTTTCCCGTTTACCTTGGCCGCATCGCCGCCTTCAATTCGTTTGCGTAACCCCCGTTGAAGCTCCTCGACAGATTTATTCGCAGCCGCCGCAGTTGTTTTCGGGTCAGCCAGGCTAGCAAGGAAACCGATGACAGACATGACAGGATTATCAGCCTGGCTGAATGGGAGAAAGCCACCGTGGTTCCCTAGCATAGACAAGCCGGTCGGAGCTCGAACAGGAGCCTCTGATTCAAGATATTTGTCCTCGATATCCAACTGGAGGAACTGCAGGACGCATTCTTCTCTCGTCCGAGTCCCAACATGCTCGGCAATCTCAGACCAGTCATCATCATATCTCTCTAATCCCTCGAGAAGCCTCAGGATTTCCGCGTCGCTCCATGGAGCATCACGGTCGAGGATTGTGGAGTAAGCCTTGTTTTCAGTGCGCACGAAGTGAGTATTGGTCTCATTGTTGGGTATGCGGCCCTCCATGTAGCAGGTTGGGCAGACGTCGTGTTTTGTCTTATCCGTAGACTTGGCCTCGGGGAGATGGTAGTAAACACGAGTGCAGTCAATTCCGCAGTTTTGGCAAAAGACCTTGGAGACGGGTCCTTTCAGAGTATCCTCTGGGCCGGAGACGATGTTTGAAGCACCGTTAGTGACCGGTTCGCCGTTGGGTTTATTCTCCGTCTTGGTGAGTTTTGTCCCCTTTGCGCTGGCTTCATAAATGTTACGGCCAATCTCGAGATTTCGTTCGCCAGCAGCAGTAGCCGCTGCATGGGCTTTTTGATCCGTGTCTGGGTTACTCTTGCCTTCGAGTAGAATAGGGTCGGCCGCGGGCTGCCAAGGTTGAAGTCCACGGGGCGTGTCGCAGATAACCTTGAAATGTCCAGTAAATGGGGGCCCGACATGTGAAGGCCGTTGGTCCGCATCGACCTACGTATGGTGAGCATATAAGCGGAGGCGGTTTGGGGGGAAGGGAGTTGGGTGTGAATAGTACCTGGTAATTGATTAAGCCCCATTGCTCTAAGAAGGCATGCACGCGCATAATAGCGCATACATCGCCGGCCAGGTTACGCCGGCATGCAGTAACGGTTAGATATTCGACGGGGTTTAATCGGTAGGTGTTAATCATGAAGTCGCGGTAGTCCTTGTACACATGCGATGTCTTGCTCCGATTCCGGCTGTTGAAGAACTCAGGCAATGCCTTGCGCTCGATGTTATTGATATCGTTCATATCGAACCATGTGCTGTAACTCGGAAGTACAATAGCGTGAGTCTGGGAGATGAGGTGTTCCCGCGCGGCATTCTCGATGCTTTCTTTGGACTTGGTGTCCTGTGCCGTGCCCTCGGCACCTGTTGCGCCGTCTTCCCCATCCTTTCCTGCCTGCTCCTTATCTTTGGGCGCGGCGGGCGCTTCGCCCATCTCCTCGTCCTCCTTAGCTAGAGTAGATTCAGCGGGTGGTGCAGGAGGCGCATCGAGGGGGTTATCTGAGGTACCCGTGGGTGCAGGGGTGGCGCTGTCTTGCTTAATGACTGGCTCGTTTGACGGCACCTCGGACATCTGGACATCTACCCGGCGCATGAGTCTTCGGTCTTGGCAGATCGCATTAACACAACAATAGAGGTCCCTTGCTCACCCTCGGTTTGTCCAGTCGCAGCAGATGCATCGGATTGCAGATGCGGCTGCGCTAGGATGGGATTATTGGTAGGCGAAGCCCCATTTGCTGGGGATCCGTAGCTAGTGTGCTCTTCCATCGTCGATGATGTCGGGGCTCGAGCTCGAGCGAGGCGCGACGGAAAGGGAGACGTCGAGAGGATGAAGGGGACGTGATTAGAACAAGATCGCGCGGCGTCGCGGCTATCAAAGTCTACCCGCGCGGCGAATCATCAAGGTGCAAAGGGGCTATAATTGATCACACTGCTAGCTAACGCGAGGGGTTGCAAGTCGATGGAATCTTCGACTCGAAATGCAATGAGGCTAGATCGATCGCGTGTATGTTTGGTTGGGGAAATAATTTCGGCGCGATTGGAGACTGGAGACTGGAGACTGGAGACTGGAGACTGGAAACTGGAGACGGACAGAGAGAACTGCTGCTAGCTTAGCACGACAGGCCAAGACTGACCAGGCCAGGGCGAAGTCATGCTTGGTCCAAGCGCCAAATGACTATTGCCATCCATGGGTGGAGCCATGAGAGCTTGGACCACTACACACCCCGATCTCTGCCCGATTGTAGCGACAAGTCACGTGGATCACCCCTCCAAACCTGCAAACCTGGTCCATCGAACAGGGGAACTACGGCCACTTCGAGGTACCCTATAACCTCGGTGGACCTACAGCGGCCGAGCGCGGCCCGTGGACAGCCGCAACTCAGATTGATCTGGGCCGGGCAGGTTCCAGTCCTCGATAGATCGGTACCTACGTGCATCGGCAAATTGGCGAAACGCACCCTCGAAACCTGCAAGGTAGGACCTACGCACGCCCAGGGCCAGACAGGCGATAGTTACTCGAACAGCGGAGAAAAATGTTTTCGGCTGCCAGACGAACTGCCCTTCGTGGCGCTACCAGCCTACCACAAGCCTCCTCTGCCTTTGCCAATTCTCTCAGTCGGTCTGCCCTTCAGCGGTTACTTTCGTCATTAGCGATCCTCGAACAACGCGAAGGCCAGCTGAACCGCGGGTCTTTAAGCGCAATCACAGCAGCCAAGAAGCTCGGAGGGCCGGTTCATGGCTTTGTCGCCGGGAGCAACATCAAGGCGGTGGCAGAGGAAGCCGCCAAGGCAGAAGGTGTTGAGAAGATTATTGCCGTAGACAATGCGGCTTATGACAAGGTAAGCATGATTGAATCTCGCAGCGCATGTGCCCGGTCTGTCGAATGTCGGCTCAATTGTCCCTACAGGGCCTTCCAGAGAACTTCGCTTCTCTAGTAGTCGAGAATATCAAGAAGGGCGGTTATACCCATGTCATCGCGGGACACACGGCATTCGGGAAGAACCTGATGCCCCGTGTCGCCGCGTTACTAGATTCGCAGCAGATCTCCGACATCACCGCCATCGAGAACGAGAACACATTCGTGCGACCGATATACGCCGGAAACGCCATTGCCACCGTCGAGTCTTCCGATCCCATCAAGATTATAACAATACGAGGCACTGCTTTCCCCGCCGCCGAGGCTCAAGGCGGCTCGGCCGCCGTGGAGGACGGCGTCGATCCCAAGGCGGAAGCCTCGGCCGAATGGGTATCAGAAGACTTGGCCAAATCAGACCGTCCAGAGCTGGCGACTGCTGGCAGGGTCGTGTCGGGCGGAAGGGGTCTGAAGTCTAAGGCCGACTTTGACAAAATTATGGAGCCACTTGCGGACTCGATCGGTGCCGCCATTGGCGCCTCCCGTGCTGCCGTAGATAGTGGCTATGCGGACAACAGTCTGCAGGTCGGCCAGACCGGCAAAGTCGTCGCGCCCCAGCTATACATGGCCGTGGGTATCTCCGGCGCAATCCAACATCTGGCCGGTATGAAGGATAGCAAGGTGATTGCAGCAATCAACAAAGATGCCGATGCGCCGATATTCCAAGTGGCAGACGTGGGCCTGGTTGGCGACTTATTTGAAAAGGTCCCGGAGTTGACGGAAAAACTAAAGAGCACATAGTCTCAAAGTAAAACATAAATGTAACATTGGTCCGCGAGGACCTATTTTCTTCATTTCTATCGACTAGCAGCTAGCATTTCGCTCGTACATGTGAACTTTTCCCTTACCTTTCCAACCAGCAAACCTCGGTCTCTCTCCGCCTTGTCGATCTTCTTCCAATCCTCCCACTGGATGACTCGGCATTTCTCCTTGTCAACCTCAGTGCGCAATCCCTCCCAACCATGGCCTTCCCCGAAGTTGAGGAATTTGGCTCCAGCAGCCCAATCAGCTGCGATAGCGTCGCCGGTCGAGAATGCATCTTCCATCGTTGATGCGATAACGCCTGTAGGTCCTCTCTTCACCCATCCAGCGCAGTATGCCCCAGGTAAAACAGCTGTTCGTCCATTACCCTCTGCATCATCCCGGGCAGCTTGTAGAACACGGCCATCCCCATCATTCTGAATTACGCCCTTTTTATCGTCGAAAAGTATCCCAGCTTCAGCAAAACCGGGCAATGCGACCGATTTGTAGCCAATCGAACGAAACACTACCGACGATGGAATTTGTAATTTCTCGCCGAGGCTTTGGACATTCGACATAGGATCGGAAGGTGACAAAAGAGAAGTTCGTTCGAATGTTGTGCTCTGCACCCTACCCTCTGACGTGCCTCTGAATTCGGTAGGCGATAGACAGAAGTCCAGCGACCATGACTTCGTTGAATCCTGGGGTTGAACGTTGGAGCCCTTTATTAAAAGCCCCAACAGCCGCTGTCGGGCTCGAGGCAACTGAGAGATATCCTCTACATAGCTGCCAACATCGACTGGGTGGAGCGAGACCGTGGGCAATTTCGTCAGCTCTCGCGCTTCCTTGATAGTGAAAGCGACCTAGAAGCAGGTTAGCCACGCACGGTGGTAAAAAAAAAAAAAGGCTCGAGGGAACACACCTGCATCGGGCCTCTCCTGCCCACTACATGCACCCGCTTAATGCGGCTTTTAGACAGCGTTTCTATGGCGGCTTCGGTAATATCCGACGTTCGCAGCGCGTCCGGGTCCTTGAGCATGATCCTCGCAACATCCAATGCAACGTTGCCTTGACCGATGATGACTGCCTCGTCGCCCTGCGACAGATCCGGATCTAAGCCGGCGAACTCGGGCAGGCCATTGTACCAGCCGACGAATTCGCGCGCCGAGTAGATGCCCCGCAGTTCAGACTCGCCGGGAATCCCTAGCTTCCTGTCCTTCGAGGCGCCGTATGCGAACACCACAGCGTCGTAATGACGCATCATAGACGCAAGCGGGATCGTGCATCCGTGGAAATGATCGCCCTGGTTGCCAATAGCCACATTACCAATGAAGGTAAAATTCGGCGAGCTAGCGACCTCCTCAAACTTATCTTGACAGTTCTGGAGGCCCCTAGTTAGCCGATCGTCGTCTCATTACACCGTAGAACGGCGACGTTGTGGTATGCTGTATCTCTCGCACCTTGACTTCGGGATGGTCCGGCGCAACTCCGAACCGGACTAAACCAAAAGGCACTGGCAAAGCCTCGAACATGTCTACTTTGGCCTGCGGTATCCTTGACATGGTCCTGTATGCCGTGTAGAATCCAGCGGGGCCAGATCCAACAATGGCCATGCGGAACAGCCGCTGATTGCGGTTCGCCGTGGCATACGAGCGCCGAGTTATAATAGATTCCAGCGCCGAATTTGTGAGCCGGAAACCTCTCCCGGTGACTTTACTTACCCAAGCCCTGCAAAGCCATGATCTGCTAAGAAGTGTCATCATCACTCCGAAGCAGCCTAAAAATAAAAATAAAAAAAGAGACCAAATAAACTAAATCGAGATGGGGTTTTGAGGAGGCACTAATACTTTGCATCTCACCTCAATCTGATAATTAGGCTGGGATGATCAAGTTCGCTATTCGTTCAACCACGTAAAGTCAGGTTAGGCTGGATTAGGATAGGGCCCCAAATCGGGACTCATCGGGGTTTCCAATCACCAATACAGTTCTTGCACCGTATCCCCATTGCCACAACTCCCACACCGCATGCATGGCTCACGAGTAATACGCATAATTCGGAATTGGGAGACACGATAATGTCTTCTGTGTTGCATGTTGTGCCGGTCATCAAACAAATTAATTTCGGCCACGGTTATCGGTTCTCTCCAATCCAATTCCTTCAATTGGTCTTTGTAATAATAGGTGGGTGATACAGGAAGGAAAGAAATGAGGAGTAGCGATGAAGTCATCGGGGGGTGTCTACACTAGCCTAGGTTAGGCCCTATCCCACTAACTATCCTATAATTAGCACAGTACCTGCATAGGGCCAGAATGGCAGCATGTTGCTATGGAGACCGCACCCAACCTGATTGGGACAATGTCTACATTGCAGGACAGCCGCGGCTGACAATGCAAACCTGCCGCCGCCATTCGCTCGCTTTTTCTTATAACCTAAGCAGTTTCACATTCCCAAGCCAGAACATTGAGAGCATTCCATCCCGCCCCATCTCTCTTCCTCCCGTGAATACCATCCACCCCATCCACCTGCGCCCGAGGAGGCCATTCGCAGATATGGGGGCACAGCAACCGTACATGTACGATGCGGTCGGTGCCGACTCGCGGTTGCCGGAGAAGGGATTCGACCCCAAGGCCGTGACGAGGGCGAGCTGGGAAGTAAAGGCCAAGAAGCCCAAGAAGAAAGGCCCTCTCGTATCCTTCAACCGACACCCCGAGTAAGTCCCCTCAGTCCTCCACGCCACGTAGGGTATGGTCTCGGTGCTTAAAAGCTGACATATATGCTGTGGTAGCGCTCAGGCGGTGCCCACCGGCCGCACATACAATTTCCGGCCCATGAGCGATATCACGAAGTCGTTGATTAAATGGACGAGATATCTTCAACTCGTCTTGCGTGCCTTCGAGCTGGTCGCGGGTGCTGGGCTCCTCACTCTCATGATTCTCATCTCCAATGTGCCGGCACTTGTAGCTTGGATCTTACGTATCGCAGTATGGTCACCTTAACTGCTATATTTCTCAATGCGTTGAAGACTAATTCAGTTCACAGCCTAGTGTTATTGTCGTCTGTAGTACTTACGCTATCTACCATCTTGCCAGGCCCGCGCGAGCAAGACCACCAGCTTCCTCGGCTGCGTACCAGTTGTTCGCCGGTATCACTGACTTGGCTATCTTGCCATTCTATGCTTTCGGGACCATTACGGTGATGAACGAAAGCAGTAGCTGGGAGACGATCCTAGATGACAAGGCTCTACTCCCGGCGCTCATCGAGGCCGAGCACTACGCGCTTCTCACCGGGATCGGCTTACACGCCTTGTCACTCAGCATATCCGTCTACTTAGGTCTGATGTTCAAACGCATCGCCAACATGCCACCGGACATGAACCCTCTAGAGAGTAACTTGACGTCACGCGCACACAAGCGCAACAAGTCGTCGGTAGGGAGCAGCTATACCACGCTGTCGGAGAACAGCAAACGTCTGTCGACGCCTCTCGAGGGACACCGCCGCTCCGGGGCGCCGTACGAGGACCTGTCGAGGCCGCCGAGCATCCCGTTCATGCACACGCGGAGCAACTCCCAGGACTCCCTCGCCTCGTCGTCGAAGCGCGACTCCCGCGTCGACCTGCCCAGCCGGCAATACCAGATCACGCCGGGCAACTCGCCCCGCAACAGCGGCAGCGCCGCCGCCGTCGTGTCCAGCGCCGACCAGAAGCGCAAGTCGAATCCCAGGCTGGCGCAGCGGGGCAGCTACGTCGAGATCCCATTCCCCTCGCCCAGCTCCCCGGCGCCGTCCTCGCCCGAGCGGGACAGCCACCGCGCGGGACGGCCCGCCGCGGCGAACCCGTCGCCGACGCGCGTCGGCAAGTTCACCGAGGCCTGGTACGCGTCCGAGTCGCTCATCAACCGCACGCAGCAGCGGCAGCGCGTCATCAACGCGAGCGAGCGGGCGGCCGCGGAGCGGAGCAAGGCGTACGAGGCGCTCAGCCGGCGGTACGACGACTCCGATTCCGAGCGGGAGAACGCGATGCGCCCCGACGTCGCCGACGAAGACGGCGACATCTCCGAGCTCGAGGACGACGACTACGACGGCCCCATCGACGTCATGAAGAGCATGACCCCGGACCCGCTGCGCATGAACCCCCAGCCGCCGAGGAAGACGACGGCGGCGACGCCCTTCGCGGAGGTGAGCGCGAACCGCCGCAGCGTGAGCGGCAGCCGGGACGTCGCGGACGCGGACGCGGCCCCCGGGTCCGGCCCCGGCGCGCCGGCCGACGATCCTCGGCGCCTGGAGGCGCAGCCAGGCGGGCGGGGGCGGGGGGGGAACAGGAGCTCGTCGATCCAGCCCGACGACCAGTTCTACTCGAAGCCGTACGGCGAGCTGAAGAGCTCCACGCCGCCCATCATGTACGGCGGGGAGCGGAGGGAGGCCGACGGTGGCGGCGGCGGCGGCGGCGGTGGTGGTGGTCGCCAGGTCTCGTCCGGAAACGACTACGACCTGGGCAGCGCCGCGAACGCCGGGTACCGCCGCAAGATCAGCGGCCGCGCGGCGGAGGAGGGCATGGCCGGCCCGACATCGAGGTACTCGCGCTATAGCGTCGTGAACGAATAAGTGAGGGAGACTTTGCCTCCCACGGCAAGGAAAAGTGCGCGTGGGAGGGACGAGCGAAGATTTTATGTTACTTTTTTTTTTTTTTGGTTTTATGATTCCCAGTCGTGTTCCATGTTAGGGCGTTTTTTGTTTTGTTTTTTTTAAACCCCCCTTCTAGTTGATTCCTGGTCTGGTTTTGGGCATGTGGGATGATATTGGATGTGGTATGGATGATGGATGGATGGATGAATGTCGTCGTACTCGTGGTACTGGCTGGTCGGTACGGAGCACAGGGGGAGGAAGGATTGGATGACTGATGGACTACGATGTATTCCCACAGATAATCAAACAACGAATGTGGTGATTCGAAAATGGTCGAGATATGTATGGCCTGCTAAAAAAATTCCAAATTCCAAATTCTATGAGTGATTAAAAAATTGATACCGTACGTGCTCTATAACCCCGTGGATCTCATAATGCATTTATGCTTCGCTATGCCATGTCATGTCATGCCATCTATCATCTACCTTTCTTTCCCCCTCCATCTACAAGATGTCCAGAGTCCCCAACTCACGCCCGAGAGTATCGGGTCATTTCTATCTATCTACGACTCCTTCTCCTTGCCACAGAAGAGCCAGAAGACGGTAATGGCAAGCTTCAGCGCGGCGACGAGCCACAGACTGTTCTGCACGAGGCCGGTGGCCTTAGAGATGAAGCCGCCGGCGATGGCGCCGACGAGGGTGAGGGTGAAGGCGACGGCGCGCTTGTTGCGCTTGGGGTTCTGGGCGAAGGGGGCGAAGATGTTGGGGTCGCTGACGAGGTCGCAGAGCAGGGTGGTGATGACGACGGTAGGGACCTCGGCGACACCGAGGCCGCGGCTGTTGACGATCTGGCCGGCGGCCTGGAACGAGAGCAGCGCGATGGGCGCCAGCTCCCGGAAGTCCACGTCCGCCGGGTCCCGCCGCGACGGGTACCGCCCGTCGATCAGGCCCCCCTGGATCAGGCCCGCCGCCAGCGACACGAAGATGGTCTGCGCCAGGAACGAGATGAACACGGTGCGCCGCTGCCGCCCGCGCCCGATCAGCCCGTGGAACCGCGAGAACGACACGCACCCGACCACGAACGAGCCGATGGACGTCACTGGGTTCATCGCTGTCAGCTCAGGGGCCTCACTTAATTAATCCCTTACTCTGTCTCCCTCTCTCTCTCTCTCTCTCTCCTCACCCCCACTCTCCACACCCCCTTCCCCTTCTTGCGTCTTATATAGCTGTCTGTGCTCCAGTCCCCCCCCCCTTCCTCTTCCTCCTTGTATAAGAGCAAGTGAAGGCTGGATTCTTGACGCCGGCCTTCCTTCCGAGAAATTGAAAGTATTCACTTACAAGAGCGAGCCCATCCATAGGGCCTATTATTCTGCCCCGACGTACCCAGCGCCACGAAAACGGTGTTTCCTGGATAATTGCGTCAGAGGTCATTTCTTTCATCCGTGGGTTTCATCACCCCTCCTTAAGCCTGATGTTTCGCCAGGGGCAACTCACCAGTCTGCATTGACACGAAAGTGCCGTACGCTGGAGAAACGTTAGCCAGACATTCTGAGGGATTTTTTTTTTTCTTTCGTTTTTTGCTTGGAGGCCACATACCGTTATACAATGTGCCATCTGTGAGTCCGGTGACGAAGCAGCAGACGAGCAGAGGCAAGTAAACGAAGCGTGGGTCGAGGTCCTCAGAAAACCTGCTGAGAAAACTAGACCCGGCGTTTGGTTTGGCGAGTTGCTCGGACGAACTGTTGTCGCCGACATTTGGCGGTGCAGCCTTCTCTTCGTCCAACAACATTGTAAGTGGGCTGATGTGAATGGACAATGATTAATGTGGCGGGTGCGTTTAGAAGTTGATAATTGGACTGGAACGCAAGTTGAATGGCTGGCTGAGGATCCGGAGGTCAATCGATTAAGGGGGGGGGTAGCAGGGAATTATTAGCTAACCCATCGTTTCTTCCTTTCTTTTTTTTTTAATTTTTTTTTTTTTTTTGGTTTCCTGGGCAAAAAAAAAAGGGGATGCGCCGAGCCGGGAGGAAATGAAGCGGCTGATGGGATAGTCGCGTGATCTGCGCCAGGACCAAGCCGAGAGGCTAGTAGTTTTTTCTTACTATCGATTCGTGGATACTCGGTATATCTATTCGGGAGAGAGGCCGGGAGATGAGCATCCTTGACGAGTTGCTGTTACGCGAGCTGTACATTACATTGTTGATCTGGGCATGTATATGTGACCCGTATAAGTGTATGTGTGTATATATGTGTATGTGTGTATATGTGTGTGTGTGTGTGTGCCTGTATGTGTGCCTGTATGTGTGTGTATGTATGTATGTATGTATGTATGTGTAATGTTAGTGCGCGTGTTGCGGACGTGCCTGCAAATGCCTCACCGTGAAGGAAACTGTACGCTACTTGGTTAATGTAACGCCAGTTGAGTAACGTGAAGCACGGTATGTTATGCGTAAAAAAATGTCTGGTTAGACGGAAATTACCAGATGGGGACGCCATTTGAACTGCAGCCAAGGGTTCTAGCGTGTCTAAGCCGGCTACACTAGGTACTATCTAAGTGATGGTATCAGTAGCGTTATGGTATTAGTAGGTGGGTAAGAGGGTCTTATCCACCTACCAAGCCCGTTACCAAGACTGTCCGGGATATTTCTCCTACACAACACGTTCTCTCCCCCGTCTCCCCTGTCTCCCCCGTCTCCCCTAACCCCTAACCCAACCCAACCCCCCCAGGCACCGTTGGTGTAGCGCGGATAAGATCTCAGAAACCCTGAGATATCCTCCCACCACACCAGCTCCTCCGTGCCCGATCGTAGAGCCTCTTCGCCAGGCCCCCCCCCTATCGCCAATGCCGCACCCTACAGCGGCCCGCTGGCCCGGTCCGGATCCGGTACTCCGAGGAGCTGCCGAGATAATCGACCAGCGCCCACTCGTGCTTGGCTAACAGTAATTCCTCTAGCGAACATGTTACGCGAGACAACTTCGGCGGTTTCGGTTGATAAGGGTGGCTTGGCCCCATGCGATGACCTTGCCCGTCCACCGGGACGTGCGCAAGTTATAGACGTCCGAGGTCGTCGTTACGACGATCGTCGCGTGCCCAGACACAGGGGGCCACCCTTGAAATATATCTATCTCAGGAAGAAGACGGCGAGAAGAACTATAGCCATGGCAATGACGTTGTCGACTCTCCCTCTCTTTCCCTTTTCTCCCCCGGGCATAGGCTAGCCCGCCATCATAACAAATAGATAGAAGCAGCGAGCTTGGTATGCAGCGGCCTTTGTGAGCTTTGCCGTTATTGTAACCACACACGTCCAGACGAGAGGCCGCCGACGCCGCCCAGACGCAGATCCTCTACCCGGAGGGAAACATGCCCATAGGTAAGTATGTAAGTATCTAAGTACACTATGTAAGTATGTGAGTTGGTAACATGATATGAGAGCCAGGTTTGCATCCAACTTACACCACATCCCCGACTGGGTTTTTTTTCCCGCTGTGAGGTGGGAATCATGGGCGAGACGCATCTGAACGTAACATGGTATCCATATCTATAGTGTAGCCTCTAGCTTGTCGTCGCAGCGCTTAGCCTTTTCGAACGCCAGCCACACGGTCCTAAAAGAGAAGAATGGCTTGAAATCTTCGGCAATGAACCTGTATGCCGAGTGTTTGCCAAGATGGCGGCGTCAGGATAATCCCTCCGTCGACAACGACTAGCCGTCGTGAGCGGTTCACCATGCATGCCAATGACCTACTATAAAGGACCGAACACTTGAGCCAGCTACCTATATACAGGTATCTTAGCTGCTTTGGGTGTTTGCGTGTCAACTCTGACAGCGGATCGATCATGCAGCCGTCTGCGGAGCCAAGCGGCCAGGGGCAAGGAAGCGGACTTTGTTTAAGAGCAGCGAGCTGTAAAGCAATATTGAGATGATGGGGGAGATATCCCGAGTGCCCGTGAGCGCCCCCATGAGAGTTTTCCCCCAGGTCGCGCTGAGGTCTCCCTGTAGATGGAAGGAAGGTCGTGGCCCTCTCTTTCCGAGGCGTCAATAAACAACTCGGTGGCGTTCAGGTACGCGGCTGTCATCAGCCTTGTTCCAACAAAACAAAGAAAACAAGCTTATCAAGCAAACAAGACGCACCCTTTCACGCCAAGCTTACACTATCACGAGTCATTCCAGTCTGCCGAGCCGCTCTTCGCATATTTTCCTTTCCAACCAGTTACGTCACGTAGACGCCATATGGAGAATCGAGGGTATCCGCAGCCTGGTGTCTCGTAACGAGAGCTGGGAAGTTTCTCCGACTTGGCCATGGCGGCATCCTGCAGGTCGATTCACGGTCACAGACTTGGTTCGGCGTCAGGGAACCAGTGTCTCTGCCCGGGAAGAGACGAGGCCCCCAGGAAACATGATCACTATGTCCTGCCAAGTGACAAGGTATGTTGATAGAGAGACGAAGTAGCATCCCTCTCCCCCAGCACGATAGAATCAGGCCTCATGACGCGGTGGCGATAGTGTGTAGTGTATGTCACCGGGGAGCTACCCCGGAACGATCGAGAGACGATGGATGTCGAGATGGACAGCATCGTGGCTGTGCCAACACCGGGTAGATCCGCTGCGATACGACTCAAGACATAAACGCACCCGAAAAGTCCAATTTAACGGTAGGTAGCACCGAAAACTTAGCCGGCCTGCACATCTGCTCAGGTCTACATACTCTGGCTTGAGTTTAGGCCAAGTGCCCGAAGGAGCGTCCACTCTCCGAAGAGAGCCCTAACAACTGGGCGCCTTCACCACACAAACTAACCATTTGTATCAACACCGAAACATGTCTGTTAGACCTAAAACGTATTGAGACACCGCTGCTTCACCGGTTCGTCGTAGCTATAACCACGTATCTTGTTCGTCTTTGGAAGGACAGAGATAGCATACGGAGGACGACGTCCGGTTGGCCTATTCCTTCGGAAACCGAATATCGGTGTGGATCGACGATAGATTTGCCAATAACAGTGCTTGCTAGACGCGCAGGGGATCGTGAACTTTTGGGGTTTTTTTTGTGAAAGCACCTTGGCGCGCGGTACTGATCTGCTGTTAGGTTGCGAGAATGCAGTCCGAGGGCCTCCGCGCCAAGTGAAGTGGCCCATGTTGACCGACGATTACAGTAAGAAGGAGATATCTGCGGGATGGGGATGAATACGACGAATGTCTCGGCAGGTGGCTATTATCTATGAGTGTCTCAGCGTTTGGGGCGAGATGAAATCTCGAGGATGGATATAAATACATGGTTGATCGAGGAATAAATCTCGAGTTCCTAAGCAACAACAGCCACAATTCCATCTTCAACCAACAACCTCCCTCTACTATCCCTTCGTTCTTCCGCCTTTATACTCTCTCCCAATCAGCAATGGCTCCTTCCGCTATCCCTTCGGACTCAGTGTCCCATCTCGAGCTTGAGTCCTCTGTCATCATCGAGACCACAGCGGCAGATGTCAGGCCCAGCCCACAATACGAGCCCTTCAAGCCTTCCCTTGAGCCCATCACTACTGAAATCGCCTCTGAAGACTCAACAGAGATCTCTTCACCATGTGAAGGTTTCCTAGACAGCCCTCGAACAGGTGTTCCTGAAAAGGAAGAGATGGCTGTCCAGTCAAACAAGTGGCTAACGCTCAATGATGTCGTTCCGAGCGTCAGCGAACCTATGTCCGGTGCTAAGAAACTACGAAAAATGATCTTTGAGACCAATGAACTCATTATCTGCCCTGGAGTTTATGATGGTCTATCAGCTAGAACAGCTATCGAGCTAGGATTTAATGCTATGTATATGGTACGTAATAGTATCCTTCCGTTTAGTTCTATGTCCGTGAAACGTTCTGCCGGCAGTTATCGGCTAATGCTTATTTTTTTTTTTTAGACTGGCGCAGGAACCACCGCCTCTCGTCTTGGTCAACCCGATCTAGCCATCGCCCAGCTTCATGAGATGCGTGAGAACGCCGAGATGATCGCCAACCTCGATCCCTTCGGCCCCCCCCTAATCGCTGATATGGATACTGGTTACGGAGGTGAGAAGCCCCATGAGCAAAGACGCCTCACTCACACACAAACATAAATAAAAGAATAACTCGACATGAAATTCATTGGCACGTCAATACTAACGAGCTTCTATAACAGGCCCCATCATGGCTGCTCGCACCGTCGAGCAATACATCCGCTCCGGCGTTGCAGGCGCCCACCTAGAAGACCAGGTGCTGATGAAGCGGTGTGGGCATCTCGGCGGAAAGAAGGTGGTGCCCGCGGACGAGTACATCGCGCGCATCCGCGCCGCCCACGGGGCCCGCGTGCGCCTGCAGTCGGATTTCGTGCTGATCGCGCGCACGGACGCGCTCCAGAGCCTCGGCTACGACGAGTGCATCCGGCGGCTGCGGATGGCGCGCGACGAGGGCGCGGACGTCGGCCTGCTCGAGGGCTTCTCGTCCAAGGAGCAGGCCGCCCAGGCCGTGAAGGACCTCGCGCCCTGGCCGCTGCTGCTCAACTCGGTCGAGAACGGCAAGAGCCCGCTCATCACCGTCGACGAGGCCCGCAAGATGGGCTTCCGCATCATGATCTTCAGCTTCGCCACCATCGCCCCGGCCTACATCGCCATCCGCGAGACCCTCCTGCGCCTCAAGAACCACGGCGTCGTCGGCACCCCCGCCGACATCACCCCCGTCAAGCTCTTCGAGGTCTGCGGCCTCAAACACAGCATGGCTGTGGATATGGACGCCGGCGGGGCCTCTTTCGCCGGCGACTTATAGAACTGACACAAACCTCGGCTAGTTTAGGTATTGATTTTCTTACGGGGTTAGCGGTGTATGGATGGTTTTTGGGCCTTTTCCTTTGTTTTTCCCCTGACGACATTGGCCTCAGGTGGCCGTCTACAGGACATATCAGGGGCAGATATGGATGGGTATATTTAGTTAGTTATGGTTTAGCTTTTTCATTTGTTTTTTTTTATGTCTTAAGCTTGATGGGCTGTACACATACCACATCATGTATCAAACCGACCTACAATGGCTGATATTATAACGACTAACATACTCTCTCTAAAAAGAATTCAAAAATATCTCAACCATTACAAACTATTCCTGACTCGTATTTATGTGCTTAGAAATCTGGCCAATTCTCTACACTTCGATTTGTTGTTGCCAATATTTTGGGGGAGTAATTACATATAATCGTCAAGAACCAATATTATCATAATTGTAACATTAGGGAAACACAACTACATATTCCTTTGTATAGAATAAATTAATATTATTGCCCTCAGTAGGGTTTAAATCACCGATTAGACGTTGTATTAAAAGTATGTTTTTTTTTCCCCCTCAGTTCAGGGATTCATCACTAAGATAGGAAATGGAATTTATTCTAAGCTCCCTTCTAATTTTTAGCCATAATTAGATATGGGCAGTGATTTCTTTTACTGTAAGGGGAGCCTATAAACCACCTACAGTACACCGACCCTCAGGAAATCATCAAAGTATCGGACCGGGATCCATTATACTTCAAACTCTGGTTATTTATCGTATCCTGCCTATATACGGCCAGGAGGCCCAAATTTCCAAGGAGGCTGGGCCGCACTGAATCCCCCAAATGTATGCAGAAGCAAGCCATAATACTTAGATCGTAACAAAAATCTGCAAATGTGGAATCAGGTACATACGTATTGTGGCGTACGCACATTTACTAACACGTTGGGTCTTGTTTCAAATTTCGATAGAGCTGGAGATCCAATACCAGTAATAGAGTATCATTCCATTCCACCGAAATCTGGCAATGTGACTAGATTTAGTCATCCCCTTGGGTACAACTTCATCAACTTTGTGACACATCACTTCCGAATTCTCTTGGGTGGATGATGCAATGGACATCCACGAGCGCTTTTTTCAGCGTCGACATGTAGTGACGTATTATCAGCCTATTTGCCGAGTCATTTGTGTGACTTTGACTCACGGTGTCTTCACGGTTAATGTGATACAGAGTGCTTTTGGTGTAAGAGCTCTCATAAGCCCGATCGCCAGGTATGCCCTATGATGGAATGGACACTGCAAGGGAGAAGTGTAAACATTGGCATGTTCCCATTCCCGCCACATACTGCGAGAAACCCCTGCGGGTAAACGCCTACCAGGACTAGATGCGATGATTAGTATATGCGCGCCGCGCTCGGCACATGCTTTCAAGCAATATTACTGGGCGAAGTATACTGCCTGAGCGGAAATTTCCCGAACGACTGGTTGGCCACTGGTTCCTGCCCAGTGTTGATGAGGCAGTATTATTCTTTGTATACGTTACACCCAGCCAGCCATGTAAGTCAGGTAGCCATAAATCAGATGTCGCATAATGAAAAAGCCGACGGGGTGGCGAACGCTAGATAAATGGGCCCGGAAGTTCAATCACTAGTCAGCTATCGGTATGTTTACATAGGACAATGTCAACTTCGCGGCTCCTCGCATGATCGTATTCGCATCCATGAGTCTCACAAAAAAAAAAAAAAAAAAGAGGTGAGGATAACACGTGTGCAAGACTTGCCTGCCGTTAGTACGATCGGGATGGGGCCGGATCAACACCCGATCCTTATGACTACCCCGCGTAAAGGCATCCCGTGCCAGGAATGGGTTGGCCGTTGCGGGAATTATTGGGACTGTCCCGGGTAGAACCGCTAATTCGATGTTGAGGCATCGGTATGCGCTCGTGAACCGCATATTTTAGCTGGGTTATTATTAATACTAACCGGGAACCTCCAAATGTCGATTTCTCGAGGGGCAGCTAGTTGATGCATGGACCAGGGTTTACCAACAAAGCCGGACGAGGGATATACTATAATGTCGTCGAGGGCTAGTAGCATGCTGTGTCTAATGCCGCCAAGAATCTTGGAAGTTGTATTGGCATTGCTGTTCCTTCATTCGCCGAGAGGCGCGGCACACCTCATTTTGTCAGGGCAAGATAAGAATCACGCCGAACTCACTAACGTTTTTTCTAACACGCCAAGTACTGGCCCGTGGTTGTATGTCGGAACCGACACCAAACAGGAACTAGGCCGCATGAACGACACTCTATCGCGATACGTGTATGAGGCTGGGCGCCATGGCATCCGACGCCGGCGATTCTATGGGTGAGGTGCTACGTATATTTAGCACGGATAGGGCCTCATCGAGTCCTCGGCAGTCACCATATGTCCCCCAAGATAAGAAAGGTCAATTTACCATCAATACACGAAACTGGTACGGCGCAAACCCCCCCGACTGGTAGCTGGCGGCAGGTATGATGGCCCGGCAGGCAACGTGATCAAGATAACATGGATTAAAAATTGTTGAGAATCGCCCAACGTTGCCTATATCGTGCTCTGGATGCCACGTGTACTCGCTACCGAGTTTAATGGATTGATAGATAGGTGCCCTGATGGTGTGATGAATAGGCGAGGATCGGGAAGCAAAGAATAATACCTTGGAAGAAATACCGTAATCTACGGTTTCTATTTCTGGAGCGGATGAGGTTCTTGGTCGTTTATAAGCCAAGGTACGGTTAATTAGCTGGTATGGTACAACTCTTTCGCGCACGGTGCCGTTGTTCATAAACCATTTGAGGTTGGATGCTGGGCTAAGTGTTTGGTGACCGATGATGAAAAAGGTTATGGTCACATTAGATGCTGTTGATGTTGCTGTTGTTGTTGATGTTGATGTTGCTGCCGCTGTTGTTGCAATTAACAAAATCCAAGATCAACCTCACTAAGAGCATATGATCATCCTGAGCTGGAATAACATTCTACTTATATCCGGAAATCAATATAGAGGATTCAATACCAAGGCTGTACTAATCTTGCTGTATCATCCTTATATTTGAGGGAGGTATCCAGTGTAGCCTTTGTAAAATGGAGTTCTCAAGCTCGTATACGTCTCATTTCTATATCTTCACGTTGCATTATATGGCGAATGCGACCCGGGGGACTTTATACACAGAAACCCTTAAGCTGAAGCCGGGCTGCCTGGTTTGCCCATCAGGTTTTACTAGAGCGAGCACGAGATATCCTAGAACGGCGGGAGGAGGTATACTACCTAGGTGAACGGTCATGAACACAAGGCACGGGGTTAAGATACGGCAAGCACAGTCGAGCCCGAAACCAGTATACGCAAAGGCATATTACATCTGATACCCCCTGAGAGGCTGGGACATCCTGTACCCTAACAGTAGATAGCCCCTCGACATTAAAGACTCTCTCTCTCTCTCTCACACACACACACGCACACAGTTGGTGCAGGCGATTCTTAGCTCGTCGGTGTTTCGCGTAGGACGGGCTGTAAGTTCATACATTGTTACGGACTGGGGGAAGGATTGACAATCGTGGCAGGCTGGCTGTAAATAATATCAAATCAACAGCAGTTGCTCCGCAGCGATACCCTACAACCTAGATGTCGATGTAGCCATTTTAACGTAGCTATAATATCTGGTTGTTCCCGTCTTGGGTAGAGAGCGTAGTCATTAGATGAAGTACAAACATCGTAAGGTGGTGGGATCATATAATAGACATTAAACATTAATTAGCACAAGATAATCCCCCCAACGCATCACCAACCACACGCAACCAAACCC
Source organism: Rosellinia necatrix (assembly GCA_021209875.1). Classification (NCBI taxonomy): domain Eukaryota; kingdom Fungi; phylum Ascomycota; class Sordariomycetes; order Xylariales; family Xylariaceae; genus Rosellinia; species Rosellinia necatrix. Next base: position 4,225,443 of record JAGYVD010000001.1, on the reverse strand, counting down.
CCTTAGGGCTCCCCAAGCTCAGCAACCCACGCGCGCAAGTCGCCCACCAGGGCCTCCGCAAGCGCGACATCCACGATCCCGTCCTGCCATGTGACGGTGACGTAGACCCCGCGTCCGGCGACGCCGGCGACGTTGACGCAGATCGCGGCGCCGGTGGCGTTCGCGCCCTGCGTGAAGACGGCGCGGTCGATGAACCATCGACCCCCGTCGTCGTCGTCGTCGTCCTCCTCCTCCTCCCCCGGAATCTCGACGGCGAGACTGCCCAGGTTCGACAGCTCCCAGGAGCAATCCCGCGGCGCCCCGAACCGGGTGCAGAAGAAGGCGTGCCAGTCCCCGACGAGGCCGGAGAGGGCCGTAATGTCGTCGCGCGGCAGCGAGGCCGCCTTGGCGCGCAGCCGGGCCGTCATGTCCCTTGCGAATGCCCAGAGCGTCGCATCCTTCTCATCTTCATCGTTGTGCCGCCGCCGCTGCCGTTGTTGTTGTTGTTGTAGGGCCTCGACAACGCCCCGGTCGTGTCCGCACGCCAGGTTCGTGATGAGACAGTGGATGGTCTCGCCGGGCGTGAACGCCCCCCCCCGTTGTTGTCTCCCCCCCGGCGGTGCGCGTAGCCCGCGAGCGAGATGGGCGTCGTCGACCGCAGCGGCCGGCCCCCCGACCACCAGCCGCCCCAGCGAGCGCGCCACGAGCGCGTGCAGGAGGCCCGTCAGGCTGGCCCCGTGGCGCCGGCACCGCGTCAGGACGCGTGCCAGCCGCACCTCGCCGTCGCCATCGCCATCGCCATCGCCATCGCCGCCGCACAGCGCCGTCACCGCGCGGACGTGCGTCCGCGGGTTCGATCCGTCGACCGGCGCCCCCGTCCACGGCACGTCGGCGGCCGCGGCGGGCTCGAGGCCCAGGAGCCGCCCGAGCGCCCGCGGCACGAGCAGCGGGTACAGCACCTCGGCCCAGACCGTGCGCGCGACGAACACCCACGACGCGCTGAGGGGCACCAGCGCGTCCAGCGCCGGTGGGAGCGCCGGCAGCGGCGCTGGGAGGTGCAGGATGTGGTCTTGCAGGACGACGTCGGGCGCCGGGCCACTGTGGCGCCTGTTCAGCGCCCGCCGCAGGTCGGCGTGGAAGATGTACGCGCTCTTCCCGTCCGCGTAGGCGTGGTGGAAGCAGAAGGATACGTCCAACGACAACAACGACGCGTCCTCGTCCTCGTCCTCGTCCTCGTGGTGCTCTCCGGACCGGAGCGCGCCAAGTTGCCCCGGGTCGTGGTGGACGACGATCTTCCAGCCCGGCTTGCCCGCGAGGTCCTCCCAGAGCATCTCGTGGTGTCTCTCGAGGGAGCGGAGCAGGCGGTCCTCATAGGCGGCCGTCGTCGTCATTGTCGTCGTCGTCCCCCCTTGTCCGTCGCCACCACCCCCGGCCTGCGCGTCCAGCGGGGACGCGGCGAGCTCCTTCCACTCGATCATGCGCCGCATGTCGATCGTCCTGAGCCGCACGAAGGCCGGTTCCTTGATGTCCTCCCCGGCGATCCCGACGCGCAGCATTGCTTGCCCGAGGATCACGGCCGCGAGCGCGCGCTCGACCGCGTCGTGCAGCGACAACAATGGCGACGACGACGATGGCCGCCGCCGCAGGTGCGCTGTTGGTACCTTGTACCGACATGTCACGATGACGGCACGCAGGATGCCCAGACTGTGGCGGGCGGTATTGAACTTCGCACTGCGGACGGCTGTGTGTTAGTTTTTTTTCAAGTCTGAGAATATATCGAGTATACTTTAGGCGGTTTATGAAACATTTGAAGTGAAATATGAGACGGAGGGATTTGGTTGGTGGCTTACTGCGTGCCTACAGGCCGCACAATGTTGTCAATTGGCGACGACATCGTGTATGTATGTATTATGTAGTTATGCTGTTTATACTCAAAGGCGCTGATTAGTGTTCGGCGCCTGGCTCAATTGACCTATCAATTGACTTCCCCGAACGATAATCTCCTGCGGAGAGCCATTGGTTTGAAAGCCATCCCGGCGAAGCTATCCAAACATTTACTTGCGGATCAGAGTGTTTTCCTGTTGCCTAGAGGTGTAATTAGTATAATTAGTATTCCGCATATGTGGAGCTTCCGGCACCATCGGCATCGGGAGGCCTCTTGACGATGTCGGACCATACCATGTCCATATGAGACAGACAACAGGATCATAACTCATAAACGGGCGACTTGATTGTAATGTTTTTGTTTCATATTGACGCCTCAAGCCGTTGTATGTGACGATGACAATGACCCTTATTAGGCTGACCTTGATCATGAATCTGATAGCAATCCCTTGCTTCGCGATTCGACTCATAACTACATATTATCTGTATGCTGTTTAGCACGTACCCATGACATATGACATAGCGAACTAGGTGCGTATCATAGGGACCCCCTGCCTGTTGCGACGATGTAGGTACCATCAAATCTCCGGCTTTGAAACCCAGTCACCAGAATCCGCAGAGCGAACATCAAAACACCCCATGCATTGAACAATGCATCAACCCAAACTCCAGACACCTATCGAAGAAAACCGCGCTGCAATGTCATCGGGGCCGCGTGAGCTTCGGCGTGCTCTCCCCGAGGTAAAGCATTCGTTTATACAGAGGACAACCGCTCGGCCTACTGCTGTGGATGGTATGCGGGCTGTGGCGGCGGCATTTGCATGCCGGGCTGGGCCTGGTAACCCTGCGTGACGGGTTGCGCCCCCCTGTCGGATCTTGACTTCGTTGTCCTGCTGGATGAGCGCGCAGCACGAGCACCAGAACGACACGCAACAGTCGCCGCACCCACTGCCCTTGATGCCGTACCGTTCGCGGATCTCGCCACGCTTGATCATGGCATAGCTGTGCCATCAAAGTCAGTCACGTCGCCATTCGGCTGGGGTAGCCCCCAAAACATCGCTTGCTGATGCGATCATATATGATGATGATAAGGGGGATAAGTAAGGGGGATAAGTTGGGGGGGACTAGAGATGGGTGAGGAACTTACATCCAGCCACAGCCCGTGAAACAGGTGAGCGCACCGTGGATGAGACAATCCGAGTTGAGCATATCGGCGCTCTGCATCGAGGGGTCGCGCATGCGCTCCGAGGTCTGGCCTAAGAGGATACATGGCAGGCACCAGCCCAGCAGACACGACGAGCAAGGCCCGCAGCTGCAAATGCCGGTCTGCCACTCACCCGCGTCTTTCTCCAAGTGTCCATGCGACTGCTGGTTCGCCGTCATAGCTGCCGGCTGTGCGTAAGGCTGCTGCTGTTGCTCTTGCTGCTGCTGCTGCTGCTGCTGGCCATACACGCCTTCCTCTTGGGCGCTCTTCTCTGGCGGGGACATTTTCGAGAGGGGGAGAAGGGGAGGCGACTAGGGAGAGATCGTGCTTCGATTGGCAGGTTAGCCCTCGAACAGTAACGATTATGGATCCAGGAGCAAAACTATCGAAAACAAAGAATTCGGGTGAGAGTCGCAAGACAAAAGAACCAAGGCGGCAACACAGTGGGCTACCAAAAGTCTAAGTGCTGACACACGGGATGATGTTCTGATCGAAGGTCTGATTCGGTGAGATACAGAGGGATAAAAAGTAAAGATTAAATAGAATGACTAGTTAAGAATAAAATAAAACAACAAAATAAAAATAAAAATAAAGACCAGGCCAGGCCAGGCCAAGAGGGTGAGATTCAGAAGGTACAACAAGTGTGCGCATTGGTCCTGCCCCCGACAGTGATGGTCGCACAGCCGGTAAGACGATCTGCAGGGAGTTGCGCTGTTCTGACGCCATCCCAGCCTTTGGAAACACAGTCTCATTTCTGTGGGCGAAATGAGAAGCGAGTTACAAACCTACTTCGGTCGCCGATCGTACTCGCTCGGGTCGCATCAGACGGTAGTATTGGACGGTAGCATTGGATGGGTAGTAGTGCTTCGAGGCCCAGCTGATGATCAGGTATCTGAAGCCTTGAGTAACTAGCGCATTGCAAACGCTGTAGCGTACCGACTTTGTAACCCGGCCGTTGGCTCAATCTGTACAAACAAAACAATGATGCCCTCTTAGTGTTGGCTGCATGTTATCTGGGCTTAGGCGTTTCTGCCTAGCACCGACTGCCACGCCGGCTACCAATCCACTGGGTCTGAGGTATCACATACACTACACTACATACATACACTATATGCCGATCAGTACGGTACCTAGTTAGTTAACCAGTTATAACTTATAGGTATATATATCAGGTAGACATTCCTCATGTGATCCAGGCGAAAATAGAGTTAACTTAGACAGAGACCTAACTATACTACTAAAAAGTACGGAGTACAGCATGTACATAACATATGTAGCCATGAACTGATACCTACGTCTGCACAGCCCTGTCGTGGATTGTCGCCGCATAGGCCCGCATTCGATGGCCAACGAAAATGGCCGAAGGAAGTATAAACATGCGACATCCCCAACGAATATAGAATTAATTGGCTGCAAGCAGACAAACATATGCTGCAGATAAAATACATGCGTAGAAATATAGTAGTTCATCTGTACTTGGCCTTGTGCGTAGGTATGTTTCGGCGGTGATATCATGTTATTATTGTTTTTTTTTTTTTGAGCCCCTATTTGATCTTCGCTCTCGACCCCTCCCTTGTCAGGGACTCCACGGCAGGATCTAAGACCCTACTGTGGGGCAATACCTACTGTGGTTAGGGTCAATCTTGGGATGGGTCCTAAAACTTTGGTATTCCCTCCCGTCCCCTATGCATTTATCAAAGCGCAAGAGAATCAATCAGTACCCAGTGGCCAAGTACCCATTATATAGTGTATTGGACTAGCTCACGAATAGCTTACCGGGATTATAGTCATACGAGCAGCTATGTACAAGTACTAACAGCTATGAGATACTTAAAAACCAGGTGCGTGGCGTTGCATCTTCACGTTGTGGGTTAGGTGGAATGATGCTCAAGTGTTGAAGTCTTCCAAAACGCGTGGCTGAATTTAAAAGGAGGGCCCAGGTAGTTATCGTGGGGCTGTGACGACGATTGGTATGCCCTCTCTCAGATCTATTATTAGCAGTAGTGTAGTTGGTTGGGACACCGTTTCGCCCCTTGCACCGGCTCAGCAGCGGATTGGTGGCGGAGCGGGCTGACTCATCAGTGCGAAGGGGAAGGGGGACGACGACGATGAACCATCCATCGATAGTTACCGCTCCGTGGACTGCCGTCGCGGCATCGTGTGGCCCTTACCGAGCGCCTAATTGGGACGGCACCTACCTCCCTACCATACCCGGGATAGGAGGCATGGATATCGAGCTGGGCCAGAGCGCCCCAGGTCCCAAGAAACGAGCTATAGGTAGTCAGCCGTGCGCTATCTACCTAGAGCTGAGCGTCGATCCAGAGAGCGGTCAGGAATGAGCTATGACAACGCACGAATTCACGCCTAGAAAGTATGCAGTTATGCGAGAATGCCATGTTCCCTTCCTAGGTAGCTCGAGAGGCGTTGCTATCAAACCGACGTGATGTGATGTGATGCCCTTCTAGCCTCCGTGCGCTCGTCCCGTCATACAGGCAAAACAACACTCCGCTGCGAAGTCCAGCCCAAGACCAATCATCACAAGCATCCGCAGATCCCCCCCCCAAGAACCCAACCCTTTCTTAGTCTTCTTCTTCTTCTTCTTCTTCTTCACGGAGCCGTGGTGGCGTTGGCGAGCGGCCAGTTGATGCCCTTGTCGGCGGCGCCGATGTTCCCCAGCCCGGCACAGCTGTACAGGCCGACCGGGTTGTTCTCCGTCGCGCGCATGTACTGGAGGTCGATGCACTCCTCTGCCCGCCCCCGGACTCACATTAGCCCACAGACGTTCTCATCTTCCACTCGATAAAAAAAAAAAAAAAAAAGGAATGTGGGGGAAGAGGGACGGGGGATTTCTTACGTGGGCTCGACAGCTGGAGCGCGATCCGCCCGTCGGCCATGACGTTCCACTTCTGCCCATCCGCGGTGTCGGAGCACTGCGTGACGGAGAGGTTGGCCATGTCCCTCCAGTTCGCTGTTTTTTTTCCCGGAGACGCGAGTCCCCCCATATGTCAGCAGTCGGCCTTCTTCTTTCTCCGTCGTCGTCGTCGAGACACTCGCGATTATAAGGAAGTAAAGGCGGGGCGCGGATTACTTACTCTTGGCCCCGGCGTCTATGCAGAGCGTGGTGCCCGCCAGCTGCACCTTGGTGTTCTCGCCGCCCTTGACGTACCACTGCTGCTCGGGCTTGCTCGCGGCCGTCTGGCTGTGCGGGGCGGGAAAGACATGTATGTGTTAGATTCCAGCCCGTCTCTCTTTCGCTAGCAAAAGGCACGGGGGATATGGGAGGGAAGAAGGGGATGGGAGGGAGGGGGGGACGCACACGACGAGGGTGCTGCCGCTGGTGCGGGCCTTGGGCACCACAACGAACTTGGTGTTCACCATCGACGTGATATACACGGTGCGGTAGCCCTCTGGTGCCTGGGCGAGGCCCGTTGCAGCGAAGGCGCACAAGAGAAGAGAGGTAGCCAGCATCTTTGCCTATGTTTTTTTTTTCTTCCTTCAACGATCTCGATGTTTGTCTTTCCGTAAGATTTTCGGGATGGCGATTTTTTAAAAACTGGGTTTCTCTTATTCTTTCTCTTTCGACGTCTTAGGTGTGGATCAAATCTCTGTCTCTGGGGAGGAAGAGGATGCGAGATTCTTTCATATGTACGGCGACAAGAGAGAGAGAGAGAGAGAGGGCGCGCCGGGTTCAATCGATCCTCCCCCGCAAGCTCTTAATTTACGGCAATGCCCGTTCGAGCCTGATATCACCAACCAATCTCGCCAGTTCGCCAATTTATTTAGACCTGCCTGCCCGGAGACTTTGACAACGCTCCCTACGCCTCTCGGAGGCAGGTGTACCATCCTTCCCCCTCTCACCCCTTATGATTTGGCCCCCCCCCTGAACGCAATCATTAAGCTGGTGAATCTGGGTGTTTTGCTCTACCTTCGTCGAGGTTGCCGGCAGATCTTGAGGGGAAGACATACACCAATGAGATTCGCGGCTATTTATATACACTATCTTTTTTAGGCCTTCCTTGTTGCGGATGTTTGTAGGTGCGGGTGATCATTTCATCTTCGGCTAATATGTTTCTGCGGCAGCCGTTGAATGTACCTCAACCCTCCCCCTTTCTCAATAACGATATCAATACTACGGCCGCTATAAGTGATATATTCTTGTAAACGAGGTAGGGGATATACTTCTTATGCTTCGGTCAAACATCGCTCCCCTTGACGGGTATTCAAACCGGGAACCAGGTCAGTGGCAACATAATTATACTATCATGACAACATTCAGAAGCACCAAGCTCTTTCAACGAAGCAAACGAATTTCTCATGTCTCGTTATCATAGTATTACATACTGCGAGCATTTGACTAACCGTGATAGACACTACTCGAATTAACTCTCTCGTTTTCTTCCCAAATTACCAATAAAACGTCTCCTACTCGGAACCGTCATTCTCCTTCACACAATTAGTACATCGAATTCGTGACCTTTAATTATAGCCACGTGGAGTCATCAAGGGATGTGGACGATTGTCCTTGCTGGTGGTGCTTCTTCGAAGACTCGAATTGCTCCAGGTTCATACCGGAAGGCGTACCGGAAGGCAAAACGTTGTATTGTCCCCCATGTGACGAATCCGACGAGCAACTTCCCGTCGTTTTGGTGACGCGGGCGATGCCTTTCGCATCGTTCCGAGTTGGTTTGCGGGCGGTACCGTAGGATGCAGTGGATAATGGCACCCTATCCCCCGAGACCGATCGGTGCTCCTCGGCCCTGTCGCGGTTAGCGTATACATGCGTACCATAGACCCCGGCGGCGGCGGCGGCTCCGGCAGCGAGATCACGTCCGAGGTTAGAACTCCGTCCAATATTCCATGCCCCCGGGCTAAGAGGGTGCTCCTCTAACGTCTGGCCTTCGTTATTATACTCCATAGGACCGGCAGCGATGGGCGTGTACGGAACGCTCTGCTCCTCTCTTCTATGAGTGAGTTCGGTTCCATCGCCCTTAAAATCGTAAGGCTGCAAGGGAGCATCAAGATTCCTTTGGCGCAATCCGCTCGCTCTCTCGTCTGTTGGTTTTTCGTTCGTGGCCCTCACATCTTTATTTATGTCTTTCTTCGAATGCTTGTGAGCAGCGTAACCGCCGACCGCAGTGGCACCAGCACCAGCAAGCACCCCTTTAGAGTGGGGGTTTCGCTCTTGCTGATTAGCATCGCTCATCTTAGCGGCGATGTTAGCATTATTGTTGATGAGAAACGCGTGCTGCTGGGAAGTGTCATTGTTCGTGGTGGCGTCCCGATCTCGTTTTGACGACTTAGGGCTCATCGGCTCCTTACTTCCATGCCCGGTTACGCCATTGTAGATGCCAGAGCTTATTGCGGTGTCGTATTGACCGTAGCGAGGCTTTTGGCGAGTAGTTGATTCCTTACTACCATGCCCGGTGACCCCATTGTAAATGCCAACGCCGAAAGGAATATCACCCCAGTAAGCTTCGTGGTGTTTGGTTTTAGGGCCCCCGCACGATCCGCTCTCGGCGTTGGTATTATGATCTGCATTGTTTTTGGCCAGAGTATTGTTGCTAGCATGTGTAGACTTTGGGCTGACGGGGATGTTTTCTGGCATGTCGGTTTGCGTCGCGTCGTCACGTCTGTTCGAATCCTTGTCATAAAGCGACTGTGAATCGGGCATAGCATTATGGGTGTAGTTTCCTTCCTGTGCAAAAGCGCTATCACGAGTCCCTACCCGGCTATAAGCCCCAGTCATGAGGCCCGGTTCGTGAGAGTCGTTACTATGACTGAAGGGTGAATCGTCGATGTGCGCGGCGGAACTACCAGTGCTGCGGTAACTGCGCTTTCCATCGTGGGTGAGGCTGCGCGGCGTCTCCTTATGCAACAGTGGTTGGCGTGATGAGTCTTGACGTGAGGATAAAGTAGGATCTGGACCACGGGCAAAGGGCGTCCCAACTACATAAGTGCCAGAGCCAGCCCAGTTATGGCTGCCAGAGTGTGCATTCTGTTCTGCGCTGCCGTTCCAGCCACGGGGATCCTGTCGTTTGTGCAGCTTGTTACGGCGTGCCTCTTGCGGCGGCTCCTCATTTAAGGGCGTGACGGGATAGGCGCCCGGGGCGTTCATGTCTGTCAGCGACGTCATGGCCGTGGATGTTGGAATATGTGGTATACGGTTGGGGGATGGCTTGTATTGATTGATTGATGATGTGTGAAGCTACCTTCAATACATAGGGATGCTTGTAGAATGCTAGACGGGCACTGACGGGGTTCCTCGTGTATGTTATGTATTCGTTTAGATTCCTTGTTACGAGTAGGTAGCGTCCACGGGTGCTACCTACCTAGTGTTATGTCATATCAGATAACATCATAGGTAAGTAGGTAGGTAGGTACCTGCAGTATTAAGGTTCATACCCGCATTGCGCAGAAGTAGCACGCCCAGGCAGTGGCTCGTCTCTAGGTACCTACCTGTCTATTCGGGATAAAGAACCTACTGTCTAGTAGGTTAAAAAAAAAAAACTTGAACGCAAGGCAAGGGGGAGAGAAGGTTGAAAGTCAATTGTGACATCAAAGACCTGTCGTCATTGCAACCCGACTGGCAAACAGGAGCCAAAGGCGTCTCGTTTGTCCTACTAGATCCTGAACCAAGGTAGTAAGAGTCTCGAATATCTCGGGTATGAGACATCCCATTGCCTATTTGGGAAATAACTGGGGTTTACGGCGCCGGTAGTTGGAGCACCAGATCGGAGCCATTTCGTCATCGGTGGATGGGATCTCCCAGGTGGGGCATCCGTGTCTGTCCGTGTAAATGAACTTTCGGAAAGTCGTCGACGTCAGTTAGTCGTGTGTCGGGTCCGAGAACAAACCTGGCATACCAAAGGTAAGTACCTAAAGTACCTACTTAAAACTTAGACGGCCAACCCGACTCACTGACCCGTGCACAACTTATTGAACCATGACATTGCATATAACTATAGGTGGGTACTTGCTACTTGAGACAATATTTATATTTCAGGAGCCTTGGCAATCGCCGTCTAACCCTTGCGGAAGGCGACTAGCCAAAGGACAGGTCAGTAGAGGATGGTGCTCAGTAATCAGTTTAATATTATAATATTTGATTCAATGTGTACCTAGCTACCTACTACCTAAGTAGAGTGGTCTGCGGGAGCTATTGGTAGAGCCGTCAACGCCTATGATTTCGCCATCGCTTGCCATCGTCTGTAAATGCTAATAAACGGCCCCGAACGCCACTGTAGCCTATTCTTTGAGGCCAAATAAGACCATGTGTTTCAAATCACCAGTACTGGCTGCAGAGCCATGAAACCGATCGTTGCTTGAGCCTATGGGATCGCGATAGGATGAAGAAATGTACCGGGTCCGCTTACCGAAGTATTTCGTCGGCGTCCATAGTCTCATACTCTCCATCAAGCCCAAATTCTTCGGTCAGCTCTCCTACTGTCCCTGTGGCCTGCCATTCCGGAAAATGCGCTTTGTAGCCCAGCGGTTCTGTCCATTTCTGGTTCGCTCTGCGCTTTCGCAGTCGGCGCTTGTGGCGTTTGCGTTGCCATACATCCATGTAAAGTTCATCAAGTTGTGTAAAGTCAGTGTTTGTTGCCCAGTCAGAAATCTCGGCCAACATGTCACCGAGCTCCTCGCCCATTCGGAAGGCGAGCGCCCTCCCTTTGCCTCCTGTGGCCCACTCATCTAACATGAATGGCATCGTGTATGGGAAATAAGGCTCATTGGGCGACCAGTCGCAAGGGACACTCGGCGTGCATATATAGTCCGGGCCAGCATACAGGAAACAAAATATACACTCCAAGATATACCATAGGAGACCGCAGATTGTGATGATGCCGAATTTGGTAAGCTTGAATGCCGGGGTCCTGCGATATAGCCTTGGTACTGAAATGAAGATTGGTGCGGTCTCCCCTGGCGATAGAGACGGCTGAGGGATAGGCTTTGCGTCGGATGCGGTTCCTGGGCGAGGCTTCACGTTTTTGTCACCATGGTGAGTAACCTTATCTTCTAGGCGTTCGATGCCCTTCTTAGCAGAGCGAATTCCGAGTAGCCCTGTCTGGAGCGATTTTCTCATTCTATCGTACGTTTCGAGCTCTCGCTCGTGATCTGACATCTCGGAAACTTTTACATCGGGATTGTTTTCAGCATGCAGAACAGCATTGTCAACTATTTGTTTGAGCTCCTCATCAACATCATGATCAGCAAGGATTGAATCTAGATTTTCCAACGTCGAGTCATCGATGTTATTGGCTCTTAAGATGGAAACTATATCTTCCCTGACGGTAGGGGGATTAGCAGTATTGATCAATGGTCGCCGTCGTCTAGATGAAGATCTAGAACGGCGAGCTGCTGTTGGCGCCGAGGAGGACCTTGGTCCTGGACGTTTCGTAGGTCTCGCTGGATCAGTCGTATACGGGTTCTTAATACGTTTTGTAGGAGACAAGCTCGAGTTTCGATCTTGTGTCGTTTGGGCCCCTTCTGGCGCAACAGGTTCTTCTAAGTCAGGTTTCATGCCTCCATCTTCTTTTTTAACGCGCACCGTAGCAGGTGTATCAACATAAGCACCGGTGACCCGAGGGGTCGGCTGTGTCAATGGGTCTATCTTTGGTGGTCGAGGGGTTTGCCCATCCACGGGTTCGGATGACACGGGTGATGGGGCCCTGATGGAGCCTTTCTCGGAGTAGTTGTCCAAAGGGGCAAAAAGATTAAGCTCAGCCGCAATACGATCTGTAGGATCAACCTCTGAAGCAGGCACGCTTGCTCGTTTGCCCCCGACAGAGTCGCTAGAGGGTATCCTTGTCAAATCAGCGAACTCGACCGTAGGCCTGTCCCTGAGGTTCTTAACCTCCAGGCTGCGGGCCCCTCCTTCTTGACGTAAGAGCGAACGGTTGGGCTTCCAGGACTCGGAAGGCTGGTTGATATCGGTCTTGGTGGTGGGGGCCTCTTTGTCCTGCTCCGTCCCCTTCGAATCCTCTCCGGGGCTTGAGCTGGTCGCTCGCGCGAGACGACGAAGTAAGTCGTGGGAATCGTTCCTAGCAAAATTCTCGCTTTTGCCCTCGTTATCCTGCATTCTGTCCCGGTCACCAACGCCATTTATCTTATCACTTGTCTTCTTAAAGACTACAATCGGAGTATCGCGAACTGGTTCGCCCCGATATTCCGAGTTCGAGTTATTCTTGGCAGCATTTTGTCGTTCTGTATTGAGACGGACCGCTCGGTTCTCGTATTGATTCTTGCCTGTTTCAGGCGATTTGGAGTGAAGTTCTGCGTTCCTAATCCTGATTTCGTCAAGACGGCTCGAAGCTACTGCCCGTTTAGATGAAGCCTCTATTTCTCGAGCCTTAATCTCCTGCAGCTTAGCGTTCGTCTGTATAACAATTGGGGCATCCTCAGGGAAGCTCGTTCCCGCTGCTTTGGCCTCTCTTTCTTGGATCTGGCTTAGTCTATCGTTGATCGGATGAGATTCTGGCATATCTGTCTGGCGACCCGAATTAGACCTTGATCTCCCAGTCGCAATGCGAGGACTTTGGGAAAATTGGAGGTCTTCAGCTGTAAAGTCTGCATCGAGATGCCAGTTCATGTTCTTTTCCGGCGATAAACCAATTGGTTGGAAGTTAGGGGAAAGCTGATCGTCGCTGGCAGATTCGTACTCAATTGAAGGTACAGGTATATCTGCACTGATCCCACTCGAATAGGCGCCTATTGCCGGCACTCTCTCCCCCAAGGCTGCATCTCCTTCCGTTGTCTCTGGCTTCCTTACGCCAGGACCCTGTGTATCCGGTAATTTCTGCTTGGCATTATCACCAGGGGCGCTATCAACAATGTCGTTGGCTAAGATGCGACCAATTCCTGAAACCATAGGGCTAGGGCGATTCTTAGCAAACAGCCCATTGAGAGCTCCGTTGCCGCCTGCCAGTTGATGGTTGCGGTCGAAGCGCTGAAGCTGCTTGGCGAGGTCGCTAGTGTTCGGACTTCCTCCTTTCCTTGACGGAATGGCGCTTTTAAATTCGCGGCGGAAAGGTCGTGGGGCCGGACTAGGGGAGCCATCGATGCCTCGGACCGCATTGAACTCGTCGTCAGCCTTATTGAAAGCGTACTGCAAATCAATGGTGTTATCGGAATCGGTAGCTTCTTCTGCGGCGGCCTGCTCCTTGGCGCGCTTGAAGGCCGCGCTCACGCTCATCGGCTCACGCATAGGGGAAGAGTGTTCGGGATTCTGGGCCGGGAGCGGATTCTGGTGTTTCGATATATCGCGGCGGGGGGTGCTGGTATGGACAGGGCCAGCGGCGGCCGGCCGCGGTATGCGCGTGTTTAGCGAATGTCTATGGTTGCCTAGACTAGTCGTGCTCCGATCTGCTCTAATGCTTGGACTCGGGCTTGGGCTTGGGGAGCTCGTGACTCGACGTTCGACAAGGGAGCCGGTTTGGCGGTGTCCGTAAATGCTTGGGGGTGTCGGTCGAGGTATGGCCCGCACGGCTCCGTTCGTGTCAGATGTGGTGCTATTTTCCTTGGACTCGGTACCACCCAGCCCCTTCCCCGAAGGATGACGATTGCCAAAGGGCTGGGCGTTTATCTTTCGACGGTTCGATTTCGCGGTAAGGACGACGCCGGTCTCAGGCGGGCTGCGATCCGTCATCTCGTAATGCAAGTCGCGCTCGGCTGCGGAAGGCACCGCCTCGTGTTTGGTAGTGATAGGGAAAGACAGTGGTAGATCAGGCGGGTAATTTCAAGGACATGATCCTGCTAGATGCGACATGCATGCTGCGCACGCGAGAGACAGGCATACGCCAACGATTACCATACCACGGCTGAAGAGCAGATGGACGCAGAGTGCTTAGGAAAAAGGGTACGCGCTATAAAAATGGCTTGCGACGGACGAACAGGAAGATTTGGTTGCAATTGTGACGATACAGCTGTATCCCGGCGTGCTAAAGACGGAAAAAAGGAAAGAAATGGGTGGCTATGACGACTTGTCGCGCGACGTGGACAGCTTCACGGTTCATGTTGTTCTCCAAATCTGGTTGTTTTTATTGGGTAATGCTGCAAAAGGAAACGCGCAGGGACTTTATCAAATTGGCGGGCTAATCCCAATTAGGCAGTATAGCGGGGCTTTCTAGCTTTAATTATCCTTGTAGTATGATTTCTAACAGCTGCCGTCCTACCTACACAGAGGTGCCTCCTACCTGGTACGTACAGAGGACAAGTGCACATCTACGTAGCAGGTAGGTACCGTAAGGCAACCTTGGGTACCAACGTCAAGAATAGAAATCGCCCAACGAAAAGCACAGTAGGCTCGTGATGAGGTTTTTGAATGCCACAATAATATCGGATCCAGCTTCAGGACGTCCTTTTCTCACAGCATAATAGTCATAGATGTGTGGGTGGGTGAATGGACGATGCCGCGACTCTCAATCGCCCTGTTTCGTTTCCTTCACCTTGATAAATGCCTCCATCAAGTCGTCTGCATCCTGAGCACCTTCAAGGGAATCGAGGCCCTGAACGAAGTAGGATGGGACACCAGAACCTGCTACTTTCTCGCGGAACGCCCTCGCCTCTTCATCGACGCTGCTAGCAGCAGCATTATCGGAGCTCAACCACATATCCACCTCGGCCGCCTCTAATCCTGCACCCAGCGCAATCTCGCGCAGCACATCGAGGGACGAGATATCCTTCTCCTGCTCGTGGTAGGCCTCGAATATCCCGTCGACTAGGGTATTTGTGGTCTCCGGCGCCTTGCCCCGGCTTAGATAAACTAGGCGATGCGCATCTCGTGTGTGGGGCCCGATCAGTCCGCCGTGTTTGAAATGGATTCCGACAGCGCGTCCGGCTTGGTCTACACGTTTCGTGGCGGCCGCTTTCTTCTCCTCGCTCCAGTCTGCCAGCTTGGTTTTCGCAAGCTCGCTCTTCTCGACGCTGTGGCCGAACGTATTGTAGCCCAAATAATATGGCCGCCAATTTAGCTTGAACACGTCGTGTTTTCCCCCGGGGTAAACTTTCTGGTATAAGGCAATGGCACCCTCGAGCCTTCTCTTGCCGATGTAGCACCACTAATAATACCATTGTCAATAACTACCCTCGGCCCAGTAATGAAGTCTAGCTGGTTCACCCAGCTAGGAATAGTGAGGTAGCAGGCACGTACTGCGCACACAAAGTCGGACACGATATCAATCTCGATCACAGTCATTTTCAATCGCCGGTCTGGTCTGGTCCTCTTTGGTCTATATGTGGTAATAGCTACAAAACGTATAAGGCCTGTTTCCAGTACCGTAGCTAGGGCCGCACTATATCTAGAGTGGAGAACAAGACCCGATGGCGGGATCCCGCCCGAAACAGGCGGATCTGATATGGGGTTAATTACCCCTTAGCAACCTTTAGTTCCCTTTTCCGACCTCTTACAACACTTATACAACCTAGGTACGTATTGGGGCAACTAAATTGAGCTAGCCCCAAAGTGGCTAGCGTGAAAGCCAGGATGAGAGTTTGGGCACTCCTAATTTATGTGCACCGGGAGGGGGAATGGGAAGTAAATAGAGTCTTTCTAAAACAACTAGATCACTGCGCTGTTGGACATTGATATAAGATATGCGGTTATGCACATACAGGCCACACCCCAGCACCCTGATACCCATATCTAAGCCCGATTTGTAATAGGCATAGCAGCTTCCAAACAAGCGCGCTCCTCGAATGCACCCCAGACCTTCCCGGAGACGGGGTTTTGGGAACAAACTATCCGTCTTCACCACGCGGCTTACAAATACAGAAACGCAGTTATCACCACACACCCAGCCGAAGCGTCCTAAGCGCCGACTACGACACCCTCGTTTGGGAGCACCGTGCCAACATACACTAGAAAAATTAGTGCAAGGCACAGGTATCTACTTGCACCTAACCGAACGGATCAATTGCCTTCTTCTCATAATAGGCCGAGCGGAATGGTAGCAACATGCCCGATCGTACTGCAGGCACGACTCGTCGAGACTTTATCTCGAAAGTATAGTCAATGCCGGAGAGGAATCCTTGGCCGTCCGCGGCTCTGTTCAGCCTCGTCTTTGCAACCCTTGAATAAAAGCGCCCCAACCAAGCAGGGTATGGGGTTGCAGGGCAGGCAGAGATGCCCCCAGTTGGGCTGGACAGTTCATACGCGGCGGTGAACAGCACGGAGGCCCTGAATTACATCCAATTACTAAGGATATGCATGGTGATAGAAAGAAGACCGAACCGAAGGTGGAGTGTGCAAGAGGCACCTACGGTACGTAGGCTTGACGTCCCAGTCTTACCTGCCGCCATACCAACCATCCTTCCCGTCGCATGACAAACCTTCCTCACAGCGCGGTACCCGATCATAACTACCTACCTAACTTCCGGTCCACAATACACGGGAGGGTAGTCCCGCTTGTCCCATACGGGAACTGGTCACTACAATAGTACCTACCTTGGGTAGTACTTTGGTAGGTTTGTAGCTCCTTAGCCTAGAGCGACCCTGAGCAACTCATCGATAGGTAGCGGAAAGCAATCAAAGGGGTAACACCCGAGTAACTATACGGCAAGCACATATGGATAGCGGTCTGGTACGATGGGCAGAGCTGACAAATGGAATATCGACAACATCTTGTTCCGTTGCTCGCCGTAAACACTTTAAAAGGCTAGCAATCCTCTTCTAGAGCTCCCTTTTTGTCATCCAGTTCGTGCCCATCTCGATTGCAACATAGGAGTCCCACATCACAACACTCACCTTGCTCTCAAGTGAATTCTACCTATAATCGCCACTACCACAACTGCTCCGATAGCATCACGGAACACTCTCAAGATGGCTTCCTTCGGCAAGATTTACACTTATCCTGACAACATCCGCGTCCATCGTGTAAGATTTTCATTGTCTATCTTATTCCTACCACAAACCATTCATCCGCTATATGAACTAGCAATACACTGACAATGCAGCATAGGCGCTAATCATTGCCGATCTAAATGGCCTAGAGATCGAAATCCCACCCTTCACTATGCGCGAGACAAACAGGTCTCCTGAATTCTTGTCGAAATTCGCACTGGGAAAGGTGCCAGCCTTTGAAGGCGCCGATGGCTTCACCCTGACCGAAAGTGTTGCTATCGCTACCTACATTGCGAAGTCCGGCCCAAAAGCTGACCAACTGCTCGGCAAAGGTACAATCACTGTTAATATACTATACTGATGAGTGGAGCTAAATTATTCGTTTCACAGATGCTAAAACTCAGGCCCTCATTACACAATGGGCATCTTTTGCGGAGTTCGAGTTGGCCAACAACGCGATTGTTCCGATTGCTATGGTTGTCAGTAAGTAACAGTGCCTCGCCGTCATCTATATAGGATGCTGCTGCATTTAAGGCTTTCGACTTTCAGATAACCCAGTACTGATACGCCACGAATTTAGTGAAAGCCTACGCCATGGACGAGAATCGGTTCAACAGTGCCATGGAAGGCTTGGAACGGAATGCTAGGTACCTTGAGGTCTCCTTAAAGGGGGGAAAGAAGTACCTTGTCGGTGACCGATTGACGCTGGCCGACTTCATGGTGACCAGCTTTTGCTACTGGGCCTTCAAGCACTTGATCGGCGCCGATTTGCGCAAAGAGCTTCCAAATCTAGTTGCCTACGTTGAAGCCTTTGCTAATGTTCCGGAGCATAAGAAGTACTACGGCGAATTGGAGATGTGCGAGACTAGCGTTTCGTTCGGTAGCGGTTAAAGGGGGCATTGTGTGACCAGATGAGGGACTGGGGGATGCCTGGTACGCTGGGCATATGGGCGTGGGAGTTCGGACAACATGATTTAGTGGAAATTGATATCGTATTTTTATCTACCTCTGATCTACGTGTTGATTTATAATGCGATATATCTATTTACATTGGCGTTCCTCATTGGACGTCTACCGTGGCTCTAACGACGGGGGAGCGGATGACAACCGAGACGTGATGACACAATCGCAGAAACACAAAATCACATAGCCTACTATGGTACAACCGCAATTGAACCGAGATATAATAGTTTTTGGTTGGTAGTTTGTATTCTCCCCTCGATGTGTTTCAAAGAGCCCAAGGTTGGGCCGCAAGTGACTCTATTATACCGCTCAACTCCCTGTTCTTATAGGTTAGGCGTGTTGATTTCTTGGTTATCTGATGTGTCCATACTTCGTCATGCCAACACGACCAATGTATGCTATTATTTGGGAGTAGGTATTTTAGGTTCCCCCTGTTCCCCTGTCCGGGAATTCTACCTACCCATTCCGAAGCTGCTTCCATTCCGTTCATTAGACTTCTACATCGTCATCACAGCACTTCCTTTCGGCACTGGCGCACATGTGCTGCCCTCGGAATCGGCCCCTCTCGCTCGTAGCATGGGCCACGTAGAATCGATTGATTCCTCCGCGCGTGGTACCTTTCCCGGGAACACTACACTAAGTGTCGGACAAAGACGAGGTCGATCAACACTAGCGTGCAATCACGCCCGGTTAGCTCAATCGGTAGAGCGTGAGACTCTTAATCTCAAGGTTGCGGGTGAGTAGCATATTCAGCTCATATACATATAATCATTGCGTATTAACCCTATGATCAAGGTTCGACCCCCGCATCGGGCTCAATTCCTGATGCATCCCAAGTTCGATGGGAGTAACAACCACTTTTTCTTTAGTTTTTTGGGGGTTTACTTCCTTTTCTATTAATAACAATAATCCCCACCCTCTTTAGTTGTACGGCCAGGGATATGATAAGAAGGGTACTGTAACAAATATGATTTGCTTTTCCTCTCGACATTCCTATCTCTGCTCTTTTGGTGCTACGTTAGAGAATTGTTTAGTGATCTGAATATTTGTGGCTGTTACTGTTTCTGGCTAGCTATCACTCGCATTTCTACACTAGTGTAGATAGGCGCTAGCTGAACAGGATACGATCCGTGTCTCCACAGTAGCGCATTTATTCCTACAGCCCTAACATGCTAGTTACCTCCAATCCAGCTGTTCATTAACCCAGTTTCCGTCGGCTAAATCAACAATCCATCTAATACGGGCAACGTGGCTGAGTGGTTAAAGCGTATGACTAGAAATCATATCCCTTCGGGGTCACAGGTTCGAGTCCTGTCGTTGTCGTCGCAAATCACACTTGTGAAAACATGTGCTGGTTTAGCAGGTCTGGTGGTCTAGTGGTATGATTCTCGCTTAGGGCTCACCCTATAGCAATGCTTGCGAGAGGTCCCGGGTTCAATCCCCGGCCAGACCCTTCTTTTTCTCATATTTTTCAAATCTTTTTCTCTATACGCCATACCTAGTTAGGTTCATAGTATCTATCCAAAACAGCTAGGCAGTGATTAGGAGCCTGTTCTTATTTGTGCTTGGAACATATTTACCTGTCTTGGAAGCTTAAATAAGCGGCTCGGCAATATGATTTCATATTGGACGTGTCATTAAACTATATGGCTGGCAAGCGATCTGTATAACAGCGAAAAATAATGTAGGTTTAAGAGGAACAATTGGTTTTAGTCCACGTGGTGGTCCCTTGTGGTAAAATATAAAGATTAACTAGTTAGTTATAGCATAATTATTATACATGCAATATCAGCTAGCTAGCTAGATGTGTGGATAAGGAATCTTGGTCGTGGGACTAGTGAGTTATTCATGGGTGACAGGTGCAAAGGTGCATGGTATGGTATTGTATTGTTCGTGGAATTCCCGGGCAGAATCGAGGTAGTACATATAGAGATATTGAGAGTTGGTTGTAGCACGGCAATATGAGGTAATCAACAAATAGAGGCTCGTTCAAGTGGTGATGGACAACGTGTGGAGATATTCCGTCCACGCCCTTTCATGACAAGTACAACACCGGTACCGGAACACAAATATATTTCAATAAATCCTGCCCTTGATCCTTAAAGAAACAGAACTACCCACGTGCGAAATCCTGTGTCGCCCGTTGCCCGTTCAGTAACTAGTCGGTGCGGCAAATGGCCCAATCACAGACCCATTGGGTCGTCGTCGCGTTGGAGACGTTCTTCTGCCCGCTGCCCGATTTCACCCTCCCGGCGCCTCATACTTGTGAATTCCGGAACTACGAGCGAACGAGGCCGGACCAAATAGCCGAGAGGATCCGAGATGCAGACATTGTGATTATGACGATTCTGCCGTTGACGGCGGAGGTCTTGAGCGCGGAGGCAACCCCGCGCCTGAAGAGTATGGTTAATGCCCGACCCTCCCCTGTCCCGTCCACCGTTTTCATTGCAGTATCATTCCACCCGGGTGGGCACTCTAATGACTAACCATAGAGCTTGGGTAGTGATTTCTATCATTGCCTCTGGCACAGACACGGTGGATTTGGCGGCTTGTCGAGCACGGGGGATCATCGTGGGCAACTCTCCGCATTGCAACGTCACGACGGTCACCGAGCATGTGCTCTCGCTGTATTTCGCGACGCGCCGCTCCATTGTGCAGACACACCTACTCACACGCCGCGGCGACTGGGCGTTCAAGGGGACACAGCAAAGCACCATGGACGGGCCCGACGGCAAACCGCCGAGGACGTGCCGCGACGAGCTCGTCGGGATCATCGGGTACGGCGCGATCGGCCGGAATGTCGAGGCGGCGGCCAGGTCCCTGGGCATGAAGACCGTCGTGGCCGGGCGCAAGGGCGCTCTGGCGCCGGAAGGCCGCGCCCCGTTCGAGACGGTGATTCGCGACTGCTCGGTCCTGGTCGTCTGCCTCCCGCGCTCGCCGGAGACGCTCAACCTCATCTCCGACGCCGAGCTCGGCCAGATGAAGCGCTACGGCCTGCTCATCAACGTGTCGCGGGGCGGCATCGTGGACGAGAAGGCCCTCGTCGCCGCGCTGAAGGAGGGGAGGATCGCGGGCGCGGCCACGGACGTCTATTCCCGGGAGCCGGCCGAGCCGACGAACTGCGTCTTGCTCACGGAGGACACGGCGCACCTCAACTTGGTGACGACGCCTCATCTGGCTTGGTACGCAGAGGAAACATTTGATAACTACAGTCGGGCCTGCAGGGCGAACGTCGCCGGGTTTGTGACAACATCGAAGCCCAAATATCCGGTTTCATAATACCGCATTACCCATGCGAAGCGGGGGATAGAAGGGGTAGTAGACATGAAAGACGAAAGACTTGCAACCTAATTCAATGTGTTGGTCCGGTTAGTGCCGTTCGATAATTTGGTTAGAGCATGCACATTCACCAACCGCTGAAACGGATATGGAACAAGTGAATCGCTCTATTATGGGGACGTTTGCATTAGATCGATCACATTAATGTATCTAACTCTAGATAGATAACCATTCACATTTGTTTTACGCATGCATCTTTGGGTGTCCATGTACGCGGTGATACCTGGGAGGATTGCTCGAATACGTCATATTCAAGGAGTTATGAACCCCAATATAGATAGACACCAGCTGCACAAGGGCTGGGCGTGCCAGACAGCGTGCTGTCTACACGGTAGTGACTGATGCGTGGTATAATTGGTTGGGGCATAAGCTCCGGTGAGATGTTCTGATCGCCCTGCCACTATAGATTAGGTAGGTAGGTAGGTAGGTAGGTAGGTTAGGTACCTAGTGGGTGAAAACCCAGAATGATGGTTTATCGTCGTCATTCTGCAATAGCACCGCCATTATATGAACCAATTAAATCCCGAGATTTCGGATAATCATCCCAAAACGGCAATGGAGCACCGAAAGAGTCGACAAGGAGTAAAGGGCTTTTTTTCTTGGGTTTCTCTGGGGTGTCTATCTGGGGTAATCTCGATTGCCCATCTTGAATTCGCAGCACGGTTCATAGCGGGAGGATTTCGAGGTAACGTAACGTAGGTTATAAGGGAAGGAGATTTGATGATGCAGTCGAGTCGGGTATCCTCACCGAGCTGGAAATGATTGGACGGGGCAGGTCCACGACTCGACACTGCACCAAATCACCATAGCTTGAATCATTATTAAAGCTGTTAGACGAATCCTCGCATTATTGACTGGAGATCCTAGCTAGTATTGCGGGCTCGGCCGTTGATTTGGTAGTAGTTTGGTAGTAGTAAACAGGGAGAATTACCTATATATGTCATGAAACCACCACGACTAGGTGGCGACTAATTGACACCCCCCCTGCTGAGCATATGGATCTTAAAGGACGCTGTGGCCTCGTATTTCCCATGTCGGATTTCTCCCCGCAATACGTGCAACGGCGTGGCGGTCCAATAACCTAGACGAAGAATGACAGCTACGTATGGCTATATAATCACCACACCCTTTCATTATGACGTCCTCGCAAGCTCGACACAGCGCTCCAGATCCAGGCGGACAACACCCAAGTATCGAACGACCGCCCTTTAATTCCCAACTTACTTCCGACAGGATAGAAGAGGGCTCGAAATTCGTGCCGTTTCCTATGACTAGCAAAATCCGCAAAGGACGGAAGTCGGTGTTTCGTGAAACCGGGCTGGAGGAGGACGGTGGACAGGACATTAGGTATCCAGTTGGTGGGCAGGAGTATGAAGAAAACAAATCTAGAGAGACTGCTAGGCGAGCGTCGGAGCCAATTCTCCAGGCACAGGGTCGCCAGAATTCCATCGGAGGGGAATCAACGCGGGGAAAGTCTCGATGGCTTTCGAAGCTAATCCCGGAGCGACGACCGACCATCAAATCAGCCGCAACTACACCGCCCGCGGCAATGTCAAGGATACACAGATTCACCCTGATCGCCTTGATAATTGCGGTAGCTATCCCCACTATAGGTTATAGAGGGGGTCGTCACAAGGTTGAACTCGGCGGCGTGGATGCGGGTGTGATTCGGGAGCCCATCATTAGATCTTCGGTAGAAGACCGCGCAAATAGCCCAACAGATGTGTGCAAGAGGTGGGCCGGGCAAAGTAAGCTTCATTGTCAAAGACAGTGCATAGGAAACAATCAAATGCTAATTATCGTAGGTGCTGTGCTAAACGGGACACTTTATTATTACGGGGGCCGGGTTAAGATGTCTGCTGATCAGACAGACAACACATGGAGTATGTGCAATCCAAGCTAAACGCTGATCTTCCCTGCTAACGATGAGTAGGCGATAGTTTTGTTACGATCGATTTAACAAAGTCGTGGGACACTAGCTCTCCCGCTATAAGCGGGATGCCCGAGCCCTCGGGCCCGCCAGCCGTATCCCTAGGATATCTCTGGAACGACTTCGACCACCTATATCTATACGGGGGCGAGTTCGACTTCCCGTCAACCAACCCGCCGCCCGTCTCGACCTGGATGTACGACATAGCGTCGACCTCCTGGACAGAGCTGCAGGACCCCCGGACGTCCGCCGGCCGGTACTCCGACGCGGGGGGCGCGGCCGTGCAGCGGGCGGCCGAGGGCGCCGGCGTGTCGGTGCCCGAGCTGGGCCTGAGCTGGTACTTCGGCGGGCACCTGGACTGGGCGACGACGCCGGGGTGGTCGGACCAGGTGGCCCGGGTGTACCTGAAGAGCCTGCTCGAGTTCACCCACCCGGGCTACGCGAACGCGCAGGTGGACTCGCTCGGCCAGTCCGGCGCGCCGCGGCCCGGAGGCGCGTATCGTAACATCACGTGGGCCGGTGACCAAGGGGGGGACGGCTTCGCGGAGCGCGCGGACGCCACCCTCGTGTACGTCCCCGGCTGGGGCCCGAGCGGGGTCCTGCTGGGCCTCGGCGGCGGCGCCGTCGGCGGCAACGACACGACCGACGCCTTCGCGTCCATGACCACCATCGACGTCTACGACATCGCGAGCAGCCGCTGGTATCACCAGGTGACCTCCTCCTCCTCCTCCTCCTCCTCCTCCGGCGGCGGCGGCGGCGGCAGCGGTTCGATGCCCCGCGCGCGCGTCAACGCCTGCGCCGTCGTCTTCTCGGCGCCCGACGCCAGCTCCTTCAACGTCTACATGTACGGCGGTCAGGACCTGCTCCCCGTCGGGCGCCAGGAGCAGTACGCCGACGTGTGGATCCTGACGGTCCCGTCGTTCACGTGGGTGCGGGTCGAGGCCGCGGGGCCGCGCCGGCCGCGCGCGCGGGCACTCGTGCGCGGCGCGCGACGGGCAGATCGTCGTCGTCGGCGGCTACGGCGCCGCGGGCGGGGCCGCGTGCGAGGCGCCCGGCGTCTACGTCCTCGACGCGTCGGAGCTCGCGTGGCGGCCGTCGTTCGCCGCGGGGGCCACGCGCCCGACGCGGAGGACGCCGGCAACACGGTCCTCGCGGGCAGCCGCGGGTACCGGGTCCCGGACGCGGTGCAGTCCGTGGTCGGCGGGTCGTCGGGCGGCGGCGCGACGGCCACGCAGCCCGCCTCGGGCCCCGCGACGGCCGGCCCGTTCCGGACGGGCGCGCCCCGGTCTTCACCGTCACCGCGACGGCTGACGGCGGCGGCGGCGGCGGCGGCGGCGGCGGCGGACCTACCGCCACCGTGACGAACCCGGGCCGTGGCGGCGGGGGCGGGGATGAGAGCGGCACCATAGCCGCGGGCGTCGTCGCCGGGCTGGCGGGCCTGTCCGCCTTCTACCTGGGGTTCTGCGCCTGGCTGTGGCGCCGCCAGGTGCGCGCGTACAGGAGGCACATGGACATCGCCAATGACTACGGCGAGAGCGACTTCGAAAACGACGACGGCGGCGGCGGCGTGATGGCAGGAGCAGCGGCGGCGGCGGCGGCGATGGGCGGCGAGAAGTTGCGCAAGAAATACCCGACCACCCCCGGCAGCGGCGGGAGGAATGAAGATGGAGGGGAGCGCTTCGCGTGGGTCGGACAATTGCGGCCCGGTGAGCCCGGATTCATGACTGGCGGCGATGGCGACGAGCCGAGCCTGGGCTCCGGCTCCGGATCCGGGTCCGCGCGTGCCGGGAGGCCTCGGCGAAGCGAGGAGAGACGACCGTGGCGTCTGAGCTACGATAGCTTTGCTGCCGGTGGGGGAGGGGCGACGACGGCGGGTGATATCGACAGGTCGAAGAGCAGCGCGACGAGGAGCACGCGGAGTGGTGGGTCGGCGGATGCCTTCCTCGACGGCCGCGAGCCCAATTTCTTTAGTGTCGTGCTTGGGCCGAGGCGGGCCTTGCGCGTTGTGAACGGAATGGAGGAATGAAATGTAGTCGAATTCCGTTCCCTTTTGGATGGAGGAATTATTTGTTTCGGTGGTAAGAATTACCAGGTACGACAGTCCAGAATCGTGTACATTTACAAGACTGAGCCCCAAGATATACTGAATAATAGGGGTATTGGAAAAGGACATAAATACCTACCCGGATTTTGCGTGACTTATATATACTTTTGTCATGGCCCCCTGTCTCAAATACCGAAGCCACGGCACGTAGCTACTACTAGATAGAGGTGAAGATTGGCGGTGTAACGGATATCTACGGCCGAATCCGCTATATTTGAACTCATGGTTCTGTGTTATAACTGTCAAAACCGTACATAGGTAGATCTCTTCCCGACCCAAAAACGCCAACCCAATGTGGATATCATAAACACAATGTCATACCAAACCGCCCAAACGCCGAGGAACGTAACCGTCATTAGAGACTCTTGCGAAGCGGGGTAACGGAGTTTAGAGAATCCTCTATTCGAATATTCAAAATGTCAAGGTTGAGTTTCTCGCAAATGGCGATCCTCATTCGCTCCACCCAAGGTGCTTCGGCAGATTGACGAGTGCGAGTCAGCTTCTCGGCAGCATCTAATACCAGACACAGGACTCGTTGTCGGATATGTGGTTTCATATCCGATATGTCGTTTGCGATTTCCTGCCGCAGGCGGAGGTACTCGACGGCGGCGGAGTGAGTTGGGGCCGTCGGATGATGCAGATCCAAGTGCGCGAGGTCAAGCGGAAGATTTAGAGGCCTCCCAATATCGACAAATCTCTCAAAGCGTTCAACGGACGGTTTGGGACGTTCAAGGGCATTGACGGTTGATGCCCATGAGAGGCCAGCCCATGCATTCTTAACAGCAGCCCTACCAACCCGGTTTCCGCGAGGTAACATGCTGCTTGCTCTTTCTAGTGCCACAAATGACCCGTCTAGACTGACTGGGGATGAGTCAGACTCGCTATTTTCACGTATTATGGCGGACGTGAGTTTGGACAATGTCATGGCATTGGCCCTGTCTGGATTATTCTCGAACTCTAGCTCGGCAGCCCGGGCAGCTAGCTGGGCCAACCAACTCCACGCAACGTCTTGAAGGCCTTCAGCATATAAGAATGCTACCATGAGCTTCACGAAGGAGTGGTTGCCGAGGAAGTTAAGGTCTTTTTCTAGTCCCAATGCACGCAACCATTGCAAGACGCGAAGCCCTGCGCCCGACGCTCCCATTCGTTGGCGGATATTGTTGGGAGATTCGGCGACGAGCTGTGATCGGACAGTGGCCAAAAAGCCGACAGCGCGGCGAGGGGTCATCAGACCTCTCGACACGGCCATGTCAAAGACACCGTAGGCCTTGTTGCGAATGGCGGGCGTGGACGTGTCATCGCGCGGTTGGGCGAAGAGGGGGTTGGTGAGGATGGCGCGCAGATGTCGGTCCACGGGACGAGGGGGGAATCCACATCGCAGTTCACATGGCGGTTCACATGGCGGCGGTTCGGCCGAATCCGATGTCAAGCTCGTCGAGCTCGCCGAGGTATCGGTCGATGTCTCATCCGCCCCCCACGGATGTTCTCGGTCTAGGTTCTTACGGAAGGAGCTGGTGATCGATTCAAGGAGTTGCTGAGACTCGCGACGATTGAGCGGCAAGGGCTGGTGTAATAATCCTCTCCTCATCGAGCCCAGGGCCGGCGTTCGGACGACCATGGCGAACCGGAAGATCGGGTGCGATGCGGGGATGACGAAATCGAGAGCTTCGCTATGCTGCCGCGATGTCGCAGGTATGTATGTATATGTATGTATATGTATGTATGTTTGTATGTATGTATGTCGGAGTTGCGTGGATGTCTCGAAGGCGGCTAGTACACGATGCTCGATTAAACTGTCGCTATCGGCCCGGCAGTCGGTGGTGGGTTTGGCACGACATAGGATAATCACAGCCCAACTTGGTTGGCATGCAGACAGACAGCGAAGATGACGACCTAGGCCATCGTTCGATGGTGGAATTGACCTGGCCGGACCCGGAAGGGGTACCTACTTATCTGCCTACTGTTCTCGGCGTGGAGAATCGGAGAATCCGGTGTAACGGTCGAGCAGGGGCACGTGACTTAACCAATAAATCGTAACTACCCATAACAGAGGCCTAATATTTAGCTAGGTGTCAGGTGGGTACCTAGCAACATAAGCTAGGATACCTACCTAGGTAGGTAATTACATAAGGTTTCCCGAAATGGCAACCATGAAGTGAGTTGCGATGGTAGTAATTCTTAGTAACGAAGTGCTATACTGCCAATCACTGTATCTTCGTTACCACAGACTTGAGCATGCTGCCTGAGTATGTAGCGACCTGGAAAAAAAGGTCAACATTTGGTTGTACGGGGTAATATAACAACTACCTACTTACTAGGTAGTATTATACGGAGCCCTACCTACCTACTGGGTACTTAGGTAGAGGTACATTTACCTTGGGTACTTGTATGGATAGAGCTGCCTTAGGTACTCAATCAATTATGTACTAAGTACCTAGGCATGGTCTATTTACTAATAATATACCTTCACGGTGCACCTACCCTATTGATAGTTGATAGTTGTCAGGATACTTCTGTGGATGTTTGATCATCGTTGAATTATTTGTTGTCTCTCTTGGCTATAGTTGCCTACTTTATTCTGTGGCTTGAGCCATTGGCACTTGGGCGAGAAGCATTGACTCAACCAAATCAATCATTTTACCATTGCACAGAGCAAGCGCCCCGAGGTACCTGTCCTACCCTCACCATTTTACTTTCGGTACTTCGTAGGTATGTTAGGTCCCTGCCTAAGTACCCAGGGTAAGCAGGTATTTACCACTTACGTAGTACACACAAACACCTCCCTCAATGCTCAAGTACAGTGGGCAATAAATACCTTTGCGGCACCAGGCGGATTCACTACATACGCGGGTACATGTGACAGGACGATTAGGTACACTAGTTGGTCGAACCTAAGAAAGCTAATCACGATTCCGAGGCAACCTGGAACCTGTTGAAGGAATACCGAGAAGTGGGTCATTACTCGCTAGCGCATCTGGCCAAACACTGGACCGTCAGGAGCTGTCCGTCAGTCCCTGCCAGCCCCAGATCTTCGTTTTGGCCCCCCTGGCCAAGTGGTACATGCTTACTTGCCCAAGTACTTAAGTACCTCCACGGTACTGCCCCCAGCCCTCCCTGCCTGAACCCACAGCCTCAAGAGCGACTCACCCCATTCCTCTTTCGTACCGCTTGCAGCAAAGCCTTGACAGACACTAACTACGAGATTCTTGCTGGTGTGCATCTTCGCTGATGGTTGGTTGACCTCGCCACCATCATTCCTCTCCACCACCTTCACCACAATAACACGAAAAAAAAAGCAGAACACTTTACCATCACCGTTAATCGTTGCGCCGCGTCGCCGAGGACTCCCCCATCTCTTCTGAAAGCGTGTGATTCCCGTTGTCAGCAGACAATTGGTTGATCCTGCAGTCATACACCACCCGTCACGCCACGTCCTCGGAAAAGTCAGTAGAAAGAAATCCAATCCTGGGGCTCCAGCCGGCCTCACCCTCAGCCTTGACCCAGTCGAGCTCCCTCCTCGTCCTCGTCCTCTGTCCCCGTCCGCCCTGGGCCAGCTGCTAACGATTCCCATTGCAATCCCCAGATTATATTCCATTGGCCTTGTCGCACCGACGCCATCGAGCCGCAACTCGCCCGTGTGAATCCCGCTCTGGTCCCGCGTGTGTGTGTATTGGTACTTCCGATTTGACTACTACCAACCATCGTATCCCTTCTTTCGAGGGGCTTCACCCATCCATATATTCACAACTTCAACCATAAGAAATGGCTGAGGTACAATCCAGAACCCAGAACTCAACCACCCGGGGCAGGGGCGGCGGTCGAGGTGGCAGAGGAGGCTTCGGCGGTCGCAACACGAGTGCACGACGAGCTAACGGTGACAAGTCTGCCGCCGCAGAGCCCGCTGCATTCGATGACGATGGCGACATTGTCCAGCTAAGAAAGCAGTACGGCGAAAAGCTTGGATTGATCAAGGAACTGTTCGCAGATTGGTCTGATGCCGATATTCTTTACGCTCTGAAGGAAACCGATGGCGATGTCGAGCTTACAGCTACCCGAATTGCTGAGGGTGCGTCTGTCTCCTTTCCCCCCCCTCCCTCCTCTTTCTCCTTCCCCCCCCTTTCAAGTCCCTTTCAAACCCCTTCGTCAGTTTGCTATCATGCCCTTATCCCTGATCCCACCCTTATCTTACCAGAGTCATAATTTCCTATCGTCTTGCTGGCTGTGCTAACATGCAGCCCAACCCAGGTACAATCTCCCAATGGGGTGAAGTCCCTAAGACGAAGAAACCCGCCCCACGACCCAAGACCAAATCCGATGCTCCTTCGACTGGGCCCACTGAATCATCCGGGAACAGCAGGCCTGTGCGTGGTGGTCGCTCGGATGGTAGCCGTGGACGCGCTCGCGGCAATGAGAGAGCCCGCGGAGGCGGCCGCGGCCGAGGTGCTGCTCACGCGACTACGAATGGCCACCGTGCCAAGGATACCCAGCTATCAGTTCCAACCGAGGAAGCCTCCGCATGGGGCGGCGCTGTCGCTCCCGAGGAATCACAGTCAGCCGAATGGACTAACCCGACTTCCACTGCCACCGATACTACCGATAATGCCACCCCTGCTCCTGTCTCTATCCCTGAACTAGCTCCTAAGCCGACCACTACTCAGCCTGCTCCGAAGACTTGGGCAAGCATGCTTAGACAGTCGACCGCCCCAAAGCCTACACCTAAGCCAAAAGAAGCTCCCGCGCCTAGACCTGCCGAAGTCCTCGAATCTCTCCCTCCCGCTGAGCCCCTTGTCCCAGAGCCCGAGCCGGAGCCTCAAGTTGAAGAGACGCCGACACCTGTTGAGGCGCCTGTTGAACCACCAGTTCCCACAGAAACAGCCAAAATCGTTGAACCCGAAGTTGCTCTACCCCCGCCTGAAGATGATCTCACCAAGGTGAATCTGGATCTTCTCCCTGACGAGTCGCATCCCCCAGCGACCGCGACCGCGGCCAGCACCGCGGCCGATTCTTGGGATACTCGCCAACCCGCACCACCTAGCGCTGCAGTGACACCCCTCTCCGCATCGCAGGCCCAGCATCAAGCCACCCGACCAAGCGCTAGCGGTTATGCCACTACTGCATTGAAGGCGACAGAGCGACCGGCACCCCGTATGCCCAGCTACCAGCGACGTCTACTTGAACAAGAGGAGGCGGTTCGTATGCCCGGGAATCGGGAGGTTGACCGTGCTGCGGTCCAGTTTGGTGCTTTCAACCTCAACGGCGGCGAAGAGGATATCGATGGTGATCGTGAGGATCCGGAGACCCGAACTCAGCCTCCTGCCGAGTCGCCGGCGGCGCCTCGAGCCTCCCTCCCTCCTATCTCGCAACCCGCATCCGTCCCAGATTCATTCCCCTCTGTCCAGAAGCCTGCTATTTCTCAGGCTCCGCCTCAGGCTCCCGCAGCTGGTATTTCCCTCCCATTCTTATACTTGATCCGGAATGATCAACTAACCATGTATCAGCAACTCCTGTAGCGCCACCTACTGGCCCGGCATCTTCAACTGCTCAACGTACGTCCCCCATACCCTAGGCTAGTAGGCACAACTGATCGTTCTATAGCACCACAAGTGCCATCCAGTAATCCGGCTTATGGCCGATTCCCTCAGCCCAGCACCCATGAGGCTGCTGCTGGCTTTCCCCAAAAGCCCTACGACACTTTTACCCAACAGCCAGCAACTACAGCAAGCTATGACGGCTTCCCAGCCACCACAACCCAGGCTCCGGGGCCGCAAACCAGCGGTGCCTTTACTTCCGGACCAAATGATTATTCGTCCTACTATACAGCCGACCAACAAAGCCGGAACTCGTACGGTGCGTATTATGGGTATGGTCAACAGCAAGGTGGCCAGAATCACGGCGAGCCGAATGCCACAAGTCGCCAATTTGGCGCTTATAATGCCTCCCAAAGTGATAACCTGAGCCAATACCCCCAGAGCGGGGCCCAGCAGTCACGCTACCCAGGTGCCGCATCTACCGACGCCCACAATAGCGGACACAACACGCCGAACCCTGTAGGCCAGAATCAGCAGCAGGCTTCTGGCCAGGCCACTCAGCCTCAATCTAACATTCATCAGCAACAGCCTTCTTACCCCTATCAACATCCCTACTACACAAGTCCTTACTATGCTCAATACATAAACCAGCCGTACACCGGGTACGGCCAAGGCGGATATGCTGGTGCTCCTTATGGTAAGGGCGGTATCTACGGCCAGGGCCATCAGTATGGCATGTCCCCTCAAGCTCCCTTCGATCATGCATCCACGGCAGGCACTGCCGGCTTTGGGCAATCATCTGTCGGTAGCCGTGAGACCGGCTTGACTTCCGGTATCAACGACTTCGGTCGCAGTGGCACTGCACAACAATCAGGTGCTCCGGGTGCGCTCGGCAGTGCCAGTGGGTTTGGAGGTGTTCACGATTCTTACGGACGAGGCACCGGCTTCCCGTCCCAAGGTGGCCAGGCGTTCAACGCAGCAAATGCACCTACTGCGACACCTGGTAGTGGCAATGACGATCTGAAGCCTTACGGGGATTCAAAGACCGGAGGTGGTCCCAGCCCTTCCCTTGCCGCCGCAGCACGCCCCGGTTCTACGACCAACGCTACCCCCGCTGCATCCGGCCTGCCACCTCCGCAATCCAACCAACAAAGCATGGGCGGCTACGGAGGATACCCAAGCCATTTGACCCAAGGCCTCCACGGCGGCCAAACTGCAGGCAGTGGTTACGGCCTCGGGGCCTCCAGTAGCCAGGGCCATGGAAATACCCCATATGCTGGTTACGGCAATCAAGGTTTCGGAAGCTACTATGGCGGCCGACAAGGTCATCAGGGTGGATGGGGCGGTAATTACCACTAGGTGTCTAATGCGCCGCTGAAATGCGGAGGCTTCCGCGGGTGGAGGCGTAGGCGACAGCGATGAGATTTGGTCAAAGTGGGAGGTCTCTGTTCTCATGAATATCTGGGGAAACGAACGTATGACGCCCCTTGGTCGGCGGGTTTATGCATGGGAAGGGCAAAGGGTTCTTACTGCTACTCCGGACGGTGGTTCAAGTGTACTATTGTTTTCCTTAGGAAATGGTTTGCTCCTCGGATCCGGCTGGGCAGCCCATGATCAGGAAATAGGGGTACTGAAAAGCACAGCTATCTTCACTTGGCTGGGCATGCAGTCTTATTGTTAGCATTGTAAATTACCATCCCATTCATGACACTGGGTTTCCAATCAGTTTGCACTAAGAGTCATTCGCATTTTCTACTACATTGTTCCACACACTATGATGTGTGTATCAGTAACATGAGGTGAGGCAGGGTCACGGCGGCAGCATTCATGCCCCATGTCGGCGTTTCAAAATCATACTGTCACGTTTGACGCGCGGAAACCCCACACATCTGTGCTAGACCTAACAACAATGATTCAGGAAAGTTCTAAAGTGCGAGACTGTATAGTATTCCATATCTAAGGTTTTTGACTCCTTAGGTATAGTTACGGTGGATCTTATGCTTATATACTTTATTTGTAAGTATTTTTTTTTTCTTTTTTTAATAGTTCCACGAACCTGTTAGCAGCAGCACAGGGCATTCCTCTTTGGAGGAGAAGCATAAAGGTAGGTCATGAAGATCTGTCCTTACGATGTGAGACGCCAGCTTTGCTTGAGACGAGGGATCTGCCTATACGAGCAACGAAGCCCGCGAAAACTCGTAAAAATCAAACACCTCGGATCACCGACACTATTCATATCCGAGAGAGTTTAAACATACCTGCTTTTTGTTATACCTTCGGGGTGTGAGGATCCGTAAGCCATGAGTCGTCATTCTCAACGTTATCTGTTCATTCCGTTCTCGCTCAAAGGTTACTTATTTGGCTAGGGACCGTAAACCTTGTACGGAAGTGTGAAGCTAAGTTTTCTCCGTAACCGAGTCTCGAGTACATTCAGAAGTACTATGATGAAATGTCTCTAACATGTGTCACACGAAGTTTTTTGAAAAAGAAGAGAAAAGAAAAGAAAAGAAAATTCATATTATGAATTAGTCATTTGATTCGTTGCCTATGCTGATAGTCTACCCAGTCTAATATTCTAACCAAAACGCCAGCCCCCGGAGCTATTTTACATGCCAAAAGAGTAACGAAAAAAAAAAAAAAACCCCTAATGCTTTACGCGTTTGTCCTCGGGGGCCACTTCACCCTGCGTTCTGCCCGGACGAACAAGTTGTTCGGCCGGATCAGCTGAAACATCGGATCGTACTCGACGGGGCCGTCCTTCGCCGAGGTGAAGTCGTACCGGTAGATGAGCTTCGGCAGGAACGTCTTGACCTCCATGAGCGCGAAGTTGAAGCCGATGCACATGCGGGGCCCGGCCGCGAAGGGGATGTAGGAGCCGTTGGGCCGGTTCTTCACCTTGTCGGTGTCCCAGCGGTCGGGGTCGAAGCGCGCCGGGTTGTCCCACAGCGCCGTGTTGTTGTGGGTGTGGTGGATGGCGGGGATCACGACCGAGTCCCTCGGGAGCTTGTAGCCCCCGGGCAGGATCATGTCGACCTTGGAGGCCCGCGCTGGCTGGTAGGATGGGTTGTGTCGGCGCTGCGTCTCCTTGACGTACTTGTCGAGGAACGTCAGTTTGCCTATCAGGTCGGCGTCCATCTGCGTGTTTTCGTCGATGCCGTTGTCGACGAGCTCTTGTAGCAGGCGCTCCTGCATCCCTGGGTACGTCACTAGGCCGTAGATGAGCCAGGATAATAGGCTGGAAGTTGTGGTGAAGCCGGCGCCAGTTGCGACGACGAGTGGCTCGAGCATTCTGTCCCTAGGCAGCTTGTTGCCCTTGCTGTCGACCGCTCGGATGATATAGTCCACCATGTTCTCGGCCTTCAGGGCAGCTTCTTGAAGCTCAAGGTCTTCCGAACCCTTGGCCGCTCTTTCAACGGATTCAGTGAGCAGTTTTTCGATCCGGTGTTGTATATCACCAAGCCTTTTAGGATCGCCGAATGGAAGCTTGGCATACCAGCTACCCATTGATGATATCTTCTTGTTGAGCTCGAGAGATTCGGCAATCATCATGACCATCTCGTGTGGCGGGGCGTCAATGGCGGTGAAGTGCTCGAAGTCCATTCCCAGCACCAGCTTCCCCACCGCCTGGGATCCGAGCTTGAGCATGTAAGGATAGACATTCCATGCCTCTTCTTTCTCGTCTAGCTCGTCAAAGACCTTGAAGCTGTCCTCGACCGTCTTCTGCATCGTCGGGGCATAATGCCGCACAGCCTTAGGTCCTAAGGCCGGGGGGAGGAATTTGTGAGCGGTTCGCCACTCCTCAGTATCCGTGTCGCCGAGAAAGACGCCGGCCTCCTTGTTCTTGATAGGATGAAGCGGGTGGCCTTTGATCATGCTCTTGGTGAAAAAGTCGCTTTCGGAGAAGACAATGTTGGAGAGTTTGGGGTCATTGGTGGAATACACAGCACTGCCAAAATTGGTCGTCTTGATAAGAGGACCGTAAGTATCAAACAGGCGCTGGTGGTTACCAAGGTGGTCAGGGTAGACCTCGAAGTAGTTGCCCACGTAAGGCAAACCCCTTGGGCCGGGGACCTCGCGAACAGCCTTTCCGTCGATACTGATAGCCACGGGTGTTTCTGACGAGAGCACGTCGGCCACGGTTGTGAAAGAGGCGTCTTGGGCTGTAAAGCCAACCCCTTAAGACCGTATATTAGTTTACCTGGGAGGGATTGTGTGGTATGATAGTATGCATACCTTGCGGTTCGACAATGGCAAAATGGGATGCGATGAGAAGCCGAAGACCCTCGAGGTCGATCTGCGAGGGAATCTCAATATCCCTGGCAGCGTCCGGGCTCTCGCCCAGAAGATAGAACTGTTTTGTCGACATGGCGAGGTTGTGTGATATTAGGGAGACTATCCACTTAAGCACTCAAGCAGGTTACTCAAGGAGGTTGGTTACTCGAGAAGTAGATACTCTGTTATGTTGGCCAGTTGCTCGAAGCAAGAGACACGGACACGATGATATTTATCTGGCTCATTATGGACGTCCGCGGCGACCTTGTCGGAGCTCTGTCGACCCGATCGTCCCTTTTCGCTCTATCGCACTTGGGATATTGCACCGACGATACCAGAGCGGGATTCATTGCGGGTTTCGTACCGGGTTTCGTACCGGGTTTCATAGCGGATATCGTAGTGGAATATCATAGTGGAATATCATAGTGGAATATCATAGTACGATGATAAATGCAAGAGCCTGCCGAGGCAAGTTTTCCGGAAGGAGATGGTGAACCACTCGCAAGATGCCCAGGCGGCCCGACCGGGTGGATAGCGCGCCCGCCCGTCCCCTGCGGCCTCGGCAGATCATAAAACACCCCCTAAGCCGAATACACGTAGTGCCTATCCTTTTTTGGCTCCTCGCCTTCCCCCCTTTTATTTTGGACGATAATTTCTCAGCCTATGATTGGACAACACTGCATAAAATCGTGCGTTTGGTTTCCTTGGCGTATATCATATTAAATTGAACCGCGGCACGTTTATCTGCGTCAGAGCCTGGAAACTCCTCGAAGATAAACTAGGTACCTAAGTATTTACACAGCCAAACTTATACGGATCCGAGTCAGATTCTCATCGTACGCCATAGCTCTTTCTCTCTGTGCTATTCTTCCGTGCGGAGCGTGATCAGACTGGCTCTACTGCCGACGCGATGAGAAATAGGTAGGATGACGGGACATACTATTCAGCCCTATGGGATCGAAGTTATAGTGTTTTCAACAGCCTGTGTAGGTAGCCTGGATAGCCTGGGTAGCCTAGCAGGCCCACAATCCACGCAGTGTAGTGTACTATGTCAGTGTAAGTCGTAGGCCCTTTGGAGAGCTACGTATGCTACGTCGGGTTATCCACCATCGCATTGGAAGCATGTACTTAACATAGTAAGTGCATACCTACCTAATAGTAAGTACATACGTACTAGCTATTCCGGATAATTTCAGGCGAAAAAATTCCTAGTTAGTTGCAGAAAGACATGCATATCTCTGTCAGCTCGAGGATAGATTAATAGACCCACAAGACCCGCTCAGGCGATCGAGTTTATCTCGCCTTAAAAAAAAACTAGAAAGAATCCGAGCCCGGTTTTTTTGACCCGCCAGAGTACCAAACTGCTCGCAAGCCTCGGCATCTCACTAAATGAGCCAAAGACGTCATGAACTCGGCACGATGATAACGCTCCTCGCCATGTCGTCGCAATTTGTAAGGCATAATGGTCCGCGTCAAACAAGACGCGAGCACGAGCACGAGCTCGAGCTCGCAGCTCATTTAAAAGGCAGTACCGTCATGTCTCTCACGACCAAGTCACCCATGTGGTTCAATCCAATGCATTTTTACATAATATCATCATAAATATAATTGATATACATCCACAGACGAAATACGGAATGGCTGTCGACGATATCGAATATACGGCCAAAGAAGTCGCCGCCCATAATACACCAGACGATACGTGGATGATCATTCACGGTCAAGGTAAGAAGCCACCCATTTATATCCAACCATTTATATATCCACCCATTTATATCATCATACCTATCATGCAAGCCAACCTGAACACGGCGCTGACTTCTCTACCCCTACCGCCCCCCCCCCTTTAGTGTACGATGTCACCGACTACCTCCAAGACCACCCTGGCGGTGCTGAGGTACTCGTAGATGTGGCCGGCAAGGATGCGTCAGAAGAGTTTGACAATGCCGGCCACTCCGAAGATGCTTCGGAAATAATGGCCTCATATCGTGTCGGCAAATTACGGGGCGGCGGCGGCAGGAAGGCAACGTCCACGGTTCGATTATCCATCGGGGTCACAGCACGCACGCCCGACAACACTCGGGGCTCCGTCAAGACCGTGGCGCGTTTCAGTGCGGCGACAGTTGTTGCCGCCTTGGGCACTGTGGGATTATACCAAGTCGCCAGCCAACGGGGACTGCTCGCTTCCTTGCCAAAGCCCCTGATGCCCCGGAGGACACAAGGTCTCGGGTTCTTAGAGGGCTTCCTCATCGCTTCGGCCGCATTTGGCATCGCCAGCACCGTCCTATCCCGGAGACTCCTTAGGCTTCTGCACTCCCATCCCAGCTTCCTGGACTATCCCTCGCACGTCAAACTACCGAAAAGCGCCAAGCCGGAACTCCTAAGCCAAGGCGGGTGGCTGCATCCAACCACATTCCAAACTTTACCCTTGGTCGGGAAGGATCTGGTCGCGCCAAATACATATCGTCTGGCGTTTGAGCTACCTGCGCCTGGGACGGTCCTTGGCCTACCCATCGGGCAGCACGTCGCCATCACGGCCACCGTCGACGGCCAAGCAGTCACCCGATCCTACACGCCCGTCTCCAACAACGCCGACCGAGGCACGCTCGAACTGATCATCAAGTGCTATCCGGACGGCAAGCTGACGGGCGGCTACCTGGCGAACCTGGAAATCGGCGACGAGGTGAAATTCCGCGGGCCCAAGGGGGCCATGCGCTACCGGCGCGGCCACTGCAAGCGGATCGGCATGCTGGCGGGCGGGTCGGGGATCACGCCCATGTACCAGCTGATCCGCGCCATCTGCGAGGACCAGCGGGACACTACCGAGATCAACCTGATCTACGCCAACCGGACGGAGGAGGACATACTGCTCCGCACGGAGCTCGAGGACTTCGCGAGGAAGTACCCCGACAACCTCAAGCTCTACTACATGCTGGATAACCCCCCCGCGGCGGATTGGCAAGGGGGCGTAGGGCACGTAACGAAGGATACCATGGCGGAGCGCTTCCCCGCGGCCGCGGCGGACTCGAAGATCATGCTGTGCGGACCGCCGGGGATGGTCAATGCGGCGAAGAAGGCCCTCGTCGAGCTGGGCTTCGAGAAGCCGGGCGCCATGTCGAAGATGGGTGATCAGATCTTCTGCTTTTAAGGGTGTTACGTTTTCTATTAACTAACAGGTTATATTGTCGCATGTTTTAGGGCGTGGGCTAATATGGTAGATGGATTTAGAATCTACAGATATAATGGGTATACTAGAGCATTAGACAGAGCCCGGTGATGGCTATAAACACTAGGAGACTTGTATTCATAAATATCAAATTTCAGCCTTTTGTCATCAATCGAGTCCTCAACGCGAGCTTGAACTTTCCCCTGGTTTGGGCGTCTTTATTATATATTAAGAAATCACGTCAACCGGAGGCGTGCGGCCCTATTCGGGTCCTCGTCATTAAAGCCAAGATCAGCGGGAAATCACGGGTGGTCTCTCCTACGCACAGATATATAACTTTATTGGGGCAAGCAGTCTTGGTAGCCTAGACGAAGTAGTCGGTCCAATTGTGCTCACAGGGCTACGCACCGCTCGCTACCTAGCTATTCACTACTCGGCAGCACCGCCGTCTTTCGCCACGTATAGGGGCCAGGGGGCAGCGGCCTCCTCGCTTCGCTTCGCATCCTTAGCCACGTACAGAGGCCAGGGCGCCGCGGGAGCTTCCTCGCTTCTCTTCGCGTCTTTGGCCGCATACAGCGGCCATGGCTGGGCCGCCTCTTCGCTCCTCTTCGCATCCTTGGCTACATAGAGGGGCCAAGGCGCCGCGGCGGCCTCCTCGCTCCGCTTCGAGTCTTTGGCTACATAGAGCGGCCAGGGGGAAGCAGCCCCCTCGCTTCTCTTCGCGTCTTTGGCTACGTATAATGGCCAGGGCGCGGGGGCCTCCTCGCTTCTCTTTGCATCCTTGGCTACGTAGAGAGGCCAGGGCGCAGGAGCTTGGTCGGCTTGCCTCGAAGCGGCTACATCTTCACTCTTCTTGACTGTATCTCAACATTAGCACTGATGATCTCTTTGCTCCGTTGGTGTCCTGAATTTATACCTGAGCCCGTAGGGGCCGCGCAAACCAGAGAGGCGCCAAGTAGCGCTGTGATAAAAGGGAGTTGCATGATGGTTGAGAGTGCCAATGGAGCGATCTTGGAAGTGATTATGGTGTAAACACTGGGGGTCTGTCTGCTCGGAGAGTGTAGCCCATGAGTTCAACCAGTGCTTCAAGTGATCACAGTTGGTCTTTTATACTACATATATGCTCTGGAGAGCGTCGTTCCCTCGGCTCCGGGCTTCACGCTTCATAGCCCCCCTATGATCTCTCCCCGCAGCCTAGCCCTCCGCGCCCAACGCCTCATACGTGCATCGACGTCAGCGTCTTCCGATTTTACGGCGTACCCTCGACCAATTATAGCGGGACGATCCCACGAAGCCCCAAGGACCAACTGGGGCGGCGTCTTGTCGACGTCGGATGTTGACGATGTCGTGATTAATATCGCCTAGACACCGCGGATCCCCTCCGCGTTGATAGGCGCGAGTTACCCGCTCTTGACCGCTCCTCCCGGACAATCACGATCCTATCTACGTCGGTTTGCCAATCAACACGAACCCTAGTATCCGACCCCGCGCGTTAGATGCTTGGCTTCCATGCTGGGAAGCCGTGTGGGACTTTCCTGATCCGTAGATAGTATAGTCTATCTCTGGATCGTACGGATGATGCTCTGAATGAAGGATCATACGCAAGTGGCATGATTGAGACCGGGCCGCATGGCCAGCTTCGGGTCTTTGCCGTGCTACTTCTATATGCGCATATACTTGTGCTTTGACTCGAAAATTCCACCGGCGGAACGTTATCATCATCTCGTCTCGTGGTATCTCGTCTCATGGTGGGGTTGGATGATAGAGCAGTCGAAAAACACCATGCTCGAGGCCGTGACGGAGAAGGTTCGCGGCTCGCTTTCCAGCGATGACGCCCTCAGCCAGAACGAGAGTCTTCTCTCCGAACACTCTCGAGATGCACCCTATAACAGACCAAAGAAGCGAACTCAGCAATTGTGCCCATGGGTTTCAGGGGTCGTCGCTCTCCTCGTGTCGAATATACTAACTGCTACGCTTTGTTTCGCATATTTCAAGCACGGGAACCATTTACTGAAGTGGACCAGCGCCTACTGTGAGTGCTTGCTCAAGCCCAAACGCCGGACATGATATAGAAAGCTCGACCATGCTGACCTTTTCAGCGCCTGTGCTCGATCAGCTAGACATAGCCAGAAGTCTGCGGGACCTCCACATCCCGCTGATACCAAACGCCACCGACCCGCGGGACATCTACCGCCTGCCCCCCTCCCCGGCCGTGGACGAGGCCTGGGACCGGATCACGCGGGTCAACCTGATCAGCATCTCGGGGGACGAGGTGCGCGGGCTGGGCAAGGACCCGTCCCTGGCCATCCGCGCGCCGGAGTCGTGGTGGTCGGAGTCGTGGGGCGACGGGTACCTGGGGCAGATCGACGTCTTCCACCAGATCCACTGCCTCAACATGCTGCGGCAGGGGCTCGTGACCAACTACAACTACTACTGGGGGCGGCGGTACGGGCTGGCGCCGCCGCTGCAGTTCGGCATGCACCTGAACCACTGCCTCGGCACGCTCCTGGAGAACCTCATGTGCCACGCCGACGTCGACGTCGTCACCTTCAACTGGCGCGAGGGCCAGCCCGACCCCTTCCCGGACTTCGCCGTCGCCAAGCAGTGCCGCGACTTCGACGCCGTCGCCCGCTGGCAGCGCGAGAAGCAAGTCGGCGACGTCATCGAGCGCTGGAAGGCCCTCGAGAAACCCCCCGGCGCCAGGCAGAGGCAGATGCCCCCCGGCCTCGCGGACGTCGATCCCAAGGGCGACGGCGAGGTCGACGGCGTCCGCGTGCTCAGGTTGGCCGACCTGCCTGCGGAGTGCCAGGCGAAGGCGGAGGCGTGAAAAAAAAAAAAATCGGATGCCGGGTCGGCTAAACGATGCCTTCATTGGGCACCGTGGTAGGGGGAGATTAAAAATAAATGTATATAACTTTATAATAAGGTGAGCAACCTTGATAGATAGAAACGGATATGGATTCAAGACTTCATGTGAAACTACTAAGACACGTCGACCGGGTCTCGTGGAGTGAGGAGTGAGCTTCATCTTGGCAGACTTATTGATAATTATGATTATGCATATCATCAGCCAACTTAACTTATATGTATCGGATGTACGTTGTGGTGCGTGGATTGACGCTGGGGTATCTCTATAACCCGTTTGTTGATAGTTGGATAGATAGAAAATCACCTGCTACCTACTTCGTAGTTGCTATCTATCTTTGTTTACAACCGGGCCCGTTTATAGGGGTTTGATAAAGTGACTCCGTCTTGTGTGATGTCTTCGTCCTCGTCCCCCTGTGTCAGATCGATGAAAACCCTCTTGGTTCCCGTTTGAATAATGTTATCTAGGATCTCAATCACCGAAGATCCGATACTCTCAGTGTCCCACGGGTCCGTCTCGGCCATCTCCTCCTTGATAGGTTGAGGTGACGGAGAATAGTCGGGTTCCTTGACAGGTTGAGGTGACGACGAAGAGTAGTCGGATTCCTTGACAGGTTGAGGTGATGAGGAGTAGTTAGATCTTTTAATAGATTGAGGCGACGAGGAGTAGTCAGATTCCTTGAAAGGTTGAGGTGATGAGGAACGGTCGGATTCCGGCCAGCGGGCGGGTGAGACGAGGTCGCGCTCTCGCCACGGACTCTCAGGCGGCGTGCGTGCCTCCTCTTTGACCATCGAGAGAGATCGTTTGGCATTACGACCAGAACCACGTCT
Organism: Rosellinia necatrix; assembly: GCA_021209875.1. Taxonomy (NCBI): domain Eukaryota; kingdom Fungi; phylum Ascomycota; class Sordariomycetes; order Xylariales; family Xylariaceae; genus Rosellinia; species Rosellinia necatrix. The sequence continues at coordinate 4,183,541 of JAGYVD010000001.1, read as the reverse complement.
CCACGCGCGGCGGGCATGACGCTCTCGGGCCGTTTCCGCACGGTACCTATTCTCGCGGTATAAATTGGCCGCGTTCTCGGACCTGAGGACCTGCAATAGCGGTATGAGAAACCCACCGTTCGCCCTGGCCGTCGGGAGGTCGATTCGCTTCTCGTCGCTCAATGTGTATCGCCTGAACTCTTCGAATTCGTGTGGCCCCCAAACCCTGACGGGCCGGCCGACCCTCTTCGCATCGATGTAGTCGATGATGTTCACCAGCACGCTCTTGAGGTTCGCGGCGCAGCCATCGGCAGTGTTAAGGGGCTCGAGCCCGACCTCTCGGCACATGTTCTGGAAGACTTGAAGCTTCGTCATCTCGCACTGCCTCTCCATGGGCAGGCTTCGATCGTCCGTGTCCTCTCCTTTAATCTCTCTTTTTACGTCTTCATGGGAATAATGAAATACCATCTCATCTGCATTGGACGACGGGGTGTGAGCAAGTGCCTGCTTGAGTCCCAACATCCCTGCCCCTCCAGTGAGAGATACGACTTACGGCGAATGGCATCCGTGCGCGTGCGCCGCCAGGCCTGGGAGCCGCGCTCTATGTTCTGCGACGACGCAAAGCGGCCGAACTCGTCGTCGAAGTCCGCCTTGTCGTCGGGCCTGAAGTCTGGCACCTGGGAGAAGTACGACTGCGACGCGTCGAAGGCCGCCTCGACCTTGATCTGCGGCGGCTGCCTCTGCTCGCTCTTGACGACGACGCTCGGCGGGGGGCTGGGTTGTTGCCGGGCACGGCGTTTCCACTGGGCGAAGAGCGCATCGCCATCGCTTCCGCCGCGCGTTCGACCCGTCGCGACGTAGAACTCGGCCTCATCGCGCGTGTCAAAGCCGCGGGATTCGTTGGCGCATTTCTCTACCTGTTCCTTGTAACGTGCCCAATCTGTGTACACGCCGCAAACACGGCCCTTGCGGACACCATAATACTTTTTAGCCATGTTCATCACGACGATGATGTTGTTCGTTGCATGACAGCGGGAAGTTTGGAATCAGGATTCATCATTTTACGCGTTGAAACGCGTTGCTGCAGGCTGCGCGCCTGCATATTACGACCCAACAGTTAACTAATTAGATGGGCAGATGATTCAAGCCAAGATGTCCTCATTACAGGGATGCCCCGGGCCGGAGTCCAATGGTTGGCTGCCCCTCCATTGCTGAGCTTCATAACTGCTAAGATCCCCTCTGTTGAATAGATAGCTCCTGAAGAACCGCGCTCTTGCAACATCCTTTTACTGAATGTCCTAATTAATCGCGCCCTTCGCGGCGTCAGGATGCCCTCAATCCTAGCTAAGGGCAGATGCCGACGAAGTCAATGAATGAGCTCAGTGAAACCCAATTAGCAAGGTAACCCCGCCAGTTATAAAGGTCTCACTTTATTCTATAAATAGTATTGGTGTGCACTTACATATGAAGTACTTACATACACAAATATTAGTCCTTGGCCGCGAGCGTCTCACCACATGTTGTGCAAGCTGGACTTCTACAGCCCAACCGGCTCGATCAATTTTCTACAGTATTTCTCTCAAATTGATTGAAATCTGGATATGCCATTGTACTGTCATTTACGAAAACCTCATCGTGTTTCTCGTCTCAGTCACAGCTAGCATGATTGTCGTTGCCTAGAGAGCAATTAGAATTATTAAAGGCGTCCGCTCTTACGCCACGTTTACCAGATACACACTAGATCTTATGAATTTTAAAATGGGACTTCAACATTTTAAACGGTAGTTGAACAGGCGGAAGCGGCTTCGTGAGAATTTGGGACCCTATGGCCAACGGCAGGTCTGATGTTGACGCAGGCGTCCTGTTGCGATCAAGATCTTATAGAGCTATGATAAACGATATCAACCCCGATCTACCTAAAGCGTATGAAGAAACACCACTAGGGTGGCTTGCGTCTCATATGTGTGTTTCAGACGAATGCCTTGCTCCTGGGGAACGTCAAGTGACTATTGGCGAAATCTGTGAGCAGAACAAGAAAAGAAATACGACTAACCGTAATGACGGAAGAGCAATATGAAAGTGCCCGTGCGATAGAGACCGACCTAGAGGTTACCTCTAATAGAATCGATAATGTCGTAGGTGCAATGAATCCATTGACTTTATAATCATGGGTTTTTTGCTTCAACGTCGAAATATGGACAATCTGGTCCCCCAAACGTTGATCAGCCCGCGGAATAACTCACATCTGATAATTGCTCAAGACGAGATAAAGCTGTTGGAGTGCCTAAGCTTTCTACCCGGTACATGAAGAGACAGCACATTCTAACCCCCTGTATTCTGGGGGGGCTTTATGCTATTGGGGATTGATACATACAATAAGGTTCGTTCTCACACGCTGCTAAAGGAGGGCTGCCAAAGAGGTAGCAACATAATAGCCACCAAAAATTAATAGGCTAGACTTAAGCAACATCTAATAGTGGCCCAGGCAATATTGAATCCTCTTGGGCTAATACGGCCAGACAGAACAACCATGGGGGCATTTAAGGCCGGTTTCAATGAGGGAAAAGAGTCGCCATTATGTAATGATTTCGTCTTTCACGCTAATAGCCAATGATTAAAAGGATCCAGATTCTTCATGAAACATAAACTCAGTCAATATAGGACCGAATCGCCTGTCAGAGCATCAAGATCGGGAAACTGCGACTCCTGAAACTCATAAGTGTAGTGTTCATAATACGACTATAGTGCCTAGACAATATTTCCTCTTAGTGGAGTAGTTATACATAGGAAATTCGCCTATATGAACCTGACACAGTTTATCTATAGTCGAGGAACCAGGACATTCTAATATTAGTTGGTATAATTATGTAGTTACCCGCCGAAAGGATAAAAACGCCAGTTTATGGCTCTCTTGACACTAATACACGAACACTGAGGCTATGCGATTACCTGGAAGTCTTTTCCCCTGGTGGTTTTTAATTCAGAGGGGGGGGGGGAATAGGAGCTACAATCCTGTTCGCCGATACGTAGGTAACCTTGTAGGCGGGTCGCCAACGTGGATCTCGTGTAGACCGTTTCCTCGTGCCGCTCACGACCAGGAGACACTAGACCGAGCTAAAAGACACTGGATGGCGCCATCGCCGCTCATAGCCATTGCTGTCCTTATTCGTAGTTCCACTCTACGCTCTCTTTACCGTTTGAAAAGAATTTACTTAATTGGTCTCGAAGAGCTGTTAGGTGCAGAGAAACATGGCGATAATAACTACTGTCTCAAGGGCTGCACACAAACCCTGCTCAGTCGATATCCAATGAGAAAAGCGGGCATGAACAGATTAATTTCGTTGTTGGTCCCTGCTGCATCACAGGACGGGGCGAAGACGGGGGGCTAAAGCCACGGTCTATGTGCATGCTTGTCTATCTAGATGATATAGAGCGCTGGAATTACGAGGGTGGGAGAAAATAATCCTATGCCACGAGATTTTGAGGGCTATCGTAGCAGTAATACCAGTACGAAGCGGGCGATTGGACTACGCCGGCCAGTCTCACAAGCTTTTTTGAGAACTCAGAATCTAAACGCAGCACCATATTCGGCTGCCTAGGCTAATGAATATAGTGTAATTAGGTAAGGTAGCGTCAACCGTTCTGGACCGATTACCTAGTCTAGTGTAAATCCTTGGCAATACAGGCTACAGCGACTCGTGCAGAGCTTGGCGTTGTCTTATTTTTAGGCAGGGGATCATAGATCAGGTTAACAGGCTGTGATATTGTTCCCCAGCTTTTCGACCTCGACCGCTCACTCTTTTAAACCCACCTCTCCCGTCGGTTGTCGGGGGCATTTTAATTTTAATTTTATCAACCTTATGTAACTAATCGTGATCAAAACTATCACGTTGTCCCTCGTTATTTCGGAATTACTACGCTCGTTTATTAGTTACACTCTTTATTTCTTCCTAGTCGACTAGTACCACTTGATTTATAGACCTCGGAGATTCCATTCCCCTGCCTGCTTCGGCGCACCGCGGAATAATCGTAAACGAGGGCTCGCGGTTGGCAATAGGATTCTACATATCACCATGGCATCCTCAGAGCAGAATCCGGGGGCGGTGGGAGGGCAAGCTGATGAGATCTCGAGTATAAGTCGCGACCCTGCTGCGCAGCAAGTGAGCGAGCCAGGCCAGACCAACAACGCCAATGATACCGAACCAGCACCGCCACTACCACAACGCCCAACGCCTTCGCATCCCCAGACTCTTCCACAGCCCTTCTACAGCCAACATCAACAGCCGTATGTCCCGTACCCCGGACAGCTAAATCCGCAGTTCACCTACGCCACTCCCGTCCGACCGCTGCCGAAACAATCCTCGGCTTATATTGCGACCCGGCTTGGTCTCACTGCCCTGTCTTCGGTCTGGGGCATCATCATCATTGCGCTCACGAGCATACTCTTGAGCCAGGGCGGGTCGGTCGCGAATGTGTCTCTGTACGCCTATGCCATCGTCGTGGCCTCGATCCTGTGGAATACGGCGGAGCTCATCACGTACTGCGTCCGTTTGCGCAAGGAGGTCCAGAGAGGCATCCATCCCGGCGCGCACGTGGGCCTACACCTGATCTTCTGGCTGGCCGGCGCCTTCGCCATCCTCCTGACCGTCACCGTCTACAGCCAGGCGTCGTACTCGCTCCAGAGCTGCGAGGAGGGCGGCTACGACAGCGACTACCGGTACTACGGCTACTCCTACTGCAGCGAGTACCAGCCCTACGACTACTTCCGGTGGAACGTCCTCCCGGTCCTCCGCGCCACGCTCGCCATCTTCGCGCTGTGGCTGATCAACCACTTCGTGCTCTTCGTGCTGGCCTGCATCGACACCCACAAGCGCAACGTCCTGAAGCCCGCGGCCTTCGTCGTCCCGGTGCCCGCCCTGAACGCGCCCCCTCCGCCGCAGGGCATGTATTACCCCCAGCAGGCCGCCGGCGCCCAGCCGATCCAGCCGATGCAGTACTACCCGTATCCGGTCGCCATGCAGCCACAGCCACAGCCGGCGGGGGCCGCCGTCGTCTCGAACGAGAAGCAGGTCGCGCCGGCCGGCCAGAACCTCGCCGGGTTTTACGCACCTCCCGCGCCCGCGCCGGCGCCGGCGGTCAGTCAGGATATAGCCGGGTTCTACGGGCCTTCCGCAGGGCCTTCGACGCAAGCGCCATGAGAAGGACTATGCCGGCACAGAGCGGAGCCACCGACGTGAGGCGATAATGAGAAAGGACCTAGCAGAGAACTGGTGGCTACTTTTCAACCCGGCTTTTGGCGACGGCATCGGCAAGGGGACTCGGATGCTTTGTATTATTGGGAAAGCGTGAGTGTTTTACAGCGTATCGAAGATTTTGCGACGAGAAGAAAAATAATACCCGCTACGTTTTAGCATGAGCGATTAATAATAGCCACATGATACCCTTATATTTGCTATCGCCTCTTATTCCGAGCGTCTAATTCACCTCTCATGCTCTAGAACGCCTCGACGTGAACACGCCTGATCCAGATCCCTCGGCTTTTCTTGTGCTGGTTTCCCAGGTCCCAGGTGGCTTCTACGGTTCACCTCGCGCTTAATGCGTTTGAAGTGCTTTATCACAGGGCTACAGGTCACTTCAAAGGGAGTAGGTCTTCGAAGTGGGCTTTGCGAGTATGCGTTTCTGATGGTGGAATGATGGTAAGATAACGGCTTACATCGGGGAAGAGAAAACTTCGCCTCCATTCGGATCCAGCGCCTTCCGGTCTCGCACCTTTTCCCAGGACTCAGCACGCACGGAAATAGGGAATCCCGAGCAACAATCTGAGTAGCACTGCATTCACTTGATTTCGTGATCAGGTTCGAGTTGTTCTATAGGTGAGACGTAGCTGGGAGGCCCGGATGTCACCATGGACGCAACGTGTGTTACGCTCACCACGCGCATCCCGACGGCTTAGACTCAAGAGCATCGTTGAAAATCTACTGGGTGAGGCCCCCATATCAGGTAAAAGTTGTCTCATATGCGACAGTGCAACCTAGTCCCAGTCTGTTCAGTTACCCCCCAGTTAGGACTCAGAGGTGACAAAAGGCCGACATCGTTCCGGTTTAAAGAAACGGCCTCAAACTCTAGGTAATGTGGCTCCCATGAGGATGGCTTAGGTTATGATTTCCTAGTTCACTATTGTCCGCAATCATCATTATCCGACCTAAAGATTCGCGATGGATTACGCCTAGGAGGTATCCGGATATGCTTCCGAACACCTCGCTGAATCTTACTTGTTGTGTCCTAATGCCGGTGCCCAAACTCCACCTATATGCCTACTTAGTCACTAGGTCTGGTATGAGTGTGGACTATATTCGTTCGAGGGCAACTTGTGTGTGTCCACCAAGTAGGGTACAAACCACGTAGTAAGTACCAGGACTACAGTGGGAAAGCGTTGATTGTAATAGGAACCGGCGGTTTGTGTGGAATAAAGTAAGCAACGAGCAGCATTTAATCATTGTCAGATGTCCTGGCCCATAAAGATGTTTTCCAGTCGTAGACCCGAATGTTTCACGCCCTTCTTGTGTGCATATAGGTCACTTCAGTCACTTGCTTACACATTTTACTACGCTGGGATGGGCATAATCCTGCGTTATGAGTGTCGACATATGTCTGGAGGTTCCCAAGTCTTGGTTCCGAAAGATATATACCGTTGGTTATGAATCCCAGGCATCTATCAACGACGCCTAGTTCTTATTGCCGAGGAAACCCAGAAAGGGGCACGAGCGGTGCGATTCCGGGGTGTCTGCCCCATGTGTTGAGAATCTGCCATTCAATATGGAGAGCTTTCGCAGCTGTCTTTTTCTAGGCTTTCGTGATTGGGGTTTCAGACATTTTTAGGGGCCTTGTGAGTCTAAAAATATACGCCATAGAAGTGTGTATAAATAGATAAATAGGCATGCAGAACATCTGATGTAGGGAAGTTGTGTGTGAAATTCCTGGTTGATGGGGCAAGAAGAATGCTCGGTTTGCACTTGTTTATACTTATACTTATTTATACTGTATTGCCCACACACACATCCATCCTCCAAGCTACACTTACGTCATTCCTTGTGTATGCTAAATCCATGCCAAAAAGCCATGCCAAAAAAGCCATGCCAAAAGCAATGCTTAAGCGGTGCCCTTCCCGGTCGCATGTCCATGCTACATGTAGGTGTCCCGGGGAACTTACATGGCACGCCGACATGCACGTATTGGAACCTACCTAAAGTTAGTGGTTACATGTAAATAAGTTGTGCTATGCTTTCTTGGCGCGTGGCAGCGTGCATCTATTCCTCAATCAACCCTGAAATACCTGGGGCGTGTTTGTTTATGCGCAACACTGCCTACCCAACCAATGTATTGTATAGAAAGCTGCGGTTCAGGGACGAATGCGTTGACGGCTGGATATAGCTGATTATGCCTACCTGTGGGTGGAGGCATCGCGGGGTATGTATTCCCCAGAACAAAACCTAGGTATTCTGTTTGAAAGAGAGGGGGGAAAGGGAGAGACATAAAAGAAATCTAGAAATAAAGGCCATCGGTAAAACTCAAATCCACTACACAGTACTAGTTGCATCCTCATGTTTATCTAATTATAATAACCTAATGACCTGCTAGATAGGTAGGTAGTACAAGTAGGCGCATACTTAAAAGATACTTAAAAGTTCATGATAAGTGGCAGCGCTTATTGCACTTCCAACCTCCTTACCCGTTAGAGGCAGCTGAGATTGAGATACAAGTACATACCTAGGCACTGCTTACCCATCTATCTACCTATCTGTATACCTAGTTATCTAAGGCACCGAATGGATGTAGGATAGCCTGTAGGTACTTGGTCTGGAGGTAACTTATCTACATACCTACTAAATACCTTAGGTACTTAGATAGGTACCTACCTAGGTAGGTAAACAGGTAGGCATGCAAACACAAACATGGTAGAAGATTGTTGGTTGCCTCCATCAAATTCTGTTACCTACCTGGGTATTTGATGCACGAGCCACCTTAACCCACCTACCCCTCCTTCTACCGGCCTATCATATCTCAGTTTAGATGGGAAATCTGATTAAGGCAGCGGGCAAAAGTGGGCTTGGTTGGGCGAGCTGCCCGCTACAAAACACAAAAAAACCCCGCCATAAAGCCTGCAGACTGAAAGACAACCTGACACTGGTGATAAGCCTACCCAAGGTAGATTGGATACCTACCACCCTACAATACTAGGTACGTGAGGGGTTGTCTCTTCGCTGTTTGGCCCCTGAAAGGAAACAACATAGGGTAGGTACCTACCTACCTACTTACCTAGGTACTGACTTAGGATAAAAGAGGAGAAGACAAGCTTGGAACGGAGGGACAGCGCCTGGAAGACACTGACAAAATGACACACTGACGACATGTAGTAGTATCCCCATTCAGGTCTCCATTCAACCCACATCTTGCTACCTACCTGCCAGTCAACCTACTTACTAAGTAGATAACCTACCTACTACCTACTTACTTACTTACCTACCCGAACCTACCTCCGCCTACCTACCTACCTACCTACCTACCTAACCTACTTACCTATTTACACAATCTCTGTAGTCGTTGCATCTGCGCATCAGCCTCAGCCCAACCACCCCTCCTGGTTCGCTGCCCAGCATTTCTGTTTGATGCCTGCGTCGGCCGCCCGACTCTCCTCCGTTCTTGGTTTATTGCCATTATCCACTATCCTCTAGCTTCTGGCGGGCAAGCTACAGGTTAGGTGGTTGGTGTGTTTGTGTGTTTTCGTGCGTATGCGTATGCGTGTTGCTGTGCGTATGCGCGTTGCCGTGTTGCCGTCGACGTTGTTTTCCTAGTTGCTGTTGTTCCCGCTGTTGTTATTGTTGTTGTTATTGTTGTGGTGCGGGGTGCTTTAGGAGAGAAAGAGAAAGAGAGAGAGAGAGAGAGTGTGTGTGTGTGTGTGAGCGTGCGCGCGCGCGTGTGTGGGTGTGTGTTTTGTCGGTCTATCGAGGGAGATGTGCCGAACCCGACATCGCGACACAACAAGAAACGAAGACCCATTCGCCATCACCATCGCCGCATAGGCGCTCCCCCCCCCAAACATCGCCTTGTAACCTCGCAAAGCCTACTCCCCGGTTCCGCTATCGCTTCATCCGTGTGGGCCTTTTGATACGCATCTTAGTATCCCGACCAAGGAACGCAACCTATCTCCCACCCCGGTCCCGCGCGTGACAACGCGTCCCCCTTCGCCCACCATGAACAACGAAGAGGATGCTATGAAGATAATCCAGGAGATCCAGGCCAAGATAGACCGCGAAAAAGTCTTTCTCAATGGCGCCAGCGATATGCGACGTCAGACCAACAATGATAGTGTGCGCTCTCGACTGGATGTGAAGATAGAGGAATCGCAGAAGTTGATCGACTTCTTCGAGGGGAAGCTTCAGGAGATGATGAAGAAGCGCGAGGATTGGCAGATGAGGCGCCTTGGACACGGCCTGGATAGCATGAGCATTGGCTCGGACTCGCCTGGTATCGCTTCGATGCCCGGCTCGGAAATTCGAGCGGATGGTGAGGGACCCCCGCCGCCTCCGCCGAAGGATGCTGGCGGCTGGTCTGGGGATAGAGCCTCTTACGGCTCCTTGCAGTATAGTCAGATCGGCGGCCACGGTGATATGATGCCTCCTCGGCATCCCTATGGACCCCCCGGCCCCGGCTCCTCCGCGCCTCATCCGCGGCCCAACTTCACCAAATTAGGTTTGGCTATCTACGGTTCTCGTGCCAATGGTCGGGTCACTAACACATGCTTTCAGATCTAATCAAGTTCAACACTCCGCATCTTGGCCCTCGCATTCAATTGATGCTTTCTCAAGTTCAGTTCAAGCTGAACGTCGAAGAGCAATACCTCAAGGGCGTAGAAAAGATGGTCCAGCTATATGGGATGGAAGGTGATCGGAAAAGCAAAGCAGATGCTGCTGCTAGGCGCGTCGAAAGCAAACAAAAGATCCACCTCTTGAGATATGCACTTAAGAGATACGAACAACTCCATATCGACGACCTAGATTCCCCCGACTCCCCTGACGGTCCGTTTTCGCCATTTCCCCCTACACTTGGCGTACGATACTGACGGGGTTGTTGCAGATGACAGCATTAACATGCCTAACTTGCGGAAGCCCCTATCTGGGCAGCTCTCCATCCGGGTCCAGCAGATCCGGGATGTGGACCATGCTTCTACCGGCCGATTTTCTCGGGGCCCAGAGACATTCATATCAATTAAAGTTGAGGATAACGTGGTAGCGAGAACACGACCGTCCAGAACCGACCGCTGGGAAAACGAGTTCCACAGCGTGACGGTCGACAAGGCCAACGAGATCGAACTTACGGTTTATGACAAGCCAGGCGAGCATGCTCTGCCCATCGGAATGCTTTGGGTGCGGATATCCGATATCGTGGAGGACCTTCGACGGAAGAGGATTGAGGCTGAAGTTAACAACTCCGGCTGGGTCTCCGCCGACAGGATGGGAGGCTCAAATGCGCCGCCCCCTCAATTCCCCATGAGCCCTCAACAACAGCAATTTGGTGCTTCTCCGGGCATGCCAGGCCAGGGTGGCGCGCAGTCTCAGTTTGGCGGTGATGCCGCTCCCGTCCCCATGACCCAGCCCATTGACGGGTGGTTTAACCTAGAACCTACTGGCGCCATACATCTCTCTATCAACTTTATGAAGCAGAACAAAGACCGCAGGCCGGTTGATCTCGGATTGGGCCGAAAGGGTGCAATCCGACAACGAAAGGAGGAGGTTCACGAAAAGTTTGGACACAAGTTTGTGCAACACCAATTTTACAACATCATGCGTTGCGCATTGTGTGGCGATTTTCTGAAATATTCCGCCGGAATGCAGTGTGAAGACTGCAAATATACTTGTCACACGAAATGTTATTCCGGCGTCGTCACCAAATGCATCAGTAAAACCAACGCTGAAACGGACCCTGATGAAGAGAAGATCAATCATCGCATTCCTCATCGTTTTACCCCATTTTCGAATGTTACGGCCAATTGGTGCTGCCACTGCGGTTATATATTGCCATTTGGAAAGAAGAACTGCCGGAAGTGTAACGGTACGCTATCTATAGTTGAATTATTAAATAAACTGCTAACGTTTCTCAGAATGCGGGCTCACAGCCCACGCACATTGCGTCCACCTGGTTCCTGACTTCTGCGGCATGAGCATGGCCGTAGCTAACCAGATCCTGGAAGGTATCCGGGCGGGTAAACAAAGGCAAATCAAAGGTACATCTCTAAGTGAAAAGACACTGAGGTCAGGTAAGATGAGCCCATTGAGCGCGACGGGACCAACATCCCCCTTTAGTAGTCAGGGAACAACATCTTATCAGCCAAGCATTGCTTCCCAAGAGGCAACCGATGCCGCCAAGGCCATGTATACAAGCCAGACATCTCCGATACGTCCAAGCCAACCCGATCGGACCTCGTCTAGTTCAACTGCAGCAGCCGCCGCTGCTTCAGCCGCCATGGGCGGGGCAATCGCATCGCATGGTTCCCGGCCGAGCACCACTTCAGACTACTCAAGTAGACCAGGTGGGTACGGGGGCTCAATGGACTCCCGCGATGACACATATGCCAGCGGTCAACAGTATAATATGCCCACGCAGCCTAAATATAACCCTGCGCTATACGCCAATGTTGACAACTTCTCGCCTCAGCCAACGCTGCAAACCCAACAGCCTCGACCGGTTCAGCAACAGACTATGCCTTTGCCACAGCAGACTCAGTCACCCATCTACCCCTCGGCCGCCCCGGTTTCAAAACCGCAACCCACACAGGAGACCCCTTCGCTCACAACTGGCTCCGGGCTACCGCCGCAGACAAGGAGGCCCTTACCCCTGGCTAATGACCCTGGCACGGGCCAACGTATCGGATTGGATCACTTCAACTTCCTTGCTGTGCTTGGTAAAGGCAATTTTGGTAAAGTGATGTTGGCGGAAACCAAGAAGTCTCGACGCTTGTATGCGATCAAAGTACTCAAGAAAGAGTTCATCATTGAGAACGACGAGGTTGAGAGCATACGGTCAGAGAAAAGGGTGTTCTTGATCGCTAATCGAGAACGTCACCCATTCTTAACTAACCTCCATGCCTGTTTTCAAACGGAGACAAGAGTCTATTTTGTCATGGAGTATGTTAGTGGCGGTGATCTGATGCTTCACATCCAGAGGGATCAATTCGGTACCAGGCGTGCACAGTAAGATTGACGAACAAGATGTAACTTTCGCTGGCTTTGGTTGACATTTGCTAGGTTTTATGCTGCGGAAGTATGCTTGGCGCTGAAATATTTCCATGAGAACGGAGTCATCTACCGTGATCTCAAACTCGATAACATCCTTCTGACGCTAGACGGACACATCAAAATCGCAGATTACGGCTTGTGTAAAGAGGATATGTGGTATGGCTCGACAACAAGCACATTCTGCGGCACGCCAGAATTCATGGCCCCCGAAGTAAGTGTCAACATGTGTTTACTGCTTATGTAGGTGTATTAACGGAGATAGATCCTACTGGACAAGAAATACGGCAGGGCCGTCGACTGGTGGGCATTCGGTGTCTTAATATATCAGATGCTTCTTCAACAGTCACCATTCCGAGGAGAAGACGAAGACGAAATCTATGATGCCATTCTAGCAGACGAGCCTCTCTACCCCATCCACATGCCTCGAGATTCCGTGTCAATTCTTCAAAAACTACTGACCCGAGAACCCGACCAGAGGCTCGGCAGTGGGCCCACTGATGCGCAGGAGATCATGAGCCAACCTTTCTTCCGGAATATCGTGTGGGATGACATATATCATAAGAGGATCGCGCCGCCGTTTATGCCAACTATCAAAAATGCAACTGATACCAGCAATTTCGATTCCGAGTTCACGAGTGTGACGCCCGTACTTACACCAGTACAATCAGGTGAGTGTTGCATTAACCATGCTGTCAAATCTGTACTAATTTATGTGCAGTTCTATCCCAGGCTATGCAAGAAGAATTCCGTGGATTCTCTTACACGGCTGATTTTGATTAAGCCCGAATTTCGTTTGGTAAGAGGGAACGAGTGATAAAAGCTTTCGGATCAACCCCGGCGGGCCTTAGGATAGAATTAGAGCCAGGAGTGAGATAGGACGATATCCAGATGTAGCCGAGGCTAGCCAGAGACTGCAGATTAGGTCGCCTCACCTGCAGACAAATCTACAATCTAATATAGCAAAAGGCGCTTGACGTTTTTCTGAAACCCTACGACACGGAGGCGAGCAAGCGACCGAAACATGCTGGGAATATCTCGCGTCAACGTTCGCCCTAGGTACGAGTTGGTTAAGAAGCTACAAGGGCTGGTAACGAGGGGATTTAACTTTCCCTCCTCGTAGGTGTTGCTTGGGCAAAACCTGTGTTCATATCTGATGGTAGGGGTGTGTGTGGGCGATGCTAATGATGCGGGGTTTCGATACTATGTAAGACACATTGCATTCCTGGGTATGAAGTCTTGCGAAGATACCTGGAGAGATGAAGCAGAAAATTTGCTCTTAGCTTTGCGTTCGTATCAACGAGCGTGTAAACCAATTGGGATCCCTGAGCGCTGATTGTGCGCTGGACATCCCCTTAGATTGTGGCTCAATACGTGTTGTCTCGTTGTGTTGGTGCATACGTCGGAATCTACCTTTGAATGAATGCAGGCAAAAGTGACCACGTATATAATTCGTAGTTCGAAACTATGAAGACTTGAAAAGATACTAGATATCCCTGGGTAACCTGTGTCCATAGCTCGCTAGTTAGTTCCGTTACTTTATGACATGGTTTATTGCGTAGTTATATATATATTAATGAGGAGGTTATATAGATGAGAGGGTGAGAGAGTTTTTTATTTCCAGTCCTCGACTCAACTCAACCCAAGGCCTAGCGGAATATACCACCGAAAATACTGCTAGTGGATAAAATATATATATATGATACAGCAATTGCCGGAACTCCGGGAGATGGTTTTGGTCTGCTAATGAGATGGTACGCTCCGCCCGGGCGGGAAAGCGGTATTCGTACAATATCATATCAATCGGCTATATCCGCCAGCCGGCCGGGCCTACTACGCTAGCTTTTAAGAAGAAACAAACATAGCAAAAGTATACATTCGCGGCCAGCTTTTCCTCTTTTAATGCAAACTGACGTGGTCCAACCCGTGGCCGGGAGGGATGCGCTTCCTCCAACACGTCTGTCTATTCTGGTTTTTATGCGGGAGGGTGCTCGTGGTTTTGGTTTGGTTTCGGCTGGCCTTTTCGGGGGAGCCCATCCGACTGTTTTATTTTTATTTTTACTCTACATGGGGGTACGGACTCACGCACGACGGAACAGGAAGGCGGCTACAGTCCATGCGAGGATGGCGCCCGTTATGGCGCCCTCGACGGCAATCAGCGATACATCCCGCATGCGAAGGGCGACCTTTCGGTCGCTGATCAGATCATCATAGGTTGAGCGCCAATAGTCTAAGTCGCCGAGCGCCTCACGCCATGCCGTCCAGGGCAGATTATAGATCGGTGATCTTTTCCGTGACGACGAGGACCGAGGCGATATTATATCAGATTCCGGAAGGGCGACATCGGGTGCCGCCGTGATCCCCAATTCTCCCCCGCCCTCGCCGCGGGCCGCCCTCGCCTGATCATTCATCATCGAAATATTACGTGCAACGGCGGCGGCGGCGGCAGCCTCGGCAGCGGCGGCAGCAGCAGCAGCTTCGACAGCGGCAGCTTCGGCGGCGATGCGCTTGGATTCTTCCCTGGTGACCCGCTCGTCAGCAAGCGCCTCGCGCACCTTCTGCTCGAACCCGCGGACGAGGCGCTGCCGCCTCCACGGCTCGGCGCCGAACTGCAGGACCAAGAACAAGAGGATGTTCACTCCCATGAGGCCCCAGGTGCCCCAGGTACTCATACGACGGATTTTGTCACTCCATATTTGCTCTTCGTGGTAGCGGGCAAGGATGGCGGCGCTGAGCTCGCGGCCCAGGCGCTCGGTATCGCGCTCGGCCTGTTCGAGTTCGACAGCTCGCTCCCCGACGGACGCCTCGAGCTCGTAGTCCTGCCTATATAGCGTCGTGAAGCGCTCGAAGTCGAGGGGGGTCCAGGTCTTCTGGCGGGCTAGGAGGGTGGTGACCTCACGCTGAATGGCAGCGCGGCCGGACACGGCGCTCTTGTAGGCAGCGCGCGAAACCGTGAGGTGGGACTGTGCGGCGTCGAGTCGGGATTCGAGGGTCGAGATCTGAGCCTTGAGAGATTCGATTGAGGAGTAGCCTGTCAGGTCGTTGATGCGTTGCGATGCGGAGAACAATGTGGTTTGCGCCCGGTCCATGAAGGCAGAGAGGGATTTATTGAGGGCCGAGCGGCGGGAATTCTGCGCCGAGGGGAGGTCGGGGTCCGGCGGGGAGATCGGCGGCCGCGGAGGCGATCCATCCTTGTTGTTCCCTGTCTTGGATGGACCTTTTGAGGCCTCCTGGCGGCAGGCATCGGCGGTGTTGGTAGTATTGAAGGCTGCCGAAGGGTGAGGGGGCGCGGAGAAGGAGGACGGAGAGGAGGACGGGGACGAGGACGAGGACGAGGACGAAGACAGGGACGGGGACGAGGTGGACGTTCGTGACTCGTATTCGCCTTTGCCGCCATCATGGGGAGGCTTCGGGGCCGAGGATGAGAACCGTATCCGCTGCCGCCTCGGCGCACAATCGTGCCGACAACTCCAGCATATCGAGATCGGCGACGGCCGTCTGGAGGCCGGAGGCGAAGCGCTGCTGAAGAGCTTCTTCGGTGCCGCCCCTGCTAGCCCTGCCGGCCTCGGGATAAATTGGTCGACAATTAGCCTCGAGCCGACCCCAAATAGGTGTCTTATCGCCCGGGGTGTCGACATTGACGGCTTGAAGTCGAGAGATCAAGCTCGGGTCTTGGACTGGATCGCGGGCTGCGAGTGCTTCCACAACTGCCTCGAGCGGGAAGAGTCGAAAGTCAATGTCGGAGAAGCTCGGGCCAACCGGAAGGCAGTCCGCTACACTATGCCTAGTTCAGGTAGTGAAATATGCTGTGCAACCAAGCCCGCCGTTCTTCTGGTGCCCCACCCCCTCATCTATGAGGTACCCTACCGAGGTCCTGGAGAGAGGCGCTTAGCAGGCAGGCGGGTAGGAGGAATGTATGTATGTATATATGTATGTATGTATATATGTATGTATGTGCCTACTTGGGTAAGTACCTACTGATTAAATGCTAGCTACCTACATTGACGTGATATGGTTATAATCAACGGGTAGAATCGGTTAACTAGGTCCAGTCACCAACATATAACCTCTATTATATCCCCTCGTGGAGTACACTAGACACAACAAGCCTATAGGAGTGGGTGGGCGAATAAGAGGTTCGTTATTTAATCTCCGAATGGCAAATTTGGGGAATCAAATTTATCTAGATGCAATAAATCCATTGGGATATCGGGGCAATCACTTGGGCACCAGCATACCCATACCCATGATACCAGACGTCATTGTCTCGCCTTCTGCTCATCATGCGTGTCGGGTTGGATAAGTGCTTGCTTAGTTGGTATTTGCTTCGTACCTGCCTGCATTGATGACATTGGATCGGGGAAACCGCGGCACGACACCCCACTTTATTGTCCACCGAGTTAGTACATACTTAGGTAGAGGAGAATGCAGGAGAATGCTGTGCCTTGGTTCCGGGGTTGGTTGGTACGGCATGGAACCTCAACCCTTCAACATATCACAATACATCACATAACACAAACAACAATCAATAATACACCGGGAACCCGAGCAATCATTACATAGCAAGATGGGTCGCCCCAAACGTGACGTTCGGGCAGCTGCCGAGGAATCTACAACCCCGCCTGACGAGTTGACGCCTGCTCAGCATGTTGCCAGGGTCATCAAGGCAGAAGGGAATAGCCTCTATAGCTGCTTATTGCCTAACCAGCAAACCATTCTAGTCGAGCTTGCCGCTCGTTTCCGCAGCACGATATGGATCAAGAGGGCTGGCTATGTGTTGGTGGATTTGGCCCCTCCTGATGAGAAAAAGGGCAGGGTGGAGGGCGAGATCGTAAACGTGGTCCGCGAGGAGAAGGAATGGCGTAAACGGAGCTATTGGTACAGTTTGATCTGATGTCACGGTTTACACGGGGCTGACAGAAAGCACAGGCCGAAAGAATTTGCTAAAACACCTTATGATGAGGATGAGGATGAAGAGTCAACCGTCGGCAAGATGCCGCCATCAGATTCGGAAGAGGAAGCCTAAGATAGAAAATCAACGCCATCGCAGATAAATCATGCCGACCTCTTCTCGCCGGAAGGGTGACCGGATAGGGTGCGTGCTTGCTCTGTGCCAGCCGCCACCAGTGCTACCGTAGTAGCCAAGACGCCTACAACGACCCCGGAACTGGCATTCGTGCTGGGGAAGACGTTCCATGCCCATTCTTGAAGCCCCCAGAGACCGTATTGGACGAGAGGGTGAGCGCCGCTACGCCACAGAAGATATGGGGTAGACCAGGCGAGGTAGGAGTAAAATTGGTAATGCAACGAGCGTGCGAAGAGGAGTCCGATGACATTGGCCGAGAGCATGGTGATCATCACATATTCTGGCGTGATTTGCGTGGATATTCGAGCCTCCTCCTGGGGCTTAAATGGGGAGCGGAGTTGAAGGATCGGCGCGACAATTGCTGGCCAAGACTTGCCTGTTGTTTTCAGCCACTTGTTCACAATGAACCATAGAAGAACCGAGGCATGCAATGTTAGCAGACTCAGCGCGAAAGGCCGGCTAAGAAAAATGTCTTCGCCAACGAAACGCCAATTGACGGTCCATTTGAAGAAAAATTGGCGAGAGAGTTCAAATGCTCGAGATAAGTACCCTTGGGGGTTTGCGTGAAGGAAGGGGACGGCCAAAGTGAACTGGATCTGAGCGATGATAGCGGCCAATTGCAGGCTGCCAGTGAACCCTCTACCTAGAAGGAGAATCACCCCGACCGCTGGCAAAACTAACAGCAATGACATCTTAACGCCTAGGCCAAGGGTATATGCGAAAGTGCCTAGCGTCCAGATCCGTCTTTGGAATAGATAGATGGTGAGCCAAAGGAAAAAGACAGCGAAGCAGTCGTTGAAGCAGCGGAGAACAAATACGCTGTGGAGGCGCTTCGAGAGGATCAACAATGGGAACACATATGGTGGTACCTACAACACCACCAAGTTAGTCAGTCAGCCAGCCAGCCAGTCAGTCACCATGCGCAGCGCCAGGGCTCGTAGATACATATATTGCCACGTACTTTGGCTTTCCAGTAGCAAGCCATCACCACGGCCAATGTTGCCATATATAAGACAGCGAATAACTGCTGCGCCAGAAATATATCCTTCCCCTTATCAGTTATATAATAGAGGGCGGTATATATGTAGACGTGTGCTGCCGGATACACAAGAGGGCCAGTCCCGCCTTTGATGACGGTATAATCGCGTTCGCCTGCGACATATTGCTCGACTTGTTCCATGTACGCCTTCCAGTCGATTTCGGTGTCTACAAGCACGAACATGGTTAGTGGCTGGGCCATGGAAGGCTAGAGAATGCCATAAAGGGGCATAATCACACGGTCACCCTTCAAGGCTCTTACATGGGACTTTCCATATCACAACGGCGCATAGCAGTGCGTCTAAAAGGAAGAGACATGGCGGTATGAGCCAAGACAACGTGCGATTGTGGCCGTTAGCGACATCGAACACTAGTCGGACCGCTTTCGTGACCAGCCCGGATCCGTTGTCGGCCATTGTGTTGTAGTCGCTACCGTCCGCGAGGTCGTCGTCTGCACAATAAGCGATGGGCGATGGGCTAGACCAGCCAGGCTAAAGGAAGCTGTGCCGTGACAACAACGTGGAGCTGTATAGTAGCTCACCTAGGTAGGCATGTTAGTTCATATCGATAAGCGTCGGTTATCCATTAAATACATATATGCCCTTTATTGAATACGATATCATGACTTCCCTAACCCATCCAAGTACTGAAGTAGGTATCATCCTAACCTGCGTATCTACCTAACCCATAACTATATCTACCATATAGGTTAGGGGACACCATTGGGGGAAGGTTTCTACGATATATCATATCAGGACGGGTAGATTCTGCTAATGTCGCTCATTTTAGAAACTTGAAAAACCAACGAGTTCATGATGTCGTAAACAAAGCAGCAGTGATGAAAATCTGCGCGAATTTGTTATCTCTCTCTCTCTCTCTCTCTCCGAAGGAGAAGAATCCGAATGCCCCAATCCCTCTATAATTTGGGCCGATTCAAGACCTCGTCCACGAGGGCCACAACGTCCTGCGCACACCCGTACGACCCCTGGTACCCCCAGCCGCCGTGGCCGTAGTTGTGGACGACCCAGGTATCGCCGATCTTCTCCTTCTCGACGCGGGCGCCGCCCTCGCGGTAGGGGCGGAGGCCGACGGCGTGGCGCACGACGTCGAGGCCGTCGACGCCGCGGCCCGGGGGGCGGACGAGCTCGGGCATCATCTCGACGGCGCGGCGCATGATGCGCAGCGCCTGGTTGGGGTCGGGCTGGCTCTCCCACCGGCCCTTGGCATACGTGCCGCCGAGGACGGTGCCGCCGCCGGCCGCGCGCGTCATCACGTAGCACACCTCGTCCTCGGCGTCGTCCGTCCCGGACTTGGTCAGCATGTACGGCGCCTCGTTCCGCACCACCACCACCTGCCCGCGGATCGGCACCACCCGCCCGTCCATCACGCCGCCGAGCCGCGACGCCATCAGGCCCGTCGCGTTGACCACCACGCTGACCGCGCCCCCCGTGTGGCTCATGCCCGATGCCTCGGCGATGTGGCCCAGCTGCCCTCGTCGCAGGACCACCCCGTTCTTCCGGCACTGGCCGATCAGCCAGGGTAGGTAGATCATCACGTTGATGCACCTATTTTTTTTTTTTTTGCACCTCGTTAGTGATACGTCATAAAATAAGGGGTTGGGTAGGGTTGGGCTTCAATGAACCTACACCGACGTGAATTCACAGCCCGACGCCATACCCGGGGGTAGCTCCCCTTGGGACAGCTCTCTGTAGTCGTCGAACAGGGACTGATACCAGGGGTTCTCGAGGAACAGCCCATCGAAGCTATAGCCACCTTGTCTCAGCTTGTCGAGGTCTTTCTCGCGCCGGTAGACTCGTGATTCTGCGCACATATATCAGTCCCAGTCAAATTTCCTGCTTTTCTTTTCTTTTCTCTTATCTGGGCGTCGTGGTCTATTTCCTTACTCTGTAAATGAATCCCGGCCTCGGGGACCTCTACGGCCAGCTTCCTCAACTCTGCCCACGATCGGCGCTCATAGCTGCTGTTCTTCTCGCTCGACATCCTGCTCCTTGTCAGCTGCAATTTCCGGATATGGCCACCGACATTCCTCTTACGGTAACACGTTGGCGCCTGCTATCGGGGAGGCATATTCTATGTCATAGTCACCAGGCATATGCTTGGCTATAACAGTAATGACATTGTCCTTCTGCTTCGATAGCAGGTAGGCACAGGTCAATCCGGACACGCCAGCCCTGCGGCCCAATGTCAGCTCTCGTATTTAATAACACCACGGCTGAAATGCCTCACGTACCCGACTACAGCGATGTTGGGCATGCTTTTTTTTTTTCTTGCGACGATCTCTCAAATGTCTTAGATTCTTAAATGGTGTCAGTGTCAGGCAACACTCAAGTTCGATGAGCGGGCAAGGTCAGAACTGTTTTGGAAAAGCGGACGCAGGTTACATACAATAACCTTTTATTTGTCTTCTTTTTGGCCCATGATAAGGCGACAAGCATGCAAACGCACACGTAAACCATGTTGCCGGAGTAATTGTGGCTCGTGGGAGTCATTGACCCAGCCGATACTGGCCGACAATGAGGGTCGGTTTTCTCTCGGCGATGGAGAACCCCCTCCGACCCCGGCTCCAAGGCGCTAGGGCATATTGCTATCTTTCAACTCAACGGTCGGTGTTTGACCTTAGCACGGGATATGTAAGTAAGGTAGTTGGAGTTATGACATATCATATAAATTAGAGTTTAGAAGCAGGGAAAGGGGCCGGGAGGGCTGGATCGTGGCCTACGTCCGCGACTTGGATCGAGTTGGCGGTTTACATCGACATCATTCCCTATAGTGCGGGTACACCGCCTTTGATCTCGCCGTCGTTCTATCGACTCGGCCGACAGATATTGAAAATACTACCCTAACACATCCAAATGCCCCAACGTCGCCCGCGCACCTTCGTGTGCGATAGCATCTTGTGGCGTCGAGCTACCGCTAGACTCCCTCTTAGTCTGTCTGTCAAAACTCTATCAGCCGTGCGTTAGTTTCAAAAATGATCCGGCTCGTATCGAAGGCATCAATAGCTTCCATGGTTAATATGTAGGGCGCCCTAGCCGTTATCTTTCTCACCTTTTCCCTGTTCTACCCAGTCATGTCTCGCGATATGGGACCCTGCCTGCCCCCCGAGCATCGAAACATCGCGGTGCCAACGGGGGTATGGTAAAAAGTCCCGTCTAGGCATCGTCTCCCATGGGACTTTTGTTCGATGAAGAAGAGCAACCCTCCTTAAATATCATGATCCCGGTTGATAATTGAGGTATCGATATGCCCAAGACAGAAATCACCTCACCTCACCACACCTCGACAGACCAGGGATTGGCGATGTGGTTAGGAGATAGGATTCGTGGCGCTTTAGCCCTCCCTGACTAGCTCGATGTTCGCCGGGGTTGAGTCAGCCACCGAGCTGGAAAGCGTCCAACGCTCAGGCATGTTTCTTTACTGTCGTGAAGGCGTTAGATACCTAGTTAGTCGATAAGGGCGAGTCTGCAAAGAGTGGATGAATTGGTGTGCACATGTGACTTCAAAAGGTGCCTGAGACATATACTAGCATGGCGCGCGCGTGAGACATTGGGTGTTTGCGCCACTCCAACTCGAAATCGATGTGATTGCCTGAGAGAGCTAAGCTAAGTCTTCCAACCTGATGGTGCTGTGGAGGCTAACCCGACACCTTCTCACCCTATAGCCTGCTGCCCTCGCCGGAAGCTCAAGCACGTCCTTCGCGCCCAGCTGGAATATTAGAATACGACGTAACTATATCTAGTTATTGAGACCAACTCTTGGGACCTGTGTATAGACCCTTCGACGGCAACCGCCGGCGAGTCCTCTGGTAGTGTAGGTCGTCGGACGGCACCTCGACCGACTGGTTCAGCTAGCTAAGAATGACCTTGTTTCCTGGCCGCCTCTCGCTGATCAGTCGGCCAACCAAATGGCGTGAAGAGAAAAGGTCGAGAAACTCAACCTCTCTCATCTCACTCGTCACACGCCAAGGCGTATAGTTCAAATCGTTCGCTCACCTACCCACGATAGGATCAGATAACCTACAGATGGGTTTTCTGGTTCTCGTGAGACAAATAAGCCTCATTTGTCCCCGGCGCGTCCAATGGGACTGACTAATCCACGACACGGATGGCCGCGGAACCCAGTCTCGATGTGATCCGTGTTCGAAGGTGAATATGCTCCCGAAGCGGAATTAATCCAGATTCGGTATTCGGTCTGGCAAGTCCAGTTTATAGCTACCTAGCGATGGCTGAATCCCCTATGTTCACCGCTAACGCTGGCCTGGTCGACAAAAAGCTTTTCTCGGTCTGACAAGACCACCTCTTTCCCTTTTCAAACACTTACCCAGCCACGTGCACGGAGCCGTATGTGATTTAGAGTCAAACCCGCAGGGCGAAATAGGCATAAGCTGATGGGACGGCGCACGATTGTCCACAGAGATGGCAGGCGTGCCGTTCCGTCCCACGGCTATCTCCGCAGTGTAGGCCTCGACACAAAAAGCCTCCACGGTTGTGTGGGTTTCTTAGAGGAGAACGCGCGACGGCGCAAGAGCGTAGTGTGCCAGACGAAGAGCTGAGGCCGATACATACATCCTTAGGCGTACAGTATGGGAGGAACCACCAACGCCGAATATCAGGAATTGCCGGTCCGAAATGAAAAAGGATTGTTGAAGAGATTGACTCCATTATCTAGATTATTTAGGTATCGGGCCGTCGTCCTAGAGAGAATAGAATACGCCAAGCTTGTCCTCTTCCGCGTTTTCACAAACGAGTCACCTTGCCCGGTTGGCTATGTATGCGACAGGAAAGGTCGAGGACAATCTCATACTAGGCTATCTAAGTTAGGCAGCCTTACCGTAGTTCTCAACCAAGCGATTCATCTCACCGAGCTAGGTTGCATTATGCCAATAGAAGATGGCATAATTAGCCTTGGGTCTCGGCTTGCTTTGATAAGCTTTGGCCTCCCCAGACCCCTGGGTCCTCGGTTATCTCTTTCTCTCGTTAAGCAAGATTCGGACTTAACCCAGCGTAGAAAGAAAACAGGAAATGAGGACGCGTACTTTGTACGAATGAGAGCACACAGGGTCATCTCTTTGAAGGGTTTGCAGGGGTATACGGATCGTGGACCCGATTGATCGAAGTCGTCATCAGAAATTCCAGCACGTCCCCCTGCTCCCACCACTTATTGTACCACCCACCAACCATTTCGTCAGGTCATCATATGCCGGTTCCCGGGGATCTATCCATGCAGTAAGAACTAATTAACAGATATCTTTCGATGGAAATCGGGCGAATCCAAGGATTTGCCCACACGGGCCTTGAAGGGGAACTCGTGGGCTTTGTTGCATGTATGACATCGAACCATGGGGCTCTCCCGATGGTCATGGCCCATGCTGTGGAGTACATGGTATGTACACTATGCTGCTTGCAAAGGTAACTTTTGGCGACAGGGCTGTCGCTTCATCGTTAAGACATACCTAATCCAAAACACGATGATCGCTAGGTAGGTTGGTTTCGCGAGTCAGGCTATGTAATGTATGTATGTACTTGGATATTAAACCTGTCAGGCTGGCCGGTCAGCCGAGGCTACAAGGTTACCTGAGCGTTGAGTTTAGGGATTTGGTTACCTATAGTTTTTAGGCATGAAGCTGACTAGCAATAAGCTTCTTTGCATTGTATGGGCCACAAAAGTGCATAAACTGGTGACCCGAGGGGCCGGTAAGTAGGTGGTGTGCGTGGCGAAGTTGGTAATAGAGGCCAAACCTTTCATCATGCACACCATTTGTACACAAGAGGAAACTCCTTCCCTTTGCCGGTGTGACAGAAAATATACTGGTGGCGCCTCTGCCCACCCCATCACTAACCCCCGCTTCGTAATGTATGGCCGACAATCCCGAAGCTCTGCCCACCTACTTGTGTATATAGTAGTATAGACTAGGTGACAGCATCAAACGGCCTAACTGTGTTAATTAGTTCATCAATCAGACCACGTTTTAGCAACCTAGTTCGAGTTATTCCGAAAGCCAAACACGTGTTTTTTGTTCTAAGATAAGCGTTAAACGTCAATGGCAACTAAGGCGGCTTGACACGTCACATTTGTTTGTGTTAAAAAAGTACAATAAGAAATAGGGCTGTTTCGGGCCAGTCTAGTTCCGACATGCGATAAAAGCAACCAAGGCAAATAGGGACACGGAGGCGTCGAAGCGGTGAGGACGGATCAGCATTTCCAGCATTTTCAGCACCCAATAGTAAACGGTCGCGTATCCGCCAACCAGAACACCTCTCAACGAAGTGCCGCGATGCTGGGACTTCCGGCAGATTGAGTGGGTATGTTGGGGTATGCGACTGCTGTTGCTGTTGCTGCTGCTACTGCTGCTGCGAGTGTGCCGGTTTTTCCTGCGGTGCGGATCGGTTGGAACATGATAATTATATACCTAGATAGATGGGGAGGATAAGGACGGCATTGTGGGATTGGAAGATGGATTGGAAGATGGGGATATACACTACACACTAGTTATCTGAGCTCGGCTTTCCGGTGCTACTCGTAGCTTCACACACCTCACACACATGGCACGAATGATCCGTCCTCGGGTACCACGGACAGGTTTACTGCCACGAGGCAGAGGCAAAAACGGCCAGGGATCATGGGTTCCAGACTGCTGGGAGAACTGGAGCGGACTCGTTCTTGTCCTCCTCTCCGTCCCAACGGCACGAGCGTCCAATTCGCTGGATCCCGATGGAGCGGATAAAGTGCGACGGCTGGGCCTGTCAGAGCGCGCGCGGGCTGCGTTATTGAGCTGGTTTCATGCGCCCAGCTCATCAATCATTGGAACCAACGGGCGGACTGCTTGCTAGCCAGTAGGGCCAGCCCCGACCCCGGCTCCATCTTCTTCGCTGCTGGACTCCAGCACGCTCCATATTGCACTACAAGCACTGCAAGCTAGGTTAGTGGTAGCTAAGCTATTAGTGCAAGTGGCGACTGTGATTAGCACCGTCAGCTGAAATATTGCCGTCGCTCAAGCCGCGGCTGTGCGCCTGAGTACTGCACCAGCGTGGCCTCTCGAAAAGACGAGAGTCATGGGAGGCATAGATAGTTCACCCGTCGTCATCTCGGCCGTTGTTGAGAAAGAGAGACATTAATTATCACACACTCAAGTAGGTTGATCTAGCAGCTTCTCGAAATTATCCCTTTCCACCCGCGGCTTCCTCACTTTGACTTTCCGGGCTGTCTACTGCAGCCCACCGAGACCCACTCCTGGGGCTCCGAAGCGGGGACTGGATCGGCAGGGAGGGTACTGCTTACAAGTACCTACCTAGGTAGGTACATACCCACCCAGGTGGGTATCTCCGACAGTATAAGTAGTGTAGAGCACTACACTACTGCTCGTACAGCCACGAGCGTTCCTCGATGCAGAGCAGGTTTATTACCTACGTACATATCTACTGTACATACCTGCACTACGTCAACGCCTATCTGTCCTAAAATAATAGATATTCTCTGAAGATCGAACCCTTCACTGTCATATGGGCGTTTCTCTTAGTACGGTGGACATATTCATTAAAAGTGCCACAAGTAGTGTAGACACGATGCTGTAGTCGTCATATATATATATCTATATATTTAGCAACTGCCACTAAGTTAGCAAATGCTTTGCACAGTACGTTTTCGGCCATCCAATCTGTGGTACCTATTTGTACAAATTAAGTATGGCGCAGATAATATACCCTACCTACTTAGGTAAGTACTGTGTTACATACGGCATATCGTACATACTGTGACCACACTGTCCATATTTATTACCCTTAGTACAGCCTCTTTCGGTGTTTAGATAGAGAGTTACATACACACGTATGGAATTGTGCTAGGATTACAAAATCCTTCCCTACAAGATAAGTTAGTCGAGGTTTATCGACCTAATCTAGGTAGCATACTAAATACCAATTCTGTTAGTAAGCAGTTCGCATTCTGTACAGTATATGTTGTTCCGTGTCACTTGCTAGTGTATAATAGAGGCTAGAGGTATCTATCATACGCGTTCTGCAGCCCATACTAATGCGTAAACGGAAGCTGCACATACTCTGCAGTACCGTGGTGATACCACAAAACACTGTATATAACTATTCTAGGCAGAATCCAACCCCTAAAACATAGCCTAGTACCTACCCTATCTCCCTAATCCGCCTGCCATGTAAGTAGGTATATCCTAAGTAAGGGTTGAGTGAGCTAAGACGGATGACGGCATGAAAAAAAAAAAAAAAATTAAATTTTTTTCTTCACTACATTTTCATGTTTGATGCTTGAAACAGTGGTGGCTCTCGTGGCACGTAGCTACGTAGGTAGTTTGGGCAACACCTGTTCATAGATCATTCTCTCTTTGGGAATGCTATCAACATGTGTTACAACCCGCCAAGATATTCTAGCACTTCCAATGAACCTATATATTATCATAGTGTGCGCTGGTAACCCATTGTTGGAGGGTATACCTACCGTTCATGGTCTTCTCTGAAGAGTATAGCATGGTAGGCTATGTCTTATACTCTACTTACTGCAGACCTATTCCACCAATCCTCGTGGTTACACTTTTAATCATGGAAAATTCCAGGTTGCTGCCTGCTTAGTAGGTTAGGGATGGTTCGGGTATCAAACAAAGCAGAACATTTCGACTAGTAGATTAGGTCTCTGGCGTACACTAAACGTACTAGGAAGGACAGAATCAACCCACGACAAGCCTACTAAACCAACCCGTGAGAAATCAACACAGCCTCCCGTGCTGCTTTTCGATGTGCATACCTGATTCTTTCTTACTTCGCATCTCAGTAAGGGAATCTAAATGCGGCGGGATAGGCTCTCTCTATATACTAGTTGTCGATATAGGGAGGTGTGTGTATATATATCCGTTAGCTATATGGAATGTCGAGATAGATAACATCAGACGCAGTTAGGATCAAGGGATATAACATTGCATTAGTGGCTTATTCCCGCTTGGTACCTGTCCGCCACCAACTCTCGAGACCTTGGGCAATACTAAACCAGAGGAGGGGGCATTCGAGGATGGACGATTGGCTTCCCAGATGTTTGGGCGTGCAGAATATAGTCAGGTAGTGCTGCAGCGGTAGGTAGTATATGCAGTTTTCCTCCATACATGCACCGGGTGATGATTGGTGGGGTGTGGTGGTATGGCAAGCAAACGCGAGCAATCTCGCTATTGGTGAACCATACTATGGTGCGGCTCGTGCAGACCTTTACCTACCTAGTACCCTACCAAAGGGAGCTGCAGAATCGCGCAGTGTGCAAATAAAGTTTGCGTCCCTGGGCACAATTGATCTATCATCTCGAAACAGCTACTTACCTACTACTTACCTTAGGTAGGTACCGACTGATCTGAGGTAGGTACTGAGCTGATGCCATATATACACTGCCTACCTACCTAGGGGTGTCTATACTACTACTACTACTACTACCTAGGTAGCTAATAGTTCCATGCTTCGTACATACCCCATCCTAAAGGTTATTTGGCGACAATACAGTAGGTACCTAAGGTAACCCGTTTCAAAGTCATCACTGCCAGGTAGGCAGGTTGGTTATCGTGACCACTAGGTGCACTGCCAAAACCCCTAGGCATATTAGAGCCGACCTACCGTAGGTACCTACCCAGGTAGTCAGTTCAAAGTCAGTTGATTCAAGGGTGAGTTTGTGATGCTAACTAAATCTGGTGATACTCATCCCTCGGCGCGTACGATTACCAGAATGGTATTTACATCTACCTACTCCTGACACTTAGCACACTATACCACGTTTTTATTTACACAGGAAATCTTCTTTATAAAGCTTATCGTCGGTGTGCTAAAAACAAGAGGGGAAGCTAAGACAATTCAATACTGTACATCAAACAAATGCACAAGTTCCTTTGACCTCCATCGAGATGTTATTGTAGTCGTTTTATAACAGCGGAGCAGCCAGTCCATCTGGACAAACTGCCTGGTGCCCTTTACTTAGCCGAGTTTAGTTCGATCTTGGCGTTGACATGTTTTCTCCTGCCTATTTGTCCAGGGAATCCCGGTCGCATCGAGCAACTTGGTGCACCAAGAGGTCGGGCGCTGGGTCACTCATGCTACCTACGCCACTACACCCGCCACCAATCGCTGGTACAGTCTTCGGTACGGTCGCACAGAACACTCCTAGCAGACTCCCAGGTTGTCGCTCTCCACCCCACTACCAAGTCAAAACCTGCTAGCGCAGCAATGGACCCTCTTCTGGATGCCACAAGACAAAGTACCACCCACACTGGGTATCCCATTCGCCTGTCAAGTGACACGGGCGTTAGCAGGCACCATAACATAGACCCCGCGACCAGAATGTCGGTAGCATGTCCCAGTGTGGCAGCAGGTACATACGAAGGTGCTGCATCGCGCAGCTTAGCGGTGCTTAGTGGTGCAGAGTGGTGTATACCTGTGGTGTATAGTGGTGTATGCCTGTGGTGTATAGTGGTGTGTGTAAGTACCGACCTAGGTATCTGTCCAGGTACCATCGGTAGACACAGTGGTAGTCCAGCAGGACATGATGACCCAAATCCACTAGCTAGGTACCTGCTGGTATACTCCATTCCATTTCCCCAAGACCCGAGCTCTGACCCGAGCGCCCGTACCGACCCCATTTCCCGGGCGCCCACTCGTCTGTCCTCGTCCTATCAAGCCAGGACCCCGTCAATTGAAGATTGGCCCACGCCTCCATGGTATCTCGCGCGCTGTCTTTAGCTGTCTCTAGCTGTCTTGGTAACCTCGCGCCAGTACAAACTACTGCACCTTGCCATTTCCCGCCCTTCCTCCAGAATCCCTCGAACGTTCTGTGCACTTGATGAATTTCCGTCTTCTTCTCCTTTCTTTTTCTCGTCGACAATCGTGAGCCGATTAGATAAAACACCACTCCTCCTTGGATTGCTTCTATTTAACTGTTAGCAAACCTAGTGGCCACCGGGTCAACCGTGATCGGCCTTGCCTTTTTTTTTCTCTCCCTCCTCTTTTGCTCATGGGAATTCCTCGATTATTCATTTCGTGGTGTTGTTATTATCACTATATAAGGGGGGATTAAAGTGCCTACTCGGGGTCAGAGCAACAAAACGGATTGGACCCATCGACCTGGATGACATTTAGTGTTGTTTAAATGTCCCAAACTCTCGATATACCAGCGGTATAAACACACTCCTCAACGAGGTCGTCTTCTTGTAGATGACTTCGGCGGAAAAGACCAAAAGAGATGTTTAGCCAGTTATAAAGAACCCCGTTACCGCTCGCCAAACATTCCACCTTATTTTTTATTCTTGTTTTTATTTCTATTCAGCTTGAAAGCTGGTGCGGCCGAATTACATATTAGTCACAACCAACGGGACAACAGATATATCACAACCATGAGTTCGCCGTCAGCGCCTCACAGGGGGGCCAAGGAAAGGAAGGGCATGGAGAAGGTCATCTATAAGGTGAAAACTGCCTTTCGGGTGAGGGGGAGCGGTTCTCGCAAAAAGCCGCCGAGCGAAGCACCATTAGTGGCACCGTTGGTGGCACCGGCGGTAGCACCCGTCGTGGCACCCCCATCTATAATGTAAGACTGGGTGTTTGAGCCACGGCAATTCGCGCATAGCTAACGGATCATGAAGCCAACCCCCTTCGCCTCCGGCGAAGAAGCTACCCGAATATGAGGGCGCGACGAAGATGCCTAGGATTCAGGTTCATGAGGAGCGGATGAAAAAGCTCGGCGCCAGGTTTGGGTTGGAAATCAAGCCCAGCGAATGGCACAGTTCCGAGGGAGAAGTTCTTCGGGTCGACAAGGCCGTTCGCATGCGAATCCATCGAGAATGTCATCACTGCCAGGTGCGCTTTGGGGCCGACAATAAGTGCCCCAAATGCCACCACACTCCGTGTAGACAGTGCACACGGTATCCGAATCACGAGACCGAGGCTGAACGACAAGCCAACCGAGATAGGAGGGCGGTTCTTATCCAGAAACACCAGGACATGGCTCCTATACTTCCGAGTTACGACTATTCTACAGAGATTCCCCTGGTACGACACAGGAAAACCGGTGGCCAAGGGTTAGTGCATAAGGGCCGTCCCCGAATGCGCGTGAGGAGGTATTGTCACGTATGCAACAACTTGATCCACCCGCACGCGGCGCAATCCAGGACCTGTGAATGTGGGCATAAGCGCTGTGATGATTGTCCCCGGCAACCGTGAGTGTTAAGCCCTCGGCCTATCTCGACCATTTCTAACGTGTATTTAGGGACAACAAGAAGAGTTACCCGTACGGGTATCCTAACGATGAGCCGGGCTCAAAATTCAAAGGGGTATTTGGATGTCACAAGTGCAAGACGAAGTTCGCCCCCGAGGCAGAAGATGGGACCCCATGTTCGGAGTGCCAGCACGAGAAGTGCTCGCAATGCCCGCGTGTCAAACCGAGGAAAGTTGAACCGGAACCCGACCCCCAAGCAACGGAAAGTGTACGCCGTTACATGGCCCAGCTCTACATAGCCGCACCACCGCAAACATCCGACAGCTGACAGCTCTAATTGAACCAAACTTGAACCATGTCTCAAGGGAGGAAGGACCCTAACACGCAATATATGGAGTGGCCTCAGTCTACACTTTCTTATGTTTATTCTTTTCTTCACATTCTATACAGCGAACAGCGACTGGTGATAACGGCATCGACAAAGAAACATTGTTTAAAACATTATTCATTTCAAGGAGTTCATTTCGGCGCATTGGTACGTCTAGGGCACGGCATAGCCTGGGCATGCTAGCTTTTTAACTTTGCGACGAACGACGGTACGAACAGCATCATATCCAAGCCAGCATGCAAGATATAGCATTTACCATTTTTTATGCATCGTTTACGACACTTTTTCTACATCCAATATATCCCTCTCCTACGCGTCGATTATCGAAACTCTGGCCGACATATGGAAGAATGGGATAAAACGGCCAACCTTTTGCAGTTTAGATGGATGGCATTGGCTATACAGG
Organism: Rosellinia necatrix; assembly: GCA_021209875.1. NCBI lineage: Eukaryota > Fungi > Ascomycota > Sordariomycetes > Xylariales > Xylariaceae > Rosellinia > Rosellinia necatrix. The sequence continues at coordinate 4,152,135 of JAGYVD010000001.1, read as the reverse complement.
TTACAACCTACATTTACTCCGACTTACATCACAAATCTACCCTTGGATCCCTTCAACACTCATGTATCTATGCGTGCAAAATACTTGCCTCCCCTTCCCCTAAAAAAAAAAGAGAAATTCAGCGTCACTGCATATATTTATCGTGTTTGCCATGTACGTTCCAAATGTGACCACAATACTGCTTGGCATTATTTCTCTCATGTTTGTCTAAGTGTTCTTCGGCCTCGCCTGTTCTCCTACTGGGCAGCCGGAAACGCCTCTCGGTTGCAACTGACGTACGCAGCCCTCGCCCCCCAATTTGTCGGGTTGTCCCTTCCACCGTGTGCACTTCATGTTGTGCTTGGCGCTGCACACAAGGCCTGCTAGATGACGCGATAGAGGACGGCGAAAAGGGCGGGATTCTCAAGATGGTTACATATCCCTGATCCCGTGTCACCCTATAGTGAGCCTAGGTACCAAGGCATAGGAGCAGACGCAACCCCCCCACAAGCCTCGTTAACTTGACGCAAGTATCCGCCCAGCCGGGACTCCTCTCCCTTGTTCGTCGGTTAGCCTCTTGTAACACCACAATAAGTATTGTTCCCACTCTTTCTCATTTATCATCCAGTCCTAAATTCCCCCGAGTTGGGGCATTCATAATCTTCTTTTTTTCCCCATCGCTCTACAGTATGGCCTTTCGAGACCCTGTTGGCGACATCCAGGGCAGGGGGGTACACCGCAAAGGGTTAGATATATTTAATAAAAATATAGCTTAGTAGGCGATCGGCCATGTGACGTCGAGCACTAACGCAATAGTTAGGCTCAACTCTGACACGGCCGGCCAGTGCTTTGGACCGCATGACATTACCTTCGTTCCCATGTACACCTAATTGAGTTTCTTAGGGTCCTTATCAACTGCATGTAAGCAATGACATATCGATATATCTCAAGATACGTCTGTCATACCCACGGCTCCGAGCCACAGACTATTTAGACTATGTGTTTTTAGCATACATTGCATGCGTCAAATCACAGCTTCTCGCTGGTCGAGTTGCTGGCAAGGCGGGCCTTCAATCATGAGATGATTTCCGGCAGGCGGGCGACAGTGCATCATGTTGTCGCTGCCATCGCTGCCACCGCCCGATCGTCATAGCCCTGGATAAATCGGCGTCGCCACCCATCACCTTTCCTTGCGGGCTATAGTCAATAGGAGGACAGACGGAAACAAAAGGGGGGTTTAGTAGTAAGACCCCAAGGGGGCGGTATTGGTGGTCCTGGCATCGGCGTAACGTCTGCCGGTAATGGCTGCCCACCCGCCCAAGGACTCAGTCCCGAGACCGAAGAAGCATGGTACTTGCTGGCTGCAGGCGGGAGAAAAGAGACAGAACTCTGTTGCTCGGTACCATCCACAGGCAGCATGCGACGTAAAATCATGTCAGTCAGTGAAGGGTCGCCATGCACTAAGCAGCAGCAGCAGCAGCAGCAGCAGGAGAAGCAGCAGCAACAACAATAGCAGCAGTAACAGCAGCAGCAATCCACCGCGCCACAACGCAGACCGATGGCCATTTCTCGATGCTACCTCGCCCGCACGACTCAGTCGCCAGATACCAGTCAACCAACCAACCATCGAACCAACCAGCCGGCCATCCATCGATAGCTGATCGCTCCCACACGGGATAATCCGCGTCCGGTGCAAGAGAGCTCACGTTGCCTCGACGAGCAGATGCATGCTGCAAGCCGGCACAGGCATTTGCGCTCTCGTGCGTCCTATTTATTGCAGCAGCCGACTCGCGATACATGCATACATACATACATATATATGTACATGCAACATCTTTTCGTAAAGCGAGGAACCGAGACTGCATGCACCGCTGCGCCGCTGCACCCACACTCGGGCTCGGCGCAGCAGTCGTCAGGGGCTTGCGTACGTTGGTGGTGCTGCTGTTGCTGCGCTCCTGCTGCTGCTGCTGCTGCTTCTCCTGCTGCTGCTGCCGCTGCTCGGGTCGGACACGGAGCCCACCAAGGTAGCCGAAAAGGGGAAGCACAGCGGGCAGCGGCCGCACCCGACAACTAAGGTAAACGTCGCGGGGAAGCATCGAGGTGCGCAAACCTCGAACTCTATATGGGTCTCGCCTGCAACTCAGCAGGAATCCTATCTATGGCTATATTATATCTCGTCATGCAGGATTGGCTCGGCAAGGCCGCCACCGCCGTACACGCAGACGGGAAAACCAGGTTTCGAATTCAACCAGATCCGAGCCGTGGTTCGATGGCACCCTCCTAATTCAACGACGAGGAACGACGAAAACAATACATACCCCCTAATAGCAATAAGAAACAGCACGGGATGGGGAGGCGGGGAAGCAGGCGAGAAGGGTGCGTCGGATGTGAGTGTTGATTGGAGGCATCAAACGCGCAAACGCAGCGCAACGGGCGTAACGCAAACGGGCGCAGGACCAAAAAAGGAATACAGTACAAATCAAATCAAATATCATACAATACATACATATTACATACACACATCTATACACATATACATACAGATATACATACACACTACACATACATGCATACATATATACGTACACACATACACACATACACATTACACACACACAGGAACAATAAAATGCCAACGAACGCAACGTAACGCGGGTCGATTCCTGCTCGGCTCTCGCCTGTGTTTCAAACCCCTCCTAAACCCACGCGCACGCGCGGAGCCGAAAGAAATGCTTCCCAACCAACCAACCAACAAACAAACAAACAAACGATAACATAATCGGGCAACTAACAGAATACCTACAGCCATGGACAAGGGACGACGGTAGTATCGACGCCTTGTCATTGACCCCTCCGCATGCCTCTTTGGCACCAGCATGCTCTAGGTACATCATAGTACCGAAGGTAGCATCTCTCCACTCCGTCACCATGACAGGTGCCGTGGATACCGTATCCGTTTACATGGCACAAGGTAAGGCGTGGGTTATTAGTGTAGCAGTGTAAAGAAGGCCTCCATGATTGCGCATATGGTATCATCTTTTGCAAGAGACCACACTACCTACCTACATTACCTTCACGCCACCTCCACGACAAAAACCCCCCGTATCCAAAATGCGCCAGGAACGGAAATTAGCCTATATACAGTACAGTGCAAGGGGGAAACTCGTGATGAATTCTGGGATAAGTGAAAAGCGAGTTGGGCAAAATATCTTAAACCCGGATAGGAAAATGGTACGTGGCCGCCAAACGACACCGGGGGATAGGCACTTAATTATGCCCTCCAAATTGGCTCACAGGGTTAAGGAACCGGCTTGCGACCCGAGAACAGGGTCCCTGGGAAACGTTAAAACAATACAGTACGATGTATGGCGTGTCGCCACCACCATCTACCACCCCCATCACAGTAGGGTAGGTAGGTTAGGTATTTCGGTTGCGGGCTTAATTAGGTAGGTACTATAGGCGGACTATATTAATTAGGACGGGTCCGAAAAAGTCTGACAGAGCCCGAAGGACCCTGAACAGCCACAAATAACTACAGTATGCACAGTATGCAATCGCATCCGTTGCCCACCTGCTCCTCCTGCGCCTGCTCCTGCTGCTGCTTCTGCCACCCATACCAAGAATTTTACCCGACGTCAGTTAAGTATGTACTCCGTACTTCTTACATAGGAGCAATATCCACCCGATGATTAGTGATACAGCTGCCAAATGATAACCCTGGGGTGGTCAGCTAGTGTAATGTATGTTATGTTATTCGGTTCTGAGGTTTGGCAGCTTACCATGGTACATTGTGTCCTGGTACTGCAATGACGATCTGCTTCTGCTTCCCCGGCTCGGCATTTCCCCCCTCTTTCCTGTGCTCATCACGAAACCACGAGGTAGGGAAGTGATGCTAAAAGTACCAGTACCTACACTTGCGGACCTACCTACCTACCTAACCTACCTAGTATCACCACCACCTCATCTGCATATACCGCCCAAGCGGGTATGCCATACCTCACCCACCTAACCTACCTTAGACCTGCCTGCCTTAGGGTAGGTCGTGGTAGGTTACCTAATACGAGGAGGGTGTCCTGTCGTCGTGTCGAACCCACTAAAACGACATCCCAGTTCGGGGTAAAAAAGGTACGGAATGGTAGTTTCTAAGCCCCCGATCTTAAATTAGCAAAAGGAAAAAAGCAATCAAGGTAAGATAGCTTCCCCCCTTCCCCTCCTCTCTCTCCCCGCTACCGAGAAAAGAGAAGGGGAAAAAAAAAAAACCCTCGTTGCGACCTCCAGACAAAAAACCCGACAGTTTGGGACCTAGCCGCTCATTCGCCAGGTCGACCCCGGATACGACTTGGATTTGGATCCTGGGGATGGATGGATGGCAGTGTGCCTCGTGTGAGGTACACTATGTATGGTACACTATACCTCTGTGCCCATGCCGCCGCAGGCTCTGCTGCGAAACCAGTGGGTAATTAGCACCAATGGATATACATAACAGGTACTTGGTGTAGGTGGTTTCTTTGGAGCTTTTCTCTCTGTCAAGGTTTACTGTACTCGATCAAGGTCTACAGTAGTCGATCAAGGTCCCTACTCCCCCCTACTGTACCTACCTAGGGTAGGTACTGAAGTGTGCAAGTATGATGCCATATCTTGCTTAGGTCGTTAGTTACGTGCCTAACGAAGGAAGATCTACGCAAGTAGTGTAATCTGTATGCTCATCACCACACGATCTCGTTGGCTTCTACCGCAGTCTAACATAGCCAGCCCACTATGGTGCGTTTTTAGCCGTTGTTTTAGGTATACATGCCACCTTAGTAATGTCCGCACCTGCCTACTAGTGTAGATAGATACTGGATAGGCTAGACGTTGAGAAACTCCGTGTCTCATTCAATATTCAATCAAGGTCGATCGATGGCTGACTGACTGGCCAACTAACTGACTGATCTCTCTTCCAATTTGCCGTGTCTCTCTGCCGGACCAATATGTCCAGCGAGGTATTTGAATCAGGCCATGACTGCATTCAACTCGAGGCAGATCTAGTGTTGTGCACCCATACTACCGCGAAGCTACGGCACGATTTTACACGTAGTTCTATTTTTCCACGCACCGGCGGCGCGGAGGGTGCAGCAGATGTATGCAGGTTATGTATGTAGCCATGTAGGCGGGCGGGTGCGCACGCACACACTATTTACCACCTAATGTACGAAGTAGTCTTTTTAGTTTTCGGTTTTTTTTTTACCCGACAGCACATCGGTTCTTCTTCTGCAAGGAGGGGCGGATTCGGTCAAGGCCATGGGTTTCCACCCCCCGTCACCTCCAGATAGTTATATGTATGCCCAGAAAAACAAGACCTACATTAGTCCTATGGGCAGGTAGTGTTAGGTAGGTAGTTACTACCTACGTAGGCTGGGTTGGTTACCTGGGTAGTTACCTAAGTCTTTCTTGTGCAGTAGCAGCAACAGCAGCAGCAGCAGCAGCAGCAGCAGTAGCAGCAGCAGCAGCAGCAGGAGCGGCTTACCGGCCCCTCCGGGATGCAGTCCCGGGGATGCAAATGCGATCCACGCGCGATGGATGGGCCCAACGCTTGGGTAGGAACCTTCCTACCTACCTTGAGCAACCGCCGCCGCTATTCGTATCTAGTTATCTTTCTCCTCACGTCCCTCTATACGGCAACCTACGTGTTATTTGCGCCTGTATGTGTAGATAACAATCTCAATCGACCTTGCAAATTCCTAACCTGGTGTAGATGTAGTCAAAGGGCTTTCGCTGAGCGACACGATCGCCTGCCAACGACAAACCCGCCCTACTCTTTCCTTTCCCTGGTCCGCGACAACTATACAGACGCAGCCGAGAGCGAGAAGGGGAAACGGTCCAAAGGGGGAAACTGGCTTTCGTGTTGCGGAAGACGGCAATCTTGTAGTGGGGCAGCACGGCTTGGAATAACGCATCCTGGCTGTCACGCGGCCGCCACACTGACTGGTCTATCATAACTACTTTCTTACTTGCTTACCTACTTACTTACTTTGGTATGTATGTACTTGTTGTGGTCGCGCCGCGCGCAGGGCCCGTCGTTGAAACCCCCTTCGAGTCAGTGAAGGGAGGAGGGGCGTGATCCCACAATGACCGAGTCAAACCTCCAATTTGCACCTGCGGACGCAAAAGGTCCCTCTGCCCTGGCATGGGTCGCTATGAAACAAAGTCGTAAGAGCAACACGCAATAGCCAATACATATATATCTGATATTCACGGGCGTAACGCCCCCTAAAACGGCGGCTCGTAAGATGAGCCGTATCTGGATGTGATCAGGGCCCGTGGCGGCCTATAGCAGCGCCTCTTAACATGTAAGGGCGTTTATTGTCTGCTTTGGGACTCCCGCTCGGGGGGAGGGGGACTTTTGAACCTATGATCTCTGTCGTGGCCAGCTACAAGCACGAAGGCCAGCGGGAGACGCGCCATGTCCAAGGAGGGATTACAATTGGGAGAACGGTCTAGTTTCTTGAGGTCACCCGGTCGCTTTAGGTGTAGACTAGAGGCATCAATGCTCGAACGAACAACAAGTTTTATTGGTTCACGAAAATTTGTCCTGGTTCACAGCGCAAGACGAATCACGAAAGAAAGAGCTATTTTATTTCATACAGGCACGGAGCTTTACTTCTCTAATTCAATACGCCTCGACGAGGTCTGCGCTTGGCGGGATAGACACGTCAAGGGGAATAGCGCCAGCAACTGCTTGGGCCCTGTTGAGAACCCTTCCGACGTGAGGGCCGCTGGAATCGCCACGGTTGTTGAGCAGGGACTGGATGTCCTCGATGTGTTGTTGACGAACCATGTTCTCGAACTTAGCCGGGTTCAAGATGGGGGTGAGCCGCCGAGTCTCGTAAAATCGGCCGCGGATGGCAGATTCGTCGACAGACATGTTTCGATTGACCAGAACCCACTCCACACGCCAGCCACGGCTTTGGAGGATCCCGTCTCGGAATTCCTTCTCTCCGAGCATGGCCGCAGGGAGTTGTACTTGGTTGGTCGGTGGATGGGTCAGCGGAGTGTGTTGTAGTTTCCAGAGACTTCCTTCGGACACCACGACACCACCGTCTTTGCTGATGGAGATTCGCCAAATAACCATAACCATGGGCATCCCCTTCTCTAAGCTCGGGTCCTGTTGCTCTCGTGGTAGCTTAATTCTAACCGCTTCTCCAACACATATCTTTTCAGCGCCGAGAAAGAGACCCCCATACATGGTATAATTAGGTACCGACTCTGGAAGCGGATTGAAGGTGGAATAGGAGTGATCTACGCGGGTAGCTGCCAGCTTGGTTGCTTCGATTGCTAACCCTTCCCGTCTCGAAGCGTCGGTATGCGTACCGAAGCGCTCCTGGAGAGCTTGCCAGTCGATCTGGTCCAAGGCGCGCCCCTTTAACTCCTGGAGGCCACTGTTAATCTGGGGTATACTAAACGCGAGGAATGGCCGAACGTCTGCCTCCTCTTTAACGACTGTCGAGGTCCGGTATTGAGGGTGACCAAACGGAATGATAGACAACGTGGGACCGGAGGTGAGTATCATACCCACACGCCAAGAATTATTGTTCTTATACCAGACGACTTCGCCGGCCCTAAACAACGCATCATGGTCATGGACAACAGGGTATGGGTGCTGAGCAACGCTAGGGGCTACCGCGGGCGTCTGGTAAGGGACGGCTGTTTGCACCTCATGTGAGCTGGGTTGCTGAGAGGATGCCGAAGGACGGCTTGTTGTTCTCGGTTTGCTGTTAGAGCTTGCGGCCGTGGTTTTATGCGTTGAGGCTGCGGTATTGGTGGTGTTTGTTGATGGGGTTGATACGGGAGGCGGTGCGCTAGTAGCAGCAGGCGACAAGGCTGGTCCACTAGACAATATCGGCTTCATCTTTGCTGCTTTACTAGTGATCGGCTTTGATCCGGAGCAAAACTCGCAAGCGCAGTCGCCCCTATCTTGTGACTCGCCTATCAGCCAGATGAGATGGGGAAGAAAGTGATTTGGCGACCGGTAGTATTTGCGAGCTTTATTTGCGCCGGGATCTTCGGGGTAGCCGAAGAGATAGTAGTGCTTTGCTTGACTCTTCTTCCTCTCCTCTTTGGCTAGATACGAAGATTAGCATAGGCATCGTATGCATAGGAGCACGCTATCCTACCTTGATACCATCTTAAATGATAATGGGCCGGGAACTCCTGGAGAAAATACATTCCGTCTGGGACCGGTTAGAAACGCAACATGTTCGTGGGATACATCTACGTACTCGCACTTGGCATGAGTTCCGCAGCCAGAGCCTGGCCAAGTTTATTCTGCCATTCGATGATGGGTTTCGCGCCCTCTTCAACCTTTTCGTATTGACTGTATTCCGACGGCATTTCAGTGCCATCACTCCGCCAAACCCGTAACGCGATTGCGTTTGCAGACGCGTTTTCGTTGTCTGCTGCCTTCGGGTCCTTGGCCTTTCGAGACGCCATGGTGACCGACATGGATTGAGCCCAGATATGCTGGAACTATTTTCACGAGAGAGGGGGTAGCACGTCTGAACCACTGCTTCGCCCTCAACCCGATTGACATGCGCGGCTCGTCGAGAGATACTGGGAATGCGGGGGGGAATGCTGAGGAAGAAGGATCTGCCTGGGCATCTGCGGTTGCCGCAGGCAGAAAAATGGCGGGTAGACAGGCAAACAGGCTGTGTAGAGGTAATGGGCAGTTGGCGAAATATGTTTATGGGCGAAGAAGATCTGATCAAGTAGTTGAAGGCTTGCCCGCCTTAGCTGCTACTTGGGTACCAACAAGACCCGCGCCTTGCGGCTTTTAGATGCGGCTTTCGGATGCGGCTTTCAGATGCGGCTTAAATCTGGCCCCGTATAAATCTCCACGAAATATTTCGAGGGCTGAGAAACACAATGGGCACACGAGACACGTCGGTAACACGCGACTCAAGGAAGGGAGGGAGCAGAGCAACAACCCAACACTCTAGATGCTAATTCAAATTCTCGCAAGATGAGGCACGATGAATACTATTCGTGTAGGGACCGATGAGCCTATAGAATGCAATGTATGATATCGCTTGCAGTGGTCTAGGGGTCACATATCCAGGTCAGACGCCGGCTCTAGGAATTGGTAGTGTGTCAAATGCTCACCAGTGGGATCATAAACAGGACGCTCTCGCCTTAAGGTGGGAAACTTCAGGACATTAGACTACAAGGATTCTGCGCAATGTGCCGTCATCTAAAATTAATGTGATTAAATAGGTGAGCATGGAAAAAGATCGTGAGAAAGAAGTTGAGCGTGACAGAAGCATTCGGAGGCATGATTGGATGAGTACCTCAAAGAATGCATGTGCTTGTATCAGGTAGGCTTAGGCATGCCTCTTCTGTTTTGGGAAGCATCCATTGTATGGCTGGGCAGCGCCACAACCCAAGCATCACGTATGTGTGTGACACACTGTGTGTGTAGAATTAATTGTGGCGACTAGGGATAACTAGGCACGCCTCTGGCTACACTTACATTAGGTACCTACCTAGCTCTAAGATGCTAATTGGACGGGAACAACAGAACATCATGCATCCGGATGATATCTGCAGGGCCCTATATTCTTTCCAGTGCTGAATATAACAACATTATACGAGTAGGTTGGAGTGGATTACTAAAGTATGTGAATTTATACACATCTCCTTGTCCAGGGTATTTTTATCTGGGCACCTGCCTAGCACTATACTCATGGGTTTAACGGAGTTTAGAACCCGTCAACACATTCATCTGCAATGATGGGCTCACAACTCGCATGGACTACGGCCATCACGAATTTGGCCCACAATCAAAAGTCAGATCTAGGTAACTAATTCTAGAAACCCAGACATTTCCTCCTCTATCTTGGCTTTTGGGTTACATCGTTCTCTTGTCTGTCCCTGGGCGGCGTTGGCGGGCATCACGGGTTTAAGATGCATAGCCCCGACTGCTGCAGCACCGGCAGTCGTCGATACAGCATATCCCAGACATGATTGCCATGATGATGAACAAAGGGGCTAAGTGAGCTCGGGTGGCATATAAGAGCTGAGAACTTGCCCAACAATTCTGCAACTGCGCAACTGGAGCAATCTCTCAGACCTTAGGAAACATCAATGTTGAGACAGATATACAGCAACACAGGAGCCCAAGAGAACCCTTACCCAGTCAGCCAATTAGCAACCACAACAAAGATGGCGACGTATAGTAGAGAAACCGACGGCCTCGATCTCGTCCACAAGTTTGCAGACCAAGTCAGAGGCAGAAACTGTGAGTTATCTCCAAAGATGTGTTTGGCGGAAGGCAGGTTTCTGACCCGGACAAGTTCTCATCACTGGACCAACGCCTGGTGGCCTTGGTGCCGAGACAGCCATATCTCTGGCGGCCGAAGGCCCGGCCATGATCATCCTCGTTGGGCGGTCACGAGCCAAGGCGCAGCCGACGATCGATGCGATCAAGGGCGTCAACGCGGCGATCAAGGTCAAGTTCGTCGAGGCCGAGCTCTCGTCCCTCGCGAGCGTGCGGGCCGCCGCGCAGGCCATTCTCGACGACGCCGAGGTCGCCAAGATCGACGTGGCCATCAACAACGCCGCGGTCATGGCCTCCCCGCAGATGACGACGGAGGACGGGCTGGACTACCAGTTCGCCATCAACCACCTCAGCCACTTCGTGCTCACGAACAAGATCATGCCCAGGATCGTCGCGGCCGGCCCGGGGGCCCGGGTGGTCAGCGTGTCCAGCTCCGCGCACCGGTACACCGGGATCCGCTTCCACGACCCCGGGTTCGCCGAGCCCGGCGCGTACAGCGAGTTCGCGGGCTACGGGCAGGCCAAGACGGCGAACATCCTGTACGCGGTGGAGCTGAACAGGCGGCTCGCGAACCGCGGCGGCGGCGCCCCCCGCGCCTACGCGCCGACGCCCGGCAGCGTCTCGACCAACCTGCAGGGCTACCTCGCCGCGCTCGGGGGCAAGGCGGCGGAGCTCCTCGACGAGGCCGCGTGGAAGGTCAATGGGTATTCCATAGCGGAGACGCGCGCGCGCGACCCGATGAAGACGCTGCAGCAGGGGAGCGCGTCGCTCATCCGCGCTGCGATCGACCCCGACCTCGTCAAGGAGGAGGGGGTATTCATCGACGATGCCAATTTGACAACGGACCCCGAGGTGGTCAAGCCGTGGGCAACGGATCCCGAACTGGCAGCGAAGTGCTGGGAGCTTAGCGAGAAACTGGTTGGCGAGAAGTTCGATGTTTGAACTCTCTGGTCGTCTGATTGATCTAAGATGTATTTAGTCTAGGTACCTACCTAGGTAGGTAGGAAGGTAGTTAGAGGCAGGATTACGGATACACGAATGCTTTACCCTACCTAGTGTAAATGCCCACTGAGAGTGAAGTCGTACAAATACAGTGCAAGTATTGGGTAAAGAGCACGTTGCTGAGCCACACCGGCATCTTTGTAGGCAGTTTATTAGGGAGAAGTGCCCCCATCTTAGAACCTTGTTAGCTAAAACTCTAGGCGACTTCAGTACAAGCACATATGTAAATGTATGCAGCTCAGCGGGTACCATCTCCTAAATCCGGTCGAGTCGGAGGTTAGGGTAAGTAGGTACCTACGTTAACTTAGCTCTCGCGACTCAAGAAGAAAGCCAGTCGGACACGCCATCGTCAAGAGTTCATGGTGCGCAGACTAAGCACGGCACTTCTTCACCAAGCGCAATGCTGTCTTTCATATTAATACAGAACAGGCAGTGAGTTAGACCGACACATAATTGGCCGTGGCGGCGTCGCAGTGGGAGAGTTCGCTGACCCTAAGCCCCCAATGCAACAGAGGCAAGACGCGGCTGGCGAAGTGGTATGTGCCGTACACGGATGACGAGAAGATCAAGCTCAAAGGCGAGGTAAATGAACTCTTCCCCATGTCCCCCCGCGTCGTCGTCGTCTCCCCCCTCGAACCCCCTCGAACCCCCTCAAACCCCCTCGAACCACTCTCCGCCACGACACGAAGCTAACCATCCATCTCTCCCTCTCTCTCTCCCTCTTTACAGGTCCACCGCCTCGTAGCCCCCCCGCGACCAGAAATACCAGTCCAACTTCGTCGAGTTCCGGAACCACAAGGTCGTGTACCGGCGGTACGCCGGCCTCTTCTTCTGCGCCTGCGTCGACACCAACGACAACGAGCTCGCCTACCTCGAGGCCATCCACTTCTTCGTCGAGGTCCTCGACGCCTTCTTCGGCAACGTCTGCGAGCTCGACCTCGTCTTCAACTTCTACAAGGTCTACGCCATCCTCGACGAGGTCTTCCTCGCCGGCGAGATCGAGGAGACCAGCAAGCAGGTCGTGCTCACGCGGCTCGAGCACCTGGATAAGCTCGAGTGAAGACGTGGAGAGAGAGAGGGGGGGGAGAGGGGGAGAAGAGGCCCGGTAATCGCGGCAGGACCGGCGAGGCGACGGCACGCGAAACTCTAGACCGGGTGGCGCCGTGTTGACACATGTAATTTGTACATGCGTGGGAATAATGCATAAGAGCGGCTTCGTGCTTCGGCTGGCGTTGAGGAAATGGCGTTGGGAGTTCATACATAAGCAAGCGGGCATTTGCGTGATAATGGGCCTGGTCTTCGAGAGCCATTGATCATCAATGCTAAATGTTGTCCATTCCCCACCAGCATGCGGACGGGATGGGATATCGAAATCATGTTACTCATCGAAATCTATGCATTGCCATAACTACAAGTACTTCTGCCGCCGGCACTAGGTTTCCGAACATGAGAGAGAACGAGTAGCAAATTTACAGCGTGCAATTGTATAATTTGTGCATCAAAAATAATATGCAGACATCAACGAGCCCATGCTGATACGCCTTCATCACTCGATATGTTTGGCTGGGGACGGCGACTCATTATGATTATCGTACTCTTGTCTCTTAACTCAAGATGAGCGTCTATTTCACTAACTACAACATTTGCCCATAGTAAACTCAACTGTCCCCAACACGCTGCAAGAGCCAGCGTGGCTGAGTGGCAGTAGAAGCCTTCTCATCTGGGCCATCTATTAATACGATCCGGTATGGTTCAGCGCTTGTACTTGATGTCGTAAAATCGAAGAAAAGCATAGTTCCAGCCTGAGGAAGTCGATGCTTAAACTTTTCAACATTTCACTCGGCCAACCTCCAAATCCCCGTCGGTCAAATGTTGCTGCTCGGCGATATATCTATGAGAAATAACATGGCCAACGCCCCAGAAGCAAACATAAGCCACAGCGTGTCGTGGCGTTGCTTGTACTCAGAAAGAGATTCTCCGTGTCCGGGGCCAAATCATGCTCCTTAGTTTTAGAACATGGCATTAGTTGAGTCATATGCCATCATCTACTCCGGCACTCGACGAACAACAAGGGAGAGGAAGACGGAAACCAGGAACCGCGTCGGGTTCCTCTCCGCGACGTGCACAAAAATGCTCAGATTTGCTCATCATATGGGAAGCAGTCATGCGGTTAGCTCCAACGTGGATAATAGGGGTTGTTTGGGTGCGGAATAAAGATACGACCCTCGGGCTGAACGGGGGACACTGAACCGGCCGATAATTAAGGTCAGATATTGACTGCTCGGGGAACCGTTCCAGTTCACTGGCTCCATCAGATTGACTACTTCTGTCAATAACGCCCTCTGTCATATGGCGACTGTCAATCGCCGCCTCAATTGGATCGGCTGTCACTGCCTTTGTGTGAGTGGTATACTCGCTTCTCAATATGAGCTCTGTGGCCAGCGTGTATAGGAAGTCCTCAGCCATTTGTTGGGCCTCATCCCCGGCCAATTCTTGAACCTTATCAATTTCTCTCGGTATTGTTGTCATGCAAGATAGCTCGAGTTTGGTTGCCTCGTCTCCAACAATTGGACTGGCATTAATATTCTGCGGGTGATTACTCGGAGGCGAAGATAGAGACAGTCCGGCACTTGCGGGACCATTGACCTCATCGTCATAAGCTAGTCTACCTTCGTTAGTTGTTTCTGGAACATTATCTAAGTCCCTTCTGTGTCGCCGCCGTCGCTTTTTTACGAAGGAAGAGCGACGGCGACGAGGTGGGGGCGTAAGTTGAGTCTCGGGGCGAACACGGTCAATCCATGGTCGGGTAGAGGGCTTTTCCGCCTCAGTAGTGACTAAGCTCATAGCGTATTCTTGGGTTAGGCGGGCACGTGTTGTGTATGGAGAGACCCTTGATTTATCCTCGAGCTGCACCTTTAACTCGGCATCCTCTTTTCGAGGCTGAGTGCGATAGCAATTATCCCTCTCTTGGTGGAGGCGACTATACTCTGGACTGCGAGATCGATAGTTATCTCGGTAACGTGGGTTTGGACTACAAGATCGATTTCGGCTCTGGGAATGTGTTGTTAAAGACTCATTTTCTTCGTAACGACATTCGCCGTTCTTCGTTGGTGTTCGTGGTTCGTAAAGTTCGGCCTTAGCATGCTCCCTTTGCTTGAAAAGGGAACCATCGTGGGGATTATTTGGGCACAAGGTGGCGAAATGATCTCCCTGTTGGCCACAGAAGTTACATCGATAATCATGGGCGGGCGCTCGATCGTAATGGGGGTCGAGATTAGTCGGACAATGTTGAATCCAGTGCCCTATGAGGAATTAGGCTAAGGAGCTCGTATGATTAGTTTACCGGGACCATCCTACCTGGTTTATAACAACGTTTGCAGATATAGCCCTTAGGCGCGGGAGGAAGTTCAGAGGCGTAACTATCGCCGTCCGATTTGACCTTGCGATTTCGATAGGGAAATGTCGAAGATTTCCGTGCTATTTTCGCCTCCGATGAAGCGTCTGTTAAGGTGGTCTCTTGTTTGAGTGTCACATCGTTTGTGTTAGCATCTTGTAAGTAAGTATCATTCAGCCCTCGAGAAAGAACAGCATCTGCGCTCATAGAAAAGTTCTGTTGTTCAGGGCGACCATCTCTAGTGATCTCGAGCCCTACGGGAAATGCGGAATGCGCGGTAGTATTCAGATGCATGGCGTAACCCATACGCTGTTGTAGGTCAGTCGTTTTGTTCCCGGCTCTCACATGTTTATCTTCTTGCTTGCATAAAAAGGCTGGCGAATAGCTGTCTCCGGGGGTCTGTAATTTTTGTTCTTCGTCGGCAAATAGGCGATGTACATCCTGCTGCGTAATAAGGTATCTACGCCGATATGTTGGATCCTGAACCGCATCCTTCTCAAGCCACCCAGAGAAAGCTTGGTCGACCTGGGTTAGGCTGAAAGGTGCGACCTCTGCATAATCCCGCAGCAGCAATAGTTTGACGAAACCTCTCAAAAGATGATTACTTTGAGTAATGATATCTTGTTTGATTTTCTCGTTGAGCCAATTCATGAAAATTTCAAAGAGTTCAGATTGAGTGACGTTAGCCACTATACTTGCGTGGATTTTGGCTCCAAGCTCCTTCAGCGACACATCCTGGGGGGCCTCAATATCCAAGGCTTTGGGAACCTCTTTTAGCTCCATCGTAGATTCGAATGGGATATTTATTGTATGGGTATATCCGTCAAACTTCTGGGGTACGAGAGAGTGCTATAAAAATGGTTGGCAGGCTTGGGAGACTGCATAAATAGAAGACAGTGAGGTGAAAACCGAATATAAAAGATCCGTTTGACCATTTGTAGTACTTGCCCACTTCGCCTGCGATCCCCTTTGGCTTGGCTTCCAGTCTACATAGCGCTGCGCCAATTGTTTGCGAGGCGTAGCCGCTTGCTCATGCGTTTAGATAGAGGCTAGAGAAAGTAGCCGTCGGAATGGGACGCAAGCAAGGCTGACAAGACTGCTAGGAACGGTCTGGCGGTGTTGGTGCGCGGTAGAGAGAGATTGACTTGGCGTTAATGTTGTAAGAAGTAGACAGACCGAAGAGAGCAAAGACGCTACCTGTTCGGCTGATGGCTTAGGTCAACAAAAGGTATGTGCGGAATTTAGATGATTATGACCAGAAGATGATCGCGGTTCTGCTGAAGTACCTGCCTCTGGCTTCGTTAGATACAATCGAGTAGGTAGCGGCTACCTCATGTAGTACGCAGGGTAGGCAGGTACCTACGGCCTGCCTATCGAAATGCACTGTGCAAACACAACTTGCACGAGAAACCTCATATATGCCTGTACAGATAGCGCTTTCCTCGAGTACTCTAAGCGAATTTTCGCTTGAGGCAGGTAGGTACGTACTGTAGGTACCTAGGTAGGTATATCTCAATCTCCGTTGAGAGGTAAAGTATTGAGGCAGCTACGGTTGCTTATACTGGGGACATACCAGAATACCGCATCTGCTTGAGTACCTGCCTACCTACCTAAGATGGTGTAGGTGTTTACTAACGGATGGTAGGCTCATATAGCAACTAAATGCTACGCTGTTGTTGCTGTAGCAGCTTAGGTACTAACCACTAAATGCCGCCGCTGGGAAAGCTCGTGGAACCTACACGCGTGAACATACCTAGGTAGGCGGTGCTAATAATACGTTATCTAAATATTCCGAGTTTTGTTATCTTCTATCCACCACGGCCGGAATATCAATAGTATAATGTGGCACAAAGACTGCTGTCTTGCGCTGTGGGTGGTTTTCGATCTCGGCAAGGGGACGGACGCTTTCTGGCTCATTATACTTAATAAATGAGCTTGGGTAACATGTTTGGATAAAAGAGTGTAGATATGAGCTGGATTAAGAATATCCTTGCCAACGCTATTGTCACCTACTCTGTACAACGACTCAACCTAACCGTGCCGTAGAATTTCAACCTTGGCTGTTCCTCCACAACATCCATCCTATTCCTATTTATACCAACCATGGGGACGCATGACAAGCGGCTTGAGGTACACAGAGGGGACCAAGCGTAAGCGTTATCGTTTCAAGGCAGCAAATCTTGCGGCTAACTCGTTGAGGTCGGGTATGCCGGTGCCATTCCCATCTTCACGTGGCTTTGCCAGACCGCTGTCAACCATTTTCTTGTTCGGCTTAAGTTCCATCGAGTTTAGTGTCACTTTGGGACGAGGGTTATCCGTAGAGGGGCTCGAGGGGTTTACATGCAATGGGTTATTACCTGACCCAAGTGTCCGCGGTGGCGTGGCCCGACTAAGATTCTCCCTCTCCATGGCCGCTTTTCTTTCCGCAAATAAATCCGAGTCGGGGATCCCGCCCGCCTGGTCGCCGCCAGGCTCTTCGTCACGACTGTCACCGTTGAGTTCTTCGTCTACGAGTTCAGGAGGTGGTCCGAGTTCCCTCGTCCCTTTGGGCCAGTCAACCCCGTATGCCTTTGCTATTTCTTCGAGGTATCCCTGAACAAGTTCTGGCTTTGGAGGAGTTACGCTCAGCTTCTTGACTACCTTCTTAGACACACCGCCTTCCGAGTTTTCTATGGCAGCTAAGGCGAACTCTTTGCCGAACTTCTCCGCAAGAAGCGCGCGAACCTGGTGAAGTTCCTTTATTTCTGTCTTGAGCGCAGCATAGATTATACTCTTGACGGCTTCTTCAAGACCGGGGTCGCAAGTTGAGCTTTCGAGGAGGGGTGCTCGAGCAAGAAGTAATTCGCAGTATAACTCAAGCATCTCATGAAGTTCGTTGGTGATGTCTGATCGAATGATATTCTCCGTCCTTATCCTCGCTGAGTCGATTTTACCGACTTCCAAGAGCTGAGCCACTGCCGCGGTTTTGATTAACAATTGTGAACTTCGCGGCCGGCAACGACCACTGCAGGAAGAACGTGGCTCGTGATTACTTACTAGCCCTCCTCTGTGCTTTTCCCATAGCTTCATCGCGCTGCTGTACCATTCGAAGCCGAGCAATAGATAACTTTAGCTGCACCTTGAGCCTTGCCTAGGAAACCAGCAAAGCCGTTAGTAATGGACTGTCAACGTTGAAGCCTGGTAAAAAGAAAACCTGGGCGGCTCCGGTCGTCAGGCAGGGTTGGTTCTCACTACTAAGGGGGGCGGCATTTTATATATACTGGTTGCCGAGGGCCGATTGTGTCCTTTGACGAAACGGCGAATTGTTACTGAGGGGTTCAGAGAGGATGATGGTCGTTGCGAAACGCGACGCCAGGCAACGAGCCCCGCCAAATACCAAGGCAGGCACTGACTGAGCCTGTTCACCTAAACCTTAGCCGGTGTACTTGGTACCTTTGTAGGCAACTGTCGTCACACCTTAAAGCGCCTCGCCACTGGATTAACCCCACCACGACTGGAGGGGGTGGGGAAGGAGGGGCCCTGATGGGCAGCTACCACGTTAGGGAATTTCGGAGATCTCTCGATGATCTCATTTGTCCTCCACGGCAAGCCCGTTTTTGAGGATCCTCGAGCGCCTTGTCCCGTCACAGGGGAAGCTAACACCGAAGCTAACACCTCACACTGCAGAGGCGATCCGCAAACGCGACTACTCGCGATAATAGGGTAGGACGTGCCCCATAAAACAACCAAAAGAAGACCTAGGTCGGTTAGGCTTGTTGGGTTAGCGACCTCTGGTCTCTGGTCTGGTATCATAAGAAGAATGCACTCCTGCCAGTTTGCTGAATTTCCACTCTGGGCCTGATACCTGTGTTTGCTCATTACACTCGCACCCATCATTGGCTCGTCCTCAGATGTGTCATGGCTGATTCATGTTGGCTTCTTGTCAAACCCTCTCAAACCCTATATTTCTACCTGGCTCTCTCTATTGGTCTTAGCGTGTACCTATCTAGTACTATCACCGAGAGCCAGCCGGTCTCCGAGACCAAGAATCTACCAGGTAGTCTGATATCATCGGGTTTGACTCTCCGAATTAATTAATTATATATATTTATTATCCACACCACTACGCGGCGAAATGACCCGGGGCCGATGGAAGCCCGGCCTTCCACGGGTCTGTCAGCGACGGCTCGGCGAGGTGGCAGGAAACCTGCGCAAGCCCAGCGTTTGGCGGCCCATGCTGAAAAATGTCCTCAGCACGGTTATTACTATAATAATTGGTGTCATCCCTGCCGTCGTAGAAGTATATGGGAAATCAACCTACCTCGGAGTTATGGCCTCCGTCTTTAGTCAGCCGGGGCAGCGCTTTGGACGAGGTAAGCCATCTTGGTTCTGTCGAACTTAAGGCCATTATGGAGTCATGGCAAACATGCTTTATCCCCTCCGTACGTATAGTGCTTGGCAACAGGGCTGACAAAATCGTGGCAGTGGTAGAAACTTTATGTCTAATAATTCTCGGCACGCTCCTTGGCCTCGGATGGAGCAATCTTGGTCTTTACGCATCGAGCCTCGTCCGTGATTACAATAGCGATGCTTCCTTCGCAATCCGGGCCATTTTTTTCATCCTAGCGGTTATGCTACATGGCCTGCTCCGGTCGTCAGCACCGAGATTATTTCAGCTAGTTCTCTTTTTCATTCTGGCCAGTCTTAGTATCTTGACCGGCACTGGAAGGGAGGTGGCTCTGTCAGCATCTAAGGCTGTGATTTATCCTATATTCACGGCAATCGGCGTTGTGATCTTGATAAACATCACCGTTTTCCCACAGTTCTCGAGTAGTTTCCTGGGCAGAAGTACGATAAAAACACTATCGGAAACTGTTGAGACGTTTCAAGCAGCCGGCGACTGGTTTTTGTCCAAGACAGGAAATGATGACGACGAGAAAACATCGTCAACCGCACTGCGCAAAGGGCTTGCCACCTTGAGTCACGAAAAGACTGAACTGCGAGCGCGCCTTGGAAACTGCAAGACGATTCAATCCGAATGCAACTTCGAGTTAGTGTTTGCCGTTTTGCCACCTCGGTCGCTGAAGCCAATAAGTGTTACGATGATGGCTCGTCTTGTCCAGGTTACAATTAGCCTTATCAATGCGTGTGAGAGCAAATATGCCATGTCGGCGTCTGACGAAAGTGAACACCTAACTGACGAGCACGATGACCAATACGAGTCGGATTCGAGCTCTGATACAGGGATTACGGAACATCAGCGCAACATAGCCCTCATCAAGCCTATTCGCGAAATCGAATTGGGCGACGCTGATAATCTGGAGCACATCATGTCGCAAATTAGGCGCATAGCTAAGGAAATGCAGAACCAAATTCAAGATGCCATCCATCTGATCGTGTCTGCATTGGCTTATTGTTACGACGTTTCTCAGCTCCCTTGCGGGTCTCGAAAACCCGGCGGGATCCTTCTTCAAGAGATGGATATCCGAACGGAGATTTTCACTGAAGCTTTGGCTAAATTTGACATGGACTCGGCTGTGGCGCTTGAGAGTGTTGCCATTACCATGGATGCGCGCGACTTGATGGTAGGTCTCGTGTTTTTATGTGATCGGAATGTTACGATTGGCTATAGTAACCAAGCGCATCTTGTTCAAGGACAGTTGTATTCTAACGTTATTTTACAGGGTGACATTGCACCTCGCATGGAAACTAATTTGGTTTCTTCCTTTCTCATCAGTATTAACCAGGCGGCTAGACAAGTCCTTGAAATGCTGAAGTATGCTAGGACACTGATCGAGAGAAGACAAGCTAGGGGCGGGCACCGGAAATTATACTGGCCCCATATAGGGTGGAAAAAATGGCTTACATCTGGGGGCGAGGAAGACAGCAACGTGCTACCCGAGAATGCTAGAAAAGAAGTCCGGAGCGGATCCGGATCGATAGAAGATAGTAGAGATACGGACGAGGAAGGTGCCGCAAACAGCGCTGATGCGCCTCCTCGGTCACCGAAAGATGAGGAGACCGGCTTCAAAGAAAAGAGCTTACCTCTAAAGGGGAACCAATCGCGTGAGAAGAACCCGCGCGGGTTTCACGGAAACAAGATTCTCTGGATACGAGGCCTGGCAGCCAATACGGTCGAATTTTTTTCAAGACTCTGATCACCTTGCCTTCGCGCTGAAGATGACCATTGCAGCCTTACTCGTTACGTGGCCCGCATTTGTACCATCGCTGAATAATTGGTACAGCTCTGTCAGAGGGACGTGGGCTACTCTTCAGCTGATTCTTGTCTTTGAAGTCTCGATAGGTACTACTTTCCTAGGATTTTTTCTTAGAGCGCTTGGTACCGTATTCGGTTGCTCAGTCGGTCTCCTTGCTTGGGAGGCTGGGCAAGGAAACCGGGTGGTCTTAGTAGTCGTCCTCGCTATTGGGCTTCTACCCGCAAGCTACGTTCACTTGGCTACGCAGGTAAGCTTATCATAAGCCCAATTCATCCATGTTACGATTATTTCCAAAGGCGAGTACTATACTCTGATTCCGGCTGTGCTGTGTCTCAGACTTTCTACGTGTCATAAATATACATCAGGTTTGAGAGAATTTACTGCTAACGTTAAGGTATTGTAGTATGTCAAAGCCGGGACTATATCTATGATAAGTTTGTCGGTAGTCGGTCTGGGTATGTTCTTTATGTTGCCGTTAGTTGGTGTTAACTAACGGGCAGATAGCAACTATTGTTCGGGTAAACGACGATGCCCCCTGGCAGACTTATGTTAAACGACTGGTCTGCTTTTTGGTTGGTGGTGTGGTAGCACTTACAGTTGAAATGGTCCTGTACCCGGTACGCGCGCGGGACAGGTTAGTTGAATCTTTGGTAACAAGCATCTCGCAAATATCGGTTATGGAGTCTTCCGTGGCTGTGGGAGTCGAGTCGCCTAGCGCTGTCGATACTAAGTTACAGGCTCTCAATACTGACTTTAAGGGCGCTAAGGATAAAGCTGAACAGGCGCTTGGTGCCGCTCGAGCATTTCTACCATTCTGCTTGACCGAGCCGCGAATCAAGGGTGACTTCAAGGGGCGGGCGTTAGTCTACGGCGAGATGATATACGTTCTTTTCCAGATCATCGATCGCATGGATAACATGCTACACATACGAAGGTTGTTTGGCAGTAGCGTCCTCGAGGAGCTGCACGAGGAAATCATGCCGTACAGGAGGAACGTTGCCGGATGCGTTACTCTCAACCTGTTCATGGTCCAAGAAGCTTTAACGACTCGACTTCCCTTACCCGAATTTCTGCCATCCAGCAGGGTCGCGCAGCTTCGGTCTGTCGCGCGCGTTCGGGAGATTTTACTCGCACGTGGACAAGGCGTTCACCCACCGGACACTTGTGATGACGCCAAGATCGCAACGGTGACGCAGGAAGGCCTGTCCATAGCCAGCAGCAATGCAGGCCGGAAGTTGACGACGCGGCAGGCCCTCCTGGCATGGAAAGCCTCATCCGCCGGTATGATGGAGATAATCGAGTATCTAGAAGAACTTGTGGACCTCGCCAAGCTGCTCGTCGGCGTCAACGCCTTCCGGAGCGGGCTGCTTGAGCGTCAAACGTTCCACGAGTATAGTTCCAAGCTGAGGGCGGCGGCAGGTCCGAATTCCGAGGGCGCGGCGAACCTGGGAATAGCGGCGAAGAGCGAAAACGCTCACAGCACGCAGGAGGGAGGCGGTAATAGGCGCCGTCTCGCGTCGTTTGGCAGGCGGTCTTCGGCCGCTACCCAGCCGGAGCCTTTCGCGATGGGCTTGCGCAGACGTCAGACGGCCGCCGACACCGGTGCTAGCCCCGCGGGGACTGGCGATTCTGCATTTGACTACGACGGCAGGCCCGATCGCACCGGGGAGCACGACATCCAGTGGAGCCTCCAACGCGTTATATCGAAGAGGGTGGAAGAGAACAGGTGGAAGAGACGGGGCTCCGAGGGCCCGAAGGGGAAGCATGCGCTTCGCAGCGTTCAGACGTGGACGGGCTAGATGGCAAATGGATTGAGGCATGGCGAGTCGTGTATTCGGCCTAGATGCCTGAGGAAAACTGCACCCGTGTCGGTAGTGCTTCGCTCCGCTTATATGAAGAGGAGAGGAGCTGCACTCTTATTCATAATAAGTCAGATTAGAGACGATGGTGAGGGAATTCCCGTCGGCGCATAGACTACAAGGCGTAATAGTCAACAGAGAAGCTCCATAACCCCCTTATGGGTTATAGGTGGGTAAAAGCATACATTTGTTTTCATACGACGAAAAACGTATCATCACCATGAAACGAATACAAAAACGCAATTGAGAGCAAGGAAGCGAATGGATATATTTAGAATGGAATTCGTTTCGTGTATACCTCTAGGGTGCCGAATGTAACTCGTTATATGTGACATTTATTGTCGATTTGGCTTGGTTAGTAACCCCCGTCCTAGGATCATGAGGCGCTTATCTTTCCAAGGGTGTCAATCCGCATCATGAGCCCTGACGCATACCGTTTCATTGATACGTTATTTTTGTTGAACTCTTGGGGCCTTTGACTTAGTTCGGCATTCCGTGACAGTGCACATAATACTAATTCTCTTTCATCAAAACCCACGTCTAACCGGGCTAGCCGTTGACGATGACGCCTCCATTGCAATGAATAGTCTGCCCACTGATGGACGAGCTATCCTTGGCCGCGAGAAAGACGACGCACGCGGCAATCTCGCTAGGTTGCGACGGCCTCCCCATAGGGCTCGTGAATGATTGTTGCGCCTCGTCGTTCATCGTTGCGGGAATGAGGGGCGTCCAGACGGGCCCCGGCGCTACGGCATTGACGCGTATGCCCTTCGACACCAACTGGTTGCTTAAGCCGCGTGTGAAGGAGACAACGGCGCCTTTTGTCGACGTGTAGTCCAGAAGGTCTGGGCGTCCAATGTAGGCGTTGATGCTTGCATTGTTTATAATTGTATCACCGGGCTTCATTTGCGGTAGGGTGTATTTTGCAAGGAAGAAATAGGGGTGGATGTTAGTGTTGAAGGTGTGTATCCATTGGTCTCTGGAAAAAATAGCGTATCAGATCACTCGTTTCTCTTCTCATCTTACAAGAGGCCTTGTCCGGCTGCATCTATGGGGTGATACTTATACTTACTCTTTAAGATCATGGATATCGTTGACCATCATCTGGTAGGCCGCATTGTTGAACAGGATATTGATTCTTCCCATTGCCTCGACGGCATCATCCACGAGTCTCTTGCAGTTGTCCTTGCTAGTCAGATCGGTGGCGTGCAAGTGGCATTTCCTGCCGTGGGATTCGACCAGATTCTTCGTCCCCCGGGCATCCTTCTCTTCTTCAGGTAAATAGGCTATGAATGAATCGGCGCCCTCCATCGCGAACAGAATCGCCGTTGCTCGGCCGATTCCTGAATCCCCACCTGTGATGAGTGCCTTTTTGCCCTCTAGCTTGCCGGCCGGGCGGTATTTCTGGTAGCCGCCTTCGTTGGGTAGGGTATCGTACTGAGGCTGTAGTGGCATTCTGTGTTCCTTACCCGGGAAGTCCTGGTGAGTGACAGGGACAGAGTGCCCTTGGTTGATAATTTGTGAGTGTCAACGAATACCAGGCCATTTCCAATCAAGCTGCTCACCCTTCGTAAACTGAGCATCCGACATAATGGGCCGGGGTGTCTGGAGTGCGAATGTTATTGTTGATCGTTTGGCTCAATGTCACAATATCACAATGTCACGATGGTGTTGGATGGTTCGGTATAAGGGACGATTGTATATAACCATTTGACTTTGATGATAGAGATGAGAAGTCTGACATGGGCTCGGGTAAGAATTGGAAGGCCGTAGTTCCTTTTAACTATGTGCATGATAGTCATCCAGGATTGAACCAAAGGAACAGGACAAGTCATGACATCATTGTTGCCGTCATCGTCATCTTCGTCGTCACCTCCGCCGTCACCTTCGTTGTCCAACGTCAAACCAATAGTTGCTTTTATGGAGCGCACACCCTCCCGAATATTGCAAGTACGATGGCACACTGAGGAGCAATATCCCCACAGAATGGAGCTGAGACTGACGTGACGAAAAATTGCGTAAAAATGCTCGAGGCATCATTGAACCACCTATGTTGATGGGTGATGCATAGGTAGCCTATTCTTCCCCAAGCTACCTGGGTAGATATAACTATACCATGCCTCCCCAAATGCCAGGCCGCACGAGGGCTTGTATAAGTAAGTGGACAGGTCAAGTTAGGTAAGTACTTCTTACCCTAGACATTCAGTGGACTACACTATAAGCACCGTGTAGTTATATAGTAACGTCCCTGTAACCAACCCACTATAGTCAAGGTCTGGATGCCTAATTGTCGACGCACTATCTAGCTAAGATTACCGAAGTATAAAAGAGCTAGTTAACTAACTAGGTAGTTAGTTAGTTATTGTTTATTGTTTAACTACATATCCAATTAAATTTATAAGTACCTATTAAGTTAAGTTAGATGCCTACTTACCTAGTAGCCCGGTAAACTACCCTAAACAGCATCCAATTCGTTGCCGTGTCCAAGTATCTATCCAATGCGCCCGTTCGCCTCATCCCCTCGATGGTATCAATTATGCAAACAGGCTGATGGCGAATCACATGGTAATTATCCACGACATAAGATAAAAACGATAGGTATCATTCGTAGGCCGACAACAAGGTTCATGCTAGGAATGCCGATATGATACCCCGCATGCTTTGATCCTGAAGGGGCTTTATTCCTGGACTGTGGTGTCAAACACATATAACTACTTACCTAGGTAGGTATACATATTACATACAACATAACTAACTACCTACTTTTACTTACCTATCGTTAACCAACTTATCCCAACACAGCCTAGGCTACCCTTCACGTGGCGGTACATAACTACCGAAAATCATTTTTAGTCTAGGAGCCTAACCCAATAAAAGAAAGGGAAAAAACATGGCATCGGCACGTTTCCGGCTCGTCTTCCACGTGCCGCCGTCCGCGGCGGCCGCATGCAAGGCCGCCATCTTCGCCGCCGGTGCCGGTCGGCAGGGCAACTACAGCGAGTGCTGCTTCACGGCCGCGGGCACCGGCCAGTTCCGCCCGACCGCCGGCGCGAATGCGGCGATCGGCCAGGTCGGCGCCCTCGAGAAGGTCGAGGAGGTCGTCGTCGAGACGCTGTGCGTGGGCGAGGACACGACCAAGAAAGCCGTGGCCGCGCTAAAGAGGTACTTCATCGTTCTCAATAGTTCATGTCTCTTCCCCTTTTCTCCTCTTTTGTCTTTTTTCCTTCCCCCCTTTCTCGCCTTTTTCTTTTCTTTTTTATTTCGCTTAGGGCGGCGCAACGACCCGTGAGATGAGAATAGCGTCTGTATACTGACGTGATGCCGGAAAGCGCTCACCCGTACGAGGAGCCTTCGTACAGCGTCTACAAGCTGGAGGATTTCTAATGGATTGGGCATGCATGCGGCATCTCCCATTTGGAAAATGGCGCGTCGTCGGTTTGGGGTAGGGGAGAGAGCGCAGAGAGCGCAGAGAGCGCCGGGACGCGCTGGACAATCCGACCTCGGTCGTGGCGTGCCGATCGAGGCAGCTCAAATTCATAATCAGCTCATTACCTTGTGTGATGAATGTTTCCATCGGAGGGAGCCCCCAACATTTCGAGCGAGGGGGGCTAGATTGGTTCATTGAACCATTTTCGACATCTCGTTAAATATTTGAGATACAGTAAGCCAATTAGTTAGCTGAAGATTGTCTCCCACGGCGGCTCAGTGCTCCCCAAACCCCCTGTCCCCGTCCTGTCCCGTCCTGTCCCGTCCTATGTCTTCGGTCTAGACGCACCAGTCCCCTTGGCCGATTGATCGGTTCATTGTAGCATCTCTGAGGATTTGAATACAAGAGAGGGCAGGTAGCTTGGTGCATACTACAATAAGCGTTTTATTGCATCCGACTTGCTTTTTTTAAAGAGGCCCGAGAGCCATACAGATTCCAACCCAATGCAGACTGGCCTACATGTCACGGACACGTTCTGCAGGTCATTCGCTAGTCGTCGAGACACAGAGAGCGATGTAACATTGATGATATTTTGGGAGATGGCCCCCCTCCTGCATGATCCCTTTCTGTAGCCCCGGAAGACGTCGTGCTGAGAGGGGCCAATGGGATTCTGCATGCGACTCAGCCTTTCCATCCATTGTCGCCCCTTTTCGTCCTCGTGTCGACCAACCTTGCAACCGAAGCGTCAATATACCGCAAATCTGGGGTGATGTGAATTCGTTGGCTGCCGCACACACACACACACACACACACACGCACACACACGCACACACACTCAGGGATCGGGAGAGCTGTTCCTATCCATCTAAAAATTGTCCCCCCCGGTAAGCAACCGACGATGACTATGCTTGATTCCACGCGTTGTCGGCCGTCATATGTTCGTTTCGCCAGGCATGTGCCGCATGGTCGATCCCAAGTCATTGTTTCGTAGGTGTCATGTTACCACACAGTTTTCGAGGTTGATACCGTGTGATGGTGGCGTCGGTCTGATGCCGGTCAGTACTGCAGGTAAGTTATAATACGGTCACCGGCTGGACCACCTTTCTGACAGGTATGATCCATACATATCGGCTTAAAACGGTTCTGAGGGGCAAGGCATCTTCGGTACCGTCGTTGTAGCCCGTAATGCCATCTCCCACCCCCTACGAGCTCATCGAGGAGCTGCTGGAGGCGATTCTGAACAGCCACACTGTCGCTCCACATGGATTCGGGTGCAACCGAATATATGCGGCACAGTCACATCAGGTTGGCCATAGTCCGGTATTAACTTTAGAGATTTTCGTAGACATCCCACTCCCCCAGGCGGTGGTGGCGACCATACATAAATGGATTCTGCGGATAAAACACGGCGACGTAGATTCAAACGGTTGTCTTTAATACTCTTTTATTACTAGTACCGCCATTAATCTCCAATTCCCATACTCGATGCTAACCTGGGCTTCGTTCTCTGCAAGATTTTGAGCATTTCCGCTATGCTATCGAACCAAGCCTGGATACTATCGAACCTGTTGTTTACGTGGGGGATGATAAGAGCTAGAGAACCTGGACATACCATCGTGTAACACGCATACGGCTAAGCGCAAAGGAAAATCGCAAAAACGGTAGTTATACTGCTTTCTTCGTTATCCGCATGATATATCGGCCTGGAGGTGCCGCTCGTCCTCGCTTTATTGGGACGCAAACCTCATGGATCCCGCTATGACGCCGAGCAGGAATTTGGGCTTCGACGTAAATGTGACGGGGACTAGCGTTTTTATTGTCCAAGTGGTCTTTCTCTCCCTGGTATGGGTCACATCGCTCATGCGCGCGTTTGTGAAACTCGTGCTGCTCAGAAAAGTCCTCATGGACGACTACATCATGCTACTAGCGTTGGTATGAAGTATAACAATATCCTGTCCGAAATCTCACATGAGCTAACCCACCCCGCGGACAGCTCGGCTACACAGCCACCGGATATTTCGTCTTCCGCGCCATCCTGGACGGCGGTCTCGGCAGGCCCGCCGCGGAGCTCACCCAAGAGAACCACCAGGTATTACTCAAAAGCTGGTTTAGCAATATGGCGCTCTCGGGCCCGGTATCAGGCCTAGCTCGAGTTTCTATCGGGTTATTTCTATTACGAATCGCGGTGAAGAAATGGCACAGACGAGTTCTGCAAATTACGATAGGCGTTACGACAGTAATGACTATCGTATATTTCTTCCTGATAGTGTTTCAATGCTCTCCCCCTTCCTACTTTTGGGAGAAAGAAAGCGCAGAAGCATCGGGGTCCTGTAGCCACGAGCAGGTTGCCGTAGCCGCTACTCTAGTCTGGGGCTCATTCGCCGCGGTAATGGATTGGATACTTGGTCTGCTTCCCATCTCTAGTGAGTAAACCCAATTGCTGTTGTTTTGCACTCTTTCAGAAGCATGGTTACTCCCCGGTATAACAGGCCCTGGACACGTTGGAGGCCCGGCGTTTGCATGGGGTGTTTATAGTTCACTTTAGAAGGGGCTTTCATAACTTACGATATTGAAGTGCTGTGGCAAGTTCGGATAAACCGCCAGTCGAAGGTTGGTATCGCAGGTATACTGAGCTTTGGAATCATGTAAGTAGTGGCTCTTGCATAGCATTTAAAAACAAGCGCGCTGATTTTCTTAGCGCTGGCATTGCCCTTGTCGTCCGCTTGGTTTTTCTGAAGCAAAGTGCCCCAGAGTCGGCGAACTCGGCATATGCAACGCTGTAAGTCTTCCACTTGCGTATGCATATGTGTGATGATTGGCTAATGCTAATTTGCCGGCATATAGAACAGTAGCGGTTAGCGCGATTGTTGAGCTTGCACTAGGCATCATCGCAGGATGTGTTGCTACATTCCCGCCGCTATTTAGAAGGTTAGGATTACACTTCGGCGCCAACGGCAAGCGTGAGAACCTCACGAACACGATTCCGTGGCAGAGATCGCTTGCAGGGCCGGAGCCGCAGCACCAAGGCGCGGAAAATATAATCATGACGTCGCCGCGGCGACTAGAGAGCATGCGAGACGTGCAAAGCAGCGAGATTGGGGTACGACGTCCACGGATAGACAGCCCGGCTGCAAAACGAGTGCTGTCCTCTTCGGACTGGGAGATCGATGCCGAGGCCGCTGGAATGCTGGATGACACACCACCACCATCTGGGAAGAGAATTCAAGTTCGCACGTTCATCCGCGTGTCCTCACAGCCGTCCAGCCGCAACGTTTCCGTCAGCACAATGGACTTCGCAGACAAGCCACTTCCACCACCACCACCGCCACAGTCCCGGACAAGAGATCAGTCAATACCAAGATCACGACCCCGTAATCCAAATTTATTTTGATAAATTGGCTGTTTCATACTTCGTGCATATATATGTGTGATAGGCGTGTTTCTAGGAGTTATGGGTAGACTTTTAAAAGGGGTCCGGATCTTTCGAAGTAAGAAAGTCGATTTGTGAAATCGCTCGCATGTTTCGGTAACCTAGATAGGATCAAAATATATGGTTTTCGGCACGAATAAGTATAGTACCTATTCTTTTTCTGAGCAGGAATATAACTCAAAAAACCCCCGCGGCCTTCTCTGCTGCGGTAGTTTTGCTAGTGGTGGCTATTAGTTTTATAGGGATAGATGTATATGTGGGCGAGCGAGCTGTCTGGAGGAAACCGCGCAGGGCGAATATCGAGCTTAAACACTTGGGTCTTCGCCAAAGCCTTAAGCCCACCGATTCCTGGGAGACCACAGGCTAATACGCGTTCATGGAAACAAAGACGATGATATCCACAAGCCTCAGAGGGATGACGGGAGACTGTTATGTGTTGGGAGTGTTAGTCTATAAAACGTCCAGATTGGCGTCTGGACTCCCATGCAGTATCGTAATAAAACATCATATGAACACGGAAGCGAGGATAGCATAGTGCCATTGGTCTGGTCCATAGCAAATAGCTTCTTCATAGCCATTCTATCGCCTCGGTTCTCGATACGGGTCGCCTTTGTTCCAATAACTGCCTAGGTAGTGAAATAATTTAGCTCTTCTACTTGTGTAAAAGGAGCGGCGGAATAAATGGTTCCGAGGCCGCGAGAGCAAAATATAGCTTTAGGATCCTGTTTGTGTTAATTGAAACCCCTCATCGGATAAGTTTCAAAAATTCTTGATGTTGTGATGTTGTGATGGTATGTAAGTAGGTAGTCGAGCTGAGCGAAATATATACAGTAAGTATATCGAGAAGTTGCAGATAAGGTACCACCATCATGTAATAAAATCACTAATAGGTCACGTAACTGACAGGGATCATTGGTACACTGGCGGGTGGGCAGTTACTTACAGTACTAAATAGGCACTTAGGTACCTACCTAGTGTTCGCTTTCAGCTAACCAAAGAATTGTGGAGATATGCAGCTCCCAGCCTATCAAACTAGCCAATCCCGATTGAACGGATGGCGGAGCTCCCTGAACCTGCTACCTAGGGCAGGCGTGTTGAGCTCGTGTCTGGCATCGCAAACCTCAATTCATATCCAAAGTCGAGTCAATCCACCCAGAGACCACGCCAACCGACGAAGCTAGCGTCGTGGCCCATTCGCTCCATCATCTCATCGAAACGGAACCCGGGCATTGAAGGGCAGCGTCTGCTGGCCGCCGATCTACCGCCGCCATGAAGCCCGTCGTCGGGGCGATGCAAGCATGGTCTTGGTATGTCCTGCTGATACTGCCTCCTCTGTTGTCGCTCGCCTGCGTCCGTCTACGTCCGTCTACGTCGACAGGAGTCTATCGAATCAAAGGAAGACGATAACACAAGCACGGCATCGAGATATTGGACTAACAGTTTCGTTTCAGCGTCGTCATCTCCTTCTTCGCCATCATCATCCTTTCCGTCATCGGCAGTCTGTATCGCACTAAGCACCACGAATTCACGGGCGGTATCGACGACCCAGAGAATACTGCCGAAGTCTCAAGCACGATATTTACGGCTGTTGTTGTATATGCGGTATGTGTTTGGCCACACTGCTCTTTGCCCTGCCGTGCATCACCGCATTGTTGTGGGAGATGATTCCTACTTCCCCAAATGGATTCCGTACGTCCGGGAGCATCAGTACGATTGATTGCTTACGCCCACGTGTCTCCTATAGGCTTTCTTGGTGTGTTGCGGTTTCCAGGGTGTCCTTCACATGCGCGAGAGCCCACGCGGCGCCATCGCGCTATAATTAGCGATCAAGCGACTCCGATTCGAGATAACGTATATGGGGATGGGAGTTTGTGTGTTTACGGGTCATAGAAACCCAGCATCATCACTATGTGATGATGGGCAGCGACATATATGGAGGGCCACATGAACAAGCGTACAGGTCGGGCTCGAGAAATAGACCAAGCCTCCGCGGCGATTCTTCTTGGATGGCTTTCCCATCCGTTATGAGTGTCCTACATTGGTGGTTGTATTTGGCCCTCGCTCCGAACTTGTATGGGTAATGTGCGCTGAAGAGGAGGCAACCTTGATGTTAACTAGAAGTCCAATGCTGCCCCTATCACAGATAACATCAGCCAATAGAATTTTAATGCGCGACGTTCTACGGGAGGTGCGTTCAATTCGCATGATTGCCGAGTACAAACCCTGTGCAACAGGCTGTGCTCGAGAACGGTGTGCATTGGCCGCACCGGGTATACTGCGGATTCTATAACTCAAATTATCCGGTACGTAGCAGAGCCGATCCTCCGGATGTAGTGTTCTTTGCTCCCTTTCAAAGTCATTATGCTGCCACCACGCGCGTATACGGAGCTCAGTCGTAGCTCCGAATACCCCTACCCTTGCCCAGATAGCATCAAGTAGACTAGCTGTATGGGATTTATGGTGATGCGTCGGATGATAATGGCAGATAACTACTCGGAGGGTGCGGGGGAATATCACGGTGCCTGGGTATTCTCCGATTTTGATGCTTTGCCGTTCCGGTCGGATCCTCAACCCTGGACTTAGATTGTCTTCAAGCGCAATAGGCATATACTTATCACAAGGATGCCCAGAGGATTCTCTCACGCCCTTCGAGAAACACTAAGCTCTATCTGATTCTCGGCCTGGGATAGTCGTGGATGGATGATTTAATATTCCACGCTCCGGTTACTTCCGGGAACGTGGGTGGTGAAAGCTTCACAAAGCCTTCGTGGTTTGTCAAAGATAACCGCCCGCGGCCTAAACATAGAAGTGAGGTAATCGGATATAACAAACTGCGTGCTATAAAAAGATTGGCATAGTCCAATGGTAAGCCGTTTATGCGGCTGCTGGTAGGAATGAGAAGAACACCACCAACAGAGAGGTGGCGCAGCGCTGTTTGTTCGTTATGGCAAGGCTTAGTCTAACCTATAGGACGAGAGATTATACCACGACTAGCTCACGCCTGGATAGAATCGGTGAGACGCCAGGACAGCGAACCGTTGCCGCCCGCCGGTGTGTCGGTAGGGTGCTAATCGCCCCGAGCAGCATCTCCCCCAAAGGCGGCGAAATGCAGAGGCAGGGTTGGGGCATGTCGCTTCTCCCATTCCCTCGCGATTGGAGCCCAAAGAAGCTTGCCCTGTAACTAGCCGCCACGAAAGGGCGCACGGCATTTGAAGGCCCCCACTCCCCTTTGTTTCGTTTCCCCGGTCCCTGGTGGGCAACAACGACCTGTCGTTCTTGGTTCTTATTGGTGCTGTTTCATTCGCTGCTGGTTTCTCGCGACGGCCCGCGTCTGATTCGTCGCTCAGCGCCTGTTCATCTGTCTGGACCCCGCCAATCTCAACTAGATGGTTGTCTTGCCAAGTTGCTTTTGCGGCGCCGTTTATCCTCGCGCGATGATGCACCTTTCCGTACTTACAATAATTAGGTCAGGCTGCATGTAAAATGAAATGTCCATGGCCGACTATCATATCCAGTGAATTGTTGCCTGTCGACCCGGGAACCTCAAACTGACACCTTGCCCCCAGATTATAACCTGTCACTGCAGGCCATACGGATGCCAGATACCCAATACCATATTATAATGCCATATTGGCGTGGACCCTGTTCCGCCGGGCTGGGCCTATCAGCCAGATAGCGGCTGAATTCGCTACTACCCGATCCCCTTCCATCGTGTGTGTGTGTGTGGGTGTTGTGCGTGTGTGCGTTAGTGCCTTATTCACGTATACCTTATTGATTGATGTTGGTAGGTCCCTTCCTTCGAGTTCACATTGATACCTGTATGCACTGCTACATATCTTTAGGTAGTTACCTACCTACTGAGCTACGCTCACTTGGAGGTGGGCGAATGAGCGTCAATAGCAAGGCGCCAACCCGCCCTTGTTCCCCCGTCTGTTCCCCTTTGACATTTTAGCTATGTGATCATATCCCAGTGTCTAGGTACCTCGTATTTCAGGTGGGCTGTGGGCTTAGTAGCGGCGTGTACTTTCTGGGATGTACCTTGACTCTGTTCGTTTGTTTGTTGTACCGTGGCTCGTGCCTGCATTTTGTTAGCTTACCTGGGTATCTCACCTGCCTACCTACCAGCCTACCTACTTACACTTGCGCTTGTACGACAGGACATGTGCTGTATGCCATCCGATATTGTAAGCCTGGATATATAATTCTTCTCTCTGTCCACCCAAATATCACCCGTCACTTCACCGGACATCCTACCCCATTTCAATACTGCCCATCGTTCCAGCCTTGAGATTCTGGGCCTGATACCAGTTCTGCCACAGCTTGGTCTTCCAGCTGCCGCCCGATTCCCGATCTAGATTACCAGCCGACACGGCGTATTAGACGACGCAGCCCTTGTGGCGAAACCCGGCACCGGAATCTTTACCTCGTACCTACTATCCCAACGCGACATTCCAGTCGATCAACATATTCATATTACACACGATGCGTTTGTCAAAGATCATCTCCTTCTCTGCTGTGGGCACCTGCGCCCTCGCACAGAACAGTACGACAGGGGTAAGTGGCTTTTGCGAGTTGCGGACAGCGTGATCGAATGCTTTCTTTTGCTAACTCTCCCTCATAG
This sequence comes from Rosellinia necatrix, assembly GCA_021209875.1. Classification (NCBI taxonomy): domain Eukaryota; kingdom Fungi; phylum Ascomycota; class Sordariomycetes; order Xylariales; family Xylariaceae; genus Rosellinia; species Rosellinia necatrix. The sequence goes on along the minus strand of JAGYVD010000001.1, from coordinate 4,117,914 downwards.
CAACTCGGAGATGCAGCCGCCGTGACAAATAACCCCGTAGGAAAATCGGCCATAGCTGAACTGCCAGAGGAGCCTTTCTTCGCCGCGGGGTCCCTTAATGGTAACGTCAAAGGCTCTGTCAAGGCTACTACCGGGGCGAGAGGTGCCGGAGTCGACTATGAGGTTACATTTTCCAATCTCCCTGCGGAGGGTGGGCCCTTCAGTACGTCACTTTTATTATTCCACATTGAAAATATAGTATAGCCCACTAACATACATGCAGCCTACCACCTCCATGTCGATCCTGTTGATGCTACTGGCAACTGCACGAACACACTGGCCCAGTATGTAAATATGATCTTTTTCATTGCCTGCTTTAGTAAACATCATTAATTCTACACACCTCCCCATGCAGCCATATATTCATGCTACGAGTAGTAGTTCTTCTCTAACCGCTCAATCGTTCCAGTCTCGATCCGTTCATCCGCGGTGAAGTTCCGGCCTGCGACCCCAGTAAGCCGGCAACATGCCAAGTCGGAGATCTGAGCGGCAAGTATGGCAAAATCACGAGTGATCCCTTCTCAGCCAAATTCCACGACGACTTCACCGCCATGAGCGAAGGCCCCGGCTCCTATTTCCTCAACCGCAGCGTTGTTGTCCATTTCGCAAATAAGACCCGCATCACATGCGCCAACTTCGCGGTGCTCACATATCCTAATAATGCTACTGCAACTAGTAGCTCATATCAACAAACTCCAACGTCGACGCCGCCGCCAATCAGCGCCGGTCTATCTGTTAAGGACGGCAGCAGCGTGGGCCTGGCTGTGCTTTCCATGATAGCCATGTTCCTCGCTTTTTAATAGACGCCTTGGCAAGGGCTCTACGCATTCGCCTTGGCAGATTGCAGACGGCAAAGGGCGAGCGCACCTTTTGCACTTGATCGGTTTCCGCGCTCGGGCGTTAGGGTCTAGGCCGGAGTGATTTCCGCCTGCAGCGCCCGCTGGCGGTAATTGGTTTCACGGTTTCCTATGCGGTTTACTTGCACGCGAAAAGACGGTAACGCTAGCGCACCCGTGCGTGCGGCGTTGGAGAAACTACATATGTATGGCTGTGTCTAGTAGAGAGGGGTCCCGGTATTTCATAGATTTGCTTTCTTAGTGGGACATATGCGGGAGAGACACTGACGGAGCTACCTAATTTTAATAATTTGTAACACAACGGAAATTCGCACGTTCAATGTTCTACCCAAGACAAATAATAAAATGAAATAGGCACTGATATACACCGGCGAGTGGCTCGGACTGTCCTATCCAAATCAACATGCAGAGTGCATAACATGGACTAGTTATCCGAAGTCTTAAGAATTAGTTTTGATATGATATGCTTGAACGGGCCTGCTGTAGAGGCGGAAATCCGAAGCCCCATTGCGACCTAGTTCCGGGCGGGACGGGACGAGGAGATGTCCCACCCTACAAATGCACTACCTACTTACGTACACTACTTGAGCACTTACCTACCTAGGCAGGTACCTACTTAGGTATGTACGTACATACATATTAGTGTACATGCATACTTAAGTAAGGCAGGTATAGCTTTACATATTACATACCGCACTACCTACCCACCTAGCCTTACCTGCCTAAGGTATGTACATACATGTGCGGGTCAGTGTAGTACCGTACGTACATGATACACTTCGTACCGCACCCTCTAGGCGGTTAGGCATGTTCCCAGTATCCATTGAACCATAACACATGCAGTTAGATTAGGTAGTAAGGTCTGTCAATCACCGCGGTTACCTTGAATTTACCTTGCAGCCTGCGTCAAACTGCCGGGTGCTTCCCTTCTTCAACGCGACTCCAAAGATCAAATCCCAACGACGGTCACCAATTGATAGTAATTTCACTTGCGTTATTGGCAATAATCGTACTATTCCCTCCAAAAGCCAAGGCGCTCATCTTACGATCTCGGTCAATTATCGGTATGATACACCGTTTCGATCTGCAGGGCAGAGTACAGGGGGGGCCAGTATGCCGTGCGGTCAGGCACGATCATCACAAGATATTCCGAGTCATACTATGTATTTCGACTCCACGTAGCATCAACTACTGGACACAGGGCATGGCGGTACCAAGAACGTCCTTCAGTCGGCGACATGCTTGATACTCCACCGCCAGAGTACGCCATGCGTGTGTGAAGCGTAGGTAGGCTGCACGTGTCACTTGGCCGCCGTGAACCGTCAACGAGACACATGATAAGTCCCTAAGCAAAGCATTCATCCGAAAGGCAGAGGCGTCCGCGGAGAGCTCCCCCCCCCCCCCCCCCAACAACTCCAACTCGGGACGACTGCAATGCTTACGACCTGGCCCTGGGCATCCACTTTCCCGAACGACCTAGATGTGGTGAGCTTTCGGTAGTGCGGACAGGGCGACGACACTCGGGATAAGCCACGATGCCGCGATCTGGCTATAGTTACCCTATGTCAGCACCGTTTCTTTTGCTCAGTACTATCGAACGGCTCTGACAACATTTTGGCCTTTTGCATCAATCCCCCACAAGTCCGGGTCCGGGTCCGTCATGTCCGTATTTGGCATGGTCCGTCACCTGCTCGACTGTCCTCTATCAATTGACATCACCTAGTCAGGGCAGGGGTGACAACGAGAGCGGATTCTGACGTGATTGGCGCAATTTCATTTACTCGGATTCTTCGTCCTTCGGCAGATCAGCGTCAGTCGGACCTACACTACAGCACTGTCGAGATATTGAACTCGCGGGTGGCGCGATCTAATAGCTTTCACATGGCCGATGGTGTAGGGCTACCTACCTGCCTATATGCCGTTCATGGCCCCGTCCGGCGCACGTTACAACCTCATCGAACTCAGAGCTCGAGCTCGAGCTCGATGCAACCCACTATGCATAATGAATGCGAGGACTAACTTCCGAGATCCTCTCACGCCGCCGCATGCGTCTCGGCTCACCTGAACCGACCAGGGACGAGCTTACTTTCGGGCTGCCAACTGGAACGATATTAGTCCACGTCAGTCCGAGGCATTCGTGCCATGCGGGGACCTGCATTCAATGGGATCCGCGGAGCCTATCTATCGTAGTTCACGAGTCAGATTTTAACAGGAAAGGCAGAGAGTATCTACCTACGTACATAGGTGATCATTAGCATCAGCTTATCTATAAGCGACCAAATGTAACTAGCCCTCGCAACAATAAGAGGATCTGCTATGACCAGGGATAACACATTATACAGTTTTCTAACGGCACTGGCCTGATTGATGGACCTGAGGGGCGGTTCCCACTATCCAATCAGGAGTCAGATGGGAGATGGGTTGGAGACCTCCCAACTTTGACTTTCTGCAACCCAAATGAAATGCTAGCAATATTCTGCACTACCCTTGCGAGGATCTGGGGTTGGAGCAGCAATAGGACGCCTTCTATACGGCTACCATTGCCCTGGGATGCTTTTCCGCACTCAGGTCACTTGACGAAGGCTCCCTCATTACCTTCCCGTCGCACGCGCGGACAATGATCCCGCTTGCGTACCAGATGATACGGGCACGCAATTGCTCCCTCTTCAAAAAAAGCCTTCATCTCGGGTCATACACGTCCATCTTTCACATATTTCTTCCAAAAATGAGGAGCTATCGATTTCTGGCCTTGGTTTACCCCGAAATCGAATGGGCCAACAATGGCGCCAACTGCCACATCACACCAATCACGGAGGATCCCATCAGGCGTCGAGCCCTCTCGCCATGAGCATGAAAGCCTGATGATTCAGCCCAAAAGAGAAACATTTCCCTACGATCATTCCTCGAAACGGAAAATGGCATCTTGATCAAGCTTGGTTCTGCCTGTTGCCGACACCAAGGTTGTATTTGCGTTAAGAAACGCAGAGCATCGTGCAACCAACCTTGGGACGAACCGCTGAAGGCGATGTCCAGGCTCGTGACGCATGCGAACCAATCGCTAGCCATCAACGTAAGCGGGCCCTATCGTCATACGGAGTTACATCAGTTGCTTGGAGGCTCTCAAATATCCCCAGGGACCAATTGGTGTCACTTTCAAGGTTCCATACTAGTTTATGAGAAAGTTTATCTGGATCCCATGCGCCAGGTTGGCACACAAATCTTCAACAGCCACCTCGGCCCACCCATGAGATGGCCACTGCCATTTGGCATGGTGGGCGTGGTATAATGATACTTCTCGGTCTAGACAACTGCCTGGCTATGATTTTTAGGGTTGTCGGCGGCCTTGGTGGCACATAATGATGGCTCAACGGCCCTTAGCTCCGCACTAGGCAAATGGATTCGCAAGCATAGCTTGGATCACTATCCCAAAGCGAGACGAGAAAATTTTGCCTTCAAATTCTTCAGTCGGAAATCATGGTCATCGGCTAACATCCCATGCGTTCAGCTATGCGCGACACTAGCTCATCCTGACCCCTACCAATATTTCCAACAGTCTCAAAATATGGATAGATACATAGTCTCGGTCAAGCTCTATCATCCGGTTGAGCGTACACCCACTCGGATGAGACCCTGACGACAAGGTGGTGACCAATGGATGCGAAGTGTGTTGTCCATCCAATAGCCTTGTGGACTGCGGGCACTCTATTCAAGGGAGGGTGGGATGACGATACTCCGCCTTGTTCACAATTCTGTCAGCTTCACGCCCAGAGGAACACAAGAGACCAACAAGACCAGTGTCCAGACTGTGTGGGTGGTGGTTGCGATCGTCTTCTGTATGTCCCTCTGTGACTCGAACCATACTTCCGCATCATCCTTCAGCGAATAAGATGCTGACGTTATCTGCTATGTAGTTCGAGGAGGACCCATTACGCGCTTGCAATACCGTAGACCGGTTGTGACAACCTAACGAGCCGGTCTAGAAACAGTAGTTCCCGGACATGCATGATAATCTACTACTTCGAGCCGGGCATCTAGTGATACCCTTGTGTAGTAGTGCAGAGGAAAATCAATGAGCTCGTAGTCGGGCAACAACGAGATCCCAAGACCGTATCTCCAAAAGCAGTTGTCAGGAACTCACCCCTCAGGCCCCATACTCACTACTGTTGATTTCATTAAATAGGCTCCATCGGTCCGCTACCCTATACATACTTGATCTTCACGATCCCAATTTCTATCGTGAACTTGTTTAACATCGTACCTGCGCCAAAAGACTTACTAGTGTACACCTAAGCCTCAGCGAGAAGAAAGCCCATCACCTCAATCACATCAAACCCCGCTCCCCCTTCTCCCCCTTTTCCTACACTTTGATATTGACGGGCCCCCCTAAAGCCGCAAAGTCACAATCCCTTTACGTAACACCCGTTGCCGTTGCCATCATAAACCAACTAATAGTAGTACTTGATTATCACCCTCTCTCCACACCGGAGTGAAAATGGCGACCGCCGTCTCAAAAGGGTATAACCCTGAAGTCGAGGCTCTACGGCAGGTTTGTTTCCAGTTTTCTTGCTCTCCCCAACCCATTTCTAGGGTCGCCCAACAAAGAAACAGTAAATCATTATCGTGTTACCAATACGCACTCATATTATACACCTGGCACCGTGGGCCACGAGCTAACGATAGTTCGAAACAGAAAGAATATCCTCACATGAGCAATGGTAAAATATGACCTCACTAAAAATATATGTTGTCCTCCTTCTAATTCGTTCCAGGTGTCTATCTCGACCATGGCGGTGCAACAATTTACGCAAAGTCCACCGTAGAAGGCTTCGCATCGAAGATGGTTACAGGCTTATATGGTAACCCACACTCGGAAAATTCGCCCGCAAAACTTTCTGGGGATATTGTCGATCAAGTTCGAGAGAAGTTGCTCAGCTTCCTTGGAGCAAGCTCAAAGGATTTTGATCTCGTTTTCGTGGCTAATGCCACCGCCGCAGTAAAGCTTGTGGCTGACTGCTTCAGGGATCTTGCGGAGAAAAGTAGAGATGGCGCGTTCTGGTATGGCTATCATAAAGATGCTCACACTAGTATTGTTGGCGTGAGAGAGCTCACCCACGGACAATTCCACTGTTTCAAAAACGACCACGAGGTCGAAGAATGGCTTCAATTCCCAGAGAACGCTTTCGTCAATCGCCCCAATCCAAATAGCCTCGGCTTGTTCGCATATCCTGGCCAGTCAAATATGACTGGAAGAAGATTACCTCTATCGTGGTCATGGCGAGCGCGCCACTTGGAGTCGCTGCAAAACACATATACACTACTAGACGCTGCGGCACTTGCCATGACATACCCAATGGAGAATATTTTCCAGGATTCTGACCAAGCTCCAGATTTCACATGCTTCTCTTTGTACAAGATTTTTGGCTTTCCTGACGTGGGAGCATTAGTCGTGCGGAAAGAGTCAGGTCATATCCTTACCCTCCGCAAATATTTTGGCGGCGGCACGGTCTCTATGGTTTCTACTTTTGGTGACACCCCATGGCATCGGTCAAAAGGCCTCCAGGCCCCCACCTACAAGCTCCACGAAGGCCTTGAAGATGGAACGCTACCATTCCATAACATACTTGCCCTTGGCGAAGCGATCGACGTCCATCTACGACTATACGGCTCCATGAAAAATATATCCGCGCACACATCGTACCTTACCGCACAGTTGTATCGTGGTATGACCGACCTACGACATTTTAACGGGCGGCCGGCATGTCACATATACTCCGAGAATAAGGACTTCGAAAATCCGAATAAACAAGGGTCGGCTATTGCATTCAACATTATCCTTCCGAATGGAAGTTACGTCTCCTATACGGAAGTAGAACGAACCGCGAACGATGCCGGTTTCTATATCAGATCTGGAGGTACAACCCCCATCTTGTCAGCGCGTTATGGCTTACACGCATTGCTTACATCGGCATAGGTGTCTGCAATCCTGGCGGAATATTCTCCCTCCTTGGCTACGAACCGTGGATGACGGAGCGCGCTCTCTCCGCTGGTCACCATTGTGGTTCAAACGGAATTTCTGTCCTCCATGGGCTCCCCACTGGGTAAGCATACTTGTCCCTACACATTGCATACTTTCACAATTTCTAAAACTCAGCCTCTATAGTATCGCCCGCGTGAGCCTCGGAGCGATGTCCACAAGGCAGGATGTCGATCTATTCATCGACTTCTTACGCACTACATTCGTCGACGCAGACAAGGAAAACAGTGCGCTATCCACAAGCCCGACTTTACGCTCCATCCCGTCCGACGCCACGTTTGAGGGGCGCATTGCCATCAAGCCCGTCCCCGAATCTCCCAAGCTTGGATACGGAAAACCCCGTATTAGACACATACCCCTCCTATCACACCTTAGGCGATCACCCAAAACGGTAGCGAGGTCCCCTTCTCTCCCTGCTAAGAATCTTACAATTGAGCTGCCTCCTATCAGATGACCACGGGGCTGCACCCGATTCAATGAGGTTGTTGACACCCTTGTCTCTCTCTATGTTCTATGATTTCTTTTGTCATTGGCATGTGCTTCTCACGCGGCACATGTTCTATGTTAGGTATGGCTGGCTGGAACACCATCCTATCGAAGGTCACGGGGGTATTAGTCAATTGATTGCGTCTTCGAAATAAGTAATGTAGTTTGCAAATATTCTTATCTCAGTTACTAAAAGATAACAGTATTCACAACGTGATCGCCATTCCTGCAATATGTGTAATGCCAAACAACGGATAGCTCGGGGAGCAGACAACCAAGTCCCAAAGTGACCACACGAAGCCAGCCTAAAGGGGCCAGGGCACCATCCAGGGCACCATACAATACAGTCAGCCCACATCTCTCGGCCCCCATGTGACCATATATAGCTATACATATTCATAAGGTCTATGTTCTGGCTGCCCGCCTAAAGTTTGCGAATGCGACGGCGTAGTTAGGAGATCGCTTACAGCAACATTTGATATATAGTCCTCTAGCTGCTTTTCATTGCAACCCTCCCTGGGCTTTAGCGTTTCCTACCGGCTCATTCAAGATGCGTGAAGATGTTGACCTTTCCTCGTGGAGGGTTTGTTCCAGGGTATATTTTCCCTGGACCTGTCAGATTCGAACTGTATTGGGTCGTGCGCCATAGATCGTAAGCCTCTAGCCACCCTCCAAGAAGATCGATAAAGGAGGGTTGGGGGCTACACTTATTCCGGCTGTTGCGCCAGGTTTTATGCCAAGCCGCGAGCTCAAAAATATAGCTGTTGGCTTAGGGCGACTAGAGAAAGCTGCCCGTGGACTTTCTCTTAGCACAGTCATCTTCCTCCTAGATACTCTCCAGGTTACGGCTTCTCACCGGTCATGCCCGATCTATCCGCGACATTCTATGGCTGCTTACCAACAGCTTCAACGCGACTCGGTCTCTTGTGTCCTCTCTCATGACAGAATTTCAACTGGGGCTTTGTCGCACCAGGTACAGCACATCGGCCTATAGAAATCGGGGGAAATGGCGGTAAGTTTCGCTAGGTGACAGGTCAGTTTTGCATATCTCCCAATCATGACACCTTGCACCCATATCCCCGCCCTCGATAGCTTTATCGACAAAACTCAAATTCGAAACCGAAAACTCGATATTTATAAGAGCTGTCGAGAACAAGAAGGCCGGATCTGCTATAAGGGCGATCCCAAACCATTGCGCGTCCTGCTTTAGCCATAAGCTCTGCGTTGTTGATCTTGGCCGTCTGATCTTCACGACATAGAGTCTACCGTCATCGAATTTATATAGTCCTGTACCAACACTAAATTGGTGTTAATTAAATTCAAAATGCCACCTTAATTATGGTATTCATGAGAAATTTTCGAACAAAAAGTTATCATTTATCTTCGGCTTGGATAGCCCCCCATGGTATTACGAAAATTATACCCGCTGCATTTAAGATTGCTATACTCAGGCAAGTATTTAGACTTCAAGCTTTCCGAAGTACTACAAAACTCAAATGGTTTAACAAATATGGCTCTGCTGATAGTGCTTCAAACGATGAAATATCAGTTTTAGCTGTAGCATATTCATCTAAAACTCAGCAAACCAGGGCTACGTGCAACTCCAAAACACCTTTAACGAGTGGTAAATTACTTTGGATGCAATAATTCAGCTCTGAATAGGGTGGTCATGTGAGAATATTCCTACTGCATGTCTTGGATATCGGCCTCCGGTTCTAATATCGTCATGTAAACCTCACCGAGATCTGTATTATATTCCAAACTATAACTACGTTGTTTTGATTAATTCAAGTCGTTCCTCATTTTCCCATTCAGTGACTGTCTTCACTTTGGCGTTCTTTTTAGTAATTAGAATAACTAACAACCTTTTGCTAGTTTATCCGAATCATTAATTATTAGTCTTGATAACTTGATACAGGTCACCGTTATTTCAAACCGTTATAAAAGTGATCTCTGCACAGTTTAACTCTGTAAATGCAGGCATAAATTCGAAAAGATAGTGGCTGAACTTCACATTAAAGTTGATAGGGCTAGGAAGCCCACGAAAATACTGTGAGGCTTTCAGAAAGAACAGACAATGAGAAGTGACGACGAGTTCCCAAGGTATGTAAGTATTGATTTCCACCCCCGCCAATTCACTAGCTTCTTCTTTTTAGCTCATACCCGGGGGCTAACGGGATCCCGGCTATCCAGAGGCTTAATCGTGTATGATAGAGCTCCAAGTAGGGGAGGATAGTATAGGGCATTCGGCATGTACTACAGACTCCCCAAGGAAAGACATGTTGTAACAAAAGACTCCGATAATCACAAGCAGCTAACGATGTGGTCAAAAACACAGCTTAAAGAGGCCATTTAGTAAGGCATGGCTGTTTATTGTTTATTAAATTTGTTCACCCAAACATGAGACACAAGTCTATTGACACTAATTACCCACCTGAGGAATATTATGGGCGCGTTAGTATTAATATAACGTGCACGCAAGACCTAACAATACTAGTCGTCTTCCTCCGTACTAAACCATTATCTTGTAATTTCTAGATAGCTATTATGAGTTCACCCAAAGGCAAATCTATCCAGCAGCCTCGTTCTAATAGCTCTCAAAGTTCTCAATAGACTCCTCTAGATGAATCCGGTAGTCTGGTATCCCTCCCCCTAGGGTTTCTGATGTCGTACCGCCGCAGCGCCATTTGAAGATTGTTTTCGGCGCTCTTGTATAGGTTCCAGCAATATTATATCACACGTCCCCCTCTGAAACGTATTGCCAAACAAGGCGGCTAAAGAGGGTGGGGAGTCGCCCCTGAATATGTTCGTGTGTCAAGCACGCGGGCGGGAAACTCGGAAGACAACAGGTGGCAGCAGCAATGACGCCGGGAAATCTATACTAGTAACACCACTATAATATCGCCGGGTGTATAGATACAGCATTTCAGATGATATCGCGAGATCTATAAGATGCTTTTAAACCGGGACAGCGTCTAGATACGGCTCAGCTGTGCTCACCTGCCGGCATAGGGGGTAATTAATATACACCTCGTGGCATTCCGGAAGATAGCAAGATCCCAACCCGAGGAAGAGGAGAAGAGTGGAGAGCCTGGTAGAGTGGGAGGGTCGTCGGCTCTTTATATGGTAGAGGCAGAGTTATTCTGGTTTAGTTCTAGTTTACCCTCGTGCTCGTCCGTGGGATAAACCCCGGGTGGTCGATCCGCATTCCGATGTATGGACCTTGCTATTGATTAAGTAGTGTATGAGAAGTTTCATGAAATCCTATCTGCCTCATTGTTCCATCATCTTGTCGACCCCACTGATACCTACTCTCTGTAAAGTCACTACCTGATATGAGAACGAGCGCACAACGTCTAGGCGGTAAAACAAGAAGTTAAAATGTATTCCTAGGAATTGAAGCTCACTAGTTCACCTAGGTAAACTAAGCTAGTTACTTTACCCCTTTTCCCCATACAGAGTGTGCACATCCTCATCACTCAACACCGTTCCATTGTTTGACCCTAGCTAGATAGCGACCCGAGGTATTAGTCCAATGCGGTAATCGCCAGCTTTTACCGCGTCCACATTTACTAGTGTACAGATCACCGTGATACATCGTTCTCCGGCACTACTGGCTCACACGAGCAGGTGTGGTCATGCTAGCACTCGGATTCTCTCGGATTCTCGAAAAATACATCAGGGGCTGGCGCCTAGGGCTGATGCCTGTGGCGTGTATCTAACATATTCAATCCAAGTGCTCTTACTTCCGGAATATTTTATTTCAATAGTTTATGTCAAATTAGAAGCGAGTCGTATATGGGGAAACCCGGCCTTCATCAGAATGATGATCTCCCCAAAAAGCCTGCGTGAAACTTGAGCGACTAGTGGCTGAGCTTTGCATCTATATGTTGTTTGGCCGTTAAAATTCCACGATCACTAATTTCAAAATATTCTCGAATTAATTATCGAATAGCTGGTTCTTTCGGTTTTATGTTGTGTGAATAGGCATTTTACTTTAGTTGTGACTTGTAATAACTGCGCGATTGTTTAATCTTCTAACAAAGACTTTATAGGATCTTACTAAAATTCTAGATACAGCATTTTATAATTTTGCAATACAGTCTAATACCATCAATTTAGCTTTTCATAACCCGTGAGTATCGCATTTATTATATAGGCCCCCTCTTCAGCGCGGGTTGCAGAGCTTTGAAGTTGCATGGCAATTCAAGCAGCCGGACAGGGGAGGGGTTATCCGTGCCGAAAATTGATTACAGCATACTACAACACCGCGCATTGATCGAGTACAGCCAAGGCTCGGGCCACCGACCGACCTTCCCAAATATTAGTTCCCCATTCTAGTAAGCCCATAGGAGCTATCGCCTCAGGCTAAAGGGAGATCAAACACCAAAAGCCCAAATATGCGCCGAACGGGGCTCCCGCCAAGTCTCGTGCATTTTATGCAAGTTTGGCCTGGGCTCCCACCGGATGCGGTCTCCCGATGACTACGGCTCTCTGCGAACGCTTTATAGGCTTAGTAACGGCATGTCCTTGAGGGTGGGTGGGTTGCCGGTAGGTCAGCCCTGCCTAGACAGATCAGTATCGATGCTGTTAGCCGTGGACTACTAGATTAGGCATTTCCTGAGACCGGTAAAGTCACTCTTGGAAACTTCTGCGGAGTTTGGCTATGTTCCTGGGCTGTCTAGCAAAACCCCGACGACGCGAAGTACTACGCGTCACCGGGCTGGCGGAGGCGATACTTCTCACACGACTCAACCCGAAAGTCAGGTAGGTACCTGGTGGCATCATATGAGACAATTCGTCGTACTGGGGAATCCTCCACCAAGAGGAAGTAGGGCGATTACAGTGCGTAACTGCAGCAGCGTAAGCATGGGCTGCTTACCATTGGGGGGAATGGCACCGAGCCGGTTTTGCGCCTATGACTGAATTACATACAACATTATTGCATGTGCATAAAGGTATGAGTTGGGAGTCAGAGAGCCCTCACGGTGCTAGCATATACCGAACTCCACTGTCATCGAGTAGTTAGGGAGTGGAAGAAACCGGCGCTGACGCTCCCAGTGACATCAGATTTTGGGGTTTGATCGTCTGGTGGGAAATGCATTCGTATGTACTTCTTGGGTCGACGAAGTTCCAAATTATCTGCATATGAGAACATGTCGCGCATTGGTGGAGTTGCTCGCTGGCTGGAGAGAGGAGTGAGCGTGTGTGAGAGGGAGGGAGAGAGGAGGAAGAGGGAGAATCCTGCCTAGTGTAGGAAAACGCAACGTCATTCCTGATCGACGCCGGGATGGTCATGTTCCAAGCCAGAGATTAAGCAGCGCACAGACTCTGCCTGGACTTGCATAACACCGGACAGATCTAGTTCGTCCTATGTCATCCCGGATGGACGAGGCAGCGAGATCATGTAACATTGAGTCGCTAGCGGAGGCTGCAAGCCAGACCAGTCTCCAGTATTCATGGGCATGCTTAGTGTATACACATGCGTGTTGTGACTGTGCTTAGAGAGTAGGCGATGGCACCTCAATGTGCGCAACCGTGGTTGGAGTTGTACGATGCAGGTCAAGATGAATGAACCCTGATACCCGCCTGCAAGTCGAGATCGTTAATAGGTAGGTACCGAGATGGCGGATCCCGGGGCGTCCTATGTCATAGACCATTGCATGCAGAGGCCATCGCGAGGCCTCTCATCTGGAGCTGCTGTAGTACTATGTAGTCGATCCAATACGACTGTAGCTGGAATGGCACTGTCAGGCTGCTCCCGGCGCTGTCCGCGAAGCTATATTACGACCACGCGCGATCAGAGGATGGGAGAAGACATGAGTATCGTGGGCTTTGTCACGCAATCCACATTGTGTGCGTATACCCCAGTTTGAACGTCGAGGGGAAACCGAGTACCGTGTGCTCACTCCCGCATTGTCAAGGCTGGTTTTGCCCTCCCGACAGGACCTGAGGCGAGGGAGAACGGCCCGAGCCTAGTATAAACAAAGGAACACGAGAGAACGCAGCCTGTCAAACGTTTTTTTCTCCTATCCGTTCAGCCTATTCTGGCTTGTAACTGCACTGGCTTTTTTAGCCTTTCGTACCATCAGTTCACCAGTCCCGGATTTTCAACGTGTTCGGCGGCAGACACAATGGCAAGGGAAACCCCATCTATACCGACCCCTCAGATTGGTCCTTGCAGCAGCAGGGGTTTATGGCTTTTTGCCCCATGTAAGTGCCCTGGGCGCTTGCCCGGAGCCGGGGTCGACAGGCTGGCTGCAGGGATTTGGGCTGCCATCGATCAAAACCTCCGCACTCGTAGAGACAGATGCAGCCAACCTTGTCTACTTACGCGGAGAGTGCTGGGCATAAAGTGACATCTGGAAAAATGAGAAGAGCCAAATGAGCGATATGCTTCGCGAAGACTGGGAAATCTCCTTCTCCCTATCTTGATCTTGTACCCCTGACTGGGACAGCTTTGCCTCTGGTCAGGTTCCGAAGGGCCGGGCCAGTATTTCCATTGGGATGGCCGCACCCATGAATGCTTGTCGTCTGAACCATCCATCCTTATGCAAGATCCCGGGCGCATCGCGAGCTCTGAAGTTCGGATGAGCATCAGGCGGCGTAGGAAGCGCTAGCTTCCGGGCTACCATACCATCATCACCGGACCGTTAGGTGACTGGGCATGAATCCCGACATAGCTCCAATCCTTCATTGCATCTTACTGCTTTGGTGACGTAGGCATGGTACATGCGAGGAATCTGCACGGAATTCGCAGAGATATACCGATCGATCGTATGGTGTGCACCGATCATTGTAGGGAATCAAATGCGGGAACGCCACTTGGGATCGCCCAAGGGTGTAGCCGTGTAGCTCTATCTTCCTAGGATGGAGATGGACAAGCCTGAGGTGAGCAAGGGCTTGTCGTCGAAGTGGACAGCCGACGCAGGCCCCATTCATAGTTAGTCATGGCTGTCTCAAGTTTTTTTTTTTTTTTATTGAGCCAAAATACTTTCGGGTTCAAGGTTTCATATTGAATAGTCCTTTTGCCAGAATGCCATAGTCAAAGACTCATTGTTCCTGCTAGTTACGGCTGAGGCTCGCAGCGTGTATCCCCGGTCATCTTTACCCATTAGTGCTCTGCTTGTTAGCATCACAGCGTTTCTGATATTACTCCTTATAGAGATTAAGATACCTACGGCAAGGATAGAAGTTGCAGGTAATAACACGATACTGGGCATCGTTCCGTCTTTCTTCCTCATCGAACCGTATGTTTATATTTCTCAAGCTCTTATCCCGGGTCGTGCATGGAGAGGCTGGTTGCCATGGTTTCTTCCCATCCCTTACTTACCGCCCTATCACTTTGTTACCGTCCGAACTCGCTTTTTCTGGTGTCCGAGTGATGACGAACGACGACAATCTTGTAGGACATTTTATTATTGTTAGATCCGGACAAGGCGCGGCTTCATACTACTCGCCGTTACCCGAGTTCTTGAACGCCATAGCGTTGATGGTAGAGCCGAGCTTCGATAGCACTTGACTGTCAAGGCCCATTGATTATTTTATCAAGCGAGATCCTACTGGTGACGCCCCTGCGGGTGACGACGGCGAGTAGATCATTAAGTCGAGGTTCCACCCGAGCTTGTCCCTCCTCGACTCCGATATATTCAGCGAGGTGTCGGCTCTCTCAACTTGGACCCTCTGTCATCGGTTTCAGAGCTGGCATCTCCACCGCCATGAGCATCGGACCAGAGATTTATACCTTCTAGGCTTTGTTAGGGCCTTTCGACCCGTACCCTCATCCGTGGTTTAACATCTTGGCGGCATCCCAAGAATAGGAGGCCGTTAAGGTGTGGATAGCGCGTACATCACCGTACCCGACAGCTCGAGCGCGCGCGTCTGACCAGCCATCCTTGCCACTGCATCTCTCGAATGAGACCTAGGAAAGGCTTTTATTCGGTTACGGCGAAGCTCTATTTCCAGGGCCGCAGCATTCCCTTACAAAGTCCATTGGCCCGCTTTGACTGCCTCTCCACCAACCTCCTCCCACTCCCTGTTTTAGAGCGTTATAATAGTCTTACGACCTCGATAACAAGAGCCGGTGCCTGCCTAACAGAGACCGGAAGGCTCACGGAAGTCTCAGTCACCAACCGAAGACGTCCACGGTTGAACGACCGAGCGCTGTTGCGCGTCCCTCAACGGGGTCTACCAGCCCATGCAAAATATTTATATACTAAAGGACTGGAGTTAGTCGATGTCTACTTCTCAGCGTGGCAACTTTAGCAGGGTCCCGCGGATTGAAACAGAATTACCGGCGAATTCTCCCGCATCTGCCTTGGAACCTAACCGTTGCATGCAAACTACAATGTCCTTCCACTATCCATCGTCGTCGCACAGCAGTGCCTCGATGGACATGTCACACCCGGCCTACATGTCCAGCTATCCGCCATCGACTAACTCCGTCATGGAGGTAAGACCTCTCCAGCAACCACTAGTCCCTTCAGCACCATCTATTCCAACCCAGCTTCCAGCCCAGCTTCCAGCCCAGCTTCCAGCTCCTCTTCTTCCACTGCCAGCGTACCCACCCCCGGTCACTCACAACCCCCTCGCAAGACGACGAGAATCTCTATCCAAAGCCTTGAAACTCAGAAGATCCCACTCGACCCCTAACGTGAGACCACAGGGGATGAACGAACCCGACGCGGAGCCCCTTGGTCTCTCTGGAGATAAGAAGAGGAACAGGCTTGGATATGCGAGGACGAACATGGCCTGCGGTAGGTGAAACCAGGGCGTAGTATAACACGAAGAGGGGTTTGGACGATGCTAAATGACCTCTTAGGGAACTGTCGAAAGCGGAAGATTAGATGTCAACCCGTGAAGGACGATGGACGCTGTAGCCAGTGCATTAGACTCAAGAAAGATTGCCAATTCTATGCTGTAGACCAGCAACCGCCACCCCCTTCCGTGATCAGGGCGGGATCTAGGCCGCTTCCCAAGGTGATGCTAGCATCGGCAGCCATGTCACCCCCGATCGCGCCCGGCCACGCCGGCGATATGCAGACGCACCAACCCTACCATGGCAGGGCGATGCCAGCGAGCCACGATATGAGGCCAGACTCCTATCTCGACGACCCCAAACGTAGGTTGTGCCCAAGTCTGCTACTGACAATCGTCGGCCGCTAAGTAGTTTCAAAGTCGCTTCAGGGGCATCGGCCGCCAGACCATACAACTACGGCCAGGCTATGGACAGCTGGACGTCGAGTCCCATGGCGAAACCGGAGGACATCGCCACGTCGTGGAGAAGCTATCCACCCGAGTCGCCCGTAGCCCCTGGCTACGTCCCTTACACTGTGACGGCGTCGCAGACCTCCGCGACGTGGGCGCCGTCCCCCTTACAAGCGGCCATAGCGCCGGAAGGCACATCTCGATCCGAAGATGCGTGGTCCCCGTACCAGCAGCCGACCAGGTCGATGTCGTTTAGCGGAGAGCATCCCGTGCAATACGCGACGATCCCGAGCAGGGCATACGAGAGGAAAGGCTCTGTGGCTTCAGACATGTACCACCCGACTGGTATTGAGACTACCCCTGCCGCCTCCTATACGGCGTGGCAGCAACAGTATCAGCCATGGTACGCGGAAGGGGGACACCCCGTTTCGTCTGCGGGCGAAAACGCCGCCCAGATCGACGGGATTTATTATGAGAGATAACTCTAGCATCGAGCCTTGTTGCTCTCGGGACGTCCGTCCAGGCATCGACACAGGCTATCGAAGATGTATATCAGCGCTACGTTACAGTAATGACATCTCGGCGCTAGCGAACCTAGTGAAGACGATGAAGGAGACCGAAGCTCAACAAAAGGAGAAGAATACGGGCCCTGGAATGATTGCAGAAAGACAAGTGCAACCACCTGTTGTCTTCCAGTCATTCCGCGGATGCTTGCATGGCCAGCCCCAACGGGTTTCGCAAGGCGATGATGGATCACGAACGCTTCGCCAGGAGTAGCATCAAGTGAAGAGCAGAGGAGGGAGACGAGCCCCTAATACATATTCCAACGGCACGGAGAGAAGGAGGAGTTCACATATACATATTTCACCATCGGTCCGCAGGGATCCGAAGTCTCGGCCGCGAGTAGGGCGGGAAAAAAACAGATGCTCTTCTTTTTCTCCAGTGCTGCAACGTCGAGGGCGCCACGGGAACAAAACACGCGCGACCTATCAGCCCCCCGTCTCCCTCCCCCTTCCCTCTCCCGTGCCGTCTTGTCTCAATCCGTCCCGCCTCTCCGCCTGCCCATTTTCCGTTTCCTTTTTATTTCTTTTCTATGCCGCGTCACTGCCGTCGATAATAACGCGGCCAAACGGCCGCACCCGACCCGGCCCCTCTCTCTACCTCTCTCTCTACCTCCCCAAAAAAAGACCAATCCAGGCTATTTGGGTAATGGGTGGTGGTGGTCAGCATCAAACGGCCGCACGCGTGGGATGGCACTGTACTATACGAGTTGACTATGAATAAGCCTACCACTAATTTCCACTGCGGCCGAACGTGTGTTGCCGAAGAGAGAGAGAGAGAGGGGGGGGGGAGGGGGAGGCACGGCTCGGCTATGTTTATTGTGGCTAATGCAAGGGCGGGAAAAGGCGACGGGGTGGACCGACTGACTCTATTCTTTTCAACATGGATCGTTATTTGGGCACATCTTTAATTATACGCCGAGCCCCCATTTTCAGACCTTTACGTTCTTGTATCTTTGTCTTGCACCAGCTGATATCTACTTTTGATTGCTACTTATTTTTGGGAAGGAAAGGGTGCGAAGGATGGTAGGGGGCCAAAAGTTTTTTTTCCCTCTCGCTTTTTTCTGTTTCAACGGTTTTTTTTTTTTTTTGGTTTTTGTTTTTGAGCGTTCTTCTATGAGTCATGGTGTGATTGCCGCCTGACACTGGTTTGTTTTTATTTCTTCCACAGAGAGTATTGCGATCTGGTATTAGATTGAATAAGCGTAGATGTACCATGTATTGCTTTTCTCCGCACCATTTATACGTGTCCCCTACATGTGCTTGTTGTCGTGGGTGGTACTGGTAGTTATTCGCTGGCAATGGCAATTGGATGGGCTATCCTATGACCTGCCCTCTTATTGCATGCATGGTGCAATCACGTCCACGTTCTCCTGCACAAAGCCATCCCCCAGGCTTAGAAGTTCCCTCAACCCCCGCATCGGGTGCTACGTGGTAAGGAAATAGATGTAGGACTCATGTGGGAGCAGTCGGTTCCCATTGGTGCAGCTCCCGGTTTGAATCCCAAGATAAAATCATCACAGCCTTCTGATAGCCAATGTTCCTCGTTATATGTTCTCTGCCAACGTGGCCCCCATAGAGTTGAAAAAGATGACGCTAGTAGCCCAATAGTAGAAGACTCACGACAAATTCCAAGTCAGTATAAGTAATCCGATATAAGCACCGAGGCTCAGTACGGTGAGGAGCAAGACGCTATTGTTAGAAGTGCGAAACTTGCTCAGAACCTTCCCATCACTGTCCGTGGTGCTGAAGAACTGCCTGTTTCCCTCGTACCGCCGATACATGGCGCACAGCATGACCGTCGCCCCATAGACAGCAAAAAGGGCACCGATAGCGTAGAACTCAGAAGTGAAGATCTTCAGTATGATCAGGGCAAAGCTAAACTGCGAGAGGGCAGTCCGCGTATAAGCCCCCTCGAAGGTCCTCTGTGCTGCCCGTATCTCAACGAGCCTGGAGCCGAGACGTCAGCGCCACTGCATTCCACGACCCGACAACACAAGGCACTGCATGAAATGGGCAGGGGGGCGTCTAGGTGAATGCCCCATTGATATGGCGAGCAGGAAGACACGACAGAGAAATACGAGACATGTCTGTTCGCTGGATGCTTACTCCTTGGACGTCAAGGCTACCGACGCGGCACGATGCAATCGGAGGTGGAGGTGCTCCTCGGGATGTGGCTACGGGCCATTACACCAGTCAGCTAGCTATCTTATCTGAATGAGCGCCACCGCCATCGACGGACTGTCGCCTTGCTGAGCCGTGGCCGAGAGAGAGGCAATGACAACAGGTCCCATCTACGAGCGACATCATCTCCCGTGGCGTCGAATGCCTCAGTTCTAACACGGGGACGGCGACGAATAACGAACCTCAAACATGTCTGTCTCTAGTCGAGGTTTGATTGGGAGGCAGAGAAGTTGACCATCAGTGTTGGTGACATCTGGTGTGACGTCCGGTGCGGTGGGATGAATGTTGAAGGCGAAATCACACCAACAGTTAGACTGGATGAGATGGTTGGTGATTTCACATGGTATGACGCTCCGCGCACCATGCCCAAGGAATTGAATAACCCCTCTCTTCTCCTGGTCAAAAAGGTACCGACTATGTACTACCTAACCTTACGTAGTAGGTAGGTGGGTGGGTACTTGCCTAGTAGGTAGGCAGCCTACCTACCCAGGTAGGTATATACCTTAGGTAGGTAGCTTATAGTAACTTAGGTACTGGATACTGGGCGACAAGTAACCCGAGCTAATATAGTACCGAAAATAGGACCGCTAGACTCGGGTTTACGGGTATCGAGTAAATTTAGACACCTGTTCCACCCAGCTAATCATGTACTCCGTACGCGCACTACCTACCAGACGGGACGACCGCGAGTTTGTGGGATTTCGGGGGCATTTGGCCCCCAACGCTTAAACCACCAGTAATAACCTGCCTCGGTAGGTACCTTAGTACGTAGTACACCACCTCTCCCGTACTTGTGTTCTGGTGGTCGAGTGCGAGTGGTTACAGCAGTGAACGGTTCTGTTAGTCGAGAAGATATCGAGGGGCTGTGTACCCCCTCTCTGCCCCCTCTTTAGGTACCTAGGTACCTATAGGTCTCCAGCAGGTCAAGTCTACTACCTAGGGTAGGTAGTTAGTTAGGTATTTTTTGAAGCCGATGGCGGAACAACGGCAGCCAATCAAAATTCCCACACCGAGTTTTTAAAATGTGCAATCCTGCAGCGCTAGAAGCCTCTAAGTACCTAGGTAACTAGGTAGTCATGGGAGTGCCATAAGGCTTGCCGATTATTGATCCCCATTTTTTTTGGTTTCCCTATTCTTAGAAGCTGACCTTGTTAATTTCTATTTTTCTTCCTTCCGATTTCCGAATATACACGGTCATCACGTCAACAGTTTTGTCCACCGTAGTAATTTTCGCTTATATTATGTATTCGCACGTTCATATAATATAGGTGGGTACCAGTGATGTGCTGATGAGCCACCAACGGGACTGCCCATTGTAGTCGTGTTGGGCACCATACCATGCCAGAATAGTGCTGGCTGAAGGAACCGGTGCTCGCGTGTCGGTCACTTTCTGGGGACTTGAGGTCAACAGAAATGACCCGATTGCCCCTTTCAAACCCGCAAGGGACGAAAGGATCGGGGGTCCAGGTGTCGGCGGTGAGCTAACCAGGAGTATCCCGTCGTGGTTGACACAGATGAATGGCCTTTGCAGATGAATGTTACCAGCCGTTTTCAGCTCGTGGTCAAGCATCATCAAGGCGCCTGTCATCCATCATTTGTCCCCAGATCGGGGTAGGATGCCAGGATATCCAATCGGACGGCAGCCAGTTTCATGAGACATAAACGGTTCCTAATCCATCCCAACTTCTCATACACCAGCGTGCTCAGACCTACCTACTTATTAGTCGAGAGCCCGTCAAGGGATCCTCCCGTTGTCGTCGTCCCAGATGGTCGACCTTGAGACGGCAGTGAAATCAACTTCGAGCGCTGCCACGGGGGAAATCTGCTCTTGTGTGTCCTCTTTGGCTGATGAAGAGATGGTGAAAGTTGGTCACCATCCTCTCCCTATCTACCCAGAGCACCCCTGCTGTATGGTACACTCAGGCGCGCGTTACCTAGTGTGCATACAGATCAGGTTGTGTCTGGTGGGTGGATAGATGGGTGGATGGATGGATGTCTAACAAAATTCTACGAGGATGTAGAGTAGGTACCCATGCTCCGTGACGGAGGTACTATACATAGTGCAGCTGAATGCACTCACACATACAACGAACGGACTGACTGTCCAGGACACCACGGTTGTACACGACATCATATACAGGATCGGTACCTCTACCCGTACGAAGTAACCATACAGGAGGTGTGTGTCCTCTTGGGTGGGGATTCGGCTCTGGGGCTGAGCGACAGGAAGAATGCCTAACGACCCCCAGCTGTTTTGGGCAAAGCCTTATAGCGATATTACACTCCACCACAGGCTTGGACGATCACAACGATTGGCGATGCCGGTGGGCCAGCCGACACGGGTCTCGGGTGGCCTATCCCTCCCAAGACTGCTACTGCACTGCATACATATGTGCTATGGCAGCGTATGTACCTTCCAGCAGTACGCTACGGCCATCGTGGTGCGCGGACCAGACTGTCGCTGATGTCGTATCCATGTCGCCAAGTAAATAACCACACTGCACCCAGCTAACCTCTGCTGCCATGTATTCTGTGTCTGCCTCTCGGAACACCTCGTCAAGCCTCCTCTACCTCTGCCACATTCTGCTGCAGGTTCTGTGTCTCCCTGTCCGGTCTATCTGTCGAATAACGACGAGCGGCCCGGTCCCCTGCCGCAAGGACCCCGTCACATTTCCACTTTCTAAAGCTAAGCATCTTGCACGGCCTCCTTCTCGTCATTGCCATGCAGATATCGATCGCACTCTTTGCCATTCATCTACGGTAGACGTTAGCGTATCCCTCCTGGGTTGTTAACTGGTATTTCCACTTTCAGCCCGCCAACCGAATCACAAGTCGCTCCACTCTTGGCCATAAGCGCCACGGCCTCGATCCAAGTCAACCACAGCCCCCCATTTTTACCTGTGGAATTAAGCCATCTCAGCTTCACACATCAACCGGCCAGCAGCGTCTTTCAACAACCGATCGGGCTCAACACTCGCGCCTTCGGATTCCACGGGCTCGTAGCAGTTAGATCCCTATTACCGACGACACGATCTCAATCCATCGCTTTTGAATCCATACCGTACTTGGGTCTGCGTGTGAAAACCTCATGCCCGCGCGCCCTGGTATCACCTGTGCCGTTCTCGAGCCCGGAACATGGTCTGCTCTTGACCGCAACGAGAAGACCTGGGCGATCATAGTGCCATCCGACTCAGATATATCTAGCAATTACTTACCCCACTAGGAGCCTCAGTCATGTCTTCCATGTATACCATATCTCCTGCGTCGCTTCACGACCTAAGTGACAACTCCAACACCCGCCCACAACCCCTTCGCTCTATCAATAGCCATCCTAAACACCATCACAACGACCCCGTCACCCCTGAATCTCATTTGCTCTCGCCTTACTCCTCACATATTCCCAG
The DNA here is from genome assembly GCA_021209875.1 of Rosellinia necatrix. Classification (NCBI taxonomy): domain Eukaryota; kingdom Fungi; phylum Ascomycota; class Sordariomycetes; order Xylariales; family Xylariaceae; genus Rosellinia; species Rosellinia necatrix. The sequence goes on along the minus strand of JAGYVD010000001.1, from coordinate 4,095,143 downwards.
TAACTCGGCCTCGCCAACGCTGAATTCCAATACGCCAGGCGATAACGTCTCGGTTGCCGACTGCTACCAAACTAGCGAACTCTTTGCTGGAAGCGAGTTTGACGATCCGTTTCTTGGTGCCAACTTTGACGACATTGCTGAGTGGCTCATGCCGCCAGGCGGGGTTAGCCACCAGACCGTCTACCCCCTGAGTCCTCGTCCGACGCCCTCTATTCCAGCTCATCAGACCTTTGCGCCAAATCAACAGACTATTATCGGTATACAAGAATCCGGCCTAAACAAGGATCGCCCTGCGCAGCAGGAACCCTCGATTGATTCGGTCGACTCCAGTCAGTCGGATCCTCAATTAACGCCAGACACAAATCGTGGCAGCTGGTCGAGCAACGAAAGTCCGGCACCGGCCGCATTGACGATGACGACTCAAAGTCCCCGAGTGACAGTTTCTATATGGGGCAAAGAAGATGGCGCTCCGGTGCAAGGTATAGAGAGGTCGCTCGCCACTGGCGCGGAGAGTCCCTGTACCGTCCGGCCTTCACATAGCATTGCCGGTGACTTGGCTTCTGAGCGACCCTACGACAACCCACCCCACGTATCTCGTGATGAGCGTGGGAACTGGGCGCCCAACGTAAGTACTGGGCATCGTGGTCTCGCACCCGGGGAACGTCCGTTGGAGGAAGTCCTCAGCATCGATCAACAAGCGACACGGCGTGAAATAGAAGAAAAAAACCGGGAGGTCGACGCCTGGATAGCTGGAAATATCGGCGGGGCTCCTGCTATCGGCGAGGAAGGCTCAAACCGGAGATATGTGGGCGCCGGAGAAGACGAAGATAATATCCCACCTGGTGAGATTCCGCTCGGCGATAATACGGAGAATCGACATATAGAAGGACAAACGTACTTTGTGGTTGATGGCCCAGGCGGATACATAACGGATATGGACCGTGATTTGATGCAGTACCACCGCACTTGGGAAGACGCGCCAACTATACACGCTATCCACTCCGGAGATAAACGCTACCAACCAGACACTGCACAGGCTGCCATCGAGAGGTTCCGTCGTCAGTTCGACAATGCCTCCATTGTTTCCAAGGCAGCTACCTGGGGAACGCGTCGACGAAGCTTGCCTAGCATTGCAGATATGGAAGGCGTAACAACCGGGAGTTTTCTAAAGAAGCTGTCCATTAGTGCCAACGCACGCAGGCCAAGCATCCTCCAACGAGTTACGAGTATAAGCCGAAAAACGAGCATTGGCGGACATCGTAAGCGCAAAGGAAGCAGCGCGAGCGAACTTCCACCAGAAGAGTTTGGCGATCCGATTGAGCACCGAGAAAGTAAAGACAGCCTTGCGCCTCCACCCCGCACAACCAGCTGGGGGCTTAGTAAGAAGCCCACGCCTCGTTTAACCACTGCCCTAGTGGGAATGGGCACGAATGTCGCGGCAATTGGGACCCAACACGCCCGCAGTGGCTCGATCAGCGCGACGCCCATCACTTCGCCGAAAAGTCCGTTTGGATCCCTCGCTGTGCCTCATATGCGAAGACAGCGAAGCAGGACAGAGCTCCCCAAGGCTTCGGCCCCCGCACTCTCCAATTTGGTGGATATGCTGAGGAAGCAGGGTGGCCCTCCAGTGGCGCAGCTCGCTCGATATCCTCAACCCGACCAAGAGGAGGATGACGATGACGATGACGATGGCTTGGACGAAATAGACTTCAAGGTAGAGCAGGGAAAAACGAAAATCATCGACCCGACAGTCAATGGGTTCAAAGCTCATATTTTGGACATTAACCCTAGTCTTGCGACCCCCGATAATCCCAACGGCTATCTGGTCGAGCGCATTGCTTATCAATTGCACATTCGCTATAAGCAGCTCTTATTAGCAAAACAAAACCACATGGCCCAAGTCAATCAACAGGAGTGCCCTTCCAAGCATCTGTGCCAATCACTTGGAGGTACCGTAAGATATTTTGATGGCCGTAGCGGCGATCGTGGAGCCGATCAGTCGTCAGCTAGGGCGATTTCATCGGACGAAGAAGCAACACCCCGCGAAGGGAATATCAACGCGGAGAGCTTCCCACAAGGGATCACTCTACCCCCAGCGACGGCCCTCCCAGCGGAATTTGAATGCCCGCTCTGCTTCACTATCAAAAAGTTTCAAAAACCCTCCGATTGGACGAAGCATGTTCACGAAGATGTACAGCCATTCACCTGCACTTGGGATCGATGTCGGGACCCAAAGATGTTCAAGCGAAAGGCTGACTGGGTCCGTCATGAAAATGAGGGCCACCGCCATCTCGAGTGGTGGACGTGTGACGTGGATGACTGCCACCACATATGCTACAGAAGAGACAACTTTTTGCAGCATCTAGTTCGCGAGCATAAATTTCCGGAGCCTAAAATCAAGACGAAAGCCGCCATTAAAAAGGCCGGTGGAGTCGACCACACATGGCAAAAGGTTGAACAGTGTCATGAGGAGACAAAGCTGAAAGCAAGTGAAGAGCCCTGCCGTTTTTGTGGCAAGAGCTTCCCGTCTTGGAAAAAGCTTACAGTACATCTCGCCAAACACATGGAGCAGATCAGCCTCCCTGTGCTAGATATTGTCTTGAAGAAGGATCTTGATCCGGATACTATCATTAGCCCTGTCCAGGACCCACCACCACGCCATTTCGGCATCCCTCCACAACCAGCCACACCCTCAATGAGATCCGATATCCAAAATATTAGTCCACAGGTTCCACAGACAAATGCGAACCCACCAGAGTATCGCACTGCGAACACAATGGGATTTTCCTCTGGGCCTCAAGCACCCATGAGGAACGTTTACTATTCCCAGCAGCAGACAGGGCAACCATACCACGTCATGCCCTCCCAAGCGGCTAGCATTATAACACAACCACGATACAACACCCAGCAGCAATATACGGGCCTCCCAGCAACTACGACCACGGCGTTTGCACAACACAGCGCTACCTACCCCATGAGCATGCAAGTGCCCGATACCGAGCCGTTCCCGGCCTACGATTCCCTTGGCATCCAAGACGCGAGCGACGCCATGGGCTATCAAGACTACAGGAACCCCACCCTCCATAGCATCGAGCAATACGGGAGCAATCAGGGATCGGTATCACCCTACTCTCGCTCGCCCCACCAGGGCCATAACCAGAATGGCCAATTCTATATGTGAGGGAGGGCGCCGAGTTCTGCACATATTATCGTAGCGGTTTTGGAAGATAAATGCCAACGGTCAGCTGCGCCAATGATACCCTGGAACTGGAATTCTGAAGATCACGCCTGGAGTTAATCAGCTACAACATTGGATTAGTAGTTTTAACGGCGCTATGGCTAAACACACGTTTTCTTTCGCGGCGTTGGGTGCATCTGGGTTCCCTATAGGCGTTTGGTGGAGGCGGGGGTGAGGATGGGGATGAGGATGAGGGAGATATAGACGATTGACGAACCTATCGAGGCTTTGAAATAACTCGCTTCAATTCTCATATCGTCTCACTTCAACAGTTGGTCGCCACCACCCCCGTACCCTATGGGATTCCATAGCGAATATCTCTTCGAAATTCGGTTCGCAAATTTTCTTTCCGACCTCGGCAGGGGCTTACTCCATAAGCAAAACCGAGCACAATTCTACTTGTTAGGGACACAATCTGATGGACACGGGGATGCTAGGAACATGATTTTGAAGGATATATATGCGACGGGGCTTGGGTACGAAAGATTGATTGTACGGTGCTTCGGGGACAGTTTGCGTTCTTTGCTAGGTATTCATGGGTATACGGGCCTTTCAATAGATGGTTTTGTTCTGCCTTAATTGACCGGTATGCTCTGTGTGCACTGCCCCCTGACTACCACTTGCCGTGTCGTGCCCGATCTACGTCACCGAAACCTCAATCTTCCGATATCCCCATGCTAGCATACCTAGTTCCTAGGCCAATTAGACTCGGCCACCTGTGACTCGAGGCGACGTCGCCAGTCACTGCCTCGTGCTACGCTAGCCCGGTTGTCTAAACTAGATGCTCGTGCTTACACGAAGAGCCCGAATAGCCCTAAGAGAGCGGCGGGTGCGGAAAAGACATGGCCGGCAGGTAGTCTAGATAAGCTGTGCAGTCGTGGTGAGACAGGGCTGGCTGGCTATGATAGGTAGATATCCGGTCAGGCTGGCCATACCCAAGATTAAGATGCTGGCACGTGACTACATCGGGCATGATGTGACCATGAAACAACTCAGAAGTAAGAACTAACGTCCGTGATAAAACTGTCTAACATGGAATGGAAACTGGGCTGTCTATATGTAGCTAACATTGCGGGCTTGGGAGGTCGAAGCAACATACCTAGGTAAAGAAATACGCATACTATGGCTCGATGCTTTACATGCTTAACCTAGTGTACCAAGATCTAGGAGGTTGGATAAGTGCTTGTCTTAGTCAATGTCACATTTTCTCGCCTGGGTCCGGTCAACACAACGTATGTTTGTCGCTTTTCTCGCCCCAAAGTAATCCGCTTATTTGTTCCCCAAGGACAAGTGGAATGACCGGTTTGGCGACGTGTGATATCGGATTGAGTTCCCGCCATTGTTGGGGCGTGACGATGACGAACCCCCTGTTTCAGGTAGATTCTATTCTTGCACAGCCAGCACATCGTGGGGTCTTCTTGGACGGGGTCTCCTTGGACGTTTCAGCCAACCTAGGTTTCTTGACTGTCGACTAATAATACCCAGGCTAGTTTATGAAAGAATGTCAACGCATTATCAAGAACCGAGGGAGAGAGCCCGAACATTGTTGGGAATTACCCGATGCCTCTCGGGCGCGGCGCGGAGGCGTATTTTGTCCTCTTCTGGGTAAGTTTGCTGAATTGAAGCCAAGGGACGCAATATGATTGATCTTCGGGGGCCAAGGGCGGTTAGACATGTCTCATACAATCTAGTGTACAACAATCATGGCTGGCTGCTGGGATGATGGCGGCGCTGCACCCACCATTTAGGGGAGTAGCGGGAAATGGGATATGAATGTTGCGCAATTCGATATACACTAGGAATGAATATCCTTGGTTGGGCATTTAATTCGGAAGACGGAGTAAGATGTGTTTTTCCGATCCAACGGTCTGGAAGCGAATCCTCCATATGTACGGCCGTCGGCGATGCAACGCTCTGGCGCAAGGCTGCGCTGCAAAGGACCCTTCAGCTCGAGCGAGATGAAGTGAGGGAGCAAACAATACCATCGGCTGGCCAAATGCTTCAACTGTAAGTAATACTGTACTGATCCATATCAGCTACTTACCTCCGATCCAGGCATTTTCATTGTCACAGCGGATATTCATGACCAGAATACAAATAACTAAACGGAGCCTACATGTCTTGTCGGCTTGATCCGATATAAACACCATGGATATGGTAGAAGATAGGGATGAGGTAGGAGTTCAGGAAATGAATAATAAGAAGATTTCTATCAGGCCGTTAACTTAAATCAGTTTATTTTGTTAGCGCCGATGCTTGACCTAACTTAACTCAAGTAGTGTAGGTGCTAACACCACAGTACATGTACAGAGTGGCATAGTGTCAGCTCGCGGCTACCGGCTCCAGTGCCTAACACCTCACTAAAATAATCTCAGCAGGTACCTTACCTCTGTCCCGTTTGCTTGGAATACCTACCGAGGTACGAATAGGTATGTAAATCAGGTTTCAGAAGTCTAGGCTCCACTAGATTGGCGCTATGCAAGGCGGTTGGCCGGATTTGGGGGTAAAGGGGCCAACCCGTTCAAAGAATGACTAGGAGCCAATCGTTTTCTGAGGGGGAAGTGGCTGGTGGGTTTCGTGTCGAACCAGGTGCTGACTTATACGCTGCCGAATGTAAGTACCCAAGCCAGCAGGATCAGGTAGCCAAGGTACTTAGCCAGGGGCTCTGCCGAGGCACCGGGGTCCAGGGTATAACGTCGAGGAGTTTGATTCAACAACGTACAGTAGTTATCTCCAACACGAGCGACAAACACCGTCGTCCCTTGCCAAGACCATGATCGCTGCCATGGTGGATGAGGCATGGGCACAAACGAAGGGGTCGCACAATGGGCAGCATCAAGTACAATTGCATACCTACCTGCCTAAGGCGCTGTGCCTGACCCAGGATGTCCCGGGATGTACACTAGATACTTGTGCATACACGCAGTAGTAGTGTACAAGAGTTGGTCAACTAGAGTTTGTTACAGCAGCAAGCTAATGCTCGACGGCACCGCACACATGGCCCATCAGGGGGGACCCATCTGACGTGCAGATCGTTGACTTGACGTCCTCTCCAACCATCTCTTTGCTTTCTCTGGTTGGGACTGGATCGCTTTTTGGTTTTCATATTCACACTGGATCGCCTGGCGCTGGGTCCTTCTTGTCTTCGAGCACCTGGCTAGTGCATACTGTGCCTGATTGGGTCTTGTCTTCTTTTCTTTTCCTCTTTCCGACCTCTTCCTCCCATCGTCCTGTTTTGACGTAGACCTAACTCATCCACTCGTTTCGTGTTATGCGCTGATGCTACCCTACGGCCCTCCCTACAGGCCTATCTAGCCCTGCATCGTCAACGTCCTCGTCTACCCCGGTGCTACACCACCTTGCCGATGACGAACCTTGTGTAGATTCTCGGTCATAATAACCGTTGTGGCAGCTTGCGCCATTGTTCCGACCACTCGTCTTGGTCCCTCGTCATTCATTCCCTCCGTCTCTACAGCGGCTTGTTGTTGCTACTTTTTGTTCTTTCCAGGTTGACCCTCGGCCCATTATCTTCTGTTGAATTGACGACAATAGTTCTTTCTTTAGAGGAACGTCCTTTCGTTGTTTTTAACTTTTTTATTTGTTTTCATTGTTCTTACCGACAAATTAGCGATTTTGGATTATTTATCTAAGACATAAGAGCCCATCAAAACGAACGCTGGACGAAAAAAAATTATAATCACACGAAACACGACCAAAATATCTTTGGGTTTATTTAATACACAGACTCGGAGACAGCGTATTCCGACCGGTTTATACGGCAATCCAGTCAGTGGACTCCGGAGACGATCATTCCTAGGTATAACTGACATACCAAACTCTCGAACGCTAAACAACCGATATTTTGATTTTTTACATGAGATCGAGCGGACAGGGTTAAAGCCGGAGAGAGAAAAAATGGTGAGGCCAGATACGTGGTCATTGCGAAAGGCCGCGATATGGGCGATAGTATTCGGGACGATAGGCGTGCTTGGTGATGATGTCTTGGTTACAAGTGGATTCGACAACTGCAACAACAATAGCCAGATCACGGTGGACAAAGTCGATATCAAATATAACAACGCTGATAAGACAGTTACATTTAATGTTGCTGGCACAAGCGCTAAGGAACAAAATGTCACAGCGAGATTGACGGTAACGGCCCTGGGCCAGGAACTCTTTACCGATGAGTTCGACCCCTGCGACCCGGTCAACTTCATTAAGCCATTGTGCCCAGGTATGTATATTTCTTAACGTATTTCGATTTATGATGGAACTTGACTAATGAATTTATAGTACCGCCGGGTCACTTTGGGGCGAATGGGTCACAGACCCTTCCTCCTGAGTTAGCTTCCCAAATTCCCTCGATCGCGTTTCAGCTTCCCGATGTTGCGGCCCAAGCCAAGCTTGAATTTACCTCTAAAGAGGACAACTCTACGATAGGCTGTATTCAATCTCAAGTAACAAATACCAAGACCGTTGACATACCGGCCGTTTCTTATATCGCGGCTGGAATAGCCGCGGGTGCCCTAATACTAGGAGGTGCCTCGGCTATCAGCGCTGCAGTTTCGGGGGCAGCAGCTGGTGCAGGATCAAATGTGGGGGTTGGAACAATAAGCCCGACATTTGGAGAGGTTTTGGGTGTCTTCCATGGATTTGCACTGAACGGAATGATGTCGGCACAGTTACCGCAAGTGTATCGGAGTTTCTCGAAGAATTTCGCCTTCTCGATAGGGCTCATCCCCTGGACAGATATGCAAATCGGTATCGACAACTTTCGCCAAATGACTGGTGGAAATCTCACAAGGGATAGTGTAGAGCTTCTTCAGAGGACGACACTAGTTTTCCCAGACGGCTCAACATCGAGTGCTAACGGCTCACTATTTAAACGGACCTTCGAAGATTACGCATCCCTAGCCCTCCGAGAAATCGACACACAAATTAATTCGACAACCTCAGATGGCGACGATTCGATGGAATCAACAATTCGAACCGCGGTTTCCGGGATTCGGGGGTTCGTCAATTCGCTCGCGGTCCCCGAGTCGAATACATTCATGACGATTCTCGAGGTTGTCGCCATCGTTATTGGGATAATAATTGTTGGCATCCTATTGGTGAAGGTAATCTTGGAAGCTTGGGCTCTTTTCGGACGATTTCCGGCATCACTGGCCGACTTCCGCAAGCACTACTGGGGTGCTATTGCGCGCACCGTCACCTCTCTTATCCTTCTCCTTTACGGTGTCTGGGTTCTCTACTGCGTTTTCCAGTTTACGAATGGTGATTCCTGGGCCGCGAAATTACTCGCTGGTGCCACGCTCGCTCTTTTTACCGGTGTCCTCGCATTCTTCTCATGGAAGATATGGAAAACGGCAAGGAAGCTTAAGAATACGGAGGGAGACACTACTAGTCTCTATGAAGACAAGCTATATTGGCGGAAGTATTCTCTCTTTTACGAGTCGTACAAGAAGGGGTACTGGTGGGTCTTCATGCCTGCTATCCTCTACTTATTTGTTAAGGGTACAGTGATAGCAGCGACGAACGGGCACGGGATGGTTCAGAGTATCGCGTCATTAGTTGTCGAAGGGCTCTTCCTCATCTTGTTGGTGTGGAGCCGTCCTTATGAGCGCAAGTCCGGCAATGTCATCAACATCGCGATCCAGGTTGTCCGTGTTCTCTCTGTCGTGTTAATCTTGGTGTTTGTCGAGGAGTTCGGCATCGCGCAAACGACGCAGACGATTGCGGGCGTTGTTCTCATTGGCGTGCAAGCCGCGCTTGCTATCACACTCGCGATCCTCATATTCTGGAACGCTATCCTCTCGCTCTGCAAACAAAACCCTCACCAGAAGAGGAGAAAAGAAATGGGTAAGTTGGGCCAACTCACTGCACTCCCTCGACATCATAACAGAGCAACCCACTAACCAAGACGTCGCTCGCAGAAAAATGGCAGCGCGATACCCTAACGCCTCTTGATGCTCGTAACTCGCTGCTGGCGATGGGTCGGCCTCATGTGAGCAATATTTTCTCATCTGCTCAATTGCCTATGGTTAGCGATAGGAAGGAGCCGATCAATGATACTTCTCGCCGTGGTTCGCTACCAGAGCAATACTTGGACACATCTCCCGAGTATACGAGCCCCGGCTATTCGCAACCATCGCGTCAGAGCAGACCATTAACGCCTGTCACTCCTCCCGCTACTAACCTAAGCCGCGAAAATCTCATCACTTATGCAGCACCCATAGACCGAGAACCGACAATACCGAATATGGGCGATTTTGGAGACAGCCGTCCATACCAAGGGAGGTATGGCCCGGCGGGCAATTCGTTATACCGAGGTCCTGGCGCCTTTTGATTATGCAACACCACATGGCGGTTGTTGTTAAAGAGGCCGCGAAGGGCGCACCAGTGGGTTTGAGCATTCGGTGGTGGTTTGTTTAAATCCGCCTTTTCTTTATCATAACGTGCCCATGACACTCTTGTATATAGTTGGTAGTCACTCATCTATATCCTACCCAGTGACAGGCCGAGATGCCAGTAAATGATGTCTTCAAACAAGCATACATACTTTACCTACCTAACTTAGATTCACATTAATTGAAAACCCCCGATGCTACCTATTCCATAAATCTAGAAAATAAACGCCCAAAAGTGACTAGGATAAAATAATAAGAATCAATAATATTTGTGAAGTAACTACACAACTTACTTGTAAGTAATTGCCTATCTAGGTTAGCATCCAAAGCTCCGTCTGGGCAGCTCCCACCTTCCCCACCTATCTAAGTACCTATGTAGTTGTTAAGTTAACCCCCACTGACGCGTGGGACCAGCTGCCTGCCCTGCTTGCCTTGAGAGAGCTCGAAGAAGCCAGGCCGTACCAACCAACGTCAGTCCATCGCCTTCAACCTCCGTCATAAATTCCCCACGATAACAGCCCTCAGCATTCCCGTATAATACCAAGACCAGGATAAAACCGGCCACATTCCCACATTCCCACATTCCCACAATCCCTCACGGAGGCCGATAATACAGCCGTCTTTACAGTGGTTTTGACCGCCTGGTCTCTCCCACCCTCTTCTCCCACCATCCAATATGGACACTCTCGTCGCTCGATACAGCCGTCCTGCGGCCTTCCAGAACGAGACGCTGGCGGAGGACCAATATGACGACTTCCAGAATGACGTTACTCCTAGCTTGTCCCTCAAATTTGCCATGCCCCCAGTAGCACAGGTGAGTTCGTTCCCGTCTCAGCTATATACTAAGTCCAACCCGCATGCTTTATCTACTCAGTATTGCGTCTACGACCTCCCCGCCCAGGCCCGACAGACACACCCATACGATCTTCTTAGCTAACTCTCTCTCTCTCTTCGCCCCCGATCAGCCCTCAGCCTGGCTCCGGGCCGCCACAGACGACCGGTCGAACCCCGACTGCCCGATTAAGATCGCCCACGGCACGACGACACTGGCCTTCCGGTTCCAGGGCGGCATCATCGTGGCGACGGACTCGCGCGCGACGGCGGGCAACTGGATCGCCTCGCAGACGGTGAAGAAGGTGATCGAGATCAACAGCTGCCTGCTGGGCACCATGGCCGGCGGCGCCGCCGACTGCCAGTACTGGCTGGCGTGGCTGGGGATGCAGTGCCGGCTGCACGAGCTCCGGCACAAGCGGCGCATCAGCGTCGCGGCGGCGTCCAAGATCCTCGCCAACCTCGTCTACCAGTACAAGGGCATGGGTTTGTCCATGGGCACCATGTGCGCCGGCGTCACCCCCGAGGAGGGGCCCGCCCTCTACTACATCGACTCAGACGGCACCCGCCTCTCCGGCAACCTCTTCTGCGTCGGCTCCGGCCAGACCTTCGCCTACGGCGTCCTCGACGCCGAGTACCGCTACGACCTCTCCGAGGAGGACGCCCTCGAGCTCGGTCGCCGCTCCATCCTCGCCGCCACCCACCGCGACGCCTACTCCGGCGGCTACATCAACCTCTACCACGTCAAGGAGGAGGGCTGGGTCAAGCACGGCTTCAACGACACGAACCCCATCTTCTGGAAGACGAAGCTCGAGAAGGGCGAGTTCAGCAATGTCACCAGTTCACTATACTAAGATCTGCGGTGTTTTGGCGGCTTTGGCTTGGGTGATGTATCTTTGAAGTCCTATTCCACCGACCACGTGAGTCTTCGGAAGGGATACAAGACGCTCTACCGCACGAGGATAGTGAAATACAGGCCCCAGATAGATTGTGACACTAGCAGTCGTCGAAACATAACTAGACGGGGTTAGGATGGTTCACTATGTATGTGTGCAGTCACTTGAGAGAGCGGACTGATGAGGACCATCTTCCAGTCCCGGGAACTGAATAACATACACTTTTGCATCCAGTTGTCTCCCCGCTATTTAACTTAGCTGTAATAATTGCCATCTAATCCTGTGTGTGTCATCATAAGTTGTATCGGGTACAAAGGTATTGTACATATATCTACATCTGCCCCCACAGTCCCTTTTCTATCTGTGAATTTTCACGAGTCTATCTTTAGAGCCTCGGATGCTTTGTACCAACCGCTAGCGCCGAGGATACCACCGCCCTCGGCATTGGGGTCGAGCGGCCACTTGCGCATGACCAAGATGTCGAGGTCGCTGCGCCAGCCCTCCTCGTACATCTCCATGGCGGTCCACGCGATCATGGCCGCGTTGTCGGTGCACAGGGACACGGGCGGGGCGACGACCTCGACGTCCGCGTAGCCGCGCACGTCGAGCATCTCGCGGACGACGTGCCGCAGGAACTTGTTGCTCGCGACGCCGCCGGAGAGGACGAGGGTCCTGATGGCGCCCTCGGCCAGCCCCCCGGCCGTCTCCCGCGCGGATGCGGCGCGGTCGGCGCGCAGGGCGAACAGGACGCGGGTCACCAGGTGCTCGAAGACCAGCGTCATGGTCGCGCGCGCCAGAGCCCTGCGCATATCCACGTCCATATCGGGGCGGGCGCGCATCACCTTCTGGACCTGGCCGTTGAGGCCCGCGAACTCGTACGTGGACGCGGCCACGGGCCCTTTCCCCATGCGGGACAGGGGCGGCGTCAGGACGATGCCGTGGCCGAGCTCGAGGGGTTTGATCTCGTCCGGGCGGCTCGCCGGCGGCGCGTAGGCGTAGTCGTAGTCGAAAGGCGCCGACTCGCTGGAGCCGGGGAACGCGAATTCCTCGAACTGCGGCCCGTACATACCCGGGTCAGAGGAGGAGGAGGAGGAGGTGGTGGTGGTGGTGGTGGAGAGAGACGAGGGCGGCGACGACGACGGCAGGATCATCCGCGCACACTTATCCAGCATGTCGCCCACGGCGATGTTGGACGTGTCGGCGAGGATGGCGTGGTCGTTGAGCGACTGGGAGCGCACGAGCATCGTGTGCCCGCCGGAGACGAGGAGCGAGAGGAACGGGAATCGAGGGTGATGATGCTGCCGCGCCGGGCTTCCGGTCTCCCCATCGCCGCCGCCAGCACCACCACCACCACCACTACCACCACCACTACCACCACCACTACCACCACCATTTGTCGGATCCTTGGCCGCCCGTCCCCCTTGGCCATCCCGGAGCGCTGCGACGAGCCGCGGCGTCAGCGCGTGCGCCTGCATGTGGTTGACCGCGAGCAGCGGCACGTCCCAGGCCACCGCCAATCCCTTGGCCACGTTCAGCCCCGTCGCGAGGTTCGACGTCATGCCCGGGCCGCGCGTGACCGAGACGAAGTCCGGCTTCGACCGCAGGGAGCCATCGACCAAAAGGCTACTCTTCTTCCCGTTCCTGCCATGGTCGTCACCGCTGCCATCCCCAACTCCGCCGTTGCCGCCGCCTCCGTCCGCCTTGGGAAGCGCCCGCAGCGCCCTCCGGACCAGCGGCGCGATGTGCTCCGTGTGCGAGGCGACGGCCGTCAGCGGGTGCACGCCGCCGAAGGCCCGGTTGTCGGACGTGATCCTCTCGTTGAAGTGCAGGCGGGCGGCGCCGGTGGCGGCGCTCTTCTCGAGGATTGCGACGCAGGTGTCGTCGCAGGACGTCTCGATCGCCAGGGTCAGGAGGGGCCGTCGCGGCAGATGTGCCGAGGAGGAGCAGGAGAAGGGTGGCAGGCGCCTAGTCGCGGGCGAAAGCGTTGGTGGGAATTGGCTCCCTCGGTGGAGGTGCTGCCGTGAGGATTTCCATAGCGCGTTCATCCAAGACGACGCTTGTGAATTTCGGCGCGGGGTGAATGGATGACGAAGGCGAAGGTGCTGCGGACCGCGGAGGTGACTGACGCTTCTGGTGGTGAGCTCATCGGAGATAACTTGTACGTATCATAGCAATGCACAAATCGCCGGACCCTGGAAAGATTGACACTTTGTGAGGGCCCATTTTTAACTGCCTACCTACTTAAGTACATGGGTGGGATGTGTGGGGGCTACCTAGGTATAGCTCACAGTACACCACAGTGCTATGTAACCCATATGTTGCCTGTATGTTGTTGTGGTGGGCATTCCGTCAGTCGCTGCGTCCTTTCAGGTACGACACAGCTTGGCTCTTCAATCACTATTCAATCACTATAAATGTGTAATAGGTGCGGAAACTATTCCCAGCTTACTATGGTATGTAGAACCTACGGAGACGAATGAAACCTGTTTTAATATAAATTACAGAGAGAGTCATGAAGCTATCGACCATGCTCTATAACAAACTCTTGAACAAAACCAGGAGCTCAAATTGTCTGACGCAATATCACTCCGGGTCATTTGCGAAGTTACAAGCTTGCCATTTGTGTTTACTCATACGGGCCCCCTTTTCGTACGAACCTCCAGAATGACTCGAAGACTCCCTACCTCCGGATTAAAGGATAGATTCTAAGAGAACCTACACTGATGGCAATTTCAGAAGGTTTGAGTGTATCGCATTTCTCACAGTTATCATGAAAGCATCCAAAGTGAAAGGCTCACAAGAAGCCATCATGCATGGCGCTATCGGCACGTTCGAAGTTATAATGGAAGAAGCCTCATAAAAATTAGAAGGCATCGATATCGCTTTTGATTTTGCTAAATATGCCCTTCTGATTGCAACTATGATCGTCTTACTCGCCTAATTGGCGTACGAGGCTATGCCCTCGCTGAGGGCTTGTCTGACAGATTGAACAACCAATAGAAACTCTATGACATAATTTTTTATGCCCAAGACGACATCATACCTGGTAGTATAGGTTCTGGGTGAGCAGCCCTCCGCATTCTGAAATGGAAATTGTCTTACACCATGCCGCCTGGAAAGCAATTACTTTTCTAACACTATCAAGAGCGATAAGTTTAGATTGTTCTAAGAGGCACGATCTATTATCTGAGAAAATTGGCGCATGCCTTGTGAGTTGGCGATAAAGAGACCTCACTAGAGCTTTTTCTACTGCTAGAAGAGCTATCTAAGCAAAGCCGCAGGCCGCAAGAGAACACAGGCCGTTCTTTGCCAATGTTAAGTCTTTCCCAAGCTCAACAGTCTCGCTCGATGGTAGGACCAGCTCTAAATGCTCTCATATGGTTGAATATATCGAACCCCACAATTTCTTGATTTCTTGAAACAAGTAGATATCATCTATAAATTTCGTCTGCTGAAATAAAACACCTTTTGTAAAACTAGATGAGTAACTACGTTGCACTTGTGGTAAGGCGATGTAGAGTCTAAGAAGGTTGAATGATTGGAAGTTGATAATGCTTCTTATCTAATCTCTAATCTCTCCATCTAATAAATAAGGTAACTAATACTAGCCGATTCTTTCGACAATCCCCCTGAATCGCGCATTACCAAGATTATGCGTGAACTATTGATTATAAAATAAAAGACCAAACAATACCACTAGATAGCTGATAGTTATATAAATTATATTATTCATTATTTGGCTATTATTATCATTATCTTTTTTTCTTTTCTTTAATAAATAAATAAACATCAGTCCAGCTGGAGCAAAAGCGGCAGTTATACACCACTTACAGATACAGTCGGCTCGGCACTGGCAGACAAAAGCGGCAAGACCCCTGTCCCGCCAATCTCTGGGTGGGCGCTGGTTCGGTGGCTGGTGGGTAAAGCGGTGTGCAAGGGTGGGACCCTACTGGCAGCTTTGTTTGTTTACCATCGAAGTACCATGCAGCCCAGACACGCAGGAGTTATACAAGACGACTAGTGGCAGTGATCGCATAGTGGCCCAAGTCGCGACTTCGTCACTAACAGCATCCACGGCCCCTCTCAGCCTCCACCCGCGTCGACCAGCGAGCCCCCGCGACGGCCAATAAGAGTGGGTTTCCCACAGTAACCCCTGAACCATAGCTCCCCGCCATTCTTAGTGGTCTCCCCTCATCTCGGCGCATTAGTGCCAGCCAGTTGTCTAGTGCATACAGTACCAGGTACAGTTGAAGCAGCAAGTGCACTTACACTACACCACAAGCTGGATATCCAACTCCACACACAAAACGAACAACCCACCAGACTTGCACCACACACCTCCTTTGTTCTTTGTCCACTCCCCAACACTCCCCGGCACCACTGACCCTAGCCCAGGTAGTTAGTCAGTCGTCCCTCTGTCTATCTGTCAATCTTGAGGCGCTGTGCGCATCCCTCCGATCACCTCCATCTCTCCTCCGATTTTTCTTGACTGCCTCTCCATTTCTTTTCTCGTTCTCCTATACCCCAACTTCCACCACTCGGGCCATTGCGGGCACACGAAACACACAATGAAGGGCGAGGTGAGTAACCACTGAGCCGGTGCCCATCTGGGTCGGTCTCCCTCCCCTGGAGAGAGGCCTCGACCTCGCCGTCGGGGACCAGCGGTGTTACGCGTGCTGGGGTGTTATTTGTCGTTCGAGGGCATCTCGAGTGAGTGCCAGTATCACAATGTCACTGCCGCCGCCGCCGCTGCTGCTGCCGGTGATGCCACCATTGCTATCGGTGGCCCCTACCGCCGCCAATTGCTCTTCGTGATAAGGTCGGAACTAATACTTGCTCTCGCCATAGATCTTACATCTTCACCTGGGCCAGGCTGGTACCCAGCTCGGTAACAGCGCTTGGGAGCTGTAAGCAGCACACCGCTCCATCCACGCTCAATATCGAAGGGCCAGAGGCGAACGCGAAGCTGACTATCACCCTTTGCCAG
Organism: Rosellinia necatrix; assembly: GCA_021209875.1. Classification (NCBI taxonomy): domain Eukaryota; kingdom Fungi; phylum Ascomycota; class Sordariomycetes; order Xylariales; family Xylariaceae; genus Rosellinia; species Rosellinia necatrix. The sequence goes on along the minus strand of JAGYVD010000001.1, from coordinate 4,078,784 downwards.
GTACCTTCTCGAGCATGGTCTCGGGCCTGACGGTCGCCCTGATCCCAGCGCGAAGGACGTACTCGATGGTGGCTCTTACGAAACCTTCTTCTCCGAGACAAGCGGTGGCAAATACGTCCCTCGTTCCCTTTTTGTCGACTTGGACCCTTCACCCATCGATGAGATCCGCACCGGCGGATACCGTCAGCTCTTCCACCCCGAGCTTCTCATCAGCGGCAAGGAGGATGCTGCCAACAACTATGCCCGTGGTCACTACACCATTGGCAAGGAGATGGTTGACAGCACTCTGGACCGAATCCGCCGCGTTGTTGGTAAAGACATCCCTTGAAACACCGTTTCTTTCTCCTCTAGCCCGCTAACCTCCTATGAAAGACAACTGCAGCTGCCTCCAAGGTTTCTTAATCTTCCACTCGTTCGGTGGTGGTACCGGTTCCGGTTTTGGTGCTCTCCTGCTTGAGCGTCTGTCTACCGAGTACGGCAAGAAATGCAAGCTTGAGTTCGCCGTGTACCCTGCTCCTCGGGTCTCTACCGCCGTCGTAGAGCCCTACAACGCTGTTCTGTCCACCCACAGCACCATCGAGAACTCCGATTGTACTTTCCTCGTTGATAACGAGGCAGTTTACGACATCTGCCGGCGCAACCTGGATATCCCACGTCCCAGCTACGAGCACCTGAACCGTCTCATTGCTCAGGTTGTCAGCTCCATCACTTCATCTCTCCGCTTTGACGGTGCCCTCAATGTCGATCTCAACGAGTTCCAGACCAACTTGGTACCCTACCCGCGTATCCACTATCCTCTGATCAGCTATGCCCCTGTCGTCTCTGCGGCCAAGAGCGCACACGAGAGCTTCAAGGTCCATGATCTTACCTTCCAATGTGAGCTTCCGCCTCTGAGCCTATTGTACAAGTTTATCATACTAACTCACCCTACAAGGCTTCGAGCCCAACAACCAGATGGTGGTCTGCGATCCCCGAAACGGAAAGTACATGGCTGTTGCTCTTCTGTACCGTGGCGATGTTGTTCCTCGTGACTGCAACGCCGCTATTGCCGCTCTCAAGGCCAAGGCCTCGTTCAACCTGGTAGAGTGGTGCCCGACCGGTTTCAAACTAGGTATCAACTACCAGAAACCTATGGCCGTGCCCACCGCCTCCCCCACCGACGGTGGCCTTGCCTCGGTCGACCGCTCCGTTTCCATGCTGTCCAACACCACCGCGATCGCCGAAGCCTGGTCTCGTCTGGACTACAAGTTCGATCTCATGTACAGCAAGCGGGCTTTCGTCCACTGGTATGTCGGTGAAGGTATGGAGGAGGGCGAGTTCTCCGAGGCCCGTGAGGATCTTGCCGCTCTTGAAAAGGACTACGAAGAGGTGGCGGCCGATAGCTTCGAGCCCGATGAGACCGAGGCCGAATACTAAGTTTCCTTCCTATATAATGCCCGCGTAGGGTTGGTTGTGCAAACCTTGGGAAGCCCAACCTCGGCTTGTTAATCTTGCGGTCACCGCGAGATGGGATTGCCAGTTGGGATCAATGGCTTACGAGATCGGCTGGGGGGGCATTGCGTTTCGTTTATTTGACATGAACTCGTTTGGACAGGGTTGGTCTTGGCTGGTGTTCAGCCGCCTTGAACAAATATGTGTCAGAAATTAATCGGAGGATATCATTGCATCAGAATAAATCCCAGTGGTTGTCAGATGTATGGAAAACTACATCTCTCTAGTCCTCTCTGTAGGTTCTAAGAGATATATTCGCACATTCATGAAAATGATAAAAAAGGGGTTTTTACCTAAATGGGTCCGAATCTGTCCCCAAGGATGGGTGCCCTATGTGACAAGAACTAGCGACTCGTATTCTAGGCTCAAAATCTGCCAGGGGGTATTGACAGCATGCTTCATTTTCTCTACAAGGGGGGTCCGCGGTGCCGGAATGCGTAAATAGCCTATGTGAGTGGCCACTCTACGAGGTCAAAAAAGTCCTGTACGAAGGGTCAATTTAATCAGGAGTGGTAGAGACGACTCGATGGAGTTTGGTAAGGTTCTGAGAATATTTTACGCCTGCTCTACTACCATTGCATGGCAATAGTGCGTAGCAGACATCCCCCCTTGCCCCTTTGTTAGAATCTGCATTAGTCGGCGAGTGATGATATAGATATCCAGCCATGCAAGGCTTGTGTCTGGGTATACGACGGCATCGAGCTCCTATGAAGCTACCAACCCAAGGAACGGGCCCAACGATAGACTCGGCGGATAGGTAGGAGATGTGAAAATGACGAGCGTGTTTGAGCTGTTGCACTCGAGTTATTCGCCTTCATCGAACGCCGATGCGCATATGTAGCCGGCTACCAGCTGCATGCAGTATCGCTTTCATCATTTACTTATGGATGAAATTAGAAAATAGGGGGTTGTCTTCGCGAGTGTAGAGCAGAGTACAATGCGTATCTCCCTCGCCCCCCCCTACGTACGCATTAACGGGAGTAGAACCCTGACTTTTGTGCGTACTCTTGACCAGGCAGACGTTAGCACTCAAATGCATTATTCGCGCATGCCACAGTATTCAGGGGTCCGCTCAAGTTCCATGGAAATACACATACCGCATTGGATTGCCTGGATGCTGCCCACCAGGGCCAGGCCTCAGTACATCGTGTCGAGTGACGAATGCAATCAATGCCTTCCGTTGCAAGCAGTTGATTCAAACCTAGAAGACATAAGTCCCTCTATAGGCACAACAGCATAAGAACAGCATAAGAACAGCACAAGAGCGGCATAAGTGTAGTCCATGTGACAACAGCATAAGTGTAGTCCATGTGACAGTGAGAGGTTATGGTGTATGGGATTGCGGCACAGAAAGTGCCGACCTCAACCCCTCCCTCCCTCGTGGAAATCCGAGTTATTGCATTATCAGTGTAGATGTAGCCAGCTAGCTATATTGTATCGCTTAATGAGTTCGAACCAAGGGTGTTCTCGGCAGTTTCTAAGACGACGGGGCGTCTCGGTTAGAAGTGGTCTGTCAAGAATAAACCGTCATATGCCATCATTCTCGGTGACCCTGACGACGAAAAAAGTCGGTTATCGCGAATAACGTCCGGTGGGCTCAACCCTCTATCACAGGTCCCAGATAGATGCCGCCGAATGCCGTGGCTCTGGCGTGTTTTGTGTATTCGGCACCCTCCAATGCTACAACGGGCATTCCGTATACCAGAGGCCGTCATGCCGCTTTCGTAAGGGAGGAAGGTTGGGGTAAAGTATCAACTCTGGATTGTAAATCAACGTGACGTGACCATGGACGCAATCGGACTCGGGCCCGGGAAGCAGATTCGAAGAAGACGCGATATCCTCCAGACTTATGTCGTTATCGTCTACTCCAGTGCAGGGGTGGCCGACAAAGGCATGATCGCAGAGGGTCAAAGGATGGGGTTCGTCGCATCCATCTCACGTGGATAAAATAGCTCGTCGTCGGCATTTGATATTAGTCGTTTCTATGCGCATCGCAAAGGCTCTCTTGATAACAGATACCGTGGGATGAGCGACCATGCCGGCTCGTAGAGAGAGAGAGAGAGAGAGAGAAAGATGCAAAGCGTGTTCAACTTTTCGTCTTAGATATTACCATTTAGTTTCAGTGATGTAAGCCATCGTATCCGCCATCGTATCCGTCTCGGCTAACACTTGCATCACAGCGCCGTCGCCCCGCGGGCAGTTGAGGTTGGCTGTGTTGGCTGTGTTGGCTGTGTTGGTGTAAAAGACCGTTTCTCAGAATCCCGGTACAGCGTATCTCCCAGCCGGCAGGGCCACGCTTGACCCCAACCCAGGGTTCGCCCGATAACAAAATCCAATCCAAGCCAAGCCAAGAAAGAAAGAGGGCTCGTGTGCAGTCGGAAAGGTAACATCTAGATATTCTCCGTGCCTCGAACCCCCGCAAACGAGGGACCGACTAGGGCGGTTTTTTCTCGTGCAGACGACATACGGTATTATAATCTCGACTAGGTAAATCTTCAAGGCCTGGTAGGTCCCGGCTTACCTCAGACTCGGCATGGGGGGCTAGAAAGCATCCCTTTCCCACTACCGTACGGCCGGCATATCTCGGGATCAACCGCTGACACGATGATCGCCACTTAAAGGCTCAGCAGGCATTTTCCACGTCACTCGACCAGGGACCCAGAAAGATAAGGGTAGGAAGACATAATACTACGTATGACCCGACGGAAGCGCACTTTGCATGGCTCTAGGTACGTCCCATTGGCTCGCCCGACACTATCGATTCTGGATTCTGGGCATTGTGACCGTTCCATCAGCACTCGGAGGAGCGTCGACGGTCTCATTCAACACGGCAATCGTCAATCCGTAGCAAGAGCAGGAGGAGGCTGGCACTCACCCGGTCTGGCATTGGACCTACGGCTCCGAATCTTGGCACGCGAAAGCTTGTCTCATGACGAGATGATTTTCAAGATAGCGTTTCTGGAGCGCTTTCCTTCCGTTTCTATGCAACGACATAAGGGCCTCTTCGGACCGATTATGTCCCGTGAGAGGCCAGAGACGGACGACATTGCGATGTAGGGATTGCAGATTACGCTGGCATCGCGTGGGTCATGGTAATAACCACTTGAGTATGTATGTACACTACATATCCAAAGTGCTAGTTTGCATATAGTATGCAACTCGGATGCAGTCCCTCGCCGTGAAAAAGCTGGGTCGGATTTTGAAGCGGGTAGGGATCGTCAGTGCGTGTGCTGTAAGGCTGTGTGTGGCTCATGAACCTCCCAGGAGCTCCCTCCTACATGCTTTATTTACACTTGCTCTCTTTACGTTCACAATCTTAGGATATATATCCCACTCGGTTCAGAAGGCTCCGAACTAGTTATTGCCATCTAGTCCTTAGGCTAGATAGCAACTAGGGTACTTCTTTTTTCCCGCTGGGTTGGAGAAATAGTGTACCAGAAACAGCAATCATCATCGTATGGAGGTTGATGCTCGGCATTCAACCGTCGCCCGACTTGGCCAGGCTCCTTGAACGGCACCACAAAACCCGACCACTGACGTATGGGCTCTATAAGGGTATCCCGATGATCACCGCATATCCCGTCTGGATAGATATCCTGCAGTTATCTAGTGAGTGTATTGGCTAATGAGAGTCGTCTGACCCCGGCCTGCTTGCTTCTTTGCCTGACGAGACGCACCGTAAAGGCCGTCCTCCCGTGACCACCGACGGGGCCCAAAGGGAACATACAGAGGAATTCCCGTCGAGAGAGCCCAAACGGCGAAGAACCATTGGGGAGACATAGTTGGTGTAGTTGGTTATCGCAACCTGTAAAAATTCCCGAATGGGGGGGGTTTATGCTCACGACTGAGATCATCAGGACCAGGCCCCCCGGTAGCGGCCGAAGTTGAGGGGAACCTAGGGGCTTGGCATCATTTAAACAAGACCCTGCCATTGCTCCATGCTACCTCCACACAACCGGGCCCGACGGGGGGGGTCGCGAGCGATACACGACACTACTATACTGCACCATGTGCGTAGCCTCGAGCTTGTCTACTTCTACTTGCATTACATATCGGGTAGTGGGCTAGTTGGGATTTGGTGAAGTGTCACCGTGACAAATAACAGCAATGGAGTCGTCGTCGTCCTCTTCCTCCTCCTCATCCTCCTCCTCGTCCTCCTCCTCCTCTAGGTACCTGGGCAAAGGACACCCGCCCGCCCACCGCGCCTGTCGTAGAAGCGGACAGATGGTTTCTGCCCCCGTCGGCTAATTGGCATACATATATCATGTAATGTAGTGTATGCATGTATGATACATGTATGATACATGCATACCTTACACTACATAACTCGGGAGCAAAAAAAAAAAAAAAAGAACAATGTTGTATGTGGGGACCGGACATGATTGGCGATGACAAAGAGGTCTCGTCTCGGCAGAGCTAGATGACGATAGGGGAACGGGCTGCCGGGGGAGCACGCAAATAGTTCGAGATGTTTAAGAGAGAGGCTTTTCCCTCGACGGGGTGACGGCGATGCCTCGGTAGAGCTAGCACCTACCGGCGAGCCAACCCCTTCACCACCATTTATCCCATCCCCGAGTAGTCGAGTTGCTGTAATTCCTCACCCCGTCTGTCCCCTCCCTCCCTCCCTCCCCCCAAAGCGAAGATGAGGTTGCTCGGCCTCCTCCTCGCCGCCGCCGCCGCCGCCGCTCCCTCGGCCCTAGCGGCTCCCCTCGTCGCGACCAAGGGAAAGGCGATCCCCGGGAAATGGATCGTGGTGATGAAGGACGACTACCAGGTGGGGGGTGAGGTGGGCAAGAAAGGAATCACGATCGAGTCGCTGGTCGCCCCTCGGCATACCTATAATCTGGGGCGCTTCAAGGCCTACGCCATGGACGCCTCGGACGAGACGATAAACAAGATCGCCGAGCTGGATGATGTGAGTTTCCCTTTCTCTCTCTTTCTCTTTATCTCTCTATCTCTCTATCTATCTCGAATCTCGGACTAGAGAAGGCTGAACTAGCCTTGGTCAGAAGTGATCGAACGGATGAGGAGGGAGGACCGGACTGGGCTGACACTTCTTTCCCCTTCCTTGCGTTTGTAGGTTGCCTTCATCGAGCCGGACACGATGGTCGAGACGGCGACGACGTCGTCCGAGGCGGACCCGCCCTGGGGCCTCGCGCGGATCTCGAGCCGGACGCCGGACGCGCGCGCGTACGTGTACGACGACAGCGCGGGCGAGGGCACGTACACGTACGTGATCGACTCGGGCGTGCTCGTCGAGCACCCGGAGTTCGGGGGCCGCGCGCGCTGGGGCGCCAGCTTCGTCGCCGGCGACGCGCGCCCGACGACGGACGAGAACGGCCACGGCACCCACGTCGCCGGCATCGCCGGCTCCCGCACCTACGGCGTTGCCAAGAAGACCAACATCGTCGCCGTCAAGGTCCTCAACGCCGCCGGCGCCGGCCCCGTCAGCCAGATCATCGCCGGCATCCAGTGGGTCGTGGACGACGCGAAGTCGAAGAACCGTGAGTTTTTTTTTTGTTTTTTTGTTTTTGGATTTATTCATACTATACCATCATACATTCATTCATTTCCTATATTATATTACCAGCATATTCCCCCTTTTTTTTTTTTATCTATTTATTTTTTTTTTCTTTTACTGACACGGGTATTTCTCATCTACCCCTTAGGCATCAACAAGTCGGTAGCGAACATGTCGCTGGGGTCGATCGCGATCGGGAACTCGAGCATGAGCCTGGCGGCGGGGGCGGCAGTAGAGCAGGGGCTATTCATCGCGGCGGCGGCCGGGAACTCGCAGACGCCGGTGGAGTTCTTCTCGCCGGCGCAGTACCCGACGCTGTGCACGGTGGCGGCGAGCGCGCGGGACGACGCGCGCGCGTACTTCTCCAACTACGGCAACGGCGTCGACCTGTTCGCGCCGGGCGTCGACGTCGTCTCGACGTACAACAACGGCTCCACGGCCACCCTGTCGGGCACGTCCATGGCCGCGCCCCACGTCGCCGGCCTCGCCGCCTACCTGCTCGCCCTCGAGGGCGACCGCGACCCCGTGGCGCTGTGCGAGCGCATGCAGGACCTCGCGACCAAGGACGTCGTCTCCGACGCCATGTCCCCGAATAACATGGTCGCCTTCAACGGCGCCCCCCAGGACGACGGGAACAAGCTGCTGGCGTTGCTGAATGGGGTCTTACAGAAGCTCGACAAAGGCAGGCAATAGAGAGAGAGGGAGGGAAAGAGAAAGGGGCAGGCGAGAGGGGATCTGGCTGGCGCAGGGCTCGTTCCCGTCATCATTAATTTTTCCGCGGTGAGGCGTGGCGAAAACTAAATCCCTTTCTTCCTAGGGGTTCGGAGTTTTTTATATATATGTCACCAATCGGATAAAGCGTAATACGTGGTTTTATAATATAAAAAAAAATACATATCTTGTATTTCCAAGCGAGAGAGAACTCTAGACTTGGGGAGGAGGGGAGGAAGGGGGGGATTTGTTGAATAAATCTTATCGATCCAGGGTAACTAAGGCGGAGGGAGAGGAGGGCTTTCGTCCCTTCTATCATGGTTTCTTCGCTTGGTGTTCGCCCTCGGGCACCATCATCCCGTGCATGCCCCGATACGGCGACGGCTTGGCGGGCTTCCACCCGATCCTCTGCAGAAGGGTCTCGTCCTGGAGGCGGAACACCTCGACCTTCAGGGGCCGACAGCACTTCGCCATCTCCTTCTCGCTCGCGGCGCCGAATCCCCAGAGTGACAGATCACCCCCTGGGCATGTACCTGGATGAAAGTGACGGGGGGGGAGGGAACGCCGGTCAGCTTTTTGTCTAGTCCCGATAGTAGTGACATGGTAGCTATGTATAGGAGACTATTTTCGCTAGCATCTACATAGTATGCACTCTAAGTTCCAGCCCCGGCGTTGGGGCTATAGTTAGATAGATAGGCCAGGGGGTCTGGCGTGGGAATGGGCAGGAGTGGATATTACCTAAGACAATAAAAATAAGACGAAACAAAGCAAGCAAACAAACAAACAAATAGAACAAGCAGAGCATGGTATTCCAAGAAAGGATGATAATGTAATCTTAGAATGAATATGTAATAACTAGGTAAGTGCAGGGGAAGGGGGCGGGGAGGGCCAGGGAGAGGGCGAGAGAGAGACATATTAAACTTACTAAGGGCCATAAGCACGTCCTGCTCAGCTAGGAACTCTATGTAATCCCCCGCGCTAGCCGGGCAAGGGTTCATGAAGTAGCGGCCCTCGTGGTCGAGCCCGGTGACCTGGAACAGGTTGATGACATCGTGGACGTCGTGCTCGGCGAGGCCGTAGGGCAGCACGGCACGCGCGAGGTTCGACCGGCAGTGGAAGTCATAATATCTCGCGCCCCCCGCACCACCATCGCCATCGCCATCGCCATCGCCGTTGCCGTTGTCGTTGTCGTCCTCGCCGCCACCCGTCAGCACGGCGCCGATGTACGGGTCGCACCCGGTGCCGAGGAGGTCGTGGACGCGCCCGCCGTGCTCGTCCACGCCGTACCACGCCAGCGTGTCCGACAGGATCGTCGCCAGCGGCCGCATGTACGGCGCCACCGACCACAGCCGGTCCCCCACCGACACGTGCGACGCGTGCAGCTGCTTCGTCCGCGACGCCCAGAACCGCTCCCGCGGGTTGTGCGCGTTCCAGATGTTGAGGTCGCCTATTTTTGGGGGTTTTTTTTTCCTTTTCCCCCCTTTCGTGTTAGCCAAAAAATCCATATATATATATATATTTTTTCGCCACTTCGATCGTGGTTACGCATGAACTTGTACAGGGCCCGGGGGATAGGGATAGGGACAGAGAGAGGGAGAGGGAGAGGGTGGATGTTAAGACATACCAACTTGCGGCCCCTCGGGGGTGCTGATGCGGATAATGGACCCGCCCGCCGCTTTCCACGCTCGCCCGGATCGGATGGGGATCACGAAGTCGTCGTTCTTCAATCGCGGGGCATCTCGGATCTGCGCGTACTGGCGTTCGTCGACGGTCAGGGGCGATCCTGCCGTAGGCAGGTAGGCGGGCTTCGGCTTGGGGATGGGCTTTCGAGCCTGGCGGCGGGCGTCGGCCCCTTCAGGGGTTAAGGACATCGCGACACGTCCTCGGGGGGGTTAAGACTGCTCAAGTATATATATATAGTTATATATATAGTTCAGGTCTTAATACTCCGATTCGTCTCTCTCGACGCGGTGGTAATGGTGTCACGCTATTCGTTAATTCCTCGGACGCCGTTGCATACTACGTTAGTAGTAGATGCCTTTCTTCACACCTCTGCTTCCCCTCAAGCGACCATGGGTGGATATGCACAGCCTAGCGAGGAGGGCATATATATGTCACGATGTGGGCGTTCCAAGGCGGTGCGGGGAAATGGTCACGACAATAATCAATAATAGGATATCAGACTACGACCATTTCCCGGTGATAATAATATTAGATAATAATATTAGCCTAGGTTATGCGAAGTAGGTATCAGATGGAAGGAGGACTGAATAACATGAATACGTAGAGTAGGCAGTTCGAAATATTCTTCGATAAATAAACAAACCCCAGATTCGCCACTATATCAACATTCAGACCAACCATGGCATGTGCACAATCAATTAATCAATCAATCAATCAATACCCCATCTTTGTCGCTTGATCATCAAGCGCTACTGGCAAACATGGCCGATAACGGCAGGCATCCTTCACTAACCAAATACTCCACATCACCAAATATCCCATGCTGTGGATAATATAAATAGTTTTATTTCTTCTCTTCTGACTTTATACTCTATAACTAACGGATTTAGTAACGAGTAGTTACTTTACATACTTATTACATATTTATTCTTCCCCTATTATGACGTCGTCCTTCCTTCGTCATCATGGCTTATTGTACTGTAACTTACAGTCTGTATAAGTGATTGGTCTAGATTGGTTAAAAGCGTATAGCTACCTATGAGACTGTGATGCCATGCAGCTCTATGCGTTTGAATGACACCATACACCATGCACATACATATGCAACCCCTGTACCGAGCGCCACCAAACCCCCGGAACAAAACAGATTTCTACCAATCCAACCCAGTCCAACCCAATCCAACCCAATTCAACCCAATCCAACGCCGTTCCTCCATTCTTAGGTTCCCTTACTCGATGCAGCCAAGTATATATTTTCCCATCATAAAACGAGCTCGATTATGCCATCCTCAGACATGTGTTGTGCCACCCCATATCGCTTCGCGTATAAGCTAGTAAAGGCGAGCGCTGTATTAGCGAAAAACTGCATTCTAAGATGAAAGAGGGGTAGGGTTGGGGAGGGAGGGGGGAAGGGGGGTGAGGAGGAAAGAGTTCGGGGAAAATCGTTCGCCTTACCTCCACTCGAGGTTGCCGGTGTTGACCGTCCGCATCAGGTCGATGACCTGCGCTATCGCATCGAGCTCGTCGGCGTCGAACGCCCCGCTCGACGACAGGACCTCGGCCGCCGTGCGGTCGAAGAGAGCGACCAGCTGCCTGGTGTGGTCCAGCGACATCTCCACCGCGACGTCCAGGTCGTGGTGCTGGTCGAAGAGGATCGCGACCGAATTCAGGACACTCTGCGCTTTCTAGAGACCCCGAGTCAGAATGTACATTCTTCTCTCGTGTTCCGGGGGGGAGGGAGAGGGTATATATTTCCTTACCATCTCCTTTTTCAAGGAAAGCAGGTCGTTTATGCTGTTCCGTGTTAGAAGACTAATCCGGCGTAGTAGAGTAGTTAAGAGGAGATATTGGGGGTTGCATCTCATACATGGAGTTGATCACGACCGCGGTGACCCAGAGCGTGCTATACGCCTTGGACTGCACGAAACTGGGCGGGAGCTGTACTTGGAGTGCATACCTGCGAATGACGACGTCAGTCAGCATCATGTATGTTGTTACGATGACCTGGGTTGCAGCGGCCATCTGCACCTACTCAGAGAGACCCAACAACGTCCCCATTCCGCTCGTCAGGATCCTGACCTCCCAGTACTCCTGCAGGCTTGGGATGGCGCTGCTCCGCTCGGCCTCAGCCTCCAGTCTCGTGGCGTCGATATACTGGTCGAAATGGCCGAGTAGAATCAGCCGCTGGTCTGCCCGCCCCTCTGATGTCAATAATTCGCTCCCCGAAACTCGCATGCTGTGTGTGTGTGTGTGTGTGTGTGTGTGTGTGTGTGTGTATATGTGTGCGCGTGGTAACATGGCGGAATGTAACGTACCTCGGTTATAGAACGTGCGGGCTTCGGCCGCGATCGGCTGGAAGCTCTGAATCAGGGGGTTCGCCGTCGCCGCCGCCGCCGTGGCCTCGCTGGCGGCGCCGAGGCCCAGCGCCGCGCGGATGAAGTCCTTCGTCAGCACCCGCAGACTCTCCGCCGCCGCCGCGTCATCTGCTAGCCTCTCGATCGCGTCGTCCCACAACCCAAACCATATCACCAGGTCCGTCATGACGCGGTACGAGTTCGCTGGTGCCGTGGGCCACCACCTGTGATATGATCAGTTACCCATGGTTCCGAATATGTAGGTCCCTGTATCCGCTTCATACCTGGCAGCGAGGAGGGCAGGGTCTGCATCAGCTATAGCCTTGCGGCCTTTTCTACTTGCGAGCCTACGGCGAGGTTAGTTCTGTATCTATGATGACGTCTGTCTCTGCCCTTTCCCTGACATACGATTCAACCCGTCTCTCAACGGCACTTTTCACAGCTACGTAGTCTTCGTGCTGTTGGCATGGCCAATGTGACATGATGGGCCTCATATCTGGTATAACGAGGGTCTGGCCCGAGAGTTTATGGGCCAGGAGTGCTCTTTGGTTGGATGCATGCATTGTGAGGATATAGGGAGTCAAGTAAAGGTGAAGCTGAAGGTATCAATGACGAAGTTATTGCTCAGAGATCTGTGACTGGCAGTTGTGAGTTGATGGCGATGGAGACGAAGACTACACCACGGCATCGACGACTTATATATAAAGATTTAGAAGTCGGTTTCAGCGACCTCGACTTACACGCTTACTTACTCATAGTCAAAGCTGTACAGAGCCTCCATATGCTTGTGGGCGCAGCATTCGCCACAATACCACAAACCATTCTCTATGTACGTCGTTCTGTATTCTACATGGACGGACGGTGTCGGAGGCGCCGGGTTATCACACTAGCGCCGGGCCACCGCATGGCGACTGGTATATGCGCATGAGAATTCAGAGTATGCATCGCTGAACTCGTACGCCCCGCATCCTGATCTTGACCCCGGCTGCCTCATGCGAGAGCCACTAGGCGGTGTCTCCTCGGGAGGGCTCTCAGTATTCAGCTAGCGTCGTGAGATGTTAGAGAAGAAGTTTTATATATTACGTGCCTGATTGGCGGGATTCGTCCATATAGAAACTAACAACCTATCAACTCCGTCCACCATACGTCCACACGTGCTCCACGCTTATCATTTTCAGCTCGCCAGGTTGTAGCTCTAGTCTTAAAAAACGGAGACATGCAGCTGGGAGACATTCCGCAATACACTATCGATGCACTTCCCATCACGCCAATACGGTAGTCCCGAGCGCTACGTTGGCTCACTTGTCACTATGCCACTATGGCTGTGCTTTGGGGCCTGATGGTTTGGTATCATGATTATACGTTGTATCTGCGTCACGGCTTCTTGAGCCTCAATTACCGGTAAAGAGATGATTCCTATAGCATGTACGGTGACCTCCGCCGGTTCTCATTTGTCATCCGTACCATATCTTTTCCCAACAGCTTCACCGGTCGTTCAATGCAAGACCCCCTAGTCATCATAAACGTAATTTTTATAGATGGCTTGGGGTGAATGGTATAATATGAAACACCTTAGTCTTCCTCGCCCGGTGAACGGCATTTTAAGACGACTGTAAGCCAGTCACAGGATAGCACAGGAAGTCCTGCCTGTTTCCAGCGTCGATCCTGGGGCGAAAGAGGGAAATGTGGCTGCCAGGTGATCCTGGCCCACGTGTGGCCGCGATTGTGAGAAGTTAGGCTTTGAGCCTCGGGTAATATTGTTCGTATGTAAGCAACGTTGCGGTACTTACTCTTAGCGGAGTTGACTAACGCAACAACGTCCCGCGAAGCAGGCACAGCTATTGGCCCGGTATTAGACAAATGTCCTGCAGGCTGGCTCGGCCCAGCTCGCTGTCGTAGAAGGCAATCGGGCCGCCACGAGCGAGATACGCAATCCTCGAGCTCTGTACCCAACGACTGCAGGTAGGTATACCAATAATGCTTATTAGATCATCGTGATTACGATCCTCGTTTTCACCGCCGAGCTCCTCTAGTTATCCACGAAGAGAGCGAGAAGCGCCGCTACCAGGTTTTTTTGACATTGCAGACGTCCTTTTGAAATCGTCCGTCATAATAACGACATAGCGGCTGAAGTCTGGTGGGTTCTTGATATGGTCTACTGTGTCGATACCGCGAGGGTCAAGGCGGGGAAGGGCCATAACTGCCTTTATTGATGCGGCCAAGGGCACTTAGCTTCATGTCCGGCCACTCTCGTGGTAATCCGGAGGTTGGCGTGCCCGAATTGTGCCGTGATCTACCACATCTTAGGTGCTTTTTGAATATCGGCGTTGTGAGTGCGAGATATTTACCGCTCCTCAAAATCCTTGATCAACTTCAAAATACTGAATTTTTGTCACTTGTTCATTGAGACGTAAACAAAAAACGAGTAGATGAACTATAACATCGACTTGAAAATTGATTGCAAGCCTCCTGATATCTTGAAAACCAACGAATTCTATCTTGTAACTGTTTTTGGGGTCTTAAAGCAGTCCTTCCACCGGGGTTGCGATTCGGAACTCTTTGCAACTTATTGCTTATTCAAAGCGTTTTGCCCTCTTGGTATCACATTAAGAATAAATAAAAAAGTCTCATGCCCCTTTGACCCTTTGACAGCGTATCTGACTCTTCAAAGACCATACTAGCTATGTTTCTAAACGGTTGGCATCACGTATCCCTCGCTTAAGTGTGGTATCGCAAGAACCCAGCCCAAACTCCCCTTAGTGCGGGTTTGGCAAATAGGCTAACCAGCACTGGGGGGCTCTCTCCCCCACCAGTGACAACGATGCTGTTCATTTCTGCATCCCATCCGACAGGGGTCTACCATCAGCTTGCCTAGCTAGATGCCATCTACAAGCTATGATTTGCGCCAGCCTGATAGATTTTCGGTTCCAGCATGATTGTTTGACGCCGGCTGCCTCATGGCTCGTCGTAAGCTTTCTAAGGAAGAAGAGCTAAACGTCCGCCACAACAACATGTTCGCTGCTGTGTTAGCAAAAACATCATGCCTGCCTTGTTGTTTGCTGATGTGAGGTCTTCCATGGTATTTCCACACCTAGAGCATCGCCTCCAAGAAACCTGTGCCTGCTTACTGATTTCAACGCGTCTGAACATGTCCACCTTTGTACCTCTTTTTCGTCGATTTGCTAGGGCCTCGGGAGTGTCGACGATCTCGAGGAGATGATAATCCGCAAAATACAGCTTTGCGATATCCACATTCGCACGAAAATTCGTGAGGTCCTGGCGGAAGAGTTTCGTTATTACAGCCAAGAAAGATGGAGGTAGTGCAAGCACCAAGAGCATGTTCAGCTCACAGTGCTGACGGGCTTCCTTAACGCGATCCAGTTTGGGAGCATTGGGGGTTTGGTTCGGCGGCGGCGGGTTTTTTGCCACTTTCTGAGCTTCCAGTGGGCTGAGGGACGTCGCATATGCCGACCGTATATCTCCGGCGAGAACCGCGATGAATTTATCAAATTCGTCAGCCTTCACGAGTGCCGACGAAGTGTACCGGTGAACTTTTCGGTAGGCAGCATATAGAGCTATATGGCGTGAACCAACCCCGTCTGGTATCTTGGGTTGGCCCGAATACCAGGCCAGTGCGCGAGTCGCGTAGTTATCAAGAAGATTAATACGACGGCAGATCGCGGATATGAGGTTACGTGTAGAGGAGCAAAGTATGAGATGCAGCGCAATTTCATTCTTCGCGTGAAGATACCGAGTCATGTTTACTAGTTGCTGAGATTGATTGGTCTGGGTCTGGGTTAGGAAACCCATGAATTTCGTATCATCGAGAAGAGTGAAGAGCCCATTGCAAAGCCAGCTTAAAAAGTCGATTGACCATCGGGCGCAACCAGCTAAAGCATATACCACCTCTAAGAATATTGGGTTAGATATTATCAAAAACCTAAATAAGTGATAATGCGATGCAAAGGACTTACCAGGCTCGTCAAAGGGGCTTGAGTTTGCCCTCACAGAGCTTGGGGCGCTGTTTGCGAGGCTCACAATAATGACGGTATGGCGAATGCTTAGAGCCAGTGAAGATAATTTCCCCCTGAAGTGGCGTTCGTGAAATTCCCCGTTCCAGCCAAGATGGTTGAATATACTAAAACAAAACTGTAAATGGTGGTTTCTTATGAGGTGATCATGAGGTTGATCTTCTGAGTAATCGACACTTATTCGCATTACCTGCACTAGGTCTGTCACCCACTTAATGGCGAATTCTACGAGTCACATTTGTCAGTATTACTCATAGAGATGGATGAACTTAGGGTAAAACCTACGGTCTTGGCGGGGGAATTTTTTGGCCACGGCAAGAATGTCATCAATATTGTTGTTGTTATTTGTAGCAGCAGCGGCGGTTGACATGGCACAGCAAGCAATGACGGCGCTGAGGTTGTCTATACACACATGTTAGGTCTTACTTAATATACGATAACGGAGGCTAAGGACCGGGGACCGCTGACCGTTGGTGATCGTTGAGGTTTCCACTAATGTGTATTCGGGATTATGCCATTTAATTTGCCAATCTTCGTACATCTGCACGAGGGAATAGTTGAAGGGGGAAAATGCCATTTGCAAGCCTACGAAAGCGATGTTAGTTGAGCAGCTATTTCGTAACCTGCACACTCACAAGAAGGTCCTCCGCTCTGATTAAAGCCCGCTTCCAGGATAGAGTGCATGCGACTGAGATTCGCCTCTCGGTAAAGCTCATGCATCGTAAACCTGTCTCGGTATTCGACAGTGCCATCGTTGTAATAGAACAGTAGAACCTTTCCGAATGATAGCACGTTGACGCCTAGAACGATTTTATTCACAACAATGGAGTCGAGCTTTTTCAGCCTTGCCGTGGCCTATCCCACAAGTAAGCGCGTATTCAGCTGAACGTAATTAGTTAAATCATACCGGAGGTGCAGAGCCGACACTATTCCTTCTCGTGCCAAGGCGCTCAAAGGCAGGGTGCACTGCCTGTTTTTGGTCTGCGAGAAGCTCCCACCTGTCAATAATACTTTGTACCTCCTGGTTGTAGGGTGAATTTGGTTCCGGTATGAACGACCGCACCGTAATGACGACAATGGGCGACCATTGCTTCGATTGGATGTCAAAATGGGCTGGGAGCATTTCTATATGGGAGATTTTCGACATGGATGCGTCCAAAGGTGACTCGCACATCCCTGTTTGGAACCAACTCGTCACAGCGACATGCCTTTTTCCAAGAGACGGAGTGAGAGTATACCCCCCCAGGGGCGGATTCTGCGGATTCTCGATTTTGGGCTGGTTGAAAGCGATGGCTACTTGAACGACTCTGAGTTGCTTGGAGGTTGTGGCCATAGCAATGTATATAGTTTTAGCTATTCTTTGGGTATTAGAAGGCTAACCGGCATTGGTGAGGGATAGGGTGAAGCATTCTCACTTTTATCGGAACATGCAGCTGCATGTGTAATGAGATCATCGGCAGAGGTAGCGCTTTCTAGCTCGAGGGTTGTCTCTTCAGGCTTGTTGTTATTCTGGCTCCAAAACATCTTGAGGAGGCCGTTGGTAGTCACGCAAATGAACGCGGACTTTCCTGGATTGGGATGGCTTGGTCCCATGGCGGGTACTCCAGAATTTTCGAAAGTATAATCCGTCCCTTTTGCGCCCTTGATGGCGGGGGAATATGTCGGGTGGAACTGAGAAGTTGATTAGAGCCAAATTTGTTAGGGATCGAGTAGGGGGAGCCGAACTCTCGAATTTGCTGGAAGTTGGTTCAGCCAATACGTCCCAACGATTGTGTGCAAATCGTCAACAGCATCTCCTTCCCAGGGGCGGGAGACGAGCGGGCGATTCAAGTCGGAATTGAAGTTCAAGAGGAGAACTCGGCCAACAGCATCGATGACGGCAAGTTCAGAGTTGGCTGGACCCCATGACAGGTGAACGATAGGGCCGCCATTCAGATTCTGCCAGGGTGCGATATTCTTGGGCTCGCTGAGTTCCCAGGTGGCATCACTCGGATTAGCCCGCAAGTATCTGAGCTCCAAGGATTGGCCATCTGGTGTGATAGAAGCAATAGTGCCTCCCTTGGACCAGGCTAGACCTCTGGCGAGTGGTTAGATGGTACCAGATTGGAGACATTGAAGCCTAGGAGACGTGGAGCAGGAGCAGCTAACTTACTGGCAGCACCCACGGCCACGCAACTCATCGAGCCTGCGTCGAAGGCGCCTACTCGGTAGGCGCGAAGGGAGGGAAAGGGCGTCTGTATCCCCGAAGAGATCGTCGACGCCGTTTAAATCGACTGGCATAGGTGGTTGGTCCATTCCTGACATAGCGCTATCTAAGAGCAAAGGCATGCTAGCGTCCGTCATCCGGGCGGGCTGTGATGTATTCCAGGGTTGGCACAGATGAAGAGGGACAAAAAAAAAGAAAAAAAAAAGGGACGAAATGAGGAACAGGAGGAGGAGAATGAGCTGGAGGATGAGTAGGAGGAGGAGGGAGAGGGCAAAGTCGAGAGGGGACCTTAAACTAAGCACACACGGGTTGGCTGAAAAGAGCCATGCTGCCGAAGAAATAGGACTTAGTGAAGCATCGGAGAGAGACGTTCACTCTGCTATCGCATCCCGTTGTTTGGTCAGCTGGGACAGGTGGTACAGGATACCTATGTGGTGGGCTGATGAGAAACAGTACCTAAGTAGCAAGGCAGATGAAACAATGTAGTAGGCAGTACATACCAGAAAGTGGTCGCGCCACCTTGTACGGCTCGTAGTACCTTGAGCAGGTGTAAAGGGATAGTTATGATGATATTATCTATCTGCGAGTTAGTTGAGTCAAATTGGTGTACTTCAGCATTCTGGTATGTCGAGCCTGGCCTGCTAACAAACCCAACTAACCTGATATGGTTAGGCTTACCGGCTCTTTCATCCCCCATAACTAAGTACGTAGTACAGCCCCATACTGAATGCATGTTATCATGGCAAGAGACAAGAACGAACCCTGTACCCTGTCCCACTAAGAGCCCTAAGCAACCGCTAAGCAACGAGATACATATACATACAAGTATATTTATTTATGTATGGTATATCTCTCTTTGAAGGGGAATGATATATCTGCGATGATTCGACTGCTGATTCTACTCTCAGCTAGAGGCGGATGCTGAACTATAAAAACCCGAGGCCAGGGGAGCACCTAGAGCTACCTACCTACCTACCTATACTTAAGTAGATAGTGGTATCATGCCTCACAGCCTACAGGCATGGCACTGCACTTATCCGCAGGCCATATTATAAAGCCCATTGGGGAAAAAAAGGAAGACAAACCCGTTGATAAAAGATTCTCTAGCATACTCACTAGACAATAAATACTGCAGTGTAGTATGCACTGCGATCAACCTCCACACATCCCTATCCTGCATCATACCCAGGTACCTCCTAATAAACTCTTGTGCTGTGGTTGCGAGTGTGGTACTTGTATGTGCTGTTAGTTGTTATACCATTCGCAGGTACCTAGGTAGGTACTGGGTAGGTGAGTCTGGTACCAGTCGGATTTTCTCCACAATTACCAACCTGAGCTAGGCTAACCAAGGCAGGCAATGTTATGATGTGTGTGTAGTGCACCATCCTACTAAGGTTGTTTATTGAGACAGACAAACATTGCGGCGGTTGTTGGTGATCAAAGTTATTCCACCAGCTGGCCGGCATTATTCCTAGCAGTTCCTACTAGGCCGGCCCCCCCGCCTCCCCGACTTTTTTTTTCCTTTTCCACAACACATTCACGTGGTGTAGTGTATGCAAGGCGCAACTGGAACCAATCAACCTTCTACTCTGCTCCTCAGGCATACCGAAACGAGAGCCGCACTCGCCTGCTTCTCCTCCCGTTTCCCGTTTCCCGTCTCCTGTCTCCCTTCCCTCGTTGAAGCACAGCACGGCCGTTCGTTTAACGTTGTGTTGACTTTGCTTATTCGCCGCCCGTGCCATCCCGATCTCGTGTTGTTAATTCCCCCTGTCAAAGTTGCATACATAGCATACCATACCAATACATACCTACATACATACCTACATACATACATACATACATACATACATACATACGTGCATATACATACACACATATTACATTACCTGCTCATTTACATACATACCTTTCCTACCCTACCCACCTACTTGTACTTGTATTCACTTACTCACTCACTCACCCACTGACTTGCTTGCTTATCTTCTGGCTTGCGGCTAAAGTACCTGCTTAACCGACCACTCCCGCCATGGTGTAGAGCATATACACAGGCCGTTTCGAGTACTTGCCGACGAATAGCCGCAGACGCGGAACAAGCCTGTGCTTGTGCTGTCTGACGACAAACCTACGATCAAGTCGCTCGCTTCTTGACCGCCGCTGCCGTATACGACGTGCTCCTGCGACCTTTCCTCCTCCTCCTCAAGTTCCTCCTTCGTAGCCTTACCTCCCCATCTACGTACCTTGGCGCTTCTACCAGATGATTATATATATCTCAACACCTTGAGGCCTTCCTTCCACCTCACACCCTCCACACCCTCCTCACCCTCCTCACCCTCCTCACCCTCCTCACCCTCCTCGCCTTCCTCGCCCTCTTTCACTCTTCCTTCACCTTCCGACGGCTTAATTCTTTCGCCTTCTCGCCTTCTCACCCTCCCGCTTTTCAATTGCTGGCTGCGCTGTTGGTCGGGATAGGTCCCTTCTCCCCCCCCGAACCACTTTCAGCACACAATGGATACATCTTCATTGTCTTCGGCACCCGGCCTCTCTGAACCCCCAGCAACCAACCCCCCCTCCTCTCCGTTATCCGTTCTCACCAGATCACCGACCGTCTCACCGCGCGCGTCCATGCCGTACCGATCTTGTCGCCTTCCCTCCCCGCCCCCCCTCCACCATATATTCCTCGGGCAGCGCATCGCCCATGAAGTCCTCTGACCCCGTGGAACTCGAGATCCTCGTCAATCCTGATGGCGCCCCTCCGCCCAAGCGCCGTCGGGTCGAAAGTAAGCCGAGGGTCACTGAATACTTGGACCTGAGCGCTGCCGCCTCCGAACAGAGTGGGAAGGACACTGAGTTGCTGGCACAGCTGACGGACGCTCTGCGCAAGAAGAAAAAGATTGTTGTCATCGCGGGCGCTGGCATCTCGGTATCGGCGGGCAGTATGTACATTCTCAGAGTTGTGCATATACTTACTCTACACTCCGTCGCCGAGAAAATAAGCTGACATAACCCTCTAGTTCCCGACTTCCGCTCATCCTCGGGCCTCTTTGCCACCTTACCGAAAGAACACGGCCTCAAGGGCTCGGGCAAGCACCTTTTCGACGCGTCCGTCTACAAGCACGACTCGACAACCTCGCATTTCCACACCATGGTGCGTGACTTGTCCCAACTCGTTAAGGATGCGAAACCTACGCCATTCCACCACTTCCTAGCCTCTCTAGCGAAAGAGGGTCGTCTGTTGCGACTCTACACCCAGAACGTCGATGGACTCGAGACTTCCATGGAACCTCTTAGCACTGTCGTCCCTCTGCATCCCAAGGGGCCCTGGCCTAAGACCATACAGCTACATGGCGGTCTTGAGAAGATGGTATGCTCCAAGTGCAACGAGATCAGCCAGTTTGATGCATCCCTTTTTGAAGGGCCCCAGGCCCCGCTTTGTAAAGGGTGTGAGGAGACAGATAACGTGCGCACATCTCACGCCGGCAAGCGAAGCCACGGCATCGGGAGACTTCGGCCGAGAATGGTGTTATATAATGAGTACAATCCTGACGAGGAGGCCATTGCCAACGTTTTCCGCGCCGATCTACGGACTCGACCCGATGCTGTCATCGTTGTTGGTACAAGCATGAAAATCCCCGGTGTACGGAATATGGTGAAGGATATATGCAAAGTGACCAGAGAACGCCGGGCCGGAATGACCGCATGGATCAATCTCGACTCTGAACCCAGCGGCACAGACCTCAAGAACTGCTGGGATTTGGTCGTCCGCGGCAAATGTGACGATGTCGCTTCGCTAGTTCACCTACCTCGTTTTGACGAAAGCATTGAGCAAGGAGCGGAGACTCTGGTCGACAACGCCAAGTACGAGAATGACGTTCGCGGTGTGAAACTGGAGGTAGAGATTCGGAGTAGTCTTCCTCAAGATCCGGCCACCGCCGATAAAGCAACGCCCGAAATATCACCCATCGAAGCCAAACAGCCGCCATGTCTTGGACGTGTCCAAGGTATCCCAACTCCATCTGCGAGCCCTAGAATACGGACAGCTCTCCCAACCAAGCCAGCATCAAAACCAAGCCAAACTAAACTCACCTTCTCCTCAGACGCTGACCAAGCCGCTTCTGTGCCAACGTCGAGACCTTCAAAGAGAACGGCTCAACGGAAAGCTAAACCAACCAAAAAGTCTGTACCGAAGCCCAAGGCAACCATTAATACAACCTTTAAAGCTACTAAGTCGAACGTGGCGGCTCCTTTGAAGCTTCCAGTCAAACGTGAGCTTGATACTGAGCCCACTCCCCTTGACAATGCCCGGAGTATTCTATTAGCCGATTTTTCTCTTAGGCCGAGAGGCAACAAGAACACCACCGAGACTTCGGAAAAGAGTCTTCGCTCCCAAGCGCAACAGCCAAACCCCAATAGTTTGCGCCCATGTACCCCTGAACACCAAATGCAGTCCTCCCAATCACAGGATACCGTCTCCCCCCCATCTAAGCCTCGGGGAATGGGAACACTAATCGACTAAATCCTCGCCCTCGGTGCCCTGGGGCTACTACGTCGTATTGGCTTTATTGGTACGGTTTAGGTGACTTAAAAGAGCTGGTCCTGGTATCCCGTACAAAGGGGTCATAATTATGGACGGCAGCCTCTGTATCAATCACCTGTATTTAACTCAGATTCCGTACAGTGGGGACAGCGCGGAAGGCTTAAACACTCCGAAGCTACAGGGAAATGCCTCACCCAGGGATATTCGGGAGAGGATCGAGGTACAAGGCGTATCTTATAATGTAATAACCCCGGGAGCCTTTGATTTATATATACCATTAGTCTCATGGCCTTGGTGGAAATAAAACGCGGCGCGAAAGCCTGGATAGCTAAGCACACGGCTTTTTTTTTAGAAGAAAGGGCGAAGAGAGCAGGATACTGCTCGCCGGTCCATGTAATAGACGGGGAGTTGCCAAGATGCGCCCTCAAGAGACTATTTCACTGTTCTTCAGCATAAGCATTTGGGCACTTCAGATAGAAATAGAGGTAGATAAAAATATCACCGCGCCCATGGCCACGGTTGATGATAATCCATCACGTGATATGGTAGTCCAGCAGCGATATTACAGATGGTAAGTCTAGGCCTGTTACCGAAACTACAAATCGGATTGAAGAAGCGGCTCAACTTAGCAGATATATATACATATCTCTCTAATATGCCAATCCAGCCGCTGAGATCGGCGAATCACGTACTTTTCGGGAAAAGACCTACTTGCTTAAGTACTAAACACATACATGTACGAAGAGAAGAAATGATTTAATTATATGATTCTACACAATTATGTCATCAACTACGGTCAAAGCGGACTAGTAGAGCAAAGGAGCCAGCCAGCCAACCGGCATTAGCAGCATCAACAAGAGGCGCTACCCTCCGCTTGAAGAGGTATATACACCCTCCTACTTGAGTCGCCAACCAACCCTTTATCGAGTACCGCGTCACGATTTCCTAGGCTTGAACTAAAAAGTCCTAAACGAGCATATTAATAAAGCGTTTGCCAGCGCCTATCTACCATGCAGCCATGGCCGTCTTTGTGCATCATACCATTGATCATCACAAGATGCGCTCCTTTCCGCGTCTCGGCATAAGGCCTCCTTTGGGATGCTTGGAATAGTTAATCCATATGTATAAAACAAATCGCTGATAACATCAAAGTTCTCTTTGCATACCCGCAATTCTTCCCGCTCCTCGATACTCGGGGGGCGGCGGTTGCTATAAACAGAGCCGAAATGCTGAAGCACCCGGCCGTATGAACTCCAATCGGCCTATAACACAGAATGCTTTTTACTGGGTATGATGAACGATCCGAGACCATCGAGACACCTCGCAGTCTATGATGCCGCGCCGTAACGCCGTCCCATGCAATAAAATAAAAAGAGGGCTACGGGAGCACTCAAGGTGGAGCGTATACAGTAGGATCACGAAGGGCCTGGCTTTGATGATTGCCCATGGGAAAGTCCACCATTAGGTACGGTAGAGCCTGAATTCTTCGCCTTCGAACTGTCTCCGTTTTTGCCTTCCTCGGCTTGTTGTTTCAATTGTTGGTACAAGGCGGCCAGCCGCGGGCCAGTCATGCCGCCTGATGATGTTGACTTCTCCGGTGTGGACTTACGCGAGGGTGATTTTTCCCTCCCTTTGTCCGATTTGCTAGAGGGCTTTTCAGAAGCAGGTATTCTCTTAGAAATGAATTTCCTAGCAGAGCATTAGATTAGAGAATGGCGAGGACAGAATGTCAGCTTACCATAGCTTTGGCTTGAGCTCCTCCCACTGCTTTGCGGGCAGACCCGATGTCCTCTTGAGGCCCTCAATAAAATCGCCAATCGCTGTGATTTCAGACTTCAAAACCTTGGCCCTCGTTTTTGCAACGGGGATATTTGCTTTTGTACAGGACTCGACCTTCTCGACATGGATCCAAACCGGTTGCATGAGCGTCCTAATAACGGGAGCATTCCTCTTCTCTTCAGCATCATCCTCTTCGCCATCTTCATTTCGATTAGAATCACTTCGCCGATGTTCATTTGTTTCGCTGCGTCGGTGTTCCTCAAGGCGACGATGCTTGAAATGGCGGCGTTCGTCCATTTCTCCGCTATGCTTCCTCTTGCTATCGGGCCGCAAAACATTTTCGCCAATGCTATTCCGTGAACGGTGGTGGTCATGGTCCCGTTCTCGCTCCCTCTCGCGGTGGGACAGCTTTTTAGGCCCCTGGGGGGCAGGGGAAGCCGAGACAGAACTCCCCTTCTCTGGGCGACGATGTCCATTCATTGCGAGAGCGGCTTTCTTGTTATTGCGATGATGGTTCTCAACAACCTTCTGGGCGTTCGCATCATCCGAGTGGACTGACATGAGAACGGAGAGCAAATATTCGGCACGGCGAACTAAATGAACAGCACCCGGGGCCTTGGCACCCTTGGTATCGGCATGTTCTCGTTCTTGTTTCTTTTCTATGCGATGCTCTTCCAAGAAGAACTTATCTTGCATACCCAACTCTCGATCTTCACGAATCTGGGTCCAAGCACCGAAGCCATAACGATCAATCCCAACAAGAAGCATTGCATCTTCACGAACACCCCATTCGCA
Source organism: Rosellinia necatrix (assembly GCA_021209875.1). NCBI lineage: Eukaryota > Fungi > Ascomycota > Sordariomycetes > Xylariales > Xylariaceae > Rosellinia > Rosellinia necatrix. The sequence goes on along the minus strand of JAGYVD010000001.1, from coordinate 4,053,679 downwards.
GCTATAGTGTGCTGTCTTCGTAGCTTCAACTAGCTGAAAATTCCGAAAGTCAGTCTGTTCTCGAATGATTTTCCGAAGTAATCGCAACTGTGGAGGGCGCTCAAGAATAGTCTCGGCATTAATCTTCTTAACCTCTCCAAAATCAAACATGACGGCCTTGATATCTTTCTTCGTCATCTTCTTGTTCGCTTGACGTTCTTGTGCGCGGATTTCGTCATTGTTTCTTTCCATGGCATCCCGGGCGGTAAAGATCAGCTCATCAAGGACTCGGGTAACAAAATCTCTATCTCGGTCGCTCAAACGTGCGTCACGCAGGAGCTCGTCGGACCGATCCTCCATGAAACCATAGCGCATAAACGCTCTAATGAGATTGCGTTTTTCTTTCTCGTTGAGAGGCCTTCGCGGATCAGAAAGTAAGGCTCTTTGTTCTTCAAGGCGTTCCTGTTTTAATTGTTCTCGTTCTCGCTTCTTCGCTATCCGCTCTGCTCTCTCTGAGTCACCATTTGCCCTAGCATTCTTCAGAGCTGCCCGGCGTGGTGCGCTGGCTTCTAGCTCCCGTGCGAGGTAGTCGTCTGCCTTCTTCTTCTCCTCTTCAGTTTTGATAGCGGCAAGTTCATCTGCTGGTATGATCTGATCCCAATCCAGGGTTAGATCGTCGACTTTGACATCTGTATATTGCATAAAGTTATCCCAGTCAATACCGCCAGTGCTCAGGTTCATTTTATCATCCACCTTGGTTTTCGTGACCTCAGCATTCTCCAGAATAGAGTCAATATCCAGCTGTTCCAATCTCTGTTGGTTACCGGACTGTTCGAACATCTTCTGAGAACGCATCTTCAAGACCCATTGGATATCATCAGCTGATTTTGCCTCGTCCAACCTGAGACCTTTCTGTCTGAACTCTTCCTTGAAAGCCTTCCCATCATCTGTCACACCAGCTTGGATTGCTAGATACTCGAGGAGAAGTTTGTTACGCGCACGTTCAAGTACCTCCTCTTCGATGGTTTCTTTAGAAACGAGGCGATAGACGGTGACCGGTTTCTTCTGTCCAATTCTGTGGGCTCGCGCCATTGCCTGAAGATCGGCTTGTGGATTCCAATCAGAATCAAATATGATGACTGTGTCCGCGGTCATTAGGTTGATACCTAATCCACCAGCCCGGGTTGAAAGAAGAAAACAGAAGTCTTGACTATCCTCAGCATTGAAGTGGTTGATTGCCAAACGTCTAGGGCCAGCTCCAATAGTCCCATCGAGCCGCTGGAATTGATAGCCACGAAGACGGAGATAGTCACCCAGAATATCTAATACCCTGACCATCTGACTGAAAATCAAAACACGGTGATTATCCTTCTTCAGCTTAGCCAACAGCTGGTCGAGAAGCATCATCTTACCACTGCTTGCGATAAGGCCTTTGAGCAAGTCCTCACGGCGTGTGCTGCCAGCTAGGACTTTCTCTTCCGCGCCCGGGAACATGTACGGATGATTACTGACTTTCTTGAGCTCCATCACAATATTTAGCAAAGACGATTTCTGGCCTGTGTTGTGTTCGTTCAGTGCTGCATAATTTCTCGTAAGGATGTTCTTATAGTACTCGAGTTGAACATCAGATAGTTCAACTCGAATAATTTTTTCCGTCTTCGGTGGAAGGTCAGACTCAACGGTCTCTTTGGTCCGTCGCAGGATGTAGGGAGCAATCGCGGCGTGGAGGTCCTGAAGCTTTGTTTGGGCATCCGCAGCGGCCAGGGTATCCAAGTCCTCGTCAATGCGCACTTTTCCGGGGTTGAGAAAATCAAGAAGTGAAGATAATTCAGCAAGATTATTCTGTATCGGAGTGCCTGTGATCAAGACCCGAGCTGGAGCACCGAAGCTCATCAGCTCTGCATACAGCTTAGCTTCCTTATTCTTAAGCCGATGAGCCTCATCAACAGCAAGCGCCTGCCATTTAATGGTTCTCAAGAATTCTGCATCCATCAATATATATTCATACGAGGTGACGAGGACATTGAATTTGTGTTTCTTAGGGTTTGCATTGAACATAAGCTCATGCTCTCGGATTGTATTGCGTGCCTCGGCATTGCCCAAGTAGACGACATAATTGAGATCCGGAGACCAGAAATTGAATGTGTCACACCAGGCAGGTATTACACTCAAGGGCGCTACCACGAGAAACGGCCCTTCTTGTTTCCTCTCGTTGCGCAACCAACTAAGAAAAGCAACTGTCTGGACAGTCTTTCCCAATCCCATTTCGTCGGCCAGGATAACATTGTTATTCCGGCACCAGTTTAGGGATAAGAAGTTCAGCCCAGTCAGCTGGAAGTTCCGAAGCTCGCCTCCTGTAACATAATGAGGCTGCTTCTCAAGTTTGAGGAATTTGGACCGAGTTGCGGGATTTGATTCGCTCTTCTCGGAGGTCCACGATCGTGACTGCCTATTGAGAAATTGGTCGATTTTATCTTGGGCAAGTTCTTTTATCGTCGAAGCCAGTTCCCATGTGCAGTGTTCGTAGGTCAATCCTTTCCACTTAATGAAGTATTCCCGTCCCTCGTCGCCACTTCGTTGGGCAACGACACGTTCAACTTTTGTATAGTCTTCTAAAGCATCTTGATCGCGTTCTTTGTCGAGCATATATTGCTCCCGCGTCTCCGGCGGTATATCGTCACCAGCCCACTTCAAGTCGATCTCGTATTCAACTGTCCTCTTGTAGTAATTTTCCAGTTTGCGAACACCACGGTACCCGCGGAGTATGTCTAGAGTGTCCCAAGTATTATGAAGGTATGACTTGCCCTGCCACTTGATATTATACTCGAAGTCATCTCTCGAAGCGTCATGCGCCAATTCGCCGCCGCTTTGAAGCCGATGACCAACAACTTTCTCAATATAGTCGGTATCTTCGGGGAAATCCCCACCCCAATAGTTAGGTGTGAGCTCTGACTCATCTTCTTCGTCAATGTCACTTTCTTCGTAGGTTTGGACGGTCTGTGCAGCCCGGCGGTTCGACCATCGCTTCTCTGCATATAGCTGCGTAGATTGAGGTTGGCTTTGCTGACGACGAGCTTTCTTAATCAATGATCGGGCTTTAGCACCTCCATACGTATCTGAGTCTGAATCCTCAGCCAGGGTCTGACGCGCCGGAGTTCCTCGCTTAGATGCTGGGTATCGAGTGGTTAGTTCAAGGATAGCCTACATTGGATGATGGGCTTTGCTACGTACACTGGCGCGAAACCTGCTCCGTTCGTAACTTCTTCGTCCGTCTGTTAGTTGGAATAATGTCTGAATCGGAGTCTTCTTCCTCGTCAGACTCAATCTTTGATAGGTTAGAACATAGGCGTCAGCTCTGAAAGGTGACTATTGACTTACGATCCGTGGCTGTTTGGACGGGCGGGACTAATAAACGTCAGCAAACAGAATTTGTTGTGAGATGGGCAGCTTACGCTTCTCCTCAGCCCATAAAGCTCTGGGTTTTCCCTGATATAATCGTCTTCTTCGGCAGCCGCTTTTCGTTTTGGCACGCGTCGCGATTCACGAGACGTTGAGCGATCATCACGCTGTGCGTCACTCTGCGAAGCAGCTACGCTCTCCTCCATATCAAAATCGGCATCGTCGGATGCCTGGGCTTCATCCTCACTGGACTCGACAACATCGTTTACATCAAGTTCTGCTTCTGCGTCTTCGGAGGATTCGCGGCCGGCAGGAGACGGTGATGGAGAGGGGGAGGCGGAATCGCGGGGAGGTATATTTGCGTGTTCGCTCTCTGACAGATCGCTTTCACTTCTACGGTCGTCTAATACTACATCGGCCCGGGTGGGAGCCGCCGGCGGGGATTCCGAACCAGCAGAGGCCGACTCGGGGGGGCTCGACATGTTGACACTTCATACAACGATCGCCTAGGGCACGTTAGTAGAGAACCAGTAGACAGGCTGTTAGGCAAATGGGATGGATGAATAGCGCGGAGCCCAGCGACCTGGACAAGAGCAGTAACAAGTTAAAACAATGAAGCTCGAGTCCAGGAACACATCTGGCGCATGCTCGATGATGCTCTGATGAATGCGAGGCTGATGAGCGATGAACAGGCATTGGCACCGGAGTCTAGGAGATAGGACGTGTTGCATGAGCCCAACGCGTCAGAAGCATCGAAAACAAGCAGTTCCATCCTTCATTCGACAACCGAAGCAGCTAGATACAGAATACATCGAGATAGCAGGGTCACATGTGAGCACCAGGTGGATGGGTTTTATATCCAGAACGCGGCGGTAACAAGGCGGCCAGCCTTGTATAAACAACGCAGCCAGGGAGATTGGGAGGCCAACAGAAGCACTTACAAGTCATCAACTATGCCGAGCAGGCAGTGAAGGAAAGAAGAAAAGAGATGTCCTGTCAGGGCCGATAATGTTGTGGGTGATAGACCCCGGTGGTGTGCAGATGGGGTGTAGGAGTTGGGTGGTGCAGGTTGAGAATGCCGTGTGGAATAATTGAGGGAGTGGAAGTGCGGAAGGAACAGCTGGGAGTGGTCCTGCTCAGAAAACACCACCAAAGAGGCCTAGCGCCAAAGTGCACAAACATATCCATTCACCACGTTGCTCAGTCCGGCACTAGCGAGCTCTTATCAGCTTATCACTGCCTAAACTGGTAGCATCTATGACCCAGACCTCCGCCCCTACACTGGATCAACCAAGGCTACCAGACCTCAGCACCTCAGGGTTCTCAACCTGGCACCCGGAAGCTTTTGAGGTTTCAAGTTCCTCCCTTGCTTACCTATGCACTTCACTAAGGCGACTAGGCATGTAGTACTAGTAGTAGTGCATACCTACTGTAATACGGAAGTGAATGAATGGGCGAGCACAGGTAACTCGGCAGCTAAGTTATTATTGAGCTTTATTTAATATACACGATAATACATACATAACCAGAGCACATTGCATGTGCAAAGAAAGGGGGGGGCGGGAAACCCCAAGCCAAACAACAAGACATGCCTTGAAGCAAGAAGAGATGCTAACGTACTATACTATATATAACCCTACCTACCTCCGGATAACATCTCCATTAGTTATACATAACCGATGTCCAAATAGTCAACATTGAATTGGCCTGATGCTTTATGCAAATAAATCAGAACACTTGAACTACCTAATGCACCTTTATCCCTAGAATAGCTGACTTATATTACGTAGGTATCTAGGAACTATGAAACTCTTTCTTGTTCTGCTCCTTGTCCATATATAAAAGGTATGTATACACATACACCACCTACCTTTGAAAAGGCTCATCAAGGCTATCAAGGCAGTTGGTCCGATCTAAATGCAGGCCAGTATCACTTCGCTTGACTTCGTCTCGACAAGCCTTGCCGAAGAAGCACTGATGAGGAGCGCCACAAAAACAAAACACCTACCGTGACAATGTGAGAATGCAAAAAGAGACAACGTACTTGAATAACTACTCCCTATACGAACACCTAGGGGTACTTAAGGGGCAATGACTACTTACCTAAGTATCTAGTATGATCCATACCCACCCAAGGGGCCTGATGTGCACGTATACCCGAATTACGTACTATACATACGAATGTCGGATAACAACAGACATGTTGACGTTCTGACTACCAGATAGGTAGGTTGTTTATCTAGTGTAGGTACCCTCTTAGTGGAATGATGCCTACCTACTTCTTTAGGTACCTACTAACGTTAGTGACACACCCATCAACTATAGGTATTTTATCACCACCTCTCTTCTTCTCTCCACTAAAATGTGAACTAAAGCTTACCCAGATCTACACTAGCTCGCCAACAAATGGACGAATCAAGAATTGTTCATTTCGCCGATTGCACTGTTATTCTTTCCCTACCTACCTACCTAGTAGGTACCTACCTAGTATGTAAGTACATACCTAGTGTAGGTATTCGTTACAACGGCCAGCTGAAGCCAAAACTCGCAGACATGGAGGGGCTGACTTATCTACCTACCCCTCTACGCGAAATTCCAACTTGATAATATCCTCGTCGCTACGGCTTCCGACAGGACTAAGCATCATGGGTTCCCACCCAAACATCCCCCACTCCCCGCTTTAGTTTCTACGTCCCCCACACTTCCCTACTACAGCAACTTTGTCAACATGGCTTCTAAACCTATCTGACACATAATCTATTTCTTGCGGCACTATAGTACACTGCTATAGTATACTGAGACCTAACATTGATTATTTTGGTATCAAAGCTGTTAGCGACGACTTAGTGCAAATCTAGCAGATAGATTTACTCGTAAATAGTTTCCCGCGCCCGAACAGTCGTGATATCGGTTATAGTGCAGGCCCAGCAGCATGGACAATCACCAGATCAGAACCCAAACCAGCCATTGCGACTAGCAACACCGCCCTACGGAGCACCACGGGGAGTGCAAGAGGTCTTTTTTCTACAGTACGACGCTTCTTGGTTTCTTCCCCAATGCTGGAGGCCCGCTGCTAACTAGACGCGCGATAGATAGTTGGTGCGTACCAGAAGGTTCCGTGCCGAAGCCACACCCGACCCCTCGACCCGCCTTCATATCCGAGATTCTCTGTATCGGTTGCGATATTTTCCCTCGGAAGTGTCCTTATAATGCGATTGTCATTATCAACTTGCCAACGAACTTCAAGAGTCAGGTCATTTACCAATATCCTGCCAACAGCTTCAACGTTCATCGACAGCTCATGCCCCGGCCTGACTACGTCCTTGGTCTCGCCGGTATAGGTGGCATTGGTAAAAATACTACCTAAGAATCCCCAGAGAAGCCCGTGCCAAATCTGGCCAGATTCGATAACTCTCCAGATCAGCAAGATGTTATCGAATATTCCATGGGCTTAGAACTACAGAGCAAACTCCCACATACGATGAAAGTGCCAAATAAGTTCGACTGCTACCTCCTCCAGAGATAATCGACCAAGGGCAACAGTGAAGCACTTCACATGAGCAACTCATGGCCAGTTCACGCCAATCCGTATTTGATGACGAGCCTAGCGCGCACCTCCGGTTCGCAAAGTAGGTAAACCTAGACTATCACCCGATTTCGTTTCGGCTAGCTATATCGCTTTCGAGCGTATTCTTACAGTTCATATAACGAAACGGCTTATCGTAAATAACCGTAATTCTAGCTCACTATGAGCATTAATTCAATATACTGGCTAGTATAAGAAATGGGGGTCGATTAGGAAGGCAATATTCATTGTAGAATATGGCTTTCTCATGGCCATCACAAACTTCGATGCTACCTAACAAATGACCATCGTCAACCAATCGCCCTTGTATCGCCTGGCTTACTTAACGGATCGCGTCATTGCTTCCAATGGTAAACCGGGTATCGGTGCCTATGTGAATATGCCCGAATCATTACCTACAGGCTGTAATAAATTTCTGATCCACCTAGATGTTACCTTCTAACGTGACCCCACGGACTACAGGCCACGTATAAACAAGCTCAACCGTCAACTGGATCAAGAACAGAAGCCGAGTGGCAACTCCGTAGGTTTTTGCACATGCCTATAGAATACTAGCATCCAATGATCGTAGTTCTTCCTCATAGGAGAGGGTTTATGGAAAGGGGTTTACCTAAACGCTACGGCCACTGAAACAGTCAGAAAAATAAATACCAGCAGCGTTTTATTAAACCGCTGATCCACGATATTCTAGGTGTTCAAGGAGAAGCATCAACCGCCGGAGCGTTAGCTGCGCTCATGAATTCTTGGTTGTCAACGATGACGACGGCAGCGACGATAAGAAGCCCAGGGACCATATTCATGGGTGACAGCTTATTCCCCCTTATGCCTGGTCGATCCCGGTGCTGTCATCATAGTAACCTATCCTCCTCACAATAATTCTGCTTTCACGGAGGTAGCCCAGAGAAATCTTCCTTAACGATTATTTCCTGAGTGGCTCGACTCTACATATTAATGGGCAGATATATCAGGTGAATGATCGCCTCCATACAGATGTAGTTACCAAACAAAATCCACGAAAGGCCAAACTTAAGCAGACTACTCGAACCCTTAGAGAGCATGTAGCCTTTTGTGAACAATAAGCCGAACCCCAGCTGCGTTCAGTGCCTAAAACGACATGGGTTTCGACTACTGTTCAACCCTACTTTAGCATTTACAGGAACTGCTGAATAACTGACAACTCATATAACTAGCTAATAGACCTTGCGATGTGTTTAGATGTTTAATCAAAATCGATGACGGCAACACGCGTCTCGTTCATAATTGGTTTGTTTTATTGAAGTGCGGTTTACATTCGCAAAAGCCCTTATACTTCGACTAGATTACCTTGATGTTTAAAAGAAGGCAAGTGAAGGGTGAGTAGATCTGACTAGTCCGAGCGTGTCGTATTTACAAGCTCATCTAGGTCACATATACATAGGAAATAGGCAGGGGCGATCAAGTCAAATCGAAGCAGTAGAAATAATAGGTAGATTTATGCATTTATGATTAGAGTCTATTGATTGTGGATGCCCACTGAGGAAAATGCTGATTCTTATAGGGATGAACAAATAAAGAGGGAGGGTTTATACACACCAAAGGTTATGATTCTCGGAAAGCGCCTTGGCTGTGGGCGGGTTGCTGGCGATCCTCCCTCGTAAGAAGCATGAAAAGAAACCGAGAGGTCCAAGGATTCCTGCACAAGAGTGAGATGGCTCATTCTAATGGAGGTAACGTGACGTTCTGGACGTACGAAAGTGTTCCATAGGGATCAATGTTTGGGAGGGCTGTGAACAAGGTGTGATATCTGACCCGTGGGAACGAGAATAGAGCGCCAAACTGCATTGCGGAGACCAAGTCATCAAATTCCCAAGTGCCGGGGGCTCTATCAAAACGTCACACACGTACTTGCAGTAAGAAAGAACCGACCCTCCATTTATCAAGGAATAACATTCCCGACAAATTTGTCTCGAACAGGTCGCCGAAGCAAGACTATTACCCCGCAAACACCGACACAACGTAAGCGAATTTGTGCAAGTGTAAGGGGAACATAACTTGGAACTTGAAGTCTGCATTCTCGAGGAGTCTCGCTGGGCCTTCGGCCCTGGAAAAACAAATCGGTCTGCCGCGTTGAGAGGGGCTAATCTTCCTCGATTTCACCTTCTTCGCTACCGGAATGCACGCCCGCATCCTCCTTTGATGGTGGCAGAGGTGCCGGCGGCGTTTTGGTCTTGTGTCGGGCTTCACGATGGGGCGATCGCTCACGGGGAGTTTTCTCCCTTCTCGGCCTCTGTACATATCGTTAGTCAAGATAACAGCATGATGAGTGGTTTTATCGAACCTTGGAATCTCTAGAGTCTCGCCGGTCATTCTCGTCCTCCTCATCCGCTCTTCGGCGTCTTGACGAGGTCGGCCGCTCGTCCCCGTATGGTAGTTCTTCTACAGGGCCTCTCTCAACACGGCGGCGGTACATCCTTTCACGCTCTTCCTCACGATCTCGTCTTTCCCGGTCATAATAACTAGGCGGGTCATCACGTCGTGGTCGAGGTGCATACTCTCTGTCTCTCTCCCTGTCTCGTTCTCGTTCCCGATTTCGGTCTCTATCGCGATCCCTATCACGGTCTCGCTCTCGGTCCCTATCATGGTCACGATCACGGTCACGTTCCCGAATGTCTCGGTCCCGGTGTGAATCCAATGGGCGACGATCAGATAGCAAGCTCTCAGCCATACTTGACTTACGGTAATTCTTCTCACGCTCCGCGATAGCCTTACGGCGATCAGCCTCGTATGCATCGGGCTCAGGGCTTCGACTATGGCGAGTGGGCCGTGCGCGATCACTGCGGTGAGGCCGTTCTCCTTTTTCTCGATCGCGATATGTATTGCGATCGGGCGATCGGTCTCGACGCTTATGGCGATCGCGGTCTTCCTCTTCTCGGTCTTTGACTCGGCGAAGGACCTTCTCAAAAGCTCCTCGACGAGCTTCTTCGGACGTGACGGCCTGGAACTCGGCGGCGCGGGCGAGGCGGGGTCGGACTTTTTCCCAGGTATCATCTACTACGATGGGTGGGTCTAGGTGTTTGATATATGAGCGAAGATCGTCAATGGCCCTACGCTGCTGGCGTTCAAGGTGCTTATCCTCATCCGACCGTTTCGACTTCTTTTCTTGGAGCTACGATATCGGTCAGCGACGCTTTGCTAAATATGCTAAATCTCAAATAGCGTACCCGTTCGAAGATCAACTTCAGTATATCATGATCAATGTTAGCACTGCGTGTGTCCCTCTTCAAGACTGCAGTAAAGTCTTCGAAAGTAGTCTTAGGGGTCAACTCAAAACGATTATCCTTCGAGAGCGTTAGCCGAGGTACCGACAATGGTTGTATCAATATACTCACATCCATAATATCTAAAATATCATTTCTAGTGCCGCGCAAGGCGCGCTCCTCTTCCTCAACTACATCCCAGAACAAGTCAAGTGGGGTTGAACCAGGCTGTCCACAAACGGCTTTGAACCGCTCATTATTCTCGATCATGGGGAATAAGTGGCTCCATTTCGTACCAGCCTTAATCTTGCCCGCCTTGCGCAACTCCTGGAGGAGCTCGACAAAGGCGTCCCGGTTCTTTCGCTCAACGCGGAATTTCTTGTTTCTCTGCGCCTGTCGGGTTTCGTTGAATGTCCGCTCCAATGATTTGATATGGTTTTGGAATACAGTAAGAATATCAGAGTCAGAAAGGGTTTTATACTTGTCATCATTTTGAAAAGGGGCAGTTGACTTAAGCCGACCTTGAGCTTCAGACCATCGGGTGTAAGGGTCCAGGTCCAGTTTCGGCAATAAATCAATCAGTCCATCCATAGCACTTTTTCGAAGACTAGCCTGATTTTCGAGATGCGACTTTTTCAAATCTTCAACGTAGTCCTCGAAAAGACGCCGCCGTTCTTCTTCCTCATTCGTTGAGCGAAAGATGGTCTCACCCTCAATCATAGGACGGGCCGTCTTCCAACGCGTATAGTGCTTTATCTCAGGATGGCTCTTCAACATGATTGCAAAGTCAGCGCGCAACTTGGTTAGCCTATCCTTCGCGCGCTCTTTATCCTGAACAATCATATCATGGCAATAGTTCTCGAAGGCAGCTTTCCTATCCTTGGGGTCCTTGATAGCACGGAATTGAGGGTCTTTAATCATCGCTCGCATGGCTTGTTCCCAAGTCCAGTCAGGCTGGACGCTGCTACGACGGAGAAGTTTGGTGAAGGCAGCCTCAGCCTCTTCGGCCGTGGTATATTCAGGCTCATTACTTGCGGGCGTAAAAGCCTGGGCGCGAGGGTCATTGCCGTATGTGAGTTGACGCGACTCGGAGAAGGTATCACGGTGGTCACGATGGTCACGGTAGTCGCGAGGGTTATCATATCCCTGGTTCGGAAAGGAGGCTCCAGGGCCGTTGAAAGAGGCCGAAGGGCTAACACATCAGTTAGGGGCATAATTTTGGACAAGACCTCGGGGTTCTCTCTACTCACGGGGGGTTCGATGATGGCGCCTCGTATCCTAATGCCTTCCGATAGACATCAGGCATCTCCCATGAGCTCTGTTTGGTTTCCGTATTGTACCAGTACTTGCGACCACCCTCGGCGGTATATTCTTTCCAAGGCTGGTTCGCGAGGGCACGCTGCACGGGAAACGGTTAGCGCTGTGCATCATGCAGTCAGTACGACGAGGACGAGGAGGAGGCAACGTACCTCGGCCGGGGTCATCATCTCCTCAGGCTTGGTCCATTGCGTGGCCTTGGTGATGGGGTTGTGGTAATACACGCGTCCATCTTGACTCTTGATTTCCTGCCATGGATTTGGCTGGCCATAGTGGCCGTTGACTCCATTCATGGTGATTCGTCCGAGTATCAGAGACAGACGAAACTGCTACCGTAGGGCCGCCGTCGGGTGCGGAAAAAATGGATGCGGTTAATGGATGAGCAGATGGGTGAGCAGATGGAAGAGGCTGCTTTATGGACCACTATGCGCCAAACAAGGCTTCGACGGTTTTTTGATGCGAGCAAGCGCGGTTGGGTGCTAGATAGAGATGTGTGGCGGTGTCTTGTGGCGTACGCAGTGTGCCTACCTAGGTGCTTACTTACTTACTTAGCCTAAGTAAGTAAGTACCTAGGTTGTTACCAGGTACCTACCTACTTAGAGTAGGTACGCCTCAAGCTAGGGTTAGTATCTACCTGGAGAGGTAGATATCTATCTATACGTAGATTAAGTGGGATCTGCCTCCTAATTTGTTGACCCAATGCCCACCTAGGTAGGTACTATCTACCCAGCTGCCTAGTATCCAGCAAGGTTAGTTACTTGTGGCTCCTCAGCCGGCTCCTGCTAACGTGGTCCTGCTGCGTGATGTAGCCTCGCTTCTTTCTCTCGACCTCAAGCTTCTATCATACAAGCGCCTATTTATCATCGCCACAATCCTCAGCCCTCCCAGACACAGCTTGACGAGGTTCCCTACATGGTCGACACAACCCTAACCCAGCCCTGGCAGCCCCTTTCCACCGAGTTTGGTCGCAATGAGCGACCAACCATCCCCCACCGCGACGCCCCAGCCGTACCTCGACTTCATTGACAAGTCGAGTCTCACGTACTTTATTCCTCACGCCACTGACTTTGCGCTCGACCAAATCCCCACAGACGGCGGCGCATCTTTTGACCAGTTTTTAGATGCACTTGTGCAACGGGAATCGTTGTTTTTTGGTGAGCCCCCCAGACCCCCGTGTTGTCGCATTCTCACCGTGCTCATATACAGACCCTAGATGAATCCGTCGACGTTGTGCTCGTGCTCAGGGCCCTGTCTACTGGAGATGACGGCCTGCAGGATCAATTAAAAAGCACCGTCATCTCTCTGGATGTCCGGATTGTAAATGGAAATGTCCCCGACCGCGACGGCTCGCCCGCTTCTGAGGTCATTTACACGGGCGCTATAGATGGCTCCCAGGACCCTGCTACAATAATTCCGAGCCCCCGGGATGGGGGTGCGAGTAACGGCGGGAGCCCCGAAGGCTATACCTATGTGATATGGAAGAAGTCCGTCTTCCTTAGCCGCCCTAGAATCCGTATGCAGAGCCCTTCGGCTGTTTTTGTTGCGACGGCGAGCTCAAGGTCTGCTGCCGGGCCTCCTGCTGAAACGCTCCAAGATGACTACATGCCGAATGGGATGGCTTCTAGCCTCAACTTACTAGAGCCTTTTGGCAGTGATCCCGCGCTAAACGGTATCAAGCCACGGCTCTCCGCCTTGCGAGTGTCTCGAGTAGTCCCTCTCACGCAACAGGCTAACGGGCCTGTGCGTTCCATCAAGTCATTATCCGAACTTTCGCTACGTATATACCCGGCCATACATTCACGTATAAGGTTCACACACCCAGATACTGCACCAGCCACCGCAGCCGTTATTGCTGTGCTGGAAGTTGATTTCACACCGTTTTTCGAATGCGAGGTCATTCTTGATAGTATTACACTCACGATTCCAGAAGCTATAGTAGAGAACCTCACAGACCAGCCTGGTCTCTCTTTACCGCTGTCCTGCGTCTCGCATGACCATATCACATTTATATATCGCATTACCCCAGCCGAGACGGATGTTACCCCTCAAAGTCTTTCACGAGACTTAGACATCGCCATTTCGGCGATTGCGTTGGTGAATCACCACACCAGGCCACAACTACGAATGACTTGGACGGCAGCAGTTGATTTCACAGTTCCTGTAAATCCCGGGTACGGGTCTACCATGCCGCCAATTCAGCGTGCACACCGGCCGAGACAGTTATCCATTGGTGGTGAAAGCGCCACTTCGTTAACAGCACCCTCTGTCGCGAGACCAGACGCCCTACCTTCGCTCGAAGCTTCGACGACACAATCGGAGACAGTAGTACAAGAGCTAGGCATTACAGTAACATTCACCGCGCCCGAGCCTACTACCAAAATCTTTGTAGGAGACGAGCTCTCTTGGAGCGTTTTTGTTGTCAACCAGTCACCAAACCCGTCAGCTGCACCTAGGAAATTTGCAATGGTGGTTATTCCCCAACGTAGGCGCAACGAGTTACGGGTGGCCAAACCACCATCTATGTCTCGGACACCAGACGGCCTGCATGGACGCTCCGAACTGCCCCGAGATAGGGACGTGGCAGAAGCAATACTAGATGACAATGTGGTTCACGCCATGCAAACTAGCAGCGTTGTTGATAACGCTGAACTTGTATGCCTAAGCGCTGATGTTAGGATCGGACCTCTTGTGCCCGGAGCCTGTCATGCGTCTGAGCTTAAATTTCTAGCACTCAAGGAAGGGATTGTGGGCATAGATGCCGTTCGAATAATCGATCTTGTTAATAATGAGCACGTAGACATACGACAACTCCCAAGCGTCATTGTCGAACCCCGGCCAGAGGGGCCATAAACAAAAAGACCCGACTACAATAGCCCACCCCGGCCTCTATTCGAGCTCCAATGTTTGTTGTACATGTATCTAAGGTCGGACCACAGTTTCCAACTCTATTTTGATACAGGTCCCTAGACTAACAGTCCACACAACTCTTTGGACAAAACCCAGGTACCTTAAACTAGATCCGTGTTGTCGAAGCACATTTAGTGACAAAACAAATGTAATGCTATGAGCCTTGCGGCCGCTTCATCATTTACGAATTACTCATTGATGTGCCACCTAGCGTCTCTATTGTACACGGTAGTCAACACCCAATAGCACGCCGATCGCGTGGGATTAAACGTTTCTAGGCCGTCTAATGGAGGCGCGATGTTACGAAGCTGTAAATTCCGGTTTGTCGGGCTAGCCTATCTTTTACTGGAAATCAAGCGTATTACAATCTTAAAATCCCAGCTCGAAACTTCTTCCCACGTTATTGTGAACTAAACGGGTGCTCTCTGTGTTCGCGCGAGTCAGTCTTCCATTGTAAGTGCAACCTCTTTGCCCCCTTTGTATAGAACCGGGATTTTAGTGAGGCACCTGTTTGACGCGATCATGTTTGTTCCCCATGAGGGGCAAGGTTCGTCGCCAAAACACGCTGTTCTTCGAAGTGTCTTTCCGCGGGATCGACCGATTCACGGGATTGAAACCCCTTCATCAGAAATGGAATGCACTTCATAGCTTCCCAAGTAGCGCGGTAGCTTGAACACGCTAATGTCTTCCTTTCCCGACCTAACATATCATGCTAACAAATGTATATTTTGAATCCGGCTGTTGGCCAGCGGCGTCGCCACGCGGAGATGTCGGTGGCCAGTTTCGATTGTACTTTCGTCGAGCACCTCTTGAGAAAGGGACTTCGCTTGTAGTGCTACTGCTGATGGTACTAATACATAGTTTAGAACGCCCCCGAGAGGTGTTAGTTACCGAGCGCACGGGCTCAGAATCCTCATTGAAGACGTAATCGGCCTTCCATTGGCCACTATTCATGCATGTCAGCAGGGGCAGAGGGCAACAAAAATGGAGATGCTGGAGTATCACTGGCTTGAGTATGAAAGGGCCATCTTCAACACCATGTTAACTTAGCATCGGTTGACAATGGTTTTTATCCAATAAGCTATCAACACAACCGGTTTAAATATTTGGTCTAACGGCCTCGGCTTGAGCCCTAACAAATAGGTCCGATGTTGTTCTCCATAACAGACGGACGTTCCTGGTCGCTTGTTCCGCCACCAGTGGCCACAGGGTTACTCAAGCATTATGCGAGGGCACGGACGCAATGCATATTCCTACACCACATACCACGTACAGACACGTAGTATGTATATGTAGGTGGGAAGAAAACACACCACTCTTGCTGATAGTACTGTATGTTGTCTTGGCTTTCATCTATGTACTATGGAGTGTTCGCTCTGGCCAGCATATGGAGGGGAGAACAAGGGCCGGCTAAACATTCCGTATCGGCGTTCTTGCCAGATACGACGGGGGTATTGACATGATGAGCATCATGGTCTTGTTGGTTAGTCCTTCTCAATACTGCAATGATCGGAGGTCCGCCCAAGACTAGTGGTGTTGATCTTGAGGCGGACACACGCTATGATAGATTCGGGCATTATCGACCTCAACCTTAGCGACCACATCCCTATGTAGGTAATAGGTACCCTATATCGCAGTTAGTAGTGGATATACGCATACACTAGACTACAGGGGTATTTACGGCTATACTTACTAACGAGAGAGAAGTCACTATGAGATTTGTGGCATCAGGGAGGAGGTATGGTAGATGCTCTGTCTACGCCTTTTTGTTTGAATCATCCCCTCTCAATGTGCTTCCAAGAGGCGGCCCGTTGCGTTGTCAATCGGGTAGCGGAAACATAGATTGGCACAGACAAAACATTATCGCCATACTTCAGACGAGTCCGCGCCACGTAACAGTGACATCATATGAGGTGGTGTTATCTGCCCAGTGTGCGTATGCCGATATATCTCAAACCCTTGTTCTCCCGTCATGCTAGTTAGTACACTCGTCCCAGCGAGGGGTGCAATTGTCATAAGCTGAGGTTTGGCAACTAAACGGAAATGACGTCCCTGGCTGAACGAACTACTAGTTATTCGTATGTTATGATCTTATCACAACCTGACTCCTCAGGCTAGCGAGCTTCAAGCGAGTATAAGTTTTATGCACGGCGATGAACAACTAACGAGCGTATGCCGGAGGACGTTGCCCTGCGACCTTCCCTTCCGATAAACCCCTAGATCCTTCCCGCAGACTAGAGCCCGGGCGTTTGATGCATGGAATTTTCATCGGATATGCGCCACGCTGTAGTGTACTTAGGTAGTAGTCTCGGTATCACAGTAGACCGTCCCAGAGACCGTCTTGCGTCCAGGTGGATACGGGTCCGCGGAACCTCGTCCCTCAAAATGACCTTAGAGACCCGATCTGGCACCGAGATGATTGGTGGTCAAGGCTTAGGGTGGTCCTCGAGGTGGCCCTCGTCAGATCCACGCTTGTCTTCAAAGTGCTGTTTGGTTCAGGCAAGGATCAACGGCACTAGACCGCTTGGTCCCTCACCATCTCGCTACCTTGCCTGTCCGGGTCTGTCCGGGGAAGAACAGAACACGACTGGAAAAATCCTGGGCCATTTGGAAACTGTCACTAGGCCGCACTTAGAATATTTCCACACCAACCGGCTCTCCACCCAGTTTGATTGTCTCCCTGTGATCGCGTAGACATGCAGGTGACTATGCTTACCATGGCTAGTGTGCCTGCTACGATTTGCTCCGAGTTTAGTGGGATAGGTACATACGGCTTCTGATTGAGCAGTCGGTATGCATATGTAGATGATATGCCCTATGCAGCCAGGCCGATGTGGGCTAATAGGGAAATGAGAACGAGGCGAAAAGCAGCTAAAGGGATCCGAAGGGGGGGGTTGACGGGACTTGGGAGGTATCAACTGCTCTGCTGTAGTTATCCTGACACCTTGGATGAATGTGTTCCCCGAAGACTTTGAGCCCATGCTCATGCCCATGCTAGTTGTGTACGTAGGTAGTTATGTATATACTGTATGTGTGTGTAGTGTAAGTTGGGTGCTGAAGGGTTCAGGTTATGCCCTGGACAACATGGGGCGGCCATTAGACCACGGGGCTTCCGGCCGGTGAAGAAATGATGCATAGCCGGTCTACATAGGGCCCGTCAGGTCTGCACCCGCTGTCTGCAGGCAATCGCAGTGACCCGAACTGGAGAGGGACGCTTGGCGGTCGTGTTTTCCACACACGCTATACTTCACTGGTCGATTGCGGGTTCTCGCTGAGTTTGAGGAAGCAAATCCCAGCAAGGAAGTGTGTAGGACCCCAGCATTTACGATTGGGACTAAGGTCTTGGTTTTTGTCTAAAATTTCCAGGGAAACAGGGAGTGATACATACATATGTAGGTTGTGATGGAGACAGACCACAATATATTCCTTGGGTCTGCCTGTGGAGGTCCGGGTCCCAATACCTTGCGGACTTCTTTTCATTATTCGAGATCTCGCTATCCGCGCCTAACTTTATATTGCCCCAGAGCCGCATCGATGCACCGTTGAACCCTGGAACGATATTCTTAAAAGAGGACGCTCGACCAGCCACGATGACAGCATATTTTGGGGTGGTGTTGAACGCCGTCAACTGGACGTTAACCGCTCTGGCGGCGGTCTTCTTGGGGCTACGTGTATACTGCAAACTAAGCCGCGGCCGAGGGCTTTGGTGGGATGACTACATCTTAATAGCAGCATTTGTAGGTGAAACCGAACCTCGGGGGTTACGTTCAAGTTGCTAACAACGCATCTTATCATAATAGGTCAGCACTCTCACCGCCGTTGCCTTCATCACAAGCAGTATCATGCTTGGGTTTGCCAATCCCGAGGCTGTGATCGGCCCGGCGGCCGCGAGGCAGCTACAAATCCACGGAGGTGTCCAGAATGTCTTATTTTCTCTGGGCAGTGACCTGAGCAAGACATCGTTTGGCTTCACACTCATCCGAGTCACCGAAGGACGGATGAAGCAGCTGGTCATTTTCTTGATCATCACTTTGAACATTGTTTACTTCTTGACTATAATCTTCACCTTCCTGAAGTGTCAACCGGCCATTTACTCGTGGCTGCCAGCCGACACTTGCTGGAGCCTCTGGACCTACATCAAATTTGCGATCTTCGGTGGTGGTATGTGCAGTCTTGCTAGGGACTCTAGACGCGGGCGGACACTAACATCTGTACAGTATACTCGGCACTTGTGGATTTCATATTTGCCATTGTGCCGTGGTTCCTTGTAAAAGACTTGAATATGAAGAGGACGGAGAAACTAGGTGTAGCGATCGCCATGAGCTTCGGCGCTATGTAAGAGCCTCCCGCTTGATGGATGTTCCTTCGCCCTGGTTGCTAATAACATGACAGAGCCGGAATTACTGCGGTTGTGAGAACTATTTTCCTACCCGCCCTTGCCTCACCAAACTTTTCAAGTAAGCTGAACCCGCCGTTCACACCCAGTCGCCTGAATACCTGGTTACTTACTCTTTCCCTTAGCCAAAGCTACAACCCTTGTTATCTGGTACACTGCCGAAGCCGCCACGACGATTGTGGCCGCATCTATCCCCGTCTTGCGGGCTCTTATAAAAGAACTCCACACCTCAGGGGCTCGGTATTTTAGCGGCGAGAAGTATGCTTCGGGTCGTCAGGAAGGTTCCGGGGTAAGGGGTTCCGCGAAAAATCACTCGAAGGGAAATGCGTCGAAGAAAGGAGATTCCGCGCTTCACACGAGCAGGGTGGTGACCACGGTGACTGGGCATGGCAGCAAATATCCCTACGACGTCCACGGAGATACAGGCAGTGACAAGAGCATTCTCGAGGCTACTGCTGAGCCAGGCAAGATTATGCAAACCCAAGAGGTTCGGCTTAGCTATCATGACCGAAGCGACAACGATAGTATGGGCTACGAAATGGACGTCATGGGTCGACGATCAAGGTAATTCTTCACCTAAAGCTATTCAACACGAGAAACACGAGCGATAATATCGAGCGATCGAGAGAAACCGATTCTAAGCCGACAGCCCTGCTACGACACACCACATTGGATATATGATGACATCGAAACTAATACCAAAACCCGAATCAATTGTATATAAAGCTCCGGAGCCTGGCGTCATGGGTTAAAAAAGGACACTACATATCTCTTCGCAGCCCTCTATGATTTGGCTCGCCTGCACTAGAAACTCCAAACCGATTACTATATACCCCTTTTTCGAATTCAATCTTCTTCTTCTGATAATACCAAGCCCCGTAATGTTTTTGGATATGCCGTTCTTGCCAACTATCGTGACTGCTTCTCCCGGAATGGGTTAAGAGACTTGACCCAAGAGACGCATGTCCCCATGCTCACCCGACACACATTATTGACAATACGCATCCGCCTTGACTTTGACCGTGCTCCTCACTAACCTATTCAGATTCTTGATGCTTAACGTCGAGGGTTGCCACATCCAAGCAGTAAAGAATTCAGTTTCAGCTGCTTAAAAAGGAAGGCAATGTGACGAGGGCTGACCTCAGTATAACTAATTCCTACCAGTAGCTCTGAAACCGCCTCAGCCCGTCAAGCACATGCCAGAGCACAGACTGCCTCTAGCATGCCAGCCCAATGACGGTTTACTAAAGGCGCCTTTCTCGCCGCCTTTCCGCCGTCTCTTCGCCGCCTCTCTACTTTTCATAGGCTAGGGCGAATTGTAATTGCAATTAGTGCAGGTCTGTGCGAAACTGATCCTCTCTATGGGGTTGCCGATTGCTCAAACCAGACTTCGGGCGTCGCAGGGGGGTGCCCATTAATAATGGCTCTCCTATGACAGGGGCTGAGTCAGGCAAATACGACAACGCTGGTCTGGCAGGAGGCGAGATACGAATGAGGTTAGTTCACTCGACTACCAACCCATACTTTCCGTTCTCTTGGCTGCTGGGTTAGTGCGCCAAGTATCTAGCCTTGAGCACGGACAGCGCCAAATTTACTCACCGGCCATGACAGATCCGCCAGCGGAAAAGACATTCATTGTCCAGTTCTGTGTCTGTCTGGTACCAGAGGATACTCGGAACCGAGGCTCTTAAACGAAACCTATCGTTGACGCCTCGTTTGCCTTGCATGGATATCCCCGATCGATTCTATCTGCACCATAGAGGATATACTATATATATACTACATAATAGGGCGTCTCTTAACCATAAGTGGCAACGGGGTTCTACAGTTGGTAAGATGCCATTCCGAAACCCAAGGCTTATTTGTCCGTCAGTATAGTTCACCAGATATGCAAAAGAGGGGAAATTCACTCAGTACGGACTGCCGCCTTTGTACAATAACTATAGTCGACTGCTAGCTCCGTCCTTACCCCTTTCTCAATATTTTTATGCGCCTTCTCGCCTTGCTTGCGTACTTCGTCTTCAAATAACACCTGTGTAAGCTTTTAGTACCTGGCTATCTCGTCAATAATACCGTGTAACTAGATCGAGCTCTTTTTTTTTTTTTTTTTCATCTATTTGCCGTGCTTCGTGAGTTAGCGCGGCTTACAAGCCAATGATGAAATTGAGCTCCGTGAACGTAGGGCGGTCGAATCTTTCTGTCGTCGTAAGGTGCTCGAGCTAAAGCCAGGTCCCCACGGTCCCCGATTTCCACTCTAACGCACCAAGATATGTGCTTGTAGTGTAGTGCTCAGGGTTGATATTGAGGGTACCCTTGCCCCCAGATAGTTCGGCGGTTGACTTGCATACATATACATAGTATGTACATACTGTAGTTTTGTGAGCCCATCCTCAGTCTTCTATGGGCGAGATACCGGGGCCAGCCGTCGGGGTATCTAGGATATGCCCTGGAAGGTATTGTTTCGGATGTTGGAACAGTACGATATTGAGGAGTTGTCCAGGTGTACATAGTATATATTCCTTGGCCTCCCTCCACATATGGATTCGCAACACTGATTTAACCCGCATAATCGATGGACCTGTGAAAACTGCATGGCGGAGGTATATTCATAGTCTCCCTATTCAAGACTCATAGGATTAAACATCGTGGGGTTGAGATTAGGTAACCCCGTGGCTGGCAGCGGAATAAATATCCGATGCAATAATTCACATTCACACTCGATCTACTGTAGTACGCTAGATCTAGTAAGCGTTTTACAACATTTAATTTGTCCGTTGGGACTCCCTTGGGACTCCCTTGTAATAACACCAGCCACCAATGAAATGTTCACGTGAGAAACTATACTGTGTGTCCATGATACATATCTCATTTTTCTATTGATAGATTCACCGTAACGGCCAGTTCAGCACCATACAGTATCGATACATCTTGTGGTCAATTCGGAAGGCGCCGAATTGCTTACTTTGGTTATTGTGCAAGGTAGCCTTGTAAAGTTCTAGATTCTGGATCACGAAAGCACCCCAGGGCTTGAAACCAGGATACGCATAAAGAACGGGGGACAATTGGCCAAGGAAAGACTCTGGAACCGCAACGATAAAGCGCAATTACTAGTCATAAGAGCACATGAAACTCTAGGCTCACGACAGCTAACGCGTGGCTGTATAGTCGGACTTAAATTCCCTAGTACTAGCATTTAAACAAAAACAAAGGGAGAAAATCCAAATATGCGCATTATTGTCTCTGGCTGTATTCTCTGATTTTAAGCCTATAAATGCTAAGCTCATCCCAAGAATCTCTGGCAGAGCCGCGAGTAACGTAAAAGGCAGAACTTCGGCTTTGCATGCCATATAATCAACTACACTACAATCTCGCTTCGATGCAACCACTGTGGGGAACAACAAGATGGATATGGACATTAAGAAACGGGTAGATAATCCGGCATTTATCATACGATAAGGGAGGAGTACTGGGTAAAAGGGTATGGAACATGTTCGCCTACGAATTTAACGAGGTGAACAAAGCATCTTGCTATGCATATAACATAGTGTAATGTGTGTAGGCTTGTGTACATATTCAGACCGGAGCAAAACCCGACGACGGGATATGGAGGGCGGCAAACCGACTAGCGTGCCAAGGATATATAACAGTGTGAAATATAGGTGAATCCTAGCAATGTGTGCACTAGGACCCCGAATTGCGAGATCGATGCTTAGTAAAGAAGGCGCCGGATTAGATACTCTGCGGCAGTGATGAAGGTATGCTTGTAGTGTAGTGTGAATACTACGTTACTTGCCCGAAATTCAGCATTGTGAACGGGGGGAGATTGCGATCAAGATAATCTATATGCGCATACTGTACCGAGCATCACGGGAAATGATTCAATGTGGTTAAACCCGAAAGTTGCCAGCTCTTATTCCTCATAAGTACCCGGGCAGCCAAAACCCCCCGGAAGCAGCGAGGAGAAAAAGTTCCGGGAACAGAGAAGTTCTCCTGAAAAGTTGGATTGATCGCCCATGCTAACGTAGCACCTTCTTGACGGAACACGGCCTGGTTTTCAGCACTCATACGTCGCATTCGTGAGTCGGGCGTGAACATAGCACGAAGGAAGACACTAGCAACGGATAGGTCGCCTCATTTCACTAACATCGTAGTGCCGAATAGGCTCCGGTAATACAATATTAGGATGGTCTCTCCCGCCTTTAGGGTCCCTTCCTCCCGTCCTTCGAAGTGATTTCAAGCTCTCTAACGCAGACACTACTATACCGATACGACGACTGCCGGCTTAGCTACTCGCCTAGCTCCTTCGGTTCTTGGTAGTGCATACGCTGGTTATATGTGACCCGCGGCACCACCCAAGTGTCGTAACTACCGTGATGAGATGGGGGAGCTAAGGAATGGTGTTTAAGCTGACGACCAGACAGACACGAAGAATTATCACATAGAGCACTGCTCGCGTGTTCGAGGGCGCGCAACCCTAATAGCAGTGATGGCAGCAGCTGCACCGCTACACGAAAATTAACTCCCAAGAGCCCCGACACCTGATAGTTACCTAGTGTACTGCCAGGCGATGATATCCTTGCCATCCTTGTGTCCCGAACGTCAGCTCTGAGCGGCTTGTGATCTCAATATCGGTCAGCCCCATCACAACCGGAGAAAATCACTTCCGGGCCGGCCGCTACACCAGACCGGCAGAAGGGTCGCGACGGAGGACGGTGTGCAATATTGCGCATGTCAGGGAGGTAGGGTTTGCTAAACGGGCTATGTAGCACCGGGAGACGAATTGCCGGGCGGGAGGGCGAAGCATGAGAGGGCCGCCCAGATGAATCAGCAGACGCTTAATGCCATGCCCTCCATGTTCTGGGTCAGTACCTACCTTCGGCTTTACACGTAAACCACCCGTAAGGTAAGCGTGCGAAGCTGCACTTCAATCGGTAACCAACCCTGATTCCGAGTCTCTGCCGTCCTACCTGCAGACCGACGTCTTTTGGTAGCATGGAGTATCACGACCATAGCATGTACTACAGAAAGACGTGCATCCAGTCAACCTCTGAAGTGCTGCCAGTGAGCGACTGCTACCTATCTCCTCGGGTCTCTTTAGTGTGCTCGACATACCTAGCAGGGATATCCGCCACCCAGGTTTAAGATACATCGACCGGCACTGAAATAGCGTGAGGCGTAAGGTAGTTTCCCACCAGCAGCCAGCCTGAGGAGATTGGCACCTAGGTAGGTAGCTGCTTCAAGTCTATGGTGAGTGAGGTGACCGACGAACGCGGGCGCGGGACTAGCGCAGTGGCGTCTACGTCAGGGGGACCAGCTTTTCAACCTCGTCTAACGGCTAGACTCGCTGGTTGAACGGGTTGGGTCAGCGGAAGGGGAGTCGGCTCAGACGAATATCCTACCTGGATTCCCTGAAAAGATCACTGGCCAGATCACATTGCTCAATTCTGACAACCTCAGCACCGATGGCATCTAGCGAGTAATTGGCATCAGTTGTCTCCGTTCGGGGACGTATTGCTGACAGTTTCCTCTTTGTGGCTCTGGGTCTTATAAGTCGACACCAGGAAGGACTTCAATCTACAGCGGACGAAGTTGTCATAGGACATACTAGCCGCTCGACACAGAATTTATCGGGATGAGGTTACCAAGGACGAGATAGCGCGTGCCTGCATGCAGAACTACAACCTCAAACTGCCCCGACTAGTGAACAAGCTGCGCCAGCTATTCTCCCTCCCCCTCCTCTAAGGAAGGCGAGCTATTTGTGCTTGCGCGCCGCACCGGATGGACGTTAACGTGTGATATACAGCGAGGCGTAATTGAGGTACAGGAGGGCAGGGTGCCGAGGGTGTGATGTGGACGGAGAAGGTTGGTGAGCTGCTGCCGACAGTGCAGGCCATTATTGCATCGGGAAGACTCGAGGCGCATGTCAAAACACAAGTAGTTGCCCAAAAAGCACCACGGTGCTGAGCTTTATTTCTTACGTGATCGCTCTGTCTTGACCGAGTATTCTGCACAACGAAAGCTGAATCCCCCAGATGTCATGGCCAACCCAATCATAAAGCTTTTTATGGAAGATCTTCATCGTTCGCGAGGAATTCGAACAGCGTTGTGGACTGTCGCTTCTCGCGTCAAGTATTTGCGATCTTGCGATCTTACGATATGCGCTTTACGAGATCTGCTGGGTACTGAACTAGTCATCTTCGGTGGGTTGATAGAACTTTGTTGGGCCGCTAAGAATATGTAAAAATACGCCTAGATACGGTTGCCTAAGCAAAGATGAATCCAGATCTGATGAAGCTCAAACTTCGTTGACACGAAGAAATATAGAAATTAGCAATTGGGTTCAAGTAGGAGAGGGAACTTCCAGTTTTGAAGATAAGAAACTAGAGCCTACAGATGCAATCACACTAGATGACCACCTTGGTTAGATAGAAGAAAGCTCTCTTAGATAATACTAATCTTAGGTATGAATTTGAAAATTTACTGATTATTATAGGCACATTGATTACTATGGCGTCGCATTTGATCATCTTGTTCCTATAAGTGACGTTGATCTGGAAGTGTTAGATTAATATTATTGAGATAGAGGATGACAGAAGACCGGCGCTGCTAACTAACACAGGTGGGTATTGTGAGCGGCAGTTTTTCGCTGCAGATTACTTAAGTGCTGTAACTTAGAGAGTGCTTGTATGTATGCCTCAGGCAGCGACGCCGCAGTGCCAACTTGATAGCTCGCCCGTCAATTGGCATTGCCATTGCTAGACCGTGGATACATACAGAAGGGGTTTGGTTACAACGTTCTAGATGCCCTTCATTGCGTGTGTGGCGCACAATTGGGTCACAAAGCAAGGAAAATACCCCATAGTGTCAGACCTCTCTCTACACATAAGCGTGTGTGAGTACTCGGAAGAAGAAAAAAAAAAAAGAAACGCATTGGCTAACAGGTGGTGACGATGTGGTGGTGGGTTTAGAGATCATGACGTGCGTCGCATTCGCGTCATTCGGCTTGAGCCGCATAGCCGACCGTGCATAACTTGTCTTCGAAGATTGCCCAAAGCGGAATGCCGACATCGGGTCTATCCGGTCGGCCTGTCGCGCTCGGTAGTGCCCAAGGTTGGTAGAGTATGGACCGCGCCGTTCCAATGCGCCATAATGAAGCCGTATGACGAAATAATGTTCTCATTGTCCGAACAGATATCTGAGGTACACTAAAGTGGTGCCATGGTGCCAATTTGGTATACCGCTCAAAATCTAGATTTGGTCCATTGAAGGGTTTAGCTTGGTTAACGTAATAACAGGCTGATCAGCTGTGTCTATTGAGATAACGTGAGATCCGGTGTAGCGCGGTTGTCTATAGCGCTGTCTACCATTTCCATCTTGTCCACTTCGTACGGAGAACTAGAATAATCCGTGTTGAGTGCGCCAAGGCGGGAAAGCGGCTAGAAGAGTTGAATGAAGAGGATACAATTACTACCTGGGTATGTTTGTTGGCTGTATGGATGTCACTGTGTTAGTCAAATAAGCACCTGGGCGTTTAACGCGGCGGTTGTTAGTGTTCTAGGTAGGCCCCAACAACAACGACAGAAATAGCGACCACTGTACCTAGGGATAGATAGCGTACCCAGGTACCTAGTGTATAGCCATATATACACTGGGCTAGCGGTGAAGACTGCCTTACGTAGGTACTTTCCCCGCAGCAAGCAAACGCCGTTGGTTGGAAGTCTTGAGTTCAGCAGTGCGGGCGCGTACCATTGGCTGTCGAGGGCTCTGCCCGTCCACTGCGGCGCCTACCCACGACAAGCCCGAAGCGACAGAGTGGAGGTCCAAAACACACCAGGGTTTTGTCGTGCAGCGACGCAGACGAATCGTTTCGGACGCCAGCAACCTTGCACCACCATCTAAGCGCGAGGAGGCTTTCTTTTTACTCTCGGGTCATTGTTTTTTCGTCTCTTCTCTTCTCGGCTCTGCACTTTTTTTTCCTTTTAGCGCCCGACGCAATGATTCAACGCTTGGTTAGGCGAATCGTTTGGTTTCGTCGTGCGCAAGGCCAAACCGAGGAAAACTCAGTTTGTGCTAGTCTTTTTTTTTTCTTCTCCCCCCCTCAACTCCGGGATTCCAAAACATCTTGCTTGCTGCAAGCCACCACCCGGACCACCCGGATGACGTACGGTCCATGAGCACTCCTCGCCCTA
Organism: Rosellinia necatrix; assembly: GCA_021209875.1. Taxonomy (NCBI): domain Eukaryota; kingdom Fungi; phylum Ascomycota; class Sordariomycetes; order Xylariales; family Xylariaceae; genus Rosellinia; species Rosellinia necatrix. The sequence goes on along the minus strand of JAGYVD010000001.1, from coordinate 4,026,670 downwards.
TAAGTCTCGCCATGGACAGCTGACGGAACGGGCGGGCTTTTCTTGTGTATTATGTGAGCAGGTTTCTCTTTCTTTCTTTCTTTCGGGTTTCCGGGTTTCTTTGAAAGCTTTCAGTTCGTAAAAGTGATTGTCTTCCTTGTCGTCACCGTCATCACCGTTGTTACTGTTGTCACCGTTGTCACCGTTGTCGCCTTTGTTGCTATTATAGCAACATCTAGAGCTTTAAGAGTAGCGACCTGTGTCCCGCCGTTTCCTTTCCGGAGAGAGTCGCCATACCACTCATATCTTCGTTATACCATCAACAAATCTCCTACCATATAACACCAAAAGAAGAAAAGACGAAAAGGAGAAAAGAAAAAAAAAAGAAAAAGAAAAACCAACAACCACACATAAGCACAATGGCCGGTTTCGAGAGCACTTTGGTCACCGCCATCGTGGTGAGCGTCATCTCTGTTCTTGCATTACTCGGTCTCACCCTGGGCCTCGCTCTCTACTGGTCGAAGATCGCTCGGCGCATTGCGCCCAACCGCTTCCCGGAGCCCATGAGTGAGAAATCGTGGCCCGCGTCGCGGGGCTCGGACGGGACTGATTCAGCCATATTGTCGGCAACTCCCGGATACTCTCCGGCGCCCTCCTCGAGGTCCTCCAGGATAGGCGATCATCCAGCCCTCCCGAAGGCCGTGTTACGGGGCTAATTATCTCTCATGACGCGTCATAAAAATCTAAACGGCTGCAAAACGGCATATAGCAACACTTTCCATTTTCATTACAGCCCATGGTTTGGGGGTCGGTTTTACATGGCAGGCATTTCGAGGAGTTCATTGCATATCGAGCATTTACACGTTAAGGGTTCCATCCTATTACAGGTATTCGGGAGTAGAGCATGGCATATACCAACATATACGCCCGCAAGGGCTTCAGGTCTTTCACTATAAAGGGGGGGGAGGGAAGGGGGGGGGAGATGTGCATCACGGGCAGGGGCAAGCGCAGGCGCAAGAGGCGGGCGCATGTTGCGGTCCAGACAACCTTGCGACGAAACAATGGACTCATTCGTTTTAAGAGTGAACACGGCCGAGATAAAAAAACAGGCGTCTCTGAGATAGTTAGTAAATATAGACAGGCCTTCGTGCCCCATGTTCGCAACATGATAAGTTTTACATCCAGGCTATGAGACCCCCGCCGCGCTTGAGTGTCTACACTCGACCCATCAGTCCCGTCCCGCGAAGAACCCCGCCCCGGTCGAGATGAGGTCATCCGAACAACTAGGATGAAAACAAGCCGATAACGCAATGGATGGCGTTTTCTTTGGGGCATAAGGCCGTTTACTCGGTAGTGGGCTAGTAGCACTCAGACCAGTGCTTCCCAACCGTTGTGGGGTCAAACCCGGATGGCATCTTAGCCACATTGACTTGATAGAGCTATGTATAACCTAGATAGCCTTCACATCAATCACATGAACAATCGACAATAGCTCTTGGCGAGAGGCACAAGAGACTCTTGCTCAACTGGTAAGAAAGAAGTCCTATTATAGGCGAATAATGAATGCTAATAAGACATTTATGCATGAAGAACCGAATAATCAATTCTAACTTAGAGATACCTTAGTTCCCTAGGGCTAGGGAAACAGTCAAATGATTAGAAACATGACATATGAAGCATTGCGTCTGAGAGTTGTCCCATTTCCCAATTATTAGTGTAGCTTAGCTATCTGAGAGTTTTCGAAGTGAACCAATATAGTCCGGAGTGACAAGTGGTATCCCCCTAATCATTTTCATCTACCAATCCCTCCACGATGTGCAGCACCATTAGTCGCAAAAGACACATGCGCCCCAGGGCCCATTACCAAATACGTGATTCATAATATCTTCTTATTATCCCATGTGTCTCATATTTTCCCAGTTTAGTCGCCACCTCACAAGAGGATGGCAGCGCCGAGGAGGCCGGCAGCGGCGGCGGCGCCTCCGAAGACGGCGGGATGAGCACCAGCGTTGGTAGGGGGCGGGCTCGTCTGGCCGCTGCCCTCGCCGGAGGTAGTCGGGGTAGGCGAGCCGCCGCCGCCGATGGTGGTAGAGCCGTTGTTGCTGCCGCCGGGGGCGCCGGTAGCCTGGCACAGCGGGCCGGTCTGGGCGGCGAAGGAGTTGACGAGGGAGGCGTAGGTGGCGCCCTCGGCGCCCGTGACGACGCAGTTGGTGATGACGGCGTCGATCGCGGAGCTCGACGCGCTGACGTAGCTGATGACCTGCGTCACGTAGGCGTCGAAGTCGCTCTGCAGCGACGTCGGCAGGCCGGACGAGAAGTCGCACACCTGCGTCACGACGGCCAGCGGGTCCGCCCCGTTGATGGCGCTCGTCCCGCTCGCACTCGCGAGGCTGCTGGCGTAGCTCGTGATGGCCGACCCGAGCGCCGCGTCCGGCGTCGGCGCGCCCAGTAGTAGGCTCACATATGACTGGGTGCACTCGGCGTTGCTGTCACTAGTGGCGGTGGCGGTGGCGGTAGCGGTGGCGGTGATAGTAGTGGTTTGTGCCAACGACGCTCCTGCCAGGGCGACGGCGGGGAGGAGGGCCTTGTTAACAAACATTATTTTCAACCACGGGTTTATTTGCGTGTGGGATAAATTCTTCGTTCCCGGATATAGGTCTGATGCGGTAGATGTGCTATGTGGAGGTGTCGTAGACGGTGGTAAAGGCCCTGGATAATATAGGAATTGGACTACGAGTTTGGCTGACAGGACAGGAACCCAGGCTAATATACTAACCTGGACAGCCTTTACAGCGTTTGAGGGAAGGCGATACCGAAGATCCTGGTCCTGAGTGATTGTTCTGACACCATTGTTTGTCTTGATAGTCGACTTAGCCTCGATCCCATCGGCGGATGTACGGTGTGCCACGGACTGTGTCGAACTAAGGCATCTTAATCCCATTCCGGAAGGATTGAATGCCAGACACGGCCCCCTGATTTGCTGCGACTCCCATGCTTGTTAGGACTAACAGGATTTAAATAGGTAATTAGTGTAGAGCTTCGACGGAATTCTGACGTTGCCATCCAACCCTCTAGCTGCTCGGTATTGGATACGACGGCAACTATTTCGTGATGATTTTCAGTACTACGTTATAAAACCTCCTCGTTTCTGGATACGATGACGAAAAGAAACCCGCGATCTTGATCGCATACATCTAGTGTTCAGTACTGTATGCTCCTGTGGCGGTCAGCTAAAGGCGCGGGATGGCACCTACCTGCCTACCCGGGCTGCCAGGGCAGAGGCGACAAGTGGTTATAAATAAACTGGTGAGCAGACATCGTGCCCAATGATGACGCTCACGGCTAAAACGATCTACTATGGAATGATGATGTTCTTTCTTCAGCTCCAAGGATGTGCGGGCAAAGATGTAAGACCAAAGTGGGATTTACCAAATGAATGATGAGCAGATACAACTAATGCGATGATGCGTGATCCCAAATAGGCACCTTCTAGAGTTGCGATGTGACCTGAGTGACAACCGGCTAGCGGCAAAACGAGACTCGCACTGTAGTGGCACAAATATCATATCAGTGGCTGAGGCCGTTTGAGGCTGGGTTGGGGCTGGGCACAGCGGAACCACACACACCTGCAGATCAGAATGACGTAGGGCGTCCCGAAAGGGACAACCCTCCAGCTCTCGATTTCCATCGTGGAGTTCGGGACGCCTTCATTATTCGTCCATTAATTGTTGTGCCACTCGATCTTGCACAAGCACTTGCGCATGGCTGACGCGTCCCTCGCATCGCCTTGACTCGCTGGACTCGTCTCGTCGAATGCCCGCCGCCCATTCATTAACGTTGTTGTTAGTGACTAACTAGATGCTATGTTATATTGTGTGTTTTCTGTGCTTTCTGTGCTTTCTGTGCTTTCCGTGCCGCTTGCGCCGCTCGTGTAGCTGATGGAGCTATTGACTATCACACCACATCCATCCATAGTGCTTATCTGGTGGACATGAGCAATGATAATAGCCACGGCGGGGCGGGAGCTACCAAGATGGAAATTGGGACCAGTCCTACATACCTAATTATTTCAAGGCTTGCCCTTTGCATCCCCTTCGCATCCCCTTCGCCAGGCAGTAGGACATCCTCGTTCATCCATCCCTGCGTGAGGTCATGTCAAGGGAGGACATCGTAGCAGGGCTCTGGCCAGGCCATGTCACCTAGGGGGGCTCCTGACACTCTTAGTCAGAGATCTAAAACATATTAAAAGTAGCTGCGAACAATTCGTACAGATAAACACCTGCGACATTATTGGCATCATGTGTGCCTCGATTCCTCTAACACTCGGTCACGGCCAGATGGTCGATAATGTCTCGACTCGCTATTTTTTGTATATCGTCTTGGGCCTGTCGTCCGTTGCAGAAACCCCACCACAACCCATTGTCTTTAAACTAACTACCTCCTCAACATACGATCTTGTCAGTCTTTGATAACAACTCCCTACCTACCTAAATCTTCATATTCATTGATCCTAGGGTATAAGCCCCAGGGACTATGCTGACGATAGAGCGGCTATAACGTTTTATGAACAACGGAAGGATACCAACTCAAAGACCACCTCATACACATTGCTAGTTACATCGGCGTTTAAGTATCCAAAAGGCATTATTGTGCCTCAAGGGCCGAGCTTTTAGATATTAAAAGGACTACTAAAACATGAGGAGGCGCCGCCGGTCGCTCACCCCCAATCATTCATTGAAGCAACCAAATCTATACGCATATGGTTTTGATTTTAACTAACGTAACCTAGTATACTCTAGCGAGCTTGGGTGCCTTTCCACCTATCCTGTCCCGTTTCATATTCGCGGGCTCGTCTCTTCCCCCCCTCTATCTGTGCTCGCCCGGTTTAATATCCTCCCATATTTAGGTGTATAGGTACAGAGAAGTACTGAGGTGTAATACATTAGGCATACAAAGTTCGAAATAAAAATATCCATGCCGCAATTCGGGACAATATACAAGGTTGGCGATAGGGATTTACCACTAGGCCACCGATAGCCAACGCCGGGTAATGATCCAGAGACAGTATCTGTCATCGCAAGCCAAAAAAAAGGGTTGAATAGGATGCAACCGTTCCACGCTGTAAATGTTCCAATAAGTATGTTAAGTTTGTACGCCACTCCTGGTGGATTTGTTGTGACCCTGTCACGATAGAAACGTCTTGAACCGTTCCTCAAAAGCTTTGACTTTCTCGGTCTGCAGCTCCCTCTCGAGCTTTCGTGTCTGATTTATGGCGGCTTCGCGTTCTTCTTGAAGCTCAAGGACTTCTATTTGCGCAATATTCATGCGCCCAACTACCTGCTGCATTTCGGCGTCGGCATCCGAGAGCGCGTTCTCCAATTCCGCCACGCGCGCCTTGAGGTTATCGATCTGTGTTTCCTCGGACACGTTCATCGCCGGCCCGGAACGGGTGACGCTAAGACGGGGCGACGGCCCCCCTGGAGCGGTGAATAAGGGTGACACCGGAGATTTGGCAGGGAAAATCCGCGGCGACCGAAGACCATCACGGAGCCTGGTAAGCTGCGTATTGTGGCTTTCTTTGAGGGCTGACATCTCTTCCTCATGACGGGCTACCCTGTCTTCCGATGCTGCTTGCGCTGCTTCCAATTTTTCCTCCAGAGACCGCAAACGAGCTTGCATAGATGTGATTTGCTGAACGTTGGCGGCTCGGCTAGCGTCGCCCCTTGTGACGGTATCCGCGATCCGCTGGCGTAGTTGTTGGTTTGTCGAGAGCTGCCGCTGGACCTGGATGGCTAACTCTTCCACCCGCCGTGCCGACTCCTGAAGCTCATCCGCCAAGGCTTTTTCTGATGCAAGGTAAACTTGCTCGCTAGCCTTGAGGGAAGCGAGTTGCTCTTTATAAGATTCGACCTCATGCTGCGCAAGATTACGTTCCGAAACAGCGGAGGACAGGGCGGTCTCTAATTTCTGCATGGCGGCCTGGGATTTCTCATCACCCATAGTGCTAGCTTCTAAATTTTTGATGCGTTCAAGAGAGTCCGCATACGCATTCTGGAGATCATGATATGCAGACATCAGAGATTCTGATGTGACCGGCGCGGCAAATTGATCACTGCCGCTGCTCAAGCGTGCAAACGCCGGAGGGATAAGGATGTCCTTGTCGGCGAGAAGCTTGCGGAGGTACTCCACCTCTTGCTCCGCCTTGTCCAGGTCCATTTTCAACCCAGCGAGGCCTTTTTCGACCTGCCACTTCTGATCCAAGGCCTCCTCGGCTCTACGGCGTAGGACAGTAATCTCGGACCGGAGATTACTGATCTCTCTCTGGAAGCCTGCTTTTTGTGGTGACGCGGTCAGTAGTCGATCGCGCTCCATCTCCAGGGCCCGAATCTTCCTCTGGTTCTCGCGATTCTGGTGTTCCTGCCTCTCTAGCAGATTTTTCAGCGCACGATGCAGAGCGTCACGCTGTTCTTCGACATCCTTTAGACATTCAGAAAGCTGACTAGAAGACTCTGGAGTCTTAACTGTCTTGGGCGGGCCAAAATAACCCGATGGTGGCCGCCGGTTCAGCAACAACGACGAGCGCGAACCGCCGAGAGAATTAGAACGAGAAAGAGGTGTCCTAGTAGCCACGCCTTCTTCGGAGATACTGTCCATTTGCACCTGCTTCAGGCTGGAATTTTCGCTCCTCAAGATACGAAGTTCTTGCTGCATCTTAGTAGATTCATAAGCCGCCTTCTCCAGCTCGGATGTCTGGCTTTGAAGATCGTTGACACGGGCCTGGAGCTGTGGTACCATCGTATTCCGCAGATTATCTCGCTCGTTAGAGGCATCTTGAAGCTCTGCTTTGAGTGCTGAGAGCAAGTCTTCAAAATTATCTTTTACCTGCCGTTCCTCGGAAAGCTTTCGTCGCAGATTTTCGCACGTTGCCTCCAGCTCTTTTACACGATCACTGGCATTAGCACCGGTTGTTGCGGCGAGATCCATTTGCGATGCCTTCGCTGATAAATCTTTGATTTGTTCGTCCATCTTTTGTCTCCGTAACCGTTCATCTTGAAGTTTAGTTGTGAGCTCAAGTCTGAGCTGGGCCCTTTCCTGCTCTGACCTTCTCTGTATCCTCTCGATTTCTTCCCTTGACTGGTCATATTCGCCGAATTTAGCCACGCTGCTGTAGCCCGAGTCAGAGAAGTAGTCACTAGTCCTCTTACTTCCACTCGTGGGATTCTCCTTTTCCGCTTGTAATCTTTCTACCATGTCTTCCAAGTCTATCTCGCGCCGAATCGACGCCGCCAACTCGGCCGAGATGGCCTTTAGCTCATCTTCCATCTCGTCGATTTCAGCCCGATCTGGAGGGCTGATGGATGGGGTAGCCAGATAGGATTCACAGTAGTCGCGTGAGTCAGACGTGTCGAATTGAGTCTTGCCGACATCAAAGGATGATTGTGGTCCAACTGTGGTGACGGGGGATGCATCTGTTTGGCTGCCCGACTTTGAGAAGTTGAACGGCGAGGGAAGGGGGGAGTACGCTTTCTCCGAGGTGTCTGTAGTGGGCGAGGCCGTCCAACCGAAGAATGTGCCGAGTCTGGAGGAACTCGGTGATTTGGGGAGGGGTTTGTCTGTATTAGGAGTTTTGATGTCCAGGCTGTTTGTCCGGGCCAGAGGGGGTTGGTCAGATTTGAGCGTTAAGTGCTGTGGTATGGTTTTCCGCGATATGTGTAGCGACATATTATCATTAAGAGGATTAGAATTAGTGTTGTCGGAAGAGTCCGAGTTATAGCCGTCCAAGATATTATTATCGCTCAAGGGATCTTCGTCCTCTTCCACCAATAGATCATCATACAACGTCTGCTGGTCAGTGTGCGACAGTGTTTGGTCAAGAGCTGCGGGGTGGCTGTCCCGAAGGCCTGGATGATTGGCTTCAGCCGCGAAGCCAGTTGGGTGGATGTTCCCTGAAGCGGAAGTACGAGGGTGGTGGTTTTCGGGAGATTTCCTGGTTAAAATCGGATAGATTAGCATTGCGGTGCTCCCGGTGCTCGTGGCGGACCCGCGCGTTGGATTGCAGATTAACCAATTGAGACATGGGACTCACTCTTCGTCGTGGTCAATCACTAAACCGTCGCCTACGGCCGGTGTCGTTGGTTGTAGTGGCTTTGCTGTGGAGTCCCAGCGAGGGGGGCCGAGACATAGGTTCGAGTTGCGCCTGAGGGAACTCGTAGACGATAGGACTGTCTACGGAGAAAGAACGGTCGTATCGCTGCTCAGGCCGAGGCAGGTTCTTCACCACACCAGCCAGGTGCTCCCCGGACGAGTAGCGCGTGGCAATGGAGGAGGCTGCCGAGGAGAGCGGCTTGCGTCGAATCGGTTGGGTTACCGGGGTAGAGGTGCGGTCGTTTAGCACGAGACCCTTTGTGTTCCTGGAACTCGAAACAGACTGTGCCGGAGGACGGCTCTGGGGGGCAAGGGGGGGCGGCGACGGGTCTGCAAAGGAAGGAAACAAGGAAGCATGGGATGAGGCACTAGAAGTCTCAGAAAGGGCGGACAATGACGGATGGTGCCGGTGCTGGTGGTCGTGGTGGTGCTGGTCGTGGGCCGTGGCTGCTGCTGCTGCTGCTGCTGCCGCCATGGTCACGGGGGGGCGGCTGTGGGAAAGGTATAGTGTTGGCAGACATGTCTCCGGGCTGCTCGTGTCTCCGTCCGATCTCCCTGGTCTATAGTCGCATCACTAACCAACCGCCTTGCTGTGTCTGGAATGTATAAGTATAGCCTTACACGCTACTACAGGCGTCCGGTAGTGCACATGCTATGGCGTGCTATGGGAGACGGTCGGTCGGTCGGTCTGAACAATCAACTACCTACCCGACTTGGGTATCGAACTGGATTTACCACGGTAGAATGGGTAGGTCGGTACTTTAGCCAAGGTATCTCTAGTGGTGTATGTCTGGCAACTCTGCCGTCTCTTTTGGCCCCGTCTGAAGCCGGTCTGAGGCTTGGCCGGGGTTTGTGCAAAAATGACTAAGAACCAAGGTAGGAATAGCAAGGTCGCGAAACAACAATGAAATCGAAATGACATGAAAAATAAAATGAAATGAAATGAAATGAATCAAAGCCCGGATGGCTGGCAGGACAGAAAGCTCTCGAAAAGGAGAGGATGGTTCGAGAGTTGCTCGCCCGCTCACTCACTCACTCTGCTTGCTAGCCTACCTTACCTACCTAGTGCAGAGCGTACACTACACTAGACCCCTCACAGTCTCAATCCGACCGTGGCCCATACCTAGGTAGGGATCCACGCACAAAAAGGGGGGACACCAGCACATTGCCAGCTGCATGACGGGGTGCGCTAGAACCCGTCGCGTTACGATCGGCTCAGGTGGTCGAGATTGCGGCGCGACAAACCGACCAACTGACTTATGCCGGTGGTTGGTGGCTTTCTCTAAAAGTTTAGCGAGTCCGTAGCGAGCGGGTATCCCAAGTCTGTTCCATGTATGCCCCGGTTTTCCCCTGGCTTGGCTCGCATCGGCCGCCCGGGTCTGGTCAGGGCATTTGGTTGTCCTGAGTGGCTGCTTGTCTAAGAAGGAGCCCTCTTCCTGTGCCAAACAGGACTTGGTCCTTGCGTAGCACCCTTGCTCCCATGGCCGTTTTCGTCCACTTGCAATCTTACTCCTATCGCCGGTACCCCCCACTGGAGAAAGTCTAAAAGGGGGCCGCTGTCTTGCTATCCAATCAAGGCTCTCATATTCCTTGGGTCAGATGCAGGTACACTACGTGCATGTGCATGCCGTCGCACTCGAGCGCCAATGTGGAATTGATCTTCGATTCGGATCCCCTCGTCTACCCGCACACAAGCAGCACCTACCTAGAGTGTCAAGTTGCACGTTACATGGAACATAGCGCGACGGCAAGATGGTCCATTAGTAACCTTCCTTCAGGCGGGGTGATTCCAAGGAACCATTCCTTCGATTCAAGATCATCGACCCAAATGCTCTCTGCGGAAGTCTTGGATTACTGTATATCATCTCCGTTGTCTCGGTGGGATAGAAGAATGCTCGAATTACAGAGCCTATTTCGGTCGACAGTTGCCACATGATACTACTGTAAGAGCGCTAAGAACGGGCTACATAGACTAATCCCCGAAAATCCAACGAAAATTCAACAATGATCAGGTATTTGGTCGGCTTTCTTACCTGTCTGGTGCGTAGTGAACCAGCCAGTACGCGCGTACGCACGTTAAGTTACTCGTCATCCACAGTACCTATTTTACCCGCTCTCGATAGCGAACAAGGATATAGATTGGGCGGGGTGGCGCGCGGTTAACAGGTGTAGCCAAGGCTTTCTATCCCGGGTGGGCGCCGGGTGGGCGCAGCATGGCTAATTAACCATTTCCATGCACCGCATTATCTCATTTTCTGGTAGCAATGCGTGGACAATACCTGGTATCTAGTGTGCGATTATAAAAAGGCAGAGTGTGCTATAGGTAGTGTACACCAGGTATTCATCGGCTTCAACGGTAGCTAGTGTAGGGATGGCAGGCATATTCGGCGAGCACCACTGGACCAGTAGGACTTATAGCAATGTTTGTTTTACTTGACTTACACTACATCGTATAACTATGTGTAGATTATGTTGCTGTAATTAGTGCAGGGCGGAGGACGTCACTTTGTGGCGTCCCTCTTTAAATTACGACTCAATGCTGCTTTATCATTGACTGACATACCCGGCTAAAACACCGGATATCGAGACATAACTATTGGGTTTAATTTATTATTTTGGTTGTTTTTCACAACGGACTTGGATAGTCTAATTTCGCGATCCGATAAACAGTGCATATATATGCATACACCAAACACCAAGGATAATGAAAACGCTTTAGAACCTGGGGCCAATAAGCATCCTTCTTCTCACCTCTGCTGAAATGCATACCTAACCCTAATTGGTATCTAGGTCGGCGAATGACTTGATTGGGTGCTCTCTATTGAACTTTTCCGTCCCACACTTAATACTACTACTACTAGGTAGGTACACTTGTCAGCCTGTATATATTTACATATTTAGGTATACCTATTATATACAGCTGCCTGGATAGTCATTACACGGCGCCATACAGCACGTAACCCATCACGGATCACGGGACAGACAGACACATTAAGCGCCACCACATGAACATGAGCCTGTCTCGCGCCTTAGACCAGCGTGTGTGGTTGGCCGCGATTCGCCGACCGACAGACAGAGCCGCACCAACGGTCCATCTTCGGTAGCTATCACGCGACATGCACTGCAATAGCGAGTGCCGGGGTGCGGGTGGTCCGGGTGTTGGGTGTTGGGTGTTGGGTGTTGAAACACGGAGCGCTGGAACCCCAAGCTTGGCCTCACCCACCCAGGCGCCTTGAAACGCCTCGGGGCGCCTCTTGGACAGCGCTCGCTGCCCCATTGGTCGGGGGTCAGATCGCGCGACCGAACCGAGTGTCTGACACATCACATAAACCCCGAATGGCACCGCACCGTTCTGCGCGGGCCGTTCGCCGTTTTCGCTTGCAGAGAGGAGTCGGGAACGTTTCGATGCTACCTTGAAGGCCGATCGCCGCACATACATAGTGCACATATATTGGGGTCGCGATCCTAGATCGCAGCCGTAGGTGCCATTGGGACTGACGGTGGGCTCGCCAAGCACCAGCCGCCTCGGAGTAGGCCATCGACAGGAGGGAGGGTATTTATGGGTATGGATGGCACGGATTCCGGGGTTGGCAGACGGCAGCGGTCCAGATCTTTTCGTTGTCCGTGCCCCTTGATGGTGCACAATATATCAGTGTGATGAACGCTTGGGAGCGCACAATGATCGATATCTGTGTGTCCGATATACTTGTTTTCACCTTGCCAAATCTGACATAACACGAGCCAATCGTCTGTTTACAGTAGATAAACCAGGAAATTTTAGTGTTATGTAGTATACCGGTATGTATACACTATTATTGAGTTCTTAGTTATCCCCTCAGGATATAGTTACCGGATGTGGGTGGGAAAAGGTAATGCTGCTACGATGCCCCCCACGCTACCCCCGCGTCCGATCTGTTGATCTCCAGGGCGTTCCGTACCATGTGGATGGTATATCCTTGATCAGGGCTACCCTCATATAACTACTCCTTGAGGGTTGTTCGGCGATAGAAGCAAGTTCAAACCCACTTACTCTAGCTGTGGTTCGCCCCGAGTCAAGAATGCGAGGCAATAAAATACTTTACAGGACGTCCCCCAACTCGGCTATCACCCTTATCTCAGCATAAATGCTCCCCATGTCTCCTCTTAAGCTTACCACACAACAAATCCGTTATATCTTTCAGCCATACGTGAAAAGCCCACCGTTCTAGTGTGGTCGAGACCAGGATCCTCGTCAATGCGAAGAGCTGGCCAACTACCATGCTCGGGGTTTTCGTTTGTTTCTCCGAATAGGCCATGGTCTGGAATGCAAGCAGGAGGAGATATTGACTAATATGATGTAACAACCCTCAGGAAATCCTACCAGTGAAAGCCCTGACGGTGTACCGGGTAGTTGAGAGCTATAGGAAAGAGTTAACACCAGAAGATAGATAGTACCGCGGCATACACAAGTCGCATTTTTGGTAAAAATTTTCAACAAGACCGCGAACGAGACCCAGTTATCAGTATCTCCCTTTATGGAGAAGTTTAAAGGAAAATACCTGTCACGGAACAGGAATGCAACGCTATACTACAACATTATCGTTGTCAGTATAGCAAGGTATTACATTGTCGAGTCGAGCAGAGCACAGGAGCATTTGCACTCACCTACGTACTGTCACGTCGGTACTGTGACAACACCATCCACCGGTGTCTCGTAGCACAGTCCGTCGGCTGGGCAGATACTCTGTCGCCGGGTACTAGCCGCGCCCCTGAATTAGCCTCCTAGAACCCGCGGCGAGTAGCAATATGAGGTCTTCGTCGGGGCCAAGAGCTTCCAAGAACATGCTGAATGTTTAGGTCGAGCGGTGTCTATATGAATATGTAAAGAGTAGGTATACGCAGGCTCTTGCGACGAACAAACCTTCGGTTTCATCGAGCTTAGATAAGGCTATCTCGGTATCATTGAACGATAAGCGATCCAATGCGTTTTAGGTACTTGCTGTATCCGATGAGACGGTAATGTCGCGTCCATCTTGGCGTCGTCGGGTCGGGTGTACGGAGGGGATTCAATTCACGAATTATTATGTTCCCTTGGAGATGATGTAACCATGTCAATTTAAGAAATAACATAGGTCCAGACACTGACTCGCGATAGGCCTACTGTATCTAACAGAGAGTTTGCTCTTACTTGCATTCTTGGTTAAAAGCTTAGTCTTAGGTATACTATACCTCAACCGCGAGTGTTATACTTCTACGCGCCGTTCGGGGTCTTGAACTGAGCAAATTTGTTAGCACAGATTTGCTTGCACCATGTAATCACCTCATCGCTTATTACATGGGCAGTAACGTTTACAATATTATCCCAAGTGTCTATGACTTGGGGTTCTTTCAAATCGTAAGGGACCGGGACGGAGCTACTCGCACGCCGGAACTTGAAACCGCCGTCCCCTATTCCGCTCAACTTTGAGGGTGATAGACGTCCTCGGCTTGCCTAGGTAGGTAAGAAGAAAGGCTACCTAGGCACTTAGACCAACCGCCAACCTGCATTCTAATGCTGCAAAATAGAAGTAACTGCAGCAATTAGGTAGTGATGCTATACAAAGGGTGGAATATTGATTGATATGAAAGTCTATCAACGAGTAACGACCAAGTACGGCAGGCCGCACCTCCCTTATAGAGCTAGAGAGAGCAACTATTAGAAAGAAAACCATCAATATGACAGTAACGACTCATACTAGTACTTCTCAAAGTCTTAGATCTAGGGGTAAGGGGCTGCAAAAAACGGGAGATGACAAGCAGAGCCGTCACATAACTACCCCTAAGCCACTTACCCATACTTAGATGCATATTGTAGTCTACACAGGCATACAGACACATAAGATGCTTTATAAGCATTAAATACCTCTAGGAGCTACTGTTTCTACTTGTGAGAAACCAAACCATCGTGCAGAATACAGATATTCAATATACTCCTAGGTTGATAACCCGGAAACCGGCCCAAACCCCTTCCGAGAGGCATTTTCCCGGAAGACGCCCCCAAGCCTCAAGGAATTGCCAAGTTTAGGGTTTTCAGACCAAACCCGGTATCACCCTCCGGTGGCTCCCCTTTCAAGCCATCCCCACCTCTGGCCGAGAGGCTTTTGAATAGGTGAAGTTAATAGCATATAGCGCATAGGATTGCTTAGAAGCCTTGCTATCTGCTAACATGAAAGCTTATGCGTACAAGATACACACAGCGACAAGATTCGAGACCAGTCGGGGTAGCTCGAAAAGGAGTCTTATGTTATTGACCTCACGGCGCTTATTAGTGTCGACGTTGTTTGATCGTTAAACGCGCAGAGGCAACAAGGTCGTAACCTGGTGTGTGGCCCGAGAGCCATTAACGACACTACGACTAACCACTCGTTGGTCGATATCGTCTTGCCAATTTGGCTTTTCATCGTCTGGTTATATATCGGACGTTCGAGTCTACGAATATAATATATGTATCGTGAAATGGACGTCACTGCGAATACTTATAGTCATGCTTGGGCGAACTGGCGTAAATGAAACCCCGAACATGCCCCCATATTCAATCGGGAGGCCATAATTAGAGAGGATTATTAGCCTCATGTTAGAGAAGGCATCGTGGTCTACTTTTCAATCATTTCGTTGACCGTCGCTGTGAAACCCCGCGAGTGCCAGTGATATCTTAAGGTGAAAGCGCGATGACCCTCGTTGTGTACAAGCTGGAGACTTGGTAGGGGTATAACTTAAGCTTAAAGGAACTTGACTCTTTAGTATTCTTACTATGGCCCTCGGTTATCTGATTGAACTCCAACCAGGCAGAGTGGTTTATGTCCAGTCATGTATATACTTGTATCATTATATTTGACTCTGATTATTATTATGCAGATGTCTGTGCTGATGAGAACGTCTCTCTAAATAGAGGCGTCTAATGCTAGGACAAGGAAAAATTACGTGGGCGTGTAAGTGGCTTGCCCAACCTGTCTTCCAACACTTAATATAATTATACATTTAATTAAGATGCAGCTCTGTTTTAGAGCACACACGAATCCCATCCATTACTTAAGTCTCTCAACTTCGAGTGATGCGAGTAGATATGCAGCAGAGCCAAGCACGCTGTCGTATAGGATAGGCTGGCCAATGTAGTACTACACCAGAGTTAGATAAGTAAGCGTTGTTTGCGGGTTGCGGGGACCAGAAAGGTGGAAATTTTAACACTCACCTCATAGGTTGCGGTCGAGTTCAAGCTGCATACGGCCACAGTTCCGTTATAGCCCAGGGTTCCGTCGTACTCTTCAACCACAAAAGTATCGGTCAGGTACCTCTGAGCACGGGTCGCCATTTTGGTCGCTTTGGGTACCAGGTCCTTTGGCAGGTATCCCAACCGGGCGCCCTTTAGGAGAGCGTACGAGAACATGGCTGTGCCACTAGACTCAATATAATTCCCTTTTCTACCAGGTTGGTCCACGACCTGCCACCATCCTCCGGTCTTGGGGTCCACGGCCTCCATCACGCCTGGCACCAGAGTCTGAAATTTCTTCAGCAATGGGGCCTTGAATTTTTTGTCGGCCTTTTCGCGCTCCAGGATCTCGAGTGTGTCCAATAGCGCCATGGTGTACCAGCCAAGACTTCGGCCCCAGACATATGGGCTGGCACCCGTCTTTGGATCGGCCCACACTGCCTTGCGCGTAAAATCGTACCCGTGAGTAAGCAGTCCGGTCGAAGCATGGCGGGTGCGGTCCCAGAGGATATCAAATTGAAACAGCATGTCTTTTAGAGCGGCTGCCGTGGCTTTGCTATTCGACGATGCTGTGAGCGAATAAAGGGTGTAGAATGGGCCCAATGAGAACATCCCATCTAGGTAGCTCCAGTACGGATACACGAAATACCATAAACCGCCCTCCGAATTTCGGCGATTCAAATCGATGCTTTCTCGCAGAGCGTCCGCCGTGGCACGTAAAGACGAGGAGGCGCCCTTAGCCGACGAAAGTTCTAGGAGCGCATTGCCGTTGCTCAACCGGTCCATGGGATACGAGAGCGCATCGTATGTGGCATTTGATAAGAAGTGGGTGGTAGACAGAGCGCTCTTGCGGATGTAGTCCTTGTAAGTTGAGGCCGAGCTCGGGTAATGGGCCGAAAGCGCAGTTAAGGCCTTCTGGACGAAGCCGGCTTGCAAGGCCTCGGACGATCCGCCCTGGCCCGTCATGATGCCCTGGCCGCGGGACATGATACTCGAAGCCATCCATTGGGAATAGCGAGTCTTGTATGTGTCTTCGACTGGCGTCGCGGCCGTCGGCACGCTCAGCAATGTGGCGGCGAGCGTCGCCACGTATATTGGTGAACGCATGTTTCCTTATTGGCAAACGCGGCGGGTAAGAGTCTGGGGGGGGAGTATAACGGGTGGGCAAATCCAGATGCGCGCACAACGATGGGAGCAGAAGCCTGAAGGGAGCCAGCGGAGCTGAGATAATGGTGGCGAGGCGCACTCAGTATATATACCCCTCGCACCACGGCTCGTCACGCGAGAGCCCGGGGTTGATGCTAATTCGGGATGTTTACTAAATATTGGATGGTTAACTAGTGGCTCAATCGGAATACCTAACGACTTGGGCATGTACTTAGTATGCGTGTTATGTATGTATGTATGTATGTATGTATGTATGTACGTATGTACGGATGTACGTATGGATTATGTAGTCTTATTTGGTTATTACAAGGAAGCAAACACGGCTCCTAGCCGACTATGGAAGTGGCCGCGAAGGGCGACGGACGACGGGGCGCGTGGGTTGTCTTGGTTGAGGGGCTCGTCGATGGGGGTCCCAGCATGGCCGAGCGATGGCGGACGGGAGCTCACCTTGGCTCGTTCTGTTATTGATCTGATTCCCTGATCGTAACGGGTCCGATAGATATTACCCAGGTACTGGGAACAATGCTGGAATAGTGTAGTGTAATCCGACCTGCGCGTGCCGTTCTGTGGTCGATCTTGTCAACGTTATCGGCTGCCCTGCATCAAAACCACCTGCCACCTGCATCGGACTTGGGTATAGCGCAGCCACCACGTGTGTAGATCGCTGTCTGTGCCGATTGAGGCTGCTTAGTCCAGCACGGATTCAGCAGTAGCCTTGTTCCGCTCGTACTTCGCCATCAACATCGAACAACGTCGATCAGCGCCCCCTACTTGTAAAGTACCCATGTTCCAATTTGGAAGAAAGTTTGAGAAAAATTTGACCATTTTCGTGGCCAACAGCTTGGGTTCGCTTGTCATTGGGCAGTTATAGGGCCGTCATTGCAGTCATTGGAGCATCGGCCCGTCGCCAATTCCCGATGCAACCGGTACACTGTGTGTATGGCCTAACAAAAACACTGTGTTCGCATACCTACTCGTGCACTACCGAGTGAGTAAGTACCTAGTGTAGTGATCCATATCCCTTGTTTCACCCTGTTCGTTTATTTTTATCTTTCTTCTCCTCCTTCTTCCCTCCTAGAAAAATATGAGTTCGTAATTTTCACTTTTACTATACGCATACACTAGTATGTAGCGCTCTCGACTGGGATCGGCCATTCATCTCATAATTCCCTCATAAATCTCTCTGTTTCGATGATGGCTGATCGGGATGAGACCAGCTTTGCATGATAGCTGATTGCTGCCAAGCCGCAGACCTGGACCTGGTCGTTGGGTATGTAACTATTACCTCTCCCCGGCCACCACAGCCTACAGGTATGTATTTATGATTTCATCCCGGAATACACTCCACGGAATAACATATTCCTACCTATGTAGCGTGCTGCCTACATACCTAATTACCTCCTGTCAGTACACTAGCGATGCACGCCATACTGCCTAAGTAGCATGTATGTGCATACATACCCAGCTAGGTCCTGACTATAGGTATTGTGTCGGTCCCGTAGCTTCTACCAGGTCTTCGCTAGGATATGCGAGACACCGATCGAGTTCCAGCTGATTGACAGGCCTTGATGGCGTCGGCCATTCTTCAATCGCTTGCATTTCAGTTAACGCCCTAGTCTAGGATGTGGGAATAGGTACTATCCGTATGTGTAGCACGACGGCAGTGATCTTTACCTCATTGACTCGTGTGTTTAACTCCACTACTCCATCTACATACTCCATCTACATACTCCATCTACATACTCCATCGACTACCGTAGTGCCGTTGTACTGTAGCAGTGTACATACTACGTACACTAGTGGGCGAAAGAGGGAGGGGCCGAGAGACAAGAACGAAACACAAGCGGACACAGATGGGGTAAAGCGAGCCAAGACAGGCGGGGACGGTATTTGCAGCGAATGGAAAGGGGGCGAGGCGTTCCAAACCGGCCAATTTTAACGACTTGGTATGGCCGTATGGGATGTTTCCTGTACATCTCGTATCTCGTGTGTTGTGGACGCAAGCGATGCCAATAACTACGCACACCACACTACACCACGGTATGTACACACACACACACCACCAAAAGCCTCTCCTGATCCCCGGTCTAGCAGTCCTGACAGCCTGGCGACCCTTCTGGTTGAATTGGTATTCGCTCAGCGACAATTAGCGACAACTGAGCATCGCCTACACTACATAGCGCAGCCGCCTCCTTGATCGATCAGATCACATCCCCTACCACCTACCTAACTCAGCCAAGTGGCCGTTTGGCCGCACCATCAGCCCCTTCATACGAAAACAATGCTCGAAGGAATCTTCGAAGGAATCTTCGAACGAAATGGCAGTGTTCAGTTTGCAGACACGCCGTTGCATCTTTCTAGCGCAGTGTAGGTTAGTCGGCAATCGTTCTATCTAGATTCCGTCGCACAAAACACCCCTGCCCCAAAGCAGTGTAGCGTACCATACATTGTACCAGTCTCTCTCTGCTGCTAACCAAGACCTTGTGGGGTAAACAAGGTGTTGATAGGCAGGACCCCTGCTGTCGTTCTGCAAGGTGACATTACGCATTCCGTTCTGGATACATGGCTTTCCCTCTTCCCTTGGGGGCGCTCGGCACGCCGCACCACCCTGGCAATTTTCCATCGTGGACAGTAGCATTCCGTCAGGAAGGTCGCTAGTTTAGAGAAATAAGCGTTGCAGGGGGCAGAGCGAAATGGCGGGAGAAAAACCAGAACAATAACCAATTCGGTTCTAGATTCGAGAGGACGGGCAGGACGCCGGCTCGAATAGCGACAGTTTCACTCATGCTGAGGCTAACCCTCAGCCATCCCCGCCCGAAAACATAGGTAACCGTACCAGTAGTAGTGCGTGCCTCCTGTCTGCTCTGCAGTGCAGATCGTCGTTAGCATGTCGCCTTGTCTGACGCCTGAGTGATACCGGGCGCCCATCAACGTACCAGGCACTCTTTGCTTATTATTCCGTATATCCCACGGCGCTCACGCTTCCGGTCTCTTGGTCTTCCTGGTCTCCCTTGGCATCAACGAATGTTCTCTCCATCATCCTGTCCTACGTTCACGCAGACGTCGCCCACCCCTTCCGAGCATTAGACGTGTGCGATGGAGTGAGGCATAGCTGCCTGTGGGTGACATCCAGCCACATAGTAGAGGGGATCTAAACAAAAGCTACCGACAAAATGGGGAGCCATCGCGACAGCCTGTTCGCGGCGGCCGTGCTCTTCTTGGTTCTTGACAGCACCGTGGTTTTCGCCCGAGTCTATGTACGGACGAGAGTGGTCATAAGGGGGTTCGGTTGGGATGACTTCGTTCTGTGCTTGACATACGTAAGAAAGCTCTCTACAACCGCATTTCCTGCCGGGGCATCATCTGATCCAATGTTGAATATAGATTGGTTTCGTGATTTCTCTAGGGCTCGGCTTTGCTGCCATGCAGTACGTATATTTAGTCGTTTATCATCCGGTCCCGCGAGCATCGTTTCCTTCCCCTTGCGCCCAAGCAACGCGCGATGACCCGCTCTCCACTATCTGCCTTGACATCTAACCCGCCCTCTCTCTCAGATATGGATATGCCGCCGAGGATGAGCAGCCTTGGTATGATAAGAAGAAGGCAACAATGGTATGTTTTCAATCGGCTAGAGATCCACCGTCTGATTCAGACGCCGTCGGATAGTTGGCTAACCAAGCCTTCTTCTCTGTAGTTTACCTATGGAAACCAAACAACCCTCTATATTTCGGCGGGTCTGGTTAAGCTGGCTGTGGCACTGGTGCTCCTCCGCATTACTGTCGGGAAGGGAATACGTTTCCTTCTGATCGGATCCATGTTCGTCGTTGGTGTCTGGACCATCATCACTGTCGTATTCGCCTCCTTCATCTGCGCTAAGGGCGGTTCGAGTAATTGGGCCGGAAGCGAAAGATGCACCCAAGTCGGCTATTTCCGCACCATATCCAACATTTTCATCGATTACTTCTACGCCCTGCTCCCGATCTACATCCTTCGGGGCTCTCAGCTGAAAACACGACTCAAGTTGATCGCCATGTTCCTACTTGGCTTGGGGATTTTGTAAGATATCCAGAGCTCTCCGCATCCCGTATAATAGGGGCAGCAGACTAACATGGCTCACCGCCCTATAGTGCCAGTACTGCGACGATCGTTAAACTCGTCATCATCGTGCGCCTTCCAAATGCAACGGGCAAAGAAGCGGATGGACTTCATTACGATCTACTCTTATGGGCCGATATCGAGCTCGGCCTTGCTATCTTCGCAGCATCCGCGGCCGCACTTCGACCACTCCTCAGGCATATTCCAACGCTGTTCGACACAACTTCTAAGAGTGCTACTCGCGACACGGATGAGAGCGGGCCATATCACGAGCTAGTGGTAAATAGTCGCGATATAAATAAGAATAAGGTTGCTGATAGTGAGGCGGGGCCGGGGCCGGGGCCGAAGGTTCACGAGAGTGCTACGGGGGGTGCGGCCTCGTCCGACGAGGAACTATTCCGGATCCGATAACGTACCCATCAACTGTGACTCGTCAGCTTTGTTTTATCATCTCAACCAGCTACCTGCGGATACCCAATGATCGTTTAATACTCAGCCTCTCAGCTTTTCCGACCTGTCGCAAATTGTGATTCAACCCACCCGAACATATCCTCCCCATCCTATAACGTCTCGTCTTTTCTCCTCACGGTATATACGATAGTTATCAATTTTTGAACTATTTTGGGAGCAATATTTGGCCGGCGCATTCAGTAACTACGACGACAACGAATATGAAAATACTATAAAAACTAGCTGCGACTAGGATTCAATAATTACGATGAACGAGGGGAGATTGACACTGTGGCGGATAGATTTGGCGCGGCGTCGCTCGACTAGCCCAGCTGCTCTTCTCCCCAACGAATTCTGTTCCATTCCTCCCCGGGTCGCTGTTGCCTTCCTCCAACACATACAGATGAAAGATTTGTACTGCGAGAATGAAAAATACCTACGATAAAGATGTAGGGCGAGGGTCGTCGCATGAGCGCATGATGAGAGAACGTGTGAGAATTAAAAGCATTATATCAATTTATTAAAATAGTTATATTCACGATTCTCGCATAAAGAGAGTGCGATGTTCTCGGTTTGCAAGGCCGTCTTGTTTTAAGGGTTGTGATTTATCGCTGCTACCTTGCGTTTATGGCAACTCCCGACGTTCCACCCCCCCCCCCTTTTTTTTTTTTTCAAATGTTCTGGTCAACTGCTCACATACGATTTGGGGAGACAAACTTACGTTTGTTATATTCTGAGCTTTTCGACTAACTTACAGATCATTATTGAGGCAGATGCCTCTCGGCTACTCCAACTTGCATTGCAAACCCAATCACTAACCAGGCGTTCGGTAATGAATGATCTGGATGACTGGAGTTGGTTCCCAACATTGAGAGTCTTTGTGTTCACTATTTCACCCAAAGCGATCTACTCAACCTACGATCCTTGTTTGTCCGGCTGATCGGGGGCTAGAGGTATTATACAAGGCTAGAAATCATAAGCAGTAGTGCAAACTACGCGTACAATACTGGGCTATGAGCTGTAATTGAAGCGGAGTGTAATATCGGGAAAACACGAATTCACGACGTGCCGGAAAACTATATATTGCAAACCAAACGTTTCAGATGATTCCTATTTCGTGAGTACTAATCTATTTCTTACCTACACTTTGCAAGTTATTAACGCATAGCCTTTCCCATTCCTCCAGCTGTGTCCAGTACTGCAAGAATTTCCCAACCAGCTCATCAGTAATCTGCACACCGTTCTTCAAGATACTTGAGTACTGCATGGAAGCCGTCAAATCCATCTCAAGGTTGTCATCCAGACGTTCCGAGTCCGCCGCCGGCTCGTATTTGCGCTTTAACCAGTCCAGCAAGCGACACGCCGGGTTTTCTTCGTCCTCCGAGTTCAAGCGCTCCAAGCGCCGTAGCCAGTCGCTGGCCGGGACCGTCTCAAAGGCCATACCCTGCCTGCGGAGCGCCGGGAGGAACTCGGAACCCCACCGCACGGGCGTGGTGTTCGACACGTGGAACACCGGCGCCGGTCCCGCCGCCGACGGCGTACCCGAAGTGTCCTTGAACGCGAGCTCGACGATCGAGACGGCGGCGAAATCCACCGGCAGCCAGAAATGGGTGTCGTGGATCCCGTCGGTGATCGGGAGCACGCCGGTGGTGAGGCCGCTCTGGACTATGATGGGGATCGTCTCGGTCGGATTCCACATGCCGTGACGGGTATCGCCGGCCACCTGGCCAATGCGTAGGATCTTGACGGGGGAAGTCGACGCCGCAGCTCTTCGCATGTTGCGCGGCCGCGTCGCAGATTTTCTCGGCTACCCATTTCGACTGCCCGTAGCCCATCTCGCTCGTAGTCTCCCACTCGTATTGCAGTTCCCGGAGGGGGAGAATCCTTCGCACGGAGCGCGGATGCGACACTGGAGAGGAAGCAGAAGGTTGGTTTGGGAGACTGGGGAGAATGCATCGCGAGATCTAGGAGGTGGGCGACGGACGAAATGTGCGGTTCTTCAAACGATCTCAGGGTCATGTTAAAGTTTACCGCCCAAGCGCCGTGAATGATTGTCGTAACCGACGAGCGGAGATCTTCGTATGTCTGGTTGGTGAGACCGAAGCGAGGCTCCCCGAACGTGGCCGCGAGAGGGATGATCTTTGACAGCTGAGAGCCATCTAGGTCATCGAGCCGGGTGTCGGCGAGGACTTTGGCGACGCGCAGCTCTGCCGCGCCGTCCCCATCAGCGCGGACCAGGCAATATATCCTGTCTATGCCAGGCTGGCGGGCCATGTCGTGCAAGACGTGGCAGCCGATGGTGCCAGTCGCCCCCGTCAGAAGCTGGAGTGTGCAGAAATTAGCGACGAATGCACGAAAAACAGGGGCGTCTCCTTATCCGCTACTTACAACTACTTGCCCCGAAGCTGTTGCCGGCGTTGCTGGTGTTGCTGGGTTTGCTGGGGCCCCCAGCTCGATCTTCAGAAACTGAGTATACTTTTCCACCAGGCTCTCTGCGAATGGCTTAAGTATCTCGGAGCCGGATGCGGGATCCCGGGCGTGGCGGACGTCCAGTATATGCTTAGTAAGACGATTGACGGTTGGGCATTCGAACACCACATTTGTGGCCAGCGAGGAACCAACAAGTCCGATCCGTTTGAGCAGCCGTGACCTAACATGGGATGCTTGCAAGGAGTCCATTCCCAGGAAGAAGAAGTCGGAATCGTTGGTCAGCTTCTCCCTTTCAATCGACAGGACTGACTTAATAGTCTTTCGAACAAGTAATTCTATATCTTCATCCGCGACTGGGGTGTGGGCTTCATTCCCTAGATCCCTTGCGGTGTAGAAGCGTTCAATGTCTCCCCTACATAACTCTAGAAACTTGGATCGGATGAGCGTAGACTTTGCGGTCATAGGCACTTGGAAGCTGGCGTCCTTGAAAATGACGGAGTCAGGAGATACCCGCGCATATGCTGGCACTTTCGCATTTCCGAGTTCTAGATCGGGCTTGATGCTATCAAGAAGCTCCGCTGTGGAAAGCCCAAACGCACTCTCCGATGGAACGACCAAGGCTCCGAGCGAATCATAGCCGGCGCCGAACACCACGGCGGCATGGACGTTGGCGTTGTGGGACAGAGCCTGCTCCAGCGGCGTCGGGTCCGCCTTCTCGCCGTTGACCAAGACGATAATGTCATCGGCGCGGCCGGCGAATTTCCACTTCCTCGGGTCGGTCGGGTGGCGCTCGAAGAGGTCGTTGGTGCCATAGGAGCCATCGTCACGGTTCGAGAGCGTCTTGGTGGGCAGGCCGGGTAGGATGACGAGGTGATAGAGGCTCCCGTCGCCGCCCTCCTCGACGGGCTCGAACCTCATGAACGGCTCGGCGTGCGGCAGCGGCGAAACCCAGCACCAGTCGCGGCCGGAGCCGGGCTGCATGAGCCCGCCGCTCTCCGTCTGGCCGTAGATGGTGCTGATGGTGACGCCGCGGGCGACGAGGTCGTCGCCGAGGCGCTGCGGGACGGCGGAGCCGGCGAGGACGACGGAGCCGAGCTGCGCCAGGCGCGCGGCCCCCCCGCGGATCTCGGCGCAGAACTTGAGCACGTGCGGCACCGTCACGAGCGTGCCGGACCGCGTCAGGTCCAGCGCCGCGAGCAGGCCCGACGCCGTCACGGGCCGCTCCGCGCTCATCACGCTCAGCCGCCGCCCGCCGACCAGCATCCGGAACAGCGTGCCGATCCCGAAGCTGTGGAACACGGGCAGCGTCGTCAGCGTGTCGCGGTGCGGGATGCGCTCGACGAGCTCCGCGTTCTGCAGCAGCCACTCGCCGACGTTCAGCGGCACCGGCTTCGGCAGCCCCGTCGTGCCGCTGCTGTGGATGATGAGCTGCGGCGAGTCCGCGGGGGGACTTGAGGTCTGCCGGGGCAGGGAGGGACGGCAGTGGTAGGGGCGGGGGTAGGGGTAAGGGTGATAGTAGTGGGTTGGCGTCGCCGGGGGGGAAGAGACCCTCCTCCTTCTCCTTCTCCTCCTCCTCGGCCGACCTCCTCGAGCGTCTGTATGTCGGCCATGGGCACGATGTCGAGCTTGAAGGCCTCCGCGTCCCGGACTCGCCTCATGGCCTCCGCCGAGGCCTCTGAGGTCACCACCGTCCCGCACCCCGTCTGCCGCAGCAGGTGCGCGAAGCCCTGGTCGGCGAGCCGCGGCGACATTAGGAGCGTCCTCCACCCCACCCGCTGCAGCGCGAGGAAGTACAGGTGGTACTCCAGGTCCGATATGCCCACGACGGCCACGACGGGCCTCTCGCCCGGGCGCGTGTCGTCCATCGGCACCCGGAGATGCGCGGGGAGCACCGCGAGGACGGCCCTCGTCAGCCGCTCCAAGTCCGCCGCGGTGAAGTGCTTGAAGTCGAGCGTGCGCGTGGGATACGAGATGAGCACCCGGTCGGGGATCTCCTCCGCCAGGCGGCGGAGGACCCTGTCCAGGGACAGTTCTTTCAGCAGAAAGTCGGGCATCATTAATTTTTTTCTTTTTCTTTTTTTTTTTTTTTTAAACTCGCTGATGGGCTAACTAGACGTATTAAAGCATCCGAGAGGGATAATCACGGAGATGTGTCTGATGAAGAGCGACCTACCGAGCTCGCGTCCTTTTATTTGATTGTTTTTTTTTTTATTTACGTTAGTCTTTTTTTGATATGTGGCGTTTCTTTAGCAATTCTATGTCCTTCCTTCTCCTTATACCTACGTAAGGGGGATGGAAATGGGCGCAAGGGGTCTTATTAGGTTTCCCAATACAGTAATCCATGTGTCCCAACGCCAACGCCTCTCTCTCTCTTCCCCGTTGGACGCAAACCGCCTGCCCGCTTGCTGCATGATTTTTTCGGCATCCGACCCTACCTACCCTACCATTCACCCTTGCTTTCGCAGAAGGCGACCTCAAGGACCAAGCTTACATTTGCCGAGAGCTACCTCGCCCGGGATTCATCGTAAAGAGCGGTGAAATTCATTGGAAAACGAGTTACCCACAGACCCTTCCAGCGATTAGATGTTTAATGCGAAAACGAAAAACTGGAAATCGGCATGGTCTCATCCTACTGGAATCACAGCCCCTTATTATCGCCTGACCAGCCATTTTTGGTGCTGGAGGAGGCCCCCGGCTGCGAATGAGTAGCAGTGGCCCCCCTCATCCTTATGCTTGCATTCCAAATGGGATATCCCGTGGTTTGTGAATTGGGTATGTCGTCCCGAGGCAAAGCCCTTCTAAATAGTAGTAGTTCATAATTATGATGCCAATTTTCGGATACAAATCTACATATTCATTCACAGATATGTACGAACATAAATAGACCAAAGAGGAACGTTAATGAATGATGCTTGTAGTTATTTTATTGTCATATAAAAAGACATGCGCACTCGTCTCTACCTATTCTGTGGTAATCATCGTTTCAAGTATACTTCCAGCAAGCTCATAGATCCGGCAGCGTGAACATTACGAATCTCATATCGAGAATCCGCTTCCTTTAAGAGGGCCTCGAACTCCTCCTTAGTGCGCTCCTTAGAACCAAAAGACATCATCATGATCATATCCAGGTCTCGCGCGGCGCGCTCAGCATGGCGCGGCCAATCCCCCGGCTGCGGCATGACGTTGTCGTTGATCAGTAGAGGCGTGTTTGGATCAGACCCTTCCAGTCCCGGCACGATGCCCTTGAGAATGGTCACGACGTCGCGGTCGCACCAGTCGTGACAGATCTGGCGCATGAGGAAGGCGGCCGCACCCCGATACGGCTGCGGGGTGAAGAAGTTGTGACGGGCAAACGAGATGCGGTCTCGGATGCCGTCGTTCAACAGCGTCTCACCCTCGGCGAGCATCGGGGCCGACTCGTCTTGGACGACGAAGCTCAGTCGAGGGAAGAGCTTCGTTTCGGCACACCACCGTCAGCAGCGGTCGCTTTTATGATTACTGTGCGCATGGGCCAGCCCGCGGGGCGGGGGAGCGGGAGGGTTCAACTTACTTCGGCTAACATCATCGAGACGTGCCCGCTCCCACCTCCTACATCCACGACCGTGCCGTCGAGGCGGTCCCAGGGGAAGCAGTCCTTCAACTGATTGGTATCGCGGCCCACTTCGCAAGCTCTCGAATTAACATCTCTAACTTTGAAAAGTCAAGGAAGGGATGGGATGCGGCTAGAAAATGCAACAAGACGCACTCTTTGTGATGCCGGCCATCGCTCGGGCAAAACGGCCGGCTAATTCAGGGTGGTGGGTGTAATACTTGAAAATGGATACGCCATGTCGGGTTTTGAACGGGCAATGCTCGCTATCGGATTCGTGCGGTGCCGATTTCAGACTCACGTTGGAATCCGCCGCCGCTTTGAGCATCTCGTCGAGGCTGGGTACAGACACAAGAGTAAGAAAAAAAAAAACATATCAACGCTAACTCTTTCCTTTCCCGGAAGAGACTATTGTTTTTAATTTTTTATTTTTTATTTTTATTTTTATAAAATTTGTCATGCTTGACTCACCAGAAGTGAACCGCGGAGCGGATTTCCACATCCTGATACAGGATGATAGAATGGGAGGTGTGAGAGATCCAGTCGGGCCTGGTCATCTGGAAGAACCTGTGGGTCATTAGCATACCTACGGTACGCCTCGTGCGGTCGAGGTCCAGACCGGCCTTCTCGGCTAGCTCATGGACCGATATCTCCTGTCCGGGCACTACGATGGTGAAGAAGTCGAACTCGAGCGCGATCTGGAAGGCGGCCAACTCGAAGCCCAAGAGGGAGACCGATTGTAGGAGCTTCCTTGGGCCTTGTGCCAGGCGCTGGAGGTCTTCGAGGGAGTTCGTCAAGCCACCATAAAGAGCCGTATATTCCGCCGTCTCAGGGGTCAGAGGTGAATCGGCGGAAAATGTCGGCTCCGGTAAATTGTTGGCCCGTAGATACGCAACAATCTCTTCAGTTTTCTTCAGCACATTCTCGGCCAGGGCAAGAAGAGAGGTGTCACTGGCAGCGCCGTTCAGTGGTTTAGACATGATGAGAACTTTGATAAGGAATTGCTAAGTGTTTATCGGTTATAATTGGTCATTACCCAGAAATAGTTTTATATTAAGGGTAGTTTTTATGAACAGATTTTAAAAATTCTCCAACGTGCTCGGGATTCTCTAATAGTTGGGAGTTTCAGTGATATGAAGTTGATTGATCAGTAATATGCGTCCGCTTACTAACACTAAAATGTGTTTACGGGCGCTTTCCAACCCAGATCGTGCGTCTAGGGTCTTTGTGTCTTCGACAACCTTGATGTAACTACGGAGTGCCTTCCCTTACGCTCCTGTTTTCTAGGGGGTTCCATCAACCCCCTGCTGGTTTTCACCTTTCCCCCAGGCATACATGCATGTACGTTTCTCAAAGGAAACATATATGGCATGATATGATTGTATTTTGCTTGTCGATACTCTTTAGCAGCTTTCCGGGGGGTGGCCCCTGTCCGTCCGGTAGCACTTTTCATGTGGGATTTCGCCAGTATCGAGAGCAAGATCACGCCCGCTTGTCTCAGTCAGCCTACTAAGATGGTCTTGGTTGATTGGGGGACGCATGGGAATGCGGATCTTACCTAGTATTCCCCATGTTACCGTAAAGACAGAGATAACGACGCGCTTTCCCCCGGCGTGCTGACTTTCAAGGTGAATAAAAAATGCATCCATCATTCGATGTTACAAATTAGGTAGTTATAAAGCACACCTTCGGGATGACCATTATCAGTACGGATACAACCCCCACATTCCATCAATCTGTCAAATATAAGAGCTCAAGTCATGTAGGGAAACCCCTGGCGAGCTGTGCCTGGGGCATGCGGCATGCCTTGCCTTGGGGTTACCCTTTCCCCGCCTTGGTCAGCAGCGGTTTTGCGTATATCTGGGGTTTGGTGCCGACTCCGGTCCCGGCGCCGGGCTGGCATCCAAGACGACGGAATAGGTACACGTCAAGACCAAGGGAGGACTTCCGAAGGCTAGTCGAAGAGTGCGTAATTCCTTCGATACCACTCTCAAGGCGAAGTCCGGAATGCATCTCTCGACCTAATTGGCTCAAGATAACAAGTCTACTGAAGCGTAGCCATGCAGGGCCGTGGTTGTAGCGACGTGTGAACGTTGTCGAAATGTCAGAAAAGAGCGGGATTGAGACAGCTTCAGGAATAGCTTCAAGCCTATTCACCTGTAGGACTCTATCAACTGCAATGCAACCGCGGGGACCTCCAGATGTGTAGGCTTTTACGTTCTTACGTACATGTTCTTACATACATATGCACTACAAGTATAGATAGCTATACATATACACTAATACACGAATACACTGCACACTGCACACTGCACACACTTCCGCACACACCTACACATACGCTTCAACGTGGCACGGGGGAGAGGGGAAGGGGGTGGGCACTAGGGCACAAGAACACCAGGGCACAAGGGCATGAGGGCACGGGGCTTACGAGTCGGATTACGTTGGATTCAGATCAAGCCACCCTTTGCGCCTGTCGGCTCGACTGGCCTGGCATCGGGAGGTAAGCGGCCTCACCCCGGTGTCTTGGCGAGGCCAGAATCTCGATCCCCGCGCTCGTGAATACAACAGTAGTGTAGCTTTCGACGATCCGCACTTGCAGCGATTGTTCGAATGCCATGCGCCACCCCTGTAGACAGAATCACCTAACCTAGACACTGGCGCTGGGTGTCTAGCAGAGCCTCACTCCCTAGTAAGCGATATGCATGGACTTTTACGACATGTCGTAGTGAGAG
Source organism: Rosellinia necatrix (assembly GCA_021209875.1). Taxonomy (NCBI): domain Eukaryota; kingdom Fungi; phylum Ascomycota; class Sordariomycetes; order Xylariales; family Xylariaceae; genus Rosellinia; species Rosellinia necatrix. Next base: position 3,996,855 of record JAGYVD010000001.1, on the reverse strand, counting down.
AGAGAGGGTGTGTGGATAACTTGGTTCTTGGGATGGGTTGGGAGTGGAAGTGCATCCATATAATTTAATTAGTTAACTACATGTATACATATATACATGTATACATATATACATATATACATATATACATATATACATATATACATATATACATATATACATACATACATACATATATATATATATATACGCATATATATACATACATACATAACTATATATATACATACATATATGCATATATATACACGCATATATACATACTGCATATTATCATCCAGAATGGTCAAGACTTTATTCTAAATCAGACCCTCAGCTTAGTGTGGATCACGAAAAACAAAACAGGCTGTAGTTTACCGACTACCACCGTCTACTACTGTCTTGCATGTCTGTAGGCTGTCTGTAGGTAATATTGATCCACCCATCTCAAGCGTGCCCATTCGTCCGACTCCCAGGCCCCCCAGCTTTCTGCGCGTCCTCGAGGCAGGCTACGACGACGGCATACAGCCTTCCGGAGCGGATGGCCTCGTACACGACGGTCAGGTAGGTCCCCAGACTAGGCGCCAAGCCCTCTCCTTCCACTCCCTCGTCCCCCTCTTCCTCCAGGGTGGTGGCGACGGCGTACAGCCCGGCCTCGGGCACGTTGTCCGCGCCGCGCAGCAGCGCCTCCCCGATCAGCGGGACCCCGAGGTCGCGCCGCACGAACCGGTACAGCCGCGCGCTCGCGGCGCCGAGGTACGCGCTCGCGGGCAAGCCTTTGCCGTCGCCGAACCGCGCCCGCGCCTCCCTATACGCCTCGCACGCCGCGCGCCGCATCTCCGCCTGCGTCCCGGCCACGGCCACCAGCGTCTCGGATAGCCCGCCTCCTCCTCCCCCGTTGGTGGCGCGGGAGGTGGCGGCGGCGGCGGCGGCGGCGGCGGCGGACCCCTTGATCAAGGCGCCCTCGAGCGACGCGACGGCCGCGCTGACGCGCTCGTCGAGGTCCATGTTCGAATGCGCTTCCCACGTGCGCTGGAAGCGCGCCCAGAGATCTTCTACTATGACTGCTGTCTCTGCTGCTTGCGCGTCGTCGTCGTCATCGTTGCCTTCGCCGGACGCGACGCACGCGCGGACCAGCCCGGCGAACCGGGGCGCCAGCGCGCGGCGGAACTCCCACTCGAGCGCGCGCAGGTCGAGCGCCTGGCAGGCGATGACGACGTGGGCGGCGGCGAGCTGGGCGAAGACCTCGACAGCCTCGAGCGTGTAGCGCGTGGAGATGAGGGCGAGCGAGTTGAGCGCCTGGTTGCCCATCTCGGCCGTCTGCACGTGGCTGCCGACCGGGTTGGCGAGGAAGCCGAGCTCGCTCGTCAGCGCCGCCGTCATCACGTCGATCCCCTTGAACAGGTAGCTCGCGGACGGGTCGTCCGACGCCAGGTTCGGCGGCAGGCCCCGGCTCGTCGCCGGGTTGATCAGCTCCGTGCACTGCGTGAACAGCATCCGCCCCAAGGACTGCAGGCCCTGCCGCAGCTTCTCGACCGCCGACGTCACTGCTTTCGCTTGGGAAGTTCCCCCCGCTGAGGACCCGGCCGCCGTTGGCCGCGTCGACGAGCGGGTTGTCGGTCGCTGAGTTAATCTCTGTTGTGATCTGCTGGTAGGCTAATGTGAAGTCCTCGAGAACGGGGCCGATCCACTGGCTCGCGGTACGGATGGAGTATCTGAAGTATATTACGTCAGCAAAAGTCATAGCTATATCAACTGCCACATATTATCAAGGGGGGGGGAGGGAGGGAGGTGGGGGACGGGGGGTTGGGTTTACCTGTCCTGGAATAGCTCGCCGGCGTTTGATTTGAGCGGATTGTCGTTCGACGTCGTCAGCCGGGAATCGCGCAAGAACGCATATATATTCTCGGCGGAGTCTACCTGGCCCGGGTGCGGGCGGATCTGGGCGATGAAGGGGTCGAAGCTCTCCTCGGTGCCGAGGAGGGCCTCGACGCTCATGGCCGTCAGCACCTGCGACAACCCGGCCAGACCGAGGCACTCGTGCAACACGAGGGAGGCGATGCCGGCCGAGACGGCGGTGCCGTTGACGATCGCCAGCCCCTCCTTGGCCTGGATCTCAACGGGCGCGATGCCAGCGGCGGCGAGCGCGGCGTCGGCCCGGACGACCGCCCGCCTCTTCTTCCCCCCCGCCGCCCCCTTCGCGCGGGGCCCTGTGAACACGGTCACCGACTGCTTCCCCTGCATCGCCGCCCCGATGTAGCTGAGCGGGCTCAGGTCGCCCGACGCCGAGATGCTGCCGCGCACGGGAATCCGCGGCACGATGTCCTTGTTCAGGAAGTCGACCAGGCACTCCGCCACGCACATCCGTATCCCCGAGGCCCCCCGGCTCAGCGAGTTCAGCCGGACCACCATGGCCGCCCGGGCCCAGGACTCCGGCATGGTCGTGGCGCCCGCCGGCTCGTTGATTGGGAGCAGGATATCCGGTGGGTGGTAAGTAGATGACGTAGACCCGTTCGCTTTGACGGCGCCATTGCTATGGGCGGATGAGTGATCCCCGACAGACCCGTTGGCAGATCCGTTGACAGATCCATTGGGCTTTTTGGTAGATGGCAAGGGTGTATCGCCAGCTAATATCCCGAACATCAGATGGGAAAAGAGGCTTTGTTGCAATCCTCGATGGGCGGCTGTCCGCGTGTCGGCACTCCCACCGAACCCGGTGTTCGTCCCGTAGATGACGTCTCCCTTGGCCAGCTTGTCGCCGACGACCGCGTTGCTCCGCGCGATCGTCTCCGCGACCTCGGGCGCTAGGCTAGAGGGGAGGAGATGCCGCGCGACCATCACGACGTCCGCGACCGTCAGCGAGTGGCCGTCGACGGTGGCCTGCGAGACGGCGAGGCCATTCCAGTGTTGTAGTAGAAGATCCGTAAAATTCGCCATGGTACTTGCTCGGCTTGATTGTTCGTGGTAAAGAAAAGGCTTCATGAGACGACGTGTCAAAGTTTCTTGAATGCGCAAAAAAAATAACCTTGTACCGCCAGTTGAGGAGCTGTCACATTTGTCGACTGCCTTATTAATACTTTTTCACTGTCCTACTAGACGAATAGACCCAACGCCTTATCGGTCAGCGGCATGGAAGCCATGCTAACGGCACAGCACCCGCAAGACGACTGATTGGAAAGCCACGAACGCCTCGGGACAGTGGAATCGATCGTACTACTTCATGCTGACCGAGACGTAATACAGACTAGCCCCTCACAGTTGTAGGAGAGGTATCTGCACGTGAGGAAAGGAAAGGGGAGGAAAGAGGAGGAAGCGATGGCATGCACGAGTACAATTCGTTTAGTTTGGTTGTCACTTTTTTTTTTTCTTTTTTTTTTCCCTGGCTCTAGGACGTGGCTCTGGGTCATGGTTCTGGGTCTTAGATTTGGGCCATGGCGGGTGCGCATTTGGAATCCGCCTTTGCGGTGTGCCACTAGATGGGGGATTACCGTTTTGGGCACAAGGTCTCGACAGGTCAAGCCGAAGGAAAAAAAAAAAAAAAGTGGCCGGATTCTCCTCTGGTGGGAGGGATCATGCGGTGACCCTATCCAAAATGTTCCCGTAACGCGACAGGTCTGGAACCATTCGTTGCGCATGACGCCGTCAGCTAAGCCCGTGCGGGCGGACGTCCGGCCACATAGGGGATAGCATCGAGCGGGAGAGGTTTATCTGAGGAGCTGATCTCGGTAGCTTCTAGGGGCCTAAGGTAAACAGGAATAGTCACTTCGTCACTCATCAACTGCACGCACTCTCTTTCACAGCCGCCTGCTTGCATCTGTGCTGCGATGCCGACGCATGGGGGAGGAAGGAGGAGGAGGAGGAGGAAAAGGAAGGGAGGGTTTCGCAAGGTCATCTGCATCAGGTCCTGCTATGCCGGTTGAACATTGTTCCGCCATTGTCTTAAAAAACAATGTAGTATTGCAGTTTGTTGAGTTATAGGAACCACGGAACCGTATACATAGACAGATCCCTCTTAGTGGATATTAACAATGTTGAGGTCAAAAGACAACACCTTGTTGCTGTTGGCATGCATGACCCGCATAGGTAGTCGATCATGCCGCTTAGGGCTAATTACTATGTCTACGTGGTCTACGGGCAAGCTAGAATCGATAGGGTGCTACCTAGCAAAGCACAGGTTCGACAGGATAAAGAAGATCTCGCGTTCAATTGGTGAGATGCAACAAATAGTAAATTACTAAGCTACGTAGCTAAGAGCTTAGCCGTGTCTCTAATGTGCGTTGGCCAAAAGTTCTCTAGCGTATCAATGTATCTCGCGAACGAAGGGCTGGAGGTGTCGTTCAGGGAACGAAAGAACCAGTCATCAGCCTCTCCGGATTGGATCCTCAGCTTACTCTGTAAAAACGAATCAAAAACATATTAGTGCTGTAGTAGACGGGTGCATCAACTGTACGTACCCAGCTTGAGACCGGATCGACGAAGAATTGGAAGACTTGGCGCCTCTCATCCGAGTACATGGTCAGTACAGGATCTGCAGGCTTGCCCTCTCGCAATATCATGACCAGCGCATCGCTGAGGGCCACAGAATCAAGTAGGCAGTTGCTCAGGCCCAGGCCGCCGATGACCTAAGCTCGGGATAGGGAGATTAGATCCTGTCTTCGTAGGGTATGAGCTCGTTTGCTTTCAGACTCACATTGTTGACATGGGCGGCGTCTCCGGCAAGGAGGCATCTTCCCTTCTTCAAGGTTGCGGCGAGGCGCTGGTGGACGGTATAAATTGCTTTTCTATCAATCTTATACGACAGCGGACGGGGGCCGACCCAAACTCGCTCATAATGTTGAGCAATGTACCCTTCTGTTAAGAAGTCCTCGTCGTCCTTGGTTTTCAACTCTTCCGGGTTGAGGGCGAAGGTGACTCGCCATTTGGACACCTCGCCCAGGATTGGGGGGGTGAGAGGCGAAAGGACGGTGTAATGCACGGAATCCATGAGAAGCGTCGTCGTGGCCGGGCCACCATCCTCATTGGGTAGCCATACGTCTGTCGCTACAAGTTTCTCCGGCCAGGTGTGGCCGGGAAAGGGAATTCCTAGGAGTGATCTGGTCTTCGACCTACCGCCGTCTGCACCAATCAAGAATGAAGCCGTGTATTGAGATTCAGTGTTGGAAACGAGGTCTTGTACTCTGATCGACACGTTTGGGTTGCCCTCGCCGCTCCCGTTGCTCTCGATCGAGATAAGCTCCTTGTTAAACAAGACTCGGACGTGGCCGGTGCCAACAGCCTTGTTCATTAAAACCCGACACATCTGCGACTGCGGAATATTAAGCATGCTGATAGCCGGGGTACCATCCATGGGTGCCCGTGGAGGGCCTTTGGGGTTGAATTCGGCAGCATCTTCCCTCGGGAAATTGGCAACCAGCTGTCCGGGCTTCTTGCCCCCGTTGCTGTTAGATGCCGGGGGAAGACGGATGTCGAGGCCCGTGGTCCTGAACCCACCCCCCTCTTCGATAAGGTCGTTGTATACCTCAGCCTGGTCCAGAGCAAACTGGACTTGAGGATAAAACATACATGCTCTTGGGAGCTGCGACAGATCACCGTCTCTCTCCAGCACGGCCACCGATATGCCAGCTTGGCCTAGACGTAAGGCTATAAATAGACCTACGGGGCCGGCGCCGACAATGAGAACTTCGGCGTCTGTCGTTGGGGAAGTCATTGTGTGAAAAGTAGGTAGGAACGTTCTCCCCTTGGTACGCAGTAGAGGACAGTCGGAAGAGAGAACCTTGGAACTCTCAGGGTAAAGATACGAAACCGTTGATGGGGCCTCGACACTACGACCAAGTGATGGCAGTTCTCCAAGCTCAATATGTCAGCGTCAAACTCCCGTCATAGTGCATATACAGAAACCCCGGATCCTTAACCAGCGGAAGAGCTCGGATGGCCGTTTGAGGTGGGCGAAGGGTAGGACGCACGACCCTCCCAACGTCACATCCGGGTTATTAAAGTTTTATTGATAGACCCGTGGTTCATGATACACTGGGCAGCTGACCGTTTCCCAGCGGGCATCTCCGTGGACGTGGGCTGACCTTGATTCACCTATCTATCCACATACGGCCACATATGACCTGGATGCATGTGAATGACAGTGGAGATGTTTGCCTCAACAACCAGTTGCAGTGTGCCTGGTCTGGGAAATGGGGAATGGGAAATGGGAAATGGTATGCGTGTATCGTAGAACTAACTACTGTACGCTGCTTAGTACAAGTAGAAGACCGGCGTCGGCGATGAAATGCAGCATCACAGAACCCTGCCGCCGCTATGTCCTACCACCGTCAGGGGGCCCGGGGCGTGTCTGACGGCGTCATTGGCACCTTCTCTTTTGATTTGTTGCAGGCCGGATCAGGGTATAGAGACAGCTATAGATCTCCAGGTCGAGAAACCGCCCCCTGTCGTTGAGGCTCTGTCGCATCTTACTTGTATGTTAGCATTTCTCCCCTTTCTCTCATCACCGGGGCGGGAAGGGCTGGCTGATCAGCAGAGTCGTACTGCTTCGTGTGCGAGCCACACCTGGCTACGAGTGTGCTTTGGGTATTATTTGCTTCGGACGCGGGCAGTTCGATGCGAACTTGGATCACGCAAGTGACAAGACAGACAGGATAAGTCGTCGGCGACTACACTACACTATGCGAAGGGGCCGTCGAGATGCGGTTCAGCTTCGCAGGATCTACATAGAATGCAGCTGTGGTGCGCCTGCTCATGCGCCGACGTTGCTTTATAGGCTTACCCGTTACATCGCATCAAATATACGTCTGGCGGTGTGGGATGATCAGCTGGAGAAGCGAAACGGTCTCCGGGGTCTCTGACAAAACGGCGTCGGGGAACCGGCGCGGAGTTTCTTATCTGGCCGGGGATAAGATCCTTCACTTCGGCTGTTGCGCGTACCTGTCACGCGTGCCTCACTCCGGCATTTCACCCCTATTCCACCCCTCATTCAGCAGGGCCACGACGCTCGGTACTTGCTGGGGGACCGTGTCTACTGTAGTGCACATACAACAGTACATACGACAGTACATATGACAGTACATACATACGGCATGTGCAAGTCGCCTTCTGATTGTTAGATTGACACCCCTGCTTACACTGCGGATGATGCCCGCATGGCACTGCAAGCACCTACCCAGGTAGGTAGGGGTAGGTAGGTAGGGATAGATAGATAGGTAGGGATAGATGGCAGGTAGGGATAGATAGGTAGGTAGGTACTGGTAGATATCGCGTTACGTACAGCAGTGGCCAGCCCGGTATTAGAGCCTGGAGACAATATGGGGATTACGTGGCCAGCCGAGAGGAAACGGGGGGAACTTGCTGCCCGGGAGAGGCGTGTGAGTGCGGGAGCGGCGGAGCGGCGCATATGTGCAACCGAACCGGTGATACAGCATAACTAGCGGCGAAACGCGACCACATTGGCCGTAAAGGGAAAGAACGGCGCCATTTGGAGGAGACGGGATAAAATGGCCTCGGCAGTGATGTGATGTGACTACCCCCCCCCCTCCCCCTCCTAAGCACTTGCCTGCCTTCAAAGTTGTTATTCTCCATCGCCATTCAGGGCAACCGCAACCATTGCGGCATCTACCACTGCAAGCCAGGCCCCCCCCCTCTTCTGCTTACTCCTCTCCTTTGCTGCCGTTACCAACCAACAATCCACAATCAACAGCCAACAACTCGGATTAAGAGAAGTTGGGCCTGGAAGGACCTCCAAACGGACTTGGTAAGAAAAGACATTGGAAGGGATAAATTGACATCATGGTACAGGCTTACTTTTAGTTATTACTTGTTGCGTTTCACATTGGCCGCGACATAACCTTCTTCCCTTCACCCCATCACAGTAATTCATCCTAGTAATTCATCACAATAATGAATATTGTGGTTGTAACTAGACAGAATAGACGCCACCACTAGATCCCATCACTAGATCCCATCACTAGATCCCATCACTAGATCCCATCACGGGCATCATCGCTAGCACCACCACTAGACGCCATCATGTCATCCGCTGTGTACAACCTCAATCACGATTGGGACAACGAGGTGAAACGGCTGAGGATACAGCACAATTTCTTCCGTGACCTAGCCGGGGGGAGAGCTTCCGGCCCCCGTCTGGGCGCACGTCAAGGGGTTGGAAGCCCCCCAAAATTGCCGATGTCGGCACCGGCACCGGCATCTGGGCCACGGAGCTGTCTCAGAAGCTTCCCGAGACCGCCGTCATCGATGGTTACGATATCGATGTGATCAAGTTTCCAGATCCAACGACGCTCCCCCGGAATGTCAAACTACAATTCGCCGACATTTTCAAGCCCTTCTCCCCAGAGGCCACCGGCAAATATGACGTCGTGCACGTGAGGTTCCTCATCTTCGCACTGAAGAAGGACGAATGGCTTCTGGCAGTGAAGAATCTGAAAAAGCTACTCGCACCTGGTGGCTTTCTCTTCTGGCAAGAGACCGGCCCCTACAGTTGGAGTTCGTCTCCTTGGAGTGAACCTTATTTCCAATGGGTCAAACTCGAATCCGAGGTGGGAATCTTGCTGGGCCGAGATCCATTGTGAGTAGACTTTTGTCGTAACCCAATTGCCAATGCATCCCGCCTCTTCACCACGCTTCGGCGAGTCAGAGTTTACTAATTCTCATAACTAGGGCCCCTGTTCGGCTCCCTTCTCAGTTCAAGGAAGCTGGTCTTGCGAATGTTGAAGAGAAGATTTTTGCTATGCTGCGACAGTCAAGTATGACCCCCGTGGATGAACAACCCGGGCTACTGATCATGGCGCAATCTCTTACCGGTCTCGTGGAGAACGGGACCCTAAAGGGAAGATATACCAAAGAAGACGTGCGCAAACTAGTTGAGGCGGCTAGGGTAGATGTCCAGAATGGAACTGCGATCAGCGCAAACTTCCACTGGACCTGGGGACAAAACATAATCTAGAATAGGAGTAGGTAGTTGCTGTGCTTCAAAGTTCGGGGCAAGGAGCCTGTTCAACATATTAGTATTGGTGGGCCACGGGGACTGATCACAGAGCAATCTAGGTGATTTAAGAGATCTGATTAAGAATGAATTGCATTTTATAAGAGCCCATGCTTGATTTTAGTAAACTTTTGTACATATATATCCCCTCCACTTTCGTCCTTGTACACTGAACAATTATTTGCTCTCTTGCTCTTGGATGTTAGATAAGTAGTCAATATCATCAGTGCTCTCTGAAGTCCTCTTAGGTTTCGAGACGTTATAATTGTCATGTCTCCAAGGGGCAAGATAAAGTAACTAACTAGTGATTAATTAGTAATTATAATCTAAAGTTAGCAATTCTACTATAATGCTTCACTGCAGCTCGAAAAGGGGTATAACCCGAAAGATGTAACGTCCAACAATATTAGCATTGATATATTACATGTATCTAGGTGCATTCCTTCGCAGATTATGCTATCGATGTAGCTAAACAAGGAAAGGCTAACGCAGTTATTCATATGCAATACCTTCATTTTCATGTACCGGCCAGCGGTTTACGTCGCCGTGATCATACGTCATCCGAGCGTCAACCTAGGCCCTCGCTCTGCTATTCCCCGTTACGTCAATGGAGATGCTCACGGTCTTTCGGATGCTCTTTCCTCCTTGGCTTTCGGGTAACTCATTAGATGAGCTGGCCATGTCATGATCGGCTTCGATGTTAGGCTGCGCCGTGCCCGCCTCCGTACCAGTAAACGTCAGGGGAAATTCATCCGCCGTATGGTCTGCAGTTGAATTATAGCCCTTGCGCCCGCCTGAGCCGAAAGTCCTTATGCGGTATGAGTTACTGGAAACGCTGGTAGTTCCCCTCCGTTTCGCTATTAGGGGCCTCAGTGTAGCGATAGAGGCCGCAATGATGACAAGGTAGCCTTCGACGCTAAAACGGGGTTAACAAAAGGAGGGCCGATTGTAATACTGTCAGGCGAACTCACGTCCACCAGATGATCAAATTGGCGGTATGGTAAGTGTAATCGTCTCGGCTTCCAACCGATGGCAAGTAGACCGTCTTCAATATTGATCCGACCATGGCACTTAAAAGATGTCAGTTTGTAAGAAAGGAAGTAACAGTGAATAAATGGTGTTTGTCATAAGTTCGAGAGAGAGAAAGAGAGAGAAACCAACCGAAACTTACAATACACCAAGACCCATTAGGATTGCCAGAGACAACTTCTGAGAGAGCTTCATTTGGAGCTGCCATACGATTACGGCTGGGAAGGCTGCTAAGGCAAGATCGGTAGCCGCATTTAGGGCTGTAAGTTCTATCAGCTTCCGGAGATCGTCACCCCCACTGCTGATTAATTACTGACAGCCTTGGAAAAATCCAATATTCCTCTGATACACCAGATTCCAGCAGTCGCCATGTATTCGGTAGTCCCAGAGGGACTCGATCGGTTTGCACTGGGTCAGAATCAAGATGTAAACGAGGTTGTTCACGATAAACTGGGAGACGATTATCGCGTAGAGAAGATATCGTCGAGGCTTCTGGACGGTCACCAAGGTCAAGAGCAACATAGCAAACGATATCCTGCCGAACGCAGGGCCGATGATGGCCGGCGGCTGAGCCAAGTAATCCCACTTGATGGCCTGGACGGCATTATCTGGATCGAGCGTGTGCTGGTGGCGACCTAGCCCGTAATGAATCGAAAGTTGAACGAAGATACTGTCTACTAGCATTAGCGCCTATTGAGTGGCAGTTCTCGGTTAGCAAGACAAAGAATTCGCAATGTGCCAGGGGGGGGGACTCGTACGAGCGCGAGCAGCATGATCCAGTCGTCCCATGCTACGCGGCGCACAATGATCGCGCGAGTGTAGAATCTAAGCACCACGACTATGATGGCAATGGGGGCCAGAAGCCATGTGACGGCTTCGATAGTTGGTGATAGATCGTCAGAGTCCGCCATTTTTGTTATTGGGTGTTCAATAGCGAAATGAGACGAGGTGATGTTGTGAAGCTCCCGAGTTAAAATAGAGCGTGATATGTGACAATAATAAAACATGTTCCGATGTACTTAAGGATATTAAGTAGTTAAGGGGTTTAAACCGAAGTAATATTACGCGAACTAGGCATGTATAAAATCAAACATGGATAAATTTATATTTTCAAATAGACGATAATATTCTCATTTTTGCAAGCCCTTTACTGCCGAAGTCCTTATATAACCAACCGATATTCATTTATTTCCTAATATTAATCGAGCTTTTTTTTTTTTTTTTTTTCCAAATCCCTCTTTCAAAAACGTTTTCAATACTTCCTAATCCACAATGGGGGGTTATACACCCTTTACCGTTTGGATATGGCGAGTCGTGCTTAGTACCATGCTTAACAAATATCACTTTCCCGTTATAACCTGTTAAAGCTATAAGGAGGCCTCTATCACTCTGTCTTGTCTCTTCCCATGCTCTCAGCTGTTTTGCTCGTTTTCCGTAGTGCGTCACAACAATGTGACGTTTTCCACTACAATCACCATGTGTGGGACATGTGGGATTTATAGGATTTCAACGTGGCATTGAACAAAAAAGAAGGTGACTAGAAGTCACCCTGAGTTCCGTATATGTGTGCGTCAAAGTCATATAGAACTTCGTAGCCCAGAAACATCTCAGTTGGATTAGGTGAGCCTCTTGTTGGTACTAGCTTCTTGCATCGCAAAGGATCAACCAACCAGGTAGGTGGTTGATGGTTCTACTGTCACCAGTGCATTCGACCGGCAGGAGCCTACTACTTTTGTAGTGTATGTGATCTACGTCCGATCCTAGTAGTATTGCCCATGACCAAGAAGATGTTAGCTGCGGGAGAATCCGTTGCGGGGGAGGTTGGGTATGTCTTTAGGCCTAAACAGAAGAACATAACGGGGTATCATTAAAGGCCGACTAGATTAACATGATAAAGGTGGGAACTGCAGGACGTTGTATTGCATGAAGCAAAGAACTCAAAGGATTCCGTTCGGGATATATCTGGAAAAGATCCTGGGCATGCCTCGGCTGGTGTCTCATCCGTGTCTTTTTCATCACAACTGGGATTGGCACTATTCATGTAGGGTGGCATAGTGCGAGACACGGCCGAGTTAGATGCAACAAGGAGATAATATCATGTAGGGTGAGCAGATAGGACACAAATAGGAAAGCTTTCCGCTCCTCCAAGGATTGATGTTTTGCCTCAAAGTGACCTGATAGATGACCTTGCATAATAATGCTATCGGGCTTACATGGGTTATGCCATGTGTTTGTTGCTTGGGGTACGAAGTGCATCACCGATAACGTAAGCTACCCTAGAAACCCAGATATTGGAGGCTCGCAAACTCACTCGGCAATATGTTTTCATTATTAGTCCTTCATACTTCATATTCCCAACCGATCGAGAGAATATCTAGGAACTCAGACATAATAGCTTCGCCCATTTTCTCTCATATCAAACCGAAGGCATGGCCTATACTTCATCTCAAGTCACTATCACTGTAGTCGCTGTTTTGTTGGCTATCCTTTCCCGGCAGATTCTGCGGATTGGCCGACGGCCAAGAGACCTTCCACCAGGGCCTCCGACCATACCCATCTTAGGAAACCTCCATCTAGTAAGACTGAATGCTACATAGCTTGCAGCAACGCAATCCGTTGATAACTTTGTTGATCATCTGTAGATACCTAAGCACGATGTCCATTTGCAGTTCCAAAAGTGGGCGGAAGAATATGGACCGGTGTATAGCTTGATACTAGGAACTAAAACCATGATCGTCCTCTCTAGCGACCGTGCGGTAAAGGACATCATGGATAAGAGAAGCGCTATATCTAGCGACAGAATGGATATGTACATCGGCCAAACGGTAGCGAGCGGGGGGCTGAGAGTCCTGATGATGGCAAGTCCAGTGCCCCTAGATTGAGGTATTGATCCAGTGCTAAATCTCTTTACCATGTTATTAGCAATACGGACAAACTTGGAGAATGGTATGCTACCGTCTTACCATCTTTAAGGGTGCTGGCTGACCACCTCCAAGGTTCGGCGTATCATGCATGACCTCCTGAACATCCATGCCGCCGAGGCCTTCGAACCCTACCAAATGCTGGAGAATCAACAAATGATGCACGATATTCTTAGCGACCCCAACAATTTCGTGCAGCATGTTCGTCGATACTCGAACTCTCTCATGACGACCACCACGTTTGGGTAAGAGGCCCCTAATACTTCATATCTTCTCCTTGGACTGAACAATAGCTGAACTTTTAGATACCGAGTCCTGACTTTCGAGGACCCTCACTTCAAAGAACTCTTCGAGGTACTCGATGAATTTCTCTTACTTGCACAAACAGGCCTGGCTGCGTTACTTGACTACTTGCCCATTTTGCAAGTGCTTCCGACGTGGATGCTCCCCGTGAAGCAACATGCTATATCAAACCATAAACAGGAGAAGATTCTTTACAGGTATCACTGGGACAAAGCCAAAGCCGACATATTATCCCGAGAAAGGCCAAATCCCTCTTTTAGCGTAGGTCTTGTTCGAGAACAGAAGAAACATGGCTTCGACGACGACTTCGCTGCGTATATCACCGGAACGCTCTTGGAAGCAGGGACCGATACGACAGCGAACACTCTCATCTGGTTTTTATGCGCCATGCTCCTCTTCCCCGAGGTGCAAGAGCGCGCACAGGCCGAGCTTGACCGAGTAGTAGGTCCAGACAGGATGCCTTCTCCCGAAGACGAGCCGAACTTACAGTACATACGTGGGTGTGTGAAGGAATCTCTTCGTTGGATGCCCGTGACTATTATGGGCGCTATGCCTCATGCTCTGACGCAGGATGATCAATACATGGGATTCCGATTGCCAAAGGGATCGGCCCTCGTGAACAACGTTTTCACGATACACAGCGACACAGCTCGCTACCCGCGCCCGCAGCAGTTCGACCCCGACCGTTTCAAGGACGATAAGCAGAATTTCTACGATGCGGCCGTCAACCCGGATGTCTCGCAGCGCGACCAGTTTGCATTCGGAGCCGGACGGCGGATCTGCCCCGGGATCCACGTCGCGGATCGCAGTCTCTTCCTCGGTATCTCGAGGTTGCTGTGGGCGTTTGATTTCAAGAGGCCTCTGGACGGTGCCGGGAAGGAAGTCGTTCCCGATCCTACGAAAATTACTCAAGGTTTCCTGGCCGCGCCGCTACCGTTTGATTTCGTCATCGCACCCCGCGACGCAAAGAGGGCAGAGATTGTTCGTAAGGAATGGGAAACCGCAAAGCGGGACAACCTTGACCCCGAAACAATGCAGTGGAAGAACTCCCCCAACGATGCCGTTAACTGATAGGTAGCCTGCTTGCTTTAAGACGTGTGATACGTCCGTATCTCGGCTGGTGTGTGTGTGTGTGTGTGTGTGTGTGTGTGGATTCAACTAGGCCCATGTATTCGGTGCCTCAACGCGCCCACCCCCTTCCCGGCCTCCCTGGCTTCACCGTGTAAATAATTACATTTATCGACCAATTCCCCAACATGCCCTTCCTCACCTGCTTACTTCGTGTTCATTTGATATTAATCAAATCCGTCGGGGATCAAGACGATATCATACTCACTGAGGAATCTGATATTTATTAAACCGCTGGGGATTCGGAGGGCCGTCGGCCAAGATAGGCAAATATCAACCGCGTAGGACTGAGCCTGATGCGGATATGCAGCATTAAAAGGTGGTAAGCAGACTGTGCTCGACCCTTGGCGGCCTATTACACAGTTTACGCACACAGCCTGGAGATAGAGCAACTCACGCTACTACGTTAACGTATAATAATATACTTTCATACATTGGTTCGCTTAATTCCGACTGATGCTGACCACCCATTGACTATGAGTACACTAGTTAAATCATATTGAACACCTTGTTTTTGGCCGCACTCTTTGAGCTACCCCTGCACGCTGCTCTATGTTGGCTACACTACATACCTAGACGAATGTGGCAGGGGGGTCGGGGAGCAGCCGAACTAGGGGCGGTTCCTTTCTCCGCGTAGCTATGGCGTTCATGATATCCCCCATATTCCCTTTGTCTTGTTCCTATTTACTAAAATTCGAGGGGCGCTCTTGGCGAAGGATGAGATGATACTGTATGATCGCGGTACCGTATGGTCACAGAACTAGGGTAACAACACGTTCTACGGACCGCGACAACAAGATCCAAGCCTCCGCACGTGTAATCCAGTTCAATATTGTAACCATACGATACTACTGTACTACGATACAGGTCCGTGAGATCAATAGGTGTCTGTAATATGGAAGGGATAAAATCCGCCGCACCCATTAAGTGTGCGACTATGGTACAGTGAAAATATAGATCTCGACAAGGTCATTAATATACCATTGATGGGTTATATGCACTCAGCGTTTGGCAATATACACAACATACGAAACGTTTTGGCAAACCCTGTGCATAGTAATAGCATTATTTTCTGATCCATTGATCGAGAGGCGGAAAGATGCCCAACATTACTGGTGTTAGTAGAGAGAGAGAAGGAAAGGAAAGCCGTGCAAATTATTAATACACGTAGTATACCGGGACTATTATGCCGTGCAACACTTATTGTCGTTGCATGTGCTCCGACGGTTGGACTATGCTCCGGTTGAGTGCGCCCCAACCGTTAGATGCGTTAGATGCGCTCCAGCCGTTGTTACCGTTCGCTACCACCCCGGTTCTTGTCACGCATTCCCGAGCGAAAGAAACAATGGGCGTCGAATCATATGTCGTTAAAAGGATTTACGCAACCCCAACCCAACCAGGTAACTCCTCAGGCGATTATCGCCCCCGCGGTGCTATGTATCTTCCAGTTTCGGTTCCGGGGGCGTCTTTGCTGACCACCCAAGGAGGCACTGCCGGACCCCTGAACCAACGGCAGCCTATGACATATTTTCGAGTTTGTCAACAGCCCAGAACAATATTCCTCCTGATCCGCTAGGCTCGGACTTCTCCACGACCATGCGCTGCTTGCTTTGGGGTCGTCGTTATAATAAGTGTATGTTTTCGGCATGTCGAACTGTCATATCAGAAGCATAGGCTCGTCACATACGAACCCCAAGTAGGATAAAGCCGACGTTTCATTGTGTCACCAGGCAAGATCAACAGAGTTTTCGCATCGCTGATGGGCCGTTTGGTGACAGGCTCCAAGACCGACAACAGTTCTCTTCTATGTAGCTCGGGGGCACAGCGGACAAGGAAGCCCATAAAGTAGTAATGATAACGTACACTAGATAATACGCGACACTTCGGCCAGTTTGGCGGTCTTCATGGGGCTCGTAGAACTTGGCCGGTGCGGAGGTGCGGCCTGTGGTCATCTATGGACGAACCCTGGGCCTGGGCATTATACATACTAGTAGTATACCGATAGGACTTGATAAATGAATTAAGCAAACATGAAATTTCGATTTTTTCTATTTTATATCAATTTCTCTTATGTAAAATTGTTAGGTTTACCTTAGTTCCCAAGAATCTACACACTATTAGCTCTCATGATCAGTTGTTATCATACCGTTCACAACCAACGGCCCGGGCCGACCTTGTGTACAAACCCCGAAATTGAAGACGGGCCGAATAAATCGTCTACGGGTCGGTCGATTACAGACATCAGTTCGTACCCCCGCGAGGCAGTATCTAAACCGGCATGGCCTGAGCTTGTCGTGTCGCGCAGTACGCGGACTCCACGTGAGGAATACAAATCACGATGCTACACAGCTACATCACGAACGGACGGGCAATCCAAGATCAGAGCTCGTTCGTGGCTCTCGCATATATGTCATGGCGATGGTCAACCGCAAACAATCTGAGGTCGTATCCCTTACCCATACCGTGCCGCCGGCAGCTTGGTGTTGATATCTGATCGATTAACACGTCATAGGTCATATAATGCCGAGAGAATGACAATTCAGCTTCTACAGAAGGATGAAACGTTGGTTGGCAACCATCAGCAGATATTAGTTTCGAGGAACTTCCGTTTAATGAGCCGTTCCGACCATCCTCTCACCTGAGACGTACCTTATTCAGCGATCGACACTCGAAACCAGTGTGCGAGGGCCGAATCATCGATCATCTAAAAAAATATTCAAAGAAGCAAGGCTATCTTCTACTGGAAATACGCAAAGATTTGCTTTGCTTTTGCTTGGCTTATACGGAGGTCGAGATCGCGTTTGCCTACCTGATCTAGGTATATGGTAAACTAGAGCGCATGGGCATACGATCCGCAGTCGCACAGCTTCGATGCTTTAGGCATATCATCCGACCTCTAGTTGGGTTCCTATTTTTATCCAAAGATAGGCTGGCAGTGGTGTTTGCCCTGACGACGGTTCGACGCGATATGGGACGGGTTCGTTTTGCTGTGCTGCGTTACGTTGAAAGTGAGTATGCTCGTGGCAAACCGCTCTAAATCTCATGACCACCGGGATTCCTCACGAACCGAGTTTCGTGTAATTCAAGAGAAGCTTCCAGTTGTATCGTGATGTCTACCGGAAGCCTCTCGGAGCTTGCTTTTTGGGCTGCGCAACATGCCTATCGTTGCTAGTAGCCATGCGTTATCATGTCGATGGGCGAGTGTATTGGTGCATCGTGAACAAGTTCGCAAGCTGCGCGCGTTGAGCTCTATAAATTCCGGCTCCTTGGCGTATATCTGTATTGGATATCATTCTGTAAACTCATCCTCCCTACAAGCCGTCTAAACGCGACAATGATGTTTAAAAAGCCCCTATTCCTTGCAGCCCTCCTCCTCGCCGTGACGGAAGGAACCCCGGCTCAAGAGCGCGTATTGAGCAGTGATTCGGGAATCACCTGGACGGGCCGCACCGAAGAGGACGGTGATATTATCTCGTTTTCGGGAACGGTACGCATGTCGAAACCGTCCATTCTGTTCATTCTCCCGTCGTAGTAACGCATCCGCTTCCATCCCTCCTCTTCACTTTCGCCCCTCCAATCCTCGGGTATAAAACTAAAACTAAAACTAAAGATTGACCTCGGCTACTAGCGGTAATGCTCTCTAACAAGTGAATTACTATTAGGATCTACAACACATTGAGGCCCAAATCCGCGAGATCCAACCTGGCTTCTCATGGCTAGGCACGGATGCGCCAGGGTCCCCCCGGGAGGCCCCGGAAGACGACAGTATTCTATGCGACCCGCCGTGGAACCCGCCCTACGCATCCGTCTTTCACATCCGGCAGTGCGTACACTATTTTCTGGGGTCGTTTGTTCATCTACAAATACACTATTTACACTACCCATCCATCGAGACCCGTCCAGGCAGGGGGCTTCGCTTCTCCCTGCCTTGGCCCCTCACTCCCCTGTCTTAAAAAAATATCCGAAAGGGTTTTCTTTTTTTTTTTTTTTTTGGTTGAGGCAACAGGTTCGCTAACCACCCAGGTTTTCTCCGCAAAGGGGGATCTCCTATCTCCATAAGATCCACGGCGACTGCACCAATGGCCCGGGACCCGCGAATTGCTCCCGCGTCTCGTGCTCGTACGGCTCCGGCATCTTCTTCTGCAACGATAACCCACACCCGACGTCCGTGCCCTGCAGCACCTTCGGCGATAAGGCCTGGGACATCATCGAGAAGTGCTACGCGTTTTCGCGTAAGTATAAATCGGAGATTATTTACTTTTATCGCCGACCAACTCCCTCCCTTCCCCCCTTCTCTATTTCCTCTCCCTTTCCGCTCTCATCTCGACATCGTGTCGTTTAGTTGTGACATAGCTTGCTGACGTCTCTACATTATATCTAGACGAGAACCCTGAAGACGCAGTGCATGGGCAAGCCTTTGACGAGGGGGGTTGGAATGTCATTGTGGCCGGTGCACGTTGCTGATAGACCCAAAAGGCAGGGGATGAATGAGAGCATATGCGATCCTGTTTGAAATTTCAAACCCGGGAACTCTATGGGAGTACATTCGCGGGCTATGCCGATTTTTTATAGCGAGCGAGAGACAGTGACACGACACGTCTTTAGCGTTTATCCGGCGTGATGTGTATTGCAGTATCAAGGCTCTGAGCCTCGGCCCAATCTAGCGTCTTAGCATCGACGGATAACCCAATTGGATCAAGATCTTAAATTGAAGTGGCGTAAATCCCTATATACTCGTAATCATGAATATATGTATATCAGTATCTATCTGTGAAGTGCTATCCCGAGCAGGTTTTACAATATTCGACATGCAGCATCCATATCTTTCCCGAGAAGGTTGATATGTTTCTTGATATAATCTGCATGTGTGCAGACATGTTTATGCTTCCCGATCAGGTAGTGGTAAACGCAACGCCCATCGGATTGGCATCAGCCTTGCGGGGGGGGGGGGATTCTTATCTTTGTGGGGGGAGACCCTCTTAACAGTATCATAGCTTTTACCAACTGGCTGATGTAGCAATCATACCCGCTTTCTATATTAGTCCTCCCGCTTAGCGTGTATGTTTTGGCTGAGGATTTTGTTTTTGAACAGTAGCCCCTCCAGGTCACCGGGATCCCATAAGGGCAACTGTTCAAAAACGATACTCTTCATGCCTCTTTAGGTCTGGACTAACAGCGTCCAATAACCACTTCCAGATGATTGTAACAACCTGGCTTGAGCGTGATACTAGATGCACCATGATAACTTCTCTTCCCTACCATCCAGGGATTAACACGATATCAACCACAGCGGGGCAATTGACAAAGTATGTGCTAAGCCAAACCGCCCTCAACCACAAGACCGAGATATCTCCCGTCGAAGATATCCGGTCACCATATATCGTAATAGTTATGCGGGAAGGGTTGGATGTATAGGCCATGTGATATCGCTCCAAGCCCGAAAACGGGGCCTAGAAGTAGTTTAGAGGAGCGGCTCCTCCAATCAAATATTGCCCCTCACCCTGCTAGACAACTAGCTTATTCATCAGTCACCTATTTATTGTACCATTTCTCCCAGTCGTCTGGAATCGTTTGCCGTTTGGAGGGCGATGAATACAGCGTTCTACGAGGAAGTATATTGGCATCCGTGGTTATGGATAAAGTAGTCGCGCGAGTAACTAATCGGACTCAAGATGTCTATAACGGGGTTAAGACAGCCGGACATCGCTGTGTCTCCGTCGTGAAGATCCCTTGGGAATACATTCCATCAGATGGACCTATCAATCGGCCCATTTCTGCGCTACTCCTGGCACTCCTGGTGCTGAGCAGTGCAGTAGTTCTCGTTACCCGAAAGCGGCGGCGGGGGGACGATATCCAGCGGCCGCCAACGCCTACGACGCCTCGGTTAGAGAAAGGACAAAATCGAGAATATGGGAAATGGGAACCGTCGGATTTCTGCACGCCCAGACCAGAACCATACCCGGATTGGTCGCTCGAGAACACAAAACCGCTCCCATACCGGCCATTCCGCTACGGCCCTAAATACCATGTGACCATGGGTCTCCGGACCCTGAAGCACGAAGATTGGATCGAGCTCGATAATCACTTCCCTCGATTTCACGCCGATAAGGCAAGGAGGATCGCCGAGCGTGGTCCCAAGCTATGCAAGACGGCGCCCGAGGCGTACCCGGCGGCGGTTGAGCTCTTGGAGGAGCTCACGGAATACCTGCCGGCCCGCTACCCTTCCCTGTACAGACGCACGGCGGTGGGCGTGGACAACCTGTGGTCCGGCGAGAGCTTTGACATCACCGCCCGCCCGCTCGCCGAGGACCCGATGCAGATGTGCGCGCGCCTCGTGCAGGACGACCTCGCCATCATGATCGAGAGGCCGGACGGGCAGTACTATCTCCTCGCGGGGTGCATCGTGCTGCCGGGGTTCTGGCGCCTCAGCGACAAGATGGGCATGCCCCTGTCCGAGATCCACACGTCGGGCAACGTGCCCCAGTTCCGGGAGAAGCTGGAGAAGGGCATGACGAACCTGTTCCGGCGCCTCAAGCCGGAGGAGATGGTCGGGCGCCACAACTACTTCTTCCAGGTGGACGACGACCTCGGGTGGTCGTGGAGCGTCGGCTCGGAGGACTCCGACGTCAACGGCCACGTCGGCTGGGCCACGGCCGAGCAGGGCCGCGCCATCGACCACCATTACTTCCGGTCCGAGAGGCAGACGCTGCGCCGCCTGCCGAGGAGCGGCGGCATCGTGTTCACCATCCGGACGTATTTCCACAAGATCAGAGAGGTCGCGGAAGAGGATTACGTGCCGGGCAGACTCGCTAGCGCGGTGAGGAGCTGGGACGATGATGTGAGCCGGTACAAGGGCAAGGAGCGATACGGAGACATCTTGCTCCAGTTCCTCGACCAGAAGCACGAGGAACAGGTTGCTCGGGGCTTAGATCTCAGCCGCGAGGACGAATTGCGGGCCTACCCATATTAAAAAATCGAGATGCTAAAGGTAGACGGCTATTATTGTATGTGTGCATATGGGTCACAATTAAGATGGGATGTATTGGGAGTGAGTGGGTGAGGAGTTGTCATGACGGTTTGTGTGATGACTTACACGACGAATGGAATATGTACTTGCATATGACGGACGAGGAATATCGTATTACCTGCATATAGAATGCGTAATAATACACAATAACTGCCTATATATGTTTAACGAGTATATGCAACTCTCAGTAATAGACGGGCCAGGTCGCCACATATCCTTAAAGAGGTAGTGTACCTACGGAGCCTGTGGCTAGCTGGGGCAATTATAGACTAGTAGGTAACTAGGTACCCTTAGGTAGCTTAGATGATGCTTGGCTTTGGAGGTAGGCATCCAATTCAATAAAAGCTTCCCGGTCGCAAACACGAGCGCATCTGCATTCGTGAACAAACGACGGCCACCACGACACGACACGAAACCCCCGTCCCGACAATGGAACAGTCACAGCCGCCCATCGGCTCCCTGAGCTGGCGTCTCAGCTCGCACCCGATAACGCTGCTCACCTTCCTCGTCTTCCGCATCTGTAAGCTCCCTCCCTCCCGTCTCTCCCGCCCCATCCATCCGATCAGATCAGCCATGTGTCGAAAGCTTGCGCCGAAGCTACGGTGGACGGCCAGCAACGCTCCCCCCTTCCCTTCGCCTTAGACAGGATTCCAAGAGCTAACCGGCGCGCAAAAAAAAAAAAAGCCTCCCTCCTCGTGTACCTATTCGGGGTGATCTTGATAGACAACATGGTGCTGATCTTCATCATCACGATCCTGCTGCTGGCGGCCGACTTCTACTACCTCAAGAACGTGGCCGGGCGGCGGCTCGTCGGGCTGCGGTGGTGGAACGAGGTCGACGGCGCCTCGGGCGACAGCCAGTGGGTGTTCGAGAGCAGCGACCCGGCCACCAAGACCATCAACGCCACCGACTCCCGCTTCTTCTGGCTCGCCCTCTACTCCCAGCCCGTGCTCTGGGTCGCCCTCGCCATCCTGGCCATCGTCCGGCTCAAGTTCATATGGCTGCCTCTTGTGGGTGAGTACACTTCTTTTTTTTTTTCTTTCCGCCTCCCTCCTTCTCTCTGCCGGCTTTGTTCTTGCTGGGGTTTCTAGCTGGGAGGATCGTGGGGAGAAGATTGGGGGTTGGATTAGGTTGGGTCGGGTTGGGTTAGGTTGGGTCGGGTCGTTATGGGGGATTGCCTCTACGTTAAGATCAAGGACTATCTGCTGACACATCATCTTCGAATCTAGGCATCGCCATCGCACTCACCGTCACGAATACCCTTGCCTTCTCCCGCTGCGATAAGTTCAGCCAGGCGTCGAACATCGCCGGCAACGCGCTATACTCGGGTAACCTTGCAGGCAGTATCGCGAGTAACATGCTTGGGCGTCTGTTTACCTTTGGCCGTTAGTCAGCCAAGACGGTTGTACCTCGTATTTTCACTTGAAAGTCTTTTCTTTTTTTCGGAGCTTGGGAATTAGGGATGAACTGAGGGCCATGGGTTATTGCTTCTGTTTACGAGTATGTTACAGACCCATCACGCGATATGGGTTCATGTAGAGTTAAAATAGGGCAGCTGTTACTGCTTGTATCAACATGAACAATCATATTTCTTTAAAAATTTAGGGGTTGAATCTTCGCCAGCATCAAGCCTATTACTAGGTCTCGTCTGCTGCGGGCTAGACGACATAATTTGTACGTTGTGAAACCTCTTTTTAAGAATAGGGGAACAACTGTACAGACCCAATCCTACCAAATAAAACAGATAAAAGCAAATCCCGCCATTTACCACAGCATTAGGGCCCTGCCTGGGCTAGTCTACCGCGAGTTTCTCTTATATAGAGGGCAGACCGGTACTCCGTAAACGAATGCTCAAAGGGGTATGTATGTATGTATGTATGCATACATGGGGAGGGGCCATTCTACCTCGACCCCCACGCGCGTCCTCTTTGATGGGATATAATGTCTATAACGCTGATAAGAAATCATTTTTTTGTGGCTTTAGTAGAAAAAAGACAAGATGAAGAAGAAGAGGAGGAAAGAGAGGAAGAGAAAAAAACGCCAATCTCCAATGATGAAGGCCTGTTTTTACGCCAAGAGACTCGCTAAGATTCGAAATTATATATTTCTCGTCACCCAACGTCTTTCTTTCTCTCGGTTCTTTTCCTCTCCTTCCTCTCTCTTTCTCTTTCTCTCTCTCTCTCCCCCTTCACTCGCCCATCGCCCCGAGAATTCACGTCTCGCCTCCTCCTCCCCCGTTCCTCCGGTGGCCGGCGTTTTCTATCGCGGCGTCGAGCTGGCGCTCCTCGTCCTCGAGCTGCCTGACCTGCTCGGCCGTCATGCCCTCCTCGACGAGGTGCGCGTAGCGGGAGGCGATGACGGGTGCCGGCGTCGAGACCGGCCTGCTCACGGTGCCCCCTCCCCCTCCCCCTCCCCCTATCCCTATCCCTATCCCTATCCCTCCTCTCGTCTGGCTCGGATCCACGTGGCCCGGGGACGCTGGCACGTCTACGGCGGCCTCGCTGCTCGTCACCTCGCGGAGGTGGGAGTGGGTGTGGGCGTGGGCGTGGGCGTGCGGGGGCACGGGGGACGGGGGGCGCGACCGAGGTGTCCGAGTACGGCGCGTAGTGGTCGGTGCTGGCGCGTGCGCCGCCGTACGCCGACTGCCGCGAGGCCGAGCCCAGGCGCACGGGAATCTCCTTGTCCGCCATGATGCCGTGCATGTCGCCGTCGGACGCGTAGCTCGACATGCCGGGCGGGAGGTGGCGGTGGTGAAGGCCGCGGCGGTGATGCGCGGAGGCGCCTCCTCCTCCTCCTGCTCCTCCCCGCCGTCGCCGCCGGAACCACAAGAGCCAGACGGGGAGCCCGGCCGCGAGGAGCCCGACCAGGGTGACGCCCACGGCGATGCCGGCCTTGCCGCCCGTGCTGAGCCCGGGCTGGTCCGCCCGCGAGGCCGGGGCGGACCCGCTGGCAGCAGGCGCGTTGTTGGCGGTGGCGGTGGTGGTGGTGGTGGCGGTGATCATTGGCGTGGATTTCATTGTCGTCGCATCAAGAGGGACTCGGGACGTGGCCGTATCCGTCCGTCCTGGCGTGGGAGACGTCGCCGCCCCTAGGGTAGTTGCGGATGGCTGGATGGAGCTCACGTTCATCGGGCCGTTTAGGTCTTTCGACAGATCCTCCCTCGCTTGTGCTACATTCATTTGGGCCACTGTCGGGTCTGCAGTGGACGCGACGGCAAAGATGATTCCGTCACTAGACTCTCCCTTACCTTCCGAGCCCTGCCATCTAGCTTCTAACCAGACCGCCTTATTATAAAGGCCCTGGCTTTGCCACTCTGGGGCAGTCCCATCAACAATAAGATCACCTTTACTGACTTCAGGAAACCAGTTAGCATATCTGCCAAGCGTGGCCATACGGTACAGGGTCTTACAAGCCAGAATGACACCCGGGATAGGGGGATTATTAACTTGGGACGGCCAGAAGATTTCTGAAATAGGCGGCGCGTCATTGTCCATGTCCTGTGATGCTTTGTACAATTTAAGCCGGACCGTGAAGGCTTTTACGCCCCCATTATTATCGATGGGGAAAGTCGCCGCGCCGGAGCCGTGGCCGTCAACAAACATGATCACGCCCAAGGGCTGTAAGTCTTCTGGCATCTTAATTTCGACACCATCATCACCGCCGTTTCCGCTCCGAGTCATGTCCTTACGCCAGCCGGCTACCGACAGGCTGGTGAAAGAAGCCAAGAGCCCACATGTCGCGACATTGAGACGCATCGCTCGTGATGTTCAGCACGGGGCCGTAGTATGTCGCCTCGGCCAAGCAGCTAAGTAGGGCCGATCGGCACCCGATGTTTCCTCTCAACAAAACGCACCCCTTCACTTTCACAACGCCGCTGTCGGGGGGGGTTTTTTTTAATTTTTTTTTTTTACGAATCCTCTCCTTCTCGTCTCTCTCTCAACGACTTCTCCGCCCGTGAGAGCCCAAGGCTACTCGTCTTCGTCGTCGTCGTCGCTCGTCGACGGCGTCTGTCGATCTGATGGGGACCGGTATGCTCGGGGACGTGTAAGTGGAGGAGCGCCGGGCTTTGGGGACGTGATGGGTAAGATAGATGGGTGTGGCGAGAGGGGAGATGGGGTCATGAGAGTAAGTCAAATCAAGTCAGGTCAGGTTCAAGTGTAAGTGTAAGGTGTAAGTCCGTTGTTCAATCGAACCAGGGGCCCCCGGGGTGGGCGTCCGGATCCCGCATTTTTCTTTCCTGTGCAAACATAGAACATAGCATACACTACTACGCCTTTCCCACACAGACACAAACAACCTGAGTGGTCGGGCTGGTTTGGCGCAAAGCTGAACCCAATGTCACCCAAAGAGGACGTCGTCCTGGGGTCCGAGTCGATGCGTCGCAGGTATGCGCCAGCCACTGGCCCAAAGTAAGACAGGCTGTGTTTCTCCTTGGGCTAGTCTACATCAATTATGTAACTGCTGTCCATCCATGATCATTCATCCCTCCCACTAACAAGTGGAGAAACGATGACCGCCGTCAGCGCCGCGCTGGCTGCCGCGCTGGTGGTCCTACACATCCCTGCACCGGCCCTAGCCTGCTCGACGCCAAATATTCAATAAGTACTATTGTCGTCTGTGTCTGCTGTGGCCTTATACACTAGGTACACTGCTTCCCCTCCCTCCATCCCCTGCCTTGAGACGAGGAAACCTGCATACGTACGGCTACGGTTCGCTTCTTCAGCACGGCTGTCGAGGATCGCTTTCCGCTCGATTAGTGGCACGCCATCTCGTTCGTGGCTACAGTATATATATGTATGCGACATATCTTCCATAGTAGATCATCTACGCTTGGGTGCAGTGCCCTGCCTACATACGTACATACATACAGAGAGATATTATGTATGTATGAGAGAGATACAGACGGTACAAACAAGTACTCTACTCTCTTCTCTCTCTCTTTTTTTTTTTTTTTCCTCTCCGGTCTGAACATCCAAGGTCCCGTGTTTGATCAGATCAGACGAGCATGACGGCCCCGTTTCGTAACCCGATCCTCCTCAACGAGGCCAAGCTATTCCTAGCAACGGGGCCCATGATGCGGAGGGCACATACCATAGTACATGACTACAAACATATACATACATACATATATATCGATACCATACCATACCATACATGTACATATGTAAATTGACTTATTGTAACACCACCAGCATAGCCGAACGAAACAAAAGTAGAAGAAGAGCAGGGAGAAAAGCATAACAACAACACCTTGTTCTATCTAAAGCACAGCGCAGCCTTCCTGTTGACTGACTGGTTGACTGGACTGACTTATATAAATACCGCCGATAAACGCCGTGTAGCCCGCCCCAAGGCAGTATCACCTCACGGACGAACCGTGGTTCTACCCGATGAATGCTGGCTGTGAGAGGGGCGGGAAGAGAGACGATACCGGCTGCCTTCACATACCAAAGCATGGCATGGCATGGCATGGCATGGCATGGCATGGTATGGCATGGTATAGTTACCCTAGTTGCTATTAACTACATATTGTGAATTACATATTGTGCACTACACTACATACCGTGCATACGACCGGCCGACAAGATTGTCGACCTCTCGCCGCCCCACGGCCATCGGATTGGGTCGAAAGCGCGTCTCGCCTGTGCAGTCTATCGAGCCAAGGAAAAAAAAAAAAAAAGTGTAAGGGTGCCACGCTGCTGCGTTAGCCTAGCCAGCGCTACATGGGGTCTGGATCCTACGTGCCAAATATAGGCAAACGAGCGAAATACTACACAATACAATACCATACCATAGTACATACATAGTACAGACCTATTGCCGCAAATGCCATGCCATACACGACATAACAATAAAGCTACCAGTAACTACGTAAGCCTCGGTATTCTGCACTAGGTAAAATATAACACATCCCACTCACTAACCTAGCAGTGCGTACAGATATATACATATATACATACATACATACATACATACATACATACATGTCAAATCCAATCCAACCCTAGAGCATGGGGGAGGGGGCGCCGATACGCAGTCTCAGCCCTGCTACACCGCATTGCGACCATCTGGTGGTGCGACCGTGCTCGGGCTGGGGCTGGCGGCAACTAAGTGCTACTTATAAGATTAGGGAGGAACGTAGACGAGGCTCCCGCCCGTCATCTATATGTTCCATCGAGGGAGGGGACAGGTGAGAAGGGTGCGAGGATTGGAATGCTTCGCCTTCTATGATTCTAAAACCCCATACCGTACCCAAATTACGATAGTCCACAACATAAGTCTACCGGCAGATGGATTGGAGAGGGGAGGAGAAGGAGGAGGAGGAGGAGGAGGAAGAGGAGATTTGAGGCGTAGGACCGACGAAACACAAGACCCAATCAGCTGACATCGACGACCCTAACTTAACATGGGTGGTTCGGTCTAAGACCGGGAGGATCACAAATCCGGCTCGAGATTACTTTATACATCTACACGTACAGTATACTACATACATAAAATCTATACCTCGTCTGCACTACTACCCCTATCTAGCGCTTGCATCCCCCCAATTCCATGCCCGTCGCCTCAGAGGCGCATACATATGGGAACAACATAAAGCATAATTCTCCCTGACGCTATAACGAATGAAAGTCTAGCTATCATTACCACCGCATCCCACAACCCATGGTCTTCTTCGCGTAATTTTAAAGTAGGCAATATTGGGCGACGGGTAGGGCGCGTGAAGCGAAAGGTGCGTTCAAACAATATATCTCGATAGCTCCCAATCCTCTTTCAATCGTCCCTTTTCCATGTTGTGTTTGGACATAAATGGCGACCGTAGGTGAGTGAGCGGCTATGCGATTGCTATTGACCCTTTCCTCGTTCATCCCGGTACCATCACTCCACATAAACCGATTTCCAGCCCCCAATCATTATGAAATTACGGCGCGAGCTGCCGCCCCGAGAGTGCTTGTGGGCAAACCAATTAAGCTACTGTCCTTATTAAACCCATCCGTTACCGCATAACCCTCTTCATAGCCCGTGAGAACAAACGAAAGCCGATGGGAATGCAGACCATATGGTCCTACAACGCCCCAAATAGTTGACATGCATCTCATGTAGTTAGACCACTTAGAAGGGAGTGGGGATAGCATCAGCAAAGGTTCGGAGCCGTTATGCTACGCAAATGTCATCGAGATATCCTTTTCCTTGCCGAAATCTTCATCCTCGTCTGCCCATGGATCGTCGAGAGACAGATTCGGCGTCGTGTGGGATGCCTTCATCTCCGGGCGCGAAGGATTATGTGTATTTATATAATCTTTCATGGGAGGAGATGGAGGTTCATGATCGCTGAAGGCTGTATCAAATGTCATCCGAATATCAGCTTGTCCGTGCTGAAATCGATGATCACCAAACTCTCCTGATCGCAATGTCGGTGTACCATCGACACTCTTCGTTTCACGCAGCGTCTCCCGCGGATTGGACCGGGTTTGCTGCGATGGATCGAGTTTTATCGGCGGTAACGTAGACGCCAACTCTTTGACTCCCGAGTTTTCGTCTCGTGCTAGCTCGGCGCGCATGGCATCGATATCAAATAATACACCGTCCTGATTACCACTCTTGCCTTCGGTTTGGGGGCCATTCAATCGTTTATTGTCTTCATATATCTCCCAATCCTGGCGTTCGACTTTCTTCTTCCGGCCAAATATCCCCCAGCCGCCTTTTCCTTTCTTCGGCTGCTCTTCCTTTTCCAACTCCCTACGGGCCTCCTCAATCTCGTTTATAAGTTCGATCTGTCGTTCTCGGTGACGGTCTGGGTCGGGATCTTCGATCTCCCCAAACTCGTCGCTTTCGATTGCCCAGCCACATTCCCGTAGGAGGCGAGGCATAGCAGTTCGGTATTCCATATGGCCGCGAACTTGTTTCGTGCAATCGAAATTTTCTACCCCTGGCAGGTCATCTATACTCGCCAGACCTGCTACGCGCCGAATGCCGCCATTTGTCAAGCGGAAAAGGTAGCCCAAGATCCAGTCGTTCCGGTTATATCCATTGACGAATCGACCTGCGACAACAGTCTTGGCCCTTAGGAACTCTTCCTTTTTCACGACAATAGGTGATCCGAACATGTAGGCATTTTGGACAAGTCCATGTGCGCCCTTTCGGGCAAGCTCGAGGAGACAAGAGAAAATGACACGCGAACCGAGGGAGTATCCTACTAGGGTGACCGGGCGGCTGCCTAGGTTCCTGTCTATCAAAGAATCTGCGAGAATAAGACCAGCAGCCCATGCTCGATCCAGTGATACAGCCCATGGATTGTCAATCAAATAGGTAAGTTTCGATAATACGACCGGTAATTGAAGGGCAGCCATCAGACTGATTAGAATCGTGCTACCTAGCACTTGTTGAAGACCTTGAGTAAGGGCCTAACATGATGAGCATGATGAGCGGAATGTTGCGGTAACTGTTTTTTTTTGGGGGGGTCATGTGGGATACTCACTTCTGTTGCTAGAATATTAATGGTATCACCCATACTTGTCAATAGCTCTGGCTCCCAGAGAATGGAATATAAATCACCCATGATAGGATCCACTGTGCTGAATGGTAAACGAACGTCGTCGACTTTACTTGTTAGCCATCCGGAAATGGTTATAATGAGATTGACCCGCTTATTGTTGTTAAGTGGTCGATATTCGAAGGTCTTCACGGCACCCGTCCTGCGCCCGGCTGCCTTGCCACCCATGAAACTTCCAGACGCGGCGGCACCGGATGTGATAATGGCCGCTCCTCCAGCACCTGCCAAAAACGAACTCGTCCCACCGACACCAATCGTCGTAAAACCGGCTGCCAGGCCAGCGCCGATCAGAGGCGCCAATAGGCCGGCAGAAAGTCCGATCACGAGTCCACCACCAACCGTGGCCAGCCCCATCATTACATAGCGTTTTTTAAGAGCCAGTTTTCGTCTGTTCTCAAGGTGTTCGTCCTCGTTCCAGTTCTCCTGCTCGGCCTGTTGTTGCATTTCCAAAGCATCCGTCACACGCTTCTCGAACCTACAGATATCTATCCAAGGAACTTCCATATCGTTCCCCACCCGTTCCAGAAGCACTCGTGATCTCGCATCATATATCCCATCAGCTATTAGGACGAGGAACAGATCACAGAGTACAGTCCACCGCAGGTCTATATCAATTTTGTCGCTGCCAGGTAGCTGCGATGGGGTCCTGACTTCCGGCATTTCGTCACCCTCGTGGTTCTCATAAGGAGGTGGTGGTTCTGCCGACGCCTCTTGGCTAGGTTCACTAGAAAGGGATGGTCGGGGGGTATTTTTGCGCGACGTTGTGGGTGTTGAGGCCGGGGCAGTTTCCGCCATGGGATTCTTCACCCTTGCGTTTTGCATGAGGGTGGGTGTAAGGTCGGCGGGCTGCACGCCGTGTTCAGATAGCTGCTCTATCATGATCTGTTCTGCTGAGCTGATATCCATGTGCGCGTATAGTCGAACCATGATCTTTTGTGACCACATCTTCATAGCTTCGATGGCGAACTGGATATCCTTCCTTGCCTTCTTGAGGCGTTCGAAATGCTCCAGGTCTTTCACCATACCCGCCAACTCCAAGCGAGCAATGCCGACGTAGGCTATTCTTTGCCCTTCGGTCAATAGGTCCTTGGTCGCCTGGAGCTGGGAGACAGCGTCGCGCTGTTCCTCGTCCATTTCCGTCATGCTTGTGGATTTGACATTATTAAAAAGGTATCGCGTATTGTCGTCCATGCTTGTCTCGGACTGTGCATCCTCATCGTCCAGGACCCGAGTGTACCCTTTGCCTGCGCCGCCAAGCCCAGCGTATCCATATACCTCGTCTTCGTCCGGATTATGTTCCTTTGCAATAAGCTTGTTATCGTCATCATATATATCATAAGGTGCGTAGGCCGGCATGGTTTGCCACCCGTCATCGTCGTCGTCGCCCTCCTTTTCCTTCGGGGCAGTGAGCTGCTGATGGGAGAACTCGGAGACTTCGAGATTGTTGCTTGCCGTGCTAACATCCCGGCTATGGTTCACGCGAGGGGCGTTCTCTGCCTGTGTTGCCTGCTTACTCGCCTGTATCTCCTTGATCGAGGGCCCCGATATAGCTTGGGCATCTTTACTCAAAGTGCTCCTGCGCTTGGCGGTTTTTGGAGATCGTAGTTCCGCGCTCTGGGCCAAGCCGACCTCCGCGATTACCACCTTCTTTTCGGGTTTGGAGACAGGCGCGCGCGTCGGGGTAGACGGTGCATCTTTGGCATCTTTGCCGCCTCCGACATCTTCCTTTTTATTGTTGGATATGCTCGGCTCGCTCGGCTCGCTCGGCTCGCTTGGTGCGGCGGTGGCCGTAGTGGTCGTCGTCACGTCCGCATCCATGGATTTGCCGCCCGCTACTTCATTTCCCGGCATTCCCGAACGCTCTTTCTGCGAATCCTCGCTATGAACTACGGCCGGCTCTTTGGAAGCGGTATTGCTCCCAGGGGGCCGAGAGGCCGTGGCGCCGGTGGGCTCGGTCTTGGTCTTGTCATCATCCTCCACGGGGCTTACGTATTTTCGCATGGGCAAGCCAAAATCGTCAACTTCAGGGACGCCGGCAGCTGCCATGGATGCTCCTGTCTTTTGCACATGTGGGTGGTAGGGGTTATGGGCCCTGTTGGGCTTGGGCAGCGAGGCTTCGGATATGACCTTGAAAAGGGAATTGTTAGTTCAGGACATTTGTTGGAGAATCAACAATTCACATAACTAGCAAACAAATTACGGGCAGGCAGTTATGTTGTGGTCCTGGTGGTGTCGTGTAGTGTACCGTACAGTACTGTACTGTACTGTACTTAGGCATGCCCGGGTATGTGGTTCCAGGCGGCGTCATTTGGCATTCCCCACATTGGTGTTGATAATGGGTCTGGAACGTGTATCTTTAGCGGAGGGCTATGTCATACGAGTTACCGTTCACACCTTGCTACCTAAGTGCAGCACATACTTCGTAAGTACATGCCCAGGTACTTACCATAATAGGTACTATCTCAGGTAGATTCACTACCGAGTCAAGCTTTAGATCAGGGGTTAGATCAGGGGCTTGGTCAAGATATTCCTAAGGCAGCCAACTATATCACAAATTCCTTACACTGGATAACGGCATCGTAGACCAAATTTCGCTGTTGTTCGGGTCGCGATCTTTGTTCTCACCCAGAGAACAGGACAAAGCCGCGATATCTTTGCCCACAACAAATCAGCTGCAAGCACATAAGAAAGGACGTAGTGACGTTTTAGGTACAAGTAGACAAATTGTATCTAGGCTAGGTCTTACCACTTTTGGCTTAGCCACGTTCCGGCTTCTGCTTAGGCTAACTACTTACACTAACTAAGTAATTGTGCTCGAAGAGTGCATCACAAGGCTCACCGCACCCATGACATGTTTTTGGGGGATTTCATGCAACCATGATCCTAAATTGGCCCATAAAGTTCTACATAGCATCCATACTTGTAGTGTACGGCTCGAAGTTTGAGTACAGTACCACGTCCCAACCCTAGCGATAAAGCATCTTTAGAATCGAAGCCTCAGTTAAGTTACATACCTAACATAACATACCTACGAAGCAGATCAATGCGCCCCTGACGTTGTACTGACCTCAACTTCTTCCCCGGCTGTCTCGAACCGGCCCGGGATAATATGAAAGCGTGAACACTGAGTCGCCATCGCAAACGCAAAGCCTCTCCCGGGGGCCACACGAGATCCACCCAGCTAGCACGTTGCTGTCCGACTGACCCTCCCTGCAGGGGACTCTAAATATTTTCTATTGTTTACCTCCTCCACCTGCTGCTGCAGGGACGGGTTTCCTAAGATGCCATCTATGAGGAAAATAGGAAGGAATAGCTGGCTTGGAGGGCGATATGATTGACATGAGACATGCGGAACAAAAGGCATGTGACGCTTAGTACAGTACAGTAAAGGGGGCTAGATCCTTAGATCCCGTAGCTACGACGACAGATACAGCCCTAGTTATGACGTCGCCGTCTCATTGTCCAGCTACTCGTCAAGTCCAGATTATTCCGAAGTAGAGGGAAAGAGTTACAAATTACCCAGGGTATCTATCAATATCAATATTATCTACGACGTCGGCCTTAAAACCGATCATCCTCGCCTATCTTGTCCAACAGCAATACCAACATGTTATAATCCCAACACACACTTGCCAGCACCGGACCTACATCTATACTTAAAAATCAAGCTTCATGATAACCTTCTGCGCGCATGCACGTGGTAATGCGCGTTGATCCACAGGGAATAATGTTTTGATACCGCCGGCCAGTCGATGTCTTTCTCTTCAAGCTCCAGATCATACGTGTAGAATAGCTTGCATAGGACGAGGGACATCTCCATATAAGCGAACCTATAAGCCGCGAGGGACGTGTTAGATATTAGATAGAAGCCGGGCGTTGGCTGCAGGCTAGCACCGCAGGGGTTCTCTCACCTTCTTCCCATGCACGCTCGATATCCCAGCGAAAATGGCTGGCTCGCCTCTGTGACATCTGTAGAGTTAGGATCAGTCCACCGTTCCGGCCGAAACTCTTCGGGTCGATCAAAGTATTCGGGGTTGCGTGAGGTTGCCCATGTACATGTGAAGACATCGGTCTATTATGGTCAGCGGTAAGTCGAGGGGGTAATGCCAACGAATGTGATTGAGATTTAGGACTTACTCCCTTCGGTACCCAATGGCCATCGATCTCTAGACCCGGCGAGACTCTGGGGAGACCCTGTGCAGTAGCCGGGTGTACCCGCATGGCCTCGTTAATAACTGCCTGTACATAGGGTAGCTGTTGGGCCGCAGCAGCAGTGATCTCCCTGAACGAAGAGAATCGTGACCGAATCTCGTCTATCAGCCTTTTGGTTGTACCTGGATCCTTAAGGGTATATAATACTGCCGCTGCCAGAGTAGTCGCCGTGGTTTCTCCACCGGCGATGATCAGTGTAGAGGCATGCGCTGTCATTTCCTCTAAAGAGACTTCGCCCGATTTCACCTTCTCTGCGACGCCCGTAAGGAAGTCTTGTCTAGTTGTCGTTTTTTCAATACGGCTGCTAAGCGATTAGCAAACGACTAGGACATCTATTTACCCCAGCCCACTTGACACAAGAAAAGGAGGAGTTTCTCTTACTCTCTAACCTTGTCTCTGCTGTACTGACTATGCTTTTTACGGATCGGTGCAACTATGGGAGACAAGCATAGGTTGATTATTGTTAAAAGAAACGGAAACCGGCGCAGGTTGTCCATCAGCGTGATCTCTTTAAGATGCTGGAGAATTATATCGATCCAGAAGTGTTGCTTGCCTTGAAGATTCCATTAGCTTGATGCTGTCAGGGGGCTGAGTAAACATCCAAACTCACCAGAGGCAATGCAACCAAATGGTTCTCCAAAGGCCATTTCGCCAGAAAGGTCGAACGAGGTCATAGCGAGCCATTCTACCATGTCGGTGCCTTTTGATGATTTTTGACTTTCAAGACCGATCCCCTCTATGAAAGCGTTGATATGCTGGTGCATGATATTTTCCTGCGCAGCTAGAGCCTTGGGAGAGAACCCAGCCGAAAGGTTCTTCTTCTTCTTACCCGACAAAGTAGGGTCCCTCTCAGAGACAACACATGGTATCTTAAAACCACTTCCTACTATGTCGTAATATCCGCTTTTAGTGCACTGCGCGCCTCCCGGGGGCGGGAATCCGTATATGTCCTTATACGACTGAAGTGTACAAAAGCTCAACTCGTTGGGCGAGACCCGCACAACCGGGCCTTTTTCCACCATGTTAACCTAACTATAATTCAATACGACGAGTGAATACTGCCTACCGTATTTTTGGTGTTGTTTTTGTAGGGTCTGGGGCATGTGGCCCTTCATTGTGGCTACCAGTCGCCATAGCTTTCTCGCGGTTAGCATTCTCTGTATAGTCGATATTGAAGCCGTCAGTTCTTACCAGCGTGCATCGTCCAAGGAAGGGACCAGGGAATGCAGCTAATGGGTGAAAGGTGAGGTTGTAGAGCACGATGCTCAACTGGTAGCTGACAAGCTATTACAAAATACACCTTAGATATTACAATCCCACAATGGGTGCTCGACAACACTAACCAGCGTACACAAGGCTACTATCCATTGGGACTGGATGGCCTCTAATACTTCGTAGGTCGAGGGCATGTCTCGTGATGCTTTGGTGCGGAACTCACTATTTAGAAATTGGTTGAACGAAGGCGGGATTAATCCTAGCTGATGAATGCGAATGCGACCTCCTCCTGTCTTTATAGACGATGGGGCCATTCGAGATCTTGTTTCTAGTCAACCCACTTAGACCTCGCCGCAGCGCTAGGACGTATTCTACATGAGACAACAAGGCGACCAAACCATATGAGCCGCCGTATGAGCCGCCATTACGTACCAAGATCATGCTGCCTGGGTCGCAGAAATTAGGGGTTCCTTCATTCGCTTTTGCTGCCTGTACAGGGACCAGTGAACGGGGGGCGCGGAGCAGAAAGCCATCTGTAGATCAACATGCTCGTAGCTCAGCTTTGTGGGTTCTGGAAGCAGGCTGGGGATCAATATCAAACAGGAGCGCGATATGAGGTACTCATGGGGGTTATCTAGTTGGTGTTAGGTATAGTGCTCGCAGCTCCAGTACCCAATAGGGGCGCGGTCCTGGCCAGCTTGCACCGAGGATGTGATGCTTCTTGCATATTGACCCAGTGCGTGCCACGATATCAGCAGCGCCGCCAGTAGCGTTCGATGCTGCTACTGCTACTCAACGATGACCGCGTGCTAAGGCCCTGATCTGATCACAAGCTGTGGAGAGGCTGCAGCTCTAGACAGCCGAACGCAGCATGTTTCCAATCACGGTTGCACTATTCATACAATACTACCACAAAGAAAACTGTCGGTAGGCTTGTGATACCCGGGCAGGCAAAAAAGTATACACGGATAGCTGTGCCGTGACGTGATGATACTCACCTTTGTTAGTCGATTGCATTGTCGGTAGTTGCAGGAGGATTGTCTAAAGCTGGAAGCCAGACCCTATTTAGGCCTCCTACAGTAGCGGGTGGGCATTTACGAGTACTATAATGGCAGGTAATAGAATGCCACCAAGCGCCTAGCGCGGGGGCGGCGGTCCTGCAAGCTCCGTGAATGAAGGTGATCGCGTTTGACGTAGAAGGTCTGCTGGTCAGAAGACGCAATAATCCTATTCGTAAATCTAACAGCCATCCCTCTAGCTTACCAAAAAGACCAATTTCGAGAGTTGGAGCTGAGGGTCGTTCTTATACATATATAGTATCTACCCCACCCACACATCGCATTGTATTCCTATCTTCAACAAATTCCCGTTCCGTAAGACTATTCCTGCCCGCTAGATATCACCGAACCCAGCCCCGAACCCGGGACCCACCAGCCAAAGTCGGAGTGCTCTATGTATTTTGCCTCGCGACCGTGCTAGTTATAGGGGGTCGAGGGGAGAGATCGCGTCGATGAATCAGGATTGAGCGTTTATCGCATTGCTATTTCCACTTCAGGGGGTTGTGACAACGCGGTTAAATTTGACCTCGTTGTCATTATCTCGACCGTATTAGGGCCAATGCTCACCGTAAGGACTTCATCCGGCTACCAGAACGGCTTGTTATTTTCTCAAATACCGCCTCACCGCTGCCTCAACCAGGAGATTGTGCGCGTAATGATTTCCCCCCTACCTTGCTTAGCCTATGCGCCTTATGCCGCAAGTGTACGGGAAGTACGGGAAGCCTCGTCTCGAATGGGCGGGATAAGGTACCAGTAATCGTTGTATCAAACTCGCGAATATTATAACGTATGGCCCGGTATGACAAGCCGGAGTATTATTTAAATTGTCTTAGACAATCTAATAAAAGTACCGTTGAAAAACCATAGTGCTGACTATAGTATGGTCTGCGAACCAATGTAAACGCTCCATCATATTATCACTTTGGCCTTATATAAGCGGTCTTCTATCTTACACAACCTACCCACACCATCGCGAAGACGAGATATCTATACTGACGAATTACTCATCTACGCCATATCTATTCATTTGTGTAACTGTTTACGGTTTGTGGCTGGGCATTATTGCGCGACCGCCATTATGATGTTTCGCTTTGCAAGATCATTCCAAGCATGGTCCCCATCGGCCAAGGGACTCGTAGTGGGTTAGAGAAAATAAATGATTGGCCGTTTTCCCGTGCAGGAATCCGACGCGGAGCCTGAAGAGAGGCTTAAATCACTCATAATACTGGCATAAACCGGGTTACCTATGAGTGATTAGTCTTCACTTCGCTGTTTGGTTGAAATTCGTTCTCTGATTGTTATGATGTAATTATATAGGATACCTACTACATAAGGAGGAGTTTGGTAGGTGGCGATTTTGGCGACCTCTACGATAGGTAGGTGTAAACGATTTCTCAATGTTCCCGAATCTAGAGAGCTCGTAGCTCTTCATTCATCGCCTATTGAGACCTCTACATGAACATCATCGTCCTTTGCGGTCGTATTGGTTGCTTTTGGCTTATGTTTGCGGCGTCGCTTTCGCCCTGAAGCTTCTCCGGCCATCTCTGGCTGCACGTCAATATTTGATTTCGCCTCGTCTGTTCTAGTCGCCTCTGACAGGTTCTTGTCCATGTGCGGTGGCTTAATTTCGTTTTCCTTTTTCTTCACTGATAACGGGTTTGGTTCTTTACGACCGTATGGCTTCGCCTTTGCCTTCTTTTTCTCGGATTTAGGCTCGGATCCCTCTTTGGCGTCGGCGTCATCGTCATCTGCATCTCCTTGCTGTCTCTTTCTTTTCTTTCCCGCTGATACGAGTTCTGCGGAAAACTTTGCTTTTTCGTCTCGCGAGCGTGCTTTCGTGGTAGTCGAAGATGCTGGCTCCATAATCAGAACGGAGCGGCGGATATAAAGCAATGGCACAACTTGGATGCCATTACGCAACGAGTATCGGACTTCGTCATCGTTTATTGCGCACACGTAGCGGTGCTTGTTAACGCCGTTCTTGCTCGGGTCAACTACGGAATGAAGGCATTCTAGTTCTCCTATCCGAAGCGAAGGGTTAGTACCACGTATCTGAGACAGGGATTCTGCACATTTCCTAAAGTGTAGGGCACGAGGAGCATTGATAGGCTTACTGAGAGGTTCGGGGTAATCGGAGGGATGATGTCCGCATCGCCGCCGTTCTACCCTTTCTTTCGCAAACTCGATAACAGAGCTTATGCCGGGTTCGCCCTTCCTAGCATATAACCACCTCATGGAGCACTGAGTTATTACTGAACTTTATGTTAGCGTGATATGCAGAAACCGATGAAAGGAGGATTGACGCACATAATTTCGTGCTGCCGTGCAGGGTTGC
This sequence comes from Rosellinia necatrix, assembly GCA_021209875.1. Lineage (NCBI taxonomy): Eukaryota > Fungi > Ascomycota > Sordariomycetes > Xylariales > Xylariaceae > Rosellinia > Rosellinia necatrix. The sequence continues at coordinate 3,958,093 of JAGYVD010000001.1, read as the reverse complement.
CTTTAATATGTGATCGATATCCATCTTACTGCGGATCGCCGCCTCCAGGAATTGGCTATCGCAGAGTACTTGGTAAGGTTCGTGGAAGCCGAAGTTGATCTCTATATATAACGTTAGCGATATACCGGCCATACAAGTCACCTCCGTGGGAACCCTCACTCACCATATTGGTTCATAAGCCGTTTGTACTGCTTCGACCTCTTTGCGCGCGGCATCTTGTCGCGTTTCTTGATCGATTGGCGTGGCTGCAAGTCTGATCTAACTGGCGGTCGTGCGACTGTATAAAATAAATTTCCTGAGGTGTATTCGCTATTATCGCTAAAGGCGAGATATAGTAACGGCCTTAGGGAAGTGGCTGAGATTGAGATGATTAAAGAAGCTAGGTAAGTAACTCAGAGCATCTTTTCTGCGACCAAGGTTGTAGCTAGATTACTTAGGTAGCTTGACATTTCTTATCGATCGCTTTTTAAAGTGGAACCGCGTCACCCCACTATCTGAGGTGAGTACATAAGTAAGTACACTAGGTGCCTTGGTGGACCCACCATAACTAGGTACTTAAAAAAGGAAGATCAAGTCTATTACTGTAGCAGTACCATCATGAGAACTTCCTACAGTCCATCAAGTACATAATTATAATCGTACTCTCCGTCTCGGTATTATAACAAAATATCCAGACGGGCCCCGCCCGTCATTTATTCGCAATTCCGTCCCGAAGGATTCTCACAACACCGGTTCCTTTACGCCATTTGGATCAAGCCCTTCCCATCGACCCAGTTGAAGAATTACCGAGGATATACTGAGCAAACAAAACATCGCTCAAACGCCGCATACTAATGATGTTGCTTCGCAGCATAAGATCCAGTACATCAAGCATTCCTGATCCTAATACTGATCTCATGTGTTCATGATAGATGTCCGGGCTGCGCTTAAACGTTGCGTCGACATAATGCGACTACAACACTGATATCGTCTAGTTTTCCTATGCATATGCTCGTTAGTTTCTACGCCCAGTCGCCGGATTGGTGCGGCTCGACTCACCGCCCGAACTAGCAAGTCCTTCTTCGATAGCCTGTTCCATGAACGGGCTCTCGGCAAAGGGGTCGGTGGCAACGACCTTAGCTGCCTTCATGAGCTCTTCAGCAACGAACGTCATACCGCCGTTGGCGCCGTGGGCGCGGTCGCCACAAGCTTGGCCGCCTTCCCCAGCTTCCCATCGCTGCACACTTTTCAACACGTTATCAACAATCTCGTGTTCCCAGAGGTTATCAGTAACCCCGTCGGACATGGCGAGGACAATATCCCCCTCGGCAAGCTCTACGGTCTCCACAACTGCATTTTGGTCTGGAGTATCTGGACTGTTCGTTCCGAGCTGTCTGGGGCAATCAAACCAATGCCATTGCTCCTTTGATTTGTATAGTATCTTCCGATCCTTGGCGCGGACGACCATGATCTGCGAATCGCCTAAATTCGTTACATATAAAAGTGGTATCACCGTTGGGTGCGGATTTTCTAGGTCACCCTTGTAGAAAAGCTGCGCACCAGCGGCCGTCGTCGTCCCTAGGCAGTCACTAGGCCCGGATGTGGCCGCAATTGTCCGCTCATATGCTACTTGCAAGTATCGTTTCGGGTCTGGCTGGTAGGCGGGGCCGGATGGTCGGGCTCTGGCAATATCCTCTTCCATGGCCGCTACCCAGAAATGGAGGATCAACCGGGACCAGAGGCTTTGGGGCCTGTGTTAGCAACAACGGACATTTGCGCGCATGGTGGCAAGAGGTGCGTTACCCCGCGTGGCCCCTTGGCCGTGCAGACCATGCACCCACCCCGTCGTTGGCGCATATGAAATGGTCGCTAGCGTAGACGGCGTCATCTCCATTGGTGCATCCCCGGATGAGCTCGCCATGAACGAACGCGCGCCTGTCACGGCTCTGATGGTGGGTGCTTAGCGGATCTGAAAAGGAGCCGGAAGGTGGCGAGAGGAACGGCGGCGGGAACGGCCTGGGTAATCGCTTCGCAAAAAGCGCAAAGCCAGTCTCGAAGTAGAAAGGAAATCTCGGAAAGGAGTCTGAGAGGGGCGGAGTGATATCGCCGGTGGTACTCGCTGCGTTCGTGGGAAATGCCAAGCTACGTCGCCGAATCGAGGGGCGCCATGGTGTTGAGGGGAGATAGTGGGGTGGTCGTCGCGCCGTCGGACCTGGAATAGAAACCAGCAGAGAGAGTGATGACCTCCTCATCCCCGCGATACGATGGGCATACGCGGGGCAAAGAAGACCCGTCGGTAAAGGCCTGGGCGCCAACCCAGAGAAAGGTCGCTAAACACGGGATCGAAGAAAACAAGAATGCGGTGCTTGAAGATGGACGGGGGCTTTTTACAGTACTTAGGTAACTGCACAGCGGGACGGGACAGGTGAGTGGTGCTGTACCTCTACCTGGGTAGCTAACTGATGGCTCCGATAAGAGCGACACAGGGCCGTTGGGTTGCTCAGCTTATCCTATCGATAACTAGACCTATCTTTACTTAGCACCTAACCTAGTTACGTAATGAGATGGGAAAGGTAAATTGAAAGTCATTGTTGTTCGTGGGCCTTCGATGGAAACAGATGCATATGATAGGTCCAGTAAACATGAGGATGTTAATAATACCTACTGCAATACTACATGCCTGCACAACACTTGTTTTGTTTCATAGTATTTGAAGTAGTTTGACAGGGCAAACACTGGTAGGCTGAGCTTCTCCTACATGCTATATTGTACCTACATTCCTCTAAGTGGATATCTAGCTGTATTGGAGCAGGGTTGTCCCGTAAATAAGTAGGTATGTATGTAGGAATCCAACACACCTTAGGCATCGCCATAGCAGAGTTATTAGAATTATATCAGTAATAATGTGGTCGGTGGTGGCGTCAGCCCGATAACTAAGTACCTAGGTGAGTGCTTACCTAGGTAGGTAGATGACTGTATAATTTTATGCATGGCCACATTACTACGTATTCATACATAGCAGAGCGGGTAGCAGCGAGTACTTCGTACCGGGATCATGAATGTTTTCTAGCCTCATCTACACTAAACCAGTGATGAAACCGCGGCCTTCTGTGCCCCGGACCCATCATGCCTGCAGTACATACAAGTACACTGCCGCCGCCTGAACCAGGGCATTTGCCTAACCGGAACACATTTGATAATGGCTAGAATTACGAATCCAAAATCTGTTAGCCAAGTCTCCATAGCCTCCCTCCAGTATTAGTGTACTAGGCTCCCTGCCAGCGCACTGCTGCCTGATGGAATATTGAAATATGAAATGGATACTAGTGCAGAGGGCGCCCTGTCTCGGTCCCATATCTCTTTATTACCTTGGTACAGTATGCTGTGCCTGTCTTGATATCAACAACTTTACCATGATGCCCTAATAATTGGTAATTCCCTAGGTAGGTGAGGAGTGGACACCGGGAGGCAATATTGACCTAGGGACAGTTGAACATTACAGCATGCTAGTGCTGACTTATCAGATGCATTAGGTACCTACCCAACCTAGGCATGTATATATTGGTATTTATATACACATTCTAGCCTCTAGCATCAAAAATTTACGTTTAGTTTTTGCACGGATGTTTGGTTAGATAATATCTGAGGCAAAGGGTCTCAAAACCTGGCAAGGTACCTGACCTGCTACGACGTCAACTGCCTACCCACTTACCTATCTACCTAATCATAGTGTACCGTAGCATCAGTGTATGTACGTAGTGATAGGTAGGAATTCTCAAATCATGCGACGCAACGGCTAGGGGATGCACGACGCTGTGAAGGGAATAGATCAATGAGACTAACAACCTGGTTGACGACACTCGAGTTGTCAACTGACGTAATGGGGTTGAATAAAAAGCCCGCCCACCTCAATAATTTTGTGGGTGGCAGTACCTGCCTACAACTATCCACTGTAATGTACCGGCATGGTACATCTTCAACGACTGTGTCTAAGCCCGTTGGTGCCGTACCATCCGGTTGCTGCCGGCTAGCCAAGCAAGCCTGATGCGCGCAGGGGCTAACCTAGAACCGATGTGCATACCTATGTATACCTATACATACATACCTACATATATATACCACGTACCAGTTCTACTTGCAGGGTCAATGGGGGAGAAAACAAGACTATGCGCGAGTATGGTGAAGCATTAAGAAATCATACGTAGGGTGGTCCGTGGCTTGCTGTATGGAATAGGTTTCGCCCGAAGATATTTTTATGCCATCCCGCTCCCAGGATGAAGGACCTGCGAAAAAAAAAAAAAAACTCACAGCAGATGGTGGTTTAACTTATCTTAGGTAGACTACTGTACCAGGCGGTCGCTGTATCAGGTAACTATTCGTTGCACACTGTCTCCCAAGCCTTACCAAGTAATTATTGTTTGTCGCAACCGTTAACTCCTCCGTCTCCTCCTTCCCATTCGACTTCGTCCAGGCTCGACCCAATACCTCCCTCCCTTTATCCCTTCTTTGTCTCTTGTGTATCCTTGGTTTCCTTGGCTGGCTGGCTCTCTTCCGCGCAAAGGTGCAACTCCAACACCAATACATACCTATACACTAGTAGCAAAGCCGATAGCCGGCGCTTCCGTGGCCGATCCCAAGCCACGACGCTGAGGTCAGCATTGATTCATAACTCTGTTCCTGCCGACGGTAGCACCCAAGGTGTCCATTCTCTCGTGTTGAATTGACACCAAGGGAGCAGGGCATGGCCAAAACGGGTCAGCCGTTCCTGCGACAGTACATACACCACATACACACACTACATACACTACTTCGTACATACACTACATAACTAGTCGCCGTCGGTGCAGATTGCAGGGCTCTACCCATCCTTTTCCTTCCCCTTTCCTAGTGTGGAGGGCATCCCATTAACTCGTATTTGCGTGTCGATGTGGATATCACGGACGCGGTGCCACCCAGGATCCCGTGAAGCTACAAAACTCGCTCGTGCCCACATTCTCCGGATATACTGTCTGTCACACTATAGTCGTCGTTTGTTGCCCGGCCCCAAATCGGGTGGTTGGATATACAAATTGGCAGCGCCCTCGTATCTCTGCTGTTCTTCCCTCACCTCCTTTTACGTCATTTCATCCTCCCGCCTTTCACCGGCAGACCACGCCGACGGACAACAAAGTGACTGCCAAGGCCGCCCTGGGAGGGTCTTCTCGCCGTCTCCTGCGTCCGCCGGCCTTTGCGCATATCGAACTCAAAACTCGAACTCAAACAATTCGGACCCAAAACAGCGCGAAGGTCATCTCGCTTGGTTAGGGTCACCTGAGGGCTTGGCTGCAAGTCGACATAGCCAAAATGGTCAGGAAACGAGGTTGGTATATGTTACTCTCCTACACACTCTTATCTTGAATCCCTGGTTCAAGGATGACCATCGTCAAACATCCTTCCAGTCCACAGCATCATACCCCAGCCGAGTAGCTGTGGATGTCCTGGTTACGTACTATGTGCAGGTGAACAGGTGAACATCGCCAGACGAGAGGAGTCGGGTGTGATAAGTCAGTCTGGCCTACCAATAGGCCAACCAATCATTCATTCACTATGCGGATGCAGTTAGTTACTGCCCCAAATGCAACAGTGTTGCTCTCCCCTCTCTCCCCATCCACACCTCTCCCACACCTCGTGCCTCTTCGGGTCCAGCAGCGACGCCAACAACGGCTTTGCCCGCAGCCCTTTCATGCAGGTATAAGGAGTAGTCTTCCTTTTACCTTCTTTTGTCACTGGACACGGAAAGCCCCGTTCTGCTCAGTCAAACATCGGAATAAATGCATGTTGGCACAGCTCGTCATGGGCCATTATTTACCTCGGTCGAGCATCAGCAGACAAGTCGATGGACAAGGGGTTCCACCGCTTTCTTGCACTATACCCAGGTGGTGACGAGTGACGAGTGAGCGAGTGGGTGCCGATTTTCACACAAAAATTGGACAATGCTTACACACAACTATGTATTTGCCTACCCTTGACACACCCTATAATTGCCTAACCAGGCGCTAGCAAGCATAAACTGAAGTCGCTGTGCGAGAGGCGGTGCAGCGCGGGACTGCACCTGGGAACACGAAGGTATCCGAGATAGACTACCGTGATACATTACACTTCACACTTCTAGGTAATCATGCCTCTGGGTCATGCCTCTGATCATACTTCCTGAATAAAGACAACGCAGCCATCGCCCTCACGTTTCCAGGTCCCCAAGTCTCTAGGTTCTCAAATTCCCCAGTTCCTCTCTGCCCAGATCCCACCCTTGCACCTGTCCACTTTAGAGTACAGGGTGGCTAGCAGCTTATGCTCTGTTCATTATTCGTTCTCTTTGATACCGCTTCATCTCATCGTCATAACACAAACAACCCTCACCGTACTACTACTGCCATGCCAATTAGCCTTGCCGAACACCCGGTGCTACCTGCGTCTGTGCTATGGCATACTAACCACGTCTTCTGTGTAATTAGTTCTCTCGTTTATGTCTCACTTCTCCAGCTCACACTCTCCTGTTAACGTGAACGGCGAACCGAAATCTACCTACGACGACTCTACCTCCGCTCCCTCAACCCCTCCAAACGACAGTCGCAAATCGCTCTACCTCGGCAAGAACCCCAACGCTGCTAAAAGCGACTTTTTCCACCGCCGCAGCCACGCTCGAGCCGTGTCCTCCACGGTCCCGGCCTCCCCTCTTTGGGTCGACCATGATAGCTTGCCACTAGCTAGCTCGACGATTACTGTTGCCGATCGTAACCGATCCCGAAATCGCAGTTCTGCCCGCCCATTGTCCATGGTCCAAGTCTACCAACCGCCCCGCATGGATGTCACCGAAGATACGATCCCGGAGCTACAGCCCATATTCACATTTCTCAATAGCCATGCCAATAAGCTCTACCAGGAGGGTTATTTCCTCAAATTAGATGATCAAAATACTCGTATGTCACTCACCGAATTCGATATTAAGTGTCTAGTGTCTTCTAACGTGGTGCAGAGGGCAAGCCAAATCCAGACCGTACATGGACAGAATGCTTTGCGCAACTCGTGGGGACGGTCCTGTCTCTTTGGGACGCTGCCGAGTTAGATGCCGCTGGCGAGAACGGAGAGGTCTTGCCTAAATTCCTTAATTTGACTGATGCCTCTATTAAAATGGTACCTCAACATATCCATCAACAGCATTGTGGTTAGGCGGACGAACTGACCATATTCTAGATCGAGTCATTACCCACGAGATCCAATGAAGAACAACCTTTGCAGAATATCCTTAGCATTTCAACTGCGGGACGAAACCGGTATTTACTGCATTTTAACTCTAGGCAGTCTCTAATACAATGGACCTCCGGTATTCGGCTTGCCATATTCGAACACTCGACGCTGCAGGAGGCGTACACAGGGGCATTAATTGCAGGCAAGGGGAAACACCTGAACAACATAGGCGTCATCATGGAGCGATCGCGAATCCACGTAGATCAATGGGTAAGGGTTCGCTTTGGTGCCGGTGTCCCTTGGAGACGCTGCTGGTGCGTCATCTCACCACCAGATGAGAAAGAATTCCAAAAGGCCATGAAAGAGCATAAGAAGAAGAACCCGTACGATCGTTCCCATACACCAACCATCAAAGGGGACATAAAATTCTACGACCAAAGGAAAGAGGGCAAAAAGCAAAAGAAGGTACCGCCTATAGCCACCATTAGCGACGCCTATTCCGCATACGCAATATATCCACAATCAAAGTCGTTGATTGATGGATCTACGTTGATTAAAATCGAGGGCGACATTACTATCCACACAGACCCCCCCTCGTCCACCGAGGGGTTTGTATTCATCATGCCGGAAGTAAATCCTGCTGTCAGCGGGTTTGAAATGATGCTTAGATTCTTATTCCCAACCTGGGATACATTCGGACTTTATGGGCGCCCAGGTCGATTAGTTGCTAGTGTCTTGGATGCTAGATCCCTAATGTTCGCCATGCCTAAGCACAAACGTTACGGGTATCTAGAGCTGCTCGATGTGTCAAGCTTAATATCGACCGATGGAAATGCGACTCGGACTGAGAGGGAATGGAGAAAGAAACTCAAGGAACTGACTGGCACTCGTATGAGCAATACTGCCGATGAAAGTAGTGAGAGCAGCAGTACAAGTCGAACAAACAGCGGCACAAATCGGCTCAGTTTTGGCCCTACGGCTGGTGGAGCCGCGAAGCCTCGTGTAGGCTTCGCTGATGAGGCGGCACCACCGACTACTAGAATACGGTCCATGTCCTTGAATTCTGGCCCGGGAGGTGCAAATGTTTCTCCTCCTCCCTTAGCCCAAGATCGGGGACACCCCGCAATGGATGGTGCCATGGCCGGCCATATTGGGGACGTATCCAATACACAACCTGGATTCGAAGATGAAGAGGGCATGGGCCCCCCAATTCGCGATTTTGACGGCATGCGGAGGATGCAGACGCCAGAGCCAGTGTCTCAACCACCCACGTTTTCTCATGCCCCGGAAGACAAGCCTAGTCATCAACCATACCACTCCCCAGAAATGCGCCGCGCTACCAGTCGGTTGTCCATTGACACATTGGAACAGTTCGCTAAAGATGGCGGTGGTGCGCCTGTTAGTCAAGATGCGTGGGGCCCTGGGGGTGAGAGCAACAGTGAAGAGCAGAAGGAAATATTCCGCCAAAACCCCGACTACCGTGGTCAACCAGTACATTTGCACGCTAACGACACGGGGATGACTGCTAACGTTGCATCTCGTGAAGCTTTACTAAACAACCCTCCTCAATCTCCCGGTTTCCCGTTCCACGACATGGATCCTACATCGCAGCGATCGAGATCTCCGTTTAATCCAGCAGCAGGTATCCCGCCCAATTCTCGGGGGCCGACCCCTACATCTCGACCAAAAACGCCGATCTCAAGACCAGGCACGGCGACCGGAAACCGACCACTAGGGCCCCCGAATTACGGCCCCCAAAGCAATCACCACCCAGCCTATCGTGGACCGCCGCCTGCTGGCCCACTACCGGGCCCCCCAGGTAGAGGACGCGGCCGTCCGCCGCCAAACATGCCGCCATCCGGCCGTGGTTATTCCGGGAATGGACCTCAAGGCGCATACAACGGTTACCAACCTGGCCCTCCTGGGCCAGGAGGAAGGGGCGCGCCTCGATCGCCTCCACGAGATCGCGGTGAGCCACTATCTCCATTGAATACTTCACCACCCATCCAGAGGAAACCATTACCAACCCGTTCGGACAGTCTCCAACAGCGGCCAAGGATGGACAGCATAACTCCAGTGACGGAATCGGCAGCTAGCGGAAGTTTCACCGGCCATCGGATAGACGCTGACGGGTTTGGGCAAGTCCGTGCTCAAACCCCGGGCAGCCCTATTCCCCAACTAAACGTTCTGCGTTACGACACGATGGCCAGTCAAGCCAGCAGCCGATATGATGATGGTGCATCTACTGCAAGTCCCGATTATGCCAGTTCGCGACCATCAACTGGAACTTCGTCTGTCGAACGACCTAGGGCTGGAACTTCGTCAACCGAGCGGCCCAGAGCTGGAGTGTTGAAAACCGTCGGAGCATCGCCAGAGCCCTTAACCCGGCCTGGCGGTTCCAGCTTCGAGATTCCGGGCATCGATTTTGGCCCCACCCTTAATTACGCCGCAGCACCACGAACGTTGACCCCGAGTGGTATAGGTGCTTCACAAACTGTCAATGCATCTGGCCCTAGGGCTCAGTCACCCGCCGCGGCATCTCCACAAAGGCCACCCATATCCGGGACATCGCATAACCGACAGGGTTCAGAAGACAATGTACGCCGGAGCGTCATCTGGCAGCCAGCCAGCACAGCAGCCGGCTCACCTGGGCCAAACGGGGCCGCTCTTTCAGCTGAGGAGTTTGTCCAACAAAGGGCGGCAACAGCAACACCTTCGTACGCCCACCAACGGCATTCGTCAGGCATCACCCTTTCTAACCACCGTATCGGTACGCCAACCCCTCCACTCGGCCGGGGTCAAGACAAGGACTACATAGGAATGGCACATTCGCGGAATAATTCACATGACCTATTACAGCGCCCCCATTCGCGGGGTGCTGCGGAACTGCTTCAACAACGCCCAAGATCCGGGGAGCTGCTTCAGAGGCCAGGGTCCCGTGGCGCAGGCGCGGTCCTGGGTGGCCAACAAGCGCAGGGCGAATCCCATTTATCCGCTCGCGAGCAGGAGCACGTATCCCGCATAACTGGTGCGCCTCTGATCCAAATGGCGGGAAACAAAAATAATGTACAGGCTGGCGGGGGATTGGTAGGGGCGCTTCAGGTGCGCGAGCGTGAACTGGAAAATATGAAGCATGGTTGGGCTAGCCAAGCTGCCCAGAACGCTATTCAGCGGCAACAACAGCAAACACCCCAGCCATACCAGCAGCAGCCGGTGGGCTCCCCGCCGCCGGCCGGGATGTATTCAAACATGGGTCGAGGCATGGTTCCAGCGTCTCCTAGACAACAAGGCTACGGAATGCCTCGCAGCTACGGTAATCCTGCCCCCGGAGCCGAACAAGAAGGGAACTGGATGCCCGGCTCCGGCGGGTTTCGATCACCCCCTCCAGGGAATATGGATCCACGATTCATCCCGCCCCAAGGTCAATACTCGTCATCGCCACCGTTCTCGCCCGGGAGGGGTGGTGCCAGTGGAGGGCGTGGACAAAGCCCGTATTATCACGGGCAAGCCTTTTAGAGCGACAAGGATGATTGATCACAAGCGGTTGTACATAGTGGCATGGGCCGTCGAGGTTCGGGACCATTTTGAGACGGGATTCTGTGAATATTCCATTGCAAGGTGGCAAGGATAGCATTGCACGAGAATTAATGATTGATTTGCATTGGTCGGGAGCATGGCATATACAAGAGGGGTCTGGATCGTGTAGACATCGAATTCTTTCCTAGGAGATCATACAGCAGGCACTAGAAGGCATAACCCCCAAGGCTGGGATATTTCATATTATTTTAATGACTGACTATCGTCAACACCCCAGTTTTGCTGCCAGTATGCCACTGACTTATCCTGGGGATCTGAGGACAAGGTAAAGCCAAGGCTCGACATGGATGTTAATAGTTTTGTCGTCGGCTAGTAGTGGTTCACCGCAAGTACCTAAGTACTGAGTAGGTAGGCAGTAAGGTGGGGGTTCCTTATCAATCTTCTACCCCACGTTTCCAACTCCAGCCAGGTAGGTATTGTGTAGAGTGACGCAAGGATACCTACCTCTCCGGTAGGTACCTAAAGTACTTACCCAGGTATTTAGAGGGCTACCAGTTAGGTACTTACCTACCTAACTTACCATTTTAACAGTTGGTTGCCTACCTAACGCTTGATAAAGCATCTACTTCTTGCTTCACCTCCCTGAAATACCTACTTGCGCAGGTACTAACTATCTACCTGCCTAGAAGTCTCAGGCAGGCAGCAGTGACGTATCTACATCTTAGTCAACTTAGGTAATCCCCTATTGGCTCCCTACCTACCTCTACCCAGCCCTCCAACACGCGTCCCAACAACGGCTCCCTGTCCCTTGGTGGCGGGGGGTACTCACCTACCGTCTTCACCTTTGACTCAGCCAAGCAAGCTCAAGCCCTCATCCCAAACGCTACGCTCATGCTGCTGTTTTGGTTACCAGCGCGATTCCCACCAATTCCACCATTTCCCTTGCACTCTCATGCATTTTGATCCTTTTATTCGGACACGAGCCAGTCTTCGACTATACGCGGCATTCGGCTTTGTTTCGTTATCTTAGTTGCTTACTTTATACGTCCTCCCATCACCACTAGATCGGTGGCATACCCGACTTCACGTTCGATACACTGTTCCTCTCCAAGACAACCCTGCCCTTCTCAGAGTGGCGTTCAGTTGACATATAGTCTGGCAAACATTTGGCACTCTTGACACAGTGACGGGCCGTCCCGAGCAAGCCGTGATTCATACTGTATATCAGACCGATCAAATAACATCGCTGCGCTCGTTTCTGCCCCGCCACTGCCTCACGACCACCTCACGACCACCTCACTACCACCTCACTACCGCTTCACTACCGCTTCATCATCGGAACCCCCCTGATTTATTCTATTATATCAAAAGAAGAGGAACTGATAACGGCCCCATCAACCTACCTAACGCCCTGTAACCCTGTAACAGGTCTCATCAGTCTCCTTTGCCCGTCTACAGGTCGAGGCCAACGAAAGGAGGCGTTGTTTGCTCCAAAACTCGGCAAACCCCAAATCCCCGGGTGGCAGAGTTATTAGATACCTTAGGGATGGCGTCGTCGTCCCAGGCTAGAAGGCCCGCCAAGGCGAGCGCCGAGGAGCCGCCACTCCGCATCCTGTGCTTCGGTAACTCCCTCACCTTCGGCTACCCAGAATCGCACCCGTATGCTGAGGTGCTGGCCCAGAAAATCGAGGAGGCCTTCCCCGGACGCAAGGTCGAGTGCGAGGTCGAAGGGGTTCCGGGTGATTTCGTCGTAGACGGCAAGTTTCTCAGCCGGATGCAGGCGAGCTGTGAGTGCCTCTGCCCCGTTGGTCCTAGAACGAAATAAAACACAGGATCTACTCCCTCACTGGTCTCGGGAAAATCATTCCAAAATCATTCGTATTCATTTTGTTCAGACTCCAAATAAACGATAATCGCATAAATAACTAACATGAATTCGTTTAGGGAGGTTAGCGCAGCACCCATATGACTGGACGATAGTGCTGGGTGGGACAAAGTACGTGTTTGCTTCCCAGACTTCGAGTTCAAGCTTCCAGGCTTTGCCAAGACCCAATGATATATCACCCATAACATAGGTCGATGATATGAGAAACCAAAAAAAATCATATCGTTCCTAACACCTTAGCCACTATCTAACATCTTCTTTACCTAGTGACATTGGATGGAGCAAGCCGCCAAACCGGATCATCGAGGGCCTAAAGCGTGTCTGGGATATCCCATTATCGAAAGGGAGCAAGGTCTTGGCGCTTACCATACCGGAAACCAAATGGAGACACCCCACCGCTATAGTGAGACGGGATCAGGTAAACAGCGGTATCAAGAGCTACGAGAGAGAGAACTTGTGAGTCCCCATCCACGATTCCTTAATACCTAACACGCAATACATAATCCCCTTCAACCCCTCCATGGGTATTCAACTACCTACCTACATAGATGATCACCAGCCCTACACCCCCTAACAGATGACTAACTCCATGAACACCATGAACCCCTTCATCCCCTTCATCTCCTTCGTCTTCACCTACTCTCTTATCTGACACCTAACGAAACAAACTTCCAGTTTCCACTTTGATCTCTTCAAGGCAATCCCCTATCATGCCATGTCCCCAGAGGATCGGGACAAGTACTGGGACCCGGACGGCGTGCACCTGATGGCGGCCGGCTACGACTTGATGGGCGAGAAGATCGGCGACGCCCTCGTGCGCATCCTCCGACTGGCCGAGGCGCAGGGCACGGACATCAGCAGCGTCGTGTGGGATGCGAGACAGCGCAAGGCGATCGAGGACCTGATTTTCGAGGAGGAGATGGGCGACCCGCGGCTCCTGAGCCAGGGGTACATTATAGTCCGTAAGAAGGACCTTGATTGAAACCTAATAGAAAGAAAAAAAAGAAAACTCTTTTTGTCTTGGAAGATCTTTTTTTTTTTTTGCTGCCGGGGACGGGAAGATGGATCGTTTTACAACCCTCCCCGGGATCTATCGATCTATTGATTACAAGGGGTACCAAATGCCCCTTAATTCTCCCTTTTTGCCATGCCATGCCATCATTATGACATGACCCCTCAGCCAAACGCCGTATATGTTGTGCACACCGATTATCATGCTCCTCATGGCGCGGGGTCTGCCTACGATCGGCCAACGTCCGAATCGAACTCACCAGGCCTGATTGTAACATGCCAAGCGACACACTTCGTAGTAATTCCATATTCGTGGTATCATTTGCATCGTTAGAAAAAGAAAAAAAAACGTTATCCTTCTCCCCCGCCACCCTCCCATCCATCCATCCGCACCTTTGCTTGTTTCATGGGTCCGGTTTCATACGACCATGTTGGCGGCGACAAATTCGGGGAACTCGCGCTGGAGGGCGTTGGTGACGTTCTCGACCTCCTCGGCGAGGCCGAGGACGTTGGCGTCCCAGCGGCGCATCTCGCGGCCGACGGTGACCTCGGCGCGGCCGCTGCCCTTCTCGCCCGAGGCCTCGCCGCGCTCGAACCAGATGAGCTCCTCGATCTGGTCGACGCGGCCGACGAGACGGCCCTGCTCGATCATGCGGGCGGTGGTCTCCTCGGCGCGGTGGGGCTCAAGGCCGAGGAGGAGGGCGAGGGCGCCGAAGCCGATGTTGCTGTAGAGGCGGGAGGCGCCGAGGAGGTTGTGCTCGACGACGGCCTTGTCGAGGACGGTGGAGCCGTCCGAGGTGGTGGCGAGCTGGTGCGGGGCGAGGCCGCGGGCGAAGCGGGCGACCTCGGCGGGGGCGAGGAGGCGGTCGAGGAACATCTTCTCGAGCATGGCGAACTCGCCGAGTTGGACGGCGCGCTCGTCCTTGTAGAGGCGGCCGAGGGCGCGGGCGCGCAGGGGGCCGGCGGGGGCGAGGATGGCGCAGCGGGCGGCCATGGCGAGCGTGTGCAGGCGCTCGCCCTCGGCGACGGCGGGCGAGAGGCTGATGTCGTGGTAGGCGGCGCTGGCGGCGAGGAACTCGCGCTTGGCGTCCTGGATGCGGGCCTGGGAGAGGCGGAAGTGCAGGTTCAGGGTCGGGTCGGCGACGGTGTAGATGACGTTCTTGAGCTTGTTGAGGTACTTCTCGGCCGAGGTGGCGTCGTCGACCTCGAGGTAGTCGCGCACGACGCGCACCCAGACGCGCACGCGCTCCTCGTTGGTCACCTTGCGCTGCGCCGCGTCGAGCGGCATCTCGGCCAGCACCCGCGCCGCCGCCAGGAAGTCCTCGTTGGTCTCGTGCGCGTCGCCCACCAGCTCCCGCAGCGACGCCACCTGGTCCAGCAGCGAGCCCGACGGCAGCGACGCGACCGCGTCCAGCACATGCTGCCCCACCGCCACCGACACGTCCGCTGAGTCCATGGCCCGCAGCGCCCGGATCAGGCTCTCGAGCACGTCCCGCTGCGTCACCACCCCCGGGTTCGCCGAGAACAGGTGGCTCGCCAGCTCCTTCAGGTCGTCGGCGATGATGGCGGTGGCGGTGGCGGTGGCGGTGGTGGTGGCCGCCGCCATGTGGTTCGACAGGAGGTTTTCGAGCACCGAGTTGTAGGCGGCGGCCTGGTCTCCGCCTGCGTCGGTGTAGGCCATCTGCATGAGCTGGGTGATTTTGGAGCTCGCCATCTTCGAAAGGGGGGTTTTCAGAGCAAGTAGAGTTGGATCGGGATCGAAATCGAAGGTTGGAGACCGGCTCCGTAGAATATATACCGGGTCAGATGCGTGTGTACGTGTGTAATGTATATCTATGTGTGTGTATGTAAAACGTATGTAATGTGGATGTAATGTGGATGTAATGTGGATGTAATGTGGATGTAATGTGGATGATTGGGGGTAGCAAAGTCGAAGTGAGTACTTACCTAGTTGTGAGGGCTGTGGCAGCTTGGCGGGGCAGACAAGCTCCTGACGGCTCAAGCTTGCCTAAAGTTAAGTTAATGCACGGGCCATTAGGTAGTATTAGTTAGTACCTGGTCCTGGTAAGCGCGAGTGCGGAGGAAGTGGGTCTTGGCCTCTACCCCAGGGTAGGTTCGCCTGTTCAGGGTTGATAGCAGGCAAGTAAGTTAAGTACCTTCAGCTTGAGTTGGTATTTCTGATAACCCTAGGTAGATAGATCCATCTAAGTCACGGTCTCACTGGATAGGCCACTACCTTACTACATAATGTCTCATAAAAAGTAAGCCGGAGTAATTGCTTCACCTTGTCACGTATATGGACGCCGCCGCTATAACATGCGCTTTATAACGCCGTAGTAGAAGGAAAGGGGGGGAAAGGGTAGGAGAGGTGGGCTCCATAGAGTTCGATATTGAAGATGACCTAGATTTTTATTGTATCGTTATTGTCCCTTATTATCTTACTATAATAAAATACATTCAGGAGATGGTCGCCTTGTATCCTTCGTCTATGCGTTAGTTTATTGCAGCCGAGAAAGCATAACGGCAATCGTTGATAGGTAGGTATCGAGTCCCGGATCCAACCGCTTCACAGCAACGAGGCTCTAGTTTTACCGCATCGTAGGTTAACCGGGCTCTCTCGGTCATTTGGTCTGTAAAGGGTCAAGGAACTTGCTAGAGGAGAGCATTTAGAATTGTGGTAAAGCCGTGGAGTCATAACGGCAGCTCTCGCATCGGCGAGAAGCAAGCCTCATAACAGGCAGACCGCTTACAACCTAGCAAAACATTCCCTTACAGACAACCACTCCCTACACAGAGAGCATCCGGCCACAATTCGCATCGTCCAACAGCAGATGAGCCGTTAACGACACAACAAATCCCATCCAGCAGAAGCGCAGAGAGTCGCGATGAAGGAACACATAGTATACACCGACCGACATCGCATCGTATCCCACCACCACCACCACCACCACCACCACTTCCTCCTCCTCCTCCTCCTCCTCTTCTTCTTCATCCCACCTAATGCCCCAACACGACCTTCCCCCCTCTCTCCCAGCCATCGATGCCCTCGCGCACATTAACCCAGTACCGCAACCTGACCACCTCCTCCCTCGCGGCCTCGATCTCGTCGCGCGCGAACAGGTCCGCGAGCCTGTCGACGCAGCCCCGGATGCGGCCCTCGTTCGCCTCGCGCAGGCCGTCGAGGTCCTCCTCCATCTCGGCGTCCTCGATCGCCTCGCGCGCCTCCATGACGGCCGTCAGCAGGCCCGCGTCGTCCTCGACGCGCGCCGTCTCGCCCACGTCGGCGCCGCGCAGCGCGAGCACGTACCGCGCGCGCCGCAGCGGGTCCGAGAGCGTGCGGAAGGCGCCGTTGAGCCGCGCCGACGCCGCCTGCGCCGTGTCCCGCTCCGACGCCGGGTGCAGGTCCGGGTGCGCCCCCGCCTGCAGCGCCAGGAACTCCCGCCGCAGCGCCCGCACGTCGATCGCGAACGGCCCCGACGGCGGCGGCCCCGCGCCCAGCGTCTTGGGGAATAGCTCGTAGTGCGTCTGCGGTGGTGGTGGCGGTGGTGCTGGTTCTGTCGCGGTGTCGTTCTCTGATTCTGTGCTGGCTTTTGCGTCTGCGTCTGCGTCTGCTTGTCCACTGCGGGTGGAGGTGGTGGTGCTGGTGGTAGTAGTGGTGGTAGTGGTGAGTGATCGCCTCGTCGTGCTCCGCGGGCGATGGTGAAGGTGGTGGGGTGGCTGGTTCGGGGATGGCGGGGCGAGGGCCGAATTTATTAGAACTGGACGTTGTTGTTGTATGGGGGAGGAGGAGGAGGAGGAGGAGGAGGCGTGCAAGTTGCGTGTTGTCGAGATGGGCTGTCGCTGACAATGTTGCCGGCAAAAGGCGCAGACACGGCTCGCCTGCCTTGTAGGAAATATCGATGGCCGCATATTTTTTTTTTTTTTTCCTGGTCTTTCAATTCCCTCCGCTAGGTTTTTAATATCGAGCAGCAGTGAATAACCACGGCCACGAGAGATCGTACAGGGGAGGTTGCGAGAAGGATGTTTGGCGTTGGGTAAATCCGGGATTCTTAAAGGGTTCGGAAAATTGTTATTTCTATCTAAAAGGTAAGTATCCAACCTTCAGCCGTGATAGGAGCTTTTTTGTCTCGGCTCGGGCTATGACGTCGAATGAATACCGAGCTACTTGCGTAGACCCGCCAATACCCGAAACGCGCCTTTAACACCGATGCTCGGATTCAGCTGCCTTAAACAAAGTGTGTTTCACCTATATACAATGTACAAGAGTTTAAAATCAAAGATAAAATGCTGTTCTCCTACAAATCCTCCAACCGGGTACCTGAATTGTCTGCCGGGGTATTCTAATCAGTATATACTGCAGCCGTGAATAAATAAAATGTAGCTGGCTATGCCCTTCCTCTATCATTAAACCCGCCTTTTTCCCCCTTGCGAGCATAAAACAAAATGCATCGAAGTTTAAAAAATTATCATCCGCTGTCGTCGTCCCGCCGTCATCTGAACCCTCCTGGATTGCAGCTGCATTATATTACCATATCATTATTGGATTATTCCAATTACCATTCGTGTCCTTTATTCGTTATATGCCCCTTCAGAGCTCAACGGATCTCCATCTACCGCGTTCCGTGTGCCACCAGCGCTCACGGTCCTTCTTGTCGGTCACGACGCCACTGTACGTGTTCCAGCGACCGGTGCATCCCTCCCGGTTGCCGTCTTTGAGGTTCTCACCGCCATCGCCTAGCACATCGGAAATTTCAACGAGCCCACCATTCTCGTCCGCCGCCCCAATATCGGGCATCAGGCAGTAGTTGATGCGCGAACCAATTGTGCCCATGAAACCGGCCATCTTTTTCGTTTCGATAATCCTACCGCCTTCGTCCACAAGGTTAAACGTAAATCGTGGTTCATCATGAGCCGCCTCGAGCCGGTGTTGTGCCTCGAGCCGGGCGCTTGTAAGATTGCTGGACACTTTGGAGGGGAAAAGCTGGTCGTCCATGGGGAATTTGAGTCCAAATGGGGACTTAGTGGTATCGCTACCAGGTGTTCGGGGGGTCCTCGGCGTCGTCGGGGTGGCCGGCGGGCTCTTGGGGCGTGATGAACCAGCCTTGGCTATGAGCCCGCGATACCTATCGGTAGCCAAGTCGACCCTCTCGATGGGTTTGCAAAGATTCTGGAAGAGGCCTTCGGGGTCGGCAGGCGCCCGCAACGTGCGCAAAGCCGGAAAGCCATGTGCAACGATACTCTTGGCCAGAATCGAGTCCGCAATGTTAGCCGTGGTCGCAAAACTGGGAATGTCCCAATGTAACTTTGTAAGGGTCGCTGACGCGAGGTATGGGAAAAGCCAGATCATTTCGCCCTCGGTAAGTATGGGTGTCAGTGTTTGTACGAGTGTGAACGTCTCTAAGGAGCTGAGATGCGAGAGGACCTGGGCGATGGCGGGAAGAGAGTCTATGTCCAGGTGGAGTAGGGTAAGTTTGCGAATCGACCGACTTGAAGGACGCCTCGCGAATGAGGAAAGGCCTGCGCTGGAAATCCCCGGAAGATGCGATAAGGTAAGAGTATATAAATCAGGCAGTGATAAAAGGTTGGCGTCGTTGAACGCCATGAATGGGAGGTGGGATAAATGCAGGTGCTGAAGAGATGATACGTCTGCTAATATGCCCGGTAGTAGTGAGACAGGTGTAAGGGTGGCCCCCGGCAGGCAGTGGATTGAGAGCGTTGTTAGATTCACCCAGTTCGTATGAAGCTCTCTGAACTCGGTACTCTGGTCTGGCCGCAAATCACCCGGCGCCTCGTGGTAGTCCGGAGTGCCCGTATTCCGCATGGGCGTGGCATTCGACATCCCACGCTTCCTCTGCTGCGTCTTTGGTGCCTCGAGCGTCCAGTGGATCTCCCTGAGTTGCTCTCGCGTCGACAATGCGTGAAATAGACGGCTAAAGGAGAAGTCGTAGTTTTGGTGAGGCCCTACTAATCCTTCAAAGTTCGGGCAGGCCATGATGACGGAAGCGATTAGGTTTTGGTATAAGTCGACCTGGACACCCTGGGGAACAGCAGGCGCCTTCAGACTGCGGACGAGAATGGCGATTCCAGGGTTAGATCTCAACGTACGCCGCAGAAGGACCAGACGAGATCCGTAACTGATCTTTAGGCGTTTCTTCTGTGTTTGCGAATCCGCCCCGATGAGTTGAATGTCCTCGTACCTGAATCGTCGAATTAGTCTCACACATCTGCCCGCAATGCTGGGGGAACATACAATGCAACCCGCGCCACCTTCAGTAACTTCTTGGCAGATGCTGCAACGGAGCACAGGTCCCTCATCATGCAAGTGGCACAGCTAGCGGTACCGGCCTTTAGGTGCGATTTCTTCAGCCTTTGTAGGATAAGACTCAAGACTTCCTCCGGGAGGGCGGCAAACAGTTCGCCCTGCTCCCTCCTCCGTCTGTATTGCTTTATCGGCGTGGGCCGTTGCCATCCGTGGTCTAGTTTTCGAGAGGTTGATTGCCATGAGTCGAAACTCGTCATGCTACTAGCGGGGGATGCCAGGATGGCGTCGAAGGTGTCTTTAGACCCAATGGAGCTCGTCACGCTTGAGCTGGTAGAGCCTCGCCGTTGGTACGTCGTGGGTTTAGGGTCAATCTGGGCATAGTTGCCCATCATTGCCGAGGACATTTTGCTCGACCGTTGGGCATTTTGGGCGTGTGGCGGTCCCGTTATGTCGTAAGCCGAGCGGTTCATCCCCACGGCAGAATCGGCGCCCGGAAAACCGTGGCGAGAATAGGGTTCGGAATAGTAGGCAGAACTCCTGGGGCCATGTACGGGTGTCCTCGGATGGTGGCCGGTGACAGGAGGGCGCAAGGGGAATGGCTTCAACAGGTTGTCTTCATATCCGGGTCGGTAGAAGGCAGCGCTTGCAGAGCGAGACCGCTGGTGGTGGTGGACCGGTCTGAAAGGTCCCGATAAAATAAAAGGAGGTTAGCTCAACGTCCGACAGGGAAGAGGTACACAGTAGACACTGTAAGGCTATCAAGGTCGGGAGATCAAAGGTGAAGATCGGCGTTGGTTTGGATAGAGAATCAAAAACGAGATGGCAAAGAGGCCGGCGAGTCTTTGCAGACCGGTACAAGAAGTGTATGTCTCTTTCTCTCTCTCTCTCTCTCTCTCTCTCTCTCTCTCTGGTGGGTATCTTGAGTAGACAGTAGGTACTTGTATGTAGCAGGTATACCGCACACTGCCTGGGGTACTGTATTGTAGTGTAGTAGAGATGGCAGGTTGATAATTATGGGATGGGACGATGTCACTTCGACCAGTTCCAGCCGTTGGTTGCTTGCTTGCTTGCTTCACGTTTTCCAACGTCTGCAAGGGTTTGTCACGCGTAACAAAGCAAGTGGGTGCAAGGAGTGTAATTCGAACTGGAAGAAGAACATATGAACATGCTGGATCAGGACAGTTCAGGACAGTTCAGGACAGTTCGGGACTCGGGAGTGGGCACTCGCTTCACGAAGCCAGACAAAGACCTGAAGACAAAAGTAGGTAATGTAATGAATGTGGTGTACTAAGCATAACATAAACCACCATCCATAGTGTACAAGTATAGTGCGGTGTACAAGCGTACAAGCGTACAAGCAGGTAGTACGTTGTGCGTTGTATGTGGTGCGTGGTGCAGTGGTGCAGTGGGTGCAGTGGTGCGTGGTGCTACCTTGTCAGGTACACGCTGCACTATGTTGGTACTGTAGGGGTGTGTACGGTACAAAGCTTGACGCTTGACGCTTGACGCCATTTTGGTCTGGGGTATGTACTTAATTCATGGGACCTATTTGTGGCATCTTCGTTGTAGTGTACATTGCAGAGTACGCTACATGGTATCTCTTCGTGGAGCCACTTCGTACATACTAGTATCCACTTGAATCGGCTTAGCGGCTCATGGCGCGAGGCTGCTCGCGTAGTGCTGCAGGGTGGAAATTAAGCCCCTGAACGGACAAGCTTGGAAAACCTAGTTTCGCTTAGGGCCCCGCTTAGTGCCCTGCTTGGTGTCCGTTTACAGGCTTGGGATGACCAGATTCTCGACCAATTCGATCCAAGCCCAGCACCCGGACCGCCGTGTGCTGAAGTGCAGGGCACCCGCATTGGGTAATCGACTGGGATGTATAAGAGGCGAAGGCAGCACTGTACACGAGAATTGAAATAGCAGTAAATTATATATGTATGTACACAACGCATACAGCATATAGTTACTTGCAAGAGGAAGAAAAAAAAAAAAGGTCGGAGGAAGCGGGGGGTCTTAACCGAGTAGGTAGGTAATATATGTATAGTAAAGTAACCTAGTCTCCCATGTTGTGGTCTTGGTGTGAGCTTCAGACGAAAATACTTGTTCGTTGGAGATCCTCAACCTCGGATCAAGAGACTAGCGCCGTCATGGCCAATTCTGGAACTGATAAGGCCGTATTTTCCGCCTCAACTCGGAAATTTTATTTTAGGGCATAAAAAAATTAGATGGTCCACTCACGATATATTCGGGTTGGAGCGGACGGCTTGCGCCCGGAAGGCGTGGTGAGCTGGAGGGACGAATTCCTCTCTGCCGTACCTGGTTGTTGGCGCCTGAGAGCTGACTCGGTGCCCTGAAGTTGGGGCTGATGCTGGTGCTGAGGGTGGTTCCGCCCGCGCCAGCGCTGACTCCGGGTCTGGAAGTGAGCTCCTCTCCCTCACCTTGCGGCCCTCTGGTCGGCGACGAAAGATGCGAGTATACACCGTCGATGTCCGCCAAGACGCTTCGGGATAAGGCGAGGATTCCATCGTCGGACGGGCGATATCATCCGTGCACGTAATTGATACACTCTCAACCATTGTCGCGTGAGCCCGCTCGGCGCTAAGGGTCAGGATCTCGTCGCCGTGCAAGCAAGCCCGGCGGGGAGTTTGTTTGTTTCAGCCGTCCCTGATTTCAATCGCACGCCCGCTCGCCTATGAGGGGCTCTTCTCCCTAGCTCGGGTGTGGTTGTCGGTATTGCTAGGAAGTCGAGTGTCGAGAGGCAGACACAGCTTTTCAGGCGGCAGGCAGCGGTCTGGTCTTCGATGGGACGAGTTGTACTGTCGGTGTCGAAAAGGGTATCAAGTCGGCTAGGATCGAGTTGAAGCCACTGAGACGCGGGTGGTAGCCCCAATATATCAAAGTGAGATGTGATTTATGGACAAGGCCAGACCCCGAAGAGTGAAACCTGCCGTCAGAGGGCAGCTTCGAAGTCTGGGTCCTAATTATAGGATGTCTCAGCCAGACACCCACGCAGCAAACCAAAGCTCTGGCGAAGGGGGCCCCCCTCGCTCTCTCTACAAGTATGTCCCTCCTCTCACCTAATCTAAGTCCGGAATACATACACAGCAAATGCACGGCATTGGACTCGGTACTGCGACTACATAAGTCACCATCAGCAAAGACAACGCATGATGGGAATCGCTGCTGCGGCTCAGACGTGCTGATTTGTTGGTTCCCGGCAAGACAGGGTCGGGGGCGGTTGTCTTCATCTGCAACGCGTGGCGGAGCCTGCGTGGAGGTTATCCCGAAGCGGTGATGGCGCCTTGACGAAGGCCAATGAGTGGTGTTGGCGTTGCCAAGACCACGCCCGCTCACGACACCGACTAGGTATCAGGTTGGATAGTATGGCATCTCACATCTCACCTCTGCCACCATATTTCAGCTGAGGTAAATAAATCTACCGTGTCCCCCCACTGCCAGAGATTGGTGCATATTCCGTACCATTATACCGCCCGGTAAATACAGATCCGGCTGCCCCTACTAGAAATGATTAATACAAGGAAGACAAAAAGCCAGTGCCAGTGGCCATTGCCGAGATCGGGAGATCAGGGTCTCGACAATAAGCGCCCCGGCCACGATCTCGATTGACGATCTCGTTACGCGCGGGTGTATCGTCCTTGTGACGTAGGTCATGTTGATGCGACGCGCATCTATACATACGGCCTTCACGTAGAGTCTCATGAGTTCCTCAGACTCACAAAGTCCGAATGAGTCTATGAAAGTAACCGAACGGTCACAGGATAATCCGACATGGATGGAAGAGTCATTAGGCTACCACCGTTGCTCGTAACGCTGATAACGGGTGCAAGCACGACGAGTTTAGAAGGCTTAGTCGCCTTACCCCATGCCGGAGGGGTGACCGTGAGGCCGGGGTCAAGTCATAAATCAATCCGGTCGGCAGACCTGTAAAAAGAACCCCAGGGAGAAGTTCATATTTTGACCGAGAACTCGGCACAAGAGTATATATGTTACTAAGTGGCACGCATTAACAACACACACCTATGGATGTACAGGGAACGTGACACCTACGTTTAATATGCACAATGTAAAGCTACCGGGGTCCAGGGTGGGCGCGTGTTCTGCATGTAATCAACCCACGTTAGGTGACATGAAACTCTCTGTTTGGGGAGGGGTAGTGAAATATGAAGATGATGAAACCTTCCCAGTTGGGAAGAAAATGCCAACTTGTAGGCTGCGGGCATCACCCTCTCCCCTTCACAGAAACTGATGTTGGAGATCGCTATACTTCTTGGTCGACCCAATCAACCCGTGCTTGACGCTTCCTTGGGCGTTCAGTGGCTTCTACACCATCAAGAGTCTTGCTACTTGTGGATTCCGTTTGACCGCAGCCTCCCGTCCGCTTGAGCCCTCCACCTAGTTTGAAAGACATTTGCGCTATTGCGGGGATACTGCTACTCTTCTTGTCCGCTGGACTATTCATTATCAACCCTTCGTCCGGATCGTGCGCCCGCCCAAAGCCTCTGCCGAACACATACTGAGGGGACGCCAGCCGGGCAGTCTGTTCTAGGCCCCCACTTACATCATTCATCGGGTGGATTTTGGGTCTTCGAATCCATTCTTTAATCTTTCCATCATCCAGAACATTTTTGATCCTCCTGTGCTCCGCCTGTGTCATATGCTGTCGGCGGTCTATCATAACTTCTTCGATACTGTTTCGTAACACCAGTGTCTCTACTGAAACGGTTTTTTTCTGGCTGATCCGACGGGCTCTTCCGATCGCTTGAGCTACGACTTGCGGATTCAGTACCGGCGAGATGAAGTATATTCGTGAAGCACTACGCATGTCGAGGCCAAATGCGGCCTGACTGATATCCATCAATAATACGCGAAATTTAGGGCTGTCCGTGAAAGTAGCTACGTATTGTGCTCGTCTCTCCGCACTTAGGCCGGCTCTTGAGTATATAAGATGCTGGATTTGAAGCTGCCACAGAGCGTTAATGGCGACATCATGAAGCAGAGGGCGTTACTTACGATCTCAAGAACACTAGCAAGGTAGAAAGCCACATTGTCGTTATCGTAAAAAATCAGGATCTGCTCGCTATCTTGGTACTTGACTATAGAGTCAATTAGATATGAGAGTTTCGCAGAAACAGTAGAAATAATCCTCGTTTTCGAAAGAGGTTCAGCAACTTCAATGTCGTCAGCCGGGCCAACGCCAGCGTAGAGTTGCGCCCCAACACCGTTGGACGCTGAACCCAAGAGATGCGTTGTTTTTGGTGCGGTATGGTAGTCACCGCCTAATAGTGTATTACCAGCCAGTGCGACTGTCTGGGGAGTTTGACCTGTTATGCCACCGACAGCATCAGGTGTCGCTGCCGCTAGTGCCTGTGATCGTTCGGCGATCCCCTGTTGATCCAAACTACCACCATCAATCATACGTTGAAGAGATGTCGGGGCATCAAGGCATGGGTTCAAGAAATTTTGAAGTGAGTGTATCAGCCCCGCATCAGTACATATGAGCCCTTCCCGAGTTTCTCGGCCGTCAAGGGACCAAAATTCCCCCCTGCCACCAGGGAAATCCTGTATGTAAATAGGTATTGAATGAAAACGGTTGCTGACGTCTTTAAGATTGTTCTTCGCCACCGCTTTTCCGAATTCGATAGCCTGCTTAAGAAGCTCCTCATCTTCAAAGCTAATAGGGATCGCCTTTTTCTCTAAAAACTTCTCAGCGGTGTCCACGGCTTTAGTAATATCTTCGGTAGAAAAGAATACACCTCCAAAAAAGCTCGCCTGTCTCAAGTTCTTCACGAGTTGAACAAGACTCCTCCTTTGCCGGTCGTGGAAAAAGTAGTCCATATCAGTTCTCTGAGATTGCACGGAGTTGAAAATGATCATCATCGAAAACAGGTTGAGGGACAATTGATCTTGAAAAGAGCCATCCAAGATTATGATTTTTTCGTTGACGGGGGGTAGCAATGTGCTTACGTCGGCAAGCCTATGACGGATAAGTAACGAGTTGAGTGTTTTAACCAGGCAATCCTTTCGTTTATACGCTTTGACGTAAACACCCCAGTCGGCTACACTGTCACCTATCTCATTTTTGACGTTGGCCCAGGGTCGCACCTTGAGATACTTGGCAGCAAGATTGCCAATACGCTGAAGATCCTCTCGTTCTTGTTTCATCATGGCTTCAGTATTGGGGTCTTGTGGGTTATTATGATCGCCCGGGTTTTTTATTTCCGTCGCCTCTTGGGATTGCACGCCGTATAAGCCACGTGATGGGGTTCCAGTTACCACCCAACGGGCGGAAATCTCAAGACGGTCGATAACCCTCATTACGTCACTCTTCCAAGACCGGCTTCCATTTCCTAACTTATGCCCCTCGTCAATGATACACCGCTTGAAATGTATCCGTTCCAGTGGGCAGTCGGTATCCAGCAAGGCACCTTCGCCAATATGCCGTTCCTTTTGGATGCGATCGAACCGCGTTTCCGAGAAGAGAATCACATCGTAAAATAAAAGTTCAGGGATTGAAGGGATGCGATCATGGTTAACAAGCACCAAGACATTGAGGCCTTCAGTATGCTTCTTGATCTCATTCTGCCATTGCTTGACAAGATTACCGGGGGTAATGATGAGAGTTAGGTGGCTGAGGAAGACTTCCTTCGATTGGATTATGCGGGGCGTATTTCGATTGCTCCGACGGGGTTCGACGAAAGTATTCTTAGCCTTATAAAAAGCTCGGTTTTCAGGTCTCGTTAACGCCCCGATGCAGTTCTGGTAATCATAACCGAGCTGTGCGGCACATGCCTCAAAATAAGGCTTCCACTAACAAAATTTAAGTGTTAGAAAAACCACATTCAAAATACATAATAATTCATTCTCGGGTTGAAAAAGGGGGCTCAAGGGCATGTAGAGGCATGTTGGAGCAAAAGTTGAGATTTGCCATGATAATAAAGAATAGAAGACCTAAGAATGCGTACTGCTGCTGAATGCTTATTTGCTGCTGCCGCCGCCATATCCATCAAGCTTCCCATGCCTTGGCGTGGAGGCGTTTCGGCAATAAATGGCTCTGGAGGTTTTGAAGGCTCAGACTTCGTGCTCAAAATCAAGGCGAGACACACCAGTGTTTTCCCCGTGCCCATTTCTTCAGCTAGGATTCCACCCCGAGCCCCGTCATAAAACCTCGGCTCCTTCAGAACGAGGCCAGAGACGTCGTCACAGTACCAGGCTTGGCCGGCCTGGTCAAGTACAGAACGAAGTCGGGGATCTATGACCCGGCCCGGGTCTAGTTCTCGCCGAAGCATTTCCGCGGCCGATCTACCTTGATAGGGGTAGAGGGTCGTGGTTAAGCCAGATACTTGGCTCTCTAAAAGGCATTGCATAGCCCATCGAAGATCGGGGTCTGATGCTGTCTCCGGGTAGGGGTTAGGAGATGGAACCTGGTTGAATAGGTCAAGAAGCGAGCCATCAGATTCGCTCAACGCACTAGACCCATCATCCCGTTGTGGTCGGGGCTCACGCTGGGGTGTGTAAACATCTATCCCCTGCCAACATTCTCGGGAGTACTCCAATTGGCGAAGGAGAGCGGACATCGGTTTGACTAATCCATGCCGTGAGCCATTTGTGTTCCTCTTGACATCGTGAGGGAGGAGGTACACGCGGACTCTTCCAGCGACCTGGGGGTCAGCCGAGGCTGGTTGGGAAGCGTAAGCCATTTGTATCCACCCCTGGGCCCAGAGCAAACTGAACGGTGCAAGAGCAGCTGATGTAAGAAGCGCATCTTGAAGTTGGTCCGGTAGGGCCAGAGATACAGGCAGGTCATCGGACTTCCGGCAGAAGAAAAGCCATTGCCGGGATGGAACCGGGACGGCCGTGGCTAACGGTGTGAGAACCTGGTAAATGCGGAGAAGGAGGCATCCAGCTGGAATGTATTGATGGGTGAAGCCCTCTGCCATGACGGGTACCACGGGCAGCATCAACACGCCGAGCGCAGGTGACGGACATCAGTCCTGCTCCAACATTCAGACAAGCTGAAGGGCTGAAGGGTCAAAACAGGGCCTTCCGTAGTGTAGGTAATGGCAGCGTTGTTTGCAAGATGCATGAAGAAGAATATTATCGGATGTTGAGAGGTTAACACGATGCTGAGGGAGTCAAAACCATGACTTAGGACTAGAGGTATGTGTGTAATATGGTAGGGTAGGCATGAGCAATGCTAGCACCGTTTTGTCAATTAGGTAGTAGTACCCTTGACTATAACTAAGAGGCAGGTACGTACCGTACTTAACCAGCGCTTGAGGTACCTACGTTACTTCAGGTGTCATCAGGCAACCATGACGAATCTGAAGGCAGAGAAGTAGGAGGTAGGTAGGTACAGATACCTCTACCGAGTTTCAGTTCAACCGCGCCACATAGCCCCACCACACAGTATACTTTTTCAGTCACTGGCAGGCAGGTCAGGCTGATCTGGGTTTGTCTACCTATCTAGTAGATATATTGTATGATTTTCGCACCGTACTGCAACTGCCTTGCTTGGCTTCTCCAGTATTCCATAATTAACCACTTAGGTAACTAGATACTGAGGGCATCATCAATTATGTGAAAGGGATAGACAATATCTGGTGCCATGTTATAAACTGTATGTATATTTCGACTGTTTTAAGTTTCGACGGTCAATGAATATATACTCGAAATGAGACCGCTATCTAAATAATACAAATAGTGTGGACAAGGGCCACCTCATCCTGACCGTAGGGTATCGAAGAATAAGTCTAGATAAAAAATCGTTCTGACGCGCTTTCGCCACAGCGCCTTTAATAAGGAATTGCCGTAATTTCATACTCAACAAACCGTCTTTCGTAGTCCTCATAATCAAGAAAAGGAGAGACAAAAAAAAAAAAACCGAAGAATCGAGTGTTAAACCAAGGTATCTGATCAGTAGCCTAGGAGCACGTAATATTATCCTAGGTAGTTATAATACCGGAGCGGTATTAGGTAGTCGTGTGAATTACTCAAATGTTTCCAGGGCCCGGCGGGCGGTCTCGATTTTCCTTCGATATGCTCTTCCCTCCGCGCTTGTACGTCCAGCCTCCGCTAACCCCAAAACACATCGGCCAAGGTTCGCCACTAGCCGTTGAACAAGGAGCTGGTCTTCTTTTTGGAGCATTTGCATGGGCGTGTCTTTATCACCATTATACGGGGCCTCCGTATCGTATATGCTAGTCGTCTCGCCCATCAGTGTCTCCGAGATTCGCTTGAGTCCCGGGTCAGGAGAATCGCCAGACATCAATACGCCTCTATTATTATTACTCGATTTGTTGACTAATGGGAAGCTTCTGTTCGTGCCGGTAGACAGAGAAGAAATGGTGGATCGGTGTTGGAACGCGGCTGCACTGCTTTGAGGACGGCGATGAAGAGCAGACTGTGACCGCCTTGGGTCAGAACCCAGGTCACCAGCTTCTGGACTAAATACCATTCGTTTCGCCGTGTCCGGTGTGTGTGTTCGTGCGCGCTCTAGAAGATTGATTGCTTGATCAAATTCTCCTTCATTATCCTCTCCAATGTCCCCGGCGTCGTACTCGTCAAGGGCAGCAATGTCTACTCTTGTGTGCCGGCCTTCCGTTGCTGTTGCGAAAGACTCCATCGTAGAAGTTGACCCTGTGCTTCCTCTCCGAGAACGACTACTAGTCTTAATGGCCGTCAAACTTACGGGTTGCGATGTGGCCGGCCCTCTCGTCGTCTCTACAGAGTCTTCAGAGGTGAAGCTATCAAGGCTGCCCTTTCGGCGCATTCGCCTACGGCTCATACTGCCCATGGCGCTATGCAGAAAGAAATGCTCGTAGTCAAAAGCATCTTCGCGATCTTCATGAGACACCTGAGCTTGAACCGTATCATGATAAGAGGAGGCACCACTTTCGCTCCCCGACTCGTCAAAATCATTAGCATCGGCAAACTCATCCCCATCATCCGTTCTCAGGTCATCAAAATCATCTGGCTCGACCGTGAGACCAGCTTCGACTTCCGTCTCATTCGTCTTAGCGTCAAGGGCGATGGATGGGGCTGACTGCGAACCCGTTGGGCTTGGTGTCTCCACAGCACCAGCCCCTTCGACAGGAGTGAGTCGAATGGGTTGCAACTCATCATGGCTCTGAGGGGTGGTTTCAGTTTCCGCCGAGCTGCCAGTTCGATTATGTGGGCTAGTGCTCCTTTCAGTCGCGGTTTGCGGGGAGTCGCCACGTAGAGTCGCGCCGTCTTCGTTGCCGCTCGCCTCGGCGTACCATTGCTCAACGCGGGCATGAGTGAAAGGACTAGGGGTACGCAAGCTTTGTAAACTTCGACGTTTTAAACTATCCGCACGGGCTTGATCTCTTAAGGTCGAGAGCCTTCCCTTCAGGTCATTAACTTGGTCTTTCAGATCCCGCATCTGTAGTGATGAGACCGATCGCCTCAGGCCTTTGTCAGACAATGGCCCGAGGAGATTAAAAAAGCCATCATCTTCAATATTTTCGTTACTCTGCCCCGGCACACCCGCCTTCCCAAATACTTCGTCCTCGCTAAGGGGCTCAAGAGGCCGGTCATGCCCCCTCAGAGGTATTTTACGGGTTGAGTACGAATGCGTCGATGGGGTGTCGTTAACACTACTATGCGCATCATCGGCATTGCGAGAACCTTGCAAGGGGCGGCGATACCCTCCAGCAGTGCCGAGAGCACTTAAGGACCTTTGGGTCGACACATTAGGTTTATTCTCCATCGGAATGTTGCCGTCACTAGAGATCCTATTATGCCCATGCGACGTCTTCCGACGGCCGTTCTCATTAACAGCGGTAGCGGGCCTGCCAATGGATGGCGAAGGTGTTGAATGAGACCCCATTGAGGATGAAGGGGGCGAGTCAAGCGATGATCGGGCCCGGTTCAGATTGCCTTCCATTGTCTTCCAACATTTAGCAAATATTCAACCATATTTTAAGGTGCATAGGTGCACTCACCGTCAAGCGCCGTTTCGCATTTGCCAATATTTGTTCAGCCCTACGACCCCAAGGGGTAGAATATCTCGCGTCGTTGGGATCAAACGATAATCCCCCCACCGGCGGGACCGTCTCCTGGGCCAAGGTGTCACCAATACAGGAATCGGCCACGCTATCTTCGTCATCGCCCTGGAAGTTGCTGTCATCTACGCTGACGGTGTCATCGAAGTCGACAAATAAACCTGCTGGGTCATGAGGAGCGGTGACAGTACTGTTGGATTCGACCGACACTTGTCTTTGATGCGCCATCCTCGACATTTTAATCCTTTGCTTGATCGCTTCATAAGGCAGCGCGGTGCTCGTCACCATTGCAATTTCGCTCCGTGTCGACCCAGAACGCGACCGAGACGGACCACAGGTGCTTTCAACTTCGGTGACCTCCCCGATATCGGATAACATTGTTCCATTTCCATAGATAATTGGCGTCATAGGGGCAACCGGTCCGGCGGTAAAAGCTTCGGGAGATAGGTCAAATGTCATACCAGTCATATGAGAGGGTTTCCATAGTGTCGGAGGCGACTGCGAGAGGTCGAGAGAGACACCGCCATCGTCGTAGTCGGGCAATATCATGTCGGGATTTGTAAGTGTAGGCGAGGCTGGCAACGGTGGGTGGGCTGTAGAACCCGAGCCCGCCCGTTGCCTGGCCGCATCGGACGGTGATTGCATCGCGCCCTCGCTCCAATATACGCTATGCCCCTCACGCAATAGATCCAAGCAAGTGGTATGAGCCCAAACCGCACGCTCCTATTTAGATTCAGAGTTCAGATCACAGTGTGATCGCACTACAAGACGGGTGCGCCAAACGGAAGCGTAATCGGCCGGGCAGTATAATCGGCGGTGTAAGGACTCGAGGTTTGACTCTCTTCTGAGGACAGCACATTTGAGGATGTCGAATGCAGGTCTAGAAGCAGATCGTAACTGCGCTTCCGTTGCCACCGAGGGGCGCTGTTGTCCGACGGGACAGATAGCCGGATGGACGAACAGACGGACGTATGGATGAGCGGGTGCAACGATACAACGAGGATGCGATCGCAGCGACCGCAACTAGGCGTGGGTAGCCGAGAAGCGTGCAGCATAGAACGGGCAGCGTGGAACAAGCGGCAAAGCCGTAAGAACGAGCAGTATATGAGCACCGAGGGCAGCACCGAGGGAAGCACCGAGGGGCTACCGAGAGGGACAACCGAGAAAGGAGGACGGCGACGGCGAAAAAGGAGTTTAGGAGGCTGCAGGGGAAGCAAACGAATGGCTGAGGCGGACGGCGAAGGGTAAATTACATGGTGGTTCAAACAGTGACGACGCGGAGGGCCGTAGTTGGCTACGGTGCCTCGGGTATTTGGACCTCGAGTTGGTGGTTGGAGGGCGAGGGACGGCTGAGGCCAGATACTCGAGGCGCCGATGATCGTCCTGTGTCGGACTGTCCTGCACCGTCCTCTGCTAGATCGGATCGTGTTCAATTGGGTCGTGGCGTTTGTCGGCGTAGGCTGAAAGTCCAAAAAGTCGCGCGTCGTCGTCGTCGATTGTCGTCGGTTCGCGTCGTCCTGGGCTGGGGGAACTTGTCGGCAGCAATAAAAAGTCAGGAGCTTCGAGAGCAGCGTAGTGTGCATGCCCGGGCCTGTCCCAGTCTCTATCCCCAGGTCCCCTACAGGGTCAGAAGCAATAAAATGGGCAGATAACTAATGCAACACACCGAGATACAATACCAGGTACCTATTCTTTGCATGTTTAGGCGGGGGCAGTTAGAGTGAACTATGGCTTGGCGGACCTAAGTCATTAACCGGGGTCAGTTAGGCCGTCGAATTTTAGTGTGCTTGGTCGGTGCTCGGTACATAAGCTTACCTTGGCAGGTACTTCGTAAGGTAACACAAAACTCTATCTACATTTGCTACACCAGAAATCATAAACGGCATCCAGTTCGGACGGAGCCCCTTCTCTTCTCCGTGTGTGACATATCCAATACATGCAGCTAAATTTCAACCTGCTTCGTTGCCCTGAGAGTTCGTGGTTCTCGGTTTCTGTGCTCCGTGATACTACCTACCAAAAGCCGGATCTATACTAAAACCTACTTTCATCTCGGGTCATCACAGGAAGAATTGCTATAGACAAACACACGCACGGCCTTTTATTATCTTTTTATTTTTTATGGCTTTTTCGACCTCGCCCGATCATCACCGCAACTCGTTTACGAATATGAATTGGCTCCGCCTACCTATTTACCGTAGTTCAATGCACAGACAATTGTCAGCTAGCTTGCCCACCAGACATTGAAACGTCTGCCGGCCGGGACTGGCTCAACTGTTAGACTAATCGACTGCCCCGGTCCTTGTTTTGCACTTGTCATTCCTTCGAATCTTGAGCTAAATTCCATATATGTCATATGTACGCAGTCAATAACCTGGAAGTCACCCTCACACATGGAGAGTTGGTGTCCGCCATGAGGCAATATTACTATCACGAGTTGAAAGGAGACATCCCGAAGTTCAGGTGATTCATAGTAGTAAGTGTGGAAGCTCTCGACCCCTATTCTAATTTCCATGGTGATGTTAGAATCCGACCAACCCAGCTACGAAGTACATTAGGTACTTGTAAACATTACGCGTAATCCGGCCCTGAGCGCAGCAGAAGCGTGCCTACACAAGTATGGCAAAGGTACTTACTGGCAAAAGCGACTAAGAAGCCCCATCGTCATCTCAAATTAAAAAGAGGGGTGCTTTGCCAAGCTCTTCGTCCTCCCCTACTCTCCCTCCCACTGGTACACTACACACACAAGAAATTAGCTAGGTACTGACATTTCGATCTCTTACCTTCCGAATCCTATTTCATTCTTCACCGTCCTCTGCTACAGGTATTGTAGTTGGGAACTACGGACAGATCTACGGACTATCCCCGTCATATTTATCACACGGCCAGCCATTCCGGAGCCGGCAGTCAAAAGATCTGTGCGCTGCAAATAGTCTCAGACGCCCCGGCAAATAGGGCTCTGACCTATCCATCCACGATCGCGCCACTTGTGGGATAGAAGCTAGCCTAGGCATGTCATATTTGACGATCGATTATATGACTAACTACGAGCGGAATTGTAGCGACGATAGATGCAACGATGTGGACACGACCTTCTCTAACCTGAGTCACGGTCAAATACAACTTGAGTCCGAGCAGATTTATCTTATAAAGTGGTCTGTTAGGGAAATGTCAGCGAGGGCCGAAATTTACCCCCTTTGTTCCGTCCTGTCACCCACGTGCTAACCCAAACAGCTTTCACTCTACCCTATGTTAACGTGATGGTGAGCTTACATTTCTTTACTATACCCTCTTCCCAACTTGTCATCTTGTCGCTTGCATGATGAGCACTTCAAGAATTCTGCAATACTCAAGAGAGCCCTTTGGCTTGCATCATGTGGAAACCTTTCTTGCCTGACTATACACTATGTAACAATTGTGACATTTCCTCTCGCCTCTCGACTCTCATTCCATCGTTCTCTCTGACCATCTGACTAGGAATCTAGCAATCTCTACGTCTCCATGGGGACAAAGTCGGGATAGCGGCCGCCCAATGGCTTGAACGTATCTAGGATCTGATCAATAGCAGCTAGATCCTCGTCCGTCAGCTCCACCACCTTCGCATTCTCCTTTACGCGCTCAGCTGTGGTGGCACCAGGGATGGGGATAATCGTGGGCATCCCTGGGCGGCCGTTCAGCGCTCTCACCCAACCTATCGCAAGTTGAGCGGGGCTGCAGCCCTTCTTCTTTGCCAAGGCCTCGACCTGGTGGACTAGCTTGATGTTGTTGTCAAAGTTCTCGCCCTTTTGGAAACGCGGTATGGCTTTGAGGAAGCTGCCGTCGGGGATATCGTCAAAGGACTTGATCTCGCCCGTGAGAAACCCTCGGCCTATCGGTGAATAGGCAACGAGCGGGATATTGTACTGGGCACAAGCCTCAGCTACACCGTTGTACAACACATCCGTAGCGAAGCTATAGTAACCGGTTAGATTCGCATAGTTCGATAAATCATCCCCAGCCGCGGATAACTTACAGCGAAAGCTCAACCTCACAAGCTACAATCTTAGCGACCTTCACCGCCTCGTGGATCGTCTCGGCTCGAACTTCAGAGAGCGAGATACCACCAACTTTGCCGGTGTCAATGTACTCTTTCTGGATAACGTCGAATGAGACCTTCATGTCGACATTTTGATCCCGGCGAGCAAACTCAAACATGTCAAGCTTCTTCCGTCCGTTCAGCTGGCGGAGGCAGCTGTCAATGGTTCGGCGTGTTCCCTCGGGCGAGCCGTCAGGGCGGTGCGTAATCGGGTCCAGCCCTCCCTTGATGCTCAATATAATTCTGTCCGCATCTTCGGGGTACTGAGCGAAGTACCTGTCGAGGAGGGTCATACTGTTGTATTCCGGCGTGCCGTAGAACTCGCCGCCATTCCAGAATACTTTGCCTTGCTGTATGGCCTCTCGCATGGCCTCGAATGCCTGTTCTTGAGAGCACGGGTTCGCTCGCCAAGTGAATCCCATCAAGCCATAGCCTGTAGGCCCGACTTCTTTGCCCATGATCTGAACCATTTTGATAATGCTGTGGGCGGGTTGGAACGATGACAGTCAAGCTGGTGGGTGTGGGAGGGGTGAAAAGGGATTGTGATATGATCAAGTGCAAGACTTTGGTAGTGTGATGAGAAGAGCCGGTTTTGACCCTGTCGGAGGCTGACGGGGTCCGACCTCTTATACTTTAGCCGTCAAGGCCCCTCGACGGAGAGCTCGCGTCGCGTGACGTGCGTACTGGCTTCTTTGGACAGCACTAGGAGCTCCGTCGTCATAGGCCCAACCTGATTCTCCGCAAAGGCGATAAGAAAATGCTAGCTCCGCGCTCTATAGTGGGCAATTACACCAAACCAGCACCTGGAGTTAAGATCGCATACCAACCAACGACACCGTCTTTCTCTAATAATGCCATAAGAGGTGTTTCGTGCTGTCCATATAGCTATTTTCCCCGGAGTCGTCTCCACTAAACGGGGTTTAGTGACAAAACTCCGCGTTCTCGGATTTGGCCAATTCGGATTTGGGTCAACCCGAGAACGATATTCCCGGTATTGCGGCTACCCATATCCCTGGCTACAATCTCGACCCCAATTCGGGATCCGCGGAAGACAAACGACAACTACTGTAGGTATCCAGCCATTTCTCTGAGTTACCAATTGTACTACGTACGTTATTTAGCTTTATTGATTCCGCACTGCACCATAACCAATCCGCATTGTGTCCTACGTTCTACCAAAGGTGCTAGGTAGTAGTAGAGGACGGACGAATGACGAGCCGACCACAAATAACGAGCATGAACCAACTGAACTACCATGCGAAGGATAAGATGCGTCTGGATACGTGCAGTCATGACCGCTCCTATTATTATTGACAGGTCTATCCGTCCACTTGCGAAGGATAAGACCACGTTACCTCTTAAAACCTAAGATAGGGCGAATATTATACGTATTTAACACCACAGACTAGACAAGACACTCATAATCTAAATATCTCGCTAATTACTTAAGTAGATACCGAGCCGAGGCAAGATCACCAATAATAATGCACGTATCTCAAGGCTCGAGCTTTAAAAAATGATGTCGAGTAACTGTTTGGTACCTTGCATGACCTGCAGAGCAACCAAGACCTGCACAGATGTCTGAGTGAATGCGCAGAGAGCTAGCACCCAGTAGGTTAGACGCATAGGTACCTACAAACTGGAAGAGCCCAGATTTTACCCCTCCAAGCCCCTCCAAGTAAACCCCACCCTGCGGCTGTCCAGCCCCTCAGTGCCAGCAGCCTACTTAGATATAATTTGGACACAGCAAAACATGATGCTTCCGTCTAATACGCCATATCTGCCTGTAACCCTTCATCGTGAACCATAGTTCTTAAAATTCATATCAGCCACGCGGTTAGCGCAATGTCATATTATGGGTCTAAATAGGCAACAGATATGGACGACGATTTACAGCTAAAACATCCTCATAGAAGGATACAGTAAGTTCTAGTTTTTTGCCTTATATGGGTTCCGTACTGATTTCGAAAGTCCACTAAAGATATTCGATACTGCTAAGCTTGAAGGCAGATACTTATACGCCTGTGCGCCGATGGTGCGGTATAGCAAGGTAAGGCTTGCTCCCTATATATCTGCCGATCTAAACATTTCCCAAAGGTCCCCTAGCCCCCCTCCTGCCCTGTCTACGTTAAATAGCGGGAAATAAATACTCGCGTTACTAAAAGGAGAGACCACCATGGCAGCTTGCTTTCAGGCAGACCGTGAGCCACTATGGCACAGACCTCTGCTGGACGCCGATGGTTTTGGCGAAGGAGTTCAACCGGAGCAGCTTCGCGAGGGATAGCGACCTGACCATCTCCACCGCCCGGCCCGAGCTGCCTACCATAGCGCAGTTCGGCTCCAACTCGCCGCTGGAGCTCTCGCGCGCCGCGTCGCTCGCCGCGCCCTTCGTCAACGGCGTCGACCTCAACTGCGGCTGCCCGCAGTCGTGGGCGTGCGCCGAGACGCTCGGCGCCGCGCTGATGGAGAGGCGGGAGCTCGTGCGCGACATGGTGGTCGCGACGAGGCGGCGCCTCCGGGGGGACGGCTGGGCCGTCGGGAAGGAGGCGGACGCGGACGACCCGGCGGGGAAGGGGCGCAGCGTCAGCGTCAAGATCCGCGTGCACGGCGACCTGCGGAAGACGGTCGACTTCGTCAACACCGTGCTGGGGGACGAGCGGGATCGGAACATAGACTGGCTCACGATCCACCCGCGAACGCGCTACACGCAGTCGAGCGTGCCGATCAACCTAGAGGCGCTGGAGCTATTGACGGACATGTTCGGCGACAAGCTGCCCGTCCTCGTGTCCGGCGACGTGTTCACGCTCTCGACCCTGCCATACACGTCGCATCTACTACAAGAGCCGCAGCCCACCTTCACATCTGGCAGCGACGAAAGGCCGGGAGCCAAAGGGGCCTCCGCATCCGCGCCCGGCAATGCCGTACGGCCGCACCTCCCCAAGCTGGCGGGCCTGATGTCCGCGCGCGCGCTGCTCGCGAACCCGGCGCTGTTCGCGGGCCGCGAGACGTGCCCCTGGGACGCCGTCGACGTCTTCATGAACAACGTCGCGCGCGCCCCGCTGCCCCTCAAGCTGGGCGTCCACCACCTGACGGAGATGTGCGGCGCCGGCTTCGGCCCCGACCGGGGCCGCGCGCTGCTGGGCAGGGCGGAGCGCGCCCGCCTGACCGAGCTGGATAACTGGATAGACGTCATAGATTTCATAGACGACGCCAAGCGGGCGAGGGGGCTCGAGCCGGTCGCCCGGTTGGCGGGATAATTTATACCATCACGGCCGTTTTTTTAAGGCAAATACATGACTCAGACAGTAATATCTCTAGGTTCTTCTCAGCCTGCTCGGCGGTCTTTTTGGGAATGTTCTCTTAACTCATTGGGGTTGACAAGGACGGTGTTACAAAAACCCTTATTGATCGTATCGGTCCACAGATAATGTTCGGCTTGTTAGATACTAAGCGGCTTCTGTAATGTATGCAGCAGCGTCACTGCTTACCTCGAAGCCTGCTTGGAGTCCCTACCAAATCTCTCTGGCTTTGAAGGTATCGAGGTCTCCCACGACTCACGCCCTCAGCACCACGCCACTATTCGACGATCGAGCAATATTTTCGTACATATAGCGCCATTTTCTGCTTGAATCATATGCCGCAAATAGAGAGGGCTTTGCGATTCGTATTTTTGTGTGGTTAGCTGAATCCTATTGAGGCCAGATGCTGACCCCGCCCTTACCTCATTGCATATGGCCTCACTTTATCAAAACATCGAGTACGTGTGCGTATACGTGTACGATCTTAGCCTAGATAGTTCCGGATAAGCCAAGGCGAAACACGGATTCAATTCAAGGCATAATTCGGTGTGATATGAGCAGAGGAATATGCTTTAATTCATATAGCATAGTGTAATATACCAATGGTAAGCAGTTCGGACATCCGACCGCTGCATCACGCCCCTTCCCTAATTCCCCCTTCATCCTGTGCCCCTCCTTAGCTCCCTTGGGCTTGCTTCTCTGACCGGGCCAGAAACAATGCCGCCACTGCTGTGGATATTGGCAAAGGGAAACGAAGATATGGAATCGCAGGGCTGTCTCCCCTCAGACAGCAGCTGTAGTGGTGGGAAGACGTGCGGGAACGTCTGCATGGGTTGGGTTGAGATCCTAACTTCCATTCCGGACTAGGGCGACGGGCCTGCGGAAAATTCAATACATACAAGTACTCTCAAGCCCGGGACTTTTATATAGTGTTTGAGAGGAACGGGACCTACTCCTCGGTTACGGCATGGGGAGACGATAGCTTTCTGCTCTACCTAAAGTGCAATGCGACACCACCCGCTGTGCGCAGAATAATTTGCGCCAACGTACGCTTGCGCATGCGAATTTTCCCACAAGTCCTCTGCGAGGCCGGGTAGGACATGCGTCACTTACATGCACCCGGTGTGCCGACGCGGCGCTAGATGATGGGAGACGTTCTAGATCCCATGGGCTCTCACCATCTCTGTGTCCTAGCGGTTGGCGGGGTATCGTGTACGCGAACTGGAGAGTGGATTCTTGGGCAGCTCTACCGAATAAAACGACCAATCCTCTGTGACGGCGGGCGAGGTATTCGACGAATTACGGGCAGGGCTATACACATCAAATGGCCTCCGGCCCTCGAGCCTTTCAGAGACGAACATGTCTGTGGGTATATATTTTTGGAATGCAAACGGCAGTATTGGGCTCAGATTAACTAGTGTAGTGTAAACGTTAGGCTCGGGGGGACTGATCCCTCGCGTAGAACGAGAATTCTTATTTCACCATATACAGAGGCAAGGGAACGAGCTGCCCTTTGCGACGTGGCGGTCGGCTACCTTTTGATATTTCGGGCAGGGGAGGTTTCATAGCATCGGGGGTGGCGCCCGGGGGCGACCATGCGCGATTAATTTGGAGATGTGCCGAGGCGGGCCGACCTCTAAGTCGACGGGTTCTCCGGTTTGTAGGCTCTCTGGCGGCACCATGTGAAATTGACAAGACGGCTTGCCTTTTTTTTTTTTTTTTTACTCCCATACATCGGAGCTGCCTACCGATCTTACCTAAGACATTTTACATCCACCTTTAAACTCCGGGCCTTTGCAAGTACCACACGCGCCATTATATTAGCATAGCAATGTGGGATTGCATATGCCATTCGGATTTGGTATGGTGCTAGTTACTCTGCCGTAACTCTCTGGACGAAAGCAAGAACTAGATAAATCAGGGGGGTTGTGGCTTATAGCTCCGAAGGAAAACGACTTGGGAGTCTGTGTTAGCTTTATCAGCCACGAGCCTTGCGCGGATCATGATGATCATCACTAATAGGGAATAATAAAAGAGGCATTGGGATTTCTGGACTGATGACTGGTGGAAACCATGTACGAAGTATATCCCCTGTGTGGGAATCGGCTGTGCCTCCTTCCGTTGGCTTTGGGCTGCTCGAGTCAAATTCAATTTGCGACGTATTTTGGGTGGCGGACCAAGGCACCAGTCGAAAGCTGCGCTTAGCCTCGCCACGTGTTTGCCCCGACCATGGCACCAGGAAAGCTGACTGGCATACCAAAACACCATTTCATCCTGCTTGTGGCACTCCATGTTGCCTGCGTTTGTATTGTAGATGGTCCTTATTGGGTAAGGATAACAACATGATGCCACGGGTCATAACTATGAAAAACTGACATTTCACACGACAACTGTATAAGCGAACGTGCTATCACATTTCCGCCGCGTGAGCGAGATGACCCGGGGGATTGTCGAGCAGTGGCGTTGAAGGGGTTGAAAATTATGGCCTTGCGTGCATGACTAAAGCGGCGTCCGGCAGGCTAGTCAGTCACTCTTTGGAATGCGGGCAGGAGTCGTACTCATGATCAACGACAGACCTGAGATATTGGTTCTCTGTTGTAATAATATGCCTGGTGAGTATGGATGGGAAATAGGTACGCCCGTAAGTGAACATATCGGAGGAAATGTGATCTGCTTTCAGTACTGAATAAATAAATCTGAATCAAGTATGTGCCATGATTAGGCAGGCTAGGTGGGCAAAGCATTTGGTGCTTGTTGATATATATACCTATGGGCGCACACAGCACAGCATAGCCTGAGTATAGATACATCTGCTGATGGTACCTAAGTATTAGGTATCAGGTATTGAGGATAGATAAAGTGCAACTTAAGTACATGTCTGTAGGTATGTAGGTCAGTAAGGGAGAAGGATCGCCGCTAATGACGGGATGAAGCGCTCCGCTTGATCTTGTTGCCGCTGGTTGCCGCCATAAAGTATTGCCCAAATTTAGATTAGGCGGGCCGTCTTTGGGTCTTTGGGCATCTGAGACGCCCACTAGTGTAGGAAATTGGGCGGGGCAATCCCCCAGGGAAGACCGAAACCAAGCAGGGAACTCTTGGTAGGGCAGGCTGCTCCTGTACCGTACTTGTAGATACCTAGTAGTGCACAGTGCCTCGTAAAAATACTTGTAGGCAGGGATGTTTTCAACATTAAGCGAGAATACACGAGATGGTAATACAAAATGGCATGAATAAACAAAATACCTGGACAGGGGTTCGCTCTACTCATACCCAAGCGACGATATACTACGTGGGACAATAGAAACTTCCGGTGTTTACGGGATGCCGAGGACCATGTTCAGGGTCAGTCGTTCATAGAGCTGGTGTTTTATGAATGTGTTGTTACTGTTTTTGTTGGTGTGTTGGTGGTTGCGCCCTACTGCTAAAGGGCACTATGTAAGTACTAACAGACCTACTGACCTCCCTGCCCTACACAGGCACTGCGCTACAGAGCAGGGGGTGTGGGGTGAAGTGGGATGAGGTTGGGCACCTGAGTCTTGTTAAGTGCTGAAACAGTGCAAGTGTGACCTTCCAAACAGCGGGTAGGGGCCTTGTTAGGTGGGGAGACAGCTGATGGCGCTCTCTACGGCGCTCCTGCCACCTTTTTGCTCGTGAAAATTTCTTGTCCCGCCTGCCGATGGCAAAGCCCCCTTTGCTGGTCAGTCGTTGGTCGAGCTGGTCAGCCGCTATTACCTACGCTGCAGGAGTACCTAAGCGTTAGGTACAACTTAGCTAACAATGGAAGCCTATTGTCCGCAGCCCCGCTTTAATTTCATACACAACCTGCGCACTCTTTCTCCCATTCTTCCCGCCCTTACATTTCGGTTTTACTTTCTTCATCCACCACTTTTTGGTGAACCAACTCGACCTCAACCAGCATTCAATCGAAAGCGGCCACCGCTAACATCATTCGCCGACTGCCAATGCATCAGCAAACATATCGCGACAACTTCTCAATCTCCTACCAGATGCTCGCCCAACCCGTTAAGCCTACTTATCACGATTATCTCTGCGAACCACGCGCTGACGCCGAACGACGACGAGGCACCCGCCGACCGTGAATCGGGGCGGGTTGAAGGAGGCTTATTAGAAAGAAGCCGAAGATTACCATAAATACACTGATACGATATACCTATCTTGCAATATCGTCGGAACCCCCAAGGGGAGGAAGGAGAGCGTCGATAACATAAATCGGATCTCAAGATGCTCTCCCCAGCGGCGCCCGCGCTCACCACCGTTCGGGGGTTTTGCACGACCCCGATCATGTCTGGCGACGAGGATTCGGACCACAGCGCGACACCATCGCTGTCCACTAAGCGTACCCGTACCCATCGCCTGGACGATGTAGTGAGCGCCAACTGTAGCCCTATCTTGCGAAGCGTTCATTCGCCTACTATGAGCGGCATTGCAAAGCTGCGCATCCAGTTCGAACCGCTCAGCCTCAACGACTCGCCCACCAGCACGATGACCCGGACCCGTAGCAGCAGTCGTCCTCGTTATACCAGCAGCGCCGGCAGCCAGACTGGCCGCAGCGACGACGATACCTCCTCCGAGAACGGCTCGTTATCCTACGAGTTGAAGCTAGAGAACGACTTTGTGAGCGAGAGTGTCCACGAAAAACCGATCTACGGGGCCATTGAGGGAGGTCTGGTTCGTCGCAAGATGCAAGCCGATGATTTCGAACCGCTACGCTGTCTCGGAAAGGGCACCTACGGCACCGTCCTCCTCGTCAAGCAGCGAAACACCGGCCGACTTTACGCGCAGAAGCAGTTTAAGAAAGCATCTGTGGTTGTCCATAAGAAGCTGGTGGAGCAGACCAAGACGGAACGACAAATACTTGAGTCTGTCAGCCGACACCCATTTGTCGTCAATCTCTACTACGCTTTTCAAGACCATGAGAAGCTCTATCTTATTCTCGAGTATGGGCAGGGCGGAGAGCTTTTTACGCATCTGAGTACGGAAAAGATGTTTTCAGAACCGACTGCGGCCTTTTATATGGCGGAGATGGTTCTTGCCCTGTCCTACCTTCACGAAACTCTGGGCGTAGTCTATAGAGATTTAAAGCCCGAAAACTGCCTATTAGATGCGCATGGTCATCTACTTCTGACGGACTTCGGCCTCTCCAAGGTGGCCGTCGGCGATGACGACAGTTGCGGATCCATGCTTGGGACAGTTGAATACATGGCCCCAGAGGTGATCCTTGGAAATAAGTACGGAAAGGCGGTGGACTGGTGGTCCTTTGGGGCTTTGGGTTACGACCTTATGACGGGTAACCCACCTTTCAGAGGCGCCAATAATGCCAAACTCCAGCATAATATCGTCAAACAGAAGGTAGTCATGCCCTATTTCTTGAGCCTTGACGCCAAAGACCTTCTCGCGCGACTGCTAAGGAAGG
The DNA here is from genome assembly GCA_021209875.1 of Rosellinia necatrix. Classification (NCBI taxonomy): domain Eukaryota; kingdom Fungi; phylum Ascomycota; class Sordariomycetes; order Xylariales; family Xylariaceae; genus Rosellinia; species Rosellinia necatrix. The sequence goes on along the minus strand of JAGYVD010000001.1, from coordinate 3,914,345 downwards.
ATCCCGCGAAACGACTGGGCTCGCGCATGCCTAAGGACCTCGATGTCATCAAGAACCACAGGTTCTTCCGCAAGATCGATTGGGACAGACTCGAAAGGAGGGAGATGGAACCGCCTATTCAGCCCATGATTACGGACCCGGAGCTCGCCGAGAACTTCGCCCCCGAATTCACCGATCTCTCTCTTAGCCCTCTCACCACAACCAAGAACCCATGGAATGACATCTCGCCCAGGGGTAGCTTTAAGGAAGACCCCTTTCGCGGATTCAGCTTCATTGCGCCTAGCAGCCTGCTGGACAACTATAATTTCATGATGGCAGGAGCATGATCGTTCTTTAAGTAGGTAGCTGAGGGACGTGCTAGCGACCCTGTTTTTGGGACGGGAAATGGGCTAAGGAATATCGACTACCTGGCGTATGGCGTGTTGGCGATAGGGAATGAGGGTGGTCGGCATGTCCACCTGGTCTGAGACTCCGCCAAGGGGACCACCATGCATTCTATTTTCATTATTTCAACTTACGGGTGTACTACCATCATTTGTAAATGGGGTTTGGGTGCTGGGGCTATCACCTAATACATGTGTGCTTTTCTTCAAGATTTTGTGCCACTTTTTGTCCAGCCTGTGAGGAAATGAAACCCCAATATGCCGCGAGGCCCAACTTCTCTGCGTTCTCCATCGAGTAAACAAAGACGTTGGAAGACTGCCCGCTGTACGAACCTTCGGGGCTCGTCTTGATATGCCGGCGTTCTAGGTTTTACGCATGGCTAGGAATAGTGGGTTAATTTGAGGTTGGCTCGCGCGTTTATACAACATAAAACAGCGTTTAGCTTTGCCCTCTACCACTATGCCACCCAAAAAGAGGTCCGCTGGGGATGTGTTTCCCTCGTCGAGTAAACACGCAGGTTGGGCATCTGCAATATCTGCAATATTTAGATAACGAATAATAATGTGGCAATAGGATGGGCGCTGCCTGTGTCAGGGGGATCTGGGAAGGGGGGACACGGAAGAAGCTATATCACCTTTCTAGATCGTAGGCTAGAAGAGTAGAAGGATTCTGAAACTAGAGGTAGACTAGACACCTAGCCTGCATACTCCAGTAGTAGAAGCAGGTATAATCGGCCGACCAACTATCAACGACCAACGACAATTAGTTAGATAGGAGACGGCTCGTCATTATCCGTAGAGAAGGTCTTGCATCAGATGACCGAGTCGGTGACGGATGCAGACGGGAACCCCTTAGAGCCCGATCGATCTCTGTGAGTCTGCTGACTTTCCTTCGTCGCGTTCGGATTCGTATTTTTGCACACATCCTCAAACTTTTCAACTTTTTTTTTTTTTTTTCGTATTGGCCAGAGGGGTCGTTAAGTAGTACAACATCTGCGTTGTTGTTATTTGTTGTTATATCGACCCGCCGAGCGACTTCTTTTGACCCGAAATGGCAAACGAGATGGCATCGACATCGGCGGTGCTTTGCGCTTCTCACCAGTGGAAGGGGTTTATGATAGTAATACAATGCCGGAGAGGCGAGTTAGCGACAAGATCGGCGCCGGCAAAGTCTCCGCGTCTGTGAACGTCTCCCCCCGGCTTCTCGCCCAGCCGCCGAGAGGGGTAATCAGCTTGGCTTCTTCTTCCTTCACACCTGTCAATTCGGTGACGTTGCACAGCCCCTCTGAATTGGCCGTGGACTTTTTTTTTTCCTTCTTCTCGGCTTCGTTTGACCGGTTTGCATGACGCATTACGTGGGTATGTAGGTATGTAGTGTATGGGGACCGGTATTTGGGGCATGTCCAACCCATTCGAATTTGTTCCCACCGACCACCCATGCCATGTCTTGTCAGATTATTTTTCTTTCCTCACCTAGATAATCTTACACTACAATACTTGGCCGTGTCGGTGTCAGATATATTACTTCCAAGGACGCTGAGTCGGCCTCAGCGGCGTTCAGATGCGTAATCCATGTCGATCCATCAGATGATTAAGTGCCAACGAAGCTTTGTCCGGCACCTCGTGGTTGGTGCCTTCGCCGGTATCAGAAGGCGGCAGTCCGGTTCTTTGCTTCGACTTTCTTGCTTGCGAGGTCTTGTATGCATATCGGAGCGCAAAATGTAATTTACGTTAAATATTACTGGCGGGTCCGGCTCTCAGTCTGACACTTACACTATGTCTGATGCACAGAGCATACGTACTACGTACGCTAGAGAGATAAGTAGTGTAGATAGTGCATGCTCCCCCGGTGTGTTACGGAACTCCCCGTGCTAAGGGCTCCAGTCCTTCGGTATTTCCAAGGGGACGGGGCCTGCGCTGCGCTGCCTGCAGGGGCGTGAGCTCATACCATACCATACTGTATTATAGAAGCCAGTGTGTCGATGTTACGCGTCCCCGCGGGCTGCGCCTCATCAGAATCGGTCTGGTTGGCCAATGACAGCGATACACGGCACTGGGAGGTTATCGCATAGCATCCAGACCGAATATCCAGTCTCTGTGCTGTCGTCACACTGATAGAGCCTGCAGAGTTTTGTGCATTTACTAGACTAGATTCTGAGACGGTTGGAAGGGGCCCGGCGGGTAAGAAAGATGCCATAACTTTATGTACTATGTAAGTATGTAAGTATGTATGGGCGCAGCAGCGTATGGATGCTGCATGCATGGATCTATGTATGTACAAGCTTAGTATACTTGTAATATGTAGGGCTTAAATTGTCAGAGTTCTCATTCGTGCACGATGACAGGGGGGCAACACGCTAACGTAGTATCTGGTTTTCCATATCCGGTAACTTACACTGGCATTGGGAGATTGCTGGTTGGCTGAGCCCGGGAGGAGAGTGGGCGGACAAAGAAAGCCCCCCGGAACAGACGAGTGCCGGAGTGCAAAATGGGGATCCAGACAGCTGGAGGCTTGCATCTCTGTTCGCCGCTTGGCCTGGGATAGGGCTAACGCAGATACTCGTTGAGGTCATTACATAGCTAGTGCTGGTATGAATGAAACGGTATGACTGTAGTTTAAGTGAGGTATCAAGCCAATTGGTTGCAAAACGTTCGTGATGCTTAGCCCCCCTTTTTTTTTTTTTTTTGTTTCGCCGATGTCCTGGCCCTGCTGACACGGCCGCCCCCATCTAATATCTGCGGGCGTAGGATGATGCTCTGGGTGGGAGAAATAGTCCGCCAGATGCACATTTGTTGAATCTGTCGAAGAAAAATGTAGATTGGATCATCGAAAACATGTTGGGTTCAGCAGTTCGGTACCTTGGTATGTATGCCGGCAACTAACATTCTAACCCAGATGTTATTTATCGTAGGGAGGGAACTGGTTTGGCAGCAGATAGTATCAAGGTAGTCAGTCAGTTAGGTTGCTATAGTAAACTACCTACTCACTGCTTTGCTTAGTTACTTACATAGCTACCTAGGCCCTTTACTGTATTACCTGCCTACCTGGTCTTGCCTCCAGAGTTCCGGCAAACAGGATGCCGTTTTAGGTATTTCGGCCCCGGTCCCTTGGCGGGATCGACAAAATGTCACCATGGATCCCCGACCGTCATTCTTTCCTGGGACTGTCTTATCGGCCACTCAGAGCGAACTAATATCGAATAACAAATCTACTGCAGCCTATCTTGCTTCCTTGAGCCTCGCGCTGATATTCCAAGGCTTGGCTGGAGGTAGAAAACGGCAAATGAGACGAAAAATGGACCGGCCGTTATATTTAGTTTCGGGGCTTATTTGGAACCCAACATGGCCTCAGACTACAGGCATGTAGACACTCTCTGTCGCGCGTCTAGTTAAAGCAGGCTTGCCGCCACGAGCGCTGATGAGTAGGTATGCATTTCTGCTCTGCCTGGCTCATAAGTTACAACCACATCAGGCTTGGACCAAGACACGCCACAAGGGCTCGAAAGCCATTGCATCTCCCCTGCAGTCACAGGACCAATCCGATCCCAGACGAAAAGAACGCTTGCATCCTCCGGCCGACCATACACGGCCCGCCGTCGGTGCCACGCATTTCCTTCGTTGTAGCACCAATATCACATAACTAAAGGAACTTGAGTTGCAGCAAACGCGCAAGCCCACCTCGTCACCGTGGCTTATAGCTCAGCTTCCGCGCTTGGCCTGAGAGACTTTTGCTTGGCGCTGCTAGTGAAAAGCAAATAACTACGACAGGACAAAAGACAAGGTCTACCTTTTATTAGGTGTGTCAGCTCCCCCCGGGTCTGGACCACCTTCGAGTTCCGCTCTAACCTTCGTCAGGTTCATAAACCCAAACACGCGTCGATTTGATACCACCTCATCTCGTTCCCCATTGTACAAGGCTTTCTTGGGCCGAAACAAAAAAAAAACCCCATATTAGGAATTTGAGACTGCATCATATCGTCGCATATCGGAATCATATCCTATTTGAGAATGCAACACCTATTTACATCAGCGGCATTGTGTAAGTATAATATCCTCTTGTTCCCTGTATGCCAGGCTGGCCAGTAGCGTTGGCAGGATTACGTGCAACAACCCCTTTTTGCCGTCAAATGCTAGATGTTACAGACCCGACCAAAAGAAAAAAAAAAAAACTCCATGATGTGACGACCGGGGGCAACGGGGTGTCTACAATTTGCCCTACGATTAAGATGTTCTATTGCTGACGTCTCTCTGTAGCCGCCCTCGCATTTGGTGGCCTGAGCGCCGCAGCGACGGCGTCACGATGCTCGGAGACCGATGTTTGCTTTCAAGTAGGCGTGCCTGAGGTGTCGGCCTCAAGCGGAGGCGGCAATATCTATTTCCAACTGAAAGCTCCGACATCATATACCTGGGTCGCCCTTGGGACCGGATCGGCGATGGCCGGGTCCAACATCTTCCTCATGTATGCGGATGGAACCGGCAACGTAACGATCTCCGCGCGCACGGCTACCGGTTATACGGAGCCGCAGCATCAGACGACCACACAGTTGGAGCTGCTAGCTGGCAGTGGCATCGTCGATGATGGCCAGACCATGTTGGCGAACGTCCGATGTGCCAACTGCGAGTCCTGGAGTGGTGGAACGTTGGATTTGACGGACGGAAGTGCCCCCTTCGTCTCTGCATGGAAACAGGGAAGCGCACTCAACAGCAACAGCCTGACGGCTAGGATCAGCAAACACGACGACCATGACAGATTCACATTCGACCTGACCAGCGCTACCATCACCTCCGATGCGAATCCGTTCGTGGAGGCCAGCAGTGGCGGCAGCGGTGAGGGTAGCTCGACACCGCCATCGGGCGGCAGTGGTGGCTCAGGCTCAGGCTCAGGTTCAGGCTCGGGTTCGGGCTCGGGCTCAAGCTCAGACTCACAAACCGAATTGCCGGCATCGGTTCGCGAGCTCCTTACCCTTAGATCCGCCCACGGCATTATTATGAGCATTGTCATGGTCGTGTTATACCCCCTGGGATCTATCCTGATGCCGCTGTTTGGCAACTGGGTCTTGCACGCCGTCTGGCAGATGGCCTCATTCCTACTCATGTGGGCGGGCTTCGCAATCGGAGTCGTCGTCTCACAGCGCGCTGCAATTGTAAGTTGGAAATCTTTGAACACAAACATCTCACGTCGAACGTCCCCTGAGGTCATGCCGCCGCCTCTATACCTCCCCAACTGCCCTCGCCCACTTCCGTGACCTGAGCCTGGGCTAATCGCAACTTCAGGGCTTCACTGTGAACCATACTACCCTCGGTACCGTCGTAGTTGCTCTCTTCGGCATCCAGCCCATCGGAGGCTATCTCCATCACCTTTATTACGTCAAGCACCAGAAGCGCGGCCTCGTCTCCCACGGGCACATCTGGTACGGTCGAATCCTAATGGTCCTGGGCATCATCAACGGCGGGCTGGGCCTCCAACTCTCGGGTGCTCGATCATCGCTCATCATCGCGTACGCTGTTGTTGCCGCCGTCATCTTCGTGGTCTACATTGGCGGCGCCATCTGGGGTGAAATCAAGAGGAGCCGCGGGGCCAACGGAGTCAGGGACCAGGTCCGAAAAGGCAGTGCGTAAAGCAACCTGACCTAGCCGAACGAGGCATGCGATAGGGACTATAAATGGCGAAAGGGGAAAGAGAAAATGCCCGAGATATAAAATGGGACCACTTCCCGAACGCGGGGGTTTGGGATAGACCTGATACTGGAACGACGGTATACGCCGGAGCTATTATTGTTGATACCCCCCTTCACCTCTCTCATTAGATGTGGCCATGGCTTACCTGCACGACGACACGGTACAATCCTTGGGGCTGATACGGCGTTTTTATTATAATAATTTCTTTTTGTATAATCATATAACCTGGGTATTAGGGTGCTTCGATCAAGGCATAAAATAAAAACAAATTCGATCTGATATTTATGTTGCCTCGCATTCATTTCGAGGATAGAGTCTTGGTTGGAGCTTGCTCTGCCCGTAACAAGCGCGTTTTTTCAAGCACATTGGATGTCAATTAAGCATATATCTAACAGTTCGAAAAAAGGGGCAAAGTGAAAAATGGTTGAGGGAGTTGGAAGTTATGAATTGCCTTTGCCACCCGATGGCCCATTAATTATGCATATGGGCAATTTAGCTGTTATTAATGCATACCTTACCTACCTGTAGGTGGTTGCCTAGGTAGGTTACACACTACCTAATACGTTTTGGGTAAGGTGCATACATACTTGGTAGCCACTAAGCAAGTACGTACCTAAGGTAGTAGTAGTAGTATTATTAACGTCTAATCTAGGTGTCTGACAGTGCGAAGTACCTAAGGTAGAATATATATCTAAGTGGGTACCTGTACACCCTTAGTACCTGAGTTCTTACTTTATTTTCAAAGCTTTAAGCTTTTCCAATGTTACAATAACAATAGATAATCTTTCCACGACTTGAGACTTCTCCTGAAATAGGAAAATTCGGCCGATTTTTAGGACGCTAGACAGTATTATTGCCCGTCATGATGCACCCATCGCGTCAGGCGTATGTGGAAGAGGCTGAAGAGGTATGTTTGCGCTCCAAACTGCCGTTATCTGAACGCGTAGCTGATTCTGTATCTCAATTCGCAGGAGCGTGGCATGAGCCTGGATGAAATCCCTACAGATTACGACTATGACATGCCCGCGGTATCGGGTGGCATTGCGCCCGAGAAGGCCTCGGCCATCCTCTCACAGTTTGAGCGTAAGCGGATGGCAGCCAATATTGCCGTGCCTACGGACGACGGCCGAGTCCGCGCGAGGCTCCGAGAACTCGGCGAACCTATTACACTCTTCGGCGAAGGGCCTGCGGACCGCCGCGATAGATTAAGAGGATTATTGTTGAAGCTACAGACGGAACAAAACGCGACGGAGGCTACGGATGTGGACATGGAAGACGCACCAGAGGACGATCAGGCAGATCAAGAAGAGGAATTTTACACGAATGGTAGCCCGGAGCTCCTGCGGGCGCGACAGGAGATCGCGCGATACTCTCTACCAAGAGCAAAGCGGAGGATAGCTTTCGAAAAGAAAGAGGCTTCCATACCACTACGAACTCACGTCAAGTTTCGAAAGCAGATTAAGGAACAGGTACATGCCTTCGAACTTCAGGGCAGTCAGACAGCGGGAGACAGGAATGTGAGCATGACGAGGATATCGCCAAACGGCGAGATCGTCGCTGCAGGAAATTGGGGCGGCTCGATTAAACTTATTGAGATTCCATCGCTGAAGGAGAAGATGACATTACGAGGCCATATCAACCGAGTCGGTGGCATATCGTGGTTTCCGGGCGCAACCTTACCCGAGTGTAACGTGTCCCCGAACACGGTAAATCTTGCTTCCGGAGGCGCAGAAGGGCAAGTGAACCTATGGTCCTTATCTCAAGATACCCCGCTATCAACCCTGGAAGGCCATGGGCAGCGTGTAGTCAGAGTCGAGTTCCACCCATCTGGGCGATACCTTGCTACGGCCTCTGACGACACTACCTGGAGGTTATGGGATGTTGAGACCACCACCGAACTACTTCTCCAAGAGGGACACTCTCGTGGTGTTTTCGCGGTCAGCTACAATACTGATGGCTCGCTACTTGCCAGTGGAGGTATGGATAGCATTGGTAGAATATGGGATCTGAGGTCCGGCAGAACAGTGATGATCCTCGATGGCCATCTCGACGGCCATATAAAGCCCATCCACGGGATCGATTGGGGTTCTGACGGCCACCGGGTGTTGACGGGGTCAGCAGATGGTTGGATTAAGTGCTGGGATGTCAGGAAAGTGCAAAGGACAGGCGGCCTCGGTGCACATAGTAGTGCGGTCTCTGATCTCAGATGGTTTAAGGGATTAGACGACCCATTACTGGGAACACCTCCTGGCACCGACGAAACGGGGAATCAACTGCCCAAGAAGTCTAGCACTGTCTTTGTTTCGAGTGGTTTTGATCGCAAGGTGAACATCTTCTCCGCAGATGACTGGTCGTTGATACAGACCTTAGAAGGTCACACCGGACCCGTCGCTTCTGTGGATATTAGCAGAGACGGAAAATGGATAGTTAGCGGAGGACACGATAGGAGAGTGAACTTATGGGGTAGAAATGACGGAGAAAGCCTTTAATAGTTAGAGACGAAGAGTCTTGCAGCTATGATTGATACCCATGAAAAAAAAGAATGAAAAAAAAGAGATGAGTGATCTATTGATTTTAGATCCGTCATTGCCTAACAGGCAAGAGGAAAGTACAATCCTAAGTAGTATGTCTACCAAATAACTCTGTTCTCCGAGAACAGACACCTTTTTGTGGTGCTATTAAATGAGTAACTACCTAGGTAGGTAGTTGCAATGAGTGCAATCAGTGCGATGAGGCGCGACAATCCGTCCAGGAGCTTTTTTGGCACCGAAATTGCCAAGGCTACTAGACAAAGTCTGCACACCCAATAAAAGCATTGCATCCAGAGACAGTTATTGGTTTCTAGATGGTACAATGCTAATAACTGAAATAACAATACTAACATTTCACATCACACATACACTTGTATCTGTTAGTAGTGATAACTATTCAGCGTCTTTCGGTGTACTTCAGGGGGTTCGGTGCCAAGAAAAATCCAGAGGAATGGATACTGCCTGGATAGGTACCTCTGTATGTACTGTACCTACATGCTATTAGTACCGGTGGATTGGAACTGCATAGCGCATGGATCTCGCACCATGCGCTGTTCAGTACTCGGTATCTACAGATAGAGACTTGCCACCCACCTCCAGGTAGCCATAGCCTACGGTCACCTTCTAGACGCGCAACTCTGATGACTTCATTCAACAGCGGGGACGAGCAACCCAGTTGGGCTGGCTAGGTGGATAACGCACAGTAGGTACCTGTCCAGGTGGGCCAGTGCCGACCCACACAACAGTGGGTGCCAACGTGTGATAGGGGACAAGGAGCCCCAATAAAGGCGACCCGTACCAGTACAACTGCGGCTTCTCGACCCCTGGGAATTGAGGACATCATTCCTCCGGCCGAGTTTCCAGCTATCTCTTACATTCTACATTCTATATACACCCTGCCGACATTCCACGATCCGGTTGTCTGCTGCTGGGCCCTCGACTGCCTGGCCTGCCCGTGCGCTATCTAGATTTATGATTTATCTGGTAGCGGCACGCTACTACTAGGTAGTGTCCGTCGGCGCCTCCCTTTCCCCTTAACCACGCCCGTCGATGCACGAACGCAAGGGATGCTCCAGGTGGCTCCTCAGCATCCACTTCTTGGCCTCCTCAGCATTGCTATGATTACCTACATACGCCGACACTACAGTATACGGTATATCGGTACACGGACCTCTCCGCTCCACTCTGGTCAAGCTGTGCTGTAGTGTAGCACAGGCAGCGTAAGCTGAAGGCAGCTGCTGAAGGTAGCTGTCCCTGTCCCGCGCGCCCGCCCGCCCGCCCGACCAATCCATATCCACTCCCTCGGCCTATAGGCCAGCGCGATGGCGAGCATTGATCGATACCGACCTCCGCCGCCTCGTGAAGGCTATCAGCCGCCCGTCCTACCCCCCAGCAGCAGCAACAACAACACCAGCAATTGCCCCGACCCTGCCTCCTCCAAATCACCTCCGCGACGGCGCGACGTACCGCCTCCCGTTCCCTCTCCTCCAACCCTTTCCTCCCGCACGTCGCCCCCCCAGGCCCCACTCGCGACGAAACGCGCCTTCACCCTCGTCCCCAGCGCCCAAAACGCCTCCCGCCATGGCGAGTCAGTGGTTTTTCACCCAGGACGAGGTCCTCAGCAGCCCGAGCATCCTGGATGGGCTCCCACCTGCCGACGAGAGGCTGCGCCGGGCCAAGGGTGTGAACTTCATCTACCAAGTCGGCATTCTGCTCGAGCTCCCTCAGATCACGCTTTACGTTGCGGGCGTCTTTTTCCATCGGTTTTTTATGAGGCATAGTATGGTCGAAGAAAAGCAGGGAATACACCACTATGTGAGTACCAATTATGAACCCCCGGTTTCTCTTGTCGGATTCCTTCCCCAGCATGCCATGCGGCACACTATTCGCTGCACATCTTTCCACTACGGCAACAGAGTTCTTACTTCGGTTTGTAAACCATATCTAACCCCAAATCGATGTAGAACATTGCCGCTACTGCCCTCTTTCTTGCCAATAAGACGGAGGAAAATTGCCGGAAAACGAAAGAAATTATCATTGCCGTTGCGAAGGTTGCCCAGAAGAACCCCAAACTCATTGTCGATGAGCAGTCCAAAGAGTATTGGCGATGGCGCGATAGTATTCTTATGTATGAGGAAGTCATGCTCGAGTGCCTTACATTTGACGTTATGGTTGATAATCCGCACATCAAACTTTATGAGTTTCTCGGTCAGGTCGGCCTCATACATAACAAAAACGTGCGCCATGCGGCTTGGGCTTTTTGCAACGATTCCTGTCTAACGGTATTGCCTCTTCTAATGGAAGCACGCGACATGGCCATCGCGTCTATATTTTTCGCGATTACGTTTACCGGAGAACGGGTAGAAGACCAGAATGGAGAACCGTGGTGGAAAGCGTTGGGTGCGAACGAAGACCACTGCATCAAGGCGATCGAAGTGCTGAAAGATTTCTATCTCGAGAACCCTCTGCGCAAGTCCGAGAATCCGTATAGCGGGTCACCCGACTTCAATCTAGAAAATACTAGACGAAGAGGTGACGATGCGGGTTCAAGCAACAACGCCTCGCCTGGGACGGACCGCGCCACTCAGAGTCCCAAGGCTGGAGTGAGCGGAATGGATGAGGACGCGGCCCAACGCGAGATTGATACAGCTGCCGCCGAATCGGCGTCCCAGGCTGCCCCGGGCGATTCCGATGCTGTGCTAAAAGAAGCCGCCAATAACCTAACTGTCCATCAGAGCACGAATGGGGACGGCATGGTATCGCCATCCAAGCGGAAAATTATCGATTCGATGGTGTCCGAAAGCCGAGAAGAGAAGCGGCAACGCCTCAGCTCCGACGACGAAGGCGAAGTGCATGAATAATGAGTCAAGCACCAAGTAAATCTACGAGAACAGGGTCAGGGGATAGCTCCATCACATAGGAGCACTCCCTACCAGGGAGGATATAGCATACGAGTGATTGATTTTGTGGTTATCAAGTCGAACAGATTGAGGGTAGGAAATACTTTGCCTCGATAATCGAACCTTCGGGCTTCTTTCTTACAAGGTAGGATAACATTAATCCATGAGTCGTCCACGGGGATAGCATGGCGACTTGGTCACTGTACTTTATAACCATCAGGGAGGTGGACGGGTTGGTGGTGCCTCGGTCACGTACGGCTGATCAGGCCAAAGGTCCGGCCAGCACGCTGGCCACGGATCAGATGTTAGAGTGCGAGTTGGATGCGGTCAGGAGCCTCTGGTTTTTATGGCGGGCCGGGCAGGCGGCGGCGTTGGTCACTGTGATTCAGGACGGTGGTTTATATGCGTGGCTTTTACCAACGATACCAAATTTCTTCGCAGGAAATTGTACAGTACAAGAGGCATCAACCTCTGTCCCCGGCGCTGCAGAGGGCATACACATGTTGAAGAGCATATTCCGTGAGAGAAGATGGAGCTAGAAAATACAAGAAATGAGACGACCTCAAGACTTGACCACCTTGCTGATGGGTAAATATCTATCTACATGGATCTCTAAGAGCAGACGACTAAGAGGGAGAAGGAGGCAGTACAATACTGTAGGTATTTAGCAACAGCTTTTCTGTGGACGAACAGCAATAACATTGGTTGTGAACGTATCCCCATGCCCAACTTACCTAACCTACCTGCCTCCTGTACCTCAGTAAGTACTTAGGTACTGTTAAATACCTACCTACCTACCTTAGGTAGTTATGGCAGAAAAAAATGGCCAATCACAGGCACGTGATGGCGCACTGGTCCACAAACTCACCCAGCAACCCGCAACCCGCAACTGGTACCCCCGAGGTGGTCCGAGCTCTCGCCCATTGAACAGATCTGATTGGACTCAGCTAAACGCCGCGAACAGTCCGACCGAGACGAAAAATCAACGCAAACCTCAACCACTTAACTTCGTACGCACTATTCCCACCCATCCCCCAATTGGGCCATCTCCATAAAGCCGACAGACAACATGCTCGCACCATTGAGAGTCTCGGTAAGTCAGTCCATGGACAGGAGAAGGCCGGCGATGTCGGAGAAGGACTGGCCCCGTGGAATTCCATGACCTGACCGTCTTTCGCAGACTGCTCGATCGGCCCTCTCGGCTGCTACCCGTGTAGCGAGGGTCAACGCCACCCGTGCATTCATTGCCCCGACAGTTTCGCGACGAGGTGAGCATCGCCATGTTCTTTTTCCCCGCGCACTTGCGAACGTTTTTCAATCGTCCCGGGCGCAGAGGGCGGATGACCCAAGGGGAAAGGGGGGGGGGAGGAGAGAGGAGAGAGAAGAGGGGTTTGGAACGGGGCCGGGTCGGGGGAGGGAAGACTGCGACGTGGTCTTTCCTTTGCCCTCTAAGGCCAACGGCTCCAGTATCCAAAGTTCCATATAGGCCATCTATGACCGAGGAACTATAACAGCAGGCTAACACATCCGTCTCCCCAACAGCCGACTTCGTCCAGGAGCTTTATCTGAAGGAACTCAAGGCATACAAGCCCGCCCCGGTTAAGGATTCGGACAGCGTAGGCCAGGTCCAGTCATTCAGCGCCCCTAAAACCCCCAAGTCCCCCGAGGAGACCGATCTCGCCGCCAGCTTGAAGGAGTATGAGAACATGGCCGTCGAGGTTGAGGGTAACGAGGGTGCCACCGCCACATCAACACCTGCTGCCATCGAGGATTGGCTAGTCGAGGAGGAGGAGGAGGAGGAGGGTGGTGCTCATCACTAAGTGCGGTGAATTAAACAACGACGAACGACAGGAAAGTGAGTAGGCGGGAGAGGATAGGCCTATGGGGTCTGATATGCTGCTAGGCGACTATGAATGCCGCCCTACAAGTTGCCCCACGCCCCACCCCCCGAGTTGCCTGAGTGCGGATGAGAGTGCAAATGGAGTAATATCCGTGTATATTTTACGTCTTTGGTATCAGTTGATATCACACACCAACGGAAGACGCCTTTATTCTGTTTCACACTTGACTTGTGAGCATCTCGACAATGAGAGACCTGAGTGATCAGACTGGCCCTCCTTCCTCCCACACTACTATCTAGGACTAAGGAGTCTACATCCAGTGTTCGATGTCGTACTTGTCATTAGAGCATATGATGACCCAGACAGCGACAACACTTTGAGAGCACGAATCTGCAACACACGCTCCCCTCAATCATATCATCCCCTTCATAGCCCCGTCGACCAAGCCGTCAAGTTTGAGGACGCATACCCGCTTAAGAGCAATGATTCTATCTACCTACAAATATCCACTCTCATTCCCTGTCGGTTATCTCGATCAAGGTTCAAACCAGTGACCGGCATGTTTGAGGCAATGATCAGACTCTACCAGTGTTATCTAAGGAAGCGAGCAACTATTCACTCTTCCAAAATAGACGCATATACACCCTGCTAATCCATGGGGTACCCTGAGCACTGAAGGAGCAGCCCCGCTTCGAGTGAGCAGCCGTTGCATGCCAGTTGATGTTACTCTCTTTGCAAAATAATACCCGTTCTAAATATGTCACTTAGACTTCCGGGCTTCCCACTAACACCCATCGTGGCATAAATTCTCTTCGCCGGCTCCCATTAGAACACTATATTGGTTTGTCGTTACGACATAGTAATTTGGTGTCCCGTAAACTGCCATTCTTTCCTTTCCTTAATCTGCCTTCCATCTAGACCCTAGCTCGTCGCTGGGCAAGTATCCTCATCGTTTCACCTCCCCCACGAGTGCTGCTGCCCGGCGGCGTAGTTGCGGTCTATTCAGTCTACTAGTTAGCTATTCGCCGTCTCCATTGTGTCAATCTCGTTATATCAAGCTCAAACGACCATCCACATTACCCTCAACGTAGCGCCACCGACGGGTGTCTTGCTAGCTGCATCCGTGAACTTGTTTGGCGTGAGCTCGATCTTGAGGTTGAGCAGCGCTACGGGGAGGATACGTGCATTCGCTGCCTGTTCATTCCTTTCTGACTTGAAGCTGTGTTGTTCCGATATACGACTTTGTCGAAACTAGGAGGCTCATGGCCACCCCTGGAACCAACACAAATATATTAGTTTCCTTCCGGTTCCGTCCCGTATAATCTTGTATCTGGCTAGTGATTCGTGGAACGCTTCTCATTTTTCTTGACGATTCGTAGCGTCTTACGGTCTCTTCACCGTTTGTGTCGCACCCTTGAATCGAATCTTTACCTATATAGAACAACCACCACACGTTAAGTTAAATAGGCAATTATGCAGTAAATACAAACAATGAGACGATACCAACAACAGCTCTATATTTTCTCCTTTCCCCATACTTGTGAGTCGTTGTCATCCCAGAATACAAGCTCTATTTTAACAAGGGGAGTGAGTATATTCATTCGATTCCCATCAACAAAATTGCCACCTGGGATATGACTGAGTTATGACTAACTAAGCTAAACTAGTAACAGTCAAGGATTTTCGTTACATTCTTGGTTACCGAGAGACACTTGAGACATTTTACCCTGGGAGAGGTATCGTTTTGCCCATGACTATTGCTTAGAAATAGGACAACGTTGGCCTCCTGACCCCAATTTATCACATTCAAAACACCAATAGTGTGCTCTTGTACAGTGGCGTGAATGAAGGTGGTCTCAGAGAGATAGACTGGAATTCTCCACGTAGGCTCTAGGAGTTTATAGTACGGTTTTCTAGAGGGCAGCGTTCTCTCTCTGGTTCATACATAGAAGGCACTCCCCGTCACTCCTTTATCCCATAGAAATCATATCTATGTATCCAATCAGTCGTCCATATCGTAGCGATTGCATCCCCTTATCCCATGACGCCATGCATTTTTCAAGCACCAGATGAGTAGCGAGTGCGCCAGTTCTGGGGCATACCCGGACTTCGATAATATGGCCTACCTTTGACAACCAGATGAGCCAATCCCACGAAGCGCGGGTAGGGGTGATTTCCTAAGGAATTGGAGACCCGAAATGTAGGGACCACGCACGATGACAGGCCGGTTTTTGCACTGAGACGACGGCGGTATAGTCAGCCCTTCACTTGCCGAGTTACGAACCTTTAGTCAAATGTTGCAACTACCATCTTTCAACACGATAACCGGAATACAGACACTAACAGTGCTAAGTCATATATAAACCTGGGGGGCCATTTGATCGCTTCCATCATCGAAGCTGAGGCAATCTTCCGCTCGCTGTTCATCATCAAAGTCGTCGGCTTGTACCTCGGTATTACAAGAACTCGGAATCCCCAAATAATGTTATTCTCATATGACCTCCCTACACACCTAGATGATCACGTGGTGATCAGATCATTGGCACCTATAAGTTGAGTTCGACAACATAAATTGGTACGGCACGCTAGAATAGAGGCAAGCTACGAAAGTGATCTTGTCTGGGTATAGACCACGTACGCCGGTTGTGGAAAATGTATAAAAATAAATTTTCGGTGCCACGAGTTATCATCAACTCCTACTTACGGCATGTAGATTTCGTTCAGTAAGTAGGCTACAGCTTTCTACGGGCGACATGTCCCATTTGTGAAAACCAGCATGCGATACACTGGATAGGAGAGCGTGATCGAGGAGAATGCATGGAAACGTTGTGATGTTGAATTCGACAGCGATGAATGATCGTGTAAGGCAGATGCTATAAATTAACCGAACCATATCGCGCCGACAATACCTAAGCATGTCGATATGCACTTGATATTTGGTACCGTTGGATACGTCCAAATGCCCTTTACGTGGTAACAGCCCCATTCCCTTACGTGTTAGTTTCTATAGCAAGGTTATATACCTATATAAGTTAAATGTTGTATAAGTTTCACATCACAGTGACCATTCAAACTACATCTTCCACATTATTGTTTTCTTTCACCTTCACCTAGACAATCCTTACAAATACCTGTCTACACAATTCTTTCCCTGTACCGAGTGTAACTATTCGCCAATGCTTATAGGATAGATCACAAACTACGCCCTCGGGAAGAAGAAAAGCATGTGTGGATGAGGGGGAAATTTGAATTATAGAACAGAAAAATGCTTTATTTACCCCAAATTCCAGTAAGTTCCCTGCTATAAAGCTTTATGAGTTTAGAAGGAACACGCATCCCGTTCCGTATCATGTAATATCATCCTATGTCGAGTCGCCTATACCGACAGCGAGGTGGATGGAGAAGGAAGGAGGGGCAAAGAATAATCCACGAATCGTGTACGTGCTCAGATATAAAAACAACGATGATGTCTTGAACTCGTCATAAAAGTTAAGGGCCCCATTCTAAGCGCCGAGGACTAAATCATGAACCCAACGAAACACCTCTTTCAATTCACACCGCAAGTATGAGACGCATATCCCTCGCCCCTTTTTCTATTCCTAACCTTAACTTTGTGGGCAAGTAAAATCGAGAAGGACGATGGATACAGATGAGGGTTCATGAACTGGTATCGCCCTAGAATGAAATTTTGGTAATATTTTGAAAAGGATGCTTTTATAGTAACAAAATATCCACGAGAATGAGGGGGGTGAATGGGAGAGAGAATACAAGCCTACACATCGAGAATAGCAAAAGAAAGCCCCCGCACAGCTCTCTAATATAGATAGATAAGGCCTGGAGTAGTTAAGCATAAATTAATGATTTATTAGGTACTCAAAAGCACTCATTTGGTGAATTAAATTTGTGACTTAACACTTCCTGTCGATCTTATGGGGGTGGACAGAATATCGTCAGCTCGTGGACCACACCACGTTGTTCCTTCCTTCCCTCAACCATTCAATATTGACCATGGGCCGCCTATATTACTGAGCGGACTAGCGTTACATGCCGTCGACACCCGGGCTGGCGATCTTGGTCACTTTGTCGGCTATGCAAGGTCCTCATCGCATACGTCACAGTCGTTACTACCGAACCTACCTAGTCATGTATGCATGGGGTTTACCCGATGTACCCGATGTACCCCCAACAACGCCAGGAATGGCCCAAGGAACAGGATTGCTCACTGGTGGACCAATTTTCATGGGTGGATTGAAAGGTGGACATATTCAAATCTAAATGGCAGTTGTTCCGTTACTCGCTTCTCATTAGGTAAAGTAGCCTTCGACTATATATCTATGTCCTAACTTCATAGGCCACCAAATTAAGGACTTACACGAGTCCAGATAAGTAATGCATTCGCCGCAAGGATGATCGAGACTGGTTTCGCTGGTACCCCGCCTCTCGTGGTGTAGGCTAGCCTCATTCCCTGACCTCAAGAGTACAAAGCATTGCATAAAGCCGCAAAAAACCAGGACTGAACAGAGCATAGCTTTTCACAGTCAAAACGCTAAAAAAGGGAACGTTGGCAAATCTGTCCACTATTTCGGTATGACAATAGCCATCTCATATATCGCACGCCATAGAGGGCCACAAGGATGTGTCAAAAGAAAGAAACAGGGGGCCAGTGTCGAAAACTTCCATAACCTTTTGGTATGACCATGCAGTACTCGGAGGCTCTATCGGCCCTGTATGTATGTGCTAGAATCATTCGTTATTTGCAACAGCAGAACGCCCCCCACCGACCACCGGCCTATTCGAGCTGACCATGCCCGCATGCAATAAACTGCCGCCCTATGCAATGATGCCAGTTTGAAATACAATTTCCATACGCACGTGAGAAAAGAAAATAAATGGCCACCTGCATACTAGCGGATGATGTTGGAGGTCTGGGTAAGTTGTCGACTTCGGGTAGGTTGGGTTAATCGACTACATATCGAACTGCTGGAAGGGTTCATCCGTCTGGTGGCCGGTCTTAACAATGCCGCTCATTCGATTCCCTTTGCGAAGGTCGAAATCCTCCAAGTCGTCCCAGTCGGCATCCCGATGATCGATGTCACTCTGGCCATCATTGTCGCTCATCTCCTCGTCATCGATTCGCCCCTTCATATGGTCATCGAGGGCGCTCTCATCAACGTAGGTGAATCCCTTAAAGTTAGCCTGCGTAGTGGGAGACAGTGGCGTTGAGGCGGCATAGCCGGCTGCTAACTGTTGGGCCCGTTCATTTAGCGAGCCATTTGTGTTGAGAGCATTGGTGAACTCGGGATCAAAATATGACACATCTGTCTCCGACTTCAACTTGGGTTTGAACGGAGGTGTAATGACCTTCTTCGACAGTGAGATCCAATCAACATCTGCAAAGAACGGGTGGCGCTTCAACTCCTCTGCATCGTCGATTGCACCCAGACGGTGTTTTGGGTTTCGGTTCAGCAAGCCTTTGACGAAATTCCTGCCTTCCTGCGATAGGGTATCTCGTGGGAAGCGAACCTTTCCGAATGCGATATTCTTGTACATCTGTTGTGTATCTTCGGCATAAAATGGACTCCACCCGCAGCACATTTCGAAAACCAGGACGCCGAGTGACCAGAAGTCCACCATCTTTGTATACCCCGACTCATCTAGTAGCACTTCAGGGGCTAGATATTCTGTTGTGCCACAAAACGTATTGGTTGTATCATTTTTGGTTAGGTTCGCTTTGGACAGGCCGAAATCGCATAACGCTATATGGCCGTTGGCGTCGAGCAGAATATTTTCAGGCTTCAGGTCGCGGTATACAATGTCGTTGTGGTGTAGATGTTGAATAGCGAGAATAAGTTCAGCGATGTAGAACTTAGCACGCTTTTCGTCGAAACGGCCTTCTTTTTGCAGATGCCAAAATAATTCACCGCCGGACATGTAATCAGTTACCAGAAAGAGGTCGTTCTGGGTCTGGAACGAGAATTTTAGGCCGACAATGAACGGGGACTCCGATGTGGCAGTTCGCACTAGAATATTTCGCTCCCCGACAGTATGCGCCACTTCCTTCTTCTGTACTATGACCTTTTTAGACAAGACTTTCATCGCGTAGATGCGATTAGTATCCTTTTTCCGCACTTGGTATACTTGGCCAAAGGTGCCCTTGCCGATCAGTCGCAGGATTTGGAAATCGTCCGGGCCGTAGTGCTTCTTTTCGGTCCTTTGGTAAAACGCTTCAACGTATATTTCGCCGGTAGGTTCTTTATCTATTGTCGTGTCGGCGTTTCCCCTTAAAGAAAACCAACCTCGCACGGGTTCATCCTTTCCCGGAACAATAGCCTGGAAGTCGACATGGCCAAGGAATTCTTCGCCCGCAGAACTATGGTCGTAAACCGATATATCAACCAGCATGTCCGAATCCACAACATCGCTGGAAAATGTCAGCCGGTAATAACATGGATGCAATAAATATAAAGGAAATTACGTACAAAACCGCCTCCGCATCCCACTTCGGACTCGTAAACGACCTTCGCGTACGATTACGAAACGCAGTGTAATCGGAAATGCTTGTGTTGCTACTTTGACGGCTTCTCATTGGGATCGCCATAGAGCGACCCGAATCACTTCCCTGGCGGGATATGGGTATCCCGCCCATGTGGACGCTGGAGACCGGGACGGCTATATCGTCGTCATCCTCGAACGTTCTCGGGCCAGGCGAAATGAGTTCGCTCCGCTGGAAAACTGCGACGACATAAGGGTCCTTGCTCTTTCGTAGGCCACGCCCCTCCCGGATCTTTATTGTTAGCTTTCCCTTTTGAGGTGGTGCCTGGATACCGGCACTGCGCGATGTAGAGGTACTTTGTCGGCCGTTAGACGATGTCCTCTCTGCACTCGTCTGCGATGATGATCGGACCTCGGCGGGCGACGGTTGCGCGGTGGAAAGTGCTCTCGTAGGGGTCGGCGGGCCGCTCTTTGTCGAAGCAGTAAGTGTTAGCTTTCTTAATCTATCCATCATGTCGCGTTGATTGGGAATATGTGCGACGTAGTCGACATCAAAGTTTTGAGATTCCAAAGGAGAACTAGGTGTAGTTGATGTCGCAACACCGCCACTCGGATTTGGGAGCCGGCTCATGACAACGCTATTAGTAGTAACGATGCTCGTGATAGGTGATGCCAGAGTGGCCCTCCGGATATTACGACTCAAGTGGCTCGAAACAGTTATGGTGGCTATGCCTATGGAGGACCGGACCGGCGGACATGGTGAAAGCCCTCGACTCGAGTCGGCACTCGCGTCGCTCAACTTCTGCCCTCGTTCTGAGGGCGCTTTCGAACATGGGGGAGTAGGATAGGGGTTGAAGAACGAGGCTGCTTGTTCTGAACGCTGAGTTGGTCGCAGATTCTCTGCTTTTTCATGCGGTAGAAGAGGGGAGGCCATGAGCTCGTCGTTCTCGCAAATGTCCAGGGTCAAAGTAGACGTCTGTTCCACCTTTCTGTCTGCCTCCTTTTCTTCCTGGGGCGGAGTGGGACACGCTGCCTCGGTGCTTCGCGCTTGGGTGGAGGAACGGAAAGAAAAAGGCGAAGCTGAAGGGATAGAACAAACCTGGTTGAAGTAGCTCATGATGCCAGGCAGTCGTTTGTCCTTGAGGTCCGGTTGTGGCGTGGCGATTCCGGATCTCGGCGTGTCGTAACCAATCTGGTCCCCATCGTCATCCGCCGGCGAAGACCTACGCAGACTGTTAATTTCGGCCATGATAAGCAGATGTAAGAGCGACGACAAAAGTATTCAAAGAAGTGCTAAGTGGTACGATACACGATAGAAGAGGCTAGCAGAAGGACAAAAATAGTAATGGTCAAGGAGAAAGGTATAGCGGCCAAGTCATGTTTCGGATGTCGGGGCCTTAGGATGGGGGGAGGTGAGCATGGTCAAAGCAGGTCGTATCCTAGGTGCGCCAGGTGCGCCAGGTGGAAGGGGATGAACATCTGCAATAACCACAGATACTCGATGCGAAACACCACAGGACACATCGAAATCCGTAGGAGCCGCGCGGAAGCCAGAGATTTCATGAGCGAGCGATTATTATTCCGCGGGCGGCCCCCATGCCCCTTCACCAGGAAGGGACCCTGGTGGCACCCCGGTACAACCACGCCGCCATGTGGCCGGAGGGAGTATAGGTGGGGGCAAGGGTACGTTTGGTGCTGTTTTGGGAGCTGCTATCGATCAACCCGAGGGTGGGGTGGATGATTGTGAAATGAACCCAGCCCATTGGGCTGCTTTTCGGTCCGGGTTCTGGCGAGTCAGGCCGCGACATCGATACCTGCCGAAAAACATTGCCCCACGGCAAGTCGTAGCTGGGCGCCGAGCCATGTCTGACCTGACCAGTGCAAGCGGCGTACAATACCGGTCATCGAGCCCCTCTGAGCTACGAATACTGGGTTTTGCGGTTGACTAGACCAAGTTTGCTTGTATGTAGCGAAGGCACCGTCTTGACCTGGGCGGCCGCAAGGCCAAGCACACATACACCAAGCAGGGAAGCCGTCGGTTGCTGGGTGCCCATGGAGCCAGACCGGTACAAGACTCATCCGGCTGCCAGGCGCCCTAGACTGCTAGGCTAGTGTCGTGGCGAGCTGCTACCCGCCGCCCTGCTCTCGACTCCCTCTCAACTCGGAGTGATGGGTCCCAAAGCATCGCGAAGAGGAGGGGATGAAAACGTGGTATATCTGCCTTGAGCACGTTGCAACGGCTCCATCTTCTCGGTAATCAAGATCCTGACGGGCGAGAGGACCGTTTCCCCTTGCCCCCACGGCCCAAGCCCTGGATACGCCAGAGGGAAGTTTCCAAGGTTACAAACGAGGGTTACCGGGGTATTGTCATGGCCACGGTGGAAGAGTGTAATGGCTAAATGGAAGAGAGATGACGAGCCCCTATGCTTGTGCCTGCGCCTGTGCTCCCGCTTGTGCTTGTGCCCATGTCTGCGCCTATGCCTGGGCGCGCAACGCGAATGCAACGCTTTGTGGCCTGAGGGGACGAGACTGACTGGTGACCAATGCACACAGCAAGGTAAAATAGAAAGGGTGTGTAACAGACAGGTCAAGACAGCCCGCAAACATAACATGGCAGGGCGTGTGCGAGGCAACTTCGGACGCAACTGTACATGAGGCGAGGCGGGAAGAGAGACGGAACTGATACGGGGAGGGCACGAGGGAACGAGGGAACGAGAACGAAATGAATAAATGAATCAATCTGTAACTCACTTTGACATCATGGCCTGCGTCGCTCGCCTCAGCAGGTCAAAGCCTCCCTCCGACGAAGCTGCTGCCATGGTAACTAGTAACCTTCAAGACGTTCCATCCACGCCGATGCGTGGTATTTGGGGGTTGGTGAAAAAGACGCAAGCTCGTGGTCTGTATCGTGAACCGTTGCTATGCTTTTGGGTGAAAATAGGTATGCAAATAAAGTGAAGGGATTGGATTTTGTTTAGCGGAGAAGATCGGACAGGTAGTGGTAGTGGGGTTGAGGGAGAGGACCAATATTGGCGACCGTGATGGAAGTAGTAATAGGTTAAGGCAAGGTTCAATTACGGAGTCGGTAGGCCGGGAAGGGTAGGAGGGGTAATCAATAGGTACATATGTAGGAGGTGGTAGGTAGGCGGAGTCCCATCAGTAGCTACTTATGTAGGTACTGTGCCCGGGAGCAGGAGAGGTAGCAATCGGTGGTCTGCCTACAGCCTACAGGTAGGCCAGCAGTAGGTACCTACTAGGGAGCGGAGGTCAGGTACTCTAGTGTAGTTATCAGTGCGGGCGATGCCAGGTGGTGATGTATGATGTAGTGGCCACCTAGTCAGCTACTTGGTGCTTAACCCTAGCAGGGAAAGCTAACCACTCAGGCTAGGCCAAGAGGGCAGATGAGGGGAAGAAGCTGGAATTGAAAATCTGGATGCCAGGCTCGCAAGCCCCCACCAGAAAGCTTCAGGCTTCAGGTAAATGCTATGTAATAACTGGCTCCGGGGCCAAGATCTAGACTACCTAAGTAGGTACGTTAGGTGGGCAATAATAGGAGGTCGAGTGGTCCCTGGTGGAGGCGAGAGGAGGTGGTGAATGAGTGAGGAGGCCACCAAAGGGGCCCTTGATTAGCAAATGGCAATGTATCCGGCAACGGGTACCTGGGGAGGTAGATTAGACGATGATTACTTGGTGATTAAGTTAATGCAGGAAATGACAGATAAGGCAAGGCAAAAATGAAAAGAGAAAGGGAGACATGATTGCTTGATGTCGAGATGGCAGGAAAGGGTCCACGATCGGCATGGTCTAAATTTCCCCAATCGAAACACAGAGACTGTAGGTAGTAGTAAGTACCTACCTGGGTACCCGGTCTAAACAAGTTGTTGACCGTCATAAAGCTAATCGATACCTATGGGACCTGCGCAGGCTGTTAAGTACAGTATAACTACTGGAATCTGCAATGCTGCAATGCTGCAATGTAAAAGAAAAGAAGAACTTTGAACCTTGTATCCACCCGAGTGCTCCGTGGTACCTAGGTAGGTACTTTGCCACCGAGGGAATGCCAGGCAGAAGCGATATACTCAATAAGTGGTTAGGCGCGTTAGGTGCTGTATTCAGCTCTTCACTTGAGGAATTAGGTAGACACCACCCTTACCTTGCCCTAACGTGGGAGCCCTACCCACCTACAGTCGCCGTACACCACATACTGACCTACACTACGAAACAGGCAAGCCAAGGGGGCTCTAGTGAGGCTGGGGATTTAATTAGCGTCCTGGCGGTATTCTGCAACGGCGCGTGGAACCAATCCAGGCACCCCAACCGCTCACCGACGCCCATTTGGTTGTGAATCTGCCGCACTCTTGCCTGCCAACAATCAATCAACGGGATGGGGAGGAATATGGCATTGTGCCAACCGACCCCATCACAAGCCAAACATTCACAAGTAATTCGCTCAGCACTGCACAGCTCTACGTTTCTAGCATCCCACCAGCCAATCACCTACCCCAACGAGACAACTAACAACAGGTGTTGGATGCCGGTTCCGGGCAGCTACCGGGCTATCTTTGGGTCCTCTGTGTCACGGGCTCATTGGTCTGGCTTGCTCGCTTGCTCCCCGTCTATGGTTAAGGTCTGATTGATTGATACGCGACCAACGGCAAACACCAAATCACCATCCCGAGTTTTATCGATCCCAGGTGCTCCCCTTCTTCGCCTGGGCGAATGATTCGTGACTGACAGCTCAGTGGGGACGACGAGGTCCGGCAACGGGGAGCTATCGGGCGGGAGAGGGGATAGGCTGGCGTTCTTCGAACCAGAAACGAGACACAGTCAGCTCTAGACCGACAGTTTCTTTACCAACCTTGGAACATGGTCTTGGAGGATCCGACGCAGACGATATCATCGCGCATACACTACGCAAAGGGATCACAGGGGTGTGGTGCAATAGGAGACAATAGGTGAAGTGCAAAACAAGATCAGTACTGACTTGGGTAAGGATGCAATGATTGATGTCTGATTTGTACATCTCATGGAGCTGTAAGACCCTGATATTGCCCCCGTCGCCGGGTGAGATTATAGGTTCGGTTCCCATGCCTAAGCGTCAAAGGAGGCTGACCGCAAGAATCTCGCCGTTCTATCGCGGGTTAGCGAATGGCCTGCCCAAGAAGCTAGCCAGGGTCGCTATGAGCACCACGACAATGCACTGATGATGTGATATTACCGTATCCCTACATCCTATTTATGTCCCCTGCCGTTAAGTTGTCTGCGTACACCAGTGTAGGAGACAGGTCTCCTCAACAAGACAACGAAAAATTCCCGTCCCTGGCAAGTCTGGAGAGACTCATCCTCCTTACCTGCTTTTTGACTAAACCAGTCAACATAACGGCAGGCATCACAACGAGCAAACTAGATGCAGCGGCGGCTTATAACTCGCCACTGATGTATGTCCATGCTCACACCATCCATTGGTGCGTTCTTACAAATGGGACAGGCTGTAGGTAGGAGCAAATAGCTTCCTGTAAATCCAAAGCATGTGAAATGCCCAGCCCGCCGCCATTTCCGCCCTCTATCCTTCAACAACGGAACTCTCCTAGACCTCTTGTGTCATGCGGCGTGGTGACCGTTCTGGACTTCAGCTCGTACAACCATCTCAGCTGAGGTCAAGACAGGAAGCCGAGCTAGACTACGGCCCCATACCATATTGGAAGAGATGTCCGAAAGAGTGTAACATGCATCGGTGGTGCCGCCGCCGAGAAGCATATCGGGGTGCATATATGCCTCTAAGAGAGACGACTGAGGATACCCAGTTACTCCTATATACCAGCTAAAAATATCATCTTAAATACAGTTGTATGGGTTGGGTAAATACCTTTCGAAATTACCTAGTGCAGAACAACTACTGCTTAATCTAGCAAATACCGTGGAGAGGCGGGGAAGGTAGTCAAGTACCAGTCAAATAAATGCCAGGCGATCTGGTAGTTAGGTTGGATACATCGTGTAGTAAATTCCCTAGCCTGCCTACTAAAGATGGGAACTTACTTAGTGCTGCACAAGAGCCGATCGCCGAACCACCATCACCTGTTGTCTGACGATAGATTTGAAAAGGGTTGAGCTCGAGTTGGACAAGCTACGGAAACGGGATCGTATCTGCAAGCTCAGAGCCTCCCAAAGGCAGTATTATTAGAAGCCCCCAGACATATCCAACTGTCCTCATTGGATGCAAATGTCCCAGCCTGTGGCCTTGGATGGTTGCTAACAGGAGCTTGCCAGGGTACGTGTGTAAGTGTAGGTCAACATCGAACCATAGGCGTGGACGGACAGGCGGACGCGCAAAGAGATACGACGCCACCTCATCCAGATGGGGGTTGGAAATGCGAAATTAGGTACTATGTAGTTCGGTGCTGATGACACGTCCCCTCGAGGACAGGCTGTTAGCCAATCTGCAAAAGAAGAGCTGTTTGCAGAGCAGCGTAACCGGATGCAAAATATACGAAGAAAAAAGAAGAGCTGGTCTCGCTACAAGTACCTACTAGGGCCTAGGCACTTATGTAGCTACATACGACACTGCGGGTAGCCTGCTAACCCACAAGCGACCCGACCGCCTCTTTGGCTGCCCCCAGCTTTGTACTACCTACCTACCTTTGAACCTAAGCACGTAGTGCACAGAGTAAATTCACTAACACATGGAAGGTAGTAACCGTCTTAGTTTATACAAGTACGCGTACCTACTTACTACTAGGTACTTGGGAGATAAGCAATCCTCAGACACGAAGCCAGCACCTAGCTACTACCTTGGGTACCTAGGTGCCACCCCACTGTATGCCCCGCTAGAACTGGAAAATACCTATCTACTCAAACATGCACCCGATTATGTAGGTGCTATATACGACCATAGCTAATAATATGCTGGTAAACTGCTCTCCCTCCCCTTTGCTCCCCGCATCCAGATAGATAGAGCCCCCCCCCCCTCATCCCCCCAAAAAATGCAAAATTCCAGGTCTGTGGGCTGCCAAGGTACGGCATATGCAAACCTCGGATCTAGATAGCATTGCATTACCTCGGAATATATGTGGTGTAGAAGTCTATCTAGTGTACACTATATATGCCTGGTAAGCATGCTAACAACCGAAGAAGTCAAAAGTGGGTAGATCAATTCGAACACAGCACGGCACCACACCACACACACACACACACACACACACACACATCAGAGCAGAACAGAACACAGGGGAGCACAACACAGCACAGCACAGCACAGCGCAGCACAGCACAGCGCAGCAGACGCACAGCTGGGGAAGCACGGCATGCTTTGGTATCTGTACCTTGTGAGGAAGAAAGCGGATCGTCTGTTCTGGACGCCCCCAGTGTTCTCCCCGCCTGAACGGAAACATCATGATACCATACTTAATTGGCATGTGCTAGGACCCAGACTACCAGACCGCCTTGAGGACCGGGTGGTGGATGGGTAGTGGATGGGTGGTGGATGGATGGAGGGAGGGCGGACGGTGGACGGTGGATGGTGGGTGACGGCGACAGCGACGGTGACGTTGATGTCGACGGTGATAGCGTCACAACCCATCTGGACCCTGGATCCAGCACGGGCGGTTCTCTCGCCATCCAATCCCGGTCCGCCCAAAGCGCACATCCACACTCCAGAGGATGGGTGGTGTACTATGTATGTACATACATATATACATACATATATACATACATATATACATATATACATAGCGCACTAGACAGCCGGCTGGCTATTTCAGATCACTGCGACGCAAAGGAGCCATCAGGGAGGGAGGGAAGGAGGGAGGGAAGGAGGGAGGGAGCGAGTGATCTAGTCTCTCCGGAAATATCTCGCCGGCGGCCATATGTCGGCTCCCGGCGTGTGCGAGCTACCATAGTAGGTTATATAGAGGTTTCTCTTTCATTATAGAACAAGCAACCCTTGTCGCCATGTGGCCGTGACACGCCCGGGCGGCCAGCCCGTCTTAGCAGACTTCCGTCCAGCTTTGTGGCGTTTCAGGTACACTCGAGAGAGCATTCGGAGGAGGGCGGAAACAGGCTAATCTTCCCGAAGGCCACCTCCCTTTCGCCATATACCATATACCATATACTTACCATATAACTACTGTATATGGTGTATATGGTTATGGTGGCTATATAAGCACATAAGGTGCCTTGCCTCCAGCGAAGTATATATCTGATACGCACCTTGACCCGAGGTGGTTTATAGCTCATTTGAAAGGCCTTGACCAGCCGGGACGCATACTACCTTGATCCTCGCCGGGGCAGGATGGCTGGCAGCAGGCACTCTCCTAGATGGAACAGTATTTCCACCGAGCTACACTACACGGCTCTTCCTCAGCAACACTGCCTCCAACCCTAAACCTTCGCCCGAGCCGAGAGTTAGAAGAATGAAGAAGAAGGATCGCGTAGAATGCAATTATAGTACGCGCAGTCTTATTGTAACGGGATGCCTGAACTCTGTGTAGCCTACTTTTGAGTACGTAAATGAAACAATAATAGGTAGTTAGTTATATTATGCCCGGGCCGAATATAACTGCAGGCCTTTCGAATGACGCGCGGTCACAATCCCAGATCCCCCCTTTCTTTTTCATTCCTTTTTTTTTTGGTTTTTGTTTTTGTTTTGTTTTGTTTTGTTTTGTTTTGTTCTTTTTTGGGGGGGTTTTTTTTTTTCTCGCCCTTGTCCCCCCTGGCCTGGGGCTGATCGTGATAATACACTACATGCCCCTTGGCGGGCGAAGTAAGGTTTAGGCGACATGACCTGCCAGCCAAAGGGGGAGGATGTCATGCCCGCTTACGCCTTCGCCACGAAAAAAAAAAAAAGGCGATTCACGAGAATGATGTCCTAGCCGGGCATCCGTTCCTCCAACATAGCCTCCTCCTCCCCCCTCCTCTTCCTCCCTCCCTTCTCCTTCACCCCCTAGGTGGTAGGACAAGACAAGACAAGCCTTTGCCCGGTGAATTTTCTTTTAAATTTTTTTTTTTTTTTCAGCTATCGGCC
This sequence comes from Rosellinia necatrix, assembly GCA_021209875.1. Taxonomy (NCBI): domain Eukaryota; kingdom Fungi; phylum Ascomycota; class Sordariomycetes; order Xylariales; family Xylariaceae; genus Rosellinia; species Rosellinia necatrix. The sequence goes on along the minus strand of JAGYVD010000001.1, from coordinate 3,885,500 downwards.
GCGGGCGGCATGGTGTCGAAGTTCTGGACGGGCAGGGTGTCGTAGGCTTTGGACGGGTCCGCGACGACGGCGCCGACCCAGTCAGCCCGGCCCCTGCAGAAGAGCTCGAGCTGCGGCCGGAAGTCGGCCTTGTCGCCGTCGACGAAGCCCACGGGGATGGCGAGGATGCCCGGGTGACTGGCCCGCTGCGCCCTGACGGGCCCGCCGCACCGCCCGCAGAACGACCGCCGCAGCACCGCGCCCGACTCCGGGCTCGTGTCCGTGTACGTCTTCAGTACCGACGGCTCCGACTCCGTGAACGTGACTTGCTATACTTTGATCAGTTTTTTTTTTTCTTTTTCTTGTTGGCAACAGGGCTTGTTAAGCTCATCGATTACCATCATCTCGGAAGGGGGTAGGACAGGATGGTTAGAGAGCTTGCATGAATGCATGCATGAGTCTGGGGAGTGGCGTTTGTCACACACACACACATATATATACATATACAAACTCCCCTTCCCCCCCAAATATGTGTATGTATGTGTGTGTGCCTCCCTCATATAAAAGGAACAGCCAACCCGGTCACGAAGATAAGAGAGTTACATGTGGCGAAAGTGGAAGGTAAATAAGATGGGACGTTTCCATTACACACCTCGGTTTTATAGGAGGCCAGCGAGCCGAAGACGCCGCCGGTGATTTTCTGGCACGATGTGCAGTGGCACAAGTTCTTCATGAACGGCTCGCCCCGCAGCTCGGCCTTGACGCCGCCACACAGGCAGGAACCGGTTCTGACGGACATGGTGACGCCGTTTAGTAGAGAGGCCCGTGGGGTCCAACGGGGCGTGAGGGTCGGTAGTAAGCGCGTGTGACTCGGTCTATCACGGCCGTTTCTTCTGCGTGGCAATCAAAACAAAAAGCTTGCAAAGGTGTTTGACTCGAACTTCCGAGGCGTGAAACATTTGTTCCCTGTGTGTGTCTCGTCACCGGCTGGCTCACTATATCACCGGAGAAGCAATTTATATATCCGCCGCACCCGCCTCTCGCGACGGACTCATCCCCACAAAATACTCCTGAGGACCGGTGAGATCGCAGAGAACGGACGTGTCTGTGATTCGGGCAGTCAGTCGCATTAGTTGATTATCTAATCACGGCCACACATTCGGCCATACCTAGTTCTGCGCCCCAGATAGAGGTCATATTACGAGAAGCTGAGAAATCAGCATGGTCGGCTGAAAACCCAGATCCTTCAACAACACAACCGAGCACCCGAGCCGCCACTAGTGGTGAAATTACTCCCATGATGTCAAGGAAATTCCCCATCCATCCCGGACCACTCTACTCCGGTACGGATCTCCGAAACGAAGGCGCACAAAAGTCCGACGTCCTACCCTACCCGCAGGCATAGAATGAAGTCCCGTGTACGAGCGTAGTAGGCTATCTATCGTCAGACCAATCTGACCTTGACCGAAGGCCGGTCATAACACCAGGCTCTTATACCATCCGTAGGTAGTTCTTCATCTCTCATAAGCCCGGCCGGAAGGAAATCTGACGCCGTTTTTTTTTTTTTGGATCTTATATGTCAATTCACCCTGAAAGGCGCGCTAACTAAGTGCACTTGAGGTCTGCTGCCATACATACATGCGTGTGCCGGGATCTATACACGGCACCATCTGGCCCTTTAGAACAGGTAAGAGGCATAGCAATCCTCTGTCTGGTCCGGCGACCCTCGAAGTATCCACGCTTCCGAGGCACTCGATCCGTATCCCGAGAGAGAAATCAATCGGAGGGCGCACTAGTGAAGCCGAACGAGAAAAGCGACTGCTACTTTGCAATGCATGGTAAGGCATCTGGACCAGTTCCAGTAATGCATTAGTTCAGTGGGTAAAGCAAGAGGAGAATTGAGAAAGCAGGCCGTTTGGTTTCTTCGGTTCCCCACGGCTCTCATTGCCCTCGTCGCCCGCCACCTTCATGAGCCCGCTTAGCTTGGTGAGGCTAGCCACGCCATCGCTCGAATCGGACGACTAGTCCATTCCGGCGTCGGTTTCCGTGGCGTCCTCGCCGCGGGACTCGTAACTGCCGTCCATGCCCCCCGCGTGCCGAGCCCGCCGAGCCGCACCCCGCGTCTGCGCCTTCCACGGCACGTCGCCAGGATCCTCAACGGTGGCGGCGGTTTTGGTCTTTTTGCCCTTCTTGCGGGTCGGCTGCTCGCTGTCCTCGGAGCCGCCGGTGTCCTTGTAGGCAGGATCCTTCTTCGCGTTCGAGGTCCGCTTGCGCTTGTTGGCCCGGTTCTTCTTCTTTTTATTATTACTGTTCTTGCATCCCTGAGACCAGCCCCTATCCTTCCTCGCCTTGGTAGGGTGCATGCCGGAGGATGGGAGCTGCGCGGTTGCAGAAGGGGGCGCGGCCAGCATGGCCTCGACCAGGTTGATATCTGCGTACTCGACCCCGGCGCGCAGTTGATCTTGGATGACCTCCTTTCTGTACTTGTTGAAGCGCTCGGCGCGGGCCTTGTGCTGCTGCCGGGCTAGTAGCACCGTCGAGAGATCTCTCTTGTTTTCGATGCCCTCGTCACCGATCTGGGGCTGCCAGACCTCTGTGCTCCGCGTAGGGTCAGTGAGGGGGGTCGTAGTCGTCATCGTCGTAGGGGCAGGCGCCGTCCCACATTTCGTATTTGATAAACTCATCATACGGGCCATCCTCCTTGGGGTCATAGAAGGGGTGGCGAGCGGCATCTAGGAATAGTTAGTTTTAAGAATCGAGTTTGGGATGAAGAGATGTAGGTAGGGAGTAGAAGGAGAGGGAGGGGAGGGGAGGGGAGGGGGCGAGAGGAGGGTGGTTGGCTTACTGAACTCATCATTTGACGGCCAGAAGCTATGAAGGACGCTATTGAAGCGTTCACGGACTTTCTTGTCGGTTGTGGCGCTGGAGATCCAGTCTTTGATCTCATTTCCAAGCTGCTTGGTTTCATGGACGCGCTCCTGCTGATTTTGGGGTTCCTCCTTCACCACCGCCCGATCACTCCACGCATAGGAAGGACTGGGTGAGGATTGAGTTTGTTTCACAACATCTTCATCCGAGTTATACTCTGACTTGGTTTTCTCGGCACTGGTATCATAAGTGAGGGGACGAATGGGGAGGTCAAGTATGTGGTCTTGGTGATTGGTTGTCTCCTTGGGAGGTAGAGTGGGGGGTGGTGTTGCTTGTTGCGTCGACTCGTAGAGCCTCGCTTGCTTCTTTGGGGTACTAGGTGCATACATCGTGCTGGTCCAGCATTACGAAGCTGTGCCAGGCGTGTTGTGAGTTTGGTATTATGAAGTCGTACCAGGTTCAGGCGTCGTGTAAATTTGTAAATTTGTAAATTTGGAGTTATTGTAGGTGGGTGGTGCTGGAAGTTGAATGATCGGACCAAGGCTTTGCCTAGTAGCTGCCTTGGTGGTGTGTGGTGTGTGGGAAGGTAAGTTGAGGCTCAACGGAGTTACGTATCAGAGGCAACTACGTTTCTGGGAGCTGAAGTGTGAAGTGTTGGCCTAATATGGATTTCTGGGCGGTGTTGAGGGGAACTATGCCGGCAAACAGGTGCGTTGGGCACCCGGATTAAATGAGGCTGGGAGACTTGAAGGAGAGGAAGTAACGATAGTACCCAGCCTACCTACCCAAGGCACCCAGCAATTGGATAGATCGCACAAGCTAACTTGGGTATCGCGCAGGAAGGTACCTTGATGCCGGGGACCTCTGCTTGTCGCTTTAGGAATGATTGGTCAACTGTGTGCGTGTCTGGCGACTCATTTGCCTTCGAGAGCCAGCCTGCAGGTATCCCGTGGTAGTCACGATGGGACTACATTAGCGACGAATGGAAGCTTTATATAGTGGCAACCGTGGGGGGGCTGCCCGTTTTCAGTATCAAGAAACTTTCACACGAAGCTCTAAGCCGCAAGCTCAACGTTATGTCTGCCGAACTCCCACGCCTAACCTCTTTCCCCTGCGCACCAAACGCCTTCCACGTGATATTCCGAAAATCTCTTAGTATATATCCTTTAGTAGTCCGTATAACCGAGTCCCTGTTGTTGTATATGGCCAATATACAGCTATGACCACCGTATGTTCGTAGCTTATGAAGTTTTAATCACATTATTCGCCCGTTATTCGATAGATTTAACGACGTCCAGGTATGTTTTTCGGAATAAACAACACACGATAGGTACTACAAGGTAGATATAATCGGTATCGCACCTATTATATCTCTGAATTGAAGTGCCAGTTATTTATTCTGCGTTCCAAGAAGGTCAAGCATCCCAGACTAAGTCTCTCGCTACTGTGACCAGGATATCCAAATAGGATTCTCGTCACTACTACCACAACGTTGGAACATGGCACCATTTGCCTGAATTATTTATACAAAACATACTTTGCTCGTTCGTAATGTCATGCGCTGCAAGAAGAACCTATTTACATATTTTAACGTTGTTAGTTTAGGTTACCGGGAAATGCTAACGCAAGAACGGGAGAGCCGCATGACCGGTACCAGAAATTACTCTGATAGACGTATGTTCTAGGAAGAAAAAAATATATGAACGTTAATCAAGTGTATTTTAACTATTTTTTATCTATTTTGTGTATTTTGTGTACTTTGTGTATTTTGTGTCTTACGCTCCGTTGCCAACTGTTAAATAACAATGCTTGCCTAGGTATCGTATTGTTTCTAAGATCATTCATTACTCATGCTCGTACACCATACACACGCGTCAACAAGAGAACTCCACTCATTCCCTTCCTCAACACCGAATAATCAAGAGTACGCGGGAGGCATCGCCGATACGCCAGCTTCAGCCTTCGGCACATCGCCGCCCGCCGCCAGACGCTCGAATATGGCCTGCCGGGCCTTCTGGAGCGCGGCCCGGGCGGCGTTCAGCGCCTCGGACCGGGTCTTGGACAGCTGCTCGGCGGCCTGACAGCGGTCCCCGGCGACGGCGATCTGGGCGACGAGGGCGTGGTCGCAGCGCAGGACCTCCTCGCGCGAGTCCTTGATCTTGTCGTGGAAGGCCATGTCGGTGAAGATGTTGTCGAAGAGGACGTCGCTGACGAGGCTGCCCTGGGCGATCCGGACGGGCGGCAGGCCCGCGACGGCGGCGGCGCCGTCCGGGGAGGCGTTCTGCGCCTGCAGGATCAGCATCTGCGCCTGCATGACGCCCATCTCGGCCGTGTGCAGCGAGCTGCGCTCCATGGCGTCCGCGCCGGCGCCGCCGACGCCGAACATGTCCAGCCGCGACGCGTCCAGCGCGTCCTCGATGTCCGCCATCGCCGCCCGGATCCGCTTCCGCGCCTCCCCGAGGATCCGCGCCACCTGCCGCTCCGCCTCGAGCCGCGCGCACGCCTCGCCGTGCGCTCGCTGGGCCGCCTCCACCGCCCGCTCCGCCGCGTCCTCCTCCGGGAACGACGGCGTCGGCCCCTGGAAGATGTCGCTGTACAGCGAGTCGAGCTCGCCCTGGGCCGTCGCTCGACGCGCGCACTCCTGCTCGACCTTTTGCTGCGCCCCGAGGGCCTCGGCCTTCATGCCGTTGAGGTTCTCCTCTAGCGTGGTGGCCTGGTGCAGCTTTTGTAGAACCTGAATGTGTGTTAGCATTGGGGCGTTCTACACCCTGTTCTACACCCTGAGTGCTATGGGGGGAAGGAGAAGAACAAGAAGAAGAAATGGAGGGGGGGGAAGAACATACGTCAAAGTATTCCTTCTCTTCTTTCTCAGCTTTGGCCGCGAATTTCTCTTGTTTGCCCGCGACTTTATAGGCCCATCGTTTCATGACGGAGTCACGATACTTTTCGTGGTCTTTCTGTTCCTTCGATTTTTCACGCTTCAACCCCTCCAGGCGTTTCGTTACGTCATCAATCTGGCTGCTGAGGTCCTGGATGTACCGTTTCTGCTGCTCAAGCGCTGAAGGAGCATTGTCTGTGTCAGAGAGGATACGAAGCAATTCCTCATTGCGAGGAGCGGCGCTCCGGAGTTGATCTGTGATTGATGCCATGATGATGCTGAGATTTACGTTATCCCCGGGTTTGTATAATAGGCGAGTTTAGTTGAGTTTAGTTGATTCGTGTGTGATACAGGTGAGTTATACTGCACCAATCTGGTCCCTCTTTTTTTTTTTGGGTTATAAGAATAGAGTAGTAGTCCTATCATATTTGCGATTCTCGCGAAGGAGGGTTTATATAGTAGGTGGAATAGGTAGGTAGTTGTAGGGGAATCATTTGCGTTTCACAGAACACCGCCACAAATATTCACGTTATGCTACTGTCGATATCTTGTCTTGGCCTACGACAATAACCGCACGGCGCAATGCCCCAGGCAGAATTGCGTCGAGTATCTGTGGTATAGCCCGTGGTGTAGCAGCCAGTGGTGCAACCTGTGGTGTGAGGTGATTCGATACTTTACGCCGCACAGGTATATTTTTGTCGACTATGGGGTTGGCTGCGCCGCCTTGTAGGATTATACACTTGAACCAACTGTATACAAACAGCAAGACCGCCTACCAGGTTAGGATTGATTGATCGTCGGTACGCTTAATTCAGAGCGGGGACTCATCGCTATGATCATCGCCAACATCTAAAGAATGATGTAATGATGGATATAGAATAGGGTCACTACCTGCAGTTTTGGGATCTAGTTTTGGAGGTCATTATGAAAGAGCTGGAATGCCTGGTGTTTTTTTTTTTGGTTTTTTTTTGTCACTCTTCTTTTCCCTCTTGGTCATTCACGTTAAACATCATGTTGAACGTATCCGGGTGGCTAATGGGCATGCATTCGGAAGAAATAATATGAATTGATGGGGCTAGTAATTATCGTTAGTGCCTGATTAGAAGCGAGACGGCCGGTCTGTCGTGTTGACTGGTTGTAAACGAAGCCGAAAGTCTGTCAGACGCCAAGAGAATTGCTCATTACCGAGTTCACTTCGAAAAACACTGGAAGTTGTCGAGGCTCTAATTATGCGAGAGGCCGCCCGTCAGCTGACGCCCCTGAAAATAAGTACGGATAGAATATATTCGGGTTAGTCTGGATATGAGGTCCTTGATGCATCTTGCTTCTCTGACTGGAGAAATTGACAACCTGCCATCGGCAACGCATGGCATGCATCTCTGGTGACACGGCACGTCGGGAGTCGGGACCACCATTCGAAGGCCACCGTTCAAAGGCCACCGTTCGAAGGCCACCGTTCGAAGGCCACCGTTCGAAGCAACGCCACACAGCCTCCAGGTCGTATTGGACTACACAACTGACCCGGCCTACACCGTTCATTTCCTCGACCCGACCCGAGAGGCTTAATTAAGGGTTCGCTGCTTTGATCTTTAGAATGACATCCTGTAAGTGTCGCTCCATCTCAGCCGTGACTCCCTTAGGGTAGTAATGAGAAGGCGAGTGCTGTCGAGGTAAAAAGAGGGTCGGGATAATCCCCTAAAATTGCACCTCTGGTTAGGAACGGGTTTGGTGATGGGCATATGCTACCCTCTCGCAGATGCTGTCCCGCCCCAGTATCTCTACCATCTGCGAGATGGCAAACGGGGAGGCAAGGCAGGGGAAATCTCACTTATATTGAATTTATGATCGGAAAGCCGGTTTTTTGCACCCTCGTGCTCCTTGGCCTGTTTGTCTGCCCAGTCCAACCGCTGCTGATCAGGCGGTTGAACCGACCCGGTGAAAGATTGATTCGGGGTGAAAGCCGGCCCTGGCACACGGGGGGGCAAATTGCTGAGACGAGTTTGCCGTGGGTTGCTGCATTATGTGATCGAGGCTCTTTTAGGTCCTGGATGGAGAACGAAGCTTTGTACACGGGATGTCGGTGCTGAGTGTTGAGTCGCAGCTATACCTAGTCGATAGCTACTTAGTCTCTCTGGTATGAGTAGGTAGGTAGTCGGTGGTCTCCTTGATGGTGATATGGTGGATCGACCGATCACCAATACTTTATTACCGAGCACTTACCTTAGGTAGGTAGTTACTGTGTACACGTAGTTGAACTGGGAGCAATTTGGCTGGATAGATAACTGCCTAGTAACTAGCAGCTTGACGTGTGTGAGTGGCTATGATTAAGTTGTTACTTATCACTTGGGTTAGCTAGTAGAAGGTACCTAGGTACGTAGGGAGGTCAGGGAGGTAAGGGAGGGAAAACAATTATAAAACTACAGGTTCCAAGTTCATTCCCCTTGTTTTTGCCTTTCGTTCCTTCCAAAATATATAAGGTGTAGGTAATAGGTACCCACTGCCTGCCTACCTAAAGTGTAGTTACATAAGTACGTAGGTAGGCAGACAAAGATCTTGGAGTTAGGCGCCTACCTTAGGTACTCAACTACACTTGTTTTCTGTCATTGAGGGGTGGTGATCCACTGTTAGTAGGGCCGTCTCCTGATTGGACTTAGTGTATGGGAGAGCCAGAGCCACTGAGCCGCAGACCCCACCAAGTCAAGCCCAGCGCGGTTGATTACCTACTAGGTAAGTAGTTATCTCGATCAACCTTGAGTTGAACTCTCTTAACGCGATACTCGGTGCAACACTACCCGCCGCTGTGGCCAATTTTCTTTGATTTTTTTTTTATTCCTTATTCTTCCTTAGGCGCGTTTCTTTGTCATACATACGCGTTGTAGAGCATTATAGAAACATTGCATAGCCCAGCTCATAACCTGGCTCACAACTCAGCCCCCGCTGCCCTCCCATCCCTTTGCCCTCAGCTGCTTCGCGAATATATATTACATGGCGGGTAAAAGGACCGACGTCCCAGATGCTTGGGACGATGACGATTGGGAAATGAAAGCGGACCAGACGGTCCCGGCGGACCAAGAGCCAGGCCCGGAGCCACAGCCGTCCATGACAAAGGCACAGCGTCTAGCGCTGCATGCAGAGTCTAACAAGAAGCTCTGGGAATCGGCGTGAGTACTGTCATCGTCGGGACGCTGGCTGCATGGCCGCGGTCAAGTTCGGCTAACAGAAGACCCCTCTCTATACAGTGAAGCGCCGCCGGAGCCCTTCCATTTCCTCACGACGCGCTCCGAGCCACCCCTCACCACCGAATTCAAGCCCGCCGTCAAGGTCCTCAGCCGCAAGCCCGCCCCACAGATCATCACGAGACGGGACCCCCTCACCGGCGCCATCTCGCAGCTCAAAGTGGAGGACGAGGACTCCGACAGCGAGAAGAACAAGGTCCAGCTGAGCCCCGAGCAGATCCGCGCGAAGCAGCAGCGCGAGCGCGAGGAGAAGCAGCGCCGGTACGAAGAGGTCCGGGCCAAGATCTTCGGCACGGCACCCGCCGCCGCCGCCGCCGCCGCGTCGGGCTCGGGGAACGGATCGAATCCCTCGTCGGGGCAGACCACGCCGGGAAATGCCACGCCGCCGAGGTCGCATGGCGACGGCCGCAATTCGAGGGTCCGTGGTAATAGAGGGCGTGGCGGCGGACATCGACGGAATGATAGTCGAGGTGAGAACGGCGGCAACGGCCAACGACCAGTGGGCCAGCCTGGGCCTAGCTCGCGGGAGCTGTTCGATCCCAATTACCCGCCACAGCCTGGTTTCTCGCAGGAGAGGAGGGGCGGGGGCGCACCCGTCTCCAGCCGATCTACCTCACGGGACGATGATCAAATCATTCGGCTGCCTAGGGGTCCTGACGGAAACAGTAGGGGTTTCGCTAGACGCGGTGCCAAAGCTAGTTGAACTTCTTTATTTGAGGTTTATCTAGTGGCAATGAGAGTTACCAGCCACCGCCGATCTTGCTAGCAAGCTGGATGACCCGCTCGGTGTCATTCGTTTTGCTCTTACCCACGTCACTAATGACCTCGCGGTAACTGGTTGAAACTAACCTATCTATGTCTATGCCGGTTATGCTACTCCAATGCGCCAGTTTATCCCGAATATATGTTGGGGAAATATCGCCAATCAGATCATCCTTATACCCTCCAGTTCTCTCTGTATCCTTGCCCCTACTCAGCTCGTTCTCGTCAGCTGAGAAATAGGCTTCATCCATCTCAGCAAGCCATTGCCTCTGACCATCTGGGCCCTGCTGAAAATCGGCGCCTCTGCGTTCAATAACTATTGGATCATCAACTTTGACTTGGCCTCCACCGTTGGTACACCCACCAGGACAAGCCATAACCTCGACATAGTTGTATTCTACGCCAGCTGGCTTGCCGGTGGCTTTCTTGGTTGCCCCCACTGCCCTTGTGCCGGGCATCCGGGAGGGTCGCGCCGGTTTTAGTTTCCGCACCAAATTCTGAATATTTCGGAACCCATAATACCGCGCAGCCTTGAAGATGGTATCGCCGGATTCCGATATTACCGAAAAATCGGCAACATCTGCATTCCTGCCACGAGTTGTCTCAATCCGCGACCCGGGATGCCGAGACGCAACGTATTGTAACGTGTAATATAGATTGCCCCCTGATGTCCCGGCGGTGGGAACTTGGCGGTCTCTTTGGCGCGATGGGAAGATGAACTCCCGTATAGTTGGATCAGGAAAGGGGATTCGTGATGAGTGCGGGATTGATTCTTTGGGTAGACTAAAGAAATCGATACCTCTTGACTCCATTAACATCAGAATCTCCTTGCTTGTGATAACGCAGTCGACGTCGCGCACCCCCCTGCCAGGCTGTCCATTCCCGTTCCAGACCGAGTCCGTCAACTCTTCGCGACTGGCCTCTAATTTCTTATCGAAGCATGGCATCACGGCAAGGTGCCATATCCGATCTGGGGATATGCCTAGCGTGCGACTTAAGGTCGTCTTGAGGAGCGTGCCCATCAATGCCTGAGGAGACTTAATTTTCGAGATATGGGGCAACACATACGGGTGTGTCTTCTCGGCGTAGCACACCCAGCCAGGGCAACTGGACGTTAATATGGGTTTCGCAACCTTGGTGTGATCGGCGGTGGCCTCCTCCGCGCCCAGGACTAGACAGGCCTCCCGAGCCGCATTCGTGTCCACCACCCACGTGAATGCATTGTTCCACCTCCCGCCGGCCCTCAGCCCATCGTGGCCCGCTAGCGCCTGCGTGATCATGTCCCCGGCATCTCGCTCGCCCACGCCCCTCCCCGCGACGGCGGCGAGGCTGGCGCGCGTCTGGGGCGATACGCTCGCCACGAAGAGCTTACTGTCGGGATTCTCCAACCCTTCAACCCTGACCGCGCCGCCGTCTCGCGTTATCCGCAGCCCGGGGGCCTGGTCCAGGACGCTCAGGAGCTCGCTGTGGCTCTGCAGGCTGACGAGCACGGCCTCGGCCGACGTCACGCAGCCCGAGCAGGCCAGGCAGTCCGTCAGGGATATCTGGGCCGGCGCGCCCGCTGTGGCGGCCGTCGCCGTCGTGCCATCGATGACCACCTCGTACGCGAGATCGCTCGGCGGTGGCTCGGGGGCGGCGGGCAGGGTCTCGACGGGCTTGATGCACGCGACGCCCGGCGAGATGAAGTCGTTGAGGTCGTCGGCGGAGAGGATCGCGGACATGGTCGTATGTAAGTGTGTGTGTGTGTGTGTGTGTGCTCACACACACGCTAAGGGCGGGATTTTTTTCGTGTGCGAATCGGGTCGGTAGAAAATGTGGTATCGTTCCGGTGGCGGCTTCTTTATTTTTTTTTTTTAAATCAAAATCGCAAAGTGGCGAAAATGCTCACGCTCAGCGGAGTACGTTGCCGTTCAACGGAAAGAAAGAAAGTCAGCTCGCTGTATGGGTGTGCACCTTCCAAAAAGAAGACTTGTTGTAGTCTTGATGGTATTTTGGTGTGAAACCGGATTTATCCCTCCCTTCCGAAGTAAACTTATCGGCCCGCTGAATATTTACTCATTGTTGAGAAGGCTGAAGAGGGGTTTGAGATGCGGTTTGGTCGCGTGGGAATTTTGCTTTGAAATGCGAATGCTTTGGGTATGCGAGATCGGCTCTTCGCTCTTCGGGGAGTCTAGAGCTGAACTCCCCTCCCGTTTAGTGGAGTCTTGGGTGGGGCGCTTTAAGAGGCTTAGAATTCGCACAGTGGGGTAATGCGATCCTCTTACTGAGTTTGCCTGGAATAATCTATCAGAACTGTATAGAGTCTTTTGAGCGATATATATACACCGTGTTCGTCTCAGCCAATCATGTATGACACATTATAATGACTACTATGACGTCGTGGCAGGTACTCTCTACGTTCGGCCCAGCAAACGGCCTCTTGAGCCGTCCTCAAATACCTACAGTACTAATTGCATTTATTTTGATCATATTTGATGCTTGCCAATATGGATGTAAGTGATTATATCGTGACCCATCGGATGACATATGACAGATGACTAAACAACACAAACCTGCGCGCAAAGGCGATATCAGCCTACAGTTTCGCCTCAGGCGCATGGCACGCGCTCCAAGCCGCGCCGCTGATCCGTGAGTTTCGCGCCGCATCACCATACTACCTGACCTTCTTCTACCTGGCCTAGAACGTTCCTTCGGCCCGGAGCTGAACACGTACACAACGTCCTGCATCGTGTTCTTCTCCTTTATTTTGTGTCCCTTCGCCTGTCCCCGGTCCGCTGTAAGGCAATCCGACTAACACAGGGAAAAGTCGGGCCACAAGCCATCACCGGCCTCCTGGCACCGCCGCTGCCGAGCGAATACTCGCGAGCAGCACCATCGGGCGAAGTGGAGCAGTACCTGGCGCGGAGCTTGGGGTTCGCGCTGCTGGTTCTCGGCCTCGTCACCATCGTGTTGACGGGGAGCGTGCCCGTTGGTTCCGTCCTAGACTGTACGTATTTACACCCTCTGCCTCCCCTACCCCCTTCCTTTCCATTTATTTATTTTTATTTATACCCTTTTCTTCTTCTTTTTCCCAACACAAAATAAAAACCACCCACACTAACCCCTCTCCCTCCCCCCCAAAAAAACAGCCAACCGAGACGCCCCATCCCCCTACGCGGCCCCCGTCATCCTCCTGACGACGCTGTACCATGCCGCCGACGCCTTCCGCGGCTGGGCATGGTACGCGGCGACCGGCCGGGCCGGGTACTTCCTCGGGTTCGCGGGCGCCGCCGCCCTCGCGGCCTTCGGGACCTGGTGTCTCTTATTCGGCGGCGAGAGGGCTCGTATCAGCCGGCGCACGGGGGCCGACAAGCGGACGAGCGGCTTCCCCCTTCCGGAACGCGGAGGCGGATCGTCGCAAGGCAAGGTAGTCAGTCAGGTACCTAGTGCGGCACGCAGGCGTGTCTTTGGTCACGTGCGACGTGATAGAAAAGGAAGGCAGATGTTTTCGGAGGGTTCACGGGCAAATAGAAACCTGCGATAATCGTGTATGCAATACAATTGCGGGTACAGGTATCCTTCGAAAAAGCGAGGAAACTTGGTAAAAATATGATGGGGGTTATGATTTAATGACGTCTCGACTAAGGTCATCAAACCTAATCCACCACGACGAGCACGCAATGCTACGCGGTACTTGGTTTAAAAAGAAAGCAGATCTGTAATCTTCAAATGTCCCCCGACATATTCAAACCCCTAATACTAACTTCTCCTGACGAATGTTATGTCGAAATATTTACCAGGGCAGAGAAAGAAATAATGAAATGGATGCAGTGAAAATAGAATACGATTAACTTAATTCCCAATCCGAAGGAAAATTCTAGGTGATAGTACGATAGCCAGATCCGCGTCCATGCTCATGTATCTTGGTAACCAAGTACGGAATATCCCTGAAACAAATCAGGAGACATTTGTATTATGCCTGGATTTGTGATGCGGCAAGAACACCAAGGATCCAGCCGTGCATTTGAACTTCCGTCAAGACCAAAGTATCCTCCATGTCGACGATTAGAAAGAAGCCTTAGGGGCTGCGATGTCTAATCGTATCGCTCCCAGGCTACCGCCCCGGATATCCCGAGACTGTCATTACCCTCTCTGCCATAACATGTCTCAGTCGCGGTCGCTGGTGACTCGCTCGCATTTAAATGTCTATGCCGACCCCCTAGCAGCAGCAATCCGTGCAGCAGTCGCAGCATTCCTCGCAGACGAAGCAACAGCACAGAGTGGCGATACAAGCCTTGAAACATCCATCACCACCACCGGAAGACTGCTGGGGAGGAGGCTGCTGTTGGTACTGCATGGGTGGGGGGGAGCCGTAGTATTGGCCTTGGGGAGGCGGACCGCCATATGCCTTTAGACACGACGTGTTAGCTAAGATGCATTTTCGTGTCGTTGGTTCGAGCACTAGGGCATGTAAATCAAGCAGTGATTATCTGCACCATCATGCTTGCGGCAACAGAGAAGGCATGATTGGGACGTATAGGATAGACAGCGATGCAGGAGTGAGTATGTTTGGGGTTGAGGCTAGTGATAATCACGACAACGACAACGACGGCGGCGGCGGCGGCGACGACGACGACGTCGGCGACGATGTCGGCGATGATGGAAATATAAAGTGGCGCCCACTACTGTACTACATATAGTCTTGGCAACTAGTAGCGAACGTTGAGCTGACACGCGGGCTGGGGCGCCGGCTTGGCCAGCCAGTAGCCCTGGTTGCGGGGAGCGCCGATGAGGGACGTGTAGCCGCTCTTGGCAGAGGGATTTAACAGGCCTTTGCGACCAACCGCAAAGCACGGAGGGCAACTTAGCCAGCTAGCGACATACCTGGGGAGGCTGTTGAGGATAGCCCTGGGGCGGACCTTGGTTGTAGTAGTCGTGGCTCGACATTGCGATCGGTTGCGTCGATGGTTAGGCGACTGTGTGATGAGTGTGAATACGACGTACAGCTGGGACAAGTCAGGCTTTTGCGGTCGAGACGGATCTACTGTCGGCAGCTCCAGATTGTCGCGGATCGGGGACACAGAAACAAGGAAAGCAAACTGACCCGTATGTAATAATTGGGAGAGAGTGTGTCTCGGTCGGATCTGTGGTCTGAAGTCGGATAGCCTGCTGCAGACAGGGAAGAGAGGGAAAAGCACTTGGTGTCGACGAAGAGTAGAAAAGAGGAAAAGGGTGTACAAGTTGGGCTGGGGATGGGGAGGAACTTGAAGCACAGGCACAGGCGGCAGGACCGTGGCGGTGGGTGATGCCTCAATAAAACGAAATGCACTACATACAGAGACATGCCTGGGCAGGCCTTGGATCGTGCCTGCAGTGCCCACAATCTCTTAGCTACCTGGTGCTAAGGCAAGTAGGTACCTCTCCAAGGTACCTCGGCAGGTACAGGTAGGTTAGCTGTATACACGAGTGGTACATGTAGGTTCGTGAGGTTATTCGTACCGCATCTGGTCATGATATCCGGATGTGATTTGCCGTTTGTCTGTATGAGGTACCTTCCTGGCGGACAGCATAGCAAGGTTGTTAGAGAGGTACTACGGCCGACTACCTCCTACCTACCTACCTAGCTAAGGCATGTACGAAGCACGTATGTCAGTTTGCCGTTGTCCCGGGGCTATTAATAACAACAAAGTTTACCTAAAGTCTGTACGTCGAATATATACACTACGCCTTACACTATGTTAAATAAATATCTATCTGTTCTGTATGGTTCTTTTATGTAGCTAACACCTGTGACATATTCCGAGTTTCTCGTGATAACCAAGCATTTACTGGTAACTCGTTATAGGCGTGCATATCTTGTTCATCCGCCATCAGGGTATTACACTAGGTACCAATTACCTAGGTAGGTTAGATTGGCTGTGTCAGGAGATTTATACCTTTCTCTTTTGTGGTCTCTCTGTAGTATCATATTGAATTCCAGGATACCGGAATACCGAGCATTTCTGACCCCCATACATACATCCGTATTTCTGGAACAAGACATGACATGTGTACAACAGTACAGGTTGAGGGTAATAATATCTCACTCGGCCTCTCATGTACATTTGTAGTACCCTCATAGCGGTGACGACGCGTTCTTCGGCGTCCGTATGGTGCCCAGCATCATTCACTAGTTCCACCCAAAGCGAATTGTGGGTGCTCCTCGATGCCGCTTTGCCGGTCTTGCAGGGCTGCGGCCATAGCAATTAACACCAATATCAGCCAGATAGCTTAGATGAATCCACCACGGTGGGCACTCGACATGCCGACCAACCATCCAAACCATAAGCGCCAGTCCACATCCGGTCTAGATCGTCCTAAGCCTCTGGAGCGTGCCATGTCCACTCGATAGTTATCTCGTACTACTTGTATGATGTAGTGTAGTATGTAGTGTAGTAGGGTTATATTAGGCACTGCATTGCGAGATTGTCATACCTACTTAGTAGTGTACGAGGTAGGGATATGAGGAGTAGGTTAGAGCACACGCAGTGACCCAGGAGACTACTCCGGGAGAAAGTACGAACCCAACACCAATTGACCTGGTCACTTGAACGTGTAATTGAACTACCTACTACATATGTCACTAGTGTACATATGTTACTACGTATGTAACTACGTACAATATGTAGTAGGGGTCCGTTAGAGAAGTGCGCAATACAAGTCATGGAACGCTCTTCACAACCCCTCCTCTACCAAACTATATTGGTTGCTGACCAGGTTATAGTTCTATGTAATGCACCTAAATAGACCCTGAAATCCTGCATAGTTTACCACTCACTCATTCGCTCACCCACCCAGCTCAAACACCACCAACCCTGGAACAGGTCAAGGCTAGTGCCCCTGAAGCCTCGACCGAGGTAACCTCAATATCCCAAGAGGCCTCACTGATACTACCTACTTGTACATAAGTACCTACCTACCTAGATGTCCAAGCACATCACCCCCCAACCTGCTCAGCCACAAGCTCTCGCATTAGAATTACGACTGATAGCCGCCACGTAGTATTCAACTCCCGTAGCTTACCGCCCGCATCGAACGAGACGCTCATCCGTCAATCGCAAATGAATGGGAATCATGAGGCTGTCGGCCGACGACACGTAATCGGGTCGGCGCGATTTTTCATTATTACAGACGATTGGGTATTGATCAAGAACGTATACATATAATTTAAGGGTGGCTGAAAGACAATGCGACGCGTAGTACGTACCTGGTATCTACTGAATTACCGGCGCCAAGTGATATAAATTTTAGCAATGATAGGGCTGAATGTCGAGTCGTGCCAAGAATCCCAAGTCTGGGGTCGCAGATTACATATCTCCGAAGTCAGCTCAACTACCTAAAAAACCATCCCTATCGGCTTCAAGATTGGCCCATCAGAACCGTGTATTGTGTACCGTGTATATCACCATAGCAGCTTTACGGGGCTGGGCTAATGATCGTAAACATTGGGCCAAAAATTCAATAGTCACTAACTACCTTTTTTCTTATCACCTCTATCTACGCCTACGCCACCATATCATCCAGTTCTCGCTAGGCTGCCAAACGGGGGCTAATTCGTCGTTGCGTCTCATCGTTGTGCTTACTGGTCACGTTGCACGTAGTTGGCCGGGAAGAGACCCATCTGTCCATTGTAGTGGCCATACCACCAATCCTCGTCGGGGAACTCGAGATGGGTAATCGTAGCATTCTCGGGAAAGCTCAGCTCTGAAGTCATATCGTTAGCAGGCATACGTATCACACTCTAGATTGTTAAACCCACCATTGTCTTCGGCTGCTTCATAGTCGAACTGAGCAGTGGCGGTAAATCCTACGTCCTCAGCGACATGCGCTGGTTCGGCGACCGGAGCAGGTCGTGCTGAAACGGCTGCTGCTGGCGCCGGCGGCGAGGGCGGCGCGGCGGCATGGGCCTCCTCCGCGGCTTCACCCTCAACAAGCTCAACGTAGTTGCTAGGGAAAAGGCCAGTTTCACCCTGTGCGTTTGTGCCCATCCACCAGTCCTCATCGACCATGTCAATGTTGGTCACATACTCGCCTTCGCGTAGCTCCAGCTCATTATCCTCAGCCTTTTCGTAGTCATATTGCACAAGAGCTCGATGGCCTCCGCTTATGCCAGCCGGAGCTTGAATTGACGGCTCATCTCTGAATTGCTCTTCCGCCACAGCAATAGCGGCTGCTCGGGGGTCGTGCGACTCGTTCTCGTAGGGAATCTCCCTTTCGCTCGGTACTTCCTGTTCAAGAGACCGTACGGGGAGCGATTGCTTCGGTTCCTCCACAGGCTCAATCTCGGGTTCGGGCCCTCGAGGAACGGGTACGGCGATACGCACCGGAGAAGGCGACCGTTCGGGCTCCGGTTCCTCTTCCTCGGGAGCCGGGGTTGGTCGAGGCGGCATACCCGGCAAGGCAAATCCACCGGAAGCGACAGGTGGCGGCGACGCTTGCTCATCATGTACGGTGATATCACGAGGCCGTGCTACTGAGGGAACAGGTGGTGGTGCCTCGTTGAACTGGTCTCTGATAGCACTAACTCCCACTGATGGAGTCTCAGTCACGTCGTTGCTACTGACGGTATCTTCTGACTTTTGTCCTGGGATTCCGCGCCCGTATGCTGCAGTTTCAACAGGTTTCCACGATTTGCCGCTATATCCGCTCTGCCATCCGCTTCCACTCTGCTGAGCTGTAATTTGAGGGGTAATGGGAGGTGATGCGGCGACTGGGACCACACCACCCTGTTGCGCCTTCTTTTCGGCCCATATCTGAGCCGGCGTCTTTCCGCCTTGGTCAGCAAAAGTTCGACTGGCCGTTCCGACAGGTGCAGCAGCGGCGGGCGACGGGCCACCAAAGCCCAACGCTCCGGGTAAGGGGGCCTTGGTTCCCATAAAAGAGGAAGCGCCTGAAAACTTCTTCGCTACTTTGGGCTTAGGCAATTCGGTAAGGCGCGCTGGTCGGCTGAACGCTGCAGTGCGTTCGGCCAGCGATTTTGGTTGATAATCATCATCAGCCTCAGCCTCGGCTGGTTTTTGGGCTCTGGACCGAATCGCTGCGATATCAACTTTCCCTACAGGCTCGTAAGCACCCTTCACCGGAGCGGGCCTATCATCCTTTTTCTCCTTGGCGGCGGCCCGAATCGCGGCAATGTCAACCTTTCCGACGGGTTTGTAGCTTCCTCCAATGACGTCGCTCGGCCTGTCGTCTGCCGCAGCTGAGCCGTTGAACCTTGTTGGCGCCTGCTTTTGGCTTCGCAATTCGTCCATGTTAACCTTAGTGGGCTTGTATGCCGACTGAACCTTCTGGATTTCGCTCCTGGAAACCGGGGGTGCATCCTCGCCCCAGCCATCGTCGCCCCCCTTCTGTCTCAAACTAGCATTGCGTGCAGCGATGATGGGATTGAATGAGATGGTAGCCCCCGAGGAGGCGGCAAAGACGGGTTTTGACTTCACGGCCGGCGCTGGACCCTTTGGCTTGACAGGTGCGCTACCTCCAGCGGTATAGTTTGCGCCAGACGCATCAGCGACCTTTTTGAGGATGTTGGTAGGTTCGAGGTGGGCCTCGGTGCGTGCGGTGATCTGGACATGGTAGCCCTAGCATGGTGTTAGCTCGGCCCCAAAGCTGGGCCACGGGGTGAGAGTTGGCGCACATGTAAAACTTTGGACACCGCATTCAGGTGATTTATGAAGTAACCTCTCGTCCTCTCGGGGACGCCTTCGCCGCACTAGAGAGAGAAAGGCATAGCTGTCAGTGCGCCGTCCGTACGCTGGCTGAGCGAGTGGGGTGGAGGGGTATAGAACAAAGTATGGAAGTGCAAGTGACTTACCCATGCAATCAGAGCATATTTGGGCAGGCCGGTATTGGGGTCTTTGACCTTGACAAAGGCGAATTGGATTCTTCCCTCGTTAAAATCCTCGATCAAGTCATCCAACTCGCCATCGCCAGTTGACTGGACCTTGAGGACGCTCTCCTTGCTGCCGCCATCCTGGAAAGCATTGGCGAGGGGAGCTTGAACGGAGAGCAGAACCCATTGAGCGTAAGTGGAAGAGCTACCGGCTGGTGGCGCCGGGGCGTTGACTACGCCCTGGTAGCTGCTCTTGATAGAGGGCCCATTGATGGACAGGTTTAGCGAAGCCATCTCGGGCGGGGGTGTCTGAGGGGGGGTCGGAGCAGTCGGAAGTGGTTGTTCACGGTGTTTGGGCAGGACTGCGTCGAACAAAAAAAGGGGAAAGGGTTGGAGGAGAAGGAGGAGGCTGTTAGCGTGAGCTAATCAAAATAGACCTCCGGATCGATTGACGGAGAAGAAAATGGAGTCGGACGGAGGGCAGGGTAGTAGTTGTCCAGGGTGGGGTGATGTCACAGCTGCCCCCGGTGACAGCTCAGAGGGAGGTACTCGGGAGCGGGTACCGAATGCGAGAACTCAACGGGCCGGAGGAGGTTGTGGAAGGGGAGAGAGAGAAGAAGGGCGGAGGAGAGGCGGGGAGGAGGGGAAGAGGAGGGAGAGGGGGAAAAGGGCAAAGTAAAAAAAGGGAGCTATATTCCCTTTCTTAAACCTGGTGGAATATGAATGCCTGCGACGAGGTATCTTCCTGGCATGTACTTCGACACGTAAAGGAGGATAACAGATTTACAAGTGTGAGTTTTTTTGTCGTGGCCGGCCAAGTCTTGTTATCCAAGTGTGTGCCTAAACTCTCGACTAACCCAGGTGCCATTACTGGACTAAGCATCTATTACTGCGTCGTACCTAATTGCCTTACGAAAGACGCAGGAGAACTCGCTTGAGTGCTCCATTCCAGTACTGTAGCTTGCACTGAACTCAATTCTTGTACAGTAATGCTTATCGGCCCAGTGTGGCGCCTTCTCTGTTGTTCTCGCCCAGCGCCCCTCTCTGTGCGTTAGTACCTGCCTAGGTGTGTAGGCGGGCCAGAGTGGGCCCTGGTCACTGGAAGAAAGGTGTTGGCCGCCACTAGTCCAGTAACAGACTAGAGAAAATGCGCCCAAGTGCGTCACTCCGCTCCCTGCTAGCCCGCCAGCCTGCCACGCGCTGAACCCACCTGCAAAGGATAGCCAGCATAGACCTACACAGGGAACAAGTCGAACCAGAGTAGGGCCAGTGTAGGTTCTGCTTGCACAAACAACACCAAGCAAAGCAAGTCACGGTCACACCCCGAATAACTACCTACTACGTACCTACCGGCAGGCCAGACCAGACAGGACAGTGCGCGCGCGACGAAGAGAAGACAGCCCTCCAATCAAACCAAACCACACTTCAGCTGTCAGTGCATCTCGCATTGCCTATCCAGTGATTATTTATCTATCCAGCCACTATCTCTACCACATCGTCTCCGCCGAAGGGGGCCAGTCAGTCGCCAGCAGCACTTGCAGCACCTCTCTCATTCATCTATCTCCTTCTCCAGATTTGCTCGTGACGACACCGCAGCAACACTGCAACAACACCGCAACAACACGTTATCCAGCTCCATCGGATCCCTGCCTGCTCCGCTGTTTCTCCCGTACGGAACCACGCGCATACTCCCATCCGTACGCGCATCCGTACGCGCATCCGTACACGATGGTGTTGCTGTCAGACTCCTCGTCGGCAATCAGCTCGCTGTCTTCTGACGAGTCCGAGGAGGTTGAGAACGACTACGAGGATTCTACTATCGTTGACGAGCCCCCTCTACCCCCTTCGAAACGACAGAAACTGGGGGATGGGTCGCGGGCATCCTCCTCCCTCCATATAGATCCGGAGCCCGAGCCGGAACCAGACCAAGAACACGGCCTTGATGATGGCGACATCTCTTCCGACACATCGGGCGACGTACCCAATTCCCCCATCAATTCCAAACTAGACGAAGATGAATTACAGGAGCAAGTCACTGTCTGTGCGTGGGATGGCTGTCGCGCCGGCGATCTAAGCAATATGGACAGGCTGGTTGAGCATATACACAACGACCATATCGAGAGTCGCCAGAAAAAATACACGTGTGAGTGGAATGGCTGCTCTCGGAAGAGCTTGCCGCATGCCAGTGGTTATGCTTTGAAAGCACATATGCGAAGCCATACGCGCGAGAAGCCTTTTTACTGTTATCTACCTGGTAAGTCCCTTCCCACAAGTTTGCTGTCCTACGAAGACTTCATGCTCACTGCTTCCTATCAGAGTGCGACCGCGCGTTTACAAGATCTGATGCACTGGCGAAACACATGCGAACTGTCCATGAGACAGAAGCCCTTCGGCCCTCTGATCCGGTGCCTAAGTCAATGCAGCACAATGGGAGCGAGAAGAAGGGCAACAAACTCAAGATTATACTCAAGACACCGCAGTCACATTCGGCCGGCCAAGACGATTCAACCGGCGATGGGGAGGGTGGTGACGATTTCTCCCCCGAATCCTTCACCCAATTAACAGAGCAACAAGGCTTTACAACCACTGAACTCGCGATGGACAAGGACTCATTATGGAAATTATGCGTAGCAAACATCAAATGGGCCACAAGGGAAGGGGAAGAACTACGAGAAGAATGCAAGCAACTCGAAGAGATCCACAGGCAGGAGTGGCTCGAGAAAGAGTCCCTCGTTGACCAGGCCACTCGCATCGAGAAAGACTGGTGGCAACGGCGGAGGGCGGTGCTCGCTGCTGAAGCGGAGAGTCGGGCCCTTAACGATGCGACCATGGAGGACGATAGTAATGATGCCATGGACTCCATACAGGGCGATCGGGCTCCTCGCACTAGCCAGCCCGTATAGAGCGCGCGTGTATTCAGGAGTGGGGATGGCCGGGATCGGTGCACTGCGCCAACCTACACCCTCTGCTTCAAAGCCAGCGATCGCCCGGAAGAGGGATGAAGATGTGAGCAATGGCATATAGTGGCAGGAAGCTTACGGCATGGAGGAGTATTGTATGAATGTAATGATATAAAGGGGTTTGTGGCCTAAACGGGTCTAGCTCTGCTAGACAGGTCACAACAAAAATTCTTTCTAGGTACTAACTAGGTAGTTCCTATAATTACGGGAGCAACTCGTGCTCACATGCACGCGGACGATAGCAGACTTGGTCATCCAAGGCTCCTAGTCTGAATTTGACCATATTTCGGTTGATTGTACTATACTAATGCTAAATTTGGAGTTTCCAGTGAGATGTAAGGATTGCGTTCGCACAACGTATCATGTTCTAAGTAACTGTAAGACTCGGTCTTCCATCATTAAATAAATCGGCTATTTGATACTCAGGGTAACTACTCACGGCTGCTAAATCATTTTCCCATCACATAGCCTCACCTTTCTAAT
Source organism: Rosellinia necatrix (assembly GCA_021209875.1). Classification (NCBI taxonomy): domain Eukaryota; kingdom Fungi; phylum Ascomycota; class Sordariomycetes; order Xylariales; family Xylariaceae; genus Rosellinia; species Rosellinia necatrix. The sequence goes on along the minus strand of JAGYVD010000001.1, from coordinate 3,862,487 downwards.
TATTGGGTTAATTGGCAGAATAATTTCTCTGATTGTAGCGCAAAAAGGAGGTGTTGTTGGGAGCAGTAACCGGTTCCTGTTCCACTTGGTTCCTTTTGTTACAGAGCCCGCCGAAGGGTTCAGAACTTCAACACTGGGTTACATGCAGTAGGTACTTTATGGTAGTAGTAGTAGTAGTAGTAGTAGTATTAACGTCTAATCTAGGTGTCTGTAGGTACTTTATGGTATTCATGCTTTAGATAAGACCAGCCCTGTTTGTACACTATGCTTGGTCACCACAAGCGTTTGTGTGGCATTTTAATGGGACATAGCTAGGTCTTCCCCTGAAGGATAGGTCAAAACTGCATGTATTGAATGAACTAAAATAAGCCCCTGTGATGTTTAACCCAGTTACAAGAGTTAAGTAGATTACATAAGAATACATTGGTTGGAAGGGAGATCAATCTTTACATTCCTCGTTAGTGGATTGCTTATATAAATCACCAAGGTAGTTAGAGATATGTAAGACATGTAAGACAGGAATCGCGAACTAAACCAACCTACCTACCTACTTACGTAGGCTAACTACCTAGGTAGGTACTTGCCTTGATCTGCAGTAGGTAGCTTCTATGAATATAAGTAGAGTTGATGACTAGGTACTTACCTACCCAAGTACGTAGCAGATTACCTAGGTAATTACACCAGCTTGGGTTAAGTACCTTAGGTAGTTTTGTACCTTTAGTCTCACGTGAGGCACATGTATGCGAGAGCAAATGACGCAACGACCACCTATTCTTCCCTCAGCGCTGATTGATAAGATCTGCGGGTCTAGAGAAAGAAGACGCAGGGTACCTCTGTAATCAAGTGCCCCTCCATTGGACCAAAGCACCCCTCGTTGTCGCATCACCTGTATCGGAGAAGCAAATAGAAATAAAGCCTACCTACCACCCAAACCGTGCCGACCTACCTAGCCTTAAAAAGTATTTTGTCAAACCGACCATTACCTACCTAATCTGCTCTTCCACCTGGGTAGGTACCTTGAACGTATCACCAGTTACTTCCCCAATTCATTCGGCCCGTCGTCACCTTTGAAATACCTGTCATCACGGGTGACCGGCAGAACCGCAACATCGCAACACCGCAACACCGCAACACTACAACACTACCGCAACACTACAACACTACAACAACACTACAACACCACGACCGGCCGAGACGCCACATCCACGATGTCGACGATAAAAGAGATCACGAGCGAGGACGAGTGGCGATCGCACGTCGCGGCGCTGCCCTCCTCCACCCTCCTCGTTATCTCCTTCCACGCGCCCTGGGCCGCACCGTGCGCGCAGATGGCCACCGTCCTGAAGACCCTGGCGGCCGAGTACCCCGCCAACGGCGAGACGAGCTGGGTGGCGATCAACGCCGAGGACCTGAGCAACATCTCGGAGACATACGACGTCACGGCCGTGCCGTACCTCGTGCTCCAGCGCAACGACCAGGTCCTCGAGACCGTGAGCGGCAGCAGCGCCGTGAAGGTGCGGACAGCGATCGAGAAGCAGGTGAAGAACACAAACGGTGTGTTGTCGTCGTCGGCCGCTGCTGCTGCCGCTGCCGCTGCCGCCAAGGCCGCTCCCGAGAAGCCGGCCGAGGTCGAGACCGAGGTCGACCCCGCGAAGGCGAAGGAGGAACTCTTCAAGCGCCTGGGCAGCCTCGTCAAGGCCGCCCCAATCATGCTGTTCATAAAGGGCACGCCCGGCGAGCCCCAGTGCGGGTTCTCGCGGCAGCTGGTGGGTATCTTGCGCGAGCGCAGCGTTAAGTACGGCTTCTTCAACATCCTGGCCGACGATGAGGTGCGGCAGGGTCTCAAGGAGTTCGCGGACTGGCCCACATACCCACAGCTCTGGATGGACGGCGAACTAGTTGGTGGGCTGGATATCGTATGTTTTACCCAGCTCTCCTCTCCTCCTCCCCCTCCCTCTTTTTCCTTTTTTTTTTTTTTCTTTCTCCTGTCGGGATGCCATGAGAAGGCAGGGCACGCATCCATTGCTAACACTCACGCTCTTCTACAGATCAAAGAAGAACTCGAGAATGACCCCGACTTCTTCAAGGCTCATAGCGTGGCAAAGGAGAACGGCGTCACAGCAGCATGAGATACGAGTGGATGTTGAGATGGGCAACTTGCCATATGAATAGACACATTAGTGTCGGTGACGACATTTGAGTTCGGCTTGGGGCTCACAAGAGCGGTTTCGTCTTTCGGGTGATGCCGTCGTAGCCATGAATGTTTGTCGGATTTCATGTTGCTATTATGCCAAATTCTCTACCCCAAGACTCCGGAGTGAGTCGTAACTAATGATTAGGTAGATCCAAAGTAGGTAGTTATCTACTATGGGGTGCGCAAAAGGATAAAGACATCCCGGATATGGATGACTCCGTATCGTCCTTGCAGCATGCATCTTGGCTGCATCATCAGATAATGCCTGGCGTATCGACATGATCAGTCGCCATTAGGTAGCGGAGATAACAGCAGCTTCACAGAGGGACGACTTTGTAATAGCTTAACCTACCTAGTATAATCTATATGACTCGGTACTCATTTCTGCTGACACAATTCATCAGGATCAAACACCAATGATGAAAAGAGCACTAATATTGTGTCAGTCCCAAACACTAATCGTCAAGAAAGGAACCAAATTGGTTTAGTTTTTTGGTTCTTTATTCCAGTCAACTGCCATCATGCTATGTCATCTCAAACGCTCTATCTCAAATCTTCGTACTCGATTCTCGCACAAAGCACCAAGGGCTAAAATAAGCCAGGCAGTATGAAAAAGGTTGGTAACCTATAAAAAACAAACCAAAAAACACCTAACACCTCCAGTCCCGTTCCGGCGCCGTCGCAGTACCTAGTGTTTGCCCACCCCTTCCCTACATGCAACGCCGCATTATCGCCATACCCCGTCTCATTAGGTTCCTGCCCCGTTCAATCGATCCGATCCGAAAAAAAAAAAAAAAAGAGGAATAAGAACCGAGAGTAATTTGGGGAAGGAGAAAAAAAACAAGAATAAAAAAAGATCAATAAATCCTTGCCACGTTGGTTTTATTCCTTTCGTGACCCAAATCGTCCAACGATCTTTTTCCTTTTTTTGTCATAGTCATAAAACTTTCAGGGGGGGTTGAAGGGGGTGGGTTTTCTTTTTAATTCCCTTCCCCCTTAGATCCTCCAGCAGCTTAGCCCTTCTGCCATGGCCGGACAGACAGGGCTCTCATGGCAGAGAGGGCGAAACTCCTCGGACCAGTCAAGATCGAAGCGGCCAATCAAAATCGGCGCGGGCGAGAAAGGGGGGCTGTGTGTGTGTGTGTGTGCTGCGGCTGATGGATGGCATAGGGGATGAAACAAGTTTCATGATTCGATTCCCGCGAATAAGAAGAGAAGAGGATGAAAGAAGAAATAAAGCCTCTCTCTCTCTCTCTCTCTTGCTCTTGCTCTGCCCCACTCTTCGCATCTAGCGTCGGCATTATGCCAGGAGCGCGAAGTTTCTCAACCCATGCCGTTGCAGACGGGGGAAGGGGGCCGTAGGAAGAGAGAGGAAGAGGAAGGGGGAGGAGAGAGCTTCTTCACAGGGAGGCGGCCCCGATGCGCTCCTCGAGCCCGCCCCAGTAGACGATGGGCCGGGGCTCGAGCAGGGCCAGCTCGGGGCCGGACCGGCGCTTCTCCTCCTCCAGCCCGAGGATCGACGGCTGCCGGAAGAGCACGGCGTTGATGGCGTGCACCGGGGACGACGAGCCGCTGCCGCTGCCGCTGCTGCCGCCGCTCGCCACGCTGCTGGCGGTCGCGCTGGTCACCGAGCTCGACGTGGACGCCGACGACAGCCGCCGCAGGGACGTGCGCAGGTTGCTCGGCGAGAACCGCGAGCGGATCATCTGGAAGCGGGACGTCTGCATGGTCTGATTGATTTGATTGATTTGATTTGATTTGGAGGTGGGGATTTCTTGTTTGTTGGTTTGCCTTTCGATCCGCTTTCGATTGTTGAAGGCAGGGAGGAAGGGGATCAATCAAATATTCTTGGGGGTAATGACGACGGGTGGTGGCGGCGAATGGCGATAATTAGATGATGTAGAAAATAGACGTTGGGGGCGGAGGGAGGGAGGGTATTGTCTAAGTAGCTAAGGTAGGTAACGTAATGTGTTCTTGTAAAATGCGTATTTAAAAAAGAGGCTCAGCCTAGGTATCGAAGAAGAGAATGATGCAGGTTTGTTTATTGTTGTTGCTGAGGTTGTCGTCGTCGTTGTTGTTGTTGTTGTTGTTGTTGTTGTTGTTGTTGTTGTTGTTGTTGTTGTTGTCGTCGTCGTCGTCGTCGTCGTCGTCGTCGTCGTTGTTGGTCTCGTAAAGTAGAAGCGAGTGTGGCTGGCAGCTTTTGGCCTTTTTTCTTGTTTGAAAAACGATAGGACGAATTGAATCCTCAGAAGGGATTTTCGTATTGTGTGTGTGTATGTATGTATGTATGTATGTATGTATGTGTGGTGAGTGAGAGAACTACAAGGAGAGTCTACGACCGGGGATAAAATAAAAAAAACCAAGAGGAATTCTATTCTTCGGGCCTTTAAGAGAGAGGGCAGACTGGATGAACGAGGCATTATAACATCTAACTAACACGTCCATATATCACCGGCATCTGGGCTCGATCCACACGGACGGGGGGCGCATGACAACCTCAAACATCGAATGGCACGAGCGGGGGCCCGAAATAGAATAGCGCTGCCCGAGATAGGAAGGGGACCATGTCCCTGACATATAACTATGTATCTGATGTAGACTATGTAGACTATGTAGACTATGTAGACTATGTAGTGTAGAAGTATGTCCAAGTATGTCCAAGTATGTCTTGCTCTGCCCGATTCTGCTGGAACTGCACTACTACAATGCGAGACTCTGCCTATGGAGGGAGGGAGTCAGGGAGTCAGTCAGGCACACCAGGGAGCCAGCCATTCACTATCGGATCGCGTTGAAGGCAGGGTGATCGCCCGCTCAGGGGTCGGGGATCAAGAATCAGGTTCATGCATGCGATTCCATATCGGGATACCGCCGACCACTCTCTACACTACACTGCATACGTATTTACTTACATATGTATTATGTATTATGTATTATGTACTATGTATGTATATGGTGTAGTTAGTGTGATTGGTGTAATTAGTGTAGTCAGTGTAGTTGGTGTAATTGATGTAATTAGTCTAGTTAGTGTACCTACCTATCATTTATCATTGTATGTAACTATATATATATATATATATTATATTGCTACGTATGTCGCATCGTCTATGTGGCATCATTCCAACCTCATATTCATACCCACCCTACTCAGTCTACACTAGGGGGTTGATGCCGAGCGGGAGATGAGATACGATGTTCCATTCTTGATGTGCATGCTTCAGGGAGGGGAGAGGGGGTGTGCTCTCTTCTAATACTCAAGTCGGCAAAGGGGCAAAGGGACGAAATGCCGAGAGTCGATAGCTGGGAAATATATGATTATGACATACCGACTGGGAAATACATACGTCCACTAGGTAGGTGCATAGTTGCAGTGCACTACACTAGAGAGAATGGCGAATTTGTTTCGGGTCCTCTGCGTGGTGAAACAAGTGACGTTCCCCTTCGCCACTGTTTGCGTAAGAGAAAGTGGTAGGAGAGATAATACGCGGAACCCATGGTACTGTACTATTACGTTACATAACTCACAAAACAAGTCAAGTGGTCAGTGGTCAGTGGTCAGTGGTCAGTGGTGTGCGTGGCAGAGTCTGGCGAGTCTGGCAAGTCTGGCGAGTCTGGGGCGAGAATATATTGGGTTGGTCGCAGCCCGTGTATGATCACCGACCGGGATGTCGTGGGTTTCCCTCAGAAGTCAGGGGCACGGCAGGGACCGGGGTTTCTGCCCCAGCACTGATGTTTCATGCATATGTAGCGTATTACTATAGAGGCGGCCACAAATCACCGTGAGTGTGAGGCATGTGTGCCTTATCTGGCCTCCCCTTTACGGCAACCTTCTAGAAGAATGGAAGAATGGGAGAATGCATACACAACCTGACACCTTACCTGCCCGTTACTTGTATGCAGCGTATATACGCTATAATCCGCATCGGAGCTGAACATACATAATCATCCCACAGTACACGTGTAAATGCACCCTCCGAACGAACGCCAAGAATCACTCTCCTCCGGTCGGAACCACTGTTATTCCATCGCTGGTCTGAAGTGAAAATGTGAAAATGGCATGATGACAGCTACGCAATGCTTACCTACATACACAGCACAAAAGGGCCGAAATCGTCCAAGTAGGCCCCTGGTAACGACCCATTGGCCGCTGTGGGTTGACAGCAAACTTCAGTTCGCGACGTGATTGGGTTGCCCGGCTCCCCATCTCCCCATCGCCCTGCGAGGGTAAACGGACCACGTTAGTTGTGCGACGTGTTGCCGACTCTTGACTGGAAGATGCATATACAAGTTTGATTAAGCCTCCTCTAAATACACCAATCGTCTATTACGCACGTTGCCCTCGAGCTGTCTCAATGTCATTTGGAATATATAAACCTCTAAGCCTTCCGATCGTTTTGGGCGTCACCCGAATTGTGCGCATTGAGCTGGCCTTGTCTATGTCGTTATGCTGTTCGTGCCGGTTTGTGTCATCTTATGCTGAAAAAACACACGCCTAAACACCGTCTGCGTATTGCACCGTCTCTGTGTCTGGGCCGAACGCACCAGACCCTTATTCGCCTTCTTGTCCTTTTCAAGCAAACTTAACCTAACTCTGGGCGCCATAGGCCTGTTAAATGTGGCGTATATTTGGATTAACAGCCCTTTAGGAACTGTATCGGCACGCCTTAGTCGCCTTCCGTGGCCAAGTACAAGATCAAAATTCGCCTCCCTGTGTTGGTATTGGATCCCATCAATGACGCCCCGTCCAGTCGGAACGACGTACTGATTTGCGTACGGTGGCACTTCGACGTATGCTCTCAGCCCATACCGAGTCATCCAAAAAGCTCCTAAGCTGTGTCGGGGTGACCTCGCTCCCCTGCCGTTCACGGGTACTGGGGGGAGCATTTTCTTGTACATCGAAGCCATACGTTGAAGATTCTGGGCGATGTCCGGATACGGAGGGTGTGACTCGGGGAGCACTTAGAGGATGAGATTGTGTCGTGTCATACGTGGATATGTCAGTGCCCAGAGACCAGCTTCGGTGCTGTGGTCGGGTCGTGTCAGACACCGTTAGGAAATCCGATGGTGTGGGTGTGGGCGGGACTGCCAATGTTGTGCGTTGTTGTGCTGTCCGATTGCGATCACCCTCGTCTTCGACAAAGATCTCGGGCACGCCAAACTGCGGTACTGCCGTCATACGTCCCGATCGTTTCTTCTCCATATGGCGCCTAAACTTCCGCGTGTAATAACTAGGTAATTTAGTATGCTAGCCGTCCAGCTTAAGAGTTCACAACTTACAGCGTATCAAAGAACCCGAGCACAACCCTCCGGTTGACTTCCTCTTCCACGCGCTGAAGCCGGGCACGTCGCCGGAGAAATTCTTCTAATCTGTTGGAACGTTAGTTTACTGCCGGAGTTGAATGGATATGTACAATTACCTTAGACTCTTGCTGTCGCTAATGATATTGTAATGCGCCATAATCATGAGGACTGCCGTGAAGGAAATGCCCCGGTCTGGATCGGCGGATACCATGACCTCCTCGTAGAATATGTTGTAACGGCGTCGTCGTTCTCGAACCCCTTGAATATCGATAGAATCAAGTCGTTCGTTGAGCCTTCGGATATCTACCCCATTGAGGTCACTTGCAGTAGCAATTGATGCGTGTCGCCCAGGCCCCTGAGCATCGCCTCGCACGTCTTCAAGAATCCGGCTAACAGAATCCTCGGGCTCGTATATCCTCATTTCGAAAACACCAGAGATCTCTCCTAGTAACCTCGGAAAAGCTTCTTTGCTGATATAACCAGTGCCAGCCGGATCAACACTCCGCCAAGCCTCTTTAAATCTCCGGATTTCATCACGGTCAATATGTGCCATTCCGCTGGAACGTTGATATACATAACTGAAACTCTCGTAGATGAGGGAGATAAAAAGGTTGACGAAAATATACATGCTTATGAGGTTCCAGGCAATGAAGAGTGTCCTGGCCCATGCTATATCGCCGCAATCGCTTTCGAAGAATTGGCTGCTTTGAACGCAAAGCGGAGCTCGGATCTGGGCAAAATCTTCCATGATTTCATTCCAGCCCTCACCAACACTCATTCTAAATAGAAGAATTAGTGCATTGGGTACCGTTCTGAAATTCATGTAATTATCCTCTCGAGAGCCGAAACGGGTCAGGCTGAATGTCTGTGTGAGAGCAATGGCGAAGACGACAAAGAAAACCAGCCAGGTTGCAAGCATATTGATGATCGTTGTGAGACTTGCGGCTGCTGTTTTAAAAAGTTGATCGAGGGCGTCGTTCCGGGGAATAAGGAGCAGCACAATACTGACTAAAAAGCCCTTATGTAGCTGCACAAAGGAATCCGTATCATCCTCCTTGATCAATACAAGTGATGTTACCAACGAACCAAAGACGGCCACAAGTGAGAAAACGTCCCACGAGCTCCTCCTAAATCGCGTCCAACCGAGCCCAACAATGCGGATTACAATGTTGGCGATGTACATTAGTGTGAAGAGCAGAAAGATCAAATCCCTAGTTTTGGACCACCACAATGGTTCGGGATAATATTCGAGCAACAGCAGAGTCAAATGGAGAACTAGCACAATTGTAACTGCAGTGTACCACTTGCCTCGTTTTTCGATAGCTCGCTTGTAGCACCACTTGTTCCATTTATTTTTGGACTCATTGTAAGAACTTTTCGAGGGCGAGATTTGACGTAGCAACTTTCGGAGCTCAAGCCAGGTTCTTTGCTCGGCCGTCAAGAACGCAACTCCTGTTTGTTCAGTGTAATTGCGCATAAAAACCGAGATAAACAGGGTCAGGACAAACACAGTCCCAAGGAGGTTGAAGATGACGAAAAAAACCGCGTTACCCCGGGACGCCATATCTTGCGGCTGGAGACCTTTACCGGTAATTGATTGAACTGCGAATGATACATCGACCCAACCTTCCTGAGACACAATCTGAAAAAGGATGAAGAGAGATGCTGCGAAATCATCAAAGCTAAAGAACTGATTTTGGACGACACGAGGGGCAAGTAGCTCCCATTGTGGATTGGATGGCGCGCTTTGGTACTCGCCGAAGCATTCGTTGAGGTGCGTGAGGTCGCCATCATTACAACTGAGGAGCTTCCCGTTGAATAGATTCACAGCATATATTGCAAACGGAATCAAGAGAGACAATGAGACAAGCGCGGCCTAGAGTATTAGTTAGCGGTTATGTTCTGTGGACCCTTGATACTAAACGTACGCTAATGATCTTCCACCCAGCAACGATGATGAGAGAGTGAAAAGTGTCCCGTGCGGTGTTGCTGATGTTCAGCAACCTTAGAGCTCGTAGGGATTTAAACGCGCCAACGGCTCTGGAAACTGATCCGTTGTTAAAGAGCGAGGCCACGACGTTAATCCATAATGTGACTAGGACTACAGCATCGATAAACCCCCATGAGCTTCGGTAATACGCGTTTGGAGTAAAAAATAAACCATCAGCTATGAGTTTGATAACAGCCTCGGCAGAGAATAAAACAGCAAATGCCAAATCAAGCCAGACAAACCACGGGGTACCATCATTTTTCTCAAGAATTGGTTTCTGATACAGCGGGGTGGTCACACTAGTGCTGATGACCATAGCGATAATTGCTGCATAAATGAGGACTGAGAAGCTATACCAAACGATCTTATTTGGTTCGACACCGTCAAATCGTTCGCCACCCCTCCCAGGGCCGACTATACGCTGGCAAAGACGCCGGATCGGATTCGTAGGGGTGAAAATATAGAGTGTGTTGTTGTAGGTTGGATGGCGTTTCAGGTACTCTCTCTGAGCCTTACGTCGTTCCAGAGTAGCGGACATCACTTGCCGTGCCATTTGTCGCGGATCCAGTGTCTCGTTGGGGCCATTAAACTGAACGTTGGAGTAGAATGGGTTAGGTTCTTTGCTTCCGGTACTCTTTTGAATCCTCCTTAACAACGATGGGAAAAAACCAAGTTCTTTCTCGCCCCTAATGGTATCGCGGGGAGGAGTTCCACTACCGGAAGGGGTTTGATGATGAAGGGTATCCGGGGGATCATCCAGAAACTCTCTGACGACGGCATCTTTCAGAAGCATTTCCATTGTAGCCGGTCCATAGTCAAGCGGGTCTCGTCTCTGTCTCTGTTTTCCGAACGAGAAAATTTCTGACAGGGCAACATTGCTACCGGCGGTACTGCCTAATTCCTTGCGCTGAAGGAAGGCCTTGACTTGTTCCAACCGTTTCTCGTCCTCGGATACATCAAAATTTTCTTGGATGACGGCGATAAACATATTGACAAGAATGAAGAAAGAAAGAATGAACCAAGCGATGAGGAATATAGCGCCATACCAGGCGGTGTTATATGATGTGGTGTATGATGTCACGTCGTACAGTATTGTCGTCCAGTTTTCGCTCGAGAGAATCTGGTACATGCCTAAAAACGAATTGAAAATGTTATAGAACGAAACAGCGATAAGCTCCCCATCATCGTCGTATGGTGGTATCTCGCCTCGAAAAAGTTGGACCGCAAAGATCGCCGTGATGAATGTGATCAAAAAGACGAATATGATGAGGTTGCCGATACCAGTAACGTTTCCGAGAACTAAATAGATCAAATCTCTTGTGATTGGGATGGCTAGTACCACACGATACACACGAAGGATTTGAAATATTGAGAGCCATGCATAGATTTGACCACTCTTTAGAATCGGAGGCAGAAGTATGATGGTGTTTGCTATTGCAAGAAAAAGATCAACTAAGTTATGTTTCTTCCGGTGGAAAGATTTCCGATCAGCGAAGATTCGAAGCGCGATCTCGATATCGAGTAAAGCAGTAACAAGAATTGTGGAAATATTTATAAATTGCTCGCGTGCTGGCGACATATCTGCGCTTCGCCAACCCTGAGCAAAGATTTCATATGCGATTAGAAAGACCCAAAAGATCGAGGTCTTGTCGTATATTCTTTGCAACGCGGATATTCTGTGCAATTCTTGCTCCTGCGGATCGGCCAGCGGTGGATCCTGATCTGCCGTGAATGCGCTCGCTTTGCTTTCTTCACGTATGACCTGAAAAGAGGATGTGATTACTGCAATAAGTAAGTTAGTTAGCCAAAGCATCATAATCATGATGCCGGCACCAAAAAAGAGAGCCGCAGCCTGGAAATCCGAATTGGTGGTATAATACATCAGATCAGACCAAGTGTTGGCACTCATGATAACGAATACCAACTCCAACGATTGGATGATGTTATCAAAGCTGACGGTTTCGTGATAGGGGCTCACTTGCTCAAGGCAGATCGAGTTTCTGGGGCAAATAAATCCTTTGGGACCTCCTTTGGCGGTGCTAAGATGGTTCAAGGAGTTCGCTTCCAGGCCCGAATTGTTGAATTTGACCCAAGCAACAGACTTGTTCGTGAGATTGTCAATATGACCGCCGCAGAATGTCTTGTTATTGGTAAAACTCGCTTCAAGGCTCGTGGGCTGCAGAGGATCCAACCAAACACACTGACGTCTTAAGCTTGATTTGAAGCTTTGGACGCCAACTATGGCAAACAATAACCAAAAAAAGCCGATGAGAAAAGAAACACGGACGAGCAAAGGTGCTGCCTTCTGCAGACTTCGTAATATAATCTATTACGATATCAAAATTAGCCCGGAGTACAATCACTTAAAAAATAAGACTACATACCGCAGTACCGTTGGTGAGGGCGAGAAGCCGAATTATTCGAAGGCAACTAAGCATTCGAAATATATAGAGATGATATTTTGCCTCTAAGCCAGTGATACTTAGCACAAATGCGATCCAGAAGGAAACCACGGCGATGAAATCCAGTCGGTTAAAGCTATGGCGCAAGAATGCACGGCGCGCAAGGTGCATCCTCATTTGCTCTTCAACCGTCTCCGGCATGGTATGCATCATAGTAAATGATCGAGCAAAAGTTGACGGGCCGTAAGCCTCCGGCCGAGGAGCTTTGACAGACCTATGACGTTGGGGACGGAAAACCGCATCGTATTTGTCCGCAACGACATTACGAAAGCCTCGTTTGCGGTCCACGGTGCTGTATTCGGTCGGGTTCAGTATGAAACCAGAGACTATGATACGAGCCACGATCTCAAGGGTGAATATGATGAAGAGGGCGAGTAGTGCCCAATTAATTGCGGACGATGGGTCCCATAGCCGCTTTCTTTCATTACCCTCCTCGTTGACGTTATTTGCCGCCTCGACGGCAAGTAGAATGGCCTGCAAAACTATTAGGACAAGGAGCGTCGGTTCCAGGTATGGGTTGACCAATATGTCGCACAGCTTTCGTCGGATAAAGTTGTCAGGTGAGAATACGCCAAGGGACCGGCCCTTTAGAGGATTCGGCATCGGCCCAGCTCGACGCGGGACCAAGGGAGGCTCGGAGGTCTCCCAATCAGGCTCGCTGTCTTTTTCAAGAGGCGAGGGCGGGAATACTTGGGACACATATGACGTATTGGTACCGAATTGGGAAGGCCTACGACTCGCGGATGGGCGACGACCATCCGCACTCGGCGATCTTGAACGCTGCTGGCGCTGCTCGATAGATTCCCCCTCTCCGCTGATGTTGACAACGCGCTGGGACATTGCCCTAACAATGGACCCAGCCCTATGCAACGCATCCGTCGTACCCTGAATCCGAGAGACGCGGTGGTCAGCGGGCGCAAGAGAGTTGCCGTAGCTACGATGCCTAATGCGGTCTTCGCTAGTGTCCAAGGCAAAGCCGAGTAGCTGGGTAGAACGGCCTCGCGGCCGAGGACTATGGTCAATATCCGAGACGGTCTGAAAGCTATCTCTAGGCTGAGACTCAGGAGGAGGCGCGCCCAAGGGAGCGCCAGAAATGGGTTGCGCGGTCGAGGTGAGGGGGGCTCGATCGGAGTCAAAGTAATCATCTTGGGGGGTCTCCTCGTAAGAGGGGGTTTGGGTCAAGTAAGGATTCGATGAAGCGGAAGCCGGCCGTGGCAACATGGACTGGGGCGGACGGATATCTGGAGGGAGGGCGAATTGGAGTCCCGAGATGTCAAAGGGAGAATTGGGGCTTAGGTCGTAATCATTATGGTGTTCGTGTCGAAACTGGTTGCCCTCCCAGTACGTCGAAATGGAGGGCAGGTTGCGGTCCGCCAGGGACCCAACTGCCTCGCCGGATTCATGCTGCTGTTGGCCCTGCTGTTGGCCCTGCTGTTGGCCCTGCTGTTGGCCCTGCTGCTGGCCCTGCTGCTGGCCGAGGTCCTGTAGGGGTATAGACGGCCGACGCGAGGGGGATAGGGCCTGTTGGGACTGTCGAGGAGAGGTTGACGACCCCGTCATGGCCACAATGGAGCTACGGTCATGTAGATGACGATTCGGTGGCGTGCCAGGAGGGCATCAGACTAAGCGAGCGTGTTCGCATAAACCAGCTACGGTGAAGCCGGTGGCATTCCCACGCGGGTACGGTGAGTGAAATGTTCACGAAGAGAAAGGTCGTTTTATCGCATGCGTCGCGGTCGTCGATATCGTTGCCGTCGTTGCTGTCGTCGCTACGGTAATCGGGTTTGTCTTGACGTGGATTAATGGTTAAGTCTCGAACAAGCGCTGTGTAGGTTTGGAAACGAAAGGCGGTGATCAGGTGCTAGAACGATGGGGACGAAAGCTCGGGGCACTTCTAGGGGGAATAGAAATTATGTACGACGTAATTCGGTATGATACAGGCTTAGTCTACGGACAATAATGCGAAGAATGAGGAAATAACGACTGGGAAAGCGCAAGTCTGTAACACCTCAGCGGAGATCTGCAAGGTCAAGTTGAGAGTGCACAATGGCGGGACGGGATGCTTGGTTGTGCCTGGGTCAGCGGCGCAGCCTTCCTTGGCATTAATTATTCTCTGCCTTACAAGAACTTATTGTAGGGAAACTGATACGATCCGTTACAACGCTCAGTATTAGCGCGCTGATACCATTTCATACTGCACTGGCTCTGGTGGCACTAGGCTATATTAAGTTAGTAAATCTATAATTAGTGAAATATGCGGCTGCATAAGTATCTACTTATGTACCTAATCGCCAAAGTAAGTACTAGGTAGGCATGTATCATGTAGGCAGGTACTATATACACACATACATATCCACCTGATGCACATAGCCTTGGCTCAAATGTACCTACCTGAGTAGGCAGTGTAGAGTACCTAGGCAGGTTTGGTATGAGGTTAACTCTAAATGCCAAGTCTAAGCAGAAGCGGCGTGTAGTCTCTTATGTATTCTTACCTAAGTACCTAGTAGGTAGTTCCTGGTCAGCCTCATAGTAGCGTACTGACATAACAAGGGTGTGAAACAAACAGGCTCCATTGGGTGAACACAACAGGTCGCAAACCCGCCCACTCACACTACTGACACCCCAACTACCAATGTCGTATCTTTGCCGTGGCTTGTAACTATCCCTGAATCGTCGTCCCATCTTCCGGTCTTTCCATCTAATATCTACGGCCATATAATAATTGGCACAAGTTCCCTAGTTTTCCACAATGCCCCGATCCAAGAAAAGGTCTCCGGAACCTGTTTCCGTCTCCTCCTCAGCGACAACAGTTAACCGCGCCCCACCTCCCGTCGCCGGCGTTCTGAAACGGCGGAAACCCGGCCTTGCTGTCTCCGCCGAGGATCCGAGAGGGGAAGAGGCCAGGAGCGGCGCTGCCATGGCGGAGGTGGACGGCGCTGATGCCAAACCGGGTTTGGCCTGGACGGCGAGAAACCAGTGGATGATTTATGCCGTGGCGAGCGGTGCTTGTGCCGCCTTCAACGGCGTGTTTGCTAAATTGTGAGTAGAGATCGTTGTCTAGTTTTTGAACATGCTTGGTTGAAGTCGCATTGAATACGAGGTGGTGCATCGAATCGCAAGTTGTCATTTTCATTCATCACTAGCATCTTATTGTGCCATCTCATGATCTGCATACTTGCTCCGTGTGCGTTTTGAGCTTGTGGCTTCTACGGGTTTGGTGATAGGGTCGCGGGAACCCTATTTTTTATCTTGACTTTTCTTCCGGCATTCTATAGTGTTCGCCGCTTTAAAGTAAGAATGAGGCTAAATCAACGCACTAGAACTACAAATAACCTGACGTCGCATATCGCTCATGGTGTGTCTGGATTTTTGGGGTTCGAGGACAGTAGTAGAATCTTAGAAATTATCGTGAGATGTGTAAGTTGCTATCTCATCTATCTTCACTCATAGAGGCGCCCTTGCATCAATACAGCCCCTATCCAATTCCTCAAGAACCTCTTATAGACTCGGTATATCTACGGACCTTCACACGAAGTGCAGCCCTCCACTTCTCGCTTTAGTCTAAACGCTAATGCAAACCTACACCTAGGCATTTTTCGGCCTGAACCTCTTCTTCAATGGCGTAGTAAGACCCTCCTCTCTTTCTGCCCAGCACGATGAATGCACTCCTAATCCAAGAAACTCTAGATGTGGACGTTTTTCACGCAAGCGCTGGCAAAGGGCAATTCGACGACACAGGTCTCCATCATGAACACGTCAACTAACTTCGTGCTCACGGCACTGCTGGGGTTCGTCATCTTCGCCGAAGTGCTGCCCCCGCTGTGGTGGGTTGGCGCCGGATTGCTCGTCGCCGGGAACGTCGTCGTTGGGCGTAAGGACGAGGGCGACGCTGGTGCAGAATCCGGGGCGACGGAGGAAGTGGAAGTGGTAACGGAAGATGCAGCTGAACGTGACGCCCGGCGCCCGGAATTCAAGGATGATGAGGATGTCCCGCTCCTTGGGAACTTGGACAGTCCGTCGCTTGATAGGTAACGGATGGGCTTAGCCTTTCGTGACTGAGGGTTGCTTTGGTCTTCGCTCCTAGCATGTGATAGACGGAATAAACATTGCCCCTGGCCGCAGTCTGCACTCTCTCCAAATCTCCTGACATATTTGCGCCCTAGGGGACCTGAGCAAGGCAATCCAAGTCACCGTAGGAAAATGACAAGCTACTAGATCGAGTGGGAAATCATATCGCATTAAAACTGTCTACTCTCAGTATCTAGGTCCCTGGGCCATAAACTCCAAACTCCCCTGGTGCAGAAACAGAAACGCATAGTGTTTTGCAATTTGTCTTATTTCTCCCAGCCGTACCCAGTAGTCCGATGTAGATGCTGCCCAAGCCAGCTTTAGCAGATCACTAATCTGGACGATGTCGAAATAGTTCGCGTTTTGGGTTGCAATGTCGGTAAGAAAGAGATAAAGAAGATCGAATTGATATTGCGAGCCTTCTTTTCCCGAGAGTACTACCGGCCACTGAGGCAATTTGGTCGTGACAATCTGGTAGCAGAGTCGGTATTCTCGTAAAGTCATCAGCATGGCCCCTCCGCTCCTCGGGGCGATGCGTCGTTAGGGCGACGCTGGAAATGAGGGGAATGACGGTCGTTATGCAGCGGCACCCGTGGGTTTGGCGGTGCAGGAGACGATCTTGACCTTATCAGCCGCAACAACCTGGCCGCCATTCTCCATTTTGAACGTGACGTTCTTCAGCTGGAAGGTCCAGACCTCGTCGCAGAAGCGGTATGTATCGAGGCTTGCCTGCATATCGTGAAAAGCAGTATACGTCAGCCGGGAAGGCCTTTCGACCCATCTAATTGTCTCGAAATACCCTCAGTTCTGACCCCCGACTCACCTTGAACGTCAACCTGGACCGGACCTTGTCCTGCAAGACCTCGGCAATCGCGCGGTCGAAGTTGGCCAAGACCTTCATAGCGAGCTGCGGATCGATGTGGTTCTGGGTGATGAGATCATCGAGCGTATCTGTGAGAGCCAAGCCGATACTGTGGACGGCGAAAATCAAACAGGCGCATGGTTAGCAAAGCGCATCTAGGACGGGCTTCACTCCAGGAGGATGGCGGAGGAGATGGCGCTGTACCTGCTTCGACGATACAACTCGTAGAAATTCTGCGCTCCGGTTGCCATCTTGAACAACGATTCTAGCTACTATGCGGGCGATCCGTCCGATCTTCGCGTGATTCGTCAGATGCGTGATTCTCGTAGTTCTTGTCGTCGGAAGTGCCACGCGATCGTTGTTGAGTGGAGGATGAACGACGGATTCAGGAGTTTGAGCGTAGTAAGTAGATAGAACGTGATTGCCTGAACCTAGATTAGTCCCTAAGAGCCTACGTTAGTCACTTTGTCCTTAGGTACGCGAGTACCTATTGAAGAGAGAGAGGTACGACCACTTTTCAGTCGCTACAGTACCTGACTAATAGACATGGAGCAAAGAAGAAAGTACACTTGCATGTACTTGATATGCGGTAGGTACTGACCCAACGTACTTAGTGTATGTAGGTACCAGGTAGAGGGGGACACTCCCCAGTGCTAAATCCGGAACAAGACCCCACAGTACATAGCCACAATGACTCCCATGGCAACTGCCAAGGACCTAGCTGCCTAGAACAGGCATGTAAAGTAGGTACTTAACGCGTGACTTCGCAGGCGATTCGCGTCGCTGGGTCCAGAGAGCAAGGGTGACGCGTTGATTGAGAGAGTACCTTCGCAATCATTACTATTTGCCTCTTTGGTCTCCTAACTCTCACATATAAACCGTTCCACCAATCAATTGCCCGGACAGATCCCCTTATTATCCCGTTGCCTCAGTCTATGAACCATTCAGTTTCCAATTGTTCCTATTCGTATGCATATCCTAATTCCGCTTGCCGGATAGCCATTTCTCCCAGAGTTTCGCGATGGCGGCTAGCTCATCCGATATCGACTCTCAAACCTCACCCTCTCGTCGCTCCACTATTGCTTCAAGCTCACCTCCTTCTTCGCCGCCGCCCCAAGAGCAGCAACCGAAAATGGCGCCCACGTCCACCTTCTCGGAGCAGCAAATGTTGACGGAAGAGAAGAAGGCGCGCGCGGAGAATACACGGGTGGAGGCCAAAAGGCTAGCAGCTCGCAGGAAACGGAAGAGGATAGAATTATCGCCACAGGAAAAGGCTCGCAAGGCTAAGGAGCTCGACGAGCTACTGCGGAAGAGCACAATATTTAGTGATATCCTCACTCAGAAAACGAAAGCGCTTGGCCGTGTTGGCCGCGACTTCGACAATGGGGCACTGGCCGATGCCGGCTTGGAACTTAAGAAACAACCCAAGATAATGTCGGGCGGCACCATGCGGGATTACCAGCTGGAAGGTCTTACTTGGATGTATGAGATATGTCTCCAAGGCATGAGTGGTATCCTAGCAGACGAAATGGGTCTCGGTTGGTCTATCACCCCCTGTGCTTCTCTGGTCCACATTGTGTGTTAATGCCGGACAGGGAAAACAATCCAAGTTATCTCGTTAGTCGCCCTCCTGCGAGAGCAAGAGGAGTATTTCGGTCCGCATCTCGTTATCGCCCCATTGAGCACGTTGTCAAACTGGCAGGATGAGTTCCAAAAGTGGACGCCGTCGATACCATTCGTCTTATATCACGGAACTATCGAAGAGCGCCAAGATATTTTTCGAGGCATCATGAAACATTACAATAAGGGCAAACCGACAACCAAATTTCCAGTCGTTTGCACCTCATACGAGATGGTATTGAGAGACCATGCAGCCCTGTCGAAGATTGATTGGGCCTTCATCGTCGTGGTATGTCTCGTCTTCATTAATTTGAGTCATGAATGCTAACAACCTAGTAGGATGAAGGCCACCGCATGAAAAATGCGGATGCGAAACTTTTTAGAGAGTTGCAGCAATTCAAATCAGCAACCCGACTACTCATAACAGGAACTCCATTGCAAAATAATTTAAAGGAACTCTGGTCTCTACTCCATTTCCTCATGCCAGAAACCTTCCTCGACTGGGAGGCGTTTGAAGTTTGGTTCGATTTCAGCGACTTGCAGGACGAGGAAGGAACAGCTCAATTCATCGAGGACAAAGAGAGTCAATCCCTGGTATCTAAGATTCATAAGATCCTGCAGCCCTTGCTTTTGAGACGCATCAAGGCGGATGTCGCAGCCTATCTTCCCAAGAAGCGCGAATATGTGCTATACGCACCAATGACAAAGGAGCAGACGGATCTTTACAACGTGGTCAATAATAAAAAGATTGACACGAGAACTTACCTGGAGAATAAAGTTGTAGAACGATTGACGGGAGCCAACAATACTCCAACCAGCTCCAAAAGATCAAGTCGACATTCGTCACGAGCGGCCAGTTCCCATTCCACGGAGACAGCCCCTCCACCCACGAATAATGCTTTTTCCCTAATGATGAGGCCGAAGAATAAAGCATCAACCCAGTCTAATGTGACCTCCAAAGGATCCACGACAACTTCGAGGGCATCTTCGAAGAGAAAGACGTCGCCGACTAGCGAGGCATCTACACCAAAATGTGCCAAGCCCAGTCGGCAGTCAACGCCATCAACGACACCCCGGCCTCGGGGACGCCCTCGGAAGAATCTCGTATCCTATAAGATGTCGGATGATATCGATGAAGATAAGCTTAATGACGACGAGTTCGAAGAGATGCTAGCCAAAGAACTTGAAAAGCAAGAGAGCGATGCAGAAGACTTTCGCGATGCTGGTGACGTCGAACGTGCTAAGACGCTTGAATCAGCTAGTGCGTCGTTTCAACCCGAGATAGACTATGGATTACTAACATGTTGCAGAACTTCAGATTGCGGATAAAAAGCTAGGCAACCCGCTTATGCAGCTGCGGCTCGTCTGCAACACGCCACATAACTTCTATAATCCATGGGCCTACGACAGTAACGAGCCAATTGATGAAAGCATCGTTACAGCTTCAGGAAAGATGCTTTTACTTGACCGGTTGCTCCCTACTCTGTTCAAACGTGGTCATAAAGTCTTAATATTTTCACAATTCAAGACCCAACTAGACATCCTACATGACTATTGCTCCGAGCTGCGGGGCTGGAATGTCTGTAGGATCGATGGAAGTGTATCTCAAGAAGATAGGAGACAACAGATCAAAGATTTCAACGAAAATCCTGCGCACAGGATCTTCCTACTATCTACCAGGGCAGGTGGTCAAGGTATCAATCTCGCAACTGCAGATACCGTCATCCTCTTCGATTCGTGAGTTATAATATGCTCTTAGTACTGTGACTAGACAATGACTAATATGGGATTAAGGGATTGGAATCCGCAACAAGACCTACAGGCCCAGGACCGATGCCATAGAATCGGTCAGACACGACCCGTCATCATTTACCGT
This sequence comes from Rosellinia necatrix, assembly GCA_021209875.1. NCBI lineage: Eukaryota > Fungi > Ascomycota > Sordariomycetes > Xylariales > Xylariaceae > Rosellinia > Rosellinia necatrix. The sequence goes on along the minus strand of JAGYVD010000001.1, from coordinate 3,842,117 downwards.
CTTGCAACAAAGGGCACAGTAGAGGAGGAGCTTCTTCACAGTGCCGATGCAAAGCGTCGACTGGAGAAACTGGTGATTAAAAAGGGCGGTTTTAAAAATATGAGCCAGAAACTTGATACGACCGGTGATATTGACAAGGAGGCCTTAAAAGTTCTTCTCCTTAAAGATGGTGAGGTTTACAAGCATAGTGGTGGAGACAAAGTTCTTAGCGATGAGGACTTGAATATTTTGTGCGATCGGTAAGACGCTGTTTCATTCTTGTTAATGCCTAAACTTGCTAACAGATTCTACAGAAGCGCAGCAGCATTCGATAGAGCCGCTGCTGGGGCCGGTAACACTGCCGGCTTCACAGTTGTCGAAACCGGTGCAGATGGTATAACACAAGTGACAACCTCATCTTGATTAGTACTATGACTCAGACGATTATTAGCATTCTCGATTCGGCTTCTAAAGAGTGCAGGCACTCCATTTTAGGGATGAAGCCCGACGCTATACACGATTTAATAGAGTAGCAACCAAATCTAAAGGTACCCGTGTTCTTTTACACATGCTTTTGGACATGTACATAAAGCACGGGTGGTTGCATGACGTGTTTAGAGGGCATTGTTTAGGGACCGTGGCATTGCAACAAAGAGTTTGCAAACCTATTGATGATAGGTCGGTGGTCGGTCGGGCTTTTTCACTAGCCTTCATCGTAGCCTCCAATTCTTCGCTGTTTGTCACCCGTTGCGCGGTCACTATTCAAGCCTCATGCAATCTTAGATAGAAAAAACAAAGTCATTATTAGACGAGCCTCTTCGGTACATGAACAAAGAAAAGCTGAAAGGATTAAGTACGTCCTAAAAAAAAACACGAAAGAACTAGATAGATAGTTATTGTATGGTCTACGTATAAAACTCGCTGTCTGCCTCACGGAAGGGGAAATGGGGGAGGAGCGACACACGAGAGCAGCAAGAGACGACCGCGGTAAGACTCGGGCCTCATCCAATACCTTCCCTCGCACTGAAAAGGAAAGCCTTCCCTGTCTGATGGGCCATCTACGGGGGAAGTAGATAAAAGGAAAAAAAGGAAGAAAAGAGAGGATATATCTAAATATCCCCTCCCCGATCGTAGGAGACATTCGCACCGACGCGCACGCGACCGGAACCAACCACCCTTACACACATACACACAATGATGGACGCCTCCTCCGCATGCCCGCCCTGCAGCCCCTGCCCCTGCCCCTGCCCCTGCGGCAACGCAGCGGCAGCGGCAGCGGCAGCGGGAGCCGGCGCGGGGAGCGGCTGGAGGGTGCTCGCGTGGTTCTTCCTGGACGCGCGGCTGCCGCTGCCGCTGCTGCTCGTGCTGCCGCTGGTGCCGGTGCTGGCGCAGCGGCGGGGCGGGGCGAACGAGATCGACCTGGTGCACTTCGCGCGGCGCGTCGCGCGCACGCCGGCCGAGATCGCCGGGGAGCTGCGCGAATGGTGGCTGGCCAAGATGGACGCCGCGCGGGCGGGCCGGGGCGCGCTGGGCGCCGCGAGGGCGTTCGGCGCCGGGCTCACGCGCGGGTGGGGCGGGTTCTGCCGCGACCTCGAGGACGTGGCCGAGGACGGCGGCCGCGGTCAGCGCCGCCGAGAGATGAACGCCGGCCGCCGCTGCGGCTGCTGCTGGGGCCCCGACCGCGGCGACGGGTATCTTGAGCCGCCGCCGCTCGCGCGCGAGGTCGATCGCTGGGTCGCCCTGTTTCACTCCTTTGGGGTGCTAGCTCGTTGTGTGGTCTTTGTGTGGGTTGTGAAGTTTGCCTATAGGCTACTGGAATCTTGGGACGATTACTTGTGGTGGGACTAGGAATCCTTCGGTGATGGGATGCTGTTTGGTGTTTATTCTGAGAAGGTAAGTGCGTGGCAAGCTTGTTTCCTTTTCGAATGTGGCACGTAGATATGATTCGGAGGTTGTTTCGCCCTGAGCAGTAGGTTAGCGATGTTTGAGTTCTCGGATACTTGATAACTAGCGCATTTAGATGACCCCAACATACTTTTTGTTAACTTTTGTAAAGTGTTCCTGTGAATGAATTGTCGAAAGGTGTATACTGCCGATATCGAGGAGTATTCGGTTTCCTCTCCTGCCTGCTGCCGGGTGACATCTATACTTCAGAAGGTTTAGGCCACCATCGTGTCGCAATCGTATATATATGGTATCGAAAACGCCGTTCCCCATATCCCAATCAACAGCCAACGAATCCCCACCCCCTATACTTAGAGCGATGGCCCCCTTTATAACTCCATATCATCATCGCTATCATCCCCATCCCCACGCTCCCCACGCTCAGCCTCCTCTTCCCGTCGCCCAGCCTCAATACTCGCCCCAAGCTTCCTGACCCCATCAACGACCCCAAGCACGAACCCCCTACTCTCGGCTAGCTCCATAGCGCCGACACCGCGCAGATTCAGCACCCCGCCCCCACCGTCCAGATGGCGCGTGCTGGCGCGCATCTTGGCCGCCCGCACCTCCTGCAGGTCCCGCAACAGCGCGCGCACCTCGGGCGCGTTGGGCACGTCGTCCGCGGCGTGGGCGAGCAGGGTCTCGGCGATCTCGAGCCAGTGGTACGGCAGGTAGCCGGAGGGCGCGTCCTGGGTGCAGCTCGGCAGGAACGGCGGCGCGAGTATCATAGTCGCCCCGCCGCCGCCGCCATCATCTGCCGCGGCCTGGTGGTACGGCCGCGCGACCCCGCGCCCGTCGGACCGCATCGGCGGCGGCGGCGGCGGGCTGAAGGCCTCCGGGTCGACGTTCGTCTCGGCGTGCACCAGCTCCTGTAGCGAGGGCGTGAGCAGCCACGGCGGCGGCACGATGTTGGCGCGCCGCTGCTTCTTGAGCAGGAGCGCTAGCCAGAGCGGTAGGTCGGCGCGCCGTGGCGGTCGGAGAGCTGGGGTTTTGCCCTGTTGGTTGCGGGAGGCGGTCGTTAGTTATAATGCCAGTACCCCCTTTTTGAATGGAATTGGGTCGGTCTGAGGTGTACGGAAGGGATTATAGCGAGCGACCCCCGAGTATAGTTACAAATCGCAATCGCGACACACGTAGATCTGGTCAAGGTAATGTATCAAGGTAATGTGGCAAGGTATCCGAACGTACGCTGAGCATGGGTATGGGTTCGAGCCTCTGCCTCGGCACTATGGTGATCATTTCCATCTCGCAGAGGTAGGCGACCTCGGTCGGCACAAGGCCCGACGGGAGTGGAAGGGCCATTCTCTTTATTAAGTTGTGAAAGGAACAATCCGCGGTACTTTATATCATAGATCAAAAAGATTCACACCTTCTCGCTCAGACGCGATTCTTCTAACGCGACGTGGGGTAGCTCAATTCGATGGAGGGGTTGTTGTAACTTCCCAAGGTAAAGTACCTAGACCCGACCCATGACGACAGACTTTGTATCAAGCTAGCTTCCTGCCCCTTGTAGATGCATATTATGTCTCGCTAAGTCCATACCTTACTTAAGTAAATCATGCCTTCTACAACGTCATTCCTTGACTTGCAAGGAACATCCACATGGACGTTGTGAATCAGAAAACTTTACCTTCAAGCTCAATTCCCGAATTAGTAATTAATGTGCCGCCTCAAACAATGTTCTCATAGGCGGCCAATTTTCTCTATAATCCACCGCCAAGAGCGTGCAAAGATAACATTGTTAATTGTCCTTTGTACTTCCAATATTTCCTTGACATATAATGAAACCAAACGGCTGTTTGGACGGAATGTTTTTACCCAGACAAAAGAAAGCCGGGATGTCTTCGATACCCTCATACCATGGCATTGTCCCTTTATCAGCCGATAAAGCATTGGGTAAATATCGATACATTTCTAGCTGCCTATCTCAAAGAGGATCTCTACTTATTAGTGCGAATCTTGAGAAGCACCTCTCAAATCACGGGTTACCGTCGAGTAGGTGTTTTTCGCTCTTCTTATAACCGGCAAATAGAACACTATGAGCCTTAGTGTATGGCAGTATTACATCCGTATTATGTGATACATCATCGCTATATTTCAATTTTGATAGCACGGTCTATGGTTGAATCGCGGAATGGGAAGAGAGAGCATAAGGTATCAAGTCCAACATATCTGCTAATGAATCTAATCTCGAATACTATTTCTTTAGACCTTCGCCACTCCGAGAAGAGGGTCTCGGTTGCTATACTAACCTAATTCTTCCTCCTTACATGGTATATCTAAAAACAATATAAATTTTAGAGACATTCGCATTCATCGCCGTTTGTTGAAGGGTAAGACTCCAGTCTGTAACAGCAGCAGCTTGTTTCACCGCCGATGCCACCTGGTATGATCCTATGGAGGTCCCGGCCGTCAGGGTAATCTTGGTCGGGGCAGCCAGTTCAATGTCTTTCCCCATATCGATGCCCGACCCGGACGCGACAAGGACTGAGATGGTCTCGGCCTTGACCGTCTTGCCCTTTGTGAAGAACGGCAGGCGATCCTGCAGAGAAGACAGAGGCATCGTCGAGGGCTTCGACTTGTCCGCCGAGACGAGCCGGTACCATTCACTCGGGAAATCGTTCCGGAGGTCCAGCAGGGCGAACATACCCTCCGTGCTCGAGAGATCCGCGGCCGTCTTCTGGAACGCGACGGCGGCGTCGGACGCCGCCTTGCGGAACCCCGCGCCGCCCTGCAGCGCCGTGTACTTGACGTGCAGGACCACATCGCTGATGGTGTTGTAGTCGAACTGCCGCACGGCCGTGGGCAGCTCGAGCCGCCACCGGCTCACGGCGCCGGCGCCCTCGAACGGGATGTACCGCTCGTCCTTGAAGTCGAGGTTGAACACGCCGCTATCCTGCTGCCCGCCGCTGACGGCGATGGACGAGATCGGCACCTGGTCCGTCTGGAACCGGGCGTCATCACCCGACGCCTTCTGCGGGTAGTCGGACGCGCTCTTGGCGTCCGCCGTGACGCGGTACCGGTGCTCGAGGAGCGTCAGCGTCGCGTTGACGCCTGTGTACGGCCCCACTACACACGGCACCGTCATGCCCACGGACTTGATGCGCCGGCCGTAGTGCCCCGGGAAGTCAAAGTCGAAGAGGACCTCGGGCAGGTCGAACTCGGCCGTCCCCGTCTCGCGCAGCCCCAGTAGCGCCCACGGCCGCACCTGGTGCAGCGACACGTTCTTGACCACCTCGAAGTCGTGCGCGCTCCGCTCCATGTACGCCGCCTCGAGCCGCTTGAGCGACAGGAACAGGTTTTCGCCCGCGAACAGGCCGTTCCGCCCGCCGTCCCACGACGACGGACCGATGATGTCGACGGACCGGTCGCCGTTCTCGAACCGGAACGCCGCCTGCGCCTTCTGCGCCAGGTCGTCCGCGAGGAGGTACGTCTGGTAGTACAGGTTCTGCACGACGCCGTCCATCCAGACGTAGAGCTGCTCGCTGCTGTACTTCTTGCGCAGCCAGTCCTCCGTATCCTTGGCGTGGGCGGCCTGCTTCTCCTGCAGCTTGATGTCGCGCTCGGCCATCTCGACGCGGATCCGCGACGTCGCGATCTGCTTGTCCGTCTCCTTGATGTCGCGGCCGGCCGCGTTGGCCTGGAACCGGCGCTCCTGCAGCTGCCGCACCAGGGCGCCCGTGCGCGACGCCCGCGCCCCCTCGTCCGCGAAGTACTGGCCCTGGAACCGCAGCACGCTCGCCATGATCAGCATCGACTCCGAGATATTCTTGGTGATAGACCCTAGCGACACCCCCACCCCCAGCGGCTCCACCTCCTCCTCGATGTCCGGGATCAGCTTGATGATGCTCGCCGCGATGTCGATCGCGCTCGCCTTCTGGTTCAGCGATGCCGCCGCGTCCGCCTTGGCCATCTCCAGCTTCTCATACGATGTCATCCGCAGGTCGTCCGTCGTCGGCTTTTCGATCGACTGCGCGATGTCCTCCCACTCCTGGTTCTCGTCCGGCGCCGACTTGTCGTCCGTGCCCGTGAGCGCGAGGTAGTATTGGAGCCGCGCGACCTGCGCCTTGCGCGTTTCTAGAAGTGCGGTGATGTTCGACTCGGCCTCCCGCTTGGCGATCTTCTTGAGGTCGATGATGAGGCCCTGGATGACGGTGTCTTGGCGAGCGCGGAGATTCGACAGCGCCTCGCTGTCCTTCTTCTCTTTGATGGAAAGGAGCGTCGCGCCCATGGATTTGACCTCGGCGCACATCTCGAATGCCTTCTGTAGTAGGAACTGGAAGCGGTAGTTCGGCATCGGACCGACGGTATTGCTCAGGAGCTTGGAGATGTCGACCCCGCTGGCTGTTGCCCGGACGAGCATGCCTGGGTCCAGGGGCGGCTCGAAGAGGGCGAGGCTTCGGACGACGCCGTTGATGTCTTGACAGTTGCGGATCTTGAAGAGACGGTCGTCGATGAGATTCCGAAGTTCCATGAGCTTGGGATTGGCGGGGACGCAGAAGTACGTGGACTTCAGGATCCCGGTGACACCGGCGCTACCGCCGTTTCCACCCCCACTGCCGCTACCTCGCGTGGCGGGGTCGCTGTAAAAGGGGAAGTCCAGTTCCATGTCGAAGTCGGCGTTGGAGAAGTCGTTGAAATCCGCGTCGAGATCCGCGTAGGACTTGTACACTGGCTTGGTGAGCCTGGGGAGCTGCATGGGCGCCGAGCCAAAGACGTGGGAGGCCTCGATATAGCGCTGGATGGCAAATGGGACGGCCTCGAGCGTGTTTTGGCGGAAATACACATCGCCGCTCGCGATTAGGATCTCGATGTATTTCATGATCATCCTGCGCATATATGCCTGCGGCCTTCCACGAGCGACGACATGAGGATTGAAGGGGTTCATGCGCCATTGGAGAATGTTGGTGTTCATCTCGTCTTCTGCGCCGCTAGATGGTTGGAGGGCCTTCAGAATGTCTTCGATAGACTTAATGGGCTTTGCGGGGTCGGCAAGTTCCCTGAAGGGAGGGAAGAGCCAACAGCGGTTTAGACTAGACCCGTCAATGGTCGGGTCAAAGACGTAATGCGCCACCTGGAGGGCGAGGTCGTACTGCTGGGTGGTCTGAAGCCTCTCCATGAGAAGCATGACGGCATGAGCACCGAGCTCCCAGTTGTAAATGGCGTAAGGGGTCGAAAGCTCGTTTACCAGGGTGTTGCGTTTCCCGAAAGCGAGGAACCATTCTTCCTGGGGAACGCTGGCGAGAAACGCGTAGACTTGGTCGACCCCATCATAGGTCGTCGCCATGGAGATGAGATCACGGTCGAGCGTGTGCTGGAAGACGTCAGATGCATAAGTGGTGGTGCTGATAGGGGGATACGTGATGTAAGAGATGGTGCTTTCGGTAGTGACAATGTCCTGGATAAAACCGGTCGCCTTTTGCGCCTGGGCATCGTTGAACGATATAGTCCACTCTATGTTTTTCTTGGTGATGTTGTCGACTAGATCAGAGACAATACCAAGTTGCGGCTCCTGCTGGGTATTTCCTCGTCCGATGGTGAGACCGGGAGTATCTTTGTCTTTGTCGGTTTCCTTGTGATACAGCATCTTGGTGAAGACAGTTGGGATGGTAGCTCGCCAAAGTATCTTGAAAGTATCCGTGCTCGGTGCAGCATTCATATCGGTCAGGATGACCTGCCCGGCTGATCCGCGCATCTCAAAGCGACCGAGCGGGTAATTGACATAGCGAGGGCTTTGAGCCGAACCCGCGTCAACCCAGCGCTCGACGTCGATGACCAGGGTACTCGTGCTCGGTGCCGGAACAGCACTTGCTATAGACGCGGCTGCATAGATCGTCTTAGTCGCGTTTTGAGGAGGAACGATAGCGTTGGGTCTCGACCAGATCCAAAATTTGAGGGACGAGATGGCAGGCAGCTTTTGGGCCTCCGTCCAAGCTGACCCAGGAGGAGTACCTTTTCCTGGGAAACCATTTTCCTGTGCGCCAGCGATATCTAGAGTGGCCTGAGAGACTTGTTTTGGTGTCCATCGGCCGTTGCGGTGCTCGGTCCACCCGATCTGGATTTGCCAATGCTTGGTGGGCTTGACGTCGTTTGGTTTTTTATCACCCAGATCCTTGATGGATGTATCGTTGGGTGTAGTGTTGGGCGACGTCTTGAGGGTTATTTGCGGGAAGAAGAGGAAGACACGCTCCCCATACAAGGCAGGGATGAGGTACGAACCCGACTCCTGGAGAAGCTTACCCTCGGCGTCGACTTCGTACACGGGCACTTCGACGTCAATCTTGGTCCAGGGCTGCCAGTATATCTTGATCGCTCTGCCTGAAGGCGATATCGCGATCTCGAGCGTGCGGTAATAGTAGATATATGGCGCCGTTCTGGTTCGACCGAAGAAGTGGAATGTTCCCGTGTAATCCTCCGTTCCCTTCTTCCAGAGGTAGGCTTGGACGTCGAGGTCGGCTATGTTATCAACGCCATATACGTATCCCTTGAGAAGCTCGACAATTTTGTCGGTATCGATGTCGTTCTGCAGGATGGCCGATTCGAGAGCTTGGAAAATCTCGGTCTTATCGTCGCGCAGACTCGCATCTAGCCAATTCTCAGGGTAGAGGAATACTTTGCGGTTAGCCTCCCACAAGCGATAACCTTCCATCCACTTCCAGCGGTCCATGTTAACAGTATTGCTGGCGACTTCTTCGCCTTTCTCAAGTCCGAGGATGCACCGGCGAACATAGAGCTGCACTGTGGAGATGGCCTGTTTGATGCGGGAGGTCTGTAGGCAGGGACCCATTTGCACGTCAATGAGGAGGAATTCAAAGAGGCCGTCTGCGTCTGTGATGCTCTTGGCTATGACATATGGATGCTGGAGGAGGTAGGCTACGAGTGCGACCCGCTGGTTCTTTCGCAGTCCTCCGTTGACTTGCGTGGCCAAACTTCCGCCGTTTCCTGAGCTGGGAGTTGACTGGAGGAGAAGTCTAAGCTGGGCTGCGTTGCCAAAGTCGGCTGTTGCAGTAGGCGGGACTACAGGCGTGGCTATTGTGAAGAGGAGTTTGAGAGTCAGACCGGGAACGCCCGTACCAACCGCGAACGAGAAATTGTCTAGCAACTGCTTGAGCTCTGATGTCCCCTGGAAGAGGGCTATGATCTGCTGCTCAGTCTGGCCTGAGAACCTCTGACCAAGATAGTCTGTGATCTGCGGTTCGGTCACACTAAGGAGCACGGCGAGCTTGTTACCTAGAGTGCCCACCCGGGAGGAGTTTGTGGTCCATTTAAGGAAACCGAGGAGATCGGTGGGGAGTGTCGTCTTAACACACAACTCCTTGTAGCTCTGTAGGAGCTGGATTGCCTTGTAGTCAATTTTTCCAAAGTCGATAGCGAGCGTGGTGCCGGGTGATTGGGATTGGAAGCATTGCACCTCGTCGAGATTGAGCTTGAAGTAAGTGGATAGGTTGATACTGCGAGTGAGTATCCGAAGGTCGCTCTGTACAGAGCCGGTTATTTCATGCGCGAGAAGAGTACCGAGAGGGAAAGATTGACTGGGGCTTCGTTGGGTTGAAAAGGAGGCCCCTGCCAATCCGCCGGTGTCGATGCGGTGCATACTGTACGCCTGTCCGTTGGAGAGCTGGACTTGGTTTGAGTTCCATCCGCCAGTGCCTTTCTGAAATACCAGGGTGGTGCCGTCAAGTGTCACTTGCGGGCTGGACGACATAGATGCGTCTGGAATGAAGAAGCGGTACGAGTCGGCCATCAAAGGCCTAAAGAACACGTCCGATGAGTCTTTGCCAAGGGATCCCTTGTTCGAGTCTACAAGGTCCGTCAAAACATCTAATATGACCTTCGAATCGGGTCCCTTGACAGTCGACAGTAGCTGTCTCAGCACCGCGACATCAGCGTCCGGAAGTAAGGGCGCGAGGGCTTGCAGAACAATATCATTCGCCAGACGAGTGCCTAGCGGACCGATAACAGCCTTGAGGAAGTAGACGCGACGAGAGTTGAGGTTATTCTCGTGTGCGATAGCTTTCCCCTCGTCAGTGCCTGTCGTGGGCTCGGTTTGCTCAAAGTAGGTCTTGTGCGCTTCGGAGGCGTTTGAGAAGTAGGGGAGGAGGACATTTGTGTATACTACTGATGTGTCGGCTAGGGGCGTTCCGGGGAGCACTTTGATGACAAAATCAGTATTAAAAGCAGAGGTCTATTATAGGGTAGAGTGTTTGAGAAGGGAACTCACTTTCAATAAACGCGTTGACCTGCTGTGCAGTCACTCCGTCGAAAAGCTTGGTCGAAGTAGTGGCGACGTCTGAAGGTGAAGCCGTCGTGGTGTCACCGCCGATAGTCGGCAACCCATCTTTACTAGCTTGGATTTTAATTATGATATCCGACACGGCGGTCACGATTTGCTGGGTCGTGAGGCTAGAGTCCTGGTTCCTGGCGATGAGGACTTGGTCGTTGCCGGTGAAGAAGAGCAGCTGCTCCAAGCTGAATCCTGCGTTTTCGATGAGGTGCTGGAAGTTCTTGATAATGTCGAGAGCGGCTTGCGGCTTCACAAAGGCGTCGGCGTTGGGGTCTAGCATGGACTTGAGGCTTTCAAAATAGGCTGGGTCGACGGCGAGAATTTGACAGAAGACGGAGATGCGATATATAGCAGTCACGTTGACCAGGTTGAGCTTGTCATCGATGATCTTGGCGGCGGCTACGATCGCCGAGAAGCTCTCCTCGGTTAGTCTGTAGGCGGCAAGCAGCGGTGCTCGGTTCGCGTTTAGACTGGCATTGGCCTGAAGATAGTTGCCCTTGTCATCTGGGCCGAAGACGGGGTCTTTCCGACCGGCTCTGCCCTTGAGGAAGAGCCTCGCATAGAGCGACTTGTCTCCGTTGGTATCCATAAGACCCCAGAGCGGCATCAACTTGAAGATGTCGACGCCGGTGAAGGCCGATATGCGCTGGATGGCCGCCATGGCCGTGATGGTGCTTGAGTTGGCAGTGTACCCGTGCGTTCCGTCTCCCGTACCGAAAGAAACCAGGGCACAGTCGAGATCTTGCAGTGCCCACCCCGTTTTTCGCCAGAGACGGATGGTCGACTGCAGGAGTTTGCAGTCGGCCTCCGTGATCGGGCCCTTGGGATTGCCGTCCGTGGGATGGCGCAGCCTAAGGTCCTCGACCTTACCAGAGAAGTTGGCCGAGCCGTCTGGGTTTTCAAGTGCGAGCTGCCCCTGGAGCAGTCGAGCCTTGAGGATTTCTAAGAGTTGCTCGACGGTGATGTCAGCTCGGCGAATCAGTTGGGCCTTGGCGAATGGAAGGCCCTTGTTGTCTGCTTCAGATAGCATGTCGCTCGCTGAATCATAGCCCCAATACTTAGGTGTGGCAAGAACGCCGATCTTCGCCTCATAGCTATCTTGGGTCATACCGCTGTCGACAACGGCCTTGAGGAAGTCGAGTGACAAGATTGAGCTGCCCGTAATAATTACATAATCCGCTGGGGAGACTCCGAGATACTCGGCAGCAGCAGCGTTCTCCAACACGTCTTTGGCAAGCTTAAGCTGGTCTGCAGTAGGGGCTGGAGGACTGCTTCCGCCTATAGCTGTCTGACACAGCTTGGACTCGGAGCCGAAGGCACTAATTACCTCGGATAGAGATGTGTTGACATTTGTGAAGAAGAGACGCTGGAGATCGAGTGCCTGGCTATAGGGGAACACAGCCAGGGGGAAAGTCTGAGCGGCAAGCTGATTGCTGTAGACGCTGTAATCTGTGTGCTGAGGCTCAGAGAGGCTGATCTCACTGGTATCTTGATCTGTCATGTTGTACCCATTAATCGGCACTGCAGTGGGCGGCGTGAGCGTGCCAACGTTCTTGACGAAGGACTCCATGGCCTCGTTGGCGAGGTCGATGTATGGAATCAAGACGTTTGTATTGACGCAGGAGAGCTGCAGTGTGAGTAGGTCCGGACGTCGGAAAATAAGTTTGCTGAGAAGAGTAGGCGGATTCCCTTTAGAAGCGTCACTGGGCGTGTTCTTGAGCATGCGGAGGAGATCGACGAAGTAAGCAGCTGGGCTGGTGACAGAATTACAGTCATCACAGGCGCTGAAGGCCATATCGCTGGCGAAGATGTCAGAGTAGCTGGTCACTTGCTTGCTTGACGACACTGCACCAGCTGTCGTGGATATTGCCCTTGACAACAATTGATTGTGACTTCTGTTACTGTTGCTACTCCTGGTGGGTGTCAAGGCAGCGACCTGGACATCATTCCTAGACGCTAGGAGAGCCGTCCACACCTGCTCATTGCGCATGTCAACAACTGTAGCGTGCTCGTGGACGAAGACAGCACGTTCAGCAGGGAGGCCATAATGGCCCATGGCTATGATGAAGGAGTTCCTTGGCGTGTGCGCGATTTGGTGAGCTGACGTGAAAGGAGACCCGAGGAGCGCCCCAAGATCCGTAGGCAAGCGTACCAGGGCCTGGAGCCGAGAGATATTTTGGAGAAAGGTCTTGATAGGCTGTGAATCGCCATTGTCCCCTAATCCAGCCTTCCCGAGCAGGTTATCAACAGGATCTTTGCTTATATCAAACCCTTCCGAGATGGCCTTGTCGAATATATTGAGCACAGTTGATTTGATGTCTTCTGGTGTGACGGTAATGTCCCCAGAACGTATCAAACTGTAGATGATGGCCGTGGGCTGCTCCGCAAACAGTCTCATTTGAAACTCTTCAATGGCAGATATATCACCTTCGTTGGTGAGGATACTATAGTTCCGTGCAGCATCCGAGATGGACAACACATGTTCCTGGTCCCAGAACTGGCTGGCCAGCTCAATGTCGCCCTGCGAAGCCTTGTCTAGGTCCGCGATGAGTGTGAGCCGGGCCTGCGACTTAGGAGAAGTGGCGGCGTTGGTGCCAACGGTGTCAATGGCCTCCGAAAGGCACCTGGTGTTTTCGAGGGTGGCGAGGAGGGTGCCCTCGTCGCCTACTAGGCCGTGGAGGAGCAACTTAGCTTGCTCCAGCTGGGTATCGTTAAGCTTAGTGGGCGCCATGACGATAGTAGAACATGCATGGCCTAGGATGGAAGTTGGATGGAAGTTGGATGGTGAAAAAGGCTCATACGAATCTTATTATTGTCAACTAATTATTCAATGCGATGACGAGACTCGTATAAGTCTTATCTCGTCGGTTGATTATGGACATAATATTCATGATGTCAGCCATGAGATGAAATGCATGAGTATGGACAATCCAACAATCCCAACCAGAGATCAAAATCTCTTCCCAATACAAGTGAGTAAGTACTACTTACTGCATACACCGTGGGAGTGTCCAAAGCCATGCGGTAGAAAGACATTTAAGCGGCTTAATGGAGGCGCTTATGGCGAAGCGCAAGCGAAGTGGGTACAATGGTTGATGTTGTTGGTGCGAATCCACCACTTACTTCCCGACGAGCAGGGGTCTGTGTCTGGGTCTATGTCTAGGTCTATGAGGAATGTGAGGAATTGTGTGGGATGCATCGCGCTGCTTTACCAGAGATATTCTCACCCAACCGATCTCATTGCATTTTGTCGTTCATGCAAGTAGTCGGAACCGGGGATTCCCGAAGCGCCTCCCAGTATCAAAACGGGGACAGATCCGACAAAAAGCAGAAATGCAGTCTAGGTATCATGAGGTAATCCAAGAGTCCAGAACGAAGCAGAAGACCTGCAGTGTGTGCCTTGGCTGCGCATGCGGGGAGAGAATCAATGGTTTGGAGGACAGCGGACAGACCACCCAGCTGCGTGGCGGACTCGAAAGGGAATAGGACCCCAAGTTGTCTATTGCTTGGATCGAGCGCCGCTGGATATATCGACGGGTCCGGCCGTATTCCGCGACACTGCAATGCAACGCCCTCCGCGAATATCTTCGCCTACTTCGCGTTGGGGAAACAAATATTGCTTTCGCGATAAACACAGAGGCAAGCACAGAGGCAAGCACAGAGGCAAGCAAAGAGGCAAACACAGAGGCGGTCTCCGCTGTTCATCCGCGGGCGAGCCACGCATCGACACGTTGGACCTATGGAATCATGGTCCGCCCCATGTGTGCGTAAGGGTTCACATGTCATTGTTTCTACACCCTTACACAGAAGTCAGTCGAGCACGATGGGCAGCTGAGCGTGTCGATGGCCGGCTGAACATGCCGTGAAACAGTTCGCAACAGCCAAGTTATTGAGTGGGTGGCAGATATATACGTATACATTGCATATAATATATACACGTTGGGTCGCCCTGCATGCTGATCAGTCGCCTCCAACAGAGGGTGCCAACTACGCCGACGTGGGGAAGGGAGATGCATCCATCCATGGACATGTTCGTCAATCATTATCCACTCATGTTTGGATCACTGCACAGGCATTGGCTTCGATGACCATTCGATCTGAGCTAACCGACGATCGGAGCCGAGAGGGCGCAACTGACGGGAAAGGTGATGTGGTTTCGTCTATGCCCCATAGACCGTGTAATCGTGAAGATAGAAACATGAGGACGACAAGGGCGTGTCAATTATCGAGGTAACCATTAAAGAAGTTCGTCCCGGCTTCTCTTCTCTCTTCCACCTCGCATCGCTCTTTGTTTTGTAAATCTGCCATCCTGCCATCCTGAATACCTGTATACCCATCGTTACACTTCAGTCGCTTCAACTCCTTGTATCTCAACATCATGGTTGTCGATTCTGATACTACGCTCCGTCTCAGGACCTCCACTGCCACTGCACATGGTCATTACGACCAAATTGTCGCTGTCTCGCAGAAGCTTATCAATGAATCCTTCGATAACCTCTATGAGGTTTATCCCGAGTATGGCGTAGTTAACTTCTCCAACAGGAGGGTCGGGGATATAAAGGGAAACCTAAACTCTCCCCGTCTCTTGCTCGGCGGTGGGCTTGGGTCTGATATCTCCCTGACATCTGCCCTTTATGTCATGCGGTATACGAAATGTCCCTATAGCTCCCATGTACTTGAAACGGCGACTGACATTGATTGTGTTTAGCTTCAAAGACGGACAAATCTCCATCCCGGCAGATGATGATGACGACCCGGATCAAGTCGAGGACCTCGCGGGCTGGAACCTAGCTGTCACAATCGACTTGGGGGAGCAGAGCGTCGTCGTAAATCCCGATGCCGATCCTGATACCAAGGCAGATCAACAGGCGCTGTGGGACTTCATCCACAATAAGTTTGACGTACCTGGTGACTACAGTGTTGCCAGGCTTTATGCCAAGCTTGCGGGTAAGTGCTGGCCTGCGATACCCTTCTACATTTTACATCATGTACTAGTGTATGGCGAAGATATAGACCTGGCGCTAACAGCAACCGATAACTCAAGATGCTCACTGGAGCAACTTTGACTATGATAATTCGCAGTTTGGCTATAACCCAGACAAGACCCCCAGGTCCTGGGCTCAGCTGAAGAAACAGTTCGTGGGAATCGACATCAGCCTCCCGTTCATGCTAAAGAACTGGGCCACGACACAAGAGAAGAAGGGCTTGACTACCACGGGTGTCAAATTTAGTCTGCCACCTCCAGACCAAAGTAAGTGCCGGTCATCTGCAACCTCCCATAACTTAATGCTTATCTCCTGCGACTAACCCCCGAGCGCTTTGCCCGGCGTCTAGTTGACCCTAACACGCCGACCTTCCAGCCAACCGCGTTGATCCACCAAGTCTACGGGTACAAGAACCCGGATAAGGGCGTGCCCAAGCCCGTAATTTCCTATGACCCCCCGGGTGACCTCAACTCGTTTCTGTACTGCGAGATGGTCTCAAATCATGAGCTGCCCAGCGACAAGCAGCTCGCGGGGAGTGGCAACTTCACCGCACAAGCCACCGAGATTGGGGGTCCACGCATCGATGGCACCTACGTCCTTAGCCACCAACTCTTCCTTGAAACCTTCCTACTCCCCATGCTCCAGGCTTTCAATAAGACTTCCATTATCTTCCCGAACACGCCCAGTTTTTCCGCCAGCGGTGGGGACAGCACCATCTACTGGAGCTACGCCGTCGGCAACGATGGCCAGCACCAGGATTCCACCAACGACTTCTTCAAGTTTCAGCCGGTCTATGATCCGGAGACTCCTGCCGACGCGACGTCGTACCAGTTCAAGACGGAGTATAAAAACAAGCTCGACCCCATCGGCCACAATACCAACAGCGGGACGTACGGGAGCTTTGACGCGACCGCCACGACACAAGTTGACTTTAAGTGGACGCCTGGCAATGCCGGCTTTAGCTTGTCAGGGACGACCGTGTACAAATATGATTTGGAGTGGTCTGAGAATTGGGATATGGTGCGACCCTTTGGCTGGCTGAGGTACGTTTTGCACTTCCTATGCTTTGCGCATTATACAAAGGGGAAAGGGAGAGACAAATGGTTTGCTAACTGATGTTCTTTTATTTCAGGGAGACTTTCCAATCTACCTGGAGTATGAACATTAATATTGTTAGCGTTCAGGACGGAATTCTCAAACTGGGTGTTGACGCCGGCACCTCCAAGGACTGCAACACCAACGTCGTTCAGACTCAGACCGAGAGACAGCAGACTTGGTCTCCTGAAGGCCAGTCGGAGTCAATCAGGTCGAGCATCGTCGACCAGATCGGGAGCCATGTTCAGACGCTCGAGAGTAATTTGGCTCAGGAGTTTCAGACGAGCGCCCAGTTTGTCTACCCGGGCAATGGCACTTTCAACTTTTCCGACCCACAGGTTGGCAAAACGGGAGAAATCTTGGCTACCCTTGAGTATAAGCCGTGAGTTTATTTTCCCCTGCCTCCTCCTGTCTTCCGGCAATTGGAAAAGATCAGGGTTGGAGAAGAGAGAGATAAAAGCTAACCAACGCCTCCACAGCCTCGATACCGCGTCCAAGATTCCTATTCCTGCTCCGACCACCGCTCAGATGGACTCTATGAAGTATTTTGGCTTCGAACCTAAGCAAGTCAACGCCCCCGGCATCACACCAACCTCCAAGCTGAACTGGTCTTACAACAAGCCTGTCAAGGGAACTCAGAAGGCCGTAGAGTTGCTCGTCCAGGGAACTAATAAGGGCAGTACTGCCATCACGCTCAAGGGCCTTAGCGTCCTCCTGAACTCCGAGCCCAAAGGACGTGCTCCCCTTACTGGCGCGAACTTTTCTGTACATAAATGGAAGATTGGCTCGCCTGACGATAAGGGCAAGGTGGATGTCTACCAGATCGTCTCTGACAATGACGGTACGGCGGCATTTGCCAGCGTCAGGTTTGTTAAGGGCGACAAGGTTGGCGATGTCACACCGTTGACTTTCTCCGGTGCTGGAGAAGTGTCCGTTGCGCCCGGGGCCGCCATCACGCTCGCGCTTTACGCCGGCACCGGCGTCCCTAACACTTACGATGTCACTATTACTGAGACCTGGCCACAAACTGACGGCCAAGCAGCCCAAAGCCTGCCCCAGACGCTCAAGCTCATTTTGTCGCCATGAAGGAAACGAGGAATAACAGATTCAGATAGCTCTATGGAGTAGCCGCTCTTTTCGACACAAGATATTTCTATAACTATACTTGAATTTGATCGTATTTTAACCCATCTCTGAGCTTTTGTCAGGAGAATACGACAGTCGCAATGATAGGGTGCGCCCCGACTCGTGGACTGTGAACTTTTGTCTGGGTCAAGTAATATTTCGATTACGAGTATCGAATAACACCGGTATAAGTATGTTGTTTCTATAGTTGGAATCAGAGACACAACAAATAATGATGTTCAAGATTTAATAAATCATACTCAACGTAAGCACCACCATAAGGAGTAGACAATAAGTTCCTATAGGTGACACTAGGCATCCCCCTAATACCCCGTACCTCTCTGGCGGCTACCAGTATCTTTTTCTAGGCACAGTTTTTATGGTAGTCAATGCTAGCCGCCAGTTCTCGTATTGTCCCCCTTTCTGAAGTAACATAAAAGCAAGTTCATCGGCATGTATTGGTTGAATCGATGGTTTCAGCTCCCCATGAGTACCACCAATATTTCCTGTAAATCGCCCGTCAGGTGTATCCGAACCCCTGTAAGTCGCAACCACGCTACTGCGGGTATCCCCTCTGGGTTCTCACTTATGGCATCCCGATTGCTGCCCGTCCCGACTGTCGGGGGCCGGGACCGCTGTTTTTGTGATTCAAATAGTCCACACCCACCCATCCACCAATGTTTGGTCGGGCCATGTTGCTCCAAATTCTCCTCTTTTACCGTAAAAAATTTCATGGGCATGCTGATATGACTACCTGATAATGTCTGCTCCGAATATCCCTTCTTCGGCACGAGGGGGTGAGCCTAACGCTATCCCAGGCTCAGGTCCCGTGCCAGTTCCGGGATTGAGCCCAAGCAACAACACACCAAGCTCCGCACCTCATGAAGAGCAATCTACCTCCCAAGGGCCGCAGTTGATCTCCGTGCAGAAGCCAACGGGAGGCGGCGCCATCCAGAGCATTGGTGAAAAGTTCACCGCCCAGCCAGCGACGGGAACGGCGACGCTCTCCATCCCCATAGGCGCTACGGAGGCTCGTCCAGGGGGTACGCCATCACTGGCCCTGGGCTACTCGTCCGGTAGCGGCAACGGGCCCTTTGGGATCGGCTGGTCCCTCAATATCGGAAGTATTACGCGACGAGTGTCTAAAGGACGGCCCCAGTACGAGGATGGGCGGGATAGCGATGTGTTCATCCTACAAGACGAGGAGGACTTGGTGCCTACCTCGAAGCAGCCGCAGATTGTAGGCGACTATAGCATTCGCAGATACCAACCGCGCTCCGAAGGCAACTTTGCTCGTATTGAGCGAGTCACCCACAAAGATGACCCTGCAGATGTGCACTGGCGTGTCACGTCCAGAGACAATGTCCTGAGTGTCTACGGGCGTGACGACAGCTCGAGGATCCAGTCTGAGAGCGAAGGCTATAAGCAGATATTTTCTTGGCTTCTCTGCGAAACGTATGATGTTAGCGGTAATACCATCTCTTACGTCTACAAGTCGGAAGATGATGTTGGCATTGACTTGAGTGCGGTTAATGAGAGAAACCGTACGACTATCTCCAGGAGCACTCAGCGTTATATCAAATCTATTAGATATGGTAATAGCAAGCCCGTTCAACGCACCTCCACAGAGAATCCAACTACTCTAGGTTCACTGTTGAGTGGGATGCCATCGACTAATTGGGCCTTTGAGCTCACCTTTGACTATGGGGACCATCATCTCAACGAACCAACGCCCGGTGGCGACAATCCCTGGCCATGTAGGCAGGATCCCTTTTCGGCTTACCGTCCGGGATTCGAGGTCCGCACGTACCGGCTCTGTCGCCGTGTCCTCATGTTCCATCGCTTCCCGGACGAGTTGGGTGTTGATGCCCTTCTTGTCAATGGGCTTGAGCTCACGTATATAGAACAACCAACTATCTCCTGTTTAAAAAGCGTCACGAGGAAAGGATATGTCAAAAGAGACACAGACCCTACTCTACCCGACGGCGTGGGATCTTACTTCTCACGAGCGCTTCCGCCCCTGGATTTCGAATACACCGCCGCGGCCACGGGCGAGAGTCTCGCGAGGAGCGTGGCGAAGGAGGTAGATTCAGAGAGTCTGGAAAACCTGCCTGAAGGCGTGACGGGCTCATCGTACCAATGGCTAGATCTCTACGGAGAAGGCCTCCAGGGCGTATTTGCTGCGCAGGGTGGCTCGTGGTTCTACAAGCGCAACTTGAGTGCGGCGGGGACAGTCTCTTCCCTGGAGGACGGCACACTTAGTGAGACGGTGACTCTGGGACCAGTGAAGGTCGTAGACCCGATGCCCAACATCAGCGACACTGATAAGCCGAGGTTTGTTGACTTGAACGGCGATGGGTCGCTTGATGTCGCCGATATGACCGGTCGGGTCAAAGGCTTCTACAAAACGACTGCTGAGACAAGTCCCGACGCTGCTCCGGGGCAATGGGACGAGTTCCGGCCGTTTGAGTCATGGCCTTCCGGTATAGATGTTGAAGACCCCAACGTGCGCTTCATCGATCTCACGGGCGACGGACGTGCCGACATCCTCATCACCGAGGACCAGGTCTTGATATATCACGTATCCCTCGGAAGCGACGGGTATGGTGCTTCTCAAAGGGTACGCAGAGAGGCAGACGAGGAACGCGGGCCTCGCGTCCTGTTCTCCGACATCGACGAGAGTGTCTACTTTGCCGATATGTCCGGCGATGGGACGTCGGACCTGTGCCGCGTGCGTAACGGGGATATCTGCTACTGGCCGAATCTCGGGTACGGCAGGTTCGGGGCAAAAGTGACCATGAATGACTCCCCGCACTTTGATAGGCCCGAGGCGTTCACACAGAGGCGGATTTTAATGACTGATATTGACGGCTCGGGAGCGACGGATATCATCTATGTTGGAGCAGAGGGCGTCACGCTGCATTTCAATAATTCGGGGAACGGCTGGGCCAAGGCAGAGAGTTTGCCGTCTTACTTATTACCTCCCATCGACACGCTTGCTAGTATCACAGCTACCGACCTCATGGGGAACGGCACCAATTGCCTAGTCTGGTCATCTTCTGCGGCATCATACACTCGAAGTCCTTTGAGGTATATCGACTTCAACAATGGCATCAAGCCACACCTCCTAGTGAAGATCACCAACAACATTGGCAAGGAAACCAACCTGAGCTACCTCCCCTCCACCGCATTCTATCTCCGCGACGAACTCGAGGGGAAGCCCTGGGCCACACGCCTGCCCTTCCCGGTGCAGTGTCTCGAGCGTGTTCGGACGTACGATGCCGTCGGCCGATCCTACCACACGAGTCGCTATGCGTATCACCACGGCTATTTCGACGGACACGACCGCGAGTTCCGCGGCTTCGGCATGACCGAGCAATGGGACACGGAGAACTTCGGGACGGCTGAGAAGTTCAGCCCCGCGGAAGCCGCAAATGTAGATGAAATGTCCTTCTCGCCGCCGGTACTGACGAAGAGATGGTATCATACCGGCGTATATGTAGACCACGAGCAACTGCAGAAGAAGATGGCGAGGGAGTATGCGGGCGCGGCTAGTTTGACGACGGACCAATTTGAGCAGTTCTTCGCGAAGGAAGTCGTGAGAGACTTGGTGCTTGACTCGGACGATCTGAGTGCCGCCGAGGCGAGAGATGCGTCGAGGGCTCTCAAGGGCTCTCTCCTACGCGAAGAGGTATATGCCCTGGACGAATCTCCCCTGGCCGATCTTCCCTACCGCATTATTGACTACGGTTTCAACGTCAAGACCCTCCAGCGCCACGGTGTCAGTGATGTCTCCGTGTGTCATACCTACCAGAGGGAGCAGATTGCGTACAGCTCGGAGCGCGAGGCTGCCCCTCAAAATGACAGGCGTATCCAGCACGGTTTGACACTCAAGGTTGGCGACTACGGCAACATCCTCTGCTCGGTACAGATATCGTATGGTCGGGCAGCGGGGAAATCGCCGCTCGAGGGGGAGCCAAAGGCGCTGCAAGAGACGACGCGTATAGTCCTAGACGATATGTCGTACACTAATGCCGTGGATGAGAAAGGTGACGCATATAGTTTAGACTATCGTGCACCACTGCAGAGTTCTGCCACTAAATATGAACTGTTTGGCGTTGTGCTCAAGGAGGGAGAAGTGAGGTTCGAGCCTGACGGTTTCATTCTCGACAAGTTCACCGAGGTGCCATTTGACAACCCAGTCACCGGCAGCGAGCTTGCAAAACGCGTCATGGCTAAGAATGTCACTCTTTATCGTAACAATGATTTGACCGACATGTTGCAGCAGGGCAACCTGGAGTCGATGGCTATAGAGGGTATGTCGTATACTCTAGCACTCACGCCAGAACTCCTCACAAAGTATAAACGCGGTGGGAAATCCCTGATCTCGGACGAGGAGGATGTCCTGCACAATAATTATAAATATGAAAGGCTCAAAGGTGATGACGCAAACTGGTGGCTGCCGACGGCAAAGATGTTCTACCACCTTAATCCGGCTGCGACGCCAGCAGAGGAACTTGAGTCTGCTAAAGCCCATTTCTTCACGCCCTTAAGGATAATTGATCCTTATGGGTTCTCATCGACGGTTGAATTGGATAGCCACTTCTTAACACTCAAGGCCAGCACTAACGCCATAAATAACGTCTCAAGCTATGTACATGATTACAGCAATATGAAGCCAATTCTCATAACAGATCCAAATGGGAACCGCTCAGCTTTTAAGTACGACTGTCTTGGGCGATTGGTCGCTAGCTCTGTCATGGGGAAAGAGAGCGAGACGCTCGGTGACTCACTAGATGGGATTCAAGTAGAGTTGGCAGAGCATGAAATGGGGGACTTCGCGGCGGAACCTGTAGAACATTCCGCAGATCTGCTGAAGGGTGCCACGACCCGCTATATTTACGACCTCGAGCAGTACTACAAAGGAAATGGGCCATCCACGCCAACGTTTGTGGCGACCCTCAGCAGATTCACTCACGTGTCAAACCTTGCTGATGGGGTTACGACGCAAATTCATATCTCTTTTACTTACTTCGACGGCCTTGGCCGTGAAGTGCAGACCAAAGCCATCGCTGAGCATGATTCGGCGACGCCTCTGACTCCTCGTTGGGTTGGGAGCGCCTGGAAGGTTCTCGATAACAAGGATAACGCTGTGCGTGTATTTAACCCCTTTTTCGATGATACACATGCTTTCAAAGCCGACTGGAAAGTGGGAGTCAGCCCGTACTTTATGTATGATGCCTTGGGTCGACTTGTGGCAACGGCCATGCCGAATAAGACTTGGACGAAAGTTGTCTATGATTCATGGGAGACAACCCAGTTTGATGCGAATGATACGGTGCTCATGGACCCGAAGAACGATCCGGATGTGGGGACATACTTCTCAAGGCTGCCAGATAGCGAATACCTTCCAACGTGGCACGACCAGAGGAAAGATGGCGCGATGGGAGCTGCAGAGAAGAAAGCAGCAGAAAAATCAGCCTTACATAATAACACGCCGATGATCATCGCCGTCGATGCCATGGGCAACGAGTTCCTCTCGACTAAGGATAATGGTAACAGTGAAAAGTTCATTACATATCGCGTGTTCGATGCCAAAGGCTTACCGCGGGAGACGCGAGATGCAAAGGGCCGCCTGATCGAACGGAAGACATATGATGCGGTCGGCAACGAGGCAATAAAGGAAACCATGGACACGGCCAACACTTGGATACTTCATGACGCTACGGCATCCTTGGTGCTGTCGTGGCACGGCAACGAACAGAAGTGGCGAAGAGATTATGATGCTCTAGGACGCGAGACTCACAAATATTTGCTTGAGGGGGGAGAAGACGGTACGAAGGAGACCTTGTTTGAGATGCGCGTATATGGAGAGAGCGAGTCGGAACCGGAAAAGCGGAACTTGAGAGGCCAACTATTCCACATCTATGACCAAGCAGGTACCGAGACAAATACCGGGTTTAACTTCAAGGGCGAACTGGTTACTCGGCAGAGACAGCTCGCAGTCGAGTACACCTCGACACTAGACTGGACTGATATAGCAAGTATCGCCTTAGAACCGGATATTCACCCCCAGACAACGTATACCAACGCTCTTGGTCAGACTACTTACTCACAATCTGCGGACGGAAGTGCGCTTCGTTACGCCTATAATATTGCCGGACTCCCAGAGACGATCGAGTCCAACGTCCGGGGCGAGAAGAAACCCAACAGCGATGACCTCTTGTGGGTAGCATATGTCACTGGCGTCGAGTATAATGAGCTCGCCTATGCGACGACGATTTCTTTCGGTAACGGCCAGCGTACCATCAATGACTTTGACAACTTGACTCTGCTTCTGAAGGCCCGCCAAACTGTATCTTCTCAGAAAGCTGGTTCAAAGATCCAGGATCTGGGGTACACTTACGACCCGTCAGGCAACATCACATATATCAGCAATAATGCCCAGCAGGACGTCTTCTTCCGAAACCGTGTAGTCAGTGCTGATGTCGAGTACACCTACGACGCGACTTATCGCCTCATAGAGTCTTCAGGCCGCGAGCAGCTAGATGAGGGAGGCAAGGCTGCTCCTCCAGGGGCGTTTCAGGCCTTTGAAAACGAGCCGAGGAGTGGGGACCCGCTGAGTCGTTATGTAGAGTCTTTCAACTACGATTCGGCGAATAATATACTCTCCATCCAGCATAGTACAGCCGACGAGAAGGCCCCGGCATGGACGAGGTCGTACAAGTACGAGGAGGCGAGCGCCCTGGAGCCGGAAAAGATGGGCAATCGACTCAGCAGCACACAGGTCGGTAGCGTAATAGACAAGTACGGTTATGACGGCAAAGGCGGGGAATTTGGGTGTCTGACGTTGATGCCGCATCTCACGAGTATGGGATGGAACTCTTTAGAACAGCTTAAGATGACAACTAGCCAAAACGTCAAGGATGACGGCGACAATGGAGGCGCGACGCCAGAGAGGACATGGTATGTATACGATAACCGGGGGACGAGAATCCGCAAGGTTATCGAGCGGCAGGAAGGTGTGGGAAGCCTGGTATCGTCCCCGAGGAAGCTCAAGGAGTGGACTTATCTGGGAGACTACGAGTTGTTCCGCAAGTATGCCGGCGACGGAGTAGCAGTGACTACGCAGAGCCAAACCACGCACGTCCATGGATCCAACGGTCGCCTCGCCCTCATCGAAGACTGGACTGGGGATGATCATCCCGGCCGTCTCATTCGGTACCAGGTTGTTGACCATCTCGACGCCGTCGCTATAGAGGTAGACGAGAATGGGGAACTGGTCTCGTACGAGGAGTATAGCGCGTATGGGAGTACGATGTACCAGATGCAGGATACGCAGAGACCGAAGCGCTTCCGCTGGGCAAGCAAGGAACGGGATAAAGAAAACGGCTTCTACTATTCCGAGGCGCGATACTATGCGCCCTGGCTGGGACGATGGATCTCAGCCGACCCGGCTGGTATAGATGATGACTTGAATACCTTCGCGTACGTGGGCTGCCGGCCAACAGAGTACTCCGACCCGACCGGGTTGGGCAAGACCAAGGCTACGAAGGGCGGGGGTGCCGGGGGGGTCCCCGGGGCCACCAAGACGATCAAGAAAACACCGAAGGAGCAGAGCGACTCGCGCATGAAGCTTCGCTACAAGAGGATCATCAGCATCCGCAAAGAATCCAAGGCCACGGCGCCGATAATGCCCTCGGACCCAAACACCATCATCCAGGGGGAGACGGCGATGCGCAACTTGCTCGCCGCCACGTGGGAGCGCACACAGCTGCACCATGTGTACCCGCAGGAGTACCGCGACCAGTTCAAGAAGATTGGCATCGACGTGGACAACTTCACGGTGTCCATCACGGACGAGGTGCACCGCATCTGCACCGTCGGCGGCGAGGCTAACGGCAGCAAGCTCGGGAAGTGGAACGACCGGTGGAACGAGCTGTTCTTCAAGTTCGCCGGCTCGGGCTACGACGAGCAGATGAAGGACTACGACACCCTGGACCCAACCAAGCAGTACCAGGTGCGGTCCGAGCTGCTCGAGCGGGCGCGCAGGGTGTCGGGCATCATCATGGCCGAGTACGGGCTGCGCCACCTGTACGACGACGGGCAGACCAAGTTCCTCGACTACAACTACATCCAGAACATGAAGGAGGACTCGGAGCGCAGCCAGATCAAGTCGGCCAACCTGATCCACCACAAGTCATGGGCGACCATCTCGTCGGTGAGCTACAACGCGGCCGTCAGCGACAACGGCATGGCCAAGAACGTGTCGGCACTCCAGTTCTCGGTGACGGTCAATGACTTCAGCTCCCTCACGGGCGAGCAGAAGGCGGCATGGAAGACCCTGTTCGGCACGAGTCTGACGCCGCCGTCGAGTGTTGCTGGGAAGAGTCCGGGGCCGAGTTCGGGTACGAGTAAGGGCAAAACATCATAAAGGAGTAGGAGCCTGTAAGCTGACTAGAGAAGCTACTACTTATACTAAGTAATTCGAGATGATCAATTTAGCCAAGTCGCTCCGAATCCGAAGTTGAGATTGAAGGGTGAAAAGGATGATGTATTAGAAGAAGTGGAGGGATTGATCCCAGCCGTCCAGTAAGTAGCTTGACTTGAATAGGCCCTGGGCTTACACTCGCAGTAAGTCGCGCTAAGAAACGGCCGGAATGGCCTGCCGCATGCTAGTTAAACTATCTTATATGTACACTAGACAGGGGATCTACTACAGCCTTAACCGCCCGCTTTTAGTGGGCACCACCACCCATAGTTAGTACCTACCTAAACAATCAGAATAAACCAGAAAAATACAACATAATCTTCCAGCAAGAATTGAAAACACCGAGAGCAATGGCTCTTGTGGATAATGACCATCTCATCAAGTTCCACGGAACTTTCAAGCGAGAGATCAAGGGGTCCGGTATAAATACAGTCATGTTTTTGTGTTTCCTGTGAGAGGTATTTACTTACTGAAGCAAGCTGCCAAAGGCAACCTTCTTGAATAACTACATGGAGTTGCATCTAAGCGGAGGGGAAAGTCGGGTTCCGCTAGTCATCCACCTACCTAGGTAGGACAGCAGCAGGGAGCCCTGTCGGGGTCCTTAACCCGAAAGGGGCCCCAAATATCTAAGCTCAGTTGGATAGAGTATTAGCTTTCCCCCGACTTTCACCAGCTTCCCCTCATGCGGGGGAGGGGGGACGCCGGGGCAGCTATGCCAGGAACCCGGAACAGTCCATCGAATGCCAGACTTATAGCGGCGCATTGCTTAGAACCGGTCCAATCGCGAGGTCTGGCGATGTGGGTTCGCCGGTTAAATGCCTCTGGACAGTGACTTCTGCTTCGCGGAAGAATTGGATGTGCATAGGACAGCACGACGGCCTGGATGGGAAAATGCATGCCGGGTAGGTCTTGGTCGGAGCACACTGGCATCGGCAGCCGAGGAATGGGATGGCAGGGTGTCTCTAGATATAAGCTCCCTTGGTTTGGTCGGAGAAGGCAGGAAGGACAGCAGCATACTCGCCAGGTAAGGTGCCTTGTTGCAGATCCTGAAAGCATCGCACTTGTCAAATACGTTAGCCGCAATGCTCGCAGGCCGTATACGTGATAATGCGTTCCGATTCTTTGGCCTGTGTTGTTCGGTATTGAATTACTTGCCAGCTTCCACCGCACGCGCGATCGACGGTGACCATGGCTCTGCGTTGGCCTCACCAGCGGGAGGTCGTCAAGTGACCAAACTAGACACGGATTGGCGGTTCTGGCATTCGTTCGAAAACCCGGATGGCATCACCTATGATCAGCTTAAGGCGTATATACTACCCTGCGGCAACGATTTCATCGCGAACCCCAGCGACCGCCACCAACCGCCCCCCTCCGGACCCAACATCACAGTGCAGTATGCCGGTAAAGAGTTCGACGATAGCAATTGGGAGATTGTCAAGGTCCCTCATGACTGGGCTATCAAGGGGCCGTTCTATGTCGGCGACAATGTCCCGGTCAAGGGCGGAATGGGTCGTCTGCCAGTCCAAGGGATAGGCTGGTATAGGCGTACTATTGCCCTTGACTCGGGCGATACTGAAAAGGAGATCTATCTCGACATCGACGGGGCAATGTCCTATGCTACGGTGTGGCTTAATGGAAAACTTGTCGGGGGCTGGCCTTATGGCTACAACTCGTTTCGCCTTGATCTGACTTCCTACCTTGTCGTTGGAGTGGATAATCAATTGGCTATCAGGCTTGATAATCCTACCGAATCCTCTCGATGGTATCCCGGAGGCGGCTTATATCGAAATGTCTGGCTCACCAAGGTCGATAAAACACACATTGGCCAGTCGGGGACATTCATAACCACCGAAGCCGTGTCCTCTTCATCGGCAATCCTCAACCTAGCCGTTTCAGTGCAAAACAAAGCAGACGTCGCAAGGAACATTGATGTCTATACCGAGGTGTTCAAACTCAACCCGGAAACGGGAGAGATGGGGTCCAAAGTCGCGGACTTTCCTCGAACGTCCGTGAGTGTGTCATCCGATGATAGCGTGGATTCCAACAGCTCAACTACAGTACAAAACCCTCAATTATGGGGGGTCTGGACATCACAGAAGCCCAACATGTATATTGCTGTCACAAAGCTCCTCGATGGCAGAACTGGTAAAGTCATTGATACTTACCCAACGCGCTTTGGTATCCGCAAATTCTTCCTAGATCCAAACAAGGGCTTGCTAGTCAACGGGTCGCCTGTTCGGATTCAGGGCGTCAACCAGCATCACGATCTGGGTGCTTTAGGGGCTGCCTTCAACGTTCGTGCCGCAGAGCGGCAATTGGAGATCCTGCAGGACATGGGCGTCAACGCTGTTCGCATGTCCCACAACCCACCTGCACCAGAGCTGCTAGATCTACTTGACCGAAAGGGTTTCCTCGCGATGGATGAGATCTTCGATTCGTGGGAGATTCAGAAGAATCCTAATGACTTCCATCTCATCTTTTCAGATTGGCACGAAGCAGATTTGCGCTCGCTCATGCGCCGTGACCGCAACCACCCTTCTATCTACTTATGGAGTGTCGGTAACGAGGTTGGCGAGCAGTACACAGAGGCCAATGGTACCGCCGTGGCACGCGGCCTTGTCGATATTGCGCACCAGGAGGACCCAAGCAGGCCCGTCACTACTTCCATGAACTATGCGAAGCCCAACATGACATTTCCTTCCGTTTTTGACGTTATCAGTCTGAACTATCAGGGCGAGGGGATTCGCGATGTGCCCGCGTACTCTCAGTTATCCGGCATCGTGACGCCCCCTCTTTACAGCGGATTCAAAGAGGCTTTCCCCGACGTGCTAATTGAGAGCAGTGAGACCGCTTCGGCTCTAAGTTCGCGTGGTACCTATATATTTCCGGTGACCAGTGTCAATAGCGCCCCTGTTAACGATACGTCCGGGGGCAATTCTACCGCGATGCAAGTCAGCGCCTTCGAGTTGTATTCCGCGGACTTCGGATCGTCCGCGGAGAAGGTCTTCGGTGCCCTCGATCAGCATCCTTTCGTCGCTGGTGAGTTTGTGTGGTCAGGGTTCGATTACATTGGCGAGCCAACCCCGTATTATTCCGCACGTAGCTCATACTCGGGAATTATCGATCTCGCCGGCTTCCCGAAAGATCGATACTACTTGTATCAATCCCGTTGGCGACCCGAACTTCGGACCGCGCATATTCTTCCCCATTGGACCTGGCCGGACCGACAAGCGAAGGTGACGCCAGTACATGTGTTCTCATCCGCGGATGAGGCGGAATTGTTCCTCAACGGCAAATCGCAAGGCCACCTGGTGAGGGAACAATATACATATAGGTTTCGCTGGGACGAGGTCGTTTATGTCCCAGGGGAACTACATGTCGTGACTTATAAAAACGGTCAAGTTTGGGCGAACGCCACAGTCGAGACGGTCGGACATGCTGTGGGATTACGTATCAAGGCAGACCAATCTTCAATTCGAACTAACGGCGAAGATTTGGCTTACATCACCGTCGAAGTTATTGATAGCAAGGGGCGCGTCGTACCCCAGGCTACGAATGATATCATATTCGATGTATCTGGTGTCGGCGAACTTGTGGCTACCGATAACGGTGACCCAACAGACTTTACGGCATTCCCCTCTAAACAGCGAAAAGCTTATAGTGGCCTAGCTCTGGGAATTGTGCGGGCTAGGACCAATAAGAGAGGGCCAATTACCGTAGTAGTTTCGGGGGTTGGCCTCAAGCCTGCTAGGGTAGCTATTAATGCTATCTAAGCTTTTCTTACAGTCAAGGGCAACCGAGAACTCTACAAGATCCTCTTAATCACCAGAAGCTGTTTGGTGGGAACACGAGAAATAATCTGACCCCAGTTGGGGAAGCATCCCCGATCGGCAACCCCTTGAAGCTATTAGCGGATACGAATAAGCTCGACGTTGAGCTACAGCAGTAAACACCAGCACATACCCGACCACAACCTATAACTTGTGTGCAGAATAATGTGTCTCGTGCCAACAACGGTCTAGGCGGCGGAATTCCAAGTGCCAATGTCAAGTATCTATCAACGTCAC
The DNA here is from genome assembly GCA_021209875.1 of Rosellinia necatrix. Taxonomy (NCBI): domain Eukaryota; kingdom Fungi; phylum Ascomycota; class Sordariomycetes; order Xylariales; family Xylariaceae; genus Rosellinia; species Rosellinia necatrix. The sequence goes on along the minus strand of JAGYVD010000001.1, from coordinate 3,812,150 downwards.
GACTTCAACGTGTGTATTTAACTGGTGCCTCAGTGGAAACACGAGAACAAGCGGTGCAAGGGGTTACCAGAGCCATCGAGAATCTCGGACATAGAAAACTTAAATAACAGCGACCAGCAAGACGAGAGAATAAAGACACAAGCCCAATTGTTATGCTGGTAGGGGACCTAAGTAGTCGCCCTGTAGTATAGACTTAACATTCATGGATAGCCCCCTGGTATCAAGTTTTCAAGATACTCTTCCGTAATTTAAGCTTTACTTTTTCTATGGTATTTATTACTCGAAAGGGGTATCGCTACATGACAATGTCCGATCCAGCGCCACTGCAAGGCAATTCCCAGACGCTAAGCCAAAGGCGAGCTATATCTATAATACCTATTCTAGCCGGTGAAGTTGGATAGCGCGCGAAATCCCAGCTGAGTCGCTGCCCACCACGTCGCATCAAGTCGTTTCTGCCCCCTTTTGCCCAAACACTCTCAAAAGTTGATTCTCATCTTGCCACGTTCAAAGCTCATGCCTGATGCTATTTCCATCCTCAATGTGATCGGTGCTATATAGGATCCATACACCTACGAGATGTCTACGTGATCTAGTTATTTAAGTACTGGCCAATATGAATAGGTGCCTCAGCTGTCCTGCGGGAGGGTGAGACAGAGTGGCGGCTATCGGAGGTTAGGAGAGCCGATTAGCCTATATATATATACAGGTTCCTCAACTGAAGCACACAGATCTTGGCCGGTCGGAACCTATCTTTGAACAATCATATATGATATTATCTTATAATCAGTCCTAGTCACTAAGGTGCTAGCATCCTAATATATCGTTGAATATGTCGATGTTTGAACAAATACCCGATGGAGTGCCAGATGGTGTATTCGAGATGATGGCTGCTTTCAAAAGAGATACAAATAAACAGAAGGTGAACTTGAGTCCCGGGCTGTACTGCGACGAGAGCGCGACCCCATGGGTCCTGCCTACAGTGAGAGAGGTATTCTATTTTGATACTTGCACGATGATATTGAGAATAGCCGAGGCCATACTGATCAGCCTCAGGCGAGAAATAGTCTTATCTCGGATGCTACCCTCAACTATGACGTCTCGCCCCAGGCGGGTGACCCTAGTTTTGTGTCTGCGGCGAGAGAAATCGTGTTTGGTGAGGCACTGGCTGGGAAGGCAATTGCATCTATGCAAACGATCGGGGGGACCGGAGCGAACCAGTTCGCCGCACGTCTCCTGTCAGACACCCTACGGCCCAAGACTGTGTGGCTTCCCGATCCCAGCTGGGAGAATCACACCAAGATCTGGACGCACATCAACCCCGCCATTAAACAACGCCTCTACCCCTACTTCGACTATGAGACATCCACACTGAACATCGAAGGCATGATCTCAACATTGAGAAGGCAGGCCTCCAAGGGGGGATGTTCTTATTTTGCATACCTGCGCGCACAACCCAACCGGTCTCGACCCCTCCAAGGATGATTGGCAACGGATTGCAGAGACCTGCGAAGAGAGGCAGTTATTCCCATTCTTCGATTTTGCCTAGTTCGTTTCCCCCAGAATATTTCTGCAGATGGCTCTTTTCTAGTTTCCTCCCCCCCCCTTTTCTTTCCTTTTTCCTCCCCTTTTTTTCTTTTTTTCTTTTTCTTGCAGCTCACTAATCCTTCCCGCATCCGATAATTAGCCAAGGATTTGCCACAGGGAGCATAGAAGACGATGCTTGGGCAATACGCCACTTTATAACACGTCCAAAAGGCCCCATTGAGCTGACAGTAGCGCAATCGTTTTCGAAGAACTTCGGGCTTTACGGGGAACGGACCGGTTGTCTTCATGTTGTCACGAAGACCCCAAGCATCGCAGCCAAGGTGGATGCACTGCTGCGGACGATATCACGAGCGCAAATAAGCTCGGCGCCCGGCTTCAGTGCTAAGGTCGTCGCAATGATCTGGAAAACACCAGAGCTGAGGGGGAAATGGTATGATGACCTGCGGACCATGACCACCAGGCTTAGATATATGAGAGAACGACTGTACGATGAGCTTACGAGGAGGAACACCCCTGGCAACTGGGACCACATCTTGACTGACGTATGTGGATCTCGATGGATTTGTGGTTATCGGTTTATATTGAAATTGGCTAATATATTTCTGCATGTCTAGACTGGAATGTTTTCTATGACTGGGTTCCCCCCACACCAGGTGAAGAGACTCAGAGAGGAATTTCACGTGTACTTGATGCCCACAGGCAGACTCTCATTCACCGGATGTAAGTCCTCATTATCTATGTCATGTAGCAGGGATCTTCCTTATATGAGACTTCTAACCTTTGCGCAACGCTAGTGACAGAAGGCACCGTTGAGTATGTTGCGGATTGCATGCACCAAGTATCACTAGAGTAAACACGGACATGCCCTTATGAGTTCATAGTTGGTTGGAATTTTCTACGAAATCACTCTAGGACTAGGGAGAATAGTTAGTCTAAACCCTCAAATGACTTGATTACTGCATGTGCTTGAATGCCTAGGGAAGACTCGAGTAAAAGGTTTAAGAAAATCCTGAGGTAGGTATTCGGTATATCCCCCCACAGCCCATAATTTACACATCCACATCCACATCCCCTGATGTAGGCATTGTTATCATCCCGGTACTAACAACGGATTGTTCCAACCGTTTTAACATGATGTGCTCAACTATTAAGATACGCCTTTGGCGTCACAGTTCAACAAATATTCATCTATTACTTAAAGCGGTTGTATTTGCCAATTTGTCAGGCAAATGGATCACATAGCGAGGCACCAGCTACCCTAGGGGGTAGCTCTAAGGGCATAATTGTGTATATAAGGACTGAAGGCCTCTTACCTAGATAGTAGGCCCAGGAATCAATAATATTGAGCCCTACCCCTATACTTGGCTATCTACCTGCTACTTAGCTGCTACCTCATAGTGACTAGACCTCACTCTGGGCAATCCTAACATGACACAATTCTAACATCTTCCAGTTATGAAAATTGTCCTTCCGAACGCCATCGCGTAAAGCATAGAAACTGACAGTTGCACTTTCCAGGTACTTAGGTAGCGCGAACACACTATGCGCGTCTTCGGGTTTTAGAGAAATGCCTAACACGGCGCTACAGACTGCACGTATAATGCTTGGAAAGCCGTCATAGTAGCTAGCGCTGTTATACTGCCTTGTACAGCTAATATTACCTATCAAGGAGAAGGCAGACTCTACTGTGCCTCAATACAAGAAACAGTTAATATTAAACCATTTACAAGGCCAGTGGTATTAACGGGTCGGCTTGTGCATTTGGATACCGGGAATTCTAGTGTGTCGCCTCGTTATCTTGCCTAACCTATGAAGACCCGGAGCATGACTCTACTCCCCACGTAGTTTCTACAGCTCGCGATGATACGTACGGCCGGCCCCGACCACACATCGACGCTCAACACAGTCAACCACCTCGAGGCCCTCTATGAATCCCAAACCAAGCTGGTCGAGGCCGAAGCGATGTACGTGCGGGCACTGTAAGGCTACGAGAAGGGGATCGGCCCCCAGGAGGAAGGACATGGTAAAGATCAAGAGACACTAGAGACTAAGGAGACTCAAGAAATAGAGGCGCTAGAGATCAAAATAGCCGCAATGAAAAAACACTTAGAATCCGAGCTTTTCCGAAAGCAAGTGGCGCACAAGGCGGCGTTTGATCAAAGGAAACATGATAGGGAATCTGAAAATGTGGCAACCAAAAGAGCACTGGAGCTTGCTGCCCTCAGAACTAAACCATTCCTTCCCATCCCTTTCATTACGCCGATTTTGTCTATATTATGCCTATTCATCGTGATCGAATAGTCGCTCAAATTCCCTGTAAAGCGCTCTTTACTCCTATTATCCCGAAGTTTCCATATAAATCAGTATTTCCGTGGCAGGGCTGTCTTCAAGAGACATTGTGATTTTGCCCCTGGAAATTGATTGAAGAGATGTTAGAGAACGATCAGCCCCTTTCCTATCAGTTCTGAATAGGATTCAATCTAGAGAATAGGCATGAGCGCTACCGCAACTTGCCACGAGACTCGGCAGACATCGTGTCTTGTGACGACGAGGGACGGAATCTGCTGGAGGCTGATATGTACCCGAATTGCTCGGCTTTGATTCCTCCATGGAAATACTAGGGGGTTGAGATCTATCAGATACTTCGTGACGGTAGAGTCCAAAGAGATGGCACTAGTGGAAGGGGCAGCGTGGATGACATGTGGCCCATACCTAGTTACTAGTAGACTGCATGGCCAAGGCCGTGGTCTATTTTCGCAACGAGAACCGAGCCTAGGTTCACTATAGAAGCAATGCGAAAGAAGACGTGCCTTTACTGGCAACTCCTCTCGCAGAAAATCTCTCGGGTTGTCATGTCTTCTTGGATGAAGGTCACCACGAGGCGTCTATCTGCGGCTACCGAGCAACGAGCAACGCTTGCAGAGCAGGCTGGTGCTGTAATCTAGTTGCGACATCGTTTTAGGGGAGCGGCTATCCCAATTACTTGGTGGACTCCAGGCAGGAAGGATCTGCGTGAAGTTATTTTTTTATACCAGAATCAACTATGTCGAAAAAATCAAGTAACATGCGGCGGAGGGATATGGAATAAGTCTCTCCGTGGCTTCTTGCAAGGTCCATTTTCTAAGGGGCTAGATTTTGGCTAATTCCGAGACAATCGTATTAATGGCCTAGGGCCGTGGTATCGCAGGCTTGCTTTCCCTGGCTCTCTCCCTTCCGGAGAGGAAAGACTATGATGTCTGGATCAAAGGGATCCTGAATAGGGATGCCACCACTGGAACTAGCTTCTACAAGAATTCATTCCAGCTTCACAATCTAAAATCGACTACTACTTGACCCCTACATCAACACATTGACCCCAATTGCATGCCACCGCTTATATCTGACACATAGTGTCTCAGTGGACCGAGCTGCATGTGAGCAGGATACATCTTACCCTATAGCATAGATTCCTCTGATAACCTGTCTCGGGCTGACCGGTACGCCACAAACAAATGGTACATAATGATGGCTGATTGTTTATCGCAGCTATTGGTCCATTTTACACCGGTTTGCGGGTGATGCGCGGGGGCGTCCTCGCCACTGGATTGTTTATGCCTTCATAGCATTTGGTGCAGTTTTCTTTCTTGTTGACACCTATCGGAAGTCACTACGTTTGTCATCTCTTCTCGTCGCGGAGGATCTTCAAGCCGTCTCTAACAATCCTATTCGTCGTCGGCGCTCGATGTCTGCAATACAACTCACACATGCTACATTAACCCCGCGCGGGATTGACTGGCACCCAAAAACCGGCAGTTAAGGACGAGCCTCCGCCGATATAAAGATAATTGAGTCGGCAGCTTGACTTGACGAGTTTTAGTTTTTTTTCTTTTTTTTTGACCCAGCTTCGAAATGATTGAGGTGACTGAACGCACCAACTCGCGGATCAATAACAAACCCCCTGCGACACCGCCATCGGGTGCTCTTCCAACTCCTCCACCCTCTAATGAGTCGTCTCCTGAGAATCAATTGAGTTATCAGAAGAGATACGCATCACCAAAAGATCAACGCGAAGACGCTTTGGTTCTGAAGGACACAGTTGCATCCTCGAATCACATCCCTGGGACCTCTCATGTCAAGGGCCTTGGGGTTTTGATAGAGGAAGACACTCGCGTTCAAGAGGATCAGAGTGTATCATCCGCTCCGGAATCGAAGCCTCGATTGTTGCATTCTCCACTTGATGACCAACTCGACATTTCTACAGTTCCTGGAGATCTAGCTTCAGTCTTAAGTCTGGAAGACGGCCTTACTCATCTTGAGGATCGCGACCTTTCGATATCTGACGGCAACCTCACTGAGGCGGACCAGGGTCGGGCAGTATCACCCGTTGATGAACCGAAGTCGTTTTTCCAAAGATTCATACTTAGGATCAGTCAAGTTGCTAGCACACTGGCACGGCAGAGGGACAAGGCTCGGGAGCGCCGGGTCGGCAATCTCTTTTACTTGATCGATGAAATCCGCAGAGGCGTTTACGACAGTGATTCGCGAGAAGTGATCGAGAGAAAGATTCCACCAGCAGACTATGAGCTCTTCAAAGCCGTGGTAAACCGCCGACATCACGAGCACCTGATTGAGCAATATGAGGCTGATAAGCTGCGTAACTATATCAAGAACGATCTCAAGTACGCAGTCCGCTAATTGCTTGAAAGTAACAAGAAGCGATTCAGCTAACGTAGAATACTTCTAGATACGAGTACACACCATCTACAAGAGGCCGTCAACAGTTTCGAATCTTGATGAGAGAATCGACCCTCCACAAGTTTGTAAGAGGTTATTGGGATAGAGAAATCGGAATATGGCTGAGAGGTATCGAAACAAACAAGTCACACTCCGAGAAAACAAGAGATCTGGCAAATGCAGTTGAAAATTTCGGAGACGATGATGTTCAGCTACCCGGAGAAACCCAATGTTTTCCTGACAGCTACTGGGAGATTCGATACCCAGCGACCGACGCCGGCAAGCAGAAGCCAAAGACAGATAGCTTTCCGTCTCTGGTGATAGAGGTCGTGTGGTCACATAAGTTGGATCGAGACAAGATCAACAATTACATCCTCAAGTCAGATGGTGCTATACGAACAGTAGTCTGTATTGACTTATATAAAACGTGGACAAGATGGGGTCGGATCAAGAGGGATTGGAAAGTGGGCGGGAACAACCTCGGCCCTGTGCATATTCAGGTGTGGCGTGCGCAAAGAGACCTTGATGGGACATTGCGAGTTGCCGAGGGCCCCGAGACGCAAGTATGCAGGAAGGATGGGGCATTGGATGCGGAACAGATAGCCTGTCTCAGTTTAAGGGACTTTGTCGCGGAAAGAGATGAGGATAGAACCGGGATGAGCACCGAAGAACTGCAAGGTCTGGAGGGCTTACTGCACACATTGGATGCAAAAGCTGTTGTGGAAAAAATTAATGTGGGATTGGAGAAACAGAGAGAGAAGGACGACATGAAAAATAATAAAAGCAAGCCAGTGGCTATGGTGCAAGCGCAAGACGAAGGTAGAATGGTAGGGAGCCAGAAAGTTGATAAGAAACTAACGATTGTGGAAATTGGCGGTCGTCGCTTACGTTGGCTGTCTAAGAGAAGGGAGGGTTGAGATAATGACATGTATTACGATCTGACTGTTGCTATATGTGCATTATTTTGCTACCCGTACACAGCTACTGGAATTAGGTAGGCTCTTACTGCAAAGTCTATTATCTAGTTGGCCACAATTAGCAACTAGAAGATAGAGATTTAAAACCGGCGCGAGCCATTGATTCCACGTCCCACTCCAATTCAATGTGAGTTATGCAGTACATATGTCAAAATAGTAGAATGTTTAAAGATCTCTAACACAAAACACCTCTCGTCGTCTCTCACCTCACTGCAGACACTCTCCGAGCTATCATTCCTCTGCTCCAGCATATATACCTATTTACTCAAGTATACTCGCCTGGTTAATATAAAACATATCCATAAAAATGCTTAGCTTACCAATCATTTTCAGTGCTGCATTATAGCTCATATCCCTCTCCGTCTCGTCGAAAATAATTAAACAGCCCGCACCCTGGTCAAGCATACCGATAATAACCTTGTCGAGGATCATCTGTCTGGGCTTCCTCCCCCTTCTTGATAAAGATGGCGAGGAGCTCACAGAGCTTCGATTTCGCAGGGCTGACTATTATTCACAAGACGTAATAGGAAACCTGGGTAAGTCCAATCAAGGGCAATTAATGTCTAAATGGTCATATAACGACCACCTAAGTGGCGGTCAAAGCAGGTCCTATGCCACTATCACTGCACCATGTAATAAGGACAGTCTTTCGAGGAGCCATATCGAGACTAAAATCCGTAGACGGCTCAGGCGCTGTAGCGGTTTGAGATGATATAAAAAGAGCTATTGTGGTAATATACAGGGAACTGCGCAACCAAGAAAATAGTGTATGTTGCAGGCCGGGCCCTTAGTTAAAAAAACCACATGGTCGAATATAAAGCTATGCTAGAACGGTAATTGTTAGTACCTCCGTGTATCTGACACGCGGGGGCTGGCTGAGGGACCAGAAGTGGTACAACGTGTGCTAACATTCCAGCCGCTTTAGTTAACTACACTTTTTGTTTTCAATTTCTCTAGTTCTGGCGCCGCAGACTTACTGTATACTTTACCAATATGATATGATGGAACATTCACGATTACTGTTATTTATACCCGAAGTGCGAAGGAGGAAGCGCCCGCGAACTCGGGAGTAGTGATAATACCTTGATTAGCCACTTACTACAACTACTTTTAGCTGCTAATCACTTTGACAGGATACTTGCTACTGTACATATATAGGTGCAGTACTACCCGCCACCCCAGTTTCGACACACTTCGGTGCTTTTAGCTAACTTATCTTTAACGCTTCTATTACGTCCTATATTGTACAGGGTACCTACGGAAGCCTTTTATACCGAAAGCTTCGCGCTGAAATTCTTTTTAATCCTCCAACTTGTAACCCTTTTTAGTGTGATTTTAGGTGTATATAATGTGGTTAATATGCTAAGTATATATAGTCGATAACCGGCAGATGGAAACAGCTGAGAACAACAGAAAAAGATATTTTGAAACCCTACGAGCTCTGAAAGTTGAGGTAGCATGTAAGCAATCATAAATACTTTTAAATATTTCTGTGTTCCTAATTTTAGCTGTCACTTGCCGTCCTAATACCCAGAAGGCAAACCCAGACTGCAACCGAAGAAGGCGGGGGCCGTACGTAAGCGAAGCTAAATTTACAGTCAACAGACCGTCGCCACTGAATACTACTAAAGGTGATAATCTAAATGTGACTCAACCTCAAGCCCTCAATCATTTATTTTTAAACTTGTTTGCTCCAATGCACCAACCTTCAATCCTTCACCTCTACCTAGTTCAGATATTGTCGGGGCTGAGCTCCTCGTATACCTGAAATTCGCCAACCTAGCGCTTTTCTAGGGATATCCCATGACATTTTATTACACAGGACCCCCACGGAAGTCTCTTATCTAGATTGAGGCTCTATAGCCATTATAACAACTCTTTTTGTCTCTGAGATATCCCAAGGTGGCCCACATGGAACTAATACTTTCCGAGCCCTGAGAGCACGAAACCTCACATTTTTGATGGCAGTCGCAACTTCCTGTGTCTAGGGAGAGTGAAATCAACTGCGATGATGTGCTAGCTACATCTTCGCTCGTATGTTATGTAGGACAATTTACGGACAGTAGAAGGATTTAAGGCATTCACACCTGGGCTGGAAAGATAGAAAGTCCCTTTGTGACGGAAACAACGACACCGTTATCATTGTGGTGGTAATAGCGGACTATACGTGACACTACTTTATTATTCCTAGTTGTCGGCCGACCTTGGGAGCAGTGTTTAGAAACTCCCGGCCTCCCGAGGGGCATTGGGGGTGTGTTGAGCCCCCGACGTAACCATCCCGCGCCCCTTCCCCCGATGGTATCGCCAGCGTCCAACAAGTCTGGCCTCGCGGTATATGTCGGTAGTCCGACCTTCTCACCAGTGTCCCTCCGCCAGTTGAGGGTGGTCCTGGTATCTTTGTTCTATCTCGCCGCTTGGGCATGGTATTCTCTGCAATATATGCGCGCTTGTGCGCTTCCTTAAGCCTACTATAGAAACTTGCTTATTCCTTATATCTACATATAGAAGCAGAAAAAGGGGGAGAGGCTATATATTCAACAACAACCCCTTTGGAGGGGTGGTGTCGTGACATCACATATGTAGCCGAAGCAACAACACAAGAAGTCAACAAAGTGTCATTGTGCTAATCATATGTAGGCTACAAGGTCCTTTTATAATGTTCTATAATTAACCATTTTTGTGTATTATGGTGATATAAATGTGTCGATCTGTTCCTCATAGCAGGCCCCAGGTCTCCATCACTCCGACTCACGTAGATATGGGTGCTGATATGTAACCTCAGACAGGCTAAGACCGTAATACGTAGGAGCTTTGGCAGCCATCATGTTACCCCAATTTAGGGTATTTCTTGGCCCCATGAATATTATGTCCTAGAAAGGGAATGAAGTCCCGGTCTCAAGCCAACTATCGCATTCTGGACCCACCCTCCCTGTGAGTATGGTTGGGGGTAGGGCTGGGACCTGGGCTAAATGCTGCAGCTCTTCAGTGTACCTGAGTGTGCTTATTTACAACAACTGATACCATGGCTCTTATATAGTGTTGGCCACTTTTGAAATCTACTTGATGTCGAAATATTTATAACCTTCCCCGTTCGTGTTTGGGAGGCGATAGAACTATTAACCACACCGCAGCCGACGATGCCTCTGTATGTCTTCATACACTCTAAGTACTTTCTATTTTTTCAATTATCAAATATACTACTTTCAGTACATATACAATATGGCGTCTAAGGGAGACGACAAAGTTTCCACTAGTCAGGGATATCCCATACATATCGGCACATGGACAAACTGGACCCGTGGACAGGTTATGGGAGCGACAGTGACTCTGACTCGACAGGATGCTACCCTTATCATTGCGTTTACTTCTACATTTGTTGCATTTGTTGCAACTCGTACATGGAGACTCTTCTGTTTTGCCTTACACAGGTACTATTCCGACATAGGAGCGCAAGATGCCACATATCACCAACTACAAGCAATCTTGCGTAATGCTTCAGGGCCGGAGGATGGCATATGGCTTTTCCTCAAGCTCCTTTCTACAAATCGCGGCAAATCCAGGCACTATCATCAGTTACTCCTTTCTGCTACTGGCGGCGTTATTCTCTTTCTTGCGTTCACTGTTCTAGGGGGCTTTACATCCAGTATCGCCACAGCAGATAACGAGGTTCTTATCAAGAGTGCTGAATGTGGACACATAGTTTCAAAATACAATGGGTATGTCTTAACTGTTAACAATTGGACCAGCAAGAAAATCAACAATGCGGCAAACTATGCACAGCAATGCTACTCGAATCAAGACAGTCACTTCGACTGTGGCCGTTTCGTTACAGAACGGATTACTAGAGCTATCGATAACAATGCTGTTTGTCCGTTCGATACAACAGCATGTCTTAATCCATCAGGTAATATTCGCATTGATAGCGGTTTCATTAACAGCCATCTGCATCTTGGTCTGAATGCTCCTAGTAACGAGAGAATTTTATGGAGGAACGTGCTTCACTGCGCGCCATTGTCCACAGCAGGCTTCACAAGTATAGATACACAATCGCCAACACACGACGTCCTAGTTCATTATGGGAATATGACGACCGCTGTTGGAGAGTTAAACTACATATTCCAGATCCCAGACGTGAAATCGCAGTACGCGATTGTCCTATCCCAAACTGGAGGGTTTACCGATATAAACTATAGATTGAAGTGAGTTGCCTTCATTTGCATAAAATCTTTGAGCTTGCGATTAAGGATCTGATGATTGATTACCTTCTAGTGCTTTCACTGCGCAGGTTAAGAATGGCACTTATTGGGGGAATGCCTCGGACTTCACCCCAATAGACCTTCTCAAACGATTTGATGCAGACACATATCTCATATTTCTATCAGGAAATGGCGTTATTTTCAGTGAGCAATCGGATGACGTGTGGTACAACGTGTCGACAATACCTACCGAAATCCCAATTATAGGAGCAGGTTTCTATGATACTATCCAAGGATATCTTCCAAGAGCACCGGCCTCCCCTCTTGCGTGCACTTACCAACACCAATTCTGTATCAACAATCAGCCTGTAGACTGCGGTCCTTTGGCTAGCCTGGGCGACGCCATAGCTGGCGCTGCACCCCTCTTCAACACAACACACACCGAGTTGGCCAACAACACTGCAACAACAAAAAGGGCAGCTCATTTCACGTATTTTTCGAATACTTTTACCGCTGCTAGGAGTGACATAGGCGGAATATTAAGCCACCTGGGGCCTAGAGCTCTTCTCTCGCAGCAAAGTCTCCTATATGGTTTTCAAGGGCCACTAGCACCAAACCAATGGCAACTGGACGTGGCTCACTGGTGGGATATATCCATGGCGATTAGCCAGGATATCTTCCTTGACAGCGCTTACAGCCTAACCGATCCAGCTTTAGAGAAGTTGTACCAGAATTATACAATGCCCGAATATGATAATATTTGCCATAACCAGGTATGTTTTCTAGGCCAGGTCTACACCACACTATAAAGGCTAAAAACACAACAGAAGATTAAAACAACTGCCTTTACTTCACTAAGCATGTTCGGTCTCGTTTTTACGTATGCCGTAGGCTTTATACTGGCACTATCCTCTTATTTGGTTGAGCCAGCGTCCGCTTGGCTATATAAACGATCATATGGACAATACAAGCATCTTGAGTGGGCGACCAACGCAACATTGCAGCTCCAGCGCCTAGCCCACAAAAGTATTGGGCAGGGGACATGGTCTAAGGGCACGGATACAATCCCAATTACTGAAGAGGATGAGACTCTCGCATTGTTAGACATTTCCAATCCGCAACATCCTGTGCTACGAGCGCCTGACAAAGAAGAGCGTATTTCGAGCCAAAACCAGTCCATAAATGGCAATACAAGCGCGGCTAATGACAATGATGCCACTAATGATGATACAGCTGGTGCCACTGTGATCCATAGCGATTTGGTCGTTGAAGGCGAAGGGAACCATGATCCATCTACCATCCCCCCTATTAACGTTGCGGGCGACGACACCATTGATAACTAGACTTGGGGTATGGGAGGACTTATACTACTATTTTGGTGGCCTGGATGCCGCGAGTGCGCTCAGGCTATCAGCCTATACTGAAGTGGTGCACAGTCAATAAGTGTAAGGTGACTCAGGGCTCGGAGGCTAACAGGCTCTGCCAGGAACAAGCTTGAGACTCGTCAGTAGGTGTGGATCAAGGTGCACTCTAACCTCCGACTATAAGTATCACCGGTATCCCCCAGGTCTTCAGATCTTCACTTAATCTTCTAGTTATTCTGAATACAACTCATTTTGCCTATCATACGTATATGCCCCCACTCCTTCTGACAAGATTCTTTTAAAGAGATGTTCGACACGCCCACGGGGAAGCCGGTCATTATCATCATTGAACGTTATTGATTATCGTCAGATGGGCACAGCCCTTAAATAAACTTTTGAGCTTTAGTCTAAAGCCAGATGTAAGGACCTTACGGGCATAGTCAAGTCACTCCCATTCAACCGATTATTTTAACAGCTATTCACTTAGCGACAGGGCTTGCTGCGGCACTTGGGCTATAATCACCAGCTTTTTGCCAAAGCTATTTATTTTATTATAACAAATTATAATTTAGACATGATAATAAGATTTATAATTAAATTAACTTGCCTGCATTGATGGCTCCGCTCTAATTCCACTATTCCTAGATAATTCATCCGCTCCTCCGCGACAACTTATTAAAATGCCAACTATTCATCAGGTTGAGCCACGCTTTCACCAGCGTGCAACGAGGACTAGAGTACGTAGCTGTGAGATTATGGGATAGACAACATTGTAACAATGTCAGCTGATAGCGCCATCAATCCACCCTCACAGCATCAGCAGCTGGGTTGATGACGCCAGCATTATCAAGATATTGCTTTACTAATAACGGATTCAAGCCATGGCCAGCAGCTTAGATGCCTTAATGGCGATAATGATGGCGAAGCGGGATAGATGAGATGGTGTCATGAATGCTAACATGCGTCGCAACTTCTGCTTTTGGTTATGTTGCCCAACGCGGACAAAGACTTTAGATTATAGGTTCTGCGATCGTATAGGAAACTCCGAGCACAGCAGGGGGAGCGGGGTTAGGCAAAAGATGTTACAAAGCTCCAAAACATGTTAAACTCGCTAGGGTGTCTCTTACAAAGCACATCAAGATTTCCTGACACCAGGGCTGGCCTATGTATGAAGGAGTGATCAGCTTTCGCGTCATCTACCGCCCTGGTAACTCCGGCTTCCTGATGCCGGGGACACTAGAGACCACTGATATGAACATAAGTAACCATACCTTCATTACTCGTAGCCCTACCTACAGCTATCATAATAGTGCGACTGGGTTTTAGTATATGTCAATGTTGTTGGTATTACTAATACACTTAACATGGCTTCTCTTCTATCACGAATCGCACCGAGCCACCCCAAAGTAGCTGCTATTATATTTATAGGGGTGCGTACAATCCACTTTAGCAGAGCTTCAGAAGACGAAATATTAATTGAACCATAGTTCACCGTAGCCGTCTTCTACAGGGTTTTCTACCGTCTGTATCTGCACCCCCTGAGCTCGTTGCCAGGCCCGATACTATGGCGAGCGACGCGCATACCGTGGTTCACCCAGTCGCAGAAGGGGGCCCTACCTTATCGCGTCCTCGAGCTTCACAAGAGATATGGCAAGGTCATCCGCATCGCGCCCGACGAAGTGTCGGTCATGGACCCGGCGGCGTGGAAGGAGTTCTATGCCCACAAGCCCGGGGGAGAGTTCCCGCACCACATGGGCCACTACAGGCCCAGCACCCGCATGCCCACCAACCTCACCTCGGCCGGTCGAGAGAAGCACGCACGGCTCCGGCGGCGGCTCAACTTCGGGTTCTCCGACCGCGCCATGCGAGCGCAGGAGCCCATCATTGGGGGCTACGTAGACTTGCTGATGAAGCGCCTCAATGAGAAATGCGAAAATGGGGCGGCCGCACTCGACATGCGGGATTGGTATAGTGAGTAGTAAAACCGCAAGGGGCTCTAGCACGCTTTTCTTCTCTTTTTTTTTATTTATTTTTTTTTCTTGCTAATATTCTGCAAAGGCTGGACGACGTTTGACATCATCGGGGATTTGGTTTTCGGCGAGTCCTTCGACTGCCTGAAGAACTCGGCGTACCATGCCTGGGTGCAGAACATGCCGAAGGTGGTCCGGGAGAACGCGCTCGTCACGGGGCTCGGCGTCGCGGGCCACAAGTGGCTCAATGACTTGATCATCAACTGGGGCTTCCTGAAGTCTCGGAGATATCAGATGCAATACACGACCGAGAAGGTGAAGCGACGAATGAATCTCGGTATCGAGCGGCCCGACTTGATCGAAGGATTGATCAAAGCCAAGGCTGACGATGAACTGGTCAGCACTTATTACTCCCCCTTTCACCTCGCAACTATGGCCCTGTGAAAGGCGACTAATGTGACAAAACAGGGGGAACTTTCTTTCGGCGAAATAGTGTCCACAGCTAGCGTCCTCGTTCTCGCGGGGTCCGTGAACAACGGCAGTCTCCTATGTGGCGTCACATACTTCCTCGCGATGAACCCGGAGCCACTGAAACGGCTCACCGAAGAGGTCCGTGGCCGCTTCAAGAGCCAAGACGAGATCACTTTGATGTCGGTGAACACGGACCTGCCGTATATGCTCGCCTGTCTCAACGAAGCCCTCCGTCTATACCCACCCGTCGGCGGTGCGTTCCCTCGCCTGGTGCCCAAAGGGGGCGTCACTATTTGCGGCAAGTATCTGCCGCAAGATGTAAGTTCATGTCATTCCCAACAAATACTCTCCTATTACGGACGTCCGGTACCTAACGATAGTTCAATACAGACCGTGGTTGGCGTGTTCCATTACGCCATGTACCATGACCCAACTCTCTGGACTAACCCCGAGAGGTTCGCCCCGGAACGCTTCATGGGGGATCCGAAGTACGCCAGCGATAAGAGAGATGCTTTCGAACCTTTTAGTGTCGGGCCTAGAAATTGCATTGGCAAAAAGTACGTCACGTAACCTAATACGCTCGCACGGATCAATAAGGCTATGGCGAGCTTGCGTATACACTTTTGCGAGTATATGTGCTAACCATAACACGCTTTCAGTCTGGCATATGCCGAGATGCGCCTTATACTGGCGAAGATCATCTTTTCGTTTGATATGGAGATTGCGGATGACAGCAAGAACTGGCTTAATCAAAAGGTTTTCAGCGTCTGGATTAAACCGGCGTTGAACATTTATCTGCATCCGGTTTCGCGCAACGCGGAATAGCTACAACATATGCGATACGATACAGGGGATAGGGCATATATTATACTCTAGAGTCAACCCATACCGGCTTCATGCATAATGAGCTCTAGAATTCAGCCATATCGACAGATACAAAGTTTTACCGGCGCGCTTTGATACGGAACTCCGGCCCTGTACACAAGCTGCCATTACGCAGCGGCGCATGTAAGCCCGGCCCGTGCATCACAGGTGAGTTAATGAGAAAGTTCGCATCGGGCTCTAGAGCCGGGCGGTTTCGACAAGTAAGAAGAGGCAAGTCAGCGATGCCCGTAAATTCGACTTGTTCCCTATTTTTAGCAGCCCCTATTAGCCAACTAAGCCAACAATCCCCCCTGTCGGAGAATAAGACATACCCGGATTCCCCGTCGCCATAAACCCAGCTCTGATCGATCTCGAGCGTCATCTTCACGGGATCCACTCGGATCCGTGTAATGGGTGTATCCGACGATCGGTCGGCGTTGGCCCATGGGTCGACGGTGCCGTTCGGAAAGATGAACAGCTGGTTATCCATGTCGCACGTGAACCAGTGCGGGCTCGCCGGCGGCGGGCCCCAGGGTCCCGCGTTGTAGTCCGTCATGTCTGTGATATTGGCCAGCTTCGCGTCGTTCGTCTGCTCGACGCAGGGGATGATGGCCTGCTCTCGCAGAACGGCCGGTCCGCCGCCGGCGTCAGTACTGATGTTCATCCGTAGCATCGCCTCGCCACAGTGGTAAGTGTGAGTCGGCGGCGGCGGCGGCGCTGGGCCTACGCCAACCGAGTAGGACCATACGGTATACCCCGTGCGCCATTCGAAGTCGGTGATTTTCCAAGATAGGGATAACATACCCCCCTTGCAGGTCGTGACTAAACCGGTCGCTGGGATCGAGGAAGGTTGGACGATGCTAAGGGACGCGATGAGGAAGTACATGAGCACGCGGTTCGCCATGTCGACCGACCCAAGTAAGATAATCATCCACAAAATGTTAAATATCTGAATGAAGGGTGCATTTTTTGTTCGTCGTAGAATCCGGTCTTTATTTATACATGCATCTACGAAGGCTAAAGCCTGGGTTGATGGATTTTACCCGGCACATACGGCCTAGAGTTGGAGCTGAGGTGACAGTCTCACGAAAGTAGTTCTCACCCAAACTTCTAGTTGGGAAACACAAATAATCGCGAATAACCATCATTCACCACGAAATTGCGGGAGGCGAATGGTCTAGCCATGGCATATTATGATCCGATCATCCCAATTATGTAAGAACTGTGAGTTATGGCCGTTATCCGACTCTTCACACATCTATGTTTTATGCTGAGATGTTGAATAGGTAAAACTAAATATCAGCAGCTTTGGTAATACTCGGACACAGAGATACTTGAATGAAATTCCCGATTGTCACCAGTGTTGCTGAATACTAATGCTACGTACGGATTCTTAATGTGTCATTGATGATTAACTCGACTAGGGAGACATGCACGAAACAGTAGTGTACTCCAGTGTGGCCCCAAGAGTACATCTCGTACTATATACGTGTTTTTGCTCAGCGCATCGCATTGAAACAGTCATAATAGGAGCGTATGAGTCATCGGCGACGCGGTGGCATCAACCCAGTCACCGACTAGGCATCGTTGGCTCTTCTCTCTGAGAGCAGCCGCATTGTATCGAAAGAGAGAACGAAGATCTGCGGGGGTTGCAGCAGCCCCCGGCGACGCTTGTTCATGATGAGTCGTCCGACCGTATAGTACGGACTAACATGCATCATGAGATAGCCCCTTCTATACATGGGGGGCCAGTGATGGAGGTCAAAACGAGCGCTTCGTATTAACACTAGTATTTTATTAGACTGAGAGTGAATCATTACTGACATTGCTGCCGAGGTCTGTGAGGTCTATGGAGAAACGATCATACAGTAACGCCTTCGATGAGGCGGTACATCACGCTTTACCCTACGTGAGATGCCAACCACACGGGCCGAACTTTTCCCACCTAAATCCGCTGCTACGTAGGGTATATTACCCAGGTAGCTCAGGGGGTATCCTCGCTGTAACCAAAGTCTCGTTGACACTAAGGGAGCCGAAATTCTGAAAATAGGAAACCTTCATATTCGAGGGGCGGTTAACCGAGATGGGTACTCTGTTACCATAACCCTCTATCCATTCCGCTTGAGTTTGAGTGACAAGAAAACCTGTCTGCGTACAGGGATACTTGCTCAGCTCGCAGGTGGTATGGAAGGCGGGGAATGATAAGGAGCGTGCCATGGAGCATGCTAGCCTCTAAGCTAGCACCAGGGTTGGAGAACAAATATAATTGAGAAAACAAGATTAGGAAATAGTAAAGCGTCTGCTGTTCCGTGGCCAGGGATGGCCTAAGGCCATGCCGTCCAACGGCGTATTGTAAAAATGATGAGTATTGGGATCAAATGGGCGTTGTAGTTCGCCGCATGGTTAGAGGTGGAGTGGCCCAACATCAGGGAGGCTTCGTTGCCTTTTGTGATTCATACGATTCTCTGACGAGGCTTTTCTCTTCGTAGATGCCGAGAGCGGGCTACTGGCAAACTCGGATACCTTTTTACGTTTGCGAAGGGGAGAGATGGGAACATTGGCAGTAGCGATCCGCCCATCCTTGATGCCACGCAACGTACCCTCGAAATAGGGGCCCGAGAATGCCAACGAATCGTGTGTCGCCTTACTACGGGTAATTAACCGATGGTGGGCCTGGTCTCTCCGGAAGGCGCCAACTAAATTGGAGTTGTGCTCAAAGTGATCTAGGAGTGAAGTCACATCACTAGAAGAGGTGGTGGGACGAGCAGGCGTACACAAGATCTCGTCTCCATCATCCCTGTCGATTTCCTGTCGGTCAGACAGATCACTATCGTCTTCAATATCGAGGAAGTCTTCGATTCTCAGATTTTTCTCCTCGTCGTCAACAGCCTGGCCCTCCGAGCCGGAGGAATCTCCATACACGTTAGAGTCCGGTAACTGAGCATACCAAGCTTCTGCGGGCCCGACAGCATGAGTGTTCATGAAATCGCCGAATGTGTTGGAGGAAATCATGCCGCTCATCATAATATTTCCCGGGTTGCCTAGGACTGGGGACGACTGAGGCGGATCGAAAAAGGGAAAATTGAACTGCTCCGGTGATAAATCAAGTCCCCTTTTCAAGCTTCGAGGTGTCGTGAAAATCATTAGCTTGCCTGTTTTGGGGTTCACCATGGCAACGGGTTTCTTGGAGGATTTGTCTAGACTGAAACGGCCGACACGTGGATGACCACGGCGACCTTTGATGATCTCTACATCAGACGCCTCAGACCCCTCCTCCGCAGGGTCCCTGCGAGTCTTACGTCGAATAGGCCTGGGAACAGGTTCTTCCTCGTCGGTGGTGTCGCCATCAGCTGGGTGAATTCGGTCAGTGACACCGCTCTATGACAAGTACTATGTTGACTCACATTGATAGCCATCCAAAGACACATCATCCTTTTCAGGCGAAGCGACCGGGGTAGAAAGTGTGGTGGGCGTATCATTCTGGGTCATGGGAGTAGCAACCGGAGTGGTATCATCCTCTTCGACGACGTTGATGAGAGCTTCAAAGTCGGAGCTCTCTTCTTCAAATACAGCTCCGATCGAGTTGGCAGTCCCGTAGTGATCCCAATAGGCTTCCGAATCATCATCGGAATTTTGGTCAACCTCTAGGCGAAATGACGGATCCAACTTGCTTTTATCAACAAATAAATCAGGGAAAAACCCGTAAGCAGTATCTTCGTCTGTCTCAGTATCATCGTCATCGTCATCAGAGTCGGGTACGTCAAATCGAACGCGACGTTGAATAGTTGGGATCTGAACGTCAACCGGGCCGTCGATTTCAACCTGTTCTGGCTCCGAGGGAAAACCATCCCAGCTAGCACTGTCATCGGCATCATCGTCTTCCCCTTCGTCGTCGCCAAGTGCTTCCTCGTCGTCGTCGTCGTCATCATCTTCGTCATCTTGGTCCGGCCGAGGGGAGCTCCGAGGAATATGTTGCATTTCATCGGAAAGGATATGCTCCTCCTCGGCCGCCTCTACATCCTCCTCGTCGTCGTCCGAGCCGGTAATATCTTCCACGGCCGAGTATCCACTCTCATCCGAAAGGTCTAGCGACGACAAGGAGTCAGAATCCCGGCGACTCTTAGCCTGGACTGGAGTCACCGGGATTTTCAAGCGTATCATCGTTCCTTGACGCATGGTTGCGTGCAGATATCGAGATAGCGTACAGGGGGTTATGCAGGGCTATGGGGCCCCGAACTAGATCTTTGGGGTATCAGAGCAAACGGCGGTGAGGTTCCGAAGGTCCCCCTCGAGTGCCCTCGAGTTATGGTATATAGCCACGCCACCGGCAGAGGGGCGCTTGGGAATTGCTCCTGCTCCCGTCCTTCTCCCCTTCACACCTCGACTCGCGATACCGAGGGGAGGGGTTGAGGGGCAATTGACTATGCTGGAAGGGCGGGGGAGACGGAGGGCGGGATGCGATGTTTAGAGCTGGGGTAGGAAAATGTTTTCTATCGTATTGTGCCCGTAAGCGTCGAGGGCATTAATGGGTGATGATCTGTGTGGCTATTCAGACTTCTTCAATGGCCCCTCCACTCGTGGAAGAGGGCGCAAGACAGTTAAAGTCTGTTGAACTTCGTCGATATTGCAGTTGGCTGAACCTCTCGATGAACTGACGGACTACGGGACATGCCTGGTGCAGGCACGTCCCGCAGTGGGTGTTTACAGCTCAGCGACGACGGGATACATGGTGATTTCGACGAAGTTGTAGTAATGGTGCTGCTCTATATGATATGGTAGTGCGACTTCGTTGTCTTGGGTTGGCGGGTGGTTGATTCCTACGTGAGGAAAAGATAGGGAGGAGAGAGGAGACCAGAGTTCAACTAAAATGGGAAAAAAAAAGTGAGTAGGTATACATAGTACACAGCACGTCCGGTGGCTACCGAGCAGAAGTTCCGTTCTATCCCCACTCGCCCCGATGCAGGTGCATGTGCAGGTGGATCGAATGGCATACTGCCGTTACAGGCCTGTGACAGTGGGGTGTGTACTTCTCTACTTTAGGTGCTATAAGTATGCAGACTTGTGTGGGTATGCCGCTATGCGGCGCAGTGTCTAAGTATCTACTTAATCTACCTACTGTATCAAGTACCTACCTAGGTAGTCTGCTAGTGCCGTATAACGTCTACTAAGGCCAAAATTATACCGATATGCCTAGTACCTCTCTTACACATGCTAAGTAGCCTCCCAAACTCCTGTGTCCTGTAGCCTACACCACCAGCCTACCGCTTGCATACCTAGGTAACGGGTCCTCTACTACCTAGGTACTTAGGTAGGTAGGTATTAGACTATAGGTGGCATCATGCGACAAGCCACACCAAAGTGAACGAGTTTCAACCGGCCAGTGTCCAGGTTGATTGGACCGGCGCCGTGTCACCGCCTTTTGACCTTGCACGCTAACACCTCGCTGCAATCCACTGATGTCCACTATGACCAACTAGAATGCCCACTGCTGCAGAGCATCTGGGGCCTGTACAGCATACTGCAGGTATGAATGGTGGACAGCACTACGCCAGTCCTGCCTGCCAGCACCACTGTTGCCCCCGTCGGCCACTAATTTCAAGCCGCATCCCTACGGGGGAGGCAGGTAAGAACAGAGGTACAGTAGTAGTAACTAGCAGATTTAAGCAGTTGTTCGATGGCCGGTTCTCCTGCAAGCACTAGAGCGGCATCAACGGTGTTCGTTAGGTACTCACCTACCAAACCGAGTTTCTGCAAGTAGTCATGCGAGCCTTTCGATTTCTCTGGTGGCGTATCCCAATTCGCTGCCACGAAGTATAGTATACCTAGTTAGAGTTGGTGGGAGCACGCAAGTGCAAGACTCACTTCACCGGTAAGCTTGTAAATAACAAGATGTAAGTAAGCTCGAGGGCCATTGGGTACAGGTTATCACTTCCAGCCATATGTACATCGGGGCTTCGGTAGCCAGGTACCAACTTGGGGTGGTACATCAAACCCTCCTTTGAATGGCATTCTTTTTCTTTGGGGTAGTTAGATCACGTCCAATCGAATCTCGTCCAATCTCCCAAAGTGAATAATACTACTTTTTTTTTTTCCTTTTCCTTTCTCCTAAAAAAAAAAAAAAAAATTCGAGGTCCCTTGTTTGTTGTTTGTTTGTCCGCCCAAAATTCAAAACAATCAAGTCATTGGTATAACAAGGTATTACCTTCAACCACCCCCGGTATCACACATCACACCCTAGGAAGATTGATAGACGTCCCGTCCCGTCCGTAATATCATCATCTACCTAGGTAGATTAGCACGTTGGTTAGTATGTTGATTAGTATGTTCGTGGCCAGGCAGTGAGTTAGTTAGCTACGGAGAGAACTACCAAGCGCGGAACTGGTTATGTGGCATCAATACTCAAAAGTTGAGTCACTAGCCACAAAGATGGCATCCCGAGCCGTACGCCTACGCTGTCGTTGTCCCACTCCCTCACTGCATGCAGCAGGACCTGAATGCAGAGGTCATGTCATTTGAGCCAGCGTGTACCAGTAAAATCGGGCTGATCGGGCCCGGCCATCCACTTCAACGTTGCTTTTGATTAGCCCGTCACCGTCGGCTGCAAGCGTCTCCAACGAGGACCAAGATATACTCGACCTTGGGTGGTTCTAATTTCGGAGACTAGCGTCCAGACTCCGAGTTTCTAATTCGTGTCTGCGACGCCTTGGTAGCGTTTGTCCCCTTCTCTATCCCCTTTCCCTCCCTCGCGGTAACAGACGTCAAGAACAAACGTCAAGAACAGACGTCAAGAACAGACGTCAAGAACAGACGTCAAGAACAGACGCCAACGGCGCTAGAGACACTTGTTGGGTCAGGTCCCTAAGTAACCTTTGGTAGTTACTTACAATGGGTATGTATGTACCGTACCGTACCATAGTTCAACAGAGATCTTCGGTGGAGAGAGTCAGTCATCTTTACCTTCATCCAACAAAACTCCACAAGCCCCCCCTCCTCCCCCCTACTAGATCATGACGTGCAGCTAGTATGTGGAAGGACATCGTGGCAGTGTCCGCTGCCCTTTCTCCCATGGGGAGCTAAGTATGATGCGAGAGTCTCGTGATGGCTTCCTGCTAGACCGAAGTGTTATCTCGTCTTAAAACCCACTAGCGAGCGGACGACATGGTGGCTAATTGGAGCCAGGGTGAACATTAGGATCACAGCTCAGATGCCGTCTCAAATGAAACCGAGAGCAGACCCTGTAGTTGGGAATTCTCCGGCTACGTGGACAACATATGGCAATATATATAGTCTTTAGACTGCATCATCTTACATACCTTATTGATCTTGCCCTTGCTAAGCCAGGCCGCTTTTAGCTTGAGCATATCCACAATGACCCTATCCAGACCGAGGCGAGTCCCCTGCCCCTGCCAGGCGGTCCCAGTTTACAAAAATTTACTTCTGCATAATTTTCAAACTTGAGCTGCGACCTCGCTACTCCATAGTGCCCTGCTACGACGAGTAATGATTCTTCACTTGAGACGTGATTTTAGGAAGCCGGAACCATAAACGCATCCCCACCCCATTGCACAGCTTTTCACCAGCTTTTTTACCAGCTCAACTACAACACACCAATAACTAGGCGTGCCCTTCTACCCTTCTCCTGAAACAGGCCAGCGCTGCTGCTACAGTAGCAATGCATCAATATGAAAGATGAAATATTGTGTGGGATAGGCCCTCTCTCTTTCTCTCTTCTTCCCTCGCTCGACGACTACATGATCGGCTTGATAACCAAAATCACACGAGGAAACACCATGTTTATCCCACTATCGCCACATTGACCCCGACTAACTGTACGGTTTGGCCCTAGAATATATTGTATAAAATAATCTTTATCCCACATTGTACCCATGCTATTCTCTTAGGTTTCCCATGTTTTTTTCCCAGTCCTTATATTTCTCTCCTCGTCTTGATCTCCCCAGATTTCCACCCGAAACCGAGAACAATAGCCTCGTCAATTACAATATCATCAGTCCTAGTATCGTATTACAAGATCTCAAGGCTGAACAGCCGTGCAAACGTATGACTAACCCGCCCTACTCGTCTCCTCTTCAAGGCGACAACGGGAACGATACTACGCTCACATGATCCAACATGGTGCAAACATTACGGCACTTTGTAGGAATAAAGCGGCCTAGGTTCCGATCACCCACCTATGCGCCTTCGCAACGCCTATGGTTATGTTAGTCCTGGGCCGGCTACGAAGAGGAGGGGACGGATGCGTATTCATTACTCATCGCACTTATAAGTTGGAACCAGCAAGGCATCGCTTACCCTACAGATCTCTCAATAAGTTTCAAGCCCATCATCGCAAAAGCCCCAACACAAGGGCCGAGCGTAGATTTTGCAGATCTTTAGCTACCATTCAACGCCAACTTTCTAAACGGAGCCTCAGACCTATTTTCTCAGCGTAGCCTCTCAAGAGCGAAAGATCAGAATATCATCCTCTAAACCTATAACATCCGAAAGCAACATAATCGTGAGGCACCTGCAGTGTCTAAGTTTCTAGGTATAAGTAGGTAACCCGAGCGGCCAGCGGGAGGCCCTCCACCAATCACACCAGCAAGGACGTCAAAAGTGGCTATGTTCTATGACTAGAGGAGGAGCAAAGATTATGAGTCATGGCCGGTGAGACATTTCGCCTCATCGATCGACTACTAGGCTGGGATTCTGTCGTGTCTATTCTGTCTCTCCAAATCACATTGATTTCAGTTATTAGGACAATAGAAAAGAGAGAGAGAAATTGAGGAATTCTTTAAGATAGCGGTCTCGTAAAGCTGCGATTGACAGCCAATGGACTGAAAGAGTCTAAATTAGAAATGGCACTCAAGAGACTTACAGTAGGAAGATTCATGGATATATACCAGTGTTGGCAGCTATAGACATACGACCGATAAAGGTACTTCTGCTGTTTTTTGGTGTGCGGTCGCGCGTGACTGGACAAGTGGCAGTGCAGCTACCCCCGGTAACAACAGACACCTAGACTAGACGTTAATACTACTACTACTACCCCCGGTAACGACTGTCAGACACCTAGATTAGACGTTAATACTACTGCTACCCCCGGTAACGGATTGGTAGAAACTCGACGACGGCCACCAAACGTCCTGTTGTAAGTCCTGTTCTCCACTCGGTCTGATTGGCTGACCAGCTGGCTGTGAGACAAGGCGCTTGATACAAAACGACCTCTTCTACTCTTATCTACGAGCCTCAATGCCGACCCATACAACAGCACTACACCTAATGTACCCGGCCGCCATTGTCTTAGGCTAATCGCTCGTTGTGTATAGAATGGAGCCCACTACTATCAATCTGTGACCTGACTAGTTATTAGTTTCTTACGCTGTGTCAGTATTGGGGTCGGCGAGACTGGCGCTCACTTCACCATTCTGGCCACGGTGCTAGAAGGCATGTACCGATCCTGTTACCTGTTACGCGCGACTTGTCTTTTGTCGGATAATGAATCTTGATATACGTAAACTCGCCGGGGATTGTATTGGTGCGTACTGTATGCAACATTACCCTTGACTAGGTAGCCATACTTAATTACCTAACAGCCTATTTTGCTGGGGAATTCTACTACGTACTCTAATGGCAAAAAGCCTAGAGGGCGATGGTTCGTGTCCGATTGGCCACCTACACCGAGGTCACCTTGCCGGCGGTTTCGCGAGCTACCACTTTCAAAGACTCAGGTCAGCTTCCATCGTCATAACTTCTACATAACTCGAACATAAATGTCACAGAGAAAGCCATCCCGATTATGGTAACAGATATGCACCGCACTACTAGCGTGCGCTATCATGGTTCTGAGCTAACACTCGTGGGTAGCGCGTGGGTACATCTACACGACTGAGAAGGTCGTAGCAGATGTGGAGAGTTCGGGGCGGAGCCAAGAGATGAGTTCAGGGTCGTGAAACGAATCCATCTCAGATGCTGTGACGGTGTTACCTGTGGAAGTACACGGGTTGCGGCATTATACCTACCTAGACAGTTTATAAGTGCCAATAATGGGAGCAACATCTATTGGCTGCTTCATGGGTGTTACTCCTTTTGTAGCGATGCCCAACATGTTCGGTTTTGATCCTTGGCTTCATGGATAGGTGACGTAAGGAAAAGGTAAGGAAAGGGCAAGGAAAGGGTAAGGCAAAGGGTAAGGCGGGGGGGATAGAGGCGGGGTATGCAGGTAGGGGCAAGGAGGGGTTGGGTAGGGCAGTTTATCTGCAGGAGGGTTAAAAAAAAAAAAAAACATTCAGGAGAGGAATTGTCTCCAATTATGCGGGGCATTCTTGGCATTGCGGCTTCCAAGGGTCTTGAATGTGAGGTCGGAGCGCCGGTTTGGCCTAGCGCATTTACCTTATTTAGTGTATTCCAGTAACCATGGGCGGGGAAGCTGTTGGACCAAGAAACCACACACAGCCGCCACCTTCAAACCAAGTCGCATCTCTATCATTTCATCAGCTAACCACGCTGCCAAATATAATCAGAAAATAGATGGTAGCTTTTATAATAACCCATTTATCATTGCTCACTCAACCCGTCTATCGTCTATCGTCTATCTTTAGATTCTATTCGGTTGCACGATCGACAGCGCAAAAATGGCGTTGTTCTTAGTGCAGCACGACTTCCCGACTTCCTAGGACGAACGAAGTAGCCGAGCTGGTCGAAGCGTGGTGCTATTTCATGGGTTCTATCTGTGTCCAGAGTTATCTACCCACTCGGTAGAAAGAAGTGCTGGATATGAGTTTATTGTATTATATGTAAACATTCGTTTTTATATCGATATTTAAACTGATGAGCTAACGGAGGGAAAAATCCTGACTAGCTATTACAAGAGCCTCTCTCTTTGAGTAGGTAGTTAGGGTTACGTAATAATAGCTTACCGAAGCTGTCTAAAAATTCGAGGCTGTATGAATTGACGAATAACAGCGATATTATTATACAAGCACGACGAAGTACGCTAGATAGAGTACCGACTCCAAGTAATTGACAGACGGGATAATCCACCCACACCATGCACATCATTTAAGCGCGTCCAGAAGCACCTAAACAACAGGGTTAGAGGCGAGGGCTTGTTATTTTTAAATAAACGTTTAAAACTGGGCATGGGAATGGTTTGGTTTGAAGTGGTGATAATTACCTTCCAGCGAGCCTCCCGTAGCTGCTGCTGGCCAGGGTCGGATGCCGATAGGCTTTGCTCTATCAGCGCTAATTTCTCCTTCTGAATCCACCGAACGTACTACAATAAAAACGCTTTAGTTAGCCATGAGACGTTATCTCCTGGACGAGAACAAACTCGTAAAAACAAGACGACGAGGAAGAAAAAAAAAAAAGACTTCAAATACTGACGTCCTCAATCGAATCCTGTACAGAATAGCGCGTGATGACTACGTCTCTCCCCTGGCCGATCCGGTGAACTCTGTCGACAGCTTGGGCCTCCACCATGGGATTCCACTGAGGTTCCAGGATGTGGATGTAATTTGCCGCCGTGAGGTCGACTCTGTGTCGAGTTAGCCCACGACTAACACAATGCTCTATAATAGATCAGTCGCGTGACGAGTCCCCACCTACCCTTCTCCTATGCTGCCTATGCTAGCAAGCATGATCTGGCAACCGGGGTCGCTGTGGAAATTCCGAAGGGCTTGAATCCGTCTTGGGAGGGGCGTGCGGCCGTCGATGCGCGTGAAGGAGAAGCCGCTATCCCGGAATGCGATCTGTACAAGGTCAAGCATCTTCGTCCAATAGCTGAAAACGACGCTTCGCATGACGTTAGTTCAGCAGAACATCGTCACTCGGCGCCCAGGGGATGTGTTAAAGTTACCTCTTGAATGGCTTCATTTCCCCGGTGGGGAGGGGCTGAAAGAGTTCAGAGCGCAAGTTTCGTATTAGTGATTCCACTTTGGTGGAGGCCTTGTACTGGGTTTTTGCCATTATATCATCGCATCCAGCGGCTGCTGCTATTCCAAGCGAGCCCTCCTCCGGACGGCACTTCGGGCAGTAGTCGTGCTTTGTGGTGTCTAGTGCAGCCGGCTCGTCTGCATTGTCGCAAGCGGCACATATGAGGTGAGAACAGGGGAACTCTGTAGGATCCATGTGCCCAGTATATTCTATCACCGTATTACAGAGAACACACTTCTCTACCATGGAGGAGAAGGCATTTGAGAAGAGCTGCGAGGGGTCATTTAGCTTCCAGGCCGCAAGTGCTGGTTGTGGGAGGAGGTGATGTCCGTGGTTACATATGAGCCTTAGGATCCCGATGAGAGGGAGGATTGCCTGTCGCTTGGTTGCAGATAGTGTAGAATTAGAATCATCAAGAGAGCCGCTAGCTAAGAGAAAGGTCCCACGCTGGAAGAAGCTGTAGAGGGCTCTTTCGCCTTCGTCTAACACGACGCTCTCCGCTTTCTCGGTTTTCCGGGGTAGCTTCAGGGTGCTGTGAATGGATTGCTTTGTTCTCCGGAGACAAGTCGCCAGGACGAGTTTGCGCAAGGTGCCAACTGCGTCCCGCTGTTTCGTTTCTATCGGCCGTGCAACCCATTTCTCAAAGCTCTGCCGGGTACAAAACGGAGGGACTCTGAGGAAGGTCAACAAGGCGCCGAAATCGTCGAGCCGGTTGTGAATCGGTGTTCCCGTGAGACACCATCGGTGCTGAGAACGAATGGCACACGTTGCTTGGAACAGGTCAGAAGCTCGATTTCGTATCGTGTGCGCTGCGCCAGAAGTTATGAACGTCAGCAACCATCAAACCAGCTCTCATGGGCCGAAAGCTTGCCTTCGTCTAAAACAACTCTCGCCCAAGAGTTCTTTAATAGAGGGCCATTCTTTTGCCAATCAGACCTGATGGTACCGTAGGTAGTGAGAATGATGTCTTGAGAATTCCAAGTTTTCGAGATCTGCTGTCTATTCGGGCCATGATATACAAGATAATGGAGTCTTCCCGGTTTCAAGTGCCTATAACCTAGTAAGCACGGCCCTGAATGGTTTGCTTAGATAGAATCCCACGTTTTTATTTGTTCCTGCCATTGGTGTATAGCTGGAAACGATTAGACATCCCATAGACAATGGCGTGAGCGATCTAGGGTCAGTAGAGGCCATGCAGACTTACCAGAATTAGGAGCTACAATCAAAGTCTGTCGAGGTATACGGCTCTCTGCGGCAACTAAGGCGCCGGGTTCGTCGTCCGAGGCATCGAGGTGCCAGCAAATCAGCGCCAACGTTGCCAGGGTCTTTCCGAGACCCATTTCCTTTTCGAGCCGGTTAGGTGAGCGTGATCCGTCCAACAAGCAGCTTAAAGGGTCCGCTCACGTCTGCAAGGACTCCACCATAGAGTGAAGATGGGAAATCCTCTTCACACTGCCCCGTTATAACATGATGATATCTGACGCTTGGAAGGTTAGCAATAACGTGACTGTGTTGTGGAAAATCCGACTTCAAGGCTGATCATACTTTGTTTGGCCCTCGACCTCGGCCCTTGTCCATAGAACCGGGAATTGGGAGTCTTCTACCCGACCGAGCTCTTTTTCAATCATGAATGCAAGCGCGGCGAGTTGGTGCCTGGATTTCTCTTTAACCTCTCTTGTCTGTGCCGGGGGAAGGAGTATACTCACTCTTCCAACGAGGATATAATTCGTTGGCTTGGCTTAACTCCTTTCATGTCAATCTTCTTCGTTTCAGTCTGGAATATCTGGAGTAACCAGGCCTTTTCAGATCTGCCCAAAATATTGGCAGCTGTTGGGCTGTCTATATTCTCAGATAGTGCGGGTTCTGCAATCGTAGGCATGGTGACGCCAGGCCGAAGAAAATACTGTGGGTTTTGGTATGATACCCGGGCGTCCATCTCGTCAGGCAATGGATCTTGTAAATAAAAATCGCCTTGAGAAAGCGCCTTTGCAACCTTATCCTGCTCTGAGCAGAAACCGTAGACTAAAATTCGAACGGGTCTTTGGGAGCATGTAGCGGGTTTGTCTACCCCCTTAACACGCTTACAATCCACGGGGGCTAATGTAGCTCTTAATGTCACCCGGAAATTTCGCGTCAGCTCGCTCAGTTTTGGCGCCATAATGATACCAACATGCTTCACCGGCTTGGTTGTGGATAATTTCAATAGCGGTCCGCTTGAGTGTACGGTTAATACTGGTGATGCACCGCCAAGACAGGAGAGAATCGACGCATTGATTTGAACCTAGGGAAATTAGTAGGTGACTGTAGAAAAGATAGACCCAACCCTCGTAAACACCTACTGTACCAAAACAAGCATCATACACGAGGGCATTTGTCGGGGATGCAGTTTCTTCGCGATTCAATGATTCACTTGACGACTCCGGTATGCGTAAGCTTTGACGGTGCAATGGATCTGCGACTACACCGTCAAATTATGCTGTAATTGGCAGAAATGCCGGTCCCTACGTGGCTCTAGGGCCAGGAAGAACAGGGACCAACTAGTGATCCGAGGCGTGCAAAATATGCGACATACCTTCCAACATCGCCCGGCGCCTTTTGCTAGGGCTTTTCTCTTCATCATAGGTTTCGCTAGCTCGGCGTTTATAGTCGCGCCCCTGACAGAGATTTTTTTCGAGGTTATAGTCAATGTCCATGTTAGCTCACCTGCTAATAGCGGCTATTGATTATCAAGCTGTTAGTATAACCCGAGACCATACGCTTGTGCACTCCCTAGGGAGATGAAAAGCTGTATAGGTAGGCCTATCTAACCCTATAGCGAGGATAACTTCAGGCAGCTCTTCGACGAGACGAAGTGTCGCTTCGTTGAGGCTTGGTTAGTACGTTGGAGTTGGAGACTTAGCCAATCAAACCGCCATGTAGCTAATCTCAGCTCCCAGGCCAGCTACTACTTTAGGATCGTGGCAGTGAGCCAAGCTATCCCCTAGCACGCACGTGAGAGGCTGAGCGTCGCGCTTTGGTCCATGCATAATGCATCCTACGTATCCTGAACAGCAAATTGAGCAAGTAGCTAAGTCTGTTAACTATCCATTGTATTGCTCAAGATCATCAATAACGCCGTTAGCCGGATGGCACAAGTAAGCACTGCAAAGTACTGCAGCGGTCACGCTTCCTAATTGATATGATTTTACACTACTTCCACTAGAAGATCGTGTTCAATTATACTGCTGCGGTTTTGCTCCCTGCCCATTGTCCGTGTTTCCATCCGCCCGCAACACAAAAAAAAGGAAAAGAAAATGGCGGATACGGATCCTACCCAATCTGTCTTCGATACGGCGAAACAAGAATTCGAGAAGGACCTTGACGATAAAGCGCTGTTTCAGGATATTCTCGCGATACGGACGATCGACCAAGTCCACGAGGCTATACAGGAGCTCCAGGAGAAACAGAGAAAGCAAGGCCGCCTGCGCTACCTGGCGCGGGCTGAGCCATTCATCAAAGGTCTTGAGAATTACGCAAAAGTCATTGAAGTCTACGTTCAGGTTGAATCAAGTATCCTGCCCCTCATTTGGGGACCGATCAAACTAATCATATTATGGTCAAGCGAAACCAAGAAGTCTTTTGATGCCATCCTGACGATTACGGAAACCCTTGGTGTATTATTGCCACAATTCCAAGATATATCAGGGTTCTTTAGGGACACAGAGCGACTAACCGCGGCCATGGGGCTCTTCTTCCGGGACATGCTCGACTTTTACCTCATTGCTTTAAAGTTCTTCAAGTTGCGTAGTATGGCTCACCAACCCACAGCCCCCTGATGACGAGACTAATTTCTTCAAGAATGGGAATTCTTCTTCGAAGCTCTTTGGCCTAAAAAGAGGGCCGAGATCGAGGTCGTAGAGGCGAATATTGAGAAGCACTCTCAGATGATACGGAGCGAAGTGACAATCGAGCACTTGCGGGAGGCCCATGAAGCAAGGGCGCATGGACTCGACGCGCTGAGACGTGTTGAGGAAGCACAGGCCGCCCAAAAATTCAAATCCCTCGAGGCAGCGATTAATCCATGTTTCTACGACGACGAGCTGGACCGCCTGCGAAGAGAGTGCTGTAAAGGCACGACGAGATGGCTGCTACAAAACCCCTCTCTCAGTCAATGGCTAAACGTGTCATCGTCAGCGGTCAATATGATTTGGTTACGGGGCATCCCAGGAGCAGGTATGCTGTAACGTCTTGTGTTCTACTACAAATGCTAATTGATTCGAAGGTAAAACCTTTGCGGCAGGTTTTGTTGTTGATAAAACCCCGAAAGGAGCACGAACGCTGTATATATTTGCTACCTACAGGCACGCCTCTACGACGACCATCTCGGTACTGCAGTCGCTCCTGTTCCAGCTCGCCTCTGCCGAACCATCCACCCAACCCCTACTAACGGAATTTGACCAGCGGAACCTGAAGAGCGGCGCCAGTGCAGCTGCAGACCTGCTCAAAAACATGGTCTCGATCGCTGGTCCAGTATTTGTGATTGTCGATGGACTAGATGAAATAGATGGACACGAGAGAACACGTCTGCTCAGCATCCTCCTCGACATCCTAAAGGACTCTGAAAATATGAAACTATGCTTCAGCAGCCGTGCAGAAGACGACATTGACCGGTTAATCGGGAAACGAGCCGAAATAATTAGCGTGGATAAGAAGAATTCGGGTAGCATCCAGGCTTACGTTAATCATAGGACAAAGCAGCTCATCGATAAACATGGGTTCTCCTCTGAAGCCGAGAATGAAATTTGGTCTCTAACATCACCGGTCGCAGCAAACTCGAAGGGCATGTTCCTTTATGCGAGAATTGTCATGGATAATATCATGATGCTGAACAACATAGAGGAGGTCAAACGTGAGTTGAGGGTTCTTCCAAACGATCTCGATGCCGCGTAAGTCGTCTTGTCTGATTTGTAGTTTGGCCTGGAAAGTCTCCTAATTGCTGGCCCCAAAAGCTATCGAAGAATCATCGATCGAGTCAACTGCCTATCTCCCAATGTGTTGCGACAGAAAGCTATCAACATTCTTGGTTGGGTGGCAACGAGCCCTGTCCCTTTAACACTAGGCGAACTACAACAGGCTCTTCTAGTAGCATTGAGTCCTGATGATGCGCCGACGGTCTCTAGTCTCCTTAATATCGTAGAGCTGTGTGGCCCGATTATAGAGCTTACAGATGATCAACCTCGGTTCGTCCATTTCACGGTTCAGGAGTAAGTAGACCGTACAATGCACACTATCCACTAGTATATGTACTAATCAAAGCAGATATCTTTCCAATTCCACGGCCACGAGCTTTTTAGACAAGGAACAGGCGATTATGGGCTTGTTGACCATCTGTATATCATATCTCTGCTATGATACCATGAGCAACGAACAATCTGATACCGCAATTGAAAGCTATATGTTGCAGGGGAAATTTCGTCTCTTAGATTTTGCAGCATGTAATTGGGCGCTAGTCCTAGACATGTGCGTTGGGTTACGATCAACAAAGGAGCGAATTGATACTATCCACGACATGATTGCTGAACTAATATCTAAGCGAACGAATTATTGGTTTGACGACCCCAATGAATCCCAAGCGTCTGTCGAGAAAAACACAACCACGCTGGGGGAATACGGCAGTTTGATGCATCAAATCCAACAATTTACCAACAACAAGCAGCAAGACGAATGGAAAGTCGGTAATGGTAAACACGAAATTTGTTTTGTCCTTGAACCATAGGCTATGGTCCATAGCCTACACGACCACGGATTTCCGAAGACTAACGATTATATATATATCTAATGCAGCTGAGAGATGGGTCAACTTAGACCCATTGACAATCTCGAGCCTCCGCGTTCGAGTTCATGACTTGCTCGAACGCATGCTCTGCAAAGAGAGGGATCATCAGTTCGAATGCGGTAACGATGTAACGCAAGATCTACGCCGCCACTGGGGCGATCGCCTTTTCAAATGCCATTTTTTCTCGTGTCCGTTCTTCCGACGAGGTTTCCGCACCAAAGAGGCCCGTGACGATCACGTCAAGCATCATGATAAACCATGGAAATGCTCCTCGCCCGGCTGCCTTTGGGAAAG
Organism: Rosellinia necatrix; assembly: GCA_021209875.1. Classification (NCBI taxonomy): domain Eukaryota; kingdom Fungi; phylum Ascomycota; class Sordariomycetes; order Xylariales; family Xylariaceae; genus Rosellinia; species Rosellinia necatrix. The sequence goes on along the minus strand of JAGYVD010000001.1, from coordinate 3,778,010 downwards.
GATGGGTTTCGCATCGAAACAGCAGAGAGATACCCACTGGGCCACAGTTCACCAAATCGACACAGCGGCCACGCCTGTACCTTTGGATGTGGTGTCGGATTCGGATGTGCTCCAACCGTTGCTGTTCGAACTAGTCAGTATGGGCAACGTTGACGAGCTGCAAAGGCTCTTGCCACACGCAACCAGCATAAAATGGGAAATTAGATGGGAGATAACCAGATTCGCCGCTGCACGGGGCCCTCTTCTCATGGTACGGCTCCTTGTGCCATGGTGCACGCGCGACGCGGAGCAGCGCCCGGCCGAGACTAGGTGTTTTGCGGAGGTCGCTCTAGCCGCAGTAAAGAGCAGAGATATCGAGCTGATCGGATGGGTAATATCGAGGCTCGAGGCAGGCAAGATTTACCTTCCGGAGTTTCTTGCTGCGGTAATCGAAACAGGATCCTCGGAGATCTTCAACGCTTGGGAGGACTCATTGGGGTCGTATTGGACTTATGCCGCGCGCGCTCCAAAGGTGCTGGCCGCAGCAAAGAACCGGCCGGTCATGGAAAAATTACTCATGAGGGTGTGGCGCAAGTTTGAGACGACGGAGCAGGGACGTGGGCGATGGGTCGACGTTACGCTATTGGATGTTGCGAAGTACAGTCGCTCGATTCCGCAGGCACAAGTGCTACTTGAGCTAGGAGCCAATATCAACTATCCGCGCCCATCCATACGACATGGGCTCACGCCTCTGCACACGGTTTTGAAGAAGAGCACCTCGGAGGGGGCCAAGTTTGCCGAGTTTCTTTTGATGAACGGTGCCAATCCCAAATACGGGTATGGGTCGCGCAACGCCCACTCGGAAATCGGGGCAATGCAAATATCACGGTGGTTGGGGCGAAGCTGGGAAGATCTCGTCGAATCTACGTTGGAGTTCAGGTCAGACGATACAGGCGAAGAGTAGATAACCAAGTATGCTAGGCAGATGCGCTAGGCAGATGGTGTTGTAGATTTATCAAACAGGGTGGGGTGGATTGGGACTTTCATGTGAATGGTCGTCTTACTTTAATGTATGTTCTACACTTTATAAGGCGACGCACAGGTTAGTAGAACGCGTATATTAGGGGAGAGCGTGAGCCTCTAAACGAAGGCCTAGCGGTGCAGTGCGCCTCCGGGGGAGGTCTGGCTACTTATGCTAAGCTTCGAATAGCTGCCCGAACTAAAATAGCGCTACTAAAAAAGCTTAAATAATTTCCTTCTTTTTATTTTTCTAGCTTTTTAAGCATTATTAAATTAAAAAACAGCAAATAAGCAAAAAACCTCCCGACTATTATTAAAAACTATTTTTTTTATAAAAATTAAAAAAATAAAGTAATAAAAAAAAACTTATATATAATAAACACGTTATAAATAAAGCTTTTTATAAAAATTTTAATTAAATTAATTTATATAAATATTAGCTTAATTAAAAATAAAACTTAATTATTTATTGCTACAGAAAAGGATGGGGACCAACTGGTTAGTTGGCTGTGCAGGTATTACAGACTAAGTAGGGCCACTTATTTACTGTTTATTTTCTATTTTTAGTTCCTACCCCTGGTATACTGTAGCATTTATATTTTATAAAATAATATATAAATTAATAAAATATATTGACACAGTCAGGAAGGGGGGCTCCTTATCTAGCTAGCGAAGCTAGCTAGATAAGGATTGTGTAGTTTAGATAAGGTAACCTAGCCTAACAAGGCTTTTGGTCCCTGCGGGACCAGAAGCCTCTATTTAATCTATATTATATTTTTATAGACTTAACCATACTACTTTTAGTAAACTTTACTAAATAGTGCAGTAAGTCTTGTAATTACACGACTTTATACTTTAGTCTTTTTTTTATGTCGGCAGATAAGGCACGCTTAGTTTTTTAACGTCCGCGTGTATTTAACCCCTGATACAGCTTCCTTTTGTATTTTAAGCAGCGCTGTTTGCAGAGGGAGTGGAATTGCTAGCTTTTAGGCTTGACTGTTGCTAGCAAGATCTATTAGTGTTTATTAACTTATAGATGATTAAACGTTAATACTACTACTATTAACTTATAGATTTAATTAACTAATCGATTTAATATATCCCGCGTTAGCCTGTTGATTATTTTATTTTTGCTAGTATAAAAAGCAGGGAAATACTACAACAGCTGCTAAATCTGACCCTGCATTATATTTTAAACAGTTTAAATTATTAGTTGTTTATATATTACTACATTTAGCTATTAATATATTAAAATAATCTGTTGTTTTTTTAAACTTTAATTATTTTAGTATTAAATGTTTAATAATTATAGTATTATAATTAGTTGTTTTTAAACTTTAATTAATATTATATTTAAATAGTAATAATTATATATTTTAAACGTAATTATTACTAGCTTTATTTTTTAAAAGCTTATATTAAGTTTTTAATAAGCACGCAGGTTTTAGCACTATTTAATTATATTTTTATTTTATTTTTAATTTTAAAATTTAATTTTGTTTTAAAATATATATATATAAGTATAAATTTATAAAACAACTAATAATATTTATTAATTTAATCGTAAAATAATTTATATATATTTGTTCTGCTATTAATTTATTTAATAATTATTAATATATTAAAGCGTAAAACAAACTTAAAATTTTTAGCATTTAAAAAATTTAAAATAGTTTTAATAGTTAAAAATTTAACTTTAAAGCTTATAAAAGCAGAAAAAATTTCTAGCTTTAATATAGTTTAATTTAAGCTATTAGTTTTAAAATAATACAGAAAAACGTTATTTTTATTAATAAAACTTAAGTTTATTAAACCAGCATTTTTTAATTTATATAAAAATTAAAAACTAGAACTATAAATATTAAATATTTTATATTAAAAAAAAAATATAATTTAAAATAAGTTTAACAACAAGTTTAAATTAAGCAATAATAAAAATTGTAGGTTTATATTTTAAACTTATTTAAAAAATAATATAAAATTAATAAAAATTTTAATAAAAATTTTAAAATTATTGCCTAGTTTAAAGCTAAAAAAATAACGTTTAATAATTATAATAGTTTTTATTTTTTTAAAAAAATAAATAGTTTTAAAACTATATCGCTAAAAATATAAATAAATTATTATAGTAATAACAATTTAAATTATAAAATTAAAAATTAAAATTTAAACTAAACAAATAAACTTTTAAATTATTTATTTTAATTATAAACTTTTATAAAATTAATATAATAAATTAAAAATAATATAATTAAAACAAAAAACATGCTAAAAATATAAAAGCAGCAAAAACAATTAATTAACTAATATAATAACTAAAAAACGCTAAAATATCAGCAAATATAAAAACTTTAGCTTTTAAAACATTTTATCGCACTGCTAATTAATTATTTAAAGCTGTATTAAACGCAACTAAATATACAGCAGCACTGCTTGTTTAATTTTAATATTTTAGTTATTAATACTTAACCGCAGCTATACTAACATTAAAACTATTATTTAAATTATTTATTTTAATATTTTTAATAAAACCAGCATAAATTTTAATAGTAGTACTAATATTTATTATTTTAACAGTTTATTTTAAAATATAAACTATATACTTATTAATAAAAGCTTTATTTATTAAAACAGTACAACAATAACACAGTCAGGAAGAGAAGGGCTCCTTATCTAGCTAGCGCAGCTAGCTAGATAAAGATTATATAGATTAGATAAAGTACTAGCCTAAGGCTTCTAGTCCTTGCAGAACCAGAAGCCCTTCTTTTTTTAATTCTATATTACATTTTTATAAACTTAATTATACTACTTTTTAGTAAACTTTACTAAATAATGCAGTAAGTCTTATAATTATACAACTTTATACTTTAGTTTATTTTTTTTATGCCAGCAGATAAAATATGCTTAGTTTTTTAACGTCTGCGTATATTTAACCCTTAATACAACTTTTTTTTATATTTTAAGCAGCGTTATTTATTAAAAAAAACAGAATTATTAGCTTTTAAGCTTAGCTGTTGTTAACAAAATTTATTAATATTTATTAATTTATAAATTTAATTAATTAATCGATTTAATATATTCTGCGTTAGCCTGTTAATTATTTTATTTTTGCTAATATAAAAATAAAAAATATAACAGCAGCTAAGTTTAATTTTATATTATATTTTAAATAATCTAAGTTATTAATTATTTATATATTATTACATCCAGCTATTAATATATTAAAATAATCTATTATTTTTTAAACTTTAATTATTTTAGTATTAAATATTTAATAATTATAATATTATAATTAGTTGTTTTTTAAACTTTAATTAATATTATATTTAAATAGTAGTAATTATATATTTTAAACGTAATTATTACTAGCTTTATTTTTTAAAAGCTTATATTAAGTTTTTAATAAGCACACAGGTTTTTAATACTATTTAATTATATTTTTATTTTATTTTTAATTTTAAAATTTAATTTTGTTGTAAAATATATATATAAATATAAATTTATAAAACAATTAATAATATTTATTAACTTAATTATAAAACAACTTATATATATTTATTTTATTATTAATTTATTTAATAATTATTAGTATATTAAAACGTAAAACTAACTTAAAATTTTTAGCATTTAAAAATTTAAAATAGTTTTAATAGTTAAAATTTAACTTTAAAGCTTATAAAAGCTAAAAAATCCTTAGTTTTAATATAATTTAATTTAAGCTATTAATTTTAAAAATAATGCAGAAAAACGTTATTTTTATTAATAAAACCTAAGTTTATTAAACTAATATTTTTTAATTTATATAAAATTAAAAACTAAAACTATAAGTATTAAATATTTTATATTAAAAAAAAATATAGTTTAAAATAAGTTTAATAACAAGTTTAAATTAAATAATAATAAAAATCGTAAATTTATATTTTAAACTTGTTTAAAAACAATATAAAATTAATAAAAATTTAACAAAAACTTTAAAATTATCGCTTAATTTAAAGCTAAAAAAACGATATTTAATAATTATAATAGTTTTTAATTTTTTAAAAAAATAAATAGTTTTAAAAACTATATTATTAAAAATATAAATAAATTATTATAATAATAATAATTTAAATTATAAAATTAAAATTAAAATTTAAATTAAATAAATAAATTTTTAAATTATTTATTTTAGTTATAAACTTTTATAAAATTAATATAATAAATTAAAAATAATATAATTAAAATAAAAAGCATGTTAAAAATACTAAAGCAGCAAAAACAGTTAATTAATTAATATAATAACTAAATAATGCTAAAATACCAGCCGATATAAAAACTTTAGTTTTTAAAATATTTTATCGCGCTGTTAATTAATTATTTAAAACTATATTAAATATAACTAAATATATAGCAGCACTGCTTGTTTAACTTTAATACTTTAGTTATTAATACTTAACTGCAGCTATATTAGCATTAAAACTATTATTTAAATTATTTATTTTAATACTTTTAATAAAACTAATATAAGTTTTAATAATATTAATACCTGTTATTTTAATAATCTGCTTTAAAATATAAGCTATATACCTATTAATAAAAGCTTTACTTATTAAAACAGCACAGCAATATATAAAATTTTTATTTTATATTAGTTTAAATATAATATATTTATAATATTTTTATTATAATATTTTTAAAACTGTAATATTTAGCAAATAATAAAAACCTATTTAAATTATTTTTAATAAACAACAACTTTAATAATTTAAATAGCTTAAATATAAACAATAAAAAAAATAGAAAAAACCTTTAAAATAACTTTTTAACTAAAAGGTTAAAATAATAAAAATAACTATAAATATAAACAGAAAAATAATTAAAAAAAATATTAAATATTTAATAGCTTTACTTTTTATTATATAATAATTATATAAAACGGGCTAATATTAGCTAGTTTAATTTAAATAAAAAAACAAAAACAAAATAAAAATAATAGCTAATAAAAATAAACTTATTTTTACCGACGTATTTTATTTCGCAAAAAGTTAATTTGTTTTTAAAATTTAAAATAATAAAACAAAATATTTAATAAATTTTAATTATATTTTAAATATTATTAAAAAACTAACAGTTTTATAATAAAATAATAAACTAATTATTAATAAATAATTTAAGCTTAAAATATAAAAATTAAACGTTATTTTAAATAAAATAACTATTTAATTTAATATATAACCTGCTATAGCAATAAAACGTTTTATTTAAATTAAATTATTATTAAAAATATTATATAATAAAATATTATTTTTATTATATTTATATAAAAAACTAAAATATGCTTAAGCTATAAAAACTGTAAATATTAATAATAGAAATTAATATAATATTATAATTATTATATAAACTAATATAAACTTTAAAATTAAATAATACTTTTAACGTTTAATATAAAAATATTTTAGCTAAATATATAACTTAAGTTATTAAAATAAAGCTTTTTTAATAGCAGCAGCAAAAATAAATATTTATAAATTAAAAAAATAATTAAAACTATAATAAAAATCTAACAATTAAAAAATAAACGTTAAAAAACATAAATTAAAACAAAAATAAAAATAAAAAAAAGCTGTAAGCTTAAATAAAAAAAAATAACAAAAAAAACAGCCGAAATAAACACAAAAATAAATATAATTGCTATTAAAAAAACATGTTAATACAGCTAAGTTAAATTTGTTAGCATTAAATATAACATCGTTTTATATTTTATTTAGCTTTAAATTAAATAATAATAAAACGTTTATTATAATTAATTATAGCTAATTATATAAATATTATAATTAAATATTTAATTTAGCGCGTAATTAAAATTAATATATTATATGCTATATTAAATGTTTAATTAAATATATTTAAAATATATTATTATTAATTAAATATATTTATAAGTAATATAATATATTGTTTATATTATATAATATATTGTTTTAATATTTATATAAATATAATCGTTTTAATATTATATTAAAAATTATATAAAATTGTTTTTTTTTTAATAGAACTAGTCGGAAATATAATAACAAAAAAAATTAAAAACTTTAAAAAAAAAAATAAATCGATTATACTAACGGTTTAAAAATATTTAACAGGTTATATAACTTTAAAAAACAAAAGCAAAAACAATAATTTTTATATTTTAAAATTATTATTAAAAATTTATAAATAATAAAAATATTATTATAAGCTTAAATATAAGTTATATTTGCTTAATAATAATAAAACAATTATTAAATAAATTTAAATATATTTTTAAAAATAAACAGGCTAAATTTAAAAAATAAAAATAATTAAATTAAATATAAATAAAAAGCTATATTAAAATTTTATATATTAAGCAATAATAATTATAAATTTTATAATTATTAGAATTTATAAATATAGCTTAAGTTATAAAAAAAAAATATTAAAATGCTGTTAAAAATAACTTTTAAATATTTATAAAGTATTAATTAATTATAGTTTAAATATAGTTATTTTTATTAATATTAAAAATTTTAAAATATTTTTTAAATATTTTTAAAGCAAACTTATACGTTTATAAAATAATTTTAATATAAAAGTTATTTTAATATTTAAAATATTAATATTAGTACTAGCTAAATATAAACTATTATTTAAAAACAGAGATTTTATATTTAAACTATTATAAAAAATAATATAGCAGTTTTAATTAAATTTATAACTTTTTAAACGTTATAATTACTAATCTGTTTTTAAAACTAAAACTATTTTTAAAAGCATTTAAATAAATATAATTTAAAAACAGCAATATTAAAAATTAAATATTAAAAATATATAAAATTTTTTTAAAAGCTATAATAATAGCTGCAGGCTTAACAGCAGCTAAAACTATAAATATAACTAATATATTATTAATTAATACTAGCTTATTATTTAACGCGTTTTTAAATATTTTATTAGCTATTAATTTTAATATTTTTATATTTAAAAATAAAATATATATTTTTAATAAGTTTAAATTATTAAATATATATTTATTAGCAGACTTTATATTAATAACTTTTATTATTATAATTATTGCTTTTAATACGTATTAAAAACATAACGTGATTTAAAAGCTAGACTTAATTATAATAAAAATTAACACAATCGCTAGAATAATTAACGCGTTAAAACAACACGGTATTTTTTTAGCAGGCTTTTTTTTTAATAAAATTTTTAAAGTAGCTAACACAACTAGCGTAGCAGATATAATTAACACGATTTATATAATAAAAACGTTTATAGCAAAAATAAATAAATAGTTAAATAAACCGCTAAAGCTTAAAATCTAAAAGATTTTATTAATATTAAATATAAAAAGCTTAATAAAAAAATAAAGTTAAAGTTTTAAATAAACAATTTATTTATATAAAAAAATATTATAGCATTAAAATTTTTAAATTGTTGTAAAAATATTTAATATTTAAAAAACTAAAATATTATTAATATACTGCAGAAAAACAAATAAAAATTTTTTAATTAATAATTAGCAATAAATAAAGCTAAATTTTTAATTATATTTTTTAGCATATATAATTAAAAATAATTAATATAATATTTAACAAGCTTTATAAACAAAATAAAATAAAATAAATTAACAGCTTTTTTTATTTATATATTTAACTTTATTATATAACTTATACGTAAAAAAACTATATTTATGTTTAGTAGTTAATTTATAAGTTTTAAACAAATAACTGTTTTAAACAACTATTTATTGCTATTATAATTTATAATTATTGTTTTAATTAAAAAAAAATATTTAACTGTTATAAATATAACTGTTTTTTTATTAATTTATAATTTATTTTAACTATTAAAACCGATTTATAATAATAAGTTTTAAAAACTAAAACAATTAATAATAGTTTTAATAAAATTTTATAATATGTTTATATATATTTAACGTTTTATAAATAAATTATTTTGCTTTTATAAATATTATTATAAAGCTTTTATTAATAATATTATTATTTTTTAAACATTAAAACAAATTATTTAATTTATTTATGTAATATTTTTATATTGTTTAATAAAAAGAATTTTTTATTGCTAAAAAACCTTTATTATATATTTTTTATTAAACTATTAAGCTTTTAAATAAACGTTTTAAATCTGTTAATAATAAAAACAATTAGCAGTATTTAAAAACTTTAAATTTTTAATTAATTAAAAGCTTTAAAATAATATTTAAAAAGTACAGGATTTTTTATATATTATTATTATATTATGCTAAAGTTGTAGAACTTTTATAAAAATATAAAATAAAATTATTTAATAAAAATATAAAATAAAATAATATAAAATTAATAATTATAGCAAGCGTTAAATATATTATTAATTTATATATTTTAAACTAATTATAGCTAAAATAAAATTATTTAAAGCTTTTAAAACTTAATTTATTTATATATTATATTTTATTATTATAATTTTATAAAAATATTATATATATAAATAAATAGTTTGCTAAAAAAGCTTTAAAATAATATTATTTTATATTAAAAATAAATATATATAAAAACTAGAATTAATAATTTTAAATATATAAGTATTACTGGTAATATTTTTAAGTTGTTGCATATTATAATTAAAAATAAAATATAAACTTTTAAACTAGAAATAATTTATATAATATAAATATATTAACGTTTATAAACTATAATTAAAGCTTTAATTAATTTAATAGTTTTTTATTAATTATTTAATAATAAAAATATATTAAACTAAACTAAACTTAATAATAAATTTACTAATTATATAAATAAACGTTTAATTAACGCGTTTATATATTTATTATAATATAAACTATAAATATATTATATATTAAATAGATTAAACTTTGTTTTAAATATATTTAATCGATTAAAAATATTACCGATTTAATAAATACTAAAAAAAATAATTTAAACAGAAAAAAACTTATATTAAATAATATATAAATAATATATTTAAAACTAATAATAAAAAATAATAAAAACTAAAATTATAATAGATTATATTAAAAATCTTAAATATTAAAAATTTTTAAAATAATTTATAAAAACAATAAAAACGTTATAAATTTTTTAAACTTAAATATTTTTTGCAATTATAAATAATTTATTATATAACGTTAACTAAAAAATAAACATAAATTATATATATTTAAAAACAAATAGCTAAATTTTTAGCAATAATATATAATAATAAATATTATTTTAATAAACAGCATATAATAAAAAATTAAAGCTTTATATAATTAAATTAAAAACTTGTAAAATAAAAACATATTTAAATTATTATAACAAATATAAATTATATAATATTAATAAAAAAAACTATATAATAATTATTAACTTGTTTAATTAAAAATATTAAGCTAATAAAAACAATTATAATAAATTTTATTATAAGCTTATTTAAAATATTATTTTTAGCTATATTATAACAATTAAAAAATTTAATTATTATAATATATTAATAATAATAATATATGTTATATTAATAATAATAATATATGTTATATTAAAATATTTATTATTTATTTTAAACAATAAAACATATTTTATTAAAAATTAAACAAAAGTATTAGCTAAACAATTCTTATTATTTAATTAAAATATATTAAATAGTATTATTTTTAATTAAAATTATAAATTTATTTTTAAATTTTAAATAAAGCTTTAAAAACTATAAAAATAAAACTTTTAATAATAATTTTTATTATTTATAAAATAATAATTTATTTAAACAAAAAATTAAACAATAAAATTACTATTTAATACTATATATATATATATTTAAACTATAATTAAATAAATATGTTGTTATTTTTATAGTAAAACTTAAATAAAATATATTTAAAACTTATTAAATTATTAGTTTATAAACAGCTTTTTAAATTTTAGTTATTTAAATTAAATAATTTTTTGTTAATATAAAAATAAATATAATTATTAAAAATATTTAATTTATATAAAAACATTTTTATAAAAATATAAAATTAGCTATAAATTTTATAACAGTATATATAAAATAATATTATAATAATAAACATAAATTAATAAAATTTAATATAAAAATATAATATATTTAAAACTTTATTTAAAATATTATTTTTAAAAAGCTGTTTAAAAATATTTTTAATAACGTATAAAATTATAAAAATTAAAAAAATTAATAAATTAGCTTATAAATTAAAATTATTAAAAACTTTTAATATTTATTTTATTATTTTAGTTGTATATTTATTACTTAAAAACATTAGTAAGGATTTTTATTAAAAATATTAGCACTAAAGCTAATATTTAAAAAGCAGGACTTAAAAAAAAACAACTTATTTAAAATCGAAATAATTTTTAAGCATTAAATAAACTATACTAAAAACAGATTTAATTATTTTATTAAATAAAAAAATATAATTATAAAACAACTAATAAAAATCGGAGTAATAACTATATAATATTAAAAAACTAATTAAAAAATACTAAAATCGAAAAAAAAATAGACCTTGGCTAAAAAAATTAAAAAAAAGCCGTAGCCGACCTTATAAACAATAAAAAAAGATTATATAATTATTAAAGATAATAACGCTTTATTATAGCCCCAGCACTTAACATAGTTAAAAAAAAAGGGGCTTTTTATCTAGCTAACGCAGCTAGCTAAATAAAGATTATATAGATTAAATAAGGTACTAGCTTAAGGCTTCTGGTCCCTGCGGGACCAGAAGCCCTTCCTTTTTTAATTCTATATTACACTTTTACAGACTTAACCACACTACCCCTTAGTAAACCTTACTAAGCAACGTATAAAATTTCTTATTTTATATGAGTTTAAATATAATATATTTACAATATTTTTTGTTATAACATTTTTAAAACTATAATATTTAACAAGTAATAAAAACTTATTAAAACTATTTTTAATAAATAATAATTTTAACGATTGAAATAGCTTAGATATAAACAATAAAAAAAATAAAAAGACTTTTAAAATAACATTTTAACTAAAAAGGTTAAAATAGCAAAAATAATTATAAATATAAATAAAAAATAATTAAAAAAAATATTAAATATTTAACAGCTTTATTTTTTATTATATAATAATTATATAAAACAGGCCGATATTAACTAGTTTAACTTAAATAAAAAAATAAAAACAATATAAAAATAATAGCTAATAAAAATAAGCTTATTTTTACTAACATATTTTATTTTACAAAAAGTTAATTTATTTTTAAAAATTTAAAAATAGCAGAACAAAATATTTAATAAATCCTGATTATATATTAAACATTATTAAAAAATTAATAGTTTTATAATAAAACAATAAACTAATTATTAATAAACAACTTAAGTTTAAAATATAAAAATTAAACATTATTTTAAATAAAATAATTATTTAATTTAATATATAACCTGCTGTAGCAGTAAAATGTTTTATTTAAACTAAATTATTATTAAAAATATTATATAATAAAATACTGCTTTTATTATGTTTATATAAAAAAACTAAAATATATTCAAGCTATAAAAACTTTAAACATTAATAATAAAAATTAATACAATATTATAATTACAATATAAACTAACATAGATTTTAAAATTAAATAATATTTTCTAACGTTTAATATAAAAATATTTTAGCTAAATATATAATTTAAATCGTTAAAATAAAACTTTTTAATAGCAGCAGCAAAAATAAGTATTTACAAGTTAAAAAAATAATTAAAATTATAACAGAAAATCTAATTAAAAAATAAACGGCAGAAAAACGCAGATTAAAACAAAAATAAAAATAAAAAAAAATAGTATAATAAAAATAAAAAAAAAAGCTATAAGTCCAAATAAAAAAAAAAAATAACAAAAAAAAAACGGCTAAAATAAACACAGAAATAAATATAATTACTACGAAAAAACATGCTAACGCAGCTAAATTAAACTTGTTAATATTAAACGTAATATTATTTTATATTTTATTTAGCTTTAAATTAAATAATAATAAAACGTTTATTATAATTAATTATAACTAATTATATAAATATTACAATTAAATATTTAATTTAACGCGTAATTAAAATTAATATATTACGCGTTATATTAAACGTTTAGCTAAATATATTTAAAACGTGTTATTTTTAATTAAATATATTTATAAGCGATATAATATATTGTTTATATTATATAATATATTGTTTTAATATTTATATAAATATAATCGTTTTAATATTATATTAAAAATTATATTAAAATTGTTTTTTTTAATAAAACTAATTAAAAATATAATAACAGAAAAATTATAAATTTTAAATAAAAGAATAAATCGATTATATTATTAATTTAAAAATATTTAACAGGTTATATAACTTTAAAAAATAAAAATAAAAATAATAATTTTTATATTTTAAAATTATTATTAAAAATCTATAAATAATAAAAACGTTATTATAAGCTTAAATATAAGTTATATTTGCTTAATAATAATAAAATAATTATTAAGCAAATTTAAATATTTTTAAAAATAAATAAGCCAGATTTAAAAAATAAAAAATAATTAAATTAAATATAAACAAAAGCTACGCTAAAATTTTATATATTAAATAATAATAATTATAAATTTTATAATTATTAAAATTTATAAACACAGCTTAAATTATAAAAAAAAAAAAAATATTATTAAAAGCAACTTTTAAATATTTATAAAGTTTTAATTAATTATAGTTTAAATATAATTATTTTTATAAACGTTAAAAATTTTAAAATACTTTTTAAATGTTTTTAAAACAAACTTATATATATATAAAATAATTTTAATATAAAAGTTATTTTAACGCTTAAAATATTAATGCTAGTATTAATTAAATATAAACTATTATTTAAAAATAAAAACTTTATATTTAAACTATTATAAAAAATAATATAATAGCTTTAATTAAATTTATAATTTTTTAAACGTAATAGTTGCCAATTTATTTTTAAAACTAAAACTATTTTTAAAAACACTTAAATAAATATAATTTAAAAACAACTATATTAAAAATTAAATATTAAAAATATATAAAATTTTTTTAAAAGTTATAATAATAGCTGCAGGCTTAGCGGCAGCTAAAACTATAAATATAATTAATATATTATTAATTAATATTAGCCTGCTGTTTAATACGTTTTAAAACATTTTATTAATTATTAATTTTAATATTTTTATATTTAAAAAATATATATATATTTTTAACAATTTTAAATTATTAAATATATATTTATTAATAAATTTTATATTAATAACTTTTATTATTGCTGTTATTGCTGCTAACACGGATTAAAGTTACAACATAACTTAAAACCTGGACCTAACTGCAACAAAAATTAATATAATCGCTAGAATAATTAACGCGTTAAAATAACATAATATTCTTTTAGCAGGCTTTTTTTTTAATAAAGTTTTTAATATAACTAACACGACTAGCGGAGCAGACATAACTAGCATAATTTATACAGCAGAAATGCTTGTAGTAAAAACAGGCAAATAATTAAATAAAATATTTAAGCTTAAAATTTAAAAAGTTTTATTAATACTAAATATAAAAAGCCTAGCAAAAAAATAAAATTAAAGCTTTAAATAAATAATTTATTTATATAAAAAAATATTATAACACTAGAAATTTTAAAGTGTTATAAAAATATTTAATATTTAAAAAACTAAAGTATTATTAATATACTGCAAAAAAATAAATAAAAATTTTTTAATTAATAATTAATAATAAATAAAACTAAATTTTTAATTATATTTTTTAACGCACGCGATTAAAAAGCAGTTAATATAATATTTAATAAATTTTATAAATAAAATAAAATAAAATAAATTAACAGCTTTTTTTATTTATATATTTAACTTTTATTATATAGTTTATATAAAAAAAAACTATATTTATATTTAATAGTTAATTTATAAGTTTTAAACAAAATAGCTGTTTTAAATAACTATTTATTGCTGTTATAATTTATAATTATTATTTTAATTAAAAAAAAAATATTTAATTATTATAAATATAACTGTTTTTTTATTAATTTATAGTTTATTTTAATTATTAAAACTAATTTATAATAATAAGTTTTTAAAAACTAAAACAATTAATAATAGTTTTAATAAGATTTTATAACATGTTTATATATATTTATTGTTTTATAAATAAATTATTTTATTTTTATAAATATTATTATAAAGCTTTTATTAATAATATTATTATTTTTTAAATATTAAAACAAATTATTTAATTTATTTATATAATATTTTTATATTATTTAATAAAAAACTTTTTTATTTTTAAAAAACTTTTATTATATATTTTTTATTAAACTGTTAAACTTTTAAATAAATGCCCTAGGTTTTTAATAATAAAAAATAACTAGCAGTATTCAAAAATTTTAAACTTTTAAATTAATTAAAAGCTTTAAAACAATATTTAAAAATACAGGAAATTTTTATATATTATTATTATATTATATTAAAATTGCAGAACTTTTATAAAAATATAAAATAAAACTATTTAATAAAAATATAAAATAAAACAATATAAAATTAATAATTATAGCAAATATTAAATATATTATTAGTTTATATATTTTAAACTAATTATAATTAAAATAAAATTATTTAAAGTTTTTAAAACTTAATATATTTATATATTATATTTTATTATTATAATTTTATAAAAATATTATATATATAAATAAATAGCTTGCTAAAAAAAGCTTTAAAATAATATTATTTTATATTAAAAATAAATATATATAAAAATTAAAAATAATAATTTTAAACATATAAATATTGCCGGTAATATTTTTAAGTTGTTATATATTATAATTAAAAATAAAATATAGATTTTTAAGCTAAAAATAGCTTATATAGTTTAAATATATTAATATTTATAAATTATAATTAAAGCTTTAATTAATTAAATAGTTTTTTATTAATTATTTAATAATAAAAAGCATATTAAATTAAACTAAGCTTAATAATAAATTTATTAATTATATAAATAAACGTTTAATTAATACGTTTATATATTTATTATAATATAAACTATAAATATATTATATATTAAGCAGACTAAACTTTGTTTTAAATATATTTAATCGATTAAAAATATTACTGATTTAATAAATATTAAAAAAAATAGTTTAAATAAATAAAAATTAATACTAAATAATATATAAATAATATATTTAAAACTAATAATAAAAAAATAATAAAAATTAAAATTATAATAGATTATGTTAAAGATTTTAAATATTAAAAGTTTTAAAACGATTTATAAAAGCAATAAAAACGTTATAAAATTTTTTAAGCCTGGATATTTTTTATAATTATAAATAATTTATTATATAATATTAACCGGCAAAATAAATATAAATTATATGTTTTTAAAAATAAATAGTTAAATTTTTAGCAATAATATATAATAATAAATATTATTTTAGTAAACAGCATATAATAAAAAATTAAAGCTTTATATAATTAAATTAAAAACTTATAAAATAAAAATATATTTAAATTATTATAATAAATATAAGTTATATAATATTAATAAAAAAGCTATATAATAATTATTAACTTATTTAATTAAAAATATTAAACTAATAAAAATAATTATAATAAACTTTATTATAAGCTTATTTAAAATATTATTTTTAGTTATATTATAGCAATTAAAAAATTTAATTATTATAACGTATTAATAATAATAATATATATTATATTAAAACGTTTATTATTTATTTTAGCAATAAAAATATTTTATTAAAAATAAACAAAAATATTAGCTAAGCAATTTTTATTATTTAATCAAAATATATTAAACAGTATTATTTTTAATTAAAATTATAAATTTATTTTTAAATTTTAAATAAAGCTTTAAAAGCTATAAAAATAAAACTATTAATAATAATTTTTATTATTTATAAAATAATAGTTTATTTAAATAAAAAATTAAATAATAAAATTATTATTTAGTATTATATATATATATATTTAAACTATAATTAAATAAATATATTGTTATTTTTATAATAAAACTTAAATAAAATATATTTAAAACTTATTAAATTATTAGTTTATAAACAATTTTTAAATTTTAGTTATTTAAATTAAATAATATTTTTGTTAATATAAAACTAAATATAATAATTAAAAATATTTAATTTATATAAAAATATTTTTATAAAAATATAAAATTAGCTATAAATTTTGCAGCAGCATATATAAAGCAATATTATAATAATAAATATAAATTAATAAAGTTTAATATAAAAATATAATATATTTAAAACTTTATTTAAAATATTATTTTTTAAAAGCTGTTTAAAAATATTTTTAATAACGCGTAAAATTATAAAAATTAAAAAAAATTAATAAATTAGCTTATAAATTAAAATTATTAAAATTTTTAATATTTATTTTATTATTTTAATTATATATTTATTACTTAAAAATACTAATAAAAATATTTTTATTAAAAATATTAATATTAGGCTTAATGTTTAAAAACAGAACTTAAAAAAAAATAATTTATTTAAAATCGAAATAATTTTTAAGCATTAAATAAACCGTATTAAAAATAAATTTAATTATTTTATTAAATAAAAAAATATAATTATAAAAACAACTAATAAAAATCGGAGTAATAATTATATAGTGCTAAAAAACTAATTAAAAAATATTAAAATCGAAAAAAAAATAGACCTCGGCTAAAAAAATTAAAAAAAAAGCGGTAGCTAACTTTATAAACAGTAAAAAAAAGTTATAGTTATTAAAAACAATAACATTTTATTATGGCCCCGGCACTTGACATAGTTAGGAAAGGGGCCTTTTTATCTAGCTAGTAAAGCTAGCTAGATAAGGATTATATAGCTTAAATAAGGTAACCTAGCTTAACAAGGCTTCTGGTCCCTGCGGGACCAGAAGCCTCTATTTAATCTACATTACACTTTTATAGACTTAACCATACTACCCCTAGTAAACCTTACTATATATATATTAAAAAAAAAATAAGCTTTTAAATAAAAGTTTAATAATATAATATATTTTTAAAAAAAGTTTAGTTATTTATATTAAGCTTTAAATAACTGCTTAAACTTATATTAATAGTTTAATTTAAATTAAAAAAAATATAAGCTTTTAAATAAAAACTTATATATATAATTTTTAATTAAAAAAATTGCCGGCTACTAGCCAGGTTTTTAAATAACTGCTTATATTTATATTTTAAATAAACTAAAATTAAAAAAAATTATTTATATAGCTATAACTTTTAAGCGCTAAAAACTACAGCTAAACAAAAAACCTCCCGACTACTACTAAAAACCACCCCTTTTATAAAAAGTAGAAAAATAAAATAACAAAAAAAACCTGTACGTAACAAACGCGTCATAAACAAGGCCCTTTATAAAGGTCCTAGCCGGACTGGTCCGTGCGAGTGCCAGCCTAGTTAGGAGTAGAACCCAATCAGTTTAAGGTTAAATTTACCTACCGCAGTGTAGTGTAGGTTCTGTAGGTTGTGTTAGCTACAAGTAGACAGTCCACCCCTGCCCCTGTCGACAGTTGCCCGGCGAACAACATTGACCCAGGTACTGCGTATCAGTAAACAAGGTTTCTTAGTGCCGCCAATAATAACGGTCAATGACCGCCGCATTGACCGAAGGAAGGAAGGGCCCTCACTAGCTTGCATATTTGGACGATCGATCGATTCTGTGCTTTTAACCTTTTCGCAGAATCCCGTTTCACGCGCCTAGCCTTGTACATGTCGCGTTTTCTCCTCGTCAACCTAATTACCTATACCACGCATCGCGCAAACTATCCTCCACAATCTGCCGCTTCTGCCTTCTGCCTTCTGCCTTTTGCCTTCTACCTTCTACCTTCTACTCTAATCTGAATTCCACTGCCTACTGCAGCTACTCGCCGGTACGATGGATCCCGCTCAAAAGCCGCAGACCAATCTCTTCGATGTCTATTTGCGGCTTAGGCCGCCCCAAGCAGGCAACGCCAACGCAGAGAAGTTCTTATTAGTGGAGGAGCCGCAGGAGGGTGATGCGCCCACCCACATCACCCTCAACCCTCCCAACGATCGCCGCAGAGCAATCGAGAAATTCGCATTCACGCGGGTCTTCGAAGACAATTCCACCCAACTAGATCTATTCCAGGGCACAAAGGTGCTTCCTCTGGTAGAGGGCGCACTTGCTCCCCATGGCGGAGACGGCACAGACGGCCTGCTGGCCACTCTCGGAATGACAGGATCCGGCAAGGTATACCGACCCGTGCATAGCACCACCATGATTACGGTACGGTCGCTGATAGATGTTATAGACGCACACCATGCTCGGGTCCCGCAGCCAACGCGGCTTAACTCAGCTGGCCCTCGATGTCATGTATCGCTCCATCGAGTCAAACATGGTCGATTACGATTCAAACCCCTCGTTAGAGGCGAGCATCCGGTCCTCAGATACCTCCGAGGCGAATATACATCCTGCCTCGGCCTTCCTCGAATCCGTATACGGCGACGCGCCAGCGCCCACACGCGCCGGCTCACGCGCCGGCTCACGGGCAGCCACGCCATTGCTCGTAGGAACTCCCCCCGTTAACTCCTATCCCCAGCTTCCCGGCCAGTGCCCGCGCAACCCAAGAAGTGTACGGCTAGTTGGTCACAAGGATGACTTGGCGCGAATCACACTACTCTCAACACCCCCGAACCAGAAGAGAAAGGATCAAGTATATCCGAAGACGCCAGTCACGTCTCTAAGGTCAAAGTTGGCCAACGCCTCTCCCCAACAACGGCGCTACATGGCTCTAACTGCCGCTGCCAAAATGAAGAACGAGACTAAATCAACTTATTTTAAGGGCGATTCTATCCCACCGTCGGCCTCGAGACGCCCACTACAGCGGCCCTCCACCCTACCCCAGATACCAGACATAAGCTCGGTCAGAGCGTCCTGCGACCCATCTGCGGAGTACGCCATCGTCATATCCATGTACGAAGTATACAACGACCGGATCTTCGACCTACTGACGCCCCCGATCAAGATAAATGCGACGAAGGAGTACCGCCGGAGGGCGCTCTTATTCAAATGCACTGAGACGTCTCCCGACCGCAAGGTCGTGGCCGGCCTGCGGAAAGTCGTGTGTGGCACTCTCCAGGAGGCATCGATGGTCCTGGAGGCGGGACTACACGAGAGAAGAGTTGCCGGGACCGGCAGCAACAGCGTCTCTTCTCGAAGCCACGGCTTCTTCTGCATTGAGATCAAGAAGCGGCGCCGTGGTCGTACCAACGGACCATGGGGCTCTAGCACGTTAAGCATCGTCGATCTAGCAGGCAGTGAACGGGCCAGAGATGCCAAAACACAAGGCGCCACACTGGTAGAGGGCGGCAAGATTAACGAGAGTCTAATGTACCTTGGGCAGTGCTTGCAGATGCAGACCGATCTCAATAACAACGCGAAGGCATGTCAAACCACAGTCAGGTGAAGCTCAAGAACTAACCCATTGCTGCAGCCAAATCTCAGATTGTTCCGACAATGCAAGCTAACCGAGCTCTTGTTCTCCAACTCGTTCCCATCAACCTCGAGCTCGCACCCGGCCGTCCACCGGCGGGCACCGCAGAAGGCAGTGATGATTGTCACCGCCGACCCATTCGGCGATTTCAACGCGACATCGCAGATCCTGCGATACAGCGCATTGGCACGCGAGGTCACGGTGCCGCGCATCCCTTCCATCACATCAACGATCCTGGCCAGCAGCGGCGGCGCCAGCCAGTTCCAACAACAGCAACGACCAGAGAGCCGAACCCGGTCTACCAGCCCCGTAAGCCCGGTCACGCACCACCGGGCCCCCTACCACCCGGCCAACAACAACAGCAGCCGGACCTTCTCGCCCGCCACGGACACGGAGCGCGGGACGATGGAGAACGCGGCGCTCGAGATCGCGCGGATGGCGGACATGATCGACCAGCTGAGCGCGGAGCTCGCGCGCGAGTCGGAGGCGCGGATGGCGGCCGAGGCGCACCTGATGTCGATGGAGGACCGGGCGATGGACCTGGAGCAGGAGATCCGCGAGGAGTGCTACGGCGACTTCGAGCAGCGGCTGGCGATGGAGATGAACCGCTGGAAGGCCTCGCTCTCACTCGAGCAGGAGCGCGGCGAGGAGCACTGGGACCGCAAGGTCGAGGTGCTCGCCCGCAGCGTCGGCGTCGTCGTCACGTCTCCCAGCGACGACGACGACGAGGGTGACTACGTTGAGGACGAGGACAAGGAGAACGTTCTCATCGAGAACCTCGAGCAGGAGAACGAGCGCCTGCGCCGCGAGGTCGCCATCCTCAAGCGCGAGCTGTCCAGCCGGACCCCCAGCAAGCGCGCGCCCCTGCAGGAGAGGGGCGACATCCCCAGCGCCGCCAAGGGCGACATGGCCAGCCTCGGGAGCAAGATGGAGCAGCTCAGAGTGAGCAGCGGGAGCCCGACCAAGAAGGTCCGCAAGCTGCCGCCGAAGAGATGGGAGAACGTGCCGGTGGACGACGATCTATTTTAAGGAGCGTGCTTTTTTTGGTTTCGGAAAGGTTCGGGCTGTTTGGGTCGCTTGGGTTGCGATAGGATGGGTACTGTTTTCTACCTTCTTTTACACTGAGGGTGCCGTCTAACTTGCCCCTATGACGTTCAGAATGTTGCTCGGTGGAGCATGTTAACACACACGTTGTTGAGGATACCCCCAAGAGTTAGGATCTCTTCGTCGAGCTAGTGAGCCGTCGAAGTTTTCGATAAACGTATTTTTCTAATGAGTTTTATTTTACGTGCATCCCTGAGATTCACCCTCTCTTTCGCTGAGATATATGAAGCATGCGAAATGTCATGCAAACAACGATGCATTTGGTCTTTCCGAATTTCCCTCGGCTCAGGAACAAGGTGATATACGTATGTTTTATCGACCAGTTTTCATCCTGCGCGTGCGTTATTGTCGATGCGACCTACCTCAAGTCCCTGCTTTCAAAAACCAGTATAACGGATTTCAGTGTCACTAGCGATGCCCCTCTGCCCTGTTACTACTAACATACATTGAACAGAGTTACTAGCGGGTATTGGCTAAAGGTGCTCGTAGGCTTGACCAGTCATCCTTCATTGAGCGTATTACTGGCCCCTAAATATCAGTGGTCCCCCCTCCTGAACAAATTCTATAGATATAATGCCCAATAGATGACCACCCTTTCTCTGCTCAGAACTCACCATGATTGTGTTAAAACCAGGTGCCCCAGTATAGAGCTCTCATGGTACTCACTCAGTTATTCTGTAGACTCGTGCGGCGGGTACACAGTTTACTTAAGGCATGCAAGCTACAAGTTAAGGCTGCCAGTAAGCGCCCTCACTATCATCTTGCTAAACACTATCATATACTCGGGCACCAAGCACAAGGAGGCCTACGAGGGTTCTTATTTCCTAGGTATCATTTAGTATATATACAGAAAAGGACTTGAACGCTCCGAGCGTATTCATATTTTGAGGAAACTCTCACCGAGAAATTGACAGTCGTGCTCTAGGCAGGAAGGAATATCATTGTATTCCAAACTTGGAGAAATAGCAAACTAGCGCCAGTAATACGAGGTCTACTTCAGTGATTTACGCCTCCTTGATAGTGCTATAGCAACGCCAACACACATTTTTGATTATGAACCAAGCAGTGAAGACCCGTCTATATAGAATAGTGAGGCAAAATTAATACCTTTGGGAGTGTAGCGTTAGAGCAATCTATATACAAATTGAAAGATGGAACCAACCCCATTGAAGAAGCTGAACATGGCTCTCTACGGGGAACGATTACCCCTGTAGCTAGTATCTATAATTATATGCAAGTTATCTAGATCAACAGTAGTAGAATGGGGATGTGTTATTCGGCATTGGATCATTGGGACTGTCACCCCAGCCTAAACATGGAAACACAGTCTAAGGGTCTCACCATGCTGTACAGGAGGGATCAAGCACCTCAAGGGTTTTCGTACCAAGCGCTACTCCAAGTTATATCTTGGATGCATTGTATTATTTGCAGCGCTTCCTGATATTAGCACACCATCGCCGCTAGCTCCCATATGAAGGCTGCAAGCCATCGAGCCGGGAGGCATGATCTCGTATCACACTCAGATGGCACGAGCATTAGTATCCGAAGTATATAACGATACTAAAGTTAAGGAAGACTGTCATTCAGTACCACTTATAAGCCTACCAAGAGTCACGACTAGTTATCTCAAGCCTAAAGCATCAGCTGGGGGTCACAGCCTTCTATTACAACAATTATTTATTAATTCCCAAGAGGTTCGATCAAGTATTTTCATAGACTCAATACCCCATATCATTCCTCTTCAACGTGTTCACGTAGTCACGGCGGCACAGGTATGGCGGCACGAAACGACAGCATGATTCGTTCGTGTCATCTATCCCATCCGCGCACTGCCCTCCTTAGCGGTTGGTTTATGAATCCCTGAGCCGACGTGATTGGAGGAGGAATGAACTGGCTCACGATGTGTCGGCATTAGACTTCCTTTTAAGGAGTGTTTGCTGGTGTTTACTCGGGCCTCTGAGTGGTTTGGGCGGATTGTCTCATTCCATTCCTCAAACGATTCCTACGCAAAATCATGGCACGCCGGGGCCCGGGGTGCATCAACGGCGATCTAGATTATCAATTATTATTGACCGTACTGGTTCTGGTCGAGCAATTGGCTAGATCGGGGGTATAAGTTCGAATTTTATTGGAACAGGGTAGCATCACGATGAATACTGCGTTCTCTTGGCACTTCTGGGTAATTTATCAATGGTATGTTCCGGGTCCCCATGTCTTCACATCGCTACCTTAACCGGTAGTTGCTAAGGCCTAAGACACACATCACGGGGCCTTCGTCCAACTGGGTTCGGGGATGAAGTGACACCAGCTTCTGGGAGGATGGCATTGTGGCTGACATCGCGGTACACCACGGGGGATGGCTGCTCAGCGTTCCATGGCGTGTCCTCTGTTCGCTTTCTAGCCCCTTTCTAGAGCTTTGAGCACACCATTTCCCTGCTTTCTTCCGTTTCAATCTCTTTCGTGCCTTTTTTTTGACATCTCGTAGATATATATCTTCGTGTCCGCGCCCGAGTGGATCTGTCCACGGCGATGAGCCGCATCTTTCGGTCTCGCTTAACGTCCAAAAGACCCATTCTTTGCCGTGTTTGTGCTGATCGCCCGTGAGGATCGCTGTCTTCTGCGCCACACCAGAGCCCACTCCAACGACTACATCTCGGCAGCATACTCTCCGCACTAGTGGGTATGCCGGTCCGTGAAGCCATGCTTTACTCCACCAAACAAAACCTGATGCTCCTATTCCTCGCCAAGCGTTGTTTGTCAGTTCCGCATACAGCCTTGCCTCGGTGGAGAAGATCTCCTATTCTACTGTGATGGCTGCGCGGTTACGTCGAACCTTCATTGGACCGGAAGATGAGAGTCTTGGAACCCATTTGCTCCCGTTTACTCCCATTTACTCCCACGTCTGTTGGCATTATACGTCCAAATGACCACTGCAAGTCGGGCCGGTGATCGAAATTACCACTTTTATGGCCAGTCCCGCGTATCAGAATGCCTTTGCGGTTCCCAGTTCGGATTCACATAGAGGCAGCGGTGTCGTCCCCTACTTCACTACGCCTCGTGGTGGTTGCCCTATCACCATGTCATAGAAGTGCTCGTTACATCGCCCGGACAGGGTGAGAATACCCGTCGGGACTGAGCAATGTGAGAGTGACATCCAATATATTTCGAAAAAATTATGCTTCCGCCTACCACGGCCTTCTCATATCACGTCGTACCGCAATATGTCCTAAACAAGACAGGCACGGAGATCGGTAGATCAAGGTTAGATAGAGATCCGTCGCCGCTTCACATTCAACGCGGTCACTATAAGATCCGAGAATCCCTCGGTAATGGAGCTGAACTTACCACCCTTTGGATCATCGCAACTCAAGAACTAGCACCTGTCCTTCGGAGATACTATTTTCAGCATGTTGGCTCTCGTATTAGCAGCCATCGCGGGCATCGCCTCAGCCCAGCAGGTCGGCACACAGCAATCCGAAACTCACCCCAAGCTAACCTGGAAGAAATGCTCGAGCGGCGGCAGCTGCACTACAGTTAGCGGCGAGGTTACCATCGATGCTAACTGGCGTTGGCTCCATTCGACCTCTGGGACCACCAACTGCTACGATGGCAACGAGTGGACTTCCCAATGCAGCACTGCTACTGATTGTGCCAGCAAGTGCGCTCTCGAGGGAGCTGATTACGGCAAGACGTACGGTGCCTCCACGAGCGGCGACGCTCTGAGTCTCGGGTTCTTGACAAAGCACGAATACGGTACCAACATTGGCTCTCGCTTGTACCTTATGAACGGTGTTTCCAAGTATCAGATGTTCACCCTCATGAACAATGAGTTCACCTTCGATGTCGACCTATCTACCGTCGAGTGCGGTTTGAACGCCGCTCTGTACTTTGTTGCCATGGAAGAGGACGGAGGTATGGCAAGCTACCCCAGCAACAAAGCCGGCGCCAAGTACGGTACTGGCTACTGCGATGCCCAGTGCGCCAGAGATCTGAAATTTGTCGGCGGCAAGGTAAATACATGCGTCCCCGTCAAGCCCTCGGCCCAGACACACTATTACCCGACACCGATGCTAACGACGCCATTCAGGGCAACGTCGAGGGGTGGAAGCCTTCGACCAACGATGCGAACGCTGGTGTTGGCCCGCTCGGCGGATGCTGTGCCGAAATTGATATCTGGTAAGACGACGGAAGACGCATGAATGGCCGTCACGGCACCGACTAACACGGGCTGCCAGGGAATCCAACTCTCACTCCTTCGCCTTCACCCCCCACCCTTGCCAGAACAACGCCTACCACGTCTGCGAGACCAACGGCTGCGGCGGCACATACTCCGACGACCGCTTCGCCGGTGACTGCGATCCCAACGGCTGTGATTTCAACCCCTACCGCATGGGCAACAAGGACTTCTACGGCAAGGGCAAGACGCTCGATACCAGCAAGAAATTCACGTAAGCACCAGACCCCTTCTCTCCCCGCCCCCCTTGGTTATCCCGCCTTTCGACCACTAACCCGGCCAACCGCACAGTGTCGTCACCCAGTTCAAGCAGAACGCCTACACGCAGTTCTTCGTCCAGAACGGCAAGAAGATCACCATCCCGGGGTCCACCTTCTCCGGCCTCCCCAGCTCGAGCACCATCACCCCGGAGTTCTGCGAGGCGCAGTTCCGCGTGCTCGGCGACCGCGACCGCTTCAACGAAGTCGGCGGCTTCTCGTCCGTCAACCAGGCCCTTTCCAAGCCCATGGTCCTCGTCATGTCCATCTGGGACGATGTGAGTTCTTTTTCCCCCTTCTCGGACCCTCTCTTCCAAACCCCAACCCCCCGCCTCCCTCCTCCTCCTTCCCCCTCTCCCCTCCGGAGGAAAGACGGACCCATAGTATCTGACGCTGATTTTGGACCTGCGCTACAGCACTACGCCAACATGCTCTGGCTCGACTCCAGCTACCCGCCCGAGAAGGCCGGCCAGCCCGGCGGCGACCGTGGCGACTGCCCTCAAGACTCTGGTGTTCCCTCCGACGTCGAGTCCAAGTACCCCAACTCGTAAGTCGAATCAACTCGCTCTGCCCCCCGTTCTCCCTATTTCACGCGCAGTTGAGGCTAACGAATAGACGTGTAGCAAGGTCATCTGGTCCAACATTCGCTTCGGCCCCATCGGTTCCACCGTTCAGGTCTAAGGGCTTATCATTGGGTTGTCAAGTTCGTCATGAGCCACCTGTATATAGTTGGGGTAGCCTAAGATTGATCAGCAACGTTGGATTTGGAAGCCAAGACTTGTCATTCGGG
Organism: Rosellinia necatrix; assembly: GCA_021209875.1. Lineage (NCBI taxonomy): Eukaryota > Fungi > Ascomycota > Sordariomycetes > Xylariales > Xylariaceae > Rosellinia > Rosellinia necatrix. The sequence goes on along the minus strand of JAGYVD010000001.1, from coordinate 3,751,066 downwards.
GTTCTTATAGCGCAGTATATTATAAATTACTCGCGTGAAATTCTTTTCTCGCACCGCCGCGCGCATAGCATTAGCGACAACCCTCGGCCATATATTCATTCTTTATTCTCCGTGTGAACGCCCGACTCGTCACGACATCAGTTTCCACTCACTGGCCGCATAAATACGGCAGTATGGTGTTTTATCACAATTCTCGCAATTTACGTCTATCTGCTGTTTTTATTAGACATAATAGTTAGGGAAGACTACGGTAGTGTCGCCTGAGACGCAGGCCAAAGAGGCTTGTAAAAAAAAAAAAAAATTGGAGGGGGAGTAGCTCTCCATATTGGCACCTGATGCCCTGATTTTTTTTTTCTTGGACAAGTGTGTCTTTAGAGGAGTTAGTAGGTTGGCATGCCAATAGCGTTCTGCTGTGCGTGCTTATCCCGTATCTCTTCTCTTCCCCATCCAATCCCAGGGCGAGTGTAGGTACTATACAAATCCACGAATGCTGCGCATGCCTGCTGACTTTTTCCTCCCCCGATCCTCTTTCTTCTCCTTTTTATCCCTTCGAAGATTTTGAAAGCCACCTATGTCAATTCAATTAGAAGCTATTTCAATTATATAGGGTAAGGATACTTGCCTCTACCTATATGCTGCTCAGTTGGGCTAGGGCTGCCTTTATTTGTTGAAGACTCCGCCATCCCCCGCGGCGTTGGCGACCTTGTTTGTGTAGAAGCTGAAGCAAGTGGCTCTAGTGGGGGCGTCGCGTTGTACGATGTTCCTTCGAGGGTCTCCGGCTCCGAAAAGCTCTGACGTCGTTGGTCTCCGACGCCCGGTACACTGCTTGAATTCGACGACTGATCATCTTCGACATCTGCAGATGGAGTTGGAAACTTGGCCTCGATCTCGAAAATTTTGGTTTGCAATTCTGTGTTTTTTCGTGAAAGGTCATATATGCGCTTCTTCAACTCGGTTTGCATAACCCGACTTGCTTCCAGCGTCTTGCCTAATTGCAAATCGAGGGTCTCGGTTTTTTGACGCCCATCACTTTTCAGCACCTCTTGCAATTTGGAATTGAGTGCTATTATCTGAGACTGGTGTAGTTCTTGAGTTCGCTGAAAGTCAAATTCGCGTGCGGCCAGTTGCATCTTGGCCACCTCTGCGCGGCTGTCTGCTTCGGCTGCTTGTGTCATGGCTGCTTGACGTTCCGTCTCCTTGGCTTGGTGGTCTCGTTCTGATTCCGTCAATCTTTTGACTTCGCTCCTTAATCTCTCTAATTCGCCGAAGTCGACGTCAGCTGACTGTATGTTTTGCTTCAGTCTCAGCTCCCTGACTTCCACCTCACAAACCAGCGTCCGTAATGCCTCCGCTTCGTCTTTCACGACTTTTAGTTCAACTTCCAAAGTCGATTTTTCGATGCTCCATTTCTTCTGTTCTTCGCGTAGTGTCTTTAGCTTGTTGAAGATGTCGGCTTCCCACTTTTTAGCTAGCATACGACTCTTCTCGCCCTCGGTCTTCGCCCGTATTTCAGCCTTTTTAGCTTCATCTAGCCGCTGTTTAAGGTGTTTGTTTGCGGTGATAATATTCTGAGTCTCGGCTTCACTAGCTGCTTCTCTGACGTGTCGTCGCCGTAGCTCACCAATGTGGGTAAGATGCTGTTGCTTTAAAAACCGCTCAAATACAAGATCATTGTATAGGAGATAGACATAGCGGATCAGCTTTCTTTGCTTATTGATGATTGTACTATTGTGAGACTCTGTACTAGAATTCGGCAGATTGAAGTGTGGCGGGGGTGATTGTGTCTCTGTAGCAGTGTCATGATAACTTAGCGATAACGATGGTACGCTGTCATTAGCTAGCGATTGGTGCAGGCTGGATTTGACAGCCTTGTTGGAGTTTATAAGATCTTGGAGCTGGGTTTGGGAGCCGGAGCTAACGAGCTGGCGAGACAACGTCAGATTATCATTTTCATTCTCGGATAGCCTCGTACTTGAAGAGTCACGTTTTGATTGATGACTACTCTGGGAAGAATGTCGAACCGCAGTCGGGTTAGTTTGGCCACCACCTGGTTGCGAGAGTGGGGACCCCGTGCTTCGGTAAATTTCTCCTGAACCAGACGCATCCGCGTTATAGGAACTGCTGAGAAGAGCCGATCCTTTATCAATTTTGTCCGATTCATCGCCATCCGTGTTTGAAATCTCGGCCAAGTCGAGAGATATGGTATCGGGAAGCTCATCCGATAACTGCCGGAGTGCCATGCAATCAGCCACAACCTCGGCAGGTTCACTCTTGATCCATCGCCCAAAGTCAGTCTTTTCTGAATCAATTGTCAAAGTATAAAAGTTCTCATGCAGGAGATGGCACTTCCGAAACCGCTCTGATGCATGGCGGATTTCGGTTGGTTGCACCTCGATCACATCTGGGTCTGATGCTTCAGCGTGCCTCAAATATCTTTGTGGTTTCCTGATATAATCCATGAAATTTATGGGGTACAACCCATACAAGATTGTGAAATAATTCAAAAGCTGCGAGATGCTGGTGTCATCGACATCCGACGAAAACGAGCATACTTCCCAATCAAGGGCATCAGAAGATGGTATTCGCTCTTTGTCCTTTCCCGCGGCGACGTAGGCAGACAGCTCTCGCTCCCAAAAAAGAAACCTCGCATATATATTAAATAGCGTGGGCAAATTCGGAACTAGTGAGCTGGGTACATGTGGAAGGACCATGGTCAAAACCGTGAGGGCTAAGGAGATAATCGTCGTCGAGGTATCCCTCTGCAAGCAGTTGAGTAAATTCCCAAATAAAGGTGTTTGGAGAATGAGATATAGGTGAGGCGGTTGGCTTTGTACGAAAGATGCAAGTAGCAAAAGAGAGCTGGCGCGATGCGAGCTTTCACAGACGAACCGATCTACGACAGTCATAAAGTCCTGGTTCATATCTATCAGCAAAAGCCTCTACCTAAGCTCCGAACTTGAACGAACCTTGGGGCGCTTCTTTCCATATAGTATCAACGTGTCTCTTAAGTGCTTCTCTTTGAAATCTTGAAGAGCATCGGCGCTCTTTCGGAGAAGCTCAACCTCATCAAACCAGAGATATATTATTCTCTCCGCAATTGGAGCAGCCGCACCTTGGGTAAATGAGCTCGTGTCATTACCATCACTCCCTGTGAGGATGTCAAGCAAAATCCCTTGGCACTCAGACGCTAGATCTTTCTCCTGGATCAAATGGGCGAGTACTGGGAGAAGCAGATCGAACCATTGTAAAACTCTTGCAGGTTGGCCGACCAAGGGGCGCAAGTGACGGAGAAGAGCTATGAAAGCAGCATAGCGTGCAGGATCCTGGGCAATGTCTTGTTTAAATACCGATAACAGTTCATCATGAACCTTTTCAGCTACACTTTCATCCCACTTATCGGCGCGGTTGTCCAGGAAGGCCTCGATTATTTGAACAAGATCATCGGGGAGTGGAAGGGAGGGGCTGTGCGCGAAGCTGCCGACGGCTTTCGCAAGCTCTTTGAGCGTCCTGAACAAGAAAACACAGCCCGTCAACAATCGGACTCGAAGATATTAAGGCACGAATGCATGCGCCGAGATCTCCGGGAGGGGGAACGGGACGTACGGAGCTGCCGACATCAGGACACGAGCGCGTGGTTCTCGTAGGCGACGACGGGTGGGGGGATCACGGATGTGGAGCGGCGGTTACTATTATTGCGCAGAACTCGGTCGGTCCTGTTGCCCCATATGACGGCCAATATGCACATAAACTATGGCACAGTGGAAGCATGCAGTCGCTTAGTGGCTTTACAACTTGGTGAACGATATCGGCCCATCATCAGGAGAGACGGATGGTAGTCTGTTCAAGGTGGAGTTTTGTCAACAGCTTCCCGCCTCTGGAAATTCTAACACAGGTGGGGTACCACAGCGGACCCCACTTTATGGGGGGGTGTGCCTATGCTAATGTCCATACCATAGCACAGACATACAGACAGCATCCACAGTATGAAATTGACTAGGTATGCACAGGTAGGCACCTCCTCACGTGTACCTGAGCCACCCTCATCACTCGGCGGTCTTCAGCAGAGCTGACTGCAGCGAATAAATTCAATAAGAACTGAAAATAAAAATGAATAAAATGCATGTTATAGGTGCGTTTCGAACTGATTGTTAATTATTTCACATAATTCCTCTCATATATATTCCGGTTGACTATGAACTCAATTCTTCTCATACCTTTGCTCATATAGTGACAATGTGATCAAATTGACCCGCAGTAACTACCAGGCCGATCACTGTGAGTTCCACAATTCCTCTCACGAAATCCGGGGGAGGGGACGCCCTTGTGGGTCCCCCGAGGAGGTAGTACCTACCAGGTAGCCAATTGATTTGATACACCCTACGTAACCTCCCCCACAACTACTGCTATGTTACTCAGCCGGGGCCTAGATGTACCCATCAGATCAATGGACTTGGGGGAGGTATTCTCGAAGAGGGCTTCAGGCTTGGGGTGACGTTATTGATTGCCCAGCGCAATTTTTGGTACCTCCTAACACGCAACGAACAGTGCAGGAGACAAACTGTCTTCTTTTTAGGCCCATCGACTCCTTGACTCTCCAGGGACAGCTTACTTTACCCCTCCATCCCCCCCAATCTAACACATCCCCTCATTTCCTCGCTTGACTAGATCTCCCCCTCTCCTTCCTTCCTTTACTCACTCTTCTCCCACCTCAATCATCCCCAAGGCGAACCCAGCAAAGCAATTGAAGACGAGGAGATATTGGATACCCATTGTCCTGTCTCGTCCCGTAGCACCCACCTGCACGCCATTCATATCTTGCCTATTGCTCTCCCGGACACCTGCACTACACTACCTCTAACAAGCCCCTCGTGAACATTTGGACCGCTTCCAACCATGGCAACCAAGACCTCCTCGGCAGAGAAGCCTATCGAAGTGCTCTTTGCCCTTCAGGACAAATTCAATCTGACCGACTTTGCTGCCCCGCTGGAGGTCCTCGTTTCTGCACTACACGACAAGAATGACGGGGGTATGTATTCCCTCCCATAACGAGTCTCTCACAGGAATTGCTACGGAATGACTCAGATACTAATGGCGTGTCTGTAGATTCCAAGGCCTTCGAGTGCACGATTGCTGGTCCGGAATCCCAGGTTATGTCCGAGCAGGGAGTCGTTATTAGCTCCCAAGTTTCTTACAAGGAAGCTCACGAGCGCCTCAGTGATTTTGACGTCCTGATTGTCGTGGGAGGCAACTCGGATGGTGTTCTGAAGGGCAAGACGGAGCCCCTTTCCATCATCTCAGCGTTCGCCGAACTCCAGAAGGAAGACTCATCCCGTGAGCGTACGCTCATGTCGGTGTGCACCGGTTCGCTCTTCCTAGCAGAGCAGGGCATCCTCTCCGGTCTATCAGCAACCACCCACCCCGATTACATGACAAAATTCGAAATACTCTGCAGCAACGCTGCCCAGCGTGATCTTCAGGAGAGGACTGATGTTGTTGAGGATGCACGATACGTCGTCAACAACCTCCGCTTCGATCTCGGCGACGAGGACGAGAACCCCTACATTCGTCACAAGTCTGATGACGACAGACGCCCATCTAATGCGCGGTATGTTTTGTACATGCATGAGACTGTGTGTAGGCAATGCAAACTAATTCCTATGTCTGTTTAGTAAGGGGAGTATCTCCTTTAAGAGCTCTAATGCGCGCCGGGAATCGATCGCCCGTCGTGCTGCGATGCGTCTAGGTGGTCTTCGGGTTGTCACGAGTGGGGGAGTGTGTGCTGGCATAGATGCATCTTTGTATCTTGTCAGCATTCTTGTGGATGATGCCGCTGCTAACGAAGTGGCTCGGGTTATGCAACATGAGTGGATCAAGGGTATCGTCGTTGATGGCCTCGACGTCTAAATAATAGATTTATAGATATACGTGGCCCAAAAAGTGTCATGTTGTGTAGAAATAGCTAGGTCGCTTCTCGTATTCAACTGGTTAGGCCAGGTTGGAGCCCATCGCGAGACAATTCAGAAAGCCCATGTATCAACCTCTCGCCCTTTGTTTTTACCCAGACCATCTGGTGTTGTGTTGAAGGTTGACTACACCTGGGCAGGGTCTTTTATGCCTATTCAAGCCCGATATGTGGGGCTTATTACTAGGTCCGTTCAGTGGGAGGTAGGTAAAGAGGCAGTTATGTAACTACCTAGGTATACTTTTTACGGCACTGATAGGCCTGCCTGATTGGAAACCCCCTGCCATCTGCTGGAGCTCTGACCCACCACAGACAAATTCCATTCGCCAATGTTCTCGTGTGGTGATTTGGTCTTGCTTTATTTTGGAGACAACGCTCAATAACAAATTGAACCTACAAGACGACGAAAATTCGCCCTCAATCCCAAACAAGATGGCAGCAGCTGTAGCAGAAACGGCGGCGGCAACGGTGACAGCTGCTGCGATACAAATAGCGACAAAGGCAAATCGGACATTTCGATTGGGGACGAAACAAATCTACATGTAGGCCATCGGTTTTTCCTTGATCCCGCCCACGCCGTCAGAGCCCCAGAAGACGAAAGCCAATGAAGAATAAAGGACGGAACACTACCAAGCATCGGTTCCGTTAGATGGATTGCTCACATTTTGTCCGACGATAGGCCCTCACATATGATTACGTTCATGGCCCCGCGGAAAGCCCAGCCGCCGAACTTTGCGACCTTCAAAGTACCACTGACCTTTAACAAATTCGATCTACGAGACTATTTACTCCACCTGTACAAGACACCCGTGCTCGCCGTGCGATCGCAACTGCGGCAACAGCGTATTAGAAAGTCAAAGACCCATGGGCGCATATACCGCCCGCCGCCCATCAAGACGATGACGGTGCAACTCAAGGAGCCGTTCGTGTGGCCGAGCGTCCCCGAAGACCTCAAGCCCTGGAATGGGCTCGCGATATCCAGTATGAAGGAGCGAGAAAAGGACATGCACGTCCGCAGGGCCCTCGTCCAGAAGACCGGTCGCGTTATTTCTCGATGCGACACGAAGATGACCCTGGCAATGAGGAACACGAAGTCCGAGGCTACAAGACTACTGAGGGAGGGCGGTTGGGCGAACAAGCGTGAATTAGATCCGAGGTACGCCGAAGAGAGTAAAGCAAAGAAAGGCGGAAGGTGAATGGCTTGCTACTATGGCCCTGTACAACAAGAGAAGAGAAATATCATCGATTGAGTGTGGCAAGCCCTGTGTTGCATGAAGCGGGCAGGGCCGATACAGACAGATATTGACGATAGAGGCATTATATATGGTCGCAAGCATTCGCTCACGAGTTGTCTATCATAAAGAGGATAGAGCTGCTATATATCGAGTCTCGAGACAGCATTATATCATGAATCTTGGTCGTCTTCTAATGGTACCCAGTGATGTTTCTGCTGAAACAATAACACTTCATTTCCCCAACTCCACCAACCCGCCGTTAGATTTCTCGCGAAGATCTCAAGGCCTGCATAGCCTTTGGGTAAGGTCTCCTCAAAAAGTCCTCTTAGGTTAGGTTTCCTCGAATGCATATCAGGCACGCCCAATATCACTTTTGTACTCATAGGGGGCATGATACGACTACCCACTCTTCGCGCGATCAGTAGTCGTTCCCACGGCTTCCGCCATGTCGACTCAATGTCCAGAATCGGCTCCCCAGTGCTGGTGATCTTCAGCCATATCCACTCACCAACAGGCTCGAGACCCCATTGCCCAAGAATCCCCCCGGGCGCCAGGAGCAGGTCTGTAATAGAGGCTTTATTTGTTACCCAAATGGCAACCAGTCCGTCGCGCTTTAGGTGAGATGCTAAAGGGATCTGGAAAAGGAGTTCCCGAGCCTCCTCCGTGCTGTGAACAGTGGTATCTATGTATGACTGTAGTTAATGAACCCGTGCGCGATGATTATTACCAACAAGATCTATAAACGGCACATGGTTTCGGTGTTGTGTTTAAATCCACGTACAGCTGTCTGACTTCCTCTTCACAGAGCGACTCGGCCACGGTGGATCGAGGACCACGAGATCAAACTGCGGAGCATTCTGGAGGAAGGCTTCGTGTTGGGATTGTATGGTTCCCAGCAGATAGTGCGACTGCTCTGGAACAAACGCACCCGCGAACACCGTTTCTTTGTCCTCTGTCAAAGGAAGTGAGGATGATGACGGCTTGTGCTTCCTCTTATGCGGCCGCGCGGCATTCTCATTGCCATCCGTGCCGGGCCTAGCCTGCGCCGTCGATGGGGGCACGTCTGTTTTCTCACAACTCACCCGCGGCAAACACCACGGTCCGTTGTGGCTAGTCCTGGCCATCCCAAGAGCAGATTTGACGCTCTCCAGAGTCATCAGCTCGGCAATCGCTGCAGACGCCGACACGTCCCTTGTCGTGTTCTTCTTGGGCTCTGGGGTCTGCCATGGCGTCTCTCTGGGGTGGGTCGATATGATGTGCCGTGTAATGGTCTGTCCAGGTAGAACCTGTGCTTCTTCAAGTGAGCGCGGAATGTCGATGCCGACGACGGCGCCATCCGAGCTCTTGAACAGTACACTGGACGCCATGTCGGAAACCGGCAAAGGACAGTACCTGAGCTAAGGTGGGCTCAGTGCATATCGCTATGTATGTTATCATCCAAGGTGGGCTAGCCCCTATCTCTACCTACCTACCAAACCTACCTATGTAGTACCTAGGTACCAACCTACTAGAACTGCCTACTAGGAGCTACGACAAATAGCTTAGGTAATATGGCTATCTACAGTACCAAGTAGTAGGTAGGTAGGTAGTACAGGCATGTATGTACGTATGCGGCTGCTTTTTGCGGGGCACTGGGCTTGAATGGTGGTAGTTGAGAGATGTATGTATTGATCGATGACGTACGCTGTATTTTGGTTTTCCCTAGCTAATCTATGGTAATACCTAGTGAATCGACGCTAGAACCCAGATCTATGGCATTTGGGGCATAGTAAATCTATATCTGTACGAGGTTGTTGTACGAGTACGCGAGGCATGTTAATTGTGATCCATGAGTGGGAAAGGTGTAAAACGTGGTAAGTATTATTGTACGTGTAGAATTGCCATCTGCATGCCCTCGTTGGCGTAGCTCCAAAATACCACAGGAAATTGTGGTACGAAATACCACGGGCAGGTTACTACAGTGGCTACCTACCTACCTAGGTAGTTACACATGGATTAGGTATGTCAACTATCCAGGTATCTAGGTGCACTAGATATGCACCACCAGTCATCATACCTATACACATCACGAGTGTTATTTTTCGCCCCTCGGCAAACTGTTCCGTTGTTTGCCAAGTCGGCCCACCAATGAAAGGTGAGGCAGCCCAATAACCTCTCCTGCTGAATTTGGTAGCGACCCTCACTCCACTCTCCGCCAGTGTCAAATCCTCATGAACCCTAGGTAGCGGACTAAGTGCCAATAGGATGTATACTTACTGTATTGCTCTAATCGCCCGTCTAAGGGCCAACGATGAGAGCACCTAGAGGTAAATAACAAATAGCATTTATGCGCCCTGCTCTGAAGTGTCACCCGGTACTGATTAGATAATTGGCTACCAGAAGCAAGACAGATAGGCGAGCATGAGATACACGCGCGCGTGAATGACATCCAATCAGCGTTGTTGTATGTGGGAGCTCTGAGATAAGCTGGATCAGAAGCGGGCCGAGACACATGACTTCAGGGGTTCTTCCCTCCTCGGCGCCTCCTCAGAGCCCTCACACACCGTTGTGGAGTGACATCAACCTGCAGACTAGCCAGGTATGGGGACATGCGCTAGCCCAAACAAAGCTACCCTCTCACTGGTTCCAGGTTTTGAGTGGATGCTAATGAATCTCTTGCACATCGCTTGGACCGGGGGTGCCCTTCCACTCGCTCTTTGCCCGGTGCCGTATACGTGGGTTTCCAGTTTCCACTAGGTCACTGTAATTCTGTACGCGCAACTTGTTTCGAATTGACAGACTTTCTTTAATTCTCCCTTGACAAAACGACCGTTCTTCGTCCGCCATGTTTCCCTTTCTCTTCCCTTCCCCTTCCCGACATCCGACGGGGCTGGATTTCCGTGGACAGGTCTATAATCGTCGATACCTATGATTCTCACATGCCTTAGATCCCCCATTTACTACAATATGTTCAGTGCCGGACCTAGGTAGACCAAAGCACACCTAATGTACCTATTCCCTACTTGCCTAGGTAGTATTTACGCCTTCACCTTCCCCTTCGCCTCTTGTATCATTTATTCTTGCGTCTCGGGTGCTGCATTTTAAAGCCTCTCGCCACACCGCGCCCACCTCTCGCACCTTCTTCTCCCCATTCCGACCGACTCAAGTACTTGCTTGCTGTTGTCGCAAATTCAAGTCTGCCCATCATGGCGGACGCAGATGGTATGTTTCTGATCCCCTACTCCCCTGTTGCCCCTCCGTTGTTGGGTGTCAACAATCGAATAGTATATTCGAAACCACCTTTTATTAACTACGGTGGATATGATAGGCGATACCAGCAAAGCCCTCGGTGATCGAGGCATCAGCCTCGTGGGTTTCATTACCGCGCTTGCTACCTCGTTGGTAGTTTTCGGTATCCAGATGGGCCTTTTCTTGTTATTGCGGAACAAGCTAGCTAGAATATTGTACGCCAATCCCCCGACTTTAGCAGCCCGCATATATCCTGTATCCAGCACTGACAAGTTTGATGTGGTAGCAAGCCTAAAACATATCTCGTGCCCGAACGTGAACGAACTGAACCTCCACCCGATAGCCCATGGGGGCTACTCATGTCGTTGTTTCGGGTTCGAGACCGTGAGATCATCAATAAGTGTGGTCTTGACTCGTACTTCTTTCTACGCTACCTACAAACTATGCTTATCATATTTATCCCTATGGCGACTGTCATCATCCCTATCCTCATCCCGATTAACTATGTTGGTGGACGAAGTCACAATTTCTCCACAAACGGCACGAATAGTACCGAACCTGAGGCCACTGACAACCAAAATAACACCATTACCGGGTTGGACACTTTAGCATGGGGGAATGTGAAAGATGAGAACTATCGAAGATACTGGGCCCATCTTGTCTTAGCTGTACTTGTTGTTGTCTGGGTTTGTGGTGTCATATTTGCCGAACTAAGAGTCTACATCAAAGTGCGGCAGGATTGGCTTACCACTGCGGAACATCGATTACGAGCTTCGGCAACCACGGTTCTGGTCAGCGGTATCCCCGGAAAGTGGCTGAGCGAGGAGGCACTCAGGGGCCTATTCGACGTATTCCCCGGTGGTATCCGAAACGTGTGGCTTACAAGGGACTTGACGCTCCTTTTGGACAAGATAAAAAAAGAGGGATACAATTCACAGGCAGCTAGAAGAGGCTCAGACAGAATTAATTCGGATGGCGAAGAAGAAGCAATTGGAAAGGAGGGAGAAGGAAGAAAAAACAGGAGCGCAAAACATCCAAATCTCACCGCCCGACCAAGAGTGAGAAGCTAGAGCGTCAGAAGCAGGAAGATGCTGCTGCGAAACAGCAGGCCGAGCAAGGCCAAGGCGTCAGCAGCGGCAATCAACACGACATACCCCACGACATACGTGATGCCGAAGACGATATTCCGGATATCCCACAGCGAGAGAGCCGCCCTAACACTCCATTAAAAGGAGTTAAGGTTGGCTTTTCCAAGATAACCGGCGGCCTCGGCAAAGGTGTTGATGGGATTTTCGGTGGCGCTAAGAATATTACGCGGGGTATTGACGATCAGATCGAGACCGCCGACGGTTTTGTGGCAATAGGTATGTCACAAGCCGCCGAGGACGATCCGTATCGGCCGTCTATGCAAGGCTCTACTCGCCGTAAACTATCCGAAGCCGACGATCGAGTGATGGGCTCCTCCGCTGCGCGGCCAAATCAAGCTGGCGATGGCTTCTTGATCTCAGATGATGAAAGGCTGAATAAGGATAGCATCGAGATGAGGCAATTTGGAAACACTACTCGCAAAGTAGAAAATATGGACGAAATGTACAACAATGAGAAGGCTAAGTGGTACGAGTTCTGGAAACCACCAGCAGGTGGCTTTGCCTCGCCTGTTCCCCAAGGATATGACGAATATCCCTTCGACCAAAAGAGGACGATTGGTCAAACGCTCAAGGGTATCGTCCCCTTTGTAGGAGGGGATGAAATTGCACCAGTTGAATACTTGGAGGCATATAAAGATGAAAATGCAGAGGACCAAGACGGCACAGCCGAATGGGAGAAATGGGTTAAGAGGTCTAAGCGGCCTACCCATCGCCTTCCCATTTTTGAGTGGACGCCTGGTTGGTTGCCAGGGCTGCCATTTCTGAACAAAAAAGTCGACACAATTTTCTGGTGCAGGAAGGAGCTGGCGCGCCTCAATCATGAGATCGAGATGGATCAAGAGAACCCCGAGCGATACCCTCTCATGAAGTCTGCGTTCATTCAGTTCAATCACCAGGTCGCCGCGCACATGGCGTGTCAAAGCGTCATTCATCACGTTCCTAAGCAAATGGCTCCTCGGATCGTCGAAATATCGCCGAATGATGTGATCTGGGATAACATGGCCATAAGTTGGTGGTCTGAATGGCTACGAACTGCTATTGCAGTAGGTGTCGTGGCCGGGATGATTATCCTATGGGCATTCCCGGTCGCTTTCACAGGTTCAATCTCTCAACTCAACAGTCTGATTCACACATTCCCCTGGCTTTCATTTCTTGCCAACGACGAAACAGTCTGGAAGGTAGCAACGGCTGTCGCCGGTGTTTTGCCAGCTCTCTTGCTGGCTCTTTTACTCTGGCTGGTACCCGTCGTGATGGATTTCCTAGCTGGCTTTAAGGGTGCCAAGACAGGAACCCAGAAGACGGAGTCCGTTCAGCAGTTCTACTTCGCCTTCCTCTTCGTCCAGGTCTTCCTCATTGTGTCACTGGCATCTGGCGTAGTGGCTATTCTTGAAGGGGTACTGAACAATCCAACGGGTATTACTGACACGTTAGCATCGAAACTCCCTTCAGCAGCGAACTATTTCTTCTCGTACATGATCCTTCAAGCGCTCAGTGCGAGCTCAGGTACGCTTTTGCAAATCGGTGCCCTCGTCAATTGGTACATCATTTCGAGGATTTTCAATAAGACGGCACGGAATAAGTGGACAACGAATACAACCCTGCCTACCGTCAAGTGGGGGAGTTATTTCCCCGTGTATACCAACTTCGCCTGCATTGCACTCGTCTACTCCATCATTGCACCTATCATCTCAATATTCGCCATTATCACGTTTAGTTTACTCTGGATTGCAAATAGGTATAGCATGATCTATGTCAATCGGCTATCTATCGACACTGGTGGAGTGCTGTATCCACGAGCTCTCAACCAAACCTTCACGGGCCTATATGTCATGGAGATTGCACTCATCGGTCTCTTTTTCATTCAAGAAGACGAACACGGTGTTCACGCCTGTACACCCCAGGCCACCATCATGATCGTGGTGACAATTCTCACTGCTTTGTACCAATTGCTATTGAATCAGTCTTTCGGGCCGATGCTCCGATATCTTCCTATCACTTTCGAAGATGAGGCGGTGCTCCGCGATGAGGCTTTCCAACGTGCCCAAGACCGCCGGCTAGGGTTGTCTGACGAAGAAGATGGCGTGCAAAAATTTGACGATGAAGGCTTGCCACGCCACCACCCAAGCGGAGATGGGTCATCGGATCCGCAAGAGCAAGGACCCCGTGGTAACAAACTCAGCAACCTCAACCCGGTAAGAGGGGTCGTGCAAGCCGGAGCGTGGGCCGTGCGCAGTGGCAAAACTACCTATAACCAGACGCTAGGGAAAGCAGAGAAGGGCATAAGAAATGCGGCCAGGTTCCGGGACGACCGGAGGCAAAGGGACTTGGAAGAGCAGAGGGCGATAGGAGAAGCCCTTTACGGCGGGTTCCATGACGACATAGAGGATTTGACACCAGAAGAGCGAGACTTGCTCGTCCGTCGAGCGTTCGTGCATTCAGCGTTACGAGCGCGGAGGCCCACCCTATGGATTCCGCGCGATGATCTGGGCATCAGCGACGACGAGATCAGGCGGACCCGAGAGCTGAGCGAGCACATCTGGATATCCAACGAGGGTACAGCCCTGGACAGCAAAGTACGCGTAGTCTATGGACGGGCGCCTCCAGACTTTTCGGAATTAGACATTATTCAACTCTAGAGGGATCTGCGAGGGCACACGACACTGTACATAATTAGCGTGACTTCACAGTCTGTTTTCTTTTTTTTTCCCATTGCATACCTTTCTAGAGATCCACAGAGGGGGAGGGGGGAGGGGCGCAAGCTGAGTTATACCCGTATTGTATTGGCTAGAGTTTCACGACATCACGAACACTCAGAACAATAGAATCTAAGTGTGCTTTCAACCTGACTCGATTTTATGAATATTATATCGTTCCGTATCTATCTCGTTATTTTCCCAGAGCATTATTGGAATATCGACTTCCTTTCTGATTCCCTCTCCAATAATTTAGTGAAGTACTGGAAGCCAGAAGCAAGAGGGGCATCCGTATCCACTACCTAAGGCTATACACACTTGGTGCTTACAAGTAGTTAGAGAACAATACTAGTGTGGTGGTGGTCTGTGTTTGTCCGTAGAGGTGCCTCGTTATTGCAATCAGCCGTGGCACGCATCTTTATAAAAGATAGAGCATCTTTATAAAAGATAGAAGTGCATAAGTAAGTGCTTACCTACCTACTTAAGTAAGTACTTAATTACCCCAGTTAGATCCCGTGTAGAATATGTGCATACATGTGCAAAAAAGGTATGTGGTGTCCCGCTTTTTTTCCTACAAAAGTCAAGGGTGCAGGTGGTCAATGCAGTTAGTTAGGTACCTACTTAAGGTACCTAATCTACGGAATCCAAGAAAGGCACTACGTTAGATCGGGGTCCCTCATCGCCATCACCTTTCGTTATAAGACGTTCCGGCGTCTCTGTCGGGACTGAAGGAAACGAGAGACAGTAAGCAATCTTGGGATTCCCTCGCCCCACCCCAATTCCATCCCAACGTTCTGTTATAGCATTTCCCCTTCCGTCCCTCTCCCTCTTTTCTTTTTTCTTTTTCCACCTGGGGGGACATTCCACAATACCTAGTCGGCACACTCCGTGCAAGTCGCCAGTCGCCAGTCGCCATTCACCCCGGCTTCCAAGTTGGCATCTCCCCCATTCCTTGTCTTATTACAAGTAACTCGCTATCCTCTACCCGCATAGTACCAACAACGCGAGACGGGAGTCAGCGTGTGATCTGCCGCTATAGCATAAGCCGTGGACGCCTCAGCCCCTCCCTCGCTCGCTTTCGTGGTACTATGTACCCATTACACTCGCTTGTCGTTTGCTACCCTCGAGTAACCGCGGCCAAATAGCCATCATACACGCGAACCCCGGACGAACTTGTCCCAAACCTAGTAATCCTCCTACGAATCGAAAGGTGATAACTGCAACCCACCCGAGACCAGCCTCGAATAAGACACAGAGTTCTTGTATCGTCCCAGAGCCGGACCCTTTTAGCCCGTGAAGTAGCCTTTGAAGACGATCGTACAACCAGTAGTGTAGTAGGCGTGGGCGGATCCGGGACGGCGCAAAGGAAACCGTGCGAGTGATAGAGTGATATACTACCGAAAAGTGCATCAGTGACGGACGACAAACATGACGGTGATACTTCGAAACCGCGTGGCGTGGTTATTGCTGTCCCTCATCCTCTCCCAGGTGCAAGCGTTCTACATCCCTGGTAAGTCCACACGTCCGAGCGAGCCCAAGCTTCCCGGTTCCCTGGTTGAAGAGAGGACGTAGCACGGCGTCTAACGATACCCAATGGCGTAGGGTGGTCGATCAAGAGTTACAAAGAGGGCGAGCACATTCCATTGATGGTGAACAAGGTCTATTCCGATAATACCCAACTGCAATATGCCTATTACGACCTGCCTTTCGTCTGCCCTCCCGCTGGCAAGTCCCACGCTTCAGGCCTACTCAGCGGCCAGAGCATATCGCTCAACCTCGGCGAAGTCCTCCGCGGAGACCGTATCAAAATTTCCGACATCGATTTGACGGTCGGTCATGATAACGAGTGTACTTTCCTGTGCGACCAGCAGGTGACGAGGGGAGATCTGAAGCGCGCCAAAGAGTTGGTCAAGGATGGTTATGTTGTGGAATGGATCGTGGATAACTTACCCGGCGCCACCAGCTTCGTCACCGTCGACAAGACCCGGAAATACTACGCCGCCGGCTTCAAGCTGGGCTTCACCAAGTACGACTCGAGCACTGGCAAGCCTCGTTACTTCCTGAACAACCATCACACTATCGTTCTCCGCTATCGGGCAGCCCCAGGCCGCGCCGGCGAAACAGGCGGCAAGGTCGTCGTAGGGTTCGAGGTCTATACTAAGAGCGTTGGCCTGAACAATAAACGGGAAGGTGGCTGCCCGGTTGAGCTGCAAGACATTGAGGATAATTTTGAATTATCCATGCCTCCGAACAAGACCAGTGAACTCTCTAGTCTCGAACAGCAGCCGAGTCACCATTACGACTACCTAGACGATGGTGACGACGAGGACACCATCACTATCCCTTATTCCTACTCAGTATATTTCCGTGAGGATAATTCGATCGAGTGGGACAGGCGCTGGGACTTGTATTTCGTAAACCAAGAAGAAGGCTCGAGGATCCATTGGCTCGCCATCATTAACTCGTTGATCATCTGTGGGCTTTTGAGCGGAATCGTCATCATGATTCTGTCCAAGACAATCCGGACCGACATCAAGGGGTTTAAGGACGGCTCTGCGGAAGCTGGCCGGAAGCCGCGACCTATCCGTTCGCCCAGATCGGAAAAGCAAGGCACCGGCCTTCTGGAGCAAGTGGATGAAGCGGATAACCAACTAGACGCCGCATCTGACGATGAGGCTCTTGAAGACGTCACAGGCTGGAAGTTGTTACACGGAGACGTTTTCCGAAGGCCACAGTATGGTCATTTACTTGCACCCTTAGTCGGTTCCGGCACTCAGGTGCTGTTCATGGCCATCGGCTTGATTTCTCTAAGCGCCATCGGGGTCTTGAATCCCAGCTTCCGAGGCGGCTTTTTGAGCTTTGGATTCGGTCTCTTCGTCTTGGCCGGGGTTTTCTCCGGCTACTTTTCCGCTAAGGTCTACAAGGGTTTTGGCGGGGTCAACTTTGGGAAAAATGCTCTTATTACGGCCTGTTTCTTCCCTGGGCTTCTTTTTACCCTTGTCTTCATATTGAACTTATTTGTTTGGGCGCAGGCCTCCAGCACCGCCATTCCGTTTGGGACGCTTATTGCGATTGCTCTGCTCTGGCTTTGCATCCAGGTACCGCTCGTCTATCTGGGTTCCTGGTATGGCTATTCCCGCACAGGTACCTGGGAGAACCCGACCAAAACCTCAAACATCGCTCGCCAAGTGCCGCAACAAGCTTGGTACATCAAGAGTTTGCAGTCGATCTTATTCGCTGGCCTGGTGCCCTTCACCGTTATCTTCATCGAGCTCCTCTTCGTATTCCAGTCCGTCTGGCAGGATAAAAGTGGTTACTACTATGTCTTCGGATTCCTAAGCGTCGTATCGCTTATCCTGATTGTTACAGTGGCCGAGGTCACAATTGTCACTATTTACGTCCAACTATGCGCCGAGAACTACCATTGGTGGTGGCAGTCATTCGCAGTGGGTGGTGGAAGCGCCCTGTGGGTATTCCTTTACAGCATCTGGTATTACTTTTTCAAGCTGCACATAACAGGCTTTGTCAGCTCTGTATTGTTCTTCGTCTACAGCTTCATGGCATGCTGTGTGTACGGCCTGCTTACGGGAACTGTTGGTTTTTTGTCCGCCTACGCATTCATTCAGAAACTATTTGCGTAAGTTTCCTCCTCTCATAGACCCCGTACCCTTCGCTAATTTAATCTCGAACTAGTGCTGTCAAGGTTGACTGATGCTTTTGATTAATCAACCCCGGCCATAACACGCATCGTCGTACTTCTCTTTGATCATATAACATCATATTTCCATCACTCTAGGTCAGTCGCTAATAGCACTGATTCGGCGCACGAGGTTCCCGCGGATGTATTTTGCAACTGGCGTTTTCTGGTTTCGGTTTTACCTTGCATTTATGAGCGTACGTCGATACGCGTGATGGAAGAGAATGGCATATATAAAATGGAGAGTCTTGCCAATCCCAGATAGCTTAGTCGATAACTTGAATAGTAGGTAGCGTGGTAGCCACCCAACTAGCTGAGATGATGTATAATCAAGTTGTCCTATCAATCAGGTTTCATCATCTCCCTACCGCGGCTTTGGATTATCAGACTTAAGTGACGGCACTACCCACAAGTCATTTGTATCGTGAGACTTAGGGAGAAAAGCCATTAAGCAATGCTACACTGCAATGGATAGCAGGATCTTCTATAACTCATATATTTGTGCTTGTTCTAATGTAACGCCAAATACGAATGAGTAACGAGGACAAACGAGTATGAGAAAGAGGAGAGGGGTGGCCCTTCCCCTATAAGCGTGCGACAGGTATTTCAATATTATCCCGATCAAGCGACGGCTAGGTCATCTATATATTATGGAAGCCCTTCTCGTAGCATGATGCGTGATCTATCTATTCTCTGCGATCAATGCATCATTTATGTATATATATATATATATATATGCCTAATTCCAAAATCTAATAAACAAAGCGCAGCCATCTCATTCTTCGTCAATCCGTGAAGAATGATTTCGTTCCTTTCGTGTTCCTCCAGCCGTCGCCGCCGCCGCCGCCGCCATGCGATATGCCCATCATGGTATTTTCCCGAAAACGAGAAACAAAAACAAAAACAAAGAAAAAAAAAGTCATGTCTCTTCCATTCCATGCCAAGAAAGGAGAGACACCGCCGCCCCCCCTGGTACGCCAACAATGCAGGAAGAGTAAGAGGGCAAAAAAAAAAAAAAAAAGGCTAGATAAAGATACAAGAAAGGTTTCCCGCCATGAAAGTAGAAACACCCGGGGCCTCAATATAGTGAATTCGGGGGAGGGGGAAAAAGGGGGATGGGCGGAAACCACGGTGAAACGCAAACCGCCTTCCCCAGCGGTCTCGGGCCTTTCGTTCCCTGTTCTCCTTTCCTTTCCTTTCCTCTCCGCTCCCTTTATTTTGATTTTGCATCTATATGCCCAGCATGGTCTTGGTGCGCTCGTAGGTGTAGAAGCTGACGGCAGCCATGGGGACGATCTTGACGTAGCCGATGGTGAGGCCGACGAAGAAGCCGCGGGGGCCGCGCTCGCGGAGGATCATGCCGGCGGTCTCGGCGATGCGGAGGCGGTGGCCGTCGCCGACGGCGCCGGCGACCTGCATGCGGCGGCGGATGACCTCGAGCGGGTACGACATGGTCTGGGAGACGGCGCCGGAGATGCCGCCGGCGGCGAGCTCGGCCCAGGCGCGCAGCGGCGCCGGCTTGTCGGCGGGCGCGTTGGCGGGCCGCGGGAGCGTCGCGCGCCCACGCAGCAGGGGCGACCGGAAGACGTCGCCGATGGTGTCGTGCGTCAGGAAGGACATGCCGGCGTACGGCACCATGCCGAGCATGGTGGTCGAGAAGCCCCGATAGAAGTTGATGATACCGGAGCGCGGCGCCACGGCCCGCACCGTCGTCGCCACTGCCGCCGCCGCCGCCGTGGTGGTAGCGGGGGCGGGGGCGGGGGCAGGGGCAGGGGGCGATTTGGGAAGCGGATGCTCGTAGTAGATCTTACGGCAGATGTCGACGAGGGAGGAGCTGCGGACGCCGGTCTCGAAGGCGAGGCGCACGCGGATGACCTCGAGCGGGTAGGTGAAGAGGACGGAGGTGACGCCGGCGAGGGCGCCGGCGGCGAAGCGGCGGAACCAGGTCTCCTGGTGGCGCGCGCCGATGATGACGGCGCGGTACTGCTCGTACGCGACGAACTTGATGGCGGCGTACGGGTAGATCTTCAGCAGGGTGGCCGAGTGGCCCCGGAACAGGCCCACGACGCCGTGCTGGGCGTGGATGTCGCCCAGCGCCCGGCCCAGGCCGGCCCAGGACCCCGAGTATTTCGCGAACTGCGGGTTGCTCGTCTGGAAGAGGATCTTGACCCGGTCGAGGGGCGCCACGGTCGTCTTGGCCTGTACAGCGGGGAAAGGGGGAAGGGGAGGATGCGTTAGCAACTTGCGTTGTTTCCAGTCGGGGTCTGCGACCTCTGGATATTCATTTTTCCAATTCCCTGGGTTTCTCGCTACCACAAGGCGCGATGGGATGGTCTCGTACGTACCGCGCATCCCGCAAGCCCGCCGGCCACGAAGGACCGCACCATGTAGTCCATGCTGTGCTTGTTGGGCTTCTTCTTGCCCTCCGCCGCCGCCGCCGTCTCGGTTGTTACCGCGCGCTCGGCGACGGCGGGGGCAGAGGGGTGTGGGCTCGAATTCTTGTCGGTCGCCGCGGCGGTGGTGGTGGTGGAGGTGGTAGTCGCGGAGGTGGTAGTCGCGGAGGTGGTGGTGGCTGTCGCTGTGACGGTCGTGATGGCGGTGCTCGCCCTCTTCATGACCCCGTCCATCCGGCCAACCAGGGCCTCGGCGCTTCCTTCTCGCTGGGTGGGCATCTCGGCGGTCGAGGCATGGTCCGTGAGAGCCGATGGCATTCCTGCGCCACCGACTCGCTGAGTCTTGCTGCACAACCAAACAAACGAGTCGTCGTCGTCGTCGTATGCGGTCTAAATTCCCATGCAAAAGAAGCAAAAAAAGAAAAAGAAGAAAAAAGAAAAAAAAAAGAAGAAAAAAAGACTAATCAGGCGTCGGGTTATGTTGGTATGTCGGTAGCGGTTCGCGATCGGTCAAGAGAGGCCGAGGGTATCGGATAAATGGAGGAGAGATGGACGATGGACGGGGAAGAGTGCAGATCCGGGGTCCAAAAGCCAATTAACTCAATTGACTAAGTATCGCGGGAATGATAAGCCGGCAATGGACGTCATATCCACTGCGAAAAACCCGCCCCTAAAAAAAATGTCCTTCCAAGCCGAGGGTTGCCGAACTTGAGCCCGCTCTAACCCCGGCTGTCCATCTAAACCGCATTTCTGGTACAAAGTACCCTGTTTGTCTCACATCACGAGACTACATTCCTAGTTGAAGGAAAATGCTGTTCGGTCACGTTGCCCTGCTCGGGACCTAGACGTACAATTCTAATCCAACCCATTGTATTCAGTTTCAACTTCTCAAGCCTTTTGTTTTCATACCACATCTTCTTGACATTTATCTTCCCTCACCAATGCCCCCAGCCGTATCAATCAAATGCCAACCACCTTTCCAACAAGATAGGGGGCAGCGTTATACATGCTCCCCTTTCTTCATATAGCCTTTGAAATTATCTAGGTTGCGTCTAGGTTGCGTCTAGGCTGCCACCAAGAAATAACTCCAGTATCCAATATCCAACTGTCCAGATATCTTTCCAATCGCCGAGTTCCATACTCTAACTCAAGCGCTTCGAGGTTCTTATAAGCAAATAAGAAATAAAAAGTCCGCGTCAAGCGCTGCGTGGTCATCAAGGAGTATTACGATGTGGCAGTAGGTTGCTATCGCCAAGGATCGCTAGTTTTCTCTTCCTCTTGGACGCCTGTATCTGGGCGTGCTCCAAAACGCGCGGTCTGGGTTGTCGACGATTAATATAGAATATTAATGAAAATCAGTATCCTATTACCTCAATGCATCGCTAGTCTCGCTTCCTTCTTCGCTTTTTCCGCTTTTGTTGCCTCCAATACTTCTTCCTTAGTTGCATTATACGCAATGCGGAGTCCAGTGTACTTGTCACTCCTTGGGTTATCGGGGTGGTTCTTCCACTCTCGGTCGATTCGCTCGATTCGCTGGCTGAGTTTGAGTTTGACTCCTTCGTCTCGCATCTCTGCCATCCGCTGGTCCTTGAAAGCTTGATACACGACTTGTCTCCTTTCAGGGTGCCTGTCAACCTTTACTTGCCCAGGAGACTCGACGTCTGCGAGCACATCGTAGGCGTCATCAATATTATTATGAGCACCTAGCTCCGGTAGTTTTTTGTTGTCATTTAGGCTGAGCGCCCCAAGGGCTGCATCCAGTCCCGTTCTGGTTTTCTTTTCGGCCGTTTTCGAGTTCTTGGGTGCCGCACGGCCGGGGGTATTCTTTTCGTCTTCAGCAAGGAGTGCATCTCGTTCGGCCTTTTTTCGTGCTAGTTCGGCCTTTTTAGAGGCTTCTAATTCTCTAGAGGAACAGGCGTTAGCTATTTTGATGGCCATGTAACCCGAGTTCAAGACAAGGAGGCCGCTGGGATGGTCCTTCGTAACCATGCCAGAATATATGCCCCCGCCGACTTATTCAGCGCTTGGAAGCATATAACGTACCTTTTCGAATCGTCCTTTGCCCCTTTCTTCCACTCGGAAGCTTCAGCGGCTGCCTTCTTTGCGTCCTCGGCGGCGGCTTTGGCGGCAGCGGCATCGGCCTTTCGGGCCTGGCCGGCAGCTTTCTTGCTGCCCTCGCCCACTTTCTTTCCGGCCATGGCTTGAGATACAGATACGACGAGCGGGAGATAGTGCACTAATTTCGACTCTAAATAACAGTGTTGATAATCAAGAAGAAATAATAGCCGTAAAAATGGAATGGCTCCTAAAGCAAGTCACAGCATACTTCAAATAAACTCGCGCTGTTTCGCTCTACGTAACCCCTCCAACATCCAAAATCCTGCAGGCTTGGCTAATCCAGCCTAGGTGGTATATTAATGGGCATGTGGGTAGGGGGGTATCTACTTGCATTATCACCGTGGGTCGAGTCAAGCATAGGAAATAGGAAATTCGGAGGTCGGACCTACGCAGTAGCGTATGTAACTAGGTTCGAGAAGTATGCCTGACCAAAAGTAACACCTCTGTGAAGCAACATAACAAGTATACTAGTTCCTACTTTATCTCATGTTTTAAACATGCTTTTCCTATGTTTTACCAATATTAAACTTGTTGTCTTTCTTCTGGACATCCCCATCTTCACAAACGCCTTTATCACTTCACTACGAGGGTATAATTCATCACCTAAGCCGGCTAGGTATATTATTTGGGTAAGTGTGGTGTAGTCATATGTCGGTCTATACACCATCCAGACAACATCCCCTATCCCTTGGCATCTCAAGTTGCAACATTGTATATAAATGTTTGAGTCCATCAAATGGAAGGTCTTCCCAACAAAGCTACTTTTCATATCCATCCAAGTAGGTGCCATTCCCCTAGCTCTTGCAAAAGCAATATGTATGAAGCGAATGATGAGACTTTCGTATACCCAACTTAGGTACCTTATGTGGGCGGGGAATTCTACTTGTAGGCAAGCCCTGGTGCTAGGGTACCAAGTTTAGGCATATTGACTTTTGGGAGTGACTATACTTATCAATTATCAGTGTGATTATGCGACTCTGCTCATACATTAGCAATCGGAACCTTTTGTACAGCTAATAGCGACATTCAGCTGCAAACGGCTATTTTAAGCTATTAACTGCAACTTGGCGTCTCATGGGTGGTTTCTGAGGCGCTGTTAGGTGTGCCCAGTGTAAGCTTAAATCGCAAGCATAGCAGCAGATACATAGTAAAGAAAGAAGGCACCAATACACGACAGTGTACTAACTAGACAGTATCTACGATACATGTTGATGTAGCAGTGCTTCCCTATCATGGCATAAAACACTGGATAAACTTGGAAGTAATACAGTATACCTCTAATGCATGGAATTTTATACTCTGAGAAACATTGCTATCTATTAGGTTCTATTACCAATCATTTGCGCAACCCCGGAGCTTGTTTTCGACGCGGATCCCCCAGGGTGTTGCAACGGTACCTGTGATAACCCCAATTTAGGCATGATCCCTAACGTGAGTTACGATTACAAAGTCCAGTGCTGTAAAGGGACTCAAAAATATATAAGTAAAATTAACTAGACGGCCCCGTCATTCTACTTGATGTATTGGCTGGATAATCCGCGGTAAGACAAAGCTACATCCGGCGTTGCCTCACCCAGTATGCACATAATTGGGATATGTATGGTGTGCCAAGCGTTTCCAGAGACTGTTATAGGTATGTTGTGGACCTAAGGCCGTCTGGACCGCATATACATTATAGAGGTAAAAATAGGCTGAAGGAATCGAACACACGCTGAAAAGTTGGAGGGGCTTGTCGGCCACTATGTAAGATGATCGTTCTCTGCCTAAACGCAGACGAGCGCCGAACATATCAATGTGAACTGACCTCGACCAGTCCTTCATGGTGGCCTCACCCGACGGCACACTACGGCCTATGACATAACGGCCTAAGCAAGCTAGATTATCGCTCCGCCTCCGTCCTCGTGAGGCTAGAACAGCTAGCCTGGTTATCACAAAGTCCCAATCACGAAAAACACAGATCTCATTCAAATCAACCAATACATGGCGTTTCGGAATGGCACAGGCCGACGAGCCCAGACAAGGACTACAACCAGAGCTAGACTATCAAGACGAATATGTGCCACCGAATCTCTGCCGGGCGCCAGCTTATCCCTACCGCCAACTCGTTGATAATGATATCCGGCTACTTACCATTCTCCCGGGCAACGGGACCCTGGAATGTAGCCTCCACCAGATGCCACTGGAGAAAGGTCTAGTTTTTCGTGCCCTATCCTATGTATGGGGCAACCAATTCGAGACGGAAGAAATTCTTGTAGAAGGCAAACCGTTCAATATTACTTGCAATCTTCACGAAGCTCTGCAGCAGCTCAGAAAGGAACTGCCCGGACCAATACTAGAACTCGGACACCCGAATGACTATTACTGGATCGACGCCATTTGTCTAAACCAAAAGGATATGAAAGAAAAGTCGCATCAAGTCCCGCGCATGATGGAGATCTACCAGTCCGCTTATGTGGTTATGATTTGGCTTGGGATTAATAGACCCATGGCCAAATCGGAAAAGCTGAGTAGAAGAGATGCCTCATCCCCTGCCGACCCGGTTAGGTTTCTTCAACGTGGTGGCTCGTCCGCAGACGACGTCGTCGGGCTGCTCTTCGAAAAAGCTGGCTCATTAGGGGCAGGTTGGAAGCTCCCGGAGGAGGTGGGCGAGCAGGAGCCGATCCTCCGCGAAGTATTCGGCGCGACATACGGTGCCGTCCTCCAAGCATCAGCTGAACTTCTCCAGCGGCCAGTGAGTACCTCTTGAGGTCTTCTACTTGTTATGCTTCGTTCATAAGCCCGAGCATTCCTCTTAAAGCTATAGCCATGCATGCCCTTGAAAGACCGAAATATAACTCTAAAGGCATATGTAACTAACCATCGAGTGACGTAGTGGTTCGAGAGGGTTTGGACATTCCAGGAGTGTAGTATGGGTGAAAGTTCGTGGGTCTTTAGCGGGCGCCATGGGGTCCATTTTACGGAGCTTATAAGCCTCCTAAAAGTGCTTGGTCGTCACCATAGGGTCCTGTTCATGACCCCCGGTTTCGCACGAATCCATGCCATAACCCTAGTAGAAGACTTGAAGTATGACATTATGTTCAGTAATGGGAGCTTTAAGGTGAATACAGCCGAGTGTCTCCTCGAGTTACTCTCCTCGAGCTTCAATAGACGAGCCACAGATCCGCGGGACCAACTATATGGGCTGCTAAGCTTGGTGATTTACTTCGCCGGTGAAGATTTGCCCATAGAGCTAAAGCCCGATTATAGTCTTCCCTTCGAACTCGTATATTGGCACTATACGGCGTATTTACTCAGGCACGGCGGAGACCTTGGACTACTTGTGACTGAACGCCGTCCACTTGAAGGGGTACCCTCATGGGTTCCCGATTTTCGAAGCCTAACCACCCTCAAGTACCTGAAGCGTGAGCAAACTATCAGCGTCTCATCCGACAAGCGAATGTTGTACTTGAAAGGCTTACGCATGGAGCCTATCTGCGACACGGTCTGTGAATGGTACGACCCCCGACTACTCCCAACCACAGGGTGCATACATCCGGAGCTGCATCATCGCATCAGATATGTAGAGGGACGGATCTTCAAATTAGCGTCGCAGATTCGGGGTGTCACCTTGGAGGAGGTCTTAGAAAGCCTCTTCCAGAAAGCGTCTCGGCTGTTTAGCGGCGGGGGCATGGATGGGATGCTCAGAGCCTACACAAATCTCAAAGGTCATTCCAGTCGTAACGGCGCCTGGTTGCCAAGACGAGAGACGGTGAAGACAACAGACGCCTTCGGTAAAGATTTCATTATCGCGGATGAAATCCGTCGTCCCCTTGTGCTACTCGATGACGGCACCATCCTCAGCGTCCGTAGGGTCGACGTTGAGATGATGCCCGACGACTTGATCTGTGTATTTAAGGGCGCGAGTTACCCGATTGCTATTCGGCCCTCTGGAAAAGGTGATGGCTTCGTCCTGGTGGGTTATTGCGATATTATGTTTGGGACTTTTGTTCGCCAATCTTTTGACGAGGATTTCTGGGTAGACAAGCAACCTGAGGACTTTAGATTAGTTTAACTTCAAGTCCAACGTTTTCTCTAGTTGGCCATGAAGAGATAACTATTTCTTATCCGTATCGCGAAGACATGCAAATCGAAGTCCCCGACCAGAATGAATGAAGCCCGTCGATAGATCATGTGGGATAATACTTTGATGACAGAGCCAAAGTATTCTTCACCGTCTAGACCTATTTATTTTAGCCTCAAGTATACGCCAGTCCAACAACGATACACTTGGCCTATTCAATATTCTAGGTCATGATTTTTGGTTTCGCCTTTTTTTTTGTTTTTTTTTTAGAAAAAAAAATTTTTCTTGAATTGACTTGTTCGTCTAGACGTATTTTCGTATAGTAAATGGTAACTGGCTAAATGGCCAAAGGAAATCCATCACCGGTACGGAGTCCTTGAGCGAAGATGATAGATGTAAAAGAACCGTGGACATCAGTGGTATCACCCGCTAAGGGGGGGGGATACCTATGATAATGCGAAACGCCCCACCTTTTGCGTGAGACACAAACTATTTAGTTGGTTTGCATCCATCTCAAGGTTGCGACCCCGCCTATGATTGCATATAGACAGTGATAGCCCCCTTAGAGTCGAACGGGTTTTCGAAGTCGAGACCTATAGAAAAAAACCCACGAATTGCCGACAACCAGGATGGCTGTAGAACACCTAGCCGACCAAGCCGAAAATGGTCGGCCTGTTCCTAGTCTAGAGGAGGTCATCTGCGTCTTGAAGAGGCAGCCCTCGACAGGGGATATCTACGAGATCATATCGTTGAACCAGGGGGAACAAGATGGAAAGCCCACGTTCGCGCTATGCCGTGCCTCATATGAAGGGGGTGGCAACGATGAGAATAGTGCCCCGCAACGCCTCTTCGAAGACTTCGGGATCAACGGCCCACCAGCGCACCTCCAACCAGGCCCACAGCGCAGCGTTCATGTCATTGTGTCTACGCTTTCAGGCACGGGACTAAGCGTGCAGTTCTACGATAGTGTACTTGCGCCGTTGCTCGAGGCGCTTGGCCTTACTACCTCGGGGGGGTCGGAGCCGGGAGATGCCGAACAACAGGACTCTTACCATCTACTCATCACCCAAGACGCAGGAAGTGTGAAGAATTTCGCTCAGGGTCTCGCAGACCAGGCTCGCGGCGAAAGCAATGCCAGACACACCGTCGTGCTACTCAGTGGCGATGGGGGTGTAATAGACATGTTAAACGGCTACACAGCGGCGACGGACAGTGCTGATATCGCCCCTGGCCATGAAGCAGATCCCCAAAGTCTACCCCTCGTCGCCATACTGCCCCTCGGTACTGGCAACGCGCTCTTCAGCTCGCTACACAAAACGGTGAAGAGCCCGGCGGCGTCGGACCTGGTACACGGCCTGCGCACTTTACTACGCGGGAAGGCAGCCCCATTACCTGCGTTTAAGGTTGTCTTCCCGGAGGGGTCACGCACAATCACATATTCGGAAGTCCAAGAGCCCGCCCCCATCAGCAGTGACTCCCTGGAAACGGCGGGTTCAACTCCTGGTCTTGAAGAGCAAACAGGGGACGTAACGCATCTCTACGGCGTGGTGGTTGCCAGCTATGGCTTCCACAGCCAGCTGGTGTGGGAGAGCGACACGCCGGCGTATCGCCGGCACGGCGCCGCGCGGTTCCAGATGGTGGCCCAGGAGCTGTTGAAGGAGAGCCACGCGTACCGGGCGACGGTGGAGATGACCCGTCCTGCGGCGGGAGGGGGAGGCCGCCGGCACCGAGAGGCTAGACCGGGACCGGCACGCGTACATCCTCGCGACGCCGGTCTCGAATCTCGAGAAGACGTTCTGCATCTCCCCCGCCAGCCGGCCGCTGGACGGGCAACTGCGCCTCGTGCATTTCGAGCCGGTCGGCGGCGCCAAGACGATGGAGATCATGATGGCCGCGTACGACGGGGGGAAGCACATCGATATGCGCTGGGGAGGGCCAGCGGAGGGGGGACAGGGTCAGGGGGGAGGGTGATGGCAGAGTTGGATATAAAAACATCAGCGAGCTTCGAATCACGACACATGAGCAAGACGCCAGGTGGAGGAAGGTCTGCATCGACGGCACGATCGTCGAGATTCCCGCCGACGGATGCATGGTTGTTCGCAAGGAGACGAAACGGCACTTGGAAGTCTTGGTGGATGAGACAATATCGTATTAATCAGAGTTGAATTTATACTCTATTTATAGTTACTCTCAGTGCATTCATTTACTCGAGTAAGTACCTACATAAGAGCCGGATAGAGTTAATGCCCCAGGCAGGCTATAGCGGTGCTATTCCACTAACTTCCCTGTAATTACAGCGAGCCTTCACAATTCCCACTGGGCACTATCTTACAACCTCAGTGGTCGAGTCTTCTTTCCAAGATAATACCTAAGTAGGTAGTGAGAGAGAGGATAAAAGCACTGCAAATGTTCAAGTTTCAGCCCGCAATCACTTCTCGAATACACGCCGCAAAGACATGTTCCGAAGGAAGGTAGAGGGAAGGTGGCCGGCTAGCCGAGCATTTAATCGTGGTCAGAGATTCGGCTCAGCACCGAGACGGTAACTTTAGCATCTCACCCCAACCAATCACGAGGGCGTGTGGCTGGGGAGTCAGAATGATTCATCCGCACTACTGCACGTCGACGCGGGAAGAATTGGCGCTCACTTGTCGAGAAGGATGATTCAGATCTTCAAATTGGCGGGGGGGAAGGAGCCGGAAGAAAAGGGGGCAATAACGATAACAAACAATATAAATAACTAACTATCATAATCTAATTACTAGTTATCTTATTTAATGTAGCGTCCAAATCATCACCAACACTATCACATAAATCCCAACTGACTCGATCTCATATATCAACACAGACTCATCGTCCATTGAGACAGTCGTCGATAAGGTAATCCAGCCCTGGACCAACCGTCGCCATGACGTCCATGGAAGCAGAAAGCGTCGCCACCATCCTGTGCACGTCGAAGCAGACGAGGTTCAACATCGGGACGCCCGATTACCGCGAAGTGAGCATTTCATCTCTCCCTTTATCACAATAGCCATAAACTATAGGAATGCAACTACAAGTCCAAACGATCTATACTAATTTACCTATGACCCAAAAGTTGGATATCGAGGGTCTGAATATCACAGTCAGATCAGACACCTCGGTGAAAGCTAAGGGCAGTGCTAGCGCCGGTAGCAAGAAGGTAGCCAAGGGCAAAGCCCGCAGTGAGGGCACCGAGATATTGGATAATGCCACCCTGCGGCTGAAAGCCGGTCGGAGGTATGCGCTTATCGGCCGCAATGGATCGGGGAAATCAAGTAAGTGAGCCCGGCTATAGCACCGAAGCTTGAGGGGCACACACGCACATATCAAAAGGAGGAGAGATCAGACAAAGTCGAAAACAGAGCACGAAGAAGGACCAGGACTAACAAAATCTATTTTAACACAGCATTACTCAAGGCCATCGCTCAGAAGCTAATACCGGGCAGTAAGTGAACATTACGCTTCTCGCTCTAAGAAGATATAAAGGGGGGCTCCTAGATTAGGGACACTTCCGAGAGCACCTTGCCGAATGTATAAAACTTACTAATACGAGCAATCAAAAGTCCCGGAGGAGACGCGCGTCGTCATATTACAACAGACTGACGCCGAAGACATTAACACGGACGCGGACGCGGATGCCGATGCGGCGCAACCCGCCTCACAGCCGTCATCCATCAGCGACCGGAGCGTGCTAGAAGAGGTCATCGAGCGCGCCACGGCGCGGCATGAAGCGCAGCAAGAGCTAGACAGTAAGACCAGCCCCTATTTCGCGTCTGACTACGACGCATTCTCTACGAGTGATGAACTATGCGATGCGTGGCTAAAAGGTTGGCTCCAGGCCTGTCGCGAGGCGTCGAGAGCAGTAATCCGTTCGGCGCGCTACGGAGCTTGCGCAAGCTCCGCCGCGAGCGTCTGCAAAGGGAACTATTCCTGAAGGCCAAGGACGCCAAGCTGCGCAGCGGCGCGAGGGGGATGGCGGCGCGAAAAGCGCTGATAGCGACGGAGAAGGCGGTCGCCGAGTTCGACGCCATGTACGCATGCTTACCTTACCGCCTTCCCCCGAAACCTACCGGTAATCATCGAGCGGCCTGGGCTAACCATGATATGCGTGTCTCAGATACGAACAGAAAGATGAGGATATCTCGGCCGAGACGCTCGCCCGGGAGACGAGCGAGGCCGCCGACCTGCTGGCGGACCTGCAGCTCTCGATCGAGCCCTCGAGGATGGCCGAGGTCGAGTCGCGCGCGAAGAGGCTCCTGACGGGCCTCGGCTTCACCGAGGCCACGATGCTAAAGGCGGTGTCGAGCCTGTCGGGCGGGTGGCGGATGCGGACGTCGCTGGCGTCCGCCCTGCTCCAGGACACGGACATCCTGGTTCTCGACGAGCCGACCAACTTCCTCGACCTGCTGGGCATCCTCTGGCTGCAGCGGTATCTCACGGCGCTGGGCGAGTCGGCCGACGCGCCGACGCTCATCCTGGTCTCGCACGACCGCGACTTCATTTCGCTGTGCACCGATCTGCTCATCCTCCGCGACAAGGGCATCATCTACTTCCACGGCGACCTGCCGACGTACGAGTCGGCGCAGGCGGAGAAGAAGATCCACCTGACCAAGATGAAGGAGGCTCAGGACAAGCAAAAAGACCACATCCAACAGACGTGAGTATCATCAGCCCGGCGTCGAATCTTCGCCCTGCTGCTGCGGCTGCTGTCACTGCTAGATCCGCACGTCGCGTCAGGAAAAGTTGCTGACCTCCCAGCGATATAGCATACAGAAGAACATGCGCGAGGGCAAGGCCAAAGACGACCAGAACAAGATCCGGCAGGCGAAGTCGCGCCAGAAGAAGCTGGACGACCGCTGGGGTCTCGAGGTGAGCGCCCGCGGCGGCCGGTTCAAGCTGAACCGCGACCTCGTCGGCTACCACCTCACGAGCCGTGCCGAGATCGACATACCACAAGACGAGCGGCCGGTATCCTTTGTCCTACCTGAGCCGCCCGACCTACGCTTTCCAGGTGCCCTGATAGTGAGTTTTGCCACGTTTTATCTCCCCCGCACCACGCTTCCCGGGATCTCGATAAGGGGATTTTTTTAAGCTTAAAAACCGGCCCTATGTAACTGGAAAGAGTTTTTTTTTTTAAAAAATCGCTGACCCCCACATGCCCGCAGTCGCTGGACAAGGCCTCGTTCCGGTACCCCCGGGACCCGAAGGCGAAGGCGGCGTCGCCGCCACCGCTGGTGCTACAGGACGTGACGCTGTCGGTGCACATGGGCGACCGGGTCGGGCTGGTGGGCTTGAACGGGGGCGGCAAGTCAACGCTGATCAGGCTGCTGGTGGGCTCGGCGAAGCCCGGTTCGGGGACGGCGGCGGCGCACCCGCGGGCCAAGATCGGGTACTACTCGCAGCACGCGGTGGAGGCGCTGCAGGGGCTCGGGGCGGCGGAGCCGGAGCTGACGGCGCTCGCGCTGCTCCAGAGGGAGGCGGCGGCGACGGAGCAGGATGAGGGCCGCATCCGCGGCCTCCTGGGGTCGCTCGGGCTGCCGGGCCGGCTCGCGTCCGACGTGCCGGTCCGCAGGCTCTCGGGCGGCCAGCTGGTCCGGCTGGAGATGGCCCGGATCCTGTGGGCGTGCCCGCACTGCCTCGTCCTCGACGAGGCCACGACGCACCTCGACTACGAGACCGTCGCCGCCCTGCGCGAGGCCCTGCGCGACTGGGGGGGCGCCGTCGTCGTCGTCAGCCACGACCGGTGGTTCGTGCGCGGCGTCGTCGAGGGACACGTTGACGACGACGACGACGACGATAGGGAGGGGAGCGAGCTCTCGGCCAGCGGCTACAATGGGAAGGCTCCCCGGCGCAGGCTGGTCTACCGCCTGCGGGCCGGGCAGATGAGTGTGTTGGCCGGCGGCGTGCAGCAGTTTGAGGCCAGCTTGGAGAAGAGGGTGGCCAAACTGATAGACGCCTGAAGATGGCATGTTTGTTTTACCATACCCAAAATGCACAAGGAGGCTGTTTTAGCCATTTGGTGCGTGACGCCTCGCGGGCTGTTCTGTGAGACCCCGGCCATGATCCAAAATATCGAATATTGTCTTTCGTTGCTTTCGTTGCTTTCGTCGCTCACACATCCCATCTCCAGTCTCGTGTCGGGTAATACACCCACCCAACCGAAAACCCCGTTTCAAGGCCTCCTCTCGACTGCCTGGTGTCGGCATAACATCCCATTCAAATTCAAAGCTGGGTTCCGGATCACCAGACGGGATAAGCATAAACTCCACGTGACATAGTCAGTCGGTTGCTCAAAGTGCCAGGGAGTAGTCATGTGAGGAGGCTCGTAAGAGTCGCCCGCCGGTGAGACCATATTCATTTCATTTCATTCACCGTTGCTGAAAAAACGCCACCTTACTCTCTTTTGTCATCAAATGACTCGACCTGTTCCCGTGTAACGCGCTGCCAATAGTACGGCCGAGCCGGCGGGCTGGGAACAGAGGTTTATCCAAATTTAGACTTATACCGAATAGCGCGAATGGGAAAAATCTTTTGTGACACGAACCAACGGCGCCCGTCTACTGGACTCCGCATTATTATTAGCAAATGAAACGGATCCCTGGGGAGGCCGTGAAAGGCGTTTTGGCAGGCCGCCTAGGACGCGTTGGGGGAACTTCTTCATTTCCTGGTGATCATTTCCCCTAGCGTCCTCATAGGCCCTGTTTGCCCCGGCCCCCGGACATGTGAAGAGAAATCGGGACACAGCGCCGACGCTAGGGTGTGAAAGAGATCAGGACTTCTCCTTCTCTAACCAGCCCGAGGCATCGTCAGCCATCTGCAACGGCCGTGTGGGAAACACGACGAGAGCTGCAACAGGACGAAGAATTAAGCGGGGGAAAAACGAGTTAAACCCCCAGAACAAGAACGACAACAACAATAACAATAATAATAAAATAATAAAAAATGCTGGGCAATAACTAGTCAGGAATTTCCATCCTGTTTGATGTCTGCATCCAGCTGCATTTACCCATGGCTTAATAACCTGATGGCCCGCAATCAAAAGTGATGTGCCTTACTTGTGACAACTTAATTCCAATCAAACAAAACGTAATGCATGAGGCATCCCAGCCCGTCTGGGCCCCCAATTTCACCTCTCCTCGTGTAGGTCGAGGACGGTCAATCAAATGGCAGAAAAAAAAGAAAAGTCTTTGCTCATGTGCGACCAAGACATCGAAGCCGCTCATGTTTATCACGTTCGACAACGTCGATCCGATTTTCAAAGGGTTCAGCAATGCAGGTACCTCCCGCTGAGCGACAGGACGGGCGACGAGGGGCTTTGATTGGTCGCATGACACGAACGGTATAATCAGATTGAAAGGCAGGCTCCCTCAGGTGACCGGATATGTATTGGCCAGAAAGAAAGCTGCAAGGGTCGAAGGTGCCGAAGATGAACTGAGGGTGGTGTGTGTCACAGCTAGAACACGACGTGGAGTCTCTCGTCCGCGCCGCGCGCGGAACCGGGGCAGCCCAGGGCGAGGCGGGTGAGGCGGGTGAAGCAGGGCTTAGGAAATACATAGAAGTCGTCGTGTAGTGTGTATGGAGGCATGTAGGCAGGTATAATTCCGCCTTTTAGTCTCAACACTGGCCACGGGACCATGAAACCCAACAAAGTTGCTAGTCCCATTCGAGAATCCAAACGTTCGGGAACATCCTCTTTGCATTCAAGCATAGCCCGCGAGTCAGAACACACCGTGTCGTAATGAATAGCGCACCGTGTATATCTTACCTATAGGCCATGGGCAGACTATGGGCTTTCCCAGAGCAGAGTGCTTACACCACTACAACTAACCACATAGACAGCTAGTTACCTAGGATAGTATAGGTAGTTAGTAGCCTAGACAAAGAAGTCAACACTCAACAGGTAGGTTATACTTGTAGGTGTCATCGAAGGATGCGTGGTGTGTCTTCATTACTCTATAATTAACCCCCTTTCCAGGGCCCAGCATGCCGTAGTGTATACTGGATCTAGTAGTCGATACGCCGGGGCGAGAGGTGGAAAACGTTAATCGGATACTAAGTAATTAGTGTATTGCAAGTTATTTATGTATTGAAATAGCCTTAGCAAGTGGGTTGAACGAATAAAACGGCACTAAAAAACATTCGGCGGGCATCAACGAGTATGCTTAACTTTCTTAAGGTATCAATGGCCGAAGGGTGACCGCGTTTGCACCGAAGCAAGCCCCTTGGCCTTTTTCCGATGCAAGAGAAAAAAACGTGTCACCGGATGCGGCTGTCTTGGCTTTCAACAGTCTTACTTGGCACAACATCAGTCATGACAGGGATTGTTGCGTATGCGGGAGACAGGTTGTGGCCCGAGAGACGTTGAAGGTGAGGGAGTGCTGTCGGATTCGATCAGTTCCAATGCATCGACTCGTAAGGCGGATCACGACGGCAATGCGACTGGATGGCTGGCGAATATCAAGCTGGCTGGCTCATCTGCTAGTTAACAGTACCTACTAATGTATTAACCTAGTTAGCCGGCGGATCTTCTAATACCCTAACAGAAGGCGAAGCGAGATGCTCGATAGAATTGCCAACAGACGGCCGCATCGGCCGACTAGATCTACGACCCAAGTTAGGCAAGGGTGCATATAACTGCAGTAACGAGCACATACCATCGCTTGCTTGTTGGACATCACACGAGTTCTCAGCACGCTATAGCTCAATGGAAATTGACCAGAACGAGCCTTTCCTAGTACATCATGGCGAGGACTAGTCGGCCCGATGGCTTGATGCGTGTGCCTACCTTGTCTCGACCTGGGGCGCTACACTACACTGCTCTCTGCGGGTAACTATGTAGTTAGTGTATGTACGTGGTATGTGCGCATGTAGAGGTCCCGGGGGATTGGGGTGAGGAAGAAGAGGAGGCCAACTAATGACAACCTAGCAGGTTACTCCATCTAGATACATAATGCTTATTTCGATAGTGCTGCTCACACAGTACGTGTACGCTTGGGTGGGTTTTACACACGGCCTGTCGCCATCCTACCTAAAGTACGTATGCACTTACCTACCTACTTATCTATAGGTAGGTAGGTAAGGTTACATACCTACGCTACCTGGACAAACTGCAGCCATATTGCCGAATATATTGTAATATGTATGTAAGTTGCGCACCTCAAACGCACTTTCAGACCAGCTGAGTTCCGCAGGCTGGGGTTGGGAGTTATAGTGTACAGTAGATTATAGGCTACCCGCGGCACAGGGGGGGGCGCTTTGCCAGGTCGTCGCAAGATCAGCCAGCACTGGTATGATTGACGCATGTTCGAGTGTCAACGCCAACATGGGAATCATCATCATGCTATATCTGTGCCATAATCCGGTTGTGGCGTAAGTCGAAACATGCACCTGTGGAATGCACTATTTGGTACTGTACTACCACCGCCATAACAACGTGCTCGGTTTAGTGGTATGTATGTAATTACTAAAACTACGCCTAGGTACCGTATGTATGTGGTACCTATGCCATGATTATATAAATATATATCATTAACTACCTACTATCAGTACTTGTATGTAGGCTATATACTGGGTAGGTAATTGGTTGACTGGCGTGTACATACATACATACATACATACATACATACATACATATGTAGGTCCAAGTGCTAAGCATGCATGAAGGGATTTACGGGTAGACTTCCTAGACTACTTACCCGACTCCCCTTAGCACGCTCTGGATAGGCGTTTCGTGCCACGCGAGCAGATCAGATCTCCGAAAATACGCCTCCGAACGGAAGGTCGCTGGTGCTGTACTGATGTCTCGCGCGCCAACTCAAATCCTCAACCGCATGCATCCTTACCCTGCGGCGCGGTTGCTTTGTCTCGCACGAGCCACCTGAGTCGCCCCTTCGCGATAGACGAGAAAGGCGACGATGATGGTAGTCAGGTGCAAGTAGTTCGTTATTGGCGGTGGTTGGTCCGCTATGGGCCAGCCCTGGCATCCGAGTGGTCGTCCGCGTTCGGGGCCTCGGCCAATTTGAAATACAGCCGCCGCCTGCATCTCGCGTAGGAAGGGCGTGCTATGTCGTTTTGATTCGAGGCCTACATACTGCGTATAGCACATACATATATACCTACACCTACATACGTACTTCTCCTACGAGCCAGCGGGCGACAAAGACCAAAGCGCTCAGTCAGCCCAACCCATCCAGTCAGTAGGTGGTACTCGCGAGATAATGACGGCAGCGGGTGAGCATCGGTGGCATCGGTGGCATCGGCTGCATGCAACTCCCTCCCACGACATCGTGGCTGACTTCTGGGTCGTCTCCCGCCGGACGCCACCGTCGCAGGATTCTAGCACCCGCCAATGGGAAGCGGTGAAACCCAGGCAAGAGAGCCGGCACGCTCCTCGCCAGCATGCCAATAACGTTACCGCCCCCCATGCGGCGGTACTTCGACCGAGTGCATCAGTGGCGTCGGGTGGCATTTTACACCAGCCTGGAGGGCATGTAGTGTAGGAGCCACGGGCGGTACCTGGATACATGCCTACACCCGCATGTACATATTCGACACGCTACAGTAGCGGTGATGGAAAGGCGGTATTAAATCATGCAAAAGCAGGGGACAATAGTTACCTAGTAATCGAAGAGCATGGCGGGTAGCACAACATATGGCATATGGGTGGGAAGGGATTAGGTAGGTAGTTGTTAATGCCCGATTCTTCCAATTCTTCCAATTCTTCCAATTCTTCCAATTCTATTCTCACCTAGCTATCTTATTCGCAATAGAGGTAGGATCAGGTTGAAGAGGCAACCAGGTGTAATTATTCAACACAGGAGCCCAAAAGCGATTACCATGTAACGTCGCGTCCTATCTCTTTATTAACGGCAAAGAGGGCTCTTACTCAGGTACATCGGTACTTCGTCGGGTTGGCGAGCCTGTAGTCCCGACATTTCCATTTCCTAACAAGAGCCATTCTAATAATGGGTACGATTGGTACGATCCTATCCTCACTACTTAGGTAACAGTCCTAGCTTGAGCATGATTTCCCCTCAATTATGTATGTAGTATGCCAGAAGATAGATGACTTGCATAGGTGCGCTAGAATCGTGGCAAATATATAACTTAAATTTCCTTCAAAAACATATGCATATAAGCAGAAGATACCTTAGGTACCTGCGGCCGTACTGTTTATACAATAGTAGCCTTACTGTAAGTTTTTATCTGATCCGACTTGGAAGGCATGCCAATCAAAATCATGAGACTGAGACATCCCCGACACTTTATTATATCACCCAAACACACCGAACGCCAATGCCGATAATAGCCATGACACTGGTAAGGATTATTTAAGGGTAGGTGTGTACGCCGTATCGAGACAGTGGTAAATTATAAAATTTCCTCCGGTGCCATCATGGGATTTTGGTTCTATACGTACAAACATACAAACTTGTACGCACATGGGTGCATTTAGCATTTAGTAGTTAAGTCTCTCTAAACTAGCAGTTAGTGACACTGTATGAAGAGTGACGCGACCTACCTAGTCAAAGTCTACCTGTCAGACACCTAGATTAGACGTTAATACTACTACTACTAGTCAAAGTCTACCTGGGTATTTGAATGTTTTTTTTTTTTCTCTACATGGCCGATACATGCTAGTGCCACCTACCTACTAGGCTATACGCGGGTTACTTTATATAGGTTATGCACTCTAGGTACGCTCTAAACTCTGCGTGCTGTACTACCATATCATCTACATCTGAATCTAAGCCCCAAGTCCCTACCCAAGGTAAGTAAGCAAGTACCTAATGTAGGTAGGTTGAAAGATAAGTACTTATGTATCTAGGCTAGGTGCGTGTATGTAAGGTACTACTGGGTGCATGGGTTAACTTAGGATTACCTAGGTAGGTTAGTTGGCACACAGAGAGTAGGTACTGTTAGCATAGTGGGATCCTACCTGTCCCGATGTAGGCACTTTTATCCTTCCAACTAAGCTCTCCCCCCATCTTCCCCATCAGTTCCCCAACTCTCTGGCCTGGGCAGCTGGGGTCGGGTCTGGGT
Source organism: Rosellinia necatrix (assembly GCA_021209875.1). NCBI lineage: Eukaryota > Fungi > Ascomycota > Sordariomycetes > Xylariales > Xylariaceae > Rosellinia > Rosellinia necatrix. Next base: position 3,712,472 of record JAGYVD010000001.1, on the reverse strand, counting down.
AAGAAGAAGCTCTGGGATGGGGAATCCCCTATGGAGTCCCCCACCCCCGTCGCATCTCGGTCAAACCAAGCAGGATCTCCTCCCCTCCAGCAGCAAAAGACGGCCCTTTTTTTTGACCCCTGTTCGGCCGGCACCCTGCTGCAGGCCTTGGCCAGCCCGCTGGCCACGCCAATCAGCGCCGGAGGAGCCTATAGCGCACGCCAAAATCAGGCATGGTCCGCTTCTAGCGTAGTCGAGACTTTGATCAACCCAACACCTCGTGTCGAATTCTTTCTGATCGGCCTGTCGCCGGAATCGAGAAGCGACGACTCGACTCCAGCTGTCCCCAGGTTGCTTCATCCTACCTAGGTAGTCTAAGCTGCAAACGTGTAACCGTTTTCGAAACCCCTGGTGACTTGGTGACTTACTTTACTGCATACTCATGTACATACATAGTACCTACCTACCTACTTTCGACCCTTTATTATACTGTCGTCGGTTGCCATTGGCACCACGGACACTGCAAAGACTACCTACATAGTACACTACTTTCTCGTTTGCTCCTATGGAGACCAGACTCTTCCCCCCATACTACTCCCCATTCCATGCTCCATGCTCCCCATGATCCCCATGCTCCCCCATCATGTCTCCCACCCATCCATGCTCCATGTTCCATGCTCCATGCTACTGTAGTGTATCGGCCGGGGTCTTGTCGACCTCGAATGTAACCACGCCATGTACCTTTTCTTCGACCTGAGAGAGAGGGCCTCTTTGTCGCCGGTCTGGCTCCCGCGACAGGACCTATATAATACCATGCCGCCTACCCTCTCCCCCCAGCACGACCGCCCTTTCTTTCCGTTGGTCACCCCCTCTCAACAATCTCCCAGTCCCCCGGTCTCGAGGGATAGGCAAACGAGCCCTCCGGTCTGCTCAGAAGGGTCCATACTCTCTACAAAGTTCGAAAGGAAAAGACAACAAAACCAATTGGGAGCGCAATCATGGCTGGAGGTGTTGTCGTTCAGGGCACGACCGATATCTCGCGTGTCGAGGCACCGGTCACCGTCAAGGCCTACTTGATCTGTGCCTTCGCCGCCTTCGGCGGTATCTTCTTCGGTTATGACACCGGTAAGGCTTGCTGATTCTCGCCATGCGTGGCGTGTAGCCTCTTCCTGGCTGCTAACCACTTCACAGGTTGGATGGGTGGCGTGCTCGCCATGCCTTTCTTCATCTCGCTCTACACTGGATATGAATACGACTACGTCAATATGGTGCCCATCGGTGTGGACAAGAAGCATTTCGTCATTCCCTCTTCCACCGCCTCTCTGTTCACCTCGATTCTGTCCCTCGGTACCTTCCTGGGCGCGCTGGTGGGTGGTGATATTGCCGACTTCATTGGCCGTCGCCCCACAATCATTGGCGGCTGCTTCGTCTTCACCGCCGGCTGCATCCTCCAGATTTCCAGCACCAACCAGGAGGTCCTCTTCGTCTTCGGTCGTCTAATTGCCGGAGGTGGTGTCGGTTTCATCTCCGCCGTCGTCATTCTATACATGTCCGAAATTGCCCCCAAGAAGGTGCGTGGTGCCATGGTTTCTGGCTACCAGTTCTGCATCACCATTGGTATTCTGCTCGCCAACGTGGTCGTCTACACTACCCAGAAGCGCAACGACACCGGCTCTTACCGTATCCCGATTGGTGTACAGTTCCTCTGGGCCATCATTCTCGGAACCGGTCTTTTCTTCCTCCCTGAGTCGCCTCGTTTCTATGTCAAGAAGGGTGAGATCGAGAAGGCCGCCAAGGCTCTTGCGTTCGTTCGTGGCCAGCCCGAGGATTCGGCTTACATCAAGGATGAACTTGCGGAGATTGTTGCAAACAACGAGTTCGAGATGGCCAACATCCCCCAGATGAGCTACGTGCAGTCTTGGTTGGCCTGCTTGAAGGGTTCGCTGTCCAAGGGCGACAGCCCCATCCGCCGAACTATCCTTGGTGCCGGTCTTCAGTGCGCCCAGCAATTCACTGGTATCAACTTCATTTTCTACTTCGGCCCTCCGTTCTTTACACAGCTTGGAACGATCCCCAACCCCTTCCTCATCTCTCTTATCACCACGCTAGTCAACGTTCTGTCCACCCCCATCTCGTTCGTTACCATTGAGAAGCTTGGCCGTCGCGCCATTCTTATTGGTGGCGGTATCGGCATGATCGTGTGTCAGTTCATCATTGCTATTGTTGGTGTGACGGCTGGCAGGTCCGAGCTCAACAACTACAGCGCCGTGGCTGCTATGATTGCCTTCATCTGCATCAACATTGCCTTCTTTGCTAGCACATGGGGCCCCACAGCCTGGGTCGTTGTCGGCGAAATCTTCCCTCTGCCAATTCGCTCCCGTGGCGTCGGTATCTCTACTGCGTCCAACTGGTTCTGGAATACGATCATTGGTAAGTTCACGCACACCGCGTCTCTATTTGCGTGCATGTTTCATGGTATTTGCTAACACGGGCCCACACAGCTGTCATCACACCCTTCCTGGTCAACGAGGATAAGGCCAACCTCGGCCCCAAGGTGTTCTTCCTCTGGGGTTCCCTGTGCATTTTCAGCACCCTGTTCGCCTACTTCCTAGTCCCTGAGCTCAAGGGTCTGTCTCTCGAGCAGGCCGATATGTGCATGGCTGCCGTGCCGCCCCGCCAATCCCGCAAATGGAGACCCGACCACACCTTCGCCGCCGAGATGCGCCACACCACCGACGAGAAGCCCCTCGCTTCCGAGGCCGTCGACGAGAAGGTCTAAACCTGTGTTACTTTGCCTATATCATTGTGGGTGCCGTCGATCGTTGGCCCCTTTACGATAGAGGATCGGCCTATGAGTGTCTGACTTTACGTGGAACGTGTGCCGACACGCCTAACAAGCGCAAGCAATCTTGGGTTTTGGACCTAGTGTCTTTAGACTATATAAATATGTCGTGTTTATGATACCTCGGATATACCCGGGCTTCTCTCATTAGAGCAGCCTGCCTACATAGTAATGAAAGACTATTGCATAGTTTTGAAATCGCTTGTTTCTTCGACAGTTACGTAGTCATTATTTACCTGAAACGCACGGTCTTGTAGATGCTTTGCGCCAACAGGTTGTGATATGAAGCCCGCTATGACATTACCTGCCGAGTGGGATCGGCCTGTGCGTGTGCGCGCGATGCGCTGGGCCTCACATGGAACCAATTGCCTCTCAACGTAACCGCTCGCATTCGCCACCCCGAGGTGATATTTGCCCCTAGCTAAGAAGGAACTTTGCTGAGACATGCACTTGGCCCGCCCTGTTTCCGCTTCTTCTTTTATTTCAATTCTTCGCCCTTTCTGCCTTGGTTGTTTTTCACCCTGGAGAGACACGAGAAGGTGTGAGTGGCATAAGCATAAAGTCCCACGTGGTACGGGTGCGTCCCGTCCGGAACGGGGGTACAAGTCTTTCACTATCCTTCTTCATACGGTTAACCCCGAGAAAGGGAAAAAGAAATAGAGAAACGACGCGAAACGACGCGAAACGGAAGGGAAAGACTTACTCCATATGCACATAGTAGTCGCCCCAAGGAAATATCTCCCTCCCAATTATTTGGGAAGAGAGCAAAGTGGGTATTGAACATGAATTCACGCGGTCACCTTTCCAGGACGGATCATAAATGTGTAGCAGGGAAAAGGTAAAAAAAAGGCCGATACACAAGCCGAAAGCAGTAATTATAACCCCATCCTACCCTTTCTCCCTCCCTCCCTTGCCTCTCTCTCTCTCTCTCTCTCTCTCTCTCTCTCTCTCCTCTCTCTCTTATAATTATATATTTAAAATAATTATATCTACCAGCTTCACATGTACGCCTCATTAAAGCTATTCTATGGCCGCAATCAATCGATTTAGTCGTTTAAACCGAATCCGGATGGGATTCGGAATGTGGTGGGTGATAGTGATGTGTTTCACTTAACGGGATCTTATACCTTGCTAGTTTGAACCCTCTTCTCATATAGGAAGGGAAGGGCGTAGGGCATAGGACATGTGCCCGATCAGCCAATTCCACCCCCTCTTCCTCCTCACCGGGTAGGATACGTACGAAGCGTGCGCCGCCTAGGGACAGACATTCCATCCCATGGTGAAACATACCCATCAAAGGAGTTGATTGATAATGCAAGGGAGGCTTTTGGGATTGTTGTTTTTGTTATTGCTGTTATTGCTGTTGTTGTTGTTGTTGTAGTGGTGGTGGTCACCATTGGTCTCTCTCCGCCCCTCCCCGTCCCTCCCCGTCGCCATAGCCACCTTACACCGAGCGAGTGTACCGCGGTCACGCACTCACCTCGTGTCGAACAAGCGTGTTTTATGCTCCGGCGTGTCACTGAGCGAGGGGGGGAAGAAAATACTACCTCGTTGGGTAGTGTTACAGACGGATCCCACCTTCTCACTCAATAATCCGGGAACCGAAAAGAGGAGAGGAAAAAAAAAAAAAAAAAAAACAACCAGTCATGAGGAGTCCACAGACTCCCTCCCTTGATCCCTTGAGAGGTATGGTGGGTCGGATTGGATTGGACCGGACAGACTCTACCGCCGCTTATCACGAGTTGGCGAGCGACGTCCCTCGCGTGCCACCTGTCTCGCTTACTATATCGCCTTCTGCTGTGTGCGACGGGATAACTGGCTGGCCGAAGCCGCTGGTCCCCGGGGTTCGTTCTGAATCAAGCATTCCGGGGCCGGCCCCGTGACTTGGATGATTTTTTTTTTTTTTCCTTCTCTTTCATCCCATTAAAAAAGTCCCCCGTCGTCATTCCTACATCATCGGTGGAGGCCATAGCAAACAACGACAAACGGCGCTTAAATCGACCGCCGGGACCTGCCCTACTTGTATGCAGCTAGGTAACCTACAATAGGCGGATCGTATCTGGAGAGGGATCGGCATACATATATGCAGACGTACACAAATATATTTTTGGATCACGGCTTTCGTTCCGCCCCCCCGGATCCCTCTGAGGAAGCGGAGCTAGTCGAGTTTACGTGGCCGACGCAAGCAGCATTGCTCATCGATGATTGCTGTTGCCGCCCGCCTGGGCCCGAATGCTCAATTCTAGGACGTCCCAGTAGAGTTTCTCATGCCCTTTGCTACATAACCCTGGGCGTTCACCGCTTGGAGAAGACAAGCATCGCAACATTGTAACCTCTACCATCACTTATTACATCAAATCAATGTTATTGAGCCTTAATCCCCCCACCTAGTGTGGAACCTCGGTAGATAGTAATTAGTAACTGCGGCAGTAATAGAGTCATAGGAGACTCCTCTCTATGGTGAGGTTCACACCGTAGAGGTACTACGAAAATGTTGTGTTTACGGCCATAAACGCGGTTACGTCAGGTCAGGCAAACAGGAGACGATGATCTCTCCATCCGGGATCGAATGACGAGCATGGGGTTCCCACTACGCGGTCGACACATGCCAGCTCCATTCCGCGTGGGCTGCCACCGCCGTAACCACGGCGAAATGCCCAGTCGCCCAGGCCGGTTATCAGGTACACGTTGTCGGGCAGTGTCGGCCAAGGCGCGGGTAAGCACATTATATACACTACAGCTCGGAATTGGCGAAATGCAATGATGCGGCCTTGTTACTGACCTCTTTGGAAATAGGAGATAGCCAGGCGTTTGGCCGTGTAGGCCGCGGTATCTGTGGCTATACGGGCCTAGTTCAAGCTTAATCTTGGGTATCACGCGCGTAAGAGAAGGAAGCACATGTACGTGCGCCAACCGGCGGTGAGAGGGAATGATATGAGGTAGTTGCGTCCGGTTCAGAGGGGTAACGTAACGCAGGCAGAAACCGCCACGTTTCCGAAGAAGGACGGCGTTTTCGCTTGTGTTCTCTAATTTGCGTGGGATGACAATGGCTTATGATGTGCCGGTACTCGTGAGCGGCGCCTCGTTCACGTCATTTTCTTCTGAAATGGGGATGGATTATCTTAGCAAAACGGGAAAGGGTCTGAAAGTAGCCATCAGGGTATTTATATATCGTCTAAGCTGGGTTCCTGCTGCAACTGATTCATACAGTAGCGCGTGAATGGCACCCCGGCACGTATAACACGACGATGACTCCGTTGGTGATATCTAAGAACAAGGCGTTTCTGAATCCGTAAAGGGTTGGGTTATTTCGGGGCGTGTTATGAAGAAGATGCACAGGAACCGGCCAGAATACAGTCTAACTATGTGATGAGTTAAGAGGGCAAGCTTACCCTCGGTCCACACCACAACTCAGCCAAGTAACTCTGTCGTGTAATTGAAGGCATTGTGAATTATGCTCTATATTGACATGAACATATAGCTAGGCATAGTGTACTTTGCATAAGCATGCTTTGGGCTACCATATTATCTGAACAAGTAAAAGCATCTCTTGGATAACGTCGCATGGGATTGTCTTCATCGCTACTTACATATCGAGATGTTCCTTTCACTAGTTAATCAGGCGCACTGAGAACAATGACCCTCATATTATTCAGTATCAATGGAACACATGCTCCAACTCAGCCAACATACAACGTGGGTATATATTCAAACCATAAATCAACTTATATATCTCATCAACAAATATGCCACCATCTGCAACTCCTAGCTGCTGATGGCGTCTAGAATAGACAATAAACAATATCAACTAAATCGTTCGCTATATGTAAGGGGCCCGAGTCTGGGTCCGGATCCCGCAAGTACTGCAGTATGTACTGAAGTGAAGTGGGCCAAGTGACCGTATTTGTAAAGTATTAACGTGATTAACGTTCCCTGCGCCGTAAAGAGTAGAATTTTAACTACCCTCAAATCGAAATACTCGTGACACATACTCTCTCTCGTCTTATAGAATACAGACGGCAGCCACAAATGCTACGATGAGGCCAGCAACGGCGGCGCCGTCCTGACGCCGACCGGCGTTCTCACTATGGCTCGATTCGGTGGGGGAGGATTCGCTCCCGCTTCCGCTTCCGCTTCCACTCTCGCTTTCGCTCCCGCTATTGCTCTCGCTACTACTCTCGCTTGTCATGTCGGTAGTGAGAGCTGACGTTGATGCAGGGTTTTTACCCGAATGACTGCCGCTGGAGGTGCCATTTTGGTGGTATACGCCACCATAAAACTGAGTCGAACTGCTCGAACTCGAGTGGGCAGAATATGTTGAGACGATGCTGCTACTTTCACTGCTACTGCTTGATGTTGTAGTAGTCGGCGCGTCTGATGACGTGGATGTTGACGTTGAGGTTGGGGTTGACGTGGTTGGTGGATCAAATGACGTCGTAGGTTCGCTCGTTGTTGTGGGTTCGCTTGTCGACGTAGATGTCGGTGTCGGTGTTGGGGTTGATGTAGAGGTAGGCGTTGGTTCGGGGCTTGAGGTATCGTCGTCACCTCCGTCGCCTCCATCCGATCCATCCAGATTATAAACCACAATATTAGCCTTGCCCCCTTTGGAGACGGTAACCACACAGAAATCAGAACCCCCAGCGCCAGTTGCCTTCAAGTCGCTGACTACGCCACTGCCATCAATCTCGCAAGGCAGACCATTGCAATTTCCGTCGCATTCGATTTTCAGACCGAAAGTTGGCTTCGTGGCATATAGTGCGCTGTCCTGCCACACAGGGTTTAGACCAAGCTTAACAAAGGTGTTGCCACTGTCATCCGTGTTGGCTCCAGCGACATACGGAGCCCAGTTTCCAATGGGCTTCGAATCGTCACCCCAAACGCAACCCTCCGCAGAGCCGACTCCAGGAGCGTTGATATAAAAGCTACTACGGTTAGGGCTGCTTGGTAACAATTTGACACGGGATACTTACTGAGACGCCGTTGAATCCCAATATGAGGGATCTGGAACGGCCAAGGTGGCGCTATCGAAAACGTCGGTTGGAATAATCATGTCTTCGTAGCCTGGTAGTACTGTCTGGCAGAACGAAACAACGTCGCCGGCTTTGTTCACGGCATCAACAGTACCGGTGCCGTCCACACACCATGGCGAGTCTTCAAAAGGAACCTCAATCTCGCCGCCGTTGCAGTAAATACCACCACACTGATCACTGTTAGCTATCGATTCTGATACGCAACAGGGAATTATACAAACAGTGGACTCCGGAAAAGCATAAGTGGTGCCTGGCTTCCACTGGGCCATCACTTGACCAGGCGGACAGGCGATGGGGCACCATGTACCATCAACACATTCCTGGTCGGGCGCTAGGGCCCAGCCGCCATTCATAGCATTTGGCGTGACAGCAAAAAGTCCCTTCGATGTCGGAAATTCGCACTTTGCGCCCCCCCGCGTTTGCAGTTTCTCCGGCCGACGAGAGCCGTACCGTGGATTGGCGGTGGCATTGTTCAAGTTGAAGTCGAAGCTGATGTTATCTCTCTTGCTGGTGTGATGATGTTGGTGATGAATCTGGCGATGTTGGTGCCGGTGATGTTGAGAGCTCGCGTGGCACGGGTAAGCGGCCAAGAATAACAGAGCCGACCCTATGGCAGCCTGGGATGTTGTGGTTTTCATTTTCGCGTCAGATTCCCGGCGTCTGCTCGGGAGATGTCCAAGTACTCGCTTGCTAGCGTGGTGTGTATGTGTGTGTGTGTGTGTGTGTGTATGTGTGGTTATGTGTGTGATCAGCAGTTAGATAGACGACGATCGGCTGTAGCCTCGAGCAATAGAGACTGGTCTGGCTCTTATGTGTGTTCCTGATCCCCTTCCTCCTGACGAGTTGTGTCGCGTATATAGAACGAGTGAAATGGGAGACGATCTCCACGTGGTAACGACGGTGATGATATGAAACGAGCGTGAGAGAAAAGAAAGCAAGCCACGACGACACAACTCTAGTGAAACGAAGAACCAAGAGAATGAGTGAGCGGAAGAGGAGAGGCACTGGCCTTAGTTAGGGTTGGGATGGGAAATTTAGACATTATGGCGCGGACTGGATATGGCCTAGTCTATCTAGATAGCCCTGCCAGCAGCGATGAAACAGGGAATCGAGTGGATGAGCTGATCGGTCCAGGCCGCATCCAGGCCAGACAAAGCTTGCTCGTGCGCACTATCGCTTTGGCCATAGGGCAGGCCTTTGTCGGCACTAGACGAGATTCAGCGTTAGACCGGACTAGGGGGAACCATAAGCCTTGGGGCGCCTTGGGGGAGCCTTGGGGGAAGGGAAGAAGGCATGGGGGGAAGACCTGGGGCATTCGAGCCGTTGGTGGTGTTTGGTGGTGTTTAGTGGTGTTGGTGGTGCTGGTGGTGGTGCTGGTGGTGGAGGATGTCCGGGCTTGGCTGCGGTGGTTGACTATCACTCCTGAACGGCGCATCGCGGTACAAAAATACATATGCGGTAGGTCTGCACATATGTAATGTGCACATGTAATGTACACATGTAATGTACATACCTACATACCTACTTATGTGGTGATGGAATGCCCGATGGTTAAAAATGGAAATATTGGGAGTTGGTAGGTGAAGAGGCGTAGAGAAGGATTGGCCGAGAAGCCCCCATGCCCATGCTCCGAATTCTTGGCCAATGGGAGCACGCAGTGACGGGAAACGAGATGAGCATAACCAGTCTACCGAAGTAGTGTAGTGTAGGTAGTGTAGTTATTGCACAGTAATTATTCACAGTGTATTTATTGTATCATACTATACATTCAAATGAATAATTGCAGTAACTAGGTGTATGTATGTATGTATGTATGTATGCATGTATTTACATACAAGTACTTCGTATGTGTGCAGTATCAAGGAGCATAGTGGTTATACTGCTTAGATCGGCGGATACGCAAATTTACACCACAGATTGATGTGGTTTAGCTTTTCTTCACGTTTATTCGTTGTTGGTACTGCGTAAGTCTGACTGTGCCCTCCTAAGAGGAAAAAAAAAAAAAAACAGACTAGAAAACCCGAACAGCCCCTTATGCAGGTGGCCGATCGAATTCGGCCACTACTGCAGGTACAGAAAAAAAAAAAAAAAAGAGGGAGGGGAAACAAATAAGAACCTATGAGACAGCCTACACTTCGCACTACTGCCGTGGCATAGGTAATTTAATTGCTTCGACAATACCGTCGTGTACCTAGATACATTACGGCTGCATACTCTATACTCCATCAGCCATGCATGTACAAGATACATAGTACAAGATCTTCATAAAGCTACCTACCCGGTCTTCGAGACGACATAAACGTATGCCACGCGACAACAACGAGCTTGACATACACTACTTGCGTAGTGCCAACAGCCTTCACTAACAGCCCCCGCTTAGTGTAGTTATAGTAGTTATATTGGCATGATGCCATCACATGCCTGAGTACCAACCTTACCGATTAGAGCAAACACCATTTTGCTAGACGAGCGCGTGTGAGGCTAGGTACACTATTAGCGACGTGGCCGTCATTATTGATTCCACGTAGGCGGCATAGTAAGAAATTATTCATGTCATAATGCTAGGCATGCAAAGGGGCCACGCAAAATCCCACCCAATCCAGGTACGTATGCGTGTGCACTAAGTTAGTTACTTGTAACTTGTAACTTGTAACTACCTAGGTACCTACTGTCACCTGCGACGCCGGTCGGTATGAATACATGTAGTATGAATGCAAGTGGTATGAATGCATGTGGTAGTATTGATGCATGTTGGTATGGATGCAAACATGCATTCGTGCTATGATCGGCAGGGCCTTTTCCTCCCGAACCGCGACATCGAACAACGGTGTAGTGTGACCAAATCCAATTTACAGGGGGCCTGCCGGGGGCCTGTCGGGGGACATTAGGCAAAATGTGCATAGGCGGTCATGTAGGAACATATATGTAGGTTGGGTATGTATGAAGGCAGGTATGTATGAAGGTAGGTGTGTATGAAGGTAGGTTATGGAGGTAAGGTATTGGGTGATTGATTGAGCCGGGGCTACACTTGTTGTTCATCTCCGGGATATTTGATGTATACGCGGTCGCCGTTATAGCTAAGCTTGGTAACGACGCTACGCAAGGAGGCATTTAAGACCTGCGTATAGCGGTGTGGTGTGAAAAAGAGAAGACAAGTTGAGATCATCAACTCCTGGCCTATAACTAACAAGCAATGGCAATACAATTTCGTGAACATACTATACTACTCTAGTCCTATACCGCTTTCGTTTACATTAGGTACACTAGAGAGCCAATAGTTCATCGGCATTACCTAGGTACTTAGGGGGGCTTGTCTCGGCTCAATAATAACTCATGGTATATAGCTATGCATGTCTTAGATACTGTGTAAATACCTATATGACTACACTACATCCATACCGTGCAGAGTAATGCTAGGTAGTCATCGACACTACGTAGTATCAACGCGCACTGACGATAACTTCGAAAAGGAGCCAAAATATCGCTTTCCGCGATCGTGTAAGACGGAGCTCTATGAGGCACCGAAGTTCGGTAAGCATGCAGACGATGACAGCTGGGCTGGGTCTGGGCCCTTTTCTGAGGATTGTTTGTTTCCACGCTTGTAACTAGGTTTTAACGCGAACTATGCACCAGCGAGACTTGTGAAGCAAGACATCATGAGAAGTCCCTGGTAAGATCATCCACGAGAGAGTCTTTTAAGTGATCGTAGTTCAAATTCGTGACTGCGGTACATATGTGAGATAGATAGAACCCAGACTGACTAGTCATACCTCACTATCGAAGCACTGGGCGCGGCGCGGCGCCATGATCAGCCGCACTTCCCCCTTCCCATCGGACCGCCCGTCAGGGACGGCGCGGGACGGGCTCTAGTTCGGATAGCTGCTGTCATACCACCCACCGCTCTCAAAGCCGCTGCCGAGCACCGTGGTCTGGCTAACGGCGGAGCCCAGTTTCGTCGACCACGAGACGCGCGTGCCGCTGGCGCCGGTCCCCGAGTTGGCATATTCGCCATAGTAAATGTTAGCGAGGTCGGTGCCACCGTTCCAATCGTGCCACCCAGCACCGTTGATGACTATTGTAAATCCTACGAGTCAGTCGATAACTCTATCCCGAGGCGGGATCACGCGCGATCGCGAAAGGCTCCCATGCCGGGATTCTAATGGGGCGGACGTGAGAGGATCAAAAAGGCAGCAAGTAAGAAAGGGGGGAAGGGGGGAAGGGGGGAAGGGGGAGAAAGAGACCAGGATAGGGTCCGGTATCGTTTCTGGGATATTGAACCTACCGGAACTCAATGACGTGCTCTGGAACACGACACGCGAGTATGTTCGCCATGGCCGACCCAGGTAGTAAGAAGCGCTCGACACAGACTCGCCTGAGGCAGCGGCGACATCGCAGTTATTGAAGGCGTAATACGAGGGGTTTGAAGACGAATCACGACCATTTGCTACGGGTGGGGGGAAAATTCACACGTCATGTCAGCTCACCCGAGAAGCGGATTCGCGCGGGGGTAAGATGGATACGAACCGGTGATATAATAGCCACCGTTGCGGACGCGGATGTCGCACTTCTCGAACCATGCTTGGGCCCGCTGGCCGAAGATAAAGTCGGTGGCGCCCGTGATGAGGCAGCGGTTGTAGTACTGCTTGCCGTCGTTCGCCAGCAGCGTGTCCTGGAACCCGTAGAGCTGGCATCCGTAGTACCCACTGGCTGCCTGGGCGCTGAGGGCGATGGCCTGGCTGCCTTTGCCATCTGTACGTCCAAGAACAAGTCAGTCTACCGGTCTTGTCTTGAGGGGGGGTGTCTCGCATTATCCGTAATCAAGCGATTACCTAAATGAGACTGCGGGGTGTGCTATACATGAATTTACAATGTTCACGTTCTTCGAGCAAAACAACGTCAGCAGGTTTCTTCGTAGGGGGGCGAAAGGGGTAAGTAAACTGAGCCCCGGGCTATGGGACGACCGTCCGGATAGGATGATCGCATTCATAGCTCTAGCTAGAACGGAGCACCGAGCATCTTGTGACATTACTCACGTAGACTTTGACGTTAGCAGCGTGGACCCTCAGTGTGCCAGATGCATCATTGCTTCCGGCCGTTGAGGCGGGCAGATTGTATGTGATGATGGCCTTGTTATTGGCATATGAGGTGCTATCAGCCGTGTACCCGTAGATGGTGAGCTTGGCGGCGCGCGAGGCGATGTACACCTGCTCGGTGTAGGTGCCTTGGTTGATGAAGACACACTGGTCGGCCGTCGACGTTGTCGAGAGCGAATTGATGGCCGCTTGGACGGTCGTGTACGAGCCACCGCTCTTGGCCACGTGTAGACATCCGGAGGGCGGGCTCGTGCGGCTGACGGCCAGCGCGAGCGATGCGCTGCTCAGGATTGCGGCAAGCAGCTTCATACTGGCAGATTTTACAGTGACAAGTGGTATACAGCCACCCGAGGACTCGAGGTGTTTAGTGTACCTGGCGATACGAAAACCGTCGGCTTTGTCGACACTCAAATGATCCCCAAGATAAATGAGTGAGTCGCTGTCTCTACTGTGATTGATGATAGTGCCGGCAAGTCATTATTTCTACAAAATACCCGGGGCCATGTTGCCTCGCCGTCACATCGGACGCGTATTCCCTTCCGGATTCGCCGCGGAGACTGAGGAGTTCCGGGAATCTGGGGAATCTGGGGAATCCCTTGGCTATGTCGGCTCCTTTGGGTCACACTAAGGACTGGCGTGTCGGTTAACTTGTAAGAACACACCATTGATGACCAGGCGGACAAATCTAATGCCATCTTGGCATTCCCAACACGCCAGCTGCGAGTGAGAGATAGATACGTAGAACTGTCGAGGTATGGCGACGTTGGTTGGTGGAGAAACATGATGGTTTGGATCAATGCGAGGCGACAGAAACGCGCTACGGTTGGGAGGTACGAAAAACCTACCCTTTTTGGCATCAAAACGGCGTAAGATGCCTCCCATTGGACGGTAATTCCTCGAGGGTGGCTAGCGTGTTACGGCTCTAGAAACAGATCCTCCTAATGTGAAGATGATGATTTACGCATGGCTTTGTATGCTTAATTACTAGTAGTGCTTCTGGTTCGTACAAACCCCAAGAAATCAGTAGGCACACTTGGCACCGGGTATCATTAGATCGTATTAATTGTATCGTTAGACTCAACTAGAGCCAGGTTCTCCGCCTGCTTCTATGGTATATAGCCGAATCGTGGAGTTGTCGATGTAGAACAATCAACGCCGTGACAATGTTTCAAATGAACTACTTATTGTTGTTGTCTCTAACCCAGCCAGGGATTTCGTTGTCTGTTTGAGCGAGAACTTCGTAAACAGGGGGCCAGCCTGCGGCCACGGCACTTCCTTTTTGCTTCGTGCCCATAATTGCAAACCGACCTTGCGAGTGCGCAATGTACCCATGAAGTAGACCTTGGGCACAAAGGGAAGCTACCATGGATTCGACGTGTTCTGCCGTAACAACCATGTTCCCCCATATTAAACCCTCATTTGGTCGAAGAAGCCTAGGGCCTCCAGGCGGTGGAGCCAGCGTCGATATACCTGTCACAGACCCTGCGCTGTTTGAAACCGCTTTGACAAGCATGCTGTTAGCGTGCGGCTGCCTTTTAGTCAAAGGCTGGGCCGGTAGATAACCTTCTAAACGCTTTTGAATATATGTGCTAGTAATTAGAAGGTGTGATAATTCCAATGTTGCAGCTTTGCGCGAATCGGCCTCCGTCGGTGCGACATAGGTGAGTAGAAAGGTTCGCCGGGACAGGGCACGCCAAAGTAATGGGCGTAGGCGATAAGTCAGAGTGAGCAACAAGCCCTTGCGGAGTAGCCAACCCTCGTGCGACTCCAGAACTTGTTGGAAAAGTAGATAATTCCCCGTGCGAACAGCCTGGGCAAAGTGCGAAAACATGGGGGCTATCGACTGGATCTCAGGTCTCATCAGAAGGACTTGAGATGGGAGACGTCCCAGGAACATGTTGCAGGGCACTAGATAGGTGAGGATAAGCTGGCGGTGCTTCTGGAAGCTCGACGGGGTTTGGATGTAAGCCTCTTGGAGGCACCGAGATGCCCTGGTGAAGTGGTTGTTGATGAAATGGAATCGCCCTAGGTAATATAGATACGTGACCCGTTGGGCGGCCGGGTACAGTGATAGCGGAGGGGCTTTGGCGCTGACATTCGTGAAAAGTTGCTTCGCTAAATGCGTCTTGCGGCACTGCACCGTGTTAGCATGACACAGAACGCATGATTCGACAGAGGGCCACACACAGCGAACAATAATTTCAGCGTCAGGTTCGCGAATATATAAACTCCGATCTTTTTACCCTCCGGGCGCGCGTATCGCTGGCTCGATCGGTCCGTGAGGCATGCTGTAAAGATCTTTTGTATAACTTCAGCCGTCGTCCCGACAATCGAGGTTTGGTCGTCTTCGCCCGTGTCCACCGCGTTGAGCTTCTTCGTCAGGTCCGGGCGCTTGTTCAAGGTCATCGATAGCTTGGATAGGGATCCGCATAATGAGATGCTCGTCTGAAGCATGATGGGTCCGTACGTTGGATGGTTAAGCGCCGTGGTACAGGAGCTGATGTTCTGTCCGTTAGCGGGCTGCGCTCTCTCCCGGTCTCTTGATAGGCGAGGAGCCAGAGGCAGGAAGAGTACCTACTTAGTCAAGCTCATGAGCAGCTGATGCGCGCCGAGAAGGTCCTCAAAGTTCACATCTCGCCAGTACTCAAAGTAATCGGTGGCAAACGCGACAAACCCGGGCCAAGCGGTGCCCTGGTCTTCCGGGAGATCATCCTCCTCCGGTAGGCATCTCTCAACGAGCTTTGCGATGGCATCGGGATTTCGATAGCCGTTCTTGAGTTCGGCGGCGAGGCTGAGGTATTGCTGAGGCAGGGGAGGTTCAACACGGAGCCAGTCGCGAAGTCCAACGCCATTGCGGGTTTTCAGAAAGCCTCGGATGCTGGTCAGGAACTCGATGGCTAGCGACATTGTGTACGGAAGCGTGGATAGAAGGAAGACCCCGCCACCCCCAAGCTTAGTAGCTTAGTGCAATGGGTGCATTGTGTATGAGGTAGGTAAGCTACCTAGGCTAGGTAGAACTTGGCCGTTTCTCTGTGTTCTCTTCCACAGATAAATAGGATGTATTGTTAGTATTGATAATAACTGCATACATACTTAAGTACGTTCATACATAGGTACCTATATACATACCCGAGCTATGCATCTTTAGGGCAGTCTCGAGTCCACCCAATCTGCAGCCACACAATGCACTCCATTGCAGGTGGTCATAGCACAATGTCAGGTAGTAGTAGTAGTATTAACGTCTAATCTAGGTGTCTGACAGTGCGATACCTACTTAGGTAGCAAACAGAGATTGTGATATCGTTCTTTGAACATCTCGTCCCCACGTGTTACCTATAATCCTACCTGGCCTAACCTAATAGGTAGTTGATTATGTCACTGGCCTGAATGTTGGCCAAGACCACTTTACGAACGGAGTTCACATACCGCTGTCGGATTTCTTAGTATCTATATGTGGTGCGATAGACGTAGGGCACATTAGCGATCGCGACCACGTGGTATGTTGGAAAACATGATGTGTGCTCTTAATGGGGGCATTGTGTTATTTGGCGACTGCGAAACGAGATGGAGAGCACACGAGCGTAGATATTGGCAGGATGTTGCCGATCCTGGATGCGAACTGGAGGGGTATTTATGCTACATGACGAGCTCGACGATAGATAGAGGATTGAGGCCACATACCATAGATCCGTGTTAAAGTGGTAGGTAACTGAGGTAATATAAAAATTATAGAATTTTACGTTAAGCGTATTTAGATTATACCTAGGTAGGTAGTTTAACGTACTATTAGGCTATTATGCTAGTATGTAGCTAAAAGGGGGCCTTTTTTTTTGGGCTCTTCACGAGGTTAATGCCTTGCTGTCACATAAGTTTTGTCTTAAGAAGGGGGCCGGGGAGAGGGCATAGAAAATTCTGGATATTTAGGATAGTGAAGTTCAGTAATCTCAAGTCGGACATCATATTATTGGTGCGTATCCCTACTTAAGGCTACATGCCCCTTAATATGTACACGCTTTTATTTTCATACAGATTCAATACGTTGAACAACCATGGCTGTTGCAGCTCCTCCACCGTTACAGATAGCAGCAACTCCGTACTCGCCAGGTTTGAGCTGATGAAGTAAAGTAGTTAAAATCCTGGACCCCGAGCTGCCGAGAGCGTGACCCAGTGATATTGCTCCACCGAGCGGATTGACTCGTGCATTTTCTAGGCCCAAAATCTGTCATAACCCATCAGTTACTATACCCCGAGCCGCAGTGAGAGGAATGGAGGGGTGAAGGGGGGTTACCTTCTCGTTGGCCTTGATAACGGCTGCAAATGCTTCGTTGAATTCCCATACTGCAACCTGGTCTTTGCTGATCCCAGCGCGTTCGAGCGCAATAGGAACAGCCTTCGCTGGGGCAATAGGAAAGTCGATTGGGTCGATAGCCGCGTCAGCCGAACTGCATATCCGGGCCAATACTCGCGAGCCCGCCCCAAATTCCTGGGCAATCGACTTGCTACCGAGCACCAAAGCGCTGGCACCATCATTGAGTGTGGACGAGTTAGCCGCCGTGACGGTACCTGAGCCGTCACGAAGGAATGCTGGCTTGAGAGTCGGCACTCGCTCTGGTTTGACGTCCAAATATCCCTCATCGGTATCGATAATTGTGTCCCCCTTCCTGCCTGTGACAGTCACAGGGGCTATCTCGTCCGCAAAGGCCTTTTCCTTCCAGGCAGCTTGCGCACGCTCATATGATTGAATCGCGTATGCGTCTTGCATTTCACGAGTGATTTGGTAGTTCTTAGCAGTTGTCTCAGCGCATATTCCCATGTGAATTTGATCGTAGACGTCGGTTAGGCCATCCTTAATAAGACCATCCTCCACCTTGAAGTGACCCAAGGGGGGTAAACTGCTTGCCCGAGGCAGATAGTACGGCACCTGGGACATGTTCTCCATCCCACCAGCGACTTGTGCTTCGCTCAGCCCAAGTTGGATATTCTGGGCCGCGAAGACCACAGCTTTCAGGCCGGACGCGCAAACCTTATTGATTGTTATAGCCTCGACGCTCTTGGGCAACCCAGCGAATATGGAGGCTTGCCGGGCTGGTGCCTGGCCGACCGACGCTTGTAGGACATTGCCCATGTAAACATCTGTGATCCTATCAACGGGCACCCCGGATTTCTCAACGGCGGATTTTATAGCGACAGCGCCAAGCTTCGGCGCAGACATGGTGAGAAACGAGCCATTGAACTGGGAACGGTGGCATATTAGTCATTAGATCACCGTGGTGACGACAAAAATGGCCGTCTCCAAGGTCTTACCTTAGCCGTTGGCGTCCTAGAAGCACTTAAGATGTACGCATCCCGGATTTCTCGTCGAAGCGTGGTTTGGACTGAGAAGTGGCGAGCCAATGTATGCCGAGGTCTAGCACGTAAAGCGCCACGGGCGAGGGGCCGGGTTACCTGTGACACCATGATGGCTTTGGGCAACGTCTATGATTTAAATTGATAGCTAATGAGGAAGGTGGGCGATTGGATGATTCAAGGACAAGAACAAATGTGTAGTTTCGTAAGTGTTCATGCATATCTCTTAAGTAGTAGGTAGGTAGGTAAGTAGGTATTAGCACGTCCGGATTACGTTCACGTACCTACCTGCTTGTACTGCTACAGCACCAACCCGACGCTATCCTCGCCTATCGGCACGACTCGGTTTCCCATGTTTTGGAAAGACTGGGTACTTACCTACCCATCCAGTAGGAACATACCCGCTTATTAGGTAAATACATACAGAAATACACATGTTTGTATCACGTATAGTACCCAAATAGGTATCACTTGTGCATAGATCGTTTCCATTAGGTCATGGTACCTGCAAATGTGCCTACCGGGATGATAAAGCCCGGCCGTTGTCGCCTCCCGCCCTACATCCCGCTTTCTATCATGAATGGGGCCAGCAATTCAACCACTACTCCTTTATGTACATCCAAAAGCCTATACTATCTTCCTAGCCCGTCGCGCCCTTGACAAGCAACGTTCTAGGAAACTCCCTGACGTGTGCTTCTCCCACTAAAGAGACGGTTTCTGTAATTTAATCCTTCGCAGTGTCGCATTGATACTCTCAACCGAGACTGCTTGGCAATCATGTCTACTGCTGCTCGCCGCCGTCTGATGCGAGACTTCAAGGTATGGCAAGCTGCTTCGACCCATCCCAGGCTATCATCATTACCGCTACGCCTGGCTGACGTGACTCTTTGTATAGCGGATGCAGACGGATCCTCCTGCTGGCGTCTCTGCATCCCCCGTCCCCGACAACGTTATGACGTGGTAAGACCAGCTGGAAGCCTAGATGCTCATGACGGTCACATACTAACCTCCGTTCGTAGGAATGCTGTTATTATTGGGCCCGCCGACACGCCATTTGAAGACGGCACATTCCGCTTAGTTATGCATTTTGAGGAGCAGTATCCCAACAAACCCCCTGCCGTAAAGTTCATCAGCGAGATGTTCCATCCCAACGTATATGCCACCGGAGAGCTCTGTCTGGATATCCTACAGAACCGATGGAGTCCCACGTATGATGTCGCTGCGGTGTTGACAAGTATACAAAGGTACATGAGCTTAGCAACATAGCATGGACGATGCTAACCTAAACGCGTTCCAGTCTACTGAATGACCCCAACACGGGATCCCCAGCGAACGTCGAAGCCTCGAATCTATATAAGGATAATCGAAAGGAATACACCAAGCGGGTGCGTGAAACGGTGGAGAAGAGTTGGCTGGACTAGTTCCGTAGCAGTCGATGCTCGAGCTAGACGGATCACTTGCCTAGGAGCGGGAGCACACTACCAGGAGTTGGCGTTTCGGCTGCTTAGGAAGGGGGGGGGAAGCATACATTATTGGAGCGAAAACGAGCGGCATGGCAGGACAGCATCTATGTGTCACCGCCGCGACCTCTTGTTGGCTGCTTGGTTGGCGTTTGCGCTGCTTATGACTGCTGGGCGGACACCGTCCTGTTATGTACTTGTCTATTTATTGCTTCGTATTGTTTCCTTTGCATAGAGGCGGCGTTTGATCACAAATACTCTTGATTGACTAGTTTGAATATCCTACAGGTCGTCGATGGTATGCGTAATTTGATATTGCCCACAACTCATGCCGTGGGGCTCTCTTGTGGAATGGATTTGCTGGCAACTCATGAAGATGCGAGTTGCATAATTCCGTAATTTAGTGCTCGGTCGACCAACTCCTTGGCCAAATCTGTATGTTCAACTTGTATTTGGGTATGTAAATGTTATAGTGAGTATGCAGTTAGCTGGAGTTAGTTACTTAAGATTAATAATGTATGTGGCTAATAGTAACTGTGGAAGTCACCTACTTAGGCAGTAGGTAAGTACCTACCTACACACCTCTACGCATCGCATAAGTGCGTACCTCTCTAATTAACTAACCATCCAGAGTAAGTTGCTGAAGCTTATCTAACTGAAGCCAGAACTGAAATGGGTACCTCATGTGCTGTTGATTCCTTCCAAGTTTTCTTGGAAGTTATTACCCATCTTACGCGTAAGCTATGTACCGGCACAATTCTATGTTTACGTTTGTATCAAAGCGGAGCATAGGGACTGGTATCTATCTACCTGAGGTATGCTATGTTAATATCAAACAAATATCTTTTCTGGCATGTGGTTTGAGATAGGTTTTTGTTTACGCCTTCTCACCTTACCTCATACCCAGGTGAGTTACCTAGGAACCTAGGTAGGTAAGTACCTACCTAGTAGGTAGAGTAGGAAGTTGGGGGGGGGAGGAGGGGGGTTTTAAAGTAGATAAGTACTTACCTAAGTAGTCTAGTACCTAAAGTGCCTAGACAGGATTACAAGCATACCTGCCATAGATAACCGCTACAAGATCTGGGCACAGGCACTAAAGCTACCTAGGCATGCTAGTCCCCAGGTAGCTTGAGGGAGGGGTCGTTCAGGCACCATCGTCGACACCGGCCAGAAAAAAACCGTGTATCAACCCTGCCTTCCCACCTGGCGCAGCAGCATAACGGCACGGCACCTCTTTCCTCCCAGCCAGTCATCTCGGCCTGTCCATCTCGGCCAGTCAATCTCGGCTGATCACCCAGCTGCACAGCATACACGCCGCCTCCAACTTTAAAACGCGACTCCAGATACTTGGGCTGTCCTCCCCGTGCCTCTCTCGTTCTCGGCAGCAGGCCTGTTTCCTTGCTACTGGCCAACAACGGTGCATCATACGTATATACATACATCATCTTGGCCTGTTCGCCGTCGAGGCGGTTGAGCGGTGTCAGAGCAGGTCGTGCAACATAGCTTCATCGGGCTGTTCGGTACCTCTCTGTCTACTAATATGAGCTAGAGCCAGGCTTGGACTGCTCGTGTTTGTTCTGCTCTATCGGTCCTCTCGCCTCTTGCCTCTGGCGTTGCCGCATCCCGCATCCCGTCTCCCGCAGCCGGCATCCAGCATCCAGCATCCACATCCCACCTCTCATTACTTACTGCTTGTCACACACCTCCCTCCTTCTCCTCCTCCTCCTCCTCCCCTTCCCCCTCCTCCTCCTCCCACTTCCCTCGCCTCCTTGACCCCTCGACCCCCCACAGGCCGCACGCCGTCCGCCACTCGCTGCGCATACCCGCGCCTTCACGTCGTTTGCCCCCCCCACTCCCTCTCCGCCGCCGCCATGTCGAGCGCAAACAGCATCAAGGTTGTGGCCCGCTTCCGCCCGCAGAACAGGATCGAGCTCGAATCAGGCGGTGAGCCTATTGTCAGCTTCGATGGCAACGATACTTGTGCTATCAATGTGCGCTCTCCCCTCCCCCTCCTCCCCTACCCCCTCCCTTTCCCTCTCCTATGGTCCCCTCGAGGTCGTTTTTGTTGGTTATTCAACTGACCCGCTGTAGTCGGCCGAAGCCGCCGGCGCCTTTACCTTCGACCGGGTGTTCGATATGAAGGTGAAGCAGCATCAGATCTTTGACTACTCTATCAAACCAACCGTGGACGATATCCTCAACGGCTACAATGGGACCGTCTTCGCTTACGGCCAGACCGGCGCCGGAAAGTCGTACACCATGATGGGCACCAGCATAGAAGACGAAGATGGCAAGGGAATCACGCCCCGCATCGTCGAGCAAATATTTACCAGCATCCTGTCAAGCCCCCCGACCATCGAATATACCGTCCGGGTTAGCTATATGGAAATCTACATGGAGCGTATCCGCGATCTGCTAGCACCGCAAAATGACAATCTACCAGTCCACGAAGAGAAGAACAGGGGTGTATACGTAAAGGGCCTTCTAGAGATATATGTTTCAAGTGTAGAAGAGGTCTTCGAGGTCATGAAGAGGGGTGGTAACGCTCGAGCCGTCGCTGCGACTAACATGAACCAAGAGTCTTCCCGCTCGCATTCCATCTTTGTCATCACCGTCACACAGAAGAATCTCGAAACCGGTTCGATGAAAAGCGGGCAACTCTTTCTGGTTGATCTTGCCGGTAGCGAAAAGGTTGGCAAGACTGGTGCAAGTGGCCAGACGCTTGAAGAGGCAAAGAAGATTAACAAGAGTTTGAGTGCACTGGGGATGGTCATCAATGCTCTCACAGATGGCAAATCTTCACACGTCCCGTATCGTGACTCCAAACTAACCAGAATCCTGCAAGAATCACTGGGAGGTAACAGCAGAACAACGTTGATCATTAACTGCTCCCCAAGTAGTTACAATGACGCCGAGACGCTGAGTACATTACGGTTTGGTATGAGGGCTAAGTCGATCAAGAACAAAGCGAAGGTCAATGCCGAACTCAGCCCAGCAGAGCTCAAAGCTATGCTGGTCAGGGCCAAGTCGAATATCACAAACTTCGAGAATTATGTCGCATCCCTGGAAGGCGAGGTACAGCTTTGGCGTGCTGGCGAATCGGTCCCAAAGGACCGGTGGGTGCCCCCGTTATCAGACGGCGTTCCGATTGCTAAGCACGACAACACGAAAGGCGTGCGGCCATCCACACCGTCAAGGCTCGTGCCGGAGAGCCGCTCGGGAACGCCTGCGTTGACAGAACGCGCTGGGACCCCTAGTCTTCCTATGGACAAAGACGAAAGAGAGGAGTTTCTACGAAGAGAAAACGAACTTCAAGATCAGCTAGCTGAGAAGGAGTCTGCTGTGGTAGCCGCTGAGAAGTCCATGCAAGAGTCCAAGGATGAATTAACACTCCTCAAAGAGCATGATAGCAGGGTGGGGAAGGAAAACGAGAAGTTGACAACAGAGGTCAATGAGGCTAAGATGCAACTAGAGCGTTTGACATTTGAGAGCAAAGAAGCCCAGATCACTATGGACGCCCTGAAGGAAGCAAACTCTGAGCTTACCTCGGAGCTAGACGAAGTCAAGCAACAACTCCTAGACGTGAAGATGAGTGCAAAGGAGACGAGCGCAGTCCTAGATGAGAAGGAAAGAAAAAAAGCAGAAAAGATGGCTAAGATGATGGCCGGTTTCGACTTGGGCAGTGACATATTCAGTGCAAATGAGCAATCCATTGCCAGCGCTATAGAACAGGTTGAGGCACTATACCAGCAGAGCTATGAGGGCAACCCTATTCCCTCGGAGGATTTGCAGGAGCTCAAAGCAAAGCTTGTAGAGACACAGGGTATCGTCCGGCAAGCAGAGCTTTCGCTGTACAGTGGCGTTTCCGGCGATGCCGAAGCACGCCGGCGAATAGAACTAGAGAACCGCCTAGAGACGTTGCAGCAGGAGTATGAAGACCTACTCACCCGCAACCTTGGAGATGCCGATATTGAAGAGGTCAAAGATCGACTACAGAAAGCATACGCCAACAAGCAGACCACACAGATGGAGCTAGTTGATGAACTCAAGGCAGATATTGCCCAAAAATCTACGGAGAATGCTCGAATGAAGACCCTGATCGACGAGTTACAATCTCGCATCAAGTCAGGGACCGTGGCGGCGCCTGGCCTTGCGAATGGCAAGACTATTCAACAACAGATTGCCGAGTTTGACGTGATGAAGAAGAGTCTGATGCGAGATCTACAAAATCGATGCGAGCGTGTCGTTGAGCTCGAAATCTCGCTTGACGAAACCCGAGAGCAGTACAATAACGTTCTGCGATCCTCGAACAATCGTGCGCAGCAGAAGAAGATGGCGTTCCTGGAGCGTAATCTCGAGCAACTGACCCAAGTTCAACGCCAACTCGTAGAGCAAAACAGTAGTCTCAAGAAAGAAGTGGCCATCGCCGAGAGAAAGCTCATTGCTAGGAATGAACGTATCTCGAGTTTAGAGGGCTTGCTGCAAGATAGCCAAGACAAGCTAACCGCGGCAAACCATCGGTTTGTTCCCCTTACAGCTCCGAAAAGGCGACACGTACTAATAGGTGCCATAGGTTTGAAACTCAGCTCACGGCTGTGAAGGAGCGATTAGAAGCAGCCAAAGCAGGCTCCACTCGTGGCCTCAATGCGGCATCTGGTGCCGGTAGCTTCAGCTTCGCCAATGCAGGCAGCCGTATTGCAAAGCCGCTCCGAGGAGGTGGCGGTGAAGCGCCCGCCCAGGTTCCCACCATCACCAATCTGCAGAACGAAGGCAATGCGGGTAAGAGAAGCAGCTGGTTCTTCCAGAAATGAAGCGATGGGTAATAATTACCCCGGGACCTTAAACGTCCCCAGGAGCAAACCGAGACGCAAACGGCTTGCGGTCACAGAAATACTATACCCCACTACTCGTATTTCTTTTGTTGCCCAATGCTGGCACTGACGACTACAAGCTTTCCCACGCCAGCTATACAGGGGAAGAATCGTCGGGTGTTTTCTCGACTGGTTACAAGATAGATAACTATAAGATCACGACATGTCCCTTAGATTCGTCGAGCGGGTGTAGAGCAGAAGGCGAATCTAAACGGGACCATGAATGGGTAATGCGATACGCTTCACTGTGTTCCCCACACCCCCTAAAAATGTCAACGGAATGGGTGCATACCTACACGCATATATCGGGAACGCTGAGTTTGATTACTAGGCCGCAATGAGGACTACGTTGGCCTTGTCATAATGGATTGTATGGGTAGAAAGAATCATCTAAAGTGAATAGCATGCCGTTAAATAGAAAGGCTCAAACTTCATAGTATACCCAGTTTGTTCCACCACCCGAGCCTTCGATTTCCCGTATCAGTGATGCCCTCGGATTAGTCGTGCCAGCGGGCTCTTCGTTATCGTTACACCAAGTGTCGTTATGCCTATCCACTCACCTGGTCATTGGTTTCGGTATTGATGGGGATGGGGTGGGGGGGTGGATGTCGCGAAGAGTGGTGCAGCGCACTGAAGGCGAATAACAGCTGTAGCCCACGGCGTGATAAGCAATCTTAGAAGAGGGGGGATCTGGACGCTGCATGCCGAGACGTCAACTAATGCCTAAAATCGACATACTTAGCAAGGCTCATCTAGGAGGAAAGAAAAATGCTACGAAGTGCATACACTACAAGCAAGTATTATATCTGCACGTAATGCATATACTTCAATGCAGACCTGGGATGGAGGCAACACACCCATCTTTCGATGTCTTCCATCCCGTTTTGTACAATGCAAGCGGGACCAGGGGAACCCCGACTCGACCCTCCACTCTTACATCAGTCGTTCAAATGAGCCCCTTTCCACCCCTAGCTCTCCCGGTCTATAGCACGTAGCATGGATGAAGTACGGCATCAAGAAGTGAAGAAGAGAGGGGTTTCTCAATTAGGAATTCTCTCCCCTAACTTGCAAATAGATTTAGGGGGAAACGCACGATGAGAGGTATCTAGGGTATATGCACAATGATAATGAGCAGGAACTAAATAGTTCACACGTCGTCTGATGCCCACTCTTACATGTAGATCGCTTGCTTGCTCGCACGCTCGTCTGTTCATCCATCTGCCCAAAACCACTCGTGAAACGTATACAGACATACAGCCTCTCCCCTTCATGACTCCTCTCACTTCGCAACGCTCCGCCTCTTCTCCCCACACAATGACGAAGAAGCGGCCTAGGCGTATGCGTTCATATGAGCATCTTCATCGTGTGATGAGGTATAAATATAATTTAGTCACAAACCGCCATTTCAGTCGCCGCTATCTGAGTCCACTTCCATCTTTTCCGTCTTCCCCCTTGCGTGCTCCGCCGACTCGGCGGCAGAACTTGCTTCGGCGCTTCTCGTATCGCGGCCAGTAAGAAAGTCGCTCTTCTCATCGCCCTCACTCATGTTGGCTACGATATGCTTCTGATCACCCTTTTGGGGCGTGGACGTCTGGTCTCTCAAGGCTTTAGGGGTCGTTGGGACGATAACATTGAGGACGCAGTCATCCAAATGCTCATAGAATTCCTGGGCCGTAGAAAATCGCGTTTGACAGATGGAGCATTTAGCATCACCGCCGTTACGAGAGCTACCCCCGGTGATGATCATTTTCCGGCTATTAGGGGGTGTTTGCTCGACGTTGTGCACGGCGGTTAGGTGCCGCTTGAAGACATCGGCGCGATTAAACGCTTTCTCATATGCCGTTCCCGGGCCCGGACAGAATGGACAGACCATTGTCCCTTTATAATGTGTAAGAGCATGCCGATTCTTATCATACTTACGAGCAAACCCCTTGGTATGGTATTCGCACGTCTCTATCGGACATTTTTCTGGCCGTTCTTCCTGGTGCGTAAGCATGTGTGCCGCTAGGTCCTTGAACACCCGGCCGCAGTCGGGATGTGGGCAGCGGTTTCGGTTATCCTCAGCCTTGGATATGCCGGGACTGCTCTGAACCGTTTCCATTGACGGTGGGACCGATGGCGCCAGTATGGGCCCTTGAGGCGGTGCCGGAGCCAACCTCGGAGCCTCTAGGAACGAGGGCTGTCGAGGCAGCGTATACTCTTCGATCATCCGAACCTCGTTTTCATCCTCCCCGCTTGAGCTCTCATTCTCGTTAATATCAATTGATTGCCTCACCTCCCGCATCCAATCCTTCAAAATTGACATTGGAGGCCAGTCACCACTTGCCTTGCCACTCCGGTGAGGATGAAAGTGCGCACGGCGTAGATGAGCTGCAGCGTTATAGTAGGCGCCGTATTTTTTCTGAGTGACGCACGCTTTACATTTAGACAATGGGATGAGCGGCTGGGGTGCGTTCGGGCTCGGGCTGGGTGGTTCGGTGCAGACCCATCTCTTTACCAGGGCGGCATGCTTAGCATCAGTGTGCCTCCGAAGTTCGTGTTCGCCGCGGAAGCCTTCTGGGTATTCGTTGCATTTGGAGCAATACACCCTCCGGAGAGGTGGGCGTTGATATGATGTTCTTAGCTTCGTAGGGGAACTGAGACCTCGAGAAATGGCGCGGGTGAAGGCGGGGCTTTCCGCCACAGTGTGCCGCCTTTCATGTTGTAGTCCGAAGGCAGATGGTAGCAGATCCTGGTCACTTTTGTTCGCCCAAGGGTCTATCGGTCGCCATTCGGAGATGGATCTACGCGGCTCCCCCGTCTCACCAACGGCTGCTGGTTGAGTATACGAAATATGACGATATATGGGTGTTCGCTGTCGAAAGAAACCGTTGAATCCCACATTGTCGACCAAATATCCGCTTCCAAGTTCTAATAAGAAATCCTTAGTCGAATGGATACCCCATGTTCCCCAATCCTCTTTCCGAATGGCTGATAGTGTTGAGCCAAATAGAGCTCGGTCGTTCACATCCATTTCCAAGACCGGGCTATCAAGAATCATCGGAGTAGACCACGCGAACACGTGGACAAGTGCCTTGTAAACGCTATGCATCGCTAGAGCGCCCCCAGATATGGGCAATCCGTTCTGAGCCTGGGCGGGAATAGTTCGTGATGGGGTCGAAATCAGATCCGCTAGAATCGTCCTCACAACGCTAAATATGCACAGGGAAATAAAAACAGCTAGCCAGCTCTTGGGTTCTGACATGGCTCTTCGCATTGTCACACCCTCGAAGGACTGCAGGAATTGAGACATGCAGTTATAGATCAGTCGCGTACGGCTATCGTAGTCCATATCGTCGGGGAGAAGTTGGGCATTGGAAACATTAACTTCCGTTCGTATTGACGGTTCGGGTTGTTGTAAATCGTAGAAAAGTATCTCTCGGAGTAGTAGTTTAGCGCGGTACAAAACCGGATATTGTACGGCTTCAGACTCCCTGCTCTCGGACATGAAGCCTGTTAGCCTAAATAGTTCCCAAAATTGGAAGGGAACTCCTTCAGTATTCCAGCTGGCAGCGAGCACTTTTAGGACAGGAGGCGGAAAGTCCTTCGGCTCTTTCGAATAGGTTGCCAGCGTAGGGTTTGGCATAGGTAAAGTCGCCAGATCCTCGGTCCACCAGAAGCCGTCATTAAAATCGAGATGAGTTTTCACAAGCTCGACCATACTTTGACCAACAAGGTATGTTCTCTCGAGGTATTCATTCATATTCCGCCGTCTAGCCATTGGCGATGTGACGGGGGTATGCGTTTGTCTCGGGGAAAGAGCTTCTGTTTTCTAGTTAGGGGGTATATCCGTGCCCGTGCCAAACGGAGAGCGTACCTGGCAGCATATAATCGGCTAGGTTGGTCAGGGGGCCACGGTGACACCCGAGTACAGCCCATAACTCCTCGCCACCAGACCTGGACACCTCCGAGCAGAATATACAATCGTCTCGCGAATCGCACTGCAACCTGTCAGCCTGCGCTGGATGTCATCAGTAGGGACAACCGGCTTACTGGTTTGGCCTGGACCTTGCAGCGAAGACAAGGCGCGACGTCTCGAGGGAGTCTTAATTCTCCAATAGACTCTAATCTGGAATGACCGACCCTACTTCGTTTAAGCGGTGGAAGCATCGGGTCAACCTCAGCCTCTATTTGTAATGAGCCTCGGTGTTGAGCGTATTCATTTGTGGATGGATAACCTGGGACAGAGCCTCGACGATCCCTCGGATGGCTCAACGCGCCTAACCCCGGTAACGCCGACGGGACCGACAGATGTGGTAAAGGAGCAGGAGAGCCCTGTTTGAGGTGGTCTGCGCCAAAGACTCTGGGTTGGGATTGATCGGAGAATGTGCGTGGCAACACGTTACTAACTGGTGGCCCCGATTCCAACTTGGGAGGTTTTATATGCCGCTTCATATGCTCATCTCTCTCCTCAGCAGTTGAAAATCCGTAAATCTGGTGTATGCACCGATCGTTCCAACATTTGAAAGAAACCTGACGCCTTGAGATCAGGGGCACAGAACTCCTTGTTCTCCATCCCCGGAAGACGGGATCGTAATATGAAATATTCTGATCCAACCACATACCATAACCCGGAGGGGCGTCGCCGTGAGCAGGAAGCCCCAGGACATCGAGAAATCTTGCGTCATAAAGGTCGAGGCCTATTGATGTGGTATGAGATGTAGTTCAAGCGCCGAACTATGGCAATGCGACCACGTACCTTCGTCAATTAGGTAGCTCTCGATACATTCGCATTGGTACTGAAGTGATCGAGCCTCCTCAACCTCACAAAGAACAGGAACACTGCCCGTTAAGTCTTGGCAGATTTCCCTCGTCAGTGCCACAAAACTAGTGCGTGATACGATGATGCATCCATCTGTGTAACCGGAGAAGAACGAGACAAAGAGAAGAAGAAAATAAGAATGAACTAAAAATAAAACAAGGGCGGGAAGGACATACTTTGACTACGCGCATATGCCTCGAGGGCGCGGAGCTTATATCGAAGCATGTCTAGTTCAAGCCGGCCATTAGGCATATATCTGGTTGGGAGCAGCGCGGCCAGTTTCACCTGGATTTCAGCTTGCTGCTCAAAAAGCCGTCGGATCGTGGGGTCCAAGGACGGGTCGAAGCCGGGCGCCGCCACCGAAGTCTCCCGGGTATCCAAGATGGAGCCGCGACGATCTTGTCGCGGCTCAAAAGGGTCTGCGGCCATCCTACTTCACAGTCTTTTATTTTATGCTTCTCTCCCTCTTTTTCCTTTTTTTTTTTTTTTTATTCCCCTGCGAATTTGCCTTTCTCCTGCCTCTTTCTTTTTCCTTTTCCTGTCTTTCCTTCCCCCGGTCTATTCCGTACTGGCCTTGCCGTCACAAGTGTACCCGGGCCGTTTGGGGCGGTGCCGAAAAGCCTCTCACCAGCCGTCTGCGTGGCGAAAAAAATGCTTAGGCCGCTATTCCGGGCGGTTGCGGCCCGCGGATGGACTCGTTGGTGGCTTCCGGACTCTCCGCCTCGCCGAGCACACTCTCACTCTCGCGTCCCAAATGTACTCTATCTAAAGACATCAAATGCGGCTTACGAGGGTAGGGGCAAGGGGCAAAAAAAAAAAAAAGAAAGAAAAGAAAAAAACTGAAAAAATAACAATAGTAATAATAAATTCCACGGTCTCGGAATTTAGGGCTGGAGTCCAACAACACCAGACGAAGGCAAAAAAGATATCAGATTGCCCTCGGGGTCAAATGCTCCCCATGCCCAACACGGGCCAATGACAGGCTGGGGAACTTCGGCTGGTCAAGGTTTTTGACGTGGACGCGGAGAGAGTGAGCATGAACCTAGACCAGCTGGGCTATCCTGGTCGAGGGACGGCGGGCTGAATGGGATGGGGTAGATAGCCGCGGCCTCGGTGGGAATTAATTAGGGAGGTCGCAGACGGCAGAGGGCAGACTTCAGGTGTCAGGGGAGGGAAAGAAGAGAGATCGAAACGAGGGAAGACGACGGGCGACGGACGACAGACGACAACGGACGAGGGCGAATTGGCTAATAGCTGCTACCACTTCGGCCGTCACGACTGGCGAGGGCAGAGAAGACCTCAGACAGCTAGATGGTGGGTCGTAGCCGGCGGCGGTAGATGGACAAAAAGAGATAGCGTCGGTACTGGAGGTGTCGCTAGGCTAGGTTGTACTAGGTAAGTAGGCGATGGACAAAGTAGACAACACCGCGAAAACACCCAGCTTGCGAGAGGGCGAGCTAAGGGGTACTCCACCGAGCCTGGGGCTCCATTCTGCTGCGACTGCACCTCGCTCTTGGTACCTACCTGTTATCTGGGTACAGCTGCTGGCTGGGTTCGAGTTGCCTGGTACCGCAGGTAGGTACCTAGGCAGGTAGGCTAGCGTGGTGTGCGTACTTGTAGGTGTGTGCTAAAGTACCCTAGGTAGGTACCAAGCAGCACCAAGCAGCACCGGGCAGCTGTGCAGGGCAGGCAGGCGCGCGCACCGGACAGCCCATATAACTACGCTAGGTAAGGTACCTACCTTGGCCAGGACAGGGCAGGGCCCGCTGAGGCAGGGCAGGCTGGCAGGGCAGGGCGGGGGTCGTCGGGCAGGGCTAGAAGCCAGAAGTCTTTGTCCCAGGTAGGTAAGTACGGGTTACCCGGCCCACCGACATGCCTCACAGCGCCAGCCTAGAGTACGTGGACAGAATACAAAGTGGGGATCATCTAGGTAGCCTGGCACATTTGCAGACGACAGCTGTCCTACATAGTGGATGCTCTATGGCCCGCGCACAGAGGAATTGCGCGATAGAGTTGGGGTGAACTAGGTACGCTAGCGACAAATGAGAGAGACTCCCTGGTCTGACACAGCTTTTGTCGCTTGCTGGTGGGACTTGTGCAAAGTGAGAAATATATAAGTACACAAGACAGGGAAGAAGAAAAAAAAATTGATTAAATTTTTTTTTTTTAAAAAAAAAAAAAAGGGAATAATATCAAAAGCAAGCAAGGATCTGCCTAATCACAGGTATGTATCGGCATTACTCCCAAGGCTCCCAACAGCTGCTGTAGACAAAAGCCGGGGAATATAGTGTGCTGCATGACATGTCTATAAGGAGGCAGAGGGGAGAAGAGCTATCAGCGGTTGTTCTATTTGTTATAGTCAGGAGGTCAGCAACGCGGAGTATAGCATGTGTGATGCAAGTACATATGCATGCAGTGCATGCGTGTGTGCATATTACTATGTAGCCGTAGCTGGAGCTGGAGCAGCCGTGCCTTACAAGTAGGTAAAGGTACGAGCTGCCCAGGTGTAGTTACCTATACTTAGTTATCTGTACCTACCTACCTATCACTTGCCTTTTTTTACCCAGGCAGAGCCGGGCAGTTACTTCCAGCCGTGGTAGTTGAACGTTATCAACGTCTGACGATAACCGGCCCTATAAGTAGATACCTGGAAAAGTAGGTAGGTAGGTACTGGGTCACTTGTAACTGATATTACTGATATTACCGGCATTACTGGCATTGCTGGCATCACTAGCATCACTGACATTCCCCACGCGATAACACCTATGCCTTAGAATCTATATTATTATTAATGACGACGTCTGATTGAGTTATTATTATTATTATTGCTATTTATTATCGTCATTACTATTTCATCCCGCCACAAGAGGGGAAGATTGGGGGGCAGGGGGGTAAGAGGCGAGGTCTGTAGAAGAGATCAGATACTCGCCAGCCAACGAGAGGTAGAGTTGAGAGAAGGCTGGGTGATGGTGTGTAACAAACCGGGTAGGGCGCATGGTTCACTCGGCTGATAAGACACATAATGGCCAACACACACTAGTGTAGGTAGGTACGGCCAACTTGGAAGCTGGGGATCACGGAGGGCATGCCCCTCTACCTAACCTACCTAGGTACTTTGACATTGCTACCTTGCTACCTTGCTACCTTGCTACCTTGATAGCTTGATAGCTTGATATCTTGATACCTTTATAGCTTGATATCTTGATACCTTGATACCTTGATACCTTGATACCTTGATACCTTGATACCTTGATACCTCGATACCCTGATCCAAACACATGCATACTCACTCCACTGGCAGCAGCAGCATCGGCATGCTGTCATGTACTACATATGTGGGTGTAGGTATGTATGTAGGTTAGTTAACCTAACTATCTACTACTTACACTATCTTCAAAGCCAAGAACCAATCACCTAGGAGTCTTGCCGAACCTGTGACAATGCCAGTAGTAGGCGACGGAGTAGGTAGTTCAAACAAGTGAGTTAACAACACCCACCTTTGTCTTAGCGCTGAATCGTGCATGTGGGAGGAGTTGTACGGTATATGAGGGAATGAATGTATTGTCAGACCTGAGTACGCTACCTTACTGACTAGTTAAGTAAGTACTTAATTTTAATTAACCTAAGGCCTCGAGCTACCTAGGTAGGCTAGGTAGTTAGATAGGCAACGTCTAATTCAGACAATTTTCCGGTCCCCGAGCTGGGCAAACCTGGGTAAGCTCAAACTTATAGATTCACATATGGCCAAATATGTCGATAGTACCATATAAGATCGGCTTTTACCATCAAAGTAGGATTCGTGTATGTACGTGTCTATGTAATGTGGGCATGTAATGTATGTAATAACGTATGCAAGTATGTGATGTATGTAATTTGATGTAATTTAATGTAATGTAGTCATGTAGTCATGTAGTCCAAGCATGCACTGGTAGTATCCGAGTAGATACATGCTCACGTACACTGCCTACCCTGCGCATCTAAGGTGTCCCTCACACGTGTTATGCCGTTGTTGCAGCGCCATACATGCGAAACACACAATATGAGCACAGACCTATCATACACTGTTTCGTCAAGACTATTATACATACAGTAATATGAGTGTCGACGTTGACGCCCCGGTGGCGATATCACACAATATCAGTGTCAATAAGGTCATACAACTAGCTACCTTACCTACCCAGTACCGCCGGGGAGAGTGTATAACCGATCACCTGTCTGACTGTCAGAATAAATACCCGTTGTGGTGGTGGTGGTTGTTGTTGTTGTTGTTGTCGTTGTCGTCGTTGTTGTCGTTGTTGTCGTTGCTGCTGTTATCGCTGTCGTTGTTGTTGTTATTGTTGTGGTCGTGGTTGTGTTAGTTAAGTAGGGATAACTAAGTACTCAACAGTAAACTCGAGCAAGCATGGGGTCAGATGTCCACCGGTCTCCCTCCCTCTCTCTCTCTCTCTCTCTCTCTCTCTTTTATTTTTTATTTTGTCTTCCTCTCTCGGCATCCTCTCCACGTACGTATCATCAAGTTCGCCTACTCCGTGGAGAAGAGTTTAAGAGTTAGTCAAGGCTGCCGAGCTTAGCTGAAATACTCGAGGCGGGTCGGGGGCCTGGAGATGCGTGGTAGATACAAGCACGCCAGCGAGAGAGATCTGCCAGTAATAACCAGCATCCAACCTAGAGCGTATGGCCGGTGGTGGGCTGAGAAGGCATCTCGGGTGATCACCACCGCCGTGATTGGCGTGCGGCACCTCTCCACAGACCGCACCCACAGACTGCACAGGGTGCGACGGGACGTGATAGCGCGCACAGTCGTCGGCACATTGTGCCCCTTCGATTCTTTGATGGTTCGTAACGGAACCGGACGTCCCCATTGGTGTGATAAGGCTCGATCGAGGGAAACCGGTGGCCCACGTCTAAACACGCGTGCTGTGCCGCCGTCGAGCTAGCATCAGCTCGGCAACCCAGAGCTTTATGGCCGGATGATACCGTGGTAGCATCGGCACGAGCTAAGCTTGGTTACCCATATGGATATATTACCTGACATGCAACGGTAATAAATGTCAGCACTTGGATGGCTTGCATGTGCGAGTCCCGTCCAGCGTCGGCTAGTCCACGAAGCTGAGGGCCGAATGAGACTGGGGAAGTGAGATGATCATCGTGCATAATCCAGAGATGGTATGCTGAGCGTCCCCAAACGGCGAGATGGCGAAATAGCGAAATGGCGTAATAGCCTGGAATGTCATGTCTCCTCGCTCTCCTTACACCAACCCCTCCTTTCACTAACCTACCTGCCTGCCTGCCTACCTACCTACCTACCTACCTACCTACCTACCTACCTTCCGTACATGGCACACTGCGCAATATACACCAACCCAGGTAGGTATACAAGTATATACATGGATGGATGGCTAAGAAACATGCCAGGCCGGGTCGCCGGACGGAATAGCGATGAGTGTAGCCGTATTCGTCACCATCTATCACAGCACGGATAGACGAATACCTACAAGTAATTGCCTCAGGCGCCAGGCTGCTGCTCTATTGTCATGTACTGGTTGGCAGGTATCAGGTATGCATAAACTACCGTGCCAAGCTACCTACTACCTACCCGAGGCTAGGTAGGCTTATGTAGGCTAGGCGAGTTAGGCTAGAGCCTAGAGCTATGATAGATGCCCCTACACTAGATAGATAGATACTTGTAGATGGATGGATGGATGGATGGATAGATGAATAGATAGATAGAAGAGACATGCCCCCGGAAGAATGTGAGAGGCACATCTGACTGGCTCTCACCTGGGTTGGTGAACTACCATAGCATGTCTGGCATGTCTGGTATGTCTGGTATAGTTATCTGTCGTTCGACCGGGACCGGCCTTGCCTTGCCTTGCCTTGCCTTGCTGAGATGGATGTATCCGGCATGTATGTAGACGACAAATAACTACCAGCCCAGCCACCATCGTCGTAGCAATGGTAAGTACTCAGCTCAATGGCAAGTAAGTAGGTAGTGTAGGTAGTGTAGGTAGGTAATTAAACCCAGGACTCCGGCTGTATCAGCGGCCCCTCTACCGCACTGGAGAGTGTGATCATATGTTTTTCTTCACTACACGTACCTGCTCTCAAGCCGTGGTTTCATGGACGGGGAATGAACACGTAGACAAGCAGCTGGAGTGGCTGACCGGACCCTACCGTCCCAGGCAACACAACAGTGCGGCACATATCAGACGGACAGCTCGCACAAAGATACATTCATGTCTCTTCCCTTCCATCCGCTCGCTCGCTCGCTCGTTCAATCCAACTACATACCCCCCTTCCAGCCCCATCTGGTCTAATACTAGGTAAGTGCTAACTCTAGCTGTCTGCCATGTTCTACTATGTCTGTTAGGTCTGCGAGATCTGCTAGGCTTGTTAGATCTGCTAAGCCTACTATGTGCGGAATATACTATAATATAGTCGTACCTAGGTATACATACACTACATATCCTCTCCTCTCCTCTCCTCTCCTCCTTCCCTCCACCCCCCTCTCCTATGGCGCCCCCATCAGCTCAGCTGTACGCGTCGATCGCTTGTCGGATTGGGGAGGGGTGGACGAGGGTGGTGCGTTGCACTGAGCCGGGAGACACGCCGAACTCTCTAGGGCGCTGATCCCTTCCCCCTTCAGGGCCTCGCAGTGTTCGTAACGGCATTGACAAACCTCAAAGTGCCGAGGGAAGCTTACCGGCCCGCCCTGGCGAGATGAGCCCATTCCCTCTTGTGCTGGGGTTGCCGAGAGCGCCTAGACAGGGATTGGCCGTTCTTCTCCTCGTGGGGTCAGGTCAATTGGAGTGTGGTGAAGTTCTATGCAGCGCAAGGCAAAGCGAGGCGAATCTCGTCCCTTCTCCCCTCTCTCTTCCTCTCTCTCTCTCTCTCCCTCTCTCTCGCTCCTCGCTCTCTTTTGCTCTCTCTATCCCCCTTTAGCTATGTGTTCTCCCTCCATCATATTGTCCTTCCCTCTTCCCTTTCCCTTATACATTTGCTCTCGTCCCATTCCCCTCCCATCATCCGGAGAAAAAGCTAAACATGGTTAAATCATGGGTCCCAAAGAGTGAGATCGTACTTGACTGCTCCGTATTATACTACCTAAACCTCCCGGTTTTTTTTCTTCGGTTTTTTTTTTCAGCCGCTTCAGCTCCGCACCTCGATAAGGACTCTACATATGGCAGGTATCTCATTTTCAGCCACGTATTCTCGACTTTCTGGAAAACGACTCCACCGGAACCCGGAAAGCTGAATTCTTCATTCCACGTACATACAAACATACATACACAGATACATGCGCGGATATATACACGGATACATACATACCTACATATATGTATATATATATATATATATATATATGTATGCATACATACATACATACATACATACATACCTACCGAAGAGAGTAAGTAGTACCTCAAAGGTAAATAGTAAAGTAGGCTGTTCGATACGGTAGTGTAGTACATAGTATAGGCTGGAGGTTGTCACGATGGTACACGAGTATATTGCTGTCTTAAAGCGGCAGGCGTGCATGAAGGAATATGCAAAGCATGCCAAAGCGAGGGAGGGGATCAAGATGCTCGAGCATTAATAACGGCGCAACTGGGATACGGGTAGTGTAGTATAGCTAGATGGAGCAGAAAGGGCGAGAGAAACGAACGTGTATGCGTGTGTGCATGTGTGCGTGTGCTGGGGTGCCGGGGTGCTAGAAGCCCCAGTCCCGAGGCCCGTCCCATGTAAAGGCGGTCAAGCGTAAGGATCGCTCCGAGATCGATATGTGCGGTAGATACCTGTAGATGGAGATACATACAAGCATATATTACATACATACATACCATACATACCTACATACATTCGTACCACACACATACATATATACATACATATATACATACATATAGTTATACATACATACATACATACATACATACACACACACATGCATGCATACATGCATACATACGCTGCATACCTTTTCCTGACTTGCCCATGTAGGTAGGTATGCCATCTTGCATCTTGCTCTTCTTCGGCGGCAACGAGTTGACATGCTCTCTTTTCTCGACAAGAAGAAAAATAAATGGTGCTCCTCCCTCCCTCTCCCCCCCGGACGCATACGTCCCATACCTTTCGCTACGACTCTCCTCGAATCAACGTCGGGTAATCAGCTCGTCACGTCTGGGATCGCGCGTCGCCAAGAGGCAGGGGACCTGCCAGAGACGTGCGAACCGATTTACGGAGTTACGCCCTTGGCTTGGCTCTAGGTAAAAGTAGGAATATGTTTCGCCGCCGCCTGTCGCCCAACCAGGCACATGCTATGTAATGTGCTGCACTTACAAACAGCCGGACAGACAGGCGGGTTTGAGCACGTTGGTCGTAGGCTAGGGTCTCGAACCGCTCTCTTCTTCTTCTTCCTCGTCCTCCTCCCCCTCGTCCTCCTCCTCGTCCCCCCCCTCCCCATCCCCATCCCCCAGTCTGCTTTTGGAAATGTGCCTGTCTTGTCACCTGCCGTATTGACTCTGCTCACGGGTCGAGCTGCCGTATCCGCCATTGGATGACGCCCAGAAGTGACCGCTTCTTGAGGGTGAGAAAGTCGGAAGCACCGACTTAGACGAGTCTGAGTCTGCGTGCGACTCTGTCGATCCCGCTCAGCTTTCCCGGCCGTGTAGCCGCCCAGACGCCCTTTCGGCTACACTAGTGAGTCCCGTCCCTTCTTTGCCTTGCCTTCAGCTGGCCCCCAAGGGAGACACCATGGATCGGCAGTCTGGATATTTCACCGTAGGTACGTACATGACACACATACACCACATACACCACATACATATCATATGTATATACATGCAAGGTATCTACAACAACATACACGCTGCATCGGGTACTCCGCCCGCACATCATCTTCCACCGTGCGCCGGGAGGATTTCGGGTGAGCGACGAGCATCTTACATATGT
The DNA here is from genome assembly GCA_021209875.1 of Rosellinia necatrix. NCBI lineage: Eukaryota > Fungi > Ascomycota > Sordariomycetes > Xylariales > Xylariaceae > Rosellinia > Rosellinia necatrix. The sequence goes on along the minus strand of JAGYVD010000001.1, from coordinate 3,674,098 downwards.
ACCGCGGCGACCCGTCGAAGCGGGAGGCAAGAAGAGGCGGGGGGAGGGTGGAAGAACTCCTTGCTGGTGTAGGACTTGCTTGGAGGGAGGGGAGGGGGGACCATACATTACCTCCATGGGGGATGCTGTGCCCACATATGCCCTCGATAGGTTATATGTACCTTGTTCCGACTGACATATGCACCTGGGCCGCTCTCGATAACGCACAGCCTCGTGCGAGTCCGTGCCGATACATGGCCTACCCATAAATGTGGAGGTGTTGCTTGTTTACCGTACGTGAATTCCCCAACCTCGCATTCTACATCCCCCACCCTGGATCTTGGAATGTATCGAATCAGCCGGCCTGTCCGTGGCTACCGCGGGTGAATCGTCCTCGAGTCTTCTCTTCCAGCTCCTGATTTCTTATTCTGCGTCATTTTATTTCAGAAGGGTGCCGTGATCGGCCTGGCAAACCGGAGTATTAGATAATTATGTCCGAGGCGTATAGCAGTGATATGCTAGTCGCGGGCAAAACCGAAGCACTTGAGTCCAGATATGATCTCTAGATCTCACATCCAATAACTATGTCCCGGGGCTCTTATATCGAATTCAACTAGAAGCAACAACCTTGGCCTAGGGTTCCCTATAGCATAAAGCTGAATGTTAGAATCCCATCAACTCGCATGATTATGCTAGTTTGCATTAGAACTTACTTACCAGTTTTAACTCTTCGATAACTATACATACATACATACAAAGGCATAGCTAGGAAATAGAATCATGTTGCGTCCTAGCTTATTCCGCCACCGGAAAGTCCTCGAGTACCTGTGATATCATATCCTCTACGTGCCGTCCAGAATACTAGGATATTTATTCTATGCAAGTAGAAGACCTATCCATTGGGTAAGCCAGAAGCATACCTAAATCCACCCCTAAGTTTGTGGCGGTGTTCGAAGGCCCCAGTAAAGGTGAAGGGACGAGCCAGATGGAGGAGGGACAAGGCGCTATCCGGCACACCACCGTGCCACCCGACGTCCTCACCACCGTACCGCCGGAGCCCCGGTCCCAAAAAACCGGCACTGCCGGCTCGCAAAGGCCCTTATCGGGAACGTAACACATCGCACACGACCACTCGGCTTGATCCCATGGGCGGCATGCAGGGTGGCCAGCCCCTGGAACCCCCGTGAAGCGTCGGCCTTGCGTAACTACGCATCATCAAGGCGCGATACACACTGCCCGAGCAGGTCGGGTCGTTCAGCGCTTCGGCCGAACCCATCCATCTATCTACCTATCTATCCGTCCGTCCGTCCATCCATCCCCGGGGGTGCCGGGCAAGCGGACAGGCAAGCGGGAAATGATAGTAAAGACCGGCCCACCGGCAAGAGCCAAATCTATTTCTACCTATATCGGCCAAGCAACCATGAAGCAGACCCAACCATGGCCTAAGGGCACTGTCACCGATATATCTGATCTAATCGCAAACCCAAGTACATCCTGGGCGATATGACTTCCCTACAAAGGCGAAAAGTTCGTAGTCATGCGAAGAGACGAAATGGATAACTACTGAGGGCCAGCATTGAGAACGAGAGTATCCGTTGATATTCAGCATGAGATAATGGAAGCGTTAGGCACACGAACACCTCGCGCATTCCGACGACGACATAGTTATCATTGCCTCCTTCCGTCCATACCGCAAGAAGCTTCAGGGCCTCGAGAACACGTCGGTTGTTCATCATCATCATCATGAGGGTTTTGGGCAACACAATTGCATTTTTGGATAGAACAGCGTCGGCGGCGGATGAGGTTAATCGGATCGCAGGAATGCCGATCACTAACATCACACAAAACCACATATTCAGCAAGAGCAGCTAAAGGCACAAGGTAACCAACCAGCCCATAGCCAGGACCAAAGGAACACACAACAGTGGCGAGAGAGCAAGCGCCACATAGGATCGTAACCCCCTCCCCCCGGGCTTGAAGAGCGGCTGATCGAACTGCCGATCCAGCCACCATCTATCCCTAGCCAAGTAGGTTCACACCGATATACGGCCCCCCTCCCCATACGCACATACTATCAACTATCAGACAGACCCCCAATTACGATCGGTTCTATACCAGCAGCAATATGGCAAGCCATAACCATCCCTACGCGACCCCCCTCATACGCATCCGAGTCATCACCAATCCCAGCATATCAAATGTCCGATCACGAGTCTCGACTGTATCTATTCCCTTCTCTACACTCTCTATATCCTCTAATTCGCGCCTCCCTATTATATAAGTAAGTGGGAGGAGGTAGCTCCGAACGGAAAACACCTGGATCCCCTCGTTTGTGTGAGAGGATCCTCCCACTCCCTCCTCTGCCATTAAGGATTTGCCCGTGGCGTAGGCTGATCAGTCGCCGTCCGTTCTTCCATTCGTCCGTCCGCTCAGCCCCGGGGCACGCTCTTCTATCGAGAAAGCCTGGTTCTTTTTATGTTAGAGACCCCCCAAAAAACCGCCCATCTTACAAACCCCTCTCCTCGTTCCTTCCCCTCCCTCCCCTTCCCTGCTCTTCACTCTCGCTGTGCCCATCTCTTCTCCCGCGGCGGCGCCTCCTTCCCGGCCGCCTCGCGCGACCCATCCATCTCCTCCCGCCAGGCCCAGTACTCGCCCAGCCGCACCTCCGCGTACTGGGCGTAGTCGAAGTCGATGTGGGAGATGGTGGCCTGGATGAGCGCCCAGATACCCCAGTAGAACCCCGGCACGCCGCGGAATGTGTCTACTTCGGCATGCAGTCTCTGCGCTTCTGCTTCCTCGTCGACCTCCCCCTCGCCCTCGGGCCTCTCCACCAGACTAAAGTAAGTATGTATGTACTCGCGGATGAACTCGAGCCGCTGCGCCCGCGTTGGCAGCACGCTGTAGTCGCAGTCGAAGCCGCCCCACTCGGCGAAGTGGTTCGCGAGGTCGAAAGCCGCGGGCGATGGCGTCGCATACTCGTAGTCGATGAAGCTCACAGTGGGCTGTTGCACCTGGCCCTCGTGTTTACTGCCGACCCCGTTTGTCCCCGGCCCCTTTGGCTCAATGATAACGTTTCCGCTCAGCAAATCGCAGTGTGCGAAAACGAGCTACTCGGCAGTGTCATGGTCAGCCTCCTGGTCTTGATGAATGGGAGGCCCCGGATCCTTCGGTAGGGCTCTCCCGTTATGTAGGGTTAGGGGAGTGATAACTTACGCCGTTCTTCCCCAGCCCGGGCCGTTGACTCAACTCCTCCACGAGCCATGAAAGCTCCTTTTGGAGCTCAGATTGCCTCGCACACTGGGCTTCCGTCTTGGTAGGCAATGCCCTTATCCACTTCTGCATGACGGTCCACGTATTTGGTACTGGCTTCCCCGGTGCAACAGACTCGAGAGAGGAACCGTGTGAACCATGTGATCCGTTCACAACCCCATTGCTCTTGGGTTCGGCTTCGTGTATGCAGGGCACGGTAGCATGCCACTGAGCTATGCGCCGCGCCACAGCCAAGTATATCGATGGTTCGCGCAGGTCGGCGGGCTGACAGGGCTTGCCCTGAATGTAGCGATACATCATGCCGTTGCCAAACCGGGCTAACAGCGTCGGTGCAAGACCATGCTTCATGAGCAGTTCATGGTTCTGTGTCTCCCGAAGCCTGTCTATAATAACGTCGGTGCCGTGGCCATACGCCCGCAGTAAGATAGCCTCACTATCGACCTGCTCTCTGGATAGTTCCGGTTTCCGATTGACCGCCTTGAGTAGGGTGTTTGTAATGCCATCAGTAAAGCGCACGAATTCGACTTGCGAATCCGGGCTGGACCATTCGGGTCTCAGGGCGAGGATGAGCTTTCGAGCGGAGTCGTCGTCGTTCGTAGAGTCGTACATCCAGGGAATGCGGTGGATCTGGTCTGTGGAATCGCCATTGGCAACTCTGTTTGGCGTGTTCGAGGGCATGGCGTTGAGGAGAGGAGTGTCGTCGTCGTCGTAGTGGTCGTCGTCTTCGTCTTCGTCTTCGTCTTTTATTTCGGCCGATCGTTGAAATAATCCCTACCTACTTCCAAGGCAAGTGATTGGTGCCTAAAAGGGAGGCAATATGTGTGAACAGAGTGGTCGTGCAAAGTATATGACCGCCGTCACGATATTTACTAAACCTGGCCCAGAATCGCTCGTGTTGTTCTTTCGATGCCAAGAGTGTGGGTAGCTTAAGATTGCAGATACGCCTCCAGCATCGAATGGCACCGGGAAATGGGCGGTAAGTGCCGAAGTGGGATAATGCTCGGACCAATTCAGGGCCTGTGGTGTAGTGTATGTATATGCTGGCTAAGGTTGGTTGTTGAGCCGGGTATGTACTATGTAGATGTAGATAGTAGATATGTTGAATTAGGTAGGCGGACGAATGCGACTTGGCTAGGATATTTCTGTTTGAAAGATCAAGGTTCTGGGGGTTGTCGCTCAACTCGGCCACAAAGTGTGCCTGTGTAAAGCAACGTCATCAGCTTGTCTACTATAGAGGCGCCTGAGTCTCTCTGGGAACGGAGGGTAAGGTAGGTAGGTACAAGTAATGATCAACAGTAAATCGGTTGGCAACGGCAAATGGCACAATAGAGGTGAAAGGGGCAGTATGTACACTACCTACCTACCCAGAGCAAGGGCAGCCAGTCGGAATGACGGGTTCCAGGCACTGGCAACGGTTTTTGCTTGTGATGGAGGTAGGTAGTTAGTTAGTTACCTGCCCATCGGTAAGTAACCTATCTAGGTACGTTGGCACTAAGTAGGTGGGTGTGCCTAGGTGCCTAGGTGCCTACGTAAGTTACACTAGGCTGCCTAGGCTTTAAATCAGTACCTAGGTAGGTAGCATCATCGGAGGGGCACAAGACCCCTGGTTCGTTGGTGTCCTGTTTCACTGGTAACCCCTCCACCTTCAGTGAAGTAAATTGCCACAATTTATTGAGCCGCGAAAATGGCTCGGCTCGTCGTGTAATATTCAAACCACTAAGTATCTATAATGAACAAAAAGGAGAAATTACCTTAGTACTTATTCGGGCTAGTTATTTAATATCGGATACTTAAGTGAGAAATACACTACGTAGTGTATGCAGGGACCGACTCCTCGTTGCTGCATCCAGTTATTCATTATATCGATTGAATTGAGGGAAGTTGTTATCATCAGAAGCTCCCTCGTGTGTCTTGTGATTTCTTTCCAAAACGGGCTTTTAAGCTCTGTGCTAACACAGCCCTAGACCTAGACCCGGACAGACGGACGCTGGGGGTTGCTGATGATGTCGCGCGACCACTTGCCTCATCCAGACCGGAAATGGTGACAAGTCGACGTACCTACCTAGCTGATTATCTCCCTCTCAACAGATAGTGAACGCATGTAACAGCATACCTTGCGACAATCCTTCCTAACCGCACCCGCTGCATTTTTAAATACGACCAAAGGGGATAAACATTCGCAGGCGCATACAACTAACATGAAGTCACTTTTCGGGTGCGAGACAGCACGGGATGGCACGAGCACGGAATACAATCCGATATCCATCGATATGAAATGTCTTCCAGTTTTCAAATTGGCCCGCTCATCGTCGCTATCTGTTTCTCCTCATTACAATATGGACGGATGCCCCGTATATCGTACATGCTCATTATCCAAAGATCGTGCCATGCTTTCGTCGTTGTGACTAGCGGCTGGTACCCCGCCAGCATGGGTAATATACCTAGTATATAGTGTACAATCCAAGGGGGGGGAAGGGGAAGGGGAAGGGGGAAGGCATGATTAATCGTCGTCGTCTGGTATGTTGAGACCCACGGACCGGCAAAGCTTACGGAACGACATCATAATATGGGATGCCCACAAATCCAACGTGTCGCTGAAGAACATGAGCAGCCTGCTGAAAAAGAACAGCGAGAGAAACGACACGCTCGCAATCACGGCGAAGGCATACCAGTAGTCGGTGCCGTGCCAGTAGATATACAGGTCCTCGATCTGGACCGAAAAGTAGCTCGTGAGAAAGCTGATGGGCAAGAAGAAGACGGATAGCTTGGCCAGGAGTGTGGCGCTTCTCGTGAGCCTGGCCGTCGCCTCCGAGTCTTTTTGCTGCGTCAAGTTGAAGTACTACATGCACGCATCGGCGTCAGCCCCGGGGATAACTCTGGAGGGTAGGCGTCGGGTAACGTCATCAGAGGGAGGAGAGTCTTACCGTGCTCGAGACAGCGCTGATCTCCCCGAGGTATCCCTCGATCGAGTTCAGCATTAGATACTGCAGCCGATCGCCCAACCTGTCGAACCGGCTCAGCGCGGTATCCGTCAGTTTGACTCGGCGTGCGTTCTCGACGTGGCCGTTGGGCGCCTGGGCATCGGGTTTGCCGAGCGCCGTGATTTTACCGATGAGATTCTTGTAGTTCTCGAACAGGTGCTTCAGTTCCCGGAGATCCTTGCTCAGATAGTGCAGCGTGGGGATGATATCTATGCTCTTCTTTCGGATATGTGGGCGCTACAGGGGTCAGCATTCCTCGCATCAAAACCAGTGTAAGAGTGAGGAAGAAGATGAAGGACTTACAGCGCTCTCGAGTACTTTGGTGGTCTTGCTCGTTGTTAGTTGCTGGTTACCTAGTATACCGCCGATCGCGCGACTTACCATCTGTTCTAGTTTTTTCTCGGCCGTCTTTAGAGGCCCGGCCGCCACATAATCCTCAAATAGATAATAGAAGAGATTGCTAGTGCCCTCGTCTGCCAGGCTGATCGGCTCATCGCCGGTAACAAAGGCCGTCCCCGTATCACGCCGATCGATGTTCGGCCTCTCACGATCGTCCCATTTACTCAGCGGCCGCCGAACCGAGTTGAGTGAAAGAGGTTTTCTCTTGTACAAGTCGAACCCGCATTTTGAGAGCTGCAGGAGGACATCTAGGGTGTTGCCTCTTATATTTCTTAGCTCCTCCGCATCGTTCTCGTCAAGTGTTCCCTTATCCGGCGAGATGTCGAACGGTGGTTTCTCATGTATAGACAATACGGTATCTGGCGGGGGAGGGTTAGTATCGACATGGACAACGCGGCATCGATAGCTTCGACGTACGGTCGTTGCAGAGAGTCAGCCACTGCCAGTGTTTAGGTGGCATCATGCTCCTAGGGTGGGACTCCTGGTTCGTTTCTGGCCGTTTATGAAGCCAGTGTGCTCCGATGCACAAGGCTTTCAGCTGTGTCAACATTTGCCCTCGCGAGTTCTGGATATGGCATTCACCTTTTTGCGTATGATCCGTCGAGAAATAATTCACAGTATTCTTGACCTGCAGGTATAATTCCATACTATCGTCGTCTATCGGCTCCATATCATCCTTCTGGCTGTTCTCATCCTGGGTGTTGCTGACTTCTCCAAGTTCAACATCCGCATGACGTCGAAGGTGTAACTTGGGAATGCCGAGCCTGTCTCGTCGGCGTGGGGTATCTGCGGGTTGTGATGATGTGGGCAGACACATCAGGCGTATCAATCTCTCGGAGAACTCATAATGGTTTCCGACGGCTTGCACGGCAGGCTCCTGAGTGCTCGGGTCCCATATATTACTTGGGGGATAGTCAGCGCACCTACGCAACATAACGAGTAGGGGCCTGGGGCGATGGCGTACATCCATCGGATGGGATAATTCTTTTCGTCTCTTTCGCTCTCAAGCAGCGTCTTGATCTCTTTAGGGTGGAGGTTGAAGCCGATGCGCGCCTTCTTCGGACCGAATTCCACCACGAAGTTCTTGCTATCAATGCTCCCTGCATGCTCTGTGGCGTCGTCGAAGACTTCCTTGTCGTCGAAGTCTCTGAATATGGTGGTTGGGCTATCTAGCACTTTTTTCGGGTGGACCCGGAGAAGCCATTTCGAAGGCACGAAATCACCACAACAGCAATGCTAGATGCTAGCTACAGGGTTTTAAATGATAGATGACGAGAGATCAAGGCCACGTTCGGATGGAAGTGTGTATATGTGTATATGTGTGTGTGTATGTGTATATATATATATATATAAATATACATATATATGTACAATATATGTAGTTACATATATATATATATATACATACATACACACATATATCTGAACGTGTATGGAAAGAAGGACGGGACGAAGTAGAGTAAGGCTGTTATGTGGACTCAAGGTATAGATCTGCGGCCCTCGGGTGATGTGACACCTCAGCTGCCAACCCCCCGACCAACGACGATGAAGGTTGGTGCAAGGGTGTCAACTTGTCTACTTTCGGCCGGGGGGGTCACAAGCGGCTACGCTGGGTACTTGTCATGCAGATAGACGCTGTCCAATGTTCCAGTGGCTGCTGCTCCGTAATGTAATGCCACGACCATGTGATCCCGCGTCTGGCGTCTGTTTGGTGTATTGCAACAGTATGCTCGATCTCTAGTGAGGTTGGGAGTCGCGTACCCATTCCCTCGTGGATTGGCGAGCTAGCATCACAACTACCGGGCGCTGCCGAGCGCAAGTAGTTGTACAAGTATTATGTAGAGAGTGCTAACGACGACCCCATCACCTACCTACCCACTTAAGCGCTTCCCCAATGCGCCACTTCACTCGGCATGGAGTGCGGTGTGGCTTGAAGGAGTTCTAATAGATAGGCGGTTGCCTAAAGTCTGATTCCTATCTAACCTACCTACCTACCTAGGTACCTAGTCAGACACCTAGATTAGACGTTAATACTACTACTACTACCTACCTAGGTAGGTACCTACTTAGGTACCCATCTACTTAGGTGGGATAGGCTTCTGACTCACTAGGTAGAGACGCCGATGAAAGCTGCCACAAGTGAGTAAAGGCGCAATTATAAAAGCGTAGTGAGTTTTACGAGCATATAACAGGTTAGGTACTAAGTAGGTAGTGAACAGAACACCACATGTCACACCACATGTCACTTATAGTGCTAGGTAATAAGCTAACCTATCCCATGAGCTTCTTCACTCGCCTACCTGCCTGCTTGCCCATAGCACTTTGATTATAGTGCCCTGATTGTTATCAAATTGTTAGCACCAAAAGGCCAAGATGACCACGATCACGGGCCCATCTAAGTTTAGGATCTTCACCGTCCCCGCCGACAAGCATGGCTGTCGCTTCTACCTCGAGCAGTATAAACCATTCAGGCTCGCGTCGCTGCAGCAAGACGCCCAAGGTATGTTTTATGTCGTGGCTCCCTCGAAAGAAAAAAAAAAGAAAAAGAAAAAAAAACACGACGACGACAAGCAAATGGTGACGTAACATGCATTATAAACAAGAAGAAGATAAAAATGTCGCAACGCTAACGGCTGGCCCGCGCTCTGTGTTGTATACTATGTAGCGTTTGGGTCCACATACAAGCGGGAGGTCGGGTTCGACGACGAGGCATGGCTCGGCCGTGTCAAGAACCCTCTAGCAACGACCTTCGTCGCCGTGCATTCAGACGACAACCACATCCTAGCCTCGACCGCCCTCATCGGGCCATTACCAGATGCCAAGCCGGTGAGCAATCCCTACCAGGTTGTCTCCAAGGCGACAGGCGACAACGATAATAATGATGATGATGATGCTGTTGCTGCTGCTGCTGCTGCTGCTGCTGCTGCTACTGCTGCTGCCGACGATGATAACGATGATGATATCGCGAGCCGCGAACCGTTGTGCTTTCAGATGTCCGCCGTCTACACCATCCCCGAGGCCCGGGGGCAGGGTCTCGCCAAGGCGCTGATCAGAGCGGCCACGGAAGAGGCTCACGGCCGGGCAAGGGAACGGGGAGGGAGGCCTCTGGCCCTCAGCGTTGTCGTCTACGCAACCAACGCCGCCGCGATATCCGTCTATGAACGCTGTGGGTTCGTGAAGAGCGCAGAGGGGGCCAAACCCGTATTTAATGCTCTCAAGAACAGGACGGAAAAGGAGTTGGAGATGTGTTTTCGAGGAGAAGGAGAGTTGTGATGCACACATATTATTATTATTAAGGTATCTAACTAACGTATATTAAACTTATTCTTACTACAAGTATGTATGTATGTATGTATGTATGTATGTAGTAGTTACCTCGGGTTACGTTCCCGACTGAACTGATCGACCAACATTCATATCAACAAGAACACACACTTCCATAGTTACATCATCCCCTTCCACCAGGACGGTCGGATTCCGAGCGCCGGCCATCTCGTTGAAATGAGCAGGGACCACAGTAGCAAGTGCTAGCAGACCTTAGCACTGCTAGCAAACCTCCTCCTGGATCGCGGTTTGCCCGAGATGGTGCCCGCCAAGGCTCACGGCCACCGCAATCAAAATCTTGCAGGGTTCCCCCTTTTCGCTGGGTTATACCGCAATTGGCAGCTTGTGACGTCGTTCCCGCCCCCCCATCGTCCAACGAAGATCGCCGGCGCGCTCCTCCTCGACGGGCGCCCATCCCTATTGAGCCATTCCTGCTCAGGACCGCTTCCCATCCCAAAGCTTTCCCCCCATTTCGCCATGTTTCAGACCCGCGCCAATCCTCCGGGGTTCGACTGATGATCCTGGCAAAATCCCTCCACTCGTGCCTTACTAGCCGTCAGTTCGGCTGGTTCCTGAATGCCCAATTACAGATTGATGGGCACTCTACACTACCATACTAATCTAAGCGGGCTCGAGAGAGATATGGGAGAATGAGTAGGGGAGAGGGAGTGGAGGGAGAGGGAAGGGGGGGAAGAGTGGTGTACATAACTTTGAAGAAATCCTTCTTCTCTCAAGCTGTGCCCATCGTTACACTCTCTTGTTATTCGGGACTCGCCTCCATCCTTTCTTTTACCGTGAAAAAAAACAAACAGTCGACTGACTATCTAGACCATAGTCTAAAAGCGACAGAGTTGGCAAGCCGGCCTTCATTCCATTCTTTACAACACAAGATATATATATATATATATATATACACAAGTTATAATTTATATATCGAATTTCATCATCATCATCATCATCATCATCACCACGCTCCTTAAACCCGAGATTCACAGGGAAGATCCCCGTTCGTAATACGCCTCCGAGAAAAAAAAAATAGAAAGGACAACGAGAAACAAGGAACAAGAAAACAGAGACAAGATGCCTTCCCTGCAATCCACCGTCATCCTGGCCACGGCGCTCCTGGGATCGCTGTTCCAGCCCGCCGCCGCGTCGCCCCCCTCTTCCCCGGCCCGCGGCGTCAAGCGCGCGGGCGCCGAGTTCCCGGCGTGCATCGCGACGTGCATGCGCAACTCGGGGTGCTTCGACGCCGAGTGCGTGTGCAGGAAGGCCGGGGACGGGATCCTCTCGGACATCGTCATCTGCATGAACCAGTGGTGTCCGGCCGACGTGACCGCCGACGACCTGATCGGCCCTCTGGAGGGCCAGTGCGACCTGCCCAAGGCCGCGGTCCAGGACGCCGAGAAGAAGGGTGGCGTCGCCGACGATGAGCCCACCTCCACCTCCACCGGCAAGGGCGGCAGCGGCGGCGGCGATGCCGTCACCATGACCTTCGACTTGGGCAAGCCCGTCACCAACCCGGCGGGCCCGGCTACTGCCGTCACCCCCGCCGCGTCCGGCACCCTGACCGTCACCAACGCCGCCGCCGCCGCCGCCGCCACCACGGGCTTGTTGACCGACGAGGGCGCCTCGGCGTCCAGCGGAGGGTCGCTGGGTGCCGCTACTAGCCTGCCGGCGTCGCCCTCTTCGACCGCCGCCGCCGGCGACTCCAGCGACGACAAGGACAATGCCGCCGGCCTTGCTGGCCGGGCCTCCATCTTTGGCATTGTCGCTGCCATGGGTTTCGCACTGGCCCTCGGCCTCTAGGCGGCTCAGCTGGTCTCTATCCGCATTACCGTTCTCGTTAGATGGGAGGTGGAGCTACATAATGCTGAAGAGGAGAATGGATCGCCTGACTTCGCAGTTGCTGTGGCATATCTGTAATCTAATTTCTCGCTGTATATAACCGCCGCTTGAACTTGCCAGGAGCAGAAGTATTAGCCATTGAAATAGCGTTTATGATACCAGATCATTTTTAAACCGATCCAACCTTGAGGGCAAAACTTAGACATTACTTTTCAGAAGCCCATTGTGAGCTGATGAGGCATATGCATAAGTTAGACCTCTAACATATTCACTATATATCTCTCTCCTTGCATAGTGACGTTTTCATCGGTATTATGATCACATAAAACTGAGTACTAAACGTGAGTGTAATAATCCCCATACTATCTGTACTTAAATAAGCATTAGTATGGACACCACCATTTACCGTTTATGAAATATTGTATCTATCTAGCGCAAGGGACATGAAGATGAATTCCCAATCACCAACCCGGCGGCCAGACACCCGTATTATTTAGACTTATCTGGTGATATGATCTTTTCGAGCTTGTCCCGGTACCAAGCTTTAACCGCAGCTTTATGGCCCGCTACCGATAGCTGCGTAAAGTCTGCATCTAGAAATTTCCGGGCAACCATCTCAGCCTGGGCCAGTTGTTGGGCCTCGTCCTCCGATAATTTCAAGCACATGGCTTCTATGTCTTCATGGCGGGACATTTGAAGTATAATCCACTCAGCCCTTTCCACGATTGCTCGATCAATTCCGTTCAATGCAGCACAACGGCTACCAAAGCTAGATATGCTTCTGCCTAGCGCGAACTGGTATAGATAAGTCACTTGATCATCTACTGTTAGTGCTTCGAGATTCACGTGGATTTCCATATGGCCAAAGGCTAGCCCTGAACTACTCGCAATATAATCGCCCTCGAGGATCTCATGAAAATGCGTCGCAACGAGGAGTTTCGGTCGTTCAAGATCAAGACCAGTGAAATGATTGATGGTCGCTGCTAGTAAACCTGCGCCGTCTTGGCAATTAGTCCCCTTGCCAAATTCGTCAATGATAATCAAACTTAATCGAGTTGCAAAATTCATGGTAAAAGCAACCTGACGAAGGTCAATGGCAAACGCGCTCTCGGAGCGAGCCACGCTTTCGCGTGTTGCAATCCGTGTCAATATACGATCTGTTAAACCGATCTCAGCACGCTCTGCTGGCACGAAGCACCCGATATGCGCTAGGTAGACAATGATCGCAACTTGTTTGAGGTAAACACTTTTCCCGGAATGATTAGGACCTGTAACGACGATGGTACTTGGAGATCCCAATGGCTTATTCGAGGACCCAGGACGAGTTGCGTTCTCATGTTCTCGTATCTGCTCCCCCGTTCCGCCTGCCATGGAGCAATCATTGGGGACAAACGACGTAACTAGCTCCTGTAACGGGTGACGACCACCTTCTATATGCAGGACGTTTGTATCAGTCATCGTAGGCGCCGTCCACTTACTCTGGCCGCAAAGAGTAGTCAGAGCTATTAGGCTATCGAGTTCGCCAAGTACTTCTGAAGCGGCTATTATTGCCTCTTCTCGATCAAGGACCGTAACCGCAAGCCGATGGACGATTTCGATCTCACGATCTACATAACGTAAGCATATAACCATGGCCCCTTTCATATAGCAAGTACCTATAATCATGCAATATGCGTCACCGAATTCTTCGTCCATCTCTTTCATCTGTCCGTTCTTGTAGTAGGCGCTACCATCCGCAACAAACATGCATTCCCATGTATCAGGTAACCCTTCGCCATCATAATCAACTTTGCCAGTCTGTATATTGATTGATACTACAGTCAAAAAGCCAAGTTGGGGAAAGAAGATGCAGTTTTGTACATACTTCCTCGCCCATTCAGGGATATTAGTCCGTAACTTCGTAATTACGCTGGAAAGGAAGTGTTCCATGCCATCGTAACTTCTTTTGCGCTCATCTAAATCATCGTCAACACCTTGTTTTATCGCTGTTCGTCCTCGTTCCACGGATTGCTCGAAGTCAATTGTTTCGGTGATTAGTTCTCCAACTTGACGAATTTGACATTCATCGACTACTTGAATAACCTATAAAGTTTTGTATTAGAGATATACCTTAAAACCCCATTGCACAACAGTTACCTTTTTAATTATGCCGACCATTTCCGCGTCCGGCAGTGCTTGGAGTGATTCTCTCAGCTGCAAACTATAGGCAGCAAATCTTTGGAGTACAGCCCAAACGCTGTTTGCCACAGATATCTTCCGACCAACAACGTCAATGCCTTTTCGAAGCAGCAGTACAAAATATTTCATGTCTTTTATTTTCCTAAGCCCTTTCCTAATACTAGACAGCGCGTCGGCGTTACTGGGGCGAAGGAAGAATGAGATTGTCCACTGCCTCTCGCGAATAATATTGATATCAGTGCTTGGCTGTAAAAATATCCGACGTAGCTTCGCTTTGCCCTGTGGTGTAGCGGCTAGGTGATAGAAGAGACCGTAGACGGAGAGGCCCTCCTTAGCCCCTGAGTTGGAACCGGTTGGGCCTCGTTGGAGACGGTTGGGATGGTACTCCGGCTGCATGATTTGAAGTGAAACAAGTGTGTCAGCGTTAACAAACATCGAGTTGAATAGCGAAAACATTTCTACGGATCGAATCCTAAATGCGATTAAAGAATCTGGGTCGTTGGGCAGATATTGTGCCGTTTTCCTACGCTGAATATCGCTCAATACTGCGCCGGCACAGCCAATCTAGATGACGTCAGTTACAAGAACCGACATGCGGCAATCGAAGGGATCCTAACAGTAACTCGGCTATCAAGATTAACGGATGTCGCCAAACGCATCAATTGGCCCTGCTTGGACTCTTGGCGATGGTGATCATCAACCTCAAGGATGGCATCGTCTACAATAGTTGTGTATTGCATGCTTGGGGTGTCACCCATTCCTAGATCAAGATCTAGCAACTTGTCCCGGCCTCTATCATAACAGAAATCGGCTGAGTTCAGATTTCTGAGGATATATGCTCCCGGAAAATTGCCTAAGGAAGGTTCAGTACCTGGACACAAGAGAAGTCTGGGATAAGCCTCACCTCGATTACCATTGATATCCTGCGAGCCGCTCTGGAGGGTTCGGTCTAGAGACTCGGGGGCTCTCGCCGAGATCAGCACAGTAGTAGGCCGCGCATGGAGAAGCAGAGTCTCGATAAGGTCGACACCAGCCATTGCCACATCTTCAAGTAGGTATAGAGCTCCCTCTAAGACGACGTAGTAGGCACATCCAATTGTAGAGCCATGAGGTCCATTGTCCCTCATATCTATTGCCATGATAATTTCGTTTATTGCATCGGCATTTTCGTCCGAGAGGCCGTCACTATTCGGTACAAGTCCGTCGTCATCTACGGTAGATAGGCGTACGGAAGGTGACCGTAATGAGAGCGCCGGCCTGCGGATACGGGCTAGTAATGGAGGTGAAGACTTATATATCGGCGTGACGGCACGACTATTGATGGTGCTTGTAGCCCTCGGCCGACCTGTGGAAGATTGCGCTTCGTACGGGGCTGGGTTGTTTCGGGGAGTGGGCAAGGAGCCAGGACGCTTGATGGGATGCGGTGTTTGTAGGCGTAACAATGTTGGTTGCTCAACCCTGCCGTGGGAAGCGGGCGTAGCAGAGAACGGTCTAAAGGGGGTCTGCAAATCTCGTGTGTAGGATGTCATCGTGTTGGTCACATAGGTTTGGAACTTTCCAGATAAATCCCGACTCTAGTCTAGGCCTGTCGTGGCCTGAGTCGGCAGATATCGAAGGAGACGGGGCAATTCCACACGATTGATGAGACCCTAGGGTGACTGAACACTGGATTGGAATATATTCAGACCTGAGGTGACTTTGTGGGTATTCGAGAAAGCGAGTAGCGAGAGGCTGCAAGGTTCACAGACCTGGCGTGGTAAGTACCTACTTAGGGCACGCGGACAGATGACATGCAGATAAAAGCTGTCGAGGAGTGAAGAGGTAGGAGCCCAAGTGTCTTTATAGGGAAGGAGATACCTAGCCGGGCTCGTCATTATCTAGGCACCCTAGGTTCCTTCCTGCCTGGTACTTGCAAAGGTAAGTTAGTCGTGTCGTACCAACCCACTGCCAGCCATTGTTGTTTACCAACAGCGCGCCTGCCTAAATAATCAACAAGGGACCTACATCCGAAAAACAATGTCGAGATGGTGGCAGGATCGTTTAATAATAAGTTGAAAACGGTCCAGAAATATAGAGCATTGAAACTTGGATATATCTGGTGTATTTGTTGCAGCAATCACTAGAAATTATCGGTACAATGAATTGCGTCCTCAGCAAAGAGGTGAGCATCATGTTGCGGCCGATTTCTCTTTCTTCCACGTATCGAATTCTCTCCTCTGCTTCCGGATATCAACAAACCCCGGGCGACTTTCCAAAAGCCGAAAGGGATTTCCCACATAATCTTTCTCGACCTCTCCACTACTGTTTTTAAATCCCGCCTCTCCCTCACGCTCGATCTTCCCGGCCCAAACTCGCCATTGTATAGGTCGTAGTTGCGATGTCCCCGATACAAGTCCCAAACAAATTATGAAAGTCGCGACGATGGTCTCAATCGTAATGTCGATGGGCAGCGAAGGCGTACCGCCCGATTGGGTTGATGTCAGGGAAGAAAGAGAAGCGGCCCTGTGAGATTGGAGAACGGAGTGTTCGTGTGCCGAATAGCAACTAGAAATGAGGCTGGTTAGCACTGGGAGTCCTGTTATGTGTGCTGATGGAGCGTGAGAAAGGATGTGGCATACGCATGAGTTAATAGGACTAGCCCAAAAGCTGTGGCACTCTTTGAGGCCCACGCCATTTTTTCCGGCCTGATAATCGTCTGGTGAAGAGATACCGGCAACGGAGTTGGGTGGCAGGTATGGTGGTGGTGGCTTTCCACTTTGATGTCATTGACCGCAAATGCGCGTATGCAGATTATCTGTGCACTTACCCGACCTGGCCACTGGATGATTTACAGAAAGCTCGATTTATCGCATATACCGTGGTTACACAGAGTCCCCGATAGAGAATTATAGAGTCTACGCGTATGCATGTACCACATGAG
Source organism: Rosellinia necatrix (assembly GCA_021209875.1). Taxonomy (NCBI): domain Eukaryota; kingdom Fungi; phylum Ascomycota; class Sordariomycetes; order Xylariales; family Xylariaceae; genus Rosellinia; species Rosellinia necatrix. The sequence continues at coordinate 3,657,202 of JAGYVD010000001.1, read as the reverse complement.
TATGCCCATGGCGACCCTTGTGGGCGAGGCCTGCATTCCGATTGGCCGCTGGTATGCTAGAGCATCCGTCATGAGGCCCACCCCCGAGCACATCGGTCCAATCCAATCAAGTTTGCCCATAAAACATCCCACCACAATTAACCCCTCGTCATGTCATCCCAAAATCCCCGCAACAGTATTTAGCTCTTTAAAACGGCGAGGGGCACTTTCTGGGCACTCCACCATTCCACATTCTCAACACCAACACAGCTAGTTTACACTAGTCGTCATCGATCCACTTGAACTATTCAGGTCGTAGACTATTGTCTCTCGCTTAACCGTCGTCATCGTGAGCGAACGCGCACCCGTACGCTTCATCAACCAGTCATTTCCGCCTTCGGAACCCCTCCACCGTCAACATGCCTCGTGTAAGTTGGTACAATCGCGAGTTCATCCTGAGTGAATTATACGCCGTGCAGAGTCCATATACTTACAATTAACAATGTGCAGGTCAAATACATCCTGCTCGACTGCGACAACACCCTCTGCTTGTCGGAGCGTTTGGCTTTCGAGGCCTGCACCGACTTGACCAACGAGGTTCTCGAGAAATGGGGCAAGTCTGATCGCTATACCGTTGAGCAACTTCTTGAGGATTTTGTCGGCCACAACTTCCGTGGCATGCTGGTTGGCCTCCAGAAGAAGCATGGCTTCACCATGACCCCCCAGGAGGTTGATACCTACGTCAACCGCGAGCTTGGTGCGGTCACCGCCAAGCTGAGCGAGAAGTGCACCCCGTGCCCAGGTGTTCCTGAGCAACTCGAGGCCCTCAAGCAGCAAGGCTACCCCATGTCTGTTGTCAGTACCTCTGCCAAGCCCCGTGTCGTTGCCTCTCTGAAGAAGACTGGCATCGATAAATACTTCCCCGACGAGCATGTCTACAGCGCTGCTACCAGCCTGAACCCTCCCTCGAGCAAGCCTGATCCCGCCATCTACAACTATGCTTGCCAGCAGCTGGGAGTCAAGAATTCCGAATGTGTCACCGTCGAGGACAGCAAGAGTGGCGCCACCGCTGCCATGCGTGCTGGCATCCCTCTCATTGGTTACGTCGGTGTCTACGGCATCGAAGAAGGCCAGGAGAAGATGGAGCAAATGGCCAAGCTCCTCAAGGAGCAGTGCAACGCCAATGTTATCATGTACGACTGGAAGGAATTCCCTGAGTGCCTGAAGAAGATCGAAGAGGGCTTGTAAGTGGCCCATAAATACTGGTACCTAGACAGGGCCTTGACCCTATTGAGTACTGTGAGTAGGGCTGAAATCATGTATAACGACAACCAGGGTTGATAAATCCTCTCCGTCGTTTAGGCTCTAGCTTGTATCGTCCGCAAAACCTGGGGGGGACTGGGAGGTGAGGCCAAATTATTCATAAACTCTAAATGAGATTGGGCCGTAGAAATAGCTAGACCGAAAAAAACACGATGATTTCCCGCATATGCCCCGGCCGGTATATGCATTGCACTGCAAGAGGGCTGAAGTCGAAAGTATGTAAGCGTGGCGTAGAGTGCATGTGTTGTTCCCATGGCTGCCACACATGCGGCCCTGATAATATAGCGCATTACAATCTGCGGCATTAACAAGTAGGATAGCGATGTATGGAGCCTGGCGAGAAGTAGTGTATGTCGACTTGTTATATAATCCATTGAGAAGGAGCTCTGATATATACGTGATGGAATCTGACGCCTGAGCGCTTTATGAGAAGTACTACCTCTATACTTGTAGTCAAATCTAGGCGGGCCAAAATTGTGTTCCCAGCTGAGGGGTCTAGAGCGATCTCAACACTAAGTTGCCCAGGTAAGCAACGCTTCGAATTTTGATATGGCATTCCGAAAACATTGGATATTGGACCGGCTAAACCCGCGGCTTCGCCTAGTCCCGTAGTGCGGCGCCAAAGAGACCCGACCCGCCGATGTAGATATGTATGCATGTAGTTATGGATGTAGAAATGTATGCACGTACGTAGGGTCTACCACATGCCTGACTTACGGATACAGAGTTTTGTCAACAAGGGTAAGCTAGGTGTAAATTGTGCGAAAATCCTGCTCAGCTAATTATTGGAAGACTGGTCAGAAGAGCTCGATTAGTTAGCGTAGTGTAGGGTTGGCTCAGCTTTATTCCATCCCATGGGAGCGCAGTGTTTATTAAAAAGGTACCATTGGGGAGTTATAAGTGTTGGAATATATGAAAATAGAGCCGTTCATATGATCCGACCAGATTGTGACAGCAGAGTTTCTTCTAATGGGCGTGGTGATGAAACCCAGTTTGGTTGGCGCATCACCACCATTACATAGAGAACTTAGGGCCTTTAGGCGTGTTGTGCTCTGTCACTCACAGGAAATCTGAACTTCTGTCTAGATGGAAGTCTAGAGTTGGTTGTGGATCAAGTTCTCTAGTGTACCACTACCTGCACTACTTATCTAGTCGATTTTTAGGTAACACATCCATCGTTCGGAATACGGTGGGAGACTTACTGTAAGGTGGAAATAATCGGCACCATCTAAAAGGTCTGGCGGAACCTGAGACAACTTGACTGGCGTTTTTTGCCACAGCGACAACTCGTATTCCGACCCTCCACAACGGCACGCGGGCGTCTTAAATAGAGGCTTTCTGCACATGAAGGCGTGTCTAACCGTTAGATGTTGTGCACTTTGATGCATTGTCTCCGCCACGCGTGTTGAGGCATGCAGCCGGGAAATCTGCATGGCTATTCTGATGCAGTGCAATACCTATAATTGGGGATTGAAACGGCGCTGCCCCTGTTCGCTCCCCGGGAGTTATGGTGGCTGGTACACAAACCTAGTATTGGGCGGTGTCGAGATGTATCGTGTAAACTTGCTGCTGAGAGTCAGGTGGGACGGTTCAAAGCACCTGTGATCTCCGTGCTACCCAATCGACTTATCGCTGGATGGTATGATACGTCTAGACGAGTGAATGATGTGATTGAACTAATAGCAGGCTGCTGCTAGCAACCAGGGGATTAGGACGGACACATACGGGCTATTTTGTGATAGTAACACTCGTGATAGAAAGGCTCTTTCTTGAGGGCGTCCCATGAGCATTTTCCCATTCGTTTCTGCGTAGGATCCTTGGCTTGGGATTAACAGTGTGCTTGGCACTTCGATAGTTGCCCAAGAGAGCACCTATCTGACCTTAGTGTGCTTCTTGTAGTCACAACCATGACTGGGAAATAGTGTAGTGCGATAGTTACACTGGAGCGAAGATCAGCAGCGTCTAAGGAATCTTGTGCTAGTGTGGATCGTGAACGAGATCATCTCATGCCGACCCCTACGCTACCAGTACTCGTGTGTGTGTGTGTGTGTGTACTGTATGCTTGGCTGGGAAGACAACCAGGTGTTCTGCAGCACGGTAATATCTCAGCTATGTATCTCACCTATGGCTCGCTTCGGATCTCAGCAAGTCAACATGCAATACTCCAAAAAATCCTTTTTTTTTTTTTTTTTTATCGCCTCGGCGAGAATAAGAACCGTCTTTTCACCAGCTACGCGACAGACTGCAAGAGAGGGAGGTGTAGGTAGTGTATTAACTTAAGGTCGATCACAACCCAAAAAGACAGGCAACGCGCCTGGGTGATGCTACACCAGGTCTCGCTCACCCATTCTCGTTGCATGATAATCTCCACTGCGTTGGGGAAAGTGGCCAATGGTGCCGGGCGTACGCGCTGGCTCTTTCGATTTCTGTTAGATGGTGGGCATCATAACAGCAGCTGAAAATGGGCAGCGCATAGGCGTGTGGCTTCGAATTGAAATTACGAACTTTCATGACGGGGTGGGTCGATGCGATGCTATGCTGGCAAACACGGCAACAAGGTCCCCCAAGCTTCTGACTCCGAAGCCGAGCGGGCCCAATGAGAGTGTCGGAACGTGGTCGTATTGGGCAGAGACACGAATCGAGATGAGCGCCGCGGGCCCACCAGGTGGGGCCGGCTAACAGTCTGCCTTAGCTCTGCTAGGTATCAAGCAGCCCCAGTACGCCACCTAGGCAGGTACCTACGCTAGGTGCCCTGTCGCCAGTGATCTTTTTCTCTTTTCATTTCTCTCCCTCCAGCTTCCCCGGACGGGAGCAGAACATATTTCTGGATCGGCTAGGACGCATTGAGCGTAACGCCTGAGCCTAAGCTAGAGACATCCCATCTCTCGTCTGTGTGACCAAGTACTCTTCTTGGCTGGTGTACTTGGAGGGCCTATGGCACATATGAGGCGATAGAGGTATCCTCGCCTGTGTGCTGACCTTCATGATACATGCCTCAGATTTTATACAGTATAATTAATTTCCCTGTTATAAAAGTATCCGCCTTCATCCTGTGTTTTTTTTTTCTTGCTTGATCTCGCTCTGGTTTTCCCTTGCCCCCCCTTGATGTCTACACTACACTACTAAATACTTGTGTCTTCGATCGTGCCCTAATTCCCTGCTCTCTGGCCCTTCCTCTTTCTCCCCAGGTTCCCTCTCGTTTATAAAGGATCCATCGCAAGCAGTCCCCTTTTAATTACGTCCTTTCCCCCCCTTCAAGGACAACTCTTCACCCGACACTCGTTACAAGAAACCAACAATTCGCACTTGTTTATATATAATACTCTATATACCGTAATAGTCTAATTGTCAATATGCGTTTCGCCTCCTTCATCATCGCCGGCGTTTTCGCCGTTGCGGCCAGCGCACAGTCCGGCACCACCACTGTACCCGCAACAACTGTTGCCAGCAGCGACCCAGCCCAGTCTTCCGCTTCCGAGATCGAGAAGTGTCTGGCTGCATGTAAGTAGAGTGGTCCCTAAACAGATCACCGGGTTCCAGTCTACCGGGGATATCTCCGGTAATGAGCGCTAGGGGGCAAGGCTAGCAACAGATGTGTCGCAAAATGGGAACCAGAGCGCTAATGCATTTCCCCCCCTTCTAAATAGGCGACCCTACCGACACTAAGTGCCGTGCCAACTGCATTGCCGTTCCCAGCCCGGATAACCAGAACGTGAACGAGACTACCGCCTGTGTGGCTGCCTGCCCCCAGGGCAACGGTACCGCCGCCGACAACCAGGCCTACGCTGACTGCGTCGATAAATGCATTGGCCAGTACTACTTCACCACCACCGGCACACCCAACCTCGCAACTAGCGGTGCTGGAAACAACGGCGGCAGCAACACCCCCATCGTTACTCAAATTCCTACAACCATCGTGACCGACGGCTCGACTATCGTCACCTCATTTGCTAGCACTGCCTCTAGCAATGGCGACAGTCCCTCAACCACCTCTTCATCTGATAATGCCGCCGCTGTCTACGGCCCTGTCGGCACCGGCCTGAGCCTCTTCGGCCTTCTCGCTGGTCTTATGGCTCTGTAAGCCATGGCCTGCATCATTCACGCTTGCAACGTACAACTATTCTGCATTATGGCGAGGGTGTTTAAGGTGTTTGATAAGAGTCGACAACGACAAGGTCACGTGTTTCTTGGATGCATCCTTAGCGGCAAGAAAAGCCAATAGGATAGGAATTGTGGTTAATGATGATGCCGAGTATGGATGGGAGACGCTTTGTGATCTAGGGGCGATTGGGCTGTATAAAAGATAGCTGAGGAGCTAAAAGTGCGAGCTTTTATTGGCTAATATATGAGTACCTGCGATGAGTTTCTCGTATCGTTAAATGTGAAATTTGCCTGCCTCACCTGTCTTGTATATCGCCGGATTATTTCTTTGCGACTGTTTTGCCACTCGGTAACGTCTCCGGAATGTCGCTCAGCCAGGGAATGCCGAGCTGCTTCATCTGCACTGCTAACTGGAAGAGATAATCGAGACTGGGTGAGGGGAAACATGGTTAGCTGCTTCCGGGACTGTTTATACGGTATGACGTCGTTTACTTGACTTACCTCTCACACATGGTCTTTGCCTTGTGCACATTATCGCCCCACACATACACACCATGCCGACGGACGAGGACGGCATAAGTGTCGGGATGCTTGTTCATAGCCTCTTCGAGGAACTCGGTGAGATCCTCCTCATGCGCGGTGTTCTCGATGACAGGAATTCGCAAAGTATCGTGGTAACCGAGGTTACCTGACTTCTGGAAACCGCGGCCGAAGCCCTTGATCTGCTCGATGTTGTTGATCTCGAAGACCTTATCCTCGCTAGGGCCCCGGGCTTCAAGCAGCAGTGTCACCAGCACCGCCCACTGTGAGTGTGTGTGGATGCAGCACCCGGCCCCGCGCCGTGTGAAGGCCGCCAGGAACAGCGGGGTGCACTGCGAGGGGCCGGCCGTGCGGCGGCGAGCGCACGTAGGTCCTGTTCTTGAGGTCCGGTTGCTGCTGCTGTAGGGACAAGACGTAAAGGTCATCCGCCTTCATCAGCTCTTTTTGCACGCCCGACGGCGCGATGTACACTAAATCCCTGAGGAGAAAAAATCGTGAGACGGCCGAGTTCATATACCAAGTTTATATGGGAGGGGGTGGGAGGACGGGGGGATGGGATGGTTTAACACCACGCGCAAGAAATGGGATGCGAAACCCTTCGCTTGGATGGCAGACATGCTACGAGATATGTGTGTGTTGGTGGAATTATGAAGATGGTTATTATGGTTATTGTTGATGTTGGTATTGCCATAGAGGGCGAATTGCCAGAAAGGTAGGGGGCGGTGTCTCACCCATCTCGAATCGAACATCCGCCTCCCGTCCCCGTAACCCAGCCGAGGTTCCAAAACTTAGCACATAACGAAGGGATGAGATTCGCTGGGTGGTCGTGGTCATCTGAGACGACGAGGTGATGGTGATTTTCGGGCTCGTGCGGCTCTTGTTGGGCACTCATAGTTTTACCTGGAGAGGTGCTGCCGGGTATCGGAGTTGTCGCTGAGCACCCAGAGCACGCTGAACTGCTTGTTTGACAGGTGTTCTTTGGGTTGATTGTATGTTAATTGTGTGTTAAGATCCCGGTGGGCTTGGTGCTTGTTTGGGAAAGAACGCAATATCGGCTGAGACGCCTGCAGCTGCGGAGAAAGCGGTACTTGCGAGCTGCCATGTTTGATGGCTTTTTTGGAGGGCTCAAAACCTGATGAGGCTAAAGTCGATGGTTGATCGGCACGAATGCTGATTGGCCCCCCACGCTAGCGGCGCTGTTAGCGCTTCCGGCGTTCTATTTCTCCAAAATGGCATCACCAGATTTATGTGTGTAGGTACGGTGGGACACAGGGGGACACAGGGGATCAACGCGTGGGTAAGTATCTAGGCTCAGCTGCCCAGGTGTTGTCTTCTGTCGAATTGGTATCACGTGTCACACCCTATCTACCTAGGTAGCTTTCTTATTCAAGGTCGCCGAGAACAAACGGGGAGAGCAATTAGCAATCCTTCGTTTATTGGGCCTGAAAAATGATACTAATTGACCTAAAAAGCCGAAGAGATCCTAGGTTGCTCAGCAGTCACATACCTAGGTGGGTAAGTACTTACTACTTACCTATTCCGACCGATTTCATGCGAGTTCAGAGATGCTTCGTAGAAAATACTCCGATCATTGTTGCATTGATTGTTCAAAACTTCCCCGGGTGTCAGTTAGATAAGTAGATAGATAAGGCATTGGCTTGAGCATGCCTAGCTTGGCACGTTGTTATGCGTGCCTCGTGTATGGATGATGTGTATGAATAATTCGTTCTTGCCAGCGTTGAATATAGTCGGTCAGTCGGCACAATTGATGCTCTCGTCCCGGGGGAGGCATTGATTGCGACCATGCTGGAGACTCCAATCTTGTCTGTCAGGGTCTGTAGTCGAGGCTATCTAGATCTGGAGATAGACGAGTTCGCAGTCGGCGACGGTGGGCGAGGACAAATATATCAAAGACTACACAGATGTCTTTTAGTAAGCTTACAAAGAGCAAGCACAGTGTCCAACCAATCCTAATAGCCCATCAGCGCGACGAACAAGCTCGGGGCGCGACAAGAGCCCCGGAGTCTACTAAAAATGGGTGTTCTTGGCAACGAATGGTGCTCCGCATGGACCCATCCAACCCATCGATGGGAAGTGGGAGAGTCATGGAAGCTTCCATCACCTGTGCCCAGCCAATCGTAGCCCGTCAAAGCTCCGAAGCTGCGGGGCACACAGGGACCACCGCCTATTCATAAGGTCCCCTTAGTGTATACCCCATGCTCTCTTGGCCCCGTCTTTACGCCGTCGCTACCTATCTTGTACTGGCTATAGGCGGTGCCGGGCCAATAGGCACCCCAGCCTGCCCACGGTCCACTAGGTAGGTAGGTAGGTATAGGTCGCTAGCCTAGGTACCGTATACTAGTGCTCGGGCAGTGTACAGGTACTGTACTGTAGGCACGCAGCAGGCAACTTAGTGCGGTAGCAGTAGGTAGGTAGCTAGCTAGCTGACTGCCGCGGCCCCCCCAATTCCCAATTATGCTTCCCCCAAAAAGGCCACGTTGGTGTTCTTCGAGGTAAAATGAAAAGGCTCTCGCAAGCTCGCAGATAATAAATTCCAATTCGTTGTCTCCTTCCCTCCCATCACCGTCTCTCCCCTTTGGACTTTCGTGGAGAATTTCTTTTCTTCGTCGTTAGCTCTGGGGCCATCATCAACTAACCTTTCCCATTATCCTCACCCTCGCCCTCACCCTCACCCTCACCCTCCGCCCTCGACCTCTTCCTCGTCCCAACTTTATCGTTGTCGTCGTCGTCGCCGTGGTCGCCGTGATTGATACGACAACGCTTTGGGCAGGCCGCTCTTGATCGCCCTATTTTTCAAATCTCTCTTCTCACACTCGCAGCCATGCATCTAAACTCTGCTGTCGCCGCCGCCCTCCTGGCAGGCGGTGCCCAGGCCCATGGGTTCCATGGAAACCCGCACGGTTTCGTCGGTCAAGATCACATTCCTGGTGCTGCCGCCGCTAAGCCGAGCACCCCGACGGTTTCGTACACCGTGCCCGCCAACTTGCCCACATTCACTGTGAGTCCGTTCATGCTCCCAACCCGCGGATCTCCCATGCTCGAGGGTCGCCTCGCTAACCTCTGTTTGCACCGCGCAGCCTTCTACCGTCAAAGCCCCGTTCGTCGAGCAGTTCACCGATGGGTGGGCTTCGCGATGGAAAGCCTCGCACGCCAAGAAGGATACCAAGGGCTCGGAAGAGGAATGGGCCTACGTTGGCGAGTGGGCGGTCGAGGAACCTTATATCTACAACGGTCAGGTCGGCAACAAGAACCTCGTGGCTAAGAATGCCGCCGCCCATCACGCCATCTCCGCCAAGTTCCCTAAGAAGATCGACCCCAAGGACAAGACGCTTGTAGTCCAGTACGAGGTCAAGCTACAGAGTACGTTGACCTCCCCACATCCTTTCATGACACGTGCACTAACCGCGGCTATTTAGAGGGCCTCGAATGCGGTGGTGCTTACATGAAGCTCTTGCGTGACACCAAGGAGCTTCATCAGGAGGAGTTCAGCAACGCCTCTCCCTACGTCATCATGTTTGGCCCCGACAAGTGCGGCAACACCAACAAGGTTCACTTCATCTTCAACCACAAGAACCCCAAGACTGGTGAATATGAGGAGAAGCATCTTTCTGCCCCTCCCCAGGCCGACGTTGACAAGGTCTCACACCTTTACACTCTGGTTGTTCAGCCAAACAACACCTTCACCATCCAGAAGGATGGCGACACCGTCCGCGAGGGCAGCCTCCTTGAGCAATTCTCGCCGGCCGTCAACCCTGAGAAGGAGATTGACGACCCCAAGGATAGCAAGCCAGAGAGCTGGGTTGACGAGGCCCGCATTCCTGACCCTGAGGCTAAGAAGCCCGAGGATTGGGATGAGGATGCGCCTTTCGAGATTATCGATGAGGAGGCCACTAAGCCTGAGGATTGGCTTGAGGATGAGGCCACAACTGTCCCTGACCCGGAGGCACAGAAGCCCGAGGACTGGGATGACGAGGAGGACGGTGACTGGGTTGCTCCTATTGTTCCCAACCCCAAGTGTGCCGATATTTCTGGCTGTGGCCCCTGGGCTAAGCCAATGATCAAGAACCCCGACTACAAGGGCCCTTGGACTGCGCCGTACATCGACAACCCTGCCTACAAGGGTGTCTGGGCTCCCCGCAAGATTGCGAACCCTGACTACTTTGAGGACAAGACTCCTGCTAACTTCGAACCCATGGGTGCCGTAAGTCGAACGCTTTTTACCCCGTATCATAAAATGCAGATCACTGACTGGCGGGCTTAGATTGGCTTCGAACTCTGGACAATGCAAGCCGATGTTTCGTTTGACAATATTTACATCGGTCACTCCGTTGAGGATGCTAAGAAGCTAGCCGATGAGACTTTCTTCGTCAAATACCCCGTCGAGAAGGCCCTGGAACAGGCCGAGAAGCCTAAAGAATCTCCCAAGCCCAAGTCCCCCTCCGACCTCAAGTTCTTCGATGACCCCGTTACCTACGTCAAGGAGAAGCTTGACCTCTTCTTGACGATCGCGGCTAAGGACCCCGTCGAGGCTATCAAATTTGTCCCTGAGGTTCCCACTGCTATCGGTGGTCTTCTCATCACCATTATTGCTCTTACTGGCATCCTTGGTTCTGGTGGCGCCCCCGCGGCTGTCCAAAAGGCCGCCGCTGATGCGAAGGACAAGGCTAAGGACGCTAAGGATAAGGCTACCGAGGCTGTCTCCAGTGGTGCTGAGAAAGCCAAGGGCGAGGCTAACAAGCGAGCTACAAAAGGCTCATCGTAAAGAGCTAGTAATCTAGAAGTTTCCGGTCAGGTGTAAAAAATGCACCAATCCGCGGTTTAAGGTTGGGCGGAAAAAGGCTAGGGCCTGTAATACTATGAAACAAGTATAGGTCCCTTATTACAGCTACTATCGGTTACTCCGCATGGCGTAGGTGTGTGTTTATTTTAGTCGTTACCAATACATCAATACTGTTTACATGTCGTTAAATCAGGATACTTAATGCATAACATAGTAGCTTATAGTGGAAATTTTTACAGAACCAACGTTAGTTGTAGTCTTGAACATATCTATATAAGAGGAAACCCTTAGATGAGGCGCACATTCTAACGGTTTTCATGCTCTCTCGTACCTTAATACTTGCGGTCGAATAGTAAGACTCACCAAACTACCTATGTTACGCCCTTCAAGTAACCTGCATAGATTTAAACCGCTTGTCTATCGTACTCCAAGGGGTTGGAAATAGTGATGTGATATGATAATCTAGTCCAATGGTAGGATATAGATTCGGAAGGGATAGGATAGGATGTAATCCTGTAACCGGGTAAGCTAAGCCCTTTAACAGCGTGTTTATTATGTTCTATATACAATTCGTGCTTGCAGTCGATTCATATACTACGGGGGAGAAATGGCACAACTAATGTAAGTACCGCTGTTTTCCTAATGATTAGCTTTCACCTTCGCATCGATCAAGTTTGGGAACAAGTAGGGCGCCTCTTTTTTTTTTTTTTTTTTGGTTGGGTTTGTTTTATTTTATTTTTTCCAATATTTGTAAATGACGTTGTTTCCATGTTGTTTTTCTGTCGATCTTAAGCCACCGGGTATCAACGCTATCGCCAACCTCGCCGAGCGCCACCGCTCCTGAACCTCACTATCTCATGATGTTGCCTCATTATACGTAAGTAAACATTACATGAACACATGTCCAACACCCACAGGTCGCCGGACATGTGCTATCGAGTACCAAACAAAGGAAAGAAAGTGTGACTAGTCCAAACTCGCCCTAAACCCTCATGCTTCCACCCTCCACCCTCCCCCTCGAGACGCCCTAGACAACACCGCGCTTCTCCTGCCTTGGCTTCCTCGCAAAGCCATTCAGCATCCTGTAGCCTGCACCGCAGCCTCTTCCCTCCTCGATGACGTCGTGCACGCCCTCGAGACACTTGCCTGCCTCGCGCACATCAGCAGGGTCGAGCCAGAGTCGGCCCTCGCCTGCTACCTTCTCCATCTCGCAGCGAAGGAGCCAGCGTTCCCATGTCCACCCCCCAGCAAGTCCAGTGATGCTGGCGGCATCCGTGGTCGAGCCCTGGACAATTGCCTGGAGTTCAAGGGACCTCTCGATACCATTGCTATCTCGCACGACGGGAAGAGGTTTCTCTCCGGCTGGGCGCTTGGTATGGCCCATTGGGAGGCACATCCAAACGCGGCGGATGTCATTGAAGCCGGCTCTGCCAAGACGCCCTAGAAAGAGGCGGGTAGGGTTCGGGTCGTAACCCAGCGTCTTGAGCGAGAAGCCAAACTCGACCGATTTGGCTAGACCAAGCGGGCCTGCATTCATGATGTCCGAATCCATGACCGAAAAGTCGAGATAGCCACCGGGCTTTAGCACTCGCATGATTTCGCTCAGGCAGCCCTCCCACTCGTCCTCGCCGTTTTCTCCGATAAACTTGATGATAGAGTGAAGCTCGCGCGCCGACACAAGGTCGAAGTGTGCGTCGGGAAATGGCAGACGGGTAAATCGTTCGACAGCAACTTGTCGGTGGTTAGACGGGCCACGCATATTGCAATTTGACATTTGACGGATCGCTTTCGTGGTCACGGTATAGACTTTCGCGTTAGGGTAGGTGATGGCGCAATGCCAGGCCCAATCACACGTAGCCTGGCCGCCAATATCGAGGATACGCGTACGATTCTGGGCACCGGCAACGCGAGAAAGCCTTGCAAGCTGCTTGGAAATAGGGGCGGAGAAGAGCTGTCCACCATTGAGAGCTTTGATCGCACTTACGTGCCAGTTAGCTGTCGCCATTTGAGTGAACGCCTCATCCTCTTTTTCGCGTTTGATTCTCTCTGGATCATCAACAATGACATCGTCACCGCGAACAACATTGGCGCTCATGCGCTTTCGTGCGGATTGCGGTACAACCGATAATTGGTACTTGCCGAGTAGTCGGTTACGATGTGCTTCTCGTAAAGAAATCCGTTGTGCTTGAAGAGCCTCGAACCGTGGAAGACGATGAACGAAAGTGTCGTGTTGACGAGACCGGATGATGTAGTCCTGGAAAGCCCTGTAATATGCAGACTCCTTGCGTGCGAACTTGGGTGGAAGCGTACGTGGAATATCTGCCTTCAGAGCGGCCTCCGAGAATCGAACGGCTTTCTTTTTAGGTGTGACAGGTGACTCGTTGAGACCTGCATCTACTTGTTTGACCACATCCTCGATAGAAAGTTCGGCAGCATCTTGTTCTAGCTTATAAGTCGACTGTGCTTCTTCCTCCGGATGAACTCCTTGAAGATAAACCTTTTGTGCCATAAGCCAATGCTCGGTGCGGTCTAGGTTCGAGAGAGCCACCGCTTGTTGCTTCTTTGCATACTCTGGATCGTACACTGCTACGATCTCCGTAGCTACTAATTCCTCGTATGGGGACATGGGCTCAGCCGGAGCAATTGGCGACGAAGATGGGCTTCTATGTTTGATACGTCGTGCTGTAATAGGTCCCTCTAGAGGGGCGCTCCTAGTTTCCACGATCTGTTCCACAATAATTGGTCTGGCAGTCGGCATGCCATCCGACATTGTACCTCTAATTTCAACGATATGCTCAATAGGCACTGAATGAGCTGTGAAATAGGCGTGTTGCTGGGGTGCTGGTACTGGGGCATCTTGCCATGGACAGCGATAAAATTGTTCGGCTGTGGTTGAGGTAGGGGGGGCGATATCTTCAGGAGTTGCCAAAGGCAGATGCCAAGTATGTCTCGCTCGTGGCGAAAGCCCGGAAAAGAAACCCCCCGGGGACGGGATATCGAGTCTTGTCAGGCCATGTATGGTTTGTTGCTGCTGTTGTCCGGTTGTTAGCCTCAGAGATGGTTGATACCCAGCGATGCGGGTTTGTTGTCTCATTTCGGGTATCCTCTCTTCCGGAACCTCAATGACCTGTTCAGACAGATATTCGTCATCGGTATCGTCAATTCCGGATAAAGCTTGCAATGTGGCCAGAGCTGCTGGCTGTAATTGGATACCGGACCAGTCTCCTAGGTGAACCTCGTCGTCTGACGCCATGACTGGCGTTACCGGTGCGGACATGACGGCCATCTGATCGGACGTGAAGCTGCCATCTAGCGAAGGTGGTGCCGAAATTGTCGGTACTACTTGGGCTTGCTGGGATTGTATGTAAGAAATTACTGCTGGAGATATCTCAACTTTGGCGGGTGGAGTCGGAGGGATTGACGACGCGAGCTTCTTCCGATCAGGTCTCCCGGACCAGGTTTCGAGATTGGCATCCTGCTGGGTCGGGATGATCAAAGGTGGTAGCCCACGATGAGACGCAGCGGATCCGTTTCTAGAATGTCCGGCAGGTGCAGTGCTGTGACGCTTTTGCGATGAAGCCCTTGCCATCCTTTGCCGGCATTCTTCATCATCGGATACATCGTATATATCATCAAACTCCGTAACATCAGTGCTGATACTCGTTCGATTCCACGGATTCGAGGACGTCGACGGTGAGTTACTTTCATCAAGAGAGGCGGTCGAGGGAGAATCGGGCAATATAGGCGCTGCCATGAAGTGGAAGCCACGCGGCGTTGGGAAGTGCTCACTACGCGGCGATAGCCATTGCACTATCATCTCCTTTGACTGGCGAGCCTGAACCTTGCGTTGACTGTGGGATGTCCGCCTACGCTGTGAATCTTCAGACTCTTCCTCTATTATTGTATTAAGTGACCTTCCCGGCCTTCGAGCCAGCGAAGGGGACGGGGGTTGCTGGTATGTGCTCGACGGCAATAAAAATGACCCTGCCATTTTTGCTGTGAAATGGACTGCAGAAATTCGGAAGAAAAGGCGAACGAGTTTACGAGAAAGAGAGAAATCCTATACTAGCTGCGAGAAAGACGGCCGGCGTCGGAAAAAGGAAAGAGCATAGAAGAAAGGTCGCCAACGACAGCAATGCCTCGGTCAACGAAGCGACGTGGGAAAAGAGGCAACCAGAAGGAAGCTTGGAGAGAGAAGAGAATAGAGAGGAGGAGACGACCTACTGGGCGCTTGGGGGCGAGTAGTTTTATTCCATCAGCCTGCGAACCCCAAGCGGCTAAGGTGGGTGTTGGGGGCATTCACGACGAAGACATCAAGCGCTTCACTCGAGGGCGGGGCCATACAGAATGCACTCGACCTTGCATTCCGCTGCAGGTTCGCCCAGAGCGCACATTGGCGCGAGTCCGTTTTGGGCATGAGGGCGTGAAGAGCACAGAAACGTAAGACCTGTGGTGTCGCCGAAGGTTCGATGAGTCTGCGGTGGAATCGGGGACCGTCCAATCACGCCCCTGGTGGTCGGTCGGTCTGGGGGCCTAATTTTAGATTCCAAGTCACTACGGCCAATCATCGGGCTGGCGCCAGACGGTGGAGGAGGTGGTTGGCCGATGGTTGGAGGTGGGGTCCCAGTGGGGTCCTAGTGGAGAGCATGCCCCCAAGCCAGTAGCGAGAGGCATCGCTGCATCGGGCGCTTAATAGCCTAACGTCGCTTCGTGACTGCATCCGTGAGAGCCCATGATTGGATATGCGTCGTTCACCACCAGCAGACTCAACCTTCCCAACGATCCAGCAGGCCGTAAGCGGTGACTGAAGAACGTCATAGTTTGCTTGGTATTCCCTAGATTGGACGGACCCGACCAGTTTTGGTAGGTGGTCCGCAAAGACATACTACGCTCTGTGACTCTGTCGGCGGCTCGACGTGCAACTTAGGCTGTTGAGTTTAATCAACATGGGTTAGGTAATGGGTAGCTTGTAAGTTGAGGGCCACTTCGGTACCCAACGGTGAACTGAGTGGAGGCGAGCGCCAAGAGATGTTGTCTGGAAGGGAGGAGTGTTATTACAATCCCACGTGGTGGTCGCGAAGCGCGCGGGAACAGCAAACCGGAGAGGGGATGAGGTGCGGTGAGTGCGGTGAGAGGAGATGAGATGAGGTGAGATACCTAATATGTATAGCCATAACTTAAACATGAGGAACCTATGATGGAAGCACCTAACCTACCTAGGTAGGTAGGTACCTAGTCTCCTTTTGATGTCAGATATGTAACAACTTGACTTAAACATATACCTACCTGGGTACACTAGACGTTAATACTACCTACTACTACTACTACACTAGGTAGGTATATCGTATCTAATCTTAGGTACCTACCTACCTACTTACCTAACGTGGAGCTTGGACTTTAAACTGGCGATAAGAGAGGTTCCTGTCGCGGGTACATATCAGATGGTGGGTCCGATACTTATCAGAAGTAAGTATCTGGGCCCTCGAGATATTTGATTGGGTGTGTGACTTCTCAGAGTGCATCGGATCAATTAAGTTACCCCACCATCGTCGATGACCCCGCCATCCTTATGCCACCTTCGACAAGCAACCGAAAAGCTCGCTCACCTCATGACAATCCGTCGATGCGAATGCAGCAGCGGTTGGTACGAAAAAACGGCTCCAGTCCATAGGAGTTCCTTCACACAATTGACTTAGCCATGGCGGATGCCGAGCAACCAGAAATCCCAAGCGAGCCCCAGAGTCGCCATGTCACGTACTGCGGTGGTAAGTTGAACAAACTTCCGCTTTGCGGCCTGCAATGTGGAGAAGCTGTACTGATAAATAGCCTTTTGAATAGTCTGCGCGTTACCCCCCGAGGTATTGTTTTCCTCCCTGCCTATCCGGACCCAACATCCGGCTCCCGCATTCGATTACGCACGCTGACTCCGCTGCGTAGTATTGCGAGTATGGCGGCACCGTCAAGAAATGCCAAGATTGGCTGCAGAAAGCATATCCTGCCATGTATGAGACGATATGGTCGGCCGGTATGTGTTCTTTCTGGCTGTGATGAATCCTGCGGCAGTCGAGGTGAGAATAGGGTCGTGACAACTTCTAACCGAATGCACCATATGTGGACTATAGAAGCACTAGAAGCTGCCACGGCATCGTTATCCGTCGAAGCCCAAAAGCGGGCTGCCAAAGACGCCCAAAAGAAAGCTGCCCAGGCCGAAAAGGCTGAACAGAAGCAAGCCGACAAGATGGCTAACAGCGTCATCACAATAAAGCGCGTCGAGAGGAATAAAAGGAAGTATGTTACCGCCGTATCAGGCCTGGAGGCTTTTGGCCTTGATCTGAAGAAGGTCGCCAAGGAGTTTGGCAAGAAGTTCGCTACGGGGTCTTCAGTAACCAAGGTACCCAGCGGCGGCGAAGAGATTGTCGTCCAGGGCGATGTGAGCGACGAGATTGAGGAATTCCTTCTTGAAAAGTATAAGGACATACCTGAGGACAACATCGAGTTAGTAGACGACAAGAAGAAGAAACCGTCATAAATGCTTCTTAAAATCACGCTGGAAATGTCAGGATATTTGAATGCTGCAAAAAGAACCATGCTTCTTAATCCCAAGTCAATATGATGCCGTAGTCGACCTAAACCCTGGTGACTTATCTGTCTAAACGCCATACGCTAATTCCTCTACACAAGTATACACAGACAGCCTTTAAACCCTACGCCCGTTTCCTTAAAGTCCTTCCCGTCGTTGGCGCTTTTACGGCCGGCGCTTTCTTAGTTGTGGCCGATTTGGTTGTACCCATCGCCGCCTTTTTTGAAGCAGGAGCCGTCTTCGTTGTTTTTGAAGCGGTCGATGCCTTCTTGACCACAGATGTTGCGCTTCCTTCGCTCGATTCGCTAGCAACGCTAGCCTTTCGCTTGCCACGAGCAGTAGCGGTGTTTGGTGGCGGCGCTGGCGCTTTGCGTGTGCGGCCAGTAGCCGTCGTGGCGGCGTTGGAACTTACTGTCGAAGAGGCTGTAGGCTTCCTCGTAGCAGCTGCTGGCCGCGAAGCCTTGGCTCTCTCTACTATACTCGAAAGGAGGTTTGAAGAAGCCTTGGCCGGGGGTGGTTTTATTGGTGATGCAGGCCGGCTCATGATAGATTTTGTGGGCGAGGTTGGCCGATCTCTGGGTAGGACGCGTGTATTTGATGACGTCGGAGAGAGGACTTGGGATGCTGTGATGGGCGCTGGGACAGCGACGCCCCGCAGTCTCTTCTTTGGATTGTCTATAGCTTCACCTTGATTTTCTTTATCCGCACCGGAAATCGCGTTGCTAGATGCTGTTAGCTCATATGCGCAAATGATATATTGCAAGCGCACCTCAACCGCTTATACCCGCGGGTCAGGCTGGCCGCAGGCAATGGCTTCCGGGGGATAGGCTTGGGCGATGTTCCGTCCTTTGCTGGAACCGGTGGAGGCTTGGTTACGTACTGGGACCTGGGCGCGGGCCGGGGTCGTTGTGGCTGGAGAGACCTTGTGAGAAGTTCGCTCATCTTGAGCCTCCTTAGCGTTGTCGGGATACGGTTGACGCGCATTTCAACGCGTGATCGCAGTTGCTGGGCTTGTATATTATATTGCGCTCTTAACCGCCGCGCGCGTTCGGAGACTGCTTCCATGGTTACTTGCTATGCTCGAGAGAAAGAGAGAGAGAGGGAGAGAGTTATTAATTAACACGTACTCTCGAGTTGAAGATTGTCAATTAATGCCTGCTTTTGAGCAAGAGTGATTCCCAATTTGCGCTTCTTGATGGGGCTCCTCTGAGTCGACGCGCTTGGCGACGATGATTCAGACTTGCGTTTTCGCGGTTGCACGGGAGCCATTTTTACTGATTATCGTCGAGTTGCGTATCCAATGTATTTCAATTCGCTGAGATGGTTGTGTTCGTGGATGATGAATTGGGGTGTGAAGTGTTATAGACTTAGCAAGCTTGAGTGATACGCGAGGCGTTGAGGGGAACCGAGTAGGCGTGTTTTAGAGAGGTAGTTCTTGTTTACTTTTGAAAGCTACCCTGGTTCCAAGACTGGTAGGTAGGTGAGTAGGTATGTACCAAGGTACCTAAGTACTAGGTAGGTAGGGTACGCAATAGCGCCTCATTGACCAGGTATGTAGGTAGTTATGTACCTATGTACCAATTATTGCCAAGGTTGTGTTTGGTCCGAGCGCGACCGCCTTCAGCCTGCTTGAGTAGCACATTGTACCTAGGTATCTAGGCACAGACACTAATTGCTAGCTCAAGGCTGCACCGACCTGACGTTGACAAGCTTCGAGGACCATCTATTACACCCTCGCCTCGCCCCTACGTAATTCTAGCCTTGTCTCTTTGCCGGGCATAGTAGCAAACGCCCTGTAAACCACGCCGGTAGTCAATCGCTCGACCGCATTATCGCCTTTACTCTACCCTAATCTCTTGCGACCTCCATCCCGAGCATCTCGATCTCAGCGCGAATCTCTCTCTTTCTCTCTCTCTCCATCCGACAAACCCAACCCATCCTTGTCAATATGCCGCTCCAGGCCGTGATGCTAGTAGTTGACAACTCGGAGAGTAGTCGGAATGGAGATTACACGCCGTCACGCTTCGATGCCCAGGTCGATGCGATAAATATTCTATTCGATAGCGTGACACAGGGCAACCCCGAATCGTCCGTTGGTTTGATGAGCATGGGTGGGAAGGGACCCGAGGTTCTTTCGACGTTGACAACAGAACGGGGGAAGCTGCTGGAAGGCCTACACCGTACCAAGAAAAAGATATCGGGCTCCTCACACCTTGCCACAGGCATCCAGATTGCTAGCGTATGCCCTCGCCCTACCAATTTCCAACGATAGGTGGGAGTAGCTAACACCGGTACTTTTACAACAGCTTGCTTTGAAGCACCGACAAAATAAATCCCAACGTCAACGCATTATTGTATTTGTTTGCTCCCCGGTAGCTGACGATGAGAAAAAGCTAGTCGCCCTAGCGAAGAAGATGAAGAAGGGCAATATCGATATCGACTTCATCTTGTTCGGCGACCTAGACGATGACGGCGTTCAGAGGAAGCTCGAAGCTTTTAACAATGTCGTCAAAGGCAATGACAACTCCCATCTCGTCGTCGTTCCTCCAAGTGGCAAACTTCTCAGCGACCAGCTTCTCTCCACGGCGATTCTCGGCGAGGGAGCTTCGGGTGGAGCTGGCGGCGGCGGGGATATGGCCGAGGGTGGTGAGGAATTTGATTTCGGCTTTGACCCGAGCGCTGACCCGGAACTGGCGCTCGCTCTACGTATGAGTATGGAAGAGGAGAATGCTCGGCAAGCCAAGGCTGCTATGAATGAAGAGGCAGGGAAGAACAAGTCAAACCTGGAGGATATCAAGGAAGAGGGCGAGAATCAGCCCTTGTTAGACGAGCGAGGCGAAGCGAGTGGCAGTGGACCTCACGACAAGAAAGACAAGGACAGTGGTGATAAGATGGACACATCATGATTAAAAAAAAAAAAAAAAAGAAAAGGTGTCACCTTTCAAATGCTTCTCTACGGCATGGGCCTCGGAGCCACAAGTGTACACTACTAGATAGGAAACATCGAGTACAAGACTTAGAGAACAATTTCTGATCCCAGACTCAGGCCAACCGGCTATCCCTTCATTATTGATCGAAATAAGCTGGTTGCTTGTCCACCGCACACATGACCAAACGCCTAAACACCATGCACCGTGCCGTGTAAAGAACTACCGAGTTCTAGTCGCCCCCCCCCCTCCCCCGCCCCTCCCCTCCCCTCCCTCACACTCATGTCTCATGCTCAATGCTCCTAGAGGTATGTGTTGTGCTTACAGATAAAAACCCGTCATAGAGGCTGTCACCGAGCGTTATTCGTTTCTCTGATGTACGAGTTTAACTTCCTGTCGAAGGTGTCGCAGCGTATGGGCATCTCCAGCTGATAGAAGGGGTTCTTGGTGACAAAGTCGGCATAGAGATCGTAGATTTTGCGCATAGTTACATCCACGTTGGTCTGTAGCGTATCGGTAAAGAGGAGGAACTTGGTGCCCGTGAGGGTATTGAAACACTGCAACCGAAAGTTCTCCGACTCAAGGACCTCGAGACCGCAAGGCGGGTCGGGACGGCTTGGTATGCCGCCTACAGCCATGGAAGCGGCCTGTTGTTGCTGTTGTTGAAGCGCCTTGAGTGGGGACAGGCGGGTAGTAATGGCGTGGACCCTGGAAGCGGTTTGGTGAGCTTTGGGTTCGATGTTGAAGCGACAATTTCCTAGCCTCACGAGGCCAGCAAAACTGTTTGCAAATCGTTTATTATATATGTATATATATATATAACTCACCCGTGAAAGGTGCCAGCAAGGACAAGATAGTCATTTGTGTTGAGCTGGTTTAGACTATCCCCAAAGTTGCGGTTGTAGATGAGACCGCCAGCCTTGTTAATGACAATGAGCGCCAATATACCCCTTTTGATTACATTTATTAGCTGGTGTCTGGTTGTGGAGGATGCAGGGGCAACATACATGATGGAAGCTCCGGAGGTAAGGAGTAATATCGAGTGAGAAAGAGGATCCAGGTGTATTATTTTTCTACAGTACCCTCACCACAGCTGCTGCTCACCTGGATATAATCCAAGGTATCAATGAAATGAATGGCGCATCCGAGGTTTCCCCACAAGGTTGCTGTAACTTACAACTTATTGGTAGGTGTAACTCAAATGGGAGGTAGTCAGTACCTATCAATCACCATAGGCTGCGCGTGTGGTCTGGGTATCGGGATACAAGCTCTTTCTTCCTGATCAGCCCAAGGAGGTCGGTCGTGCTGTCTTCTGGTGCATTGTTTGCAGGGGACCAGCCCACTATAACACGCTAAAGCGAAATGGGTAAGAGCCTAGCCCCTGCTCGCCAGAATCTTGGTGTCGACCTTGATTCGCGTGCCGGACCAACTGCCTGCTTCTTGTTTGACCTGACCTGAGTGCCAAACTTTGAACAATGCTAAGTAGCTAGGTAACCGGGCATCTAATAGCTATCTTCATCTTTCAAACTCTCATCGCAACAAAGGTTTCTATTCACCACCAACAAGTCCTCTGCGACGCTGCCGACTACGGGAGCCGCACATCTATTGGTTGACCCGTATTGACGTCCGTCATTGGCTGACAACTGCCTGGCGCATCGCTCGTTAGCCTCCTCCACGCTTCCGTCGACGATCCTGCTCGTTTTCCGACATCGCAAGCTCCTCGCACGCCCCTTGCACGCCCCTCGCACGCCCCCTCGCACGCTCTTCGCACGCTCTTCGCACGCTCTTCGAGCCCCTTCCCACGACCAAGCACACCCCCCAGGCCCCTTGGAACAGACAGCCGTCATGTCGCGTCCCCAGATGGAGGAGTTTCACCAGACCTCCCGCACCAAGGCGATAGCCGCTGGCAACGAGGAGGCATCAACCACCATCAACCTCGGCGAATTCCAGGATGTCGACACTCTAACCCTGTCCGAGGCAGCGCTGGTTATTAATGCCCTTGTAGCAAAGCGACGGAATGACCGCAAAAATGTCAATGAGACTGAGTATGCATGCGCAGATTCCCACCTCTCTCAACAGGCCCTCCGATGTCATGCGGGAAACTCGCGCCGCCTTGGGCATGCCCTCCTCTTTCTGCCGGCCGCGTCTAAGAAGGGGCCCTTGGTCGCTGTGAGCTGTGGCTAACGCACGCCTCTGGATAGGATGTTGACCAAAACGATCGACTACCTGGACGCATTTTCACGCTTCAAGAAGAAGGAAAATGTCGAGGCGGTAGAGCGACTTTTGAGCTCACACAAGGAATTCCATAAGTTTGAGCGCGCACAGCTCGGTAGGTGCCTTCTTTCAGAATTTGCGTCGGCTTCACAACTCACGGTCAACCCATAGGCTCTCTGTGCTGTGAAACCGCCGAGGAGGCCAAGACACTGATCCCATCACTCACCGACAAAATTGGCGACGAGGACTTGCAGGAGCTTCTCGACGAGGTAAACAAGCTGATGCCGAACTGAGTTACAATCCCGTGGCCATCATTGGTGTCCGATTCCGTCGTGATCGGATGCATTGGTGAAGATTCATGCTAGCAAAGAAATATCTACACGAGCTCTCCCCCAACATACAGGACTGGCTCGTTCGGAGCAACAAAGCACCATCCATCCGCCTCCTATCCCATGCCAACAACCCCTTCTCACCGAACCAATAGATTCCGAGTGGATTTCCTAGCATGGCGTTTTGCGTTCACAGATTGCCCGGGCGCATAAAGAATTCCGTAAGAAAGGGACCGGGGTCTGCTTCTTTCTTTCTTTCTTTCCTTCTCCACGATTTGCATGGATGGCGTTGGGTACATCTACTATAGCTGATGGGGAAGAACCGCCTTGGTGGAAAAACAGACTTTCCACCTTTCTGCTCTCCTCTTCTGCCCATTGATTGTTTGATTCGTTTGTATACCCCATTATAAAAAGACACAGGAAAGGTCAGCGAAAAGTACATGAATTCGGGAATTGTTTGAGATTCGGTTCTGGGGCTGGAGACGAAAGGAATAGAGGAAGATTGTATGAAACGAGAGGTATCAAAGTGGACACATGTCGTCGGAGAAAGATGCCTTTCCTTAGGCAATGGTTTGCATCTTTCTCCCTCCTAGTTAATTTAGCCGTGTTTCCCACCCCTTATGCGTGGGAGAAATGAGAGAAGGCCACCCTACTATGTACCTAGGTAGTGGTCTCCATTTACACGGCCTCTTTTTTTCTTTCTTTTTTTTTTTCTCCCTCTGCCTCCCTCGCCCCACAAGTCCGGATCCCCCTATTATAACTCAGTGACTCCCTCCCTCCCCCCTATCATACATAGTTACCTTTTTTTTTTTTTTTTTCTCTCCTCCGTCCGCATCCCATCTAGCTCCCCCGCCTTACCTCCTCTCCGTAGAGCGCTCTACTCACGCGTACGCCCAGCTGTTGGCGTACAGGTTGTTCCTGCGCTCGTCGTCGGTGGCATTCAGCGTGGCGCGGAGTGCGTCCCGCGGTGGCGGCGGCGATGACGATGAAGCGTCGGGCAGGTCGCCGGTGTCGTTCCGGCCACAGCCGCGGCTTTGCCTCTTCATCATCGCGGCCATCGCGGCCGTCTGCGCGCCCGAAAACCCGGGCGTCAGCAGCAGCGGTGGGTGGTGGGCCGCCTCCTTCTCGTCCTTCCCCGCCTCCTTCTCCTCCTCCTCCTCCTCCTCCTCCTCCTCCCGCGGCGCGCCGCCGAAACCGGGACCAGAGGCGGAGGAGCAGCGGCGGTCCGCCGGGGCCGATTCGAGCTCGGCGCAGGGGGTAGGCTGTCTCTGTTGCTGTTGCTGTTGCTGTTGCTGATGTTGCTGATGGTGCGGCGGCGGCGATAGCGGTAACGGCATCAGCTGCTGCTGCAGAAGCGGCGACGACGGCGACGACTCCTCGACCATGCCGGACGATGGCCGCCAGCGCACGGCCACCGGGTCCGCCGCCGGCGCCGGCGCGAGCGCGAGCGCGTCGCCACGCAGCGGCCAGCCCTCGTCTACCCGCCGCTGCCGCTGCCGCTGCGCGCCGTCAAACGGCGCCATGGCGTCGCCATCGTCTTTATTATTATTATTATTGTTATCGTTGTTGTTGTTGTTGTTGTTGTTGTTGTTGTTGTTGTTGCTGTTGCTGTTGCCGCCGAGTGCGCACGCCGTATGCGGCTGGTCTTGTAGCTCGATGAACCCGCTGCCGCCGAGGGTCGTCATCGTGCCAGTGTACGACCGGCGGGACGGTGGGCCCGTGCTCGCGGGGATACCACTGCCGCCGCCGCCGCCGCCATCGCCGCCACCACCACCATATTTACTACCATGGCTACTGTTATCACCGCTGCTGTGGAGCAAGGACATGCGCCTCGAGAGGCGCCGCCGCCGGCGGAGAAGCCAGATGGCCAGCAGGAGCAGCGCTATGATGCCGGCG
Source organism: Rosellinia necatrix (assembly GCA_021209875.1). Lineage (NCBI taxonomy): Eukaryota > Fungi > Ascomycota > Sordariomycetes > Xylariales > Xylariaceae > Rosellinia > Rosellinia necatrix. The sequence continues at coordinate 3,632,512 of JAGYVD010000001.1, read as the reverse complement.
GCCGCGCCGATGCCCACGCCGGCAAGGGCCGGCCCCGACAGTGAAGGGCCGGGGCTCGGGCTCGGGCTGAGGCTGGGACTTCCGCCCGGCGGTAGGGATGGCGCTGCTGTTGATTCGGGAAGCGCCTGCGTGATGTCGCTGGTTGGTTTGGTGTCGCTCATAGCACCTGGGGGAACGTTAGAGGTTGAGTGGAAATTTTCTCGTAAGGGGGAACGGGGTTTTTTTTTTTTTCTTGAGAATGTAGCAGTTGTGGCAAAGTCATGGTAGGAGATGAGGACAGGGAATCAGGAATGCGTACCAGTTGTGCTGGAGGCAACGGCATCAGCCGTCGTGGAAGTCTCCGCCAAAGTAGACAGCGGAGAGCTTGTAGGAGAGGATGCACCATTGGTTTCCGAGGTGGACGTGCTCGCGTCGTTGGCTGTGGAGGTGGTAGTACCCCCAGCCGAAGAGGGCGACGGCACGCCGATTGAGGTTTGGCTTATCGTCTCGACGGCCTCGGCGGGCGTACTCTCATTGCTGCCGTCGCTCTGGTTCTCGTGGGCGGCGATGGCGGCATCACAGGGACTCTCGCTGTGCATGAAGCTACATGGATCGGCGGCGCAACACCCCCCGGAAGTTGCCGCAGTAGTAGAAACTCGTGGGATAAGAGCAGGTTACCCACACGATGCCCTCACGACGCGCCGGGGGTGGAGTGTTTGGCGTCATTGCGACCTGTTCGTATAATAATAAACGAGTTGTTAATAGGGTTGATGGGTATCTCTGAGTGACAAAAGTCGCGGGGAGTGGAAAGAGAAGGGGTATCGCCGAATTAAAAATAGAAGGGGAGATAATTAACTGCAATCGAAGAGGAACGACCAAAAAACTTAGTCGTCTACAAAGTAGGTAGTGAATGTAATTCGCAACCGCAACCGCAACCGCAACCTCAACCTTTTACTTCGTGATTGGACGAATTTGGGGGGAGGGGGAGGGGGAGGGGGAGACACGAAGATAATTTTTGAAGTGAATGACAGTGTGATTGCTTCCCGGTAGAGCGGGGGGTACGAAATCGATTCCGAAGTAATTAGACTAGTTGCGGTACTCCTACAACACGGTACTGAATCCAAACCGGCTTTTGCTCAGGGTAGTCGGACCCAGGAACGTTGAGCAGACCAATGCGTGGAGTGGAGGGGGGGTTGGAGGTGAACAAGGTGAACAAGGTGAACAAGGTGGACAAGGTGGACAAGGTGGACAAGGTGGACAAGGTGGTAGACAAGTGGGAGGAGAGACTGGTGTCGTTGCGAACAATGAAATGAGACTGTAGCGCAGACGACACTTAATTGAAGAGCACGCGGTCCACATCGTTAGACATCTACCACCTCTCGTGTCCCGGGCCGCTTGACGGTGGAAAGGGGTAGAGGGGGAGGGTGGGGGGTGACGATACTCAAGGCGTCTGTCCGTCTGTCTGTCTGTCTGTCCGTCTGTCTGTCCGTCCATCTGTCTGTCCGTCCATCTATCTGATGGCAGTTAGTTATACTTACTCGGCCCACACGATTCATTTCTTGCCCGGAGAATGAAATTCAAAAGCCGTGCACTCCCCACCTGACACGATGGGATTGGCATGGGAAATTGGTTTATTTTTAGATGGTAACGGCCGCAGTCACCGAGTAGGGCCATGTGTGGCAGGGAGGTAATAAGCTTCCCCCGAAAGCAAACATCACTAGTTACCAGGAGAGAGCAACCTTAGTTGTTTGTTTGCCCACCCATACATATCCCGGCATACGAAACAAACCCAATAAGTGCGTTACACACTTACTTACCTAAGTAGGTATATACTCAACGACAAACCAGAACAACTTTCGACCGATGGCCTGCTTACTTAGTTACTTAAATAGCCGTACGCATAGGTAGATGGCGATATTCGCGTGGTGTTGATGTTTATGGAGTCACACTGCCCTTGATATTGATATTGATATTGATATACAAGATGCTAAAATAGGCAGGTAGACATTCTTTCACGGTACCATATATATATATATGTGTGTGTGTGTGTGTGTGTGTTACTGGAGCTTGCTCGGACATGAAATCTGTAGTATACCCGAGACAGGCCAGGGGCCTCCGAAGGCATTATGTATGGTGTATAGTATACTAATAAATACTAAGTAGAGAAGAAGGCCTCAAAAGATATTGAATCGAATGTGGCGGTACGCTTCCCTTTCTTTGTTTTGGTCATCCCAAGCACTCAAAGTCGGAAAATATTTATTAACCTAATTTCTCGAGTAATAATTTCGAGCCCATATTGCCCACAGGCTTATCTTTCCTCGGCCCAGCTTTCTTGCCTTTCTTTCCCGCCTTCTCGGCTTCTCCATCGGCCTTCACAGCCTCGCGTGCTGCTTTCTGGTCCGGCGTTTCCTCGGTTGCTGCTCTTTCAAGCTGCTTCTTGTGCTTCTTCAATGTCTTGCGCAATTCTCCCCCGTGGGAAAAGTCATCCGCATCAAGGAGGTTGAGCACAACGAAAGAACTCGGCCCTGTGGCCCACGACATGACGTGTTCTTCGATAACCGGGTATAGAATATCGGCAAAGCGAAGCGGTGGGTCACATGGTATGATTTTACGAGATGATTTATCAAAGTGACCGCCGGATATTAGGGATTTGAACATCCGTCCACCGTGGGGTATTTTAGAGATATGAGGTGGAGAAGGGAAAGCAGCCGCTGCCTCGTCTTCTTCGTCACTTTTCTCAGGCTCCGCGTCTGGGTCGCCTCCAGCCGTGAGTCCCACAGCCTTTAGTGCTTCGGATTTGTCCCCAACACAAGAGAGGAGGGCTTCCGTCACTAGCTGGCATCCAAAAGAGGTCGATATCAGTTCTTCCGGTGACGAGGCGATGGCGGCTAGCAGCGGCGGCGACAGGGCCGTCACTAATTCTTTCCGGCGGGTCTCCGGATCCTTCTTGCTGCTCGTTTTTCGGATCCCCCAAACCTGTTCTAGTAATTCAAGGTCGCCTGCGTGACTCCCATCGAAAAGCCCTTTGCTCGCTCCTTCTAGCAGATACCTTATCGTTAACCTGCCATTGGGGTCATTTGCTAACGCAACGATGTTGGAGACCTCATTTTGTTCCGACTTGCCAAGCAACTCGGGGATAATGGATTTGGATGTTAACACTGTGTCATCGATGGTGTCATAGGCAGTAAGAATAATGAGATGGCCATGTGGATCGGCCGACATGAGTTGAAAGGTATCTTTGTACGTTTTCAGGATCTGTTTCCGGTCCTTGGCTGTGCCATGAGCAAGAAGCAGGCATACAAGACGAGCCCCATTTTTGGTGAAGCCCATATTTTTAAGTAGATCGCCGTTCTCATCTTCCTTGATCATCTCGACATATTCCTTGGCTTCCTCGGAACCCATCTTCACATTGGTGTAGTATTGGTACATGGCGTCGTGGAGCATGGTGAAACCGGTCATCTTTTTCTGGATAAGTTGGTTGGTTAAATCTAGTAGATATTTCATGATGGTGGTTCGTTTTCCTGGGTCCTTCTCTAGTATGACTGAGAGTTCGGCTGTCGGCTCGGCCTCCGCTTCTCCAGCCCCGCGGAAAAGAAAGGTATCCGGACCATACCATTCCCGGAGCAGGATGGCCTTCTGTTCTTTGGAGGCAACACCTCGGTATATATCGTCAAGGATCCAAGACGCCTCGGAATGGTTGATCATCTTTCGTACCCGGCCGTAGAATTCGGGAACAATCAGATCCCGGACTTCGTTGTCGCCTTCGACAATGAGTTTGCCAATCAAGAACTTGGCATACCTGCTTTCTGCTAGCAGCGCATAAGTGCCCTTAAGTTCCTTGGCAATCATCTTCCGCCTCTCTGGTGTGGAGTATTTGATGGCCGTTTGAACAACACGGACGGCATCGTGCTTCAGTACGAAATCCTTCATACGTCCAGTGGTAATGGCGAATAGCTCTTCAACGAGCTTGTCCCTTTCCTCCTTGGGCACATGAGATTTCCGGCGCAGTCTCTCCCATAGCTTCTTTGCCTTGGTCAATTCGTCGGCTAAAGGTTTGTTCGACTTTCTGTCTTGGGCGAGTTGTCTCTGTTTCTGGTGAGACTCCCTTGACGTTTGGCCTGGGTCATGTCAGTCGAGGTCAACAAGAGATCACCGGTTAAAGCAGGCTCACCTTTTTCGAAAGTTTTCGCAGCCTGGGCCTCTTCGTCCCTGGACAGAGCCTTCCCATAGCTATCCCCGTGCGCATTCTTTCTATTCAATGGGGCACCGCCCTCGTCGTCACGGTCAGGGACATCGCCAGAATCGTCGCTGTCACTTACACCGTCCTCCTTGTCTACGGGAGGCGGTGGTGGGCGCTTCTCGTGTTTCGGCTTCTTGCCATTCGAGTCCTTGCTGCGACTAGGAAGCTTCCTTTTGTTTCCCAGATCACTCTTTGGCGCCATAGTTGCAAATTTGCCGAATCCGTAAAGTTGCGAGGCCTCGGATGCGACTCGGACTCTTGCGCTCAGTAAATTTCCAGGCAGACCGGCAGAACAAAAAATAATGGGCTTGGAATTTAGGCGGTGAGGCTAGTTCCATGGCGCTAATGATGGTTACCCCACTATCGATAACTAATGATGATAGGTGTTGCATATCCGGTAGGTACCTAAGTACCTGCTTACCTAAGGGACTTAAGTACCGATTAGAAGGGTACCTAGATACCTACCTACCCACCTACCAGTAGGTATGCCCCGCGTCACCAAAATTAGAAGTAAGGTAACTATCGTCGCTATCTTCAGGTATTTAACTTCTACGACACCTACTTACCGTGGATGCACAATCACTTCTGTCAAGTCTATTTTGAAGCGCTTGTTTCGCCGCTAATTCCTAATCTTAGATCCATACAGCCAGCACTTCCAACATGGGGAGAGAAGAACAGATAGAAGAGCGCGAAGTTCTCGACTCCATATTCCCTGAAGAAATTACAGGTCCGTTGCTACACATTGAAGGACTGCCCCGCCATGCGCACATCGTAGGTACCTGGTATTGACAGCGCCTCGGCTCCCGACCGAACAGATATATCGGACACCGAGTACCGCATCGCCCTCAAGCTGAATCCGCCCGACGATGTCAATGGCGACGAGGGGGTCGAGCCGCCCACGGTGATCCTGCACGTGCGGTATCCGGAGGCATATCCCGACGAGGCACCGATGTTAGACCTGTCGCCCCCCGCGAACGCGCCGCTGCACCCCCAGTTCTCTGTGTCGGGCGACAAGGCGCACCTGCTCAAGGGGCTCGAGGACGTCGTCCAGGAGAACCTCGGCATGGCCATGGTATTCACGCTGGCGACGACGCTGACAGAGCTTGCCGAGCAGCTGATAACCGAGCGCAGGGAGGCCGCCGAGCGCGTGAGGGAGGAATCCTTACTAGCCGCCGAGCGTGAGGAGAACAAGAAGTTCCATGGCACGCCCGTCACGCCCGAGACCTTCCTCAAATGGCGCGATGATTTCATGCGCGAGATGGAAGAGCAGCGCCAGCGGGAGGAGGAGGAGCGCCTTGCCGAGCTCAAAAAGGCCAAGATCAAGGAGCCTCCGAAGCTTACGGGGAAACAGCTCTGGGAGCGCGGCCTTATCGGCAAGGTCGAAGAAGAGGAAGAAGAGCCGCCTGCGGAACAGGTGGAAAAGCTCAAGATCGCGGCGTAGGGATTAAGACACGCGACGCCGGGGCTATTCCCCTGTGATAGAACGAGAGCCCGGCGACTCGTTGGCATTTGCACGGAGTTTTGGCGCATTGGAAATCCAAAAAGAATTGACATATATTGAAGCGTTGTAAGACGTCTATCTACGCACCCCAACGGAGTGGAACCCCCTATTTTAGACTCCAGACGCCGCCGTTATGCCAGAATTACCAACGCCCCGGTTGTGTGTGGTATCCCTTCATCGTGTTCTTCATCGTGCTGCTCTGAACCCAGATGCCCTATTGCTGCATCTCCTCGTCGCTTTCTTCGTCCTCCCAGGCGAACTCGTCGTCATCGTCTTTCCCTTCGGGTGCCTCCCCAAGTTCCTTTGCAATCGCAGTAAGGAGTTCTCTGGCGTGCTCCCCCAACCGCTCATCTTCATAATCTTGTAGTTTGTAGAGATGGAGGCACTGGTTCAGCCATACCCGGCTAGATATCCATGATGTCTTCCAGTCTTCGACGGCCTTGTCCTCCTTTTGCTTCTCTCCCATGACATAAAGGCCCCAGCCACCCAAATACCAGACCTCGACGCTCTGGTCGTCTTCTCCTACTAGCCTTTCGAGTACTTCGATAGCCTCCTGTTCCAGTTCGACCTCCATGAGTAACCTAGCAAGGCCGACCCGGCTGGGGAAGTCGGGCACAGTCGGGTCTTCCGGCGGCAGGTCTTTCCATAGCTCTAGACTCCGGTTTAATGCCGCCTTGGCGTCGTCAAACCGCGACTGCGAGATGCGAACATTGGCCAAGGTCTGCCACGTCTCGGCAAAGTCGGGCGCGACCAGGGTCGCCTCGGTAGTGAGGGATTCGCAGCGCTGCTCGGCATCCTCCTCCCACGACAGATCGGTCATATAGACCTCGGCGACGGAGCACAGCGTCATGGCCAGCTTCTTCCGCAGCTCGTCGAGCAAGAGCGCCGACTCGCCGCCATGCTTGCCGCCCTTCGCGGCCCCCGCGGCCTCGAGGGCCTGGACCTGCCGCTTCAGGGCCGCGGCGCCCTTCTCGAACCAGCCGACGCTGTCCTTGCCGCCCTCCTCGCTCAGCTGCGCCAGCGACAGGAACTTGTCGGGGCCGCCGCCCACGCCCTCGTCCTTGGCGCCGTCCTCGTCGATGGCGACGGCGCGGAGCAGGTAGGCGCGCGCGGCGTCGAAGTCGCCGAGCTCGAGGCTCACCTGTCCCAGGAAGTTCAGTGCCAGCAGGGCGTCGTCGCTCCCGGGCGACGACCCCTCAAGGGCCTTCGCGGCGAGTGCGGCGGCATCCTGCACGTTGCCCTCCTGGAGCTGGAACTCGGCCGCCTTGACCAGGACCTGCGGGGAGATGGGCTTGTTGGAGGGGCTGCCTGTGGTGGCGGCGGCGCGCGAAACGACGCCCTTCCCTGATTTTTTCGATTTTTTTTCTGGGCGCCGAGGAGCCATGGCGAAGAGGCTCGCCGGAGACAGGGACACCGGAAATTGCTACTCGGTGTTGTGAAGTGGACGGACTTTGCTATCTCAACAGATAGAGCCGACCTCGCGGAAAATTATTATCGATTTTAAGGTACGTACCTAGATAACTACCTGGGTAGGCCGTTGGTAGTATAGAGAGGTACCGATATAATGTACCTAGTTATACATATTTGCCTGTTTAAGTTTAGTGCATCTGGTTAGTATCTACGTTAATTGTGGGCGCAATAGCATCGTCTCCAGCCCCAGTCCCAGCAAGTCCTACGTTCCATCCAAACAAGTTTCATCTCCATTTCAACTGCAAGGTAGATTAGACAATCTACCGCAATATATAATCGAGAATCGGATCGCAGATATCCGAATGCGTGTTCTGGGTTGGGTATGAGACATCCCGTCCTTAGAAGGGCACACGCGATACGCGATACACAGCATATGGGCGAGATAACATTCAGGTAACTAGTGTAGCTAGATTTAAGTATCTATTGTCTATCTAATACCCATCCATGCATTCCACTTCTACACTAACGGGGATACCCATCATGCCAGGTTTATTCAGTACGAGATATCAGTGCAAAACAACCCAAGCTTTTCTTCCCTTCAATCCTCCTGGAGACAAGGGACGAAAAGCATCAAGATGATTGATTGCTCAGCTATACGTCTGAGACCCTAAATATTAGAAGCAAGAATAGACGTTTTTCGAGCCGAAACCTGCCTCTAGCGACGGCGTTGCTAGTTGCGTGTAGGGCTTGAACCTCGGTTTCTTTGACAGGCAGGAAGCTACCTCGAGGTTTGGAGGGGGGGCCTTCGCGTCCGACACCGAGAAGAAATGTTCAAGGCGACACGAGATGCCAGTAGCCACCACTTCCCCCTTTCAACCACCATAACCGTCTAGGCGGCAAGAGACCGAGCGATATCGAGCCAGATAGGTGTGGGATTTATGGCTCGGTAACATCGGCAGAGCTACACCAGGTCATCGCGGTAACGAAGCAAGGGAGGGTTCCATCCGAGCCTAGATATGGCGTAGTAATCAAGCACCGGCAGGGTCATTGCCTTTCTACGAGCCTCATTTCTCACGGTAGATTCTACGAGTCATCGTAGCCTATCAACTTGAACCCGATCTCACCGAAACCAGGTGTCCCTATTTCAGGGTAACCTATTTATGTGGCCTGACCTTCCAGACAAGATAGAGGCATATAGTTGGCTAAATGCTTAATACGGGCTTAAGAACTGCAAGACTTACCTATCGTGCAGGTGATGCACGTTTGAATCGGATTATGTATCCCCTTCCAACAGTCATCGACTTCCTCAAAGCCCTCGGTAGTCTTACAAAGGCAACGTTGGAATCAGACAAGAAGGACTCGGGTAGACAAAGAAGCCACTAGCCTGTTAGAGTGAGGTTAAAGATAAGTGACAAATTAAGGGCCGACCCGACGAGACCATAAGTGTGGCGTCGTATCCAATGTTCGACTGAAGCACCCCCTTTGGTGTCGAGTGGACAGACAAACCCGGGAATCATGCGATTTGTTGTCGGGCTGGTGTTGGGTTGTCAGGCTCACGGCTTCGTTCAATTGATATCCATCCCACTAAACCATTTCATAGAGGAAGTTTCAATTATGCTAGACGATGTCATTAAAGGCTAGGCATATTTTACCAAAATATTACCCACACCTCATAAACATGGTCGGTTTGGAACGAGAGACAGTATACTCGAGGGCTGTACCAGTTGCGCGAGCATAGTAATTAGCTCGTCAGCTGGAATGTTGCAACAAGGAGTCTGTTCAGATCTCATTTGTCCTTAACAACGTATAAGTTCCATTTGCTTCGGAAAAAAGGCACTAGGTTAGCGAGGGAGTTCAGCAACAAAGTCATTGTAAAGGAATATGAGCTTATATAAATACGTACTATAGGGGACATAGACGAAAATCAACCCCTCCGCTTGTACCATCACAGTCCCACGCATACCATCAACATCATTCATACCGCCCAAGTAATATCAAGAAACGACAGACCCAGACCAGTAATTCCCGTGCTGTCCAGCCTTCCAACAGCAATATGCCGTGGCCGAGACGCCTCTCAGTCCAAACCATGGCCGAGATTACGAATCTCGAAGATTTAGCCGACGATATGTCGCGTCGAGGCAAGGAGACGGCAGGTAAGAACACGTCTTCCAAGGTCCCACATGACGCACGATCCCTGGTTGACCTGGTCATGAGCTCTTCGTTGGCAGCCCGAGACCCGGGCTCAGTGACCATCACCCATTTCATCGAGCGCTTCCGCAAACACGAACAGATCGACCTCCGCAGCGCCTCTACCAAGAAAATCACCGCAATCCTGATGGAATACTTCGAGCTCATCGACGAATTGTTCTACTTCGATCTATTGACCAGAGAGGTAGACCGCAAAATAGGCGAGAGGGTAGAGCGCATGCCCCTCGTCACCCTCGAAATCGTCCCGACCCCTTCACGGTATGTTCTTGGCCATTTCGATGCGGACAAGAACGTCCTCACGGTCTACCCCAACCGGAAACACGAGCATGACACGTCCAACCTTGGATCGCTTCTCATCATGTTAGCTCATGAATCCGTCCACGCCATGCTGGAGACTTTCTCCGACCGCGGACACCGCAAGCACCACAAAAGAGTCACCCACAACAATGGACACGGGCCAATTTTCGAGAGACTGATGAACTTCGTCCTCGGTCACATCGAGGATTGGATGGATTCGGAAGACATCACGCGATTCCGGAACCGTACCGAGCCGCTGTTTCCAAAGGAGGAGGATGCCACCAAGGCAACAGAGTAGCTAACCACCCGATCTGCATAATCACCTACGAATACATCGAGTAAGTAGGGCTGTGTGAAGGTTGCCCCGGATTGGGGTGCCAGCGTAGATTTAGCGTAGATTTGGTGGTCAATAGGCTAGGATTAGATACATGAGCCTAATGAAACGCAGAATACATTGACCTTGTGTGTAATTCATCGAATGTACTTGTAGTCAAGTAGAGAATCGCTGAGGGGGTCTTTGCATCGTTTCCAGGTTTAAATAAAGGTCGAACGAACTCTCTGGCTAACGTTTGCCTCTTCAGCTGATGATATAGGCAGGGGTGCCTGCTTGACGAGTGAAACAGGACAATAATCAATTCCTTCCTAAGATCCATGCGTTACGTGATGTATCGTTTCTTTGTAGAAAAGAAATATATAGTTGCTCAGCCGAACCGTTGGTCGTCGTTGGAAACCCGAGCTGTATATAAAAACAGGGAGGCTCAAGCCACATCAGATAGCTATTCTGTGGTGATTGGGGAGGTGAGGAAGACATGTGCACCTACTACTACGTAATAACAAAAAATTTTCCGTAGAGAAAACGATGGTGTTCGGATAATAGAACACTAATTTGCATTTGTATCTACCGGCCCAACTATTGTAATTATATAGAGGCCGTTCTCATCTATGCATTATCATTACGTTCACGACCAACCTGCCCACAGGATACTCGGTTGGCTCTCGCGCCTGCTTCCTGACCATGAAGCCTTATAAGATAGTATAACGAGCGCCAAGAATGAGACTATGTCTCCGAAAAGGGGCAAACGATGGCTCTAGCTACATCGTGAATGCCCCGACCCATGCAAACCGCCCGCCATAAGATGATGCATTGAAAAAAAACAGGAACGAAAAGAAAGATAAAATAAAATAAAAAGGAAAAAAAAAAACCAAGAGGGACGCTGGCTTAATGTGCCTCTTGAACCTGAGCTGAGTGAGACGAGTTTGGCCGTTCCACGGGTCCTAATTCGGCCCCCTGGCCGCTTTGTGCTCGCTTGCGACCCGGAATGAACCGCGCCAATCCCTCTCCATGCGTGTTGGATTCTTGGGGTTCGGAGAACTTGGAGAAGAAGCTTTTCTTCTTCGGGTGTTGCTGGTTTTGCTTCTGGTCGTCGTTCAATCCGACATCTTCGAAGCCTTCCTCCGCCGTAGGTAGTTCCCTCTCAAAGGAACGGTTCCTCACGGAAGATCTGGGGTTTCTAGCCAGCCCGACAGAGTCGAGACTCTGCCGAGGGAGATCGTACACCAAGACTGGGGATTTCGCGCAGATATCCTGCAGACAAGGTACGGTTAGCAAGCTTACCTGGCTAAGCGCTAATGGACGGACGGAGGGTATTGCGTACGAATGAGCGGCGATAGGAATCGAAAGACTCGCGGGATATGGAAAAGTGTTCGATGTCGCCAATGCTGCTGCGTGTGTCCATTGAAGTGCGGGAATTTGCAGGCCGTCGCGGCCAGAGGCCCTTCTCATCTGTCGGCGAGGGCTGGATAGCGATTGGTCAGTGAACACAGCGACGTGACTGGATGTCAGGCGGGGTGGGAACTCTGCTCACAGGCAGATAAACGCCACTGTCGTTGACGACTGGCAGCGGAAAGGGTTAGCTTTGCTGTAACTAGCTTTGCCAGGCAGCTTCGTCGTCCGCGGCGAGGGGACAGAGTGCCAGCGGCGGCAGGTGGACTTACCACTCATTTTGTAGTCGCCGTTATCGCGGCTCTTGGTGGAATGGATGCTCCATGCGGACGAGGTCCTCGACCCGACCGTATCTACCCTCTCGAAGCCGCTGTAGCAGTCCTTCGGGAGATGCGCGGCGGGGCGCGCGTTCTCGTCGCCGGCGACGTCGGCGCCGGTGGTTAGGAAGGGCCGCTTGGCGAACGGGTTGCGAATCGGCATGGTTGGACGGTGGACGGTGGACGGCGGATGGCGGGACGAAGGGCGGGGGCCCAGGAGGGCATTCAAAGGAAGAAGATAAAGGGTGTGCGGTGGCAATGTGGCTCTACCTAATCTAATGGCAGCCGGGTGTCCGATTGATCTATGTCTTTATGTCGTGAAGCGCTATCGATTCTTTGGACGTCTATCGGAGGTTCGAAGAGCGACAAATGACGAAGAAACGGTGGGTTGGGTATTGAAGTTTCGGCACAGCCCGGGAACGGCGGGAGCTACCAAAGAAACGACTCTCTGGCTCATAAGTACTGGTAGGTATGTACCTACCTCAGCATGCTCGGTAAGCTGGGGTAGTTCTACTTGTAACTACCTACTTAGGTATCTACCTGAGCAACGCCGCCTTTATAAGCCAAGCCTACCTACCTAGGTCAGGCCTAGGTACATAGTTACTTAAATACCTTTACCAGGTATGCATAAATATTTACATAAAACAGAAAACAGACTACCCCAGGTACCGAATGCTAAATATACGGTGGTATAACTTCCTTAAAACGGATAGGCCAAAGAAAACGGTAGCTAATTATTCAACAGTCGATCACGTTTCCTTTGAAAAACTACTCGTGCACGCACAAGGTGTGGTTTATGCTGTTATGAGGACACATCACAAGCGAGCGGGTGGGATACATAGAAGGCGGCTTGACCACGACACAGGTTCCGACTCTAACTTTCAACTACTTAGGTAGCGCCTAGGGGTAGTTAACCGGGTGAAGATATATCGTGGGGCATTAAGTCCTTTTTCCTTTTTTTTTTCTTTTTCTCTCTCTCTTTTCTCCTTTCGTTTCTCTTCCTCTAGCGGATATCAGAGAGGTCGCAAGCGGTATCAGGGCCCGGTGCGCTCGAAAGCAGGGCCCCCTGGCCGTTTATACTCATTTAAAATAAGACAGGAAGCTCAGTGTTGAGCTAATATGGACGACGTGACTCCCAACGGCCTCTAGAACTACTTACATTAATACAATCGTTTTTGTATATCGCTAGACTAGCGAATGAGATCGTTGTCGTAGAATTAGAACCCAGCGTATGCTTAGAAGGGGCGTCTGGCCGGATACTGCGTAGATGAGCCTGCTTATGATGCAGTGAACTAGGGCTCCGATTGCCTACTTAAAGTATGCTACTACCGCCGAAGGAGATGAGATGACACGGGTGCCAGATGAGATGCGAATATAAATGAAGCTTTGTTTGATATTGGGCACTCTGTACATGCTATATAATGCGCCATTCAACCCGCTTACTATAAACACTTTCACTCTCCCAGCTTCACTCTTCTCTCGAATGGGATGCGAGGGCTAGTCTTCGAAGCATCCTCTTACTGAGGATCCTGTTTTAATATTCTTGTGAGCTTTTTGATCATGCACCCTGGCTCTAAGGTAGGGTTGGACTTACGCAAGTTCGGCTGAAGGCTCCGCAGGTAAGACCGTCACAACAAGGGGGAAAGGTTGCGCCGAACGCCTGGCACTGCTGGCCCTTGGTAGAACAGGTCTGGCCAGGGTTGCCCTGGAATATCTATTCATCGATAGTCAGTGCCCATCAGCCCTGGATATCGCGTTTCCGGGAAGGGAAGTACTCACGCATTGTTCCAACGCGAGATTACAGAGGGAACCCGAGCAACAATCTGAGTCTTGCAAACAGTTCTCGCTAGGTCCAGAACAGGTGTCGTCCAGAGCGTTATTTATAGGAGTAGCCGATGCAAGCGCCGTCAAGGCCATAATGGCAATGGTAAAGGACTTCATGTTGGCGATGTTGGCGAATTTACGGATAGGCAAAAATATTGATGGTGAAGATTGGTAATGATGAAGACCCTGAACTTTGTTACCGGACCCTCTCCGTGTTTTATAATCGCATCATTGATTTATTTGGTTTTTCTACCTTCCATATTGAGGAATTATCTTCCTCTGTCTGTGTTTGACTAACAAAACGCATCGGCCGGAGCCCTTGGGAAGGTTTCCCTAAAGTGGCAATTATTTCATGTACTACTATTTGATTTGGAAGGTAAGAAAGGCACTAAAAGAATTATTATTCAATCAGGGAAAGCTTAAACCATCGCAGAGAGTTGAAGTAGAAGATATAAGCAGGCAAGATCCTATGCCAGTGCAGGAGATCTTCATATTTTATATTCAGGCACTGCCTATGCACCAAGAGATATCATCTACGATCTATACTTTTGGCAGTTGGCTGAGCAGCTCACCTAGTAGCTGAGTAATACGGTGATGACATGGGTTCTTCTCCCGTTCGTTGTCACGATGGTCAAGATAGTTGACCGTTTTCCTAACCGTCTCGCTATGCATAAATGACGTATAAATAATGTATGCTGCGCTGATCCAGAGCGACGGGAGATGTGTTAGCCTGGGTCAGACGCAGGTTGTTGTGCGCCTCCGGAATGGTAAACCTAGAACCTGTCTGCTCATTCCGTCTCCATTCCTGCTTTTGCTCCTGTAGTGATTGTTGCATATGGTTTTGGACTTCAGCTGTTATGATGTGATCTACAGCGATCTCCCAACTTCCGTCCCCTATGAGCTACCCTCTGGATAGATCCGTCGGACGGCGAGCCATCAGAAAATAAAGTACAAGCTCCTTTTCAAGCGTATGTAGGTTTCCTTGCCAATCTTGGATGGCCTTCTTGGATTTTTTTTCGTCCCAAGGCCGGTTTAGGCTATTGATGAGATATTCGTAATCGGTCTGGGCGATTTTCAAAGACTGCGCATCGTCAATACCTCCAATTATCTCCTCTTGCCCTTGCAAGTATCCGCCGCGTAGAACATGCCCTGCAACGTTGACTAGATAGATCGGTTCACTCAGGGGTGGATAGGAAAGCCGCCTCTACGCGATCTTGACCGTGATATAGCTGTTAGTCTTTAGCATAATCGTGATATGGGTTTTTGGCATTAAGTGCGTTTTGTCAAGAACTTTAATAAATTCGACCGTCTAAAAACGTATAACCGCGGGAGGCACGACATAAATAGTGCAGTAAGGGCATGCGTCTCGCGATCTTGTAAGGGTTACCAGATTTAACGCAAAAGCACTCCGTTAAGTAAAGCGACATTCGCTTGCTAAAGGATCAGTTATAAATGCCGTTGGCCTGCCTTCGGGACAGCTGTTGTCGGTGTCCTTTTGTCACCCCATCTCTCCAAAAGTCAGCCACTTCCTTGTGGTTTGACTTGATCATAGCAAACATGGTAAATGTCGACAGGGCCTCAATAGCCTTGCTAAGGGGCTCGTTGCATCTCCTACCTAGGCAGCTACTTCAGATGCTATGGATGGGTTGCTGAGTCAGCATTCACCATGTCGCGTGCAGCTAGTGTTTGACTACCTCTATGGTGAACCCGGATGGTTTCAAACTTGTTGTGTATGCTGAGTGCTGGATGAGCCTACAAACTTTTGCCCAATCATCTTTGGAGTGTGACGGTTGACATACCGATTACCAAGCTCAGTATCCACGTCACGATCATCAGGACTCTTGAGATTACTCTCTGCGGTTGCTGGCTCTCGGGCTAAAGACTCGTTGTAGTTGTTCTCGTCGTCAGAGAGCTCGACTACTTCGATGTTGTTCTTCGCAAGGACTGGACGTTTCGCGTGGGTATACCATGGTCTCCCTCGTCCTTCTACTTTAGAGTGCGCAAGGCGATACTGTTGCTGTCGGGGGGACTGAGTGAGGGGCTACTATTCCTCAGTGCCCAAGTTACTTTCGCTTTGCTGAAGCGTCTAGGGCCTAGTGTGGGGAAAGGGAAGATGGAGCTGGCTGCGGGCATATTTAAACCTGTTATTCTGCCTGCGGGTCTTAATACCGAGGCTGTTGCATAGCTCTGACTCGTCAGGATATGTTAGGATGGTATGGCTGTTAGCTCCTTGCTCGCGCAAACAAGTCTCAAGCTGATGGGCAGGGGGTAGGTGGTTCTCGGCGGTAGGATCGCGTGAGCAACTGTTCAGAGGCGCACAAACTGTCAACAACGAACGATATGGAGGAGAAGAGCAACAGCAAGGAAAGGGAATGCAGCATTACCAGCGAGTAACCAAATCAAGTGCTCGGCGAAGTAACCCCAGGAGTAACTTCAACTTGGGGAAGCGTGGGTACTACGTACAGAAGCATTGGTGATGAGTGTTCACGGAGGTGGGGGTGTCGATGTCATGGTCGGGGGCCCAGCATGAGGAGGCGTGTTGCGAGTTTAAATAGTCTGGGTGGTGATGAGATGTGAGATGGTGATGGAGAAGGATCGTGTGCGCCGGGCTGCCAGCAACCCACCTCATAGGCTAGGCAACCGCCTTCCGTCGTTTGTTGAGCTTCGCAACCCATCATAGGCGTAGTCTACCGACATGAAAGACGGCGGTGGTAGGTCGGGAAGGAGATGTGCCCCCTAGGTGCTAAATGTACGGGTATCGTCATATGAATCCAGGCTACCTACTAGATACCTAGGTAGTTTAAATCATAAACAATAGCTTTGCAGAGACCTATCTGCCTTGTGTTGTGTTGCGGTAGCAAGAGGTTGGTAGGATAGGATGTGGGAGAGCTTGTGAGAGCACCCAGGCCTGGACGCTTTATGTAGGATCGAGATTGGTGACGTGATTAGCGCCGTATTTCGGAATTTAAGTGGAGATCGATCTCCCATTTCACTTAGCTTACCCGGGGGCTCCTACCTCTTCACTTCACCTCTATTCACATCCCACCGTCTACAGCATATACTTCTCTTATTTCTTAATCTAACTCTCACATAATATCTCTCTCAAGTCTTTACCGCGGATAGGAGTCCATGCCGACGAAGACTTTTGTTCGACCAAAGGCCCTAGTCCGATGAGCCTAGCGGAGGAATGAGGGAAAGTCAGCCGTCACTAGTATGCCCGCGCCCGTGGCTACTATGATCCTCTGTGTGAGATTTTGACACTGCTACTTTATTGGAGGCTTTTTGGAGCTCGGTCTAGAAGCCTGGGATAATGTGCGTAGTCTCCCGACACGTCATCACGATAAGTAATCGATTTTACAGGAGAGGGGGACGATTGATATACGGTGTAGATACTAGGGAGTGTATAGAACAAACTTATGCGGGCGTAATAGTAGATGAGGATGGAAAAAGAGAGTGGTGTGGGAGTATAGATACCACTATTATAAACTAGGCTCTCTTTTTGACGAAACTCGTACGCTTTGTCCATGACGCATACTGCTGTGAGTTGATTCTTCTCAAGACCGCCTTTTATTGGTGAGGACTAACTAATGTAGTCCTCAGCCAATGTGAGAGTTAAGGCCACACACTTCATAGGAAATTTAGAAGCTCGGTTCGCGATTTCGTGGTTGTCAGCTTCAGGTCTGCCCTCTTTTCTGCAACCTGTCGAAGGAGCGAAGGTCATGCGCTCATGAGTCTGAGGTACGGCGAGCTAGCCAGCCTTGACGATATCGTGAAGTGTCATGTGAAGCACCGACCAGGCCATTCTGGGCAACTACCTCGACGGGAATTGCGCCATATCATCGTGCACGTGATGATATTTCTGCGCCTCTTTTTCATTAACCAAGCATGAAGTTCAGCTTATGGAGAACCTGGAGACGATAACAAGTTACAGTTCAAGAAGCCTATTAGAATGGTTTGCTTGGAAGGGATAGGCGTCCTATACCGCGAGGAAGTTGGCAAGGGCAAGAAAGTGATAGGTTAACGATGAGAAGAGGGCTAGTCAAGGGTCAAGAGGACTTCCTCGGAAGTCGGTGTAACAGATGGGTTGATAGGCTGGCGATGAGCTGTTGGCTGCAGGGAGCCCAAGGCAGAGTAATCTCCTGGGAAGCCGGACAGAGGATCGTGAGGCGGCATGACATGCATAATACCATTATCCCATTCATACTGGAAATTTCGTCGGGGCCTGGAAAGCTATAAAGCAACTATCTACTCCTGGAAAACATATTGATCTTTTCTGATAGGCACCAGCTGCTGGCTCTGCTCGAGAAGCTCCACTGATGTTGCAACGACCTGTGCGCAGAAGTCAAAGATGATACATAGCGTGAGGATGAAGACCAACACTGGATTTAAGAAAGTGTGTTGTCTCCCACAACAATCAAAGAACTTACGTCGGATTCTGCTGGCGGGATTGCCTATGTGAACTCGAAGCATATGAAGCATGATGACCTTGATTGCATCAATATTACCGCTATCTGGAGATAGTAGGACAGTTATGTACTCTTTTGATGATCAGCTTATTATATTAATAATAGAGCAATCCGCTACTGAACCTGCCCAATCTCGTCTAATGGAGACCGAATAATGAATAAGTAAGCAACACTTTGCAAATCGACATGTGGGCGGCATAAGTGTAGCCCTTCTTAGTTTCTACCTTGGGCGACCAGAAATAAGGTATAACTAGAGGTAGGTAGCGCGAACGAATTGATAGTACCATTCAAGGCTTTGTGTCGTGTATTACATCGGCCGTTCGAGTATAACGGTTCTCCCAACCATTTTGCTAATAGTTTCTCTCTGCATAAAATAATACATACACAATACATGAATTATGTCCTCGGTCATCTACTTTACAATACAAAAGCGGCGATTGCGCTAAGCTTAATTTGCCACAGCCTTGGCAGGTGGTAAAAAGTAAGTACCGTGCCGTACCGAAAGGTGGATACTATGGCACTAGGATGATGGGATTGGTTGAGTCCCTAGTTCCTGCCGGTTGCACTGCCTACCGACAGTACAGGCCAAATATCGTAGGTGGTATCAGGGCTACCGTATGTAGCACCAAGAAACCACACAGCTCTTTTATATGTAACTGATTTAAACCCGCACCAGCTCCAACAATTCAAATCTACTAGCATAATCGGAATAAATATGAAAATGAAATATAAATAGAATAGATTAAATCAAGACCAGGTGACTTTCGTATGACTTTTTTTTTTTAACATTTTAAATAGCAGCGTGGTAGGCCCTGGGATATTACGTAGTAGGCAGATATACAATCTCTTGGGGGCACCATGTGGACCTGTATGAGATTTCTTGATACGTTGGGGTCTGGTGGTATGGGCTGACGATCTGGTGGATGATCAACAGTTCAGAGTTGGTGGATCGACTCGGACTTCGGTTGTCGGTAGTTAAACACCGCGAGATCGTGCGAGATTTCACAAACCGTCAAGCCGAGACACGATATCTGATATCAATAGGCATATGAAAACACCTCATCGTCGGTACCATGCATACTTCCTTTGTAGGTATTATCCAAGGTACCTATGCTTGCAGGGAGTTACCCAAAGGCTCCTTTTGTGGTATCCATAGCAATCGAAATCGATCTGACGGGCCGTTTTAGCATCTGATAAATTAAAGTACTTAACTTTCAAAGGGACCCATCTGTGACATGCCTTAAGTAGTGTAGTGTACTGAGCACGTATTCGTGCTCGTTCATGTCTGCGCACCAATGAAAATAGCCCAATATCGTTCGAGCATAGCGACTATCCTGAGACGGGTGCTTGCCATCTACTTACCTACCTGGGTAGGTAGGTATGTATAGGTACATCGCCAATCCCCTACTATGGTACGGAGAACCTTACAAGGTTGTAATTTAGGTAACCTAAAATGGCGTTGGGAACGATGGTGATTGGTTCACTGTCGCCATCACACTAGGTACTCTCACCTCACATCTTTCCGATCTAGCAAACCTCTTGGTATTATTATTCGCAGTTGTCGTTTACATCCCTGATATCAAGTGCTATACTTGATGTTGTAACTGTACTTAAACACCGCCATATGGTATCGTTTCTCCTTAGTTTGTATGGCAGCTCAATAACACAGTTTGTTTTTGTATGTCCCGTAACTGGCTTGGTGAGGCGATTGAGTTTCCGCTATTCTTGCTATTCTGCGTCATCTTTCCTGATTGAGGCTCAACCTATTCATCCCTAATACCCGGCCATTTTAGGATGCAGCCGAGAGCCAACGCCGCGACGACACAAATAACTGGGTGTCGAAAGAGCCCGTGATGAGTTGATGGGCTTTAGTTGAACACAACTGTTTTGTTCCCGTTGAGGAAAACCCTTCTCTCACTCCACCACTTAACGGCCGCCGCCAGGACATGGCTCTCCACGCTGGTACCTTCATCTACCAACTCTTTTGGGCTCATCGCATGGTCCACGCGCACGACTCTCTGCTCGATAATGGGCCCTTCGTCTAAATCGGCTGTAACGAAGTGCGCCGTCGCACCGATAATCTTCACACCTCTTTCGAAGGCCTGATGATATGGCTTGGCGCCCTTGAATGATGGCAAGAAACTGTGATGGATATTGATGATCTTGCCGCTCATGGCCGAGCATAGCCCCGCGGTGAGCACCTGCATATACCGCGCCAGAACTACGAGTTCGATGTCATTCTTCTGAATGAGGTCTAAGATCTGCTTCTCCTGCTCTAGCTTCGTGTCTTTGGTGACAGGTAGATGGTGGAATTGGATGCCGTAACTCTCCACGAGGGTACGGTAATCGGGGTGGTTAGATACTATAAGGGGGATCTCAATACCGAGTTGATTGGTTTTCGTCCTAAAGAGGAGATCGTTGAGGCAATGCCCGATCTTAGAGACCATGATCATCACCCTTGGCTTTCGATTGGCCGGCCTCAAGTCATAGTAATCCAATTGCAGTTCAGCTGACAGCTTCGCAATATCCTCACCGAGGTCGTCTGTAGATTCGGCATGTCCAAAGTGCACCCTCATAAAGAATTTTTGCGATGTTCTATCGGAGAACTGTTGGAGATCGAGGATATTCATTCCACGGTTCGCGAGCAGCCCGGTAACGGCGTGGACGATACCAGACTTGTCCGGGCACGATAGCGTAAGGATATGATCGTCGTTGGTAGACATTTTGCCGCTTAGTTTCTTGTCAAAGAAAATATGAGCAGTTCTTGCAAGTTGCTGGTGTGACTAACTACAGCCCTCGACACGGATCTGATATTGGGAAGGTTTTCAGTCAGAATCGGCCGCTATTCGGCGTCCGGGTTAATGCATAAGTCCATCATGTCCATTTTATGCTATAATTGAATTGTGTGGCGACGGGATCGGATAATCCACCATTTATTAAACTTGACTATCCCGGGTGTGCCTGACCTGAACCAAGGTAGCAACACTGTGGACGCCCCCGGAATCGATCCGTATTAGTGTATTATATACAGTGGGTAGGTAGTATTTCCTGCATATTATGGCTATAAAAGAGCGGAGAGGGCATATGACCCAGGTACTATTGCGTTTCTGCGAAGAGAAGGCAGCTGACGGACGTCTACTTGTATACTACATAGCTAGTATGACAAGTAGCATCTCACCCGAACAGGCCTGTGCGGCGACCACCTACACTACCTGCATCACCCGGACCTATGCTCATCTAGATCTAGCATGGTCTAGGTAGTTTAAGTACCTGCAGTGAGTCTACAATCTGCAACATAGATATTCGAGCCTGGGCTCTGCGTGTTATTGCCCTTGTGACTCAGCCGTCCTGTCCCGTCGCGGGGCTGACCGTTGCTTGCACGCAGCCCGTTGTAGCGGATGCGAGATATATTTATCTATTTATCTACATACGGAAATGGGCACCCGGAGCAATAACCCCCCCCAACCTGCGCGATATAGCCGGAGGCTGTGGAGAACAAAAGAATGGACATGACACCGATTCAGGTAGCGTGATTGGGAGAAAATCTTTGCATAGCTACCTACTGGCATCTACTGGCAGCTACTGGATTCCCG
This sequence comes from Rosellinia necatrix, assembly GCA_021209875.1. Classification (NCBI taxonomy): domain Eukaryota; kingdom Fungi; phylum Ascomycota; class Sordariomycetes; order Xylariales; family Xylariaceae; genus Rosellinia; species Rosellinia necatrix. Next base: position 3,610,954 of record JAGYVD010000001.1, on the reverse strand, counting down.
CGCTGGCCTTACTATGCGATCTATGCAGCATCTACCGTATATGGACCCGATATCAGTTCAGCCGGCAGCTAGTAACTAGTTAGTAGCAGGAACCTGTAAAGGAGCCGCCGTATGCGTTGGCTCGCTATGAGCGCTCGCCCTCCAAAAGTACGTACTGCCGGATGCGTATAGGCGCAGCCTATCTGGGCAGTCCAGTTCAGTTGGTCTAAGTGCGATATGTATGCACATACCTGCATGCGTGCTTGGACATTGGTAGGCAAGTAAGTACCTAACCCAGGTGACCTACTAGCCAGGTATCCAGCTAGGCCCCGATTAAACTAAAGCGACTTCCTAGGAAGTCGCTCGTACGGACCGTTCTGTAATGTGACGGTCTTTATTTTTGTGCGAATACGGTTGCTTAGAACGGTAGATCAATTCAATGTTCTAAGTTGGCTCCATGATCTCTGGATCCATGATGTGGTTAAAAGATTATGCAAATTTGCGTTCATATCAAGTTATGAAAAGGCAGGTCTTGCTTAGGACAGGGCTTAGGCTCAGGCTAAAAGCGGCGTAGCTCGGGTTGGATTCCTATTGCGATTTAGGATGGTAAAACCTATCTCTGAGGTGGGTAGGTAGGTTAAGTGATGTAGAGGTAGTTAACTAGAGAGGGAAAAACTCCCAGTCCCGGCGGCTGATCTAGCGCCGTAATCTAGTCCACGTAGGTGATCACCAGCACCGCGCGCTCAACGCCACGGCCTATTGGGTGCACAGGAGCCGTAGACGCCTGTACCTAACCACGAACAGGACGTATTTCGTCACTCAACAGCCGAGCGGGCAGCAACGAAGAACGATCACCGTGGCTTGCATGGTCAGAACCAGAGGACTGGGAAATACGGGAAAAGAACAGAACCTAGTGTTTCACGGGCGCGCAATGGCGGAATGGCTACGCCTTAGGGATGCTTGATGGCGACTGACCTATTCCTAGCAGCGCCAGCTTGCCATCCGCTCGGCGACCCGCAGCGCCTCGTGTCCGTGGAGATGCAGCCAAATAGTGTAACACTGTGAAGGGTTGCAGCACACCTGCGCAGGGATGCGGCAGCCTCTGGTCGCCCGTTTAGTCGGTTGACCGCTCGCTACGACCAGCGAAATCAAATAGCTGGCCCGGTTAGCTGTAGCCAAGTGGCTAGAACAGAGCACAAGGTCGCAACCGGAATCCTCATTCGGGCTCGTTGTCGCGGGGGGTTGTCAGCCACGTTGGAGCGATCGACCCGAGCAGACTCATCGCACCACTCACCCTGCGCTGCCGGCTCGACTGGCCCCCCTTTTTCCCACTACCGGCGCTGTTGCTGCTGTGAGGCCCCGGAGGTCCATTGCGGCGCTTGTGTTATGCGCTGAATGTGTTATGCGCTGAACGGGCGAGGGGAGTGAATAAGCTCCCCAGGCAGGCAGGCAGGCAGGCAGGCAATGAAACCAAGGGGGTTTGGGGGGGTGCGCTGCTAGTACCCGTAGTCTGTAGCGATCTCGTGTTGCCGTCGCTTGCAAGGTTGGTGTCTCTATCTGGCTGCTCGATGGCGGGCAGAGGCCCGTTCGTCTTTTCATCCGATAAGTAGTTGTTTGCTCTGTTTTGCTTGCCTCGCATTCGGTGTCTCAGCTCCGCCGTTGGGGAGGGTGTGATCGTTCAGGTACCTACGTGGGAACCGGAGTGCGCGCGACGTACCTTTTCGGCTAATTCGTCTGTTCGTTGTAACCGACTCGCATTCTAGATCTTGGTGATGACGCGCCTTGGCAATTAATATATCCCTATCCTCGCAGTTCAGGTACACAGTATAAGCCGGCATTAGGAGTTTGGCATAGGCTCCCGATCGCCCAGACAAAGAGGCCAAGCTAGTGATGGCCCTTTGCGCAGCTCTCTCGCCGAGATATATATCACCCGTCCTCGCACCGCCCGCCACCTACGTGCCATTACTATTATCATTACCCTCGTTTCCACTCTACTCCTGCTGGCTGCTTCTCTTCGGCCATATTCCAGGACCCGACCGAGCCGGGCGATCACCGTTCGTTTTCAGCTTTCAGCCCTGCTTCCACCGTCCTACATACATATCCAGCATCTGTCGTGGCCAGGCCCATTGTCGCACGTGGGAAGCTCGTATCGCAACAATCCTGCATCCCGTTTGCCTGTCATACAAACTTGTCCGACCCGGAGACTCGGAATACAGCAGCACTATCCAGGTAGCACCGGGGGCCATACCGGGTCGTCCTATTGGAGCGGGGCGTGCCTGCTCCCACTTGCGCAAGAGTATTAAACGTCGACAGCGGCAGTCGCGACTTACCTCAGGCATCCGTACCAACCTGGGAAACCTTGTGGTACGACATCGCCTGCCAACCCGATCATTGGCCGGTCCAACCCTTTCGCACAGATTCTCCAGACTCGGGCTTCGCTCTTTAGATATTTCCCTGGGCCGGTCTCGAGCCCGCCCCACAGATTTACAACATTCGTTCTTCGCGTTGGATAGCTACCTCGGCATTGACTAGTCCGAGCATACCACCATGGTTCAGTTCTTTAGTAACTGGGAATTATGGGAGCAGTTGACTTTTGTGAGTCTTGCCGTCACCAGCCGCACGGCTTCCCCGGCCTTAGCCAGCTAACGGAGACAAGGTGCTGGCGGCGGGTATCGTCACGGTGTTCTTTATAGGATGGATCAAGCTGTGGTGGATGCAGAGGCTCCTTAAGAAACACGCCTTGCTCGACGAGGAGAAGAGAGTCCGGCAAATGGAACTGCGCAAGAGCGGTCTTCCTGTCGGAAGAAAGGTGGATATCCCCTTCGGCGTGCGTGCCATCCAGAGTGGTGTAGAAGTAGAAGGCATCTGGATCTCTCGCCCTGTCACTCCGATGGAAGTGCGCGACTCTAGCAAGGCTTCATCTGCCACCATCGATATCGACAGCGAACCGAGGCCCGAAGACAAAGGCAAAGGCGTGTTAGGCAGTGTCATAAAGCCGGCAGCGACCGCCACGGAGGCCGAACCAACCCCAAAGCCAAGTTCACAGCGTAGCCCAGTAGTTAGCTACTTCGACCAAGGTATTCGGCCAGACGTCGGTGGGTCGAAGCTACCAGGGCCCCAAACAGCACGCCCGCAACCACATTTTCTACAGCGGCCGACAAGTGATAACACACGGGGCCCCCGACACTTCCATGCAGCGCCCCAAGCAGAAGGTGCCGCTCCTCGGCACCGTATCGAAACTTATATCCCTACGTCCTCGTCCTCGACTGTAAATTCTTCTCCGTCGCCGCTCGCCGGGCCGATAGGAGATCGCATATCCGTCTCCTCCGAGGAAGAGCTTAGTCTCTCTAGTCCACGCTTTCCGGCAGATATCCGCGGTGGGGCTTATCGGAGCCCCTTCGAAGATTCCGAGTCTTCATCTTCGGCTGGGCCGTCTAGATCCCAGGGTAAATATTGTTCAAGAGTCCGCGCGGAGACGAGGGGGGACTCATTTGAATTTTCGGAAGCTGGCAGAGCGCCCAGCCCTGGTCATCAGTCGACCCCCAGACCCTCTTTGGCATCCACACGGCCGACGCCCATCCGCACTTACACCAACCAACGTGAGAATATGTCGTCAAGAGTAGTCAATATGGGCTTTGAGGTACTGCCGGCGGGGACTTTCGGCCGCTTGAGTGGGGAGAGTCAGTCACATACTCCGGGACTGGCAAGATGATGCGAGGCTTGCCTGCTGCGAATCCCAGGACATGCGATCGCGAGAAGAACTCCCAACATTGATTTATTTAATACGGAAGAAAAACCGTAAGGATACTTGGCCGGCCTCCCAACGTTGATAGGGGAGCGGGCTCTTCAGGGTAATGACTATTCATGACCGCGCAACTGCTACGGCGAAAACGGGCCGTGGATCTAGCTGCTGCTAACAAGGGAAACATAAATGTAAATAGCGAATCTAATACTTGCGTAAATATTTGGGAAGCTGCGTTTTGCATCGAAAAAGGGGGTAGGTAGCATTCTAATTACATCAGCACGGAAGTGTTGCTAGAGGAGTTAAACGGCGACAAGTGCGACTTACAAAAGAAATGGCGAGCATTTATCCACGGAATCTTTTAACTGATGTATGCTGTGTGGCAGTTGTATCTTGTGTTTTGTGTAGTCAGACTAAGGCTGACTGGAGGATGGAGAAAGAACCCCAGGAGAGGGGGGTGAAGACTCAGGGATCCCCTGTTCAGCACATCGGTATTTAATCCGAAACACCGGCGCGATTGTTATCTTCGCTGTGTCTCCCTAAGGGTTTACACCTACATATTACAACTACCTACTGTGACGGGATTGTTACGTCCCTGCGAAAAGGGTTAAAACATGTTTACATGATAGCACCCTCGCATGAGGAATGCCCTTTGCAGCCTATTATACTGACACCTCCTAGCCATGTCCTCCGACAGACGCATGTAATGCAGAGAATAGTGATCCAGGTAAAGCTACTCGTTAGATCTATTATTGATTCTTTCTTTGTTGGGGCCGGGTATTGGGATAGAACCCGTTGTATCGTCCTCATCATGTTCGTAAAACAGCTCTCCGTCGACAAGCCTGGGATCGATATGTATATGCCACATAGTCTATATCTTAACGGGAAAGCAATGTATATGGAATGTCAATTAAAGCCCTCGGTAACGCCTCCAATGCAAGCCCGCTCATACAACATGCCCATTTCATTCATTATCTGCACAATAGACCCCACATATTAGTAGCGAATCGAAAGCCTCCAACCGTGAAACATCGCGTAGAGCCTTATTAATGTCGGCTCTATTCTTTCTCCATATCCTTTGGGGCAGGATCGCCAATACCATCCTCATGGATGGCAAAGAGGCAATCGCTCTCGGGAAGACATGGGCTGTCATATATCTTAGCGATACGTGTTTCAGCACGGCCCTTCTTTAAGCTAATCCTTGTTGTGCTAGCGTGGGCAATAATGTTGCCGCCGATGGGCTTCTTGGGGTCTGGATTGAACATAGAGCTAGGGCCACCATCCACTTGTGCTACAACCTGATTGGTAATGACGACGGCGATCCCGAACTCATCGGCTAGCCTCTGTAGGCTGCGCATAAACTTAGCCAAGTGAGTTTGTCTAGAGGACAGCTCGCCTCGACCCAGGAAGTCGGTCCGGTAGAGAGAGGTGGCGCTGTCAACAATTAGGAGTGAAAACCTGGTCTCGCACATCATGGTGGCTGCTTGAGCGAGAAGTTGTAGCTGGTGGTCGGAGTTATATGCGCGCGCATAAGCGACATTGTCGAGCACCTCTTCTCCATTTAAGCCGTAGCGATTTGCGACAGCAAGCAGGCGTACTGGGCGGAAAGTGCCTTCGGTGTCGATGTATAGACATTTGCCTTCACCACCTCCCATGTCGAAGGGCAGCTGACAAGTTACGGCAAGGGTGTGACAAATCTGACTCTTTCCGGTCCGAAACTCGCCAAAAAGCTCTGTTACCGAGCCGGTCTCGATACCACCAGCCAGCAGAGTATCCAGATTCTTTGAGCCCGTCGTGATGGAAATGAGCTCACTTCTCCGCTGGTGCATCTCCGTTGCTGTTGTAAAGCCCAAGGGGACAATTTTGGAGGCTAAACTAGGTCAGGGAGCGGAACCATGCGAACAGGTGGAAATGAATACCTTCGGCGAGTATCTTGACTGCCTTCTGCTCGGATATGCCCTTGACCTGTTCCAGCATGCGTCGGGGTGCATAGGCAACCGACTCGACTGTCTGATAACCACCATCCATCAAGAGCTGACAATCACGCTTGGTGAGGCCTGCAAGTCCCTTTGTACGTGATATTCAGCAAAGGCATAGTTACATATTGCATTGTGGATTCGTCAGAGGGAGAAGGGCAGTACTTACCTCCAATGCACTGACTGGCGTTGGAGCGCCAGGGCCGGTCATGCCGGTATCCTCAGTATTCATTTCTTCCTCATATTCTTCCGCCATCGTAGATGATATAGGCTCGGCGATCTAGCGAATGGGTGATGGTGAGACTTGTCTTGTTGAGGATATGTATAGGGAGAGGCCGGCTTGGTGGGAATGTATCTGACCGAGGGCGGATGGAGGTCTTGAGGTCCCGTGGGCCCGTGGGTTAACAAGGTCGCTCGATCGGTGGTATCCACCTGAACGCGTCGAGCGACAAGTGTTAGCGGGGAGGGAACAGATCGGAACCTGTTTGGAAATCGCGGAAGCACGTGAGTAGGACGGCTGCTTAATTAACTTACCTCTCCACATATTACCTACTTTGGTGCAATGCAAGTGCCCATTGACGTGCCAAATAAAACCAGCTGAACAGACTGAAAAGACTCCCTTCGCAGCTGTCAGTACCGCCAAGCCCGAAACATTAAGCTCTCCACTGTAAAGTAAGTAACTACCACCCGTTAGTTACCTCCCTAGCTGTCCCTAGGTTAGGCAAGTCTCCCTGCCGGACTTGCAGCTGGCTGTGCATCTTGAAGGCGACACTCAACTAAATCAACAATCGCGTCCCAACTTCCTCCAGTACAACAACAAACCTACTCTGATCCCCTACAACCCCTTGTTGGGTGTTGATGGACCCAACATGGCTGCTAGAGAGCCCCCGACTTTCTTCAAGGAGACGAGGTTGGATTTCGAGCCGTCATCGGCTCTCGTGGTGGTTGGAGTGCAGCTCACTGCTGCCACCAACCTATCCAAGAGCAGGCGCCAGACCAGCAGCTCGACTAGGTTGAATGGCGGCGATGGCGCTCTTCGCACGCGGGACTGCGCCGCCGCATCCTCCATCTACCATCGCACGTACCACCAGTACCCGAGGAGCTTTCTGTGGAGAGTGCTCGAAGACGACAGTATCCTGAGCCTCCGGGTCGTTGATCTCTACAAGCCAGTCGATCCATCCGACGCCAGCCTCATCCTCAACTTCCACTTCCCGAATGCGATACGACCTTCATGCATTGCCCTATCCGACTCCGCCGAACACGATGCGCTCAACGTGTTCGTTATCGATGAAGTCGGTCAACTGTATTCATTGTTCATGCGACCTGAATCATTTCGCAAACGATCGTTTGTTGAGAGTGGGCTGGGAGACTCTATTAGATTGTACCCCGTCAACTCTCTCCAGGGCTTCAAGATCCCCTATAGACTCATAGCCGTCAACTCTGATCAGCTGATTGTGACTCTCACCGATGGGGGGCACATCCGGCTCGATAGGAACAAGCTTCAAATTGGTTAGCCATCCTCCTGCCCCTGTACAATAGCCATACTGACGTTTTGCTAGCCACTCAACCGTCATGGAAAGAAACCTTCTACAATGCGAAAGGGTGGGTACAGGGTTTCAAGAACATTCTTTCCAGCAGAGGTGACTACGACACTACTGCTGCCGCTGCGGCCGTTGAGACTAGCCTCGGATTGGATAACGCTTCGTTTCTGTTGACAGTCTGCCTTGACCATCGCCTGCGGATCTGGAACCTTAATAGCGGTCAAGTGATCGGGACAATGGATCTATTGAATGCTGCGAGGGACCCTAACCAGATTGGCAAATGGCGACTCGACCCCACGCAGGCCAACTTGATTCGCATAGTAGGCCGAAACGAGGGCAAGCGGCTTTGCGTGACCTATTCTCCTGTTGGTCCTGGAGAATTCAAGTTCTGGAAGCTTCAATCCGACGGCGTTAGCTCAGTGGATATAAATGATTTGTACCCGAGCACTCATCTTATCCCGATGCCGCCCCTTGGATCTGATGTATGGACCCTCGCCGACTTTCGGGTGGTGGAACTTTACGGCGGCCGCGATTTCCAAATGTGGATTTTATGGAAGAACAACATCGCCTACCGTGTCCAGGAGTTGACCTTTTTGGTAGATGAGCTCCCAGAAGTGTGGCAAACCCACTGGCGGTCCGTCTACTCTGATACAACCGTCCCTCCAGCCCCTATTTCCGGCCCCTCCGATTCAGTTGATACTAGCGAGAGATGGCTTCAGCTTATCCTATCTCCTGGCAAATTCCCCTACTCAACTCTGGAATCGGCGTTGAGCGCGTACGAGCGAGCAATAGGGGGCGTGGGAAACAGTGCAAATCGCTCTAATCAGAGTATAGCAGAGTCAATATGCTCCGCAATTGCTTCAAACGCGTCCTTGAACAAGACCGCATCGGGGGTGCTGGAGTACGAACAATTCCGTGCTTCAAGCGAAGCACAATGGCGGAAATTTTATCGGATTTTACTCGAGATAGACAAACCCAGGGGCGAGGCACTTGCCCTAACTTACGATCATATGTCGGAAATTCCTACGGTTGTGTGTGCAGATAGCATCTCTGTCATCAGAGAATGCAGCAAATTGGAGCGGATCTGCTACAACCCCAAAAGTCGACACATTGAGCCCAGTGACTTATCTTCATTGATAATAACGGGCCAGAACTTTGTCGAAGGCTTCTCAGACAGCATGCTCCAGATTTGTCAGTCGGTTCTTCGCGCGGAGCTTTTCGAGGAGACGTCAAAAACGAATGAAGAGCGAATCCAGTTCTTCTCGGATAAGGCAGGTTTCTGGCGCCAGATATCCGACGAAGATTGCGCCCAAGTAACTGATGTTTTGGGGCCTAACTTTAACATGGTTACTTCAAGCATCTACAAGCAGGTGCTTGCGACTTGCAATGAGACTTGGAGCCCTAGGCGCCCAACAGAACACCCTCTGACGGAACTTGGCCGCAGAATTATCGTGAAAGCAACTGAGGATGTCGCGGATCTGCAATGGAACGTTTGCTTCAATCAGCTTATTTTACTTGTCCATATGGAATTCGAATTTGATCGCCCAGAAGACGCCCTACACCATAGAGTTAACATAGGCGCAGTGTACAGGAATCTGCTCAAAGCGTTGAGCCGATTGCAGCTAGTCCGTTGGCTGGCAAACATCCGCTTGCCTACGCCTCTCTCTAAAACGGAGATATCAAATTCGATATCTGGCTCTTTTTCCGCCCCCACTAAACGGCCAAACGAAGAATATAAATTAAATACAGCCCTAGAAGAATTCGTAGGACACCTCCTGGGCGTATCTGATGTGGGGTCAGGCCATCCATCAGCGATGACATCAGTTATCACCAAAATCGTCACCAACCTTTGTGCGTCGGATAGTGACGTTGAATTGCGACCTCACTATATTCAGTGCGCACTGCTCGTCCGGGATAGAGCCGATCTGGCAGTAGAATTGACACCTTTCTCTGACCAAGATCCTTTCTCTGTCTATGTCCAAGGCCGCGTCGCTTTGGCGCTTCGTGATTACTCCGGTGCTGCCGTGCATTTTAAGAAGGCAGCTTATGGCATGAGTAAGTCCACCGCTCTTGAATTCACCAGGTTCAAACTTAATGCTCTATATAGGTATGACGCAAACCGAACCCGGAAGACATAGCTGCGGTTTGCTTGAAGAAAACGAATGGAAATTGTTATCCCGTGGGATGCCGCGATATTATGCGCATATTGTCTCGTTGTATGAAAACTACAGGGCGTACAGTTATGTCGTAGACTTTGCGCGCCTAGCCCTGCAGTTCATCAACAGGAAAACGAAAGATGGGCACATATTAGAGACCGAGATACAAGGCCGGCTCTTTGGTGGGGCGACGGCCGTTTCGCGCTTCGAACTTGCTCATTCGACCCTGGTGGCGATGAAAGACCAAGCCTTACAACATGCATGTTTACGCACTTTGATTCAGAAAATGTGTGATAACCTCCACAATGCTGAACTGGTGCAATTATCCTTCCCTGGCCTTCAAGGTGCGGTCGATGAGATCCTAGCACGGAAGTGCCAAGACACGGTGGATGTTGTAACGGGCGTCCCGTACCATCAAATTCTCTACGCCTGGCGGATCAAAAGGAACAACTATCGTGGCGCCGCAGCCATCCTGCTTGATCGCATCCACAAACTGAGGCTGCTAGGTGAAGGGGACCAGTTTACCAATGCAGATGTTCTCGACACGGTGATTACACGGCAGTACCTAATGTTGATCAACGTCATGAGTTGCGTCGAGCAGAAACAAGCTTGGATCACTGCGGAGGAATCCCCACGGTCGCTGGCTGCCGCTGGGAGAGGAGCTCCTGTCGCTGGCAAACGCAGGGTGGTAACGCTGGCTGATATTCGCAAGGAGTACCAAGACGAGCTTGATCGCATCGCAGCAATTCAAAACAACCAGTTTGGGCTTGCTGCAGACGACGAAATGGAAATCCTCTAGTGATGGGGTTTGTCACCCAGATTCTGTAGTGTATGATACGGGAAATTCTGCCGGGCAATTGATGACATGAGATAGAAGAATAGGTCATGGCAAATTAAAGCGAAGCTCTGAGATTGCAGAAACACTAACTCTTAAGAGTCTCAAATTGTGCTTCTATAGTAACTGAACGCCACCCAACCATGCCTCTGAAACCCGTGGGACCGCTAAATATGTACAGAATAGTCAATCATGCTAGCGTTCAGGCCAACGATACAAATTAATCTTGAGCTCTACGCTGCCGCAGGCAATGCCATAGGCCTGTTCGACTCCGGCACCGTCACAACCCCTTGTGGTTCCGTGCTCACAGCGTCCGGGGCTTGCCGATACAAGACAATCTCGGACTGTTTAAAGTACCGTCTGGCGTCCTCATCTATCAGCACCAGGCTCAAGTAATACCTCGTCGAGAATTTCTTGTTCACATCGCGGAATGTTGGTGTTAGATCGAAACCTCCAAGGAAGAGCCGAATAGGAATTGTCTCGCCACGAGACGGAGAGCCGTCCATTATCTGTGCCGTAACTGGTCAGGTTGCGCGGTTTCTAGGAAGTGGGATAGAGAGAGATGCCATACCTCAAAACGAACCAACGTCTCGCTCTCGTTGTATTGGTTTGGCGTCGCGCCCGTTGTCTCCCTCCTGATGATGCTCAGCTCCATGTGTTTGATCTTCAGGCGGACAAGCAAGAAGTAAATGCGGCCGACGATGACGTCTTTGAGGTGGTATTTGCTTTTGCTGTATTCGAACTCGATATGCAGGCAGTCTTCGATGCCGACATCCATCTTGATACTGCTGTTCATCTCGGGCGGGATGCGATAGCTATACACCCACATGTCTTTCTCACGGATCACGTCGGCCATGCGCCGCGCTACCGTTACCCGCACGAAGTACCGTAGCTTGACGTTGATCCCATTATACGACTCATATTGCTTCTCTACGTTTTTGAAGTTGAAGTCGAAGGTTTGCGGGTGCTGTAGCTCGCCTGGGGCCGCAAGTTCCTGGTTTAGGCATAGGAATTCGTAGTGGTTGCCTCGGTCGAAGAACATTTCTGTAGAGTATGACAGACACCGGTCAGTTCTGAACTCGCTCCTCGCATCTACCATACGTCCTACTGACCTATCGTTCCGATGAATTGGACCTTGATGCCCATATGCTCCAGCTTCTTGGAGTCCTTGGGACGGATTGTAGCTTGTCCTAAACAACACGCTCCTATTAGTGATGCATTCCGAGTCGCGTCCCCATCGTAGCATCACGAACGGACCTCGTACGCTCTCCCCATCCATATAAAGGGGCGCTTTCTCGCGCCTATTCTTATCAGTCTTAATGTCGACCATCTGCCGCGAGTCGGTATCGTCAAGGACGATGTCGATATCGACCGGAGTCGAGAAGAAGTACGACATCTCAGGTGACTATTTCGGGGACCAATTCGTGCAAAGCTGGTGTAGCGACGCCAAAGCCGATCTAAAGCTCGCTTTTGATGGCAGTCGGTTTTTGGTTAGGGGTCGATGCGAACGTTGCTCACGGAAAGCTACGGGACTGGATGAAGGCTCGATGTTGGCAGTTATCGGTGCCTACCTTAGCTAAGGTTACAGCGCTGAAAGGCAGGTAACTGGTTACCTGTTTACTTAGTCGGGGGTTACTCCCTAAGTAGTACCCCACGCTCCCGAACTACCTACCTAAGGAACGTAAATAGGTGGGTACCTAGGTAGGTTACCTAGGTGCCAAGCATGACGATGGAGCAGTGGCTGGAGCTTATTAGGTATTCCATGGCGTGGCAACTACGTGGCGGTGCTACTTTCGACCTGGTCTCCTGAGGTGGTTACCTATAGGTAGGTAGGTACCTACCTTAGTAGTAGTAGTAGTATTAACGTCTAGTCTAGGTGTCAATACTACTACTACTACTTAGGTACCTACCTTAGCCAACCTTACCCCCCACCATTCGGCGGCCGAGTTTTTCCCGTCCCCCCCCACGAGCCCTAAATCGAGTGGAGGATGCGGCGGTACCTAGGTACCTAGAATTTAGCGACTACACAGGAATTTCCCGCCCTAGACGAAATTCTTCGACATTGGCACTTGGTGCATCCGACAGAAAGTTACCAGCAAACCGTCGCATCGCCAATTCTTCAGGTACGTAATGCTGCCATCCCGACACCTCTCGCTCTCGACCCAATCCGCAAGCTTTCATTCCTCGAGCCCTCTCTCTCTAAACCGCTCGGTCTAAAGCTCCCTAACACGCTATTTCCCAGGCCGACTCCGCCCTCTATTCTCCCCCACCTGAAGAACACTCGTCAAGATGCGGTACATCCACAGTCAGGAGACCCTGGAGATTCCCGAGGGAGGTACGTGAATGAAATTGGACGTCTGTTGTTTGGCCTCCGTAAGAGTTGGATGCGGGAAACGGGGTCGGACACAGTGGCATGAGGAAACGATGACTGGGCAGAACACGAGAACCCCGAGCACCAATCTACGAACCCGAGCGATTACTGACGCGATTTGCGAATAGTCAAGGTTTCCATTAAGTCCAGGAAGGTTACCGTCGAGGGCCCCAGAGGTACGGTTTCGACCACCCACCTTTCCATCCACGGCAGTCTTGAGGCGCGCAGGGAATCTAATGGTTCGACATAGGCAAGCTCTCGAAGGACCTGAGCCATCTGGCAGTCAACTTCTCCCATCCCCAGAAGAACGTCGTCGGCATTGAGATCCACCACGGCTCGAGGAAGAATGTCGCCACCCTGCGAACCGTCCGCACCCTCATCAACAACCTGATCGTCGGTGTCACCAAGGGCTTCAAGTACAAGATGCGCTACGTCTACGCCCATTTCCCCATCAACGTCAACCTAGAGAAGAACGGCGAGACTGGACTATGGGAAGTCGAGATCCGGTAGGTCGCAACGTCACTATTTATGAGGCGTGGTGGGGCGTGGAATTGCGATGGAGAACGGATGCTAATTTGTTGGACTCAGAAACTTCGTTGGAGAGAAGCTCGTTCGCAGAATCGTGATGCAACCCGGTGTCGATGTCGAGGTCTCCAAAGCCCAGAAAGATGAGCTATTGATTCTGGGTAACTCTTTAGAGGCTGTTTCACAAAGCGCAGCCGATATTCAACAGATTTGCCGTGTCCGCAACAAGGATATTCGAAAGGTAACCAGCCCTCAGGGCTAACCCCTGAGTTGCCTCTTCTTCGGTTTTGTTGTTGTTGTTGTTGTTGTTATTGTTTGAATCGGATAAAACTAACCTTGATCTCAGTTTTTGGACGGTATTTACGTATCGGAGAAGACTAACATCGTTGAGGATCTATAAGCGGTCATTCTGGGGGGTTTCTTTATTGCTTTCTGGGTCCCTATCAGGAGTCGCCGGGGTTCATCTGCATGTGACGTAGCGAAACAGCTACGAAAATGGAACCAAAATACTGAATGAAAGGAATTTTCGGGAAACGAACCTAATGCGTCCATTGCCATTCCATGAGAAGCTAAAAACTTCACGACTACGGAAATGCCCCCTTCTAGATATGGGCCAAAATACCCACTACCATGGGCGGACTGGCGGTCTCCAGTGATATTAGGCGTCCCTGAGACAGTCTGGACCCAATCTACACATTCTACGTATATGTTGATGATAATGTGATAATTTCACTCTCCAGCGATTTAACGTGTTCTAGACGCTGTCTCGTCTGTTTTATTTGCTCGTCCCACAGAAAGCAGATTGGGACATGATGTTCTCACGTTCCTGATCCGCATAATAATAAGATTGGCTTCGCCGCCGATAAAGGAGCGAAAACGTACCTACGCTAAGCGAGAGCAAGGGAATTAATTATTGGCTTCTCGCCCAATTCTCTCGGGTGCCCGTTTCGTAATTGATGGTTTCGTTGATCTCATCCGCCCTGTGTGCTCGGGTAGCATGCAACGTCACGGGCTTGTCCGGCCCTTGCGGGTTGCCGCGAGATTGCAGCCACGTGCTGATATTTTGGGCTTTTGATGCCATTGGCCGGCCCAGCTCCCGGCGAGAACGATTACCCGACTCAGTACCTAACCCAACCCAACATGAGGCGCCTGCCTGCCTTAGGTGCGTAACAACGTGGCACGAAAACCATGGTGAGAGAGAGTAAGCAACATGCATGAAAATTGGCCATGTTCGATGGCGTGCTGGTGCTGGTGCTGGTGCTATTGCTTTTTCCTTCTACCGCCACCGTTGTCAATGCTCGAAGAGGATTCGGCGAGGTGGACAAGCGATTCATGAATGAGCTGGCGTAGAGAAATCTCAGGTCTGATCATCTATGCATAGCAGCTAAGCAAGCAAGCACGGACGGGAGAGGTTGGGGGGGGACGAATGGCTACGCAAAACAGGGTTTAAAATCATGCAGCTTTGAAAAATGGCCGACCTTTCATTCGTGACGGATTCTATGTGCGATTGGTTACTACCGGGCAGGGGCCTTGCCTCCATCGCCAATTCCTCCTCTGGGCCTCCCTCCGGGCCATACGTCATGGGGGAAATCATATCCATCTCAAACATTAACATCGTAGGTGTAGGTACATTTGCGTCCACCGAGGCTTAGAATCAACTCTTCGAGACCTCTCTAGAAAAAAAGACCAATTCTTCGCGTACCACCTCGTCGTAATATCGTACTACTTCATCCCATGCCTCATCTCTACCGATCTCATTCGCCTTCCGCGGATCTGTCGTTCAATACATGGGGCGGCGCAGAGGCATCGTCTATTCGCCTCAATCAGACGTACCGCAGCGATAAAATCAAGGGGTCCAACTGTTCCTAAAACGCCGGGGTCGTGCAAATATACTAATAATCTTCATGGAAAAATATAAACAAGGGTGAAGGGTGAAGGTTGCGGGGGAAGGGGCTCGGCCGCGGGCCGGTTAGTATCGAGTCATGTGGGCGACGTCGGGGCGGCAGCAAGGTCTTGGCGGGGCTAAATTCTCGAGGGGCGTGTCGAACTCCGCGTGCCCCTGGATTGTCTTGAGCGACGTGACTGGCGTGATTGTCTCGATCTACGCGTTCTCCTATCCGAACTAAAACTACCTGTGAACACGAAAACAAGTCAGTGAGCGCCCCATGGGAGTTTATCGAACCGAGATAAACTCACTAGGGCTAGTCGCGGTAAAGGAGTCAGAATAGTACGAACTACTCCATTCACTTCGTGAAGGCCTGCTATGGCTGCTTGGTTTGCGCTTGTCGCTCCTCCGAAGACCGAGCAGGAGGGCGATTGCGCCGATGGCAGCGACTAACCAGCCTAGGCCGCCGCCACCACCGCTCGACTTCTTCTCCTTCCGGGAAGCAGCTGTCGAGGGCCGGCCGCCGCCGCCGACTCCGAACCATCTGCGGTGGGTAGGCCGGACGGCAGCGCTGGCGCTACCGTGTCGCGAATAGCGCTCCTCGGTGACCTCGATGCGCTCCGACCCTCTCCTCTTCTTCCCGCCGCCGAAGATGGCGGCGACGGCGTGCCAGAGCCCACGGGCGATGCAGCAGAAGCAGAGCAGCAGGAGGAGAACGACGCCGGCGATGGTGCCGACGACGATGCCGGCGATGGCGCCGCCGCTCAGCGAGCTGCCAGAGGTGGACACGGCGGGCGGACCCGTGCTGGTGGACGACTCCGTGGCACTCGCGAACGTGCCGGTGGGCGGCGAGTTGGTCGCGGACGGCCCGCTGGTAGGACGGTACGGGGCCGAGAATTGGGTCGTCACATAGACTCCGGTGGTGACGACCTCGGTGAAGGTACTGTACCCCGGATTGGCCACACACTGGCCGTCATAGGCGCAATACTGCCAATTTGCACAGCAGATGGGACCGCAGGCGATCTGGCCAGAGCCCTCCGGGGGGATACAGGGGCCGCCGTTCTCTCCCGTGCCGGCGGTGGTGGTTGGGACATACCACGAGCTGATGGTGCTGGTGTACGTCCTGGTCTCGGTCCATGTGGTCGTGTAATCCCGCTCGGCGAGGCGGTGGGCTAGGCCAGTGCATGTCGGGGTGCCGGCGGATGTGTAGCAGGCCTCATCGGCAGAGCAGCACAACTCGTTCTGGCCGCCGCAGTACTCGGAGCATTCCTGCGGCATGAGATAGCCGAAGCCACTGTCTCGGAGCGCATCGCGGGGGTAGGGGACGGCAGCGGCGAGCACAGCGAAAAGAAAAGCAGTGAGCAGCGCGGGTTGCCGGGGGCAAGTGAGTCGCATGTTGTCGTTGCCGAGGGTTGTGTGCGTGCGTTGTGTGCGTGCGTTGTGTCGTTCCAGGCCTTCTCCAAGCCGGGCCCTAAATGCGACCGGACGCGGACAGCAACAGCAGTAGCAACAGCGGCGGCAGCAACGACAATGGTGCGAGCAGACTCGCTCGCCTTCTTATCGTTGTGTTTCCTCCACTCAAAGTCCGGCCTTAGGCGGGCGGAAACGGGGTGGTTGCCAACTGGTCGCAGGCCTGCGTGCGTGAGCTGGTTAGCTTATTCCGCCCGGTTGACCTGGATCCCTGGATCCCTGGATCTCTTATCGCTGACTGTGCCCAGTGGCACGAGCAGGGCGAGGAGGGTGCAAATGGTAGGTAATGCTGTACTACGCGAGGGTAGCTATCGCAAGTACCTATAGGCTGTGGGCGTGTGTGGGAGCTAGGTATGCCGTCTGCTGGAGGTACTTGGTTGGTGGGATGTTGACTTGCCAAGTCTCGACAACTCCCGGTTGCTCTGCCAAAGTCAGGAAAAGGAAAAAAAAAAATGAAAATGTGAAAATGCGAAGATTGCGAGAGGAATGTGACAGAGGGGGGAAAAGTGTAAGACAAGACAAGACCCTTCGTGCATCTGTCTTTTACATGCGCTGCATATGTCAAATTCCCAGCCTCTTTTCCTCGACTGACGATCTGCTAAATTGCGAAAAAGGCGCGGGGTTGGTCACTACCTACGTGGGTAGGTATGGAGGAAAACTGCGGGAAATGGAGGGGGTTGGTTGGGCGCCTAGGTACAGGGATAGGTATTTCTAGCAGCCGATTGGCTGATGGCCTATGGTACCTGTCTCTCGTATTTAATGCTGCTGGGTAGTGACTTGCATTGGGGGAAACGGGGAGGAGCTAAAAAAAAAAAAAACCCCAAAAAAAACCAGCTGGTGAATTGATGGCAGTGTCAGAAGGAGGTGGGTGGGCTTCTCCCTTTCAATCATCCAAATCTCGCTCGAGCCGGTTGTTGGCTCTCGATTCATGAGGCAATAAGATCACGGGCGCAACAACACATGGGATGATGAGTTGGCAGCACAGCGTTAGGCGTCGGCCTCGACGCTCGCCCTTCCTTATTTTGACCCACCCACTTGAGAAGCATGTTTACCTGCCCCCCTGCAGCGTTGTGCCGAGCAATTATCGATAGCCTATAGGACCCAGACGAATCGAGCAGGACGAACCTAACAAGGGTAGGAGGGTAGGTACCGCCCTGGGGCGAACAAGGGTTTTCTTGAGAGCTTGCATACGCCCAAATGCTCCAGCAGCATGCTACAACGGGAGCAGAATGATACCCTCCCCTTGTTCAGACAAGGAAATCAGGCGGTTCATAATACCATTGTTCAGAACCACCGCTATTGCAGAAAACTACGTCTATCGTGAATATCGTTATTGCTGTCATCGCCAGTGCCATCATCGGTATCATCATCGATATCATCATCAGTATCATCGTCAGTACCATCATCGACGTTGTCGGTGTTGCTGCGGTCGCCAGCCTCACCATGTGTGTGTTGAGAAGGTTCGTACCAATTAGAGGGAGAAGCCATCAACAGGAGTGAGTTGGCCTGCGTCTCGCGTACCTAGCCTATTCAATCTATCATCGTCTCGTATGCACAGCGCCCGATCTGTTCAACCAACCTTGTGTGAGCTAAAATGAGACACATCGCACCCCATCAACTCGCTTATACCCTAACCCATACGCTGTTTCCTTCTAACCCAGACCTCTTGGGCGTCTCCATTGTCGTTCTGGCTGTCATCGCTACCGGCTTTTATCCTGGCGTCTTTTACAGGGCGCAATTGAACTTCCCACTGCATCGCCCGGGATTAGTTACTCGGTCCCGTGACGTGTAAAACGAGTAAGGTCATCAAGAATCAACTGGAGTCGAGTATTTCACATACTCTACGAAGCAGGTAGTTACTACGGTCCGCTCTACCCGTAAATAGGTCAAACGACCAGCCGTGCTTTGGGCAGGTAATACCAGCGCTCAATACGACGCCAAAATCCTCAATATCAAACGGAGTCCCTTCTATTCAAGACTAAATGTCAGCGTTTGCCGTCGGCTGCTACGTTTGCCCGATATCGGGAGCTCGCGAAGACCGCAGCCTGAGACCCAAGGCCTCAGGACAAGAGCAAAGGACTCCTAGGTATCGTACTAGCCAACGGGAACGCCGAGTGAGGACATTTCTGTGACAAATTAGCGTTGGGATATTTATACCGAAGCCAGCAAGCTCACATTATCGATAGCATAGATTTTGCCTTTATATTGAAAGATGAGCACTTGATCTTGCAACGCGACGCCATTGTGAGATGTCATCGCATCCCCCTCAACCTGCTTTGCCTGTGAAGCATCGCTTAGGGGAACGTGGAAGACCTTGCAGCCCGGGCTAGATTCCCCGTTCCCGCAGGGTCGAGGCTCGTCTAAAACATCAGCGCCCGACTCGGTCAGCCCAGGGAAACTCGATGTGAGCCCGGCAAAGAACCAGGCGTCACCTTCTCGAGACGGCGACACAAACGGCGCCGGTAATGTTGTCATTACACAGCGTTAAGGATTAGATAAGGGGTTGCTCTATCTGTGTGTTACGGGGTTCCGGGATGCGGTGGCCAGGGGAAATAAATGGGTGATCGTTAAGAACGTGCCCGTGAACCTTTCCTTGGTAAGCAACTTATCGATTTTCCCCGTCGTCTGTAGGAAGATTGTGGGCAGTCACCCTTGGGTATAAAATAACTCCGAGTCTCCACCAGCCATTCAATCTGAGCAACGCTCACGGAATCGATTGTGTGTTTCTATATGTTGCAACTCTCACATAAGGATTAGGTATCATGGCTCACCAGTTACCTACCTAGGTACTGGTCAGACACCTAGACTAGACGTTAATACTACTACTACTACCTAGGTATTGCTTGATTATTGGGTACCTACCTAGGCACTTACATACATACCTACACTCCTGTAGCTGCATGTATGCGTATACCCGTACGTGTAGATATCACGTATTAGGATAAAATAATTGTGAAATGAACCCTGCTATCAAGATATAAAACTACCTGGGTATTGCCTCAGCTATCCCGGAGGTTTGGGAAGCTCAATAGTCAAAATATCGCATGAAAAACCCCATATTTAGAAGGAAGAGGGATTACGCCGTGCCTATCAAATGTTCACCTGTGTACCTCGGTAGGTACCTATCACCCACGATGCATCTTATGTAAGCCCAGGGTCCTGTAATTCTAACTACCTAGGTACCTAACCTTACCTAGGTGGGTACTACTGTACCGACGGTAGCTTGGACAACCAACCAAAGGTTTCTAATGACCCACTATAATAGCTTACCCTGGAGATAGGTAAAGTAAGCACCTAAGTAACTATCTGGGCAGGTATCTATGTCATTTAATAGGTACCTCGGAAGTATTAGTTACAGTTAGTGTGACGTTGAAGCTTAAGCTCTCCCTCAACCTCCACCCTAAGCCTCTCCACCCCATCATTCTATCTTCTTGATTGGTGGCATCTACGAAAGCTTAGGTCGTCCATCCAATAGGCACCTTTTTCATCACATCATTCTTCGAATTGCTATCAACTTGTAGAGAGGAAACACAAGGTTCCCGGCTTCAGTCTATCTAACTAGTATCTACAACATACTATCCGTGCCTTTAGTAGGCGATCCATTCTCTCCCATCGTTCGCCGGGCACTACCCCCCCCCCCCCCTCCTCTCCCGCCGACGTGGTGCATCATGTCCCTCGACCCTCCCCCCTATCTCGGTTCACTACAGAACAACGTCCGCCAGCGGCCCATCCCCTGGGATGGCGCGGCGAGGGCAGGCACCATCACGGAGGGCCAACTGGCCAAAATCAGAGCCGTCGACAAAGTCCGGAAGGAGCAGCGGAAGCAGATCGTTGAGAACGACTTGGACAGTTACCGGATACTTTTCATCGGGGAATCAGGCACCCCCGGGCGTCCTCAAGTCTGCAAGCGGGCGCACTGATGTCCTGCAGTATATTCTCGTCCTGCTAAGTGATCTCCTACAAGGTACTCATCTGCGCCCCTCTTTCAACACCTCTTAACAAGCTTTCTTTTTCTATGCTAAACTGTGCATCATCCAAAGGTGTTCCAGCTCTTGCGAAAGCGCTCTATGAAGATTCGGACCCCTATCGGCATTTCATACCGCTGCTAGCCTCCAATAACCCCGAAAACCCCATCTCTCTCCTTACGTCTACCGTACTCGCATCACTTATGGCCAACGCGCAGGATGCATCTCCCGCCACAAAACAATCCCTCCCCTTGATTATTAGTTACCTATGCGGTCTTACCAAGAATTCGAGCGATGCGGGGCTGCAAGATATTGCCGTTATGGAGTATTCCTCCTTGCTATATAACCAAACTAATAGACAGCTGTTCTGGAAACAACGAAGTGAGGCCGTTGCTCCTCTGATCGACATCCTTCGAAAGGCCGCCGGGTTCGGCGCCGAATCATCCGCCAGCCTCTGGAGTGGAAATTCCGCTCCGAGAACTGGTGGTGTTGACGGCCTAAACGGCGGGGTCGGCATCCAGCTTCTATATCATGTTCTATTAGTCTTGTGGCAGTTGAGTTTCGAGGCGGAGGAGGTCGGCGACGATATGAATGAGTACGTTGGCACCAATCTCGGCATAAGAAGTGAGGATTTTAATTCAGCTGACCCACAATTAGCGAATACGATATTGTTCTTCTCTATACGCAGCTATTACGGCTGTCGCCTAAAGAGAAGACAACACGGCTAATTCTATCCACGCTACATAACCTTCTCGAAGCTAACCCTTCTACATTGCTCCCAACTGCTGTGCTTGCTAGATTGCCGGCCCTGCTTCAGAACGTTAGTGGGCGTCACTTGACAGACCCAGACCTGCAGGAGGATCTCGACAAGCTCAAGGAGCTATTAGACGAATATCAGAAAACAAAGACAACATTCGACGAGTACGTAGCCGAGGTCCAGTCTGAGCATCTACGATGGTCGCCACCTCATCGCCACCAGGTCTTCTGGACCGAAAATGCGCGTAAGATTCTTGAATATGAGAACGGCGAGATCCCCAGGAAGTTGGCAGAGATCATGAAGAGACCATGGGAGAACGACAAGGCTGTCTTGGCCATAGCTTGTAACGATATCGGCTCGCTTGTCAAGGAGGTTCCCGAGAAGAGGCACCAGCTAGAGAAGCTTGGACTGAAGACACGTATCATGGAGCTGATGCAAGACTCGGACGAGAATGTGCGTTGGGAAAGCCTACGTGCACTTGGTGGCTGGCTTAAATACAGCTTTGAGAACAACTAAACGACTTGGGATTCTGGCCACACAGCCACGCCCCTCCGTAATAGCATCGAGAAGTTGACAACCGTGCTACTGGTATCCCAAGAAGGATGGTAGCATGACCGGATATGAATAATCCACAACGCTCCGGAGGTTGCGAGTCTTACACAAGTTACAGCACACGGGGTTTCAAATAGAAGGCATGGACGTTGTTCTATATCGAGCAACTGTGATTTCGAACGTGTATGACGGGTTAGGTGCCGGGAAGAAGCTACATTCCTTCGCCTCTGAGAATTGCCTGACCTCTTTCTAGTGAGGTATCCCAGAGACACGCCTCGTATCTTCTTTTTTTTTATCTTTTTTTTTTATAGATATCTATCTGACCCTCGCAGGTAGCCAATTCAAAACACTCCTTACCGTTTCCGCTGCAAAGGGTTATGTTCTCACCTTCAACGTTCCCCAGCACAGATTCAAACAACTATGGTTGGTGCTAAGGGGAGACACACTACCTGCCTAGGTACTTGGAAGTACCTAACTTACTGGTAGTTCCTTTTAGCAGATATTTAGTACTATAGGTACTTAGGTAGGTAGGTAGGTAGACCCCTTTACCTAGTACCTACCGACTAAAGCTTAGGTGCTTGTTAGGTAAATGTTTGCCGATGGTAGGAGGGCCGGCGGACGATGCTCGGCTTGTCGCGGCAGTGAATGAGAGATGGCGGGGCCAGATCCTCCCCACTACCCCACATTCCCCAAACAATTAGCGGACGGCTGTGGTTCAAAAGGGGACCGACAACGGTCACCTGTTGTGTTCCAATCCTCACTATATATAGGGTAATCCATAGCAACTATTGGTTGTGGCTGGCTAATCACATCGCAAGGTCCCAGATCATGCATCGTCTTGCCCAAGCCAGAAACCTAACCATTGGGGCTCGTCGTTCCACGGCCCGTCTCTACTACTCCTCCTTATCCCATTCTCCGTCTCCCCCTCTCCCAGCACGCTCTCTGTCTGCCACCTCGAAAATGGCTTCCACCACATCCGCAGCGAAGCGGTTCGCCGTCCCGGTGCAGAACAGCCGCCCCATGAGCGCGCTGGCGTCGACCGCCACCAGCTTCCCCACGACTCATGGGAAGATCACGAGCCCCAAAGACACCCCTTACTTTCTCAACAACCAGTTCGTGCTCAGCGAGACCAAGGAGTTCATCGATTTGCACGACCCGGCTACAAACAACCTTGTTACACGCGTCCCCCAGATGACCGATGCCGAACTGACAGCCGCCGTCCAGAGCGCCCAGGCGGCGTTCCCTGCCTGGCGCAACACCAGCGTCATGGCACGCCAGCAGATCATGTTCAAGTTTGTTGCTCTGATCCGTGAGAACTGGGACCGGCTAGCGGCGAGCATCACACTGGAACAGGGCAAGACGTTTGCCGATGCCAAGGGTGATGTTCTACGAGGCCTCCAAGTCGCTGAGGCGGCTTGTGGTGCACCGGAGTTCCTGAAGGGCGAGCTGCTTGAGGTTGCCAAGGATATGGAGACTCGGACGTATAGGGAACCATTGGGTGTTGTTGCTGCCATATGCCCCTTTAGTACGTGAAGCATCCCACAGATTGCGAGACAATAAACTAACAGCCCTGTAGACTTCCCCGCTATGATTCCTCTTTGGTCTATCCCCATCGCCACCGTAACGGGCAACACTTTGATTTTGAAACCCTCTGAGAGAGACCCAGGTGCTGCTATGATCCTCGTTGAGCTAGCCAAGAAGGCTGGCTTCCCGGATGGTGTCGTTAATGTTGTCCACGGTGCCCACCGTACGGTGAACTTCCTTCTCGATGCTCCGGAGGTGAAGGCAATCAGCTTTGTCGGTGGCAACAAGGCTGGCGAGTACATATTCACAAGGGGTTCCGCCAACGGGAAGCGAGTACAGGCCAATTTGGGTGCCAAAAACCATGCTGCTGTCTTGCCTGATTGCAATAAGAACCAATTCATCAACGCGGTCGTTGGTGCCGCATTTGGCGCTGCCGGTCAGCGATGCATGGCTTTGAGCACCCTAGTGATGGTTGGCGAGACAAAGGAGTGGTTATCCGAAGTAGCAGAGAGCGCTAAGAAGCTACAGGTTAATGGGGGTTTCGAGGAAGGGGCTGACCTTGGACCGGTCATCTCCCCCCAGAGCAAGGAAAGAATCGAATCATTGATTGCGAGTGCCGAGGAGGAAGGCGCAACTATTTTGTTGGACGGCCGTGGCTTCAAGCCCGAGAAGTACCCCAACGGTAACTGGATTGCGCCAACGATCATTAGCAACGTGACGCCGGACATGAAGTGCTACAAGGAGGAGATTTTCGGTCCCGTGCTCGTCTGCCTCAACGTAGATACGCTTGACGAAGCCATTGAATTGATCAACAAGAATGAATATGGTAACGGCACAGCCATTTTCACGAGGTCAGGGCCCACGGCGGAGACGTTTAGGAGAAATATCGAAGCCGGACAGGTCGGCATTAATGTTCCGATTCCAGTACCGTTACCCATGTTCTCGTTCACTGGCAACAAGAAAAGTATCGCTGGCGGCGGTGCCAGCACCTTTTACGGCAGGCCAGGCGTCAGCTTCTACACACAATTGAAGACGGTCACAGCCATGTGGTCAAGCGCGGACGCTATCTCTAAGAAAGCAGATGTCGCAATGCCTACACACAGCTAATAGCCAGATCATTGAGTAGTAAAACCAGGGAAAGGGGTTGGTTTGTATATACACAGCGATCATGCAATAGAATCAAAACATCCAGTCGGTCTTAAAGCTGCATTTAGCCCGCAAACTCCGGGCACCGCACCAATTATCTAACTGTGTGCATCAGCCCCTGTAACTTGGGTTTTTCTATAGTTGTCTATGGTTATGAATGATAAGTATTTCTACTTGCAGGAAGCAACGCAACATAAGAAGCTGTAATGAGCATAGTTCAAGCCATTCTCACAGCCCCTGTACAAAACAAGTTAACGCATTAAACTACCCCGATATCGAATTATGTCAACTACCTACCTATGTCGAGTTAGTTGGGTAGAGCTTATTAATGCCATCACTACTAGGATAGGCTATAAAATGAGATACACACTGGAAGCCGTAACAGGAGCCTAGTATGTAGCCCAAAGAGCGGGACTAATCCATACAATTTACCTAGTAGTACCTAGGTAGTAATTATTAACGTCTAATCTAGGTGGCTGACAGTGCTACCTAGGTAGGTAGGCAGGTATTATCTACAGATTGCATTCGCTGGGTAGGTACTTAGTCTAGGTGGCGACATTCATTACATTAATGCCCAACTGTAGGCACTCTAGGTACCTACCTACGCCTAGAAGGTAGGTACTTATGCAGGTAGGGTGCCGGGCTGTTTACAGGTGGTTAAGAACAATTGTAGTGCATATCTGATCACGATCTAGCTTGATTATATGTCTAACATCTAACATATTAAACATAAACACCAGCAGAATCTATAGGTAGGTGCATCTTTATATATAACTACGTTAATTAAGCACTTAGTTACTTATCTTCTACTTACCAAGGTAGGTACCTAGGTAGGCTAGTAGGTACTTCAAGGCAGTGACCCTTTCCTACATTCTTCTAGGTCACAAATTTACTCCCTACAAAGCCACCCCTCCTCCTACTACCTGTAGTTATCACCACCTCTGTAATTAGTAATTATCTGCAGCAGGTCACAGTCGCCGCCCAGCATGAATCAAACTGGAGGCTACACGTCTCATGTGAACAGCATCAACACCCCTATTTCCGATCTTACTGACTTACCCCGTGACGTCTTTCTTCTTATCATCTCTCATCTCTCGCCTGCCGAGAGCGTACTGTGCCGCCGAGTCAGCCGGTCCTGGAGGGCAGCTTTCACAGACGATGGCATATCAAGGAATCTCATGGGGTGGCATTTCCCGCGCGCGCGAGAGATGAGGCATGCGGTCGACGTGCCAGACCACCCGCCCTGGGCTCGCGTCTTCCCTGAGATCGCCCGTCGCTATTTCTATCTGCAGTCTGCCAGGCCCAGGCTGACCGAGGAGATTGATATCAATCCGCGGCCGAGCCCGGGGCAGAACGTTGGGTGGAACGTTCTCTTCCAAGCATTCGACCCCTGGGATCGGTGGCTGCAGTGGGAGTCGGACGACAACGTGGCTGATTTCCAGCATCACGATCCGAGCTGGTGTCTCGATGATGGTTTACTCATCCACCCACAGCACACCTCTCGTAGCTATGTTGCTTACGACTTGGAAATGGGGTCTCGCTTCCCGGTCCCTTTCGATTGCACCGGTAGGGTAATCAGACGAGTACGACTGGCGCACGGTGTCCTAGTGATCGAGTGGCGTGTGTCTGAGGAGCGTCACGGCATAGGTGATAATATATTTGTTAGACACCGTGATCGATATTCCGCCACGGCATTTGACGTGCGGCGGCCAGCAGAATCAAATGCTTCTCCTGTCCCGGGCCCGTGGGAGGTCCGACTCCGCGCCGAATGGAAATTGCACCAGGTCGGCCTCCCCCCCCTTTGCGACGCCGACCATTTGCTGTCGGCGCACACGGCGACGCACTACGCGCTCTATGTCTGGCAGGACGCCGGTCTGCCCCGCCCCTGTGAGAACCCCCGGGAGCAGCCTGCGGAGCAGCTGACGATCTGGGAAATCGGAAACGCCGCGGGGCCGAGGGTCGTCAGGACGCTGGCGAGGCACGACCTGGACTTCCTCGGCATCCGCCAGGGCCGCATGCCCATGATGCGGGAGGTGCTCCTCGACGATGCGAACGTGTACGTGCACGAGGAGACGCACCGGTGGCTCGAAGGGCCGCACGCCTCGGCGCCGCCCCGCAACCACCACGTGCGGTCCACGGGGATCCCAATCTCGGGCGCCGGGCCGCGGTGGCTCGACGAGTGCGGCGCCGCCGGCGACATACACCTCAGCTTCTGCCCGCGGACGGGTTCCGCGGTGGCCCGCCCTGGCGACAATGGTGACGACGACGACGACGACGACACGCCTGGCTGCCTCCTCGTCGACAGGGAGTGGCCCGGATGGGCTCCCTGCTGGCGCCACGAGGAGTTTCCATACCTCACGGTCAGCGACGTGGTGGACGTGCGGGCCGGCGTGCGCTTCGTGGCCCGGCACTGCTTCCTCATGGAGGTCCTGTCGTCCTCCGTGCCCCCCCACATCAGCCTCTGCGCCGAGACCGACGAGGTCCGCTTCGCGGACGGCGTATGGGGGCGGCTATTGGCGGCGGGCAAGATCGCGGGTGACGAGAGGTGGGTGGTCGGGCAGAATGAGGACGGGTGTATCACGATTATGCGCTTTTAGAGCAACCCGTCCCTGTCCCCCGATTGGTTTCGGCCCTGTCTAAGATTCCCTATCCATTTACAGCTCGACTTTTTTACGAGTACACACACACGCACACACACACACACACTCTCTCTCTCTCTCTCTCTCTCTCTCTCTACCCGCATATATATGTGTTTGTGCGCACACCTACTAGTTACCTACGTTAGGTAACTACTTAGTATAGAATGCAACTCAACAAGCCCCTCTATAAATAATTTTATGACCCCCCTTATTCTTACACTCACGTCGGATAGACTCGTCGTATTATCCATACGTTTTGATTAGCGAGTGGTCTCTTCGAAATCTCCCTCCTTTCCAAGAAAAATCTTATCGCTAGAACTGCCGATCGTCCGTCCGTCCATAAAACTCATATATACACAAACTTTTCCACGGGAACATATGGCCTTACCCTAGGGTAGGTAAATACTTAATCATTGACATGACAATCTTGTTATTGATTGGTTGTGTTTGGGGCTTTCTCGGGGATTGGTATCAAGAACGCGATCGGCTCTGCCCACGGACACCAGTTGGACCCAATCAGCCGGCCGGCAGTCGCATCCGGAGATGTTCGATTCGAGGGCATCATCCCCAGCCTTACCCAATCTGGCTTGTCAACTAGGTAGTCGGACAGGCGTACCATACGAGAGATACGACGGCATTACGGGATGCTTGAGGGACGAATTTGGGTTGATATTGTACTGGGTATATAAAAAGTCCTGTGGCAACATGGGGCCTTACAGGACATGATAGGACCAGTTCAAATCTTAGACATTCGGTCAACGAAGGGGATTGACGGCGCCCCCCGCGGTCTCTTGGACGACACCCAGATGGGTATCCCGAATAGCTAATTGGCCTACGCACTACACAGCACAGCATGCATATAAACTTTACCAAGCACAACACAAAGCAAAGTTTTATAGTGCGTCCCATACTATAGATGTCAGAAGTCTAACCCCAGTTCATGCCCCCGGATGCACCTTGGAGTAGACAGTCACAAAGTAGAAGCCCGATGTGGATCGATATCGGCTTCGGTTTGCCGCCTGTTGCCGCCAAGCCCTCGTCCAACAAACAATAACCGAAATATAGATACCAAGCACCGGATGTTGCGCTCTGCGCTCTTGGCCGATGTGTAGCTATGGGCGGCATTGCACGCTCACCGACGTGTTCGCTCTCCGAACGAGGCCACTTGAGAACGAGAAGTCCTGGTAACATTCGACCGTGACACCCTTTTTACAGCGCTCTTACCACTGACCCCTGACCCCACGCAACTCTTCTCTGGTGTAAGCCTTGCCCGCATTCGCTTTGCATGTGCATTCGCATCGGCGGAGCATGCCAACCTAACCTGGGTGGTTCCATATGCCGTGCTACCTGAGGCTGGCTCCGGGTTGGCTGAGCGGGGTGTGGACCAACATTCCACTCAGCTTCTACTTGCGTTCTGCATCTTCCACGGGCACCTACCCTATCTAAGAAGGAGGTCACTACCCGGGTTGACCTAGGGTTGGTTGATGTGTAACTGCTTTCAGCAAGGCAGGTGGAGAAACCGACGACCCTATTTGCTTATTTAGTCTTCTTTCATCTTCATTTCCTTACTTAGTTTATCCTCGCTTCTCGTCCTTGTCCTGCCCATGCACGGTTAGAGTATTCCGAAGGGTAATCGACGGTATCGGAACGCAGCGAAAGTTTTCCTGCTTCCCCCCTTCATAACTCTATTTTATAGCGATTGTCGTATATATCGCCGGACTTGCCATCACCCAAGTGGCCTCATCCGCTCAGGCCAACGGACCCGGCAGTATACACCGTCATATACCCACGGCACAATGGTGTTCAAGGGCCTTCTGCTGTCGTTGGCAGCCCTACCGCTCGCCAAGACCGAGACCGTCCTCGGCGTCTACATCTTCTCTCGGCATGGTGATCGCACGCCCAAGGCCCTGGCGCCGACAAACCTGACCTCGCTGGGTGCCCAGCAGGCCTATACCTCGGGTGGCTACTATCGCAATCGCTATGTCGCTTCTGATGCTGATTCTCCCGTGTTCGGCTTGAGCCGTGACGTTGCCGCATTGACGCAATTGACCGTCACCGCACCAGTCGATAACGTCCTCCAGAACTCGGCCCAGGCCTTTTTGCAGGGTCTCTATCCGCCCGCCGGCGATTTTTCCACCCAGGAGCTCCGAAACGACGAGACCGTAACTGCACCACTTGGTGGGTATCAATATGTCCCGGTCAACATGATATCCAGCCTCACCTCCGGTACGAACCCAGAGGATAATCCCTGGCTACAGGGCGGCAGTGGTTGCGACAAAGCTGTAGTGTCCTCGAACAACTACCTCTCGTCCACCGAATATGCCAGCACCTATAAGGAGAGCGAAGACTTTTATCAGAGCTTACTGCCTGTCATCAACACTACTTTCGAGACTGACGAGGCTAACTTTAAGAACGCATACGCCATCTTCGACTACATCAACGTCGCCACCATTCATAACCAGACCATCCCGGCCTCAGATCTGCTGACTACCGAGAACCTCCGCGAGCTTAAGCTTCTCGCCGACGTCCACGAGTGGAACTTGGCTTACAACAGCACCGACGAGATCCGGGCTATCGCAGGTGCCACATTGGCCGGCCAAATCGTTGAGGCTCTCAATGACACTATCACCGGTCATGGTAAGCAACCGGTTCACATCCAGTTCGGCGCCTACGCAAGCTTCTTGTCCTTCTTCGGGCTGGCCCAACTTCCCGCCGTATCAGCCGACTTCACAGGAGTAGTCGGCTACTCCTCGACGATGGCCTTTGAGCTCGTCACCAACGCGAGCGTCGAATCAGGAAGCGCCGGCTACCCGAGCGCCGATGAGATATCTGTGCGCTTCCTATTCTCAAACGGCTCTGCTGCCGACGTAACCCCTACCGTTTACCCGCTGTTCGGTCAGGGGGAGGCCCTCTTGCCCTGGACGAGCTTCGTGTCCGGGATGAAGAAGTTCGCCATCGGCGACACGCCCGATTGGTGCCGGGTCTGTGGCGTCACCACCGGCTCGTGCGCAAGCTCGACCGCCGGTTCTGGCTCCGGTGACGCCACGTCGGCTTCCGCGTCGGGCAGCGGCGGCATCTCTCTCCCCGTGGCTGGCGTTATCGGCGCGCTGGTGACGCTTGCCGTCGTGATCGGCGCTGAGGCTCTCATCTACGTGACCTCAGGCGTGACGTTAGTCAAGAAGTCCACTCTTGCCGCGCAGGTCGGCGCTACCACAGCCGGGAGCAAGGCCTAAAATAATAAAGAATAATTCAAGAAGAACAAAAGAAGAAGAAAAAAACACTGAAAAAAATAAGTCTTGCCTTTTATCGAAGGCTGGAGGAGAAGTGATTGGGGGCTCTGAAACCCACGGGAGCGCTTAAATACAGAGTGGCGGATCGCTCGTATATTAATGTCTTTGATATGTACTTGTCACGACTCATGATATACTATCTATCTTTTGGTTTTGCCTTCAACGATGTTCGAAGAAGTGAGTAATATAGTGCATTGAGCACATAGCCTACCCTAAATGAGATACCAGAAAATTCCTTTTGCAAATAGTTATTTACTGCATGGTATAATATACACGATAACATCCTGGCGGAGAGTAAAGTCGACACACCAGGTTCCATTTAGGGCTGTCATAAACAAATAAGAGGTACTAGAGGCTGAGAATGGCCATTGACAACACCGAAAATGTTTATTTCCTTAAGAGGAAGCAGATATTACGAATATGAAGCGGCTATTTGAGAAACTAAGATACTTTTTCCGACACAAGTAGTTACCAACTTGACTTAATACTTTAAGGGGGTTGCAAAGTCTAGTGTCATCCAACGAGCAATATCGTCGATATTGCCTCGACGAAACCAGCATACGAAGATAAACGTCCACCCCACCAAGGCAATCATACTATCAACCGACAATTAATATTATCAGCGCTGGGGATAAAGTGCATATTTGCTCTGACGATTTTGGCAGCGTACCAATTTCACCCCAGTATCACCTCAGCCCAAACATCTCCAGTAGATCATGGCGATGGAAAAAATCCCGGTTTCTTTTTCCAAAAATATCTAATAGCAACACATTTTTGTTAGAGTTGATGATAAAGCCAAAGGGTGCCCCCCGACAGAGAGGGTGGAAGTGCGAGCAGGCTAGGTGGGTGTTCACATACACATAGGGACGCTCAAGAAACAGACAACGATCTGCACAGCCCCGAGAGCGAAGAAGACCCGCATGATACCGCCACGTACTAGCCAGTCATAGGCTTTGAATGTCAAGCCGAAACTAAAAAGATTTTTAAAGATGATGAGGCACGTGAACCCCTCCACCGCGAGATCTCCTGTTTTTTTTTTTTTGGATTGCCATGTGTTAGGAATCAATTTTGGCTTCCAGGTTGCTAATGGGAGTCGTGAAAAGGGGCCGGGGGGTTGACTTACGATACGCATCGACGATATATAATGAACTCGCGACAGCACCGATGACGGTGCCGGCTACTTCGAAACCGAAGAATACGATCGGAACAACCCACTACCAAAATTTGTCAAGCTTGCTAGTCTTCTAAGCCCAAACGCGTTGAAAGGGCAATAATGTTCTCGGAATCATATATACCCC
Source organism: Rosellinia necatrix (assembly GCA_021209875.1). Taxonomy (NCBI): domain Eukaryota; kingdom Fungi; phylum Ascomycota; class Sordariomycetes; order Xylariales; family Xylariaceae; genus Rosellinia; species Rosellinia necatrix. The sequence continues at coordinate 3,579,303 of JAGYVD010000001.1, read as the reverse complement.
CTCAACTTAGCGAGCGGCTTAATGAGGATAGTGGGAGCGACATACGTGAAACCGGCCCTCTAAAGCGCCCTGTGCCGTGATGGCGAAGCCAAAAAGGCCGGTGACGCCAAAAACGAGCTGTGGGATGACAAGCAAAATACGGAATTCCGGCTCGTAGATGCCACCGTTGAGACGCGTGAGCGCTTTGGCAGACCAATCGGCAAGAATGCCAGCGGTAAAGAAACCGAGAATAGCTCCAACGAAGGGTCCCGTGTACGCATATCCAGTCTGGACTTCACCCCAGAATAGCGGCGGCCCGAGGAAGATGGCGGCCAGAATGACGCCAATGAAGACGGTCCATCCGATCATAGTGCCCTGGATCAGGGCGGCCCACAAGAACGCTGGCTGGGCAAACAGCGGCAGCGGTCGAAACAGCAGCTTGATAAAGCTCTCATCCGTCTTGCGACCGTCAAAGAGTGCCAGCGACCGCCTGAAGGTTTTCTTGCGTCGAACAGCGCCGGAGGGTGCCGGGCCGCTCGAGCCACTTACCGCCCCCGGTTGGCCCGGGGCCGCTTCTACCCAATTATGCATGCTGCGGTCGCCCCGGGTTGCGAAACTGGCCATGTCCGTGTTCAAGTATGCATCGCGCCGGTAAGCAGTCTCGGGGCAAAATAGAAAGACGGCGACCAGTGAAGCAGCGCAGAAGATAGAGACTAAATTGAAGGTCCACCACCACTTGATCGTGTGGGTGATCTTCCCGACGAGAATCGGCGTGAAAAACGCGCCGCCAAAGACGGCTAGGTTGGTGAACGCCATGCGTTTGCCTCGCTCCTATTGCACGTGTTATTCAGAGTTGAGCAACTCGTCATCGTCTGCATGACAGGGGGACAGGGAGGGGGGGAGGGTGGTAAGGGGTGCACACTAACATGCACGAAATACAGGTCGCCAACGGCCGCATTTACAAGGCCCTCAAACGGCGCAGCGCCGACGCCTTGGATAATGCGCGCCCATACCAGACTAGTGTAGTTGTGGCCGACAGCGCCAGCCCATGCACTGGTAGCGACCAAGATGACCAAGCCGATGATGAACAGATGTCGCTTGCCCCATATCCGACCCGAGGGGACGAAAAAGAAGCCGGCAACGCCCACACCGAGAAGGAAGTAACCGGTCAAGAGGGCGATATAGGTGAAGTTCAGCGAGAACCACACCGATAACGTCAGCGTGTCGGCGGCGAGGATGGGCCCCAGAGCAGTGGCGAAGATTGCGGTCAGCGACAGGGTGAAGGTTATGAGATCACGTCGCCATATTGGCCAATTCAAAGGATCATTGGGGTCGTCAGACGGCTGGGGGTTCTAATCACACGAGGGTTTACTCAGCAGCAAGCCTCAACTTCGGGGTTCATCCCCGTCTCATCTGGTCTCCTCATGCTCGATCAGGAGGGCTGCATCTCGGTGCTCTCGAGGCGGCTAGCCACGCGAAATCGAAGGGGTGTCGCTGGGTCTTCTCTTACCAGTATGATCGGGATGGGACCGCTGCGATCGCACTTCAGGCCTCGCGTATCGGTTGTGTCGACGGTCTGAGGGCGATCTGGGTCATCGAAGTATCGGGTTGTACCTAAGCCGGGAAACCCATGTCAACAGACAATGGGCAATGGGCAAATCATGCTAACCAACTCATCATCCCTTCACCCCAAAAGGGGGGAGGAGGAGGAGGAGGAGGAGGGGGGTTTGCAAAAGGAGTTCATGAGGTTGCGCGTCCTCACCTGGTACGTGGCCTGGGACTTCCAGGACTCCCAAACCCATCTTGCGCTTCTTGTGTGGTTTCAAATTGGCGCCCGTCCAAAAAGGTTTCCATATGTTATATCCGAGGTAGGTTGCCCCGGTATGGACCAGTACGGGGCAGAGGGCGGAGAGGATGGGGATGGCCCAGACGGCCGAAGTGGTCCAGACTCCAGACAGGCGGTTGAGGAGCTATACCTGCATTACCGGACATGTACTCGGAGCGACTATAGCTAACCTAGGTAACTGCCTAACTTAGGAATATACCTACCCCAGGTAGGTAGGTAGGTTGGTAAGGTAGGGAGGCTACAGCGTACTGTGGTTACCACTGTTGGTTATCTAGCTCTCTGCGGGGTGCATGAACTAACGCCAAGATAAAACGGGACTATCCCTACCTAGGTGCTGCTAGCAGTTAGCGGGAATGCCCTTCTCCAGTATCTGGGTACGCATCGCAGTTGCTGCCCCTCCCCAGACGATAATGGGCGAATGTTTCATCGCCATTGCGCTGTTTTATACTAGGTAGGCTAACTAGTAGCTAGTTAACCTACCTAATGAGCGCGAGTGCTAAATAAGCAAGTACCTGCCCAGCCGAGGTACTTATTAATTTTTCAAGGTTAGTTCCGAGCTAGACAAGGTTAACGGCGTATGAATTCATACTAAGAGACGGTACGTACCTTCCCGACATAAGCAGGTAGGCACTTATTAAACCTCCACTGCCTCAGGTGCCCGGCTGGCTGGGCTAAGAATAACCTCGCGCGAGTTTATCATTCGTACCTACCTAGAGGTACCTATGCATGCGTCCGAGATTTCGGAAACAAACCACCCCGATGGCGTGCGAGCGAATTAAGATTGGCGACGGCGTTGACAATACGCGCATCAGGTTACACGACGCCGTTTCACAATCCACTATCCACTATCCACGTTTGACCACGAGTTGCTCGCCCGTCTCCTACAGCTTAAATTGGTCAGTATTATGCTCCGAGATGAGCTGATCTACTCTCGTTAATCAGGACCATGCAGCTGAGATCCCAAAAGAGCTCCCATCGCTGGGCTTGACCATGCCCTATATCTCCGTCGCGTAGGGTTGATAACATTGGGCAGCTAGCCTAGCGGGCCATCCTGCTCTCCTTCCAGCATCATGCATCCCCAAAAAAGAAACAGAGACTAACGTGACTGGATATATCCCTAAATGTATCCCAGCACTTACATATAACTCTCTCCTGTATCGCCGGGATGAGTCGGTGATATCACGTAAGAGGTAGCGTTCAGGGAATCAGGGTGCCCAATCTCACCCCGAGTCTACGAGAGGAATGCCACGAGGAGTAACTTTTGCGACATGTCTGATGGACAGATATATCAACCTCGCGGTTCGGTATGAACAACCAGCTCCGCATAGCAGGGGACCCCTTCAATACTAAGTGCTTACACTAGCCTTGTATGTGGAGATTAGATAGAAGTGGTCTGGGCGTGTGGTCCCGGATGTTTGAGGAGGAAACGGGATTTGGGAAACGGGATTTGGAACGTAGTGGTCCTGGGGAGTGTAGGAGCAGTGTAGGTAGTTAGTAGTGTATGGTATAGCATCATCAGGATGGCGAGAATGATGCCCGGGCGATCCCAGTACTGAGACCAAGAAGATGGTAATATTATTAATCCATAAGGTGCACGCTTGCCTGATTACTACATGCGCCTTTTATTCAATCTGGCGGCTCATCCTAACCACTTTCCATCAGGTCGGTGCTTATTTGTTTATCTACGTGTACCTACCTCCATAGACCAGGTAGTCACTAAACTAGACCAAAACGCACAAACGCACAAATGCACAAACAATATGATATTCCTGTACAGTGTTGTAGTTAGAAGCAAAATGGGAGCAACCGTTCCCGATGCGGCGGGCAACGCCAAGTTACCGTTGAGTGATAGTCCTTGGCATTTCCGATTCGGGGAATCGTAACATTCCCAGAAGCCCCCCTCAAATGTTCACCAACAACCCCTCTGTTGATCGCCGCTAAATGACGGGCGAGAGATCGTGGGGAAGACCATCTTGGGTTAGAATAGCCCAGCTTTCCGCATTTTGTGTTTCCTCTCTCCCCATCAGTCCACTACCTATTAGTCTACTGCTACATCCCTTAGCTGTTCCATATTCCCCCAGTTTCTTCCCTGAAGAAACATGTCCATACTCCATATGCCTCTCCGTATGCCATCTACCGCATATCGTACAACCAATTACTACGCGCTCCAAACTTGACTATAGTCCCTCATAAGCAGATATGAAGCACACTGTCGCCACTCTTATCCTTGCTAGCGCCGTCGTCGCCCAGGACGGCCTCGGTGCGCTTCCAGACTGTGCTGTGAGTTTCAGTTCCTCGAAGCGAATCTCCCCTATTGGGGTCGTGCCTATACTATACCTTTTTTTTTCTTTTTTTCCTGCTTTTTCCCGTTAAACGACAGGCTAACCTCGGGCCGTCCACCATTCCCCCTCGACTAGAGGGATTGTCTAGCCAAGTTCATCACGGGTAGCCAGATTGGGGATTGCGCCAGGCTCGACGCCAAGTGCATCTGCGCCAGCGATAGCTTCATCAGCGGCATCGCTTGCTGCCTGGCCGAGGTCTGCGACGCCGACGACCAGCAGGCGGCCGTCGACTATGCCCGCACTTTCTGCAGCACGCAGGGGGTGACGGATCTCCCGCAGTCCGTGACTTGCGCGACTGCGGCGGGAACCAGCACGTCGCCGACGACCGCGCCGACTTCAGGAGCGACCACCGCCTCCTCCTCCTCCTCCTCCTCCTCCTCCTCCTCCTCCTCCTCCTCCTCCTCCACCACCACCACCACCACCATCACCTCCACTACCACTCCGACCAGCGCGGTCACTCCAAACGCCGCGGCGCCGGTTGGGCTGGGCTCTTCGAATGCCAATCTGTACGGTGGTTTGCTCGCGGCGCTAGCTATGCTGTGAAAGTAGCGGTGGCTGTAGCTATGCGGAGGCCCATTATCTGGTGGAATCTAGTGGAGAGAGGAAGGGGGTTGTAATAGGTGGGAGGAAGCTAGTAGCCTCCGTTCAAACACCGCGACTAGTTCCTCGGGAGGGGCTGAAGAGAGATTGGGAACGGAAGGGGGGATGCCCCAGTCACCAGGGTAATCGTGATGACGAGAAAAGATATGGGGTCTATAGCTAGTGCAATATGACCTCAAACGTAATACCCTCCACCCAGACACCGAGGCTTGGTGCAAAGCCTTGATTTTTTATTTTATTTTTGTTTTTATTTTTGGGTTTGTTTTCGACCTTTTTTTTTTTTTTTTTTTAAATTGAAACTTTTCGGTGGCCATCTGTGCTCTGTTGTATGACAAACCGGCTCGTTTACGCCCACCCAGGCTATACTTGCCTATTACGTGAGCTTGCATGACATGATGCCCGACTTCCCCAAATCGCATCGTCGTTCCGAAGCTCCTGTGTAACCTCACTCGCAATATATGGGCCGATAGTATGAGTGATGCTATCGTCCTGGGAGCAACGGCCAATCATCCCACTATACCAACAAGGGGATGGATTGCGAGAGCAAAAGGATACGAAAAGGAATTTTAGACAGGGAGCTCCTTCATTGGGGAGTTATCTGGTCGACACTCTGGGGTTCAGAAGCGTCCGTGTGTTCGGGGAATGAGCCGAGAGGCTGCGGGAGGCCACATTGGGATATGGCAGCAGGCCAACGGCCCAGTCCCGTACACGGCGTGGGGGGTCTACGATAGCTCGTCGTCTCTGGAGGTGGAATCATGTGAAGCTATTCATGTATCGCTAGTTTACCAGGGCAGCAACGTGCTCTACACTTGGTTAGGATCTCGCCGCCTGGAGCATGGGGTTATTCGATCAACCAAGCGCCCTTGTTGAGATCTGCCGTCAGACGAGGCCGTGCGCAGGCGGCCCGAAATCAATCGTGTCCCGAGAAACGCGTCCTATCTTTGTCCCTATATTATGTCGGGTATACAGTATACGTCCGGGTTGTGGGTGAGCGCGTTATGCGTGTAAGCATGTCTTTCTCTAGTCGGTGGATTCCCATAATTCAACCGTCTTACAGCGGACAGAGCGGACATGGCCAAGATACGTTGCGATAATGCCCCTGGTCGGTGAACTTCTTCCTTGACAGCAGGCAGGTGCCTTGGGTACTGTAGCTGTCAAGGAACTAGCGGGTTCTTCCGCTACTCTCTCGGGATGAGACTAGAAGGTTTCACTGCATCGAGAAGACTTGACCGATCTTCCATGCCTCCCCTAAGTATGCAACATGCAGGCCCCAAGTCTCTTACATGCATATGGTAGACTTGCAGTCCCGCGATCGAGATAAGCGAATATGTGGCCCAAGAAATACATCGCCATCCAGGATAGTAGACTGGTCGGTCTTTGCCTTTGGCAGTGGTGCATACCCGTGACGTGGTATGTACGATATCGTGTTCGCCTAATGGAAGAGCCGCCCATGCAGGTATTACCTGTTCCTCAAACCCCGAGAGCGGCGAGCTTGAAGAATACCCAATGCGGTTCGAGCGAGGACTTTCCTGCTTCTTCTTCTTCTTTTTTTTTTTTCCCTTTTTTCTCTCTCTCTCTCTCTCTCTTCTCTCCCCTCAGCATCTGCAGGCTTTTCTCTTCTCAGGTTCGACCGGGATGATGCATCTTTGCCCGATCCTACACTAGATCGTGATACTTACATACATACATACATACATAGTTGAATTACCTACGTATGTACCTTGTCAAGATATATCCCTGTAATTTACCCTTACCGTGCGGCTTAGTGTATAGCATAGTCGCACCTAATCCTGAAATATCGCGTAAGTGGCGCTTACTGCGGTTAGCCGAGATGGGGTTACAATAAACCGCCTCTAGTTAAGATCCTGCGTACTATATATACCTAGGCGAGGACGGCTATATTGCCGCAGCATCACGCAGACGGCTAGGTCTGCCGAGGCAACCCCGAAACAGCAAGATGCTCCACTTGGCAACGGTCTCGCAAGGAGACGACCGATGTAGAGGATTACCTGCAGCCCTTTTGCCCAATAGGTCCCACTAGGGCGGCTACATGAGCTGGAGGGGAGGAACGATAAGATGGAGAATATACGTGACATCGTATAGACCAAAGCAGGCAACTTGGCATACGTGTAAGGTGTGATGATGTGGGTTCGTCCATGCGTGGGAGGCCGGGTTTGTTTGGGCGCGTAGTTGCATTATGGAAGAGCCGCATTATCACTTTGGATATCCCTAGTCGCGCCCGCAACGACGACGTCGGGTTCGGCCTCCGCCTCTGGCGAGTGAGATAGGGCACCTGAAGGCGGCCCTACACCAGACACCTGACCTTGCTCGTGGGCATGGTCGATAGAATCTATATCCAAATAGTCTTATATGCAACCCCCGAGGTTTAAGATAGGGTGCAATGCCGCCCAGGTGCTCAGCCACGGCGTCTAGGCTATCGCTCCAAACGGCTAATATCTTGAATATCTCTTAATGCAACTCGTACTATGTAAGATATCAGGTCAGCTCCGCCATGGGCATACGGGCAGACGCTAGGTAGGCTTGCATACCGCCTGTATCTTCGCATCGATATGGGGTCCGATTTCATTTCTTTTTAATGGACACACGGAGTCTCGTGAGGACCACGATGCTATAAGAGTACTGGGCCGATGAGCCGGGCTGCCGAGACTGCTTGCATTCCATTAGGTCAATCTTAGGTCAGCGTCGGCAACTTGGCAGCCTCCTGTCAGTGCTTTATTACTATGCTTCATACGTTGTTGTCCTGTCGGTATGGCGAAAGCGTCTTCTCGACACACAGGCCGAGGGAATGGGCTCCGAGACTATGGCATCTTACACTGAGAGGCGAGGGCGTGCCGCGATACCTAGTTGGTGGTCACGATGTGCTCGATAATATATTGGATTGAGGCCAATCAACGGGCTATCGTAGATAGGATTGACGATACTAATGCTGACGTATGTATTATTATTAGCCTATTCCATGACGTTTTATAGGGCATACTAAATGGTCAGTGCGCAGGCCGACCATACCCCAACGGGTAAGGCCCGGGAAGGAGGTGTGTCTGGTACCTATCTCGCGGTGTACTTCGATGTCAAGTTACTTGCAAGAGCCGACAGACTTTCCCGAGACCGTCGAGGTACGCTAGCCGGAGGTAGTGTGGGTACCTACATGATTCCGTCGACCTTGCAGAAATCCCCTCTTTTTCCCATGCTGTTATGCGCAGAGAGCCAATCAGCAGGCAACAACAAACATCACACTTAATTGCAAGTGGTTAACTCGCTTTCACCACGCTCTTTTTTGCTTGCTGCTTCAAGTTGCGGTGCAACATCATCGACTTACCGCCGTCCGCATCCTACGGCCCATCCACTCGGGAGTATGACTAGCCACGACGGGGCACGTACTAGCCCACTGTACCTACATGTAGATTGCCTAACTAGGCAGTGAAGGTATTGATATGTGGTTCCGGGATGTAGTCGGGGTGTCGGCTACACCAGGGATTATCCCTTTCGCCTTCCCGTCGTTTTTGTTGCTCCTGGTCTTGCTGGTCCGTCCTGGTCTGTCCTGGTCCTTTTTCGGTCCCTTTTTGCTCACCTTCCGCAACGCTATGGTTGTGACCTGGGTTATCCCTACCGATCTACAGTACGGTATGACCTTACCTGTGGTACCAAAGTGGTATTGTACCGTCTCGAACCCACTCTCGGGCTAATCGTCGTGTTCTAGTGTAGCGGAGTTTCTCATTTTTCGAATTTTCGAGAGGGAGGAAAAAAAAAAAAAAAAGAGGGAAAAAGAAATGATATACCCTGGCTGCGGGTTAAGGTGCCGCTCTTATCCTTCTCTCTCTCTCTTCCCTTGCCTCGATGATCTTATAGAGCTAGATATTGCTCAAGCCCCTCTATACAGTCGTTGACCCCTTCCCCCGTCTGTCCCACCTCGACCAGGCTCGTATCATCTTCACCATAATAACGTGTCTTCCTCGACATCATACGTGCCACCCCGTTCCCCGTCACGGGCTTCTCTGTTGACAGGGGAAGGCCTTGTTAGAGACCCATGTCAATTATGTCAAGCCCCCTCGGCCTCTTATAGACCAGGCAGGCCAGACCAGGGCAGGCCATCAAACACACCATCTAGAGCTTGCTATAGGGCTTCCAATGTACGTCGTCTACCTACACGTACGCACGCACGCTATCCCCAAGGTACCTCACGCTTGCGATTTTCTTGTCGATGACTAAATGGAGACCTGTATCTACTGTATGTTGTATCTTATAATACCTTCGGCTGGGTTGTTGTATGGTACCTGTACGTCGTAGCTTGCCCACTCTAGCCTTCAGACCAAGGCAGGGAAGCCCTGCATCACTTGGTGTCTACCTCTGGTAACTCAAACATATGTCTCGACTGACATATAAAGATCCAAGACGTGCCGCCACAATCACTTGCCTCGAGCTTCGTCCCAACATTGCTATTCTCGAGACGAACGGTGGTTTCCACGATATATATAGAATCAACTTGTTGTTATCAACTCGAGCCATTCTACTAGTCGGCCTCTACATATCCTCACACCTCCAAGGTACGTCTGCCGTTTTCTCCCAGCTTCATCCCAAGGACGAGGAAGTTCACAAGCCACAGCCACAAGCCCTTCATCCACAGGCCACAATGTGCGACTTTACCAAAAACTACTACATATACACAACCTGTCTGGATCCGGGTGCACACTTCTTCCGCACTTCCATAGACGGAAGCCATAAGAGCGCGTGTCCCAGAGGCCCGCACGAGCGCTACATCGTTCAGCCCGGCCGATGTCCACTATGCGGCTGACACGGAACCCAGCTAGCTGACGGCAGCATAATTGCGCCACAAGTCAAAACAAGCGGCAGCCTGTCGGCCTGAAACCAGGTATCGACCTTAAAGACCTCGGAGTTCCTCTGCGTTCGAACTACAGATGGTTCTTGATTCCCCGGGCATTTCACGTGTGCAGCCGCCTACTTCTTTCTTTCGGAGTTCATATGGGTTTCTTGGGTTTCTTAGGCATGGCGTTGGTTCGGGAGCCGGGGGGAGGGGCTAATCTGCACCACTGTTCTTCTATCTCAAGGGCGTCTTGGCGTGGTGATGCTGGGACAACCGCCGGCTGCGCAGACGGCGGTATCCTGTGGATTCGGGGAACCTATCAACGAGGGTCGGTAACGAGAAGGTGACATAGGCCGAAGCCGTACGGCAACGAGGGTGGACTAGACCGCACACGCAGGAAGCCAAATAAGATCTAGAAATCCCCACCTTTCTCTGCTATTACGCCTTTGATGACAGGTCGATGGAACACGAGGGGTTCCGTTCAGGGTAGAGAAGTTCGCGATGCGGACATGAGATAGGAAGTCCAGTCCGGATCTCTGCCCCTAGGCTATGATGGATGGCGATAGACGGAGCATACGGGTGATACCATCTGGGGGTGATGTCGTCAAAGGGGTAAATCGTGGTACGGTTGGCAGCGAAGGTCTTGAAATTGAGTCAATCCGGAATACCTGCAAGGTTCATCTGTTGATCTATCTTAATATAAATATGACATGGCATGGTTCATACGCTATAGCTGATAAGCCAAACAGACCCCTCCAGACATCCCACCATCTCTCAGATTTGTGAGCCTCGCCGAATCAGCCACGCCCTACCTACACGGTTCGAGCCACGGCGGAGGAAAGTTTGGGACGGAGGGCTGTCGTTATTTACTTTCTTGTTTTGCCTATATGACTCGGAGCGAGCGGTTTAGAGGGCAGTAGGTCACCTGGTCGCAGCCGCTCTTCGCATCCAAGCACCAAGTAATCAAGCATTGTGGCCGCACAGCAGGGCAATGGAGCTCGGTTTCTTCCAAGGTTATGTTAGTCCAATTAGTCAAGATGGTGTACACTCCCGTGTGCACCCCGGTCTGATTTTCCATCGGAGCCCCTCCTGAGCACGATTACAGTGGTTATAACGGCTCCCTGCTATCGTTAATAGGCAGAGTGCTAAGCCTCCGGTCCATTTATCACCTACCTACATATAACCTACATATAACCTACATATCGCGGTTTCTTTTCCTCAGTTACCCCCACGAAAGATAAAAAGCGTCTTTATTGTGCGTGACCACGGATGCTTCAAATTGAGGCCAGGCTTTTCAAGAGTTCCGAGCGGGGGTCCCAAGAGCCTCTATTATAGGTACCCCGTTTTCTGTCATCCGCGTGACCGAAGATGGAACCACGCGAGCGCCAACAAACGATTATTACATGTCATATTTTTATGTCCCTCTCTCGTTGTTCCTGCTTCCCTCTCCCCGGCTCGGGCCTCATCTTGTCGGCAAGACTATCTCCATCCACCCCGTCCAGAGGACCCAACCGATCGCCGTTCGGCTAGAATAGGTAGCCACCTCGTGAGATGGGAGCCGATAGATCACGTAAGTACGGTAGCCGTGCGCACAGGCAGGTAAGGTTCTAGGTTGGGTAGGTTGACCCTCGTCCCAGCACTAGCACTAGCATCCCACGTTCCGCGCGACGAATCGTTGGGGAAAAGCAACGGTTCTAACAATATGTACACTACCACACAACCACATAAGCACATAACCACATAAGCACACAACCACACAACCACACAACCACACAACCGCACTACCGCACTACCACATTGCATACACACACGCCCGCGCGCCGACACGCCCACACACCCGCACACGGACGGAAGAGGGCATTGCGACCTAGGCCATGCGATGCCAATGCTAATAATAAGCATCTGCCATGCGCTGGATGCACTGAACAGCAAGATTCGCATGCCAAACCACGCAACACCCAAGGTACAGTGCATTGCAGCAACGCTGTGACGCAACCCAAGATCTACAGCATCCTAGGCACACGGCACCTTTGCCGTGCCGCCTCGAATGGGGGGGTGGGAGAGGAAGGAAGAATAAAACAAACCAAAAAAAAAAAAAAAAAAAAGAGGGAGGGGAGGAGGGAGGGTTGTATCTCTGTCTTTCTCTCTCTCTCTCTCTCTCTCTCTCTCTTTCTCTCTCTCATCTTCTCTCTCTAGGGAGGGTAAAGGCGAGGAAACGCGCGAGCGGCGCGCGCACCCACGACAGGACAAGCGCGACTTCGCAGTAACCACAGAATCCGAGTATACGACGAGTACAGGCGCGCTAGGGAGAAGGGGAAGAGGAAGAAGAAAAAGAAGGGCCCAAGGGTAAGTAGTGTAGTTAGTTAGTTAGTTGGTTGGCTGGTTAGTTGGTTAGTTGGTTAGTTAGTAGTTAGGTTGGTTGGTTGGTTAACCTTAGTTACCTACTCAAGACTTAAGTACATACCTAAAGGCTAAGGTTACCTAGTTAGTTGGGTTAGTTGGCTACCTAGTTAGTTACCTGGATGTGCGATCCGAGAGGCCCCCTCCCCGCCGCCGCCGCCTCCCTATCTCTCTCCATCTCTCTCTCTCTCTCTCTCTCTTCTCTCTCTCTCTGCCCGACGCCGCCACCGCCACCGCCGTTGCTGCTGATTCTTGGTGCTGGTGCTACTGCCACTTCTGGTGCTACTGCCGCTGCTACTGCTGCTGCTGCTGGTTTGCTGCTGGTGCTGATGCTAGCTACTACCCAAGACTACCTGCTATATACTAATGGAAGTATCCTGTCGGCGTTATAAGATGCATGAGTCCCGTGCGTTGAGATCTTGGCATCGGATCCCCCTTGGCGGGACCTATCGCCGCTTTGGGCGGGAGAATCGGCAGACCCAAGGTTCTCCGGCGCCTCAGGTATCTTGGTCCAATCAATAGCTTCTGGAATCTGTGTCTGCTTCGGGCCTAGCGCGCTTGTCACGTTTGCCCTAGCCCGGCTTGTCCTATCTGGGTAATTTCAATAATTATACTATTTCAATGCTCTTTGCGCGAGTCCAAGTTTGTGTTGCAGTACTTATGGGTACAAGCAAGTCGACATGTATGTACATGTGTATGCAGATGCAGCGAGGAGCTGGCTTTGAAACGGTTCAATAGTGCAACGGTTTTGACGGTTAGTCTAACTAAAAGCTAGTCTAGAGAGCAGATCTAGGGGCCTGTTAGCGGTGATAGCGTAGTAATAAGCATTATTGCCGGCATCAAACGTGCTCTCTCCGACCTACGTCGACCAACCGCCTTCTAGCACCAGCCATGCCATGGCGATGGGATCATGGCGTCGTCATAACGCTTATGTCTCGACGGAAAGCTACCTATCATCCGGTCTCGCCCGATTGGCACACACGTACAACCGAACCCCAGGCGTCAAAAACACCGCGACGACATCGAGTCTGTCTGCCAGTTCAACCGTTCCGACGAACAAGCATCTTCACCTGGCATTTTGGGTTCTAGCCTTCTTTTTCCCTGCCCTCCCCTCGCCCCAGTATCATCCTCCCTCCCTCCCTCCCACTTCCCGCCTCTAGAGCGGGCTGCAAACATCCTCCGCGCTGGCCTGTTACGGCCGGGAGCCTTTTTTCTCAGGTTCCAATAAGCTCAGCCTGCATCATATAATTACAAGAACCATTAGCGTAATGCTTATAAATGCGTCTGACATCAATACCGAGGAAGACGCTTATTATCCCGTTTCCGGATCCATACCTCCCCGATATACCGTCCTTGTTAATATTCGTCAGTGCTAACAACCGATTCAAGGAGGAGGGAGAGGGCACGTGTGCTTGTTCCGTTCGTTATATTAGGTACAGGTGACCAGAGGGCCGGAACAAACCACCCTCTCTACCTACGTAATGGCGGTGCCCATACCACCCTCAATATGCAGACGTAGGAGGATCTTGCCCTGCCGGGTGTGTTCGGTTACGCGTGTGGGCTCTAAGTGAGATCTCTCGGTACACTCTAGCTCCCCATGCGCAGCGCCTAGTTGTTTCAGCGTCGTACTCTGCCGGTTTTCTAGGAGCTATCTGCCCCTCACGATCGGGTACAGTCCCGAGACCAGCGGTCAATTTGATGCAGTGAGCACTGCACTACTGGTTGTGGTTATCCGGCCGCTTGGCGGAGACGAATAATTACTTGGTTAAGGTTGCAGCGGATAAGTTGGTTCCTAACCACTGGAAGTCTGCGAAATGCGCCTGGTGCATTCTTTCGATTCTAACAAGGCCATATACGCTATATGGACCTGTGTCTTGGAGATTGGAATCATTACCTGGATGCGCTAGGACGATAGACTTCAGACACGCGTTTGTATAGAAGACTGGCTTTTTTCTGTTTTTTTTACAGATATTTTAATTTATAGTCTCGTAACAGGTAAAAGCAGATTAAACTTTGTGACTAGGTGCTTCAGAAATGCAAACCCTACACTCAACGGAATGCAACGAGAGCACCTAGGGTTGAGAAGAAAAAAATTACCACAGGGCGTTCATTATAGCTGTGGTGTTACAACCCTAACCAGAGGCGCTATGATCACATATAATGTACTCTCGACGGCTGAGTTTCTGACTCGGTAATATCTTACTTGACCAACAGGCAATCGTGTAGCACTACAATCAATACTGTTTGCCGGATAGTCAAAGTCCTTTTTAGTGATAGCTACTACTACTTTGTTGGAAATATCAAGCTTTCCCCCTTGGTGCTGTCTCGAACATGTATCTACATCAACATAAGCACAGAGGCGTATAAGCTGTCTTGGCAAGTAGATCTCGTCCGATTTTAATAGACTAGTCAGGAAGAAAATGACAAGAGCGCGTGGCAAAGAGTTTTTCCATTAGACTGCATTGAACGAAACATTTCATCTCATTTTACCGAGGACCGGTAATTATTATCCTAGATCAACAAGCTGCAGGAGACAACGTCTCCTATCTACCCAGGTAAGCACTGCTTTCTCGGATGAGGCAAATCCCGTGCAAAGCCCACCGACCTGGACACAATTGTCTATTTAGTTGAGTAGTAAGTAATGATAGTCGATGAACAAACTCGATTGCTAAGAGTATGTTCGTTACTTGTCTCACACTGTCTGCGATAGGTTCCTTGAAGAGCCAGCGGCAACCTCTTCCGACCCTACGACTCTCATATAATTTCTATGTCCTATATCGGTGTGCTTTGTATCCGTTACGTCCTGCGAGGTGCACCCAAAACCTGCCACGATTGTGCGAGGGTGACGATCGCGTCTTCCGTTTGTTACGGCGCGCGCGGTTGTTCACAGGACTTGCTTCTGGTGTAAGTAGGTACATACATAAACTAAGACTCCTCACCCATGTAAAGTATGTACTTACTGAGAGCATCGAGATTGGGCACTAGCACTAGCACTAGGTGGGTAACGTAGTGCCTACCCAGGTCGGCACTCTAGGAAGGTACTCTAGGCAGGTACTTTAGGTAGGTACCTATTGGTACTGTAGTGAACTTGAGTCAGGTTTGGATACATATGTACGTTAGGCATGTAGTGTATGTACATACGCAAGGTAGGTCGGTGGTTCTAGGCTAAAAGTGGTATAGCCTGAGAATAATCACTAAAGCCACTTCATCCCCCAACCCACGAGACTTCTCTCAGTTCATGATTGATTTGACGGGTATGTTGGATTTGTCCATGGCCTGCCTACCGCTCCCGAGATCGAAGCTTTCCTCCCTATGCTCGTTGGGGAGCTTCGCCCGACCCCTACGATGCCCAAGAAAAGAGCCGCCCCAGAGCATCGGCCGGGGGTGGCCCTGAGCTCTACTCTACGCTACGCTACGCTACGGTGCTGCTGTACACGGTACCATACATTCATCAACACTGGTCCATATCCCCTGGTCATATGAGGCCTCTGGGCACAAACTACTTGTATGAGGTGTATAGTGTATATCGATGATGCCCCTTGGCATAATCACCAGCATGGTACTGATACGGAACTGGGATCACGAGGGCCCCTCTCCCTCTCCTTATCTGGCTCTCTATCTGTCTCCCTACCTGTCTCCCATCTGACACATCCGTCTGCCTCTCGATCCGATTTGACAGGCGACGAAGAGGATAAAGAGCTGTTTCTTACCTCCTCTTCCCGAACTAGGTAGGGAGCCGCATAACGGGGTTGCGTTGGGGTTGCGTTTGGGCCGTGTTTGGTTCGGTTTAATTTGCGTTTGCGTTCGGGGGTGTCTCGATTCTTCCTTTGTACGGTATCATGGCACCATTATTTCCTGGGGTGGAGCGCTCTTTCGCTTGCTTGCTTTTTCGTGGGGGTGATCTATTTTCCCCCTTCTTCTTCTTCTTCTTCTTCATAATAACTCCAGTTGCCTTCGTATGTCGGCCTTTGATTCGCGGGGCGACCCGGCGTTGGAGGACCTTGCTGGCTGGTTTTCATCGGCCCCGAATGAGCGAAGACGCAAGCGAGCAAACAAGCGAGACGACTGAAGAGGGTTGGTTCTACGGATCTGCTCATGCGGTGCAGTGCCGGAGTTGCGCTATCGCCTTCTGGGTCTGACATTTACATAGTATGGGCAAGCCTTAGAGTGTCACGAGAGGGAGTAGGCGACACCGATTTTCGTTTTCGCCTCTTCCTTTTTTTTTTTTTTCTTTCTTTCTCCTCTCTTCTTTTCCTTTTTCGCCCTCCTGCATTCCCGCCTTCCCCGGGACTTATGGTCGTCGCGTCACCGCTGCGCTCGGACTCCCGCTCGTCCCGTAGCATGGACTAACTACTGTCCCTACCTGCCAAGGCAGAATACGTACGGGGTGGTACAGGAGAACCAATCGACGGGTATTTACATATGTAATGTGTTCAACCTGATTTAGTTGTTTGACATGTATTGAACTTCTACCTAGCCACGTTCACGTACCCTCTTGTCCATGGTTCAGTTGATTTGAGAAACTGTGGGTTGGCATAGTCTCGCCAGGGACCAGGTTCCCTGCCTGTGTCGGCTCTAAAGCTTTATTTGGGGATATCCTCGCTGTCGGCAGACCGCTTGGAGCTCGTCGGTGCAAAGTAAGAAGTACTATGCGATTGAGCACGCAGGCGGAGCTTAGACGGGGCAAGCGGCGAACAAGCGGTGTTAGGAACACGAGGGTATACCTCGCACCACACAACACTGGTTCTCGTTTAATGCCTTGGAATGACAACCTGAGCATTTACCGGGCCCTATAGGCCGGCCGGAGCGGGTGCATTGCATTAAACCGGCCTAACTGACGGGATGGTGGAGATAATGACCAAGTCAGCTCGCCGGACTAAGAGCAGCGCTCCCTGCGACTGAATGAAGGACTTTATTGTCTCTTCGGCCCTTTCTTACAAGCTTGTCCATGCATGGCGCCTTTCAAGACGCCATGACAAAGGCACTGTCCCATCAAACGGAGGGTTTCTTTGGTACGACTCTATTGTTTGATATTTAGACGGCCGTGGAATTGCAGCAGCATTGTTGTATTGATACCAGGCAAGTAAAGAGACGCGAGGTTTTCAGAGAGAGTCCTTGCTAAGCAGGGCAAGGCCCTGTTTTGCAGGACTCTATAACAAAGATCTTATGTGTCGCACATATTTAAAAGCAGGGAATCTCTTCGGATTAAATTGACCTAGTTGGGAAACCGAGGTACGTGCTGGCAGACATATCAAACGCCATATTCTTGGAAGCGTTGACGAATTAGTCGGGCTACCCAAAAAGAGAACTAGGAAGTGTACCCGCGAGATTTTTTTCCTTGTTTCTAAAAGAGGGCTGAGGACCGACCTAGCCAAGCAAGATCGACCATGTGCGTCAAGACATATCAGCACTTCACTAAATGTGGCCATGTCACCACCACCAGATCCTCGTGCCCCACGTACCACCAGATGCAGCAAGATTCACCCATGGGGCTGGTTGGGCGCCTGTTTCGGCGGAGCGTCAAGAAGACGGACTGCGGTAAGGTTGTGCCACACCATCTCCGGAACCAAGCTTACTGCCAGGCCTGTTCAGTAAAGAAGGGCAACCTTAGAGCAGATGATGTCGGCCAAGGTGCTCTAAGGGTGCGCAAACAAGGGTACCCAGAGGTTTTCCTGGAGGAACGTAAAGAGACGGCTAGGGCTACTCTCCAGACGTTGAACAGTCATCGCCGCCACGGACAAGAATCGAGGCATAATATTATTCACGTCGAAACCAGTGTTTGGCTGTCCGATCTCTACTACCATCCGGAGACATTGGCGAAGAAGGACGCTTACGCTCGCGAGGCAGCCGCCGCGCCCCCCGTTTCCTCCCATGATAAATTAAGAAGCCATCCGCGAGCCCCAGGCCCGAGTTTTAGAGAGAGAATACAGGAAAGTCAAAAAGTAAAGACCGGGAGATCTGATGATGGACAGGAGTGGATGCCGACCTACGGTGATGCTCGGCCTATAGCCAAACCAGTCCGACCAAAACCGGTCTACCAGGACTTCAGCCGATTCCCCAACAATACGTCAAATCTCCCGCCAGCTGTCGGCCCCCCTCCAGGCCCTCGGCACGACCGATCGTTCGCGGCTAGACCCCAGACCGCAGGGCGTCCCGAGTTAAGACACAAGACAGGCCACATTTCTCACTCGATACGAGATCCCAGCACCCAGCCAGTGACCTCTCGTCCAAGTAGGGTGACGACCACGTTTCAAGTAGAACATGCACCCAGCGCAAAGAGAAGAGATTCAACTAACCATAAGCCATTCTGGGAGAAAGAACCGAGGAAGGCTAACTGGCTAGGTAAGACTAGGGAGAAAGCCGTATTACGCCCGGTTGGCTCCGATATTTCGTTTGTATGCTTGACCTCACAGTTGATCAGCGGCCCAACTGGCGACCGACCTCAGCCCAAGCGACGCAAGGTGCGGTTCTTGTAAGTAGACACAAGCACGTTTCTCTTCGGCCCTCATATCGCAATTGGTAATTCCAGCTGGGGGCAGCACACTCAGATGTTTATCTCGATAATCAATTCAACTACAATAAGTGGGACCGGGACACACCACCAGAAGGTTTCGAACAAACCTACATAAAAATCCACGGCGTCTGGGGAGGGCTAAATGTGAGTGTGCTTTAGTTTTGTTTGGGTTATACATAATTTTTGTTTAGTGTTGAAGGATGAAGTTTGAGCTGGGTAAACTATAATTGCAGTCCGACTTGGGATATAACACATAGCAAATTAGCAACTACAGACTCTTATAAACTTCAAGTGATGCACCAGGGGTATCAATGACCGATTACGGTACGAAATTAAAAATCCTCACCACCGTGACGCCACTGTCTCCTAGCAGTTTTTTCGTAGCCACCTCCCCGCAACCGACTCGCGAGGACCATTAGACCTGACTCACGAGGTGACTGAAGCGTCTGCGAGTTTTCTGGGTCTTTTGTATTCTCGTATGAGTAGCCGCATGCTAAGGGGATGGCGTGTCGCTTCGATATCGGCAGCATTGTTTGTCTGAACTTTGTGATCAGGCTTTTATCACGTAACTCCTCACTGAGCTTTCCCGTTCTTGGCCCCCGCAGCCGCCTTTTGAATCTTGAACTTCGCAATCTCAGCCTTTACGGCCTTCTCCACGCGGCCCTGAAGCTCGCGCCTGTAACCAAACTTGAATAAAAACTCAAGCCACACGAACAAAGGGGCGAGAAAGACGGCCTGGACCAAGTTGTCCAGAAGGGCAGGCGCTCGCCCCTCGAAGGCGCCGTGTCCTAGAAATTGAAGTAACCAGCAGGCGATGTGTACAGCGAGGGCCGTCTTATTAGTCAAGGCGGCATCGTGGGACATTGCAGACTTCCCTAGCGCCGCAGCCCCCAAGCATATAAATGCTAACACGGTGCCAGCCACGGGCTCCAGGAGGACATATAAGCCACCCCAAGCGAGAGCGGCAAGCGTGCCGAGATTGAGATCGAGGTTCGGTACGGTTATGGCATCGGGGAGTGGGATGAGTGTGCCCGTATTGGCAGCCTACAGTAGGGGGGGGAGGGCTCGATTAGATCTCGAGCAAGAGCTACCGGTGGATAGCTGCCGGTGAATAGGGAGGCAGGAGAGGAGCGGCATACAAGAGTGAAGCCACTGAATAGAATCAATGGGACGCAGACCATGTGAATAGCGACGTTGATAGGGTTGTCGTGGTATGCACCGTACTTCGAGGCCAGATCAGCACCACCGCAACAAGGGAGAGCACGACGGGGCACGGATATCGACATTGGCACCGGCATCAAGACTTACAAAGGTGAGCTGTCTCTCGAGGTTGAGAGCCATTCTAAATGACGGGCGCGCGCGCGCAAAGCAGTTTCGGGGGTTCGGTATGCTTGTGCGGTCGGATGAATGCCCAGATCGCCGTTATTGGGTCTAACCCAACCTATACTCGAGAGGTGAGACGGAAAGCGTGTGGCTAACTACATGTGTAGATCGCTTTGGGCGGCGTATGCGAGAGTACAGGATCTCGGGAGTTGGGAGGGGGGGGTCAAAAGTACATGGTGTCTGTAAGACGAGGGTGCAAGTAGGTTGGTAACCTAAGGTAAGTAAATAGTTATATGGAGTATGGAGGCTACAAATCACCCTGCTATAAGTGAGTAGGTAAGGTACCTAGGTAGGTTCTTGGTCGGTGGGGATCTGTATAGTGTACTCTACAGGTTGTACACTACTTAAGTAGGCAGGTAGGTATACTATAACTACCTAGTGAGGCTCAAGTGAAATGTCACTGTTTACCGCATGATCCTTTTTAGACGCATATCGATTTGTCCAAGTATCTGTGCAAGTATTAGTTACCTCTGCCACGCACTCTTTCCCGTAGTTCATTGCAGTACCCATTACCTAGGAACGAACTAGATAGGCGCCGCCCTCTAGGTCTGCTTTAGGAGTGAGGCTGGCGCATCAAGTACTGTAGGTAGGTAAGGCAGCCAGCCTTCCTTTGTCCATCCAAATTGTGCATCTTCAAGTTCCATTGACCTTCACTCATTTTTTCAAGTACCGATAAGCTTCCACCTACCTCGACGAACCACGACAGGGCGACGCCGCGCGTTTTTGACAACACCTATGGTTTCAACTTTCCGCCCATCCGACTGTGCTCTTTTTCGTCGCGCTTCCTCTCTGACACCCACGGTCAGCCCGTCTTCTCCTTCTCCGCGGTAACACTGTTTATTGCGCCCCCCGACGTCTTCGAGGCCGCCATAATCGCATCCGCCCCGGAGTATCGCGGTGTCGCTCGGTCGTCCGCCGCCGCCTGTTCCCGAGCCATCGCCGACCGCCCCGTCCTTCCACTTCACATTCTTTTCATGGTATGGAACAGTGAGCCCAGCCAGCGTCGTCACGACCAATTCGCACCTCGGCGCAACGCGCGCGCGCCCCGGCCTCCGCCGACCCAATCCCCTGCGATCCCTGTGATCCCTGTGATCCCTGCGATCCCTGCGATCCCGAACGCCTCCCCTCTGCCATCCATCCACCTGGACCAGCCGGAGCCCTGCCTACGCGTATAACGAGCCCATTGCATCGCATCCCTCGAGACGGACCATTGCCGGCTGACAGGGCTCATCTGCCACGTTCAACGCGCTCCTCCAATCATGTTCTTCCTATACAATCTCGAGCGCAGGGTAACGCTGCATCCGTCCTATTTCGGCAAGAACATGCACGAGCTGGTGACGGGTAAACTCTTGAAGGATGTCGAGGGCACTTGCACCGGAAGCTATTACATCATCTCCATCATGGACACCTTCGACATCTCCGAAGGGCGCATCCTTCCGGGCAGTGGGCTCGCCGAGTTCACTGTTGGCTACCGTGCGGTGGTTTGGCGACCTTTCAAAGGCGAGACGGTGAGGGTTTCTTCGTTGCCGTCCGTTGGCCTCCGTATTTCTTACTCGATCTAGGTGGATGCCGTGGTTGTTTCCGTAAACCAGCACGGCTTCTTCGCCGAAGCCGGCCCCCTTCGCATCTTCGTTTCAACCCACGTAAGTATTCATGTGCATTCACGTGTAGTCTGCTCACATGCGGCCAACTCGAGAGAGAAGTTGACAAGTCCGCATCAAGTTGATCCCCCAAGACACGAAGTGGGATCCCAACGCCACGCCCCCCCAGTTCACTAACAACGAAGACACCACCATCGAGGTGGGGACTCACGTTCGCGTCAAGATACTGGGCACCCGGGCCGAGGTTGGGGAGCTTTGGGCGATCGGCAGCATCAAGGAAGACTACCTCGGGTATGCGCTTTTCTACTCTTGCATCCACTTCTGCAGTCAGCTAACCCCAACGCCCAGCACACTACAGGTTTGATGTGAACCAGGCCTTCTTTAATCGTGGGTATCGACCAGGGCGCTGGTCGATTCCTGGTTTTCGATGGACTGTCGCAATAATAAGCAGCTGTGGAGGATCGCTATAGCTAGATCTTATAGGACAGATCTCGTCTACGTTGTAGACTTGCAACAGCATTTCATCGGTACTTATATACGAGGTAAAGTCTGACTACCTACTCAAAAAAAGACCAATTAGAAAAGGCATGTTGCCCACCGATCTAAGTAGTTGCCCATGCGCTACTATTGTCGGTTGAGTTCAACCGGAGCGATATAACCCTAGGCGCAGGAATTAGACGGGATGAGGTACCAATCGCTCGAGCTCTGGTGTTATTCTCGTGGCAATCTGACACACAAAGATGTGCCCGCCCTCTTCGGCTTTTCGGGCATTGCGCTTGCGAACGAGGAACTGTACAAGGTCCTAGGCTACCTATACAAAAGGGAAGAAAATTTTTTTAGGTACGCAAGAAGCCAGGCCGAGCGTTGGGATTCATAAAGCCATCACTGTCACACACGGCACTGCGTAGCCGGTTCGTGACACTACTCCTAATCGGATCGTTGTACCAATATAATACTTATACATGAATTTTTCAACGCCTCTTTGGATCGAGGTAAATATGGCAATCATTTTTATGCTCACAAGATGCTGTCATAATGCTTTACGACCGTGGGTTTCTATACTGGGAGACAGCCCCCTGCCTAGTACCTGAGTGAAATAAGATAATCACGGTGCCCGACTGATTCTAAACCTCCCAGTCGGGCGTGACAGCCTTGCCAGGAATATATTGACTGGTTATAAGACGGCTATAAGCAGGCGAACTTGGCTGGCTAGCCGAACAGTTGTATGATACCGAAGACAGAACCAGGGGCCGCTACTTCGCCCTGCTCCGTGGATATTCTCGGTGGCGGTATGAAGTTATTGGAGCGGGAAAGTTGCCTACCTAAAAAGCATCGACAGGTTGTGGACAAGCCGGGACTAGCCTACGCAGGCAGATAGGTGTAACCGACGTCAAGCCACGAAGCCCGGCAGTTTGGGAAGTGTACAAGGGTCTGCAGAACCTTACACCACCTTGGCCAATAAGGGCACCGGGTCACGGCACCCGGCGAATCAAGGATGAGGACTTGATGATGGCGGATGATTCGTACCGTCACACGGGCAGGTAATGGTATACCCCTATTCCCTACCGCCACCATCCATCCATATACAAGGGTTGTACGCTCCTCGAGGGCCGTGCCAACTCAATAAAAGGAGTTGGGGGGATTTATTCCGGGGGGTTCTGCCTATGATAGGCCGCCCGCCAGTCTACGTTCATGCAACTGCACACAGCAGTTTTTGGCTGCATCTACATATGCGAGCAGCATGCGTATGACATGGCGTTATGGATCGCCCTTGGCGTCTTTATTCTGCCGGCCGGCTATGTAGGTATGTCTGTGGTCTCTCGGGTTGGCCCAGGCGAGAGCCGGACAAAGAGGATTTGAAGCAGACAATCCCCCACCCCCCCCCTCCCCATGTATGTTCTTTATAGGTCCAGGAATTCAGTCTTGGTGAACCCAACACTAACTAGCCTTCCCTTTTATGGTGTAGATGACTTACCACTCGTTCTATACAACACTGGCTAAGGCGAGTGTGCAAACCCAGCAACGAAATGGAAGTGGCTCTGAGGCACGGTAAATGCCATCATCTGCGCTGGCGCGGGCTCACCGGCTATGGTTTCACGGAGCGGGATTATTCCTGCTTTTCATTACACACATCTCGATGAGCCCTTCCAGGTGACACGGGACCGAGGAGGTGATGATCGCCTATGGAATGGTTACGGGATATGGGTCGTGCATCCAACTCGGTTAACCCCAACACAGAGCTAGCTTCCTATTACAATATATCTGGCAGATTTTGGAGGATGCGGTTCCTACTCCAGCTGGGCCTATATCGGACATTTCATATCTAAACGACTTAGAGGTACCTGTTGTGCCAATTGTCGACCCCTATCTAACTGACTCGATGCGTATAAACTTATACTTGTAGAGGCAATGACGGTCTCCCTTTCCTCAGGTGCATTTTTATTCGATGCCATACAGGACTATGAGCAACACCATAGCTCATAATACTACTCGTCGTCTTTGGTATGGTTTGGGCCTGGTTCGGGTCTCACTTCCGCGGCAGCAGAACCGCCACAGCCTCGCAAAGTCTGACCGCGTGTGACGAGACATGGAGTCGCTTAAGGCACTGCAGCCAACAACATTTATAAAGTATCGTATCGGCGCAATCAGCCGCCACACAACCGGGGAGTTAGCATCCTCCAAAAGGGCAAGAGGGCTTAATGGCGCAGGCAATAAGATATGTTCACTGAGAATACAGGGTTACCCTTAGCCTCGGGCTTGCGACATCCACCAGAGCAGGCAAGTTCAAAAAAAAAAAAAACTATTGTTGAGGGAAAAAGAAGACATTCTTAATGCTAGGAGACGAAATAGGATATTCACCATGGGATGCAGTTCCATGTTGGGTGTGATGCAGCTCCTACAATCCCCAACAACAACACCACCACCAAATCGGATAAAGAACTATAGGACCTTCTCTGTGAATGGTCAACATACGACGATGATGGTTAATAGGTCATGAGGAATACGTCAAGGCATCGGTAGTAGCACGGATACCTGAGGCCAGGTATCCGGGGCTGGCTTTATTTAGGTAGACATTGGATTCAGCCTCCTAAGTAGCGCATCCTTGAGTTGCCCCTGTTTATATATGACAGAAAAAACGATGCCGTTAATCTCAGTTGGAATTAACGGCATATATGACAACCCGCAACACCCCCCCCCCCCAAGATTAGCTGCCTGGGCTAAGGGTCTACAGCTGATCCGTTAGCTGTGTGCATATTCGTACATGCCGTTGAGCTAGTTAACCCTACCGGAATAGGGCTCATAATAGTATATATGGCACCCCACGACATGGTATTTATTGGACGGCCAGGCTCGGTCTCAAGTACTAGAAGATGTCACGCTCATCTAATACGATACATGCCATTTCAGGCCATTCCGGGTTATCCTAACCTAATATGCTGTCTCTCACAAGCCGCAGTCGACACGGTCCTCGCAGATCCATGATCCATAGGATGATTTCACGACCCGAACGTAATCCGACGCGAAGAGTGCACACTATCCCGTTTCCAATGGCCGCCGGGCCCGAGGTAGCTGGGATTTCGTTGGTGAAAACCGGTCAAAATCCCTCTGGTCCCCCTACCTCTCACCTTGCAGAGCCAGAATTCTGGCGTCGAGTTCGGCTACCATGGCTTGCGGCCGCGTCCCGTGACGACTTCTTATCGTGGCGATGGAACACGAAGGCAAGCAACACGTAAATAGTCCAGCTTACACCTCAGTTAACATCTACAACCTAGAATGTGGTGGAAACGAAGGAAAAACTATACGAAATCCTCGATGCCGTTGTCCCGGAGAACATACCACGGGCTAGTGAGATAGGCGGTATGCAAACCAGCGGCGACTTTGCTGGAGATGTATCAGGGGGGATAAGGTTGTCCACCATGTCGATTCGCCTCACGTGAGTGATTCCCCTATTGCCTCCGTGCGGAGCTGCTCCCGGCGCTGAATGGCATAGGCCGTACGTACTGGGTAGAATAAACTGGGAGGATCCAGCGAACTGCCCAATATTCCGGCAGTTCATTCCGCTGAAGTCTATCATGATGGCGGACCACCCGGAATTACGGCTAGACTCTCTGCATGAGCAGGAGGACTCGCCAGTCGAGGGTATTGTGCATCGATATCCCGACAAGGCGCTCTTGCTTCGTGAGGGCCACCCCCTTTCTCCCTGGAATATGGATAAGCTGCTAAGGGCCCCCCAGCCGTTTCCGTGTGCCCGGCATATTGCACCTTTTGTACAAGGGTGAATCTAGTAGGGCCCAATACCGACACCGTTGTGAAGGATCCGCCTAAGCTTTCACACCGGAAACTCGCGACCGCGTTTGCGTACATAGAAAGCCAAGAAAACCTCAGAGACATCGTCATCTCTGGTGGCGATGGCTATTACCTTTCACCTCAGTACGCGTTCCAGAGCCTCTTGCTCGACAGTGCTTCGTTCTGTTGATCCTGCCACATACATGAAGATTCATCATGCTACTTCGCTATATATTATTGTTACTGGTGTCTGACCCGGAGAATTATACTCGAGCTTATCGGAGATCGCCTCGTTAATATGAAGAATATCGAGCGATTTCGGCTCGCCTCGAAGGGGCTAGCTGTTGCCCCTAGTCGGTTCCTTGACCGTGGCGATCCGTGGGTGGAAGCACTACTCCGGATCTCCGACAAAGCGAGAAGAGCTGGCAAACGTATGGCGACTATCCGTTATGCTCCCCTTCCTATGCCTGCGCCCTCTCCCCCTTTCGGTGCCCGTGGCTTTGAGCACCACGCTGGCCTGGTCATCGCTGACTTGTGATGCTCTAGACTTTGCTCTGCATACGCATTTTAACCATCCCGATGAAATATCCTGGATTACTGAAAAAGCTAGCCGTATGCTACGTGAAGCCGGGGTCACGGTTCGTAACCAGTCGGTCCTGCTCCGGGGAATAAACGACAACCTCGAGACCATGTCGTTATTGATTAAGAAACTTGCCCGAATGACGATCCAACCGGTGAGTAGCAGCAATTGGGAGTCACGCCAAGGAATGCCTACTGATATTGTCATTGTGTGAGTAGTATTACGTATATCAGTGTGATATGGTTCCCAAAGTCGAGCATCTCAGAACCCCCTTGCAGACCATCCTCGATCTTGAATCTCAACTACGAGGTTCTATCGCCGGATTCTATAGTATGTTGTATCCTCGCTTCCCTCTCTCGCTTCTGTTCCCGGCTACGTCGCGAGTGAGCTAAAGAAAAAAAAAAAACCAAATGTTATCTGCTGATGCCTCTGGATACTCATATGTCCGAGCCTATCTTGTGGACTGTGCTGAGGAAGCCCTCGCTAACAGATTATCTGACAGTGCCGAACTTCGTCGTCGACCTCCCTGGCGGCGGTGGCAAGAGGCTAGCTTGTAGCTTTGAGTCGTACGACCGGGGCACAGGCGTGTCGACTTTTCGAGCACCGGTGCTCACTGACAAGGACAAGGCGGGGAAGGTATATAGATATTATGACCCGATTGGGTCCTCTTCATGAAATGGGGATCGTGAAGTGCTAATAGATGAAAACCTTGCTAAAAAAAAAGAGTAAAGAGGACCAATTCGAGCTGCGGCTACGCGATTGGTATTCTACGCTGCAGTTACTACTGTGGACGAGGGGGATTTTCTTGATATGTACGATATTACCTCTCGCTCTTACTTTCTCAGCCCCCCCCTTGTCTTTTTTTTTTTTTTTACCCTGTAGGTGGCTGTGTACGTAGGTGCTTCAACGGGTTACTTAACTTGCGATATATGTTTTTGTCCTTACAAATGATATTCTGCGTACCGTCTTTGCGAAGCCTCTTCACAGCGGGAGTCCGGTGTCGAGGGCGTAAATTATTTCCCTGGAAATGTCGAGCCTGCAATCTTTACGCTCGGGCCGGGTAAATTTAATGTGCCGAACGACCATACACCACAGGATCCCAACAACGCTGTTTGCCAACGAAACTCTAAGCTCTAACAGGTAAGTATGAGGTTGCACCCTAGACAGCAGTATGGCCGGCATTTTTGGTATGGCTGTGAAAACCCACGAGACCATAGCACCTACTGACAAGCGTCGGATGCTTTCGACGACTGGCCGTGGATCTGAACGGAGAACTCTGGGGGTAGCGTCCCTAAATCTGGCACCGTGGCGTTCTGGCGTAGGTGCTAGTATTGTCGGATGGTGTGCCACGGGTTCCAGAACCGGCCGGCATGAGGAACATTTGTGCAACTATGGAAATTATGAGATTGCGAGGCTGACAAGCTGATAAAATCCGGATCCTGCCTAGATTAACGACGAAAATAGGCGAGTGCTTTGATCGAGAACACAGTCATGGTCGACGTTTAGACTACCCTCCGCTGCGCCTAAGCGCTGGCCTAACGTCGCATTATGTCATACAGTATCGCCATCTGCAGACCAGGGTGGCCTATCGTATCGGAATCACAGAAATTGACGTCGGCACATGGCGACTGGAGGAGGGGTAAAGAAAGGGGGTTCGGACGCTGATGTGCGGCATCTCCACGCAGTTGACATCTCTGGTTATGGTTCCAGCAGGACCGATTCGAGCATGACGCTCCACTGGGCGAGCTCGTTCGTTCAATCTAACTTGCCAATCCATTTTCGACGCATGCTACACCGGGGGCACTGAAAGCTGGATCGCGTAGTTGGGCTAGCTGGCCAGCTAGTGCGGCCTGGGATCGAGCTAGAAGACGCGATGGATCGTTTTCAAGTGGGTGCGTTCATGTACCCTACACTACATAGCCACATACCATGGTCTGCCGTGGACCGTGGTGTAGCGATGGTAGTATATAGTAACTAGCTAGTATAAGGTAGTTAGTATATGGTTGGTAGTATATGGTTGGTAGTATATGGTTAGTAGTATATGGTTATGGAGTTACCTAACAGGTTAGATGGACCATGACCAACCACGGATATCACAGGCACGCTATGGTATATAGTACTTGTAGTGTGGGCGCTCAAGTCCGGTGGTGCTGCTGCTGTCCTGCCTGTCCGCCATGCATGCCTGGCACCTGAACGTGGTGACGTTTTTATAGCTGAAGAGGAATGTTTTCTGTCTTTCGCCTTTACTTGAAAGCGCTTACCGGAAGGCGCTTACCATTCGTTGGCGTTTCCTTCTCCTCTCCTCTTCTTTTCTTCATACCGATCATCATCGCTTCGGACAAGATCGCCATGTCTGCCCCTTGGGTTCGCTGGTTGGCCCCTTCCCTTCGCTTCCCTTTCCCTTCCTTTCCCTTCCACCCCAAGCGAGCCTCATTCACGCACCTACTCGCTTGGTCAGTAGACGGGATTGAACTGTAATATATACTGGTATGTATGTATATATGTAGCCACACATATAGGGAGGACCTGGCCGAGCTACTAGTAGTTAGTGCACACTGCAACTGCAATTGGTGTAGTGTAGATGGCAAAGAGAAATCTAGAAAAAGGGATGGATACGACCTCACAAGGCAACAAGGGGGCGGGGAGCACTAACTAGTGGGACTAGTATGTACAAATTGTGATGCCAAGGCCATCAAGGTGGGTTCGGTTATCCCCATTCAGGAACATATCCCCGTTGGCGAGCCGCTAGTTCCATATTAACACCATGCGACTGGACCCCTACGGTAGCGCACACCAAGACCTTTTAGGCAATGAACCTGTCTGAGTTTTCCGACTTGGCTACCGTAAATCCACGGTGGGCTCGAGTTAATTCCACGGTAGCTAGCCTGATTAGAATAGTGCAAGGTTTTATTGGTTGGATTATAAAATAGTGCCTGGGCTTACACTTTTATCAGAGTGCAAAGGCAGAAAGGACTTGGACAATAAAACGGGGAGT
Organism: Rosellinia necatrix; assembly: GCA_021209875.1. Lineage (NCBI taxonomy): Eukaryota > Fungi > Ascomycota > Sordariomycetes > Xylariales > Xylariaceae > Rosellinia > Rosellinia necatrix. Next base: position 3,549,936 of record JAGYVD010000001.1, on the reverse strand, counting down.
TGCACACTAGTATTATGAACGCCCGCATAGCGGCTGTGCACTATAATACACTATAATACTTGTAAACAGTTGCATGATACTTACATAGGTGGTATATACACTAGTTTGCTTTAAGCCGTACCTATTGAAGCCAGATTAATATTAGGCTACTGGCGTGTTTTACAGGTGCCTACAGATTGTAGGTGGTGTGCCCTATACCTAGATACTACCGCAAGTACCTACTGTGGTTAGTTACTTCTGGTAGGGCGGGAGTTATACTGCTACAGGGATGTTTTGAAGCCTGCCTAGGTTAGTACCTAGGTAGGGTTTAGATAGCTACACAGGTAGGTACACTACAGTACCGTGCTTATCGTGTATTTGGCCAGGTCGCGGGTCCCCCGCAAAACTGTCTCAAGACAACTGTGATGCTCTGCATCGAAGTGCATTGCAGCGCCATTGCTTGTACAGTAGCGTACCAAGTACACTACAGCTACCCTTGATTCTGCGTGTTGTGTGTTGACGTGCAACGTGATTTAATTGGCTCTCAGGGACAAGTTGTCACAGCGCATCTTGCTCTATTTCTGCCGACTCGACCCCTGCGCTAGGTACTATGGGATACGATACTGGGTAAACAGGATCGGGCAATCGAGCTATATCAGTACATATTTATTATGAATGACATATACCCTGGTCTGTACCTTGCATAGACGAATTACTAAATACTATGACTGATACAACCTCTAGATAACTAACTATGGTGGTTATACATACCCTCTACCTAGCCTTACGTTAGCGGGAGGACATATTAGTGCATCATAGTCGTACGTGGTATATGACAATACACCTGTAAAACAGGCAAGGAGATACACAACTGGTTTTTTCCGTGCTTCTAGGCAGGTTGCATGGTATGGGCGCTTATTTCATGCCTATCGAAGTGCATGCTTAGGTTAGGGTAGATAAGTAGAGACCACTAGGAATGTGATGGGTATGTATAGACAGACTTGGTTGGAGGTGTGCCTACATATCATTTTCGGTATAGTCCGCCTAGCAACTGCATATCTTTGCTCGGTGGGTGTACGTAGTTGTACATGGTTGCATGCGGAGGAAGTTGACAAGGCAACTTGATAAGTCAAGTCCCCGTTCGATTGGTTCTCACGCTGCCCGTTCCTGCGTCCACGAGCCCACGAGCCCAACAGACGGACACGAAGGCGAAGGCGGCACCATGCCTAAGCTCTGGCCCCAACTTCCAAGTAGAGCTAGTAACTGCCACTGGAACATTGCCTGCAGCTGCATTGCATTGTTGTTGAGTTTTGCCATCTCCTTTTCGTGGCCCTTTCCGATTTATCGATTTGCCAACTGCAACGGCGAACGCGTCGAGACGTTACACCGCATCTTAGGGCATGTGCCTACTTTCGGTACCTGCCCAAGGTATAGATGCCACCACCGTGTCTATGGCATTCCCCAGTAAGGTGCTAGGACAGCGTGCGCATAGTTCCAGCATATACTTATGTAGTGTACCTGCCGTAGCTTTATTTTTCCTGGCGTGCATGCATGCATGCGTGCCTACCTGACGGGTTATGCTAGGACAAGGCCGTTTCTGCTAGCTTAATTACCATCTATGTATGTATCTTGTCTCTGCCAAATTTCCCCTCCCCGTTCATCCCTCAACCCCTTTCTACGCCCCGATACACGCTACCTGCTCTACCTATCAAGACCCAGTTCGCCTCGGCAAATATTTGCCTGTTCCATAGTCGGCAAGCATTCTCGAGCCCAAAATTCCTGGTGTTTCCGCGTTGGGACCAAGGGAGCCGATGTTGAGCGTGCACTATCACACATAATCTACACACAATCGCAGAGACAAAGACACTCACTCGCGTATTATATTACATCGCACGACAGCGTTGCTATACGACGGCCTTGCTACACGACAGCGGCACCCTTTGTTGTTGGTCGGCCGTCTGCTGCCCCCCACCAACGTCGGTAAAGTAGCAGCACAAAGTATTCCCTGCAGTCCAGGTCTTTCGGGAAGCCGCCTGGGTCTGGATGTCGCCGACGAGGCCGTCAACGGCATCAGACGTTGCACTATCGGATATCTGAGCAGCTTTTTTAGTCGTCCTTCTCAACTGGTCAACGCCGTGGACATGGAATCCTTGCCGGCTACTGGCAAGCAGTCGTCTGTCCTCCGCGAACCGTCGCATGATGTTCTCTTGGACAGCTTGAGCTGGTTAGACGAAGATGATGATCTCGACCTTCGCCTAACCCTCGACGATTACCGCACCGAGTTCAAACCGTCCAGGCCGGTCACTACTACCGGGCCGCCGTCTCTCTTTCGCCGTCGTTTATCCGTCAACAAACTGTCCTTGGCTCGTCCCTCCGTCTCCTCCAGTCGCCCGGGCACCAAGGATTCCTCGTTCACAGACCAAGCTCCTCTGACAGCCCACTCGCGCCGGAAATCCCGAGCTCTTTCCCTTATTACTCCGAAACATGGTCCACAGGCGTCTGTTGCATCGATTGATACCGCTGCAGCTCATTATCAGGACCCTGAAGCGCGTCACAAACTTCGCGCCTATTTGGCTTCACCGCAGAAGTTCGATGAGGCGCTCGAGTTCGGCTTCCCTGCCGATAATCATCATGCCACCATTATACCGGGCGACGCGCCAAGAAGGAGCAGAAGCTTCTCACGAGGGCTTTTTATGGCTAGCTCTGAGAAGCTCAAGACGTTTCTAGCTGACGACCAATCCTCTGTTTACAGCGAGGAGACTTCTATCCCCGACTCTGAATCTCCCAGAACACCGCATACGCCAGACATTCAGTCACATTCTATTAAGCCATCAAAAATCTCCGAGGGATATCCACAAGGATCCACTGCTTCTCGTGAGATGACCTTACGAATGACCCTGACACGGCCCGATTTACGATCTGACCAAGGAGAACCCTACGGCTGGCCAAACGGTCTTGCTTCACGTAAGCCGAGTGGCTCCTCACACCCACGGCCCTTGAGAGTTGATTCGCCTGTGTCGGTCTTCGACGATAAAGACGCAACGAAAGAGAGCATGGATCAGATCTTCGCTGATATCGACCGGGAACTGAGCTCATCATCGGAAGGGATGGTTAGGCGTTTCTGGAATCGGGTACGCCGAGGGTAGCTGAACTACCTATATCGATGCGGATTTCTCATCACACGATAGACCAAGGGATTTGAACGATAGATGAATTTATTTGGGTTAAATCACTCTTCAACGTCCTTAGAGCATGTTTTGTTTCCGCCCCCATTCGTTATAGAGCGATTGCTCATCTGTTTTCTGTATTATACCCAAGGAGCAACATGACCAACATGTCTTGCTTCCTCTTTTTGTATCGCTCTTTTAAGTATGTTATTCACGCACGAACGGAAGAGATGGGACAGAAACCGTTCCACACAGCATTTCGGGATTTTGAGCAATCTTTGATCATGGTATGGAGTTAGGAGCTAGCCGGAGACATTTTTGAGTGGCTCTGATATGTGTTAACAATTTCTACTCTGCGGTGGTCGTTTTAGTTTTGTCTAGGCCATCGTGATGGGTATACCTCATCATCTGTATGGCACGATTGATGCATTTGCCTAGCTGTATCCGGAGGAATTACTCATGGACTAAAAATCACACTCGTGTCGAAATGTTTATACCATCACTCAACTCATTTTTTGATTTTGATTTTATTTTGTTTTATTGAGGCTTGCCCGTTGTGTGTTCGGCATTAATGTGCATCCCTGTATCCTTTACTAACCATTCCTTCAAGAGGGCTCTTAGGATCAATGTCGACATCTACGAGACTGGCCCCAAGCGCTGATGTAGTTGCGCGGCCCGGACCTAAGATCCCCAAAAGGGAGGTGATTACATACACACAAGTTGGGGTCGATCAGCCTCACCTGCAGGCCTTCCCCTAACTACGAAACTTGAAAGTCATTGCACGGGAAAATAGAGGGCTACGGTCCACGTGGTGGTGGAAATGAAACGCCTCCTCTCGGTGCTGTTGTTTCCGGCGAGGGCCCTGAAGCTAGGGGATCAGATAGATCAAAGAGAGCGAAGTGTTGCGGGGGGGTTGAACGAACATCTCGGCGAATATGCACCTATGTACGGGCCTAGGCTTTGGCTTTGGGGGTGGGTAGCATAGAGTGTGCACTTGGACGGTGCGCACGCACCTTACATAATGCGACTCTGCAGCGCTCGGGGCTTTCCCGCCTTGGTGGTATCAGGTGAAGATGCCCGCACAGGTGTCAAAACGGCAAGCCACCGCCGCAGTTTTACCTCTGGCTTCTCCTGCCGCCTTGTCTGCTTGTGCTTTTTCATAATGTACGTGATTACAGCCAGGTCGCCTACTCGCCCCCACCCGCCTCCTGCGTCCCGTGTATGTGTGTGTGTGTGTGTGTGTGTGTGTGTGCGCGCGGTGCCAACGGGGCGGGACCTCCGAGGGGTATTTCTCTGTTTCTTTTGGGACCGGTTAGTCTGGCATATCTCCTTACCCTTTGGCCGCCTCATGCCCGGTTGTGAGACGGGACTCCAAAAAGCCACCTCCATCTCACTTCCCCCAGTCCCTTCTCGGGGTGGCGGTTGGGGGCTTTGGTGCGGTACGGCGCGGGAGTTCGCGACTTAGCCGTCACCGAGATCCCTTCTTACCCCACCCCCTTGCGGGAAAAAAATAAGTAAAAGGGGCGACAAACAGCTCTGTTTGCGATAGAGTCTCAAAATTGCTCATGGCTCCTCTAACCGTGTCTTATTTCTCTCCTTGTTTCCCCCACTGCTTATTATTTTTGTTTTTATTATGATTTCTATAACTTTATTCATTGCTGTGATGTGATTTCAACATAGAGATATGTCTAATATTGGCTAGAAATAGGGAGTTTTATATATATAGAAAGTGGGCCACTTGCCGTGTGCTGGAGTGAGGAAATGCCAAGGAATTGGTAAGGATGGAATTGTTGGGGGCTCGAGCTTTTGGTATTCTTTCCCTCTTGGACTCAGGGTTATGCTTTCATCTGCTTTCACTTGTCCTATTTTGGAGGCAGATCATTGGCCAGGCATCAGAAGGAATATTGGTTTTGAGGTGAGGGGCCACGGCCGCAGTAATGAAAGACACAGAAAAGACGTTGCCTACACGGCAACGGGCCGAACCAGATGTGATTAATGTTGTTCAATATACGTCTAGCCAGAAGAAGCTGTCCCAAATATCCCCAATTGACGCCAATGCTAGAATACCCCACAAGTAAGTGTCTTTCCTCAGCCGTGCATCATAAGCGCCCAGTTATCGCTGCCCTTGGCAACAGAGCAATGGGCTGGCCTGCTGCTCATGTTTGCATGGTATCAGCTTATTCTTAATGCATAAGGGCTGAGATGGCATGCAAACTCTAGTACAGACACATCAACTGGGCTCGCCTATTAACTGTCGCCTCAGACTTCATCATCGCTATCATCACCAAGAAGCTCTCCCTCATCCTCGTCGACGATTGCGTAGTCACCCCTTCCACGGGCGAAGCTGTCTCTCGTAGTGAATCGACGTGGGCCGCTCGGCCGTAACCAACTATACCGGCCACGATCTCCCCTACCACTCAGCCTCGTGAGTGTAGTACTTACGGTCCGCCAGACACTGGAAGCTAATAAAGGTAGAGCACCAATAATGGCTACGGTGGCTGAAATGACTACAATGGGGTATTTGATCCAAGGTGAGTCATTATTGAGACCACTCTGCTCGCCCAAACGAATTTGGCCGAATTTGTTTTGCCAGTTACTGTGAACCCACCAGCCCACGAGCGCCGCAAAGGCAACAGGAACAACCACAGCGAAGAAAATGGCAACACCGGATACTCCATGCTTCTGTTTAAATTCTTCTTCGTGGCCGGGACAAGGGTAGGGTTTGAAGATGTTCTCCGGATCAAAAGTGCCGCCCTTGCAAGTCGTTAAAGGAATGCGACGGAGGCCGGTGAGCTCATAGTACTCGATCTTTTCCGGGTCGTCACGACAAGCTTGTTCGGGATCCTTGGGCCGAAGACCATCAACGAGAGCGCAATAATTATGGGCGTCTAGCTCATAGTTATAGTCACTTCGAGGCGAATGTTAGTATCCACGATATCATTTGGGGGGACTGGGTTTTCGGTGAACTTACCATTCATAATCCTGCCGAGTGCACTCGCAGGTCTCGACATTATGCACCTGCTGAAGCTGTCTGTCGTTGTAGCATGCCCTGTCCTTCTTCTTGCGTAGATACCAATTCTTGTGACCAAACAGGCAGCCATTGGGTTGTAACGGGTGTGCTGGAGACCAAAGCTCGTAGTCAGATCTATCTGCGTCTTTTTCGTCGTGTACGCACGGTTTATCTGTCAGACCAGAGAAGTCAAGGTTGAATGTTATCAGCTCTTTGCCCCGTTGCCCCCAAAGGAGGAAGTTACGAGAAGATCCAGATCGTAGAGTAGTGATGTCAGTGATGATTACATCAGAATCAGAGAATTCCTTGTCTTGCCATGTTTCACCCCTGTCGAGTGAATAGGAAACCAATTTTGTTTTTGTGTTCTTCTGGGCGAGAACGACAATAGAGCCTTGATCACCGTATGACCATGTCCATCTGCCCTTCTTAACCTCTTTCCAACTCAAGCCAGCATCCTGTGTCATAAAAGTATCGGCATCTTCCGCCTCTCCGAGGATAGGCCCCACATTCCCGAGGCCGAACATAAGCCCGATAGCGGACTCGGAAGAGTATGTTTTCCTACGGTCTACCCGCTCCGTATAACCATGGAGGTGAAGGGCGCATATGGTATCGCCATGCCGACTGGAACAAGAGTATGGCTTGCCTTCGACGTCCTTTTGGGGAGGAGGGAGAAAGGACCATTGAGCGCCATCGTTATGACTGATCCTAGTTTGGAGGTTCTTCGGTTCCGAGTCACTGTCCTGATTTGCGACGGTGTTCACGAGCGCTACCCCCTCTAAGCCGAGCATCTTCTCAAAATCAACGTACCATCCATCACCAGCATTGACACTAGAAATACTCAGAACGTAGGACGTGCCATTGGAATTGCTTTTGAGGATTGAGCCATACGGGCGGTCCTCGGATCCGGTACCAACAAAAAGGTTAATGGCACGCGTGGAGCTGTCGAGAACAGTAAATTGATTTTGATGAGGGACTTGAAAGTTTGGTGGGAAATGCGCATGGGCATATGTCTGTCCATCGATACTGGCCAAAGCACTCAGTGTGCCCTCGGTTGTATTTTCGGTGGCTACTACAATGAATTCGGCCATAGTAGCAAACCTTGTGATATGCTCTAGAGCGACTGTGAACTCGCCCTTCAGAGGTTCGTCTGTGTAAAGCAGCTGGAGCGGGTTGCTATCGGGATCATTGCTTTCGCGCGCTCTGGCAGAACATATAATTTGTGACTTGCTGCGAAATTTATACGCATTGGAGCCCGTGAACTCACACTGACGTACATAACGCTTTAGAGTGTGCCAATTATCGCCGCGGTCGGGCGAAAAAGATGCCCTGAGGTAGCATTTATTATCGTCTATGCATTTCTTGCCATGCCATATGAGCCACTCTGGCCGATCAGGATGGAAGGAGAGTGGTGAAACACTGGATTGTTGATCCAGTGGATCTGGTGCCTTGAACGAATCAATGCTTTTGCCTCGATCGGTTGTATAGTATACCTCTTGTTTAGTGGTTAAGAAGAAGGCCATGTCCTTGACGTAAGCATGAGTGGTGATGGCGTATATATTTTTGCCTTTGAGTTCCTTTGGCGTAGCCCAAGTTTTGCCGTGGTCATGCGTTATAAAAATATCGCCCGTACCGTCAAATACATTTTCGGGCCTTGCGATAATTGTCTCACCTTCGTTCGTACTGATCTCGCTCCGTTCGAGGTAATGCTTTTCGAACATATCAAACTTCCCAAATGTATTGGGAGTAACAGCGATTTCGCCGCTGTTATTGCTCGGGCGCGGTTTCATGTCGGAGCACTTCCACTCTTTCTTGTCATCCTTCTGGGCGCCTTTCGTGCGCTTACAGTCGTTTCCAGGAATAAGCCGCCAGCCGGACGAACCCATGAATGTCTCCTCGGGATCGTCCGATTTGCATGCTTCCTTAGGGGAGAGAACCGGGCCTTTCTGCTCACATTCTTCTCCATTCCGTACAAAATTGAAATCGCATTCAAAATCTGTACTTGTGCATTCGCAAAGAGATGTCTCGGGCGTCGGCTCTTTAAATGCTTCTTTGATGAAGCATTTCGCATCCTTCTTGCGTCGATGGAACTTCTGAGTATGGCCCATGATACAACCAGGGGTGCCATCGTCATCTTTTCGTGCATACCATTCCTCCATATCACCCTTCTCGCATTTGTCTTGGTGCAGGCCCTCGAAGTCGATGGATACTATACAGTAGTTTGCTGATTCCTTTGACCCTGCCTGGGCAGTGAGTAAAAATTTGAGGCCGGTTGAGTCTTGTGTCGTTGTTAGAACCCAAGGGAGAACACTAAGATTGTCTGGCAACTTCGCGGTATTCCATTTTTTCCCGTGATCTAAGGAATACTTGATCTCTTGTACATCCGCTTCTTTGCTGTCCTGGATAGCGAGGAGAATGGATCCCTGGTCGCCAAATTCGTATTTATGGGGTCCTTTAGGACCTTTAGCCCAAGTCTTCCCAGCATCATCAGAGATATAAAGGCTTGATTCCCAATAATCCTTCAGGGATTTGCCTCGATTGCCGTTACCCATCACTAGGCCGGGGGCCGGGCTTGAAAAGATTGGACCGACGTTGTTTGCTTCGGTAATAGAGTGGAGGTGGATGTTGTCATCGCCCGCCTTTATCGCCTCAAATGTTCTGCCGTCATCAAAAGTGATGAATGTATGAATTTTCTTCGTAGCATCCTCCTTGTCAACCGCCTCCCAATTATCGACCTGGTTGACCAAGAAAACACCCTGAATCCCAGTGACCTTTTCAAAATCGACATATGTTTGCTGGTTGCGGTTTGTGTGTTCAATGTTCCTCGTGAAATAGGTACCGTTAGAATTGCTAGTCAGTAATGTCCCCATGGGAGCTGACGTGCGCTTGTTTTCGCGAACATCGATCTGAATGCTGTAGTTTGTGCTTTCTAAAACGGTGTACGCAGACTCGATGAGGGGATGGTCTTGTGGGAAGATAGCTCGATGCCAGACCTTGGTGTCGTCCGTCACAAAAAGGGCCATTTCAGCACTGCTAGGGGAAATCGTTGCCGCCAATAAATATTTCTTCACTTCAACTAGGCGGACAACGCCCTGGGCCGGCCGGTCGCCGTTCAAATTAACCTCTATCTCATTTGGTGCATCGTCACCGTCGGACACCCGGAAGTAATCGTCGGACATGTAGAGACGGTTCTCGTTCTGCGGCGAGAACATACCCGATCTCACAATACACATAATTCGAGTAGCGTCCAGGTCTGATACACCCGTAGTAAAGGCCAGAGATGATTTGGCCCACCAGCAGCCTTGCGTTTGTCTGCGGAGCAATTTTGCCTTCTCCTTGAAACCATCCGTAGTATACATAGTGAGTTCTTCGCAAAAAAAGCCCTCACATTCCATGCCGGTAAACAAGATCTTGTCTGGGTCGTCAGCGTGAAAGGTCATCCAGTTACCAAAGGTATCGGTAAAGTCGCTAGTGCGGGCGTCGGTGCGGAATTCTTCCCATGTTTCTCCCTTGTCCGCTGTCTTCCAGTGCACGTTCCCGAGAGTCAGAACGTATGCGCGATCCGGGTCGTACTTGTGCATAATGAGCCCAACGCTCTTTTCGTGGTCGATGCCTTTGGCTTTGTTCCATTTGGTGCCCCCATCGCTGGATCGCCAAATGGTGTAGGGTTTTTTGGCCTCTTGAAATATGACTACATCGGAGCCGGCGAAGTAGTTGGGGTTGTTCGGGGGGTTCTCAAGTTCTTTGACGACGATTGACGGCCCATCCTTTGCGTATACGGTCGAGGCTGTCGATAGTAAAGCACCAAGGAAGAGAAGGGCGGACCACCACGACGAGGTGGTCGCACCTCTAGATCCTGACGGTCTCATGGTGCTACGGGCGTGGGTGGCGGAGATAGGGTAACCATAGCAAGACTATTATATTTGCTCGCGCGCGTGTGCGAAAGGATAGACAGGAACACCAGAGAGCGGGGAACGTCGACGACAACGATGACGATGATGTCGATGCTGTCGCTGCTGTCGCTGCTGTCGCTGATGTCGATGATGTCGATGATGCCGATGATTTCGATGATTTCGATGATGTTGCCAATGATGTTGCCTCGCCAATGATGACGACAACAGCCAGGAGTGGCTCTTATTGGCAATGGCACATGGGATGGAGGGGTATGGTACAGCTATTAAAACAGAGTACAAAATGGGCGAAGAATAGAGCTAAAAGGAACAGATGGCCGGTCGGTAATGTGGATTGTATACAGGAAGAGAACGAGAAATCGAGAAGAAGAAGAAGAGCCTCTAGTGCCTATAGGAACAAGCTGCGACAGGTTACCGTGTTATGCAAGCGCCCTTCAGCCTTTCGCCGCGTCACCGATAACAAAAAAGCAGCAGAAGGTTGCATTCACACTACACCCAATTAGGGGGTTATCTCTATAGACACATTGCCAGGTAGCGTGCCTATATCTGTACGGTACCTCCCTTAGCTAGTGGGCTAGGTAGGGGAGGGATGTACCTATTAGAGCTTTCGGCAGCTTCGGGCTGTGGCAGAAACCTCCGCATAACTACATATACATACATATTGAGTTGATGCATTCATAGACTTGAACACCTAAATTTATATACAAGTATGGCCGCCGCTCTGGTTACTCATGTGCTTAGGTACCCACCTTTTAAGTGCATGAGTTCTTCTTCTATTAAATAATATCCTTATTACTTACATAATATCACTCCACGCATCGGGAATTTATTATACTTGTTTCTAGGTAGTTAAGTGGAGAGGGTTGATTATTATGGGTATGTACTTAGGTATCTACAATGCCATCATATTACTTTCCAGGCAGACGCTCACCCACAGACAGCGGGCAAAAATCATGGATGCTTGTAAAACTGTTTCGTCCCATGCCTCCCTCTTAGTAGGTAAATATCTACTAGATAGCTACCTACTAGGTAGTTGCCTGCCTATCTAGGTACTTACCTAGGTACCTACCTACAGTAGACAGGTGGATTATTGTTCTCCCTACTACCTATTTGGGTAGTTACTGTCTACCTAAGCTACCTATCTACTTGAGTACCTTTAGATGTGCGTAACTATTTTATAATTCATCTTGCATATTAAGTATCCAACCAAAACAACACCTAAGTATCAAAACCAGATGCCACCCCTTTATATAATACAGTAACTACGTAATTCTTAATGCTGTTCTTAGATACGGACCACTGTACACTACAGTGGGTGGCCTATGTACCTAGGTTGTTTTTATCGAATTATCCATACAGTACCAAGGAAGGTTACTCCAGGCTAAGAGATGGGCGTTTCATTATTGCGGGTAGGTTTACAGGGAATCTGAAACAGGAAAAGACATAGTACATGCATATACAGACCCATACAGACACTTATTTTTGATGGTCAGTACAGTTGTGAGACAAGTATGTATCAGTGTGATGGGTATTTTACCTTAGGCAAGCGAATTTAGGTACGTAGTACAGATACAACGCATGTTTTTAGATAACCAACCAAGAATAAGGTTATTATACCTACTTTTCCACATGCTTAGCCTACTAGTAACAGCGAAACCTACCTAGGTAGGTATGTAGCCCCAGAGAGGGATATTCATACAGGTAGGTTAACGATAGGCATATTGTACACCTGCACAGGTACTGTAACTTGTCTACCAGGTAGTTAGGTTGAGGCAAGTGACACTAACCTTGATTAGAGGCTAAATGTAAGTATGTATGTAGGACCTGGTATTAACCGGTCTATGCCATGCTTATGCCACGTTGAGAAATGTTCAATAGAAAGCTTCTCTTTAGAGCACTATTTACTACCTAGGTACCTAAGGCAGGTAGTTTGGTAGTGAATCTCAACAAGAGCGTACCTACAGCTACACCAGTTAAAGGTAGGTACGTAGGTACCTACATTATCTGCTGCGGTGCCCTGTACCTGCTGCAGTATTCGCGAATCGCAGGGCAGGCAGTGGGGGACCACATGGGGAAACCGCCAGTGACGGTATACTGGTAGCCTAGTAGCAGTTACGCTACTCGCCTAGTGCACACCGCACCAGTGGAGACCCCTGTGACGCGCATGAAGCAACGCAGTAGCGTAGTGGGGCAGGCGATCCTGCTGCTCACCACTTACATATGAAGAGGTATTGTACAGACTTGCCATAGCTAGTGTCGAGTTTCTCTCTGCCGTCGGTCCGTCCGTCGACTCCTTCATCGTTGCCGCGTTTGTCTGCTGGGTCTCGCGCCCTCCTCTATTTTGATTGTGCGCCTCTCCCTCTTCTTTTGTTTACATCGGCTTGCCAGTCCCATCGCCTCACGCGTTCCATCAGCTACCTCTACTTCCATCCTACTGTGACAAGATCCCGGCAAGGTCCCAGTAAGATCCCATCTACCTACTTAGGTAGTGACTGCGCGCTTGCAAGCAAAACCTCGCCGTTTTTCTCTTGCAACTGTCCAGTCTTTTCTTGCGCCTGTAAATATTACCAGCCATCGCCCAACCGTCCAACATCCTGGACTGGACTCTACTCGTCCTTTGAAGCCGGGTCCCTTGAATCGACTCTTGGTATTGTTACTTGACTCGCTTGTTGGCGTCGCTATCTCAGCCTCTGCCATGGCCTTAGCTGCCGTGTACCAGCGATTTCTCGCTGCTCCCAATCCTTCCTACTTGTCCGAGGATGCCACCCTGAATTACATCACTACCACCACAACCTTTAGGGGCGCCTCCGACATCATTCAACACCTGAGCAGCTTGCGAAAGCAGATTAACAAGAAGAAGGAGAATGTCCTCTCTCTCGTGCACGGCCAGAATGCTATCGCCGCCGAGGTCGAGACGGGCCTCGAGTTTGTCACCTCCGGTGCTTCTTACCTACCAGCTCTAGATGACAACTTCCTTACGGACCGTACTGTCTATATTCCCGTCGTGAGTGCTCCGTTCCTTGCAACATCGCTGTGTCCTTGCCCTACCCAGGCCACTGACTCTGCGCCTCCCAGATGCATATAGTCACATTTGGTGATGACGGGAAAATCCTAAACATTCGTCAGAGCTGGGACCAAGGCGCGCTATTAAAACAACTCGACGTTATTGGCAAGACCGGCCGGAATTGGCCTATCCGCGACAGCAAGGATCAGATTAAGATGATCGAAAGCTGCGCCAAGTCTGCTACAGGCGCAACACCATCTACTTCTCACACAATTCCGGACCGCTCCAAGGGCAAGCCGGCCAACGCTCTACGGGATCCTCATGCCTCTCTCTCGTTGTTTGAGTCACGCGAAGAGCGGGAAGAGGCTTTAGAGTCCGTCATCTCCCCTAGGGGTGGGCCTCGGCCACGACAACGCGACTTCACGGAGATTTTAGGTGACGAGCCCGATGATGCTCCTTCTTCGCCAAGTGCCGGACGGCAGCGGTCCGATTCTCCTAATAAGGCTATCGCCCCTCGAGGAGGGAACCGACCGCGACAACGCGACTTTGTCGAAATCTTAGGTGATAAGCCTACCAATGGTCTCGACTCTTCGGAGTCCAATCATGACCCGTCGATCGCTCCTAAAATCGGCGCGGGCAAGAATTTCCAGCCAAGCCGTCTGTTTGAAGTTGAGGAAGCGAATGACGATTCACTGGAAGATACCAAAGCCCCGAGCCGCTTTTACCGGCCCCACCCCGAAAAGTATAAGCATTTCGAGTTTGATGATGGGTCTGATCTTCAAGATCCCCCACAACCAGATGCAACTCCGCAAAAGACGAAGCATACTAGTCAGTGGTCTTTTGACGATTTCGTCACTCCTGCCAAGGTCAAACCAAGCAAGGTACTTCGTCACCAGGAGACGCATCAATGGGAACCGGAAAACGGTGAGACTTTGGAAGCGCCGCTACAAGCCAAACCCCGACGTGATGCCGAAGCACATTTCGAATTTGTGGACGATGGAAACGCGTCGCCAGACAACCGCCCTGTCCGACCCCGTGGCGCCACGCATAATAATGGGCTTGGCCTATACCAGAATAATCTGTACGATGAAGAGGGGAAAATGGCCAAGTTGACTGAAGCACACCAACCCCTTGGAACTATTACCAATATGAAGGACCGCGGCCGAGATTTTGATACCCATTGGGCTATTGCTGACGATGGATCACCGGACAAGCTGGCACCCAAAGCCACCGTAAGTGACGATCGCAAGAAAGCTGTCAAGATGATGGAACCAAATTGGGCTGCCTACGATGAATCCCCTATACAGAAGGAGAATAAGTCGGCGGCTGGCAGGAACGGATCCAAGGTGATTGACGACCGAGGTATCTCTATTGGGGGCGACGGTATGGGTGGTGGGAAGGGTTCCGCTCGAAATTGGCTCTTCGGTGATGAAGACAACACTCAAACCACTAAAACCGTTCCTGGTAGAAAGCCTCCTGCTGCCAAGACCGGTGGCTTCAACTGGGATTTCTAGGCGACCCTTGATGCCTCTATGCGCTGAAGGAGCAGCTGAGCACTGGCAGTTTTCATCTTAACCAAAACAACGCTAACCACGGGCGACGAAGACGGGCTTCGACATTCGTAGTGTTAATTACCTCATACCTATCAGTATAGGGAGAGCACAACCTTATTGGATCTTTGTCCCGTTACCGCTGCCGCTAAAGATTTAGTCCTATCCTTTGCCGACAATGTGTACAAAAGAGGAAGGGAGGGTAGGAATTGCGCCAATTGCGTGCTTGGGGCGTGGAAAAGAAACTAGGGAACGAGTTCGATGACGGCGCACACTGGAAGATTTTCGCGCCACTGAATTGTACAACAGGCTTCGTTTCTAGGTGTATCCAGCTTTTCTAGGAGTTGTAAGCTGCCTTGTTTCCCTCTGTTTTCAAGGTGGGTAACACTGTAGGAATTGGCTCTTATGTATTGTACTGTTTAGCTCCGAACATAGCAAGCAACAAGATGTTCATGCAGCCACTATGAGTAGGGTTCTCTGAAATGCTGTAGGACATTGATAATATTGGGGTGGATATACGGATCGCCTATCGTCCAATTTTTATTGACACTATCAATCAACCAAGGATGGACTAAGAAAAACATGCTCCAAACACCTATTCGGAAGTGTCCCTTCCTTTGCCTCATTGACTAACCTCTCCTAGTATCTTTGCTTCTTCTCTCGTCATAACATCGTGCAACTTCTGATACTAAAAAATACATAAATCGTAGATAAGAAACTTAAATAGCCGTTAAACGTATTGGAACGTGGCATAGTCTAAAAACAAGCCGCACGAGGCTAGTCCTGGGGTCTCTCGCAAAAGCCTAACACATATATTTATACACCTTTTTCCACGTAGGCCAACTCTTCTTCTCCTCTCTCTCTTGCGCAATGAGTATGGGCAGATTGAAGTCACGACGACCCGTATCCACGTCCATATCTGCAACGCGTACGAACGATGTTTTATGCCAAAGGTAGTGCCCCACGAAGAAGAGGATGACGACAGGGGCCGCGAGGTAGACAAGGAAGAAGCTCTTTGCCAGTGCGATCGGTGACTTCGTCGTATAGCCCACAGGCCAAGCACCGACCCAGAATTGCGCGATCAGGATGAGGATATTAATAACGAAACCTAGCCAAGAGCCATAAACCCCGACATGCGACGAGAAGGCCAACTCGGAGACTTTATGGCCCTTACAGGCCCACGCCCTTCGGAACCGAATATGCGCTAGACAGATCGAGGCCCACGTGAAGATGGAAGAAAGGCCGGAGATGGCGACGAGCCAGTCGAGTACCTCACCCTCCTGTTCGATATCTGCAAGATAAGCCAGCAACCCCACCGAGGACGAAACCATGATGGCAATCAACGGCCGCCCGCGGCGGTCGACGTAGGACAGTATCCGGGGTGCCTGGTTTTGATCAGCTAGCGCTGCGAGCGTCCGAGAAGATCCGAAGACAGACGAATTTCCCACGGAGAGCACGGCGATGAGAATAACCACGTTCATAACCGAGGGGAGAACATCAATACCGGCATTCTCAATGGCGATGACGAAGGGCGATGCCATTGTGGGGATATCCTGATCAATTGTAAGGCGTGGTTCGTTGTAGGGCACGAGGAGGCCAATGAGTGTCAGAGCGACTATGTAAAATAGTGTGATGCGCCAAAAGACCTGTTTGATAGCCGTGGGCAGCGACTTGCGCGGATTTGCAGTCTCGGCGGCGGCAAGGCCGACAAGCTCAGTGCCTGCAAAGGCGAAAGCGGCCGTGACAAAAACACTGCATAAACCCTTGAAGCCGTTATGAAGCGCACCGGGTTCTACCCAATAACGGCCCCCGATATAGCCGTCGCCGGGGGCGCCGCCAATGTTGAGCACAATGCCCAATAGGCTGTATGGGGGAAAGACGGTGATCAGAGAACTGGCAGTTTGGTCGGGCTGGGGAGTACGTACATGAAGCCAATCACGGCAATAACCTTGATAATAGCAAAGATGAACTCAGCCTCACCATAACCCTTGACACCACACAGGTTTATTAAGACGATGACTAGGAGGAACAATGTAACGAAGACAGCCTTGTTTATATTCGGGTTCCAATAAGTGGTGACGATAGATGCCGATATAATCTCGAGGGGAAGCGCGATGACCCATTGCAGGGCATAACTATTGTGTCATTAGTGAGCAAACGACATGGAGAGACGGGGAGGATCAACGACGCACTTCCAGCCCATGGCAAAGCCCCAGGAAGGATGGAGGAAACGGGTCGAGTAGGCGGAGAAAGAGCCGGCGACGGGGAACGAAACAGCCAGCTCGCCCAAGGCCTGGACAGTACAGTATAACATGACACCGATGATGAAATAGGCCAGGAGCACGGAGCCCGGCCCGCCGCTCTCGAGAGCACGGCCCGAGGCAACAAACAGGCCAGTCCCTTCGAGGAGGGCAGGTCGAGTTAGCGGAGGGGAAGCCGTTTTACTTGTGCGGCTAGACAGAGCCCATACCTATGGAACCCCCGATTGCGATCATCTGCAGATGTCGCCCCTTCAGCTTCCTGGCAAGATGCGACTGGGCAGTCTGCAGGGTGGCCTGCCGCAGGTCGTAGTAATGCGGGTAGGACCCATTCCTGGGGAGCATGGGCTCGCGGAGATGGGCGGCTTCAGCGTCGTGTATCTCGTTGAGGGGATCCTTTGGAGTGATGCGCTGGGTCGGGTCGCGTCGGAAGCCGTCGATGAATTGGCCCAGAGCGCTGGGCGGGGTGACATCCTCATACACAGGCTCCCGCATGGTGTAGCTGCTCGCTGGGCCCAGCGAGTCCTCCTTAATGGGGAACATGCTCATCTCGATATCGCGGCTGCTATAGGATGACGGCATCGTGGGTGGTCCGAGAAAGGCGGGTGGGCGACCGCCGCCAGGGCGGGCTTTGCTGTCGTGTCACAGAAGCGAAGCGGCGACGAGGACGGCGACGAGGATGGTGACGAGCGACGACGACGGGCGACGACGACGGGCGACGACGACGGGAAAAGACCGGGTAGAGAGGGGTCGGGGAGATGTGATACGGCTTCTTCTTTTCTTCTCAGAAACATGTGTCCGTCCTCCTTTCCTCTCTCTCTCCGTGTGTGTGTGTGTGTGTGTGTGTGTGTGTGTGCGCGTGCGTTTGTGTTGTCTCTCTCTTCTTTCTTTTCTCACTAGCCTTGTCGTCTCGATTCTGCAGGCTACCTAATTTGGATAAACGACCTATTATCGCATTGGGCGCATGTTTGGTCGATTGTTTTGAGAGGGTATCGTCATCAGGTGGATGGCGGGTACGCACCACTTGACTGATAGTGATGGTGGTAGGAATAAGCCATTAATTAACCTTGCCGATGCGTTGATTAACTGAGACTACACTACTAGGTAGGCATGTAAGTACCTAAAGTTCGACAGGTAAGTAAGGTTACTCGGTAGATTCACGAGGTTACATATCGACCTTGTACCGCTTTAAGCTTAAGCAGGCTTAAGCTAAAATAGAGTACAACTAACTAGGTATATATATATGCATATAGTTACCTTATACTTAGTTCTAAGTATACATATAGGGTACAGAATAACACAGGTACTACGTGCATAAGTGCTTACTAACCGACAAGGAGGTAGTCAAGATAGCGGAACTGGCCACGATTGGGCGAAACACTTGGTACCTAGAATCGAACCTGGGCAACTACCTGTCTCTCGGTGTGCAGATTTGAGCTACATATTGCCTACAAGCAACAAATGGCGATTTGGAATTGTTTGTTGGAATTACTGTATTTTTGGTCAGGCATGCTATAATGTATACGTTTGGGCTCAATAATTGGTGGTGGATATGAATGCACGGTTAGTTATCACTTATTACTTGTTGAGCTTATGATTGCAACGAAGTGGTAGTAGTAGTGGTAGTAGTAATAGTTAAATTCTTCTTGAAGCATCCTTGTAGTATATGCATTTCCCTTTTATCTCATAAGCAGGCATCGCCAGGGTTAAGTACTATATTGTGTCTATAGACTCTCGTTTTTTTCTTTTCTTTTCTTCTTTTGAGACAGATAAACAAAAATGTTAAGTCCGCCCTAGACTACTACTGCGTTATTATATTATATGCAGCCGACGCGATAGCAGCTGCAGCGCCGCCGGAGGAGGGGTGACTAAAAGTCCGTCATGGGAGCCCGTGTCTAAGGCACGGGCAGTTAGGCCTTTGTTGTTTCTACAGCTTTTGGTTTCCGTTCCCATCCTGTCTTGAGGATCGGACCCATGTCGAATCGTGGGAAGGGGTGAGCCTCCGTGTTGAGAACGATCTTGTCTAGCGGAAGCAAATCATTTGGCGAAAAAAGAAGATAGAAATACTTGAGGGTCTCGGCCTATGGTTATCACAATAGGATTAGTCATCCCTTTCACAGATGTGCAAGTATAGGACAGAACTCACCAGCCAGAAGCTTTCCATGTTGTCGCGTGTCACCGGGGGTATCTTGCTGGCGTCTGAAAGACTAGAAAAACCCCCGTTGTCTGGGACCGCAGTGTAGTTCATGAACGACGTAAACATTTCCCACCCCCAATCGCGATACTTGACCTCACCCGTGATCCTCCACATATAGAACAGGCTCTCCACCGTCTCGGGCCGTTGGAGATTGTGAACATCTAATGAGTGAACACTGAAATCCTTACGCCACTCCGCTTCAGGGTCGTCGTCAAACTCGGA
Source organism: Rosellinia necatrix (assembly GCA_021209875.1). Classification (NCBI taxonomy): domain Eukaryota; kingdom Fungi; phylum Ascomycota; class Sordariomycetes; order Xylariales; family Xylariaceae; genus Rosellinia; species Rosellinia necatrix. Next base: position 3,530,641 of record JAGYVD010000001.1, on the reverse strand, counting down.
GGGGGCCTGATGAGGAGCAGATCCAGGCAGAGGCGGGTCGGCAATATTGAAATAGGTGATTTCGGCCGCCAAGCCCGTGGCCATATACTTATACATGCCCCAACAAGTATGCATCAGTTCTCTGGCGAGCTGCATATCATCCGCATTCTTCTTTGTCCAGGATCCACGCTTCTTCGCCTCCGCTTCGGTCAGCCCCCCTGTTACAGCGAGGGCGATAGTCCCCGGCATAAAACAAACAAGATGATCCATCTTGGGTGTCAATGGGCCCTCTAATCCAGATTGTCGTTCACCGATGATAGTAAACCTCGAAGGCTCGGTATATGTAATGAGATGGTCTCGAACCCCCTGAAGACTCTCATCCCACATCTCAAGATATACAGCCTCTTTTTTATTCGTCTGGAGATATTGCTTGATCAAATATTCGTAATATGAATCACCCCTACTCCCCAATCGAATGTTCTTGCCCCGAAATTCACCTGTGGTGGCGTATATGTAAATAGGCACGAGACCGCCTTCGGGAGCGTTTTTGTCGACTACCTCCATGACCTTTTCCGCTTTATCCCAGAAATCCTTCTCGCCTGTGAGCTTGGCAAGGTATTTAAACTCTAATTGCAAAGTGGTGGTCTCCGCGGTGGACGAGGCGCCACCTTCGTCATGGGCAGGGAGGCTCTCGTATTTGCCAATATTAACGCTTGCATAGGGGACCCCAGAAGGCGAATCAAATGCCACTACAAGGCGATCGGCTAAATCTCTGGCCTTCTCAAGGTAAAGGTCTTCGCCTGGGGCGCCAGCATCGTCGTCGGCGATGGGCGCAAGATCTGGATATTCGTTGGACAAGTAATGAGCGGATAATAGGCCGCCTAGCATGCGGATGGTAGTCTCGAACGTGCTAACGTCATGATCTTGCTTGTACGTCAACGAATTGGATATCCAGTCCCTCGCATGGGTGACCCTAGAGGTGAGGTTCATGAGGATCATCGTATCCAGAGCATCTACTATGATCCAGCCCATGCCATTGGGAGTCATCTGCCTCCCCTTTTTGGAGATGGGATGGAACTCGTCATACCCCCAAGCGTATCGTGAATATGCATCAAAGCTCAGGGTGAAAGCTTCAACAACATGTTGGCGCCGATCTAGCCAGTCTGCGGAGGTCCCGGATTCGGATGACGGGGTGAGCCAGTTCCGGGGTGAAGCAACAGTGTCGTGGTGCTTCTGAAAGGCACCAAAGTAGTAGAGCAGTGATATAATAAGCAGCACAACTCCGAAGGACCGTTTCCGCCTCCAAAGTGGCCGGTGGCGATGGGAGGGTGGGTAGGCATACGGTTTGTCCTTGTACATGGGCAGAGCATTTCTGTTCTCGAATAGGCGGTCCTGTACGCCGCCAAAGATGCCTCCCCCGTGTCCGTTCTTGGTATTCGGCCCACGCGCGACGGCGGTGTTGCCCCAGATGTGATCTTCAATTACTCTCTGTGAATTGTTAAAGGAGGGCGTATTTTTAGGGAGAGTGAAGGACATGTCGGGATTGCGAGTGGCGTGTCTGCCCTTGCTAGTAGCACGGACACAAACCTCAAATGCCCGGCGGTAAATTGTTCAGCTGAAGTACCCGAGGCCGTAGTTTAATACGCGGACAGCGCGCGCGCACGCTTTACGCGAGGATCGAAAGGGCTGCAAACGTCGACCCTGTGGTGCTCACTTAGTGGCGTTGGCTCGGTGGCGTTTCGAACTATGTAGGTAGGGTACCGGTCGACTTGAGGCTAATCAGTCATAGTACCCAAATGTGCCGATTAAGACCTATCAACCTACAATCAAGCCAACAACGACACCACAATATGAAGGTACCAGATCAACCCGGTAGATGGACGGAATGGAATCCGGAGCTTCTCTCCCGAGCTAGAGGGTTACGATAGAAAACGAGGGCACGCGTCGATCATCCATACTACGTTTTCATCTCCCTTTTAACTTCATATTGGGAGGGAGGGGGAGGGAGGAAGGGGGAGTTCAACAGTGTGGACAATCCGAAGAGGACAAAAAGTAGGTAGTTTTGTACTGCAAAGGAAGCTGTCTCATTGCACCACGCCAAGATAACAGGTAACTTGCTGCGAGGTTGCGGGTCTTACACCCCAAAGTGGCGCGCATGCATTGTAAGTAGTTCCTAGGCGGGTTTAGTGTCGTGGCCGCTCCCCATCCAGGCTTGGCCTCCAGTAAATAACTACATACCTAACCTACAGATAATCAGTTATTCTAGCAAAATACATGCATAACCTACCTACCTAAGTAGGTACTTTACCCCCCTAGTATAGACGTTAAAATACTACTACTACTACTACTGCTACTACTACTGCTACTACTACTGCTACTACTACTGCTACTACTACTGCTACTACTACTGCTACTACTACTGCTACTACTACTGCTACTACTACTACTAGGGAGGTACTTACTAAGTGTGGGTGTGTACTTGCACCTGCCCAAGTTATGTAGGTAGGTAGGTACTATTACACACCTAGGTACCTAGGTAGCAATTATTGATAGGTTAGTTTGATACCTATGAACTCTACGAACTTTCTTCCACTCTGCCTGCCCCTCATTACCTCAGGTATCCGCCAGGTGATTTTGGGCTGCATCTACCACACACCACCGAAGAGGTACCTACCTACCAAGTAAGTAAGCTGTTTGTCTACCTTTGAACTACCTACCTAAGATAATGCACCCAAGATCTTACATACATAGGTGCGCATAGACCGCGTCTTGCACATTTCAGACATTTCAGTTCAGACGGTCAGGTAGTAGGTACTATCTCGAGACACAGGTCTATACTGGGCTACAATTACGAATTAGATATCATAACGCCACCCCGGCCAGCTTCACCTCATCGTACTTGTAGCCACATTGCTGGCTGCGGAAAGCACGTCAAGAATGACCGCGAATATTCAGAACCGTTCAGCTTACAAATGCTACCCGTTCCTGACCAACGAGGAATTCGCCGAGGTCTGCCACTACCTGGATGCAAAATACTGCCAGGCCACCCTCGGATCTCTCCGCAAACAGTGGCGCCTGAACGTCCATACAGCCTTAGATACTTCTGCAACATCGCGTGCCGACTTGGTGACCTTCTTACAAATCACCAAGCCGTTCGAAAACAACAAGACTGATGAGGAGCTCGCACGTAGCCTCAGCAATGTTGCCTTAGATGAACCCCTGGCGCCGACTCGACGATCCACGCGACGATCTACTCGGCAGTCCACGTCTGACAGTATGATGATAGATGCGGAAGAGGCGGACAAGGTTCGTGGCATCCGATGTTTATTATTGCCTCCATTCCTCTAACGTAGTTTTTCTGCCAGGAGGTTCTTCGGTATTCGTCAAGGGCGAACTTCCAATCGAGCTATGTGGTGTATGAGATTCATCTGCACCCAACATACCGTGCGCCATGTCTCTGGTTTAGTTTACACAATTTGCCAGTCGATGAATCGCCGCTCGATATTGAGGCCGTCTTCCGGCATTTAGTGCCAGATCATTTCAAATACGTCCTCCGCGGCCAGGGCGCCATAGGGGGGATCTCCATCGAGGTAAGTGAACCGCCTGTACTATTACGTCAACGATGCACTCTCATCGGGGTTTCCATCGTCTCTACCTCGTAGACTAAGATTAAACCCGCAGCACCATCCCATTACGAGTGTGCCGACATTCTTTATACACCCATGTTTCCTCGGTGACGCCATGGTCCATTTCGACTGCTCGAAGGAAGATTACCTCACGGTTTGGCTCGGCTTGGTGGGGGGTAGTGTGGGACTTTGGGTGCCGAAGGAGATGGTTGTAGGCCAAGCGTGAAGCCAACCGTAGGCAGACAGTACATCATCCCATCCCATAGTTGGCGCAATCCGATTGCCGGAATATGATGGTGCCTGAACATAAGGTAATGACCAACATGTAGCCTATTCATCGTCGCTGTCCTCTTCCATTGCCACATCCTCGTCACTCTCCTCCTCCTCCTCCTCCTCTTCTTCTTCTTCTTCTTCTTCGTCACGCGTCCGCTTCTGACCGCGAGTATCAGGGCTGGGCGCATTCGCCACGGGGGCGCTCGTAACCTGAGGTGGTTTGGCCGGTAAGCCATGGGATGGAGGAGGAATCGAACCCGCAGATGACATGGGTGCAGGGGCGCTGAATATGCTTTGTTGAATTTCGGTCATCTCGACGTTAGCCGCAGCCGAGCCAGGCATTTTATAAGTACCGTCCAGCTTCGCGATGGCGTCGGACTTCGACTTTGCATATTGTATTTTCTACAGAGGAGAACGCGGTCAGTGGTGCTCAGTTTCCTGTGGTCTCGGCGGTATGACGGGGGCGTATACCAGTTCTTTGCCTAAGAATTGGAAGTTATCTAGAGTTCTCATGGCTTGCGTAGCAGCATGAGTATCGCGGAAGACGATGTGCGCCTGGCCACGCATCTTTGTGGTTTTTAAAGCGACGACATCGAGAACGGGGCCGTGAGCAGAAAACAGGAGATAGAGGGCGGTCTTTAGATCAGCCTTATTGATCTTAGAGGATGGTAGGTTCGTGACATAAAGACTATAGCAGGGCAATGTCAGTCATCTCGTCCTCAATAAAGCTGAATTGGCGGTACCCACGTCTGATTTGGAGGAATGGGCGGTGTTTTGATTGTGGGCTTGGATGGCGCCGGGCGAGTAGCGACGGTGGTAGACATGACAAGGACGACGGCCCAAAATATCGGATATTGCAGCTGGCGGGGGACGTAGGCTTCTTTGGCCACAATCTCTAGAGAAAAGTAATGGGCATTCGTGGTTTCGCCCGAAAACCATGTTACAATGAGCCTTGAGCCTTGGATGGGTAGAGTATGCTCCAAGCTTCAAGGTGCCTGTACAGATTTGGAAACTTTTATTCAACTAACTAGTCAACCAGTTAACCAATTAATCGTAAAAGAGCGAAAACGAGTTAGCCAGTTAAGTAATGAAAGCGGCTCGCGCTCTAACCGGGGCATATGCTTTGTACGTGCATACGTAAGTACTTTAAGTAGGAGGTATGTACGTATGCGATCAGTGGCCCCCACTTTCAGGTAGCTAGGCACCTAATTCTTGTCATGTCGCTCATGGGGACGCAGTCACGTCACCGCCGCTCTTCTCCACCTTCAACTAGCGACGAGAGACATCGTGAACGGATTCATCGTGGTAGTAGAGAGCTACTCCTACCACTAATCCCTCCTCCCGGGCCCATTATATACACAATGGCGTCACCCGAGGTGTACCACCTCTTCCACCGGCCTATTGCCGACCACTCCTTCTCAGCTGATCGCCAGACCCTGGCTGTGGCAAAGGACACAACCGTCGAGCTCTACGGCAAAGCAGGCAATACGTTCAAGTTGAAGGACGAGTTGAAGGGCCACGACAAAACCGTCACCAGCGTTGACATCGCCCCAAGCACCGGCCGTATCGTCACATGCTCTCAAGGTACGCAGTCGCTTTATCTCCTCAGCCCCCACCAACCAGCATCATGCCTTCGCCTTGCCATCTGGTAGCATGGTCGGATCTAACGTCTCTACGTGCTCGTATAGACCGAAACGCCCTTGTCTGGGAGCCCTCTCCTACTGGATACAAGCCGACTCTCGTTCTCCTTCGCATTGCCCGAGCTGCTACCTTTGTCCGCTGGTCGCCTTCCGAGGCCAAATTCGCTGTTGGCTCCGGTGACCGTGTCATCGCCATCTGCTATTTTGAGAAGGAGAACGACTGGTGGGTTTCAAAGCACCTGAAGAAACCTATCCGCAGTACTATCACCACAGTCAATTGGCACCCAAACTCAGTTTTGCTTGCCGCCGGTTCGACCGACGCTCATGCCAGAGTCTTCTCGAGCTTCATCAAAGGCATTGATTCCCGCCCCGAGCCCAGCGTCTGGGGTGAACGTCTGCCCTTCAACACGGTCTGCGGTGAGTACTTGAACAACTCGGCTGGATGGGTACACTCGGTAGCTTTCTCGCCAAGCGGAAATGCTCTCGCATTCGCAGCCCACGATAGCAGCATTACAGTAGTTTATCCGGCAGGTCTAGAACAACCGCCGCAAGCTGTCGTTAGCGTCAGTACTCAGTTGCTACCGTTCATGAGCATGGTATGGAACGGCGAGGATGAGATCATCGCGGCCGGTTACGACTGCGAGGCCTTCCGGTTCCAAGGTGGTCCCTCGGGGTGGCAGCTAACCGGCACTTTGGAAGCTAAGGGTAGACCTGGCCACGGTGATGCCCGAGAGGAATCTGCCCTGAATATGTTCAAGCAAATGGACCTAAAGGGAAAGGTTAAAGACGACACTCAGTTGAAGACCGTTCATCAGAATACCATTACCGTACTCCGCGTCTTCGAAGAGAGTAATGGGTCCGTCAGCAAATTTAGCAGTAAGTCGATTTCACCTCCCCCTCGTCTCTCCTATCTCTTGCAAATCCTATTCTTCGGACTAACACTTTATAAAGCAAGCGGTGTAGATGGCAGAGTCGTCGTCTGGAATACATAATAACGATATTTCGAGGTCAGAGTATATAGCCCACACTGCGACTACCCTCGCCATTCCTGCCCTAGACCCATGAATTGTTTTGCCAACCAGTCTCCAAATTACTTTAAATCAACTTCCCCACTATGTTATCTCACAATCCCTGAGGGAAGACTTCCAAGACTCTCCAGAAACCCCATTCCCATTTTGGTATGGCTCTTATTTACTCTATGGTTAGTAGGTCATGGATTCTATACCCCTCACCTTCTCTCTGCTAGATACTAGAAGAATTAAAACACCTAGGGAGGTAGTCGGTGATGTTCTAGTTGGTAGCTTCGGGGCGGGATATGTGGGCATGATCTCTTGCCCATCATGTGCCATGTGACCTCGTACCTCCCTAATCAGTACCTATGGTGTTTGGGAACTTGAGGGACTAAAATCCTATTTGTAGTTGCTTGATAACCGCAGTGATTTCGGATGATTGTAGGGTACCTAATGCGTCACATACTCACAGCGAAGTAGTGGCTGCGGCGGCCTCAATAGCATCCAGCATCTTAAAGCCGAAAAAATTCAGGATTTCCCAAAGACATGTCTATTTTGCTCCAGCATCAGCTTGAAAATAATTGGCCACGGAAATATGCTTTTATAGTGGTTCAGCGTTATGAATACCATACTTTCATCCAAAAGGACTGGTAGGTAGTCACCCGCCTGGTATAAATCCCACGGCAAGGCAAGGCGCGTGAAACCGGTTATTCCCTACCAACAGCACCCTGCGTGTTGAGGCTTGAAACGCATTTATAAGCAAGAACTTAGTTACATGACGAATGAAATGGAAGCAGAAACGTAAGTTAATTCAGGGGCTTGGAACACGGCTAAGCCGCGGAGGGTTACCATTTAAGATTATAGAGTGAAACATATAGCGCTAACCAGTATGAAACTGGCCTGGGCAGGTCGTTTTCTTCTATTGTCAGATGTCAAATCATGTCTAAATATGTACGAAGCCTTCGCCATGGAAGCCAAAGCCCTGGGCAAGGTTCTGATACCTCACGAAGAAAAGAACCAAACAACGGAGGTTTGTTAAATTGACTCCAGTGTAGTATTGAGACACACAAATGAAGCTTGCTTATCCAACTACGATTCCAGGCCAGCTATCAGATCAAAATTATCGTCATTGTCGTGTTCAACAACCTCCAATGATCCGCGACTTTGGTTTGGAGCCAGCCCCATTGGGGGATTGGTTGAACCGGGGAAGCCGTGGTGCTTGCTTTTGCATTATGGGTGGCCACAGCATCTATAACTGCTTGGTGAGTATGTTGAAGACCAGCCCTTGATATTGAAACGATGCTCATATTTCCCAATCCATCGGGCTCCGTGGGAAGTGAGGTCCGCAAGGCTTCTTCTAACGTGTCTTCCTTGACGCTACGCACTTTACCATCCCATCGATTTGCACGTCGAAGGGCACCAGTGCATTGGACATTAAGTTGATCTTTTAGCCCTTGTTGATTCGATACATAGCTATCGGAAGCGCTTTCGTGGTCGCGCAGTGTTCGATCATGGATAGTAGGAACAGTCGCATCTCGGTTCCAACGCCACGAATTGTTGGAAGTGACACTCGCTAAAGCCTGATGGACTATAGCAAGCTCACGGTCATCAACGTGTATCAGATTTTTCAAGTTAGACGGAACATTGAAGTCTGGTAAGTAAATCATATCCGTATGCCAATCAAGCGCTGGCGCACCGGCAGTACACGGTAGCTCAAAGTGCCGTCGGCGAAAGTGTTTAACAAGTTGCGGCAGAGAATATGAACGCTTGTCTTGAGCTGCGACTGCTGCCATGCCAAGCCCAAGACAGCAAGCCTTGCATTGAAGATTGTTGACGTTGCGTATAGGACGCATCTCCTTGTTGCTAGAGATGCCATCTATAAATAAACTTAAAGGTAGTTCCTCCAAGAATCGTGTTCGAAACCGGTTGGATACGTGGCGAACAACAACGGAAACCCTGATAGGCTCGGGAAGCTCTCTTATGGGAGCGATAGAAAACCATAGTTCTCTTGAATTCCATGCAATATATTCAAGTTTTGTTTGGTGAATGTTAGGAAGTTGAATTTCGTATGGGGCACAAAACCCATGTGCGAAGTGATTTCGATAAGGGGTATTTCCGTGGCTCTGGCAGGCGCCCATATCGATAGCCTGAACCGGTTCATACAAACCTGCGTTACGAATGGCGCCAAATGGGTCTTGGCAGGCATTTCTGTTTGAATGTACATGAATAGGGCGTTGTGGTCCTTGATCCTGAAACGGATGAGTATACTCGCCCAACGGGGCTGTATACAGATGACTCTGGCCAAATGACGGTTGGGTTGGGGCCACATCGTAGCGGACATACGGCAGGGACTGCCCATAGCTCGGGGATGTTGGTTCCTGACCATGAGGTTTCGCTCGAAAGTTTCCTAGTGTGCTCCCCAACACCTCTTTCGGCTTATTCTTAGGATGACCAGTTTGCTGGTTCTTCAGAGTGTGGGGTTTGGGATGAACTAAATAATATACCCATATCAGAACTGTGCCAAGAGAGGTGTGGTTGGTATTATACTAAAGTAACAATCGCATGTAATTATACGTGCCGATTTGTTACAAGTTGTTTGCAAGGAAGCAAGTATAATAATGTCGGGTATAGGTTTTGGGGGTATTCTCTCTACTTGATGTAATCGAGGGGTCTTTAAGGATAGACAACGAAAGGCTCTTACAAGGCGGTACTTCGGGCCATTCAGCTCGCCAGTGAACGACAATGCTACCAAGGCTCAGGGAAAATGTATGTTTAGCAGCATAATGCTGTACCACTCCCTCAAACCCGTATAATTTAGGTTTGGTCTCGCGATCGCGACAGTAAAAAAGCTCTTTTCTAAAAGGGTCGGTGTGTGGCCTGATTTTGACGCCAAATAGCCATTTCATGTCCCCTAGTGTAAGCTTTCTGGTGTATGGCCCGTTCACGGCATCACGAAGGGGTGGTCGGCCGGCAGCACGAGTAGTGGTATCTATATATATCCAGTATCCTCTGAGTGTTGTATGAGGCTTCCCGTGATATGACTGGATGGCTTGGTTTTGCGAGGCTCAAGGAAGATCGATGGCGTTGATGTGTAAGAATCGAAATGCAGAACATACTTACCACTATCCTGGATTTCTACGTAGAACTGCTTTCGTACGGACATAAGAACATCAACAGCAAATCGTGGGCTAGATTCTCTGTTGACCTTGCGACCACCCCCCAGCCATCACGGATAATCCGGTCAGCAAGAATTGATATACGCGCTCGAAGGGGTACTTGGGCATCTGTTCGGCCATGTGTTAGAATTGTAAGGCTTATACTTAAATAAGCGTACTTAATGACACTTGAATATGAGAAAATAGGCACCAGTATAAAAGCGCATGTGATAAACTTCGCCTCCGAGACTGGCGAGACTGAATAACAAAGAGTATCACTTGCCATCCCAAGTTTTATCAACTTGTTGTTTAGATTTAAGTGTTGATATCCGTGTGCTCTGTAAATCGCGAGACTGTTGGAAAGCTGTCTGAAAACGAGGGGATGTTTCTTGTCTTGGTTTCAATTGCTGATCTACATCTTTCCGTTGAGCTATTAACCGGGGCTTCAGCAAGTTCCAAGTCGTATCGTCTGGGGGCGGGGTGATTTGGATCGCTGCCTGGAAGGTAGGGATACGCGCTAATACGTGAGCTGGCAAGGGTGGCTCAAGGTTTGCGGCCCTTCTTTCAATTTCTGCTCTACGAATAGCCTTTAAGTCTTCCGATTCTTCACATGTCTTACTTGTGAGGCCTCTAGGCTCAGTGTACCATCTCGGTAAATACGACTGTCACTAGGGGAAAAGAAAAGAACCTCTCAAAGGACAAGACAGGAAGTAGGAGAGATAACGACGAGGGGCTAGTCAGGATCCAAAAACACAAACCTGACTGGAGGGGCAGTGATAGTGATAGGGAAAGAGGACGGATATTTTGAAGTCGTCGGGCAATCAGAGGTGAGCAAGTGGTACCTGGTGAGGTGTAGACTTGATCGAAAGGATGTCCTACGATACCAAGGTCGAGCAAAGGTGCCCGGGCAGGCTCAGTGTTGACTGTGCATGCTGCTAGGCAAGCAAGTAGATGCTTTAGGTATGCGAGTTGGCAGGTAAGGCAAGTACTTACTTAGGCATGTGGGTTAGATTGGCACCTTTGTTTTTACTACCTTGCCCAATTATTAGGTAATCAGAATGCCACCTAGACCATACTACTTTTAGCCTAGACCTAACTAACCTGAGGTTAACCGATTTTAGGATAATCTGCAACATGGACATATCTCTATTCCTTCTATAACATAGCTCATTATCATTATCAGAAGCACAGTGATTCACACAAATAGTCTGTATAGGAGAAGCTTGTTCGCAACCAAAGTCGTCACTTTGATGGCTGCATAAACGCTCCAACGCTCACAGCTCACAGCTCACGGCTCACAGCTACGTACCAAGTTAGCATTGTGTTAAGCTACACAATTTGCATGCAGACTTCAAGAGGCACTGCTGACCCATCGTTAACCCTAACATACTTATTTCGACCTATTTTTGCTGACCAACCCATCTAGGATCCCAACAACAAGCCTGGCGCCGTCATATATTGGCCTTATATACCGAAGTGGCTGTTGTAGAGGGTATCACAACTGGCAAACCTCAATAGATATTCACTCCACAGACACAAGATGCTGCAATATATACATTTATTAAACAAGATAGTTAGTTATTCATTCTATTCAATCTACATAATGACTGAGGACACTTAATTTTCTGATATATTTGATGAGAACATACCTCAGTGTTTGTCTCCTTAATGTCTGCCCATGTATATAGTAGTTGGGTCATCTATGTCGACATGATTGGACTAGGTAGGGTGGGGGTTTCCTTGGGCTTCTGGAAGCCAAACTGAGGCTCCCAGGTTCTCAGGTGCATGTGAAAGATACTGGCAACCTACCCAAATAGGTCCTCATTTTAGGACAAGCTAGGACTGAAAAGGCAGTCCTGTTGTTATGTTTATTTTTTAATACTTCATGTTTTTAACTATGTTAAGTATATTTAAACAGTATTATTCTTTTTATATAATTTTTTATATATAATAATCAACTTTAAAATTTTTATTATTTTTATTATTTTTATTATAATAGTGACTTTAAGCTTAATATAGGTATAGTTATAGCAACTCTGCCAACGAAGTGTCCTAAAACTGGATCCTCCCCTGTAGGTAGCCTTAGGTAGCCCTAGGTGGCCCTAGGCAGGGATGTACTCAGGTACCTCTCTGCAAGGAACCCTGGATTTACTGGTTAGGCAGGTAATGTAGACGTTAATATGTTATTTATTAGGATCTAGTTATGCAGTTATAAAGGTAGTGCCCCTCCCCCACCATAACAGAACATTCCAAACCTCCCCCCTTTCAACCCATTTTCATTGGAAGTCCACAGACATCCACACAGCCTACCACTTATACCGCATTCTCACTATTCTTACTGGGTTGTCCATTTCCTCTGCGGCTGCAGGCGATATTAAGTGTCACCCCTTTCCCTAATCTGCTTTCGCTCCACATTCGCTTGAAGGTCGCAAGATGGCCGCGGATCCCAGGGTCTTTTCCCTCGAAGGGAAGGGCCTGAAACTGGACACAGCTGAAGACCTGGACGTTCATATCAGCCCCCTGCGCGACATGCCGTATGTCGAGGAAGTACGCGTTCTCGGGAACACGCTCGGCATAGGCGCCTGCAAGTTGCTTGGAGAAGTCTTGGCTACCAAGAAGACGCTCAAGGTAGGTTGATGGGTGTGTCGTGTGGTCTCAATTCTGCGCATAACCCGAGCACTTCCTCCTTATGGCCCTAACGACCTTTGATTTTAGGTCGCCAACCTCGCCGACATATTCACAGGGCGCCTGCTGAATGAAATACCCGAAGCGCTTTCTTATCTCCTTACCTCGATCCTGAACCTTCCCGATCTGCGGACGATAAATCTGAATGACAATGCATTCGGCCTCAACACTCAGGAGCCTTTGATTGCCTTTTTGTCAAGCCACGTACCGCTGCAGCACCTATACCTCAACAACAACGGGCTTGGCCCGCACGCTGGTATCAACATTGCCAATGCTTTGTCGAAACTGCATGCGGAAAAGGAAAAGGCCAGAAATGCCGGGCAAGATGTCCCATACCTGGAAACGGTAATCTGCGGTCGTAATCGCCTTGAGAATGGGAGCATGATGGCTTGGGCTGAGGCTTTTCGCCTACATAATAGGGTTAGGGTGGTCAAGATGGTCCAGAACGGCATTCGGCAGGAGGGTATCTCGCTGCTTCTGAGCGAGGGTCTGAATCATACCAGCAAGTTGGAAGTCCTAGATTTGCAGGATAATACCTTCACGGCCATGGGCGCCAGGGCGCTCGCCAAGGTTACCCCATCCTGGACTGATATTCTTGAACTTGGCATCGGCGACTCACTTCTCAGTGCTAGAGGTGGGAGTCTACTCGCCGGGGCCTTATCCAAGGGCCAAAATCAAAAGCTCAGGGTCCTTCGCCTCCAATACAACGACATTACTGCAGCGGCTGTCAAGGATCTGTCAGCTGCAGCGCAGAAGGCGCTGCCAGCGCTGCAGAGAATCGAGTTGAATGGCAACAAGTTTTCTGAAGATGATGAGTCGATCTCGGCTTTACAAGAACTGCTAGAGGCTCGCAAAGAGAAATATGCGGGCGACATTGTGGACGAGGACGCCTGGGGAGTGGATAGTCTCAGTGATCTGGAAGAATTGGATTCAGACGAAGAGGAAGAGGAAGAGGACGAAGGAGAGGGAGAGATAACTACAGAGGAGCGGGCCGAGAAGCTCATCAAGGATGCGGAAGAAGCACAAGAAGAGCCTACAGTCCAGCTCGAAGACCGGGAGGTTGACGAACTGGCAAGCAAACTCCAGAAGACTGGTATCTAGAATGATGCACGTAAATATAGACGATACCCTGCCTAGAAAGTGTATTCACCTGCAATACATGTGAACTATTTCTGGGTTATTTGCGCCCCTAAAGTGTATCATGACCACTAGCTAAGTTGTAAGTACACAATCACGATGAGTCTGCTGTGTAAAAATTCATGTTACAGTGGTGGCAAGGCTGTCCCCTAGTACAATAGGAAGTCTAAATGTACAAGATATCTAATACTTCCGTTTACAAACCCAGTATACCCAGCAATGATCCACCTCGCGTGTTCGCCCATTTATTTATACAGTTCGGATAGGCACTATAAGCTGTCGGTAGGAGATCCTGGCACTGAGTGCCTAACAATAACAAGCCCACCCCTCGTTTTCGAGCCTTATATGGCGAACGACGGGCAGTTCTCATCTATATAACCTCGCCAATGATTTTAGCTGCCTCTCTGTATGTCTGCAGTAATTTCTCGCACTTTTCGCGCTCCTTCTTTACACCATCGTCCTCATACAACAACTCCTCAAACAAACCCTCTTTATATAGCTCGCTCACCAGCCGATTCTGCACGACATCCTTGCAATGGTTCACAAGGAGATGCATAACGGCCTTGGGAACCTGGTCAGCAATCGACTCGCGAACAATGTTGAAATACGAGGATATAAGTGCACGGATGAGCTCAGTCTCCATAGCCTCTCGCTCGGTTAAGGCCGGTTCTACGTTATCACCCTGGGACCGTGTTAGGACCAGTGTATGCATGTTGAAATGGATGGGCGACCTACCAACTGGGTAACTGATCCAAACGCAGTAGCCTTAGGGCTTTCTGGTTCGTGGATTAGAGTGGGACTAGGCCGATACGGTACCTTATCCTCACCACGGCGAATGCTTTGGCTGAAGGTTGGCTCTGCTCCCTGACTGACGTGCCGTGGAAGTGGTGAAGGGGCGCCAGCTCCTAACGGTGGATTTGTGCCATCCTTGCCAAAAAAGTACGTTAAAAACGAGTCTCGGGTGTTCCCGGCTGATTGGGGGTTGAATCGGGCTGGTGAACTCGGCCGTATGCCATTCATAGTTGCAGCAATGCTTCCAGCACTGTTCTCTCGCACCGCAGGTGACATACTTCTAGAGCCCATTTGTAGTTGTTTCCGAGAGTGGGAAGAATCGTTCTTCTCTTGGCTTGTGTCTTCTTCTTCGTCTAGGACTTCAGCACCATTCGCACCTAACTCTCTCAGCCGCTTCTTCTCCCGTTTCTCCCTCTCTTCCTGAATTAGTCTCTTCCGCTCACGTTCTTGCTTGGCACCTACGACATGGCTCATTGCGGCAGCCGCACCCAAAAAGTTTGGGTGGTTTGTGTTGATATATGCGCGTTGAATGGATATGAGAGACTCGACATAAGACGAGGCGGGACCCAGTCTTTCTCTCAGTAAATCCGAAACCACCTCAATAAGTTTAGCTTGGAGTCTTGGGAAACGCGATAGTTCTGTTGAGCCGCAGGTATGACATATTTTGATAAGTTCCTCATAAACAAGCTCGACGCAACGCTGACTTGGCATCTCGAGTAACTTAATCTGAGGCTTCACGAGGAGATCAAATGCCATTTCGGGGACAAACAAGCTGGGGCGCGGACCGGTAGAGTTGCGGATAGCGGTCCTGATGTCCAAAGCGGAGAGGTTAGAGGTGGGATCAATCGATTCTAAGGAGCTGCCGAAAACCGAGTTAAAGATATAGTAAATTCTGGCACCTCCAGATAACTCCTTGGTCGAAATCTCCGTTGAGGTTCCATCCACGGATGAAATGAATGACGTAGCGAAGCGTGTCATCAACTGTAGGATCATAGAGCCGCGGTGTTCTTTCCCACTAAAGTGCATATCCCCGTAGCTTGCGAGTTCTTGTTGTGTTTGTCCCATTAAGGTGTTAAGGCGGGCTTTTATATCTGGCAGACGCTCTCGGATATGAGACATGAGTGTTTGGTTGAGCGCTTTAGCTAGGAATTGGGTCCCGCACCGTGCTGCGATATTTCGGTATGCTGGGTGATGACGGAAGAATTCTGCCTCAGCCTTGAGAGCCTCCTCCATGGGTCGATTGCCTTGAATATCTTGCTGTGACCGGTTGACCACCCCAACGAAGCCTAATTTGAGAGGGTACACCCGACCGGACAGAATATCAAGAGCGTTGGTTCCATGGTCCATGAGGTCTACCTTTGTGAGGACTCCAATAGTCCTGCGGCCTAAGGGATCTACATGTCTGGCAAGCTTCAGGGCTTCGGAGTTCACAATGTCAACATTCGCAGGGGAGACCGCCAGAACGATGCTGTTCGGCTTCGCAATGTACTCGGATATAAGCGTTCGCGTTTGTTTTTCAATGTCTGCGGGTTGGTCGCCGATGGGAACCTGAGATGGATATGGTTAGTTGGTATGGCTTCCTCGGGGGCTGCCAAAAAACGGAGGGCGCAAACACACCTTTGTAAGACCCGGCAGATCCACCAAGGTTAGATTCAAAACATGTGGCGAGTAGATTTTTAGGTTGATGGGCTGTCTATTAATACCCTTATTAGAGCCAGCGACCCGAGATGTCTCGTTCTCGATCTCACGCTTGACGTCGCCGAAGTCAGTGAAGCGACGACTGGGAATGTGGTGAAACTCAGCCCACTCGGAGCGACGCGCTTGGGTGGGATTCCGGTAGGAAGCGTGTGTATCGGTTTCAGAGTCGTCATCGTCGACGTTGATCAGTTGCAGAATCAGGGGTCGTCGGGTCACGATGCCGCTTCCTCTGGGAAGGAAGTCTCGGCCGACAATATTCTCAAGCACGGACGATTTGCCGGCGGACTGGGACCCGACTACGACCTAGGATCACGGAGCGAGGTCAGCACACGACAATTGACAGCACCGGAGGCGAGGCTATGTGACAGGCGACGTGGTCACAGAGGCACATGACATACGATTTGTGGGAGGTCGAGAGAATCCGAGCCGATTGTATTGAAAACCAGGTCCTGGAGCTGGTTGACGACGCGCAACAAATCGTCTCCGAGGGCCGCCATGGTCAATTAATTACAAGAATCGAAGAGAGAGAAGGCCGGGGCCCGGTGTTGGTAGGGGAAGACCACGGTAGACGGGCGTGTGTAGATGGTGACGATATAAAGTCCCTCTTTTTCACTTTTTTTTTTCCGCCCAAAGCCTTCGCAGCTCGTGCAGCTTTTGCCTCGCCAGGCGTGGGAATCTCGATTTAGGCGGACACAAGAGAACAAAAACAGGGTTGCAGTGGCGGGATCGTGGACTCTGTGAGAAAGGACATATGGTGATAAGGTGCCTTGTGCCCCTCGGCAGTTATGGATGGTTGAGAGGTCAGGTAGTGCACTACGAAGACGTCGATGTTCAATCTAGGACCTGTTGGTTCGGTGCATCGGTAAGGGCAGAAGTGTATGGCGTAAGAGCTTTCGGCCAGAGGCGGTATCTTAGCTGCGACTAATGCGACTGCTGCTAAAAAATGCAGGTTTATTTACACCTAGGATCCACAGGCATTACATGTTCGTTCCAGTAGGTATGCTATACCTAGGTACCTCTTGTTCTAAGGCCCCACCCATTGTCCTTGGACCTTCGACAAGTCGTCGTACAGTGCTGAGAAGGCCGGCATGTAGGTGTATCCTAGAAAGGTCCCGGTCAGATAGTGGGTGGATGGCATGCGTGAAATTTGTAGATCGCGCAATTGGCCGCCCCCATGTGCTTGGGTTAGACCTAGGCAATAATAGTGCACCAAGTGAATACCGGAAACGGATTGACCAGGTTGGAATAATTCTAGTATAGATAGTATCTAGGCACTTGACTAACGACTGCTGAAAAGTGTTCTTTTGTAGTGCTGACCCACTCCCGGCATACTCCACCTATGGGCAACCAAGTAGGTACTTGCTTGTATGTAGATGCTTTCAATACGTTCGTGGTTCGTGTCATCTAAGACCTAACCTGGGGCGATATATTGTTTGATTCAACTTGACGCCTAATACAATTATTCAATCTAGCAAGATCGGCAGTCGAATTCTCTAAATTAGCAATTCCATCATCAAATATGCAGAATATTCATTGCACTTGGGAGCCCATGACTAACCATGCCTTTCTAGGCATCAAACGTGATGTGGTTGATGGTGTTCTGCCCTTCAGGCTGTGGTTGCTAAAATATCTAGGGAATTCGGAGCCGAGTGGACGGAAGGCTGTTTCCGTGACGCTGCTACGAACTCGACTGACTTGCCCCGTAGGTAGTATCAGTCCCCTGGACAACTTAATCGGACTACTTCCCGTGCATAGCGATGCAACATTCCTCGTTACATATCAAGAACGAAGCTTAGCATACCATCCTAACAATTATTCGGCGATCGTTTCTCCTCAGAGAATGCTCTCCGTAATTGCGACAGCCCCATTTCGTCGGGTACCTAGTTTCGTATGTTGTCGCCCGTCTTAACTGGTGGGTCTGCTTCGACCGGATCAACTACGCCGGCCATCTTCCATGCAGAGTTATTATAGTTGCAAAGAGGAGCACCAATGAGTTCGGGCGGTATTCAATGGGATAACGCCCCCTAGACATTCTAGGTTTTCCGGTTTGCATATGTCAAGTGCTGTCGGTTTCGTCTCGCTGCTTGTATGTGCAATTAATTTAAGCTTCTGGCAAAATCTGACTCGTGTTGCCATCGTTTTTCCATTTGTTTAAATGTACCATCAAGCCGCGGCTGAGCATTCAAAAAGCTTGGGTGCATGAGACGCACCGTTGCCGAAGCGGGGGACCAGCCTTGCCGAAGACACCCCAACCAGTCATTGCCTTATCCATCGCCCTGGCAGCAGCCCCTCCCGAAGATATATACATACATTGAAGAAGACTAGGCGCAAGGCTCCCTGTAGTGACCGCTCCATAAATATCGTCACACGATGTTGGCAAGAACGGGGCATCCAAGAGAATATACGCCGGCTAGACAGAAAACTTGGATGCTAGGTGGGCTCTAGTATGACCGTTCAACTCGCTCTTTCCTTTTTGTTATCCTGAGAGCGTGTCGAGTATAATACCTACCTACCTGCTTACTTATGTTCTGAAAGTAGGTAGGTACCTATGTACTTACTTATAGATAAGACAAAGTCGATTGATTACCCCACTATACAGGTACGATTAGGTTGACAGACACCTTTCTCGATACCTAGAGGTAGGTAGGTAGGCAGGTAGGTACCTAACTGCCTCTTTATATGAGCCACAGAAGAAATACGTAGGTTAGGCTGTTATATGCAAATGCATGGCCACGTTACCCAGTCATCCTAGTAATATAATTCCAGGTAGTATCAGATTTTCTTTTCAACGTACTCGCCACTACTTGACGGGTAGCAATGCGAGGAGGGGCTGATTGGGCTACCTAGGTAGGTAAGGATGCAAATATAGGTACTTTAGGTAGCCCCTCTTACATCATTCCTCTCTAATAGGCTCGTGAAGCCCGTTTTCATACCTACCTACCTACCTAGGTAGGTACGTACTTGCCTCCAAAGTATACCTACTATCGACGGGATACCGAGCGGAAAGCCGAACGTTAGTTCTGAAAACCCGAACTTGTTTGACCGAAATCATTAATCGATGCTTCAGGTCAGATCGTATCTTTGCTATCGCCTCGGCTAGGAAGATCTAGCAGTTGGGCTATATCAATCAATGTTCAGTTCCCTATCAGGTACCTATCCTGACCTACTAGTAGGTACCTAAGGCATACCTATCAGCATTAGGTATATGTTACTTACCTAGTTTAGGTGAACTCACCAAGACAGATACACACGCCTTCCGGGGCTTACAATGCCCATTACCTACCTGGTAGATATCCGTAGATACCTGGTAGGTAGGTAATGTTAAGTGTACATCAATGTACTCGTGCCTAACTGTACAAGCCCCCCACCTCCCTTCCCCCCGAGTCGTCTTCAAAGTGACGCCTTAAGCATTTTTGGGTTGCTGGAATACGACCTACTTACCTGCGTAGGTATCTTGGGTACCTAACCACTAACTTTACCGTACCCCTCCGACAGGCTCCTTTGACTTGGACTAATGTTGGTTGGTAGTGCCTCGCCTAGTCGACCAGCCAGCTTCGAACTCCGGCCTCCATACCTCTTCGGCCTAATAGGGTAACCTGGCAGTAGTTAGTGTACCGCTACCTACCACCTCACCTACTAATCCGTCGTTCCGCCAAAACCTATCCACGTCAAACCCTTGCGCATTATCATCATCATCATCATCATTCCCACCACTACCCCACGGCCCTCCCAACTCGCCGTGCGCTCTACCATCATCGCTCAACTCTCTGTTGTCTCCGGCTGCGTTCAGGTATTTTCTTGCCACTCCCTCTCCTTGCAACCTCTGCCCGCCCCGCCGCCTTAGGGTGCATGCTAACCCTCACCCGGCCAGGGCGCATCCCCAGCAGCCTCATCGCAACCTCACCCCCTCGCACCACGCTGCCACCTTGTTGCTCATTCCCGCACCAAGCATGGCCGACGCCGACGCGACCGTTTGGAAATTTACGCAGTTCGTTAAAACCCCTCTTCTACGACTTGCCTCGGATCCTGCACTACTACGTGCGCTAACTCGTACAGGTGTTTCGGTGACAAGGGCGATGTCGAGGACATAACAGAAGGTGTGTGTCCCCCCCTCCCCTCCTCCTCCGTTCCTCTGCCACCCCAGGACTCGAGCCGCCTCGGCGTATTTGCCGTTCGCATGTATTGTCTGCACCCCCTGCTAACGTAGGTGGACATAGCCGATATCATATCTACAGTCGAATTTGATCATACAGGCAATTATCTTGCAACCGGAGACAAAGGAGGTCGGGTTGTGCTGTTTGAGAGAAATGAGACGGTTAGTTCGCCACCTTCGTGGTAGAACCTCGATATCCCTTCTGGATTCTCAAGCTTCATCCAGTTCTAACAGCAGTGCAGAAGAAAACCTGCGAATACAAGTTCCACACAGAATTCCAGTCACACGAGCCAGAGTTCGATTATCTAAAGTCCCTCGAGATAGAAGAGAAAATCAACAAGATCAAGTGGTGCCCCCGTCAAAATGCTTCGCACTACCTCCTGTCTACCAATGATAAGACAATAAAGCTCTGGAAAGTTTTCGAGAAGTCGCTTAAGGTGGTAGCCGAAAACAACCTATCACAAGATGTCACGCCAGGGAATATAGCCGGCGTGGGTGGTGGAGCTCCTCGGCCGCTCTTACAGACCTCGTTCAAGACCGCCGGGGAACTCAAGTTGCCACGCCTGACACACCATGACACGGTTGTGGCGGCGGTCCCCCGGCGCACCTACGCCAACGCACATGCCTACCATATCAATAGTATCTCGGTCAACAGTGATGGCGAAACTTTTATAAGTAGCGATGATCTACGCATCAACCTGTGGAATTTGAACATCCAGGACCAGAGTTTCAACATTGTAGACATCAAGCCCGCGAACATGGAAGAACTCACCGAAGTCATTACTGCCGCTGAGTTCCACCCCGTCAGCTGCAATTGGTTCATGTACGCCAGCTCCAAGGGTACTATCAAGCTAGCCGACATGCGCGAGAGTGCCCTCTGCGACCAGCACGCTAAGCGTACGTACGAATGACATCCGTGATAGCAATAGCTCATCTCTGCTAACCTACCTGGTAGTGTTTGAACAAGAAGAAGATCCTTCCTCGAGATCGTTCTTCTCAGAAATCATATCGTCTATATCTGACGTGCGCTTTTCTCACAACGGTAGATATATCCTGTCTCGTGACTACCTCACTGTGAAGATTTGGGACGTCAACATGGAACGGCAGCCGGTAAAGACGATACCCATTCATGAACACCTCCGGCCTAGGCTCTGCGACACGTACGAGAACGACAGTATATTCGACAAGTTTGAGGTCGTCTTTTCTGGGGATGCTAAGAATGTCATGACCGGAAGTTATAATAATAATTTCATGATATATCCATCAGATCCAGAGAAGGAGACAGAGGTCGTTTTACAGGCCGATAAATCCGCCTTCAAAGCGAAGAAGGTCGGCATACCGACGCCCATCAACTCGTCAACAAGCCCCACGGCGACGAACGGCAGTAAGAAGGGTGGATCACGTGCAGGCAGCCCAGCGGCCGGGGCAGGTCAGGGGCAGAGGATGCGAAAGGAGACCGACGCAGACCAGATCGATTTCAACAAAAAGATCCTGCACATGAGCTGGCACCCGTTCGAAGACAGCATCGCGATTGCCGCAACCAACAATGTAAGCCATCGCAAACAATGCCCCTCCCCTTTGATTGAACTCCAGGAGACTGACTTCAGACAGCTGTTTGTCTTTTCGGCGCTATAGAAACAAGCAACGTATCGTCTCATCCCTTTCTACCATCGCGCCACGTGCTAGCCGCATCCTTGGCCGATCATGAGGATGTTGGCCTGCTTTGCAAGAATGAATGGAATGGGGATTGATGATCCGGCGGTGTCCCTCCCCGCTGGCTTCACGGCCCACACTAGCGTACAGGATTTCTCCCCAGCATTCGATCACCCGAACACCTCCGCTATTGCTTACACATAGAGCGACAATATAATGCCCTGTTCGATGATAATAGACGTGTTGCATATGAGATGACGTTATTTCACAACGCAGAGATGCGTATAGGATGGGAATGGTGAGTCCTGGCCATAGCATATCTAGGTGGAATGCAGCAAAAATCAATATGGGAGGACATGGCAACTACGTGTAGGATGAGCATGTGAGGAGACGGTGATTCCGTCAGTGGGCACCTCCGTATAGCGGTAACGACATTGTTATCATTGCCCCAACAGCATAGATGTTAAAAAACAGACTATCAGCACGAATGGATTGGCGCCGGGGGTGCTTGTGAATGCCCACCCATATTTAGTAGAGTAAGCAGCGGCCAGTTTGACGGTAAGCATCATCGCACCATGCCCATGATGGCTCTTGTTGTAACTTCGTCATCGCCCGCACGCAGCCACGACGTGGAGGCCAGACAATTATCTACCAAGTGGATATCCATACCCCAATCACCTGCGGCCAGATGGTATAGTCATCCTAAGCAACAACACTGTGCCAGAAGGGGTGCTGGTGCCAGCCGGTGCCGGTGGTGGAAGTAATGAAATCATCCTGCGTCTACGTAAACACACTTCCTTTCTTGCATCTGTTTGCCACGGGCTGCTTTTTTTCTTCTCATTTCATCGTTGTATTTGTTGATTATCTAACAGGTAAGTAACACGTCCATTGGATAATTACTATCTTGGATTTATCATGAGGTATCGAGGTATACAAAGGAATGAGGTCAAATAGATGTCCTTTTTAATATCCGGGATACTCTGCTAAGGTTGCTCGCTGGTGGCAGAATTATAAGACTCGATCTATTAGGTAGTGTTATGTACGTAGGTAGGCTACATTACCTACGTAGGTACCTACCAACCTACTTGATACAGCCCCTGTCTATATAAGTTAGGTACCTGGGTATTCATGTAGATGATATAGGTACCTAGATAGTCACCGACTTCTCTAACTGCTCGGTATTTAGGGAATTACCTATTTACTTATGTATTTGTGAGATAACTTTGGGTCTACTTTCACATGAGCTCCATGTGGGCTGTTGGCAGAATGCAGTCACGGTCAAGACAGTACCAATTGACCTACTTGATCTAGCCCACTTAAGGTGCCCAAGTAGTTTAACCACCCAAGTCAGGTACCTACCTAGGTAGGTATATGTAAGTATGTACCTAGGTACCTACCCAGGTAGTAGGTAGGTAGGTGTCTGTTCAATACCCGTCGGCAGGTACCCGCCCTGCACCCCGCTGGGCTGGGTAGGGAGGTACTTCCGCAGGCATCCTGGAAAAATGAACGAGGCACAATCAAGCCACATAGGCAAGTCATCGCCCACCTGCCTGTCACCCCAAACCAACAGATTGCCTGCCTGCCTGCTCATTGACATTCTTGTACTGCAGCCCTCAGCCGAGCTCTGATACCGGCAACCTGTCCCCCCCGAGCGCAGTGTGAATATCAAGCCGCCAGGTCTGTAGGGCAGAGGGGTTTTGGCAATTGCTGTCAAGAAGCCTGCCGCGTTTGCACGCATGCGCCGAGAACCGATATACATAATCTCAATTAGCCAGATACCTCGAGGGATGGTAAGTTAGCTTACCTACCTAGCAACCAGGGTCATCGGGATGACGCCCGGGCCCGGCAGCCAGCGCGCAATACACAATAGCTTGTTGCTGCCCGCTGCCCGCTGCCCGCTGCTCCTCCGCTCTTCTTGTCGGATTCTTCCTCTTCCGCTTCCTCCTCCTCCTCCTCCTCCTCCTCCTCCTCCTCTTCTTCTTCTTCCCCTTCTGCTTCTTCTTCGAGCTGCCTCAGCCCGCTCCAGCCCCGCCGGAATCACGGTCGATCATCTATCATGCCACTCAGCTGACCCGATACCAGTGCAGCTCATATTGCGGCTCTCCTCTTGACCAACACACTCCCTAGTTACGTATAACGTGCCCCCCTCGCCTCGAACCACGCCCGCTACCCGTTCTACAACGGTGGCTTCGCCGAAATGACGGCCCACTCGGCTCCCCGAAGGCGCCAGACTCTGCGCGAGTCGCATGCCGTCTCCCGCAGCGGGGGCGTTGTCACGCCGAAGGTTATTAATGCTGGCCCTTCCCTTGAGAAGGCTGAACTGTACGGTATACACGACCAACGATCGACCCATTCCAAACTTATGGGCCTCGCCGGCCGTATCTTCATCGAGACTATCCCACAATGGCTGACTGTCGGGGCCATGCTGGGCCTCATCTTCGGCGGTTGTTGTTCGAATGTGTGTCACGCCACCCTGCCGTCCGCCTATTTCTGCTGGGCCGGGAGCTGATTCAAGTCGGAGATACAGGTCTTCGCCCTTGAGGCCATCGTTAAGTGAGCGCGGCCCCTCTGCTGCGCCTAGCCGTTTCCGTGTGATTGTTCCTGACTATTCAATAGGGTTGAACCAGCGAGCGGTACGATGCCCATAGCACTGAAGTCGTCATGCCCCCCATTTGCGTTCGAATAGACACTCACTAGATGGCTCTTCTAGGCACACTTTTGACGTTTGTGCAGTTCCTCTTCGTCGCAATCACAGGATATGTCTCGCAGTTCGATGCTACCAGGCCCCCTTTCTTCATCAGACCGAACCGGGTTCCAATTCGGCGCTGGATACTCAACATTGTGCTTTTCTTCACTATTAACCTGCTCAACAACCACGCGTTTAGTTACGACATCTCAGTTCCTGTTCATATTATATTGCGTTCCGGAGGTAGCATCACTACCATTGTAGCTGGTCGTCTTTACGGCAAGAGATACTCCCGGATTCAGGTCACCGCAGTAGTGTTATTGACAATTGGCGTCATAACAGCGGCTTGGTCGGATGCACAAACTAAGGTGAGCCCCCCACCCACCAATCTTCTCCCATAGCCTTAACAGGCCATCACCTAGAGACTAACGTTACCCAAAGCAGTTTACGCCCGAATCGCCTCAGCAAATGTCGACGCCAAGCTTTAGCACAGGTCTTGGTATTCTTTTTATTGCCCAAGCCCTATCCGCGGTCATGGGCCTTTATACGGAAGAAACTTACAGGCAATACGGGCCTCAGTGGAAGGAAAACTTGTTTTACTCCCATTTACTGTCTCTTCCACTCTTTATACCATTTACGAGGTCTCTAGTTCGTCAATTCATGCGTCTTGTGGACAGCCCGCCGTTGGTACTGCGGCTTCCGATAGACCAGGCGAGTCTGATGACTTTACCGGAAGGTTGGCAGAAGGCAGCGGAGGGCATCTACATTCCCAGCCAGGTAACGTATCTGGCGCTGAATGTTCTCACACAATATGCCTGTATCCGAGGCGTCAATCTATTGGCCGCGTCGTCTTCGGCGCTGACTGTCACGATTGTGTTGAATATACGCAAGCTGGTGAGTTTGCTGCTGAGCATTTGGCTCTTCGGCAATCGCCTCGCCGCAGGGACATTATTTGGGGCTGTGGTGGTGTTTTCGGCCGGGGCCCTCTACTCCCTAGATTCGAAGCAAAAATAGAAGTCGGTGGTTACAAGTCTGAGGGTGGATAGTGATAGAGCCAAATAGCAAACGCCATTGCGAGGAGATTCACCTCGGCTTTCCATTTAGATAGCGGAAATGCGACTGCGCTACATTCATGCTGTTTATAGGCGCACACATGTGTCTGAGGCCTTGACGTTAGTTAATACTGACTCAAATGTATGATGCCACATGATTTTTTTTTGATTTTTTTTTTTTTAAAAAAAAAAAACTCCTCACGTGCGAGCGCTTTTCTCGGAATATTTTGTTTTGTAAACCACCCACACAAATCAAGAACACGAAGGAACACAAAGTCAACAAGGATGGCATAGGTACTCTGTTACATTGTGTGTGGCCGTCTCATATCACCGTGTCTCAGCCAGCATATGTTGGGCACGTCAAGCTAACACGGGGACGAAGGGAAATAGGTATAATCTTCTCATATTTTCGCAAGCAACCCTTATTCCGGGAAACCAAGTATCATGTTAAGCAGTGAAATCATACCTTAAGACGCCGGAGCGTCTATTCGCCCTCGCCCATTCGCCTGTTCGGTGACCCCAGTCATACCAAATAAACCAGTCATCCTACCATGCCTGCTATCTAGATCTTCATCAAGAGACAGGATTCATGAGTCCATGTTAAGCGCGGCCTGGATCACTATCGCGGTATGTAACCCAGATATTTATTCGCTTTAGGGTTATGGTGTTTGTTCATGGAGGTTTATAGTGACGGGTTGGCAGCTTGATCTTGCTTTCCCAACTTGAAGTTGTCTAACCTTAGGTAGGTAGGTAGGCATTGCATTGCCTCCCCACTTATGTACCTAAATACCTAGCTTATGTATGGTACAGCCGACCTACCTAGGTACTATAATTATCTCTGTGGGGTAAGGTACCTATGTACGTGGATAGTGTAACCTGTACGGAGGGGTGATACTTGCCAAGAAATTAAAGTCGATCTTGTAGGTAGGTACGAAGTACCTATTGTATGGATATCGGTACCTATGGAATCCTATGTAAGTATCTTTCACCTGGGCCAGACCCCCCCAGTCTTGAGCCTACTATGTAGTGTACAGATCAACCGAGGTTGGCCCCCTCCAACTACGTGCCCATTTACTTAGATGTTTTTATTATAACTAGAATAACTTAGCAAATATTGACCTAACGATAATAAAGCATAGATTAATCGATAGATGTTTATATTAGCTATAACTAGTTATATTAATTAATATACGTTACGTTATCATAAGCCAAACATTTGTCGAGTTATTTTAGCTATTATATATGTATACACAGTGGTTACCTAGTGCTGTGGCGGGCTATTGTGGCGCAGGTGCTTTAGATTGCATTTGTACACCCAAAGTAAGTTGACCTGATCGCTTGTTGATCCGCAGACACGACACAAAATCAACGACTTCGTTGCAACAATCCATTCAGGATGGAACTTATATAAGCCCTGTTTGTAAAGATACCAGGTTTTAAGGAATTAGTGTCAGCCTCAGTAACCCGGCAATCGCTATGTTCAAATTGCGTATGGATCATTGCGTGCTCGCGTAAGCTCAAAGCATTGACTAACTAGTCATTGGACTGGACAATGCAATTACCAACAAGGAAAGGACCATGATCAAATTATAGCCTATCCGCGTCTGACTGAGCGCATGGGGATCGATCAGACCCAAGGCCTCCGACGCTCCAACGTTCTGTCCTTCGGCAGTGTTGCGGCATGCTACTGCAGCTGCATTCCAGAACACCACCGTTTCCACAGCTTGATGAACAATCAAAGAGACATGACAACTCCACCTGGGATGGCGTGCTTCCGTAACCCATAGATTTTCGTATTTTGTTCAGTCGCACTTGCAGACTTCTAGCGTGGGGAGCCCACAGTTGCCATGATCGTGCTCACGTAACCTAAAGTCATCATCTGATAGATGCAGGCGCTGCGTTCAACATTGCGTGTCGTATAATTGCCTGGACCTCATTGAGTAATGGGTCATCTCCAACATCATTAACCGGAGCGTTCGTTAGTCGTTGCCGGCCTGGCTGATGATTTGGCGGCCATCGGGCATAATACCAGGAAGAATCGTCGTCAGGGAGGTAGGTAGGTAATTAGTGTAGTCATCATGGCAATGACACCGGACCTGAATCTGCCTCATATTCCAAGCTTTCCAGCGACGAGGCGACATTTCGTCGTCCCCTGATACTAACGCAGTGTAGAGGACGACGGGCTTACCTCCATAGCTCACCAGATCTGGCCAGTCCTTCTCTGCCCCTAAATAGATGGAGCCCGTGCATGCTATCTCGTAAGGGTGAATAGACTCAAGGTTCATTTCGAGGTCTCTTCGCCGCTTCTCAAGACCTCAAGGAGAAAGAGGCGCAAAGCAAGTCAACCGAGTTCCATCGCCAGCACAGCCCCCAACAATAACGCATTCATAGCTTCCCTTGCCCTGGATATTATGTCAGAAACTCCCCCCAGCTCGCAAAATTATCGTCGAAGCTATCTAGATAGAGTCATTGCCAACAGAATATAATTCAAAACAAATCAACAAGGTCCTTGAGTCCCACCTATATGAGCAGGCTCAATGTCTGTCCTCCTCTCCTCTCCTCTCCTCTCTCCCAACTTTTCTCTCCATATCAGACCATCCCATCATCCGACCCTCTTGAAGCCTCACGACGAGGGCTCCAAAAGAAACTGAAGACGGAATCAGCGAGTGATAACTATAAATGGCGGAAGTCTATTTTTGTTTTCTTCAGGTAGCTTTGCGGAGCGTGAGTTGCTTAAGCCGTTCGATACCTTTCCTTCAGTAAAATAAGCTGGTTAACGATTCCGGCCTTGACACAAGAGGTATACGAAAAGTTGATTATGACTTATTACGATCGAGTATCATTGATCTTTAAACATTTAAAATGGATTTACTAGCTCGCCTTTTATTTAGGCAACTGCTCCAGCTTTTCAGGATCCGGAAGTTTTCCGCTTTCGACCAACGAGACCAATTGCGCCTTATCCTCCCACTGGTGGTAACACTCCAGATAGGAACTTCGCGATCGCATCCGCCACATCATTACCGCTGCGGAAGTATACATCTTTATCCAATGTTCCAGGCCATCTTTCCATTCCCGGAGGGAAAAACCGGGCATATTCCCAATCGATCAAAGCCTTGATTTGTAGGGTCTGAGGATCGATAAGGATGTTACGGGCCGCGAGGTCCCCGTGTTGGAACACATATTTGGGCTCCTCTAGCCGGAGAGTCTTCCAAGGTCCTTTCCCCTTCCACGGAGGGTCAACGTCGATAGACAGCCAACATGGAGGCATAACGAATCCAAGTATACCTCTCTCGTGAGATATCATTCCCGTCAGCTGGGGCAAAACCGTGCCTTCTATGAACTTGAGCGCATTTGAGTAAGCTTCGTCCACGCAAGTTTTGCATGGTTTCTCGGCTGCGTGCCTCTCTCCCTCAGGCAGTGGGCAGCCTATGTCAAGCATTCGATCCAGGCGGATACCGCTGACACGCTCCGTGATGAGGTATTGCGTGCCGTCTGAGTTCTTTCCGTGATCAATCAGTCATGGTACGGGAACCGTCGTCTGCTGAGAGACTATTCGTAGAGCGTTGGCCTCGTTTGCAATGCGCTTATGGTTCCTGTCAAGTACCATCAGCAATCAAGCTTACAGATGAAAACTTGATGGTTAAACCCAGACGTTGCTTCCCTCATCATAGAGATGATTGGGTATTATCATGCTCTCTTCTATATAAATGAGGTCCATCTAATCTTTCCATAAGTTGAGGAAGGCGTGAGGTTTTCTTGAACGTTGTCGCGGTGGACTCATATCTGACATCATTGGATTCGTATTTCTCGAGCACATCACCCGGAATTGACCAACCCGTCGTATTAGACGATGTCTCTTGGCTTGGATGTACCATGATGTCTTCGGAGCCTGGATGTGGTGCAATGGTTGCTGGTGTTATGGGCTGATTCGAGACTAGAGGCGTTTAAGATTGAGAAAGCCTTGTATCTTAGCCCTACAGAGTATTTCTCCCCTGAAAGCTGCGGCCTAGGACCGCAGGTTAAGGCTGTTATATGCATATGAAATCAAATCGCGAGTTTATGCAGCAAAAAGAACGTTAATTTGTTATTATATACTTCCAGGGCTGAGCAGCGATAATTAGGCATTGAAAGACTGGTGCTATGGACTTTTATGTTGATCCTAGACTATAGCATTGTCATGTTAGGATTGCCCAGAGTGAGGTCTAGTCACTATGAGGTAGCAGCTGGGTAGCAGGTAGATAGCCAAGTATAGGGGTAGGGCTCAATATCATTGATTCCTGGGCCTACCATCTAGGTGGGAGGCCTTCAGTCCTTATATACACAATTATGCCCTTAGAGCTACCCCCTAGGGTAGCTGGTACCTCGCTATGTGATCTATTGGCCTGACAAGCATGAGCGCTGACACCATTAATGTTTGCTAGCTGCCGTACCTTACTCCATCCTGTCCATTACAGGAAAGGCATTTCTTGACACTGTATGTGATAGTGGCCTAACAATGCAGGCATTTGGTTGTGGCACCGGACATATTGATCTCCAAGTACCGATCCTTCTGAGTAGTTAGATAGGTGCGAGTGCGCATGATGGGCTCCCTCACCGACAATATCGCATCTTTAGATAGATAGATCGATTTCTCGATGGTTAGACTGTTCTGGAAGGCTGGTCTAAATAGTTTGTTAAGTTATAAGGATAGAATGAGGGAAATTGTAATTGATGGCATAGGCGTTGCTTTTGATAACTAGTGTGTGCCGCTGGTCGAAGCCTCGCAAGCGACGGAGTCCCAAAGGCCATTGTGCCTGGACATGGGCCGCCGTGGCACACTGTAATGCATGTCAATCATGCCAACGAATACTAATCCTTAATGTGCTGTCACGCACTCTCTTGGCCACTTGTTCTTCACATTCTAAGTAGCGAATCCAGACACGGTCGGTTGGTCAGCTTCAATGTGGCTGCCGCAGGGCCGCCATTCCTCCTCTTTGGCTCGAAGACGCGATGCTCTGCTGAAGCAACCAACCGTCGCCAAATTTCAATGACACTATGTGATTGATCTAGCATTCGTTTGTTCTCGTACTCTTCGGGGCCTAGGATCGCACGTATTTGCACAGAGTTATCCACGTATCGATAGAAAACCCCTTGAAACGGGGCTTGGGCTTCAGCTCTCTCAGGATACAGTGTAAAAGTGATCCAAACATCTTTGCTTTTAAGGTCGGATTTATCGCAAAACCTAAGACCCAGCCTATTAACTTGCTCCTATAGTTGATGCTTTTTAAAACGATAACGAAAAGTTTCTCACCTAACCTAGCTGTTCTATACGCGATCTCGCTTTTTTAAAGTATTGGGAGCGATAAACGGAGAGTTGTCATCAGGCTGGTTTGCATATATGTCGAGGTAATGACGAGCAGGCGGCTTTCCTAGCACCTCGGATGGCAATTCGGTGTAGCCATCCCCGGCACGTGCTGTAGGTACTTTAGACATACTTATGGCGATAGCGTCTGAGGGGGAAGAAAAATAATTAGAAGAGTTGTGCTTTGAGATATAAAGGAGGTTCACCGAAGAGTATAAGATAAGAGCGAGTATTTATAGACTGGAGCGGCGCGCTTGAGATAAAGAGTGTATAATCCCTTACACAGTAAGAATGCGAGCCGCCTTTCTCTGTTGGCTGGATCCTTTTTCGACTGGGCGCTTCGAGCTACGGCGGGGCCGACACCAAGAGATAGGGGGTGAGAGGCGGCTGAAAGGGGTGTACGCTAAGTAGGGCAACATTACTCGGGGTTGAATCTCGCCGGTCGACTGCTCCGTCTTTTTTCAAAAACGGTTGTCTGGGGGTGGGGCTGGAGCGCCGAGGCCAAAACGGAGCAGCGAGCGGCTAACAGCCAGGACCCACCCGTGTGGTGCCGCCGGACCGGGGCTTTAGTCAGCAGAGATGCTCGCGCCGGTGTTGGCCATTTTGCTTGTTGCTGCCCATTGCCAGCATAGCCAGCTAGTCGGCCAGCCGGAGACGCTCCTACTGATAGGAGTGTTTATTATCATTGGTAAGACAAGCCAAGCCAAGTCAAGTCTCTCGCCGTATGTGATGGCTGATGATGAGAACAAATGAAAGAAAATCGAAGATAGAGAGTCTCTAACTGGAAGATATTTTTTACTTCGGACTGGATTTCCCTGTATGTGGTCAGCTTTTTCCAACGCCTGTTTTCGTGCCCTTTAGGTCGTCGCTGTCGTTTTCGTCCTTTATTTCGGTCGGCAGCCTCAGACGCGTGAGCGTATATCGTCATTGGCAGAAGGCAGGTGTGATGAGAATTTGCCTTTGGAGAGTCTAAGAGGGTTATCCTCGGTGATCGAAACATCTTTATACAGTCCTGATATCCATTCTGCAAGTGGTTAGCTTCGGCTGGCCCCTTTCTTCACACATGTAGGACGTGTTCGTCGTCGCCGCCCTAATCATCGTCAGTTATTCGATCGAAAGCCCCTGGCCCGGGCAACAGCGGGTTTGACGCTGAGGTTCATGTGTCTGTATGTCAGGCTTGCTGGCCGTGTCAGATGCCGAGCCTCCCAATATCGAGCCGGCCGGGCGGGTCCCGAATACGCGGAAAATTTTAGCTTGGCAGTCAACCGGAAGCGCCGATATCGAAGGACCGTGGCGGGAGCCAGTATCCCGTCCATGTTGTATTTGAAGTGGAGATTGGGAGGAATCCCCGGAAATCTACGCAGATTGTGTGAGATATTTGTAGATAGAATGTCCGCCAAGGTGCCTGGATTTTAGGTTTCGTGGCGACCAAGGTTGCTGCAGGTTGCTGCAGGTGGCAGTGGTGAATGTTCACTGTACCAGGTATCGGATGCTGAGCACTGATTGTGGTGGCTTTAATGGAGCGCTGTGGTGTGCGGCTTCTGCTGTATGTGGGAGACCCAGGCATTAGTGCTTCCGTTCAACACGCGGGCATAAACGTGTGAGCAGGTCCCTCTATAAACGGCCATTCGGGCCACTTGTGACAAAACAAAAATACCTAACTATATAACAACCATGTTAAATATTATATAGTTAATATATAATATTTTGTATTAAAAATTTATTTATTATGTTATCAAAGTTATATTTTTGCCTTATTTGAAGTGGTTTTTTTATAGGTGGGCTATTTAAGCCACTTCTTATAAAACGGCCCCGTAAGCTTTTATAAAGCTCTCCCGTATTATAGTTGTACCATAGCCGACCTAGTTCGTTATAAATATCAAGCGGAAAAACGGACGAAGAGTTTTAGGTTGTTCGCAAGCACTTTCTGGACGCTGGGACCGATTGTTTCATGGCCTTCTATTGTGCCGACCGGTATAACCATGCCTTGGTACAATTACAAGAGCCCCCAACACAGCCACTTTAGGCCACTAAGTCAGGGAGAACAGTGTTCGTCTAGCTATTGACTATGCTGGCGCGCCGATAGGTAAATCGGCAGCACTCGACTTTCTCTTTCTCCAACAGGACGGTACCTAAGTGTCCTAGCTAGCTACCGAGTACAGCACATCATGGGTGCGCAGAATCCGTCGCTTCATACCTCGAGATACTCGTTCGATATGGGCCAGCGTCGTTGAGCCGAGAAGTGGGAGTGATGCGACATTGGTGGCTGTGTCACTGCCACTACACCGCACCCTCGCCGGAATCGTGTCTAGTAGAGCAAATTTGCCCTTTAGAGCAGAGCCGCAGCACCGAGAAGGCCGGCAACAACTCCGGCGCCAAGGAGAACGCCAGTAGGCCGAGAGGCAGCGGCCGTCGGGATAGGAAAGGCGCTGGTGCTGGTCTGGGCCGGATACGAGCTCGTGGGTAGAGGAGTCGGGGGGCTCGTGATAGTGACGGTGCCGTTGTTCGAACCATTTCCTCCAGTAGGGGGTCGCGTCACAGCAGGGCAAAGCGGCTCGGTCTGGGTCACGATATGACGGATATAGCTGGTTATAGAAGCAGCCTCGGCGCCGGTCGCGATACAGTTAGAGACGAGGGCGTCGTAGGAGGGGAGCTGAGTGCTGGCGAAGCGCAGGAGGGAGGATCCGTATTCCCCAAACTGGCTCAGGGCATCCTGGGGTATCTCGGCAGCGAAACTACACAGCCGATCTATGGCCTCCGAGGGATGGGCAAGCTCGTTGGGGTCGAACGGAACACCCAGCGACTTCATGGCCGATAGGATGGCAGGGCCTGGCGTGGGACCTATCGCTCCCAGGGCAGAATAGCGACTGCTACACTCAGGTGAGTCGCTGGTGATCTGTGCCACAGACACGCCTGCAAGGGCGGCCGCGGATAGGAGGGCTTTGGCGTTATACATAGTCGCTACTCTTGTCAAGATTCGGAAAGGAAAATGGGAGAGTCGGAGATCTGCAAGCACGAGGAGCCAGTGGGAAGTGGAAGGCAAACGTCTTGTCCTCAGCGACCCTTTATATATGAGCGCATATCACCAATCCGTCAGGGCTATTCAGAGAACTTCCTCTTCTGTCTTTCTATTACCCAAGGACAACGCCATATCCCTGGGGATGAGCTGGTTCGCCGTCCCGTATGACGGAGCTATCGCCTGTGCCGTTAGCTTGGAAACAGGGAGCTATGCTTGAAGGCTAGTTCGCGAGCGGTAGGAGCTATCACAAGCGCCACACTATTCCAGTATTCCAGATGGGTTTGCAAATAGTCACCGCAACTTCCAAAACGGTATGCTTTCTTTTGGAAGTTATCAAAGCCTCTTGCGTTCAAGCGTTTGCTCCGCCCTTCCTCTTCCTGGTCTTCTTTCTCCCCCCAGCCCCCAACACCCCCCCACCCCCGACAACGCCTGCAGCCAATCATGCTATTTATTGTGTTATGGCAAGGCCTTGTCGTATCGACCCCATACATACCTCCACATGGGAAAGGATATCAAATACAACCACCTTGAGGGTTGTCAATGCTTGTATAGCGTTCGAAACCGACTGTCACTTACAGCTCGAGATGAAATCTAAAACGTTACTATGCTTTGTCAAACAGGTTCTAGACCATAGGCTTGACGATATCGCGCTTGAGGTCTCGGAGCTCAACTTGGCCGCTAGTATAGAGACAGGAATGTGAGGACTAGACTAGGTCGCCGAAACTTCAATTCGTCGATTTGCAGTTAGTGCCACTTTATCTTTTCTAGTTAATTAGCTAAATCCAATCTGCCTAGGAATAGACTGATGAGAAGTAAGTAAGAGGAGAGTACAAGTCTCAGGTACAGTTATATCTACTCTCGCTTAGCACCCAGCTTGATTGCAAGCTCTTCTGGGACAATGAATTGCCATGGTGATTACAATATCACAAGCAGCTTTATAGTAAGACGGAGGTAAGGGCAATACCATTCCAGCGCTGGCCTCGTGGTTGATGGCAGCCCCCCTCCACGAGCCGTCGCGGAATGCTACATACGCCAGCCATTAAACTATCAGATGACATCAACGCTCCCAACATCATTCACTGATCTCATCTCAGTAGAGCACCCCCCTTCCCCCCAATAATCCACCTTCGTAGTTCTCATATACACTACATGCGTACCTAGTCATCTCTAGCGCCCAACCCCTGTTCCCTGCAAGATCTACGATAGGAATGCAAGGGGGACGATTGAATGTGCATACATACAAGTATGTATGTAACTGACTACCTATTCAAGGGGTTACATAGCAGATTCCGATGACGGGGTCTTAGCTGCTTCCACGCACAGCATATCGATATATAGAGGACATTGAAGCTCTGCTCGACAACCGTGAATGACTGGAAAAGGAAAGGGCGGCAACCAATCCGGGAGCGAGCATTTTTTTTAGTAGACTTGCAGAAGATCGTTACAGAGCAAGAGTCCGCTCCAACACAATGGCTATCCATCCATCTGGCCAGGCGAACTCGGGGGATGGAGGTCAAGGCCACAGGAAGTCTTCCATTGGACAAGAGCATACGAAAGAGTATCACAGCTCATTCCCAAACCGGAACCCATAGACGACTGGTTGGGAGGACTAAACTATTACATTCTACGTACCAGGCCATTCTCCAATCAGCTCTGCCTTTAGTCTCCCCCCCCATTTACCCCCATAATTCGATCATTTGCCGTGTGTAAGCTAGTGATCCCGAAACCCGGTCCTCGGAATGGTGGTGCACAAGTGCTTTCGAAGGTAGGTAGGTATTCGCATAGGTAGCAAATCAGTCAAGCTCCGGGGCCAGCTATCCAGGCTAGCTACCTAGGCTACGTAGCGTGGTTATGCTATCGGCTGTGGTTGCTTTGCACAGGCTAGAGCCTTCCAGCCTGAGGGGACGGATAAGCTCCTAGGTAACCACTTACCTCGAACCTGTAAGCAACTTACCCCCCCCCCCGGTGGTATAATTCATCACAATAGTATGCCAATAGTATTGGTAGTACTTGTATGCCCAAGGACTGCTTCGGACGGCGCTCAGATCAAAAGCGGCATCCATAGATGGCTCGATTCAAGATTCCCACTAGATACCTAACAAAACAAGTACAAGCAAGCAAAATATCTACCTACCCATGTGTGTCAATGTAGGTAGGTAGGTATGTGGCCTACTTGTAGCCACCCAGGTAGAGAGAGTACTTACCAGATAGTTATTAGGTAACCTTTCACACTGTGCGACAGGACCTGTATCCTCGGAGTCACAGAGTTGGAGGGGTAATACCTACATGGGTACCTACGTACCTAAGTAAGTACAAGTACACACAAGCTCTAGGTACCTACTTAGGTATGATAAGATGTTTGTGGTGAGTGGGGTAATTGGTAACAATACACAGCAACCATCAATGGCGACCTGTCTTCCGAGTGCGCTGTCCATAAAAGGTTGTTACTTTACTACCTACTCCCTACGAAGTCGGCTCTTGAGCATAAGGCAGTTAGTTCACTGCCCGGGCTCCAAAAGCTCTAGCTTCGACAATAGCCCCCTACTGCATTCCCAGATCCTTCAAGATGCACCGTTCGTCTCTACATCCTTACCCACCTCACCCCCCACCATGCCATGTCGCGCTGCTAACAGGAACCATGTAGCAGCATCGCATTCAGCATCGCCGCCACCATCACTACCACCACGGCGTTCAGCCCGCCAGGCTTTCGACTTCGACTCGGATGAATCCGACATGGCCGACCATGCCATCGGGCACAATGACTCGGGCGACGAACACGACAAGGAGGATGAGGGCGACGAAGACCACAATGGCAGCCACATGCATGCTTTGCACCATGTAGAGCACACCAGCACCGGCGGCGACGCTGACGACCCGTCTCCTGCGCTTGGGGATGGCATGCTGCCCCGGGATGTCCCTAGGAAGACGACATTCTATGATCCGGTTGCAGAGCGCCAGATGAGCCAGGCCGAAGGCAAACTCTTCTACCAGAGAAGCCAGCGTGACCTTCTTAAGAACGATGCCAGCAGCTGGAGTCAGTATCACTCCACTCCTCATTGCAGCCCTCCTGCTCTGCCCAACGACGGTGTCGGCGCTGGCTCCCAGGAACAACCATCTACTAAGCCGAGCCTTTTGTCTCTGCCGCCCGCTGCCCAAAGCTATAGCCTTCCGCATATCGCCGGTTCCCCTAGCCATGTGCCTCAAGGCTCCTACGTGACTCCTCGGACCGCCACTCGTCCATCCTGGGGCAGCCATGGCGGCCCTGGGACTCCGAACCGCCAGCCAGCCCATCACCCCATCAATGAGGAATCGGGCCCTAGTCCCCCGTCCAATATAGAGCTCCCCACTGTCGCACCAATGGGTATTGCCGATGCCGCGGGTGACGAAGACCCGCGTATCACCGCCGAACTGAGCACTATATTTCAGAGTATACAGCAGATACTGGACATCCGTCATAAATATATTCGACTGTCCCTGCAGAGGGATGGTGATAATCCTAATGACGATCCAAGTTGGCAAATTTACCCACCTCCACCGGAACCGGCCTGGGCTGGTCCTCTACCTGACCATCATACGCATGGCCAAAATACCGGCCAGAATAGCATGAGCAATAGCATGGTCTTGTCACCTCAGACTAGTAAGCCTCGGGTGAACGACGTCGCCGGGGGGGAGCAGGGCTCTCCCCAAGATGAGCGTAAAAAAGCCCCTAAGAAGCGCAAGGCTGGACAAAACATCGGTGAGGATTTTAATATAGACGACTTGTTGCCTCTACCCCCAGCTAGCGAGTTCGCATTTCGTCTAGACGAGAACGGCGTCTATCAGGTCTTCGAGAATTCAGCCGCGGACGCTGCCAATACTCCTGTAGTAGGCGTGCCTACTATCAAGGATTTTTATATGGATCTTGAAAAAATATTATTAGTATCCTCGGACGGGCCGAGCAAGAGTTTTGCCTTCCGGAGATTGCAGTATCTAGAAGGAAAGTTCAAGCTCTATGCACTCCTCAATGAGTACCAGGAGACGGCCGATACCAAGAAGGTTCCACACCGGGACTTTTACAATGTAAGAAAAGTCGATACGCATGTTCATCATTCTGCTTGCATGAACCAAAAACACCTCCTCCGGTTTATTAAGAGTAAGATGAAGAAATGCCCCGATGAATACGTGCTCTCCAGGGATGGGAAGAACCTTACCCTGAAAGAGGTCTTTGAAAGCATCAACCTGACTGCATATGATTTGAGTATCGATACACTAGACATGCATGTATGCAACATCACTATCCTCCTCAAACTGAAATGATTATTGACCGCATATGTAGGCACACACGGATTCCTTCCATCGATTCGATAAGTTCAATTTAAAATATAATCCAATTGGCGAGTCGCGGCTCCGAACTATCTTCTTGAAGACAGACAATCATATCC
Organism: Rosellinia necatrix; assembly: GCA_021209875.1. Lineage (NCBI taxonomy): Eukaryota > Fungi > Ascomycota > Sordariomycetes > Xylariales > Xylariaceae > Rosellinia > Rosellinia necatrix. The sequence goes on along the minus strand of JAGYVD010000001.1, from coordinate 3,492,321 downwards.
AGGGCCGGTATCTAGCCGAAATCACCAAAGAGGTCATGTCAGACCTTGAGTCTAGCAAGTACCAAATGGTAGAGTGGCGAATTTCTATCTACGGTAGATCCTCAGACGAGTGGGATAAATTAGCGGCCTGGGTCATCGACAATAAACTCTTTTCCCACAATGTTCGCTGGCTTATTCAAATTCCACGGCTTTACGATGTCTACAGGGCGAGCGGCTTGATGGGATCTTTTGAGCAGGTGGTGACGAATATCTTCCAGCCCCTGTTTGAGGTGACTAAGGACCCGGCAAAGCACCCAAAGCTACACATCTTCTTGCAGAGGGTCATAGGATTTGACAGTGTCGACGATGAAAGCAAAGTAGAAAGGCGTCTCTTCAAGAAGTTCCCCGTCCCCAAAGAATGGGATTCCCAACAGAATCCGCCGTATAGCTATTGGCTATACTACCTTTTCTCTAACATGACCTCGCTGAATTTTTGGCGTAGCCAGCGAGGCTTTAATACGTTCTTACTTCGGCCGCACTGTGGTGAGGCGGGGGACGTAGAACATCTAGCAGTCGCACTCCTTTGCAGTCACAGCATAAGTCACGGGCTCCTTCTACGCAAGGTGCCCATGTTACAGTACATCTTCTATCTCGAGCAGATCGGTATTGCTATGTCCCCTCTTAGCAACAATGCACTGTTCCTTGCGTATGAAAGAAATCCTTTTATTCAGTACTTTAGGCGTGGACTGAACGTATCACTATCTACCGACGATCCGCTACAGTTTGCCTTCACCAGAGAACCACTGATGGAGGAATATGCGGTAGCAGCGCAAATATGGAAACTCAGTCCGGTAGACATGTGTGAACTGGCTAAAAACTCTGTCAAGCAGAGCGGTTACGAGCACTCGATCAAGCAATCTTGGTTGGGCGAAAACTTTAACTTGCCTGGCGCCGAAGGGAATAAGATGATCAAGACGAATATTCCTGATCGGCGAGAGGAGTATAGGCATCAAACATGGGTCGAAGAACATCGAATGTAGGTGACATACTAATGTTACTTATTAGACGGCTGTATTGACGCTGAACAGGATTTCGAGATATACTTCAAACAACGAGCCCAGCCAGAGCGTGGAGTACCCTAACCCATCAGCTGGGCTTAATACAACTTCGCCACCATCGGTATGCTTTGCCCAGACCTTTATCCCTTAGTTGTCATTCTTTTAGAGGCTACCCAAACCACCCCTAGCTTATATATCCCTTTTTACTTGCTCAACTCTCATCAGACCAGAAATACCCGGTCCTTTCCCCAGCGTTTCCCCACTCCCACTAAGAAATAGAAACTGAGCCTTGCATTTGTAGGTGAATACAGCCACTGGTACCGCTGAGTCAGAGTATAAACGCCCTATCTCTGGCCTAAATAATGTTGAAGGCGGGCGAAATCCTTCCTCGAGCGCACGAGCCGAAACGAGTAATTCCCAGGTAGACATACGCAGTGTCATAAGCCAAGGTACGATCCCCGGCTCGCCTCTTCGATCAGTTCAGCTAGAGCCGTCATGGTCAACAGACGGACTTCAGAGCTTGCACTTGTCCAGCGATGGGCCTCGATATGTTCCTGGAATGATGGCGAGAGCTTCGATACGGGATGGCTTACGACGCAGTTCTGCACACGAGTCTGATGATACAAGTTCATCTCGCAGGTGACCACCCTAGGTATAGCGCTGTCGGGGGGCTGAGGGGCATTGTCTTAATATTCTGATATAACGGAAAGGTTAGAGATTAATGATAGGATGTAAAATTCTAACCTCGGAAATAAACCCCCTTAGATATAACATGACACCATGTTGTCAACGTTAATTTGAACTACTAAGCTAACCACACAGGCCACGGGCAACACCCTCACGGGCCACTTAACGCCACTTTATTAACGTGTTAACGCGTACTTTAGCAATTTTATTTAACTTACTAATTTATTTTTAATTTTTATTTAATATTTAATTTGTTAGTATTATTAGAATCGCCTGTTTTTTTTTTTTTAGCGATGCTGGCTTTATTTTAAAAAATATATATAAAAGCTGTAATTTATAATGTTTAATTTAGCATGTTTGTCTGCAGGGCAGTATTTAAATAGAATATATAATATATTTATTTATAACGCTGTTTTTAAAATATTCTGATTTAAAAAAAAACTAATAAAAGCTTTTAAGCTTTATTATTATATTTAAAATATTAATTAGCTATTTAGTATATTAGCTAGGCTAAATTAAGCTATATATTTAATTTAACTAAGTTATAAATTATAGTTTAACAGGCTTTAGCTGTTTTATCTGGCTTTTAAATATTTAGGCCGACGTAGTATTATTAATTTTTAGCTTAAAACTTATTTATATAGTTAATAAAATGCTATATTATTAATTATTAACGTATAAACAGGGCTACGGCTTAAAATATATATGTTTTTTTTAACTGTTTAAATATAAAAAAAATAGTTAATATTTTATTAAACTATATATATAATATAAATAAAATAAATATTAGTTAAAATATTAATAATAATTATTAGGTTATTGTATTAAATAATTAATAAAAAGCATTTAAAAAAAGCTGAAAAGAAAAAATTAGATTACTGCTTTAAAGTATATTAATGTTTTTAGTAATAGTTTTCTGCTGTTTTTAATTTTTAAAAGCGTTAATATATAATTAATAGTTTTTAAATAATAGCGTTAAAATATAAAATAACTAGCAGTTTTAGGTTTTATTTAATAAGTAGACTTATAATTAAACAAATATAAATTAGCTTAAAAATATTTTTATTTTATATATTTAAAGCTTTTATAATAATATATAAATAATATTAATATATAACAAGCATAATTTATATATAAATAATAAATTTTTAGCTTTTTATATAATAAATAAAGTTTAGCTAATATTTTATAAGCTTTATTATAATTATATTTTATAGCTTTTAAATGTTAGTGTTTTTTTATAGTTAAAAAAATTAAAAAACTATTATAAAAACTTTAAATATAACGTTTAATATTATAAATATAAAAAAAAAGTTTTATTATATTATTAATAAGCTAAGCTTAAAATTTTAAATGTTTAATAGATTAAAAACGTTTAAAAAAACAGCTAAAATATATTTAAAAAACTATTTAAAGCTGTTATTATTAAAATATATAATATTAAAAATAAAAAAAGTTTTAAAAGTTAGTTTTAAAAGTTTTTTGCTAGTTTAAAAGCTTTTAACACCGGACTTTTTAAATAAAATAGTTATAATACTGCTTATAATATCTACTAATAGCTAAAAACTATATAAAATAAACTAAAAACTAAATATTAAAATATTTTTAGTTTTTAAAGCTTTATATAAGCTGTTAATTTATAAAGTTTTTAAAGCTTTAGATTAACAAGCTTAAAAAATTGCTAATTTTTAAGCCTAGGTTAATTTTTATAAAAAAAAAACCTTAAAAAATATTAAATTAATTTATTAAATAGTTAAATAAACGCTTAAAAAGCAGTTTATAGCTATAATTAATATATAGAAAGCCAAGCAGAAATTAAAAAGTTAAGTTATATATATAAATAAGGCTAGCAATTATAACGTAGTTTTTAACTTTAAAACTTTAAATAGCGGCTTAATCGAGCCAACAAATAAAACGTAAGACTATATTATCGTTAAAACAGCCGATTAAAAGTGTATTATTGTTAAAATCAGTCAATTAGCTAGTTTTTAATTAAATTGGTTATATTTGGGTGGAGTGGCCCGTGAGGGTGTTGCCCGTGGCCTGTGTGGTTAGCTTATGGCTTTGCGGTGATTTACTCAGGGGAGACATTAATTAGTATGAACACATTCAGATTAACTAGTCATCTACAATTAGGCGGTTATATGTCAGGGTCATATATTACACGATTAGCGCCTAGCCGGCACGTAGCATGACAGTAGTATTGGAATTAGATGTATAGGTGGATATATCGGTCTTCAAGTCCGAGAAAGTTTATGGTACTTGCGTATATATGGACTGAAGGCCTCCCTAGGAATTAATGATATTGAGCCCGACCCCTATACTAAGCTATCTAATCGTGGCCCAGCTGCTACTCTCTAGTGACTAGACTGTCACGGAACCATACCCGGTCTCTGGGCCTCCACCGGGTACGGACCCGAAGACCAAGTATATAAGCCAGAATAGCTGGCGACTACCTGACAGAAGGAACTTCCTTCCTTGTGCAATAATACAAGCAATTTCTGGAACTACCAGCAGTAATAACTGTGACATATACTTCACTCTAGATATTCTCCATATGACAAGGGCAAACGATGGTTCTTCATGCCAAAATCTGCTGGGTGCCTGAATTTTGTTGCCTGTTAACTCCACCTATTGTAATTGGACCTGCTGTAAACGAATCATACAGGCAAGGTAGTCAAACCTACATTCCCTTGCCCGGCATGGCAACTCTGATGTTATCCGCGAGTTTGCCGATGCTGGCCTAGGAAGATTGGATGCGGGTATTGTTAGTTTGAAGAGAGAAACCGTACCAGTTGTTCATGAGGCCCGTACTTCCGCACTTCTGTACTAGCTGGATTTGGTGACATTCCTGGGGCTTCCCACTAAACTACATAGGAGCCATAACGAGAACACTTCTTGTCGTGCTTCTATGATACACAAGGAGGTAACATTACATAAACCGTGACGGAAAAACGACGCCGTCAATCCCATTTGGAATTAACGGTATATATGGCACCCCGCGATAATAATTTTATGTTTAGTTGGTCTGGGCGAACTCCTAGTACCTAGCAAAGTAAATCAACACTGGGACTATGTCACCACTTTGTGACCCAGATGGACTTACCGCTAGACTCTTTCTTTAAACCGTTAGTTGACGGATCAAAACTGGCTAACTAACTAACTAATATATCCAGCATAGGTGGAGTTTTGGGGCTTCTAGCCCTTAGAACATAGTCGCGTAACTAGCTGGCCAGGCTATAGACGGGTCTATGGTCTATTTCTGGTGCATGCGGTCTATGTTTAGTAAGATAGTGCATCTAGTTATAGGTCTGTAGTATTAGAATATCGTTAAAACGGGTGAATCACTCGTCCTCATGGTCTTGTCGTTGGTTCTTCATTCTATGAGACATGTGTAGTTTGCGAGGTTTGTGGCATTCGTTGCGGAGCCCAAGATTGGGCCAGTTGACTGACCAACATACCGTAAAAGCCAAAAATAGTGACCAAGCTGTTGCAAAAAGCGTCAGGGGCTGCCCGCGTGTAGAGAACGAGGAGGATGTCCTGAAGCGATTCTAACCCGGAAACCCTTGTTTGCATCCATCGATCAACAAAATTTAAGACCTAGCTAGGCCGACAATAATTATGTTTGAAGCCTTAGACACCTTGAACCAGACTTTCCGAAGGCGCCAGTTCAGTAGCCGCTGAGTCGAAAGGAGATAATGTACGTCTTGAAACGAACTCTGGAGACTCGGCTACATCGACACAGATCGGATTTTTAACTACTCTAACTTCATTAGGCTTCTGACCAGCTCTCTACCATTGGTGTAAAACTGAACAACGCATTCGTGAACTTCAAAGAGAACAGAGATACCATGCCCTTTTCAGATGTCTAGCTAGGAAATCTTAGCGACAGCTATATACGAGGTAGCAAGCAAATGGGCAAAATCTGGCACCCAAGTCGTCCAACGTGGAGGAAAATAAGCCAAGTCTACTGATACAAAGGTTGTAAGACTGATATAGGGCGGCGATTTTAATACATTTCGCCCCAAGAACGTCCGTGATGGCAGGAAATATTCAAGGCAGACATGGGATTTGTGCCAGCCAAAGGTAATGCAAATGGACTGGCGCGGCCGACCGATGGCCAAAGAGCAGCTTCAGTATAAATGGATTCGTGCAAAATAGGCCAAATGTACATGTACGCATGTATGGGTGCTGTTGCACTTAAAAGTGAAAAAGGAGAGCAGGGAATCAATAGTTAGTTGACAGGTAAGTTAGTAAGTAGGCAGTTTAGATACCACTCTTCCTGCAACCTGCCTAGGCACCTACCTAGGCTGTGGCGTAACGACTACCTACCTAGGTAGGTTCCTGCACTAGGTACCACCTACTGTTCTCTGTATCATGGATAATATGATTAACTAGGTAGCTTATTAAAAAATACATATAGGTACCTAGGTAGCATACACTACCTACCTAGGTAGGTACTTAGCTAGCTTAGGTTTAGCCCAGGCTTAAAGCGGCACGATTTGGGTAACCCTCCTAATCTGGTCCTGCAGTAGATTGCACACACAGGCATGTATATGCTCAAGGTAGGGATAGATAGATAGATGTATGTGCATGGCTACCTACTGGACACCCAATGGTACCAGAAACCTGGTCACATACGTACCCGCCCGGTAACCGGTAGGTACCTAGCTAGCTGCTGTAATGTATCTACACAAATCACCATTCACATGTGGGGAAGGTTTGTGAGCCCGCCCACACGGCGGTTATGGGTCTGTTACTGGAAGAATGGGTCTGTTATGGGTCTGCTATGGGTACCCGAGCACAATACGTACCTACCTACCCAAGGCACGGGTCCCTCTGAATAAGGCACCTGGATAACTAACCCGAGCTCATCGTGCCTAGGTAGGTAACTACCTAGTACACTACTACCGAGCAGCTATCACCTGCATAGGCAACCTCTACCCCTACTACTACGCCTTGAAAGACTTCCAAGGTTTATTATTATGCCGATGTTGAGTGATCTCCCATATAATCCGTCTAGAAACCTCTCGCATATGCCCCTTACCTCCTCCAGCCACTCCCTCAATCGCGGTCCTCCTTGCATAGCATAGATAGCCGGGCAGGTATTCCTAGCGACCAGTTGCACCTGGGCAGCACTGCCTCATCCAAGCCGTAACACGCCATTCACTGTCTGGAGGCCGCTGCGCAGGAAACGGCACTTCCTGCTGTATGCTGGATTTGTCCCTCATCGAAGCTGTCGCGAATCTCGAATAGGCGCGGCCTGGTATCCACAGCCTACGCCGTGTACTCATCAACGCCTTTCGGAGTTAGCCCCTGCCCCTGAGATATTGACGACCTGTTGTTTCGATAGCTTCTGGCCTCCAATATCCCGGTAGCTCCGTCTTCCATACCATCCCGACGAACACCAAGTCAATACCGAAGCGACCGCCCACAACTATTCCTGCCGCTGCCGCCGCCGCTGCTGCCACCGCCGCCACCAACGACGACGACGACAACAACAACAACGACAACAACAACAACAATAACGACGACAGTCACAACTTTCTCCTGCAGCCGCACCATTAGCTCGTCCTTCTTGCATAATAATTCTGTTGCCCTTGAGGACCTGTTCTGTTGGCCTATCACGGCGCCCCGTTCTTGACAGCCATGGGTTTTCTAGGCATCTATAGGGCTATCTATGACTATACGCCACAGTCCGAGGGGGAGCTTTCCATAAGCGAGGGTGATTTGCTGTGTGTTTTAGAAAAGAGCGGAGACGATGATTGGTGGAAAGCTAAGAAGAAGGCGAGCGCTGACGAGGAGGATGAGCCCACTGGGCTAGTACCCAACAACTACGTAGAAGAGGTGCGTCTCCTTGCCCCAGGACTTGTTGTGATTCGCGAGGACGGCTTGCTAAGCTTCATCCTAGGCCAAGCCAGTCGGGCAAGCGAGGTCCCTATACGAGTATACCCGTCAAACCGATGAAGAGCTATCTTTCCCTGAAGACGCCCCATTGCGTGTATACGATGCCTCGGACCCTGACTGGATACTTGTCGGCTTCGAGTCGGATTTTGGCTTTGTGCCTGCCAACTATATCGAAATGAGCGACGGGGCCACCCGGCAAGAATCAGAGCCCCTGGCTAGCCCGGCCACTGTCCAGGCCACTGCCCCAGCCATTCCCTTGTTGCCTCCTGCACTACCTCCGTCCTTGCCACCGCGTCCTGCGGCTCCCGTGGAGTCGGATGAACCCCAAAGTCCTCCCTTGCCCGACCGGCCTAGAGCTACGGCCTCTCCCACCTCGCCGAGTGGACCGGAAGCCATCCTTGCAGGGGTTATGCAGGGCAGGCCCTCGACACGCGCGCCCACGCCACCTCCGATCATCCTTCCTTCTCGCCAGCCGAGACCGTATGTAGAAGAACCTGAGGACAAACAAAGCCCGGATCTTCCAGCGCGGCCCAGGTCTCATTCGCCTGTATCGAGCGTCCAGTTTGTAGTATCACCTCCGCCCCCACGGACTTCCAGTCGCCGTTATAGTGACGACCGTGACACGCGCTCCCAGCAGTTCAGTCCGCTTGCACCAGGAGGCTTTCATATGTATAACATCAACGAGATGGTGTCGGTAATGGGCAAGAAGAAGAAGATGCCTACAACACTGGGAATAAACTTGAAGACGGGTGTGATCTTGATTGCTCCCGAGAAAGCCCAAGATGGCCCTACCCAGGAGTGGACGGCCGAGAAAATGACCCATTATTCGAGAGAAGGCAAACACGTATTTCTTGAGCTAGTTCGGCCAAGCAAAAGCATTGATTTTCACGCCGGGGCCAAGAATACAGCAGAAGAGATTGTGAGCGCACTTGGCGAGTTGTCAGGGGCTATGAAGGCCGAGGGCCTTCGCGAGGTCATCGCGGCCGGAACCGGAAAACCTACCCAAAAACGTGGGCAGATATTATATGATTTCACAGCACAGGGTGATGACGAAGTTACCGTTCTTATTGGGGACGAGGTCATTATTCTCGACGATACGAAGAGCGACGAGTGGTGGCAAGTCCGACGAGTTAAAAACGGGAAGGAGGGCGTTGTACCAAGCAGCTATGTCGAGAGGATGGAGATAATACATACGTCGGCACCAACCGGTATCAATGCTGGAATGTCATCTGTGGCACAAAACCGACAGGATGAGTTGCGCTTAACGAGGGAAGCTGTCAAAAAGGATCAGAAGGCAGTAGAGGTAGGGCCCAGAATGCGTTTACCCGAAAGGCAAAGTAGTTTGTCGGCTGACAACGGCGGTAACCTTTCTGCACAACAGCGAAATAGGCGCGAAAACGGCAGCGCAGAGACCGGCCGGTCGGCGCCTTCGAGATCTAGTGAGTTTACTCTGACGCCCACCTTGTGGAGTCTCATATTAACACCCTTATAGAGCCTGATCCATCCAAGGTACGCGTTTGGACCGATAGATCAAAGTCATTCAGCGTCGAAGCACAATTTCTAGGTCTCAAGGACGGGAAGATCAATTTGCATAAAATGAATGGCGTTAAAATCGCAGTACCCCTGGCTAAAATGTCGATGGAGGATATCGAATACGTTGAGCGCGCAACGGGCATATCTCTAGACGAGGATAAACCTCTAGCCGACGTAAAGCGGGCAAAGTCTATGAGGAACAACCTCAACAAAGGGGCTTCATCAAGCCATATCGGGGCGTCAGTGGAGCCCGCAAAGCCCAGCTACGACTGGTTCCAGTTCTTCTTATCTTGCGATGTCGCCGTGGGCCTATGTGAACGCTACACGCAGGCGTTCGTGAGAGATTCGATGGACGAAAGCGTGTTGCCTGACGTTGACTCGGGTATACTCCGCAATCTCGGCCTACGTGAGGGCGACATCATCAAAGTTATGCGCTATTTGGATAAAAAGTTCGACCGGGATGGGAAGAAAAAGAACGCCGGGGACGCTGATGGTGAGAACGGCTCCGCGGGCGGGCTTTTCTCAGGACCGGGAGGAACACTTCGAAACAACACCCGGAAGGGCCGTCCCGCCCCAGCGGTCCAAACAAGCGACGTTGTCGACGCCAAAGTACTCTCGCAGTCGAATGATACTGAGACAAGTCAATCCGCACTGCCCCCCCCTGACGAGTCTCATTCCAAGGCCGTTAATAAAACCAGCAGCGGTTTTGAAGATAACGCGTGGGATATCAAGCCGGCCAAACAATCAGAGCCCCAACCCAAACCAGCCCCGAGTCCTGAACCTAAGGCGGCTCCCGTTCAACACCAGCCAGCGCCCACACAGGCCATGCAGGAACTTTCTCTGCTCGCCACGCCACTGGAGCCGACCAAGATAGAACCACCAGCTTCCGCCCCATCTCAGCCGCAGCAGACACAAGGGCATATTCCATCACAGCCGGCTCAAATAGCTGCTCATCCGCAGGGTGCCACTCCATCATTCTTCACCAGCATTTCCGCCGCACCAACTGGAGCCGGAGCTTCGGCTCTGCCGCTAAACCTTGGACTTGGGAATCGGCAAAGGCCCACGCCCCCTCAGGTAATGAGTGGGCAAGGCGCTCTCATGCCACCGCCGCCAGCGCGCCCGCTCTCAGCGCCGCAATCGGCGCAGCCAAGTGGCTTTGCACCACCACCAATACCGGCCTTGCAACCCCAGATAACGGGCATCGCGCCCCCTGGGCATAGCTTGAATGATCTCACCCAACAACGTTTCCAGCAATCCTACATGGGCAATTTTCAGCAGCCGCCTGGTCAAGGTTTCATGCAACTCAACCCAGTCACGAACATGCCACAACCCACTGGGTTCGGGGCTCAGCAGCAATACATGGCGCCCCAAATGACAGGAGCACCCCAGATGCAGAGCCCTTTCTCCGATCCACGTACCCAGCAATTTACATCCATCCCGGCCCAGCCGACAGGATACCCGAGTAATTTTCAACCTCAGCAGTTCCCGCAACAGACCGGCGTCAACGCATATTTACCACAAGCCTTGGAGCCTCAAAGAGCTAGCATACCTGCTCAACCGCAGATGCAGCCTCAGCAAACCGGCTTCGGCGGTTTCGGTGCGGGATTCAACACGGCGGGGAACGGCCCCCCTCAAGCGGCGCCAATCGCTCCCCTTCAGCCTCAGAAGACCGGGCCCGCGCCGCCTGTACGATTCGGGGTCACTAACAAGATTGCCCCGCAGCCGACAGGTCGTCGTGCCAACCTCGCGCAAGCAAGTAAGTGCTGGATGTGTGTCCTACGCTATCGTTGTTCTAACTCTCTATAGCTCCACAGAACCCCTTTGGGTTTTAAGGCGGCCCATTGCGAAGGCCGATTTCCATCGTCTCGTTGTGATAGACTATCCTAGCGTAGAATTCGGCGGGCAACGGGTGTCAACATGTGCCAAGCTCCCTCCGGGTCCCCTACCACCGCAGGCTTTCGCTGGAATAGCATCTGCGGTCTGAGACGGGTGTACAGAGACGGCAGCATGGGGCTACATTTAGGAACGGAAACGCGCAAAGGCGGGAGGTTGGACACGGTTCCATTGATAAGACGTCACATCTGGGGCCTTGATTTATCGGCTAAAATTCATGCCGTGCAAAACATACAGGTGTCATTGCCCCCTCGAGTATATAACATTTAACAGTACCTAATCATTCATTGCTAATCTATTCCTACACCCTAAATTGCATCCAAACTCTTTGTTTCCTCGCTGGCAACTCTCAGCGCGGAGAAGGAAGGGACTTGAGTCTGTTGAACACCTAATAGCGTTACATTCACGCTAACCATATATGGATACTTGCGTGCCCTAAGCTTCGCGATGCGTAATTTGAGATGGATTCTGGGATTACCATAGTATCGTAGCATCGTCTTATACATGTGGCTAGTGATAAAACACACTAGAGATCGCCAGTGCATGCTGCAATGACGAACATCATTAGATGGGTGGCGGCGCATCGGGGTCTTCTCCATCCAGAATCGTCCGCCTTCGCGGACGTGTTGTACGTTTATTATCCGTCCCGGTAGTGATTGCAGCAACCCCATCGCCGCTAGCCTTCATCGATTCGACCGCTTCCTGTTTGCTCTCGGTCTTAGGATCAAATCTTTTGCGGACAGCGTCAATCATTTTGAAGAACCAGTAAAAGTTCAGCGAGTTCAGAATCAAGTTGCTGCCGACATAGATGGCCGCTAACCACATGGGTATGCCGTCTGACGTGGTCACAAACTGCATTGTCTCGGTGTATCGTGCTGGGAAGACGGCCATGCCGTCCTTACTGGCCGCTAGGAAGCTGGGTCCCTGGTGAATGCCGGCCCACAGATCGCGATAGATGAGAGCTGACTGATAGGTACCCCAAACCAGACGGCAAGAGAAGAAGGTAGCGATCAGTACGAGTCCGTTGTAGAGCTGGGCGCGAGAACCGGTCATCCCAAGCTTATCGAAAAACCAGTGGATGTTGAGGAAGGGCGAGGACAGCTCCCACAGGATGAAATTGCAACTGTAGTAGTTGACAAACGGTCGCTGCAAGAGCGCGGTGGTGCTCACCGTCAGCAGAGCGAAGCAAAGCAAGAGGAAGGGGGAGGAGTGCGGGTCGCTGGAAAGAACGGAAAGAAAGGGTTGCTTACGAAACCGAACGAGTAGACGAGAAGGGCGCTGATGGCGTGGGCTAGCATACCCAGGCCAAACACGTTCACGTTGGTGGCGGTGAGGAAGAGATCCCAGACGAAATAGCCGGCAGCGAGGGCCTGGATCATGGCGGCGCCCCCGGTATAGCCCCAAAGACGTTCTTGCTGGTCCATCTGCTTCCGCTCCTCGTCGGCGTACATGACCCACAGGGCGAGGATGTTGATGGTGGTGCTCTGGACGAAGGAGACGACGTGGACATCCCAATTCAGCTTCTTGGTCTTGGAGAGGGCGGCATACTGGGTGGGGAAGATGCGGGACGATAGCACGGGCGAGACGACGCTGCGCACGAACTCGTAGAAGCTGGCTATTATCACGATCTCGTGGATGTGGAGGGGGAGGGTGGGCAAGCCGAGGTAGTCGGCCCACGGCTGCACGGCAGCGCTGAGGGCGGGAACGGGCGGTATGGGGAAAGGGTCCTTCATGCTGGGTATGCCGGGTATACCGGGTATGCCGGGGGGGTGGTCGGTCTTGCAGGCGAGAGGAGGCAATAGGGAACGATCAAGGGGGGACGATCGAGGTTGGGCTGCCTTCCGGTCGGCTTCGGGTCGGGGGATTTATACGGACGGAGGGCGGAGATGGGGGGCCAGGATCAATGGCAGCATGCGTGACGATGATGGCGCGTGACGTGGTGTACAATATACTGCAGGTAGCAACGATTAGTTACCTGGGGTGGTCGGTAGGTATGTCGTCGGGTGGCTGCAAGAGCCCCAGCCTACCAACTTACTTATCCTAACCCCATAGGAACGTAGGGCCCGTCTTATGATGCCCTAGTCGAGGTTGTGTGCCTCGTTCGCCGATGACGGCAGCCGGATTCCCCTGTGTAGTCCGTACGTATAGTGTGTGTGTGTGTGTGTGCGTGTGTGTTTGTGTGTGTGTGTGTGTGTGTAGGTACAGAGATGAGAATTGTGTACCGGAATGACGGCAGGTTGTTGTAAAGGCAGGGTTAGTCAGTCAAGGTCTGGAGACACGACTTATACAACGCCAAAGAGGCACCACATGCACCTTCCGGCAACGTTATAGGTAGGCAATCAACTTCTTGACATGTCCTACCCACATCATTCAACAGTTGGGTGTGGAGGCCACCCATCACGTCTGGGCTGTGGAGCCTCTAGGGCTGTCCAGGTGCTATGTTAAGCACCTACCCTTGGCTACCTAGCCTGATCATAACTATACCTACTCAAGTAAGTTTACATACCTAGTAGTTACAGCCTGGCTAATTACATATTCTCAATAGGTACCTATAACTAGCTTTTGTCGGAGGTGTGGTGTGATGGGCTGGGTTATCTAAATATACTCTCCGTACCTAGTCAGGTAAAACCCCCTGTACTGGCGTCTCATTGGTGCTTCGTATTCATCGCGTCCTTTGCCGTCCATAGGCTAACTAGTATATACTGGTGTACACTATATACCCTTCTTATAAAACACTCACTTGCTACCTACCTATGTAGCTATGCCCCGTCAGCCCTACAAGGGAATGATATATGCATACTTAATACTGTAAGGCGAAGGCCTCTCGAGTTGCTTGCTCGTGAACACATCACGTCTGAATCCCGGGGTAATCGGGAATCGGATGGGGTTCCGTCAAGGGATCGGAGTTGTCCCAATCTTCATTGATTCTTTCGAACATTGTCTTGGGTTCCGTGGCGCTATATATCATGAGATTTTTAGCAGAGAGGACGGGTGGTGGCAAAATACCCCGAACGATTCTGGCTTCGCTCCTGTTCTGTATTGCCGGACAAGTTGAAGTAAACAAACCATCGCGAGATAATGAGTTTTGAGAAACTATTCGCTCCTCATCGGGTAATCATCCACAGAGTTTCTCGCCGTCATCTGTAACCCACGGCTCAGGTTCACTCCTGACACTTTCTTATTCGATGGGGGGGAGCGTGAGGTCTAATGTATCCAACGCGATTTGAGCCGAGGAGACCGAAGCGAAAACAGGTGGTGACATAGAAAAACCCGACTGAACGACGGGAAATCCGACTATGGCAGTCGTGCTCTTCCAAACCCGTACAACTGTACGGACGGTGCCATCGTCTGTAGCACTCCGGCCTAGTCCATCAACAACAACATCCTGGACTTTCGGCGGGCGTCACTTCTGGAGGGGAACGACAGCGCGAAGGTTGCATCGTCAAAGACTCAGACTTTCATCTTTCATCACTGAGAAATATGGAATCCGCCTGGGCTCCCATCATCCCAGGCTAGCTTCCTCATTTCACATCTCACACTCACAACTCACGTAGAGCAAACAGACAGCACCATATGTCTGACAAGCCTTCAGGAGGAGTTCATCGGAGCTGCATCACCCACCACCGCTTTTCAATTTGCGCGGCTGCCATACCGTTTTGTATTCGTGCCTTTTAGCATCTCACGACACGACATGTATTTTATTTAGGCTGACAGCCTGTCTCCTTTCATAGTTGACCGCATTAATATCGTAAGTTCGATCCGGGCTATGCGCGCTCGAGAGTCGAGACATCTTCGATACCTCAATCCAATTGCACGCTATCACGGCGAGCTCGTGCACGTCAGGCCATGGATCCAACTACAAGCCAGATTTTTATCCCTCGGCCGAACTGCTACGTTTGCGATACTTACTGCGTACTATTGGGCAGATTTAGGGTGCGAGAGATGCGAGCCGCCGCATTTGTTTGAAATAGGTAGGATTAGAGAACATATGTATTATGTATGCAGAAGTGGTACGTGGGCTAGGCCCAATTCGGTTGCGGCACAAAAAATGTAGGTACATACTAACTACATACAGCCTGAAACCACTCTATGGATGGAGTCTACTGACCTACCTGGGTACCTAGGTATGTAATCTAGCTGCTGGCTAGCTGGTTAGGTACACCTACCTACCTCGTGCTCATGCCATGTGGCCTTGGCTACGATAGGCTTAACCACACCAGCATTCCACTACGCGACTGGCGACTGGCGACTGGCGACTGGCTTGTACATGCCCATACCATACCTACCTCCTACCCACCTCTAGAAGATCTATTATGATCATCCCAGTGTACTCGTGACAGGAGCCGTCAGTTGGTACAGGAGTGATTTGTTATAGTGCAGAGGGACGACAACGACAGGCTTCTCATTGGTGACATTGACCTACACTCAACCAGCCTCGTGTAGATCGAGGTCCTTTATTTCCTTGCTACTCGAGTCGGCTGCTTGACAGCTTGCCTGAACGGGTGGTGGAGAGGTGCTCATTGTCGCGTAGCAGCACGTCGGACCGCGGGCCAAATAACTTCAGATGGCGGATTTGCTATACGATTTGTTAAATCCGGCGTTGTCGCTAGGCCGCGAACCGCCGCCTCCGGATCCCGTCGCCCTCCGATACCTCACTAGCCTCGCCGCTCAGCCTCTCTCTCAGCTCGAGAGCGTCGAACCCCACACTCTGGGCCACGACTCTCACTCTTTATTACTTTCTCTGCAAGGGCTCTCGCAGCGCTCTCATAAGACCATCATTTCGTCCGCCGAGAGCCATGTAAGTCTAGGCCGGGCCTTGCCCGCGTTAGCAACCTCGATAGCCGACCTGAGGACTGGTATCCCCAAATTGGACGATGCCGCCGTCCGCTTTTCTACCACCTACCACAAGTCCGCCGACAATGACCTTCTCAAGGCCCGGAAGATGGCATTGCTTCTGTCGCGGAACGTCGAACGCGTCGTTGACCTCCTTGATCTACCAACCCTGCTTTCCTCTACTATTGCCACTGGCTCATCTAGCGCGACTGCCAATTACACGTCTGCGTTAGATCTAAGCAGTCATATTCGGCGGCTTCATGCGCTCTACTCTGGCTCGCCCATTGTATCATCAGTTTCTCTCCAGGCCGACGAGGCCATGCAGCTCATGGCGAAGAACCTCATCGCCAACCTACGGGCCCCAAGCCTCAAGCTGACATCTGCTCTCAGGACCATTAGCTGGCTGAGGAGGGTGACACCCGACCTGAGCTCAACCGGGGATACTGGCGCGAACGGGGCTGGTGACACTGGCGGTTTGGGAGCATTGTTCCTCATATGTCGGCTTTCGACTCTTATGAACATGCTTGAAGCACTGGATCCGCTTCGCGAGCTAGCAGACCAGGAGAGGCTGCGCCAGCAGCAAACCCCAGCCGCCGGCAGCGCATGGTCTGGTGGTCAACAAACCGAAAGATACTTAAAAAGATACGTCGAGATATTTAGAGAACAAAGTTTTGCAATCGTGTCCATGTTTAGAAGCGTATTCCCTCCGCAACCGCCGAGGGAGCCGCCCACGGCTGCTGCGCAAGATCCACTACAGTCGACGCCTTCAATGCTGTCGACATTCCCTCTTCATCTTATTGAGATGCTGATAGAAACGCTACGAATCTACCTGCCATGCGTCAGGGATCAAGCGTCACGGGATAGCCTATTGACCCAAGTTCTCTATTGTGCCGGTAGTCTTGGTCGCCTGGGAGGTGATTTCGGTATCCTACTGGCTAGCCTCGATCTTGGAGAGAACTTGGAGGACGAATGGGTCGAGGTTGTGCGACGGCATCGTCTGATGGCAGGTCGCCTTGAATCCATTGTTGGGGGCAAAGAAAAAATTAATTCATAAGCGAATCTCTTGAAGAGGACCTCGACTGTAAGGCACTCCCATACTTGCCGCATGATCTCACGAGAAATTCAAGTCTAAACAGCAATATAAGAATTTGCAGATATCTGGACGCGAGTATATATCTAAGGGCATATACCTCCTTGTCAACTCAACGGGTTGAGCCCAAATGCAGGGGTCCAAATCGAACGAAAACCCCCCAATGCGGGTAAATGCATAAACTAACTCGGATCTAGCATGCTATCGGAGCATGCGACTAGGCGGGCCCCCGACGCTTCTCTGCCTCCGGGTTCTATCCTACGCCAACTGTAACCCAATGACGTGCAAGTGTGGTCCCTGCATGGAGTGCCAGCCTGTTGGGAAATTTTCGAGTAGGCACGCTACTAGATGCCGAAGCGATGCCCGGCATCTACGGTCCTGCCTCTCACCCTTAGACTCACACTTGCATATACTACTGGGTAGTGTTACCCAAGTAGATACCTACCTCCCCGCTTACACCTGGTCTTGTCTGTTTGGCTGCCGTTCTCGTAAGAGGCGCTAGGGTAGTAGACACACATCTCTGACACAGGACACCAGCCTTGTCGGCCCTGCCAGGCCATTCTTTGTAACAACGTCATAAGAGCGCCGACCGCCAGCTGCTGCTCGATCTCACAACCAGCGAACGGCATACACACGAATTGACTGACAACACAAATGGCTCGGCATTAGCAAAGTTGTTTGATTATCGCCTTGAGTGGCAGCGCCGCTAAACACATCATGTCGCAGGGGGGAGGCCGGTCTGGCAGGTCTTCAAGCTGTAAGCGGGCACATCACAACAATCTGCATCGGATACCATTCTAGATAGCGCCATTGACACACAATGTTGCTCTGCTTTAGCCTTCCACTTCGTCGCCGGCCTGTGCTCCGGCGTCTCCGGTGCCGTGCTTCTCCAGCCGTTCGACCTTCTCAAGACCCGCGTCCAGCAATCCGGCTCGCACTCGATACGCTCCGCCGTCCGCGACATCGCCCGCTCGCCCAATGCCGTCGCCGCCTTCTGGCGCGGCACCGTCCCCTCGGCCCTGCGCACCGGTATCGGCTCCGCCATCTACTTCACCACGCTCAACACCATCCGCCAGCAGGCCGCCGCCCTGGCCTCGCCTCCCCACCGGCTTCCCGACCGCCATCGCCCCTCCTCGTCCGCTCTCCCGAAGCTCTCCAACACGACCAACCTGCTCTCCGGCGCCGTCGCCCGCGCCTTCGCCGGCTTCATCCTCATGCCACTCACCGTCATCAAGGTCCGCTACGAGTCTAGCATCTACTCGTACGGCTCCGTCCTCGGCGCCGCCCGGGACATCTACCGTACCGAGCGCATGCCCGGCTTCTTCGCCGGCTTCGGTGCGACGGCCATGCGGGACGCCCCCTACGCCGGCCTCTACGTTGTCTCGTACGAGCAGTTCAAGAAGCGGCTGGGTCATATATACAGCCCCGGCCCTCTCTCCTCCGACCCCGCACCCGGCGCCAGCATGGCGGGTTCAGTATCGGCCACCATTAACTTCAGCTCGGGCGCCTTGGCCGGCGCGACGTGTTCTTTTATATCCAACCCATTCGATGCGATCAAGACGCGCATCCAATTGCAGCCACATGTCTATCGGAATACGTTCCATGCATGTCGCATGATGGTCACCCAGGAGGGCGTCCGGTCTCTCTACGACGGGTTGGCATTACGCATGACCCGTAAAGCTATTAGTTCGGCTTTGGCATGGATGTTGTACGAGGAGTTGATTCGGAGGGCCGAATCGACCTGGCAGCGGGATACACGTGAACACATATGAGCACGGGTGACAGCCTGCGTATGGCTCTTGGCGCGTGACCACCTCCGAACATGGTACGATGACTCATTCCGTTGCTGTAATAATCCTCATTCATCAGGGTGAATAATCTCCTATCTCATAGCCTCATCATGTCAAAAATGGAGAGGGGAAAATAAATACGATAATCAGTAGCCGCCACCCCGCCCGACCTATATCTTGATGTCTTTGTACTAATATTGTGGGTCTCGAGACGTATAAATCGCACGACCAGATCAACTAGAGCCAGGTACTGACCAACAGGGGGATATCTTTGAACTTGAACAATAAAAAAGCAAGCCTCTTGAAGAGGGTTGACAAATTATTTCAATCAGCCGGGTCTTCCGCCGGCAAGGTACGTTAAGAGAGCCGGGGCGGGAGATCGGCTCCTGCTCTTTCTCCGTTCCTTCTTCCGAACCCATTCAAACTCGGGCTCGAGGTGGTGATGATGATGTTTCTTCTTGTCTTCAATTGCCAGGACCAATTTACTGTTTCGCTGCTCGCGAACTAGATGGGTGTGCCGCCACAGAATGTCTTGTTCATTCTCAGGAACCCATCGCTTAATAAGAACATATTCAGGATCCTGTCGCGCCAAGTTAGTCGGTGTGATCATCTCCCCACTCCGCGAAGATACGGAGGGGTGATAGCAACTTACTTGGTCAAGGACATAGTCGATATTATGGACGCGCAGAGTCTCGAGCGAGAGATGCCGCCGAGCCATGCGCGTGTACGTGGGCCCTGACCTGTCTTCGTAGACGATCGGCGGCGCCGGAAGCTGCGGCAGCAGCTGTGGTGCTTGTTTCTCTTTTTCCTTCGGCGCTGGCTTCTCGATCTTTTTGCCGGCAAGGATGGCGTTGATCTCTTGCTCGCCGAGGCCAGAGTGGAGCAGATGCTCCTGCATGCGTTGCTTGTACTCACGGTCGCGCTTTTCGGCTTCCTCCTTCTCTCTAAGGACTCGCTCGGCTTCTTCTTTCTTGTATTTCTCTACAGCATCCTTTGCCTCCTTTTCGCGGCGTCTCTTCTCAGCAAGCGCAGCCTCCTCCTCCTTGAGGCGATCAAGGTCCATCTTCTGCTTGATGCGGCGCTCTAGCTCCTCGCGGTCCTTCCTCTCACGGATAGCATCTAGTTCTTTCTTGGCGTCGCGGAGCTCGCGGTCTTCGCGAGCGGTCCTTTCGCGACGCTTCTCCTCCTTTTCGATCTTAGCAACTAGTTTGAGCTCTTCGAGTTCCTTTTGTGCCTGCTCTCGCTCGAATTGCACACGAACAGCTTCCTGCTCACGTTCGCGAACGCGTCGCTCCTGGTCGATCTCACGCTCATAATCCTGGCGCATAGTTTGAAGGGCCCAGGCGTCTCGCTCGCGCTGCTCACGCTCGCGCTCACGTTCGCGCTCACGCTCACGATCAATTTCGCGCTCGCGATCGCGTTCCCGCTCACGCTCACGCTCCCGCTCACGTTCACGCTCCTCACGCTCACGGGAATATCGTCGACGCCTGGATACACGGCTCTCGCCACCGTCAGAATCGGAGTCGGAGGGATAAATGCGGTTGTTGATGATGACAGGCACTGCCTGTGTGGGAGGGGGCGGCGGCGCCGGTGGACTGGCGGAGCTGGAGCTGGAGCGGCGATGGCGATGGCGCGATCGCGAACGTGAGCGATGGGTGGCCACGATAGTGCGCTCACCCGTTGGGCTCAGATAACCATCATCAAAGCGGGGGCGCGAATCTAGAAATCGCGGGCGGGACGATGGCGCGGCGCGAGGGTCGACATAGTTGACATTGACGGGAGCACGACGGGCAGGCGATGGCGACGGTCCTCTATGCCTCGAGATGTGGATGTCGACGTCGGACTCGTCGGAGTAGTACGGCCGACTCATGCTTGACACTCCCGGTCCCTTTCTTCCGGCTCTTTGTCTAGGTACAAGGATAGATAGAGAAAGAGAGAGAATAAGTTAAGGGCTCAAACAACGTATCGCTGGCGACGACTGCTACGGCTTGGTCGTCTCGATAGTAGTCAGGAAGAGGGGTTGAAAAGGGGGGTGATATACTGTGTTCAAGATGGGGAAGGGGGGTTAAGAAGCTCACACAATAAGAGCAGGTCAGCTTAAGGGCTTGAAGTAGAGACGAAAGAGGGGGTAGGTAGTTCGGGTGGGTGGTGGAAGGACGAGAGACAGATAAGAGACACGGATCCCCTTTTATTTAGCACCAGCAACCTTGGAACCCAGTGCCATCAGCTCTAGTGTACCTCGAGATACAGGTCAAGGTATGGTGGGAACTTGGAAGAGACTCTCATCAGGAGCAAGGGGCTGGCCTGGAGGTGTGTCCGGCGGCCTGGGTTTAGCGATGGATGGCGCCTACTATTCCTTCGCTACCCCCGCTATACCCACCTGCCGCAGAAGTCCTACTCTACTGCATATGTAGTTCTTGGTAGTTATGTCGTCGATCGTTGGTGGTGCACACTGGGTACTCGCAGCATCACCTTACTTACGCCGGCGAGGCAAGTAATCTACTTGTAGTATGTAATATCCTGGACCGCTACCTTAGCAGCATGGCACTTCAGTATCTGTTCAGTACCGATCTACCTACCTACCTTGGTACCTACCTGGTATGTACTGTAGGCGTGAGGATGTAGGTATCTTCCCATGACTGTGTGTGTCTGGGCCGTACATGAAAATGCGTCTGAACCGTATCTGAACTGTATCTACACATCCTTGACCCCGCCCCACCCCTCTTCTCTCACCATCCTCCGCCCCGCCGACCACTTTTGCGACGCTACTGCACAACAGCGCATGATGTCCGCGGCTACTCTTAGCTTACTTGAGCACCCAAGTATGGATACCCAAGCATTAGAGGGAGTCAACTCGACTGCGCCACTCATTCCAGAGGTAGCCACGGATGTTCCTGCAGTCCCAGATCAGGCGCCTAGGCGGTAAGTAAGTAACCCGTAGGGCTGCAGCGCGCTGTGGGCAGATAACCTAGGTAGTCTTAGAGTGCCTCCTTGCCATCTTTACTATCTTTACGTGGTGGATCGAGGCCGGCATCTAAATATGTATGAAATATGGAACATGAACTGTCTAGGTTAGTACATATCAAGGGGAGGGATAAGTCCTTACCTGGGTAGGTAGTCAAGTACCTAATCCGCCTAGGTAGCTATTTATGTCAGTGTATAGGTAGTACGTAGTAGGTACATACATGTATAGGTAGTTACCAGGTAGTTAGTTATCTTGTGGCAACATTACCTACCAGGAGGCAGCCCAACGACCTGACCTTTTCCTTCTATTCTCATAAACCCGAGCTGCGCCACGTCATACAATCTTCCTGGCCATGAAGCGCTTCTGTCATGCTTCTGGAGATATTGGGTACTGGTACCTAGCATGATGCATAATGGAGACATGAATTTGGGGGCCAGGCCGACCAGCAGCTGAGGAGCAAGGTGGGGGGGGAGATGATACCTCTGTACTGTGCAAAAGAGAGGCTTTACCTGCTAAGTGTAGAGGGTTGCAGAGGGGTCTGTAGAGGGGTCTGTAGAGGGGCCTGTGGAGGGGCCTGTAGAGGGGTGCCTACCTTGCCTATGCGATGGGAACACACGAGAGGGGTAGACAGGCAAGGCGTGGCATGGAAAACCCCAGCATACCAACAACCCTAGACAGGTTAGTTGATCTTCCGCAGAGTACTATAATTAGTTTGTAGTTGCCTACAGTGAAACCGTTAGCTACCAAGTAAATAAGCTACTACCGCTTTTGTTCTTACCTTGATACGATTCAAGTTACAGTGTGTACCGCCCATCTTTCATAGTGCCTGAAGCAGCTATAATTTAGGAATATCATGAATTCTGCTGTGAAATACATCGCATTATTAAAACTTGGGTGTTGGGTGCTCGACGGCACCCATCCCACGTACCTTGATAAGCATGTGCATAGAGACTTGCATCGAGAGAGTTGAATGATGGGTCGCCCTCCTCCCTATCTCATCATCTCATAATCAACGAATCCGATTGCTTACCTTGGCCACTATTATATACTTCGGGATGCAAATGTAGGGCCTTACCGCCATATTATATTTATTGAACCTATCAGTCCCGTACCACAGAATCCCACCTCTACCATGCGCTTCTCATAGGTTTAGTTTATAGTGACGCGTAATAGCACGAGGGGATTTCTTGGAGAGAATGTCATGTCCCCCTATATTCATCTGCCGCCAAATCAAAGAGGCCATACTGATAAACAGTTCAGGAACCGCCTCCGCCACCCCGCAACATACGATTTATCTGATCGTTGCTATTCTTTTGTGACACTTCCAAGTAGTGTAGTCTCTTTCCTAGAGTCTCCACGTCGCCCTCTAACTGCTTGATCTGCGTCTCTAGCTTGCCTTTCATGACAGAAACAGGCAACGAGATGAACCTGACAGGAAAGGGTTAATCAGAAATGATTTATTTTTTGATTCATTTTTTGATTTTTTTGATTTTTTTTCAAATAAGAATAAGTAAGAAGTAATGAAAAGAAAAGAAAATACAGGGGTGATGGCATTGCTGAAGCTGACACTGGGGGCTAAAAAGGAAAAGAAAAGGGGAGGAGGAAGAAGAGGAGATAGGGATGATACATACATCTTGCCAACTCCCTCATAGACATTTGTGTCCGCCGGCAACGCCAATATCTCGGTGCGTGTCAGTTGTGCCATGCGCATCTCGCGCTGCTTGGAGACTTGCTGCGTCCGCGTAAGCGCGATCTGCTGCTGAGAGGCGATAGCTTGCGTCTCGACTTCACGCAGAAGCTATGCCGGCCAACCCGAAGAATGTCAGCCTTCTTATCCTTTCCTTCGGCCGTCTCTCCGTCTTGCGCCGTGGGTGTCCGGGACCAGGAAGGGTGGGACAGCGAGGTAGGTGGTCGGTTGGATGCCTACCTTTTGGAGAGCCTCATTGGAGATAGACATGATGTTGTGCCTTAGGCACACGGGCAGCCCGTGGTATTAAACAGGCTGTTCGTATTTCGGGAGTTTTTGTATTTGCTCCCAGGTGTATCCTTTGGCGTTTTCGAAGATGGTTGGGTGCGCTTTAGTGGATTCTTGTGGAAGCGAAACCTCTGCAGATTGTGTGACTGCTGGTGAATACACACATACTAGATTGGTAGGCAACGTGGGGCAAAGCTCTGAAGGTGCAGGTCTGATGTCCGTACAGTGTATTTTGACATGCATATACAGTATTTACCACCACCCATCGAGGCAAGACCTACCTAATAGGTAGGTAGGTAACACACCCTAATAACGAAGTGGTTTTCAGCATTTTCACGTGTCAACACTTTTAACAGCTTCAATCTCGCTGGTCGTAATGGAGACAATTCTTGAGATTTCTGCCTCCTGTTCCCAGTTCTCTATGATAACGCTTCTGGAGAGTACCTCTATCTATACAAGAAACCCTTCGCTTATATCCAATAACTGCTTGCCCAGTAGGGCTGCCCATACAAATCATACCACTTGAGTGCGTCCAGGACCTTCTCTATGCGCACAGAACTCCACAACGACCAAGTTAGCAGTAGGTAGTTGGTAGACATTGCCTTCGAACCTTGACCAAATAATTTCAAGTTAGTTATGCAAGATGCAAACAGGCATTCTCGCCCATCCAACAAACCTTGGTCCGGCGGTGATAGATAGATTCACGCCTACCGGCGCTTTTTATCTTCTCCCCCTAATGATAGATCATCCACTGTTTTGACTTCAGGCAAACAGTACACCGACGGCCAGTGAAGCCGAAAATTATCCTCATCGCCGTCTAAACACCGATGAATCCAAATACGCCACACAATGCTGCAGAAAGTCAGCCCATTGTGGTCTCTCACTACCTTGCTAATCAAACCTCCGGCATAGGACCGGCACTCTTGGGGCCGAGCTTGGGTTCTATATGGGGGAAAGAGTTAGGGAAGTACGAGGAGGCGCCTACTAGTAATATGCTGTTCGAAATTAGGCATGTTAGCTACTCAAAACACCAACAAGGGAAACTAAACTATGGGCGTAGCCTACCTCCTATGCCGGTCATCAAGTGCCACCACGCGTGCCCTTCCAATAGGACAGCCCACGGTAGTTGGATCTGGTGCCGCCAGCGACGTATTGTGCTACAGTATGTGTTGTCCAGTACCCAAATAAAATAGCCACCGAGAAAAATGCTTAGGCCTATGGAGTTGGAGTCAGTGCTTGAACTGGAGCCGGAACTAGTGCTTCACATTCGGCCAGCCAAAGGGTGAGAATCTTACCAGTTGCAACCATGATCCACATCTGGGAGAGGGTCGCTCGGGTGCTCGGCACGGGGGAGTTTGGGGGCTGCTTGTCCTCACGGGCTTTCAAAGCCGGCCGGAGAACCTTCTCCATTATCCACATGTTTGAGAAGACGACAGTCGCTGTGAGGATAGCGTAGGCCGCTTGATCTTTGTCGACCGACCGAAGAGTCAGCCCAACCCGGAGAGGCGACGAGAATGGAGACCAAGTATAACTTACGAAACTGGGGGTCCTTTGTATGATAGTATATCGCCTAGTACGCAGTCTGTCAGACACACAACCAACACTGCGGTCTTGCTTACACCGTACCGTGATGAAATAGGCCAAGGCAACAAGGCCAGTGCCAAGGGCAACCGCGAAGCGAATGGATCTTGCATACGCAAATGTCGCATAGGCCATGAAGCACGTTGTATAGATCATAGCAAGCTCATCCACGAGTTGCATGGGGTCTAAGCAAGATCGGGTCAGAACGGGAAAGCAATATATGGCTAACCTGGCCTCCTATACTTACATTTAAGCGTAGCGTGGAACAGGGTTGAGCCACAGCCGACGATGATATAGCCGATGAAAGTAACAAGGAAAATAGGGGGGTGCCCATATTTCAGACAGGTTTTGATCCCTCGGACGCCGAGCCATAGAAATAAGAAGTTGGTGATGCTCTAAGACGAGATGCCGGAGGTTAGATGGAGAGGAAGCACCAGAATGAAGGCAACTGGATCAGAGAGATATGGCCTACATTACAGACTTCGGCACAATAATAACTCATCGCATAGTCCTGGTGCCGAAAGTCAGATGGGCAATTCTTATTTCTGCTGGGCGGTGGTGTGGCATAGCAAACCTCTTCACAGAAATTCAGAGTGACTGTCTTCTCCCCCCAATATCCCGGCCGAGGCTCATGGTAGGGAAAACTTAAGGTTGGCATTTTTGCTGATATACGTGACAGACTGGGATAGAGAACGAAGGGTGAACAATGAATGATGATGGGTGAAGACTGAATGCAAACACGAATAATTGTTTATATTGCACGTAAGCAAGGGAGAGCGTTGCTCTAGCTTATGCTGCCATTTGTTCACCTTATTTTGCTTTTGAACAAGGGCTATGGTCTCACTAGACAGCACACGAGGAAGTTAGCAACCTCAAGCCTGCGAAGATATTTGTTCTATGTTTGTTCCAGCCGAGAAAAAAAGCCGGCATATGCACAGAAAGAGCTGAACTAATCTGGGTGGGAGCCGAGCATGCTGGAGCTGTCAACGGTTGTGGATCCAAGATGAACAAGCACGCACAGGAGATGGTGTAGCTAGCTACCTGATGTACACTATGCCCTAACACTGTTAAGTTAAATATGTTTTGTGTTTGGCTCGTTAGTGGCGTAGTATTAGGATACGTTGAACATCATCGAATTTTTCTAGATGTTCGGAATAGTGTAGGTATGTATGGTAAGCACCAGAGGCAGTTATTTGGGATAATAAAGAAGGGTAACAATGCAGCCACGACGTCATTGATCCCTTAGTATTTGATGGTGGATAACTACAAGTAGGTAGATAGGATCTTGCTAATAACCTCTGCTTACCTATATACATCAACCGTAGGTATATAACATCTTGACGGAAGCTGAGGACACCGAAGCACTGAAGCCACACGACCTACTTCCGAGAGCATATTTACTAGCTGCTACCTAGGCAGATAGTATAGTTAACTATAGCTGTGAAGATTTATATAAGATACCTCCAAATAGGTAGGTAGGTACCTACCTACATAAGCTAACCTGGAATAGTTCAAGATGAACCCATTATTCTTACCTAGTACCTACCGTTAATAATACTACTACCTAAGTACCTACTTCATACTTGTAGGTGGGTGCACGCACATCATATGAAATCGAGTTGGCTAGTATTGCTTCGACACTTGTCCACAGAGATTGTTAATCCTACCGGGTTATTTGGTCCTAACCTCATCTACCTACCTGGTCCATACACTTGGATGCCAGGAAATTGTATGACAATATATTACACAGGTATACGATGACACCTCTTACAGGGTAGGTACCTATTATCTATTTACTTACTACTTACCTAGGACGACTAGGTAGGTACCATAAGGTAGGTAAGTAGGTAGTTACGACCAGGTAGGTACGTATTGTTAGGGCATGGCGCCAGCATGCATAGCTCCCGCAAAGTACTAGTACTAGTGCTTCTTCGAGTAACCTAACCTTACGGTCGTACCTAGTGAGCTGGAAGGTTGAAGGCAACGACATTTCTAAATGATGGATCTTGCATCCTATAAAAACATACCATACCGCACTCTTCCATCGAGATCCTATACATGATACCACCCTGCTCGGGGATAAGCTTCACAGTCTTGCCGGGCGCCGCATAGCCTATTTATTGCCGCATTTCGCTCGCAGGCTCTTTCCCGTGCCTTTCTCTCGTGCCTTTCTCTCGTGTCTTTCTCCCGTGTCCCTCTCTTGTCCCGTCACGAATTGATGTGCCACCTACTCCGTCACCAGCCTTGAATCAGCAATCGGGCTGAGCTGTCCTGTGCAACACTCGCTGCGACCCGCGAGGCCTTTGCCGACACTCCGCTGAATCGCCAGAGCTATTGAGACAATGCGCCGACATAGTCCGAGATCCCACGATATTGCGCGCTCATAGCCTTGGTCTGGGATCCGATACACAACAGGGCTGATACCTCGAGATGAGTGCATCCCAGAAGTCTTCCAGATGGGGTTCCTTCCTGTCGCAGGCCGTGGCCGGCGTCGAAGCACGCCTGGACAACATACTAGCCGAAGAAGACGCTTCCAAAGGGTCGACGGCATCCACCGGGGCATCGAGCGCATCCCCGGCACCGCCCACGCCACCCGCACGCTCTACCACTCCTGCAAAGTCCGCCAATGACAGGCTCCAAGAACGTCTCGCCCGCGCTGTTGCCTCTAGAAATGCCGCTGCTTCTGCCAGACAGAGTTTAGAGGTCGCTTCCACCTCCTCCAGCCCGCGCCCCAGCTCCGATATTCCCCAGCCGCCGCCTGTCTCGATTACTCAAGCAGCAAGTCCAAGGACAAGCCTTTCTGTGGAAGAGACCACGACGCCCGCTTCATGTGCTCCGATGGATGCATCTGCTGTCACCCCTACGCCTACCGCTGACGACCAATCGCCTTCTATACCCAGCCCTCGAACCTCCTCGCAGCTTGAGTCGGCACAGACGGAAGCAAACACCGAGCCCGAAATCGCTACCAATGATAAGGCACAGCCCGCGACGGACGATGCGGCTGCATCGAGTCTATACAAAGAGCGGGTTGCCAATCTAGAAGAAACTCTCGAGGAGGTGCAAGCTCAACATCAAGAAGAACTACACAGTCACATCGAGCAACTAGACACTCTTCAAACTAAGCTACAGTATCTTGCTAGAGAAGCAAGCGAGAACGCCAGAGCGGCGGCCGCGAATGCGCCGGCGGGCAGTTCGGATAAGAAGATAGCGGAGAAGAGTGACCAAATCGCCCAATTAATGTTAGAGGGCCAGAAGCTGGCCTCCATAGAGCAGAAGCACCGTAGTATCATAAAGAAACTTAGAGCCCAACTTGTTACGAACGAGAAGGAGCTCAACGAGGAGAAAGTATGGCGTCAGAAGGCAGAGAAGGAATTAGCCGACCTACGCAGCCGAATAGACGAATCGAACGACTTAGAAAAGGCTAACGAGGAAACATATAGACTTCTCAGCCAGTCGAGGAGAGAGATAGATAGGCTAAAGGTTGAGAATGAGGCTAAGGATCGGTCCATAACCGATCTTACCGGCCAGCTCCAAGAAGAATCAGAGAGGGCGAAATCACTGGCCGTCAGAGCGGAAGATCATCAGCGGGAAGCAGGGCAGAAGCGGGTCAAGGAACTCGAAGATACTGTTGCCGCACTGGAGGTCGAGAAAGGGTTAGCGGCCGATCGCGCTAAATTGCAGGTTGCAG
Source organism: Rosellinia necatrix (assembly GCA_021209875.1). Lineage (NCBI taxonomy): Eukaryota > Fungi > Ascomycota > Sordariomycetes > Xylariales > Xylariaceae > Rosellinia > Rosellinia necatrix. Next base: position 3,463,342 of record JAGYVD010000001.1, on the reverse strand, counting down.
AGGCGCGCGAGAGAGCAGAGAGAGTGTCAGGACGTGCCCGGGCTGTAGAGCTTGAATTGAAAGGCGAGGTACAAGTCCTAGAGGGCAAGCTGGAGACATTACGAGCCAAGGCCGAAGAGGCCTCATCTGGCGCTGTGGGAGACGCGCAGGTCAAATTACTGAGGCAGATCGAAACACTTCAAACCCAGTATTCTGTGGCCAGCGAGAACTGGCAAGGTATGGAATCGTCTCTTGAGGCTAGAATCGTCAACCTGGAGAAGGAAAGAGACGAGGCACTTCGACGAGAGTCGGAAATGAGGAAAAGAGGGCGCGAGGCGGTAGGTTTCTTGATATCGACACATGACCGTAAGAGACGCAAGCTAACTTGTAGGTAGGCTAATCGCGCCAAACGCCTAGAGGAAGAATTGGATGAAATGCGAGGTCAGCTTCCTAGCGTTGAACGTAACCTTCGGTCATACCAATCTCAACTTGACGTTCTCAAAACAAAGGCAAAGCAAGCCGAGGCGGCGCTGGCAGACGCTAAAGCTGAGCTCGCGAAAAATCAGGCATCGTTGAGGAATGACAAGGAAGAGCGCGTAGATTATGACCGTCGGAATTGGCTAGATGACGTCCCTGCGGCTACCTTTCGCGACCGTGGTCTTCCGGAATCTCCCTTGCTCGCCGCCCCTCAACGCACCTTCAGCGGGGATAACTTTCTTGGATTGCAGAACTACTCGAATCGATTTCGCAAGACCTCGGCTCCCTCTAGTAACGGCGAGCCCTGTTCGAGCGACCGGCCGTCACAAGTACGACGTCCATCCGTTCAGCCTCCCGCGCGATCCCCCCTATTCCCGGCACTATCGGGCCTCCCCGCTGCAACTACAGCATCGGTCGCCAGTGGCTTCGATTTTGTAGCTTCTGCCCCCACCCAGGCAACGGATCGAGACGACGTATTAGAAGGCCTGGAAAGATCAGCTTCCCCCCAGAACCTGTTACAGGATATGGTCTCGGTTTCTACCATGACAGCGGGGCCTTCCGTTCAGCTTGTGGAGAGGATGAGCGCAGCAATTCGCAGGCTGGAAAGCGAGAAAGTAGCTGGGAAAGAAGAACTCGCACGTATATCGAGCCAGCGGGATGATGCGCGTGGTGAGATCGTTGCGCTCATACGGGAGTTGGAAACGAGCAAAGCGGCAATGCAGAGAGCAGCTGATCTAGAGGTGGAAGTCGCCAAGATAAACGAGCGGTATCAGACAACGCTGGAGATGCTAGGGGAGAAAAGCGAGCTGGTGGAGGAGCTACGCGCAGACGTACAAGACGTCAAGGCTATGTATAGGGATCTAGTAGAACGGACTATCAAGTAAACCAGGCACCAGCAGAGTCTATTGTACAGATGGTCTCAAACTACCTAGTTGACCTAATATTTCGGATGGAACGCCTAGTCATCTAGTCGTGGATCCCTCGACATGTGCGTTCTACCACCGCGAGGAAGATACTAAAGTTCGATCCCCTCGCCTTCGGCCTCCCGTTCGATATACTTCCGAACCTGTACGATCCGGGTAAGCTTCACGAGTGCATATATATAAAGACGCGGATAGCGGAATAGAAAGGGGTACAAACTTCCTTATCAGGGGCGAGGTCCAGAGCTAAGTAGCCATCCACGTCTCGCTTGTCCGTCTCGGCGCCGGCCTTGAGTAGAGCGATTGCAGTATCTCCTGTTGCAGCGTGCGCTTTAGTGTCTCCGATCGACCAGTCAGCTCAGCGGAGACAGCTTACCGTGGCCTTCAGCAATAGCGTGGTGTAGAGCGGTATAGCCTGTGACATCCGTCGCGTTCAGTGGACTGCGATTCTCGAGCAGCAGCTTGACCATAGGCGTGGAGCCAACGGCGGCGGCTCGATGTAACGGGTATTGGCCGCGCTTATCCCTGACCCGACTGGAAGCAGGTGGGTTGCTGGCGAAGAGCTTGCGGGCAACATCCGGGTTATTCTTGGACGCGGCAAAGTGGAGAGCGGTCTATGGCACCTATGGAATGAGCATCTCGTCCAGGGCTAGAATTATGGTTTTTTTTTTTTTTTTTTTCTCTCTCTCTCCTTCCTTTGTTGGGCTCGGGGAGTAAGAAACACACCTGGCCATTGTGATCTATTCAAAAGGCAACCAGTTAGATGACGCCCATATTAGCAATAAAGGGGGTAACAAGGGCAAACACACTTTTCTGATTGACGTCGGCGCCTCGTTGGAGAAGGGTATCAACAACGGCGTCACCATCCTTGACGCTAACGGCGATCATTAGGGGCGTCCAACCACTGTCGTCCTATAGTATGGAAATAAAAGAAAGATTAGTCCGGGGATAAAATAGAGCTGTGGTTTGATATAGCTCACTTCTACATCGGGGTCGAAGCCCTTGTGCTGAGATAGTAAGAGTACTATGCCATGCTGGTTGGAAGACGCGGCCCAATGAATGGGAAGTCTACCGTCATCGTCCTTGCGCTGTGACAGCTTTGGATCGGCCTACGACCACACATACTCAGATAGCGGCTCGGTTGCCATGGGAGAACTCTTCTTACACTGAGCAACGATTCCACAATAGGTACTAGGTACATTCGTGATTAGCCGTCTACTTACGGTTGAAAAGGTAGTAGAACAGGGGGAAAGGGGGAGGAGTGTATTCACATCTGCCCTCGCGTGTTGCTTCGTGTATGGCATATTTATCAGATTGCTGTAAGGTAGACATGGCTGTCGTTTGGTTATGATGCTTGGTTGCCGTTTGTTTTAGTGTGTCGTAGTGTGTTGTAGATGTGTTGTGTAGATGTGTGTGTTGTGTAGATGTGTGTGTTGTGTAGATGTATTGTGTAGATGTATTGTGTAGATGTGTAGACGGATCAGTTATGGAGGGGCGTTATTGTTTGTTGTAGAATGAGCACGGCAGAGATGAGACAAAGACGGGACAAGTTATGGCCGGGGAGAGAGTACTTCCTAGGCGAGAAATGCGCGCAGATTTATGAACTACCTCTTCCTAATCCAACTAAGCACATCAAGTCGAGATATGAGTACAATTAGAGTCCAGGAGGGGGAAGGGGGGTGTTTAAATCGTAGGTAGTTATGAAGGCAGCCGGATGTATGTCATAGGTTGGTACTACCTAGGTACCGACCTATGGGGAGGATTCAGCTTTAGGACACTCTGCTAGCAGAGCGTCCACAGCCATGATACCTAAGTAGGTAGTGTAGGTATGTAGGTAGCACGACATACCTGTGTAAAAGTCCAAAACTCTGCTGCTTAGGTACGAAATACAACACAAGAAAACATATACCCATCATACATACCCATCATACATACCCGTCATATCTGTTTCCAAGACTAGACGCCAACCTCATTGACTACATTATAGTCGCATCACTGCAGGGTACCAACAAATTGGACACGGTAGTGACAGGTCATCTGTCTTTCTAGTTCCAACCTGTCCTAAAATGGGGACCTCTCGGGTAGGTACCTACTCATCATAGTTGCCTACGTAAGTGGTAGGTACCCACCTATACGTAGGTTCTAGAGTTCCAAGGCTCTGTGGAAGAAGAAAGGACGGGCTTGGCATATGCAATTAGCAGAATGCAATGCACCCCAGCCTACGTACCTAGGTACCTACTTACTTACCTACCTAAGTAAGTAGTGGTAAGTAGAGATTAAGTCATCAAGCATTCATTCAACATTAGAATTAGAAAATATACTTAACCATCCCACCCCAACCTACCTACTCTTTGTTCCTTTTCAACCCCCATTCTGCCTCGAATTCGTCAGCAACCGCGGCCGCGACACGAATTTCAATTGTAACAAGCGCAAAGACGAGGCCATGGAGGTGGCTGAACCCAACCTCGCGTCGCTCGCCCTGCAAAACGCGAAACGATCCAAGCTGCTCTTCACCAGCGCTCCAGCCGAGTCACCCAGGAAGAAGCTCAGGCTCACACAGGATTCCGTCGATTTGGAGCGCGAAAAGAATGCCTTGTCCGTTCGGCTCCATGCCGAATACCGAAATCTCCAGGCCCTGCCACCAGCCCTTGCTCAGAAACAAGCGAATGCCGCCAGCGCGCGCAAGAAGGCCAAGAAGCTCCCCACGGGCGAATCCGCCGCCGCTGCTGCTGCCCCCGACGACCAGAGGGCCCAGAAACTCATCGAGGGTATCGCTGAGAAGGCGCCGGCTGCAGAGTCTACCGCTCTAGTTCCGATTCGCGGCCGGCCGCCCAGCTCCAATATGCCACCCACGCCACACACACTGCACACACCATCCCAGGCCTTGAGCGCCGCCCGCGCCCAGGCCACACACCAGATCAAGCCCGAGTGGCATCCGCCGTGGAAGCTGATGAGGGTTATTTCCGGCCATCTGGGCTGGGTCAGGGCTCTGGCCGTCGAGCCAAACAACCAGTGGTTCGCCAGCGGCGCCGGTGATCGCACGATAAAGATATGGGATCTCGCTACGGGGAACCTAAGGCTCACGCTGACCGGGCACATATCCACCGTTCGCGGCCTTGCTGTATCTCCCAGGCACCCGTACCTTTTCTCGTGCGGCGAGGACAAGATGGTCAAGTGCTGGGACCTAGAGACCAACAAGGTAATCCGCCACTACCACGGCCACCTGAGCGGTGTGTATACACTGGCGCTACACCCGACGCTCGATGTGCTCGTCACTGGCGGCCGAGATGGCGCCGTGAGGGTCTGGGACATGCGCACGCGCAGCAATGTCCACGTCATGTCCGGCCATCGCGGCACGATAGCCGACGTCAAGTGCCAGGAGGCGGACCCGCAGGTCATTAGCGGCTCTCTCGACTCGACGGTGAGGCTGTGGGACCTGGCCGCCGGCAAGACCATGAGCGTGCTCACACACCACAAGAAGGGCGTCCGGGCGCTCGCCGTGCACCCCACTGAGTTCACCTTTGCCACCGGCAGCACCAACAGCATCAAGCAGTGGAAGTGCCCCGAGGGCGCCTTCATGGGCAACTGCGAGGGCCACAACGCCATCATCAACTCCCTATCGGTCAACGAGGACGTCCTGTTCTCCGGTGGCGACAACGGCAGCATGAGCTTCTGGGACTGGAAGACGGGCCACCGGTTCCAGGCCCTCGACTCCATCGCCCAGCCCGGTTCCCTAGACGCCGAGGCCGGCATTATGAGTTCGACCTTCGATCGCACCGGGTTGCGACTAATCGTGGGAGAGGCGGATAAGACGATCAAGATTTGGAAGCCGGACGAGAAGGCCACGCCCGAGACACATCCGCTGGAGTGGAAACCTACCTTGGGCCGGCAGAGGCATTAACAACGTAAGGGTGTGTCGGGGAGATAGGCGCGCAGTTGTTTGAATAGAAACAAATACCCCCTGAAATCAACGATGAGAGGAATAGATAATGATATTTTTACTCGATCGCCGGCGTACAATCCACTATATGAATGGACTAACCAATCACTTCCGTCCGCATTTGTAGATATATATATATATATCATGTTTTAAAAAGGTTATAGACTAGCGGCGCTCCTCATTTACATCGAAAGAGGAAAGCAAAAATAAAAATGTCACGGCAGAACGATTTGATACACATTGTTAAATGACTCGGTTTTTTTTTTTTTTTCTCGTTTGTTATTTAGTTTAATCTGTTGTCCTAAAAAGCTATACCTAACGCCTTGATCTCGGGGTCGTCGCGGAGCGCGAGCTTCACCTCCTCGCTGCCGACGGCGAGCCTCATCTTGCTGGGCCTCTCAGCCCGCTGGCCCTCGAGGATGATGATGCCGGCGCCGGCGAGGGCCACCGCGGCGGCCTGGACGCCGGCCGTCCGGGCCGTCTTGTTGTTGCTGCTGTTATGGTTGGAATCCCTGTCTCCTCGCGCCTCGCCGGCGCGCGTGAGCAGGCTGACCCGCCTGCTCGCGGCGTCGAGCACGAGGGCGCGCCTCGCCTCCTCCACGACGTCGCCGTACGTCGAGTCCGGCAGGCCCGTGCGCTCGTTGCGGACGACGAGGGAGGCGAGCGTCAGCCTGGCGGCGAACGGGAGGCCGCGCAGGTACTGCTGGAGCGGGCTCGTGGTGGCCTCGTTGATGGCCTTCTTGACCGTCGCGATCGTTACTATGCCGGCGCGGGAGGACTTCCCCTTGCCATCGGCGGCGCCCCCGGCCGGCTGGCCTCTGCCCCTCTTGCTGGGCGTAGCCGGGTCGCCGCCGGCGCTATGCTCTTTCGCCTCGGCCTCGGCCAGCTCGACGGCGCGGCGGCAGATGTCGAGGGCGCGCCGCGCGTCGCCGCTCACGGCGGCCACCTTGCGGCTGGCGAACTGCACGGCGTCGGGCTCGACGATGCGGCCGGGGACGCCCTCGAGCCGGGACTGGATGATCTTCATGAGCTGCTCGTGGTTGTAGCCGGGGAAGGTGATGCGCGTCAGGCCGAGGCGGCTGCTGATCTTGTTGCTGAGGGTGCGCTCGGGCAGGTCCATCGTGTTGGCGACGGCGAGCACGATCAGGCGCGAGTGGCGCAGGCCCGGCCAGTTGAAGAAGTTGTACATGACGCTCTGCGTCTTGGTCACGAGCTGGTCTAGTTCGTCCATGAGGACGACGCAGGGCACGCGGCGCGGGCTGGGGTGGTTGAACTCGCGCTCCAGCAGCTCCAGCGCCTGGCTCGGGCTCACCCGCTGGCCCCGCAGCGCCTCCCAGAGCAGGCAGTACGACTGGTGCGGGTCCGTGATTTTCATGCCGTTGATCTCGACGAAGATGAAGTCGTCCAGCTCGTCGGCCCGGACGGCGTCGTCCAGCCGCGACACGACCTCGCGCACCGTCGCCGTCTTGCCCGTACCCGGCGTGCCGGAGATGTAGATGCAGGCCCCCGACCCGTCGGTGATGGCGGCCTCGAGGTGCGAGTACACGATGGAAAACTCCGACTCTCGGCACGGGAGCGTTGTCGGCACGGCCGCCACGTGTAACTGGGCTCTGGCGATCTGGAATGGCGACGACTGGTTGTAGCTCGGCGATACGAAGCGGGTGGCAAGTGGCGTGAACTCGAGGGCCTTCTTCACTATTATTTTGCTGCGCCATGTTAGTCCCGGGATGACGCCTAGATACGTCGAGATACGAGAGTTGAGAGATAGCGAACATACTTTCGACTCGAGGGCGTCGCCACACGCGAGGTCTTCCGCTTCTTCCGTGGTGTCCTCACTTTAGACGGAGTATCATGTTCATGCTCCGAAGATAAAAATCCATCATCGTTGTCGGTCGCTTCATCTTCGGGTACATCGTAGATTCGCCTCTTTTTAGGGGTATACTCCGCTGTGGTGTCATCAGTTGCATTGTTGGCTCTCGACTGTTTTCTAGTAGATTTCGTTCCGCTCTGAACTAGTCGGATTAGCTTCACGATGTCGTCGGGGCTACCGGAGAAGATATCTTCCCAGATAAACTCGGAGGTGTAGGTAGTAGTTCTAGTGTTACAGCCTCTGCGACAGACGAAGGTCTTGTTATATGCAGGCGATGAACGGGGAATCTTGCCATCGGGAAACTCGCGTGAGAAAGCCTGATAGGACATAATACGGGCCTTGCCATTGATGGAAGCAAGGGAGTTTATATCGGAGGAAGATGTGACATATAACTCGTTCTACACATGAAACCCGAATACATACATTAGTCAGATTATACACGGGGGCGGGCAGCCACGGGCAGGAAAAGCGGAAAAGCGGAAGTACGAACAGGGAGGAAGTCGGAGCGCTTCCGCGGGCCATTGCGAATCTCATTTTCGGGAGAAAACCACAAGAAGTCAGCAGCCATGTCGCCATCCTCGTCGGACTCTGCAAAGCTGACGATGATGGCGGCCCAGACCTGGTTAGCGCCGTCGGCCTTGAGCAGCACACAGTCGCCTACATGACACTCGAACTCGCCGTTGCGGGCACCCGTGATGTGGCGGGTGCTCTCACGGCGAGAACGGCCAGACTGGCTGGACACCGTGCTGTATACCCATTCCCACTCGTCGCTCAAGTCGTCATCTTGGTTATTTCGAGAAGAGGCAGCACGACGGGGCATGTCGCCAAGACACCGATGTCCTCGTGCAACCGAGATGGACAGACCAAGAGTGCGGTTATTTCGTTTATCGGTGCGGTTGTGAGGCTTCGGTCTGGTCTTTGGAGTGCTGCATCAGCGATCCCTACATTACCCGACAAAATATTCCCGTAGCTCCAGATAACTAAACAGATCCGGTCCGTTTTAGCAAGCAAGGTAGGTAGGTTATTGTAGGTGAGTTCAACGAGCTATACCTACGAAAACCGCAATGTCCAGTGTCGAGCTGCTGTAGCCGAGGAACGCGTTTCCGGTATTAGAGAAAACGCGACATCATGTGACCCAATTAACTAATTCCCGGGCAGCACCAGGAAGGTACGTACCTAATATTTAAGTACCAAGCAACTTACACTATAACAGGTGCCTATTGAAGTAACTACCGCCCCATTTTTATACCCCAGATTTAACTACCGTCCGAAGGGACATCCCGGGCACTAACTTACAGCCTCAATGTGCTCAACATACAGCATAAAATGCACCACCAGGGGTCCACGATTCTGATAACTGAGATAAATAATAGGAATAAATCCATAGTATGTTAATACATATTAATGACATAACTTAGTGGACCGTAGAGAATGTTCGAAAGATATCTAGACGTGCACTGAGGTAAAACGAAAAAGTGACGCCTGCCAAGTAGCACCTAAGCTGCCTTCACTTGTGTGCCTTCTACCTGTCTTGGTAGCGCCTACCTACCTCTTCCTCTTATCTAGTAGTTTGTCGGAAATCCCCTTGTAATAGGTAGGCGCCGATCACATGCTTAAGGAGGCACCTGCCTACCTACACCAGAACAGATGTACCTGCCAGCTGGGTTTGGGACACTAAGTAGATAATCTAAACACTATAGGAAAGCAGGCAGTCGCCACTAGTTTGGACGAAAGCCGCAACGGCTTGTTGATGTAGCGGGCTTTTCAAAGCACCTGCGTCCTTGCTCTAGTTCCCAGTTCCCAGTTACAAGTGCATTTCTCTATCAATCTTCTCTAAAGTAACATTCTGGTTTGCCTTTCCACGTCAGGTCCAAGATAGTGTATACTTACTTTTTCAACCGACATGGATTCGGCTGATGAGGCCCGCGTCATTGTATGTCCCCAACTTTGACCAACTCTAATGAGATGTCAACTAACTGTCGCGCCTGACGAGGCCACGTTTGTTGTCCCAGGGGAGCCCCGTGCCGTAGAAGGCATCCTGAAACAAGTGTACCATGACCTCAAAAGTGGCAACAAGGATGCTGATATAGAATTGCGGGAAATTTCCCAGCCTTATATCCGTATCGAAGCTCCTACGGAAGAAGATGCGTTGGTCTTAATTCGGACGGCAAGAAGGCTTGCTGATTCACATCTCTCGGGAATCCTTACGGACCAGAAGCTCGTATTCGTCGAGTTACCTGCTGGTTTCACGACAACAAATTTCCGCATCGCTGTCCAAGCTACTGATGCCGCCAAAAACGCACGCCCAGTTATAGAAAGTGTGCCGGAAACACCAGATGCGACGTTTGAATCATCCTCCGACAGATACAAGCAAATTTTCTCGGAAAATCTATGTACCGCTTTGCAAGAAGCTTCAAATCTCCATGCTTCCGTAATCTTACATGTCCAATTAGGATATTACCTCCTTCAGAGTTACAAACCCGGCAAGTACACGCCGGAGCAATTCGATGACATGGTGAAGCATCCAAGGGCCACGGGCTACTTGGAAACCTGGTGAGTGAATTTCGACCACTTGTGACGTGGTGACTAGAATTAACGGACATTCCTAGTTTAGGTAAAGCACCATATAATGGGGGATTGAGCGTCAAGGCAATAATGCGTTTGATTCGTGGATCTGGAAGCCCTTGTGTCCCCATAGACAACCAGACTCCGACATCCGCTGATGTCACTCCAACATATATATTCGAATGTTGGCACGACGGCAACCGGTACGAAACACAAGTGGAAATGAGTAGAACGAAACAAGGTATCACCGGCAGTCACCTAAAATTCGAACTGAATAATACCACAGTAGTTCCCAAAGACGCGCAAATCCCTAGATTCGAGGCCACTAGCATTAGCTTAGGCAGGTAGGCTGCTTCATACGAGCATATGTATCCTCTTCCTTAGCTGACATGATACTTGCGGGTAGAAAGCTCGACTGGAAGATAGCGGCCATGCCGGGAGACGATAAAGTAGGGGTATCACCAACAATCAAGCAATACCTCAGCATGGGGCATACCACGATGCAAGGCCCACATCACGATATCCATTGCTATCCTGTCACCTCCCTCCCCGAAAACCACACGCTGGCAAACAAGCTCAAGTCGGTCGCCATAAAGAGCATATACCGGTTCAGCTGGAAAGGAACGGGCTACGTGGTTCAGTTTACAATTAATCGGCGTTGGCAAAGTATTCGCGAAATGAACCGCAAGACCCCAAGAGATACAGATTTCAACGTGATAATATACGCCGATAATTGGGAACGGGATAGCCGTGTTCCAGCGGGGAAAACGGTCGGAAAGATCTGGGGCAGTGACCTACAAGGCCTGCTGCGCGACGAGACTGGAGGTATAGAGGGATGCGCATCTAGTAGAGTACAGGGACTGATCGAGACGATCCTGGATATTCGAGACTTCTTCGATAGTTGTAGCCAGGTACAGGAGTAGGATTGGTAATACCGGCGTTAGCAGTGCGAAGGTCAGTTGCAACCGGCTATGTATAGCTGGCTCTATTAAGCCAATGTTCAGTGCGGTATAGCGGCAGCAGTGGAAGCAAGCCGCCTTGCCCAAGGAGGATCCCAAATGCCATCATGTGTTGACTCGGGGGTTAAAAAGCGGCTTCGTAGAAATCTCTGTATGTTGTTGGCCCCAGCCATGAGCCGATGAGGTAACTCCTGCTAACACAGTGCCCATAGGATCTTCAAAGATAGACGATTTCTAGTCGCAAGCCCTGCATTCTGGCGCACCCTAGCTGTTCACTGGGGGCTTGACGCCATCTTTTGCCTCAGAACTAGCATAACAATATCGAATTAGCTCATGAAAATGGCATGGAGGAGATAAATACAGGATGAAAGACGTACCCTGTTCAATGACGCGAACGTTATTTGTCTTTCCCTGAATTATACCCTCTAGCTCTTTGATATTTCTTCCCACTTCATTTGTTTTATTCTCGTAAAAATCGGTGGCCGATTTCATGTCCTAGAGGGTGTGGTAAGTCAGGCAACCGAAGATAGAATAGAGGCGGCGAACAGGGCGGTCGCACCTTTTCGACGTAGAATCCCGTGCCAATGTCGACGATAACGCGGGAGGCGTCAGACAAGGTCCCACCGACATAGAGCGAATTTGTAAACGGCACGAGCACGGGCTTGCCCTCTATTGAACGGTTGGTATTTAGTCAGACGGCGGGGACCCCGTTCTCTCATCGAGTCGAGCGCGGGGGTGGTTTCGGCCGGGGTACCTTGGAGGGGTTGCGACTTGCCGCCTTGGACGCAGCGGAGGCAGTCTCGGAACTTGGACTGCGCGGCTTGCAGCTGGCCGAAGGAAGAGGTGAGGTGCTCGAGCTCTTGATCGAGCTGGTTCTTCACCTGGGTGAGCTGCTGTACGCTCAAGGTGTCGAGGTTTACTGCGCGCCGACAGACGACGATGCGATTAGTCTCCTCGACCGACGAGTGCGCATAGGATATGAATGATGGGTGAAGGGGTTGGAAGGGGGGGGGAGGTCGCGTATCCAGAGGTGAACATACCTGCTTCACCACCTTCGGCGGCCATGGTGGACGATTTCGAGGAGGTGAGAGAGTTGTCGGACAGCTCTGTCTGTCTACTTAGCAGCAGCGGAACCTTGGTCAAAAGTACAAAAGAGACAGACCTCTGATTCAGTAGGTACCTATTGTAACTCTAGCTATCTACCTGATGTGCATATGTAAGTGACCCCACCATTATTCGCTAGCACCTTATCTAACCTAACGGAGTATGTATCAGTGCCATTTTACTAGGATACCTAATGGTCCATTTACCTAGGATAGTGGTTCGTTTACCCTCTTTGAGACACATCATCCTAGATTAATTAGCATTACATTATATCTAGGCCGATATAATGCCACCCAGGTCTCCGAATACCTGCCGCAACAAGAGCTTCAAAGTACCTTGATACCAGAGGTACGAGGTTACAGGTTTTTGGTGTACTCACTGCTTTACTATATTAGGTCTAGCCCCCGTTATTTTAGCTAGCTTGTATTTCGTAGATGGAGGGGTAACTATTAGAGGCAATACATGGTATGGACCCCTTTCCCCGGGCTGATTGGGATTGACGTCATTTTTCAATCTAGTAGACTTCGCTTACTTGAAGCACTCCTGGGCTACAGCAGATTTACCGCACCAAAAACCACACAGATAGATAGATGCCTTGAACAGGTCGCATGTGGTGTCGAAACATAACCTAGATATTTTTGATTGGGTGCATAAAAATATCAAAAAGTACTACTCCAGGGTTTGCTAGTTGTCGCCGGCCTGACTACTAATCTAGTGGCCATAAGACATACAAGGATGATGTATTAACTTAAATACTCCCCCTACAAGCAAAACACCCCGGTATATAAATATCGGTTAAACCAAAATAGGTAACGTTTATAGATATATGTGCCTCGATAAGGCCTTAAGTGGTGTAAATTGGCACGTGACTTGTTATCGTCTTTGTCTTATCAGGATCCCACCAAGCTAGATAAGCGCAATTCCTTTCCCACAAAAGTTATGGCATTTCAGGGCCCCACTGGGAAGGAAGGACAAGACTTTTCTTGTAGTCGTCGATCATCACGATTCTTCCTCTTTACCGCACCACACGCTCCTCAATCCCACACCTCGTGCTCTTCGATTCGATAGGTAGGTTACCGGCCCTTCCCTCCGGGCCCTGCGATCATGGACTTATATGGGTGATGGCTTTGCCATTCGTTGCAGGTACCTTCAGACTACATCTCCGGTGTCTCTGAAGAACCTCTCGACACGCCATCCACCTCGATAACCACCTCGATAACCATACCCGACACACGCGCGAGACGCCATACACCTTCCAATCAGCCGACATCGTAAGTGCTCCCGCTGCCTGCCTTTCGTTGCCGTTCGCCAGCTCCTAACCCGTCTTCCCCCCCCAACCAGATGGTTCGATCCAGCGTTCTGAGCGATGCTCTGCAGAGCATCAACAATGCCGACAAGCAGGGCAAGCGCCAAGTCGTCCTTCGCCCCTCGTCCAAGGTCATCGTCAGATTCCTCGAGCTCATGCAGCGAAACGGCTACATCTCCGAGTTCGAAGAGGTAGATGACCACCGTGGCGGCAAAATCGTCGTCCAGCTCACCGGCCGGTTAGTTCATCCCCCTTGGCTGCCCCGCCAAGCGCCCATGGCTGAGTCTTTCTTCCCATTTTAGGCTGAACAAGTGCGGTGTCATCAACCCGCGTTTCAACGTGCGACTATCAGATCTCGAGAAGTGGGTTGTGCGACTGCTGCCTGCCCGTCAGTTTGGTCATGTCGTCCTCACCACGTCTGCCGGCATCATAGATCACAACCAGGCCCGCAGAAAGCACGTCTCGGGAAAGATCCTTGGCTACTTCTATTAGGCGCTCCAGCACTGCACAACTTAGAACCTGGTCATAGAGCGGAGGAGGCTGGTAAATGGCACATCCGAAGAACTCATGACAAAGGAACTCTGGGGAACCTCTTAGTACATAAAAACCGACAGCAATGCGATGGCGTTAACAGGGATGACTGTTCTTTCGGGTTGTTTTCTCCGCATGCCAATATGCCACTGGTAATCAAAGTGCGACTGTCGCTGAGATCAAGCGACTAAAAAGGGAACCAATTTGGTCCTTGGTGGAAAGGTGTTATACAAGAACTGCATAATACATAGGATTTGCCACAAAACAAGGAGTGGTTGCAGTTGCGACTTATGCGAATCATGCCTCATCCCAGGGGCAAGAGAAGCACCGACCCCTATTTCGCCCGACTGATTGTAGGCTCGAAGACGTAGGCGATGTAAGATGCCGCGGCTGCGACCAAGTAGTCGTTATGCGAGTGTAAAACCGCGTTTGCATTAGATGACAATAGGTTTTTGGAAATCCTGACATGCCACGTTTGAACCGACCCTGCTTTTCGACTCCTTTTCTGTCCCTCGCCTAGAGCGCTCCCTTAGCGGAAGCGGCGCCGTTGTCCCAACCTTACCAATTCTGTTTATGCATATACATACACCAATTCAGTTTGAGCTAAAGGTTTATCAGTCCCATTCGGTGTGGGCCGTGGAGGTCCAAATCCAACCATACCAGAGCGGCTAGCCAGCGCCGAAAAGGAGGTGTGATCGCAGATTCCATATTTCCTGTATGATTCCCACGAGGTGGTAAGTGTTTGGCGCTCCTGGTTGTGCACCTCGAGCCTACTCGATTATGCGGAAACTGCTAATAACATGACGAGTTTATAGAGTATTTCGACGCCCGGCCCTCAAAAAATGGTTCCCACCAATGAGCGAAATCCGCACGGAAACAAGGGGGGGAAACAAATCCAGGTGAGAGGTCGACCATGCACTGAATACCTCTCCCAGGCTGGTATGGCGCCAAGTCAATTCCCAGGCCAGTTGATTATAAATTATATTTAAGTTAACCTTGACCACATAAATGCTCGATTCTAAGAAAAAAACTTATGGGCGGAGGGCTCCTTTCAACATCCCGAACTACACGACATGTTATAGCAGGAGCACGATGGTGAATGCGGGTCCCCAGGAGCGCCCAGTCGCGCTTATGGCCGTGTGACCTATTTCTCATCTAAAACGCCGTAGGTAAACTTCGGTGAAGATAATTCTACGAAACTAGAACCCCGGAGGCATATATCGTAGTCCTAACTGGAAAATTCGTTACCTACCAGGCTCCTCCCGGTCCTTTCTACTCGTGGGCCCATGCCAACAGTGGCCAAGTTGGTCATCCTGCAGCTGGAGTGCTACCTATCGAGATATTTCTCCCATCCTGTAGAGAGCATGATCTCATCCTTGGCGAGAACCTCACTCTTCATTTTCTCTTGATACGCCTTCATCTTCTCCAAGTACTCGGGAAAAGCGATACCCAGTATTCGAATAGCCAAGAGCGCCGCATTCGTTGAGTTGCCTATGCCAACCTATTGAACACTTGACGTTAGTAGTTGTCATGTATTGTGAACAATGGTTTAGAATATGAACTTAGGAGAAATGAATTGCGTACAGTTGCGCAAGGGATCCCACGCGGCATTTGAACGATAGAGAGTAAACTGTCCATGCCATCGAGTACACTAGCCCTTACGGGGATCCCAATGACGGGAAGCGCCACTTCGCTCGAGACCATTCCAGGAAGACTAGCGGTGGAAGGTCAGTGATAATTCTCCTAGACAGCATGTGGAATATACTCGGGGGGTTTTGGACGGGGCTTATCAGTTCGCGGTAGAGATTCGACTTCCTAGACTTAATTGCAAGCTAGGATCGAATTATCGCTTGGGCTGGAAGAATACTCACTGTGCGGCGCCTCCAGCTACATTCCCAAATCACCAATCAGCATGATTCTGTATCAAAACTATGTAAGAATCCAGGGAGAACCGCTTACCAGCTGCAATGATCACCTTACAGCCAGATTTATTCATCTCAGCGGCAAACTGCATCATATGATGCGGTGTACGATGTGCCGATGTGATTCGAACTACGAAAGGGACATCGAAGTCCTTCAGCACTTGAAGTCCGGCCTTAAGTGTCCCCAGATCTACCCAGCGGCTAGAAGTTAGTATGCCTTTTTGTTTAGATGGGATGGGAGTGGTGAGAAAAGCATTTCGCGTCTGGGGTAGGAGGGAGTAGCTGGTAGCGCATAGCCCCTGGCCCCTGGCCAGCAGGCGAAATGTGGTAGTATGCTAACCTGAGTCAGAACCCATTGTAACCGCCACCAATGGGGTCACTCCAGGCTGTGATACTGATTGATTGATTATCTCTGTAGCTCCAATTCGCTCCGCTCTGATTTCGTCCATGCATTGTATAATGTGACTGGTTCGTTCGACAAGCTGTTCAACAGAGGAGTGACCCCATGAGGTTATATGACCAATCTTTCGTCCCGGCTTCGACTCTTTCCCATATAAGTGCAATGCTGCATTAGCATGCGGGTGGTAGAAGTTAGTGGTCAAGTCGACGAGTTTATGGTGAGAATGAGGTTCTGCGCCGCCAAGTATGTTCAGCATGACAGCAGATGGAAACTGGGGTACAAAGGAAAACTCGGCGGATGGGACTCTATCTAATATAGAGTCTAGTTGCGCCCTAAATTGAGATCTTTGCGGAACCAATTCAATGCTCAAATGACCAGAATTGTGAGGCCGAGGAGCGACCTAGCTTCCCGTTAGAGTGTCATAAACGGATCATAGCGCTCAGTAAAACCACTTGGAAACATATGCCTACCTCATTGACCAGAATTTCATCACCGACTAGGAACATTTCGACTGCGAATACGCCTCTTCCCCAAAGACGACTAACTACGTCACAGGCGACTTTCTGCGCTCTCTGCGTGATACTATCGGCGACGTTGCGAGGCGGGAAGAACACCTCAGAGTCGTTAATATGTGATGCGTGGTACCGTATCAGCCGGGAGTTACCTTGGTACAGATGCTGTCTTCGTGGATCGTCTCAACAACAGGGTACGGATAGACCTTTTTCAGATTACCATCATCATCTTCGGTCCGCATCACCATAACTGCCAGTTCCATCTCGAAAGGCACGAACTTTTCTGCGTATAGCGGTTGGTCGCCCATCTGGGCAACGGCACTCTCAATGTCGTCGGGGCCTCGGACTTTGAAATTGCCGCGGCCATCATAGGAGCCTTTGGAGCCCTTCAGCATAAAGGGGAAGCCGAAGCGCTTCGCCGCTTGCTCGATGGATGCGATACGGGCATTCGCGGGCTCAATGGCCATTTGAGGGGCAACAGGGAGACCGTTCTTGGCGAAGTACTCCTTCTGCTGGAACTTGTCTTGTATCAGACGCAAGGTCTTGTAAGAAGGGTGAACCGGCACCCGCTTCATGATGGTGCCGTTCCCATCCGGAGAGGGCACCTCGACGCCTTTCGTCGCGATCTCTTCCAACACGTCGCATTCAACATGCTCAATCTCGACGGTCAATATATCACACCGCGAGGCTAGAATCCTGATCTTTTCGGGGTCCTTGAAGGAGCCAGTGACATGGAGGCCGTTCTGGTTGATCTGCTTGGCGGGGCAGTCCTCCGCATCCAGTACTGCGACGGTAATACCCAAGGGGGCAGCAGCCTGGCACAGCATGCGGCCCAGCTGGCCTTCGCATGGAAATCAGAAATCAGTAACCGTTGCGATGATCTCGTCATGTTTATAAGAGGCTTCCTTACCCCCACCTAGCAGGCCGATAATCGGGTTCTTAGCCATGATTCTTGAGAGGCCAGGATCAAATTTGAGCCGAGATCAAGTATGAGGCACGGAGATCTTGATAGGTTCAAATGACCCCCCTAGAGAAATGCTCGGGACAAGATGAGAATTATCACTTACGACCAGTCACCCACTCACAGTGCGTTTTGTGTTTAAAATTATAGTGGTATTTTCAGTGCTGCGCGCATTAGTAGGTTTGCGTTTGCGTTCGCATGAACTTTAGTTACGACAACTGCCAGCAGCTGCTTGCTGGCGCAAACCAAGCAGCCGACAACCTTCTACTTCCCATTCCTACCTAGTTACCTATTGACCAAAGTTCTTACTTGCCGAGCCACTCGACTTACATTTCATCAACCGGCCGGCCCACCCACCGTGGTGACGATTAATCGACCGATATTCAACTCGAGCATAGACCCGTGCTGCCATCATTGCAAGTTATCCTGTGGTAAGAATTTCACCAGTAGCATCCTTCGAGGAGACCCACCCGCCATACCCTGCCCGGGAGATGGCATAGTTAGTAGTTATCTCTACTTCGAAGTGCAAGCCGGAGCGCAAGCACAGGCAGGACACCTTCTAGCTGCAGGCCATAGGACACTTCCGTTGGTGTGCCCATCCCCTGCCATGTCTGTTACCCAATCCCGCACGGAAAGGCCACAGCACAGGATAGTCGACCAATAACTACCCTACCTTCTAGAAGTCCATATATCCGGTAGCCTCGTCAAGGAACCTCACGCCAACGCTACGGGTTTCTGTTCTCCCCGCATGATACCGCTCTATCGCCTCTGAACAGTTTCTCGTTTCCCTGGTTCGGAGGACGAAATTGGGATCCGTTTGTAGACTGTCGAAAACGATGGGATATTCGTAGCTATGACGCCCTACCAGTGGAAGGGCCAATGAAACATCGTTGCGCATGCTTTATCATGCCCGAGAAAGGCGTATAGATGCACGTAGTATATGGTTCTCTCTCGTTTGGCGTTCCCTAGATTATAGATCGCCAAGGGCAAAAGGAAAATCTTCGCTGGACCTGCAAGCGCTGGCATTGGCACAGTTACATATACATGTGCTGCTACTTGCAGCGGGAAATCTGTTTACAGCGGCGTAGCACCCAAAATAGTACAGGTCAGCCCGACTTGGCGTTCAGGGAAGACCATCGAATGGTTACCATGCCCAGGACTTTGGTTTAATTACAGAGCGGCGCAAGTTCCGGCTCGTCTGCAAAATCCCCGAGGCATGGATGAATACAGCAGGTTGTAAACAGACAGATGCCATAGTAGTACCTATTATCTAACATGCGCCACATCCACCTACTACTACATTTGGAATTAATAATTATTATGGTTCGTTGGGGACGGCTGGGGTGTTGCCGCTGACACTAGCTTAATCCTGTGGCAATGATGCCGCTGTAAGTCGAGACACCACATACACATACATGTCTATTAGTTATCAGAGGTATTATTGACCCCCAGTAGAGGCAGACCAAGTACTCAAGTATCTATCCATAGGTCTCTTTCTCATATAATGAGGTCTATCAATCAGTATATGCTTGGCGTAGGCTGGCGCCTTAAATGCTTAAATTCTTAATTCGACCTTTGTTCTCTTGGCACTGGTAGGATACTCGGCGAAGCGCTGCGCACCGAAAAAAAGAAGATTTCGGCTCTTCTAGGTCAATCGGGAGGATGAGACGGTTACAAGGGTCCGCTCCACACGGATACGGCCTTGGTAGTGTCCTCCAGACCTAGATACAATCCTCCTAAGTATGTAGTTATCCTAGCTATTGCGAAGTGGACAGTTACTAAACATCCGGCAATGTAGGTACTGGAGAACACCTCTCTACGTTCATGATGGATAAATATACCTCGGATGTTTTGATATTAATGAATAATAAATATTACATAGTTTACTACGTACATACGGTTGATGCAAGCAAGCGATATTATTTTATTCGCATGTTATACCACGTTAGGGGTAGGTAGGTTAGACTATGTTAGTGCACTCATTACACTTATTACATACATAAGTACATAACTACACTTAACGCTCTTCTAGAAAAGCCGGGGAGGGTGCGGTGCGGGTGCCATGTAGGTGGTAGGATATTTTTAGAGTAACGTACATATGCGGGATTGCGGGACGAACCACGCAACTCTCGTCTAAGTAATAACCATGTCCCCATAGTACCTACCTAACCTAATGTACCTACACTACTTAAAGTAAGTAAGTAGTGTTATAATATTTTGGCGGGAGCGAGGCAATGATCCGTGCACCGTATGAACTACCACCCACCTCGTCGAAATATGTGTGGCCAAGTACTGTGCTATGTATAATCCCTATGCAGCGCTCTCTATACGAATGATCCATCATACAGTCATCGCGGCCCAATGTAACGACTCTTACTACATCACTATATAGTTGTTCAGTGGCCAAGACAGAACAATTGGAAAAGGAGAAAACCAACACGGACCCGAACTGAAGGATTCTTTCGCCCGGGCTGGAACCATCCGGTTGGTGATATACTTACCTAACCTAGGGACGTCTGAAGCTATTCCGGAAACATGCGCCAATTCCAAATCTCCTCTGGCAGGTGTACCACGGAATATATACATACATACTTACTTATTCATACAAATACCTAGGTGAAAAGTTGTGAGTTGGAAAACGTCGCCGCGTTGCCGCTGTCGTTGTCCTTGGGCTGGGACAAGACAAGATGATCGATGCCCCCCGCATCGTGTCGACGCTCACAGTCAGATACCTGCCTCGCTACCGCGCAGCAGGAGTCAGCATCATGCAGGCACCGACACAGCTCACATCATGATCTGTGGTCTCTGTGATGTGATAGGGCATGAATGCACATTGGTATACGCCGGCTCCACTGGCATTGTGACCCTCCTTAGCTTCTGGGGAAGCTCGCCTTGCACAACTCAGAGCCACTCAGCCCACCATCTGACATCTGCTTCCCAACCGAGATCGTAGAGTTACATGCTGAAGCCCCCTCCCACGTGAGGATGCGGGCATAGGGGACCGGGGTTGGCCCCAGAAAGGGAAACATTTCGTGGTGTGTAGTGTACACTACGAGCAACCCTCCAACGACACGATATACCATTTGAGGTTAATATAGTATACAGTGTCGAATATCAAGGGAGGCCAGCCATTCTGTAGTGTGGTGTGGGCAGTATAACTACCGTAAAGCATCGGTCGAGATGCTCTTTATGCGAGTGTACAGTGCGGGTTTATTCTCACGATCGTGATAACCGGTTGCCGAAGGATGGAAATACCATACGCCACAGCACATTACATCCGACCCTTGCTAGGAGGAAGCATGGGAGGGAGGGCGCATGAGAGGGCGCACGGGAGGAAGCCCGAAGCATGTCAGTACATGGTTGTATGTATTCAGGATGACTATCGGGACGATATCTTATTATATATAAAAACAACGACAACGCCTCCCGATAACATCCCCTTCTCTCCTCCTCCTCTCCCTCCACCCACTACCGTGTCTCTTCTCGTCACTCTTTTGGTCCATTTTTCTGTACATAACTGTTCCTTGTTTTTTTCTTAATAAACCGAGCGCAGACCAGAGTCCCCAACCGTCAAGATGAAGGCCGCCGTCCTGCTCTCTCTCGCCGCCACCGCCATCGCGGGCTGCACCCCCAAGTACCCGACGACGACGATCGCCGGGATCGAGGTCGTCGACACGCAGCTCGTGCGCGACGCGCTGTCGCTGATCAAGAACTCGGGGCTCAACGACTACGTGGTCAAGCACCAGATCCGGTCGTGGCTGTACGGCGCGCAGCAGCTCAACAACAACGCGACGCTCAAGTCGCTCGTCGACCCGGAGGCGCAGGCCATCACCATCCTGCTGCACGACCTCGGCTGGGACATGTCCCCCGACAGCGCCTGGACGACCAAGGAGTTCCGCTTCGAGATCGACTCCGCCAACGGCGCCCGCAGCTTCGTCCAGAACCACCCGGACGGCAAGCGGTGGAGCAAGGCCAAGGTCCAGCAGATGTGGGACGCCATCGCCCTCCAGGGCGCCTACAGCCTCGCCGCCCACAAGGAGCCCCTCGTCTGGGGCTCCATCCAGGGCATCGCCGTCGACTACCGCGGCGCCGGCGTCTTCGGCATCAACCAGACCATCGTCGACCAGGTCGTCGCCGAGTTCCCCAACGACGACCTCCTCTACGGCACCAACGAGACCTTCAAGTGGTTCTGCGAGTACAAGCCCGAGACTACCTACGGTGAGTTTTATATATCCCCCCCCCCTCTCTCTTTTTATCTCTTTCTGTGTACGTGTGCTTGGGAAGATTGTAATATGCTGACGAAATTGGAACTTCTAGACACCTGGGTTGAGGGATGGGGAACCTACTTCGTCGAAGGCTACGATGCCACAGGCCACCGCCAAGTCGACCAGTTCCGCACCGTCTTCTAAACTGACTGTTTTCCACTCCCGGCCGCCTCTCCGCTCTAGTCTGCAGCACTGGACATTAGAGCCGCCTCATTCTCATGTACATCAACTTGCGTAGTATATATATACCCCATGATTTCGATGTTTATATGATCTGGAAGCATGCTAGACAAAAAGAACAGAACAAGGAATAATTTTTTGTACATCCCTATTTTTTGCAGTGCTTATCTCGCTATAATTCATTGCACATAATATTTACTAGCCGGGAATCTCGACTCGAGGAAACGTGATATGATGAGATACAATCCTGTAATTAGTTATTGATTTATCATCGCTCGATCTGTGATCGCTCGTGTGCGTTGAGCTTTTCCCCCCATTACAAGTCAGACTGAAGGTAGCGTTGTTAGTTGAAAAGTGACGATTACCACGTAGCAAAAACATCATCAATTTATTTGCTTCCCATGAGATGAAATAGCGCGTCTGATGAACCGATTTATACCTGTTGCTTATTATTTGTAGTGGATATTTCATGAGCGTGGTTGAGAACAACCCTGGGTATTATTCTTCTCTTATACTTTCAAACCCTCTCTCTGGTGCCTTCGTCGCAAGATGTAACTCCCAGATAAATCCAAACAGGTTCGATCCTACTTTTCAAATGTCAAAATCACCGAATCCCCTAAATAACCTTACTGCTTTCTCTCACAAGAAGGTACTAAAGGTGCAGGATACCCCCTTTACCACCCCTGACTAGTCCGAGATTGGCCATGTCACGGCTCGTACTGCTGGTAGCTCCAGAAATGGCTTATATTATTGCACAAGGAGGGGAGCTCTCTCTGTCGAAAAGTCGCCAGCTATTATGGCTTATATACATGGTCTTTCAGTCCCTGCCCGATGGAGGTTCGAAGGCCGGACTTGGTTCTGTGACAGACCGTGCTTATTAGCAGAAACGAAAGAGAAAAGCGCGCGGCTTGTTTTGGGGGGTAATAATAAAGGGGCGGTTTCCCGGGTTTCATAGAATCGATTATGTACAAGATCTGGTAGGGTAGAATATGAATAGATACAACTTGCTACACCCGCCAGGGTTGTGATAGGGGATAAAGATGGGTAGATACATACTAATTACGTTCTACCCTTCGACGTAGACAAAACTAATCATGCTCCTATTGGCTTATAAAAAGAACTTGGAATTTTCAGTATTCGAGACGGTGATAGCTACATAATGGAATAGACCAGGCTTGACGTGGATGCCCCAGTTTAAGAACGACAATACATGAACATCAAATTTTGCAACTTAGTAAAGGGAATATTATGATAATTCTAGCCATTACTGGAGTATGAAGTCATGATACACGGTAATCTAACCAATCAAGTATTGACACTAATGCTAAGATGTCGTACAACGCTGTGACTGGCCGCTGCCGTTCCAGAGGAGGATATAGGGAGCTCGGGGGATCATCTGGCGTCTACTTAGGAGCACAGATCTTTTGCGTTTGTAAGGTCCCGCGACCGATAGAAACCGCACAGCCAAAGTGAGCAATTATCAAGCGTGCACCAACTTGGGGCTTGGCTATATCGTCACCACGGTTGTCAGAAGCTATGAGCCCGGCATTTCAGGTAGAGATATTTCCCTCTAAAGAGCACCAAGATCTTTCTTCGTTAGACGCCTTAAGCTATTGCGACACGGTAACCCTATATAATGTGACATCGTGCGAGTGTCTACGTAAGCAAATATGCTAAGAGGTGACGTGAAGGTTAAAATCTGGTTCGTCTAAAATTGCCGAATCTGCTTCTCGAGTACGTCGAAACTAGAAAGGACCCCTCTCGGACTTATTTCCAAAATGTCCGAAGCAGCCTAAGTACCCGTTGTGATTCCATATGACTTTATCTAGCAGTGTGTACGTCAGCCAGCGAAGGACATGCCATCCGTAGTACCGACCGGAAGAACCTACTGAGGTCGTACGTGGCCGTGGTCAGCCTAAGGCCGGATAGCAAACAGGTGCAGTTAAGGAGGAACTCGGCTTTGCTAGCGCGAACGGTGCAGCCTTTACAACTACGCCAGTAGTCTCCTCTGCGGTATACTGTCAACAGGTATTGAAACGGGGAATGGGGAAGGGGAATGAAACAAACCTGTCGTGGGCGGCGAGCCGGCCGCCGTCATTCATGAGGCAGTAAGAGGTATCAAACCTTGCAAGTAATGACAGCGTAAGCTTGCAGTCAGATCCTGTTGCACGACAGGACTGGTTTGAAGGGACGGTATAGAGCCTCACCATGTCCAATCGTAGCTAAAGATCTCCCAGTTGTCGTTGTTGCAATAAGCCCCGAGGTAGCTATCAACTAGCAGAGCTGTTTGCCAGGTACAGTTAGTAAGGAACCCCTGGGCATTCGCGTGAGGGCTGATGGCTAATGCCACGAGAGAAGTAATAATGAAAGGCTTCATCAAGTTGGAAAGGTGCAGGATGAAGGCCCTGCTTGGGATGGGTCTGCGATTGCCGGGTGTTGTTGGTCCTCACGACTGGATAACTACTTAGGTGCGAGGGAGTGTCACTCTGCCGGGTGTCACTCTGCCGGGTGTCACTCTGCCGGGTGTCACTCTGCCGGGTGTCCCACTGCTGGGAGTAATAAGCTTACGATGGCAGGGAGGGCGATTTAATGGAAGAACATCAAGGGTTGATGCCGAGCGCGTGTTTATATAGGAATTCATAAACGACAGGGACCGATCATGAAATAGGACATGGACGGGGGAGGTGAGATGGCGGTATCGGGAGTAGCACAGAGCGGCCAGGCCCCGGTGCTATACTAGTACTGGTATCATATTTCTCTTCGCTGGTGTGCCAAGCGGATTTGGGAAGAAGGAAACAATTCACCTAGCAGGGGCTGCCGCGTTTTTGCGCAAGACATGTAGGTTCGAAATGAGTACTTGCCCAACGGAATGAACAGATCGCGGTGGGTGTATGCTTAGTGGCACATCATATACTCCGCAGGAGGTCCCAAACAGTACAGTATCATGGAATCACAGTACCTAATACATACCCGACGCTTGTGCAGCACGATTATAACACGTTCCTCTGGGGGTTGAACATCACTAGGCCGATAGGTGGCTCGTGGAGAACGTGTACTACAGTGTAGGTCTGTAACATAGGTATCCTGCACTTGTGAACTATATAGCATCTGGTTACCTGCACTGTATGCGCGGTCGGTGGCAGTAGGCAGGTACTATCACTAGCAGATAAAGTTTCATCGATGAACCATGCATCTTTTGCTAAAACGAGCCGACCAGGCAGGTACATACCTCGTTATCATCGCCTTCTCTCCTTTGTATTTTACACTACCTAGGAAGTCAGTGGCAGTTGCGTGGTTGCTTTAAGGTCGGAGATGACATCGCAGTCAGGATGTAGTGCTTCGCTGGAGGATAACGGAAGATATGGGTGCAATTCCTGGTTAACCATCACAGGGGCGGGATCACGATAGAAAATATAATCTTATATGGGAAGGCCAATCACCGGCGCTACCGTGTTCCCCCAATATAGGAAGCCCCGAGCGTGAAATTAGCGAATGAAGAGGGGCTTGCGAAAGCATGAAAATCGACTAGTTCCCCCTCCGACCGCTCTAGTATACAGAATAAATAAACCACTGTTGTACAAGATAAGGAGGACATGATTAGGCAGACAGGTACACGATCTAGCGTGTCCTTCGATGTGTATTGTGTATAGGTAGCGTGTCGATAGGCACGATATCGATTGCTCCGCAGAACACGGATTCGGTGATGATGTTACAGGTCCCTAAGGGTTACGGGAGGCCGTGGATGTGTGCTGTGCTTACTTTCCCTCATAGTCTTGGAAGCCCGCAGTCGGGCCATCACGGTTGAGCAACCACGGGAACCGATCTGGCTCCCTCAGCAGGAGCTCCGGCACATCCTTATTGGCCTCCACCCTTTCGTATAACTCCCCCTCGCGATCCCAGAGATCCTTCCCGCTGCGCACCCGATCTGCGATGCGGTCCCGGTCGCGGAACCTGTCGTGGTTCATCCACTGGTGGGAGAAGGACGACATCTTAGTCAGGACCTCGTCTATCGTGGAGAAGCAGGTAGAGCAGTGCCAGCCCGCACTCCACAGATTGCCCGTCTCGAGTCTTATGAGCGGTTGCAGCCCGCCATCCGAGTTGCGCAGATTCGTCGGCAGGATCGTCCTCCATCCCTGGTAGTAGGTGGCCTGTGGATGGGCCCACTGTGTGCCCTTATGCATGAACTGGTAGCTGTAGTAGTAGAAATGACTCCTCAGGGTGAGCCGTCGGGGGAACTCGCATCCCTTTAGTACGAGTATGGTCTCCGGGCGCACCAGCTCGTCGACATCGGCAACGATGAGGACGTCGCCGTCCACGGGGGCCTGGGCGCCCGTCAGACGCGGCAGCACTTGGTCATACATGGCGTTCCTCTGCAGATCCTCCCAGTCCCAGGCGGGGTTGGCGCGGTCCGAGTGGAAGCCATCCGGGATCTCAAGCAGGTGATAGATGATCTTGTCACGATACGCGGCAAAGCGATCCATGTTGTCCTTGATGAACAAGGGCTTGTCGCGGTTTGTGAAGGTCTTGCTGGACTCCACAATGACAAAATAGTCGACGTAGTCGTAGGTGCCGTTCATACGGATCTCGAGCCATTCCAGCTCTGTGTTGACCATGACCAGGTCATAGACCTTCCTCTTCCCGGCGTGCTTGAACGGCTTCCACCCGTGCAGTCGACAGAGGCCCTGCACTGCGGCGGGGTTTGTCAGGTCGACTTCACGCGGGTCGAGGCGACTGACATGGTGAACAGTCGTGTCGGTCCAGTTCGGATTCAACCACAGGAGTAACACCAGCACCAGACTAAAAGCAAGGGCAAACCGGGTGTATCTCCGCCGCCCTAGGCGCGAGGGAGCCATGTCCTCCTCACCACGTAGGCATTTACCGGTGATAATAGATGAGATGGTAGTAGGCGATTGTGGATATTTGTTTTAGCACTCACTCGAATAGATAACCTCTATCGGGCGACCCGAATAATGCATCTAGGTTAGAAGGTGGAGGATTAATACAGCCTTACCTGTATGTAATGATGTATGTATGCACATTCTAGGCAGCTGAGTTATTGAGGCGTCGGCCCTACCCTCTGGCCTTAATGCACCGTACTTGGGCAGGCTCTCATGTTAAGGGGGTCGGCACAGCCGCCTGTCAGAAAAAGTGGACACAGGCGATGGATGACCCACATGGCAACCAGTAGTCAAGTAACACTTAAAATTAAGCAAGCAGCCTGTCAACCCATCAATTGAAGTCTATTTATGTATTATTCATTCCGCGGGGGAGGAAGTGGGGGAGCGCATTTCTTCCAGTTCTGTCTGATTGATGTTCTGTTCTTTCTTCTGTATATTAATGGCAGGGGTAGTTTTATATATTTATCATCAGAACCTATTGTATTGACTCCGTTGATTTCGGTCTTCCCACAGCAGATAGGGAGACGATGGCCCTACCCGGGAGAAGACGACTCTTTTCTATGACTAACCATTGGGGTCTTTTTGACACGCAGGTGTATCGCGCAACGCCCTACGGGGGCGGATGGCCGAGCCGAGCTCGGCCTAATGCCAGCACCCCGCCATTACCGTTCGGGGCCGTGGCGCCGCGAACCTTTATGTGTGCATTCCCAACCTGCTCCTCGACCCAGAGTACCACGAATAACAGCATGGATAACAGCATGGATAACGGTATGGAAAGCGCCACGAACGATGCAAGGGGCGCCGCCCCGGCCAGTAGCAGCTGGGTTGGCGGCCAGGGTGCCGCCGCCTTCGATTTCAGGAGTGAGTAGCGACAGATGGCCGTTCCCGCCCGTCCTTATTGGCCCCTCAAAAGGGGAAAAAAACGAAAAGGAAAAAGAAAAAGAAAAGAAGAACGTATACACTGAGCCGTACTAGTCTGACTGTTTTTATTCGTCTCCCATAGGCGATACTATGACCACGCCAACCCTGGCCATGCTCAATGCGATCCAAAATACCACCTTGTTAGATGACGTATTTGAGGAAGACGCCACGACCAAGGAGCTTGAGGCCCACGTGGCGGCCCTGGCGGGCAGGGAGGCCGGTTTATTCGTCCTCTCAGGCACCATGGGAAACCAAATTGCCTTACGATCATTGCTCAATCGGCCGCCTCACAGCGTTTTGTGTGACCGAGAATCTCACATTGTCAAATATGAAGCGGGCGGGTAGATGAGACCCCTTTTCCTTACTCACCCCTAGAGTTCTCGTCGATACCCTCTTTTGCTCAGTGTTATTGTTCGTATCGAAAGGAAACCAATTTCCACGTACTGACGGGGGGATTGATCACGTAGTGTTGCGTCTCTAAGCGGAGCCCTTGTCACGGCCGTCCGCCCGAAGAACGGCCGCTACCTCACTCTGGAAGATGTCCAGGAAAATGTCATTCTTAGCGACGATGTCCATGCCTGTCCGACGAGAGTTATCAGCCTCGAGAACTCTCTGAACGGCCTGGTCATGCCCCTCGAAGAGGTACGGCGCATCTCCACGTTCGCGCGGGAGAACGGCATCCTGATGCACTGCGATGGCGCGCGTCTTTGGGAGGTCGTCGCCGCCGGCGCCGGCTCTCTGGCTGATTTCTGCGCCTGTTTCGACACCATCAGCCTGTGTTTTTCTAAAGGCTTAGGGGCCCCAATCGGCAGCATCGTGGTCGGCTCCAAGGACTTAATTAAACAGGGGAGATGGGTGCGTAAATCGATTGGCGGCGGATTGCGGCAGTCGGGAGTCGTCACCGCTGCTGCTCGCGTTGCCGTCGATGTGACATTCGGCAAAGACTCTAACGGCCAGGATGGGCTTCTAAAGGCAACCCATGCCACGGCACAGCGCGTCGAGAAGATGTGGACCGAGCTGGGGGGACGCATGAGATACCCCGTTGAGACGAATATGTGCTGGTTGGATCTGGAGTCATTGGGTTGTAGTGCGGTCAGGTTTGAACAGCTCGGTAAAGAGGTTGGTTTGAAGCTTCTGGGAAATCGGCGTAAGTGTTCCTTCCGATTCATCTTCCTTCCCTTAATTCCTGCTACGAGGGGTGGGACAGTCTCCTCGAACCACCTCTGCCCCCTTAGAACTTAGCTTGCCAAACCCCTTTAGCTACTCGTCTTTGAAGCCATCACTAAGCCTGATCTTATAGTTATAACCCATTATCAAATAGGAGAGGAGGCCCTTCAGAAACTAGCAACTGTTTTCCAACAAGTAGCGCAGGAGAGCAGAGCTGGTGTTCAGTCCGTGAAGGCCCAAGCCACGGGTATTTATGGACGATGAGACTACCTACTAAGAGTTTGATAAGTATGCCTTAGGTACTTAGAAATCGGAGACACCAAATCATATTCGTGGCAAAACCGCTTTTTGCCCCCTGTGCGTATGTAGATAGCTTGCCACATAGAATTGAATTGAAGCACATTCTTGACGATAGCACTGGGCTACATGGTTGTAATGAATATTGCCCGGATGGTTGCACCGGGTCTTATATTGCATTTGAGTAATCGAACTCTACCCGCAGTCTAACTGTTGTTGGAGTAGACTACACTGCCTTGAGCTGAGCACAAAATCTGCGTGATGTGATATGGGCTCTGCAGTCCCAACCGACTACCTCCTTTTCACAGTTGATTTGCTCGATTCCCATCGCACGCCTGGTGATCCGAACTCTTCTTCCTCTTCTGTAAACTACTCCCATATATACGGGACTCGGGATGGGTGCACCGACGCTTTACTGTCGTCAGATTTCAATGTACACAAAGAAAAAACTAATGCCTCGAGCATCATTTAGCTTCTCTCGTCTTGCCATGTCTAATAGCTCAGACTGGCCTTGGGGACGCTCTTCACCTCTGGAACGAGGGAATATGTCGAGCGACGGATATGAGTGATGTGATGCCCGCGGCAGGTTCCCTTGGGATCATCATGTCGAAGCGCCAATTGTATAGTGATGCTTTTTATCGGAGCATATCTCCGCAACCATAAACGCCGGGTAACGATGACTGCAAATTATCCCCAAGGTAAAAAGGGGAAGAAAAAACAAAGAAAAAATCAGGATGCAGTCTCTTTCGGTCTCTTGCTGAAAATCCCTCTGCTTTTTGATTTAGCTCTTGCCTTTGCTGTGCTGCTGTTATCATCGCTGTACTTCGCCTTGTGTATCCTAGAGACCAATTAATATTCTGACGTGGGCGCGGATGTTGACCAAACTAACCAACTGTTTCCTGGCATGCTCATGCCTTTTTCTTCGGCCATGCGGTAAAATTTGGCGCTCTTTTTGAGATCCTTCTTACACCCAATGCCTTGCGCATAGCAGAAACCCGCTTCCGCAAGGGCGTCGACATCTCCCCAGTCTATTATATAATTAGCATTACTGGCCATGGTTTTGAGACGAGCGCAACGTACTGCCTGAGATTTCAAAACACCTAAGTGCGAGTGCCTTGTCTTGTTCAATCCCCCACCCATTCATGTGACTAACGCCCAACTCATAGATACTCAACGCAAACTGGGCTTTTCGAGTCTTTCTTTCCACGAAATCAGCTGCTTTGCCTTCTTTGGTAGGATCCTCGTCCTCGGCGATCTCAGCGCTGACGATATCAGCAGCTTTTCGAAGCCATTGAACACCCTCTCGTTGGTTTGGTCGCATACCCCATCCATGTCGACAGGCGAGGGCGTATAACAGCATTCCAGTAGGGTCCCCGCCAAGCGCAGCAAGGCGGAGATGATACGTAGATTCTTTTACGGATCCTTGCTCGTGACACTTGATCCCTTTGGCTAAATGTTCCTCCGCACTCATCTCAGAGGCAGTGGGCGCCGACGAATGCTGTGATTTAGGCGGTTTAATAGTGCTAGCGGAATCACTTGTCGACACAGACATTGGCGTTTGAGCTCTTGCTTGGGCCTGGTCGTGAGTAGGTGACGTCAAGGTTCGCCCTCTAGGTATATCTGTCGATGGCCTTTCCTCCCTCGTTGATGGCCGACTAGTTTCTGGGGATGGCTCACCATCTGCTGACATTTCAGTGGATAGTTTGCTGCGCTCTATGGATGGCCGGCCGATGTGAGAGTCTCCCATGAATGCACCGTCTTGATATCGAGAAGAGGAACTAGAAGGTCGAGTGGGGGGCGATGGGGGCGCCTGTCTGTTCCCAGTTGGTACGGAAGGCGGCTCCCAACTGAACGAGGAAGAGGGCGATTCGGCCTCGTGGGGGACCCCAGAATTGCGCTGTAGAGACTTGCCACGCGGTAGCGAATATTTAGAGTACGCATGTGAAGGCGGCACATCGCCCCCCGCTATGAAGCCTTCCGCAAAGGCGTCGCTGTGCATACTGACAGGCGTGTGGGCTGTATCATCAGCAAGTATGAATGAGGGATGGCTATCCGATGACGCCTGTCGAGATGGAGCATCCAGTGTGGGCGTCCCTGCTCGACTTAGCGGACGGGAGAAGTTGAACGAAGGCCGCGGAAGCGGCGCAGATGCCTCTGAACTAATCGAAGGGGACCTCTGGTAGTGGGCAATGGGAGATGCGAGTACTGGCCCGGAAAAGGCACTACTAGATGATAGCTTCCGAGGAGGCTGAGAATGGAATGATGCACTGAGGTTCTCATCATTGTAGGTATCTAAGGGTGCCGACATAATGCTCGATGAGCGTTTAGGAAATAGCGAACGAGGGGGGACTAGGCCAGCCGAGTCGTTTGAAGCTGTTTTGGTGAGTTTGTCGGGCGAGGTGGGTAAACGCCCGCGAGATGGAGATGCATGCCATAAACTTTCTTGATAGCCCGCAGACTGTGGTTCTGATTCCAAGTCGCCGGGGGACTGCTCCCTTCGAGCGCCGTATGCACCATTATCCTCTTCGACTTGTTGCATCCCACGGCCACGCAGCCCATCCTTGAAGGGATTCGGCGGCACAGGTATAGACTCATCGGGGGTAGGGGGGACACGGCTCATCCGCGGGTGCATGGAACGGGGGCGGTCGGCGGGGGTTTCGATTTCGGTGGTGAGGCCGAGCCCGGCAGGTTGCTTGGGGGACACACCATTCTGCTCGTCGCTGGAATCGTAGGACAACGAACGGAAGTACTCGGAACGGCCCTGGACGACCAATGGGCTCTCGGTGGTTAATGGGGGAAGACGGCTCACTCGGTTGCCATTCTTGGCACTCTCTTCCAGTTGTTTGGCAAGGAGCCGGCTCTGGGCGGCAAAGGCGTCGAGGGGGGATAAAGCTGGGGGAACCTCGCCGGCAACGTGTAATCGTGGGGATCGAAGGGGGCGGGAGGACGCGGTATGGACCGAGCTGGACGAGCCCGCTCGGAGGTCGATGTAGTTGGGCCGGTTTGTCATGTTGAGCGAACGGGGGTATGGTATGGTACGGGACCCGGTAGCCGGTCTGTCTGTATTGCGTGGTTCAGACGTTGCGAGCGGAAAGGTATTGTTGCAAAGCGCGCGATGCCGGACCACCTCGACTAGATCATCTAGATCATCAAGATCGCACGTCAAGATACGCTGTGTTGCGCCCCGGCACCAGCACGATGGACGGGCAGCACAACGCACAAAACGGCGAGGGAAGTAATGCTACTATGTGCGCTAGTGGCAACAAGTAGGGCTGGACGATGCATGAATTACGAGTTCGATGCTGCCCGAGAGAAGTGAGCGGTAGGAGACTCAAGGAACGAAGGATCGACTAGGGCGGGACAGCGTTGTTTCGTGACAAATGATACGAGTTGGGCGATATATGCGATCGAAGGTTTACGTGATGTTTCAGTTGGCATCGGTATAAAAGACAATAACGGCGCGGGGGCGCGGCATATTGACGTAGAAATGAAGAATGAATCCTGCTTGCTGGGGAGGGAGGTCGAGTGATTGGTGATGGACACGGCCAGACAGGCTAGGTAGGTCTAAGTAGGTACCTAGGTTAGGGTCAGGGAATAGGTAAATGTCTTCCGTCTTTGGGGGGGACGGTTGCAGGTCAAGAAAGGGGGTAATTGGCGTACACATGTCAAATGGCCTGTTACTGGGTGGAAAGAGTGGACCGCGTCTTAGCTTAAATTGATATATGGGGTACATGAGCCATCTTGGAGCCAACCAAGCGTCACCCTGCTAATCACGAGGCTAGAGGAACAGTACCTGCAAGTATAGAGCCCATCACCTCCTTAAACCCCCCCTACGTGCAGCTATATACAGTACGCCCACCATGCGTACATAGGTAGGTAGGTAGGTAGGTACCTTAGTCTACACTAGGTACCTAGTTGTGGTATTTCGGATTTCAGGGCTCTCCTCGTCACTCAACTCTTGGGACTCGTTAATTAACGCGTCCAGATAGTGCGATCAATAATAATAACCAGGCACCATGGTCATGGTAGGTAGCTAACGATGGAAGCTAATCAAGGTTAGACCTATCTAGGCTAAGATCCCATCCCTCTGAACACCATGACGATTGAAACCATTTTGAAACTGTAGAAATCCCGACTCCATTGAATGCAACAGCTATAAAAGTTTGGCCCAGGACCTACCTACCTGCCTTGGGTGTTCTACATCGATGGACTACCAATTCCAAAACCCTGTTACAGGTTCTTTGACTGGAGTTTCTTCAACCTCGTCGCTCCTTCGTATACGCCTCGGTCCACGGCCGCGGCAACCGTCAATGTGCCACCCAGCACGGCGCAGAGACCTGTAAGGAAGCCCGAGAATGTTTTGGCTCTCTCCTCTCGGTTAATAACCTTCATTGGTGAGATATCCTGCGAAGGCCCGGGTTAGCGTAGGCTTCATGTTGCAGACCAGTCTCTGTTGAACTTACATAGGAGAAAAAGACACCCGGGATGCCGCCTCTTGCGTGCATGCGCTCTTGATGGCCTTCAGCCGCATCATCGCCACCATTCAGGCTTCGCTTGTGGCTCGTGACAGAGTACTGATGGGTCTCCATGCTGCCATCAAAGCCGCTGCCCAGACTACCCAACCATACATTCTCATCCGTGGTTCGTTCCTGTCCGCCAGTCTTCGACGAGCTCAGAGGCAGGTATGCCGTGGGGACAACCTTGAGGAAATACATGAAGTTGAAATTGGGGTCATCGGTGGCCTGCTTCACCTGGTCGAGCGGGTTCAAATGGTGATTCGTCCAGGGACTGCGCTTGGCATGCTTTTCGCCCACATTTTCCGGAAGCTGAGGACCGAATCGGAGTTGATGAATCTCATGCTCGAATGAATGTTTCACAGGGCTGTCCCAGTAGTTCTTCAGATCATGGACGTGCATGTTACCGTTGCTGAAACTCCGGCCTGGCGCGAAGTGGAAATTCCCCACCACCTTGTTGACGCGAATGGCGCCTTCAACGCGACAGCCTTCCTGCCTCTGCTCGTCCAGCTTTTCGCTATAGTGCTCGCGCTGACATTGTTCAACACCTTCGCCCCTACCGAAGGCCCAAGATGCTTGCGCATATGCCTCCCGCACCTCGTCGCAAGTATTACAGCATTCTTGTTTTGTTGCGGTAACTGGAGCGGTAGCACCGTAGCAAGTACCGCAGTAGTTAGGATCGAGGTGGGTAGCCGCTTCGCTCTCGTCGTGTCTACAATAATTGTTAATTACGACTATCGCGTGTGTAAAAGCACAGTTGCGCCTAAGGGCATTGTACTAACAGAGCGAGTGCGGTGATGTCAATGACCCGTCCACCTTGGGAGACGGGCTGAAGCCTGACTTTTTTTACGCCGTGTAAAACACCATGCTGCTGTTCGCCAGACACATCCATGACATCCAGGGTGAGGAGCTCGCAGGGCAACTTCGGGAAGGTAACGTTCATGTGGATTTCCATACGTTCACCTGTAAGGACTATAAGCAAGTTGCCGAATCAACGTGCGACAATCGCGAGAGCGGAAAAACGTACCTCGACCCTTGTCAACGATGAGCTCAGGGTGTATGACAATCCTCCGGTAGTCCGACCATTCTCCCCAAGCAAGGTAAAGAACAACAATAACAGAAATGATCGTGACAATGCCACCAGACGTGGTACGTATCCTCGCATCCTCTACCGTCTTAGTAAAGGCGTCAAGCCTGGTGAACCTCGACTTGGGAGCCATGGCGGCGGGTGCGACTGGAGGCTCTCAATAAGCGTGAGTTGCGCTCCGGGATCCCGGCGGCGCAGCGAGTAGCACTAGGATGTGGGCGGTGGTAAACGGCGACAAAAGGCGACAACGGGCTAGCGAAGAGAAGCGATCACCGAAAATGCGACATCAGATGTGCGAAACGCGCGTATCAACAAGGACAATGAACGGGCGGCCAAGGCGTCGACCGAGCAGTGAATGCAAACCACGAAGTCGATCGCAGGCAAGAAGGATGCGTGGCCGATTGGGTAATCCAACGGCCCGAACGTCGACGCTGATGGGACAGGAAGAATGTGAGGCTAGAAAAGAGAGTTGGCCAGTTGAGGCTGTTCGAGCCTCGGACGATCAATGCCCACCTCAAGATGATACAGACGGGTCGAAAGGCCACCTCACTTTCTAGGGATCAGCCAATCATCCCGTCCAATTGGGGGCTAGCCCAGGTGCCCTAAACGGATGCATCCATGGTGTCGTTATGTACAGTACGCAGGGATCCCTGTCCCCATATGTATCTCCCTTGTAAATAAGCTTAGATACGCACCGTTCTTTGGATATCTCCACGTGCTTTCGGTAGGTACCGTCCGAAGTCTAGAAACACTACCTGGGTTTAGTAACTATAACTAGCTAAGTATATAACTACCTACATACTGCCCATAAATACAATACCTAATAGGTACTGCGGTAGAGATTGAAACAAGTCTACCTAACCTAGTACCCTATTAGAAAGCACCTGCATGCAGACGCACCGGATTGTATTGGCTCTATCCAGAGAACGTATTGGCGCTCTGACTCTGACTAATAGGTGGTATGTGTTACGTGACGCGTCTGCGTTTCATATGCGCTTGTCGTTGAATAGCACCACGGTTGGTTCTAGATATCTACATAAGTACTTAGGTATGTAGTGCTCAGACACCTAGACTAGACGTTAATACTACTACTACTACTTAAGTATGTAGTGTAGAGTAGGCAAGTACCTACCTATAGTTATGGGCACAGGCTTAAAGTGGCATGGCTCAGACACATGTACTAGTGTACTAGTCCGGTTCAAGATGGTACCTAGGTAACTAAAACCTGGCTACGATTAGTTACTTAGGGCTATGCACTGAAGTTGCTCGACCTGTTATGTCGTTTGGGGGCATTTTTGGATACCTAGATAGAGAGGTAGGCAAAGCTCATTGAATACACACGGCGAAGTCTGCGATCTCAAATTAATTGTAACTGCCGAATATAACCTTACAATCAAATTATAATTTTCCAGTAGAACTGACGTGGGCTAAAAGGTATGCATATAATTGAATCGGTTCGTTCCCAAGATCCATATCGTGGGTAGGTAGGTATGCTTACGGGGTGACTCATGCCGGAGTCATTCTCTCGCTACTTTGTGTCCACCTACTATTTCATATTCCCAAGGAGAGTTTCTTTAAATTAGCAATGGTCGCGGTACTTCGAGGAATGCGATCACCTTCCTTATCGTTCCCAATTATCTAGGTGCACCGTTTCAGCCACACCACATCACACGTATAAGTTACGCTTTATTCGACGGTTGGCTCCTCCCAACGACACAGAAGCGGGCGGTAGAAAACCCCCACGCCACGAAGCAGCCTTTCCCATCGGAGCATCCAAAGAGCCTTCCCCTCGGCGCGCCCAAAAATGTCGACGGCGCCCAGCGACAGCCCGGCCGCCGCCTGCGGGTACGCGGCCCCGGCCACGGCCGTCGTGGCGACGGTGCGGTTCTACCTGCGGCCGTTCGAGGAGTCGGACGCGGAGGCGCTGGCGGCCGCCGCCGACGACCCGGAGGTGTCCAGGCAGCTGCGGTCCCGGTTCCCGTCGCCGTACACGCTGGCCGACGCGCGGTCGCGGATCGCGTACTGCCGCTCGCCGGAGGGGCCCGCCGCCGTCGGCCTGACCCTCGGCGTCTTCACCCCGGCCGGCGAGTTCGTCGGCCCCATGACCCTCGAGCCCCCCGCCGGCGACCCCATCTACGCCGGCACCCGCGAGCTCGGCTACTTCGCCGGCCGTAAGTTCTGGGGCCGCGGCCGTAAGTGGATGCCCCCCCCCCACCCCCTTCTCCCCTTAATCCCGATTTTTAGGAACATGTTTTTCACCATCCCTTCTCCTGTCCTGACCCGGTTTTTGTTTTGTTTTTTTTTCCCTCTCTTTCCTTATATACGTAAATCACTAGTTTTTTTTTTTTTTTGACCCTGAGCCCATCTTAGTCATGAGTGCTGCCGTAAAAGAGTTCACACGTTGGGCTTTCGCCACGCTTCCCGATCTCTTGCGTATCGAGGCCGCCGTTTTTGAGCCGAACGAGGCTAGCAAACGCGTGCTTACCAAGGCCGGTTTCGTCAAAGAGGGGACGCGAAGGTTGGTTGCTGTGAAAGACGGTAAGCAGATAAGTGAAGACGTTTTCGGACTTATCCGCACCGACATAGAAGTTTGAGATTTCACTTCTATCCAACCCAGAACTCTACAAGGTTGTGTGGTCATCTCGTCGTCCATTATAGTTGTATATATGAAGCGCGTGTTCTATATTATAAGATTTTCACTTACTGGCTATCATTTTCGGTCAACTTTATCTCAGGAACGGACAAGTGAACATATCGATATTATGTGCAAGAGCCTTGGTATCTAATGAGCTAAGAAGGGGGAAATAAGTCTTTATTTTCTGGGAGATGATTCGGAATCTACTAGCACAGGGTGTGATATTACAGGGCGATTCTAATCTAGGCCGCGTACGGCGTCCAAATGGAGAAATGAACATGTTGTAGTCTACCTCCTCGTGAGCACATCTGCTTAAGAAGCTCTCTTGCCGAATTTCTTGGTCCACCGAGCATCAATAGCTGACAAGAGGACCGCTCGCCCGCTATTATCCAACTCGGAACGGGCCTCCAAGCGACCGCAATCTGGCCGTTTTACTACATTTATGGTCAATAAGGGGCTGCTAAGAAGAAAAATATGTGAGGCTCAGGGAGACAACTTACGCTTATTGCCAAAAGTGTCTACGGACCAGATCAGCACGCCATTGGACCATCCGAACCCCTCGACAACCTCGTACTCTCCGCCGCTGCCGGCGACATTGATCGATTCATCGGAGTACTTCTCAAACATGATTCCCTGCGCCTTGGGGTCTGCAATACCATCAAGACGGGGCAACTCATCGGTCGAACCGCCAGTTGATCTCCATGTGCAGAATGTACTGTCAAGGTAGCGCTGGGCCAAAGAAAGGGCTAATTCTTGGGTCTCAACATAATACGGATCCTCTTTCCCGAATGTTGGTGGCGTGTTTAATAGACCCTTCATTATGGCGTACATAAGCGGTGGCCAAACACTTGGCTGATCCCATCTAATTTAACGGTCAGTCTTTGACTTCGTTCTATATCACGGTCTTCGTTATATTATAGCCAGAAGGCTGGGACAATGCCTTTTTACGACTGGCATCGCTGGGGACAGGGGGAACACTCAAAAAGGAGATTTCTTACTGTTGACCAGTCTGGAGGCTCGTTGCGGCAATGCCACCAGCCTTATCAGAGAGGCGGTCCGCAACACGCTTGTAGACGTTCCTGACGGCGAGAGGGTTGTTCTTCAGGTGAGCGGGCGCGGCACCAAGCCAGAATGGGTAGAACTGTGCAGCGTTGAAGGCGATCTGATAGCCATCGGGGGCATCTGCCCTTTGCGCGTCGGTTGTATCTTTATCTGCCGGCGCATACAGGTTTTGAGCGTTAGACGTCAAGTTGTAGTCGAAGAAGCTGCTGTACTTGTCGTTCCACATCAAGTCGAACATGGCGGTGGACCGATTGTGGGCGAGCTCCTCGAATTCAGTGGCTGTGGCATCGTCCCCAGCATCTCTTAGGTAGCCGGCAATGGCGATCTCGTTGGCATACAGAATGGAGTTCACATCTACACCAATGACGTTCACCGTGTTGAGGGATCGCAACGGGAAATAAACATCATTTACCGCATCAGATGGATTTTCGATCCAGCGGCTGCTATAATCCCAACCAGACTCAGCGCCAGAGGCTAGATTTGCGTACAGTGTAGCTTTCTCGGAGTCGCTGAGAGAGTGCGTTTCAGGGTATATTATGCCTGACTTCGCATAGTACGAATTATTGTTCGCAGTGACCCAATCCTCACGGTAGGACTCTGGCCGGGGCTGGGTGTTCTGGACCGCATAACTGTGATAGTAAAAAATTAGCAAGCCGTTTGGAATGACCATCGTACCTTCCAATCACGACTCACTGGGCTAAAGAATAAGTGCAACCGTTTGCTTCAACCTGGACAGTCCGGTTCGTTATCCAAAAGTTATGCTCCTTGATTAGAAGTGGCAGGGCACGATCCAAAATACTCGTGTCGTTTGTATGGTCAACATATGCCCTGACCATCTGCGTCAAGAGAGGGGGTTGGGAGCGGTTTAGGTAGTATATTCGAGCGCCATTAGGAACAAACCCGAATTCCTCGACAAAATCGAGGAAATTCTCAATCATGTTCCTGTGTGCGCCGTTAGCATATTCGGGTGTAGTGATTCACGAACCACAGTCTCGTGATGCCGACATACCGTGAAATCTCAATGAAACTGCCTCCTGTTCGCAACAAGCCCTCTAGGATCCAGAAAGAGTCCCAGTAGTAGGGCTCTCTGAAGCGGCCTCCGGCAACGACGACTTCAACAACAAGAGTTAGTGACTCTCGTTCCGGGTCAAGGCGTATATCCAGGGCCGATAAGGAGATGCAGAGCCCCCGACATTTACCTCATGCGTTGGGTGGAATGTGAGTCTGACCATCGCTGGTACTTACAGGTGCGGTTAATAGGGATGTAGCTGTTCACACAACCATCACATCTCTCAGAGCCAACATACTGTCTAGTCAAATCGGGCCAAATGCCAATGACCTTTTCAACAAACTGCCTGATTACGGAATCCTCGATATTGTCTAGGAAAACGGGGTCGGTCTTTAGTTGGTCGGCGGGTACGGCCTCAAGCTCCGAGCCAGCCTCTCCAAAATACGTGGACAGAAACTCATTTAGCTCCGTGTTATTGCTGAGTGGCTTAGCCAGTTTTTCGAAGGCCGCCATGACTTCATCTAGGGGGCGCTTTGTTGGTCTGGGAAGCTCTTAGTCAGCAAGGAGAGAGAGGGGGAGTGAGGTTGGGTGGTATAGACAACAATGGCATTGTCGAGGGCGGTTCTCACAGGTCTACAAATGTCTTGGAGTCAGAAAACGGCCGGGCCAATTCGACTTGCTTAAGGAGTTCGCCATGGCAATACACAGGGGAATCGCACGGCGCGAAAGTAGAGCCATCCTGGAAGAGCGCCCGCGCCGGTGAGGCGGCGGTGAGAAGCACGGCGGCGGCGGCTGCTAGACGTTGTACGGGTGCCATGATGATGGAGCATCCGACAATTGACGAGCCGAGAGTGGTTGTAAGCAACCAGGGATAGCTAGGATCAAAGGCTGGGGAGACATGAAGGATAAAATAAGTCCGGATCGAGGGTGTTAAATAGGCTACCAGGAGACAGGACAAAAGGAAACAGGCTGCAAACAATGGCATGCAAATACGCGAATTACAAGTAGTATACATCACAGTGTATGTTACGTTATGACCAGGCCGCGCACATATATGCCTGCTATGACCTCAATGGCGGATGACGGATCTTGCCTCCCAGATGCCTGGCTCCGGGGTAGAGTAGCGCTGGTCTGGTAGGAACGGTGATACCCTAGCCTAGTCGGGGGATCTGGTGTGGGAGTCTCTAGTGTGGGTATGTAAGTGGGCTCTGGTGTTCGTGCCAGATGCCTGCACTGGATGACCTTGTTCTGTTTTGTTTTTTTTCTCACCTGCCCGCTACGTCAATGGTCAGATGCAGGCCGACGACCTCCCGGTTCCCTCGTGGCTTGTGGAAACACGATAACTACCTAGGTGCTTGTATCTATCCGTATGTATATGCCTAGATATGTATGTAATGTATGTATGCACATACAATTCAACCTAGGTACCGCGGGCCTTAGCTTCGTGATTTAGCTTCGTGATGGAGCTGCGCATGGCGAGGCACATGCATATCTCTGCATATCGCTGCCGTAGGCACCTACGCACGGAGACGGCGAGTCCTGCATGCAGACGGTTACGACGCTGGGACATTGTAGACAGCAGTGAGTGTGGTTGCATTGTCGAGCACACCGAACGGAATGGCGGGAATGCACCGCTCAAGTGATGCAAGAATCAGAAGGTTATAGCCAAGACCCCTGGACAAGACTAGCACCTGATGGTTTTGGATTGGATAGACTTGGTGGGCTGGCAAGGGTCGTGTTTGTCTGCCGTACAGTCAGCTGCGGGGACAGGAGAACAAATTAACGAACGATACCAAGGGGCGATGAATCACCTTATATAGCATAACTCCTACCTGGTACCTACCTAGGTAGGTATGTACATGGCATTTATCAAGGTACCTAAAGTTACCTAAATACTATCGAAGTATATACAGCATGAGACTACACGGTACCGAGGTAAGGAAGCTGCGAGCTCTGTAATAGAAGGACAGAAACGTGGGGAAGGAGAGAACAATATACACCCCCTTGCGAGTATGGATCTCTATGTATTTGTACCTACATATCTAGATTACTTGACCTACCTAGTCTTAACTAGGGAGGCCACCTCGACCTGGTCCACTAATCAGGTACCAAGAATCTTGAGTGGGCAGAATGTGGGGGAAGTTGGGGAAATGCGGCTGAAGGTTTGATGGACTTTGGAGTTAGTTGTGCTCAAGGTTAACAAGTTCCACAGTTAGTCGTGACGTGAACTGCTGGCATCTTGATCCTTCGACTTCCCATCCTAATTTCATCCTGACTACGTGGTTCCGCCCTACAGTATGTCTAGTCTCTCTAATACCCCTATGCCATATACGCACAGGTATGCCCTCAAGTTAGTCTCGAGTGAGTATACTAGCAGGCGTTTACTTTCTATCCCGTGCTAGGATCTAAACATATTTGATAACCTTATTATAGAGGATGGTTAACATTGCATGAGCAGACTATTTTATACAGTTTCCGCGTATGTACTTATATGGTACCGATGGGTTTAGGGATACTCCTGGTATTAGGTATCTGCTTTACGTACGAGTGCTTCTTTTCATATTACTGGGCCTTAATAATCGGACCGAATATACCTGACCTACTGGTAAATTTGTTTTATAAGAAGGCATCTGGCAATCCTGTAAGCGTAATGTAAATTACTGCCATGAGATGGGCACAGGGAACTCATCTTCGCCACCACTATGCAATTTTTTTTTTTTTTAAACCCGCCGTATTTCGTGAGCATTGTCGGCGTCGATGAAGAGGTTCATGCTAAAGAAGGAGAGTGGCCCTCCGCTTTTCTCCAATATTCATGAACTCTCGTCCTTGTCCTAATATCCATCCCCCTTGCCCCCTCTCTCCCTAAGGACAGAACCTATCTAATCTTATATTTGTTTGATCTTTGTGGCTAGGTGTCACGGTATTGTTACACCTCTGACGAATCCGGCTGCTATCATCTTAGCACATAAGTTATGCCGCCGTGAAACCTTACCATTCCTATACCTGCACTCATATGTTTTAGTTGACTGTGGTATTTGACAACTCACTTCTGCCGGTTGACCCCACTGATGCATATATCTACAGTAATATTGAATGCCACGGAGACTCCAAGAGCTAATTATACCCGTGGTACTCCCTGGTGCTACTTCCTGTGCCTCGTTATTACGTTCTAGCGACCGTTACTATACCCATATGTTCTCATCGACATTGTAGTAGCGGCCATGGAGTTTACAAGTGCCGTAGGATAAGGAGCATTACTATTAATATCTCGTAGATATAGTGAGTGCACTTAATTTTCAATTTAGAGAACGAAAAATCGTGGTTGAAGGTTCCGGGCCCAGGATGACTTTGCTGTCTGCTTGTCTGGGGGATAAAATTGGACCTACCCATATGCGATGATGTGCCGGGGTCGAGGGAGGAAATTCAATTGGACCCGAGATCGGGGTACCTAGAATGCACTGGCTCGTAATCTACAGAGTTGAACTTACCACCAACCTCACGCTAGCATCTTGAAAAGCAGACAATCTACGACTAATCCAATATTGAAGCTGGCACCGACCGTCCTGAAAGAGGGCGAGGGAATGATGAGAAATGCACTGCATCTCTAACCCAGCTTGTACCTGGTGTGCCATAAGAGCGTGAGAAATCAGATTTTCACTCAGAGCAAAAGAACGGGGTTGAGAGAGTACAGAGTAGGATATGTCCGGAGAGAAGTCATCGTTAAGTCTTTATATTATAGCACAGAGGTAAATGATACAGCTGCTGCGCCGGGTCTATGCCCTCTGTGCCCTCAAGAGTCGATGTCCATCTCTTGGCCTGTTGCTTCCAGCTCGTGTACGCTAACGTACTTGCCGATATCGTCCTTGGTGATAATTTTCTCGTTCAACACTGCGGTAGTACCCCGCTTGAACTTGTAGTTCTTCAATTTCTGACTACGCTCATTTGGCTTCACGAATCCGCGATGTAATGTGGTCTTGTCAGCTGTGATGATGGCCAGATCGACATTAGATCCTGAACCGAGGTCGTTGAAGATACCGGCTTGGATAGCCTGCGAGCAGAGATGCATGGCGTCTTCCTTAGTGCAGTTGGGCTTCCACTGAGACTCGAAGACGGACATGGCGGCCAACGAACCAGAGCCCATGGTGACGTAGGGAAGTTTGTCGGTGCTGCCGTGAGCATGCACAGTGAAGAGATGTGTCCCGGTCGGGTCGACACCGGCGACGACGAGATAGGCCCCAATATGACCCTGGTAACGGAAGAGATGTTGTTTGAGGAGTGTCATGCAGGT
This sequence comes from Rosellinia necatrix, assembly GCA_021209875.1. Classification (NCBI taxonomy): domain Eukaryota; kingdom Fungi; phylum Ascomycota; class Sordariomycetes; order Xylariales; family Xylariaceae; genus Rosellinia; species Rosellinia necatrix. The sequence goes on along the minus strand of JAGYVD010000001.1, from coordinate 3,419,573 downwards.
GACGACGCGAGGTTTGCGGCCGGTAGACAGGGAGTGCAGCTCGAGCTGCGAGGAGATGAGTGCTGTGGTGAACTCTGTATCGGCGGCGGTACCGGCACCGGCACACCATATCTGTGGGGATATGTAATGGAGCTTCTCGCAGTTCTTGTCGGCGACGATGGGGCCACTCGTGGCACGGGTATCGGCGGCGATCTGGGGAAGCGCGTCAGAGTGGGGATGTCGATGAGGGAGGGATCGAGGGGAGGGACAGAGGGAAGGGACAGAGGGGAGGGATCGGAGGGAGGGCAACCTACCACGACGCCGCCATCATATATACATCCAACAATAGTTGTGCCTGTGCTGGTGGCTTTGGGTAGGGGCACGCCTCGTGCATGTAGAGCCGCATTGCGGTTGTAGTTAGAAAAGTCGAAGCCAGGCATACTGGCGTTGTTGAGTGACGGTAAGAATCGGCGAATAATAGGCGATGATCAAGGCCTTATGTTAGGTAAGTTGTGCTGGCTGTGGGAAGGCCGGTTTGCTATTGGGGTTTGTCAAAGTTGTGAACGAGGAGTGTTGGGTGATGCGATGTAGGTATTTGATGCTTCATGCAAGAGCTGACGACCAACAGCTAGCTGCCTTGTTCCCAGCTCCCCTCTCTTCGATTGGGTCGTTCTGACACTTGCTTGTCGGCGCGGGACCAACCCCATATAACTACTTACCTACCTACTACCTACCTACCTACCTACCCATACCCTCTCTACCTGGTACCTACTTAGGTATCTTAGTTACCTATACCTATACTTACCTACATAAGTACCTGATGTACCTAAGGGAGGTACCTATACTCAGCTGCATAAATACTTAATAATAAAACATTTCCTAGTAGGTGAGTACTTCTAAGGTACTAGGTACGCAGCAGAGAAACTTGAGCATTAACTAACAAAAAAAAAAAAAACAACGACTGCTGCTGTTTTACATTGTATCCAACACCAGCTTGGGTAGTTGTAGGTACCTAGATAACTGGCTAGCGCCTGTGGAAGACCTCGAAGGACCAGGGCTGTCAGCCAAGGCTACTAGATTAGGTACTTGGCGGGTGTACCTACATCCCTACTTACCTCTGAGCTGCCTACAATTTTATCGTAGATAGTAGAGCGTGTAACTGCTTTTGAACCAATCGCTTTATCGTGTTGGGTGCAACCAAAATAAAGAGTATCAGACCATGTTTATGGCCAGTCGCTCCCCTTAGTCCACTCCCTTCCCGTCTTCTTTTTTCCCTCCCCCGTTGCGACGTGTTTTTGACTCTTGCGCCACCCCGAAAAGCATAGCTCGGCTCTGTAGCAACGACGCGACTACCGCGACTGTCACGGTCATCGCAATCGCTCCATCCGGCAACCAGCATCGCCTCGTACTCCCGTCGCCTGTATATGCTTGCGTAGGCTGCGTGGCCCGGGGGCAATTCTCCTCGCTGTCGCTATGGCCTTCAACACATTCGGCAACGCTGGGGCAGGCGGTGTCTCCCAGGGCCCAACCCTTCCGGAAGTGCAGACTGAAGGATTAGGCTTTCTCTCTCTGGCTGGCGATACCAAGCTGCGCCTGTCCACGCCATGGTCGCCGCCGCCCTCCCCGACCGCCTCGCTCCTGAGCATTGCCTCGCGCCGGGGCCTCGTTGCCGCCGCCGGCCCCGACTCTGTTGTCCTGGCCTCTACCGACGCTGTCCGAAAGGCCTTCGAGACCCCCAAAGACGGCGATAGCGACATCCGCCCTTTCACGCCCCAATTAAGGCTTCCCTTGCCCATACGCCTTAGTCAGCTCGCTTTCTCCGCCGACGAGGCCTATCTGGTTCTATCTGCCGAACAGGGCGGCGGCCTAGCCGTCTACGATGTAAACGCCCTCCAGCAGGGTGCGACCCAATCCGTCTTCGAGATTCCTACCAACAGCGAGCCTCTCCGGGCGCTGGTTCCTAACCCGAGTCTGGAGAAGGCAGAGTTATATGCTGTCGTCACAAGCGAAGGCAAGCTTCTGATGGCCAACCTCAAGGAGCGTGGTTTCGTGTCCGGGGGTGGCAATCAAATCTTGAAAGAACGAGTCAGCTGTGTCGCCTGGAGTAATAAGGGGAAACAGCTGGTGGCTGGACTTGGTGACGGCACTATGTGCCAGTTAACGCCCGACGGCACTGTCAAAGCCGAAATTCCAAGACCGCCGGAGCTGGATCCGAGCTACTACGGTAAATAAATGCCACACCTCAGCTTGTTGGGGCGCGTGTACTGATGTTGTTTAGTGTCTACCGTCGTTTGGCTCAATAACGATCTGTTTCTGGTTTTTCATGTGTCCGTTTCGAACGGGCCTCAAACAAAGTGTCACTTGATTACGAGGCAGGATCAAACGTTCCAGTACCAGGGGCTGAATGATCCCGTTGACGCTTACAATGCGGAAAAAACCCCCCATCACACTGCTCTTCGGCTCAAAGACTTCCCCCCGAATCTTCAAGATCTCCTTATCTTTTGTTCGAGTGCTGTTCCCGACATTGGACTTCTCGCTCGATCCAGCACGCCTCTCTCGCCTGACGGGCCGGTCAACGTCTATACAAATATTGAGTTAGCCGATGACTCGAAGCGCGCTGTTTTACCCATGGGCGAGGACATAGGGAGCTTCGAGGCACCCGCTGCCATAGGTGCCTCTTTGGACCTATCTAGCAAAGATAAAGTATATAAACCTATTCCAACAGATGAACAGGATGAGTCGCCTGGTCCTCTACCGGGGTGTTGGGTTCTAAACGAATCTGGTATACTGTCCATATGGTGGGTTGTATATTCAGAGTCGATTCGAGGAGGAACTACATACCCTGGTCTTGCTGCCGTCGGAGATGGTAGCCCAGGATCTGCGTCGACGCAGGCGCCGACACCCAAGACCACCCAACCCCGCTCTTTTGGGACGCCAAACGCCTCGCCTTTTGGTAGCGCATTGGCATCGACGACACCTACGTTTGGTGGCCCTTCGGTACCTGGGGCTAGAAGCTCGCCATGGGGCGCCGCCCCAGCGACTAATAATGCTATAGGAGGCACGGCCTTTGGTTCTGCTGGCTTGGGGCGCAGCAGTACCGCTGGGACCTCGGCTCCGGTCTTTGGTACATCCAGCTTTGGTATGGGAGATACAGCAACAAAAACGTCACCTTGGAGCTCTGCAGGCGCTTCGGCGAAGGCACCAAGCTTTGGCCGAAGTGGGTTTGCCGATGCTTCCAGCGGAACAGCTAACCCCTTCGGAGGCGCGCTTTCAAGCAACACAACCAATGGTCAAGGTTTCTCTAGTTTTGCTAACCAAGGAGGGTTCGCAGCTTTGGGGCCCACCACGAGTACAGACAAACCCAGCATTTTTGCTTCATCAAGGACAACAACCGGCGAAGCCGTTATGGATACTGGCACGAATACCTCGTTCCCGCCGCCGAGCTCCAGGCTTGGTACTAACACTGGGAGTCTTTTTGGATCACAACCCTTCAAATTGACATCCAGTTTTAAACCCGAGACTAACACACAAGACAGCGATGCTATGAATTCGCCTATGAAGGAGAAATCGTTGTTTGGCACAGGCTTTGTTTCTTCAATAAACGAGGCGGAAAAGACAACAAGCAGTATTTTCAGTGGTAGCCAGGAGTCATTCGAAAAGCCAACATCAAATGCCAATGCAGAATCGACAACACCTACATCAACACCTTCGGCGAATAAGTTTTTTTCGCAGGTACCGTCAGTTCCGGCAAAAACCGGGCTCTTTGGCTTGCCATCAACTTCTTCTGGCAGTATTTTTGGAAAACCTGCTACCAAGGCTTCCGTAGCCGAACTCTTGCAGCCTCAAGAAGTAGCTCCGGCGGAAACCCCTCTACCACCAGAACCTATCAGTAAGACCACTTATCCACTTGGAGATTCGTCATCCTCATCTTTCTCTAATGCAGACAATGCCGGTATAGAGAGCCCGCTGCAGGGGGCTGAGGATCTTCCGTTGCCCCTTGACTCTCCCATATCACCTACAAGACCGAAGGAAATAACCACCCAAAACAATGCAGCAATACCTAGCGCCGCTCCGTTGCCCCCCGATCCCGTGAAAAATAAAGTCGCCTACAGCGCTCCTTTGCTACCCCTCCCCGGAGAAGCCATAAAATCAAAAACTACGAGTGACGCACCCTTACCACCAGATCCGGTCAAAAATAAAAAAGTATACGCTAACAAACTCCCTCCTCTGCCGGGAGCACTTACGGAGACTGGACCAGCAAGTGATGCACCTCTCCCCCCAGATCCTGTAGGGGAACCTGAGGTCTACAAAAACAAATTATCGGCACTATCTGTCGTTAAACAATCTTCCGAAGTTGCCGGCCCCGGATTTAAATTTCCCACCATTCTACCCCCTGTTTCTGACAGCGAGGATGAAGAGCTAGCGGACGAATTTACAGAGGCCGCTAGCGAAGGCAGCGGCGTCGATGTGGCTAATGATCTTAGCCCATCATCAACCGGCATAAATCGAACGCCTGGTTTTACACCCCAAGGCTCATTTGAAGGAGGGTTAGGAGAAAGTTATTCTACCATCCCGCGCCCTGAACCGGAAAGGCGAAGTCTCTTCTTAGGACAAAACCCCCCAGTATTTCCGCAACCCAACCCGGTCAGTCCACGTTCGCCTAGCCCCGTACGGGGGTCATTGCCGCCAAGAATATTAGGCAATGACCAGTCGCGATCATTTGGTGCTCCAGGAATGGCCTCACAGATACTTGCGGCCTCCAGGAAGCAGACGCAATCACGTCCAACTGGCTCCACGGCAGGTCGTGATGCCGCTCTTGAGACTGTTGTTTTGGAGCAACAGCGGAAGGACATGGCGAAGAAAGAGGCGGAGCAGGCACAGATGCTTGTAGATGAAGAGGATGATGCGGTGCAAAAGTTTCTCAATAGGGAGCTTGAACCTACTCTGAATCTGGATGAGTTTGTTGCATACTCTCGTGTTGTGCCGCCCGCGGGTGATAGCGTACCTGCTCAAGTAGAGGCCGTCTACCGCGATATAAATTCGATGATCGACACACTGGGCCTCAATGTTCGTTCACTCAAAGCATGGACTGCTGGCCAGGAGAAATTTTCCTTGGATCATTGTTCCAAGCAAGACCTTGGGTCTTTTGACGGATGGACCCTCCAAGGTATTGAGCAGTTGACACATATAATCGGCCAGGTCTTAGGCGAAGCCTTGGACGAAGCGAGAGTTACAGATGTGGAAGAGAAGGTCGCACATATTCAAGGTGTGCAGCGGGAGCTTGCCCGACACTGTAATAAGCAGGCCGATCTTCGTAAGATTATTGCCTCGCGCCTCGACCCAGAACATGCCGCAGCATACCAGGCCCTTCCTCTGAGCGCGGAGCAAGCCGCCCAGCAAAGTGACCTCCGACGACAGCTTGGTCACTTTCAAACCCTCTTGGCCCAGGCAGAAGAAAATCTGACTTTGCTCAAAGCTAAAATTGTGTCTGTTAACAGTGTAAGCGGCAGAGGAGGGCCCGTACCCACTATAGAGGCAATTATGCGCACAATCACCAAAATGACGAGCATGGCAGAGAAGAGAAGCGGCGATATTGATGTCCTCGAAAACCAGATGCGCAAGTTGCGCCTAGGATCGACAGGTCCCTCCGGGAGCCGCGAAGGCTCCCCGTTCGCTACACCCAATGCGAAGAGGACACTCGGCTCATCCATATTCTCACCCGACCGTTCAACCCGTGAAGCTACACCTATGCGCGGTAGCTTTATGCGGCATTCACTATCCGGCTCTGTCTTAGGGATCGGTGGCGACGTATTCCGTACACCGCCACGGAAAAAGCTGAGTGGGTTTGCGGAGACCGAGAAAAGAGCTGTCAAAGAGAAACGAGATAAACGGGCCGCCATCTTGGGAAAGTTAAGGAATAGCATCCAGGCCAAGGGACCAAGTGTTGTAGCTTTAGATGATATCGTCTAGGTGGCGGGATCTTCGTGGCCAACCAAATTATGATCTCTCGGCTTAGTTTGCATTCGTTGAGGATAAAATAGTTGGGCGGTTGTACCGAACTACCTTGAGTAGGTAGTTAACGATGTAAAATGATATGTGCCCGCAGATAGACATTAACGGCCATGAACGAACCATTACACCCTCCTCGGGTATTCCAGTTTTTATTACTGTGAATTCACACACTCCCTAGACTACCGACCAGGTTGCGTCTAGCCTTAGTTGCATCGTCTGCGCCTACGAATGTAGTGTTCGAACCTACGTCGCAATTAGCTGCTGAGGTTATGAATGGGTAAACATTTAATGAACTTCTACTTGTGCTACCTGGGATAATCTACCCAGTGAGAGATAATTTGGATCGGCCTAGACGAAAACGAGGGTAAAGTGCGTAAACCTGGTCACAGAAGATCATCTCAAGTATTGGGAAGCAATTGGGGCAGAAAGCCAGACTACCGATTGGACATTACCGTGATATGTACACCGTGAATTGAACACATGTCACGTTCTCTAGCATACGTTACAGCGGGGGGGTATAATACAAAATGAAGCCAGGCCCGGGATGTGCGGTGGATAGATAGTTGAACTCCATACTCCATTTTGCTTGTATTTCATCCAAGCAACCACCAAAGATAGATCAAGTTCCAAGATATCAATGGGCTGGCTCATGCAATACCTACCACACCAGCGCTAGCAGCCTCAAGGCGGGCCACGAGCTTCTTGACACTCGTCCATTCATCACTCCGGACGGATTCCTTGCCGCCCAGGTCCGGCCCGACCTCAAAAAGACTGACGACGGCGTCAATGCCGCCCGTCGCCAGACGTCTCCCATCGGTAGCCTCCCAGGCCACCTTATTCAAGCTTTTGCTCAAGAGCTGGCGACCATCCTTTCGGGGAGTTGGGCTAATCTTGGCCACAGGTATTTCCGTCTCCACCGTGATATCCCAGAGTTCGAGGGAGCCGGCGCCATCAACAAGCGCGAAGACGCCAGGACGCACGGGTGACCACGCGGCATCATAGATGACATCTTCACGCACGAAATCAAGGAGCGGAGGTATAGCAGTGCCGGCGCTTTCGACAATAGTGCTCGTGGCGGCCGGAGCGCGTACCTTCCAAAGCTTCACCGACCAGTCTAGCGATGACGAGAGGACAAGGTCGCCCAGGTCAACAGGCCCGCGAGCCGGATGGAAGCCAACGCTCATGACAGGGGCGGCATGCCCCTTATAGGAAACTCGAGAGTCTACGCCAGCTTTAGCCCCAGCACGATCGTAACGGTGGCACGGGTAGATGGAGCCTTCTTCAGAGCCAACGAGGAAGTAAGTAGGGTCTGCTTGAGGGAATGCCATGGTTGTTGGCGCTAGGTCCTCGAATTTATTGGGGGGTGGAGTCGTCAGTGTTAGCGACTCCTGCGGTTGCGAGAGCATATCAACACTCCACACACAGAGGGCGCCGTCCGTGGAGACGGATATGATATTATTCGCGTTCTGCGTACCAACGATATCAACCGAATAGACCGGGTGAGAATGGCCTGATCCTGTGAGTGGCGTCTTTTGAACAGGCGCTGTCTTTGCGCGCGTATCCCATAGAAGCACTTGCCCCGAATATGTCCCACCAATGATGAGATTGGGATGAAAGGGGGAGAATCTGGCTGTTAGAATATCAGACTGGGCGTGAAACAAGAATTCCGGTCGGTCATGGAGGTGCTGATTCCACACCTGGACAACACCGTCCGGGTCGTGCGGCGCTGCCGGATTCTTGGTGTACGAAGCAAGGACAAGCTCTGGATATTTAGGAGAGAAGTCGATGCTGCTGATCATACGCTTTTTGGACCATCGATCATCGTAAAACTGCACAAGTTCTTTAACTCGCCTCCGCCCCTTGCCGCCCGTGTTCCCTGCTTGCTCATCCTCGTCTTCGATGTCATGAGCTTGGAGAGAATAATCCGTCAATATATCGTACTCGTTGCCCATGTCCAGCGCACGCTCGATCACTTTGGTCGACCGCTCTACGAAGTCGACGAAGTCGTCGGAGGCGGTCACAGCAGCAAGTTCCTCCGCCGTCAAAGCTCTCGCCGGGAAATTCGAGGTAGCCACGGCACTCGGCTGCACGACTCCGTCAGCTACAAGCTCACGGGCAGCTCTGAGCTCTTCCTCGATCTCTTTCCTTATATTCTGACGTAGCTCTTCTTCCCTACCGCGGCCGCGGCGGCTCATGCGCTTGCCCGGGGTAGAAGTAGGTGCAGGTAGATCGTCATCATCTAGTTCAGAAAGCGCACGGGAACGCGAAGTCGGCGGTGTCCAGTCGTCGGTTGTTTGAACGCCCTTGCTATACGTGAAAGTCTCCTTGACGGGCGAAGGGGGGTACTCGTAGACGGTCTGGAGGGGCACAGTAGTCAAGACCTGGGGTTGTGGGGGAGCTGCAGGACCAGACTGGGCGTTGATGGGTGACGTGTATTCCGAGTGTTCGGCAAGGCTGAGCTCGCCGGCGCTCAGGACGCTATTTGGACGACTACCGCGACGGGGAGAGGCGGCACCGGTAGTAGAGCCGGGGCGGCTGTCGCCGACCAGCCTTTCGATTATGTCCTCGATCTCTCGCTTTCGATCGTTCTTGTTACCGGAAATAGGGGACACCAGCTGCAGGAACCAGAGACATGTCAGTCAGCGCAGATCAGGGCAAAGCAGGGAGTTAGGTATACATCGATAGAACCGACTGTGCTCACCCGCCCTGCATTGGCCTGGTTTGCCCTCAGTTCTCTCTGGCGCTTGAGCTCTGCCAGCTTGGCCTTCTTGGCCAGGATCTCATCGCGTCGTTGTTGCATGATGCGGTCGACACAGACCCATCGCCGGGTCTACGGGCTGGTACGGGCTGGCCAGATACGTCTCCAGGGGTTGTGGCGTGGGCGGCGCGAGGGGACGTGACCGAGGGCCGGTGACCAGCGTGGGCTCAGCAGTGGGAACCGGGCGACGGGACGACGGGCGAGTCCAGCAGAGCGAGAAGCGAAGAGCGCAGTGCGAGGCGCTGAGCGCGGAGCGTCCAATATGTAGTCAACTATCGAGACTCTTCCCCTGGGAGGGAGAAGGGAGGACGGAGAAGGGAGGGCGAAGGAGGGGGTAGTGAATTGCAAAGCACCGCGCGGATAGAGCGTTACGAATAGAACGTCACGAATAGAACGTCACGAATAGAACGTCATAGATAGAGCGTCACAGATAAAAGCGTAAATATCCGTCGTTACCTTGTGACATTTTCGGGTTGCTGAGGCTTCGAATCTCCGAGTTTTACGTTAGCGACTTATCGTTGGTGCATCCGTTCGCGGTTGTAAACGCGTTTCCGAAATTGTCCTTGAGCGATGCATCAAGAGCACGTCCTCCTCAGGTGGCCCAATGTAGGAGGGACCTAGCCTGGATAGGTATTTAGCTACCTTGGGTAAGGTTAGGTGGTATAGGTACTAAGTACCTATACCCATGAAACCTAGGTAGGTAGTTAGTTCTCTTAGCAGTTACCTATACCATCATGGCTTTTCAGTTGAATATAATCTAGTATAAGCATATATGGTTGTGAGAAGCTGCTCTATAATCGCAAGAGCGATGCATTGGTCGGAAGGTTCCTGGTCTGGGATCTGAAGTACCCAAACGTACTTCTCCACACATTGAATGCACGTTCGGTACTCAAGGATACGAAAGCTGTACTGCCGATCACTCACTAATAATTTTCAGCAACCCGACTTCAACCGTTAGCCCACCCGCGTGTTCACTCAACATCAACCCCATCTCAATCCACGGTCCAAGCCTCAGCCCGTCCTCGACGTTGCCTTTACGCACCGGCCCGATCTGGGACTATTTCGCCAGCAACAGCGTTAATTGCCCTTCTACCCGACGTGCGCATCGTGCTCCAAGCCCCCCTCTTTCCTCCCCCGGATCCTTTGCGCGAAAAAAAGGAAAAAAAGCTATCATCTCCAATGTCTGCCACCTCAGGAGTCAACGTATGTCGCCATGCCCAGAGTGCGCATGAACAAGCAATGATGTCTATTAACGCTTCATAATCCTGTAGGTACTTCGGTACTCTGCCCTTGCCGTTGGCGTATTCTACGGCTTTACTCATCAGCGATCAATTACCGCTTCACAACGCGCCACCGCCGCTAAGAAAGAATACGAGCACAAACTACATTTAATAGACCAGGCCAAGGCCGAGTACACCAGGTCCAAGAACCCTTCCGCGGCAGCTTCCTCGGAAAAGAGTGGCCGTACGTTATCGCCGCGAATCCCCCTCAGACCCTTAAATCGGCCCGTGCCGGAGGCTGACCACAATCCAGTGAACCAAGACCCAATGGACTCGAAATTTGACCTAGAAGCTTATATGAACGCTCTCATGGCACAGAAGGCCTGATTTGCCTCCCGGTATATACTTTAGACACAAATCAAATAAGGCACGGGGTAGACCCGGGAGAACCAAAGGCACTCAGGGTCGAGACTAAACCTGAGAGGGTTAATAAGGGGGATGGCGATACCACGCTCCGCCTATACTACATGTCTTGCTGCGCTGTTGCGGAGAAAGTCTCCCTCACCTCGAGTCCCATGATTGTATGATTATATCGCTACCAAAAAGCTGCCGGATAGATTTCCTTGTGTCCTCTTGTGTACATCTATGCTTATACCAATTGAAACTTTCTAGACGTCTCGAGAGCGCCATGGTTGATAGCATTACTCGCAACAGGTATGACCGATATCCTTTGGATTTGCGATTAATTTATAGGCCGAACATGGGCGGATGCAGAGCAGTTGGCAGGACATTCCTACCTGGTGCCTCAACAAGGCCCTGATGGATGAAAATTATTGGCAATAAAAAACAATAATTCCAGAAACACCATCCATCGAGGCACCGTGGATGCCTAGTTTTCACAATGTGATGTGATACCTAGCATATTAGTCAAAAAAAAAAAAAAAAAAAACATATAGCAGCTCATCCTTGGTGTAGGTACCTAAATTCTTTAGTTAACGTTTGTTATTGACGGTATGGAAACCACTAGGAGTTGTATGCAATTAGAACATATCATGTAGTATGGTTACGTGCATGGAGTTCTATTTACATAACACTGGCCGCCACCACCAGCCTCGGATTGGACCACAGGGTAACTTACAGCAGGTATGACGATAGGTAGGAGACCATGTATTATTATCGATAGATACCTAGGTAGATAAGGTAGCTTTGATAAGGTTGCACTCCTTGTGGCCGAAAATAACTGGGGCTAGTGAAAGCTACAGCTGTCCTCTCAAGGTACTTAGGTACTTCGTTACTTACCAGCCTATGTGGCCGTAGTGTGTGTGCTTGGCCCTAGAGGTACCGCTAGCCACCTGCGGTAGTAGTACCACCAGAGCCTCTGCTTGGCTCAAGAGGGATGTACCTGCTATATGATAGGTGGGTGTGGGTAGCTACCTACCTAAGGGGGTACTTACCTAGCAGCAAGTTGTCGCAATAGCAAACACGGGAAGGCACTTGGGAGATCGATAAGCGCATTTCTCGACACGACTGATGACAGACCTCACCAACCTTTCCACCTCTACCTTTTCCCCAACTCCAATTCGCCCCATGCCAACGTAAATGTGAGAGGCCGTGCAACACCCAATCGCTGCATCCTCGCATCCTCTCCTCACAATGGCTGTCGGGAAAGGCGCCAGCTCGACTCCAGCCGAGCTGCTGGTCTCGCTCGGCAGGAACCAGAGCACCAAGACACTGCTGAAGGTCATCATCCTGGCCATCATCGCCGCCGCCGCCGTCGCGAGTCGTCTCTTTTCCGTCATACGTACGTATATACATACCCATGCATCTTGTGTCGTCCTGCCAACCTCCATATCCTGTCCTGTTCTCTTGTCTCTTATAATCTTGTCTTGTCTTGTCTTGTCTTGTCTTGACTTGTCTTGTCTTCCCGATTGTGTGATTGGAGGGGATTTGGAGGGTTGAAGAGACGCGTATGCATGTCGCTTGTGTGCCGTTGGCTAATGGAACCCCTTCGGTCATTTCTCTACAGGCTTCGAGAGTATTATCCATGAATGTAAGTTCACACACATATCCTCCACCTCCTCTCCCTCCTCCTTCTCGTCTCTCTCTCTCTCTCTCTCTCTCCAACTAAAGAATCAAATCTCCGCAGTCGATCCTTGGTTCAACTTCCGAGCTACCAAGTATCTTGTCGCCAATGGATTCTACCAGTTTTGGGACTGGTTTGACGACCGAACATGGCATCCTTTAGGACGTGTCACCGGCGGCACGCTGTATCCTGGCCTCATGGTCACCAGTGGCGCTATCTACCACCTACTCCGATTCCTTACCGTTCCCGTCGATATTCGAAACATTTGCGTGCTATTAGCCCCGGCCTTCTCCGGCCTCACTGCCTACGCGGCCTATCTTCTCACCAATGAGATGACAACCTCCTCCTCTGCCGGCCTTCTTGCCGCCATCTTTATGGGTATCACGCCCGGTTACATCTCGCGTTCCGTCGCCGGTTCCTATGATAATGAGGCCATCGCTATTTTCCTTCTGGTCTTCACCTTCTTTCTTTGGGTTAAGGCTCTGAAACTAGGTTCCGTCCTCTGGGGTGCCCTTTGCGCTCTCTTCTACGGCTACATGGTTGCTTCCTGGGGTGGCTATGCCTTTATCACCTGCCTTGTTCCGCTTCACGCCTTCGTTCTCATCTGCATGGGCAGGTTCAGCATGCGCCTTTACGTCGCATACACCACATGGTACGCCCTGGGGACATTGGCCAGCATGCAGATTCCTTTTGTTGGCTTCTTGCCTGTTCGCACCAGCGAACATATGCCCGCACTCGGTCAGTATCATTTTGCGCGTCAATGCTTGATAGATGTGTGCCATTCTAACAGAAATTAGGCATATTCGGTTTCCTCCAGCTTGTCGCTTTCCTGGAATATGTTCGATCTGCCGTTCCCAGCCGACAGTTCCAGATGTTCTTATACGTAGGTTTAGGTGCCGTCTTCGGGATTGGTACCCTCGGCCTAGTTGGTCTCACGGCAAGTGGTTATGTTGCACCTTGGTCCGGCCGATTCTACTCCCTGTGGGACACAGGATATGCAAAGATTCACATCCCTATCATCGCATCCGTCTCAGAACATCAGCCCACAGCTTGGCCAGCCTTCTTTTTCGACTTGAACATGCTAATCTGGCTATTCCCCGCCGGCGTGTACATGTGCTTCCAAAAGCTTGCAGACGAGCATGTGTTTATTATTGTTTACGCCTTGTTCGCCAGCTATTTCGCAGGTGTCATGGTACGCCTAATGCTGACTCTCACACCTGTTGTGTGCGTGGCTGCTGCCATCGCTGCATCTCAACTTCTTGATACCTATCTTGAATACAGATCTCCGGAGACTACCGATAATGAGCAGGACGAATCATCTGATGGGACGACTAAGAAGGCAGCCAAGCAGGGCGCATTGCGGTCAACCTCCCAACCAGTGGTTGGCATTTACGGTCTTTTATCTAAGGCCTTTATCGCTGGTTCCATGGCATTGTTTCTCCTCATTTTCGTTCAACACTGCACCTGGGTCACTTCTAATGCTTATTCTTCCCCGTCGGTGGTGTTAGCAAGCCGAATGCCGGATGGTAGCCAGCACATTATTGATGACTATCGTGAAGCCTATCAATGGCTTCGACAAAACACCAAGGAGGACGCCAAAATTATGTCTTGGTGGGACTACGGTTACCAAATCGGTGGGATGGCTGACAGGCCTACTTTGGTCGACAATAACACATGGAACAATACACATATTGCCACGGTTGGCAAGGCGATGAGTTCCCGCGAAGAAGTTGCATATCCCATCATGCGCCAGCACGAGGTTGATTATGTCTTGGTGGTCTTTGGTGGTCTTCTCGGCTATTCCGGTGACGATATTAACAAGTTTTTATGGATGGTAAGGATTGCCGAGGGCATCTGGCCGGATGAGGTTAAAGAGCGTGACTTTTTCACGCCCCGTGGCGAGTACAAGGTTGATGCCGATGCCTCGGAGACTATGAAAAATAGTTTGATGTGAGTTGAGCCAGCTATGGAACGTGCAATCATATTCTAATAAGTGAGACAGGTACAAGATGTCGTACCACAATTATGCCTCGCTATTCCCCCCAGGACAAGCTCAGGACCGTGTACGTGGCGTACGACTCCCTGACCAAAGCCCTACTCTCAATAGTTTAGAGGAGGCTTACACATCAGAAAACTGGATCATCCGAATCTACAAGGTGAAAGACCTCGACAACATTGGTCGAGACCATGCCTCTGCAGCTTCGTTTGAAAGGGGCCACAAGAAGAAGAAGACCACTAAAAAGCGTGGACCGAGAGTACTCAGAGTCGAGTAGAATAGAAGAGGCATACCGTGATGGTTTTACTATCCCATCTAGGGATTCATTGAAGTTGACTATTTGTGATTACTTTGCTTATCATTGTACTTCGGGTGGTTCATTGGAAGACAAAAGCAGCCTTCACAAGTTTGGCGCACACTGTAACAAAAAGAGAAGTGAATAAAACGAATGAATTCCCAATAATACTTAGAATTGTCCAGTCGCTTTCTCGCCAATCCCGTATAGATCTCATGCCAGACGAAATACTAGCCGCACAGTAAAATACAAACTGCAGAAGTCACGGGTGCTACCATAGCTAGCTTTACGTTTAACTACACATAGGCCACCACCGTCCTCTCGCCGTTCCTCCTGGTTCAGCTGCAGCATTGCAGTGGCGATTGAATTTAATATTAGGCACTTACGTAAAAGTTGATTTTGGTGGTATCCCATAACTAATGTAAAAAGCATATTTAGCTAGATAGATAATGTTCACAATGAGTTTTCTCATAAATGGGTTGGTCTTAGAGGCGGTCATTCTACCTGCTAGGCTATTGAGCAACAGGGGCACATGGAAAGAGGAGGGATAAAAGCACACAAAGGCGCCCAATAAACACATGTTGGATAAGGTATGAGAGGAAAGAAAGTTATAGTTGGTGTTTGCCCGCTACTAGGTACTAGAGGCGCTCTACTCGCAAGCTTTTTGTTGCTATTGGGAGGCTGCTCTACCAAAAGGTGTTCCCATAAACACCATTAACGAAAAGCAAGCTTGGTTGGGCCCTTTATAGGTAGGGTGGGAGGAATAACTATATAAAGCCAGAATTAGAAGATGCCATCACCTAAGAAAATGTGAATAGCCATTGTCGAAGCAGGAAGTGAAGACATATGATTGACACGGCGAACAAAAACCACGGAATGAGCAGAAAGCACCTTCATTCATATCGTCCAGTCTCTCGATACGACCATTTTCGAAGTACTTGTAATATACAGTGCAAAACCTCCAGCCCTCAATTTTGCGTCTGCAACGAAACCTGACCACTTTTCATCCGCCAGCCCTCCTCTGGGTTACCATGCCGACTTTTTCCTTTTTCTTTTTTGGCTTCCGACATACACGAGCTACAGACTTGTATCTCACAATGCGCATCTTGTGTCTCCTTTATCCGCCCTCATACAGTCCTCCAGCTTGTTTCTTTAAAGCAAAGCCCAGCACTTGCATGTAAAGCTACTTGATGAATCTTTCATCAAACATAGCATTGTAACAAATCATCTCCGCAGGATTAAACCTGGCCGTCGTAATCAATCAAACAACCTCGATATGCCCAACCCAACGACCTCACTCACCAACAGGTGACCAGCAAATATTTCCTATAAGGCAATATTTGATGATCTGCGGAAGGTCTGTTGGTTTCGGTGACCGATTATTTAAAGGGACCATTAAATCAAGTCGGCGGCAACCGCATAAAATGATGAATATGATGTCCATCGGTTGTGGTCGCTGGGCGGTCTCGAGCAGTACTATGTATTACAATGTCTTCCATCGAATGTCCGGTGTGGCCAATAAGGGAAGATCCAATAGGTGACGGGGGGTATTCAACATAATCATCGTCATCTTGTCCGTCATCCAGTTGGTTGTGCATGTTGTTTTTTTGGTGGTTCAAAAGGTCAGCGGTGAGCCTATTTGAAGGTTCGAAATAGGCTACAGAAAGCTCAGTGGAGGGATGCAAATTTGTGGATTTTTCCTCTTGTTCTTTCTCGCTCGCAAACTCTACGTATGTCGTTAGAAAATGGCGCACACTAATAAGATACGACATGAGACTTCAATTCAAACCTACCAATTCGCTCGATGGGCTTACTAGGCACCGTCCCGTCGGCACCTCGCCCTGTCTCGGCCCCTTCGGTGTTAGGGGCCGCGGTATTGCAGTCGCTATCCGAGTCGGAATAATAGCTCACTATTGAAATGTTACTCGACGTAACGAAGCTAGACTGTGGAAACGTAGAAGTTGCCGAGCCACCGAGGGACCCTGAGAGGCTATCAAAAAGCTTACTCGCAAATGCCAGGTCTCGCTCAGCCATCTCCTCTGCTTCACGCTCCAGGTCCGTTCGATAGTCCGACCATGAGTTTTCCACAACATGAGGCGAGTTGGAGTCACCCATATAAGGCATGTCCGTGGGCGTCAATGGCTCGGTCCAGTTGAAGGAAGTCTTGGGTTTATCAGCGACTCCAGGCGTACTATCATCAAGGGTTCGTCGCGCACTGTTCTCGGGGCTAGAGACTCGATGGGGGGTGTTGTCCAATGAGACCCGATTGCTAGGTCGGAAGCCAGAAATTGGATGGTCTGTAGCCTCATCGGCATTGTTTTCAAAAGCGGTTCGCGAGGCTATAGGCATCGATGTTCCGAAAGACTCGGTTGGAGAGGTCTCAACATCGCGATTATAGACGCTGGTAGATGTGCCCACAGGGTTGGCTGTCTTTAGATATGATCGGTTCATGTTCGCCTCTCCACTAGAAGGGAGCTGAATATGGGTTTGCTTTGCGGGTTTGCGTTTCTCGTTGGGAACCGCCCAGTTTGAATCTTCCGATTGTGCTGTTGTGTCGACAAGCTCCGAAGGCGAGGTCACTTTCGTAGTGCTATTTGCAAATGGAGACAACGGACGCTGATGTCTATCAGATATACTCGCCGAGCCTCCAGGGCTAGCTGATAGGGGAGGAGCCAAACCAACCGGGCTCGCTCGTGGTCGCAGGCGTGGGATACGGGTACGATATTTGGCGGGTATAAACTCGGTTTGACTAGTCGTTCGTATTTTGTTTACCCCTTTGGCTTTGCCGAGATCTTCTTTGCTAGATACGAGTAGTGAACCGCGTCTTGCACCGGATGGGTCTACACTAGAAGCTAGTGTTTCAGCTACCTGGGTAGTATTGTTACTGGTCCTTTCGTGACTGCGACGAATCGGGGATATAGGGACCTCGCGAATAGAAGAGACCACGGATAAATCTGATTCTAGCGACGAAGCTCTAGAGTTCGATTCTTCAGCTGATGAAATAGATCTCAGCGATGGAGGGTACGTGCTGGAAGCGCCACGACGGGATAAAAGTCTCGAGAGAGACTTAAATGACTTCTTAGCTCGGTTATAGTCTTTACGAGATTTTTTGTCTCGGACATCTCCCTCAGAAGTCTCATAATCTGTGTTTGTAGCATCTTTCAGGCAACTGTAGCAATAGTCCAACGCTGGTATCTCACCCTTCCTAAGGGGGTGCGCTCTATGATATCGTGTGGATCGCTTCTTGCCACACCCAGCGCAGACATGAACGTGGTAGATGCGTTTGCTGAGGTGTCGTTTCATGTCTCCGCCGTATTTCGCCTCATTGTGTGTTTGGCCTGCGCTTACCCCTTTAAAGTCGATACCGATCTTGCTAGCCGGGTTAATGATCTTTCGAACACCACGAACATAGCTTGTATCTTGACGAGCTACGTTTCTCCGACTAGTCGCCGTGGTGTAGGTCTTGGGCCAATTCCGTTGTGGTGGAGGTGGAGGTGGAGGTGGCGGAGGCATGTTCGACGGGTGAGCGGTTGGCATAGCTTGCATATACGGTATTGGAGCAGACTGGGGTTGGCCAAATTGCGGGTGGCGCGGTAGGATAGACATTGGTATGTTTGGGGGCTGAGGGATTGCTGAGGAATTTTGGTATCGAGGTAGCGTGTGGTGTTGTGGATTGGCCCAGTCGGGAGCATTCCGGAGCATCGTGGCACCAGCGTAAGAATAGCTAGATGGATGAATAGGTTGATACGGCGCACCATGGTAGCTCATTGGAATGGGGGGCAGGTTCGTATTCATCGTCGAGTAAATGGAGGGTACACCTGTATTGGCCGTTAAATAATTGTGCCAATACACGGCAGACGGAGGCGGTGGTGGCGGCGGCGGCGGTAGTGGGATATGGTGATTAGCTGCTCGCGACTGCAGGGGTGATGAGTTTCTCTTGCACGCAGTGTGCTGCTGCAGGCTTGATGCCTCTTGACCACCATATTGACTCGTTGTCGTAGGAGCAGGGGTAGAGGAGGAGCGTATACTGCTTGGTTTACGACGAATCATGGGTGACTCGGTATCTTCGTACGCGTACGCCTGGTTATCGTGTTTAAAACTTTGTGTTCCTCGGCCCAGTCGGGGTGTATCTGGGGCGGTAATTAAGCCTGAGCTCTGAGAGACTATACTTAGTGGCCTGGCCTGTCTTTCGAAATCCTTGCGAGACGGGACACCGAAGCTTTGGCCTAGGATATCAAATCCAAAGTCTTGCAGAAGTTTGGCGGGTTTCTTCCGACCCAGAACTAGTTCCCCGGCCTTGGTACGTGTGAGGTAGACTTGCCCATCACCGAGGGAAGAGACACCGTCACTGTCCGCGTCTTGTAAAAGGGGCTGGGCGGTAACAGAACTGATGCTTCTAGATAAGGTGTTAATTCGCTGAAATTCGCTGACCCATAGTTCGGTATGGCTAGTGAAGCGAGAAGTGGCAATGTGATGTAGGGGATAAACGCGACGCAGGCAGATGTAGGGTTGAGATAGGGAAAGGGACAGCGTTTCCCTGCTAGAGAACTAACGCCGGAGCGAAGTGACTAGGGTTGAAGTTGCTAAATTGGTAAGTATGTACTCACTGGGAGCGGCCACGGTGCCTCTTGAACAGGTCCATCATCCAACAAGATGACTACCCGACTTCTCTGTGGTTTGGCGCACTGCGTACACTTCAGAAGCGGGAATGAAGTATCGTGGTGGTAGGGCAGCCCACAGAGGAGTTTATGGTGCTCGGGTGAGTCGGCGGGGGGAAAAAAAAAGAAAGGAAGGAAAGAGGTGCAGTGCAAAAAGGCCTCCAGGGCCAGCAGAAAACGAGCAGGCGAAGGAGTCAGGGCCGGGCAGGGCAGGGAGACGACAACGTATAGGGTACGAGTCGACTGGGTGTACAAGAAGAGGCTGGAGATTTGGGAGAGTAAAGGTTCCGAAGGAAGGAGGAGTGAGTCAAAGAGGTTGTGTGGGATAGATCATGTGGTTGTAGGCAAGTAGGTGCTTAAGGTTGTAAGTTACCAGGATGGGTAGGTAAGTGGGCAAGTAAGTGGGTAGGTAAGTAGGTAGGTAAGTAGGTAGGTAGGTAAGTGGTGTTTGCGTTAGAATTGTCAAAGTGCCTGATAGGGAAGCGGTATCTTAGGGATTGGTTAGGTAGGTAGGTGCGCAAACAAGGCCGATAAGTGCCTACCTCCCATCTTCTACCTACCTATCTAATTAAGCAAGTACGTAGTTGCCTAGCTCGTAGTTGCCTACTTAGATAGGGTAAGTAGGTAGGTAGGTACTTAGGTAGGCACTAATTAAAGAATTTGTAGATTATTAAGAGGTAGGGAGGTTGACTGATGCTGGGCATAGTTAAGCCCTTCCTTCCCCTAGTACCTTTGCTATTTACCTACCTCTCTAGGAGGGGTCTATTTCCAGTTGCCATACCTAGTACCTAGTAGTCACTAAGATGCTGTAACTATACAGAGCATAATAGTTTTAGATATAATGCCACGTACACCAGGTGGCTAGTTTCTGTAGAGCATACGAGCAACCAACTCTACTATGAATTGTGCCAACGAAAACGAGTTCCTGATATATTTGAGAGATTGTTCACCTTGGTCTTGGTGTTACAATGTACCACTATCAGCACAGCGCTGGAACCTGTATCGATTAGGCATATTTTACTATTTGCGTAGACTCGCTATGCTCTTCTGTTAAAAACATGAAGATTCATACTAGTACATGGACAACTCTCCGTTCTAACATATTGTAGGAGCACACTGATACGATCGTGTTTTCTTTGTAAACGTAGACCACACCTGGCTCTTGACATCATCGCATGTCAGGCATGTTATGCCAAAATATGGGGAATATGGGGAGTTATCAAGTTTAGATCGTTGCTTGCGGGGCATATTTTAGTGGAACTACATCCGGTTGATGCTCGAACCCGTCTCTGCCCCTCTCGACAACATGGCGGTTATCCGAGCCAAGCGGTCGCAACGGTTGAATATGGGATCCAACTGGGTGCGCTGACGTTCAGTCCTCATCGGTTGCCTTGAGCACGGCCCGGCGGCGCAAACCGATAGACCGGCGGGTCAATTCGAGTGCGTTCGGGTGCACGGTTGGCGGGAGGCGTTGAACTAGATGCTACTCGGGCCAATCTGCGAATCGCCTCTAAGCGTTTTTGTTCAAAAGCCCGGCAGCGTTCCTGCTCTCTAAGCATATTGTGCATTCTTGTCTCTTGATCCATCTGCCCCTCCTCGTTAAGTTGGCAATGCCTGAGTGATTTAAGAGCCCTGGGCCATTGGCGGTCGAGTCTAGAAGCGATGGGCGCCGGCACACAAGTTGGCGGCTCGTCGGCGGGCCTCATCATTGATGATCCACCCCAGAAGCACTCGAAGATGAGCCCGGCCTGGTTTTGTGGTTTGTCGCCTCCCCAAAACACGATAGAATCCCCATGGTACAGTTTCATCCAATATTTGCATGCGGCTTTAGTGTTCTTTGGTTCGTGGGATGGCAACGGATTACCATTGATGCGAATCCCATTAGTAGCTTTTGTGGCAATATAGAATGCATATGAGTCCAGCTCTAGTGAAGCTTGCATTGTGGCGGTTGAGACCGACCGTGTTGGCTCCCATGGCCGAAACTCGCTGGTGGTGGCCGAGTAACCTTCTCTCCACAACAAGATTCTGAAGGCATTCTTGGGGACCTTCGCTTCCATAATTGGTTCAAAAATAACTGTGTTACTTCTGTCCCGGCCCCACGATAGAATTGGATCATGAAAAGGAATTGAAATATCTGCCAATGACGTGCCGGGGGTAGACCTCAAAATGCCAACTTCGGTTTTAGGCAGGTAGCTCGTTTCTAGGGCTGGTGGCGTGCCCGATTGTATATGGCCATCCGATACCGAATTACTTAGTTGAGAGCCGAACCCGTTGTCAAGAGTATCTAACAGGGCAGTTGAAGGCGGATCCCAATCAACTGAATTCCGAGCATGTCCCTCTTGATGAATGCCGTCTATATGTGCTCTAGCGAATGGTTTCTTGCTCTCATGAGTTGGAGGGAAATGCTTCATGGCTAACTCCCAAAGAGGCGTTTTTCCCGGGCCGAACTCTTCTTTCCTCTTTTCGGCGGCAAGTTCGAAGGCGTTATATTGAAGATGTGTCATTTCCGGGTAGTTTAAATGCCAAGTGGTGTCGTCCTTGCCGTCCCAATATATCATTTTATGCATGGGGTAATCGATCTGGCGGCCTGTGTCGCTTCTAACCACCTGGGGCATGCTAGCAAGTAAATCATCCTCACCCTCTAACGCATTTATATCCCTTCCTGATTTGAGTCTTTTTATAGAAGGATTGGCGTTTGTGTTTGAAGCATTGTATTCATCGCTTGTGTCATAACTTGGTTTTCTCTTGCTGGTGCCAACATTGCTGATCCGTGAGGACATAAATCCCGACCCAGCATTGGCAACGGATTTCATATTAAGGTTCTCGAGAATGGAAGACGCACCGCCTAAACTCTGAGAACCTATGCCTAATATGGCGCTGCGGGAGTTGTCTGGTTGTGAAGTGGCAGAAAGTAAGACGTTTTGTGTTTGGTGGACGTTCGCCCGCGGGGTGGAAAAGTTGTCTGAATCTTCAAAACTGTCACGGACTTCAGATTGTTGACGTTCAGTCTCGCTGGAGCCCGACTCAGACACGGGGAGATTTAAACGCTCCTCATCGATCACACCAGAGCTGCCGACGGCTGAAACCTCTCCGAACAACTTCGGAGCGTGGGTTGGCGCAGTGGTATGATCCTCGGTTTCCGATTCGAACCCCATGGAAAAATCGGGTTCGGGCTCACGGAGGGAGCTTGCACCGGCTATCAGAAGCTGGGATGACTGGTTGTCGCTGTCGTCTAGGCTCAATTGGGACGCTGAATAGCCCAAATCTTCATCAAACTCTTTGTCGGTGGGCGAAGAAGTATGAGTCAGCCAAGGATGAGCCTTGAGCTGAGAAATAGTGGCTCTGGTTTCTGGCCGTACGTGAATCATGCGAGACAGAAAATCACGCCCCTCCCAGGAAACGCTTGACGTAAACAAAGGAAGGGTATTTAGAGGCGTCTTGATAATATGATCCAGCAATTCAGTGTATGTGATCCCATTCTTGACGGGGAAAGGTGGGCTCCCGGTAAGAGTATAGAACAGAACGCCGCCAAGGGACCATATGTCTACCGCGTGATCATACCTCTCTCTTTCAACGGGCTGGCGCGTCCTTCTATTAGTCCGTTGGCCATAGTTGTCGTATGATGAGTACTCCATGTATACCTCGGGGGCACAGTATAGTAATGTTCCACAGAATGTCTTGAGGAAGGTCTGCTCGGTATCTATCATTTTCGAAAGTCCGAAATCCGTCAACTTGACAACGATAGGGCCCGTCGAGTGAATAAGGATATTGTCTGGTTTGACATCACGGTGAGTGATCCTATTGTCATGTAGATATCCTAGTGCATCAACTAATTGTTTGGCGATGGTCTGAGCGTGTGCTTCGGCGATAGCGCCGTGGTCGTGAACAAATCTACCTAAATCCCCGCCAGAAACATATTCCATAATGATAATAAATTGGTGTACATCCCAATCGAAATGCTCAATGTATTGAACGATGTTGGGCTGTTAAAGGTTAGAGCAAAATAGTACGATGGGGCGGGCATCAGCTTACATGTTGGACCTTTTGCATAATCTTCATCTCATTTTCAACCTTTTGGTCTAGAACACCGTTTTTCATGAACTTCCGCTTATCGAGCTCCTTTGCCGCGTAGGGCGAGCCATCAAATTTGGAGGTAACTTTATGAACCGTTGCAAATGCCCCTTTTCCGATGACACAGACGCGGGCGTATTTATCGCCGCCGCGCCACTCGCGAGGAAGACGGTTCGGTGGCCTCGGAAGGTCTGTGGCTCTCCCCGCTTGGTTGTTCGGCCCAATTCCCCTCGTGGGGGCGAATAGCTGTACCTTGAGAGGATTTAGTGCTACCATATATTATATGTGAGGAATAGAGGGTCTTACGTGGCCGCTTGGTCCGGGCCCGATTGTTTTATTTAGGTCCTCTATACCGTTGAGCTTGAGTAGATATGGCTCCAAGTTTCTCATGTATGCGTCTTCATACTCCCCATCACGACTGGGTATCCGCACTAGAAAAATGAGATCATACGTGCTTTCGTGCATAACGATCTTGATTGTCGAGCCACTTTCAAGCGTGTGCCGTGTGCAGGGGGTTTCGCCCGTTCTTGGATCTGGCCTTTTCCGAAGGAGCTTGTTATCGACAACAGTTCCGTTGGTAGATTGGTCTTCAAGTAGCACGATTCCGTAGCTGTTCACATAAATGCGGAAATGTATGTTACTTAGTCTCCTGCCGGGGTCGAAGGAGAAGCACATGTCGCAGCGAGATCGATTCCGGCCAAAAGTGAAGCCGAGACTGGGGTCCTTGAGAGTAGAAGACAACCGGAGCACGAGGGCATGATCCCCGATGCCGCGATTGCGGCTAAAGCCGCGAGCATCATCCTTGCGGTGTAGGTCCGAGTTAATGGTGTCGGCGGTATATTTCCCAGCCGTATGGCGGGCGTACTCGGGCGAGGAGGCTATCCTCTCCACCTCACGGCTGGTAGCTTCGGTGATGGGGTGCAGTAGGCAGATGATATCGGAAACGTCTTTGTCGGAGAAGCCAGAATTCTGCTGGCCGAGTCGTCGAGGATCGAAAGCGTTTTGGGTGGCTAGAGAGGGAAGGCGGCGGTCAGCTATACATAAACCGGATACATTCTCGACTTTGGGAGGGTGTGCAGAGCCAGAGCCTGCCTACCCTTTGGCTCCCCCTACCTTGTTGTGTGGCCTGCGAGTCGTCATGGGCGTCCATTGGAGAGGAGTGCCTCGAGGCTGGCATTACCGACCGCTAGAAACACACATCCGGGCAGTCGGCAAACCTAGCCTGGTGTTACAGCGGGAGGGCCTCAGCTCGGCTGCTCTGAAGCCTTCCCATGCACGAGCCTTAAGATGGGGCCAGAAACATCCGAACAGCGAAAGAGGGAGAGAGAGAGAGAGAGAGAGAGGTCGTGTTGTGGTGTGGTGTGCTGTGATGTGCTGTGCTGCGCTGCGCTGCTGCGCTGTGGTGTGCTGTTCTGCGCTGTGGTGTGTGCTGTGGTGACCGTTCAAAGTGGGGCCCGTTGCTGTGGTTGCACGGTTGGAGACAGACGAAAGTAAGCTATCAATGAATCGCAGAGTGAAGGCGAGAAAGAGATATGATATAACAGTGAGATTCTCGTGAGGTAGATGGTGTATAGTGGCGAGATCCTGAAAGCTAATGACAAAGTTGTGGTGGACAAGAAAGAGAGTGGAAGTCAGGTGGGTACTGCTCAATACCTATACCTACCATGCACAGTGGTGAGTGCCCAGGTGGGTGAAGCTGTGACCGAACCACGGGACTCTGTCTACACGGGTGTTTTGAGGCTACCTCTTTTGGTACCTCAATCTCTACTGAGTCCCAAGTACCTACCAATGGCAGCTGCTGGTATCTATGCACATACGCACCTCCGCCACAACATACAGTCACATACATACATACATACATACGTACATAAACCCGCCCTAAAAATATGGATCACTCAGGTACCCTTGAAAGTTAGTATGTATTGCTAAACCCTGGACGTCATCTTGAAAGTTAACCTTAACTTTACACACATAGGTGCATATGTACCCGACGGACTTGGCACTCGGCAGGCATACGCTACCCGGTAGGTACCTAGGCATAGTTATACTGAGTAAGTATTTCTATTGCTATATACCATTCCTGATGTATTATGGCTGTATTATGTGCAGAATGAATGCAACAAAAGTATACAATACAATGCTCATTGTTTATTTACCTATAACTACACGTTTCACCTAGGCAGTTATATGTTTATTGAGTAACCATAACAGCCAAGTTGCCATGCAGGGATAACGCCTGAGCCCGCCTGGTGTCACCCTAAGATAACGTTGTCAGGCAGAAGCTGCATACATAGTAAATATTTAGCACAAGAAGTACCTAGGTTCTGTGGGTTGCCTAGTCTCTCAGATACATCAAACCACAGAGTATACCTAGTACCGAGAACTATTGTCACCAAAGAGACATGTATATCTGTTCTCAGGAGAACAACCTGGGACCTTCCAAGTTATTATATATGATCTGTGATAGGTGACAGACAATACAATGCTATTATTCTTCGCTGTTCCTCGGGGCTTCTTTTCGGGGTTCAACTGCCTACCTATCAGATCTGCATTTCTCATATTATACCCCCTAATGCCCGGGGCAAGCGAAGTGACCTGAATTACATACATGAATGCTATATCCGATTTGTTGTTCTATACCATGCATGGCGATTCTATATCCCACATATCAATAGCGCCTGTCCCGACAATACAGAGGCCGTCTTCTCCACCTCTCAAAACCTGGCACCACATGGTCTGCATTATGTGGTAGATATGGTGGTCCAAGATTGAGATTTTAGCACATTAGCTTGGCAACCTTGCTTGAGGATTGCCAAACGTCGACCGTATGTACAGATGCATACTGATAATATGGCACCTTACCCAATTTTTTCTCTCTCTGTCTCTGCCTCACCAGTAGTATATATTCCAGTTCTAATAGTCATGGATCCAAGTGCGCCGTTGCTTCCCAATTCAAAGTATGCATGCTTGTGAATGCTGGCTAAAATAGCCCCTTCTTTTTCTTTGGTTTTGACTCCCCCATGTCTTTCAAAATATCGTCAAAGGTGCTCCCCCCCGCGGAATCTTGTCGGGAGCTGCTTCTTGAGTCTGTCCCCCGACCTTGAGATCCTGCAAGACCGTGTAGGTTCCCTGAGGACCTGCTACGGTCCATCAAAGCACTAGTGGGCCGCTGGCCACCAGGTGTACCCCATGGATTGGATATACGAGAGCCAGTTAATCCTGGCCCATTTAGCGGCAAAGCCACTGGCTCAAGCCCTAGAGCGACACTGCTGCGATGGGACGCACGTCGGCCGGCAGGCGAGGCACCTCTGCTCCGGAGGGCGAGTCCAGGCGGGCCACTCAGTGGAGATTCGCTTCGAGGCATAAGTGACGGGCTGTTCGGAATCGTAGGGTCCATATCCGCAAACACCGATTGTGGTGCTGCAAGGGGCGAGAAGGCATCGTTTGGAGGAAGGGGAGGACCCGTAAAATCCCCCATCTCCCATCGTTTCGCAGCAAGCCAACAATGGCTCCGGTGATATATCCCTTCGATTCCAAATTCAACGGCATCCTCTGAGAGCTCGACCAGTCCACCCCCACCTGCTACCTCATACCACCTTTTACGCACAGCTGGGGCATCTTCCATCCACGGTGACGATCCCTTGGGTGGCTGGCAGAGGAAATATTCAACGCCCTCTGTGTGTTTCAATCCCGGTGCATCAACCACAAGCATCGGCAGAGACTGGATGACGACGTAAAGAAACAGCCAATACCCGAGACGGTGATCGCCCATCTCGGCGACCGTTCGCCCCTTGGATTCCTTGACCTCAAACTCCTTAAATTGCTCTATAAAAGGGATCGGTAGCTTAGCTGTATCGAAATCATAGGCCTTGTTCAGAATGAGGATAATTTGATACTCTTGTAGGCCCTTCATTAACTTAGCCTGTTCCTTAGGCGATAGATCGTGGAAATTCTCCTGCACACTAGCCATATCAGGTAGCATGGGAAGGTCGAAAGGAATCGGTGGAAGGACGGGTGGCGATGACTGGTCAAATTCGCCTAGCAATTTTCTCATGGCCGAGCCTCGCGGATTCTGATTATCGTTGCCGATCTCGTCCGCACTCTGGTCAATCATCCGCGTCGTTAGGGACTCTCGGTCGACAAGCAGGTCATAGAGCGCACACAAGTCCGAGTATAGGATCTTGAGTACCTGGCGGTTTAGGCCACTCTCCGTAAATGGGTTCTTCTTGCTACGAGCCTTAGGAGGCCAGCTTCCGAAGCTCGACTTGTAGTAATTAAGGACGAATTGTCTCATACGCCCGAACGACTTTCGCCACGTGTTGAACTTTATGTCCCTGTATTCAGCTGATGAGGAATTCGCCACGCCAGAGAACAGCGCAGGGAAATCAAAGGTCTCGAGCCTGTTGTTGACACTATGCTGACGCCCCACGAGATCAATATGTGCGCGTTCTAGCCGTTGGCGAGTACTCGGAGACACCTGCTCCCACAAGGGAGTACGAAGATCGCGCATGGCCGGGTACTTGCCTACAGCATGGGAGAAGGCCTCATTGTGGAGCTCTAAAAAGCGCATCCGCTCACCTAAGACGAGGGATTCGAGCGTTTTTTCTCTGCTTTGCCTTACGTCGGCCAGTGCCGTCTGCTCAATCAAAAAGCTTAAACTCATCTCCACGGCGTCCCCAAATGTAGACCCGTCCGCGTTAGTATACTCAAATTCCTTGAGCAGACCGGACACATTGAGAAGCACGGCGAACAGGGTGGATTGGGACTTTGTAGCCACCAATGGTTGGCCCGTTAAGAGGGCGAACATGTTGCGAATAGAGATCAGTCGCTCCATGTCGGCCTCGGATCTGTGTCCCGGGCTTGACATAGAGACTGGAAGGTAAAGCCGGATTTCGGACCCGGTTTGGGAGTCGGGCAGTGGGGGTGAAAGCGGAGGTGATTGCACCCTTCGTGTCGCATCTGACACCGAGAGGCTGTCTCGACCGGTGAAGCTACGGGCCCGCCCCCCTGGGCTCGAAGGATACTCGGCCTCAATCAAGTCGGCAAACACAAGGGAGTAATCGGTAACAAAGAAGGGAACTTTGAAAGAGGGCGATCCATTGTTGCCCTTAGCATCCAAGTAGACAAGCACCTCGCCATTCTCGTTCCAGAGCTCCGGGACCTTTTCGCCATTGGTGAGGAAAGCGGTGTTGTAGTCGGAATTCTGCCCAAGAATCCAAGCGCTCGCCGTTTCCTGTGGCCGAGCATCAGTTGACTGGGATCTCGACCCTCTTCCCGAAAGCCAACTCTTCCTCGGCCTCCCGCGCCGCTCACTATCGCGCCCGGGGCTTTGGCTACCGTTACTTGATCCCGGACGTGCTGCCGCGGCGGTGCGGTTATCGGATTCGACAGACGACCGAACGGTCGCAAGGTGAACAGAGGAACTCCGGACCCTACTGTCAGGGGGCGGCGAACCCTGTTGAGGCACCAGCGCCGACGGGGCTCGTGCGTGAGACCGAGGGCTAGCATTGACGGAGCTACTCCTACGCTTCTGCTGTTTCTGTAGGCGGGGCGACGGTTTGGTCTCGGTGAAGTTGAAACCGGAGGCTAAGCCAGGAGGCGGCGTGATGACCTGACGCGGAGGCGGGGGCGGAGGCGGAGGCGCGTATTGAGGGGGTGCAGGCTTCTGCAACCGCGCGGGACCTTGGGGGCTCCCGAAGCCGGCATCTAGCTCAGCCGGGTGCATGTTGTTATCCTCTGGCGTATCTGCCGCGCTGTCCAGTCCAAATCCGAATTCAAACGACGACGGGAGCGGCAGCAGGCTGTTGGGAGCGCCGGGGAGGGGTTTCCGCTGGGGAATATGGTGTTCTAAGAACGAATACGTTAGTGACGGGAGCAGGACAGATGACAGGCGCCGTAGCCTTGACTTCGGCTTGGTGCTCGGCATGAGCATGTTCTGCTGCCGTCTGTCTCCAAGCCGTGCTGTGTGTGCTGTGTGTCGAGTGCGTTGAGGACGGCAGCAACAGGTTGTGCGGGAACGGGCGTGGGCTCGTCCAAGACTCTGATGTCATGCGGTAGTGTTTGCATATGCCAAATAACATAGAAGAACATAGAAGAAGAGAAGGTGTCGACGGCCAGCCCGGACAGGAGAGGAAGGGACAGGACGACAAGGGGATTCGGAATGCGGAATGCCAAACTTACTTGAGGCTGACATGGCGGCGGATGGTGTGAGCTGAGCTGTCTTTTCCGACCCAGGCGGCGGCCGTAGTCAAGGCAGCAAACCGTGTAACACAGTCAGTCTGTCCTTCGCTTCCGACGTGCAAAGGAGATCGTGCGGATGGATACCGGATGGTCTGGGGATCCCCGTCCAGAGCCCGTGTTTGATTCAGCGAGGCAGGGGAGCCAGGCAGTCGTTGTCTGGGGCTGCTCACGCCTTCCTTGTCGATCCCGGTGGTCTCTGGCCGCGCGGTCTCCAGTCTTCCGTCTCTAGTCTCTAGTGTAGTCTCGAGTCTCCAGTCTCCAGTCTCCAGTCTGCGGTCTGTGGTCTGCGATCTGTGGTCTGCGGTCTGCGGTCTGCAGTCTCCAGTTCTCCCGTTTCGTGGCTCGCAACTCTAGGGTAGAACAGTGTTGGGACGGGTTTTATGGCACACACACACACACACGCACACACACGCACACATACACACACATACACCCGCTGGGCGCTCGGTGGGTACGAGAGCTGAGTTGCTCCGTGGAGGTAGTTATTCGCCTCCCGTGGAAGCCGGCAGGGTATGTGAGAAGATGGGTTGAGAGTACGTAGTCGTGTACTTGTAGAGATGTAGCTATCGTTCGAGCGGACGCCTGACTGGGCTAAAAATACCTATCTATGATCTGTGCTCAGCATGCTTGACCTTGAACACAAACGATGCCACTTCTTTGCACGCGTAAACGAATGACATGAAAATAACTCTGGTTGATACCTACCAAGCAAGTAAGTAAGTGGTAAGTGTCCTGGCAATACTAGTACACTACACCACCCAGGTACGGTACGTAGTGTAGCAGGAAACAAAATGCGGCACCCGCAGCTAGCAAGGGGTGGCGGCCATTAGTTAATATACTACCTAGGTATGTATACGGTAAAAAGCAATAGGTACCAGCAGTCTTGGTGTTCCTGGCCAAAAAGAAAAGGAGCTCGTCAAGGTTTCTCAGGGTTCTTCTAGTGTACATTGTACTTGTAAGTCTAGGAGACTAGGACCTAGGACCTGCCCAGTGGCATGTCTAATTACCTATATGTCTAGTGCGTCCTACCTAGCCACGGCGTGCTGCGTAAGTGGTAGTTATGTAGATATAGTTATAGGTGGTAGGTACTGTGCATGTACGTAGTAGTGTAAGTAGGTACGTCGTACGTACGTTGGAACAACCACCTAGTGTACATGCATGCCCGAAAATGGCGCTGCTGGTTGCTGGTTGCTGGTTGCTGGTGGGCAAATGAGCACATCCACGTGTATCAATTGCCGTGACGTCGTCGGCCACATGCGTATTCCTTACCCATAATATTACGACAACAGCTGTCGTGTGGTATGGCCCTCGGTACGAGTGTACCTCCTACTGTGCCAAGCTTATGTTTTTCCACAACCTGCTGGTACTATTTTTGTTGTTTTTGTTTGACTTCTCGAAAGACCAATCCCCTTTCAATGCCAAGCATACTAC
The DNA here is from genome assembly GCA_021209875.1 of Rosellinia necatrix. NCBI lineage: Eukaryota > Fungi > Ascomycota > Sordariomycetes > Xylariales > Xylariaceae > Rosellinia > Rosellinia necatrix. Next base: position 3,388,830 of record JAGYVD010000001.1, on the reverse strand, counting down.
CCTTACTAAATACCCTGGCCAGCAAATCGGTACTAGCATTACATGATGTACAAAACATACCCAGCTCCGGCTCTCCCATATGCCTTATTTTGTAGGAGGGGGGGAGGGGCGGTCCGGGGGTAAGCAGAGCTAACCGCCACTCTATGTACTGTACGCTATTATGTCTCAGGAGGGGCAAAGGAAGAGTTCTAGAATGGGTACTGTGTACTGTAGCTACAGTGGCAATGCAATGGCATTTCGCGCGCCATGCATTGATTCAAAATGGTGATCATCGCTGCCTCAGATACCGTACCACTCACTGTTTGCGGTAGGTACCTACTGCTACCTGTCCTAACAACTGTCACGGTGTAGATTTTGGAGATTAGATACAGTGCAACAACGCTCAGGCTTAGGTGAGGGATGAATGCAAAATGCTCAAGCATGATATGTGACGATATCTCATAAAATGTCGCTAAATTTTCTTCCAGGTGTGGGAACCCGTCTAGTGTAGTACCTAATCCCCCCCAAAAATTCCGGAAGATCATTCAGCTGTGACAAATGACTGGGTGCGTCATCTAACTAAGTGGCACAACTCAGGTGCTACACTACTTCGGTACTTAAACATCTTAGCGCTAAAGTATCTAAAGTTAGTATGTAGATTAGGTTAGGGTGGGCAGCCCAACTAATGCTCCTATAACTACGGTACCTACCTACCTACCTACCTACCTACCTACTTAGCTACCTAGGTAGGTACTTATGCACATAAATATTGTAGGCACAGAAGCTAAAGTGACTAGGTAATTGTGCATTTTGTGCACACTGTGACATACACTAGGTATAGTTATATGATAAGATAAGCCTTTTTCTCTGATTGTAGGACTACCTACCTATAGGTATCTACACAGTAGTCTAACAACCACCTACCTAGGTAGTTCCCTAACCTTAGCGTTGGATGGTTGTTTCTACTATTGTACAGAAGTATGTACCAGAGAGGTTGAAGATAATAATCACGAGATATCAGTCGCCCGGCAATCACGATCCCCAAAAGACCGTGCTCTCTTCGCTATGGCCCGGCTATAAGCCCCCACCGCCGAGCTGGACAATGCTTCTCTTAGCAAGAACAATCAGAACCATCATGACTTCCCAGCTGAAGAAGGTCCCCATACCCCGCAAGGGGGTTGACTACCGCGGCAAGATCGTGCTCGCCCCTATGGTGCGCTCTGGCGAGCTACCTGCACGTCTGGTAGCCCTTCACTATGGCGCCGACCTGGTCTGGGGTAGGTTGCGCGCATCCTCTCCCCCCTCTTCCCCCGGCTTTCCCGTTTGCCCCATCTGTCTGTATCGCCCCAGCTAAGGCCTTGGTGTAGGCCCTGAGACCGTCGATCGCTCCATGATCGGGACTACGAGGCGGTACAATCCAGAGACCGGCACGGTCGATTGGACGAGGAAGCCATCACAAGGCTCCAGGGTGCCCTCCGGCGGCGAAGTCAAGGATAGCATCATATACCGCATCCACCCGGAGAGGGAGGCCGGTAAGCTCATTTTCCAGATCGGCACCTCTAATCCCGACCTCGCCGTTCAAGCCGCGAAACTCGTCGCCGCCGACGTCGCCGGCATCGACGTCAATGCCGGATGCCCGAAGCCCTTCAGCACTCACGACGGCATGGGCGCTGCTCTGCTCAGGACCCCCGACAAGCTATGCGCCATCCTCGAGGCCCTCGTGGCCAACATCACCCCCGAATTCGAAATCGGCATCAGCGTTAAGATCAGGATTTTGGAGACGACCGAGATGACCGAGGCGTTGGTCCGGAGGCTGGTCGCGACCGGCATCACAGGCTTGACGGTCCACTGCCGGACGACGCCCATGCGGCCGAGAGAACGCGCTCTGCGCGGGCAGCTACGCATGATCGCCAACGTGTGTCGCGAGGCTGGTGTCGCTTGCGTGATGAACGGCGATGTTGAGAGTAGGGACCATGCCCTCGAGCTAATGCAAGAGTACGGCGTTGACGGCGCCATGATCGCCACCCAGGCCGAGAAAAACTCGAGCTGTTTTCGAAGCAAAGCGGACGGGGGACTCGTGCCATGGTCCGATCTTGCTTGGCAGTACATCAGTTACGCAATGGAAACAGAGAACAGGTTCGGGAATACCAAGTTCACGCTCACGCAAATTCTCCCGGGGAAGGAGCCCGTCTACCGAGAGTTCAGCCACTGTAGAAGTTATACCAAGATCTGCGAAATACTCGGTTTCGATGACCTGGTGGAAAGGGCTCGCGAGGTGGATCTGAGTCTCGGCATCAGTCCGGATAACGCAGGCAAGAAGACAGATAAGAAAGCCAACACGACTGCACTAGCAGCGGGTGGGCAGACCGCTAAGTCACGCTCCTCGGGATCTTCGGCCAAGAAGAACTTGTCAGAACGAGGTGTTCAAGCGCCGCCTGAGGCACCAGCTGGTGAAGCGGCCGCAGTGCCAGTCTAAGCCCCCAAGCCGTATTTCACGCAATATTGAGGAGGACAGCACGGTAGGTCATGGTAGGGCATTAGCATTTCCAGGCGTTCAACAACGAAGGTATCCACGTAGGCGGTTTAGAGTACCTAGGTATTAGAAAAAGAGAATAGTGGGGTATATATATGCATATACGAGTCTGGGATGCAATACAAACTTGATCCTTCTAGGTCGGTCGGGAAGCGCTGTCGCTTCGTTCGCTGTTTTAGATACATGCTGCGATGGAGCACAGAAGCAGAACGCACCATGGTGGCTACACAATTATCTTTCTACATAATATGCCGCATACCCGTAACTCTTCAAACTTTCTTGCCCTGTTTAAGAAGGTCGGACACCTTCGGTGGAAGTACCAAGGCACTCCTATCATTGCGTCGGTAGAAATCCACAAGCGAGATAGCCGTCTTTTCCGGTAAATCCTCGTGTATGAAGTGACCAGCCTCGGGGAAGACTTGGAGATTGTATTTGCCTAGACGAGGGAGTAGACTTAGTCATTGCTCACGAAGAAAAAAAAAAAACAACCTCACTACATTTAAATAATAGGATGCGGGGCGGGGAGCAGGAAGAATAAAATAGGGTGATGGATAGGGGATTAGGTGAGAAGGGATTACCTTGCATCTGGCCGATGGTTAATTCCGTATCCAACCTATCGGTACCGGCGAGGAGCAGGAGTTTCCCGCCTCTCGCGGCGAGGAACTTGCTGCTGAGGCCAACGAACCAGTTCTCCCAGTAGGGCTGGGTGGCGGCGAGGTCGGTGCGCCACTTCCACGGGCGGGAGTCGCCGGGGTGGTTGCCGTCGTCGCGCAGGCTCAGCAGCGACGGGACGCTCGTGCGGGCCGAGAGGGAGTTGCGGATGGTCCTGGTGCGCGTGTGCCACTCGATGCCGGCCTCGAGGGTCGCGAAGCCCGTCGGGCGCGTCGACAGGTACGTCTGCATGTGCTGCAGGGCGTCGATGGCGGAGCCCTCGACCACGTCCAGGACGGCGTAGCCGAGGACGGCGCCGCCGAGCCGCGCCGAGCGGGCGAGCTCCGTCACGACGGCCCCGCCCATGGAGTGCCCGACGAGGACGATGGGCGGCAGCTCGGCCCACTTCATCGCCCGCCGCGTGAGCTGGACGGCGGCGAAGAGGTCGCCGGCGAGCGTCTCGAGGCGCAGGTCCGCCTCCTGGTGGCCCTCCGGGAGCGTCGTCGAGCCGTGGCCCCGGGCGTCGATGGAGAAGACCCCGGCGGACGGGAGGCGCTTGCGGATCTGGTCGCCGACGACGGCGAAGGAGAGTCCGGAGGACCCGCCGCCGTGGTGCATCACGAAGAGGGGCCCCTTGCCGACCGGGGAGGTGAGGTAGGCATGGATGCGCGGGCTTTCAGGGGAGGCCTCGTCATGCAGGAATAGCTCCCTCTCGAAATACGTGGTCCATGGGATGGGCTGGAATGTCCGCCCTCGTGGAACGCTACAGACAAACAATTAGTCCAGTACACGCGGGCAGGCGCGGCAATTCCATGATTACCCCTGTGGTCTAGCGAAGAGGTTCTGACTGGGCGAAGGGATGATGGTTCCGGTGGATGATGCCGACGAGGCCGACGATGCGGAGGACGAGTCATCGTCAAAATGCTCCGGTAGCTCGGGGACGAAGCCGGTCTCGTCCTCTTCCTGGTCGTCGAATGCCTCGATAGGCATGCCATTAAGGCGATTCTTAGCCCAGGCTTTCTGAAGGTCGCTCATATCGAGTGGCGAAACAGACAGGGCTTAGTCACTACCATGGCAGCATACGTGCCATATACTCTGGTGATGGCTAAGTAAACGGCTGTGTGCCTTCGCCTGTCTCATAACTTGGGCGGAAAATAGTCCCGATGGTGGTTTTCCAAGTGGGAGCTGGGCTGCCGACTCTTACACGCAGAATAGGGCGGTCGTGCACACTTTGGGCATTTATGGATGGATCTTGTCGGGGTCATTACACCATCAGGTACAATACGGGAAGGTAAAAGCAGGTGAAGGATAGGCGTTGGACTTCCACCGCAAACAAAGCAGGACCTAATCTGAGTTCGTGGAGTTTGACGTTTCTTTGGTGGGGTCTGGTACATACTTGTTGTACTCGGGCCATCAAGTTTGACATCATGGAACCTGATAAGGAATGTCAACTGGGGTCGGTCCCGGCTAAGTTATCTACTTGCAGTAGTATAGGGTAGCCTCCGATCCCCCAAACTTGGTTGCTGCTTAGAATCGAACTACCGATGTATTTACTCAATTGCGCATCGGACATTTGAGAAGCTAATAGCAGCCAGATGATTGTCCCGCCCCAAACTTATCTAAATCGATAACTGTGTATTTGTAAGACACTATTGACCTGTCATTAAAGCAGGCTGTCATGGTCCTAGATAGTCGTTAATGATCCCCGGTATAAATGGGACAAGGTGACACAGCACTCAAGCCGAATGAGCCTGAGGTTTCCATGTTGTTATTTATCAGGCAGTTTCGGGGGCCAGTTTTGAATGCATTATCAAGGTATTCGGTTATAACTGAATACCTGTTCGTGAGGTGCGATTATCGGCTACTATCCTGACTGCGAATATGATACCGGCGTATTCAACGGTACCCAATATAGCGAAAATAACAAGATCAACGCGTGGGCACCTAATAGAGCACCAGAGGGAGGCCTCGCTTGCTCGCTGGCATCAACCGTATTACTAGTTGGATGGGAATATATGCGGACCAGTTCCAGCTTCCACCATCGAAAAGGGCTCGATCGGATAAGCTGCCCAGGCAAGTCACGGCGCTCACCTTTAGCAGCCAAATCAGTATTGACCCCAGTGCTGCCTAAGCTTTAGCTTCATGTACGAAAAAAAAGCTGGCTACTGGGGTTATGGATAATCGGCCATCTCCGAGTACTGCCAAATATGCAAATATAAACAGACGGACACGGGGTAGTAAATCTGTAAATCGCCACGGCCTCATTACTCTGTCGGCGGCAGTACGCTTGAGAGCAGACCCGGGAATGTGTATGGCCGCCTGCCTCGTAGGTATGAGAAATGAGGTCATATTACCTCAGCGCGGCCAGAATCTACGAGCGATTTTGCATCGGACCACCTGAGAATAATAACGTCACCGTTCTTGCCGTTCATGACACCATCTCTATCTGTCCCGTGGCCCTCGACGAGAGTGTCTTTGAGGAGGCGGATGAAGACAGCAGTATCAAGGTCTGGAGTATCGATCATACTAATGTTACCGGCGGTGTCGTTTAGGTTTTGGAGCGTGGGTGGGAAGGCGGATAGGAAAGAGGACAGATAGTGATTGTGTAGCAATGCCTGGTGACGCGTAGCGTAAGCTTGTTCGGTATCGGAAAGACGTGCCCTCAAGTCCGGATTTGACAAGTAATGCAAAGTATGCTTGTCAATCTGGGGCCGAATCGGTTAGCTATTCGACATCGTGGGAGAGGGGACGGCGGGATATCCCGAATACCTTAGCAATCCTCGCGCGTAAATAGCTCCGCACGAGATACTTGAACCGTTCGAGCTCGGTTTGGATAACTATAAGCGCGAAGTTCGTCTTCGGGTCCATATCGCCCGTCATCTCCTCGACCCTCTCGATCTGCTGCTTGATGCGATCATTGACGCGCTCGAAGAGGCCGTCGGAGGGCCAGCTGTACATGGGAAGAGACAACCTCATCAGCACCGGCGAACTCGGGGGGCATTTGGATAGCACGGAGGGAAATGACGTACGGAAGCAGCTCCGGGGAAGAACGCTCGGAGACCCAGGCGCGCGTCAGAGCTTGGAGATCGCGGGTTTCCACAGGGATTGAGTATGAGGAGGGATCAACCTCGCGCAAAATATCGTCAATATCCATGGCCGGGGGCCTTGTTGGCTGGCGCCCTTGTGGTGATGGGAACTCTGGACCTCCTCCCTCGGCGGTTCGAGATTGGGTCCGATGGGGGTCGTGTGTTTTCTGATGGTGGATATCTCGCTCTAACCGTCGGAGCTTAACCGTCTGTGGTTTTGCGAAGGAGGCTTGCGACCGAACCCCGGCGTTGGTCGGTACGGTACCTTGTTCCTTCCTCCCACCTTGATCGGTTTGGTGGGGTATGTATATGCGGGGTCCTATTCTGCGCCAAGGTCAAGGTTACACTGCTGTTGTCATCAGGGCTCTGTCAGGGCAAGCCAAGACGAGGTAGCAGGGGTCGAGGTCACTCCGGAATATTTCCGCCACCATTCGCCTGGGTCGGGGATTCTTTTTTATTGTCTACTGCGTACGGTACATTGCACTAGTTATCTACATAATCCCGTATCCATCTCGCTTCCCCCTATCAAGGGCTCGGGTTGTGGAATCCGAGGAAGCACGACATCAATCGGCTGTTGCACTAAAACCAAAATTTATTGCCGTGGGCCTGTTCTTCCGGGCTGACGGGCCCGTACCAATTTTCTGTCAAAGCCCGAGGTCTGTCGGTTCGAGGTACGTGTGTACATACATTATGTACATACCTGGTAGCTATGTATGTACACACTCGGTTTAAGCTTAAAGCGTCCCAAACCGGTTTCTTGCCTGAGGCTCAATTAAACACTATGAGGTTTAGGAGGGCGTAGTGTGGGGGGTGTCTGGATCAAACCCGGGTTACCACCTCGACCAGGTCCAAGGTTCCCCTATCAATATTGCCCAACCTTGTCCTTAAACCCCTGCCGAAGCGTCTATGCCATAACTAAGGTACGCATAATCCTGCTCGCTCGACCTGTCTGTCCTCCCACATACATGTATACATACATACATACATATATACATGCCTACATACATGCCTACATACATGCATACATACATGCATACATATATACATACATACCACACTAAGAGGGGGAGAAGGGGGGGGGGGAACTAGCATATCTTCCGCTACGCTGGGACGGCCCAGCTGTCTCTCCAGGCTATCCCAGGGCATAATGCTCCTATTAAGACGCACGAATGCTAATTTCAACCAACAGCCATGTCATGGCAGCGATCGCATAATCCTGCGCTGTCCTGGAGACGTGAGGGCGGCGTGTGGACGGACCAAAGCGGACTAGCCACGACTTACTCTTCAAGGGTCCTGTACACCGATTGATTGTCGCTGCCTGCTCCAGACCCGTCCGGTGCAAGCTAACCGAAGGCATCGCATCTCGTATACCACTGGGCTTAGTCCCATTCTCCCGTTGTAAATCAAGCGTTCGAGGCGATATGGTTCGCCCCACGGCCTCTGCGTGACGCTACATGGAACGCTACATGGCGAGGGAGCCCCATCCGCGCCACCCCGTCGGCGTTCACCTGCCGCAGATAATCGCGAGGATGGAGACTGTCTTTCTGCACTTCTCATCAAGCTTGGATTTGGCCCTCCCGACCTTGGAACTGCAGACGAACCCGCCTCCTCGCCCGGCTATCAGGAGTCTCCGGACACAGAGTTCAACCAACTATCGGCACCCCGGCCACCACCTGTTCCCCACCTCGTGACAATGGACAGCGATAACCGCGCAGAAGATGTGCCGCCTTCGTACGGCGACTACCAGACCGAGATCTACTCACGCGGCCTCCTCCAGGGCAGCCTGCCGCCGCTTACCACGGACCCCAACAAACTGAGGTTGCAGGCCAAGAAGGCTATGCGTGATGAAGCGTACAACTACATTACGGGCGGGGCCGGCGAGGGCGCCACCATGGACGCCAACCGGCTTGCTTTCCGACAGTGGAAGATTGTACCCCGGATGATGCGGCCGACTGTGCCTAGAGATCTGAGTGTCTCCCTGTTCGGCGAACGGTACGGTGCGTGCCCCATCATCCTCGAAAAGGAAATCCTATCCGAACGATAAGCGGACGATAAGCGGACTAACACAAGCAAAAAAAAAAAAAGACTCCCCTGTTCTGCTGGCTCCGGTCGGGGCGCAGGAGGTGTATCATAGAGACAAGGAGCTCGGCACCGCCGCCGCCTGCGCCGAGCTCAACGTGCCGTTCATCATGAGCACGGCATCCACAAGCTCGATCCAGGACGTGGCGGCCGCTAGCGGCGACCACCCACGATGGTTCCAGCTCTACTGGCCCATGGACGACGAGATAACGGCCTCGATCCTGAGCACGGCCAAGGCGGCCGGGTTCAAGGCCCTAGTCGTCACGGTGGATACCGCGACCATGTCCTGGCGACCCGCCGACTTAGATACGGCATTTATACCCTTCATGAAGGGACAGGGCAACACTGTGGGTTTCACGGATCCGGTATTTCGGCGTAAATTCGCCGAGATGAGCGACGGCAGCACGCCCGAGGAGAACCCCCTCCTGGCGGCCAGGTATTGGCTAAGCGAGGCCTTCTCCGGCGACAGCCACCCCTGGGAGCACCTGGCGGTCATCAGGAAGCATTGGGACGGCCCGATCCTCCTCAAGGGGATCCAGCACCCGGAGGACGCCCTCTTAGCCCTGCAGCACGGCGCCGCCGGCATCATCGTGAGCAACCATGGCGGCAGGCAAGTCGACGGCGCCGTGGCGTCCCTGGACATGCTCCCAGAGATTGTCGAGGCCGTGGGGGACAAGATGACGGTCCTCTTCGACTCTGGCATCCGAACCGGCGCTGATATCGTCAAGGCCCTGGCCCTGGGGGCCAAGGCCGTGCTAGTTGGCCGGCCAGTAATGTACGGCCTCGGCATTGCTGGCAAGGCGGGCGCGAAACACGTCCTGGCCTCCCTCCTCGCTGATCTGGACGGCACCATGGGCTTGGCTGGGATCAAGAGCGTCGCTGACCTGAATCCAGCAAGCCTGAAGAGGGTATCGTATGGCGGGGATGTCAAATCGAGCCTCTAGCGCTATGTCTTGCTTTTGCAAAAAAAAAAAAAAAAGCATGGTGACGACGGTATTACGTGGCCGAGCAAATGTATATATAGAGCGCCGTAGTGGCGTAGTATAATGCCACGCCAGCGGTCCACCGATTAATAGTCTATTTATCGTGCCCATAGGAACATGTCATGCACCCCACATGTTTCTGCAGGTGTTTGGTCTCCGAAGAACGCACCAGATGTATTTTTGGGGAGGGGAGACCTTGAATCGAACTCAATTTACAAACCAGCCCGTAGCCGAACGCTGAAAAATACTAGAGGGAGAAAAAAAAAAAAGAAACCAAAAAAGAAAACCCCCAAACCCCAGCTATATGCGTTATCCTTACACGCATAATTTCCCGACACTACCAACCAATACCTGTGGCGCCCATATCCCTCCGTTATATCCGATTTATCCCATATTATCCAATGAACTCCGTGCTCACCAGGGTCTCCCATGGCCTTTTAGTTTCCCAAACCAGCTGCATCAACCGACGAGCATTATGCGCCTGTAAGTCGGAAGTTAGGACTAACAAAGAAACGAGATGGCAAGCGTAGTCCACGCGAACAAATGTGCATAGCGTAGAGAGAGGAGGCGGGGGGGAGGGCGCTTACCTGTGTCATCCCATGCCTTTCCGCCGACATTAAGCGATTCAAAATCAACGCTCTGTGGTCTTCTGACTGCGTATCGCAGCCGGCCGTGAACATAGGGAAAAGGAGACAAGATTCAGCCGTGCCGCCAGGGGGGATACGGCCAAGAACAGTAATGATGTTTTCCACCGCCACCTGGACATCCTTGTCACCAGATCGCCTGCCTAGAACTCGCCGATACAGATGAACCAGCGCCGCCCAGTGATATGCCGAGTTGGTAGACTCCATCTCCTTCTTATCCCACTTCTCGATATCGCCCGCTTTATGTATGTGCTTACAGGGCATCGGATCTTGTTTCATGCTTTTCATTACTGCCACCTCAAGTTCAGCAGCCCGAACAGCTACCTCGCTGCTTGGCTCCCAATCATCACGGACGTTGGAATCCTCGCTAATACGTTCGGCATCACACTTCCGTGCAAGGTCCGCAATATTAGCGAGTAAATAGCAACATCGTGTCGTAAATCCCATGATGCAATCGATCTCGTCATATCCGTCGACGATGTCGTCTAACTCATAATCAAAGATCCACGAAGATGAGGCATCTTTCGGCCCACCGGTGAGACTCCCGATCACATCTAGATATGCCGCCCAGCTGAAGAGGAAAGAGCATACTGGGTCCTGGCGAAAATTATCCTGGAATCCACGTAAACCACCTGGTCGAACCTTGATAACTTCCCGTGCTAACCCGAGATGTCTCTGCCAGGGGATGTCGTAACCAAAAATCTTAGGGGACACAATTTCAAGAGATGTGAGCATGATGGCCGTAGCAAGATTCGAATTCGAGAAATTACGGTCGGGATCGTCGAGGGCTTCGCGAAGGGCCGGGAATATGTCATCGACCCAAAACGCAATTCTCAGAGTTGGTTCGGGATGCCCTAGAACGCGCGCCCTATGAGAGGCTACCGGCCCTTCGTAAATAAAGAGAGCGAGTTTGTAAGAGCACAAAAAACTCACCAGAGTAGGCAAGTAACAAGGCCAGCAAGCTATCGTTCTTTACCGCCATTTGGGGGAGGATTGTACGAAATGGGTTGGCGTGAGGATCATCGTACGGCACAAGAGCTATTAACGTTAGAGATGAATAAAATAAATAGGAGAAAGGGGGGGAGCGAGGCGATTACCTCGGGCGGTATTGGTTATGAAATGATGCTAGAGATAGTTAGAGCATTGTTCATTACTAGGCAACTAGATGAGACATACAAAATACTGCCAACCTTTGTTAGTAAACCCAACTGTTGCAAGGGCCGATGCTACTTACAAGAAGATTCATGGGATTTTCTATGAGCCTATCTGGAAGAGGCTCTAGGTCCTGAGGTATAAAGATTGACACTGGCTTCGAGTAGTAGCCGCTATCCGACTCTCCAGCGTCTCCAGTGTCGATGCCAAAGCCGAATTCGGTCCATGAGTAGTCGGCGGGTTCATCGAGAGGGGTGTCGAGGGACTCTCTCTGGAATAGGGGCGATGAGCCGCCTATGGCATTCATGTCATCATTTCTCCCGAGGTCATAGTCTTGAAAGCCTCGGTCGATGCCATAAAACGTGGGCTCGTTTGAGGTGGGGTGCGTGTCGAGGGTTGGGAGCGTGCCCTTGGCATGATAGGCGCTATCGTTGTAGAGCGCTCGGAGGTTGGCAGGCCCAGCCAATAAAGAATTTACTGACAATCTTTTTGTGGAGCATGATGTAACCTCTTGTTCGGCATGACCAACTTGCGGTTGGCTATCATCACTATAGGTCGAGGACGTAGCGGGCGTCAGTGGTGATGCAACTGAGACGCCTGAGTTCCCAGACAACCTTACGGTCGCCGAGGTTGGTTCCAGGACCAAACTTTGAGAGGAGTAGCGCCGCTTCTCGGGATACTCAGCTAATGGGGCGTCACCTAACTTGATCCGTTTGCTTAGACGTCGTTCCGGCTCGCGCGCGGAAGACAATGTGGTGTCGACGAAGCTGACACCCGTTTGAAAACACGGACTGTCAGACTTCGGATCGCCGTACGTAGCAGTTAGGGGCTCTAGCCGGCGGGTGCCCGGCGCGTCCGTCAGCGGATATTGGTGGACGAGCTTATACCCTTTGGCCGGGGTCGCAGGAGACAGCGAGTCGTGATCGAAGCTCACGAGACCGGAATCAACCTGTTTTCCCCTTCGCCCCTCCCAATTCAGCCGTATGCTGTAATCACATTTCTCCCCCGTCCGTTGGCAGCTGTGAGACATCGTATTAGTTCCGGACCGGCACCGGGATTCCTCGCATTTTCTTAGCCATTGGGGGCTAACGGTGCTATGCATGGGGCTAACTAAACGGCGGTAAGGGGATTACTCACTTCACACAAACTGGGTGCTCCTCCCCGCACTTGATTTTGCGATTCTTACATGGCCTTCCCAAGATCAGCCCCTCGTCAACACGTGCACACGCTGCGAAAGGGGAAGCGTCGTTTACTCACCAACACCCGTTTCGACTCCGCCGTTTAGGTTCCGGTGCGCCAGGTCTTTTCGGCCGCGGCATTATATGCCGCAGTGACAGCCGGTCTTTCTTTTTCTTTTCTTTTGGTTTTTCTTTTTTTTTCTTTTCTCTCTCTCTCTCTCTCTTTGGGTTTGCTTTCGCCTTCCTCTATTCCCAAGCCCACGACCCAACGGAGGATGGAACGGTACTTGGTGAGGGGAGAATTTCCTTCCAATACGATCGAGGGACTGGCATGATCAACCAGCCGAGAGAGCCTCCGTTAAGGTGCAGGCAGGTGAGCCCGGCCTGCAACAAACAATGGGCTTGACTTCGCGGTCCTGGCGATGATCAGAGCAGTCACTCTTGGACAAGTTCCGCCGGAGGTGCCGGAGCATGGATGAGACGTGCGGGTGAAGGGAGAGGGTGAGGCAAGAAGGCAGCCGTGGGCGAGATTTAATGGCCAGCGAAGGCCTTCATGTAGCTAGGTTGTGGGTGGTCCCGGCAGGTGGGAGTGGGCGTGAGCGCGGGCGTGGGCGTGGGCGTGGGCGTGTTGAAAGATAGGTTGGATTGGTGTAAATGAGCTGCATGAAGTGAGGAGTAGTATTTGCACTTGGCTCTGACGAATCTTTATGAAACCGTTATGCAGGAGGCGGACTACGCTATCTGCAGAGATCTCTGGATGGGTTAGGTGTAGGGCGGATAGGCTGGTGAGAAGGGATCCTAAGTCGGCGAGTGCGCATCACGGCGGGCTACTGGCAGAGGTAAGCGTTGAGGGAGCGTAGGTGTAGTGTTCCTGCCCGGACTTTTGATGGCAATCGTGGAGACCGGTACTTCGGTTAAGAGGCATATAGATCATCAGCATTCCTTCCGAAGATAAGATCCGGTCCAAATCGACGCTAAGCACCCCGGAGACTGACACAGTGACACTACCCCCACGTGGAGCTAGCCAACCTTCTGGCCAGCCCGCCAGCCAACCAACCAACCGGCCAAGTTGCCAACTACTAGCGCTACAATGCTATAATTGCTGCTGTATAATTGCGGTGCACGCTCCAATCCCCGCTTTTCCACTTTTAAAAAGAAAAGACGGGCGCCGTTTATTCGTCGATAAGCACCAGCTCGATGGCTACGAGGACGCCTCCCAAAACTTGACGGAGACGCCCAAAGCACGGCGCTGTCGAATGGGATGCATTAATGACTACGGCCGTTGTTTTGAAATACATAACGTAACGTCAAATGTAGGTGGGCATAAGGTAATTTGCCTACGTGTTGGACAGGGGTCGAGTTCCTGCGCCACCGAATCTAGGCCACCTCAATATTGAGAATCTTGATGTCCTCCTCCGGCTTTTCCTTGTAGGTTCGTGCGTTCTCGATCTTGTGGATGACGTCCAGCCCTTGGACAGCCCGCCCGAAGATGGTGTGCTTGTTGTCCAGCCACGGGGTCTTTTCCGTGGTGATAAAAAACTGACTGCCGTTCGTATTCGGTCCTGCATTGGCCATACTGACCGTGTACGGCTTGTCGTGCTTCAGCGTGCTGAACTCATCCTCGAACTCCCTGCCCCATATGCTCTCTCCCCCGGTCCCGTCCCCCAGCGGGTCGCCGCCCTGTATCATGAATTTTCGGATTACCCTGTGGAAGATGGTGCCGTTATAGTAGCCGCGTTTTGAGTGCGTGACAAAATTCTCCACGGCCTTGGGAGCAGCGTCTGGGAAGAGCCGGATATGGATGTCGCCATAGCTTGTGTGAATGATAGCTGATGTACCCGTCTCCGCCTTCTTGACATGGGGGGCCTGCCGGGGGTTCAGCAGCGTCGGTTTCTCATTCTGCACGTCTCTTTCCGAGCGAGATATCTCTTCGTCGTTTGTAAACATGTAGAACCGCGCCTTGCCTACAGAAGTAGCGAAAAGAACGGGATCTCTCGCTTCCGACTCCTGCAGGAGTGGGTTGTTCGAGGCGGCCATCGCCACTGTTGTCACACCTTTCTTCTGGGGTTGTCCTTGGTACAGGGCCAAGTTGATAGGCCGAAGATGCTCGTCCTTCCCATACACCTTGACCACCTGGTTCGTGAACGTGTTCAAGACCTTGACCCCAACTATGGAGCCGTACAGGATGAAGTGCCCTGACTCGTCAAATATGACATTGGTACTATTCCGAAGGGAGCCCGACTCCATCTCTCGCTCGGCCGCCAGTCTTCGGCCAAAATCGACGTCGTCTAACTTCTGCGCCGCAGTCCCGCCCTGTTGCATCTCTTCCACGGCCTGTAGGGATTCGTCATAAGTACGATATAACTTAGCCGCAGCAAACTCGAATATACGGATCTTGCGATCGGGGAGTGAGAATGATACGAACTGGTGGCCGGAGGGCGAGACCGCTAGTGACACGGGCACGGACTTGGCCTTTTTAAAATCGAATAGATTGGTGGAGCTTTTGTACTGGAAGACGTTATCTGGTTTTTCATAGTTTGAACTTGGCGACCAATACTCAAGCATCCCACCCTCGTCCGCTGATACTACGCAGTCATATGAATCGTTGAATGCCATTAGAGACACGACGCTCCGATGGAGGCCTCTGATAGTATGCAGAGGCGTCTCGTTCTCTCCCCTACCGTCGTACATATGAATCAAGGGCTTAGAGTCGTCCGAGACGGCCAACAGTGGCAGCGACGCGCCGCGCTTGTGTACCCAACAGATGCACTTTGGCGAGAAGTCCAAGGACAGCATAGCAAGAAGGTCGAAGGTAATCACATCAAAGATCTTGATAGTTCTATCGGCGCCAGCAGTGGCAAAGCTCCTTCCATCTTGACTCACGGTCACAGAGCGTATCTCGCCTTGGTGAGCCTTGAACTCCTTCACAAACTCGATGCCTTGAGCAACCTTCTTCCAGAACTTGACAACACCATCGACGGAGCTCGTGACGAGGAATTCGGTGCGGGTTACTGTGACAAAGGAGAGCTGCTCCTTATGCATGAGGGACTTGGAGTATCGTGACGACTTGGGCAGGGCGTCGATGTAGAGCTTCTCGTATGGTAGCACGCGTCGTTTCTTCTTAGGAGCGGCGGCGGAGGGCAGCTGGGGGCCCATATCATCGTCTGAGGAGCCATCATCTACGTCGCATTTAGCTCAAGGCCCATCGGGAACGGATGGAATACGCACGCACCATCGCCGCTGTTGTTTTCCACGAAGTCGTCGTGACTCCGTTTGCTGCTCGCCTCGGCCATCGTTATTAGGATCCAACCAGCGTGGTGCGGGTTGTGCAAAGGTAGAAGCTGCGAGTTGGTGGGTTGTCGACCGTAGTGGGTTTTCTAGAGTATCCAAAGGTACAGCATCTCAGGGCTAATGCGCCCGCTCCGTGGTAAGATGGAATCGTATCATGATCTGATTTCTGATGCTTCTGGATTAGCTCCCGGTTGCCAAAATTGAGGTACGTACATGTAGCTCCAGCAAGCACGGAGCCAAAAGAGGCCGATGGCTCCATATTAATGGCGTCATTCCAACCTGAGCCCGAATTGAAGGAGCTACCAACCTTAAACTAGACCTAAGTTAGGTGCCTACCCAACTACCTAGGTAACTACACCAGGTGGTGCCCAGAGTTACCTAACCTACCTACCTACCTACCTAGGTGCCTTACCTTCTAAAGCACCTACCTACCCACCCAACCTACCAAGTAATAACCCAACACTTGCTTCACTCTCAGCATCCTTACACTATCTGTAGAAAAGACGAGGAAATGGCCAAACATCCTCTCCAGCAGCTTGCCTCGCCGTCGAGGCAGGTTTCAATGCTACTGCACACCGCTGGAATCATCTCGTTCCTCGCCTCGTTTCGATTCCTCGCGAACTGGGAAACGCCAATGTCGACCGCCTTCGGAGGATATTACCAATTTCTAACTATCATCGGCCTCGCGTTGGCGCTCTGTACATTTCTAATCGGGTTGATATCCGACCTCACGTTATCACCGACCCTCTTCCAAGCCAAGAATTATCTTGCCGTGTGCTCAACGCCGTTGGAAGTACTTATCACCATACTCTTCTGGGGGCTCTGTGCAATCGACAAGAACCTCGTATTTCCGCCGGATTCTGAGCTTGATTTCCTACCCAATTTCGGTTTCCACGCAGCCCCAGGCCTATTCCTTACTCTGGACCTACTTTTGTTAAGTCCGCCATGGACCATAAACAGCCTTGCAACTGTAGCTCTGAGTCAGACGCTGGCTTTTCTGTATTGGTTCTGGATCGAGTACTGCTATAGACAAAATGGCTGGTAAGCTTAGTGCAGCATGCTTCTTTCTTCCCTGTCTTTTTGCTTATTGCAATGACGCCTAGGTATCCATACCCAATCTTTGACCTCCTCAATACTTGGCAACGCGTCACGCTGTTCGCCTTTTCTGCTCTTCTGATGACTGGCAGCACCATGGCGCTCAAATGGCTATATGGGAAAGTTAATGGCGTAGAACACGTTCAGAAAGGAGTCATCGGCGTTACTGCGACAATTCGAAAGAGACAGTAAAACAATCATGCAACTGCCGAGGCCGGGGCGGAGCGAGCCGGCGAGAATTGACCTATGGAACCTCGTGTAATTGGCTCATGTAAAAGACTTTGTACCTATGATCATAGAAGCGAGCGAAACGAGACAGAGTACAGTAGATCATCTGGTGATATCCGCTCCTGCGGCACTAGTGGGGCCCGGGCGACCGGGTTGTACGGTCTCGCCCCGGGTTTTATACTAGGTACCTACAGGTGCCCGGTTAGAGCTTCCAGCGTGTCTACGGGTCCCTCGGTAGGCCCCTTACTCACCTGTAGTGTAAGTAGGCGCCTTAGTAAGTATGCAGGTAAGGGAATGAGCTTGGGTGCTTATGCAGGTAGATAACACACCACTGCGCCTATGGCTCTGCTGCTGAAGCTTTCAATTGGTACCGCATTCCTGAAGTGCATGAGGCAATACGCAGAGAAGTAAGTAGTTGATGGATTTCCGCTGGTGGCACAGCACATACACTAGATGTGTCTAAGGCGGACATCCGCCCTTCTCCCACCCCCCTTCCCCCCCCTTTTTTTTTTTTTTTTCAATTGCATCGCTGTTGAACACTAGGTAGGTACTCAATGATGTCACCCAGCAGGTTCCTTATACTACCCTAGTACCTGCTTGTATGCCTTCCCGTTAGTATAATTAAAAGTAGAGGTTATTTATGATGACTCCGCCATCGGAGTCGCTGTAGAGTCACCAATTCTAGTAATAAAACTTCTGGGACTCGCTACCTACCCCACTATGCAACAATCATGTTAAGCGCAGACATCCCTCTAACCTTCGTCCCACTATCCATTACCTACTTACGTATCTGGCATACCTACCTACCTCAGCAGTCTGTCCCCGAGCCTCTCTGTTCTGGCTAATCACTTACCCGGCATTGTGACGCACCAGTAACACTGCCTCTATCCGACCTATTGTTTGTTCTTGCTCCACGCTGAGCCTCGCATTGCCGAGTCCTGACTGCACTGGCCGTGCTTAATCAACCATGTCGGTGGGTGTGGCACTCACACAACGCAGTGGCCCAGCGTGGAGCGCACATTGGACTAACGAATTGCGCCCTACCTAGAGCTTCTATATCGAGAACAAGCACGTGGGGAATAAAACCGAGAGCGAAGATTGGCGCAGTCAGTTCCATGTCCGCGATGGTTGCCACGACCAACATAAAACTAAGTGAGAGATAGTTCGCGGGTATAATCCTCTGACACCGCCCGACCTGCTCCAGCATGAGATCCCCCAAACCGCCAACTCGAAGCGCACCGTGCTGGAAAGTCGTGAGGAGGCTGTTGCCATAGTCAATGGCACCGATGAGAAGGAGAGACTCCTGGTCATCGTTGGCCCTTGTTCCATCCACGACCCCAAAGCTGCTCTAGAGTATTGTGACTTGCTGTCCGGGGAGAAGGAGAAGCACAAGGATGAGCTCCTCATCGTTATGCGCGCTTACCTCGAGAAACCGAGAACGACGGTAGGCTGGAAGGGCCTGATCAACGATCCGGACATCGACAACAGCTTCCAGATCAACAAGGGCCTACGCATGTCGAGACAACTCTTCGTCGACTTGACCGATAGGGGAATGCCAATCGCCAGTGAGATGCTCGACACAATTTCGCCGCAATTCTTGGCTGATGTCTTATCTGCTGGCGCTGTTGGTGCGAGGACGACAGAAAGTCAACTCCATCGCGAGCTAGCTAGCGGTCTATCATTCCCGGTGGGCTTCAAAAACGGTACCGATGGCACGCTCAACGTCGCAATCGACGCCATTGGGGCCGTGAAGCATCCCCACCACTTCCTCTCCGTGACAAAGCCCGGCGTCGTGGCTATTGTTGGCACGGTAGGAAATGAGGACTGTTATGTCATTCTTAGGGGAGGAAAGCGCGGCACCAACTATGATGCCAAGAGCATCGCCGATGCCAAGGAGGCTTTACAGAAAGCTGGGCTCAGACAGCGACTGATGGTGGATTGTAGCCATGGTAATTCAGAGAAGAACCACAGGAACCAGCCCAAGGTGGCTGCAAACATTGCAGAGCAGTTGTCGAAGGGTGAGACGGGAATCATGGGTGTTATGATTGAGAGCAACATCAACGAAGGTATGGTTGTTTATACTTGAGACTTGAGAGTCTTGCTAACAATTTGTTATAGGCAACCAGAAGGTACCAAAAGAGGGCAAAGCGGGCCTAGCTTATGGCGTAAGCATTACTGATGCGTGCATTGGATGGGAAGACACCGTCTTGGTGCTTGACATGCTTGCCGATGCTGTCAAGGAGAGACGAAAGGTGAATAACACAAACGGTTGTCACTGAGTTGGGATTGTAAGGAATATTGTGTTTAGTATCGTGCCTCGAGATTCGGCGCGAAAATAATGGTTCAGAAAAAAAAGGGGGGGAGAGAGAGGGATAAAAAAAAAGGGTCTATAAAACAGAGTTGTAGGTATTCAGGCGCAAAACCTCAACGATGCGTATATAGCTGTGCCTAACAACACCGCCAGCACTTAATATAGCGGATTTCGACATATAAATAAGGTCACCTCTCTGCGATCACACTGGCTGTGATAACCTAGAAGTATCCGGGTTCCGAGGCATCTATCCTTACCGCAGTTCACTATACAACTGACTGCCAGGTCGGAATATATTCACAGATAATCAAGAAAGCAGGGCGACGACAAGATTATCCCGAATACGAGAGTTGCGAAGATCAACAAACTCTATTCACGTCTACGTGCGGCGAATCCAGTCTCGAAACCCGAAACCGGCGGCGACTCCCAACAATACACCAACCAAGGTCGATCATCCCACGATCTGGAGGTTCCCGGCGTCGTCGTAGCCGACGCGGCCCTCCTGGACGGCGCGGCGCAGGTCGTCGGGGAGGACGACCCTGTCGCCGGTGGCCGGGTCCCACAGCCAGCCCTCGCGCATCCACATCCAGCGCAGGCAGGCGCGCAGCTCCTTGTCGCGCGGCAGCACGCGCATCCACTCGGGCTGGAAACTTCCCTCGCCCTCGCCCTCTCCCTCGCGGCCGGCGACCCCGCGCAGCGCGTCCCGGCAGAAGATGCGCCAGCTGTCGAGCGCGTACGGGCCTTGCGTCAGGTGGCCGATCTCCCACTTCGACGACGGGGGTGCTAAGGCGACGGCGGCGCTACCATCATCATTATCATCATCATCGCCATCGTCATCAGCAGCAGTAGCAGTAGCAGTAGCAGTAGCAGTAGCAGCAGCAGCAGCAGCAGCGCCGTCTTTGAGTGCGGTGTCGGTGGTGGTGGCAGGGCAGCAGTCGTAGTTCCTGACGTCGTACCGGACGCCGCGGCGCGGCGGCCGCTCGAGCCAGACGCGCGCGTGCCGCTGGAGCGCGGCGGCGCGCACGGCGCCGAGGCCGAGGTGGCGGACGGCCGCCTCGACGTCGGCCGGGTCGGCGGCCGCGAGGGACCCCGCCGTCGGGTACCGCGCCACGAGCGCCCGGAACGCCGGGATCGCCGCCCGCCCCGTCGTCCGGATCAGGAGCGTCACCGCCACCAGCAGCCCGAACGGGTCGTCCGCCAGCTCCTCCTGGATCAGCCCGAAGCGCGGCGCGTCGAGGCGCGGGAAGGGGAGCGCCGAGATGGTGCCGCGCGGCGGCCGCGGCTTCGTCTTCTCCTTCTCCTTCTTCTCCTTCTTTTGCTTCTCCTGTTTTGTGGTGGTGGTGGTGGTGGTGGTGGCGCACTCGTTGAAGTAGGGGGACTTGGCTTTCCGTTTGTTGGGCGGCGGCGCCTGTTTTGGCGGTGCTGGCGGTGCTGGCGGTGGTGGCTTGCTTTCGTCGTCTGAAGCTTCACCCGCGTCACCGGTGGTGTTTTGCCTGTCGTGTGTTTCGGTGCCATGGCTCTCCTGTGATGCATCTAAACCCTGTGCCGTCGAGTTTTCAGGTCCATGTAGACTCAAGTTTTGGTCTTCCTGACCATTTTCTGCCGGTTCGTCTCTGGGCCGGCTTATAGGTTCTCGAGTACCTGCAAGCAGCAGGCTTTCTAACGCTTCTTGTTGACAGTCCGAGAAATTAGATGTTGGCTCGCGGCAGTTGTGTGTCTGTGTTATCGCACCGTCACCGGGTTGGCTTATAGGCGCAATGGGTACTGGGAGTGCCACTGCGCCTTCTAAGGGTTCTTTACATCTAGCTGGAGCTTCCTTTGCTTTTACTTTAGCTCCTGGCCGATTTCCATCTCCGTCATTTTTTTGCCGTGCCCCCGAGGACGACTCGGCCCAATAAGGGGAATCGCTACACTTTTTAGTCTGTCTCGGTTTCTTGATTAGTTTCCCTGGCCGTACCCCCACGTCCGGAGACGCTCGAGCTTTTCTCGACTTCCCTTTGGAGCATTGAGATTTAGGCGTCTGCCGGGCAGAGGAGACATCCGTGGTATGGTCAAAGTTCTTGTCGACACCGTAAATCTTTGACAAGGCTGTGAGAATATCCTGTCCGTCTAAGGACTCGTAGCAAACGCTCTGATCTTTCATTGCTGACGCGCAACAAATCGCTTGCTCCCATTCCTCTACTCCCCGGAGTAGGCATAGATCAAGAAAGCTTTTGATATCATCCTCATCTCCGATTCCATGCACAGCAATTCCAGCCAAGAATGCCTTGTCATCATCATCCTCGACGTCAAAGCCGAACATAACATCGTCGGATAGATGACTCACCCGGCATCGTGCGATCGACGAAGGGTCCGTGCGCCTGGGGAAGTCCATGACATCGTAGAGTACGTGTTGGTGGTGGTCTATGTCTGAAATAAAGCGCGCCGGGCCGTTATCCGCAATGAAGGCCGACAACAGTTCTCACGCTATCCGGGTATATTCAGAAAAGCAGGTTGTTGCCCCGAGCTGCGTGAGGCAAGGAACCAACCAGACATGGAACGATGCGTAGACATCAAAGTCAAAAACTGGGTTAATTGGTCGCAATTACTAATTGCCTACTACGCGACCAGTTAGCTTGGAGGTATATTCAAGGAGACTTGGCGGATGCGGTGTTGGTTATCCAGAAGAATAGCGGCATCAGGTGTATAAGTGACGGGATGCATAGATTTTGGTTGGCGTTCAGTTGCGACGAAGGCCGCCTATTGGACAAGGGCAGGTGGGGCCGGACTACCTGAAATGGGGCACTATCTTCAAAAGTCAACTGAATGAGAGCTTGAAAAGGAGACTCTTCCTACCTAGTAAGAAGATCCAGTAGAAAAGTTAGCCGCGAAGTGTGTCGCTCGTGGCAATCTCGAGTAAAAGCATGATTACGGGCGCAGCTTCAGTATGAACATCGCTGTTCCAACTTGTTACCATACATGCCACGCCATTCATTGACTGAATTATCCCCAAGCAAGCAGGACTCAGTGAACGTCTAAAAATAGAGAAATTTGATTTACACTCTAGAATCGCGACTTCGGGCTTCTTTGGCCCGCTGGCAACGCCAAAGTCCTCCTTTTGCCGTGAACAAAGGAATCGTTGGGAGTCTAGTAGTACATACGGGAATCTGTTTTATTCACGGGTGGTTTTTGAGGCCTTTGGGGGGTCGTAGACAATCTTCCTCGACTTGAGCGACGCCCACTTATATCTCTTGACCCACACGCTGAGGGCGAACAAGACGCTGGTGACAGCCAGAACCTTCATACCCATGCGCTTCCGGTCGTCCATTTCCGGCTCCGCAGCCCAGTTGAGGAATTCTACCACGTCCTTGGCCATCTGGGATGTTGTGGCAGGGGTCTCATCTTCGTAATCGACTAGGCCGTCGTAGAGAACACGAGCCATGGCAATGCCGGTACCAGGGAAGTAAGGGTTGAAGTTGAGGCCGGCGCCGACCTGAGCACCCGCGGGGGGTTCATCGGGATAACCGGTCAGCAAGCTGAAAACGTAGTCACAGCCGCCATGACGTCCCTTGATGATCAAGCTTAGATCGGGGGGCAGAGCACCGTTGTTGGCGGCTCGGGCAGCCTCGTCGTTCTTATAAGGGTTAGGGATGTAGTCCGACAGCTTTCCGGGCCTCTTTTCGATTTCGCCCTCGTCGTTGGGCTCGGTATCGTACTCGTTCTCCTCGGCTAGGGCCTTGGCCTCATCAACGGTGAGGATGGTACCGACAAGAGATCGATAAGGGATACGGCTGAGAGAGTGGCAGGCCATGCAGACTTCACGGTAAACCTGGAAACCTCGACGGAGACTAATGCACGTGTGAGAACCGAGCGGGTGCAGCAGAAGCGCAGAGGCGATAGCTTACGCTTGGTGATCGAAGGTCTTGAGCCATTGTTCGTGGACCCAAGGATATTTTGTAGGGTGGAGACTGGCGTTGAGGCGGTTAGCGAGGCCGTTCATCATTCGTCCCGCAAGGGTCCATATGGGGTTTGTGATGTCCACGGCGCGTTCTACATCGGCCATGCGTTCGGCGTCAGGGAATCCACCACTCACCCTTCCTCGGCAGGTGTCATTGCGTGCGCAGTCGGCCCGTAAAGATGATAGTACCAGGCAACGGATCCGATGGCGAGGGCGGTCGAGGCGGCAGCGGCCACGTTGAGCTTCATGGGCGACTCGGCGAAGGCACCGGGGCCGGAGGAGATGGACCGCTACGCATGGTGAGGCATTAGTTTGGATATCGACGGAGGCTCATGGCAGTCGGCACAGCACTCCATAGGAGACGGTCGGGTTCGGGACTGGGTTTTGTCGTACCTTGGCCGCGGCGGTAGTGCCGTTTCGAGCGCCATTGAGAATGCGCATCGAGCGCAGAGACGATCTTGCCAACATGTTGGGCAAGGGTCTTCGACCAACCGGCTGACAAGTCAATGGGTGGCTTCGCGGAGGGGGGGATTCGGAGGTTGGGTAGGAGAGCTGGACCGAGAGCTGGACCGAGCAACAGGTGATTGATTGAAAAAGTGCTCAGTCCTTGAAGCAATTGGAAATGCCTGCATGCTATTGGACGGCTGGCTGGTGGCTATGGGCCATCGTCGTTGCACGTGACTCACACCAGCCAAACGAGCCATGTACCCGGGTACCTACGTAGTAGGTAAGTACCTAGGTAGGTAGGTACCTACCCCAGTACGACCCTACCTTTTGGGTACCTACTTAAGGTAGAGGGGGGAGAGCTCTGAATGAAGCTGGGGTTCTCTGAGCTGCTCTGGTATTGCACCTAAAACTTACCCGGTCCTGCCCGGTCCTGTCCGGCGAACTGAACCAATAAGATGGGAGGCTTCAAGGTTGTTAGCACCACCATCTTCCGCTCAGATCGTATTCCTATAGCTACTTAGTACCTTATATCTTCAGGCCAAGGGAACGACATATATTAATACACTACTACTCTGAAAGGTAACTCGTCTCTGCGACAGATACTGCACCGTCCTCTTCTTGATTTCTTAGGCTTCCCTCCATTTATATACAGCTGTGCCATTCATTACACCAGCGGTTATATTCAATCTCTAAACTAATTCATCACCGGTTGATCTCCCCTAGGTATTATTGATTCGGCGCTTAACATACGGTCGCTGATCTGATCTACTAGACGTCTATGGGAGTGCTAGAGCCAACCACGTCAGTATATTGTAAAGCCTTAGATTATCATGATGGGGCTCGCCTACCAGTTCATTCTAACTATTACCCTCTTATTTTGAAGTTGTTGACGGGTATCCTCGAGATTATCCGTAGGCGCCATGTATTGATAACTAAACACGACTTGGGGAAGATACGCTGTGTAGTCGTCGTACCGATAAAGGCCTGCTTCGGTATGGTCTTTGGAGGGGATATATGGGTTGTTTTTTCTTATTTTTCTCTTCTCCGCCTTCTGCATCGTGATAGGTAACCGTGATGAAGTATTAGTTCGCGGCGGTTTTTAAATAGCCCCCTTACGAAAGGGTGAGGTCATTCGGGAGCCAGCCTGGGAGTCGCTACGGTCTGAGTCGGACTCGACATACCCGTCCGTCAATGGAGAGTATATGAAAGGCGAGAGCGAATGAGCATGAGGGCAACGTCCCTGGCCGACGGCGGACCTGTGTGTGTGGAATGAGCATTGGCGATAACCGAACTGACGTTCCCCGTTCCTCAGGTAATTGGACGGCAGCCGTAGTTGAGGGTTCTTATAGTCGACATCTAGTTTGCTCTCGGCCACCTTGTGGAGATGGCTGTCGTACTCTTCTCTCAGACCGACGCACTTGCCAAAGACCGTCTCGAGCACGCCCCCTGCTTCGGCATCCCCCATTCCCCAGGCGATCATAGCCACGATCCACCGGCGAAGGCTGCGGAGACAGTAGCTGGCCTCGGGGTCGCATTCGGTATAGACGTACTTGACGAGGTCGGGGTCGATCTCCCAGTTACAGCGCAGATAAAGATCCTGCAGAGCATCCATCGCCACGTCTTGCAAGGCGGCCTCGCCGATGTTAGCGGCGAATAGCTGAAGGTTGACCAGGTCCCAATGTAGTTCTTCGCAGGAGTCGTCGAACTCGGCGTTATCGACGAACTTGCTGAGGCCCTTTCGCTCGGTGAGCCAGTATTCGAAGAGTCTGAACATGTCGGGGCATTGTCCCTCTAAGCGAATGACGAGGAAAGACTGAGCGCGGGCAAAACCGAGCCGTGCGCGGAAATATTCGCATGAGATCAGTAGTCGTCTCGAGATCAAGAACTCGTCGCGCTTTGGGCCGACCACGACTTTGACAACATCTAAGCCGCCTGTCCTATACCCGACCACACGTGTAAGACAGATAGTTTATTAAAATGCTGTTGCACGGCTACTTACGAGCTTAGGGGGGCGGGATGCCTCTTCCCAACTGGCATGTTTCTTGCCATCTCTCCGATCCCGTCACTTCGATGTTCAATAAGACTTGGCATTGGGGGGATTCGATGCAATTCTGATCAAGGTGAGTTGTGTATTCGACGTTGTAGGTTGTAGATATAAAATAAAGCCGCAGAGGTTCAGCTTCACATCAGATATTTGGGCAAGGCTCAGCAAGATACAGAATATACAGAAGATACAGAAGATACAGCTCAGATGTTTCAACTGACCCGTATAGAGTCGCCCCTTGAATGGGGATGTCATCCTTTCCGAGATGCCATCCAATCCATGGCAGGCTCATCCACGAAACCTGGGACAGCAAAGGGTAGGAGGAGGCCAGTTGCACAAGGTACCCATTTCCAACGCTCCCCTCGGCAATCGATGAAGCTCAATCATTCCTGGGCTTTCCCCTGCAGATAGATAGGCTCCAAGCGATCGCGATCCCTGGAGATCTACCAGGAGATGGGACGAAAGACGGGACGAAACGGCGAAGGCGCAGCAAGAAACATGCACCATTGGGGGCATTACTTGTATAGTGTCGGCCCGAACAAGATAATACACTACCTAGTGTACTTGTACACTACAGACCACAGTCCGCATATGTTGCGGCCCCCATGACGAGTACACGTCGACCTGCCTACAGACTGCGTAGGCTGTATGTACAGCAGTTCGGGTCGTATCTCGATATTATGTATGGCATGCACCCAAGTAGTGTACACTACACTATGTAGTGTACTGTGCAGGCAGAGCTGTGACAATCCCTTGTTTCTGGCCCGGTGTTTGAGAAGGCGTACCTGAATCATGCCCACGCTTGGAATGAAACGTCAAGAGATCCTTAGGACCCTGCCCAGATGCCCAGGTAGTAAGTAACCCTAGCAAGACCCCCTCTTCCCAATTACCTAGGTACCTGGTGCAGGCAGCTTCCCCAACTGTCCACAAGCTTGTAACCTGCAGCCGAAAAGGGCTCGATGGGGTATTCTCGGTATCCTCTTTACTAATGCCCTCTTTGACTAAGGGGGGGAGACTTGTCGCACCGTCTTGGTCAGCAGCAGGGCCGACGCCATTCCAATGCTCTAGGGCACATCCTGACAACCACTAGATACCTAACCTACAACGGGTAACTTTGCACTATTGACTTGATAATCAATCGGGTATATGTTCCTACACACTCTCCAGGGCCCATTAAGATAATGCAACATAGACTAACGACCCAATCATGCTCGCAGCAATAGGACCACCTTCCAACAAAAGCCGATAATATGGAGGTTATGCAGCTTATTCATCAAGCGGTTGAATCCTCATCACAGCTTTTTTTTTTTTTTTTTCTTCGCCATCTGCAAGGCGATGGCACAACGGATGTGCTTATAAAAGCATTTGTTAGCATCTGATTTTTTTTTTTTTTAGTACATATAGTTATAGTGTATCTGTAGAATCCATTCATCGGCATTAGAGATACATACAGTAGACAACTTGCACTCACAACTCTCAATTCTCAATTCTTAATTCTCAATTTTATAATAGCCTACCTACCTACCTTAACTACGGAGTAACGTCCTAAAACAGCGGGATCATGTCTTCGGTCGAGAACAAGGGCGCCCCCGGCGCGCCGTTTTACACGCCCGTCCAGGACCCCCCAGCGGGCACGGCCCTGAACCCGGCCACGGCGCCCACTCTATTCAAACCCCTCAAGATCAGGGACATGACGCTGCAAAACCGGTTTGCCGTGTCGCCCATGTGCCAGTACAGCGCCGACGACGGCCACCTCACCGACTGGCACTTCTCCCACCTCTCGCAGTATGTCCTGCGCGGCATAGCCCTGACCATCGTCGAGGCCACGTCCGTTACACCCAACGGCCGAATCACCCCGCAGTACGTTCAATGCGTCCTCCCCCCCTTTTCCCCTTTCCCCTTTCCTCTTCTCCTTCCCCTTCCTCCTTCTTCCTCCACCCTCCACCCTCCACCCTCCCTCCACCTTGAAGAGGAGAAAGAGGATGAATTGAGAGAAATCTTTGACTCCGAGGAGCGGCAACTTCTAACCCTTGGCCTTTCTTTCTTCTTCACAGGGACAGCGGGTTATGGCAGGATAGCCAGATCGCCCCGCTGAAGCGCATCGTCGACTTCGCGCACTCGCAGGGCCAGAAGGTCGGCATCCAGCTCGCGCACGCGGGCCGCAAGGCCAGCACGCTCGCGCCGTGGATTGTGCCGCGGGGGGAGGCACAGTGTCGTGGCCTCCAAGGAGCACGGCGGCTGGGAGGACAACGTGTGGGGGCCGAGCCCGATCCGGTTCGCCGAGGAGGGGTACGTGGTCCCCAAGGAGATGACCGCGGAGGACATCGCCGCGGCCAAGCAGGCGTTCCGGGACGCCGCGCGGCGCGCCGTCGAGGCCGGCGTCGACACCGTCGAGATCCACGGCGCGCACGGCTACCTGATCTCCGAGTTCCTGTCGCCCCTGTCGAACCAGCGCATGGACGCGTACGGCGGCAGCTTCGAGGGCCGCACACGCCTGCTCTTTGAGACCATCGCCGCCGTGCGCGAGGTCATCCCGGCCACCATGCCGCTGCTGCTGCGCATCTCGGCGACGGAGTGGATGGAGCACGCCGGCGCGCCCAGCTGGACGCTCGAGGACAGCATCCGGCTCGCCAAGCTGCTCCCGGCCGCCGGCGTCGACCTGCTCGACGTCAGCTCGGGCGGCAACAACGACCGCCAGAAGATCACCGTCCACCCGTACTACCAGGCGGACCTCGCCGGCGCGATCCGCGAGGCGCTGCATAAGGACGGCATCCCGCTGCTGGTCGGCGCTGTCGGCATGATCGACAACGCCGAGATGGCCCGCGCCCTCGTCGAGGAGGGCGGCGACCTCGTCCCCAAGGCCGACCTCGTGCTCGTCGGCCGGCAGCTCCTCCGCGAGCCCGAGTTCGCCCTGCGCGCCGCCCACCAGCTCGGCGTCGAGGTCAAGTGGCCCAACCAGTACCACCGGGCGGGCTGGGCGAAGAACGCGAAGGTCTAAGATTCGGGAGGCGTGAATCTCAACAACAGAAACAACGAGGGGGGAGCGGGAGCGGGAGCAGGGGAAAGAATAGAATTACCCTTCCCCCTAACCCCCCGGCCAGGGGATTGTTATTAGGAGTTTGCATGGCGCGGCGCTTACCGTAGAGGCCGAGAGAGGACTCGAAGATACGAATTCACGATCGCACCCAGATGAAACTAAAGGATACCCTGATTGCATTTGCAGGGTGCGGGAGTACCGTGGACACAAACTCGTTTAGATGACATACTAGAGGTATCAATTTCATTGCTTTGTGCTTTGTAGACAGTAAAATGCGGAACGACCGTGTGACCAAGTCTCAGTTTAACGAGAGTAAAAGTTGTGCTGCCTCATTCTTCCAAGCCACCCATGCTTATGCTCATTCTCATGCTCATGGTCATGGTCATGCTCATGGCGCCCTATCCCCTTCTAACACTCATGTCCACTACGTACACCCCCTATCCGTTAAAAGAAGAAGAGGTATATGGACAGCCATAACTAACGACAACGGCATGATACAAGTCCCAGTCTCGGTTCAGATTGCCGGCTCCTCCCGCCAAACAAGCAATCGTGCAGCGGGATTGTCCCTTGCATGCGAAACACCCAACACAGCATCTCCGCCCCATGAGGAATACATACATACATACATACATACATACGCAGAGGCATTCGGGCCAATCAGTCACCCGCCCAATCCAGAAGGAGGAATCAGTACCAAGCCATCATGCGAATCAATACACAATTCTGGGGTTCACATCGTAAGAACACCGCGGCCCCTGTCCCTTTCCCCCCCAGCGAGTGAGCGAGCGAGCCAAAAAAAAAAAAAAAAAGACGAAATGCATGATCTACCAAAACGGCCAACCAAACCGTCATTTGGCCTTGGGCGGGTACTCCTTGCCGTTCAGCACGACCTTGGGCTCGCAGGTGCACAGCTGCTCGGCGGGGACCGAGTCGAGGACGGCCGATACGTGGCTGCCACAGCCCAGCCACGAAGTTTTGCCTATCGTTTCATTAATGCACGCCGTCTCCCTCCCCCCCTCCCCCCTCTCCGGTGTAAGCCTCCCGGCGTTGATAAAACAAGATAGACAGCGCCACTCAGTTTTTACCCTGATCTCTCAAACAGGGAAACGAAACATTCTCTCGTGGGGGGGAGGGGGGGGGAGGGGAAGAAAGGAGGGAAGAAGAAAAAGAGAAGAGAAAAGAAAGAAAGCGAAAAACAGGGAACTTTGACGTACCACAATGGCTACAGTTGGCCTTCATGCACATGGTTGTAGGCGTGGGGGGGAGGGTTTTCTGTCAAAGAATGCCCGGCGTCGCGAATAAGGGAGGGGGGTGAGAGAAGGAGTGGATGGGTGTGTGTATGTGTGAATTGTGTCGACAACAAGTGGGAAA
This sequence comes from Rosellinia necatrix, assembly GCA_021209875.1. Taxonomy (NCBI): domain Eukaryota; kingdom Fungi; phylum Ascomycota; class Sordariomycetes; order Xylariales; family Xylariaceae; genus Rosellinia; species Rosellinia necatrix. The sequence goes on along the minus strand of JAGYVD010000001.1, from coordinate 3,358,784 downwards.
CGTGGGAAACGCGGGAAACGCGGGGTTTGGTTTAGTTGGATGTGGAAGCACGATTGATGTTTTGAATTGATTTTGTGGAGTGTCTGGTAATTTATAGGTGGTAGTAGTACGAAGGACGGAGGAACGAGTCTTCTGTTTATATATAAATCAGCCCTTGCTCCCCGATAGGTCTTTAGTAGATCTGAGTCGCCGATGAGTTGGCGGCGAAGTTCTTTAGGGGTAGATTGCAAGTCGCACTTGGCGCTGGGATATGAATGCCGAAAAGGCGAGCTTCCGGAGGTAGGTAGGATAGGGTATTGTGCGCGCCCGGGCTTCTCTAGTACAACCTAGGTAGGTAGGATATTCGGGCTAGCTACCTGTCTAGTTGATTCGGCAAGTGTGGCACGCGGATCCCCGATTTACTTATTCCTTATTTTAAGGATGGGATTTGGGCTTGTCGGGGGCTTGTCGGGGGCTTGTCGGCGACTTCCACTTCCAGGTCATATTGGTAAATTATAATCATGTCTCCTTAAGGAAAGGTAGCGTAAGAGAGAAGGTACCTCAACAGAGGTGGTCTGTACCGAGACTTACTTGCGGCTTTATTATTGCATATATCGACTATAAACTAAGACCCAGTCCCTTATCGACTTGGCCGGCCATCCTACACAACAACAACAACGACAACAGCACCTATGAATCTGCCACCTCCTGCTCGCGCGCAAACGCGAACAAATCTGGAGTAGGTAGGCATCTATGTAGATGTTTTCCCCCTCTCCAGCTCGCTCTCCACGATGGATCGGATCAAAGTCAACACCAGCTCGACCCCGCGCCTGAGCGACTCGGCGTCCGAATGGAGGGGGACGTGGAAGAAGACGACCTTCCTCGCCCTCTGCTGCTTCCACAGGTGCGCCAGGCTCGAGAAGTAGATGAAGTCGCACAGGTAGTGTCCCGCGTCTTCCGATACCCTCAGGTCCAGGCTCTTCTACATGCGAGGGGAGGCATTGCAACACGCGTTAGCGACGGTGTGTGTATATGTGTGTGTGTGTGTGTGTGTGTGTATTCATTCGGAACGAATACAGGAAATACACCAACCAAAACTCTCCTTTTTCCTCTTCTTTCTCTTCTTCTACCGTCTCCGGAGGGGAAGGGGAGGGGTTCCTCTTACCGGGCTGCGCTCCACCCATCTCCGGTGCACGTCGTCGACGTCGAGGTCACTGAGCAGCTCCCGCGGCACGCCGTGCCAGATCCACCGGTCGCCCTCCTCGGCGCGCCGCCCCTCGTCCCCGAGCAGCTTGCCGTCGACGTCCCTGGCGCCGTACCCGTCGCGGTGGCCGCGCCTCTCGACCGAGTACACGAGCTGCGGCCCCGCCATGCCGATGTGGACGGCGTAGTCGATCTTCTTGCGCCCCGTCGCGGCCCCGTCGTCGTCGTCGTCGTCGTCGTCGTCGTCGTCGTCGTCATCGTCCCAGAGCCTGGGCACGAGGTCCCGCACGCATTCGTAGCTCGTCCGCACCGGCCCCGGCAGCTTGACGATCCGCACCGGCGGCAGGTCGCCCGCCGACCGGTGCGCCGGGTCTTTGGCCCGGTCCGCCGGCAGGTAGTCGGGCAGGAGCGCCGCGATCTCCCAGGACGGGTTCACTGGGTACGCCTCCTTGAACGGCTGTGCGCCGCGGCGGGGTCTCCCGTTAGTTCGTGCCACTTGCGAAGGGAGACGTGGGGGAAGGGGGAGGAGGAGGCCGGTTGTCGCGGCCGGGGATAGATTCCCGCCCTCTCGGTCGTAAAGGGGCGGGGGGGGGGAGCGGTAGCGAGATCGTGACGCCCCGCAAGAGTAGCGTGTGCATATATATGGCTTACCCCAAACCCAGTGACCAATACTGCGAGCACTTGTATGTCAGCTACCGCCGTTTTCAGCGCCGTGTATGCGTCTATATGGTCCAGTTTTCGCCTTTACGGAGACGGGAGCATGGCTGCACGATGATAGTAGGAATTACTTACCAGCCAGCTCCTTCTCCTTGAAGGCGTCGAGAGAACCCATTCTCCCGAGATCTAGTTCTAATCTATCGATATTCGGATAAGCTGGTGTATAGGGGTTGATTTGGGAAGCGTTGCAAAATCCTCCGGTCCTGTGGTGGTAGGCTACCTTACATCAGATATAATAGAGAGGGTGCGGGGCTTCGGTAAACCCATTTCGTCTCTTCCCCTACCTTACCTTGGGGAAATGTGCCGCTTCGGCTTGATATTGGGCGTGGTCTCCAACTAAATAATGGCCAATCCCTCTTTAGTGTCTCTCAATGCTTAATACCCTTAATACTCGCGGCGTTGTAGTGGGCCTCTCTCTGACCGTGTTTATCTACCCGGCAACGTCATACCTTTATTCCAACTCCAAAATTATATCTTTTTCTCACAATGTCAAGAAATGGCTGGTTTCCCTACCACCCGCCTGAAATAAGCACGCCAACATAGCACCCCCCCGCCTGCAATTGGTATCGCGTCTTGGATCGTGAGGCTACTATCAACTTTTTTTGATCATCTGTCGATTTTCTATCGAACTATCTCGGTAAACGTCTCTGGGCTACATGACTAGTCAGCCACTCCGGCAGTTATCTCATTATATCATCAACTCTGACTTTTGTTTCCATAAGACCAGAACGCCAAGCTCTATCTCAAGCCAAAGCTAGCACTGCTACATAGTTGGTTGCAAAATCAGAGTGTCGTCGTAACTGTGATCCGAATAACTTCAAAGAGAAACCCCGTCCATTCATAAATCGTTTGTGCATTTCGTGATGCTCATGACAATAAGGAAAAACAAGAACAAGAAACGGGTGTGGTGCAGATAGCGTCGAATTATAAGCGGCCCTATGAGCGTTGGTGCGAAGTGAGTTATTCAAAATAGCTTTTAATCAAAGTCATATGCAAATAAGGCAAGTCATGCGTGAGCTATACGAGCCACATATCTCCCTCATCCAAGGTATGAAGCGAGTTATGATGAACTTCGGGTATAAATTTGGTCGTGCGTAATGTGCCCTTCAAAATGCTCGTAAAGTTACGTTGGCATATCATCGGCGTCGTAAAAGATACCATAAGGAAAATCCGGTGTAGGTGTACAATGTGTAGAGTTTGTCATGATTAAGGTGATGACGAGGGGGTCATATCACAAAGGTGACTGAGACCGCCTGCGATCAGCACCGCGATTACGTAGCTCCTTAAGCCGTTGATCAAGGTAAGCTAGCCGAGAAGCAAGGCTCGATCGGGCAGGGGCTTGGGTATCTGGGATTGGGTGTGATGACTGCTGAACCGTTGCGAAGGGCCTCCGTAATGCCGAGAGGCTAAAGTTATTGGGAGAAGATAGCCTATTGGGAAAGCTATAGCTAGAGCTTGCCCCAGAAAACGGCGATCCCAAGCGGGTTGCACGTGATGGGGATGTTTGGGGTGACAAGGCCGAAACTATCAACTGTCTAGTCGAAGTGCTCGCATTTTCTAAAAAGGTAGGCGATGCTACTTCAAAGGCAGTTTGCGGGGGGGATATCGCATTGGATTGGATATCCGTCTTAGGGATTGGTATTGGGCCCTCCGCCTTGCGCGAACCTTCTCTAAAGAAAGCAGCCGCTAAACTCGGCCGCCTCCCAGGCTTTTCTTCATGGCCTTTCGCGGATCTACGTTTTTGTGTGCCCGAACGTGATCTAGCCAGACGGACAGGTGACTTTAATAGTTTACGGGGCCCAACAGTGTTCGGTTGCTTAGGCAAGGTAACCTTGACCGCAACAGACGAGGAAGAGCTGGGCCCATAACTTTTGGCTAGAAACGGGGAACCCAATAGGACTGAATCACATTGAGGCTTAGTATCCACAAATGGCTCTTCGAGGACGCAAGTTTCCACTGGCGTTAGGGTAATTGGCTTCGGGTTGTGCGATTCGTCCGTGTCTGTTTGCGATTCGGATCCTGGTATGAGTGGGAGTTGAGAGCTAGTGAGCTGAGCGAGTGGCCCATGCGGTTGCATCGTGTCTGAGGTACTCAATGCTAACGACATGGCCATATCCTGAGCTGAAAAAACCAATGGTGCTTGTGCCGGTGTCGACCGTCGGTTCCAACGGCGATTGGCAGCTTTGTTGAAAGGCGTCGGGCTTCGTGATAGATAACGCCCGGGCTTGTTCGTAGCTTTAATCTTACACAATTCTCGCAAATGAGCTCGAGTAGCGCCTCCGGTATGGGGCCACCGAATGTAGGTTTTAGTAGACTGTTCTGTGGGAGTACTGCTCCTACTTCTCACTTCACCAGTGGACTGAGGTTTAGACCCTTTCCAACTTCGTTGAGCTTGTCGCGCTACACGTGCGCAAACCCCGTGAGGTGGTATGCAACTCTTGCCAAGACGTATAGGGGTCACTCGAGGATCCGATAGATATAGCATATAGGTTGACCACAGGTGCGAGCTCATGGCTCTCGTCCAAGGCGCTTTCCGAGGTTTATCCTGCGCCGGGTTGAGTGTTAAGCTGTCCGACTTCACATCGCGAGGGAATTCGGTAGCCTCGAGATCTGGGCTAATACAGCTCACATCATCCGCCGCACACGAGTAGAGACTGAACAATGATGCGCTTGTTTGGGTCGAAAATGCGGTGGAAGGCCTGCTTGATTCGTAGTCGGGGCTAGATTCCGAATCAGAGTCACTCCACGTTGAGTCGCAATACCAATCTGGGTAGTTGGCTGGTGTCAAGGACGGCGCGCAATCAAGCGCCGGGGTTTTTGGCGGCGAAAATATCCTTGGGGTTAGAAAGCGACGGTTATCTCCCCTGTCGAAATCCTCGACATGGAGCTCTGGCAACGTATCCATCATCTCCTGGTCCACGGCCTCCACGCTCGGAATTGGCACGTCAGCGGCGGCAATTGATGCGAGAAAGTGCTGGGTAGGGGCGTTGAGCTGAGATACGTGGCGTCTCTTAAGTCTCAGGCGTGGCCGGAGCGGCGGGAGCGACTGTTCGTCGGCACTAAGTCCATGAGGTTCAGGGGTTTTAAACTCAGATTCATTGCGGAACCGCAAGTCGTTCGACAACGTAGTCGTGCCGGGAAACGGTGAAGCCATGTTGAGATAGACGGGAAGCGGATTGTAGAACAGGGATCAAATTGCGGTTCTGAAGCATGCAACTCGAACTCTTAAAGACTGAAGCAAAATCCACCACAATTTACCGGCTTTCGTATATCCTGATATTCATGGCCAATGGAGCAGGCTAAGCGACTCCGCGAGAGCGAGAGCTGTCAAGACTGGGGAACTGTTAGACGACCCGTTGGACAACAAGCATCAGGGATTGGATAGCAGAGGTTGGCGCCGTTGACTCGCTCCGAGCCGTTTTAAACCAGGGGGATGTAAGTGAGATATGTCTGTGGATAGAAGGTCTTGGCCCGGTAATTGTGCCCGGCTGGGGTAAGGGAAACAGCAGGCGAGTATTCAGGTGATTATCAAATACCGCGCACGATAGCAAGGAAAGGGCGATCTGGGTTGGGAGAGGGTGCGGCCAAGGAAATCGTTGCGCTGGTCAAGTATGTAACCTGGATATGTGGAAAGGGCGACTGACTACCGGTTCGCGACTGATAGAAGCAGCCCTCCACCCTGGGTGGCATTAGGGGAGGGGGGAGAGAGAAGGAACGACTGTACCGGGAAAGGGAAAGAGAGGGAGGAACGAAGACGTTTGATGAGAGGAACACGGAATAAAGAGTAAGGAGGAGGGTGATAGATTGAGGTAGCACTGCAGGGTTGCGAGGGCGAGAGAGGGGGGGAGCAGAGCATACCTACCTACCCTCTGCGCTCGCTCTTCAGCGTATGTACCACCTAGAGAGCGCAATACAGCACTATGTACCCGGGTACACTATATCGACTGCAGAATAGCGGGTGGCGCGAACCCTGCATCGAGCACCTGGATGATCGGAGTTGGGGGGGAGCTTGGATGGGGACTTGAATGCGACACCGATACCGTCTGTCGCACGGTGTTGCAGCTCGGTGGTGTGCTAGTTATGGTATGATAGGTATATGGTTTGCAACACGACGCGCACTAGACTACCTAGCTGAGCAGGCCGAACAACTCGACTCCCCCACTATGAACAGCGAAAGCTCTAGGAGCGTGAGGCGGTCAGTTGGAAGCCGGCAGAGCTCGTGCAGCAAGACGCCGGGGGACCCTGATGCGACTTTTAACGGGATGGGGATGGTGAGAGGCGAAGGATGAGAAGGAAGGTCGATTCAACGGCACTAGGAATGTAGTGTAAAGTATGTATGTAAGTCTAGGTAGCTAGTGTAGGTACAACATAGGAGTCAAGGACAGGGGAGACGGAAGCGCAAAGAGAACGCCGTGTTCAAGGGTCTATACCGGCCTAATCTGAGCGTAGTGGTGACAGTGGCGACAGTGGTGACGGTGGAGCGAGAGACGTTGACGAGATTCAAGGCTCGTCTGGCTCTACGTAGCTCAACGTAGTGGACGCTCATGCACTCCGGATGCACGTGTGGCCAGCGAGGAGAGGGACACGACAGGAGTGCATGGGGGTGCCAAGTGCAGACAGTACTAGCTGCGTGCGCTAAGGTAGGTGGGAGGTACGAGCATGTATGGAAGTATGTAGGTATGTATGTAAGTATGTATAGACAGCAGGTCACTAGTCTAGTAGGTACATATGTATGGTGCATATGCAACGATCGGCCGGCGACTGGAAAGCATCCAGAGTGGGTGTGTGGGTGGTGAGAAGACGAGGCGTCGGGATGAAAGTCGTCATCTGATAGGATAACGCAACTACTTACTGTGTGCACTCCCAGAGACGCGTCTGGCGAGAAGCGCACATTCGATTCGAGTGGAAGACGCTCAGAGCGGCGCGGATGTACTAATACTACACGTCGTACCCGGATAATTGATACCTACCTAGGCATGTACTTGGATCCGGCGAAGCGAATGGGGCGGTTATGTGCTGTCTGCCGATTGATTGACTGATTGATTGATCGATTGATTGACTGAACGATTGAATGATGACGTTACCCTTTTGCGAGTGGGGGATTGGGTAGATATGCGTGCGTGTGTTGGGGGATTTATTTGGTAGAAATTCAACTATCACGGGGCTGGATCAGATGGTATGAACCAAGTGCCTCTGGTGTGTGTCGCGCAGCACTGGTGTTTCGGGAGAAGGGTATCAGTACGGTAGGCAGCTCGTAGACAGCAGTGCGCGGAGTTAAGAGAGCAGAGAGGCAGGCAGTGCTGAGATTCGCGACGTTAACATCTCAAATATGAACTCACTCCCTGGATAGATGGTATCTGCCAAGTTGGTGTTGTGGGTGAGATGTTTACTTACACCTGAGTACCCCATAAAGTAGATAGCTGGCTCACTCAATGGGACTAGCAGTCAAATGGCAGTAAACCAGCCTAACTAAGTACCTTAGGTCGTATATAAACGTTGCCCTACCTCCCTGTACCTACGTAAGGGAGTTACAGCGCATCAATATCCCCGCATATGCACATACTTGTATACTACCAAGTTGTACGGGCTCTCTCTACGTATTAACCAACTTCTTTTGTCTCTTGACAAGATGTCACCCTTCGGGTAGTCTGTGGAAAGCGATCGGAGCTGGCTGTATATAGCTAGATAACAGTGCCTACCTATATCAGTGTGGTTACTCAGGCTTTCATCTCATCTCATGGAGCATGTGCCCATACCTGTTACCACCTATCTGCCTAGGTAGGCGGGGAGGCAGGTTAGGCATGTACATAGGTAAGTTACCTCTACAAGGTAGAACATGGATATCCCAACTCCCAAGAGGAAAAATTAAGAGGCTGGGCAAAGGAAGATAGCTTGTGCGACGGCCGTAGCTTAGCCTCCATCACACGTATTATCCTTCCTTGAGATGTCGAATCCCTAGTAGATTCGGATGAGGCCGTAGTTTGGAAATATCACCTACAGTTATGCTACTGTACAGTACAAATTATTAGCGCGGTAACATGAGAACTTAAGAACTAAATAAACGAACCAATCCAGTATGGCGGAATGAGATGTTTGTGGGGCTCTTAGATAGAAACGCGAATTTGACGCGACTTGACGCGTTAATATCTGATGGGTATTGGGTCCCAAAGTTGGGTACCACAATAGCGTGCATACCAGTATGCGCCGAGCAGATAGCGCTAAATCACCCATGGCGCCTTACCCCCAGCTTGCTATGGATGTACCTCGTGTAGATGGAATCGCCCACATGCCACATACATCTCTGCGAGTCACGATTGGCAAAGCGCTGCCACTTCTTTCTCTTTTCGCATCACCTCCTTTCCTCATTCAGATGTTCAAGAGCACACACATCATAGAAATATTCCGGGCCGTAATCGTAGAATCCACCTCGGCCGCTGGAGGTCTGCCCCATACATTTCCTAGAGAAAACCCTTCCCACCTAATTTACCTTCACACAAGGAGGCGACGAGTGAATGGTCAAAGAATGCATTTTGAACGATTATATTGCCTACGTTGTCTGACAAAGGCTGAATGCAGCATTTGTCGTTGTTATTGTGTATATTCATATAGGATTTCCCTCGACATTCACACTATTCATATGTGCTATATGGGCATGTCGCGTAAATGCCGTTCCTTAAATGTGTCTCATTATGTAACTACGCTGTGGCCGTGGCCAACTTTGTGTTAGGTTTAGCGGTGCTGCAAACTTGCAGGCGACGTCATAAAATATCTGCAGGAACCCTTGAGAACAAGTGCACCGCTTGGCTTTCAGCTTCGCACCGCCCGATGTCAGCCTCGGCGCCATGTTGCATGGCCGGGAATTGCAGGCCAACGCTACAATGAACGGGCCATTTGATGATCAATTTTTCTCGTCACAGCTAGTGTGGGGGGCCACTCGTAGTTATCTAAAATGACCCTTTTCTGCTTCGTATAATGTTGTATTTAATGCTGATATAAGTTGGTTTAAGGCCTCGGCCTCAAGAATATCGCCTTCCTAGAAACCATCCTATGGCTACCTGCCCTAAGACATGGCCAACCAAGTCTGCTAGGTCTGGCAGAGCATTAAACATATCGTCGTTATACAACATAAATGAATGGCATCGACTGAGTCGTACTGAACTGGCCTCTAGGACCTAGCTCGGTGAAACTTGACCATACCTACCCGTTGCGCATATATGTATTTCCCGAGGGGCCGTGGGCGTGGTGTCCAGCCTGAAACACGCATCATAAGGCGATACTCACCAGCCAGCAAAGTTTTGAGGGCATTCGTTTCTATCAACCCTCACCCGAGTCGTTTTGGGGGGAGGGCGGGGACCAATTGTGGCCGTTTCAGGATCTGGGGGTATGTTGAGCATCCAGTAGGTAGTTGGATCGGTAGGGAAAGCAGCCTCTCAATTAGTTGGCCGATCTAAATGTGGTGCACAAAACGGGGCTGCATCGACCCCACCACGAAATGTCGCATATCCGCCGGCAAGGATGCATTCAAACTGCACTTCTCATTACCAAGTATAGAACCACGAGGCCAAAATGGATCCCAACCCGGCCGAAAACAGCCGTGCCCTCTTCACTAAGAAACGTCTCGTGGGCATGTATCCTATCAAACAGGTTAAGTTACCCAGGTATCTCGGTAGCTAATCGGGCTATGACTCGGCTGAGCTCACTTATAAGCTATAATGCAAGGTACCTTCGATGCCAGAAATGCCGGGCCTGTTGTACGGGCCAAACACGCAGCGACTGCCAGAAGCGAAATCACGATGTTACAAGGACCGACGCCGGCAAGGACAAAGGCAACAGAACCACGCTCTATAACTATGCCCAGTCGGCTCTTAAGTTTGCAGTCGATCCGTTGCAAGTCCCTCCCGATGTCGTTCTTGGCAATTGAGGTAATAGGTAGCAATTTAATTGTCGGTCGGCTTTCTCGTTGGCCGGGGGTACGTAAACTCCTTACCTACCGTACTGCATTTTAGAGTTAAGGTTTCTTTTCTGAGATTGTGAATGCATCATTAAGCGGTGACGTAGTCGTTTTCGTCGATATTTATCATACCCGCTTGTAAGTGATCACATCACAATGTCACGGATTACAGGTCGTCTGCGCACAGCTGGCATAGGCGGGGCACCCAACCGGCCTCGTTGCATCGTCATTTATGCGCCATGGTGCTCCATTCTCTCCTTCTTAAGAATACTTCTCTTCTCATGTTTCCTCTGGGGTCTTTACAGCTCCTAATGCCCTTCTCCGTCCGTCGTCTCCTCTTTCGTCTATCCACCCCCCATAAATCACCTAGACGGTGGGATATTCATCATGACGTCCGCTGTCGATATTGTAACCCTTGATAACTTTGCTTCGAAAATGCCTCCATGGGATCCTGATCTTCCCAGCCACCTTTATGCATTAGTTGACATGGGAAGGTATGTGGCCTCCATGCTCCGTGAATGCGCGGATGCCCAGTTTGAGAAGAGGCAAACGGAAGGAAAAGAAGCTTACAGTCAGTCGGTGCAGCAATGGTATTCGGTTCTCTATATCAGACCTGTCTCCACCTCGCTCCCGCCTTCTAAAATGCCTATACCAAGAGCGTGCTGCCATCTCTTTATTTGATGCGCTGAACGACTCGCCCTCGACATGCTCTCCCGAATTCTCCTCAGATGTAATATCCCGTGTCTCACGTACACTTGCTCGATTCAAGTCCATAGCCAACCAATTTGGAGTGCCGGCTGAGCACATATCCGTCTTTGCAACCGAGGCTATGCGGAAAGCGAGCAACGCAACTTCCATGTTAAATGCAATTAAATCCGAATCCGGCCTTCACGTCTACATTTTGGCACCCGAAGTCGAAACGTTATTTGGTGCCATGGGGGCCCGGAGTGGATTTGCCACTGTTCACGGGCTGTTCCTCGATCTCGGGGGTGGATCGGTTCAGATGACCTATTTGAACTCTGCTGTGGCACACTACGAGATTCAAGCTGCACAGACAGGGAAAAGTCTCCCATTTGGTGCAGCAAGACTAATCAATATCCTCACAAATGACGACACCGAAGTTCAAGCTATGGCCTTGGATGAGTTGACGAGGGAGATGCACCGCGCATTCTGCAGGCTTCAGCAGGAGTTTCCATCATTGCGAGATAGCCAATTAAAGTCAACTGACGGTGGTATCGATGTTTACCTGTGTGGGGGAGGTTTCAGGGGCTACGGCAGTATTTTGATGCACAATGACCCTATCCACCCGTACCCAATTCCATCCATCGGAGCATATACGGTCAAGGGCTCGTTTTTCACGCAGACAACCGCAATGCGGAAAGTGAATGATGAATATAAGGGTAAGATTTTCGGGATGTCGAAGCGACGGCGGGAGCAATTTCCCGCCGTCGCCACGGTTGTAGATGCTCTCATCCATACCGTTCCTCATATCCGTACGGTCACTTTTTGTAGCGGCGGAAATCGCGAAGGCGCGTTATCATTGAAGCTCCCCGTCAGTATCAGAGAGTCTAGTCCTCTGCCGCTGTTACATCACGACAACACCACAGACACGGCGGCCTTCGATTTGGTTATCAAAATCATAAAGTCCGCCCTACCTTCGAGCATTGGCGGCTCGAATGTCCCGACGGTCTTTAGTTTGGGGCTTGGACCTCTTTTCGCCACCGAGATCTGGTTAGGGAGCGGGGAACCAAGCGAAGCAAATGCATCACTTCAGTTGCACCGATCTCTTTCACGTGATCACGGGGCGGCAGGGTTTACCCATTTAGCTCGATCGATACTTGGTCTGACGCTTTGTTATAGATGGGGTGCTACTCTGGGGCCTATTGATCAACAATTATTTGTTGGCTTGCAGAAACTTGTGTCACGGGAGAGCCCAGAAGCAATATTCTGGGCTGAGTACATAGGAGAAGTTGCCCGCCTAATTTCTCAACTATATCCCCAAGCACCCGAGAGCCATAAACAGTTTGAGAGCACAGTTAAGTAAGTTTATGCTGCTTTTCTTTTTCTGTTTCCAAGCATTGACATTTCAACAGTTTCAGCACGAAAATTATTGCTGGCAAATATAAAACAAAGCTCCAGCTTATAATGACCCTAAACCCGACTATGTACCGGGTTCTAAATCATCGACACCTGACAAACTCGTTCAAGGATATTGGTAAACTAGGAGATAATACACAAAAGCCTTATGATAAAGTCGAGACGCTTGTACAGTTAATGGAATCGTAGTGTTCGTTAAATACAATGTAAGTTCGAATCCCCCTAGCTAACGGTGGCATGCTTAGCCTCTGAAACCCCTCGTCGTCCTTGCCCTATAACAAAATATTGCTAACAATCATATCCAGAAAGGTACCCGATAAGAACAACCATCAAGACGCCGCCCGGCCCTACAGGCTAACTTAATCATCCCGGAATTTAAATGCCGTACAATGTTGCCAACCAAGTACGGATATCCCGCGTAATCGTAATTTCGTGGCTCGGAAGCAAACGCATGCTTAAAGACGATAAATGGGTATCTCTGCTGTAACCGAACTCCTTTACTCCGACCCTTGATTTTGCCCCTCCTCGCGAACCAAGCATTGCGCTTGATAGCTCGGAAAATGGAATTGCCCAAAATACGATAGGAAACCGCCAGATAACTTGTGGAAATACCGTGCCTATTTCCTTAACCGTTTTTGCGGCGGGCCCATTCTAGACCGCGATGAGCATTTCTGGTTTTTGGCCAATAGGGAGGTCAATACATGGTCGGACCGCCGATTTCGCTGCCGAAGTTCTGCAACTTGTTATTCATGTTAGAACCTGCACTCCTAGATTGGTCGCAGAATGGCTGATTTGACTCACAGAATTGCAGCTGCAGACACTCAACGTTTGCGAAGCGATCTGATAGGTGTGCACCATATTCGCTTCCCACGGTGGGCTTCTTCTTGCCAAATTGTACATCGCACATCACAGCGGTATAATTCATCAAGGCTTCTGCTTTCTGCTGTAGATTTTCGTGGATCCACCGCTCTTGACATAAGGTTAGCCAAACCCAAGGACGGACCTGCGAGGTGGGTTGGTAATTACCTTCGGAGCTAACAATCCCGATCAGATCATGGTATAGGAGTACGACTTGCATCATGCATATCCACATGTGTAATCGATCTGTTGCTGATTTTGGTCGTTTCCCTGCCAACTCACTCAAGACGTCATTTTCAATCCCCTTTATCAGCTTTGCAGTCATCGCCTTGAGGACCCGGCAGATCTCTTGAGGAAGCTGTTCTAGGTCTGATTGAGGCTGCCTCTGACAGACAAAACCACTCTGGCTCCATATTTTGTATAGGCACCTTAGCTTATAGACCTTATGAAGGAGGTCAGACTGTGCGAGAGTTAGTGGTAACCATCACGAAATAGTCAGGCCTGTGCTAACATGTGGCAGAGTATCCGGTCGGCAAGATATGACCAAGTTGTCCAACGCGGATTGGAAGCCATTATCCTCCAACATCATTTGCGACGACGCCCACTGCACAAGGGTGCCCTCGTTCAACGACGACGTATCCGTGTCCAACTGGTACTGTGTACCTCGTACCCCGTATGACCGGGACGATTCGTCATATATTCCGTGTTCGACATGGACGACAGGAATAGTCAACGATCGTGGAAATGATGACGGCTTGTATGGATTGAAGAAGACCGTAAGGCATGAGCTTGTCAATGCTTTACCTCGAGGCGGCATCTCGGCACCTATAATGGTGTCAGGACCCGGGAATATGCATTATTTACCCTCCAAGGGTATCCTGGGGCAGCTTACAGGTAATTCTATCGATCTCGCTGAACGCGGGTGTTGGCTGCTGGCGACAACACATCTGCTCGGCCAGGTCACTGCAGTTCAGAGACTGGATTTTCGCTGCATCCTTGGTGCAGCCAGAGCAAGGAGCACCTTCGTCACACTACCCAGTGTGTTAGAACTAGGCTTATCGAGGTTACTTCATCTACTCACCGGTACCTTGCGCGCTTTGCAACGGTAACAGGCGCCGAGCTTTCGCATTGTTGCGACCTTCTCGGGGTTGTTCAAGGGTTTTGTTCGCCTACCACGGTTGAGGGAGTGGGTGTCCTCGTGTGCGTCCTCGACTGCGGCGTCGAGTATGGTTGGCGACCCCGGGTTCGAGAGAATGACGACGTGGCTTCCGCTTGATGAGCTCGAGCCAGTAGGACTTGGCGCACTGTCCAGCAGGAGATTTGAAGGGTATGTTACGCCGCCTTTAGGTCTGATCTCCCGTTCTGGGACGGTGAAACGATCATCCTGTTGCTTTATTTGTTTGATGGCTTCTTTATGGTATGGGTCAAAAGAAGGGCCGGGAGAGGGGGCTCCGTCGTCCTCGGACGGGCCAGAGGTGAGCCCCGGGTCGGACGAGGCCACGGACCTACTCCGGCTTCCGGGGCTGGATGGTTCGTCTTCTCCATAGAAAGCCGAAAAGTCAAAGTATTGGGAAATGTCAAGGGTTGGGGTGTCACGTCCACGTCTCCTTTTGGAATGCTCGTTTATGAACCCAGGTACCTGGGAGGCGAGCTGGGATAGCTGGGGGGTCATGATGCCTGCGTGGGTCGTGTAAGTCGGCTAAGAGTAGTACCGTTCCTTGTCAGACGAACACGCAACACGAATCAGCGAGGACCAGCGGGTACTTCGGCTGCTTGGTACCTGTGGGGGTGTTTTTACGATAAGTAAATTCGAGTCCAGAGTCAAATTGTAGAGTCTCGATGAAGCCTGAGACATGAAAGTGATGACCACTTGTCGTGCTCCTGCGAGTAGCCAGGACGATTAAATGGTCTGGTTGGCGCTGATTGGTCATGCACCCCGGCCCGGAGCGTCCCATTGACGAATAAGAGACCCTTGCCCGACCGAAAGCGAACGCTCACCCAATGCACAAAATGGAGGAATGTCGTACATGAGCGAGCCTGTTCTCCGGATCATGTGACGGGCGCTGGGCTTGGAGTGCTCGCTGGCTGTCATGTTTGGGGGCCATATTCCAGCAGCAGCACATAGCATCTCGCCGACGGCACTGGGAGCTTTTATACTTGCAATCCGCGCTCGACGATGTCTTCTGGCCTCGGTATGAAGCTTTGAATTAGCTATGAGGCCCCGGTCACGAAGTTCCTGTTAGTCGCGGACGGATTAGGAAATTGGCTTAAGCCGTGATTGTCTGGGCTTGGGATGTAGGTGCAGGGCCATCTGCCAAGATCACCTGCAGCTTGCAGCTAATTAAGTACATGAAGGAGTCATGTCAAACAATACAGCAAAGTAGAACCACGGCAAATTAGACAGCAAATTAGACAGCAAAAGCATACGGCAAAGTGTACGGCAAAGTATACGGCCAAGTACCCTCGAATTTGCCTGGTTCCGGTTTGTTTAGCTCCTTGGATCTAGGTTGTATTGTGGACACACGGCTCTCCTTTTGCCTGCCCGACGATCCTCTCTCGTCGAGGCCTATAAAGCCAGTGCTTGACCGAGACCCACTTCTAGTACCAGCGATGGCAGGCTCTCCAATCTATATTTATCGTTTGCCTCGTGATACTTAATTAAAGCTCTGTCCGCCCACGCCCTCCTTCTTCTATCCTCTTATTTTTTTTTTTTTTAATCTCCCTTCTACTATCCCTACTCCTCACTACTGCTACTCACTCCTACCACTACTCCTACCACTACTCCTACTACTTCTCCCATCGTACCGCTACAGCGTAGGTTACGTGATGCTTCTCTACCCTTCTTCAAACCGCTTTGCATGCCACCTTTGTCCGTTCTCCGTGCCATGTGTGTGTGTGTGTGTGTGTGTGCATATGTGTCTATGTGTGTTGTGTGAGCTTTTCGCTTCAACACTATTTATCCATCAAATTCCGCGCCACGAGCAGTACTAACGCATCTTCGCACCAAGCGTTCACGACCTTCCTCTTCCTGTTCGCGGTCGCGACGCAGGCTTATGGTTGGAAACATCCTCCATCATGCTGCCTCTGAGGACTAGAAATTATAGGGCGCCAGCAAACAGATCCCAGCATTAAGAGCCTGTACGTGCGGAGCAAAGCAATGCTGACCAACAATAACAGCCGCTATTTCCAGACAGCATTCATGTGAGTGGTATAAAAGCTGGCGATGCAGCCCCGACAGCTGGCTTCTTCACGGTTTGGTCTATCAACTGTTAGCTGGTGGGGATCAGCGTGCCCTCAAGGTAGGTCAGGCAAGTCAGGCAGATCAAGAAGGCCACATACGAGGCAAAACTCATGGATTCATGGCTGATCAGAAAAGCTGAACAGACTGAAAGGGGCCTCTGTTGGAGCCTTGCTTCTACTGAAACTCCAGTGAGAGTGTTTTATCTACAGAGACTACACGCTACGACCCCAGGGAGGGGCGTGCGCTTGCAGTTCGGAGCAAGAATCATAATAGGAGAGCCTACGACTCAGAATCGCTGTTGAGTATCTACTTACAAACCTTACTCGGTTTTTTGTCCGTTTTTAATTAATTCTTAGCTAGAAACGGATAGTTGGCCAGCATGGGCTTCATCGCCTTGCGTCCACGCCCGAGGTGTTCTCCAAGCGTGAACCGTGCCGGTTTGGTTTGGCATGATGATCTACCCGTCTACAAATCAGGCCATCCACCTGGGCTCTTTGGCCCATAAAGACAGAAATTTCCTCCGGGGCTCGACCACGCTCTGTCGGCGAGGCCGTTCACCAAGCACTCCGTAACAGGGTGATGAAATGCCCTCAGCCTAATCACCCCTGCACATCCAACTGCCTCCGCACTCGTATATGCGCACTCGTATATGGCCTTATCATCAATGTAGGGGGGTATCATCCAGCCGGTGTTAAGCTACGATATAATAGCTTTATACGGGCTATCCGGGAGATGAAGGGTAACAAACGAGCAAAAGCTCAACATTAGCCTTCCCCTTTCCTTCCTCTTGGGATATGTATGATCCGAAGAATGAGAGAAAGTTAATGCGACAGGGGGGTCTCTAGGCTCTACACAACCCAACGGCAAGTAACTTTTAGCTCCTTGACAGAACCTATGGGGTTTATACCCTGGCTTGATGGATTGTGGACAAATATACAGTTTCCACCGACTAGAGAAACCTACATTCGCGGTGGGTTTGCCCCGGATGGCTAGTTCTCTCGGTGTTTTTGTGCGTCTTGTCGCCTTGCAATCTTGGGCAGCAGTGGGAAGAGGCGATGCTACCTCCAGACCCTCTGTACCACGTTATATCACGCTACTGCGAGCACTCAAGACAGAGGATCCCCTGGGTGGCGTTCCTATCGGCCTGGGGTTGAGGATAGGCAACCGCTATCCGGGTGGTTATGTATAAGTAGTTATCATACTTAGTAGTAATACAGCCGTAGATTTGTATTCCATGTACCGTAATCAGATTTACCAAAGCGGCTTGTTGACAAATTAGAGCTCTGGACAGAGGATCCGAACAGGGTCCGGATAAATAAGTCGGTCGGAACGTGACTGAGGGAGGAGGTCAAGGATTATGACGCAGACAAGAGGGTCTGTTGATAAACGCCATAATTATTAATAAGTGAACCTACCAAGGTTGTAGTTAGCCTGGATGAGGTAACCCTCAGAGATGGGTTTTACAGAACTGAATTACATTGAGACTTTCATCTGAGTGTGTCGGATTGATTATATAGTGCCTACCTACCTACTTAAGTACCTAGGTACCTACTGTGCGCTCTCTTATCGATTAGTTTTTAGCTATCCCCTCCCTGCACTAGTGCCGGCAACGTGGCAGGCCTCAGCTTATCAGACAGAGGTTCGGAATTGCCATAGAAGACCAGGCCGCATGCGACAAGCCCGAGCGAAGTTGGGTAGGCACTTACCACCACAAGTTTGCACGAGCAGGAAATGCAGTACTGGATATTTGCGGATTCGGAAAACTACCTCAGGCAAAGTAGACTGAACGGTATCTCGGGGAAAACCTTGAGACCTAGAATACTACCTAATACGGTAGCCGACAATCACGGTTGAAGACTTACTGCTGATGGCGCGACTGCATTGTAAGCTCAAGACCACTCGATGGTTATCATTATACTGATTATCGTTAATTGTCTTGTTGCGAACGAATAACTTACCTAAGTTACATTAATTACTGACCTTCTACGTACCTAACCTCCAAGCAGTGCGCCGCACTTTCATAACTGAACACGACATCCGCACTCATGCTCATGCAATACGCAACGATTGTACTGCCTGGCTTAGGTTAGGTAGTTTTACATGCGGTGGAAAATAGATACTTGTGTACGCGCGCGAAGGGTTTTAAAGCACCTCCGTGGAACCAGTTCTCTCAGAGGACTGTATACCTACTGAGGGCCTTTCGTGTTTGTGCCTTGTGCCTTGCGATACCACGTAATTCTAGCTAGGGGTAGCACCTATTCATATAACAAACAAATTGGAGGTAGACTTCTGGCGAGAGTTGTTCTATGTCTGGAGAGGGAGGTACAGCCCACAGCAGCACCGCGCAGGTACTTGCTCATTAGGTAGTTGGTTACGTACCCGTCACAGTCGACATTACTTATAAGTTATGCCTACTATTTCGCCACACCCTTTACAATTATGTTGTCAAGTCTCCTTATTTTAATGAGAGCTGCGGGGTTCCAACCTCTTCCCATAATATATCCCGTATAAATTATAAGTATGTAGTTTATAAAGGTAGTTATATACATTAGGGTATCTGAGAGTCTCCATGGGTGGACATCTGAATTGGGTATTGGGTTTAGTTTTCTCTGTCGTTAGCAGAAAGGCTGCACAAGCCACAGTCTGTTCTGTGGGGCCGAAATACATCTTCGGTGGGTAGCAAATCGCCTAACTTCCTAGGGTTAGGCGAGTCCCTTATCGTTTACGATCTGCAATAAAATGATGGGCCAGCTCAGCTCAACGGTTCGACAGCCAGCTAATAATTTTTTGCACCCTCTGACCTTCTTCCTTCCGCTCTTGTCTACTGCCCATAACAGGCATAAAGCAATCTCCGTTTGGCCCAATTGGCTTAGGTGAGGAAATGCCGTTATCGCGAGCGATGCAGAAGATCCTGCAAAGGCGGGTTCAACCGACGAAAAAATATCAGCCGCAAACTTTGTCTTTGCCAGCTGGAGGACTAGTAATATACCCAACGAGACGGGCCAGTCATGCGGCGCCAATCGGTTTGTCGGCGGGGTCCTGTAGCACTGTAGCCCCTCTCCCTGCCCCTCCGTCCACGGCTGGAGCCCACTTCTCCCACAACCCCTCCTCTGGTTCCACCAAGTTCGCCTACACTGACACTGCTACCGTCACCGCACCCTGCTCGGCTCGTAAATTTCATTCATTCCATACGCAACCTGCAGCCGTCCTGCTCTCCTCCTCTCGTGTCCTCTTCTCCTCCTCATCGTCACCGTCTGTTGGCACGTCCACATCTGTCGCCAATATAGCGTCCCAACGTTCTGCTCAGCTGGCTCGGCACTTTTCGAGCTCGCATTCGCCGTCTCATAACTCAAACGCCCAGACCTCCGCGATGGCGTCTCCCTACAGCGTTCGCAAGGTTGCTGCGCCCAATACCCTCGAGCATCGCGTCTACTTCGAGAAAGATGGCGTCACCGTCTCGCCCTTCCACGACATCCCCCTCTACGCGAATCCGGAGCGGACCATCCTGAACATGATCGTTGAGATCCCAAGATGGACCAACGCCAAACTCGAGGTATTTTCGCCTTCGTATGTCTCTCCGCGGCACATCGTAACTGACTGTTCTGCCCCCTTCAGATCTCCAAGGATGAGCTCCTCAACCCCATCAAGCAGGACGTCAAGAAGGGTAAGCTTCGATTTGTCCGAAACTGCTTTCCCCACAAGGGCTATCTATGGAACTACGGCGCCTTCCCCCAAGTAAGTGCAAAGCCTCGGCCTCGCCATCTGTTCCGTTCGCCCGGCCGTATGAACCGACTGACCAATGTCGTTCCGCTATAGACCTGGGAAGACCCAAACTCTGTCCATCAGGAGACCAAGGCCAAGGGCGACAATGACCCGCTCGATGTCTGTGAGATTGGCGAGCTTGTCGGCTACACTGGTCAGATCAAGCAGGTCAAGGTCCTTGGCGTTATGGCTCTGCTCGATGAGGGCGAGACCGACTGGAAGGTGATCGTCGTTGACGTAAAGGATCCCCTGGCTGCCAAGCTCAACGATGTTGAGGATGTCGAACGCCATCTCCCCGGTCTCCTTCGTGCCACCAACGAGTGGTTCCGTATCTACAAGATCCCTGACGGAAAACCCGAGAACCAATTCGCATTCACCGGCGAATGCAAGAACAAGGAGTACGTTTTAAATACCCCACCACCTATTAGTTAAATTAGTAGCCGACTAACGCGGGCTGTAGGTATGCTATGGATGTCATCCACGAATGCGCTGAAGCCTGGGAGAAACTGATCACCGGAAAGACTCAGCCAGGTGGTATCTCAACGTATGTCCACCAATTCGCGGCATCGAGCACATGTACTAACGCCCGTCACAGCACCAACCTGACCGTCGCCCACTCCCCTAGCCGTGTCACTCCTGACCAGCTACCACCTCTTCCGCCCAACGAAAACTTAGCGCCAGAGCCGATTGACAGCTCCATCGACAAATGGTTCTTCATCAGTGGTGCTGCTTCCTAGGACCGTAAATGGCTTAGCGTGGTTAAAATGCCCTCTCCTAGGGATTCGCTAAAATAACGAGCGTGGTGTCAGGTCACCGCCCCGTGCGTGTCGATTTGTGGCATGTAGCTTGGTTGGAAGCCATATAGATAGACAGTCTTCTGTATTGGGAACAAAAGCAAAACAAGCATAGCTCGATAGGTGAGAACATATTGACGTATAGAGTCTTCTACATGATGTTGTTGGGCACCGTCCGAAGCTCAATCGCCCTTCTTCCCGTGCTGGTTTTATACGCTCATTTCGAAGAGTTGCGTGGTTTGTTGCCGTATAAAACTGTATCAAGTGTATAACTGTAGGGCTTAGAGGATCCTTTCTAGAGCTGGCGCAAATCCGTTAACCCTGGTGTATGAACGGGATTGGACCATCAAAGCGAATGCCAGGTCACCGCTGCATCGATTGTCTCCCAATCCCAGCGCTCAATTTCCATTTAGTAAGCGCACCACTAAGCTGGCGGTTGTTAGATCAGGCATTAGACAGCTGCCCAACAAAGCGGAATCGCGCTCAGCAACCCCAAAACGCCTATCAATGCTCATAGATTTACATGAAGAAGTATAGGGCGCCGGATAGCTTGTCTACCCGTCGGCTAGATCTGCCTGTTTCTGTAGTGCACGGGAGTGCCTATCCACTTCTTCGATAAGGCCCTTGATGCCGAGCGTCTCGCCATCGAGATTCATCTCCTTTCCATCCTCTATAAGCACCGGGATATCAGTATGACGCGTGGAGAGGACGGGCGACGGGTGGACTTGGCCGCCGAGCGGGGATGCCACTCACTGAATTTGACGCTTAGGGTGTTCGGCTCGCTCGACGTTCGCGGGAGCAAGGTCGTGTTGATTTGCATCCCTACGGCGCGGGCGTTGGGGGGCAAGTAGCTGAGGAACAGCCTGGTGGCGCGCGCGCGCACGGAGAAAGGGTTGAACCTCGTGTTCACCTCGGTGATGAAGCGAGTAATCATCGTGTGCGATTGGACCTTGGGAGACGATGGTTAGTTCGATCGATCGATTCATTGCGTCACTTCTCTCCCTCCCTCTCTCTCGCCCTCTCTTTGCGCCCAGAGAGGTCCGATGCCGATGGTGCCGTTCCAGGTTGGAGGAGTGGAGGGGTGTTCCTACCTGCTCTGCGCACTCGGACGGTTATGTTGATCTGACGGACAGGCGAGGAGCTCGCTGCTAATTACCTAGGTAGGTAGTAGGTAGGCAGATACGTACCTAGATGGGTGTCGAGGTTTTCGAAGCTCATGGCTGTGGCTGAATTAGCCGCGCAGGCGAGGCGGTGCGGTGTGTAGTGCAGGATCTCCCCCTTCCCCCCAGCCGCCCCAGTCGGCATTGGTGGTTGTAGCCATCTTCTTAGGCTGGCTTTAGCGACTATACAGGGGCCCTAATCCACCGAAAGAGGTACCCGTGAACCTGTGTCACCCAGTGACAAGAACTGATAGTTAATTGAAGGTGGGTACAGTGAGTGGGCCGCCTATGTAGGTACCTAGGTACTCTCTGTACGAACAACGTCACAGGCAACATGTCCAAATCCATAATACCAATTCATAATGCCACTACCACCCTGGCACCGCACCGTAACCTAAGGTAGGTATGTAATAGTTCGATGGACAGTTGTCCGATTCAGCGCATATATACCCGACCGCGTCGCGTCTAGACGCTCGCCTCTCACGATGTCTTTAGAATTATTGGAAAAGCGTTTTACGGATTTGCAGGACCGGCTCAACGTATTGGAAGATGCTACAAACCAGCTCAGAGACCTCATCCACCGTCTCGCCAGCTTCGACTTCCAACCCGGATCCGTCCCGCTCAGCGCTGCCGATGACGACCACGTGGGCTCGGAGCTGAGTTCGGAGATCAATCAAATCCTCCGAGAGCAGGAAGAAGAGCTTGAGTTATTGCAGGAAGAGATCGTGGATGTGCGCCCGGCGAGACCCGGCAGCGCCCTCCAGCATGACAAGGACCGGTTGAAGGATGGCGCAGAGCGACTCGCGCAAGAGCTACAGCTGTGAGTTCCCCTCGGTCCTTTGTATGGCGCCGAGCCGCCCAGCTAAGAGTGCCCGCACAACAGCTGCCGCCAGTCGTTCCGAAAAGCCCAGATTACAGCGAAGCGAAGCTTGCAAGTCGCCCAGCGACGGGAACGACGGCTTCTCTATGCGTCTTTCGCGAGCCCGCGCTCCGGCGCATCGTCACCGGCCTCGGCCGGCGCTGCCACTGCCGCCTCCATTCCGCATCGCCGACACCAGCGGACCTCGGAGATGTCCAAGGAGGAACAGATGATCAGCGCCAGCCATGACGTGACGCAGTCAATGCGGAGATCCCACGATTTGATGGCCGCCGAATTGGCCAAAAGCGACTTCGCCCACAACACCCTGAAGGAATCCACCGAGGCTCTCGCCCAGCTCTCAGATAATTACTCGAGTCTCGACACCATGCTCTCGAGTTCTCGCGCCCTTCTCGGCACGTTGCTAAAGAGCCAAAAGACGGACACGTGGTATCTACGGTCGGCCTTTTATCTACTTGTCGTTACGATCGGATGGCTCATATTCCGGCGCTGGTTATGGGGGCCAACATGGTGGCTAGTCTGGTTGCCCCTAAAGTTGCTGTTCAGGACCGCCGTTGGAGTCTCCAGCACTATTGGCCTACGGAGTCCTCAGGCCCAGTCGGAGTCTGAGCCGGTCTCGACCGGCTCCAACCTCCAGCAAGCCTACATGAACAATAGAGATGTCCCCACTATTGAGGTCGGCACACCGCCCACCGAATCCCAGGTAGCAGGGCATGATGGGACCATACTTGAAGAAATTAGGCAGATCGTCGATGAATCTCGCATTGGGGACCCGCGCCTAGAGGAAGACGCCAAGGAGGAGACTACTTTAAGGGACCGCCAGGCCGAAGAAGCGCCAAACCCGAAAAAGAGGATGATGGAGGGAGGGGCGGGCGCCAGTGACCCAACGACAAGTTATCAAAGAGTGAAAGATGAGCTGTAGCATCAGAAATGAGATTTTAATTCATGTTGTTTCTACCCAGTTCTTTATCCGACTTCCTTTTTCACGTCTGATGGCTCAGTTCGCCTTTTCCCAACAGGTTTCATAACGACCATCACGAGGCCATTATAATTCGGCCGTTTAGCTTTCATTACAGGCAACCCTACCACCCCGTGTTATTTCTAGGAGATGGTGGTCCCCCTATTTCCTGGCTTACAACTATGTGCATCTGGACCAAAATTCGATATCCTCGCAACGTGCGAATGGACGGCTCTGCGTTCTACACGCTCAGATGCACAGGTACGATATGCCGTCATCGTATTCTCGTCTCATCTACAATCGCCTTTTCCAAAGACCCAGACTTCCTTTATCATTTATCACGGAAAGGCGATCAGCAAACCAAGGTTTTCCAAACCATAAATGGGAATCTAAAACAATCGCGCGGAAAGGACAAACCATCCGTGTAAGATAGGTAATATTTATACAAACAGACATACGAAGGCCCACACCCATACTTGACATTCTACGTTTCTTGTAGATGAGATTGCGCCCCTTGCCGGCTTTAATTAGGTGAATGCAGGGCACATACACAAAGTACGAAACGAGAGTGGTCTCGGGCTTAATCCCGCTGTGTTTGCCTTTTACTCTTTCATTTATGTCTACCTTTCTAGGCATGATGATGATGATGATGATGCTGAAAACGATGTCGTCACTGTCCTCTTATTCTCTACCCCATATCCCTTCTAAACCCTCATCTAGGAAATGAAACCTCTCCCACAGAGTAAGCAAGGTACGGCCGCTCAGCTCGTTCAAGATCATCGGTGGCCAAACGCCATAGTATGTCGGCTAATCGTACAATCCCACGAGGTTGACGAGCAGACTACCCAATCCGCCGGGGGAGAGTTCGGTCGTGGCCCTATCCCATCGTCTCCCCTTATTTTATTCGCGGATTTTTGTTTTTTTCTCCCCTCTTTTAGCTTCTGGTTTCGTTCCCTTCCTTTTTCTATCTCTTGTGTCCAGGGTTGAATCACGCGGACAGCGCGAAAGGGGTTTGGCAGGAACTCCGATGATGCAAATGCACAAAACTCGATGCAAGTGAAGAAGAAGAAGAAGAAGAAGAAATGAGCAACAAGAAACAAGAAAGGTAAAGGGCAACATTCACCCCGAGATACAAAAACAAGAAGAAGAAAAAAACCATCAAGAATGGGATATTAAATACAAGATAAGTTCTCCTCTCTTTCCTCCCCTTTGCCCTCCTCTTCCTCTTCACTTTGATGTACATGTATGTACCTTTTCATTCTGCTAAGCAAGAAGGATCTCATGCCTGCATAGATCACGATTACTCTTATCTACCCCGTGGGAAATATTTTGTTTGCGTAACTTTAATTTAGTTTTGTTTTTTCTTCTGTTTCTTTAATTTTCGAGGAAGCGAAAAGAGGTTGGGGTCGAGCAGGAAGCATGCGAGGCTGGGAGGGCAAAAGAAGGGTGAGGAGCCAGGATTCATGCGCACAAGCATGTGACGGGGGGGGGGGGAGAAAAACAACCCTGCAAGACCCTAGCCTCCGGGGCTATCTGTCGTCCCGAGGATCTGATCGATATCCTCAAGATGGAACTCGGTACCAGCGCCGAGAGCGGTCTCCCAGTCGGTAGAGCCCGCCTTGTCGTCCGCCGCCTGCGGCGCCGCGTCATCGCCCACTCCTGCGCTTCCTCCCCCTCCTCCTCCTCCTCCTCCTACCTCCACGCTAGACGCGTCAAAGGCTTGCTCAAACTGCTGCGGGTGCGGCGAACCCAAGTGCCCGCCGCCCGCGACGTGCTGGTCTAGCTGGTACGACGCCAGACCGTCCCCGGCGATGTCGCCGCCCGGGCCCAGGCCCAGCAGGCCGAGAGTATCGTACGCGACCTCGTGCGCAGCCGGGCCGCCGCCAGCACCCGGCCCCTGGTGCGCCGGCATCAGTGACGGGTCTATCTGGTTCTGGAGGTGCTGGTGGGACGGCGGGACGGCTGTGTGCGAGTGTACGACTTGCGGGACGTACGACGCCGTGGTCAAGATGTCGCCGTAAACGGCGTGGTCGAGGTTGTGGAACGACGCGGCCGGCGAGGCCGCACGGTTGACGTAGGCGTTATCGACGTAGGTCGGAACGCCCTGGTATGGCTGATGGTGGTGCTGCGGGTGGGACGGGTGGACGCCGTACTGTACGCCGCCGCCGCCGCCGCTGCCGTAGTGGTGGTGGTGGTGCTGCTGCTGTTGTTGTTGTTGGTGATACAGCAGCTGCTGCTGCGAATACCCGTGCTGCTGCTGATGCTGCTGCGGCAAGAGCTCGGCACCGGTATGGTAGTACTGGTTGCCATGCGCCAGCGTCAACCCGTAGTCCCCCGGCCGCGGCTTGCCCGGATTCGGGTACGGGAACGACGACTGGTGCGCCGCCATATGGTGGCCGCCCCGCATCCCGGCCTGCGCGCCGTACGCCGCCGGGAGCCGCGCCGCCTGCATGCCCGGCGAGGGGGACGTGTACACGGAGTGCGGGTAAACCCCCTGGGGTAGGCCGTAGTCGGCGTCCGGGTCCGCGAACCGCGCCGACCGGGTCTGGCTCCGCGACGGCGGGCCGCTGCCGGGCCCCCACTCGTGGAAATCGTAGGCGTCGAGGTTCGACGCGTTGTCGTCGTCCGAGTCACCGCCGCCCCCGCCGCCGCGGCCGCTCCCAGCGCCACCACCGCCCGGCCCTCCGCCACCTCCCCCTCCTCCGCCGCCGGCCGGCTTCTTGGTCTTGGACTTGGCCGGCGCGAACTTGTAGTCCGGAAAGGCGAGCTTGTGGTTGTTGCGCTCGATCTTGGCCCACTCGTCGTACTGGTCGCGCAGCTGCTGGGGCTCGATGTTCCAGCTGAGGCCGCAGACCTGGGAGATGACCTGATGATTATCGTGGCCCTTCTCGGGGCGGCCATCTCCGCCACCGGCGGCCGCGGCCGCGCTCTCCTCGCGGCGGCGGATATCGTCGAGGCGCTTCCACTCCTTGGTGCGGTTCTGGTAGGCCTTGCGGTACAGCATGAAGGCGTTCATGGGGCGCTTGACCTTGCCGTTCTTGGACTGGGCGACCTCGCGGCGGCGCTCCTCGGGGGACCGGCCCACGTACGCCTCGATGTCCGTGTCCGTCACGTCCGCCGCGATCGCCTTGACCAGCTCGCTGAGCGGGTCCCCGAGCGCGATCCCCGACGGCTCCGGGTACGCGTCCCCCACCGCCCGCTTCCGCTTCTTCGACCGCGGCTTCGGCTGCGCCCTCTCGACCCGCGAGGAAGCCGTCGCCGTAGCCGCCGCCGCCGCCGCCGCCGCCGCTGCTGCTGCTGCCGCCGGCCGTATTATCGCACGCCCGCTCCGCGTCGTGATCCCGTCGGCCTGGACCGGCGTCGGCGGCGACGTGGCCGGCGTGCTGTACGCGTTGTGCGATGTCTGCGCGGCCCCGGGCCCGTCAGTACCGTCGTGTGCCTGTGCGTGGGCGTGGGCGTGGCCCGCCGGCCCGGGGAAACCTACCGTGGAGGATCCCACGTCCGGGAGTGGGGGATAGGGGCTTGGGTCCACGGGGTACGCGGCGTGGTAACCCCCCCTATATGGAGGAGGCGCCGGGTACGGAGATGCGTGGTGGATCGGCGTGTGGTGGTCGTATGTCGGCATTGTGTTCGTTTGCGGCCCCGGACTCGAATATCTGGAGTGCGGGTTCGATCCCATATGGCTATTTATATCGACTGGTTGTTGTTGTTGTTGTTGTTGCTCTTGTTGGATGTATGGTGTGGATGTCGCATTATGTTGGATTAACTGTTGGAATCCGCTGTGTAGCGCATCGTCGGTTCGGCTGAGTATGCCTGATAGTGCTGGGGATGGCGGGTCGCTCTTCGCCATCTCATCAAGTTCTCCTTGTTCTTGTGGAGTGGTCGAGCGGTTTGAGAGGTCTTAGAATAGAAGTATTTATCTTTCAGCCCAGACGCGAAAAGCGGCTTGGGGGTGAATTTAAACGGAGCGTTCTTTTGGTGAGGCGGATAATGGTGCCTTTCAGGAGCGGAAGACTGAAAGGAATTGTTCAAAGGCTTGTCCGGCTGCAAGGGAGAGTTAGGGTAACATTCGACGTTATCTATTCCCAGGGTTTGATCGTTCTACCATGTGCATACACATGTGAGGCAGGTCAATAGTAGTCAGGACACACGCAAGTTCACGAGCCTCAGGGGCCGGCTGGGTCCGGTCCGGTTGCGCCGCAGATGGGTTTCCAGAACCAAATAGCTGTAGAACCGGCGGCCTATTCGTAGCAACGGTAGCAATGACGATATGAACCTAGTATCGACAGACAGACACTGGGATACCGACGATGGTATGTATGTAGCCTTTTGGGTTAACGATACTTGACCTCCGGCGTCTTCTTCGCAAGAGACGCTACCCCCTCAGTCTCCCAAGCGTATCTGGGCGGCCGTAAGCCCTGTGTCCCGGGCACGCGATATGGGCCGGAGCTTGGAATGGGACACGGATGAGCGGTCACGGGATGGATAGATCGCAAATCTTAATATCGCGCTTCCCTCGACACTTCTACGGGGAGAAGGTGATAAGTGATGCCGGGTTGCCGAAGAGTTCGGATCTGAATCCAAGGGAGGGGGGTGGGCTTGTATGTTGGGCCGAGGAACCAAAAAACAAAAACAAAACATCCACTTGAGGAATCTGCCAGCGAATCAGTCTTTAATGTTACATGATACGTCTCTTCCGCTCGTTTCCATCGCCAACATCGACCCTGCACGACGCCTCCCCCCCATCCATACATGATGCCTAGCATCCTGCCCGCCGGTCGCTAGCCAGTTTGCTCACGCGGCAGAGATCGACGGCCAGCCTTGGCCAATAAGCCGCGGTGGAGGGGGGGAATGTATTTCGCAGCATTGGGAGCTGTCAGAAAATAGGGGGAGAAGGGGGGGTTGCATTTTTCCGATAGGCGGTTGCAGGCCGCAGCAGTGACATGGCAGAGGCAGGACATTTTAAAAAAAAAAAAAAAAAAGTACAGGCCGGGGACAGGGGTACGTGCAGGACTGGTCGGTCAGGTGAGGGAATGGACTTCTGGCACGAACCTAATACAGAGCCTGAGTTCGTCTTGGTAGCGAGATATCTGGGCTGAAGGGTAAGAAGGCGTGAGCGAGCGCAAGACAGCGCGCCCCGTACGACGGATCTCGCCTTGTTGGCGCTCTCGGAGTTGCTCCCAGACGTGACACGCTATCCCGTCAGGCTAAGGACTTAGAATATATTGTGCGGGTCCCGGATACGACGGTAGTGTCCTGCTGGGAAATAAGGCGCCCGTTATTGTAGGTATGCTATCCCCGGTGGATGAAGCAGATGGGATGATGAACTGGGCGTTGAATTATCGATCAGCACACACGCCCCTCTTGTTACAGCCGGTAATGTATGATACGGGTCTCGATGAGGTGCAGCTTGTTGACGAAACGCCTCTAAACTGGACGCCTCACTGGTTGCCCTTTGGGTTTCTTTGTTGGCATTACCTCTGGGAGAAACAACTTTGGTTGTGGAGTGAGAGTCCTTATTGACGATACTGAGGATCTAATTGTGTATTGTTTCGTCTGGTGTAACTTTTGGGGCCAAGTTACCGGATGGCTCATGTAACCGTACGTTATCTGTATGTCTAAGCCGGCGATGGGAGAGGGGGCCAAGTTTGGTGGTTGCTTCGACGGTTGAGCAGTTATGCTCAAGGTTATCAGGCGGCAGTTGAGGCGGCTTTTTACAAAGTACGTATGTATGTATAGATAGGCCCATAAGGGTTTACTTTGCCCAGGCGCCGTGATGGTAACCGGTATCCTAACGACAACGAACAGAGGATGAACTGCTACTAGAGGCAGTCTTTGTCAAACAGACATTCTGGTACAGCAACGACGACAAAAGAACTTCTTTAATTCCGCCGACCCCGAGAAAGAGAATCACGGGCCGGTTGTTATTTGTATTTCCTTCCCCCTACATTTCTTTGATGCTCTGCAGCGAGACTACCGCATGCGGAAAGTGAAGAAGATGGGAGATGACATTGCGGGATGCTAGAAAAGGTGTGCCTCGTCCTAGAATTGCACTAGAAAATCCGGTGGGTGTAACTGTGTCCGTGTTCAGTGTTCGGTGTGGAAATGTACAAGTACCTCCTCCCTCCTCAGCACGGGGTATTCCGGACTAGACTGTACCCTGTGTTCTGTATTCCACAAGTATGCTGCCCGGCGATGCAATGCCATGCCATGCCATGCCATGCCCCCTGCCGTAGGCTGGAAAGGCACTTGGGATTAGACTTAGTATCTACGAAGTCAGAAGTCAGGTGAGTAAACAGCTTTGTGGGTGTTCTACCGCATAATGAGCCGCATGATACGGGGGCAATATCCAGACAGGCTTCGCAGCATCACGAGGAAGGCCAACCTAGGCGGAACAGGAGCATTACCCAGATGATGGTTGGGGACCCAAGGAAGTAGGAGGACACTAGGAAAGGCTGCCTGCCATTAGGGCCAGGCCGAATTCGCTCTTCGATAGAACCAGAGACAAGGTTAGTTTTTGGATGTTCCCGTCCCCCGCCTCCGTGGCTGTCAGAGAAGCTGGTGCCCTACAACACCGAAAACGTTTCTCTCGTAAGACGTAGAAGTTGCCACAGGCCCTGCATTCTGCACTCTGCATTCCTTTGATTTTCCCTGGAGGAACGCGTCCAAATGCAGGAACGGTTTACCTGTTCCATGTCTCGTCCCGCATCGGTTCTGTGTAAGCTACAGCAAGCCACTGGGGTATTTGCTGTCTTAGCCCTCACCTTGAGTGCACGGGAGTTTTCCAGGCCCTCGTCCTCAAGCCCACATCCCCAGCACTACTACTACTACTACTACTGGCGTGCAGCCCAGACACTGTGGTGCAGTTACACCCCCTACCCTAAATAGCCATCGTCATCCATGCCCCGGTTCGTGTAGTGTTTGCAGTGTTTATCCCTGTTGCAGAGCGGCTACTGGCATTAGTGCCGTTGGCTGTTTGGACGTCGATTGGGGAGGCAGAACAGAATTATTAGTAGCTGAAAGCCGCCAACGCTGGTAAAGGAGAAAAAAAAAAAAGACAATGTGCAAAAGCAACGTAAAATGAAGTTTGTCCTCACACGGCATGCTTGTCTTGCTGTTGGGCCGATTTCCTCCAGCCATTCCACGCCAGGATTAGGGGTTTGTAGGTTTGTATCGAGCGTATGCCCGTGGCGAGGCCATCACTAGTAGACTTTGCCTAATTCCGGCCACTGAACCTGCACACGAATATATAATAAGTAGTGGTTCAGCCGTTGGAATTTGTTAACGCTGGCGTCAGGGTAATTAATCGGACAAGTTGGCGGTGGAGGTAAGACCTGGTAACTGACTGGTTTTACATGAGGAACATTGGTTATAGTATCCGAGTGTTGTAGACATTAAAATAATTAAAACCTTGAACCTTGACCAGTTACTACAATCCCACTATCCATCCCACTATCCCACTTTCCCACAAAATACAAAATACAAAATACAAAATATCGAATATTTACTTTGCCAAAGTAAACATACGTACCCGGTAATTATGTATGCTGTATCGTTGTATTTATGATGATCGGACGGCAAAGGTGTCCTAGACAGCGATATGACGAGATTTTCATGGTTCCTCGCGCTATATATTATTATTGTATTATTATTGTATTATGCGGCGGTGCACAATGCTGTCGTCCGTCAGGCATCATCATCGCCGACCATGAAAATCATTATATGGATATTTCTACCTCTGGACATGACTAAGTCATTCCATGGCTGCTTTGCTAATCAACTCTAGCTGCCAATGCATGGACATGATTATCGTCTCTGCTACATTTCCGGTTCTGACACAATTTACAAAAGTACTGTGTTGCCATGGTGTTAGTAGCTTCCTCCTGGTCATCTGGTTGGTGGTTGTTTCTCTTGAAACATTGACATATTCAGCTTGCCAGAAGCCCCATCGTCCGCATGCCTAACTAGGCTAGCGAGTCTCAGCCCTGTGAGCAATTCCAACATTACTCCCGCATCCAAATCCCCAAAAGCCTGGTAATTATATTGGTGTAGTGTGGGCTGTTGCACTGCCCAGGATTGACCTTGTTTAAGCCAGCATGGTAGACATTCGCGTAGCATCAAGTCATAACCACTATCACTCACTGCTACTGTGGCCATCTTGGCGATTACCAGTGCACGGTCACTGCCACCCGCTCATATATTTTGTTATGTTGTTATATGCCGTAGAGCACTGTTTCCGGTAGGTACACATATGCTGCTGAGTCTTGAGATTGTTTGCCAAGAACCCTCGTAACACCCCGCAGCATATTAACGATCATATTCATCACAGTACAAAGCTGTCTCTCATTTCTCACGAGTGCTGGCAAGTCGCTCTGGTGCCCCTTTCCACTTTCCATATATGTTTCCCATTTCTAGTTTCCATACAGTATAGCTTAGGAACGGGCACATACGGCCTAGGTTTCTCGGCTTAGGCTTCTCAGCTTAGGCTTCTCGGCTTGGAAGAGATTTAGGGTGTACTGTATTGACGTGTGCCGGTGGTGGTGACTCTTATCTCTGCTGAACACCAATGGCCACTCCCACTCACGCTACGTAACTGTAGTGCTAGATACCGCTCTATTCAAGACGGACACGGTATTATTTGTAGGTCAGAGTGAGTGTTGCCATGGGAATACACGACTTGCCGATTGTCCACTGCTACCTGAAAACGGAGAACAAGCACAACGATTAACACTCAACGCGAGAATTGGCTCATTCCCGGGAGCGAGCCCCTGGTGTATACAGGTGCATGTGTCTCGGCGCCCTGGCCAGCAGTTCTTCCTGACCATCGGAATCGTGTGACAGATCAACCCCGGCGTATGTTGCCATTGCCAATCACAATGTAGAGCCTTCGACGTTGCGGGTACGTGTTTATCAGGCTGTCGGGCTCGCTAAACCCGATTGGATCGGTGTTTCTGGCCTTCCGTCGTCGGGTGCGCGCACACATTCGGGCACTGCGAACTCCTGTAGCATTTGGGCATATTGGCGAGACATGGACACGTACTCCAGTGTCGGGGTAGAAGGTGGTGGATGTGGATATAATCATCCATGACGATCTATCATGTCGTATAAACAGGGATAATAGAAACAATTGGTCTCCAAGTTAAAAAAAAAAAAATAATAAAAAATGACGAGATAGAACGCTAATAGGCATTAGGCGAGATACTGGTTGCCGCCCAAAAGTTAGTTAACATTAACTAAGTGGAATTAAGCCCCCTGAAAAAAGGGAAAGGGGGGGTGTTTGGGTTGGGCTGGGAAGAGATGGTTAGTCGAGTTGCAAACATAAACTGTTGATAACTTGGATATACTGTGCTGCTTTCCTCTACAAGTCATGAGCCTGGTAGTGTTTTGAAAACGAGAGGGGGTAGTATCATCCTGTAATACCTATTAACCTATACCAATCCTGCTCCATCGTCTTGCTGCCTTGCCGTCTCGTTTTGATAGTTACGTAGGTAATCTAGTGGGCCATAAATTTACCACATGTCAGTACCGTTCAACTATTGGTAGTGAAGTGGATCTTGAATCTTGACTGATGCCTCTATCTTGTCTTCGGCATGGGAGATATGATTATGGAGCTTAATGTTGGATCAGCTGAGAAGGCGGATGCTTGCCACCATATTGTTATGATTTGTCAGGTCCAATAATGACCCTGCTAGCTACCACCCGACACCTAGGGTGGTTCTAGTACTGGAAATGGGTGTATATAAGGACCTTCGGGACCCCCTTGGGTCCTGAAGGGTTCAGGAATCAATTGTTAACCGTATTGAGCCCTAAATACAACCACCACACCCCCCCTACTGCCTAGAACAAGCCTATCTACTCACTCCGTGATCCCTACAACCGACATGATTATATAATCTACGCCGGCCTGTCTAAACGCTGTAGGATGATGCGTTCGTTGTATTCCGTACAATTGTCACTATCTTCAATTTTCCTCTCCCCGAGGCATGTGTGGGAGGGCAGAACTATTGGCCCTATGATCCCGCCCTTGCCGTAAGTGACCCATCAGTATGCTTGCCTACATGGGATTAGCTAATTTGCACTATTCCGATCAATGAAGCATAAAATCATTCTAGAAACTTACTTTACTACGTTTAATTTCAATTCGACGAGGTATGAAGGGGTTATAATCGTATTCGAGTATTAATACCTCCTTAACTCTGCCCTCGTCTCTCTTGCATCCCGATGGCCCAACCCCGCTCCTGTTCGTTCGTGTCAAGTCGGATATCATCCTGGAGACCCCAAAGTACTCTGTCCCGGCCGTGTAGGCTCGGCAGGCTTGATCGGCGGTGTGAGGATCTGTTCTGATGGTGAAGGTGGTAAGGTAGTGATAGGTGGTAGGATTGCAGGAGCCGGTGACGAATGAATTCTAGTGCCTGGTTGCTGTGGTGGCGGCGAGCGTTTCATCGGTGAAATGCCGTTCCTACTTGGCGGAAGACTGGGGGTAGCATCATTGGCGCCAAAAACCGACCTGTCTAGCTGCGGTGTTGAGAAAACGGATCGTTGGCCGTGTATGGCAGAAGTCGGGGTCTGGATGGATAGCGGAAACGCCTTGGAGGCCACGCCTGACGGCGAGGTGCTGGCCAGATGGCTGTTCGCAATATCGATGGGTTTCTTTGGGGGCGAATCGGGTATGACGGCTATCGATGCCGCTGGTCCAGCCGTGGTAGGCGGCAGGTTGTTTAGTGGCCCTTGAGCAGTGCTCTTCGCAGGGGGGTAAAACATTCCTTTCTGGGGTAGTTTAATTGACCCTGACGACGTATAATTCTCAACGTCGGACAACGGGATGAAAAGAGTAGAGTAGACCCTCGATTTGTTGGGCGATTGTTCCGGAGGAGACAAAGCCGGGTGCGGAGAGGAGAAAGCATGAACCCCGTCCCCGTTGGTGTATGGCGACACAGGCGGCAGCGCATGACTCTGGCCGGCTACCTTTATTGGAATACTCGGAAAGCCTGAGGGCCGCGGCGCCGGTGGCAGTTGAGATCGGTCAACGGCCTCCACATGCTGAGCGGGGCGTGCAACATCTGAACGGTTGATAGCCTTGGTCGGTATTTGGACTATGCTGTCGGAACTCTGCGCTAGTTCTGGCGGTGGCTGGATAGGTGATTCGGTGCTGTCTCTCCGGGATGTAGATAAGGCGTCCGGTTGGGCAATCTTCAATTTGATTCCTGGTTTGGTGTCTGGACGAGAAGATTGATGACGTCGGCAGCTTTCGCAGAGAAAATGGAAATCGTCCCGGTCCGCCTCCTCCTCGCTGATGCCTACACATTTGCTATGCTGCCAAATGCTACACCTCTCGCAGGCGACGCTGTGCGTACCATCATCAACCTGGCCATAAACGCCACAGATGCAGTCGAAAACCCAGTCCTCAGCTTCGTCTTCCAGGTCTTGTAGCACGCGCTTGCTCTTGGCGATTTTGGCATTTAGCCGCCGTTTGGACGTCCGGCCATCTCCACTCAGGTTCTTACTGTCTTCCGAGAGCTGAGAAAGATCCTCTTCGTGCTGTAGACGTTTGGTTTCCCGCTCTTTTAATCTCTCCTCTCGAGATCGCGCTCGATTATTATATTCCTTCTCTAACTTTAAGCGCTTCTGTTCCTCTTTTCTTGCGGTCCGTTCCTCCCTCTGGCGCCTTTCTTCATCTTCCCTGGCTTGCTGCTGTAATTTCTGCTGCTCTGCCTTGCCAGCAATGCGGCTCGACCTCTTGGCGTGAGCCATCTTTTCAAGGTTGAGTAATTCCTTTTCTTTTTGCAGTGCTTTGCGCTTGCGTGACTCCTCTTGTTTCTCTAGTATAGGTAATAAGTGCTCTTCAATAGTGGATCTGAGAATCCTCTCGTTATCATCGCGAGTCTTTCGGATAGCTGCCAGAAAGGTTTGGACATCTTTTAGAGAGACTGCAATACACTCCCATTTGGCGCCGCCAAAGCCATCATCCTCGGGCCCAGTTACTTCCTCGACATCCGACGTGGTATCATCGCCAACCGTATCGTGGCTTTGAGTGGCGGACCGCGATGTCCGCTGTCGTTTCGAGGCTCTCGCGGCGGCTTTCGCCTTTTTGGTGTTTTTCTTTGGCTTCCATGCTTGTAGTGTGGGCGAGGGGGGCGTCATGCGGTAGAGACGGTTGTCGTCGAGGATGTAGTATGTACGATCCTCACTATCCCACCCGGAAGGCTCGATACGCTATTATCCCGTTAGCTCCTCGTGGCCTAGCTGTTGGTCAAGCGGTCACGAACCCAGTCGGTCTGATCGCTCGGCTTCTGTTCGTCCATCTTCTCGCGGATGCGCTCAGGATGAAGCATTACCCACTGGGTGAGCTGCTGGAGGACTCGGATCTTGATACTAGAGTGTAAGCAGTCGGATATTAGCGAGGACGGGGAGCAGCCAAACCTTCAACAAGGCATGGAAATCGTTGAACTTTGCCGGCGATTCGTCAACTCCAAAAGGATTGTGATCCGGGGCTTTAGCAACGTATTGCCGGCGGGTATATTCGTCGAAGAGATCGCGACTATAGTCTTCGTCAGCATTCTACGTTTGTTCCGGCAGTGTAGCGGCGCAAGGCCGTCGATGACGTACGTTAAACCGCGATGCGACGACACGAACTTCAACAGGGCGAGCCCGATGTCGACGAGAACGGTAGATTGCGGCTTGAGGCATTCGGCTTCGAGATCCTAATGTATCACCAATTAGTCAGAACAGGGCTCGTGGGCAAGCGGGGAAGGAGACCAGCGTACATCTATATCAATGCTCTCGTCGATCTTGACCACCCGGCCAAAGAGGTAAATCCACTGGAAGAGGTTCGCAAATTGCCATGAGTTTCGAATACGTTGCAGCAGGCCCGGGTGGGATGGGTGCTGTTGGGCATCTTCGTCTGGCGCCATGTCGCGCAGCGCGCGTTTCCGAGACGACGCCATGGTGTCGAGCAGTGGCGAGGCGGTAAACCGCAGCCTCGAACTAGGAGCCTCTAAAATGGGATGCTGGAATGCGCGCGGGTGCGGCGAGTCGAGTACCCTTGGCTAGGCCGGTCGACCCAGGTCAGGCTTCTTTATACGAATAGGGGCGGGATGATGTAACTCGAGGTTGGGTATAGCATGGCCGAGGTATCGACGGTCTGATATTAGTATGTGTAGAGGGTGGGAGCTGGTTGTCGTTGACGACGTGGCGATCGCTTTCGGTAGGGGATGTCGTTTGGCAGGCGGGAACCGGAGTGATCTGGGAGCTTGTCAAGTTGTCGCACATGGATTTTCTTTGGCGCGCGAGGTAGGGCGTCATTACACGCGACCCTTCCCCATTCTCCGCGTCTGAAACTATTCCAAATTGGGTATGGCTTATGGCTTATTAGCCCCATTTTTTTTATATCTCCAGACCTACCAGGTACCTTAGGCACTTTAGGTAGGTAAGTAAGATACACAGGATAGGTAAGTACATATGTAAGTACATTTGTAAGTAAGTACCTTTATAAATCCCCATTCCAGCTAACCAAGTACCTACCTACCTACTTACCTAGACAAGCTACCAGGTCACCTGGTCCAGGTTTTTTTTTTTTTTTTTCCAACGTAGGTGTACCCGGCCCTGGCCCCATAGTAGAGTTAATAGATACATAGGTAAGTACCTAAGAGTGACCAACCTGTTTGCGTCACCCTTCAGATCCCACTAAAAACACCCAACATCAGTAATACAACCTAGACCACAAGATATGTAGTAGATAGGAGGTACTAAATATTGTTAAACTAAGCTTATTTAAAAGTAAACATGATACTTATCATTTTAAGTGCCCTTTTGGACACCATCTAAGATAGGATAAATCCTAAAGGAACTTCCAATAGATCTACACTACCCTTACTGACATTAAAATATGGTAGATTGGTATGATTATGTTAGCAGAGTTACTTTGATGATTGGTACAATATCAATGATAAAGATATGCTCTTAATGCACCATTTTTATTATGCATAAACCTTATCGGATACCTCCAGGTATCTGGGTAGGTAGTGTAGGTTAGACTTTGGTTAGCCCTATTACGCCATCTTTATTCGTGAAGGTTAGTCTCCTTGTCCATCAAAATACACTCCAAGGAAGTCAACCGAATCCAGGACTGCTCATATTAACACCGCAGAAGCATCCGCAGAAGTATCCGCGGAGGGCATTTCTGACATCGACGACGTTGTCAGGCTTGAGCATGCTAGCCATATATACGACACATCAGCTCTTCAACACCTCATGGTGCGCTTGCTTTTATAACCATATTCCCCTTCATTTATGCAAGCGCTTAGCTTCGTAGACATGTCTGATTATAGCATCATAGTCGGATCGGACTTCAACCCTATCGAAGGCATAGTCATGGTTTGTCTTTCTTCTAATTAGGCGAGGAACGGACATGATCGAAATCATAAGTTAGTAGATAATCATTCGCTGAGGTTTCGGGCAATAGTGGAAATCCAAACCGCGGCCGGCACTGTATCAAGGGCGATCTCATATGTAAAGTCAATAAATTGCTACGCACTGGGGGGTTAACCTAAAACTACTGGCATCAGAAGCTTCATCCCGGGTATCTTGCCCATCCACCGCCAAAGCCGCTTTTTCCCCAGCTTTCTCATGAACAGCCCTGAATCAAACACCCTGTTCCGCATCACGCGTGTTGCTCGTATCAGTCGTTTCCTTCCTTCCAATGCTCCTCCAGCTCTTAAGGCTGCCCATGCTAAAGGTGCGGTGGAATCTACGGCCACTCTCTTCACCTTGGGAAAATGCTCCGCGAACCACCGCGCGGTCTTGGAGGAGTCCGAAGTGCCGCTTAGTGAGTTTCCAGAGCTCCATACCGGCTACGAAAAGGATCAGGGCACCAATCGCCAGGGCCCATTCCCAACTGATGGCAGTATGCTTGAAGACTTTTGTGTTTAGTACTGGGATGTACACGACGGGGAAGACGCTTATCGCGCCGATTGCGACAGCCCAGAACAAGAACTTGTTCTCATATAGATCTTTGAACAGCGGGAAGTGGTCTGTGCTATCAGGGTTAAGTCGGAACATGGATCGTCGGATGTCCTTAAACTCCCAGGCGCTGAAGAGAATGAGCCATGTGAGCTCCGCAAAGACAGCTGCGCGAGCACGGAACACCGGCTGGCAGCTTTCCGACCACCCCTTGTTGCAGTCTCGGCCGAGTTGACCGTTGTTAGCACCATAAATGATGATGATGAACGTTGCGAGCGTCAGGGTGCCCATCAATGTGCCATACACAACCATGTCGACAAGGACTTGCTTCGTGAAGACACCACTTTTCTTATCGTGGGGCGGCTTACGCATGACTTCGCGGGATGCGGACTCTCGCCCAAGACCGAATGCAGGAAAACTCGATGTAACTAGGTTGATCCACAGAATCTGGAGCGGTGATACAGGGAACACAGAGTAACCAGCTTCGTCCTGAAATCCGAGACCCGCGATCAAGAGAATAACTTCGCCCACGTTAGACGTCAGTAGATGCAGTATGAACTTTTGGATATTGTCGAACATGCGACGACCCTCCCGGATGGCTGCGACGATTGAGTTAAACTTGTCATCAGTCAACACGATTTTCGAGGCCGATTTGGCGACATCCGAGCCGGATCCCATGGCAATGCCTACATCAGCACGGGAGAGGGATGGAGCGTCATTCACCCCATCACCCGTCATGGCCATAAAGGCACCACGGCGACGCAGGGCCTCGATCATGCGCGTTTTCGTGTCTGGGGCACATCGAGCTAGCACAAGAGGCAGCTCAGGCAACGCGTCGATCTCTTGATCCGTTAGTTTGTCGAAATCGCTCGCCTTAAATACAAGCGATTTAGCAATGTCGTCGCTCAAAACACTGGGGTTGCGTGGGATAATGCCGACTTCTTTAGCAATCGCCTCGGCAGTAGCCGGGTGATCACCAGTCAACATGTGTACACGGATTCCTGCAGAAGAACACTCGGCGATGGCGGGCGTGGTCTCCCTACGGGGAGGATCGTAGATGCCAGCCAGACCTAGTAGCGTAAGACCAGATTCGACTCGCTGTCGCAGGGCATCGTCG
Organism: Rosellinia necatrix; assembly: GCA_021209875.1. NCBI lineage: Eukaryota > Fungi > Ascomycota > Sordariomycetes > Xylariales > Xylariaceae > Rosellinia > Rosellinia necatrix. Next base: position 3,319,112 of record JAGYVD010000001.1, on the reverse strand, counting down.
TCCTCGGTGGATTCGGCGCTCGTCTTCTCTGCATACATGCCTTCCCAAGATCGGGAGGCGATTGCGAGAACGCGTTGGCCTTGGACTGCAAAAGAATCCATCTGCTTGAGGATGACTGCTTTATACTGGTCCGTCATGAGTTCCTGATCATGGCCAATACCGACAGTGGTGCACAGATCGATCACGCGTTCCACAGCACCCTTCGTGAAAACCATACTGTGGTTGCTTTCGGGGCCGTTATAGATGACCGACATGCGCTTGATGCTGCTATCAAAGGGGAATTCAGCGACTTGTTTCCAACCCTCGGCCTCAATAACCTTTTTGCCTCGATCGAGCCTATGGGCAAACACCTGCAAGGCAATTTCTGTTGGCTCGCCTGTGACTTGCCATTCCGCCTGATCATCCTTAGGTTCTGGTTCGTGTCTGACTGTAGCGAGGTTACAGAGAGCAGCAGACTGTAAGAAAGCTTCTAGCTCCGGGTTCATTGTAGCGAGTTTCTCCATTTTTGATTCATCCTTGGGCGGATTGAGCTTCTCCTCTGGGACGTCAAATTTAAGAGTTGCGGCACTACGTTCTTGGTCATAATCTCGCTTCTCTTCAACTTCGGCAGCACCATCCTTCTGTTCAAAAACAGTGACCCGTCCCTCTCGAGGGTTACTAGGATGCTTCGAATCCTGCACGGTGTATATAGTCTTCGAGGGTATCCATACTTTACGGACGATCATGGCTCCCTGCGTTAGGGTACCGGTCTTGTCGGAGCAGATATTGGTCACGCCGCCAAGAGCCTCGAGTGCGGAGAGATCTCGAACAACCACATTGGCCTTCCGCATTACCGTAGTAGCGACGACCATGGTAATAGTTAAGACCCTATGATATCATTAGCGGACCTTTTCCCCAACTGAGAGCGGTCATACAACTTACGCAACGAGGGACTCTGGGATAATGGCAATGCCGGTACTGATGGCATAAATCACAATTTCTTGTGAACCACCGAATTTATTGACACCGAACACAATAAGGGCGAGGACAAGCGCGCAGCCAAAGAGAATATAAGCTAGTTTCGACAGCTTGATTTGCAGTGGGGTTCCCTCAGTTAAACCAAGGAATCCACCAACAAAGTCGTAGATGCGTTTGCTAAGACCGATAACGGGTTGCCGTTTTCCATATTTCTTATAATTCATTGAGCGGCCGGCCTTGCGATGTTTCTTTGCCGTTGACTAAAATCATAGGGTTAGTTTCAGAGTTTGTTTTACGAGTTAGAAAGCTGGCAACTCTCCCCCACCACGCTCATACAAACCAGTGTTTGCGTTTGATAATTATGAAAATTCCGATTGGCAACACTTACAGCAGCAATTTTGCCTACTTCTGTCTCCATGCCTGTGGAAATGACAATACCACGGCCACGGCCTTTCTGGACAGTAGTTGTGCCATAAGCGATGTTGATTCTGTCTCCGATGCCGAGTTCTGTATCTTCAAGGCGGTCCACGATCTTTTCTACGGGCACCGACTCTCCGGTGAGTGATTGTTCATCGGCTGCTAAATTCATAGCTTCAAAAATGCGGACATCAGCTGGAATTGTATCTCCCATCTTTAGGATGACAATATCTCCAGGCACAACTTCGGCACTACCACCTGATCAGTATACGACTATTACCAAACCCGGGGTAGCTGGATTAGAGACTTACTTTGCTATGACCTCGGTTCTACCATCGCGCAAAACCATTGCGGAAGGAGATGATAGGGCTCGAAGAGCATCCATCTTCTTTTCAGCGCCATACTCTTGGTAGAATCCAATAGATACGTTCAAGACAATGACAGCTGCAAGCACACCACCTTCAATGTAGTCACCGACAGCGAAGCTAAGTGCCAAGGCAAAGAACAAGACCTACTCAACTATTAGCCACCGAACACATGTCTCCACAAAGGATATGTCTTACAAGGATCATAGCATTTAGCAGTTGCTTGATGAAGATCTTGTACCACGGTATAGCACCGCCGACGTCCAATTCATTGGGAGGATGCTGCTGCTGAAGCTGGGTGACCTGGGCGGAGGAGAGACCTCTCTCCAGGTCTGAATTTAGACGCCTTGCAACATCCTCAGACGGGAGAAGGAAGGGATGTTGATCGAGTTGCACAGCCATTACGAACGAGCTGTAGCTCTAGCGATCTACGTGGGAGGCGAGTGGGGGGGATTCATGTAGAGGACACGGAGCTGGTGTTAGCGGTGCCGAGCGTTGGTTTGGTTTTGGTTGAATTTTTAAGTTCGCACGGGAATCTCAGCGAGCGGGGGGGTCTCCGGGGTTTTATAAACGGGTAGGCTTCGGGTAGGCTTCAGCTAACCTTCAGCTAACCTTCAGCTACAGGAGAAAGAAAGAAGAACAAGGTTCCGCTCTACGACTGACGAGCTGTCTCGTCACACCCAAGAAAGAGGGGAGAACTCTGGTATATATGTACCTGGCCGACTCGCACTTTTGTCATAAAGCGCTGCCCGACACCTACTCCCAACGCCATCGCCAAGCGATACCAAGAGCTCGTTATCATCATTTCTGTGGGCTTACAACGTCTTGTGGTGTGAGGAAGACAAGGGCGGTTCCATACCCAGAGCCTCGGACATGATCCGGGGGTCCGCTACAGCCTCTCATTGGACGGCATCACTCAGCAGCCTGTTAGCGTGCCGTCCGAGGGAAGTCAAAATTCCTGCGTTGCGGTTTTGTGGCGGTTGAGGCTCTTGTCCATCGGCTCCATCGCGCAGGACCCAAGGACCTAGACGGCTTTGTCTGCGAATTGTCCCGTATCCGGCCGCGGACCAGACCTATCACCGGCGGCTCAGGACCCAAGCTGGGCCACCATCTTGGCGGCTGTCATGCCAAGTCCAGGCCTTCTAGAAACACGGCCGTTATGACGTCTCAGTTGGATTGGCCACCAACGGCAACGGCTGTGATGGAGGCTTGTCGTTGGTCGGAGCGTGTGCTGCTCCGGGGAGGAGTGCCTTGGCCTGGTCAGGTTTCAGCCCGGAGGCCGGGGTGGACGGCTGCGCCAGGCCGTTTCTTCAGTGCATGGTTCCAGTAAAACAGTGTCCCTAGCGTCCCTAGTGTCCCTAGCACCTAGGCGAAAAACATGTGTGCCACGTGACCTAGCACGAATCGCGCGCCTTTTGGTGCCAATCAGCTTGGCCCGAGCTTGGCTGCCTTCTGGGCGCCTTGGCACCGACTCACCGGGAATCCGGCACAACAGCTGGCCCAAGCCCACCACACGCCGAACCCGGCTTGTGATGCCCAAGCACTGTCATCACACTCGCATCAGCTGCAAGATCGGGTTGCCAGCTGCAGTCAGCCCCGCACAGGGGGTTCATGGGAGTTGTTGCCACAAGCCGATGGATCCCGGCTCCGACTCAGCCCCATGCCCACTTTCCTGAATCCTTGCACCTATGTCGGCGCTGTTCGACTGCATTCGATGGGCTGTGGCCGAAGGACCTTCCGGAACGGTAACGTAATTTGTTAGTCTGACATCAGATCCTATCCGCAAGACTTTTTCAGTACAGGGCTAGATGCGAGATCTTTAGCATCTTGCCGTGCGATCGGTGACTGGCGATTGTTATTTCGCTTCATCTTGGCCATGTTGTTCACGAGGAGTGGTATTAATCGATAACCATCTACCGTCGAGCGAAGCCCGCTCAATATTTAGCATAGGCCGGGTATTTCCTTAGTACCTAACGTGTGCCCCGCCGCCTAATTACCCAGGTAGGTTAGGTAGAGTTTACTCTTTGGGGGGGGGAGGTGACTCGGACTATTTCCAGAGATACTTATCATCTTGCAATCGCGACCAAATCACAAGCCTTTGACTTTCGATGCAGGAGGACGGCCATACCGTAATACCCAGCACTCGCCAGGCATTCGCCATGCCGCAAAATCCCAGCGACCGCTCTGCCTCCACTGCCTATCACGCTACCCCGACTCCCAACGGCTACCCCGCCAAGATAAAACCGGCCATCCCGTCGTCCCGTTCCTTACACGATGTGTGCCTTGACATTGGGAGCAAAGTCGACCGCTTCCTAGCCGAGGAGCCCGGAACGGCCCTGCTCCGGAATGTACAAGCACGGGTGCTGGAGGCTATGGGAGTAGTCGATGAGACCTTCCAACGCTACGAGTATGTTGGAACCTTTTCGCTCGAGATCCTCTTCGTCCCTGGCTTCTGTAACTCGCTGACACCTCGACGTCTAGACCTCGTGAAATATCGCTATCGTATAACGGAGGAAAAGACTGTATGTGAATAGGCTTACCTTACCGCCTCGGTTAGGACCGCATGTCACACATGCTAATGTTGTAAAGGCCTTGTCCTTCTCATCATCATTCTTGCGAGTCTCGCGCATCGCCATCCTCGACCGAACAAAAATAAATCACCCGAATCTCAGAACGGATCCTTGGATTTTACAACTCCACCAAAGAAAATTCAAGCTGTATATATCGTGTCTCCGCACCCATTTTCCGAAATAGACGATTTCGTTGCCTCGTCCTCCGCCGAATATCAGTTAGACGTCACGCGTTATGAATTGGGAATGAAACAAGGATTAAAGGCATATCTGGCAGACCGCCCTGATATTAAAGCTATATTTGTAGGCACAAGGAGGACCGACCCGCATGGTGAGAAGTTGACGCATTTTGATCCGACCGACGGAGGATGGCCAGATTTTATGCGGGTGCATCCCGTAATTGATTGGCATTATGGTACGTGGCTGAGTTCTTTCGATTTTTTATTCCCCCTTTGCGCGCGTATTGACTTTTCACCCTTAAGACCTTTGGATTCATGCTGTTAACTAGTGGACTTGATAACACGAGCTAATTACCACGTGCAGCTGAAATTTGGGCCGTACGTAAAATTCCCCCGCCAGTAGCAAATAAGCCGATAGGTTACTGACGAAATCTAGTTCATCCGGCATTTGGAAATCCCTTATTGTCCATTATATGACCAGGTGAGTTTCATAGCTATGTCGAGGACCAGTGCATAGTATCTAGAATGGTCATTAACACGTTGAGAAAGGGCTACACCAGCCTAGGCGGCACGAAAGACACTCAGCCAAACCCTAATTTAAAGAAGCAAGGTGACGATGGGAGCGGTTTTCTGCCGGCCTACATATTAGAAGGTGACGACGAGGAGCGGCTAGGGAGAGACAAGTGACCCCTGGGAACATCCGAAAGATATTTACAACATAGAGCCAGAACCAAGGATATGTATAAGACAGAACCGTGCGAACTCAACCAACTAAGTCTCAACCTTGGGCTAACCTATTGGGTGTTTGCATTCTATTAAACGGGCGACGGCCCTTTCTAGGTGCCCCTTAAGGCATGGGAACCTAGTGTTATGACCCTTATACGTGCAGGGCGAGCCCGCAAGCATAAGCCTAGAGGGAAGAGATCGATCGATGCATCAAATTCTAGCTGGATGTTTCTACCGGAACACTTAATACACCCCGCGCGTTTTATCAGCCCCGGTTTATCAAGGCGAATGTGCTCTCTCATTTTCGTAGTGCTTGCTGAAGAAGCGAGTGACAGCCGCTAACTAGTTCACACTGTCATAGCTTATGTGGGCCGTACCCCAGTCACTACTGCATGCACGCAATTTTGCACGATCGTCCAATGACAGTGGTTTGAGACGACGTCAACCAGATTCAGAAGCCGATCGTTGGATCCGATGTGTTACGCATTGTGGTTCATCCACTTGTACCATACCATCTCTTAGCCCACCGATACAACGCAGATCAAATGTTTTACCAATTATGCATTCCCTCACTCGAAATTGAGAGTAAGAGACGATTTAGAATAATAAGAGACCTTGTCGAAAATCCTTTTTGAGCAAGATACTCGAGGATTTGGCTCACATGCTTGGTGATGGGGGGCGCGAAGGTGACCACTGATAACAGTGGCTAGCCACCTCACAGCCTGCCTTATCGCTGTATGTCCCAAAAGCCCCCCTAACCAAGGGCAAATGCATCACCCACAACATAGTATAAGAATATACGGCACACGTAAACCCATTTTTATTAATCTGATTACCTACCTAGGTTAAGTAGTAGTAGTAGTAGTAGTAGTAGTATTTTAACGTCTATACTAGGGGGTACCTAGGTTAAGTAGATAGATCAAGTAATTCTCTTCTTACCCCCTTACTCGCTTATATGCCTACTAGACTATCACCTATCTAGGCTGGGCCCGTTGGAAGGTTTGACTTAGCTAGACTGCCGGGGTGTAAAACACTGTTTCAAATATCGCACTGCAGTGTTATTCGGAGTCTAGCTGCCTAACTGCAAGTTGGAGAACCTGAGTTGGAGGGTCTAACACCACTACCTAGGTAGGTTGGGTATGCAATCGCCGCATTCTTAGCAACGGAGTTTCAAGCAGTCTATCTTCTTCCCCTTTATCTTGTCGAACATTGTTCATTCTCTTCATTGCGTCTTCCCAAATGTTTATTTCAGCTACCAAGGCAATATTCAATGGTCTAAAGCCGTAGACTCGCACGTCCTACTTCCAACTGCCAGTACCCATGCAATAAGTACCTGGGTGGGGACCCGAAATGGGTGCTTTCTCTTATGGTTGTAGGTCAAGGACGTTCAGTACAGTAACTTACCTACCAGGTAGGCAAACTACCTGGCTCGTGTGTCACCATCCCGTCAAGCCTCCCCGGGACATGGGTATGGGGCTTAACCATTAACCCGATGGGTACGTCTTAGGTAAACCTCCTCCTCACTGCTACTAAGGCACAATGCAGGCGCATTGAAGCTTCCTTATTTGTTTTCCCGTCCCGCCGCCGCCTCTGATTCGCCGGGCCGCTCGTCCTATGCAACGAGCTTGCATGCTTTCCTGACCCGACCTCACCTCACCTTGTCTTCCCAGCTTTCTTTCTCCTTCTTTCCCTCCCCTTCATCTTCCTTTCCACTACCGTCAATGTTCCCATACATAGTCCATCTCTAACTTGAAGACTATATCATCCACTAAACCCTTCCAATCCTTGTCGCTTCATCGTCTATACCACATCCCCATTTTGTTGCGCGATAGCACATAAACCTCTCTCGGCGCACTGTATACACGTCTGAGCTCGTTGCCGTTACGTCATTATAATGGCTGGTGTCAACACCGAGAGTGTCGCGAAAGGTATATTTTTCTTCAATTTCGTATGATATGTGTCGCCAAGTTGATGCGCACCTTCGCGCAACTTTAGCCAGCGAATTTCCATGTAACCGCGGCTTGCGCATACCGAGGATGTCATCGGAGCACATCGCCACACACAGTGTTTGATACAGTGCTAACATAGTCTATCTCTAGCGCCCATCGCTTCTACTGAGACCGAGGCGCCCAAAACGACTGATAACCTCCCTCCTATCACTAAAGAGACCATAGGCACAGCAGAAGCTTCTATGGTGCCATCAGCCCCGGTTGAATTGACAGCTAAAGAGGCACCTGTCGCGCCCAGCGCCGATACGGTCGAAAAGCAAGCAGCTACATCGACTGAGACCCAGGAGGACTCAACCAACAAGCCGAGCGAATCTGATGCTCCGGATTCGCAACCGGAGAAGTCGTCGGATCTTACCCATTCTCCCGAACCTCAGCCTGCAGAGACCGTGGCATCCGGCGTAGAATCCGGCGCGCCGGTCAACCCGAGCGACGGCGCAACGGCGCCACTCAAGCCAGTGGCACCCAAAGAAATCCGCGATGAGGGTCTACCCGACGCGGATGCATCGGAGCCTCAGAAGCCGACAGCGGAGGAACCGAAGACCGATGGTGTTGATTCCACTCCAGCTGAGAATGGCAATGGTACTACTAACAACAAGCGCAAGGCGGAGACAGCAGAGGAGGCCGCTAAATCCGAAGCCAACAGTGCTAAGGATGAAAACATAGAACGACCCGAGAAGAAGTTAAAGACCAATGGTGCCACTACTAATGGAACAGCCCGAAAGCCGGGCCGCCCAAGGAAAGAGAAGAACTCTGTTCCAGCTGTAGGACGAACGGCTAGGAAGACACGTAGCCAAGGCGCCGCCGACTAGGTAAACGCCAACAATTATTATCACGTATCTTGGGCATACAACGATATTCAGGAATTAGTTTTGCCTGGCTCGACATGAAGGGTAGACGTGGATGTTGATCCACTTGACTACTCTACGATTTCTTTTACGGAGTTCTTTTTGGGGAGGATATAGTTTTCGGACATGATACTACTGTGTCGCCTACGGCTATTGGAAATCATGACTTTGGATCGCAATAACAGAGGGAAAGGGGAAAAAAGAGTTGGATAGGCTTAACAGTTTCGTGCCAGCAAGAACTGGACGAATTAACTCGCATTTAATATGCTCCTCGTATATATAGTCGAGAAATCAACGCGCAGTCTAAAACGACGTGTCTTGGCTCTGCTTATACTGATTCCACTGTTTTCAAATATTTATCTTTCCATATACTTCCTGAGTATTAGCCTAGGTACCTAGGTAGAATCTAAGGTGGTTATCGTCGCCACTATATACACCTGAAGCCCCTTTTAAGCACAGAGGACTCGCGAATCAATCCATTCACCACTGAGCCCTAGCCAATGCATTGATGTAGGTATTACATAGGTTATTTACTCAATATAACCATCCATCTTCCGATAGTACTATCGTACCAGGGACGGTGAGGAGACCTCCGCTTTAAGGGCAAGAGTGATCCAACCTGGAGCCCTGGCCAGCGATATATGCGACGCAAGACCCGCTGTGGAAACTGCCTTTTTCTAGGAAATATAGAACATTCACCGGGCCCAAAACAATATTACGGGTCGGTGATCTTTCGCGTGGGGAGCATGGTACAGGGCACATTTAGCGATGCATGGCGAATCAGACCCGGAGGCGTGGTATTACTCAGTGTTCGATCGCTATTCGACCACTGTTCACTCTGTATGATCGGAGAACATATAAGTTTTTAGCTCGCTTACGCTTCCCTGTAGAAAAAGTGCGTGGTTTTTGATCCCGCGGTGAAATTTGGATGTCTCGTTGTCTTAGTTGTGAAGCAGCTTACCGGGTCTGGTCTGGGGAGATTGGCGGCCTTATAAGAATCATCAATGGCTAGACGTCCATCCCCTCGTTTGAAGCGGATTGTATGCGGGAAACAATTTAGCTACAGCATCGCAATCCTGTAGCTTAACCAGTGTAAGTCCCTCCAATTCGTCCATACCGCTTTGTAAGAGGGACTCACTTCTGTCACTAAGTCCCCAAACCAATCACCGGCAAATAGCTAAATACGTTGAGGCCCCACAACCCCTATGCACACAACTGGCACTGCCATCGTGAAATGAGAGTTTACGAATCGCACAGATCGTGGGGTAATTGGCGGCCAAACTTGGCATTGGAGGCTAGAACTAACTTGGCGCCACGCTAGGGCATGAGGTTTATTGAGGGGATTACTACCTACCTGGTCTGCACCCGGGCATGGCTCGACTGGTATCGAGGATGGCCGAAAGGCGCGCCGTGATTCGGGTTATCATTCCGCCATGCCAACTCGGGAGTTTTATATATTCGCCTCGTAACCTGTTGCGTGAAAGGTGACCTCGGAGCTTGGGATTGTTGAGTTGGATGCTCTGCTTACATGCAAGGACGAGATTTAGGGCTGGGTGATAGATGTCTCATACCTACCTCCGATGCCGTCAGCGATACGATATCTGTTCGCCGTGGTATAGGACCTCGCTGTCGGAGGTAACCGATCGATCGGGCTGTCTGGAAACTAAGGTCACAGTGGTCTTCCGTACCTTCAGATCGCTCTACCTTACGTGAGCAGCCTCTGAGGGGGTTGAGGTCCATGGCGCAATTAAATAGACACCGTCGGAGGCTGTGTGCGTAGTGTAAATGGTGTTTGTGCCAACGATGGAACGCTACCTAATGAACTTAGAGGAAGCTAGCTCATTCGCAGGTTATCATCCTCGCGCTGCACATGTGATGTTTACAATAGGGCTACTATGATATCTAGGACGTGGCCAAGCGAGTCGCCGATCGGATGACGTTCAGCAAATATGCTAGCCATTTATACAAGAGCTGGGATGCTGAGACGACGCAGACAATCGATCGGCCTTCTTGGGGCGTCCGCTCATATAGTTACCAGCAATAATCAATGACATGACTCAGGGTCGCGTGACATAGCACAGTACAATAAGACAGGCATATGATGAGACAGACCAACACTGAGGTATAAATAGCTAGCCCGATTAGTTAATCTAGGTATGTATGTACCTATGTACCTACCTAGGTCTGTATGATGTTATGCTACTTGTATGTAGGTAGGTAACATTTAATCGTAATGCTGCAGGAACGGCAGTAAGCCAACCCGCAATTGGAGGCCGTCCAGATATGTACATACCGAGGAATTGTTGGGTCTGGACTTATTAGCCTCATCTCCAATAAACTACCTACGTCATTAGCTACAGATGCGTTACGTACCTACAGACATACCAAGACGCAGAGCAGCACTTTGCCGGTTAGCGTTGCCCCGTAAAGACTCGAGATTGGCCGCAACTCTGCGCAGATCTATTCAACGTATGCATGTATGTATAGGTATATGCACCGGTGCTGTATCGTTATGCGTGGTCTACCAAATTCGCCCTCATGCCACAACTACACCAAGAGAAGGATTTGGTACACGAGTGTTATAGCGAGACGGAATCACATCTTAAGGTCAGCTGAGATGTGCACAGGGCCGTCCGTTCTCACCAATTCCCATCACGTTACAGGTACATGCTGTACACTACACTATCACGACAGCCGCTCTATCTACTCAGTAGTGTACATACATAGCTTCCTCGCATAAAACCATTTCTCGTATTGGATGGGCAAGACCCTTGATCGACTCCTCAAACCCGCATAGCTAGCGGCGGGGAGTGGGGACGGGACCACGCTAAGCCTGGGCCAATTCCTTTCCTTGATATGGTTAGTTGTACCCAGATTCGTTTTTTGTTCGTTTGGTGTCATAAACCCGCCTTATGTTTGAAGCAAAAATAGATATTCCTTGACAACTGGATTGAGCACATAGTATGCACTTGTAGTAGCAGGTGATAGTAGCATGGTCTCGTTACGGATAGGCTTAGGTGCGATTAGAGGTTCTCCTTAATAACCTTTTGCTTGGTGATATTTGGCCGTGATTCATTTGATAGAACTTGGTTCAACATGGGTAGCTAGCGTGCCTAATGTCGTTAGCGCAAGATATCCCTACAAAGTTCGTGGCGACAGCGGCTGCGACGTTGTAGTGTATAGGGTTGACTGACAATGCCCCTTGCAGGTAATCGAGAATATACTTGTAACGTCGTGAACGGTTTTTATAATCTTCCACGCCTTTTAGCCCGTCCAGCTATAGGCATTTATCTTCCTAAACGCATAAATTTGTACAGAATCCGTACAAAATATCAAATTGATAGTACCTACCTATGGACTTGAAAATGTGATAGAGGCGCTACCTTAGAGGTAACCAACGTATGTACCAACCTATGTACCCGTACGTCGTACTTGTCCATACGCAGTAGCAGCAGGTGTTTATGGAGTCCCTACGCTAATGTTTCAATAGGGCTAAAGTACTTACCAAACCAGGCAAGTCTAGTCTGTAACCCCTTGCTAGACGAAGGCCGTTGTGTCCAATCAACACCAATAGAAATTTTCTACCAGGTCTCGACGTGTTCCGGCCACTGCTGTTAGTCCGGCGGATGCTACGTACCCTTTCACCATTCCAATCCCTCCCTGGTCTGGTAATCAAGATAGAACATAAACATCTTTCTCCAGCATCAAAACGCACTGACGCTGTTCTGATGGTGTAAATCTCACGCGCTTTCGCCTGCGTCCCCTACACCTCCCCCATCTCCCTCGTTTAGCTAGCCCATCGTCCGTTTCGCGTAGAAGCTTGGAGGCTGTTCAATCTATCGCATCCCAGAGCTACATTCGTTTGTTCCCCTGAATACCCTGGCCTTTCCCTCCTGACCCTGGAACTCCGCTCATCCACGCACACTATCGACCTACCGCTGCCGATCAACGTTCAGTTCAGTCTTAAACGTCAACCCAGAAAACTTATCTCTGTCTTATATATCCTTTCCGAGCATAAGTTAGCCTCCACGCGGAAGGCCGAGTCCGGGGTGCCCTTTTCCGCCTCGCCCTAAAAAGGCCGATCCGCTCGTTCACGGCCGATTAGGGTTTTTTTGGAAATCTGTTCCTAGTTTTCGTCGAATCACTACGCGGCATTAGAACACCGGGATAGCCGAGCTACGGTACTGGGACGATTGCCACGACGCGAAAGAAATCACCATATCTGACTACCCAGGCTTTGGTAGAGCTCGACCACATGCGATCCGCTTCGTTTTTGTAAACGCACCCATTCAACTACCGTCTTCGACAAAGAGCCAGTCTTGGTTTTCCGGCTAGTGGCTACTTTGCGCTTCTGACCGACTCCGATATCCATCAACCCCGGCCGTCCCTCCATAGAAGAAGGTCTTCACGAAACCACTATGGAAAAGTCACCAGCCGAGGAGCTCTTGGATTTGTTGAAAAACCCCTTCAAGCAGCCTGTGAGAATGCCTCAGAAGTGGCGCCCCTCGTTAGGGCATCATGCTAACATATTGTATAGTTGACAGATAGTGCTATATGGTCGGCTCTTGGCACATCGGTGGGAATCACCGCCTTTACCGCGCTCGTCTTCTCCTTCGTCCGTCCTTATAATACCGTTATCTATGCTCCCAAGTTGAAGCATGCCGATGAGAAACATGCACCGCCGCCTATAGGAAAGGGGGTCTTTGCTTGGGTTATGCCATTATGGCGCACCACTGAGAAAGATCTCGTGGCGCACGCTGGTATGGATGCCGCTATTTTCATCAGAATTATGCAGATGTGCAGGAACATCTTTCTCATAGTCGCTACACTGGGAACCGCCGTGCTGCTGCCCATCTACTGGACGAAGAATTCGGACGATGATCCGCTCCAGAAGTGGTTTTTGAGACTCACGCCTGCGAATGTCTGGGGCGAACCTCTCTGGGCCCTTGTTGTGGTCGGATACCTGTTTAATATCATTATCTGTTTCTTCTTGTGGTGGAATTATAGGCAAATATTCCGACTCCGACGCCTCTACTTTGAGAGTGAGGAGTATCAGAGTAGCCTTTCAGCGAGAACTCTCATGGTAAGCTAGACCACTACGAGGGGAGGATACGGGCAACTAACATTTCGGTAGTTAAATGATATTCCAAAGAACATGGGCTCGGACGAAGGTATTGCGAGGATTATCGATAGCGCGCTCCCACAATCTTCCTTCTCCAGGACGGTCATCGCACGCAACGTTAAGCTTATACCTAGCCTTATTGAGCAACATGATCGTGCTGTTCGGAAACTCGAAAAGGTTCTTGCCAAGTATCTAAAGGATCCTCAAAACCTCCCTCCCGCTCGGCCCGTGTGCCATCCCTCCAAAAGCGATCCTTCGTATAGCACTTATCCCAAGGGCCAAAAGATCGATGCTATCGACTATTTAACACAGCGGATTCAGGAACTTGAAATTGAGATAAAGGAGGTTCGAAACAGCCTCGACAGACGCAATACCTTTACTTACGGATTTGCGAGTTACGATGATATCCCGGAGGCACACGCCATCGCATATACCCTTCGCAAGAAGAAGCCTCTCGGTACCACCGTCGTCCTTGCGCCCAAGCCTAACGATATCATCTGGGATAATATGCCTCTTACCCCATCAGCCCGAAGCTGGCGCAGGCTTGTCATCAATCTTTGGATTGTTCTCCTAACTTTCCTCTGGGTTGCCCCGAACGCGCTGATCGCTATTTTCGTGTCGAACTTGAGTAACTTGGGCCTAGTGTGGAGAGATTTTCGTGAGCAGTTGACAGCTAATACGGCATTCTGGGGTATCGTTCAGGGTGTGGCGTCTCCAGCCATTACTTCCTTGACCTACCTAGTTCTTCCGATCATCTTCCGTCGTCTCTCTATTAGAGCTGGCGACCGAACGAAGACCGGCCGCGACCGCCATGTCGTCGCGAAACTATATGCCTTTTTCATCTTCAACAATCTCATCGTGTTCTCACTATTCAATACAATATGGAGTACCATCATCACAATCATCGAAACTACTACTAAGGGATCAGATATCGGAAACGCAATTCTGGATAGCAAATTCTTCGAGACGCTGTTTATTTCCCTATGCAACGTCTCAGCCTTCTGGGTTACTTGGCTTCTACAGAGAAACCTAGGTGCTGCGATCGATCTGGCACAGCTATGGCCGTTGGTCTACAGCTTCTTTATGCGCAAATTTTCAAGCCCTACACCGAGAGAAATGATCGAACTTACAGCGCCACCAACGTTTGACTATGCAAGTTATTATAATTACTTTTTGTTTTATTCTACTGTGGCGTTGTGCTTCGGTGGTCTCCAGCCATTGGTTCTCCCGGCTGCCGCGCTCTATTTCTCCATTGACGTCTGGTTGAAAAAGTACTTGCTTCTCTACATTTTCGTCACCAAAAACGAGTCTGGCGGGATGTTCTGGCGTGTCATATTCAATCGCCTTGTTTTTGGCACCATTCTTGCGAATCTTGTCATATTCTTGGCCGTCTTCGAAAGGGGCGTGGGGGATCACATCCAGGCATTCGCCACGGTCCCATTACCGGTCATCATGATCATCTTCAAGATATACTGCTCTCGAACATTTGATGCCAAGATGCACTACTATTCCATCCAATCTATCAACAAGCACCCCGAAACTGGCGCTCTCAAGGATCCTCTGCGATCTGGCAGTAATCTCGCTGCGCGATTCGGCCACCCTGCACTCTACAGAAATCTCATTACCCCAATGGTTCACGCCAAGGCACAGAATATCCTGGCTTCAGTTTATAGGGGGCGGCTATCCGATGGGCGTACTGCCGACTCGGGAGACACATTGTCTACCTCGGGCTACTCAGATGCTTATGCTATGAAGCCTATGAATTCGGCTAGACCAGGCAAGTCTGCAGGAATTCCCGGGTTCGAAATTGTGCCGGAGTCGCGTCTTGATTTTGAATACTATAAGAATCGATCGGAATTCGCCTCGGAACACGGCGCAGGGGATATCTTCGGTCGTTCAAATGACATCATGCGTCCGGGCACGCCAGGAAGCATGTGGGAAGGTAGTGAACCCATGTCCCGGTCAGGAAGTCCTAAACCTCCGGTGCCTCGTATACCGAGCCCCGGCCCCAGCAGGATACTCTCGCCCGTCTCGGAGGTTGGGATGACGTACCCGACCGGATATTCGCGGCCGATGGGGAGTCCGTACTCGCCCCCTGTAGATATGGGCCAGGCACGAAACCCACTCTACTCACAGGCCAACGACAGCAATACCAACCTAGTGGGCAACGCCGCACCCATGCCAGTTGCTCCTGCACGTGGGTTTAGGGAACGCAGTGCAGAGCGATTGAGCAGAACACCGGGCGGTGCCGGAATGTTAGGTGGCGGGCCCCAGGGCTACGGTGGCCTACCTCAGGACGAAGACATGACTTCACCCGAACATGATCCCATGCAGTATAATTATTTCCGAGAGGCGCGGCGGCCGAGACGCGATCCCTCAGGCGGGTGGTAATATGATGTCGAGGTAGTACGGTGTATATAATGCGGAGGAACTCTTGGCATATATACGGCCTCTGGGGGCTGGGACTGCGGTGTTTGGTGTTCTGGTTTCCATTGACTTGATTTAGGGCCGGCTATCCCATCATGATGCTGCAATCTCAAAAGGGACAGGTCAGATTAGAGACGGATGCATGAACATGGTTGCATAACCGACCTATGAGATTAGAGGGCGTTTCTAACGCCACATTGTAGCAATTACATATTCATAATATACCTCCTCGAGACGCAAAGGGCAGCTTTGCCCCGAGGAGTATACTTCTCGTGCCAAATAAGCAAACAATTTTTATTACCGATCGTGAGAAATTGTATCTTCCAACCATTCCAAAACCATGCCTTGAACTCGGGCACGAAACGACCTCAGAATCTAGGTATCTAGATAAAACCAACTTACAAACAAGTGATGCCTACCCACATACCCACCTATCCACCTATCCACCTATTCACCTACTCACCTATCCACCCACTCACCCAGGTAGGTTAGGTAGGTAGTTACCGACACCTTGGTGACCCCGTATCGTCCTCGCCAACCAGCGCGGGGGTCGATCCCCAACCACAGACGACTCAATGCCAAGTGACGTAAACAGACACACACTACCAATGCCTGGCGGTTCACGTGTCGAAGAAACTAGACCGTATTCGCCGTATCCGTGGGAGTGATATTCGACGGAATGCTACGCCGCCAACCATCCTGGGGGTGCATTCAGACTGATAGTAACCATAGCCTTCCTTGGTAGGCAGGTGAATCCCCCTCGCAGTACCCCCGGAGGGAAGGGCGAATCAGGCTTTACAGGAGCAGCGGTGCGGCCCGCTCTGGAATTAATCAAAGGCGCAGGGACTGTTGGGAATCGTCATGTAAGGAGAAGGCCCGAGAATTAATTATAACCAGTACCGTAGACGACTCTCATCATACATATGTCCACCCAACCCAAGTACAGCCTTTAGTCCAATTCTTCTGACCTCAGCGACCCTACCAAATACTTTACCCACCCTATGGGAAATTTTTGAGTTCGGCAATGAATAAGTTGCAAACCACATAACGCCTCCCAGATTCGCATTATCCAATCGGGGCGTCCATACATACATACATACATACATACATGCGTAGGCATCTCTAATAGGGCACACACTTACACTTCTTCCCCCCGCTTCGAACCATAATGCGCTGGCCATCCCTCCTCGCAACTCTGCTCCCAGCAGCAGCAACAGCAGCACAGACAATGGAGGCAACAGCAGCAGCAGACCCGGCCCTCAGCCTGCGGGTGCTGACGTTCAACATCCGGTACGCGGCGGCGGCCAGCACGTACGAGAGGCCGTGGAGCGTACGGGGGCCACTCGTGATCAAGACAGTGGCCGCCGCCGCCGCCGCCGCCGCCGCCGCAGCGGCCAACGCGAGCGGGCCGGCGGTGGTGATCGGGATGCAAGAAGTGCTGGACGCGCAGCTGCAGGACATCGCGGCGGGGCTCGGGCAGACGGGGGGGGAGGAGTGGGCGCACCTGGGCACGGGCCGCGACGACGGGGCCCGCGCCGGCGAGTACTGCCCGCTGTTCTACCAGCCGGGGCGGCTGGCGCTGCTCGGGGGGCGCCGCGCGCCAGCTCTGGCTGTCGCCGACGCCGGACGTGCCGTCGTACTGGCCCGGCGCCGGGTCGCGGCGGTACGTGCTGGCGGCGGCGTTCGAGGACCGCGCGACGGGCCGCCGCTTCGTGGCGGCCAACACGCACCTCGACAACGTCAGCGGCGAGGCGCGCGTCGCCGGCGTCGGCATCGCGCTCGGCGTCGTCCGCGAGCTGCAGGCGGCGTGGGGGGGAGGGGAGGGCGGGGGGAGCGACCTGCCGGCCGTGCTGACGGGCGACTTCAACTCGGAGCCCGGCGACGGCGCGTACGAGGCCGTGCTCGCCGACGGGCTGCTGGGCGACGCCTACGTCGCGGCCGCGGACGCCGCGCGCTTCGGCCCCTACGAGACGTACACCGGGTTCGTCCCCGACCAGATCCCGCAGGTCGCCTCGCGCATCGACTTCGTCTGGCTCGGCCCCAACGGCACGGAGACGTGGGATCTGGCGCGGTACGAGGTCGTGGATAATGTCGTCGACGGCGTGTTCATGAGCGATCACCGGCCCGTGTTTGTGGATATCTCGCTGAAGGGCTGATTTTAGGGGGGGGGGGGGTGGTTATGGTGAGTTTGAGGCGAGATATACGGTTGTATACCTACTCTTGCCCTACCTACACTAGGTAGTGTTATCGAATGTGTTATCGAGTATTGGTCAATTTTCTGTTGTTTGACGCCGGCCGTGTTGGTATTACATTTCTACATATCTTATCCTTACATAGGGATGGCACTCCCCCCGCCCCCTATCCGCCCCCCTATCCGCCCCCTACCCGCCCGCGCTCTAACTGATCAACTGATCCGGTCGGCCTTGGGTCTGGCGTATCTAGTTGCTTTTCCCCTTGGTGCCTCCCATCGCGGACTGCACTGAGCCACCGATGCTGCCCTCGGCAGTGAATTGCTTCCCTATTATGCCCTCCTTGTCCAAAGGCCCGCCTATCTTCTGAGCCGCGCCGCCGAGTGTGCCTTGTTCTATGTAAGTAGCAGTGTTAGCTATCATCTCACTAGGCTGAGGTTTATGAATATATTCCTTAACACAAGGTATGGTCTCCTCACCTGTGAATTGCTTCCCAGCGGTGCCCTGAGCATCAAAAACCCTGGGTTTGTCCTCGCCAATGCCTGCGTTGGCCGGTGTGGTGACAGCCGACGCTGTCCCGGTTGCGGTTTTACTGCCAGTGTTTGAGCTTCCTTGAGACGACATACTTGTGACCCGTGGGAATTGGTTGATAATAAATGAATTTCCGATGATGCAGCCGATAGGTATTAGGTAGGTAGGTATTATCACTATTGTGCATGTCAGAATGTAGTATGACGTCATGTATTATCATCACAAAAGGTGAGCTAAAGCTCGAAGTGCACTAGCAGATCAACACTAACTAGGTAAGTAGTTACCTACCTAGGTAGGTATGCCAATACAGCATTTTCTATACCCCTATAGAGGGCCATTCTCGCCAATGCAATATAGCATTCTCAACTTTAAATCTATCGCTTGGATCTACCTAGTAACCAGATGCTCAAACTTATCGTCTATATCAGTGTCCCACATCAGCTTATTGAACCCCATCCCCTTTCCATTGCCATCCTCTGGGACCTCGAGGATGTCCCCTCTGCCAATAAAGACACTGGCCGCCTCAAATGTCCCACCAGCGTGTGTTAGAAGGAGTTTGAAGATACCCCCGTCTTCGTTTGGATGCCTTACTATCGACAAAAGTCGCTGGACTAAGCAGTGGGCCTCGTGGTTCTCGCGATACTCCAGACAAGCCAGCCAGTCAATGACACAGATGGCAGTTGTCTTCTTGGGTAATTGGAAAACCAAGTTGTCGAAAATGTCACAGAGTGTCCTGATATCATTTCCCTCGCGGACGGCAATGGCGTGGCTACGCTTAACGAAGTAGAGGTCGAATCCGCTGTATGCATTCACGAGCTGTCCGATGAGCGAACGCATCACCCCGTGCACGTTTGCGTCGGCGTCGCTGCGCGTGTTTTGATGCTGTTTCGCGAACCAGCATAGGCTAATGAGACGTGGCCCTCGTTGTACCTTCTCGATAGACTGAACGGTGTGGGCCGAGACAAACGATACGGCGGATATACCGCCGTCCAACTCTTCGGAGTTGCCTCGGATGAGAAGGGCCGCGTTCTTCGGCTCAAGCAACCATGCTTTAAGTGCCGTGCTTTCTATAACGTATACAACCGTATCCTGTGCCTTCAGACTAAGTTCGCCTCCCCCACGCATAATGGTAATTATATCAGCGCCAGGAACCTCTTCGTCATAACGCAAGACAGCCTCACATAGCGACCGCCTTGATATACTCTTCCTTTTTCGTGCTGGTGTCTCTGCTTCGACCAGGGGGCGTTGCCGCCACTGAACCGTGCGATGATCGAGTCTCGGACTACTCCGCAACAAGATGACAAGTCTTTCTTGGACCTCTAGGAATTCGCGCGTGCGCTCGTCGATAGTCTGGAGACGCTGGAAGCCGCAGATTTCCGCTATACGCCACATCAGTTGCGTCCTTGTATTTTGCTCCTCAATGCCCGGATAGGCTCCGTCCGGGTGGGTATTCAACTCTATCATTTCACACTAAAATGCAGGTTTTACGGGGAACAGCCCTGAAAGACGATGGGTGCTCACCTTCGCTTTTCACTGCCGAAATAGCCCCCTTAAACGTATCGACTTTCTCCTCTAGCTTCTTTTCATAGGTGCTCTGTTGCAACAAAGCCTTTACTTGCCGCCTGGCAGACCTGTCCTTATACCAGGCTATAATGTCGTTAAGGATGTCGAATACCGCACAGTAGAGGGACGAGACACTATTGTAAAGGCGCCGGTTTGTGTCTTGGCCTTCGGTGTAGTCGATCAGCAATTGAGCCTTCTCTATCTCTTCGGGAATCGCGGCAATTGCCTGAACAACAAACCCCTTGACCTCATCCATCCTTGTAGCCGCACGCAGGATGACTTTAAGACCACCACATATCAAGCTTCCGTAAGCGCTCTCCGTAGGAAGTAAACCGAGCCAATTCTCCATGGCCGGTGAATTGCTTCGAAGTATCCGGAAAAGTCCGCGCACTCTGCCAAAAGGCGATTCCTTGTTTGCCTTATTGTTGTACTTCATTTCGGCTATTTTAGCTTCGTTAATAACCTCCGACCACGTATGTTTGGCCTGGAGATCGAACCGGGTCTTGATATTATTGGGAAGAGACTCCTCGAAGGACCGCAGGACATCCGCAAACTGTTTACAATGCACATCTTGGTCGATTTTACTCTCGGAGATCGCGTCGGTTAGCGGATTCGATGCCAGCTTCTGGGGACTTGGGATTGGAGTCAAACGCCCTCTAGTTTCCGATTTCATCGATCCGTTTTCGTTTATCGTAACTCGATTATAAACGAACTCTTGGGCAGGGTCTGTCAATTTCACCGGTACCAGGCCGGCACTACTTCGAACGAACTTCATTGTTTTGACGAGGTGGCTCGATGAGTCGCCACCGCGCAGCCAACGCGTCTTGAATTGGCGCTCTCCTTTAATGGAATGATTTTCAGTTGGATGACGAAAATATACGCAACCATGATCAACACTGTCCCTGTTGATATTGTCTGACAATATGGTAAGATTTGCTTGGCACCCAGCGTTCCCCTCCATGTTAGCCTTCATGCAAGAATCTACGTGAAAGCATACACAGTAATTGGATGCATGGTGGCTATCATGCGCGATGAGACCGCCAAGCCAATAAAACATCGAGGGATAGCTGGGTATGTGCTGGGATATCACAGTTCTGCTGCCACAAGACGTCATTTTTCCCTCTTCCCTCTTTGCATCCAACAAAGCCTATTCCATCACCCATCTGACTAAACCAAACCTAGAAGATAGTGGCAGCATTCGACGTCAGATGTTCCATCTGTGCGACGAGATCTACGCCCCCAAATCATTGAAGTGCTTACTCATTCGATAGAAGTCACCATTCGTGGCTCGAATTGCTAATCGTGAAATATTCCTTTTTATTGAGTCAAAAGGTCTCCACGGCTGCTTTTGCCGCTTCTATCCTCGAGACTTTGTGCACCATTTCGTCAATTTTTGGCGACTTCTATAAAAAGATAGCATAACAGCAGGTTAGACATCGCTATTTGCCATCGAAATCATGGTAGATCCTCAGGTTACCGAAACCCGCTTGGCAAGGCTAGAAGCCAGCATCGAGAAGCTCCTAGATTTTCAAAAGAAGGCCGAAGAGCGAGTTATTGGCGGTAAAGCTAAGGATGATGCCACCGACAGTAATGACAAAAATCCAGGGAAGGAAGAGAATTCAGGTCAAGAAGGGGAGAAAGCTTATCGTAAGTAATGTGAACGTTGATTTCCTTTTCCCTATGTCATTAGATAGCAAGCGCAAGTCCCGTCCTTAGGCGCAGGAATATCATGGGTTCGCAAATATCCCCGGAATTTGTTGCATAAGCTTAATCATTGGTTCTAATGTTGTAGTGATTCCTAAGATAAATTGTCTCTCCTGGCCAGAGTGGCGCAAACTTCGGCTACGTGAGCTCGAAGCGGAAAATAGTAAGCAGAAGGATATGCCCAAGAAGGTAAACCAAAAACCAAGTACGAAGGCGAAGCAATATGTTATCGATCTGGTCTCTGATGTAGGCGATATGGGGCCGCCTGCGTACACGGAGAACCAACTGTCCACCAGATGCCCTCGCTTATACTGCCGTATACGTATCAACTCTCAGCATATACTCGACATCCTTAGTAACATCACCTCTCTGTTCCTGCCACAACGATGCCAGATGCTCCACCCTTTCAAGGTCATTATTGACAATATAGCCGCGATCCAAGCCCATATGAACGTTGTCGAAGATGAACTTAAGAGAGCCAGGGCGGCTGTTATGAAGCAACCTACTCCGCTTGAGAACGTGGAGTCGAATCAAAAGTCTGGCCCAGTACTCGGTGCTCATGAGGATGTCGAGGCAAACAAATTTAAAGAAAAAACCGAGCTTGTTATCGCCCAAGAAAAAGTCGACCACTATCGATGCTTTATGGAGCTAATAGAAACAAAACTAGCGCTCGAAGTTAATGTGGCCAATGCAGTGAAGGACGGAATAACTGACAGAATCATGTTTTGCCACTTGTGGCACCTTTTCCCTCCAGGCGAAACAATATATCACCAGAAGGCAAACCCAGACGAGCCACCACAGGCAACCCAGGTTTTGAAAGTCAGCGGCGGAAGGGCCAGACTGTCCAACACCCCTAGATGGTTCACCGTCAGTATCTCTAACTCCGTTATATATATAAGGCTAACTTATGTGACATAGGTCTTGGGGGGCGAAGATCGGGGTAGTGGCTTCCAAAGAGTTTCACCATTTACCATCGACGCTTTCCACCTTGACTTCGACGGGAGGAAGTTTCGTCCCTTCCAAGTTAAATATGAGATAGCAAAGTACGCGGGCGCATTTCTCATTACATCTCTTCCGGTGTTCCCTACTCGGTTCCTCCCGGAGTCTAGGAGATCAAAAATAATGTCGTTGCTCCTAAATCGGGGATTAAACTTCAGGACACTGGCAGGAGTTGAGGCGGCACATCGTGAATACTGTGGGAGGACTCTAGATCCCGAACCAGAAGATATTGACGGCCGTGTAATCATCGATTTCGAACAAGCATCCGTCATTGATAATTTGCGCCTGGGGCCCTCACAGAAGGACCGGCAGAACGACGATGAAGGGCGTGTCTTTGGGCTTCGCCCTCTCAGCCAGACTAATATTCTAGAAGTGTCAGAAATGGCAGGATCTGATGAGGATCCTGACGTGACGTTGTATAACGATCACAACTACGACATCGATAAAACGGAGAGACTTTTCGCACTCAACAAGGTACTACTTACTCCATCGCAAGAGCTAACCGACAATGACTTGGGTGACGACGACCTGCGACTTCTCCCTGGAACCGTCTATGCCTACATACTTCGCAGTCGCAAGTATTGTGAGTACTGCCTGCTCAGTTACACGGACCAGTGGACCACAAGCTGATAGTTAGTCATCAGGCCGATGCGATATTAGTTTCATTAAGGAAATCACTCCGAACAAGACGGCGTTCGATCACTTAGTCCTTCCGACTAAATACAAAAAGTTGCTGAAGTCGTTAGTTGATAGTGTAAGTATATATCTCTTGCGAATAACCGGACTGGATTCCGAGTTAGTAGACGCTTGCTCAGTATAAGACGCACTAACCAGCCCCAAAGCATTCCCTCGGTTCAAGACCGGTGGAGCAGAAGACCGGCATAGACCAACCACGGACGAAGCAGACGAGCCCCCAATCATCCCACACCGAGGATGCACTCAGCATCGTCAAGGGGAAGGGCCGGGGCCTCATCATCTTACTCCACGGCGTCCCCGGGGTAGGCAAGACCTCGACCGCGGAGACGATCGCGGAGACGACCGGGCGGCCGCTCCTGCCGGTGACGTGTGGCGACATCGGGGAGAACGCGCGGGACGTGGAGAAGAATCTGGAGCAGATCTTCACGAATTCGCACCGGTGGGGCTGCGTGCTCCTGCTCGACGAGGCCGAGGTGTTCCTGACGAAGAGGAACCTGCAGGACCTGGCGCGCAACGCCATGGTCTCGGTCGTCCTGCGCGCGCTCGAGTTCTACTCGGGTATCCTCTTCCTGACGACGAACCGGGTCGGGACTATCGACGAGGCCTTCAAGAGCCGCATCCACATAAGCCTGTACTGTAAGCGCGACCTCCCCCTTCCCTCCTAATCGCCCTAAAGCAACTTGGCGACGAGATACTTAAAATCCAGTCTAGACCCTCCACACGACTGGAAGACGTCCAAGCAGATCTGGCGGATCAACCTGCGGCGCTGCTGCTGCGTGGGGGGAGAGGTGCGGGCGGACGAGGAGGCGATCCTCCGCTACGCCAAGCGGCAGTTCCGCCGCGCGGACGAGAGCAGCCGGTGGAACGGCCGGCAGATCTACAACGCGTTCAAGACGGCCATCGCGCTGGCCGAGTACGAAGGTGGGAGAGTGCCGAAAGACGAAGACGGTAGTGAAGACGAAGATGACAACGGTGAGAAGGAGAAGAAAAAGAAGAAGAGCTGGCAGTCGTCTGGGGGACGGCGGATCGTCCTCACGGAATCTCACTTCCGCCAGGTGGCGCAGGTGGCGAGGAAATTCGACGAGTACCTCCTCGAGACCTACGGCGGCGAGTCCGTGGCCGCCTCCAACCGGCGCGGCGGCGTCAGGGCGGACGGGTTCGGCGTCCACAATTACGGTGGCGGCGGTGATGGGCTCAAGAGACGCCCTACCATGGCGCGGAAGCTCGATCTCGACGAGATGCCGTCCACGTCTGAGGGGGATTCTGATGGCGGGAGTGGGAGCGAACTCTCTAGCAGTATTGAGGGGGGTAATTCATTGTCACCATCATCATCGGAGGAGGAGGAGGTTATGGCGAAGAAGAAGTCGAAGAGAAGAGATGGTTCCTCGAGAAAGGCGAAGAAGAAAACGCGAGATTTGAAATCAAAGAAACCATCTAAGAGGCAGGTCAAATATACGTCAGAAGACTCGTCTTAGTTGGACGTGAGAGGTCGCTATCTGCGTTGGGGGATTCTCGACGTGGTAGGCAGCTTCTTGGGTAGATTGCATCTAGAAAATGAGGAGATTTAGTATACATATAGTATCTAGTATCCATTATCAGACCTGTCAATGACCACTGGATTTAAGAGCAAAACTATACACACAATACGCTCTTATAGTTATACCGCTCTTCGATTAGGCCAATGTTGGGTCTGGTATATTCTCACGACCACTCCTATACATCGCCTGGGCTGTCCTCTTGAGTTGGCCCCCTGCTCGAGGTATGGCGCCTAAGAACCTATACGTGAGTTCCCAGGAGAGCCCCCTGGGGCGATGAGACGAGCGCACCCAAAAGAAGAGAACGATGGCGGTTGACAGGGCATAGGTGAGTAAGGGCACCGCCACGAAGCTTTGTATAAACCCGCTCGGCAGGGGGTTCTTAGAGTTCGGGTCTAGGAAAGGGATCGCCCACAAAGCCTGTGTCTCATTACCTTGGGTTAGTATTTCGTGTTTATTTCGTCGACGATGAAGGCATATGATATATATATATATGTCTGGTAGACAAGTAGATAAGAAGGGGGTGGTGGGTGAACTGTACCGCTATGAATCCTAACGGGGTGAAGAACACGGTCACAATTGTGAAGACTCCGAAGTAGAGATTGAGCGTCTTCGCCTTGAGGGCCTCGCGCAGCGACGAAGCGTTAAGCAGCTAAATATTTCCAGACGCGTAGTTAGTACGATAAAGGAGATGCATAGGAAGTGGAGGGCTCCTATTTACCGCGTCTTGCAAGCTCGCGACCTCTTCTTTTTTCTTCTCCATCCGCTCCTTCAAGGGGGCCGCGCGGAGTTTGAAGAAGCCCTCGACCTTGGCGACGTCGCGTCGCAGGGCATCCATATCCAGCGGCCACTCTACCTCGTCCATCCTCGCGTGCTGCTGCCGCCAGGTTTTCCATAGCTCGCACTGTTGGATTATCCTGCTCCGGGGTTTCAGAAAGTCAGTAGTGCCCAAAGGCGATGAACTCCACGTTTGCCAATGAGAAGAAAAAAAGAGTAAAAAAGGGGGAAAGGAAATCGGAGGATATGCGTACTCTTCTCCGAAGCTTTGGATGCCTCTCTCTGTCTCCCCGATCCAGTTCTGGAATATGCGGAGGAGCTGCAGCACCGTGAAGTACTGCTCCGATAGTTGGAGCGAGTCGTCGAACATCAGCTTTCCCCAGCGCTTTCTATCCAGCGTGTCTTGGAGCTATAATTTTCGGGTAAGATTAGTTTCGGAACAACGGATGACCCCATTCGACGCGCGAAGCAGCAAAAGCTAGAGAGAGAAAAAAAAGAAAAAAAAAAGAAGAGAAATATTAACAAACCTGAACGCTGATGATCTCATCAATCTTATCCATCATGGAGTCCCAGCATTTCCTCCAGTGGTCGATGGTCTTCGCAAGGACGAGCAAGAGGTGGAAGAACCCCTCGCCGCCGGCGCCGCAGCTCTCCAGCTCCAAGCCGCGGCCGACGTCATCGGCGGCGGTGGCGGCCTGGTCCGGGAACCCGCCGCGTCCGGGCTGGCCGCCGCCCAGCTGGGTGTTGTTGTAGTCGAGCCAGACGACGACGTTGTAGTTGAGCGCGGACGGGGCGCCGGCGCGGTGCCGCTTCTTGAGCACGATGGAGACGGAGAGCAGGAACTCGACGGCGGACTGCGCGGTGGCTGCGGCCCCGCGGCCGGTGGTGGTGGTGGAGGAGGAGGAGAGGTCCGGGATCTTGGCCGCCTGCCGCTGCAGGGGGAAGCCGATGCCGCGGGGGGAGACGCCCCAGCCGCCGCGGAAGCGGCGGGCGCGGAACCCGGCCTCGTCGGGGATGCACGCGCGCATGTTGAGCTGCACGCAGAGCCAGTCGCCGCGCCCGAAGCTGCCCGTGCTGTGCAGCGCCGGCGTCGTCCGCTGCACCGGGAACCAGTCGCCGATGGCGCCCCCCCGAGCTCGTGAAGTTGCTGTGCGTCGGCGCGAACAGGTTCTCGAGGAACGCCACCATCCGCATCGTCATCACGCTGTTGTAGACGGCGGGCAATATCTGCCTGTGGGATTCGAAGAGCTCCAGGTCAACGTCGGGCGGAGGATAGGGGGTAAGGGAAGGACGGAAGGACGGAAGGAAGGGGGAAGGGGGTCCTTAAACTCACCAGAGCACGTTGTCGGAAGGCCGGAGGGAGACGTCGACCGTAAGGAGATCCGGATTCGCGCCCTCGGCCACCTTTCGGCATACGATGGTCGTGTCGTCGCCGAGCTGGGGCACGCCGTGATGCCATTGGAAGTGCCGCGGCTGTCCCTCGGCACTGACTAGCTTGCCGAAGCTCTCGGGCCAGGAACTCGCCAGCTGGCGCGCGAAGCTCTCCGACTTTTTCCTCTGCAGGAGTAATTCACCCAGCTCATGGTGGCTTCTGAGTACGAGTTTGGCGGGCGGCTTATTCCTGGGGGCCCACGGCCAGAGGGTTGTTCTCGAGTCCGCTGGCTCCTCAAACACGATGTGGAATGGCCGGCAGTAGAGCAGGCGCCGCTGCATGGAGTTACCGTCAACCCATCTCTGGAGTAAGTCCTTCAGGCGTTCGTCGGTCGGGACACAATTTTCGAAAAGTGTGTGGAAGTCCTCCTCTACTAGAAGAGATGCCCGAGTCGGCGGCCTGTTGGTACCTCCCTCTGAAGCCTCGGCAGTCTCGGGAACTGGTAGCGGCCGCCCCTCCGGACGATTTGCGATAGCCCCTAAGGAACTCGGGGGTGCGATACTGTACAGAGAATGTCAACATGCCGCCCAGATGTCTGGGGCCTTTCTCCGCACGTGGCGTCGTTTGGCTCAGTAATTAGATGCAATGCTTACTCAAACCCGAGGAAATCCCCGGCTTCATCCGACTCAAACAAAGACTCCCAGTACGTGTTAGGTATTTTCCGAGTTCCTCCATTAAGGATCCACGATCCCGGGCTCGTAAATGACACAACTGAAGAGCGCCCACTATCCATTGGGAGAAGCGAGTCACGCGCTTACTTGAATGTATATCAAGTAAGAAACTGCGAGGCAGAGCTGTCTGCTTGTGTTTATGATTTCCAAGGTGAATCGTTCCAATGGTTTTAGTGAGCGCTATATCGCCCATATGAAAGAGGGGAGATGTGAATTGAGATTCCTCTCTCCCAGGGTTAGGCGCTGCTTGGCCTTGCTTACGACCGCACCCCTGACAGCTTCTGATCGACGCTCGTACAGGTTGCATTATGGCGCGCGCGTAGACAACAACCCCGGTCTTCGTAAATTCAGCCTCACTCGAAAATTGTAAATCTCGATCAGTTTTTTGAGCGCCTTTATCTCCAGATAAGAGAAATAGTTGGCAAGGCACGGGGATATGGTGGTGCTGTTCAGTCGCCGAATTCGTTAAGCCATGCAACGCAAAATCGTGCCCCATATCTTCAGCCTACTTATTCAAGACACCAATGCTATCGTATTTGGCGTGTTTGACTAAAATAAAATAGAAATATAGAATTAGTTAATGAATGCTTTAGCCAGACCTGCATATACATAAATCTACGTCTTGTTTACAGGGATAGCTAGAGAAGGAACGCGCGGAATGAGATAAAATCCAAGGGTGCGATTAGAGACCCAGGGTTCTCGGTGAGGATATATGTAGTCGAATCAGTTGGATTCTCGTGCCTCAATATACCCCCAATCTAGTCAGACGATGACTTACTTGTGCATTTCTGCCCTAACCACCCTGAGCTCGACATATTAAAAAGTTAGAATGCCTCTGGCCTTAAATGGAGCGTTACCATGATTACGTGGTTGAGATATACAAACCCCACATGGGCAGTTCATTAGGGGTAGGTTGGGACTAACAATACTCGATTACTCGATAAACAGCAAGGAGAATAATACGCGATAGCGTACGCACATGCGTTTTGACTGTGACAGTAAATGCATTCTTAGGCCCAGAATATGTATTCCCCTAGCGCCTGTGGTATTAGGCAAGCTAGGTAGAAGATAAGAACATAGGAAACCGAAGACCAGGTGATGCAGAATGATATGTTCCAATAAGAATGACAAAATAAATTTCAAAAGTATCGTGCAATTTCCCCAATTAATCTCCTTTCATGATTTTTAGATCGTTACTGTCGTCATCGTCGTCATCGTCGTCACCGTCGTTATCGTTAAGATTCTTTCATTCGTAGCATCATTATCGTGGTTAACTCGTGATATCGTGAGAATTCCCGACACAGAGAGGGAATGTTCGTCCGTTCGTTTACTCGTATTGTAAGAGTTCATGACCTCTCCAGGGGGGTCGGCGATTCATATGCTGTTCATGAGGTACTTAATCTTCGCTAGGGCTGAAGTGATCATCATCGAAGTCTTCACTTGGGTCCTCTACCGATGGCTCGGGAATTGGGTTGAATAGCTGCTTAAAACGTGTGGCCGCTGTAGAGTTGGCGAACTGGATTTCAAAAGCCCCCGATCTACCCTTACGCGAGTGATGCGGTCGGTACTTGTCACTAAATGAATAGACTTGGAGATCCCGTAGCCAGACGCGATGAGGGGCTTTATGGAGCACCCAATCCTCCGGGGGGTCGGGCGGCACTTGAGGGAGGGGAAAGTCAACAAAAGGGTGAATTGGGAAAAACGCTTGAAGGTTCCAGCAAGTTGAAAAGGTGTGTAAACGAAAGAGGTTGAGCCAAAGATGAGACATACCAAAGGCTGTCCAGATGGGACATCTCGCGAATGGGCCGCCCCTGGAGATGACATGTAAACGACGGCCTTTTGTCTTGTAGTCTTCGACAACGACCAAAGCATGGTCGTATCCATCGTCGTTTATTTGGCTAGAGAATATGATTAATAATTTGTATAACGACGACTGGCTAGTATGATAGATGACTCACGCTTGGAATAAGCGTTTTTCCTTCCGTATAATAACTTCACGTTGGTCAATATTGTGCGGCCGTTCGACGACGAAAGCCTTAAGACAGACAAAGGTGCAGTAGAATAACACCAGCTCTACTCCGAATTAGTATTATTACTCACCCATCAATATGAACAGGGGGCTGAGCATGATCCTTGTGACTAATGCAACAATAAGAAAAGAAAACAGACCTTCCCATGTTAAGAATGCCAAACTCGCCCAGGCTTTCTTACGTCTCTCGATAGTACTCCAATAGCTCAGGTGCAGGACAGAGGACGACTCCCTTTCGATCGAGAGTTGCGCCACAGCACGGATAGAGAACCAAGGTTCGCCGGAAGAAGTACGCGTACGAACCAAAATAAAAGGCATTTGATCATGTTGCCGTAGGAATACTATTACAGAGACGCGATCATTTTCGAAAGTCCTATAGAACCATCCGTCAGTTCCGCGATATGATAGTTTGCCAGGAGATTCTAGCAGCTAACCAGGCCACAGATCGATTATGAAATGAAACAGGATAGTAAAAGAAGTATCAGTTAGGTCGCACCTTTTCACTAGTATTTTGACATCATCGGGGAATGGGCTCACGTGGCCCAGTCTATCCAACGGCCCGAAGGCCTCGGATCTGTCTATTGTCAACTCGGTGCGCTAGGGACGGGGTAGATGGAAGCCAGTAGCTCACTTGCCGCGTGTTCTGAATTCTCGTCGGGATGGTAGTGGCTGCGTGAAGATAGCCTCAGCCCAGTGAGAGTCCTTGCCGGAGTTAACTAGAACCGTTCTGTCCCGTGACGATGGGATACCAACCGTTTCTTGCTGCCAGAAGTCTAGTGCAGTGTCTCGCCTAACAAGGTCTGTCCGGATAGGACTCGGGGGATCTACGTGCTAGGTATTAGCTGGAGGCTACAATAAATGGATAGTATCTGCCTCGCTGACCTATTTTCCTGGCATCGCGCAGTTGGAGAATGCGAATTCGAAGCGCTTCCATGGCGTTGACGTCAAAATTGGGATCCCTACTCGGGGACGAAATGAGGCTCTGTCAAGCATTTCTTTGTTCTTTTTTTTTTTTTTCGGCTTGTAGGCGTACCTCGTTAACATGAAGTTAAGCAGTCCCAGGAATTGATTAT
The DNA here is from genome assembly GCA_021209875.1 of Rosellinia necatrix. Lineage (NCBI taxonomy): Eukaryota > Fungi > Ascomycota > Sordariomycetes > Xylariales > Xylariaceae > Rosellinia > Rosellinia necatrix. The sequence continues at coordinate 3,288,296 of JAGYVD010000001.1, read as the reverse complement.
ACATGACAAATCTTGCTGGGAGTGTTGTGCCCGGTAGTTCGTTGCTCATCCTATGATACATCGTCCTCCAGCGGCGTTCCTTGCTGAGGTTTTTGTCATCGTAATATCCCATGATATCTCGAAGCGTGCGACACAGGCATGGCAGTATAACGTTAAGGTAATCGATCACCACCGGGACCTGGGATAGATGCACTTGGGACTTATCGGCGAGATCCCGGAGAAGATGACTTGTGGCCTGGAGCTGGTCGATGACGGCAGTAAGGTGTGGGTGAAGATGGTCTGGTAAGGCGTTGCGTAGCCCTTGTAGGCAGTACCCGACTCTATCGGCCCGCTCGGCTTCGAGACAACAACCATCGAGCATGCGCGGGCCCAGCTCCCGGGTCGCTAGATCTCGGGCTGTGGCCCTTGACGCCCTTGACCGGATCCGGGTCGACTCCATGATGAAGATATTACTTTACCATTGTAGCAAACCCCCGACGGCGGATATGTTCGGAGCTCCTCGTGGGGCTTGTGGCCTCTGACGCCACTGAAAGAAACCCGGAGGGAAGTTACGAAGAAAATAGAGGAAACGGCCTAGTCTGGAGGGCAAGAGCTAGACCGGCCGCACGGCGGTTATTAAGGAGCAACGGGTGCTCCACAAGGGGTTATCAAAGCGGCCGCGTGGGGAGGGACGCAAGAGCCCAGCAGTGCATGGGAGGTAACGAGAGGGCGGATAGGGAACTGGAACCCAAAGGAAGCATCGCGAGTGTCTCTCAGCCATATGCAGCTCATCTGACGTGGCTGGAGCCCAATGGAGTGGGGGTGCTTTCTCGCCAGACGACATGCCGCGACGGGTACAACGCCATCGGTCTGGGGTGCGGCTATGTATAACGATGCCTGGGCAGAGAACGGCAGAAGATGACATATGGTGCTGGTGGGCACGCATGGAGATGCGCCGATGATTGGGCGTTGTTACTATATGACTCCATGTGTGAGACATGCGAGCTTACCGTTGCGAGCGAGAGTCAGATCGGGTGACTGGTGTCCGGCATCCATTCGCGAGAGGGGAGCAGTCTGGCGCATGGAGATGGCTTGATAGATACACAGAAAGCTTGGGGAACATGTCTACGGAGTATGTCTATGCCTGAAGAGGTAGCGGGGGCGCACGAGTATGGTCTACGGTTGGACGGCCAGAGGCTTCAGTGAGTGAGGGATCGCCACGAAGCCGGCATTGCGACTGGAGCAATCACAGGCGCCGAGGAAGTGGCACGATGCGGAATCAGGACCCGGCAGCGATGATTCTGGCTCTCCCGCCATGCGGAGAAGGGGGATAGCCTGCATGGGTGCTCTGCAACAGACCTGTTTGGCGGCATGCTACAGTATTGCTGGTGGCTTCTCTACGCCATTTCCGTCGGCTATGGGGCGGATTTCGCTTTGGATGACGGACCATGGATGACAGACCATGGCCGACCACAGATCATAAGGCTCGTCGCAGATTGATCCCGCCTCTGCTATCCTGTCTCGCCAAGCTGCATCGGCGCCGGGATGCTGCACATCTCAAAGCGCCACGCCCATCCTCTCTCCATAGAAAGGCAAAAGCGCAGAGAGATAGAGAGGCAGAGGGTCAGAGAAGTAGAAAAGGAAGTAGAAAAGGAAGTAGAAGAGGAAGTAGAAAAGGTAGAAGAATAGAAAGAGAGCTAGAGAGCTAGAGAGTCAGAGTGTCGGGAGGTCCCAAGCAAAAGAGAATTTAGCAGAAACTTGAGAATCATCTGGAGGGTGAATGAATGGGCAAGATAGAATGTGCCTAGAGCGCTTGGGCGATGCGCTCGGGCGATAACTGATTGGAGATGTTGCCATCATGTCTCCAGCCACGATTGAAATGGTGGGGGTAGAAGATACATGTAATACTAGGTAGGAACCCAGTAATCAATCTGTAAATTATGCTAATTGGGGTCTGTGAGGTAACGAGCGTCGCAGGAAAGCTGAGATGCCGCTAGTTTTGCGGTGCTGGAAGCGACTTCGCGCCTGATCACAACATGCATCTGCGTTTGAGTAAAGCCAATTTCTTTAGTGTCTAGGAGCAGGTACCTACTCAGTACCCAAAGTAGGTATGTATCATGGAGGCTTCAAAAGGACATCAGCAAGGTCGATGCGTTACGGTACTGGGCAGGAAGGTTCCTGCCTACTACTCAAATGATGCAGCGCACCTTCAACAAGCCACGGGGTGGCGGTGTTGTCACACCGGTATATAACCTAGGTAGGGTGCTCAGGCAGGTAAGCAGGGTATATTCTTCGCTCTCTAGACTGCGTCCAAGGTTTTGTTCACATGCTGGCGAGGAAGGCTCGCTCAGCGATGGTAACCTGATAACTACGATTGGAAGGGCCACCGGGCCGTAACATGCTCAGTCAATCACGTACCGCGGGGTTGATAGCGAAGATGGCATGTGATTGGGTTATTAATAAGGTGATGATGACCCGTAGCAACGACCCCTTTTCCATTGCTTGTTCACGTATCTAGTACACGTGGTTTATGGTGTCGCGCAAATATGGCGTGAACTAATTTACAATGCCGCGTCGTCGAGAGAAGAGGTGATTCTCAGTGCCTTTCATGATGGGTATCTGAAGGCTAAAGCAGAACCGGTGCTGCTAATGTAGAGCATCCCCAGCTCTTGGGGCCAGACGACACCCGCGAAAGCAAAACGAAGCATCATAAACCTTTCCTGTGCTTCACAACACCGACCGATCCCATACGCAGTGAAAATGAAACTGATTGCCACCCTGGCCACTCAGAGCCTTTACAGCCAATGACCTCAAGTGTAGTCATCCCGTCGTAAAACTTGCTCTAGACCCTAATCGAGGCATTGAGCTTGAAATGCTTCCTGCTCCCACTACCAATTTAATCAGACTCGGCCTGTATGATTTGCGTTAGCAATATGTATGATCGATGGCAATGACTAGAGTGTACCTGGTAGGCTTGCTTCTCGTCCTCGTACCGCTTCTTGTCTGCCGCGGCCTTGGCCTCGTAGGGGGTCCTCTGTTTATCGTTCAGGGCCTTCCATCGCTCACCAAGAATCTTGCCAACTTGGCCTGAGATAGTATTAGTAGTTGTGTCGCAAGTGATAAAATGGTTGACTCGTACCGAAGGAGATACCGGGATTCTCATCGCGAACATTCTCACGTTGCTCGTTGGCGAAGAACATGTATGCAGAGAGACCGCGCTTAGGGGCATTGGGGTCTGACAATATATTAGCACTAAGTTCAGTGGGTCGCATTGATACTTCCGAAGCCCAAGTCTAACACACCTTTCTTGCCCTTTCTCTTCTCGACCTTGCCGGCCTTCCCGCGTTTGGTAGCTTCCTTAGGCATGATAGTCGATGACTGTGGAAGATAGCAAGTCAGTGATGGGGCTTATGGAACGAAGAGAATATCTGATGAGGTAGTGCAGCGACAAGAGGTGTTGGATGCAATAGGTGTGGTTGTTTAGATAATTGGCGGGTGATAATTCCAACTAGAGCAGCCATTTTGTGATAGGCCTGGGGGGGGCTTCAACGGTTGTGTTGGTATTGTCGACGACGTCGTCGTGTAATCAAGTGTAGACCAGAGATAGTGGGTCGGCACGTCGGGATATGATATTGTCGCATCTCCAATTGAGTGCGCCAACGCGTAAAAACCGCGTCTTGAAGCTTGGAATAGGGTATGGCGAGTATAGACACATACCTTTATGAAGTTATGACGCGATAAAAATAGGTCGCGAACACTTGAGAGAGCTGTTGCGGTGAACCAATGTTAGTGGATCTTGGTACTAATTGAAGCGATGACTGGATCGCGGGAGTTTGATGACAAGTGACGCTTCAGTGTAGAAAAAGGAGGATGCAGGTCACGGCGACTTGCAAAAGTACCAAGAACGAGATATAAAACAAACTATAATTGATGCAACAACGAAATGACAATGCGGCATGTAATGCTGAACACGCTGGTAGAGTTGTCGATGTTATGTTGTTGGGGTGACTTGGTGTTTGTAGTGCATGTCCATATAAGGAGAGGTACTCACAATTTGCAGGCACGGGCGCTGAGTGTAAGTGTAGTATAGCGCAGTAGATATGTGCAGTGTATGTTGAGGTTGAGTGTGTGCAGTGTTTGTATGGGAGACGATTTGGGTGGGAGATTGTATGAGAGCAGAGAAGGGAGGGAAATTTGTATGGGGGGGCTGCTTGGGCTGCTGAGCTTTTCAGGTGGGCGGGTGATTGTGTGAGAGACGGGCAGAGACACACTCTCCAAATTGGTAGGAGGGAGGGTGCGAGCCTAGGTATGGTGTGTGGGCAAGAAGTGTGGGCAGGCGTGTGGGCAGGCGTGTGGGCAGGCGTGCGTGCGTTGCGTTGCGTTGGTTGTGTGAGGGAGAAGCAAGAGGTGTGAGGGGAAGAAGGTAACTGCCTAGGCAGGCGCTTTGCTGGTTCTGGCTCTGGCTCAGGCTTTTCAGTAGGCCTGGCTTGATGTAAGTACCAACCGTACTACTAGGCAGGTATGGAAGTACTGCTGTACCGCTATGCCCCTAGCACAATGGGCACTGTACGGCAGGGTACCTAAGGTTCTATGCGATATAGACTGTATTCTACCCTTTCGTAACTATGATCGAGATACAGAAGTTTCCGCCGGATAAACAGTGTCGCACTGTATGAATATATAGATCTTGATGCATCCATGATGTCGACCTGCCACTTATATACCTAGTACTCGGGAACACTTTTCAGAGCAGTACAAGCTGGGGAAAGTACCTGAATTTAGTAATGGTACCTACCACTTTTCATTGTACCTAGGTACCCTTGGTACCCTTGGTACCTGTATACCCCACCTCTGTCTATAGTAACATTAAGTATCTATAGAGGTATGTATTCCAAAAATGAGTCTTTGTTATACCTATAAAAAGCGTGGGTTAAGTTACAGCAAGTGTTTATTCTAAATTCTCTTTGATTTTATATTTATTTTTGGATTTTTTTTACGGCTGGTTTAATGCTAGAAGACTTACCAAGTATCATTGAATCCGATTTGCTGTTTTTAGATGCGTTGCCTAGTACCCAAAGTTCAAGTTATAGGTGGGTAGGCATTAGACTTTGATATGTGGTGACCTCTTGAAACGACTCGAAATAGAGTTCAACCAACTGTACTCTGTAAACCGAGAGCATTGGCCATAAAAATTGAAATGGCCATCGGACTAGGTATCTATGTATGTAGTGTAGGTGCTAGGTAGCTTAGGTAGCTCATGACAACTTGAATATCAGCACAAGTTGTTGTTGTTGTTGTTGTTGTTGTTGTTGGTGTCCATGGATCCTTGCATGTTAGATGCTGGCTGCTAGCGAATCGGCTTGTGTTGCATTTCATTCTCTGATCTACACCCCCGTTTATCAGAGTCAAGTCAGAGACAGGAAGGGAAGAGGGGGTAGAAAGGAATTTAACGAAAGTTGCAACAGGGAGCAAGGGCAAGGTATCTCGTAATACACATGGGCAACCAAAAGAGCACTGGTATTCGTGTGACGGGTTGACGCATTTGCCCGGTCTCTAGTTTATTGTTTTGGGGCGAAATAATAGCAACTCGCCCATCACCTAGCCGTGTCGATATCAAGCCCTCATGCCTGTCCTGGGTCCATGGCATTCCTTTATTTCCCCGGGCAACCACTATTTCGCTTTGCGGTGTCTTGTTTGGTTTGAGCCGGCTCTAAGGTGTAAACGGCCGTGACATAAAGGATTGCATTTTAGTCCCTGCCTAGGTACTTGTACCAAGTTTGTTAGATGTTCCGTTAGCAGAGGGGGGCGTACAGTAGCAGGTACATACAGCCTTCTGCTGACTGCCTACCTAGGTAGGCAAGTAGCCAGCCTTGTTTGGACCTACCTCTTGCCTATGTATAGGACTGTACTGCGATGTATGTATGTCACAGCTGCATGGTCATATGTTTCCAAAGTTGGAACAGCTACCTGCCTCGACGTGATGATTATGTACCTCGCCACCCCTTGTTAGTGTGGATGTACATGTCCCCAGTCCTTTTCCACCTGCAGCACCCAGGAACCACCAACTGGACTAGGTCCTGCCTTGCCCCAATTCATGCTGGTCCGCACCGCACTCTGCAGCTGATTACGACCATGCCAAACCCCCAATTGAATCATGGGAGTCTGCTTCCCCCCCTCCCGCTGCGTCTCTGCTTTTTCCCTCCCATTTCTCTCTTTCTCACCCCAGTTACCTGTCTTGGCCTGCCAAGCCCTCAATAAGCCCCACTCAGGCACACGTTCATTCGTCCAGAGTGGCACTCGTCTGCACTGAGACTGAAGGCTCAGCGACATGGTTTCCTAGCCCCCAGTAGGTATCAGCAGCCAGGAGGAGAGGATGGTCGCCAAGGCACGAATTGGATTTAGAGTTTGGGTATTGGAATATGCTTGGCGTACCGAGATTATTCTACCTAGGCGCTCTGGTGCTTTTCACGTTTACCAGTTGGTCGGGTCTTTTTACTACCACCCAGCGGCCCTTTGTCATTAAATTTGTAAATCTTTGCCAACGCGGGAAAAGGGGGGAAGGAGAAGAAAAGAGTCAAAATACGGCAAGAGTCTACACGAGAAGATGCGGAGGAAGAAGCAGCGAAAACGGCAACGATAATGCATAAATTCAAAACAGCCCGTGTTCTGTAACGGGTAACGGCGCTGTTGGGAGACTAGCACAATTGAACAAATGCATACGTACAGGTAATAACGGATCCGGTGTATACATAACCTGCCTACCTAGTAGGAGTGGTGGCTCATGGAAAGGGTTTGTCCTTGCTGACTCCTTTTACGCTAGCTTTGTACGAAGTAGCATAGGTACTATGGTACGTGTATGTAAATGAAATGGGGTGCAACCGAACTCCGCAGGGATCCAGGCGAGAGCTTTCTCTCCTATTCTAGAGTTATGTACCTATTCCCGTCCCCACCTGTATCATACGTTAAGGCTCTGTACACTACCACTAGATAAGGTACTTGGCGGGCACTGACTGATAGCTATTCGACGGCCGTCTTTTTTCAACGTCGTTGTGTCTCCTAGGCATTTACAGCACGGAGTGTGCACCCAGGTTTGTTTAGGCGATAAGCTCCCGCCACCAACCACCATGGTGAAAGGGCCCAAATTACGGTATAGCGCTTGGATAGGAGAGCACACAGTTATATGGGACCCCCAGAAGTTGCACAGGTTTGAGGATTTTATGCCGGTGATGCAGGAGCTAATGTTGGGGGTGGTTGTTGTTCTCGTTCTTATCAGGCAGTTCGAGTGATCCGACGACGAGGCCAAGATCTGATTTGTAAAGAACCAGACACTGTATCATACTGGCTACACAAGGAGAGACTCGAGGAAGAACCAATGTAAGAAGACCTAGGCACTGTGCCTTGATACTGTATATCAATGCGTTGGTGCTGCCAATTGGCTCCACCATAGACGACACCCGGCAGAGAACCACACCAGATTGGATCCGGCAGAAGCCAAAGCCATTTTTGTCACAGGTTACGAAGGCCTGTGCTGCCGCCCACATTCAAAGAGGAACATAATGTTAGCACGTACGAAGTACCTACTAGGTAATTATGCTACACACCACTACCACCGGCCACTACACACCCTCGGTATGACTAGGTAGGTAGTGCTAACTAGGAACCTAGCGGTTATCGCCAACAATTTGTTTGTTTAACACAGCTTGGCTAAAACGACTGCAGCTAACTCATTACGGACCTAGCACCCGGACAACATCAGCTCTATTGGCCAAACCAGTTGTGATATCTCCACCAGTACTTCCAACATTAACTGCTTAGACTTTGATGTTGTTCTTCTGCTTTATGTTCTCAAAGGTACCTATAAAAGGTGCAAATTTATACGGCTACAGAGGTAGATCAGGGCTTTGCCATAATAAGCTAGCAACTGTTGTTTTAGCCAAGTTAGTTCTGCCATCACGTGCATTTATGCCCGTCTTTTCAAACTCACGCGGATCGTATTAGGAGTTTGCTTTACTTGAGATCCGGTCAGTTTTACATATATTGACCGTAGGCCTTCGTGCGAAGGCTGTTTGGGAGGCTTATTCGGGTGGGGTGTGTCAGGATGCTCGCAGGGCCTAGTCCAGTTCCAACAGACTTGAGAGCTCACACGAAACAGACAACTTGTGTAGTTACTTGCCCCATATACCTTTTAAGCCATGGTTCGCTGCCAACGGCGTGAGGTCTTGCGGACTTTTTCTCCATCACACTCCAAGGGTTCCCATTAGCTGTGAGAAGGGCACACATCATACCTTGTTCCACCCAGGCATGATTAAAATGGTATCGTCACAGGGAGCTCAAACTCACGCTACCGGCTCATTCTCTTCTTCTTAGAATTGATGGTTTTCCCGATGAGCCGTGACACCCAACAAGTGGCATACAATCTGTACCTCCTTGTCGGATGTAATGTTAATGGATCTTTTTTCTTCTGAACCTTCCCGCACATGGCTTAGCTAGGAGCGCGCGGTAGAATATCATTGCGGTAGGCCATAGAAGATATCAAAGTGGCCTCTGAACGCCCTCCCACCTCCCCGATACGCCTAGCTCGTAATTAAACCTCTTCCTCGGCTGGGTCGAGCACTATATCCCTAAGCTCCGCGTCGCCCGCCCAGTCAACACCACTGCCCACAACGATGGCGCTGGCAGTGCCCTTGAGGACGTTCCATCTCTGCCGACTGCCCTTTACTTCGCCTTCTAGTCTTGCTATCTCAGCCGCATGTTCTGAGTCACCCGATAGGAGTTCAGCCTTGCCCCGATCTGACTGCTTCGCGAGGTCTAGAAGGCGATCCGCGAGAGCACTATTCTCCCGGGTTAGACGCAGAGAGCGACTCTCGACGTCCGTTAAGTCAGATAATAGCGTGTGAAGCTCCGTGTTTTGGTGCGCAAGTGCACTCGATGTAGCATCTCGCTCTGTAAGGAGTGGAAGAATATCTCTAAAGCGGGTCAGATCGGATGACAGAAGGGGGTCGAGTGCACAGGCATATATGGCTGAAAGGCGGAAAGAAGCCTGACGAAATGGAACAAGCGCGAGTTATAGAAGAGCTAACCTCTCGACAGGCGAAGCCTTGACCCCGTTGTGAACAGCTTGCAGTATGGGATTTGCGCTTACAACGCTTGCGACTACCTCATTGCGCAACAGGTATCTAGCCCGCGAGTCCAGGAGTTCCTTTTGCGCTACCTCTACGGTGTGTCCTGAGGCTGTAGCAACTGCTCGCATTAGCAGGGCCATCGAATAGGAGGAAATTTACGGGGAGCGCTTACCAGTATCATAATTCCTTTGCGCGTTGAGCAAGGCTATCTCGAGCTGAAGTTGCTGCAGCCTGTCATAAAGTTCTAGGACGCGCTTCTCGTTATCAGAGAGAGGGAGAGGCGTCGGGTCTTCTCCAGTGTCGTCTGCCATGTTTTCGGAGCATGTACCTACCCAGTTACCGAATATTGAGGTTCCTATACGTTGGTAGGTAAGGGCATTTCTGTCATGGTTCTAGGATGCGAAGAGGTAGTTCATTGAACGGTCGGAATGCTGATACTCCGTGTAAGTGGCTATCGGGAATTACCCGGGTAGGTAGGTTAGAGGTTCGATAGGCATACCTACTGCCCACCCAGCCTAGGTACCTACCTAGGTATCTGTTATTGGACTCTGCACAATTCGTTCTCTTGATCACAAAGTGGCGGTGCGACAAAACTGTGGGGTTCCCTGTGGCCTAGTAGGTGAGGCAAGTCAGCCATGCACATATTTGGCGTTAAGCAGTGGCATTAACATTTCTTTCCTGCGTTTGGTGTATTTCCGGGTAATTTTCTTCTTTTGGTTTCTTGTTTTTGGAGCTCGCTTTATTACGGTTATCTGCTTAATATAACGCAACTACACTGGTAACTATACTAGATGCTACCTACCTACCTTAGGTAGTAGGTAGTTACTGTCTGATAAACTGTTTGTCGATACAGACGTTCGTTGTATGGGGTCTTGATTAAAAGGCAAACTACCTACCTACTTACCTTAGGTAGGTAGCCAGAATCGAAGTTCCTCATTGGCTAGACCATGTACCTACCTACCTAATTCAGAGGGTTCATACTACTTCCAGGCACCTTCGCAGAGACAGGTGGATGCCGCTACTGCTATATTTCCCACCCCGGACTTTATATAGTGGGCCAGACGGAACTTTGACATCGGTACCTAAACCTACCTGGGCACTGTCTAGCTGCGTTGGGTCCCACGATCTATCAGCCTGACCTCCTCCAGCTGACTGGGGACGAATCGCATCCTGCCCAGAGCTCCTCAAACGGCACGGGCAGTGTCTAGATAGATAGCACATACCTTAGTGAATCCGGATATCTTTTCCTTATCTTCCGCCTTCATCCCGCCCTGCACCGACTGCGACACGCCGAATGATTTCACCACCGATTCTGCCCCCGACGGCCTCCCCAGCGCCTCCTCCCCCGTCTTGGTAATCAAGTGATGGACAGCAAGCCTCATGGCCACGCAGACGGAGGTGTTGATCGCCCACACGGGTCAGCGCCTGCAGGCTGATAGCTCGCGGTTTTCCGAGTAAGTGCCTGTGTGCTTGTTCCCTCGTTTGTCTGCCTCTGCGCCTCCAACTCTGGCGGGCCAAGCCGTGATGCAGGCTAACCGTTGCTTGGGCCAGTCTCGACGACTTCAAAGAATGGGTTTCGCGGCATAGCGCCATACCGCCCCAGAATGTCGTGGCACTTACTTCCCAAGGAAAGACGGTCAAGATCCAAACAATACAGTCTGAGGTCAGTGACACTGTCCCGCAACTATGGCCCCCTCCGCGTCCGAGTGCTCAAACTATTCTGCCGCTAGCAAGAGATATATGTATACGATATTCGGATAACACAGGCATCTTCAGCCGGTGCATCGACGTCCCTCGTTTCCGAAGCCCCGGTGCCGAAGGCGTACCAAATCACAGCGGCTCCGAACTCGATAGACGATACCCACTCGCTCCGGTCATGGCAAGATCTCTTCAAGAAGCGGCGCGACTGGGCGCTGCGTGTCTCCGAGGGTTGTCGGGATATGGCTGGTGCTGCGGGGGCCCGGTATGCTGAGATGGACGTGATGCTCAAGTGCCTGGATGCTGCCGTCGCGAATCTCGATACCGCCCTGAAGCCGATCGAACCGAAATATTCCGAATTCAAGAAGTGGGCCACACCAGCGCAGGAGGAATACGCGAATTTGACGTCTAACTGGGAAGTCTATCTTGACCTGGCCCGCAGCGTTCCCGTGTCTTCTGCTATGGTACGCTTCATGACAGGCCAGGATGTTCGGAAGCCTCATCAACCTACGTTGGAAGATCTGATCGACCCCGAACCGACACGCAAGGCAGGGAAACTGGCAACAACAGCTCTGCGGAAATATAACGCCAAGATTTCTGATCTCGATAAGGCCACCGATAAATTATTTAATGGTTGTGACGAACTGTTCCAAGACTTTGACAAGCTTGTGGCGCGCTCGGCTATGCAACACCAAAATGACTGCGGCCAGCTTTTGGAAGATATCGAGGCGGTTACTAACAAGATTGACACAGACTACCAGGCCACTCTTCAATATACGAATCTAGCAAAAGACGTTTTACAAGCTTCCAAAACCGCTGCCAACCATACTAAGCAGCTCTTGCCTAGCATTCAGGCCCGAGCCCGGGAAATGGACGACATGCTCCGCTACGCTACTCAGGCCCGTAACGACGTTGCTGTTGACATTCTCGGTTTCATGCGCAAAATCGCGGAGATAACAACGCTTCATCACGATGTGAAAGCCCAGATGAACCATATGAACCAAGTGGAAGAAGAGATGACCACCTTTGACTACCTACGCCTCATCCATCAACTCCCGTTCATGTATGCCTCATTCATGGTTGAGTCGATCAGAAGGCGGGAATGGTCAGAGAAGGTTAAGACCGACTCGTCGACCCTCGTCAACGAAATGGCTGTGTTCCAGGACGAGGAGCTAAAGAGGAGACGGAAGTGGGAAAAGATGGTGGGTAATACGTATGGCCCAGAGAAGAACATAAGTCATGTGCTTGGCCTTGAGGTTAACCTTCGTGGCGAGGAAGAATTATGGCCGGATGTGACCAAGCAGGAGGTGGACGATTTCTTAGCAACCATCCGGCGCCAGAACGCTGATGGAACCGTTGTGGCGGATGTTAACAAACTCATCAGCGATATGAACACCCCCACGAAACAGCAATATAAAAGACTCAAGGCTTTCAAGAACGGTAGCCTTCATGAGGCAGCCCTGGGCCGAAGCGGCCTCCTAATTAGGGGAGACGACGACCTCATCCGAAGTTTGCAGGGCGATAAATCAAGGCTAGAAAATAGGCTCAAGACTGCAGAAAGCCGTGTTCGCCGGCTGGAAGACTTATTACATCGACATACACAGTCTTCTCGGCCGTCTATATTTCCTCATCAAAACGACCAGAATAATTCGTCAACGTCTATTCGGGCTTCTCGTGCCTCTCATGAATCTCAACCATCATCCGTATCGGAAAATAACAAAGCTCTCTCACAACGCGTCGCACAGCTCGAAGCCGATCTGAATGCAGAAAAAGAACGTTCTGCTATGTTACAGAAGGAGGTCGACGCGCACGCCGAGCACATGAATGAAGCTAATTCGACTAAGCAAGACCTTCTGGGCAATATGGAAGCCCTTAAGAAAGAATTCATGGAAGAACGCAAGTCCTATGTAGAAGAGATTAAACACCTCAATGCACGACTAGAAGATACCGAGGATGCCATGGTTCAATCAATGCAGGATGAAATCAACCGCCTTAACAACGAAAAGCGAGACGATGCACTCAAAACGGAAGGGCAGGTAGACTTCTTGCGTAACGAAGCAAAGGTGCACCGGGAACGGGTCGTGTCTCTCGAGAGAGAACTTCGCGAAGCCCGCGAAACGATTAAGAGTGTGACCAAGCAAGTAGAGGATCTACACGAAAATATTGAAGTGCAAGCTCGATCGCTTAGAGAGCTTCATGGCCAGCTGTCACCAACCGAGCCTGCACCACATGACTTTGCGGATCTGATGGATGCCGTTGTGACGAAGTCGGCTGATGTTCTTGCAAGGTTGCAGTCTTTTGAACGAGATATTTCTTTAATGAAGGCTGATCTTGGGCTCGCCGATGCGACCGTAAGAGAAGTGAAATCCGAATTAGCATCTACAAAGGAGAAACTATCCAGTGAGGAAATGACCGCCGTGCATCTACGCGAGTCACTGGACCGGGAGAGAGCTAGATGTATTACTCTAGAAAAGGAAGTGGCCGATGGCCGAGAGCAAATTAACGAACTAAGAGCCAAAATGACCGAGGGAGAAACCGGATCTGAGACCCTGCGAAAGAACCTCGACGAGGAAGAGAAGAAGGTCGCCGACTTGACAGAACAATTAGCATCTCGGCAATCTCGAGTCGGCAGTCTGGAAGAAGAAGTGCGCATGTTTCAAGAAAGGCTGCAATCAACCGAAACAAGCTTCGCAGCTCTAAATAAGAGATTTGAGGATCGTAACACTCGCTCTAAAGACCTAACCCAGCGGTTCTATACCCAGAATGAACGACTTACCAGGCTCTTGGAGCGCCTCGGCTTCTCGGTCGCGCGGACAGACGGGTCAATGGTTATTCAGAAAATCCCACGGTCGGAGCGGACGCCACAGATGCCTAACGACCTTTCCGATGCTAGCACTTCCATCAGACGCTCATTCTCGTTGGGAAATTGCCCCCCGGTCGACAGCACCGATCTACGATTGCTTTACTGGATGAGCGCCGAAAACGCTTCCGCGGAAGAAGAGCAGTATCAAGCCTTCATGGCAGGGCCGGGAAATTTCGACATCGATGCATTTTCCGAGGCTGTCTATCGCCGCATGAAAGAGATCGAACACACGGCTCGCAAAATGACACGTGATGCCCGTAGCTTCCGAGAACGTGCTCATATAGCGGCGAAGGAAGCCCACGAAAAGATTGCATTCAGGAATTTCAAGGAAGGCGACCTCGCCTTGTTCCTTCCTACTAGGAATCAAACAGCCGGAGCCTGGGCGGCATTTAACGTCGGCTGCCCACACTTCTTCCTCCGTGAGCAAGAAGGCCACCGTCTACGGAGCCGAGAATGGCTTGTAGCTCGGATCACTCGTATTCAAGAACGCGTCGTTGACCTATCTAAAAATCTGCAGCATACCAATGCGTCCCTCACCGAGGGCGAAACTGATTCTGTAAATACAGGCGACGACAATGACAATCCATTTGATCTATCGGATGGTCTACGTTGGTGGTTGATAGATGCACATGAGGACAAACCAGGTGCTCCATCCACACCCGGCCTCGCCAAGTCGACCGTCGCTTCCAATAAAGTAGAAGCCGTAGCAGATATGCATTCACATGGGCGGACTGGGAAAAACAAGTCCAAGCTCGGCCCCAATGGTGGCATAGAGGGCGTCAGTAGGACGCTAAGCAAAAATCTCGAGAGCAGACGTAGCAGTTCAGGCTCTAAGAAAGCCTTACCCTTTGCTGCAGGAGCCACAGCTGCCAAAGGCAGCGCATTGGCCAGCGAGACGAATAGCTTGCGTGCTGCTCCTGCCGACAGCCCGGGGGTTGGTACAAGCCCGACGTTAGAGCACAGCGCTACCGGACCCAATAATAGCGCACAGGAAGAACCTATAACGAAATCCCATCATCAGGACAAAGGGAAGGGAGCAGCCTCTCCTAACAACCCTAACGAGGTGCGAAACGCCGGCGACAATCTCTTTGGTGCTTGAAAACAACGTGGGGCTGATGGGATCTTAGGGCCGCCGTCAGCCAGACGACACATCACAGCTACATTCGCCACAAAGCCCACCAAAGCGGACTCAGTCTCAGACGCAAGCGCATGTTCAGCCCCCGCCACAGCTACAGCGTCACACGAGTGACACTCCCAGCAGGAGGAGCATAGTTTGGGACTCTCTTTGGAACTTGGATCTCAGCTATCCAGGAAAGTAGAGAGTCCGGGTGTCGCTGGGTAACGATTTACGTTTGCCCCCGATTTCGTGCTCAGCTGACGCACATGTGCCTTGATCCATGGAGAGCGGGCAAATGATGTTTCAACGAGGCACTTCCTACCTAGCTACATATGGATTCGATAGTCTCGGTGAGGTATGATTTCAGGCCGTTGCTTGTCGTGTCTATCCAGTCCTTGGGGTGCAAACATTATTATTTAGCCTTGTAGTAGTAGATTGTAAAACTTTGGGGTCGGCAGCACACTTATTCCGAGCTAAAAAAGGTTGAGATGGAGAGAAAGGGGGGGATAGAAGCCTATCGCGATAGCGCCCAAGGATGGAGTGGCAGTTGAGACTCCGAGCTCCCCTCCCTAGTCGGTAGGTTCTTTGATCACGGGGACGGGGAGAGCAGAGGTGAGAGCGCCTTATCAGTTAGATATAAATAATCAATCACCTGGCGTATCAGCAAACGTAATTATAAGCATGGCTTACTATATATATATGCCATGTTCAGTGATATCATATGATCTAGCGTCGTCGGGGTAGAGCAGAACGATCCTTGGCAGCTGTTGATGAGAACTTTCGAGATATACATGTTGTACGTATATATAGGCTACCTGTCTCTACATGTCGCATAGTAGTACATAATAGGCTGTTCGTGTCCCGCCCCCCTTTTTAAGGGTGTCCCTGCATCCCACCTTGGGTATCTCTATGATAACTTCGGTTACTTGCTCCGCCTGTTCGGCCGTTGTACGGGCCCCATACGTTTTTAACTCGGTGCGGTCTTCATATACCTTGGACGCCATGTGATAGTACCGCACAAATCAGGTCTTACTCACCATTCGCAATCCCAGCTCACCTGTCACGTTAGGCGGAGGGTTACGACTCGCCGGGCACGACCTCGACCTTCCGGCTCACGGGTTCGAGATTGCTGCCGTCGGGGCCGGGGCCGGGCGAGATACGGACCTCGAAGGTGCCGAGCCTCTTGATACGGTTTTCACCATCGTGCTCGGGGTCGAGGCCGAGGAGCTCGAGCGAGTCGGCCTCGAGCGTGATGCGACTGCCCTGGGGACTGGCGGCTAGCTGGTCCTTGATCATAGCTAGTATGTCGCCCCGCGATACGGAGCCGAAAATGGGCGTCACGGCACCGCCGCCGCCGCCGGGGGACTCGGGGGCATCGACGGAAGTGGCGGCGTTTGCAGCGAGCGAGGGGGAGCGCGGTTGCGGCGGGGGCGGGGGCGTCGTGACCACCGGGCGACGCGCGAACACGAGGGCGTGGGGGAGGAGCTCCTCCAGGAGGGTCAGGGTCTCCTCGGCCTGTTATTTCTTGTTAGCGGGACACCATTTCTCAACCCCCGATCTGAGCGGATTCCCGAAACCGTGCACCCATATCTGGAAAACGGGATGAATAGAGTCCGGGCGGGTTGGCACTTACGGGCATCGTCAGGACCTCCTTGCGCCTCTCTTTCTTCTTGCTGTCGGACTTCGTCCCATCCTGCTCCTCATCCAGCACCAGCCTCGTGCCGAAGGTACGGTCTCGCACGCCGATGGCGGCCTCGGTCAGCCCTAGCTCGGCGAAGCGCACCCTCGTCATGTACTCGGCGGCGCCCCTGGGGAACCAGATGTTCCGCATACGGCCGCCCTTGACGCGGATGATGGCATCTATAGTGCAGGAAACAGTTTAGCGGTCGGCTCAGCCCGAGTCCCGGAGCACCCCGCGGCGGCGGAGTGTGCGTGTTTGTGTGTTTGTTGGATTTCCCAGCAGAGCGAACGTACGTTTCCTCCCGTATCCGGGCATGTCGCGCAGGAGGCGCACCGGAAGGCCCTGCAGATCCTCGAGCTCGGCCTTGGTCGTCTTTGTGCGGGCCTGGGTCCACGAGAGAGGCGAGAGGGCCGAGGACTGCTGCTGCTGCTGCTGCTGGGTCAGCCGCCGCAGACAGCTCAGGCATGTTGGGGCAGAGCGGGTGAGGCCTGGTGTCGCCATCTTTTGTCGTCGTCTTCTTCGTCGTCGTCGTCGTCTTTTTCGTCGTCGTCTTCGCCGTCGTCTTCGTCGTCTTCCTCGGAATGGGTCGACTGGGCGGTCTGGGCGTGGGGGGTTTTTGTGAGATTTCTGCTTTCGTGGACCGAATCGGAGCCCCGTTGTTGTGGTGTTCGCTTGGTTCCCGATCGGCTGGAGATCCCGAAGCTTGCTACTGCTGCTCTAATCAAGTGATAAGTCGTTTTTCGCGTGGTCAATTTTGGTGTGGGTCCCGCAGCGTTTCTGGGTCAATTGGGCCAATCAGAGACGCTTCGGCACCTTGACGTGAACCAGCCCATCGGAGCTTCCAAACAATACTGGAAATGGCCAATTGCCAAGGCGCGATTCAACCTGGAGGCTGCAATGTCTATCCAATGCATATCGAAAAGTGACCGCAGGCGGAGACGCAGCCCTTCGTAAGCAGAGCACGTAATTATAACGTTAGGAGATGCCATAAGAAAATCCATCACATCATGCCCCGCCTAGCTGTTCACCTGGCAGTTCCATGTTGCATTGAGTATAGCTTTGTGATCACAATCATGTCTATCTGACATCCGGTTTCGGCAATACCAGTGGTGAAGGGGGATGCAAACACATAATAAATTCGCTATATCTTGGTTGAGCGGCTTCCAAACTTGACCCAGAATGACGGGCATAGACATTGCCAAACAGACACCTATGTACTTACCTACCTGCCTACCTAGGTAGGTAGGTAGGTAGCTTAAGTGTTCAGGTAGAAGTAGGTAGGTATATAGGTACCTGAGGTAGCCATCTGCATGGCATGTTTAATGCTTTTAAGTTTTATTGCATGCAGATTGTGATGGCCACCTCCAGACCTCGAAGAGTTACACGGGCCCTCAAGCCACTGTACCTCTGCATTCAACAAGTACCCGAATGACGCATGATAGGTATATACTAGTACTACCTAGGTAGGTAGGTAGGTAGGTAGGTAGGTAGGTAGGTGGGTGGGTGAGTAGGTTGGGCGTAGAGGTAGGCATACTTAGACCAGTCTATCTGTAAGGAGGCAAGTAAGTGTTTCCCTCATTTTGGGAAGTTATGATCCGCAATCCGCGACCCGTACATATGAGTACTCCCACATACTTTGGAAATGGCGTAGATAAGTACCTATTGGAGATAGGTGCTATTTTATCTTAGGCAGTAATTAATGAGGCAGGAACGTCTACTAGTGGCTATGAAAGAAACTGCGTGCCCCCCTCGACGCAGCCTCAGCCGGCAGGTGCCTTGGACCTGCCTTAGACCACCCTCTCCGTGTCTTCCTTCCTCTAGGTAGGCAGGTAGGTAGGTGGGTAGGCATGCACCAATCTAGGTATACCTACTTAACACTCATTCGTCTCCAACTACCGGCTGCAAACCGAACTTGAGAATCTCAAGATTTCCTAATGCCAATCGCATCTGGAGTTTACTGAGTCGCGCCACCCGTATATTTGTAGGATTCCTACATCGCCATCCTGCCTATACAAACTCCATATAAACGCACAAACGTGTGATCCCCGTGGACAGGCATCATGGCTAGCCAGCTGATGCTAGCGCCGGGTGTTGGTGTCCCACCCCCATCGCTAGTCAGCGGCGAGCTAGCCGACGACTGCGCAGCTGAGTCTGTGTCTCAGGTGACAGTCCAGCAAGGCGGTGGAGAGGGCAGTCCGTCGGAGCCCGGAGAAGTCTCGGCCTCTGAAATCAAACAAGAGGAGAGGATTCACGATAATCCTTCGAACCCATTCTTGAAATACCATCTGGCACCAGATGAGCATGACGTAAGTGGAACTCACGGAAGCGAACAATCCTATGGAATACGTGTTGACGGGTGGCAGGATCATAATGCGAGTCCTTTCGCGCATGTCCCTACTGCAACCAGCCCGAGTACACCCTTCGGGCAGGGTGACGGCAATCTCAACGGCATTCCGCAACCAATGACTGCGATCCAGCGTCGCAACCACGCTCGGCTTAGCGATATAGTTACTCGGCTGCAGAACTTTAACGGGTCCATTACCGAGCTGCTCGCTATAGCAAGCGTTCAACAGCAGTTGGATATGGCCCTTGCCGATCTCGATCGTGCGAAGAACCAGCTCAAGGACGTGTTCCGCCAGTTCGAGCTTCAGGGGCACATCAGCAATCGCCAGTGCCATAAGAAAAACGGCGCGACCAGAGATCTTACGAGAGCTTCTCAGCGCATTGTGCAGCTTACTAAGGAGCTGTGGGATCTCCAACGCCGTGAGTCCAATGCCTGTTGATGGGGGGGCCTCTGGGGCATGTCAGAGCGTGGAGCATTCTTTCCAGTGTTGGGGGCAGATGTAACGAGCTGTGTCGTTCCGGGCCTCGTGGAGTTTTGTTTGGTTGTCGAGCTCGCTAAATAACGTATCGCGGTCCCTCGTGTTGCGAATGATCAAATAGAGACAGACAGGGAACTGACTGTAGGTAGTCGTCTGGGGGCCGGCACGCATTTTTACTGCGCTAGTCGGTGCTAATTTAACTGGCAAATGCTGTTTCGGATGCATCATGAAGAGGACTGACAGCTGGAGAGGCGTCACACTCACCGCGGGGAACCGGTGTACAATATATGCAGGGGATCAACTCATAGGTAGCCTCCGGCATCATATGCTGTACCCCCTATATCCCTTTTATCTTCTTCATTTTCTGCACATGGTGTCATCCCCGCACGCAATTCGGTGCTACTAATGCGAGAGGCCGCCGGGCCAATGCCTTGATCTTGTTAGGTAATAGCACTAGAATCCCGGCCCCGTACGACCGGGCCATCTTGACAGTCTAGTATTCCCACGACAAACGAAAACCACAAAAGCCAATCGAGCTATAGTACGTACCATTGTGTTAGTCATTACGGGTTCTCACTGCCAAAAGTGGCTGCTCTCGTCTCCGGCCCCGAGTGTAGGACTGGGCCAATTTATTGAAATGGACATTCAAGGCCGGGTGTTGCCTTTTCGGAATCTCATTCTGACCCAGGTGCTGAGCAACTTTGCTGCCAACCCCGAGACGCGCTAACAACCGAGACCCTGCTATTCAACATCGTCATGTGCCGAGTCGGTACGGTTATTATGACCTCTGCTGGCTGCAACCATGCACGACAGAGCGGTTGGCAGGACGGCGCTGTCGGGACGCATCTGAGCGACCTCATAACTCGATGCTCGTCTTGCAAGCCCGGCCAATCCTTCTGCGGTAAACTCACCATCGACAGTGGCCTCGATGGCCAATCTAGTTCCTCCACCCGCCGTTCCGCGGGCGTCCCACAACCACCGTCTTTGGCATCTTTGATTCAGCCCACGCCGGGTACGACCCGCCAAGCAGAGCAAACGCTCGACGGCAAATGCAAATTCTGCGCCTCATACGAGTCCGAGATTCGCCTCGCCGACCATATTAAACAAACCCTAACGGATTACAACATGGCATTGCTGTTCGACGAGGCGCGTCTCGCGGTAAAAGCTGAGAGTAAGATCTGACTTATACCAACTCTCTTCTCTTCTCTTCGTCTTGGGACAACCGGGGCGCCAGCTATTTTCTTCTTCACCTCGTCAGTTCCGGATAGCACTACTAAAACGACCTGCAATGTTCGAGGACATTCTCCATGTGAAATCGCTGACTATGGTGCCGGTAGTGGAGCGCGCGTTTCAGCACGCCGTAGACGAGGCCGTTAGGGCGTATGGCATTGATGGGAAAGGTCGGGACAAAGCTCTTCGAACTTGTGAGTAGCCCTGGGTACCATTATCTCCGAACACCCAAACATCCCGCCCACGACAGCCATGATTGACCCGAATGTTGCAGTGGATGCGGAGTATCAAAAAGCCAGCGCCGAAGTGAGCAGGATCTGTGGCGAAAAGCAATTGGCACCATACCGAGAGCTGTACGGCAGGTAAGCAAGCTTTGACCATGCCCAGTTGTCCTGCAGGGGGGGAGGGTCAAATTACGACTACCGATTACCGATTACCGCTGCGAATTTTGAGGTCATATATGTCGGGTCTAAGCAAGGAGTACGGAAAACAAAAACAAAAAAAAAGAATCGTCCTCGGGTACTCTACCGATGTAGAATGCCATCGTTGATTGGCGGTCAAAAGCATTCGCCACCAAAACATTCAACACATGAAAGCCGATTGGGCTCAGAAGAAATGCACGTGGCTTGCCCCAGCTTATGAAAAAGTATGTGGACACCGAGCAGGATCGAACTACCTACTTCATACCTAGCGTTTGAACATGAACAATCTGAGTGCTATTTATGCACAGGCTCAATGATGCGTGAAACAGATGTTTTCTAGCGCGATCTAGCACTCCCCCCCCTCCTTTTACAAGTAACAGACAGCCACACTCCTAGACCCAATAGCTAATAGCAACCAGGCAATTTTGAGACTGTCCCCTCGCGAGCGCTCTAATTGAATAACTAATTTGCGACATCCTTTTCATAGGTTGTTTTCATTATATGCCCTAGGCATCGTTAACAGGGGGTCAGAGCCCGCCTTGTGTTTGCACGTGCACTACTATATCTTATCCATGTGTGTAGTAAACACAACAACCTCGCTATATATACCCTTGATTATTCATTAAGACATAAGAAGGGAGTTGCCGCCTGCATAGTTTTAAATGTAAGTTTGGGCTGTTGGCGCCATGTCATAGTCGAGATCGACTTTAACTCCAGATTATAAGGATCATACATAGATGGCCAGTCTGCTGCTGTTGTCTAGCCTTTTATAGCAACAGCAAACACTTTACTTCGACATCAAGCAGGTGGTGATACGAGGTTTTCTTGGTTCTTATGTGCTGCTTGACTCTTTACTCGTTATTGGTACGGGGTGCTTCGTTATGACCCGGTTTCTTAGCATGGTCGCCCCATAGCAGAATCCTAGATGCTACGCCTGAAGTCAATCTATGAAGTACAACAAGGCAGGGCCATGGCCAAGGATGAGTCAGAGACGGGGTAGGCTTGAACAGGCATAATAATGCTCTCCTACCATTGTGGAGCTACTAGCCGCCTTAGACGACGAGGCCTACTTGTGTTGAGATGAATAATTCAAAGTCCGCCAACTACCTCAACATATCTTATTAAAAATACACTTTCTTTTTATGTGATGGGAAAGGAGTATACAGCGCAACCGCTTGCTCATGAGCTCCGTTCATCACTAAGGCTTAGTGTCTCTCCTATGCGAAGGCCGGGGTTCACATTTGCCATTACCCTCTTTGTCCTGTGAGTGTCATACAAGCCACTCAGACGATATATCGCGAATTAGTGCCTGGCTAGATTGGATAAATAGCAGCCTAGCCATTTCTCACCGCTATGATTATAAGCAAACCTATATGGTAGTGTAGCATTCCAAGCCCCTGTTGTGGCTGATAAGAGATAAGTTTACGATGGATTGGCCCATTTTGGCAACAGTCCCATGTTTTCGGTCCTAATATCGCGGAGGTTGCAGGGTAGGGAATCTGGGGTAAGTATAAACAAAAAGAAAGAAAACCACCTCGGCCACCAGGCACTAGGCACCAGGCACCAGGCACCAGGCACCAAGATTGAAGAGTATACATTAACACGGTGGCGTGCCTTTCTAACTCGATGCCTAATGATACGCCTCCTTTACGGATATGCTTGTTCAGCGTTCGTTTTCGGTATTGCCATCTTGATCATTGCCGATAGCTTCGATGGACTGTACTTTTGACGCCGAAAGGTTGTTCGGTCCCGCGGTGGCGGCATGTCGCCGGGCGTTCGACTTCACGCTCTTCTTCGAGGAGGTTTTCTTCAAACTCCTCCCGTCGGCGCTGTTCCTGGCGGCGGCGGCTTTCCGCATCGCGGTGGTGGTGAGAAACTCGCCGAGAGTCCGCTTCGGATCGTTATACTTGGCTAAGATACTAAGAGCACATCCAAGTGCTGGGGCATAGCTCCGATCCCGTCTTTCCTTTTTTTTTTTTTTTCTTTCTTTTCTTCTTTTTTTCTTCTTTTTTTTCCCCCTTTTCTTTCTCTTTTTTCTTTTCTTTTGCTTATGTATCGTACGTAGACCGTGGCCGTATCCTTCGCCTCCCTCGAGCTGGCGCTGCTGGTCCTCGCGTGCGTCGGCTCCGCGGGTCGAACCCCGGTCACAATCGCGGCGGCGGCGCTGTGCTTCACCGCATCCGTGGCGCTCGGCGCCCTGCTACACCTCGAGCACGTGCGCTCCGCCCGCGCCTCGGACGTCCTAGGGCTCTACCTGCTCGTCACGCCGCCGCTGCGGGCCGCCGCCGTGCGCACGCACTAGAGCCTCGACGGGTTCCGCGCCGCCGCCGCCGTCGGCCTCGCCTCGCTGCTCGCCCAGCTCGGCATCCTCGTGCTCGAGAGCCGCGGCAAGCGCCGCTGGCGTATCGACGGCCGCGCCGCCACCCCGGAAGAATGCGCGAGCTTCCTCAGCCGGACCCTCCTCGCCTGGCTCAACCCCCTGTTCGTGAAGGGGTATCGGGGGCGGTTGACGGACGCGGACCTCCGGGTCATCGACGGGGATCTGAGTGCTGAGGTTCTGGAGCCCAAGTTCAAGCGACTTTTAAGCGCGAAGAAATGTAATTGGAGATTGGGATTTTCCCTTTCCCGTCTCGTTGGGACTCCACGGGTGCTGACGGGCTGATAGTTGGACGCTATGGGCTGGCCCGACTCACTGTCGAGTCCTTGGGGCTCTACTCCCTGGCACCCGTGCCTCCTAGGCTTGCCCTCAGCGCATTTACCTTTGCGCAGCCATTCCTAGCATCTGCGCTCATCGACTTCCTTGACAGGGGGGGAAACGCACCAAAAGTCACGGATACGGACTGATCGGCGCGTCGTTCCTCGTGTATACCGGCATCGCGGTGAGTCTATCAGGGGCCAAGAGCCTAGAAGACTCACTTGCTAACGCGCTCCCAAGATCAGCACCGGATGGTACTACTACATGACCTACAGGGTGACCACCAAGGTCAGGGGGCGGGCTGATCACAGCGCTTAGCCACAAACTGCTGAAGATCAAGCAAGAGAAGGGCGTTGAGTCTAAGGCCCTTACTCTGATGATCGCCGACATCCAGCGGATTACCGTTGCTCTTAGATTCGCGCAAGAAATCTGGATCGCACCAATCGAAACCGCAATCGGCACCTGGCTCTTGTGGCGGCAAATAGGACCCTCAAGCTTAGCCGCCCTGGGAATTGTCTTGGGTGAGTGTGCTGTCGTGCTATCCATACGCTGCGGAACGGCTAATATGTTTTCTACCTGTTCCAGTCTGCACTGTCGCGTCGGCCTTCATCGGGAAGCGCTCCGCGTCCCAGCAGAGGCTTTGGCTAGCGGCGACCGAGAAACGAATCCAGGCGACGAAGCACATGCTCTCGTCGTTCAAAGCCATCAAAATGACGGGCACGGAGGACAGAGTGGGTGCCGCCATCAGGAAATTGCGCGACCTCGAATTCGAGTCGTCGAGGGTCTTCCGTAGGCTCCTCGTCGGCGGCTTATTTTCGTGTGAGTAAACTAGGACACATCAAAAATGACCCTACAACCGTGCGTAGCTAAGCCGATTATTACCATGTAGCGTTCGTGACTCTAACGCTGTCGCCGGTGATCGTCTTCGGCGCTTATATAGGGGCCACAGCGTCGCAGAACCGGGGCTTGGACTCCGGCCGGCTCTTCAGCTCGCTCATCCTCATCAACCTCGTTGCGAGCCCCCTAGTGTTTTTGTTACAGACATTTCCCCAATTCGGGGCTGCGCTCGGGTGCTGTGCTCGCATCCAAAACTTTCTCCAGAGCAAGGAATCGGTCGACCCGCGAGAGTGCATGCAACCTTTACCCGATCACGCCGACTCTAAAGGTGAGCCTGATCCGGGGTCTGCCGAAACTAGGGAGGCGGATAACCGCGAACCGTTACTCAGGGGGCCTATCATCAAAATTACTGACGGATGCTTCGGCTGGGACGATAAGGTTCTCATCAAGGACGTCAACTTTAGCACCAGTAAAGGCGAACATATGGTCGTTACTGGAGTCGTCGGCAGTGGGAAATCACTCTTG
Organism: Rosellinia necatrix; assembly: GCA_021209875.1. Classification (NCBI taxonomy): domain Eukaryota; kingdom Fungi; phylum Ascomycota; class Sordariomycetes; order Xylariales; family Xylariaceae; genus Rosellinia; species Rosellinia necatrix. The sequence continues at coordinate 3,263,305 of JAGYVD010000001.1, read as the reverse complement.
TTACAGGCGATCATAGGTGAGATGCGAGCCATCTCAGGGAGCGTCAGCAAGGCGGCAGATAGGAGGATCGCATATTGCAGTCAGACGCCGTGGCTCGAGAACAGCACCGCTAGGGAAAACGTTGTCAGGGGAGCGCCGGACGACGAGACCTGGCAGGAAAGAGTCATTGACGTATGTGCCCCGGGAACGACTATCGGCAGCAACGGCGCACAAATCAGTGGCGGGGAAAGACAGCGTCTGGTAAGCCAGGTCTCAGGCCGGGGGCGGGACACGATGTGGGATGACTGTTAACACATCGTAATACAGGCTCTGGCTAGAGCCGTCGCTCTTCGGCCGTCTTTGATAGTGTTGGACGATGTGTTCAGCGCCATCGACCGTACCACCAAGAAACAAATCCTCGAGAAGCTCTTATGGGAAACATGGTCTTCTCACGGAGCTGGGAACCGCGGTTATCCAATTCACCCAAGATTGTGCCTCCCCCCTTGTGCCCTAGGGAGCCCACACACTGACGGGATATATATATAGCCCAATCAGCGCAGTTTGCCGACAGAGTCCTCAAGATCGAGGACAGCACTCTAGTTCCGTATACGTTCCCAGACCCGAGCATAAAAGAGCATGAGGAACCAGAACCCCCTACGAAGGCCCGAGATCCCCAAGCGGTGCCTCGTAACGGTCCTAGAGGACCAAGGAAACCTGATAAGGAGACCAAGCCCGACCAGGATGTAATAGTCACAGATCGTCAAGTGTATCGTACGTATTTCGGCTCCATAGGGCGAACGCACTTGACTATATTTCTCGCGTTCGGTGTGATCTTTGCTTTCACTCTCAGATTCCCAGGTACGCCCAACCCTGCACGGCCCCTAGAAAGCGGCGTCTCCTTTTCACTAACCCTCCGCCGACAGCCGTCTGGGTGCAATGGTGGTCCGCAGACGAATCCGGACCGCTCCCGCGAGACCGCCCGACGGGGTACTGGATAGGCCTCTACGCGTTCCTGAGCGCGCTGCCACTTCTCACCATCGCCCTCTGGGCCGGGTAAGCTCCCTTTCCTCGTCCCCGTCTATAATATACTCCTAAGACTCATTACCTCCATCCCTCTCCTTCCTACCCCTTTTCTAACGCTCGAGAACCCCCCAGCCACCTCCTCCTGACCGTGATCCCCAAGTCCGGCACGGGCCTGCACGACAAGTTTTTGAAGACGGTGACGTCGGCGGCGCTCGCGTCGATCAGCGGGACCGACACGGGCGACCTGATCAACCGGTTCAACCAGGACCTCCCGGTAGTCGACATCCGGCTGCCGACGGACCTCCTGAACGCGGTCTCGGCGCTCCTCGACGTGGCGGCGCAGGTGGTCCTCGTGGCCGTCGCGGCCGTGTACGTGCTGGCGGCGGCGCCGGCCGTCCTCGCGGCGCTACGGCTCCTCCGGCACGTGTACCTGCGCACGTCGAAGCAGCTGCGGCACCTCGACCTGCAGTCCAAGGCCGGCCTGCAGGCCCGGGCGTCCGAGGCGTGCGCCGGGCTCGCGATCGTCCGCGCCCAGGCACCCGACTACCTGCTCCTCCTCGCGCAGGCGCGGCTGCGGCTCGTCCTGGCCCTCGTCGTCGCGGGGCTCTCCGTCGTGGTCGTCGCCGTCGCCGTCACCACCACCACCACCACGATGACCACCGGCGGCGGCGGCGGCGGCGGTGCCATCGGGGTCGCCTTCCTCAACCTCGTCACCCTCGGCGCCAGCCTGACGAACCTCCTGGACTCCTGGACGTCGCTCGAGATCTCCCTCGGCGCCATCGCGCGCATCAACGCCTTCGAGCGCGACCTCCCCGCCGAGCCCGCCGCGACCGCCCCCGTCGATGTCCCCGCGTCCTGGCCCGAGCGAGGCGAGCTGCGGTTCGAGAACCTGCACGCGCGCTACGGCGGCGACGATGGCGATGGCGACCTGTCTGCCGCGCTGTCCGCCGTCAGCTTCGGCGAGGCCCAGCTGTTCGTGCTCGCGCGGACCGTCCTGGGCGCGTCGAGGCGGCCGAAGGAGGGGGGAGTGATGCTGCTCGACGAGGCGACTAGCAGGTAAGAAAATGGCGGTGGAAAAACCTGCACCTCTATTCTTTCTCCTTCTTCCCTCTTCTCCTTTTTTTTTCCCCCTCTTTTCTCACCCTTCCTTCCTCCCCTTCTTCTCTTCCCTGTTCCAAAGTTGGAAGGGAAAAAAGGGGAAAAAAAAAAAAAGAGAGAATAAATAATAAGAAAATAAGAAAAGACGCTAACGGACGAACCTCTACAGCGTCGACGTCGCAACCGAGAGGCGAGTCATGGCCCTGGTCGCGGAGAGGCTGCCGGGCTGGACGGTGGTATCGGTGCTGCACCACCTCGAGACGGCGCTCGGGTACGACCGCGTCGTCGTGCTCGAGGCCGGCCGGGTCGCGCACGTCGGCACCCCGGCCGAGGTCCTGCGGGACTCGGAGCTCTTCTCTACCCTGCGGCGGAGCCGCTAGCCGAAGACCGGTGTCGCCCTGCGCGTGTCCTGTTCTGTTCTGTCCCGTCCCGTCCTGTTCCTATTTAGTTCTCTTTAAAGATAAAGACAGACCCGTGGAAATGTGGTCCTGGACGCCGGAGCAAAGAGAGAGAGAGAGAGAGAGAAATGGTAGGTCGTTTTCAATTTCTATCCAAGTACCATACATACATATATATACATATATGCATACGTAATTTCCACGCTGCCATGATTTTGGTAGATATCCACGGCAGATGTTTATTTCATTTCTATTGAGATGAGACCATTCGTACTAAAATGATGAGCACTACAGATAGGTATATGAGGTCGAGAATCACCCCTTCAAGGGCGAATGAAATTGGGGATTTAAATGTATCATATCTAAATATCGTTACTTATACACAGGAGCTACCTAATAACTCAGCATCCTCATCTGGCTATGTCGCTCCATACCTTCACCCATCCTGCGCTGATGAGAATACGAAAGCCATCATCATCGTTATACGTATATGGATAACAGGTGGTTAGGTTATATTCCGTCGTCGTTCGCCATCGATCCCATCGCCGGATTACACCGCGACGATCCCGACGGTAGAAGTACATGTAACTACTTATCCCGCGAAAGGGGGGTCCTGTCCTCGACCGTACAGCCCGCGCTGGTCTACCGGTCTACCGGACGAGTGGGTGTCGGCCTAGCAAATGAATTACACGGATACATCAGTATGGCGCAACATATTGGCAGCATCTACTACACTCCACTATGGGTAAGTTCCTCCGAGCCTCACAGGGATCACGCCCTCGGACATTCCCCTTCAAAAATTTGCTCTTACACCACCACTGCTACCACTGTTGCGCATGGAGCTCTGACCTGCGTAAGGAGCATACGACGGGTGGTCTTCAATTTTCGCCAGCGCTGACGAACAGCGGTCGTGTCGGGAATAACGAAGTGCCTATGCCCGACCCAGTAGGTAGTCACCGCGCGCACAGGCTAGGCCGCGTCAGCAGCCGTTAAATCCACCCGCCAAATTTAAGCTACTAGGGGAAAGTTGGGGATAAATTGCTACTACCTATGTACGTGTTCTACTAAGCGTGATCGATCGCTCCGTTTCCGAAATGAAGGGTATGATCAGTGGATGGATGGGTTTCCGGTCGCCATCGCATCAACGTAAGCAGTTCGACATTTATCGAATGCGAGCTAATGTAGTCGGACTCCGAGCCATACGTCGTATACACCACCCCCTGCATAGCTAACGATTTTTTATTTTATTTTTTTAAAAAAAAAGGGGGGTATGACGGTTGACAGGCGATGTGCGAGAACACCAAGGCTGACTCTTAAATGTCCACAGGTTACCACGTGCCACCCTATAGCTGTACGTCGATTACGTGATCTAAGCGACCCCCAATACTACACGGCCACGCGCGTGCCATTTTATTTCTTGATAAGCTTATATTTGCCCCCAACGAGCTCTAGCTCACCGTCCCCGAGCTTCTCGGCAAGGAACTCTTGTAGTTCTTCGTTACTCCACGGGAAGCCATCGGGGATGAGCATCTTCATCATCATGGCAATGTTATTCAGGGGCATAGCAGGGCTGGAGTTGGTCAGCATGCCCACAATGAACTGCCAGTATACGCCGCGCTTTTCCTTCTCCTTCTCACTCATACCGGGCTTAGCTCTACGGGGTGGCGTTTGACTGGCGTCTGCGGTGGCGGCTGACATTGAGGGTGCGGCGTATTGTCCCGCCAACGGCGACTCGGCTACATCCGAAAGCCGCTCGACGACGACATAGCGGCCGTCGCGCTGTTTGCGTAATACGTCTTTGTTCTCCCAAAGCTGAAGCGCTGCCGTCAGGAGATCCTCGTCGATTTGCAGCTTCATCCACAAGTCCTCAAATGTCCAGCCGGATGCGTTCTCCTCGCTAAATGCATTGATAACAGCGGCCTCGTAGGTGCGCACATCTGCGGTGATGGTTCGATCTTCAAGCTCGAGTTCCACAGTGGCGTGACCTAGGTGGTTGAGCCACTTGAGCTTACGCGCTGGTTTAAGGTGCTCAAATATAGACGCGTAAGTCTTCTGCATTGTCGCAACGGCGGGGGGGAGGTCAAAATTATCTTCGCCAACCTCCGGCCAATACAGTCGGGAAAGGATTTTAGCGTGAATGTTCCAGATTTGTGATACCTTGGCCGGCTGATTGAGAACGCCTCTATGGATGATCCCGTCGAGCCTCCGTGAATCCTGGATATCCTTGATCATGACATCACAAGCCTGGAGCGATGGTTCGCCGAATCGTTTCTTCAGGAGATCCAGCACGCCAATCTCCTGATCAAATGAAATTTGTTCTGATAATAACCGTTCGCCTATGATGTTCTGGAATTCTTTGATGAATACTTCCGGGGACCCCAGGGCGCTAATCAACGTCCCGATGACATCCTCTGACTTGCGGCGTTTATAGTTAGAACCTGCGTCTACCGGTGGTGGGACCCAGGTAAGGTCATCCCATTCCTCGTCCTGACGCTCGGAGCGGTACTGGTCAGGGTCATAAAGCAATTCTACTAACTCGACCAGTTTGGCCACACGAGCTTCTGAATCTACGTCTTTCGGGGTCGACAGTAAACCAGAAACAATGATACGTACCGTATCCTCACGTGTGCAAAGGTACAGTTGCAAGGAGTAGGCTACACGGTCTAATAAAACCCGAGAGTGATCCAACTTGTGAAACGTCCGGATCATAGCGATATAGGTACGTAGAATTTCCAGAGTTGAGCGACCAGGGTGGAGAAGACGATCCTGCAAGGCTGCCGAGAACGCGTCGGTAAGCTGCAGTCTCCGTTGCGGCGTGGTGACGGCGAAACGGAGGTCCTCGATGCCGCCCTCGCTGTTCGGCCAGTTAATTACGATGTCGAATAACTCATTGATACGAAGTGTGGCGAGCCTTCCGATAGCAGTCTCCTTCCACTTCTCTACATCAGTCCAGGAGACTTCTACGGCCCCAAGTCTATTGGTGACTTCTACGGCTAGGCGAGCATAATGATTCTCAACCCAGTCCGAAAGTTGGAGTATACATCGTGGCTGATAGGACTGTTGCTGGCTGGTAACAGAATCGAGCATGTGCACGTCTTGGTCCATTGAACCCCAGTCGCCGGCAAAGGACTGTTGCACGTACGCAATCATCATCCCATCCAACAGCTCGGCGAATAGAATCTGGAATCGTTCGCCGGCTAGTCCAACCTTGCAGAGCGAGTCAACTAGCTGTATTAGCTCTTCTCTTGTGTGATCCACATCGTTCGGGTGCCGTTCGGGTTTCTTTCCATCCAAGACCGTAGAGTTTGTAGATCGTATCCCCAGCACAGTCTTCATCATCTGGCCGAGAACCGTGCGGAGAGAAGCGACCAGATTAGTGGACATGGAGTTTCCGACAATGGCGTGCAGGTCTCGCTGGAATTTTTTGAGGGCCAGCTCTGCCTGCTCCGATTTCATGGGTCGCGTGATCAACGACAGCCCGTACAGGTACTGTCGATGTGCCGCTTCCAGGGTCCGAACGCTGCCTAGGAGGGCCTGTGTCCGGTCTTGATAACTATCACATACAGCCAATAGAGGAAGGACGTGGCTGACGACGTGCTGCCGTACTTGCTGCGTATGCCATGCTAAAACATCCTCGGTGTGCCTGGCCAAGGGGAGGCGTGAGACAGGATCCAGGACATCAAGCAATGCGTCCTCGAATGTTCCGTCATCGATATCTTGCGGGCTTGGGAGCGGCCCGAACGAATCCTCTGCCGAAACCGAAGCCGGTAACGCAATACGTGTCGTGACTGCATGCCAGGCTCTGTCGAGGCGGGTCTGGTGGGCGGCGTGGGTGCTTTCCGGCGAAGTCGACCATGTCGAGCGCGGCAACTCACCAACAACACTAGGCATGGGCATAGGCACGGGCACAGGCATAGACACAGGCACAGGCACAGGCACAGGCATAGCCCACCTGTGGGGTGTCGGTGACTGCTGTGCCTGCTCCCGCGATAAGGCCCCTCCGAAAGGCTGGCCCTGGCTAGCGAACCGCGCCGACGGCGTTGAGTTGGGTGTTGGCTGCGAGAAGCTGTCCGTTGGGAAGACAGAGTGGACTGCACGTCGCCTCCGCGTATGCCATTTGGTATCTACCATCGCCATCTCCAAGGCGTCCCCACCGCCGCACCGAAAGTCCCGCGCCGAAAGTCCCGTGCGCCTCGTATATATCGCCTGTTATGTTGGGAGTGACTCTTGCTTGTCCGTCTGCACGGGGGCTACTGGCAGGGCGAGCGGCAGAGAGAAGAGGCTTTCACCATTTTCTTTAGTTACCTCGTGGTGCATAACACATATGCGTGGCCATTCCCGTCTCCTGAAGGATCATACGGCTCTGTGGTGATATTGTGGAATGAGTCTGCCTAGCCAACCGGCATGGATGTGAGCAATAAGAGTATGGTCTGCTCTGTGTGTGAATGTGAAGCGCGGTTGGCAAGGCCGACCCAACGCGGGAAAGCGACTTGGCCTTAACCAGATACAGGATAGAGGGGTCGGCTGTCCCGCCTTAGGCAGGCGGTGACGGCGTTAAAAAAATGGCGTTAAATGGCATCTTTTAGCGCGCGTCTAATAGTGTTTATCAAAACCTACCTACCTATTATGTTAGGCGCGAGCTAGGCGTGGCACTGGTAGCTGAAAACTGGGCTCGCATTTACACTATTTGGTGCGTCAGCGCTCCTAACTAAGCGAGCTTGGTCGTGTCGTACTGCAGCATGCATATCTTGATTGGACGCCGGGGGTCTTTTCCCGGCTATCGTGTACAAGCCTGTACCCGTAAGTGCTGTTTTCCTGTTGTAAACCGACAGAGAAGCATCGCCGGCTTGGAGTAGAATTATGATTGTGTTTACGCCCGATGTGTATTTGGGGTGATCGCACTGGTGCGCCCTTGGCCAAGAACTCTGGCGACCTCCCTTTGATACATTTGTAGACGAAGCCTGCAGCAGAAGACCGTATATTGCTAGTGTACTTGGGGTTAGTATACTGCTTGTATAGGCAGCGTTACCCCTGCCGCACGACGTACCTGCCCAGTAGCAGGCCATATGCTGGAAGCAGGGCTTTTCTAGAACCACAACCTACCCTACGGCACTAATTATTGGCGCCGTAGTATACCTCCTAACCAAAAGGCCCCAAGGCTACGCAGACGGGTGGCCACTATTTTAACGTACGAGAGCTCCCTACTTGTATAATAATTATCTGGATTAAGGGGCAATTACATCGTGCATTGTGGTGCGGTGAATCATCGCCCAGACGTCGCTGTGTCGTCTCCGACGGCGGCCGGACATAACGTCCGGACAACTGGCCCTCCTCACACACCAACTTCCTATTTCGGGTTCCACTGCACATCCACAACGTGGTCCCCAAGAAGACAACGGGATCACTCCCCTCTCTGGCCTGGCCCTCTCCGACGGTCGCGAGATCGTCGCCGGTGGGAACCGAGCTCGCGTGGCATCATGACATGTGGCACACCATCCAAATCTCTTCGGTAGGTAAGGTACCTAATGTTATCGATCAATTGGTTACTTGTGGCACCGCGAATCGAAATAAGGTACGGAGCTGGCGGCGGGATCATCTCGTCTACACTACACTACCTACCTAGGTAGGTACACAGCATTCACCTAGACTAGACGTTAATATTACTACTACTACTACTACTACTACTACTACTACTATTCTAGCACTGTCAGACACCTAGATTAGACGTTAATACTACTACTACTACTAGGTAGGTACACTGGAAAGTGCTAGCGCCAATGTGGCGTAGTTATGTGCCCCGTTATATGCTACCGTGAATATGCATGCAGTCTCTTGTTCTTTCCAGAAACCGCCCCCAACCCTATTTTCAGCATTCAGGGGCAGCGTGATACCGGTGCGTGCGACGTTGATTGAAATGGTGTCCGCCGAGCAAAACGAAAATTTGATCTGCGGGATGCGAAATTATCCAGATAGCTGGTGGCGGTCGAATAACCCCAATCGCACAATGAATGCTCTTGCTGCTAGGCATCATCATGTTGGAGAGTCTATACCATGCATTCCACCGTAGACGTGAGATTTATTTATATATAGGGCTGATCGAGGCCGGAAAGTTGGCCTAGCCTCTGGTATTACGCGCCAAGCTATCATAATCGGTTGGGTAGTATTGACAACTTGAAGAGAGCCACAACATTTCAGCATGGAGGTCTAGGTTCGATAGCCTTTGCACTTGCTTCGCGTGCCGTGTCCGACGTCGCATTCGCGCTGGTGGGACAAATCGCGACCATGGAGCGAACACGACGCCTTTGAGGCGGCCTATGGCCGCTTCCCCTCAGCTCTGGCTCAATATTTTTAGGAATTCATGGCATGAGAAAGAGGTCAGATGCGAAGCTAGGGTCTACATAGGCGCAAACGTCACAACGTCAGTGGCGTTCATATGCAATCTACGGGCCTCCTGCGTTATGATTTACTGTGCCGCTCTTTTCTAACCTGAGTAGAACCCTTCCAGTATGAGTAGTAAGCGTAGACTAGTGGCGATCGGTGGGCACCTTAGTTGCACGACGTTTGAGAATGAGGTTGGTGCCACTAGATAGGCAAGCCGGGGCCATACTGAGACCGGACGTTTGCATGCTGTATAGCGAAGGGGGAGGACAATATCTTCTATTCGTTCAAAGCCCCGTTATCCTGACCCTTATTCGAGAACCAGGTGTATATTATCATACTTTGTGTAGGTCAGTGGTGTGCGCGGGCAAAATGACCCGAGGAGCCGAGGAGCCGATACTCTCCCTCAGACGACATCATCCCTGGCCCAGAAATGTGTCGTATCAGTAAGCCAAACTCTCCCGTGGCAACGCCTCACCTCCCAGGTCGTCAGCTTCTGCCCTGTGCTTGGATAGCAACCGGGCTGGTTTGCATCGATCATGACTCTCCCACGCTGGCCATGGGCACATCAACAGGGGCAAGAAACAGTAGCGCAAGTGCATAAAACTGGTGGGCTCGCGGACTGGCGGAATGACAGGGCCCTCTGCTGATGCTACAGAGGCGTCCCGCAAGCGAGCATGCCCCAAAATGAGCAACTACGGCAGGAAATGGACTTGACGCCCGCCTGAGGCACAGCAGCAAAGGTCGCCGAGAACGAAGCCGAAAAAGTACCACGCAGCGAGGATAACTGTGCGATCGACACCCGCCGCGCCCCTTAGCCTGGCCTGGAGGACACCATGTTAGGGCAAGCTAAAGCCTACGGTGCACCGTAGCCTCTTTTCCGCGACTGGGGAGGGTTCTGGTGACTCGTAAGGAGGGAACATCCTCTCTTGGGATATGCAGTTAGCTATCATAAACTGCGAGTGGAGATTTTATACAGAGACTTGGCGCCCTTTCAAATCTTCAAACCAGGTCAGGGTTGATTACCCGTATGAATTAAGTAAGCTCGGGACCGACACAACAACTTCCAAACGGCGTTGAGGCAAGAGATATGTAATTGCCGAAACAGACGCTGCGTCGATGATGCGACTTTGCGATCGGCTTGAAAGGGATGGTAACGGTTATTAAGGGACATTCAGGGTCTATCGGCATGGGCAATAGTATGGGGTGCTGGCTAGCCTGCTTCTCCCGTTCCGCGATAGTTATGTCGCGATCACATCATGTTTTCCGGGGGAGGTATGTAAGAGATTGGTTGTGTCGACACTGACACGGACAGCGTAGCCAATGTACCAAGGCGCGCACACGCTTACAGCCACCCGCCCTACCACACACACACACACACACACACACACGCACATACATTATTACATGCACACGTACACACACGACGAAAAAGCGACTGATCTGCGCCCGACATTTCAAATTCCGCATGTCCAGCAACTGGTGTTGTGAACCCACAGCGGCCTTTGGACGTTGTGTAAGACCGGTGGTGCGGAGTCACACAGGGCCGTGGTGAAACGGGAAGCAGCCGCCACTTTACACGACAGCCCGTGTGTGTGCGACAGGACAATGACAATTGGTGGCATGTTGTCTTAGGCAACCGAGTCTGGAGGCATGGTATGCAAGTCCATATTCGCCCGGGCAGTCTGTCACTGGTCGCAGGTAAGCAGAGAAGCGTCGCACAAAGATCGTACAAAGATCCCGCCTGGGAGTGGAGACTGGACAGAGGTACAGTACCTATGTGGCCAGAGATATACTCGCAAAGGGCGCTGGAGAGGTTGCCTAGAGGCTGGTTAGGCAGGGTAGGTACTTGGGCTACCGTCTGAGTCCTGGGTCGAGGTCAATATCGAGTTCGTAACTCCGACTCTTCACGGTACACACGCCCGCAAGAACTGACGTTCGCCATTGATTTTAGAGCGGTGTACGTAATATCTAATTGGGGAGGCTGCTGCTTGGAGACTGCCATCGATCGAGGTAGCCAGGTCGCCCCTCTGTCCGTGCGGTTCCGTCTAGCCCTGCTCTTCTAGTGCGCTACCTACAAGGTATCTACCCACCTACATGCATACTTACAAAGTACCCTAGTTGGCAGCTGCTTGTAAGTTGTGGTGATATGTGAGTACATTCCGCATCATGTGCGTGTACTGTGTACCGGCGTCTCCGGCGCATGCAATTTCAAAATGGCTGGGCGGTAGTTTCCCCCGCAACCCAATCTAGCAATTGTATGGGGGAGGCAGCAGGCACCACCCAAGTCAGAACCCAGGGTCATGACCCCGGAAAACGTGCACAGAAGGCAGCATCTCTTCTCCAATCTTGTTGAATACCAATACGACTGTACGAAGTAATACGGCTGTTTGTACCACCAACGCCAGTGCGTAACGAGACAAACTGCCTACCTAGGTAGGTAATATACATACCTACACTAGGTAGGCTAGGTAGGCTAGGCAGGTACTAACCTAACTGATTTGCACACAGATTGCCGAGTCTTTTGGATCGAGAATGGAAGGCACGCATTCTGGACTAGGATAACTCGGCAAAAGAACCTTTCCGTGCTCTACACTACATACACTACATACCTGGGCGGTTTTATTAGGGCTCGTTTAAGTTTGGACTCTGCATGCATGCAGCATGGAGAGAGAGACGTACAAGTAGGATGCTAGACGGGAAGACCCTGCAATCCTTCTCCGCAATGCAGATTTCGCCCGCAGCATTAGCCCGACTTGGTAATTCTGTAATGTGAATTGTTGAATTTTGCTCCTGTTGACTACTGGGTTACCATAGTACTGGGAGCACTGTATGCCCTGTACCCTTCCCCCCTCGACTAGCCGAACGAACGAAGGCGTCGTCCCGTACTATGGGGCAGTCAGTGCGCCATACCCTCGGATAAGGATATGTACATGCTATGTACAGATATACTACTGTACTCGATGTCCCCCAAGTCCGTACACCGAGTCCACCGCTCTCCGTCTGCAACCACCACGTTCGGATATTATTTTGTGGTGCATCGGCGGAGATCTGCCATGAAACATGCAAGGTATTGTTTCTGGCCTGGGTTGTATAAATTGTATGGGACGATCCAAGGGTATGATGATTCCAGGGCGCGATTTGAGCTACCAACAAATCAAAGAGATGAGTTCGAAATTGACCATATTCTTGGTACCGAGCATCGACTTCTGCAGCTAACGTTAGTTTGTCTAATCCCATACAGTATAAAAAAACAACGTAAAGTGCACACACTAGACACATAAGTACATAACATACGTAGTATGTATCTAATGTCGTGCTCATGAGGATGGTGGAGTCCTAGATAGCGGAGTGCTGAAGAGGTGTGGGATATGTAGGTACTTACCTATAACCATAAGTAACTGGGGTATAGTGAGGAGGTTCTGATAGGTCGCGATAACCCCTGTACCAGATAACGCAATTGCTGCCCATTACATTTAGAGCAGGTAGCTAAACGAAGAGATTACGCTATCTACCCAGGAGTAGTGTAGTTGCGCCACCGAAGTCATGTGTTCAAGAGGTAGGCATTGTAACAGACCAATGCTTACTTGGGTTAAGTATGCATACCTGGTAAGTACATAGGTATCGAGATCTTCCACAACTACGTATTTAGGTTCACTGCTTCATACACGATTGTAGCGCGCCTTGGGCACTACCAGAGTAGATTAGTCGCATACCAGACCGATCAGTTCTGATGAGCGAAACAGTTTCTCGGTACCGACAAACGCGAATGAAACGAGTTACCGTGCCTGCCAACCCTGTCATGTTTCCGGTTCCTACCGGTTCCTTTGGGCGACGATGTATGCCGAAGGAGTCCCTTGCCGCTCGATAGCGGGTTAAGGCTTATCGCGATAACAACTCTGGAGGAGAGCTGATCAGCCCCTGACAAGGCGAAAGGAGCCGGCAGCAGCATTTGATCAGCCACCACTGAACGCACTCTTTTTCGGACGGTTGACGAGTTATCATGGAAGCTGCCAAGTGAGACTGAGGTATTCAGGCTAGGTGATTCCAAAAAGGCACCAAGGTCGCAATTTAACGACCCTCTGGGAGACGGGTGTGGTGGCGTAGGCACTTGTATGTAAGTAGGTATATCAACGACGTGGTTTTACCGCACAGTATGTAATACCTACTTAGGTATAGGGAGCGATGTACATGCATAATAGACATCTTGTTCGGTTCTTTATTAAGTTATCTACACTAGGGATACCTTCGACATGGTGTGAAAGCCTAAGGATCATGGGTCTAAGATTCGTCCAAGCTTCGATCCCAGGGCCATGATACTGGTTCACACCAGATATACGATACTGCGATGTGCTGCGCTACACCGCACTAGTTAGGATTCGACGGCCCGAGCGAAATCGGTGCCTGGACTCCAGGCTGGTGGTAACTGGGAGGAAGACGGCGGAGAGCCCAGAGGCTTGGGTTCTAGCAGGGTATCTTGGCCTTACTTCACTACTAAATTCCAACTAACTGGGATGTTGTAATACTCGTACTGTAGTTGTAGATCACACCGGAGGCTGGTTCGAACGTCGATGAGAAGATAGCGTGGTGCGAGAGCCCTGCGTGGTGCCAAGGCAAAGACTAGCAACTCAAAATCCCCGGCGGCATCTCAAGCGTCATTTTAGGATGGAGATGACGGGGGGGAAGTCCATCAAGAAGCCACAATGATGTAACAAACATGCGAGCGGAAAAGAGCCGGAGAAAGATTAGAAAGCCAGAGTACAAAGTAGCTATAGACATTCTACCGTAATTCGCATCTTTCACCAACATGGCGCGATTGGATGCATCAGTAGTGCTAACATACTGTACCTGGGTATGCAAAAAATGCCTATGTTGCTATTTTCGGATCCGGTAGATCGCACTGTATCCATTTGCTGGAATTCTGTAACGGAGTCTCCTAGTGCACCAAGTTTGCACTACACGTGTATTCGCGAGTGGACTCCGATTCAGCTACCCCTGTAACCAGTGTACACTAGGTGGTCTCTGCACCCAGGTGGGGGGTGCATTCACGTTCTCCAGATTCTACAAGGCACGTCCACTATGGTAAGTACTGCAAGTCTCTGCACCTTCGTGCTTACCTCTCTACAATAAAGTCACCTACAATATCTGGTCATCACCAGGTAGCCACACCTACCCACCTACCTATCTACCTAAGTGATCTAACCTACCTACCTACATACATACATCCACATATAACTCCATCCATACGGGTTCTTAGACAACGACGACAATGACGACGACGAAGCCAGCCATACCGGACGATGCATTTCCCCCTACCCACAGGAAGCGCGGAGCCGGTTTGGGTAGCGGACATAGCTGCTGTCTTCATCACCATCAGAGCTCTAATGAACAACAAGTATGGGAACGGAGAACCCTACGGTCGTGGACCGGGCTTCTGGTTGGCCGGTTCGCCTTAATCCCTGACTCTTGCTGCGACCAGGTGGATGTACATGGCCTGACCCGGTCAAGCAGTTTACTTCGTGGTCTTGGCACCCGTCGAATGGGTACCAATGACTGCGTGACAAGGGTTCTAGCCGTTGTGACGGCTCCTCAGCTGCAGCACGTATCCTACACTTTGTAGGGGACCTTGTCGGGTAGCTACTTGAGTAGTTGTAGCATAGCGCGTTCCATAAGTAATGTGCCCTTCGACTCGGTTAGAGGCTATGATTGGCTGCCTAACTCTAGTCCTCGGTCCACCAACCACTGTCATGGTCTCCCTCTTCCAAATGTAGCAGTTCCCATGTCAGTGGCTTGCGGTCTGAGTACGCTAATGTCGAGTGCCAAACAGGCATTTCCCATCAGTTTTGTCCGTTACCTATTCCTGTGGGCTCACCTACGCCAGCCGCTCCTTAGCCTGGTCGTACAAGATTGACGAGGTGCAGACCCGTCTTTGCGAAGCGCACTTAGATCAGGAGCAAAAAATAGTGTAGAATAGCTGATAATGTCCCTTTTTTGAATTCCGTTTTATGTACAACTATAGACAGTCGAGTTTGGGGCTCGAGAAGCGAAAGGTGGGGTATATAAATATCAATAGCTTCAAACCACATCTGCTCCCTCCACAAAATATGTCCGTCCATATATAACCATTCGCCTTGGTTCGTATGAACATGCCACGTCAGTTAAAGCCCACCCGCTGTTTAACGGCCAGGGTCGTCCCAGGTCAAATCATCCGTTGCGCCAAGAAGGGCTCTCTTGTTGTGAAAGCGCTATCCCATAAAAACATTGCTGTAATAGAAACGTAGTTCCAAGAATCGAAGGTGAAAGCAGTAGTGGTACACATTGCTGGTTATACAGGTTTATGAGTTGCGCCTCTGTTTACACTTGTCGTGCAATAAATGGCCGTTCCGCGCCTGTTATTCCTATTAGTCTTCGTTCCATATTCTAGAATACTGGACGTACCGTCGTTCTCGTGAATTCGGCACCACAGTTGGGGCAGCTGGCCTTAGCCGCCTGTCCGGACTTTTCTCGCTGATGCCGTAAGAGGTTGCTAAAGGTAGAAAACTGCCTGCCGTTGCATCCGTGCTCCCAACACTGAGGTTTGGGTCTGCTCTGTACTACTCGCACGTGTCCAGCATCCGCTACTGGTGGGTTGCCCGACGGCAGTACTGGTGGTTGAACAGAGTACATCATGCCAGACTCGGACATAGATGAGGCTCGGCTGCTACATTCCCCAGTCAGAAGATGGCCAGTGAACCGGGACCGTCGTAACTCACCTATATTGAGAAGAAAGGCTTTGCGTTGAAGGCGGCGGCGGATATCCTCCCGAATAGTTCATGCCCATATAGTCGTTAGAAGGTCTACCCAATATGTCAGCCTAGTCCCCCTCATACCGTGTGCCAAGGTAACCTACAAAGGTGAATAATGAGGCGAGAACATTTGCGAATTTCCGTGATCAGGCAGAGGCGATGCCGAGTACGAGGACATGTAGGATGGCGCAACGGTTGTTACCGGTTCGGCAAGGAGCGATATCTGAGATGGAGCGGTCGTGTATACTGGCATAGGTGAAGCGGAAGAAAAGTCATGCATGGCCACGGGCGGAGACTGTGATGCTGAGGTGTATGAGTGACTGCTCATCCCACGGCGCACTCTCGCGGAGGCCTTCGTGTCCCTTCTTGCTTGATCGCGCTGTCGTTTCAATTCGCGTTGCTCCGGCGTCAAGATCGGTCGGGGCGGGCTTGACGTCAAAGACCTTGACCCATTCGGAGGAGTTAAACTGCTGATATCTGATCCGTGACCAACACTAGATATGTCATGAGACATCAATTCGGGGCTCGATTCGAGACCAGGAATGCCAGCTGTAAAATCTCTCGTAAGCGTTGGTCCCTGGCCAAATTTGAGAGGAACTGCGTACCATGCCAGGCGTACGTTGAGCGGGGAACGCCACCCATCTCCATCCTAGGATCATACTGAACGGCGGTGACAGCACTACTCTCTCGTTATTAGACTATCCGGAGCTGGTTGGGGCCAAATTCACTAACCTCATTGTCGATTTTCCTACCGAGGGCGTACTAGTTCTAGAAAGCTCGTGGTTTATGATGTCTTCCTGGACTGACACTGTGCTTTGGGTATGCAGTCGGTCGCCGCTAAGCCGGATACTAAGGTCACTCCGACTATGGTCCGAGAAAGATACGTGTGAGCGTAGTTCGGCGGGATGGCTCGTTACACCCTGTGAGTAAGAGGCAGTTTGAGGTTGTAGACCGATGCTGCGTGGGGGTATCTCCTGGTCGTGATAATAAATATGAGACCGACGTGGCGAATCGACAAGACGTGTGAGTGGCCGTTCTACCACTAAGTCTGCACGGCTAAGGTCTGCCCTGAGCGGATGTGAGTTAGAGCGCTCAACGTTTGTAGATCGAAAGGAGTCCATTGCGAAGCACAGACGAAAGAGAATCGAGAGATAAATCGAGGCAAACGTACGGTTGCTCTAGGTTGGTAGTGTCAGTTGAGATCGTGCTTCTGGATATTAAGCCAACCAGACAAGTCGTGATATATATGAAGAAGGTAGGTAAGCCCAGGCAGTTCTTCAGAGCTGAGGTGTCGTCCAAGAGAATATATCCAGTCGAAAGATCAAGCGGTAGTTGAGTTCCGTTTCAAGCCTATGTTTGGCACGGGCAAGTTATTTTCACTTGAGATGTCTCTCAGCCTCAACTTAAGCAATGGTAAGCCTGTCAGGGACTGGGGAACTTGGTAGACTTATAAGCAAAATGTAGACATCGGCGCAGTACCGATGGTGGAGAGCGAGTATCGACCCTGGGCAGCAAGTGGTGCATGGGGAAGCGAACGCCGCTTGTGCCATGCTCTCGAAAGCAAATGTACGTATGTACACTACCTCGAAGATGTACATCCATACATTGCCTCACCCCTGGTCGAAGCTATCGACCTAACAGGTGTGGGTACGAAGGCAAGAGGTTCGGTAGGGGTAGGGGGTAAGCAAGAAGGGGTGTGGCACCAAGCTCGCGCTACTGCGCACCTATCTTAGCGGCTGTCTTGTAATAGGGCACGGCTGTGGTGTACTGTACTCAGTAGTCGCGACATCTGTATATTCCCCATCAGACTACCTGGGTAGTAGCTCCACGATGCGCAAGCCGGATATCTCGCCATCGTGGTCAACGCAAGAGTGCATGGTCGCCGGCTCCCCGTATTCCCTCACCCCGTGGCAGAGGCAGACAGACAGATAGACAGACAGACGACGGGGCGCGAGGGGCAGCGAAAAGCATTCGACGAGCCCGCCGACTCGTGTGGATTGTATTTTGTTGCCATGCTGTCCGGGGCCTCTCGTTCACACAATAATACAATAATAATACAATAATACTTACAGCGGGAAAATAAGCTGCACAGTAACAATACCTTGTTGTGCGCGGTACCCGTGAACTACGACTAGGGGTGACCCAGGCGCGTTGAACGAAGTCTTGTCGAGTTGCAGATGGTCAACCACACCAGGCTGAGTGGGTAAAACTGAGCACAGCACCCAGTGACAAGGGACCGAGAGCCAGCGGCCGGCAAGGGCTTGAACTTGGTCCCAAGCATTTCGCCCTCGAGGAAGGGGTACGCGGATCCAAATCGGTTTTTGCGTAGGCAGAGGTGGTGGTGTGGATTGTGCAACAACTAGAAAGTCAAGAGAAGGCGAAAAGGGGGTGGGGGAATCTCACCATACCCAAGGTGGTTTATTTTGTGCAATCGGACTAGCCGCAATTGGACAGGTCGCTCACTAAGCCGTCTAAACAACTGGAGTACATACTACTGTACTGTCGCTACTTTACATACATACACCACATACCTACATATGTACACCAAGTAGCACGTAGGTACCCACCGGCGCAGCGTGCTGTTCAACCGCGTCCCCAGTCCTCCGATGTAGCATTAGGACCGCACTCAAGTTAAAATGTTTCGATGATGCCCCAACTCAACAGTGAGGGAGATATCCTGAGTCCTGCTGATTTTTCTCAAAAGGGTCGCGAACACACTACATACACCACCGCCCACCTAGATTCTATCAGGGCTGGTTGGGGCCTGGCCCCAAACACCATGACTTATCTCCATAGGCACACAAGCGTGAGGCCATGCACAGGGACCACGGCCAAGGGTTGTTTGCATAATTCACATGCGCCTTGAGCTAGTTATCCCGTGCTATGCGCTCCCGAAGCTGCTCCCACTACAATATATTTTTATATCATTGTTTTGTATAATTATACACGGTGATTACTCGTATCAGACCCCGAATTAGTTATCCGATAAGGTCACAGAAATAACATAATGACACAGAGCCGCCCTTACTCATCGTCCCCATCATCTCCATGGTGGTGGTGCTCCCAGCAGGACGTCTCGACCCGTGTTTCTTACAGTTGTTTCACCCATTTAAGATATGATGCATATGCAACTAGTGTAGCAGAACCAGAGGGTAAGTACCTTGTAGTCGTGCTCGCCTGCTATACTTGAACCGTCAAAAGTCAGTATGTAACAGTAATGCGTTCGTTTAACGATAAAACCCCAGAGGCGGTGGTGTTCTGGCTCTATGATTGCAATTGGGCGAATGTATAATTAGCCTCTTTAATTTTGTTGGTGGCAGGTTTAGCGCAGTGCGCCTGCCAGAAAAGCCTTGAGTCAGGGCTGAGGTGGACAGCTTTACTCAGCCAGCACCAAAGTAGTTCAACCGTGCAGCGCTTCTTATCGACCAAGCGCCGGCGTCTAATTAGTCGCCCCTGTGTTGACATGACACTCCTCCCTTTGAATTGCATGCACACCCAACCAGGTAGGCAATGTATTAGAGGCTTCGTGCTATCGTGAGAAATTAGGGCATGGGGCATCGAATGTTTTGGTATCTAAACTCGACCGAGCCGTTCCCAGCAGTCGGTTCAAGCGGATATCTACTGGATAAACATAAGCTGGTACTACGTAGGTACCTACACAGGGACCCTAGGTTGAAACTGTACATGCCATAGTACCTAAGTTACCAGGTGCGGTGCCTACCTAGGTAGGTAGTCGTGCACTATGTACGGATACGTGTAGGCAGGTGGGACTCTCAATCACCTCAATTGAAAGACGTACATTTTGCCCTGCATTCTCCTTACTAATCACCCCCATTTATGACTCCATATTGTGGCTGCAACAGCTCACTTCGACCAACTCTTGTCCCATCTCGGGGTCTTTCCGTGAGGTGCGGCGCCGCCAAATGCGGTGATGCGGGGGAGTCTTGATGATGACCGCAGGTGGCCCAGGGAAGATGAACTAACCACCACGATTCATGGCCCAAAATTAGACGACCTTCGTCAAATCTGGTGTTTCGTGCATATTAAGCCTCACTTATCCCGCACCACGTTTGTGAGGAGGCGGGAAGCCCAGCCAGATGAAACTCCACTGCATCTAAAGTCGGCACAGGATCGCACAAGTCGTGGAGTTATACATGACCCCCAATATACCATCGGATATAGCGGTGGTATACATACGAAGTGACTGACTGGCCTCCAGGTGGCCGCCGTCTTGACGAAACAACACCACCGCTACAGTAGCTCGCCCACACACCTAGCTGTTGCCGGGTGAGACCCACCTGAAATCTGCACAGTGTGGTGCGCTATACATACGCTCACATTACAAGATCTAACCCCAGGTCCACTTGTTAGAGAGTAACAGAGATTCGGCTTCTATTTTAGGGTATACATCATCTTGCTTCATCGCAAAAGTCCATTTTTGGCAGATGAACAGATCGGATGCTAAACAGGCCCGTTGAAGTAGGCCCTGTTTGAGTTGAGATGTATGTACGTCTAGGATACAGCAGGGGCGATGGGAATCAATCCATTGAGCCCTGCCTAAGAAAGGTGCCTAAACTCCGGCCGAACATATGCTGAGGATAGAGAATATATTACCGACAGCGTGGTTGGTACACATCTTTCATGACTACAGCTACCACGGCATAGCTAGCACTTGGTCAGCCTACTATCTACGTATGAACGTGTAACCAGCCGGTCCTGCATGCTAGTACCACATGAATCAGCTGTGCCTTTTCACTCTCGAGATAACTCGATATATTTACAATTCCCAGCCCACCACAAGTAATCACACGCGACATTCTAAGCTTATCACGGGACCGAACAGGTGACTGTTAGCGGTTACCTCGTGTGCTCGCCACGTCTTGGGGCGTTAAGCATCATATGTACGATGTACTGGTCCGCTACGTGCTAACCTGCCTAGACTACTTTGTGCTGGATGGATCAGAATGGGCTAGAATATTTCGGTGGGCTTGCCTGACTCCCCAACTCTCTCCACAACTTCAGCGACCATCCCCATCGTACTAAGGCGTATGGGGCAGGAAATGGGTACAGCATGTGTATCTAATTTTGTTAGTGTCAAATTGCTTGGGTTGTAACTGGTTTGGCTCAGCAAGACGAAGCTGGACTACAGGTATTTACAAGAAGTACCATACTTGATAAAGAAGGATGCATTCCAAACACTAGTCCTGATATGGAAGGCGTGTTTTACTCCAGAGTGCGCTAACCCAAATAGGAAGACACTCGGTTCTAATAATAGCAGTAACAACAGCAACGGCCTTTGGGCTCACAGAAATGTTTCTTATGCACCTCATTTGGGGGAATCGAATAAAAAATTGCCGATCACATTTAAGTGTTTGATGGGGACCTAACGTATGATGCTACCATACCTCGCCATCTCTTTACAGCCCATCAGTCTCGATGATTTGCCCCGACCCCTAACCTAGATCTTTAAATTCCATTGCTTTCATCGCTCAAGAAGGCAGTTTAACATTACGCAGCAGTCGATGACGGGTCCCTGAATTACAATTTACGTTGAAATACTATTTGCCTCATGCTCCCTGTTCTATAAGACTGGGTGTAAGGATACTTTGCTTGATTGTTTTCGCTAAGTAGACTGGTGTTGGTGGGATGTTTGGTATGATTTTCTAGAAGCCCTCTCGAAGCCTTGCGCATCGAGTGCGTGCAAGGAGCCCACAGCACTCAGCTCCAGGGATGCGTGTTTAGTAGGGCTACACCATTCACCGTCTCAAGTTGAACGCTACACTAGAAGAGCGAGCAACCAGAGTATCGGCGAAGATGGGAGGGGGTTATGGTCGCCGATACCTTGTCTCCCTCTAATGCCAATGCTACCTAGGCCCCTGTACACTACTATGTAAAGTACACGTGCCTGGAGACGGAGCTCGTTCCCCTGCAGACCATATGGCGTCGCCATAGGCTAGTATGTACAGCCAGCTACCAACCACCACCTCGCGGTAGCGGGTCATAGGCAAGATGCAGGATGAATCTATGAATGGGCACAACTGGGTCTCCTGCATGTCCAATCATGCGGGTCCATGGGTCTGAAACACACACGCCAACGCTGCAGTAGGTACCAACCTACCTATTATCACATACGGTAATGCCGTTCCTACCTAGGTGTGCATTTGGAGACGAGTGCGGGGTGTCGATAAGTGACGTATAGAGGACCCAAAGAGTGCCCAGGTGGTGTTTATTTAGTCTAGTCTGCCGGAATAGGTAAGTACCCACAATACTGCATGTTTCTTACTGCTATATTCGATATTCAAATTCTACTTGGTTGTCTTTCATTCTGCATTCGGACCCAAACAAGTGCTCGAATAGACATACCAATGCGATACTCTCCCGTTGGGTACGTCGGTGTGCTCAGTGAGTTGGGAGAAGAGCGTCATGGCGTAGGCTGTATCCGCAGGCTGGGAGCTGAAGCTAGCCCGTTACCACCGTGCTGGTGCAGCTAACCTGTCTCTGTGTAGCCACGCCAAGGTACCTAGATATAACTATATCTATGCATGTACACTAGGTATATATCTAGAGTACATTACAGGCAGATAGCCACCTGGGAACCTAACTTAGGTAGGCACCTATAGGTATGTTCTAACTCTATGGGCAGGTATTAGTGTGATGGGCATAGCGTCATGGCATACCTGCATAGTACCTATATCAGGTATAATTACTTACCTATCTGTCCCTCTTTCCTCCAGCTATGGCCATGCCATCTACCAAGTACCTACTAGGTACGTACCTACACTACCTAGTAGGCACTGTAGTAACTTATTAGCAAATTGCCTGGTCATCTCAAACTGGAATACATACTCAAATAACCCGCTCTAAATAAACTTAGTCGGCTCCGATCTTCACCAGTACCAGCGTCTTCTTTCATTTCATTTCGTAGGGAAGCACTACATTACACCGCCATACCACGTCGGGCAGTTGACACAATCCCAGGCTCAGAAGTCTCGAGTCCGCTGCCGCTTAATACATGCAGATGCAGTAGTGTAGCGTTCGACTCCCGCACACTAACACCACCATAGCGGGAATTGGAAGTTTTCACAGGTTCGACGGACATTACCGTCAAGCTAACGACTTAGTCAGTCTACTAAGTACCTCGGTAGGTAGGTCGTCCAAGGTTCTCACCCGGTCCGTCCTGGCCTTAAACCACTTGGTTCGAGGAAACCGTAGTGTATCTTGATGGAGATTTCTCTCCTGGCACCAAGATCTACATGATCTATATACCAGTACATATACCATGTACGGGTTCATAATAGGGCCAGACGGCGGACCTGTTGGGTTGTTAGGTCTGCACAAAGGGTTTGCATGGTAGATAATTACATCCCCCTTCCCAATCTCTGGATAGGGAAGGTTTCCGGTGGAAAGTCCTCCCGTTTGACAGAGTCTTTCGGTTTGTGCATTCAGCCTACATTTTCATCATGACGGCTCCCACCAGGAATGTTTTCCCGGAAATAAAACAGCCCGGCTCATATTCCCGCGGACCCCCGGACACCTTGATAGCCAATTCAGTCAATGGCACACCCTCATAGTCAGGGCAGGACCTCATTAAGGATACCACGGCGTCGCGAGCATGGCTGCTGGCCGATGATATTCTAGAGATGTGATGTGCCGTCTTGGCCATAGCCTGCCTCCCATCCAGGATGGCCTGGTAGATCAGGTGCTTTCCTCTCTGGTGGCAAGATGCACTACCACGCCGCACCCGTCGTGGGACCATCCGATGAAGACTCGATACCCGAGCTAACTTTGCCATCGAAAAGCCATGGAAAAGCCACCGAAAAGTCAGGGCACCGAGCACAATAAACGTTGTTTCAACGTAGATGTTCGGGGTTCTTAGACTGAGCAGAGGCTGCGCTACGTGCTGCGCAAAACCGAAATGCGTGTGGTCGTAGTTTCATTTCGATTCACAACGCATACCTTTCTCTGCGTTGGGCTAACTGCATTCTCTCCTGCAATCCCGGGCACACCAGAGTAGTGTGTGCCGCCTTTTTCTCGGGGAGGGATAGAAACACAGTCAACTCAAACCAATGGCCGAAGCGAATCTCGCAGGCTCTCTTCGGCAGAAACCACATAACGCGCCTGCATTTACGCGTAACTACGGCACAGCAGACGCAGGCCGCGAAACCACCACTCAACTGTCTCGCACCTGTAGAGCACAGTATTCTCATGTTCGCGCATGTAGTCCTGCATATATGCCCATGGCCATTGTTGAAGTGCAATTGGCTCGACCAAGGCCTGCACATGCACTTTCTCTCTCTTCCCGTAACTTTACATACAGAAGTTTGACGTCCTAATCAGGTTTCACAGCGGTGCAGAACGAAATGGTGCGGTTTTAGTTGTACAGGGGACATTCGGCATCAGTTGAATGGATCATTAGACGCTGATACCTGCCCCGGTCAAGGTTTGGTCGTCGGACGAACTCGCGTCCCCTCTCGTCCCCTCTCAAGTTCACAACTCCAAAATTGATACGCACACCGGCTCACCATGCCAAGGCCTGTCTGATGGATAATACCCCCTTTCTGCATATGCGGCAGCAATATGTTCGAAAAGGCACCAGACCTCTAGGTTCCGACTCCAATTATGAGATACTGCTCGCATAGTCAGCTGTGCAATCATGAGGAGATGGCATTCTGAAGGCTGGCTTTCTTCTCTAGACTGTTCTGCTTGCTCCACACCAATATCCTCGCCGTGTCGTCTAAACCTCCGATTCACTATAGGACTGATTGACGTTAGATTTATTACCAGGGTAACAGTGATAGCCTTTTAGGTCTTGACAGAAATCATCAATCCTGAGAGTTCTTGGTCTAACAGCCAATGAGCTTTACCATCGCGGAAAGGACTTCGTTGTCGATGGTCGACGGTGCACCTGAACAAGGGTCGCCTTACCGGAAGCAAGTCAACCGTTGCCTTGTTTCAGTGCTCTGATAAAGACCTAGGTAATGCCTAAAGCTGAATGGCTCAAGCTTTAAGAACCCTGTCGTTTTTAAGATCAACACCAGGCCTTCCATTGGACCCGGCGGGCGGTTCTCCGCAAAGTTATGGTTACATGCGTAAATCGTATGCTACCTCAACACCCCTACACAACACAGACAACCCTCAGCTGCCAGCCATCGTCACTGCGTTTGAACTCGGCCTCCCAATCAACATTCCAATGCATATTTTGGTGCTTGCTCGACCCAAACACTCTATTGCATCCGCAAAGCGAAGATAGTCTCAGCATCTTGTGGCAATACGTTATGTCTACGACCGGGCCGCCACGAAGACGGATTCTATCCAGGGCCCACGGTTCGTCGCGATGCTATTGATAGCATGCGATCCACAAAAAACCCTCTTTCGTCATTTGCGCCATTTGGCCAGCTGAGCAAAACGAGGCACAACTGTAGGCGATCATTACTGATAGACAGATCAAGTCTCCCCGTCATCTGATGTAACCGCCCTAGCATAGCCGTGCTATATCGTACTAGTACAACGCTACTGCACCAGTATACGGAAAATGCGAACGACATTGTTGATTTAGGTTGTTATTATGTCCTCAAATAACGATTTCTGAAACATGGCCTGCACATACTCTCACTCAACTCCGATAACGTGAGGGAGCGCAGGGGTGAGCGGCTTGGCGGTCCCGGGGCACATGGCAAAACTGGCTTGCTCTGCCGTCATCTTTTTGTTTTCAGTTATGCCTAGCGAACGATGTAACGCGACGTATTAGGGCGAGATATAATTGGGTAAAAGACCCCAGCATCACACCTTATTGCTCCTCTGCGTCGATCGTTCGCTCCAAGCGAAATCCAAGCTGATGTCAAACGCCACACCTACCCCAGCTGAGCTAGCTCACGTGTTCAGGCTATTTCAGGAAGAAATTCCCTATCAATAACTATGCGCCAATCCCGGCTCTATCTACAGTACAATGTTAACACCTCATCCCAACGATGCCAACCGCTAATTTCAGTCTGTTCACGTAAGTTATTACATATCACCGACAGTGTGAGTACTTACAAAAACCCCATAATAGTCCGCTCTGTTAGAAATACAGTCATATGTTCGCCACGGGAGACCACCGAAGCCGGTGTCAATCAAATATGAATCCCCGATAGAATACTGGTACAAACGGCTATTATCCTCGTTTCACGCCCAAGCAGCCTGGGCCTACATGTACTACCTAGTCAGAAGACTGAAAACCGCCAGCGTAACCTGAGACATATTGTAATCTGTGTACCGCCTATGAAGATATCTCGGGCATCGGTGGTGAGGTGGCCAGCCACTACACTAGACTCGGTTCCTTCGGTACTCTTTCTTCCCTAGGCCCGGCATGTGCGGGCCTATAACTCATAGAGGCAGTATCCGTATTATTGACGGCGGCATACTTCACGGTACTTTGCTACTAGAAGTCATCTAGCATCACACGATGAAGCCGTGCGCACGCACATTTTTCTGTGCCCCCGCATGTATTATGTAACTAGGGCACCTCGGTCGACAGTCAAGAGTCGGCTATACGAACATTGCTGACAGCACATACGACAAAAATCACGTTGCTGTATTTTGAGCAGTTTAATAGAAAAGCCGTGCGGGCACAAACCAACCCCCCTCCTATCAGCCCACTCTACCCACTACAAGGTGCGGATAGCTGAACCACCCTCTTTTGTGTACGGCATTCCCTTTGGCATGGATCTTTATAGACGATGCAGCTCAACTAACCCGCCCGGAGCCACTGGTATCGCATGTTTTATAATTGCATCGAAATAGTTCTGGACTTTTCTCTTGTCGACCTAATCAGGATTGTCAGACCCAACCATGGTCATGACGACTACTTGAGTAGTGTGGTGCCGCGATACTCCAGGTCATCAGTATGTACAGCTCGTTAGTGTATATTGATTGACTGAAATATTGAAATCGGGTACAGTTAAGCGGCGAAACTGGAGCAGAGAGTCCCTGTCGCCACCTACTACGTATGCGCCTAGTGTTCTACAGACGACCCCTTACCATGCACACGAACGTGGAAAGTCATGAGATGGCAGATATACCACATATTCCTATATTCGCTTGTTACAAGGCTACAGGCGCACTCAAATACCACTAGGCCCAGATAGATGCCCTGGTGGTGATGCCTGCGATTGCCGAGATGAATTTGGGGGCAGAAACCACCCTCTTGCCACTTGATGACGCATGACTAGAGACCGTTCCAGAATTCCTACAGGCACAGCCTCCAAAGCAGTTGATAAAGGACTAAATCTAAACGACTGTGGGTTCTTAGAACCTCAAGCGACTGCCTGATCGGAGCAATCCCCGATGATGTTTGTTTACGCCAGCAACGAGAGTGGCGTTGCATGGCCTGTCGAATAACAGACGGCTTGCAAATATGCATCGCCGCAAATTTATGCTGGGCCTCTACCCACTAACGAACGGCTATTGGTCTCTCAAGCTCAAGACACCTTGGTACCTGATTATGGAATAGCTATTGGTGATTTCTTTCGCTTTTTTGGGGTTTTTGATAGAGCTAAGACAGGTATGCTACTGTTCTATTCTTGTCCTAGGAAGCACCACATCTCTTCTGGTTACATATGTCTAATTACTCTGATAGCTTTCGAAGGTGCGGGGAGCTCTCTACTTGTAATATGCAAGCTAGAGGCGGCGACGCAGGGGCAGATAGGTTTTGCGATCTGGAGTGAATGCGTCCTGTAGTCTCGCGGCGTCAATGTAACGGCGCAAGCGCAACCGACACCTTGGAATTCGTGGCAAGTCATCCAGGAAATTACAGACGCCAGTGAATAAGATAGTTTCTCGTCTTTGTGTTACTACCATTTTCAGTTCTTTCCGCTTGTGGAACCCAGCACCCCTCTGTTCTAGACGAGAGGACTCGTCAAATGCCGCGCCTTTCTGACACGCTCCTAGGATGGCTCTACGTTTTTTTTTTCTATTCTAGGATCGAATGAGTTCAGTTTCGTGCTAATGCGAACTTCTACAGCAGTTAGTGCAGGACTAAGTCTTGTCGTCACTTGGTTTCCACTGACCCAGTTTGGAATTTCCGAAGCGGTCGTTAATGTCGCCAAAGTCCCACCCATTCTTTGCATTAAACTCACGTAATACAAACAGCTGGTATAATACTGGATTGGCTTCATTTTGCTGACTGGAGAAGGTGGAAGAGCTTATCGCCATTACGAGATGATGTGCAAGAAAAGGAAATATGGTCGACCTCGCTCGCGATTCTCCCAGTTTAGAAATACCCACGACAGACGGCACGAGATATTCAGCGTCCGGCGTGTGACATGTAGGTTTCTAAAATCACCGATGCCTTACCAGCACAGGCACGGATTTTGGCTTGATCAAACACCCTCGAGTAGTCAGTTCGTCTGCGTGAGAACATGGGTAAGGCAGCGCCTCAATACGTTCCAGGAACCTGTCGTCTCGAGCTATTCTCACTAAGGAGCCCAGGAATGATGGTCTCAAGCAGATCCAACGCCATACGCAGCCAGTCGCTTTGGTACCAGACGCCTCCCGCGGCGGGCGTAGCGTGTCAATATGAGGTGACCCCCTAAGGGGAAATCAAGAATAGTCGTTTTCCTGGAGAAGAAAAGTCCATGCATTAGATCGAGTTAGACGAGTCGGTCCAGGGAGATAACCTCTCTCGTTAACCCCAGATAGGTATTTTACAAGGCCATGCACAAACAGTATTTAGAGCTAGAACAGGTTCGAGTAGGGGGTGAGCGTAGGCGTAGCGACCACGGTATGCTATCTGGCTACTGTACACACTACATACAACACTGCCACAACGCCATACAACATCTTGCACAGGAGAACACAAAGGATGTCAATCTCGCCCGAATGCCCGATGCCGATGTGCGGCGTAGCAGATAAAGCCCCAGTGCAGTACTGGATAGCTACCATGTACAACCCGTCGAGCAGCGAGCCCAACCAGTCCGACGTTGTATCGTGTGTAGCGATGGGAGAAAACGCCCCTCTAGCGGACCCCTGCCAAATTCTATACTTAGAAATGGGCGTGATTGAGGGTCGCAGGCATGAGGGGACCCATTAGCCGTGACTGCACTCGCATCAACGCAACCGTGCAATCTAGCCTACATTGGCCATTCAGCAAAAGACGGCCCTTTTCTGATCATCCTCACCTAGTCGCTTACCCCTGGTGCTGATATTGGTCTCGATGGGAAAGTGAAGGGCAATGGAGCACGGCGGTGCTCTGTGGCTCACCTGCCAAGAAACGAAGAAACAAAGAAATAATGGCCATTAAATCCGGTCACAGCTGATTAAACCCGATTCCGAGGGTACATAATCCTATCTAAATATCACCCTTGTTTGCTCGCGATCTGCGTCACGCTTGCAAGGTCTGTGATTTAGGTGGCTTATCTGGTGAGTCCTCACGCACACACACACACACACACACACACACATACATACATACATACATACATACATACATACATACATACATACATACACGCCAAGTTATGTATTTCTTTGCCTCTTCCCTCCTCACCTCGCATCCCGTTTCCCTATCCCGACGGTCTCCCACGTCGTTGCCATGTGGGGGTAGGGATGGTGATCCGCCAGACCTAATGGAGAGAGGTGCGGTTGCGGTGCATACCGTGACGGCGGTTTATGATAGGTCCATCCGATTACGTACTCTGAAGCGATGAGCGGATGAAGTTACATCGAGACGCGACCAGCTACCTCCAGGTTTACTATGCAGGGCCAGCATCATGCAGACCGTACCTGTTTACATAGATAGGAACCCTAATCACCTGAAAAGCCTTGTCCTGGTCAGGGCCGGCATGCAATAGTGTGCCGTCCTATCTGCATTTGGTGCAAAATGCCCCTCTCCGACAGGGTAGTTGCTGCTGCTTGACCCCTGCTTCGACGTCACAGATTACTTAACGGCGTCGAGTAATGTAAGTCCTCACTTCCACTGGATTTGCCTCAACGGGTAAACGATGGCAGTGGTTCTCCCTCTACCAGGGCGAGAAAGGGGAAAGAGGAAAGGGGGGGGGGGAGAGGGAGAAAGGGGTAAAATACACGGAATATACTTCACCTAGATCTGAACTAGTTGGGAAGGCTGGGGGAGAGATGTAAGGTACAAACAATGTTGGAAGTAAGTTGCCTACCTAAGCACCTAGCCCTTGGCGCAGAAAACAGTCAAACAGCCAAACAGCCACCGATATCCCAATCCGTACAGCTCGTCCGCTCGACTATTCATTCATCCAGCCACCGGCCGGTCACCACCCCACAGCACAGCGCAGTGCAGAGCTGCAATTCCAACAATTTTGTAGCAGCGAATCAGAAGCTCTCTACGCACCAGGTATCCGCTTCGAGTAACACCCGCGCGGATGTGTGCGACCACAGTCAGTTCGCCCAGCTGCTCCCACGCCACCGTAATTTGGCTTTACGCACGTTACTTGAACACACGTCGGGCGCGCTGGTCCTTTTGGGTCTCTCGTAATACCGCGTGGGTACGGCGTAAACGATAAAAAAGGTCTTGCGCTGGTGTCCCAAGCCCTCTCTCGCTTCGTTCCGCTACCCAAACTCGACGCTCAGGCTTTCGACGAGAGAGAGAGAGAGAAAAGCGCGTCCGGTCTCGGGAGGCGTAGACCGCAAGCTACGCAATCGGATCCCTGTTCAAAACGAAGAATATGTACCGAAGGGGAGGGAGGGGGGCGGAGGAGTGTTGTTGGTGTTGCGCATGAGAGGGACTGCTGGAGACTGCTGGACTAGGTACCTATCCAGCTGAAAAATGACAACTTATCAGGTAACAAAGTTGGTTGGTGTTTCGTTTCTGCAATCGTTTGGTGTGTTTGGTGCGTTTACTACGTCTTGTGCAGATGAAACAAGACAGGTGCTTCATTGACCACGACGTCACAACGAGTTTATGGAATAAACTAGTACATATTCTTAGAAGGGAGGGACCCCCATGAGATCGCCATCGAGCCTTGGCTTGCGATCACCCACGCAACGATCACTCCACCGCGGTCTACCGGATAATGGCAATGGCCACCTAATTACCCAGGCAGCTAGCTAGGCTAGCTAGGTTAGCTAGCAGCTACCCTGTTTCCACGGCCGTCTGTCGATGGGCCTGTGTCGATGGGCCTGTGTCGATGGGCCTGTGTCGATGACCCTGTGTCGATGACCCTGTGTCGATGGCCCTGTGAATAAGAATAGAAATAGCACGAAGTGGCTACCATGAAACAAGGCTGTGTGTGTGGCATGGCATGGCATGGGACAAATACCTGACCTGCCTACACTACTCATCTGCCGAGCGATGAAATGCGCCCCAGTCGGGCAGGTAGCAGCGGGGACAGGCTCCCCTCGCCTCGCCTCGTCTTGCCACAAGATCTCAAATCAACCTCGCCGCCTTTTCCCTCTCTCTTCCCTTGTCCCCGTGGGGCCTCGGCCTCGGCGCCGCTTTGCAGTATGCAAGATCAGGCATCATGATCGGCTTCGCTCCTCGCCCGCCCGCCCGCGCGACCGGGGTGTTGGCAGGCAGAGAGGCAAGGCATCTGCATGTCCAGGCCGGGGATGCGGGACACGGAGGAGGCATTCGCGAGAGAGGGATGCGCGCCGCACGCCCCCTCCTCCCCGCCCGTATCGTGGTGCCTATGTATAGATGGAGGGCATAGGGCGACGGAGCGGGCTGGGACGACAGAGCGGATAGGTGTAGGGCAGGTTGACGCGCCGTGCATGAGGCTAAAACACACGCGAGGGCCCAGATGCCACGAACCGCACGTCTTCCTACTATTTACAGAATAGAAAACTTGTTTCGCGTTTCATGTTTCGAGTTGCATCACATCTCTCCGATGTGAAAAGCCCGCATGGCATACGGGAAAACGCCTCTCCCTCATCCTCATCCCTCAACTTACCCCCCTTCTCCCTTCCCCTCCCTTCTCCTTCTCCTCGCAAGATAAGAAAACCAAGCTCCTCCCCCGTGCCCCGCCCCGCGCCAATCCGGCCGCGGTTAGCGAGCGGCGGCGAACACTGAACGGAGCAAAACAAGCCCCGCCTCTGAAACGCGGAGCAGCAGCGCAACGCGCTTGATGCGAAGCTTTGTAAACGAGCCAGCGTTGGGCGCTGGTGGAAGGTGGAGAGGCGGTGGCGCGGAGGGCAGGTAGGCGTCTACGAAGGGGGAAGATCACGCCGTCTATCTATGCAGCTAGCTCCCTCGCCGAACAAGTCGCCGTTCACCGTGAGCGTCGTCTGGGCCTAGAGCAGGTTTTTTTTTTTTTCCAAACACGTGTTACTATTCCAAAAGTTGAGATAACTATAGCGTCTGGTGCAATGTTGGTAGCAGAATGACGGTGGGTATGTCCCTTTACCTCGGCTAGCTTACTATTTACGGCCCTGATACCATGCCGAGCCGGGTTTTGCGAATATTTGCATCTGGCTGCCTTCATTCGCCTCAGGCGTCTATTCTAGTCACGAATAGTCCTCCTGCCCTGGTTCCATGTCGGTGTAGAGCCCGTCATGTCTATCCCCATTACTGCTAGACATCGCCGCCGGGCGATGCTCCTGTGTGTTAGAGCGGTCATCCCCGAGCATTAACCACCTATTGATTTGGAGGTGTCTCTCAGTGGCCCTATGGGTATAAGGGAATTGAGATAGGCTGGCATTGTAGCTAGTAGCTTACCTAAGGCAAAGGTTATTATAGCAGTCCGCCAGGGAAAAGGGGGTATGGTGTTGAACAACGACCGCTACAGACTCGGAGCATCCGGCCCAGGTTTTAGAATAACAAATTCTGTATGGTCCGATCTACGCGCTACATTTTTATTTTACCTTTACACTGGTGAGAAAAATTAATTGTATAAACATTATAGCGTTCTGGGCTATGCAAGTTAGGTAGCTATCTAATGGGGGCTGCTACCCCTAATCTAGTCAGCACAAGCTATTGTTGCTTGATGATCACTGCGCCAACCCTATTCCTACTCTGTAATCGTCGACCTCGACGGGGCTAAATACCATACTGGAGTGAATGTAGAGAATACTTGTCTTTTATCCGCCGTGTATGTAACGATTCAGCTGAAGTCAAGGCTTACCCATGAACTATATTATTTTTATCCCAATTGTTTTGCTTCAGCCGGGAACATAAATGATAATATGTTATTGGGGCATCTTGATGGCGTTGCTTCTGAGCGCGTCCTGTTTGTCGCTAACAACGAGGAAAGCCCTGTCGTGGCACCCCTTACATAACCTAGAAGGGCTTGATAAATATGGTTTTCCCTACCATGATATCGAGGAACACTACAGGAGCTCGAGTCGCATTCGGTTAGAAAGGCTAACGCTCGGTTAAAAGGGTTTCGTTTGACTGCGGTCTACTTTTTTCCGCTTCTTCACAATCAAGTATGGTGACATGAAAGCTACGTTGCAAATGGACAATCCGTCAGCCAACGTAGCTTGCATCTTATACCCCATTGACAATAGTCCTGCAGAATTTTGTTTTACGCAGGTATCGTCACAATTGGGGTACTGGATTAAAAGCATTCGCCTGGCACCTTTGGAAGGAAACATCCCGGTCCGAAAATCGTAGGACAGAAGGGGATGGAATACTCACAGGTCAACCCATTAGACCGCATCTACCTGAATACTCTTGTAACACTATCGAACCTTCTCCCTATCTCGGATAAAGTTTAACCTAAAAAAATCAGAGTCTGTCATAAATAATTTCTAAACTTGTACAATATGGAACCGGTGGTTGTAATTCTATTCATTTTTATCTCTAGTATAAAAATAAGATTTCAAAGGTGAAATATAATGCCCCCTTTAATGTACACCATTACAAAATTTTGATAAGCGGGATGGCCTGATCCCCTTTACGAGCAATATTTCTGCTGGAGCTTTTGATTTTTATGGCTTCATGCCCATATATCAAATATGTATTATTCGACAATTAAAAGCAGTAGGCGCCCAAACTTCAACAACGCCCTGCTAAAGCTACAAAGCTACTGCAGGAGCGATCTAATATTAACGGACACGGCCACCGTAGGTAAAAACCTGAATTGCCTTACATCTTCCCCCTAATTGTCGCCATGCTCTGGACCGGCCACGGGGTTAGAACACCATATCTTATAAGCTGAATAGGTGGCGACTACCTAGAGGGCAATAACCTCGCTCCCTGTGAAATGACCTAATGTTATTTCTAGAATTAGTAGCACTCAGGACTGTGGTACTGCTAGCATCATTAGCATGGCTCAGCGGCAGTAATACTGTAAAGCCCCCTCACCATCCCTCCCCCTCTTATCACCATAATACATGCATAAGATCAAACTAGGGAGCAGGCGCGGGTCAAGATATAGGTTTCTAATATCCTTCCATAGGACACAACAAGATGGATCTAGTGGCACGGGCGGCGCTATCTAAACGTTACAACAATAGGATCAAGTTATCGTGTGAGCTGACGATTAATAGTAGGATCTCATATATTACACTATATTATAACTGTCGTGGCAGTGCGTTTTTGGTTCGCACTCCTATCAAGGCACTTTCGTAATTTTCTGCAGGGCAATCCCTCACTCTCATCGTGATGGAGTAGGTGTATAAAACCTTACTCCGCGCAATTGCGAGTATTCAGCCTCAGGAGGCAAATCTCGAACGGGCGGTACAAGCTAGGCTCTCTTTACGGCCTGTCATGACACCGAGATACACAGTTTCTACCATGCTGTTGATTCACTGAAATAGGGTAAATCGGCAAAGATTACCTTGCGTGGAAGGGGGGCTCCTGTGTCCGGGACTGCCATGCGTGGGCGGCTGGTGAGCCTCTCCCGTTACAATGAACAATGAAACTCTACGTAACTACAGACCCTCGATATCTTAAATGCTAAATACCATAACGCGGCCTTTTCTAGGGAGCGGAGCCATAGCACGCGCAGGTGTATAATACGAAAAGAAGAGTGTCAGAATTCTACAGGTGTGGGCTATCAAAGCTGTTTCCTAGCTATCGTCACCGTAGGGCGAACTCTCAATATCGCACCGGTGGACTCGTCAGCCTCGTCGTAGGCTTTGGGAATGAGGCGTCTCCAACTCTCGCCGTCCTCGTCATCTCGCCCATACCAGTGCAGGCTGAGCTCTTCAGCCGAACACAGGTCCATGTATGTCCAAGCCTTGAACATCTCGGAGCTTGGCTCATGTGCGCCTTGGATGGCCTCGTCGAAACCTTCGTCGAGTAATGTCTGGGGAAGTTTGGCAACCCAGCTGCGACAAGGCAGATTAGAATGACGCCGTCTCCCACGTGAGGGGGTAGGGTAGAACTGTACCTCCAATCCGCAAGTTCCTTGATTCTCTGGAACGTGGCCGTCACGCTTGGAGGGTTGCTATCCGAAGCCGGAGTCAATACGTCGTAGTGGCTAAACGGATCCAGCTCGTCCCACTGCAAGTAGCCGCCAGGTTCTATAGATACCTATATGTTAGCCGAGCGTTCTTCTTGCCACCCTCAACCACCCCCCTTTCGAACCCGCGAGCTGTAAAGCACTGACTCAGGAGCTTCTTGATATGTTGGATGATCGGCTTCGGACTATCGCTGCGGATTAACGATAAAATCAGGCGCACGTGTACGACATCGAACTGGCCCTGAAGAGCCTCTGGCGGATCTTCAAACAAGTTCGACGTGGATAGCATCACGTTCTTCGGCAGCCAGCCAGCATGCGGAAATAAAGCCCTGCTGATATCGAAGCCGTGGTACTGGATGTCGAGACCGCTGACGTCGGCGGACTTGGCCAGGTCAAATATCCATAAACTATAATCCCATGTTAAACGCCTATCATCTCACTCTCCATGTCGGGAGGGCTTAACGTATTGCTTACCCAGTCCCAGTTGCTAGATCGGCGACACGGATCGGCGCTTTGCTTCCAGTTTGGCTTGACTCTCGCTTGCGGCGGAGATCAGCCTGAATGGTCGGATGTAATAAGAATTTCTGGGCATCTTTCCACATGAAGTGTTGTAGATTCAACCTAAGGACTTGGTCAGCGAGGCTTCGCAAAGGTCTGGCACAGACCTGGACGTGTTCGGCCCTGAGATGGATACCTCGATGCGGCTATGTAGCTGCGTCCCAGGCGATACCCATCCGAGTTCGTACGACTCGAGTCAACCGTGCTCGGGTCAACCGCGCTGGGCTCAATCATGTTAGCTTAATCGTAAAGATGAAGCTCAGTTTTGACAGAACGATGAGGGGTCGCCTCTGACTCTTTTGACTTATAGCTCCCCCCCCCCCCCCCTCTCTCCCTCTCCCTCTCCCCCTTCCCTTACCCCAGCGCGATGTAGCTACACATACTAGGACTAAACGAGAAGACATGGAATAGATATAGATGGGATTAGGGTCCCATTGGCCCTCGAGGATCCACACATATGCAGAGATGCGGTGCGGATGCAGCTGGGCAGGTGATGTTGACAACCATCTGGTCGAATAGGGAGGCAGAACGGGCAGAATACACTCGGTCAGCGAGGTGAATGAGCTACTGTTGGCCAGACTTAATACACACAAACGAGAATGTTTGTGTCAGGTGGCTTGGAAGCCAGACTATCGATTCCCCTACCCAGGACTCCAGCCTAGGTCGGCCAACATCCCACCTACCCGCGTTGTTACCGTCCCGCTGCATCTTCTGCATCTTTCTGCATCTTTCTATTGGATGCGGGGGCTCATGGAGCCTCTCGCGTCCACGGGTGCTTACCTACTCCGGTTACGCCGCATCTACCACAAGGAGATATAATTAGGAAGGTGGTTAGTAAAAGAGACATGATACAGGTAGCTCGGGTGCGTTACATTAGCTAGGATATCTCACAGTCGTCCTTGTCCTCCCTTGCACGTCAAGGAATTAACTAATCGCGTGAGTGAGTGTTTACGGTCTAAACGCAGATCTCACATAATTCATGACCTTGTCATTCCCGCAAGGCTACACCACCGATCAACCGACTCGTTCCAACGAGGTTGGCCCCGGCGCCAGCTCCCCTCCAATCCAAGTCAACTCCACATTCAAGCTGCGTTTGCGCACTCAAACTGGCCCTGAACCTAGGGTGAGGGCACAGTCTTGGGGCACAACGTCACAAAGCGACTCCTTCTTTAACAGACCGTTGCTTAGCCGCCGGCGGTGTGTAACTAAAACAGAATTATAGCGCAACACCCGTGATAATACTGAAGCTAAACAACAACTACGAGTGTAAAGCGTTAGTTATCAAGTCGGGCACTTAATCATCTGCAAGTCTTATATAGACACAATTGGGCTCCGTGACGTAGAAGCTCGTTTAAGATGGCTAGTATACAAGTAGTTGAAGCTGCCAGGCGTATAAGCTAGATAACATGATAGTAGCGACAATGCGATATATTATATATATGGCGATGTGCTGGTCTACACACCTAAGTAGGCATTGTGGCAGAGCGGAAGTCTAGTGTTATGTCGCGACACGACCGTTATGTGAGGCAAAAGCATAACATTAAGACTAAGCTGGATGGTTTATAGACTGCAAATACTTATGCAACTTCACAGTTGAAACCTTAAAAATATAAAATGAACAAGCGTTATGACAGGATATCACTATAGTTTGTGACGAGAAGTTACTCTGAACGATGAAAGATACGCTGTAATATTAGGATAATATGCTCCATTGATCTATAATATGACTTTATCGACGGGAATCGCACCACTACACAGCTTAATATTAATAGAATCTTTTAACCGTAAAAATGTTCTTGAGGATATGTCGGAATGATTGATAATACCGCCAAGTCTTTTGCAGTAATGGCAACCAGTAGACTCCTCGCGTGGCTGTATATGTAAATCTTCGGAACCCGTCTAGGTTTTCGAACATTCGGATACCAGTTGAGCATCCTATTAAACCTCAAACACTTACCTAAGGGGAATCGGTCCGTTTATTAACTCTAGAAGCCCGCCCACTTCTGCCGTATATATATAGCGAGTGCGATTTCCCCGCGAGCTGTCCAACAGACCTTAATTAACTATCCTCTCATTTCAGAGACGTAACCGACAATTACTTAGTCACAAAAATAATAGCCCAATATGATATTATCTGGAAATATTCTTCCTAGCGGTTCAACACGATGCCAAGAATATTGGAAAATCTATACGTTCGGGTGGCTTTTGGTAACGTAAATTTTAAAATTCAGAGGTAATAGTATATCCCATATGGTTAATATAGTTCATAAAAAAGCTTTTTTATAGAAGCGTTATGATATTGTATCATCCAGACCATTCTTTCTGTTTTAAAATGAACAAAAATTGCTTAATTATAACGTATTAAAATATAATCAGGAATGCCGTTGCCGTGGACTGAAATTTAACGGGTTATTTAAAATACCTTTGACGAGAACGAGTGGGCGAGCTGTGGGCATGGTGGACAGATACTTTGCTCTTCACCTCAAAATGCGCAAGCGCATCACCCCCCCTTGTTTTGTTTCCTTTTTGATACGACATGCCGACTAGATAACCTGCATTAAATAAGAAAATTTTATCATTCCTTAAGTTATGACGCGAGAGGAAACCTTTAAATTCATGACGGAGATAAAAAGGGATAGACAGACACAATATATGCATTATTTGTATGAACGGCATATATAATGTCACTGGATAATAGGCGAACAATATACATTGCCTACCTAAATAGTCGATTCGAGTCAACAGCTCTTATATCCTGGCAGTTGGTTTTTCCCCATATGCAATTCCAGGCGCCGGCTACACAATTATCTATGGCGATGGCTCATAACATCTCGCACGGCCGTAAACCGGAAGGGGGACTTGTTGGTGAGCATTCAATTTCAACTTCGACTGATTAACGGGACGCGGGCTTTTATCTCATGATAACCTGAGTTCATTGATTGTCTCTTTGGTTAGTGTGAGGTGATGATCACATGTAGCAAGCCATTATCCGATACAGTTCGAACATGAATGGCCTTCGTTACAAAGTGCCAAGACCTATTTAATTGACACCCGAGTTAGGCCCGTCGGGTTTAGCGAGAAACTTAGGTTATGAGATTGGGCCAATGGCAACATAATGAGGATAGCAATTTTGTTGCGTACCAGTAAACGTTTAGGTTGCATAACGTGACAGGGAATGGGGTGACAAGCCGGTAACTTCGGACGTGGAACCGCAGCGTTGGTAGAAAATGCATTCCCGGCTTTCCCCGTGTATTACACGCATTTGACACGTAGAAGATAGTGCGAATGGCTACTTTCCGAGACGAATGTACACGTATAATGTTTGACCAACGACGTCAGGCGTAGCGGGCTCGGGTAGGGATACTACAATAGTAAGGCGCTCCGTCCTAACTCGTGCTTATGATTTGGCCTGAAGTGGTCTGCTCGCTGATCGCAGGCGTAGATGGCTAAAACCCGAATTCCTAAACGAAGCAATGAGGCGGTGAGACAGTAGTCAGTTGCTGTCAATAGCATGAAAGCTCGACAAAAGGTGGAGTATAGACTAATAATTTCGTTGCGTAATAACAGTAACAACCGCTCCAGGCGGCGAAATCACTGACCAAGACAATTATGTCTGGTATAACATGGGGCATCAGACGGTGAAAAGGTAAGGGATGCTGGGGTGTTGATGATGCTGTGACCCAGTCTCATGACGCCGAGATAACTCTACATGGTATGTGGATCTTTGCGTGAGCTTTGCGTTGAGGAGGTGAGCGGCGCCATCGAGACGGTAGATGGCGACCGTAAAGTTGAGTTTGATCTATACCTAGGTAATCGGTGATGTATGAGTGATTCGTAATCCGGATGACTTGATCCGGATACAAAATTCGGACTTGCAACAAAAGGGTTGATGGATGATATTTAAATAGACAAGGGCCCCAAGCGATTAATTGCACCAGTGTTTTAGTTTGGCCAATTAGAGGCGTTAGTTCTCCCTCTAGGCTTCCCAAAACGACAAGAGGGCTATTTGATTTATGAAACGGGATACTAGATTGTGGCAGTAGATGGCGCCAACCTGGGCTGCGTTAGATAACTAGATACGGACAGCATTTTCATAGAAAATCTCCGATGAAGATAGGCGTCCTTCGTATGGCACGTGGTGGAGCACGGGTATCGGGCCATACTGAAGGTGTTCCCAAGAGAGTCGCGGGTAACGAACTGGTGCAACCGTTACAATGCTTGTACACTACGGCTAATTGGGCCAAACCAAGCTTGAAGGTACACTAACCACAACGGCACCCTTGATGGGCTAATTCCCAATTCGTCGAGACTATCAATCGCTTACCTGCCTTTAGAACGCGGATGTTTTCGCACGAAACGTGGGAATACCCCAAGCCCCTTCAGCTGCCTATCGCCAAGGGCATTGGACGGACCAGCCGGCGGTCGCAGGAGACCTTTTGTCGGTTGCGTCAAATGACTGCTACATGTTGAAGTGCACTAGATCTGAGAACCCGCCTGTGCTCCGATATTGGATAGCTTTACTAGTTGAAGCGACTTGTTATGTTATACTGTGCTGCCGCGCTGTGTGTATCCCGACGGTAGTTTGATGATATGTTCCTAGAGACATAGCTGGTTGAGGGTCTCTATCGCACTTTTGTGTGGACCGAGAGGATCGACTCCCCTCGTCGATTCCTAACTATAGGTAGGTAGCTAGCCTAAACCCTGAACACAGCCGAGAGGACATCTGCCTGGAACATTTCCTAATCCTAAACAGCCAAGGGAGCATTGATCGAACCATCGAAGTGGCCGAGAAATGTAAGAACCGCCCCTTCCTAATGCCGGGTAGGGTAGACTAGAGGCGTGCGTAGTGTGCTACGCGTGATGCGTGCGTGTGACTGGCTCATTCTGACCTGGCCGGTATGTAAACTAGTTGCCGGATTAACTTGGGAGCTCACGGCAGCAAAGCCCTAAGCCCGAGGCTGTTGGATCGACTAGTCCTTGGGTTTGAGTTTATAGGCGAATGGATTATAGTTGATCTGCCTGTAGCTCTGTTGAAAAGAGAAGAAATGGCAGGGACCTGCGACCCGCCGGAAATAGGGCATTGTGTCAGCATGTACATATATGTATATGTATATATATACACATGTGTGTGTGTGTGTGTGTGTGTGTGTATGTATGTGTGTATGTATGTGTGTATGTATGCGTGTATGTGTGTGTGTGTGTGTGTGTTGTGTGTGTGTGATCTTCCGTTGGGGGTCGGATCAAGCTACCTAAGGCCAGGTAGGGCACTATGCGCCATCGCGCCTTGCTGGTAGAATTTGGCTCCTTGGCTACTCTCCAGCAGAGACGCCCACTACTGACCTCGGCAGGTGGAGGGGATATGCAGCATGTCGGCGAGCGAGCAAGTCATGATATGACGGGCACCAACACGAGAGAGAGGCAGGCAAGGGGAGGTCGGAGGTCGGAGGTCGGGGGGTTGCATTTATGAATGGATAGCGCCTTGTATTAGCATTTTTGGTTGCGAGAGGCGCGGTCACATGCGCAAATCACTGTCGCTGGCATCCTGCGCACTGTTTTGTCACCCGTCATCAGGAGAGTATTTAAGATGAAAGGGCTATCCTCGTTGCCATCCTCGTTGCCACCCTTGTTACCATCCTGCATCACACCTCATCGTCGTGGTCGTTGTTGTTGTTGTTGTTGTCGTCGCCGTCGTTGTTGTTATCGTCGCCGTCGTGGTCATGGTCGTGGTCGTTGTTGTACCGACTGGCTCTGCCTTCTCGGGCCAGGCGGCCTCCCGACGGGCTAAAGCCTACCCGGCGAAATGGCCATGAACCATCATCGGAGGGGTCGAGAGCATTGGCGGCGACATGGGCTTTCGTGCATCCCATCCATCTATTTCATGCCTTACTACATAGGACCATTTGATACCACCCAATGAAGCACAGCTCGCAAACTGCGGCTGTTGAGGCGGGCCATCACTGCCATACGGCTCATTGGGCTATTAGACTACCCCCGATCATTGATCCCGTGCAGAATTAGTGGTATGATAGAGTAGCATTGGTGAGAGGGCGAGGGTGCAGAGAGGTGCCGAACAACGCAATCATGATCGTGAGGAATCAGGGACTAGTTAAGTAAGCCAAAGACTGTAACACAGCAAAATACCTAACCTGGCACCCTGGGTAGGTACCTACCTACCTACCAAGGTACTTACCTTATCGACCGACATGCGTAAATCGGCAGACCGATAGTTTACCTACCTGGGTAGTTATAGTCACTGTAGATAGCGGCTGGCTCGCTCGCCATTTTGGAAGGCACGGGCGCGGTGATTGGCCGGGCTAGATGCAGTAGGAGATCTCATACGTGGCAATAAATTAGCGACCTGGAATAATCCACCCCTCTCCGAAGGGCACTATGCATCCCAGGCAGGTGCGCTTCAGATACTTTGGTAATAATTAACTTTTACACATGATAAGAGAGAAACGTAAGGTACGAGGCTGCCAGTTTGGATGCACTTGCGTCTTGAATCACTCGCGGAACTGTATACAATGTAGCTGCCTAGCATCAAGTACCTAGGTAGTTATAGCACTATGCGCACCTCTAGCTATTGCTTACCGTAGGGACCTGGTAGTAGATTTAACTTACTGTATTTCCCACCTCTAACTACCTGAACTTGGGGCCGGCACAATGGCGGGGCACATTGCACATTGCACATTGCACATTATGGTCCGGGCTAATAAGTCGGGGTTCTGGCGGGCACTGGGCTGTGCCTACCTACCCACCATCAGCAATGGGATGGCACCCCTCAGCACAGGTACTTCCACTTACACGTGCGGGTTACTTATATCATTTCTGCCGTTAGTGCCGTGTCGTGTGCCCTTGCAACTACCTGGGCGCCCTGAATGACCTGGGCGATACAGCGGCACATGGCTCTTACCAAGAAAGGGAACGGCTATATTGGTTGCCTTGCAGGTGCTGATCTCACTTGTTGGCGGCAACGGGATGCTTGTCCATGTCAATAAGCCATCAAGCGCACAAATGTCTAGATTGTCCGACGCTGCGTTGTTTGCCGCGAGAGTAACAGCCTGGACGCCGAAGCAGGCTATCTACGTAATAACGGGGCGAGACGACATGAGTAATTGGGAAACCCGAAATCCAAGCCTTTTCACTTGGTGTTCGCGTTCCGTATCTCCGTGTTCATCATGTCATCCTTCCCGTCTGCCCGTCTGCTCGTCTGTCTGCCCGCTCTCGCTTCCTCCCTTATCCCGGCCAACATGGTGCTGGATCTAACTGAGTCGCTGGCTAAGACAGCCATCCGCTCATAGGTGTGTCGAAACAAGCAGAAAATTCAGATGCAGAGGCTGTATGTGTTTTAGGTTGCTCGGATCTCAAATTTGGTGCTTTGGAAACTCCCTACCCCGGCCGCAATCAATACTGGCCACCCAATGGGCGAATGGGACAAGGGAGTGAGTGCGTCAGATTCCGCTGGTCCTTCAGCTGCTGTTGCTGCTGCTGCTGATGGTGACCATGATGACCGTGATGAAGATGATGAGTATTATTATCATTATCATTATTGACGGGGCGAATGATGGCATTGCGTGATACTCACAGGGCTTGCTAAAAAATCACATTCGGAGTGTGCAAGGGACGTGGCACAACTCAGCCGTACGTACCATGTCGTCCAAGGTCAACGACGCTTTGCATGGCTGAGCACAGTAATATTCTATCCTCTAACTGCACAGGTAGCAGGCCAAATTTCGCCTCATGCTCGCACATACCTACCCTAGATTAACAAGCCAAGCGTGCCCGGAGTTGGAAGCGACTCGGCCGGCCACCAGCTCCTACTTGTAGTAAGTCACCCCATATGTTTGCCAAACAATCCATCTCGGTACGACATCGATATACGGCCATAACCGGTCGTAGCCATGTCCGCCACTACCCGAACTTGGTGATTGCTGCATAGCCGACGCCGTTGCGAACAGGTAATTGGCAAGATCATGGGATGCGCTGGCTGTTTGACATTAGGTAGTCGTCTAAAACTTCAGTGAGCCCAGCCAGCCCACTTCTCCAACACGATGTTTCGTGCATCCTAGCCGTTTAAGTATGGTTTTGGATAGCGCCCCCATGCCTTACCCTTCAGCCCGTCGTAGGGGACGAGGTACGTGACTGGTCACAATCGCATCAAGGGCACACCTTTGGCGACCGAGACTCGTTGAATTTGGCATAAGGCATAAAGAACCCCGCCTATCACACGAGTCAGACAGACGGTTGACGGATAGCCTGAGCGGTACCACCGCAAATTTGATGAATCATGGTCCTTAACTATGGAGAGCGGGATATAGGACGAGCAGAAGGCTACGGATATTAGTGGTGATTCGTTGAATGACTGCCCCATTAGCTCTTTAATGTCACAGCACGAATGGTATGTTTTTATTACCTATGGTATCTCATATATTATGTGTAAACCCCTCCACGTCAGTTATCGCACACGACGACAGAAGAAATCAATCAAGTGGACGACGGCTCAAAGCATATATATCGGTTAGCGTAATGCCGTCGCGGGTGCAACTGGAGAGCGAATCATACATACGTATGATACATGTAGGCCAGGCCGGGCGACTCTAGTACGACGACTCACGTCAGGCGCTTCTGGATCTGAACATCGGGACATCCCAAGACGAAGGCGAGGGTTACACTGCCTGCTACCTACGCACACGGCTGCGTACGAAGGTTGAATTGGACAATACTTCAGGGCATATCCTTCATTCTTACTGCCGGCCAAGGGTACAAGAGGGAGGGGAAAAAATCACTTATGTGCGGAAGCGAGGGCGTCGCTTTGGGTTCACATAAGTAAGTACCTAAAGTAAAAGATCCCAGCGTGTTTCCACCGGGATGAACGTACATCCCTCCACTCAGGTCTGATTCAACCGTCCTCAGGCGGGCTGGTCAGCCAGCTATCCGCCTGCCCGGACCGTCACCTTCCTGGTTAACCCGACAAGAAAAGGAGCGGAGGAATATGTAGTCGGAAGAAAAACACGAAAGAAAAGTTAGACGAGTCTGAGATCTGAATGGGAAGGGCAACGGAAGGACCGATAAAAGGTCCATCTGCTTGTTCCACATTGCACC
Organism: Rosellinia necatrix; assembly: GCA_021209875.1. Lineage (NCBI taxonomy): Eukaryota > Fungi > Ascomycota > Sordariomycetes > Xylariales > Xylariaceae > Rosellinia > Rosellinia necatrix. Next base: position 3,218,629 of record JAGYVD010000001.1, on the reverse strand, counting down.
TTGTCTTGCCTTCCGTATCTCTCGTCCTGATGCCCGCATTGCAGAGGCCGAGTTTCGGAAGACTTGGGTAGATACAAGGTACATGCAAACAGGGAGGACATTTGCCCGAGGCGAATGATACAACGGAAAGAGAGGGAGAGGCAACTTAACTCGGCGGGTCTGAAGAAGGACTTGGGCGCTGTGGCGACCGTTCTGTTTTAGCAACCGAATTGAAGTTAGTTACCCGCTAGGGAGGTAGCTGTGTACTTGCACAGTGAAGGAGGTAACTGTGTGCTGGCTACAGTACCTAGCTGCAGGTGCTAAGGCAGGCCTACACGTGTGTATAATGAAGCAATCAATCGTCCCGGATAACCAATGCCCCTCCGCGTACGTACCACGGAATACACAACCCATGTCTGCATATAGATGGTCGAGATCATTTGATACCTGCCTGCCGCGTTCTAGTTAACCTCTCTGGTACGTGGGTGTCCCAATGGGGATTACCTGCTTCAAGTTGCCTACCTGATCCAAGAAAGCTAAATTGGGCACAAAGTGACATAGCGCAACCATGTGTCTAGGTGGGTGTGAATGCTGTAAAGGTTACATATCAGCTCAACTAAAAACAAACTTGGGTAACTACCTGGTAACTACCTGGATATGAGCTCCGCGTCTCTCGGGCGTCGTTCGGGCGTCAACTCTCTTGACTACTTAGTACCTTCGTACTATGAACTATGAATAGGTATCTAGCCACCCAGCTCCTGGGCCGAGCTAGGTAGGCAGCCGAAGTTCTAGCAATAATGCCACAAAACTGACAAGTTGTGGTTTTTTTTTTGGGAGGGAGGGGGAGGGGATTAGTTACATGATGTACGTATCTACTTACTCAGCACCTCTACCTCCCAAGCAGGTATGTAGCCTACATACCTGCTTGGGTAGTGCATGTATAGCTAAACCTACGGTCGAGGATCTTGTATCCCACCTACTGGCTGACCAACTCTGTGCCTAGTGACTTGGATGGCTGGAATGGCGTGTAAGAACTCCTACCAGGTAACATACCTACCGAGGTGGCTACCTAGTATCCAGCGGTAATCTACCTACCTACCGACGTATTTAACCTAGCTACAGTATCACTATTTCTGGTAATAAATAAGTACGCACTTACCTACCTTATTTAGTGCTGCATCTCGCTATTTCCACTTCTTCCATTGCCGACCATTTACCGACTAACCACCACCAGACACTGTCTGCCACTGTCACATTCTCGTCATAACCCTCCTGACGGTCTCTCTTGCCCCTCGGACCTCCAAGTACCTTTAGTTGTTAACCTACCTCCACCTACCTACCCACCTACCGCGCCTACAACCTACCTACCACGTACGTAAGCTAAGCAGCCAATATGTCGCCTTCCTCTCTTCAGTTCCTTCCATCCATCCTTCCCGTGGGAGAAGTACTTGTCTGCGTGCTCGCCTAGCCGCTTGCCAGTCTATCTACGCACCAGCAGGCGAGGGGCGAGGGGGAAGAGGAGATAGTAGGTAGTACCATACTTAATACTACTGCCTACCTACCTACTACCTACTACCTACTACTTACTTACCTACCTACCTATCTACTACTGTCTCTACTGCCTGCCTCCCTGAGCAACCGGCCTATTTACGGGTACCTCCCTCGCTGTGTTGAATCTAGGTAGGTTAGGTTAGGTAGTTATTCTGTATTGCGCTGTGTTGGTTGGCGCTTTAAGTGTGCTCTGCGTGTGTTCTGCGTGTGTTCTGCGGCGTGCATTTGTACTTAGGTAGGTCTATATACGTATACGCTGACCTGACGGGCCCATCTCATCATCACATTTGACTTTTTGTGGTCGACCGGCTTCCCTCTTACTGACACCACTACCTTACTTTGCTCACTCCACGTACTCCCATCACAATCGTCATCTTGTTGTTGGCGATTCCTCATTCTCCCCCCCTCCCGGCCCCATCCCCATTCTATCCCATCCCATCCCATCCCCATCTCCGTCCCCATCCCCATACCATACCCATACCCATACCCATATCCAGGCCGTATCCAGGCCGTATCCAGGCCATATCCAGGCCATTCCCATTCACTCACTTCTGAGCCAGACCACTTACCTAGTCTGTGCCCCTGTCCCTGCTATCCTTTGTGATACAAAGCCCGCCAGCCGCATTCAGAGTTAATAGCATCCTTCCCCCAGCAATCCAGTACTTATTATCTGTTTGTCTTGAGCTCCGTGCGTTTGGTTTGGTTTGGTTTGGTTTGGGTCCGAATTCGAGCGCACCGGCCAGAGCCAAGTGTTCCATTCACCAGGGTTCCTGTGACTATTGAGAGCGTGATTCAGCCATCCATCCACTCGGTTCGGAAGCGGGAACCAGAGGCCTCTGCGACCAGCTGCAGCAAAAAAGGAAGAGGAGGAGGAAGAAGAGAGGCCCAAGAGCAGCAACAGGGCGGGCGCGCACACCCGGCTTATTATTCACTTCTGACCTGTCCAGCTCGTTGGCCGAAACACCCCATCCTCCCTCACCTTTCGTTCTGTAATTTGCCAGCGCTGCAAAAACCAGCGTAACTAGCAATAACCAGCAATAACCAGCAATAACCAACAATACCCAGCCATACCCAGCATCGGCAGCCTCCAGCGTCCATTATTGCCTGTCTCCGGCTGCGATCCTGCCGCCTGTCCCTCTTTCGATCTGCATCGTAGTGTATCTATCAATCTCCTTGGCGCCCTGCTGGCCTGTCCGACATCCCAGCGCCGCCAACGCCCCCCCATATGCTCCAGCTCGCTCCAACGCTTGCGTCGCATATTCCCGGTCTTGCGGCCAGCCCCCGGCGGACCAACAGTTGGTAGTATTTTCCTTCGAGGTCCTCCGCCGTCTTCTTCTCTCTCCCTCCCTCCCTCTGTTGTTGCTCTTCTCGACAAGGTGAGGCTTCTCCGCCTACGAAGCTAAGCCTAGCACTCGGGGTTCTCGGTCCTCCGACTGCACCGTACCCTGTCCTAAACAGCCCATGCCCATGGGCTAGCTAAGCAACTAACTAGAACTGTTGAGCATCCCTTTTCGACCACCCAACCCCTCACCATTCAGTGCCATCATTCGACCCTCAGACGTGCAGATCCGAGGTGGTTTGAATCCCTGATCTCGAGACTGAAAGAGAGGGTGACGACCTTTCTCCCCTGCTTCCGCTCTTGTTCTCTTGAGATTAAAGATTAAAAAGGAACCAAGAAGAGAGGGGTTAAAAAAAGGAAGGGAAAAAGGGAAAAAGGGCTGCCACCCTTCAGTAGCTGGCATGGATCCCTCTGGCACCGATTTCACGATGCATCACCCCAATCACCACCACCCTCATTATTACCAGGCTGGCGCTTCCTCTTCTGGCTCGGGAACCCGCTGCCCCGCGATGCGGGCGGCTGCTGAGCAGCGTAATTACCAACTCCCTACGATTTCATCAAGCCGAGGTTCCGTACAATACGACCCAGTCCACGCCCGCGCCGGCAGCCGGGATGTTTGGCAATCAAGGAGCCCGCAGAACTGGCGACCGGCAGCTATAATACCTCCTTTTGCGCAGGAAGCAACCTCCATAGATAACTTTCCGAGCCCAACACCACCAAACCAACCGCAACAGCCGCCTTGCCCTATGCCGACCATGACAAACGCACCAAATATCGCAGATCTCTATCCACCGCAGATGCATCCTTACCATCAATTCAGGCCCACGATGCATCCAGTGCCCCGTCTTCTTGGCCAGCCTCATGGGTTTCCGAGCTCGAACGCAACCCAATCTAATACGCAGCATACCCCAAACCGTCCCATGCACAGGGCAAACGCTGGGATGCCCGCCTCAACCCCAATGCATTCCGCTCCTCCTGTGCAGATATCGGCTTCCAGGCCTCCCGCCAACCCGATACAGACGGGCCAGGCGACGTCGTATTTCGGCAACGAGAATATTGGCCCCAATCAGCCGTTGCCCAATATTCTCCCTCATATTTTCGCCCAACACGACCACACGGCACAGTTCTCCCGGCAGACGCCTGAACCTGTAGCCCAGCCTGTCGGCCCAGGCGGGGGAAGCGGTTCTCGGCCAGGTAAGCTAGTCTTCACACTGCGTTAAATGAGAATGGTGGATCTAACATGTACTGCTAACTACAGCCTCGCACTCTCCTCCGACACCTGCATCGGCATCGACCGCCTCACAGCGTACTAATGACCAGCCTAATCGCATAATGAACCCGGTTGAAATACGACGGGCTTCTGCCGCGGCACTTATAAGTGGTCGACCCAGGCGGGCCGGTGCACCACGGTTTTCTGGATCTGGCGATTGGATAGGCGAGAGTCATACAATGATGTTTCGACGGGGAGATATGAGTTTGATGGAGTTTGTCGAAAGCTTCCCAGGCGCAATATCGGATGGAGATGGCCCAACCAATGCCCGATACTTGAGAGGTAATACCTCAGGGAAGAGGATTGCCTCCAAAAAGGCACTGGCGTCTCTACAGAGCGTCCCTATCGAAGACCTACCGGAGAGCGAGAGGAGTAAGTATTTACGCGCTGGTAGCCTGGCTTGTCGCTAACTCGCATAGCTTGCGTGATCTGCTACAATGAATTCGGCCTAGAAAACCCCGAGGGCATCAATGAGGCACCGCTCAGACTCCCCAAGTGTAAGCATGTGTTTGGCGATCACTGCATCAAGAAATGGTTCCAAGAGTCAGATAGCTGCCCCTACTGTAGGGACAAGGTTCATTCGGAACTTCAGCCTACGCCAGCTCGTCGAAGCCACCCAGGCTTCCGCTTTGCCCCGCAGTACCAATTGACGCCGCAACACTTGCCTAGTTATCAAGAGCGTGGCCAGAGCCAGTCACGCGACCGAGACGCGTCCGAGTCCGAATCATCACATCAATCTGGACACTCCATGACCGGCGGCGCTGCGGATCGACCATCAAGGTAGGTGGCACGACACGGGCATCGGCGCTGGTGCGTTTCGCTAATTCGATGTAAAGTCAATTCCCGGACCCAGGGCTAAACACCCGGTCTCCACCTGGCAGCAGAAGGTTCGAGAGTGCGCTTCAGCACGGTATGCGAATACCGTCGTCGAGCGTGACCTATGAACGTCGCTCGCCTCCCGTCGACGATCGTCGTCGACGAGCTCGGCACCGTGTGCGTGTAACCCCCCCATCGACCCGTCCAAATGCATTTGGAGGTTCAACTTTGAATGGCGCGTCGCAGGCTTCGGTCCGTCCCTCCAGAAGTTCCCGCTCCCGATCCCCTTTTGATCATAGGAGCACTCGGGTGGATTCAAGTAGTCGGCGGTCACTGACAAATAGCCCCGAACAGTATCATTGGAATGGTAGTCCACCTCCCAATTCTAATCAAACAGAAGGGGGGGTGACGGCGGTGAGCCCACCGAGTGGTCCGGCGTACGATGCGTTCCCTTTCCAGTCGCAGTTGACCGTCGCCGATGACTATTTCCATGGACTCGTTTCACCTAATTCGGATGTAATACCGGCTAGCGAGTATCCGGGACTGCCGCAAATACGTTCTGGCGCTCACGTCGGCTTCCCGCCCCCCCCAATTGGGCCGTCGGGCAATTATATGTCGAGCCCCGGTCGTACCGGTCCTAATCAGTTTACTTCCTATCAACAGTCGTAGGAACATTCATTGGCTAGGAGTATAACACGGCTGTGCTGCTCATCAAGTTGCACACACATGTAACCGCAATGGAAACAGAAAACAATTCACTCAACGATTTCATCTCCAATTCTACTCAACGGCAGCGGCGCATTGGCGGGATGATATTACGGTTTTTATTCTTTCGTTCTACCAACTCCGAGAGGTCTTCCATTTTCATTCACATAGACGGGCTGCATAGTTCTTTTCCCTTTTCGACATCCCACGCGATCTCATTCATCAGCATTCAAAGTTGTTCATCAGGAGGGTCTCTGCACTACGATTCATTTAAGTCACGAAGGCGTTGAGTCTACGGGGATCCGGGTTCAGCATGTTATATTCCCGTTGCGGCGATGGTTCCGCGTACATAGGTGGTCTGAAGCATGGGGGCATGGGGGCATGGGGGCATGGGGACATGAAGCGCAGGGGCGTACTATGCGATAGGAACTCTTCTTAACGACAGCAAGAGATGAGGTTAGTTCCAGTCGGAGGAGTCGCACCCCCCAAGCGCATTTGGCTCGAATCCCCCCCCCCGGGCATTGGTAGCGAGCTTCTCAAGTAGATCACTATGAAGAATATCAGTTTGAAGAATACGCCAGCGCAAGTATTGAGACAAGTCAATTCAAGTCTCGACCTAAGAAGACTCAATGTCCATATTTATTCAGTACCCTTCCAACCATTTCCCAGCTAGTTTTCGTCTCCGAGCCTAGTGGCATCGTCGAGACTCGCAGTTTTCCCCAGTCCTACCCTTGTAGACACAACCATCCTTGGGAAAAGCTAGCAGCGCAACAACATGGGATTGAGGATGGGTAGTGTTGGATTCCTGACAGCCTTATGGCTTTATTTGTTTTATCCACCTCCTCCTCCCCACCCCCGCTCATTAATCAACTCGTTACAATCCATGGGGTGATCGGAAGCAAGCGCAAAGGCATACCATTCTTTATTGCCAGGCTACCCACACCGGCGGCCCATGGCTCGGTTGTGGTACGCCACTTGGGGGCGGAGCCCAGCCCGAGGAGCGGTCCGTGTTGAATCAGGCTCGATTCGGGGGATATAAATAAATCTACGTCTGCTAGGCTAGGTACATACTCATGCGGATATATCTAGACCAGGGGGTGTCATTTGGATAGATGTGGTTTTGTTCCACTCAGCCTGGTACTTATATATTGTTGGTCGTCTTAGATCCACAGCTGTGGCTGGCTTATTAATAGAATATATATATGTATGCATTCATAAGTTTGAACCCGCTTTGCTCTTAGGCCTAGTAAAAAAATATAGTACCTACATACATATACATACATGCATGGATCATGTTATGACACGTGCACGAAGGCTCGTTTCCTGACGTTCTGGCCGTCCGTGCCGTCGTCCCAGTTCTCGTCGAGGTAATCTTTGACGCTGTTCTCCTGGATCTGCATGCCGGCGACCTTCAGGGCGGCTATGTTGTAGCCCATCTCGTCCTTCTTCTGGCGCAGGACCTGCCGCAGGTTGACCCGGATGCCGTCGAGCATGGCGCGCATCGTCCGGCTCGCGACGATCTGGCGGTGGTGCGTCTTCAGCATGAAGAAGAGAACGCGGCAGGTCAGCGGGATGTTCGTGGATCGCGCCGCGAAGAGGTTGAGGAAGGTAAAGAGAATCGGGACCGTGGCGAACGGCAGCACGAGCAGCGCGTCGTTCAGCGCCGACGCCGCTGGCCGCGAGAGCACCTTCATCACGTACTCTTCGGCTGAGATGTTCCCATGCGCCATGAACATCGGATCGCGCTGAGGCATCCCGACGTGGGGATTAACTGCCTTGGCCTCTTCCCACTCCTTGATGATGTGCAGGTCAGCCATGCCGAGCTCCAGGGCCTCCGCAATGCGTTCGCCGTAATTTAGCGTTTCAGATGTCTGCTTCGTAGCAGCCGTGACCTCGCCTTCCTGGCCTTCCCCGTCGGCATCCTGTTCGAGGGATCCCGTCAATGTGGTCTCATACAGCTCCTCAATTTCCTTCTCCCTCTCTTCTTCGAGGAAAATCTGCTCGTCTGTCTCGTGCCATACCCGAATACTCTTATCGTGACTAGCACTAACAATAAACGGGGGCTCGGTGCTACGACTGATAGCCAACGCCCAAATCTCGCCGTGATGTCCGTGTAGACGCTGAATTTGTTCGAACTTGTCCCCATCCCAGTACTTCACCGCGCGGTCCTTACCGGCGCTGAAGAAATGGTGGCCATTACCTTCGCGGTTGTTTGGTACAAATTTGACTTGGAGGATGCTGTCCTGGTGTGCTATTATCGCTTTGTGGCAGTCTCCGAAATCGAGACCCCATATCCTAACCGTCTTGTCTGCCGAACATGTTACTATTAACTTCCCGTCGTATGAAATATCCATATCTAAGACGGGCAGTTTGTGACCATAAAGGTTTAAATATAACTTCAGGGAGTCGGTGAAAAAAACTTTGACCGTGCTGTCCAATAGAGCAACGGCTAAGTATCTGGCGTCGGGGGAGAATTTCAGGCTCAGAATATCATCCGAGACCTTCAGCGTCCTTGCATGTGATAGCTTGAGCCGTTGTGTTGTCCGGGTCGTCCCGAGAACAGGCTCTTGTACAACCTCGACCTTCCAAAATTTGGCCGATTTATCGGCGCTTCCCGAGACAATCGATCTACCATCGGGGTGGATCTGGAGGGACCAAATCGCGCCTTCGTGGGCTGTTACACTATCCAGGAGCGTACCTGTTGACACTTCGAAGAGCTCGATCTCGCCAGCTTTCGTCCCAATGACAACCAGTTTATCACCTGGTAAAAAGGCACAGCATAATGCGTATCCGCATTCTAAGGTTTTCCCACACTTTTGCGTCAACATTGACCAGATTTTCAATGACCCGTTTGAAGCGGAAGCGAGAAGTCTGTCGTCAGAGCTCAGAGCCAATGACCGAATGTCTGCTCGGTGTCCGGGCATCTCGACCGATAGGGTTCTTTCGTAGTCCGGAACCTCGTCATCTTTCGATTTGGAAGCCTTTTGCTTTAAAGGAATATGATATAACTCCAGTTGGTTGTTGGTCGTAGCAACAAGCAATTGTAACTTTTTTCTGGCTGTAGTATCGGTCCAGTCAATAGAACGGGCCTTTCCACCAGTGCGGATAATGAGATGCTGTGCAAACGCATCTGTCACGTCAGCCTTGCTGACGTTTTCTTCCTCCTCTACCTCTTCTTCCACGTCTTCCATCACCGCGTCTCCGCCCGTTTTCCTGTCCTTCTTTTGCGCAAGCTTTTCTCGCCGCCTCCTCCTCTTCCGCGCCATGCTCTTTTTTATTTCTGCCTCGGATCGTATCCTCCATATTTCGACGGCTTTCTCTGAACCGTGCACTGCGAAGTAGTCTAAGCGGGGGTGGAATATTACCTCGGTCGCCTTGTCCTTTCCTTGTCGAAATAACGTGCCCCTGTCATGTAGATATCGCATATTTGCGGGTAGATCGACTTGATGATGAGACGAAGCGAGAGAGGTCGCATCAAGCGCCCACACCTTGAGCTCTCCCGAGTTCCCCGCCGTTATGCAACCACTATAGTCCGGGGAGAGGCCCAAAGCCCAACATTCGCCGTTTGTCTGAGCAATGTGAGTTTCGATGCAGTGTCTCGAGCCGAGATCCCATAATTTGATCAGCGAATCCTTGCCGGTGGTCAGTAAAAAGCCGTCGGACGGGCCCGCCGTGTCGTCGAGAACCATGGGCTGCGCACCATCGTCCTCAGCAACCTCCTCTTGCGGCTCCACGAACTGCAGCCCAGTGATCTGGTCCTTATGGCCCCTTAGTTTATATTGCCCGACTTCGGCGACGAGGTCCCAGACAATGACATCGGTGTCCCTCGAGCCACTCGCCAATCGCACGCCGGACCGGTCGAAAGCAAGCGTCGTGATGGCCGAGCGGTGGCCGTTGAAACTCACGACGACAGTCCCGTATTTGTCCCATAACCGGATGCTGCCATCCTCGTATCCGACGGCGAAGACGTCCTTGTCGATCTTGCTCTGCGCAATGGCCGTGACCTGGGCGGCGCACCCAGAGTCCCTCCATCGGTTCAATATGTCGCCCGTCTTGATGTCCCAGCTAATGACCTCCTCGTTGGCGGCAACAATGGCCTGGCCCGCGCTCGTGCTGGTGCCATCCTTGGAGGTCCAGAGGATGTTGGAGGTACCGGAGGTTACCAGGCCGAAGGATTTCGCATGCTCATATTTCCTGTGGCGCCGCAGCAAATCAATTAGTCAAATCAATCTCGCCAGTCTTGCGCGGGGTGATGCGACCGTGGATATGCCCTACAAATATGACTTGACCATGGTTGCGGCCGCTTCCTCGAGCAGTAACTCGACCTAGGATTGAGATTGGACGCGTCGCAAGACTAGAAAATGCCCCAGAACTTTTTTTATGGAGGGACAACGCGATAAGGACTGTTATCTACCTAGGTACCTCACCTACCTTTAGATTCTTAGGTAACCCCCCCTCAGAAGTTCTTAACGCACAGACCATTCACCCGTCGTTGGGTACCTAGTTACATGGGTACCTTACAGAACACAAAAGTCGAACGACGTAAGCGGGCAGCATCGAAACAACCCAGCACCCACCTGGGCAGCAGCATCACAATCACAGCCCCACCAAAAGTTCAATAATGGTGGCATGTAGGTACCCCCAGACCTTACCTAAGGTACCTCTCGATGTAGGTAGGTAGGTAGGTAGGTAGGTTTTGTTACCCGCTGTTACGGTGTAGCCTGCCTCATAACCGCCATACCTCTACTATCCCTTCTGCCTGGGTCAACCACATACCTAACTAAAGTCGATACCCTACTTACCTAACCTTACCCACCCACTCCGTCACCGATCTCACTAACTACCTCTACCTATCTGCAATTGCTGTCCGCATCCCGCCGCCCTGCCGACTGAGACCCGTTCACCGTCAACAGAGAGAGAGATATAGAGAGAGAGAGAGAGAAAGAGAGCGCGCACACGTTCAATGTCAAGATGCTGCTCTTAGATTACCAAAATGTCCTGATACAGTCTGTCTTGACAGAACGATTCTCGGGGTAAGCTTTCCACGCCGCCACCAATTCGTCGCCCAGCTAGCCCTAAACCAAGGCATGACAGAGCACCCCCCGCCCACATCGACCAGACCGTGTCCGACTTCGACGGCGTGACTTTCCACATCTCTACCCCCGAGTCGAAATCCCAGATTCTGGTCTCGCTTCAGATCCGATGTTTCAGGGAGCTGGTGCAGTACGGCGCTAAAGAGGTCCTGCAACGCGAGTACGGCCAATATGTCGTCACCCCCGAGGCTGGCTACGACTTCTCTGTCCTGGTGGACCTGGACAATCTACCCGCAGACAAAGGCAAGCAGATCGCTGAGATGCCACGTGTCGGCTCTGGTACCGGGCTTGGATGCTGACGGCGTGACCCAGAGGAACGAGACGAACTGATCAAGAAGATATCTTTGCTGAAACGCAATGCCATGGCCGCGCCATTCGAGCACGCCTATACCGAACATTACAAACTAAAGGAGGCCGCTGCCAAATACACGACCGAGGAGGCACCGCAGGGCGTCAGAGAGGGCGGCGAGATCATGGCAATCCACTACCGCGACGAGGAAGCCATCTACGTCAAAGCCAGCCACGATCGCGTGACCGTCATCTTCAGCACCATCTTCCGCGAAGAGACCGATAGAGTGTTTGGGAAGGTATTCATCCAAGAATTCGTCGATGCACGGAGGAGAGCAATCCAAAATGCACCGCAGGTCCTCTTCCGAAACGACCCGCCTCTGGAGCTACAGAACGTCCCTGGCGTGGCGGTAGGATCAGGTGGTGAGGTCGGATACGTAACGTTCGGTACGCTTTGCCCCACCGCCACGACGAATAGCATGACTGACCTTAGCAGTCCTATTCCCCCGGCACTTAACGCCCCAGCGGATGCCCGATGTCATCTCCCACATCCAGACCTTCCGAGACTATTTCCACTACCACATCAAAGCTTCCAAGGTATGAGTGATCGAAAGCGCTGTGACAACATTCATCCCTGACCAGGAGTAGGCATACATCCACTCTCGTATGCGAAGAAGAACGGCCGACTTTCTGCAAGGTAAGATTCCAACTGTTCTTGACAGGCCACTAGTCGTGCTAATTTGCCATAGTCCTGCGCCGTGCCAGACCAGAGAACGAAGAGAAGGAAAAGAAGACAGCGAGCGGGAGAACGTTCAGAGTCCAGGGCGCTTAAAAGAGGCCGACGGACACGCGATAGGCGTTTACCCATTCATACGTTCTCGCTCTACACAACGAATATAGTGAATAGCCAAGACTACCCAAACGTTTTCTCCAACCCTGCCGAATCTGTTACGCCCACTGTAGTATATTATAGATTTTCGGGGGGCTTATTTGGCACTTCACTTAAATTATCTCCGGATCTACGTACAACAGGGCTCTGCGCTAAAACGCCCAGCTCAAGTAACATATCTCAGACTCCCAAACATTCCTCTAAGCATCTCGTCGTTGCACCACCAGCAATTAACAGGAAATGCTTGCCTGCATACTTGCCTGTAAAATTGTACTTAAGGAAAGGCCAGCAAGGAGTAAAACTGCTGGTGGTCACTTACTAATGGGTGCTGCGCTCATGGTACCCGACTCACCACGCATGAATGGGCACTGCGGTCTTTTCGGCTAGCGATTTTGCGTCCCGAAAAGGAGCTAGGTTTATTTGAGGTGGTTCCGGGTGGCTCCTCGGATTTTCTTGGGGTCAGCAAGGCTGTGTTCATTCTTAAAAAAAAAAAAAAAAAAAACATGTGTGAGGTTGAATAGTTTAGAACTTGACCGTCTCGTCGTTGTCTACGCCGCAGAGGCGTGGAGTGTAGTCCTGCCCCGTGGTCTAGCAGAAGGGGCGGTGCGAGATGGGAGCTGCCGCGCGAGGTCGGTCCTCGGCAGCAGTCGGCATCTTCCCGTTCAGCGGCGCCACTTGATAACATCACGGTGCGTCATATTCCCCTCGCGTCTGCCCCCCTCCCCCCTCCCCCATGGCGCGGGCCGGCGGCGTTACGTGCGCGGCGAACACGCCCTCCTACTTCGCATCACCTCCGGTTGTTTCCGGGGGGGGATGACACCCCGCGATGGGGATTTGGAAACGAATCACTGCTGCATGGGCGCAGCGTGGGTAATATTCATAACGCAGATTGGTAAGCCTGATCGGTCTACTTCCCGGTCGTGTGGTGTGGTGTCGTCGTCACTAAGACTAAAGGACGAAAGTGTCGGTGTTTAGTCGTGATACGGCTCGGCGGACGGGATAGCGCCGAAGGGGGGAGTTGAGAGTAGGTAGGGTGGTTGGTAGGCAGTAGGTAGGTAGGTAGATAGGTGGTTTTGATTTACGAGCCTTAGTCATCGCGCATGTCCCGACGACACTATGATGGATAATACGATAATTATATGCCGAGTCCAAAGTAGGGGGGTGGAATTCTGCGGGGCTGTTTCCTATATCCAGCAAGGTTCAACATTCAACTTGAAGTTGAAGGGGTTATAAAAACGTCTGATGGAAACTGAAATTCCGAATTGAAAATTAAAAGTTGTCCTTGCCATTAAATAAACCAAGTATATTCTGGTGAAGTACGTCTGCTTGACAACTTATTGAACTCTAGGGTAATCGTTGTACCCCCCGCTCGACGCCACCACCATCCGGCCTATTCCGGAGACTCTACGCAAGCAACCAACGCCCTGAGGATATACACACCCCTATTAGAACCGGTTACTCTCTGATTAATGATAAACACTCATTTTTAAACGTACTAGTCTAGTCACGGTTTATCGTCATTCATCATTATTCATCATCATCATCATCATCATCATCATCATCATCATGGCTCCTCAATTGATGTGGATCGGCCTCGGAAACATGGGCAGGGTGAGTCCGAACTCTCCGCAAAGCTGACCTATATGTGGCGAACTCGACTAATAGGCGAAACAGGCCATGTGCAAGAACTTGGTTGAGAAGGGGAACTTGGAGAAGCCCCTGATCCTGTACAACCGCACCAAGAAGCGGTCCGAGGATCTCGCGGCGACCCTCCCGGCCGGCAAGACGGAGGTCGTCGAGAGCATCGAGGAAGGGGTGAAGAAGGCGGACATCATATTCACCATCGTCAGCAACGATGCCGCCGTCAAGGAAGCCATCAGTGCGATCCTCCAGTCGGACGTCACAGGGAAGCTGGTCGTCGAGTGCTCGACTATCGACCCGGACACGTCGAGGCAGGTGGCCGAGGAGGTGCTGGCTAAGGGGGGCGAGTTCGTGACTTCGCCGGTCTTCGGCGCGCCGGCGGCGGCCGATGCGGGCAAACTAATGTGAGTTTCGGTCCTTTTTTTTTTCTCTCTGTCATAAAAATATGTGGCATCAACCTAATGATCATAATAATAATTAACTAACGACGCGGTCTTCCCCTTTCCTCCCAGCTTCGTACCGGCGGGGCCCAAGGCGTCGATCGACCGGCTGCGGCCGTACACGACGGGGGTGATGGGGCGGGCGGAGATCCCGTTCGAGGACGGGCCGCGGGAGTCGGCGCTGCGGCTCAAGCTGCTCGGCAACGCCTTCATCCTGAACATGGTGTGCGCGCTCGGCGAGGGGCTGACGCTCGGCGAGAAGACGGGGGTCGGGGCGGCGCCGGTCCGCGCGCTCGTCGACCTGCTCTTCGGCGGCGTCTACAGCGGCTACGCCGAGCGCATGACCGAGGGCGTCTACTGGCGCATGGACGAGCCGCTCTTCTCCGCCGACAACGCCCGCAAGGACGCCGGCCACGCCATCCGCATGGCCGACGCCGCCGGCGTCGACCTCCGCCTCGCCAAGCTCGGCGACGAGTACCTCAAGGTCGTCGCCGACCATGCCGGGGGCGCCAAGGGCGACATCGCCGGCATCTACGGCGCCGTGAGGATGCAGAACGGCCTCAAGTTTGAGAACGATGATTGATTGAACACCGGGAGTTAACCTAGGTCGCTACCTATGGGGTATGGCTGTGAAAGCCCCTCATCCAAATAATCGAACGAATATCAAAAAGTTAAAATAGTGAGGCTCGGTAGTGCATTGCTGATTACTGTCACAATGGACTGAGATTCTTGATTACGTGCTTACCTAGGTAGTTAGTTATATGATATAAGTGGTGTTTTGTTGGGTCTGCAAATGCAAATGTAAATGTAGGTAGGATAGCCAATTCCTAGACAGGATACGACGCTTGGGTTGCAGCTATGGGGCGACTTAGGTAAGGTTTTGCTTGGCATCTACCTAGTAACTAGGTAGGTACCTAGGTAGGTAGCTCCCCCAACCAACCAATCAATCAATCAATCTATCTATCTATACCTTGGAGCTTTGAAGGTGCCTACAGCGTAACTACCTGCCTACGGCTAGTTAAACATACCTACTTACATACTTCCAAGGTTACCTTACTGGACAATACCTACCTGCTTCCGCAGCTCGACCCAACACGACGAGCTCGACAACCATTAATTCCCTTCGTTCCATCCCACCTCGTGTCCTACCGCCTACGTCTGTACTCTACGCATCGAAGCATCGACCGTCCTCAGCATCGGAACAACACCACACACGGGAATTGCCAATTTGACAGACTGCAGCAATGGCGCAGGGGTACGTCGAATCCTCCGCCGCCGGATACCCTGAACTCGTCATTGCATCTCGACGCCCTCTGTTGAGATTTGACGGGACAGAGGCAATGGAAATGCTTTCTCGCACCCCCTGACTAACATATGTACAAATGGTTTCCGCTATCTAGGTACAGCATCTTCGTCGGCCTGGTCATCGTGGCTGTCATGTGCGTGGCCGCGTGGTTTTTATCACCGAAGGGCGAGAACCAGACGTAAGTTAAAAAAAAAAAAAAAAGCCATTCCACCCACCTGTCTACCTACCAGCCTGCCTGCCTACTCTCCGGATGTCCCGCGCGCGCTTCAATCTCCAGTAACCGTGGATGGGTGGATATATCACGAGAGAAGGAGAGACAAAAGAGGGGGGGGTAAAGACGCGACCGCGAGAGAGAGAGAGAGGAAGAGAGGAAAACAAGGCTAACGCGACGGCGGTCATTTCACAGGACATGGCGTTCGTCGCTCATCATCGCCTTCGTCAGCTGCTACCTGATGTGGTTTGTGACCTTCATGGCGCAGCTGCACCCTCTGATCGAGCCCCGCCGGACGGGCGTCCGGGAGGGTTACCAGCACGAATAGGCTAGCCAGACAGACAGACGGGGGCACCGTACGAAGGGGCGTATTCTCTCTTCGCAGATATGCGCACCGCCACGCCGAACGAACGACCGACTACCGACGATTGACGGACGATGTCTGCGGAGAAACGCATGCATGGAGGGGGGGGAGGCGGGGCACCTCTCTTTGTATTCGCCTATCTCTGGCAGTGAAGCCATTACATTATGCCACACCGACCTGTTCGATTCGAAGCGTATCACCCGACCCCGTACGCATGCCTAGGGGAAAGAAAGAAAGAAGAAGGGAGGAGAGGCACTCGGATTCTCAGAAGCCTCGCAACGCCGGCGGCCGGCACCGGGCGAATGACGGAAGCTGAATGGAGCGAAGGGACCTCGCGGAGCCGAAGTAGAGGGATAGAGAGGGATATGGCTTTATAGGAACGCGAGACTTGTATCACCAACCACATACCAACATCATACTTTTTTTTTTTTCTCTTTTGGGGCCCCCTCCTATATTTTGTCTCGTGTTGACCAAACCAATCCCTTTTATTTTTTCATGGCGTTAAGGGGGAAAGAGGGAACCTGGGGAGATAACAACCCTCCGAGTCAAATGGTAGAAGAGAAGACTACTTGCATGTATGTACTAACAACTCTCTTATCGAAAAAAAAAAAAGAAAAATTAAGAAAAAAAATTTACGTGAGTAGTTTGGGTAGACGAAATGTCTGACCTCTACAACACGGTAGTAGACCTGGCTACGGCTATCTCTTAATACAACCCGTCCGTAGTCGAAACCGGTAGGATATTGATTTCATTTAAAACCGCAAATCACCTCCTAAACAACCGGGGAACCCGCTAAACCCGAAAACCACCACCCATTCTATCATGACACTTGGGAAGAAAAAGAATGAGAGGGAGAAAAAGAAGAAGAAGAACCACGCCTCCCCGCTTCCCCCTTTTATCCCCCGACTAACCGCCCGACGCCCTCGCCGCCGCTCCTGAGGGCGGCCCAGAGGGCGCGGCCGTCGACGGCGAGGTCGCCGGCGGCGGCGGCGGCGGGTCGTCGAGGCCGGCGGCGGCGAGGACGGCGCGGGCGACGGCCCAGCGGGCGAGGGCGCCGGTGCCGGCGAGCAGGAGGGCGGCGGCGTGGCCGCAGTCGAGGAGGATGGCGAGGGCCTCGGCGTTGTTGGCGACGGCGGCCCAGGCGAGGGCGCGGGCGGCCGCGGGCACGTCGTAGTCCCAGACCACCATCAGGATCGGGAACAGCTTCGTGCTGCTCGACACCAGCAGCGCCGTCGACACCGAGTTCGCCCGCCCCTGCGCCCCTCCTCCTCCTCCCGCCGCCCCGGCGCTGGCGCCGGTCCCGGCCGGCGGCGGTGGCGGCGGTAGTATACCTAGCCGCGCTAGCGGCGATGCCGGGGACGACGTCAGGAATCGGATCGTCAGGTGGAAGGCTGTCGTTGAGAGCGTGCAGAGGACCACTGTGTTTATTATTATTATTATTATTATTATTATTATTATCCCGTTATTATTTGTTATTATTCATTTATTGGCTTTGGCTTTTTGGAACTTTGGAGTTGGGGGAAGGGGAAGAAGCAAGCATACGAAAGAATAGATATTGGAATACGATGGGCTGTTGCGCCAACGCCCCTAGGTTACTCCGTCCCCAGGCCGTCGAGGTGGAGGAGGAGGACGACGAGGACTCCGGGCCACCCTGCTTCTCGATGCGTGCCCATGTCAGGTAGACGTCGAAGAGGAGGAGGAGGGTGCCGAGGCGTATGATGGATGGCTGTGGGAATGAGTGTCTTAGTTAGTTCTCTTTTTTTGGTTCACCCCAACCTTCGTCATTCTACACACGGGGAGGGCGGGGTCAAGCAAACGTACGTCGAATTTATCACGATCGCGCATTAATGTGTTGTGCAAAAGGTGGCGATACACCTGTCGCAATACATGTTAGCTATACATCGCGGCCCACGGATGCGATTCCTTCTCTACATCCAATCGTCCCTTCTGTCGTCCCTTTGGCCATAGAGATTCTCTCTCTTTCTCTCTCACCATCATTGCCACCCTCCCGTGCGTCTCTCCTCGCGAGTCTCCCTCTTACACGCCATTTCTTCACTTCTATTCTCACCCGCGTCTACTAAGTACTAATCCCCTATTCCCCTATTTCAAGTTCGGGCGAAAGAGGCCGGACAAAAGACCAAAATAAACTCACCTGCGGCTTGATCAATACTAGATCGATGAACAGCACGACAAAGTCATGCTCGACGTACTTGTCGCAGAACCGGCCGCAGTTCCGGCACACCGTGAGACGGATGTTGGAGCTCGCGTCGCCCGCGCCCGAGTACTGCGTCCAGAGGGTCCGGACGGGGTGTCGGCACTCAATGCAGATCGGCATTATATATATATGTGTGTGTGTGTGTGTGTGTGTGTATGTGTGTGTATGTGTGTGTGTGTGTATGTGTATGTGTATGTATGGATCTGTGGACTTCGTGCCGTGGCGTAGTTATGATGGCTGGTCGATCCCCCTCCCGTCTCCCATGCGCCTTAAAATGCGAGATGGCAAACTCCCCCCTACCGCCCGCCTCTTCTTCTGTCCTCTGGTCTCTCCGTCCTCCGTCGTCTTCTCGCGCGGGCGCTATTGGTAGGTAGGTAGGTAGGTAGGTGAAAGTCGCGAGCGCGCCTCGGGTGGATATCGCCCTGGCGGATCGCAGATCTGCTTTCGGCGGGAATGGAATGCCGCTCTCGAGTGGTGTCAGTTCTGTTGGATATAATGCAATTAATTGGTCGGAGTTAGGAGCTTCTATATCCCCCCCGCGAGAAGTGACGCTGGTTGTCTCCCATTGATATGTCTTATCTTATCAGTTGCTATATAGGTACCTACCTAGTACCCGACCTAAATAGGTATCCCCTTTCCTACGATGGGTATATAGCAACTTAAAACTCGTTCATTTGTCAATGGAAGAGGCTCCGAACTATGAATTAGATCCAAACTTCTAAACTAGGTAGACAGGTAAGGTAAGTATTGCATTAATAGAAGAAATATATGCCTTCCCCAATATCCCTCTCACATATCGTAGGTCGGCTTATTAAATCTAATCCCCGTATATAAGTGATATGACCGTATGTTCTATGATGCTATGAAATGTAGAAGCAGACGGGCAATAGGCGGCCCAGATTGCCATTGACCACGGCGAACCATGCTATCTAAACTGTTTAAAAAAAAAAAAAGAGGGAAAAAAAGAAGGAAGCCTCTTGCTACCTCTTGCGGATAGACCACTAAGCAGAACGAAGCTGCGGGTAATAGATGTAGTGAGTATATACAAAAAGGCCTGCTTGGTCTTGCTTAACCCTCTCCCGAAACGCCGTCAATGATGCAGACTACACCGCCCCGAACACATAAAAGGGTCCTGTTTGTGAGCGATCTATTAGTTAATGGCGAGAGCCGTCTGGGGGCTGTCCAAAATTTGCATTACTGTTGCGTTAAATCGTCTCTAATCTGACTTCTTCCCTTTCTCGCCTCCCCCTGGCCCCGTTGGTCTGCCACGCATCGACGATGCGCCTTCCCCGTCGCTTCGGCTAGTCGAGCCATGTGAGGTATGGTCTAAGAAGCCGTGAGAAGGGCGATCGGGTGCGTTGATTGTTCGCCCGTCGTCGCTGGCAGTGTCCGCAAGCTCGATGAGGTCGAGGTCGTCGACCGGTTTCCGTAGCGAGCCAAGTATCGGCGTAGCGGGACGTTTGGCCCACGCCCCACGTATCCACGTCTCGATGGATGATGCCGCGTGCTCCAGGCCCATGCCATTCTTCGGGGGCACCGCCGCGTCGCGCCCTTCCTCAAAGGGACTCTCGGCGATGCCGGAACCCTCCTCCGCCGTCCTGAAGAAGCCGAACTGAGCAGTCTCGGAGCCCATTACTGACATGGAGGGCAACGTGTCCATGTTAAACCCGGGGACTCGCTTGACCCATGCATTGAAGGAATCCGAGGCTGGACCCGGCGCCTTGACGCTCTTTTCCATCGATCCCACGCCTCCTGGCTTGCGCATCCACGACGGAAGTCCTTCCGTCTGCCCGGCACTGTTCCCTCGGCTCCGGCCAGAGGCGGGCGAGCCTAGACTGAGACTCGACGCCGTTGGCCTTGCGCTCATCGCACTTTGTCGTCTGGACGAGATCCTACCGGGGCTGTTCGCGACTACCGAGTTGTTCGAGACGACTTTAGCTAACTCCAAGGACTGGCGCGGGGTCGAGAGAGTTGAAACAGTCTGAACGCTCTTCTTTCTTCGCGGCGGAAAATACCCCACTGCTGTTCGCTTTACCCTCACTATCTCCGCCGGCTCTTGTAGCGAGTCGAGCTTCACCCACCGCACATGGGTCCAGGGTCGTTCATCGGCGTCTTGCGCTACATTCTCAGTCGTCGTCTTCCCGTCCAAGGATCCGAAGTAGTCGTCGTGCAGCGGCTGGTGCAGATGCACGTTGGACCGGCTGTAGGTACCGACGTCGGAATTCTGGGGTGTCATGGCTAGGTGGTCAATCTTCTGAGAAGGGTGGCAGGGAGGGTCACACGGCCTGCCTTTGGTCTCGCATGCGTCTATTGGGATCAAAAGGTGCTTCCGCACCTGTATGTTATCCCGGGACCATAGGCCGTTGATCTTGCGAAGCGCATGCTCCATACACTTGTAGCGTAGGATAATGCCGGCATAGGTATCCGTCGGCTGCACATGGTGCAGATATACCAGAAATTCTTCTATGACGGGCTGGCTTACGCTCCGTATGTTTTCGTCCGAATTCCTCCTCTTGTACTTGCCGGTCACATCTAGGCCCCCGTTTGCCCCGTCATGGCTCTCTAGCACGCTGGCCTTCTTTCTTGCCATCAACTGCGCCTCCCGTTCGGCGAGAGAACCTGCGGCGATGTCCCTTGGCGCGGGACGGGAGTTCGACGGTGGGGTGGGCCCCCATGTTTCGGACGCGTTGCCCGCCAAAGCGTTCATTCCACCGAAGCCTTTCCAGAAGGATTTGGGTTGTGACTTGGGACCACTCCGACTGTTGGGGCATGAGGGCTCACTGCTGTATCCGCCCTCGAGCAACGATGTAGCAAAGTCTTGAACCGTTGACCAGTTCGGGGCCCACGAGCCTTCCAGCAGGCCCCGAGAGAAGGTGCCGTTCAGGGGGCTCGACAGCCCACCAGATTGAAGTTTGGTGCTGGAGAGACGCGCGGAGGGCATGGGGCTCACCCCTCGGCTCGGCGAGGGGCTTGAACCGGACGCATGATTGGCCTGAGGCGCTCTCCTGTTTCTCGACCGCACGGTAGTGGGGTTGTCGACACCGGCCGGGGTCAAGGCCGTCGAGGACCGCGAGATGGGAGGCTTCGATGCCCGGCTGGAGTCGGCCATTTTCCACGATCCGGGGACGGACGGAGGGTCAAGGGCCGAGAGACACGGTTGGTATCCGCACGAAGCGGGCCGAGGAACCAGGGCGCATCAAAGCTGAGAGGGATGACGGTCGGTTCAGTGTGTTCACATTGGTTTCGGCTCGGGTCGGGCTGGGAGGTAGGTGTAGGGAAAACGAGGTCGAGTTCCGGTGGCCTTATCAGTAGTGGTGGTACAGTAGCGAGCAAGGGTCGGCTTCCTCAGATCTGGCGTCTCAAAAAAAAAAAAAAAAAGAAACGAAAAGGTGAGATTAGTAGGATGCTGACCGCGCGTTGGCATGTGTCGCAGCAGCAGTAGTAGCAGCAGCAGCAGCAGCAGCAGCAGCAGCAGCAGTGGCAGCGGCCCACCTCTAACTTTTGCAGGTCACACTCTCAATCAATCCCGCCGCCGTCGTGACAATATCAAATGTGCGATGATGATACCAATGGGTGACGATGATACTAATGCGTGACGGGGAGCAAGCTGGCCGAAAGGCGCCGTCTTCGAATGTACGTGGTTTGCGCTTGAAGCGGTGGTGCGTAGGAGAGCAGCTCAGGCAATGGATGAATGCTAGACAGAGGAGGACATCGAGCGCTCTGTTCCCACCATGCAATGAATATTAGAATGCCTGCAGTACGTAGATGGACGTGCTTGTAGATTCTGGCTGCCGGTCGCTCATTCGTCAGCCAACCACCGTTCACACTCCGTTTGCCAAATGGGGATTCCGGAGTTCAGGTCTGTACTCGTTCGTACTCGTTAGGCGAATGCCTGCGAGCCCTTTAGGTGCCCTGCAGTGGGCCGGTGGGCTGACTCCCTGCTGTTCCGGTTGCTGCACAAGTACCTACCTACATTCCTACTAAGTCACCTAGGTACCTAATGTAGCGTCTGCCCCTATATAACTACGTAAGTACCTTAGGTAGGCAAGTAGGTAGGTAAGGAACTTTCCTACGCAAGGTACGCCATTGAGCCAACCTATGGACGTGCTGAAACCGGGTGTCAGCTTTGGGGTCCACAGTCCAATTCATAAGAGCGGCGCTGCAGCACGAATGTCTCTGTGCCAAGACCTTGTGCCCGGTTACTTTTCTGCCGACTATGGCTACACCAATGCTACTCACGAACACAACGACAGTGGAACTGAGGACAGAACAGAGTGTCACCTCAAAGCAATGCATCTTCGTGTAGGCCAAACGTTTGTCTAGGCCACCCTATAACCACAAAATATAATATACACAAACACATAAATACATAAATACATAAACACATAAACACATAAACATATG
Source organism: Rosellinia necatrix (assembly GCA_021209875.1). Classification (NCBI taxonomy): domain Eukaryota; kingdom Fungi; phylum Ascomycota; class Sordariomycetes; order Xylariales; family Xylariaceae; genus Rosellinia; species Rosellinia necatrix. The sequence goes on along the minus strand of JAGYVD010000001.1, from coordinate 3,196,118 downwards.
TATAAATATAGTTAATTATATATGATGTGCTCTGTGATATAAGTATTGTACGCACAACAATGTACATACACCAGAGTTGCGGACCTTTATTATCTACTTGTAGAAGCCATAACCTCTATTGTCATCAGTAGTACCTTGTATTCGGCAAATGTCGATTGTACACCCCTTCCCCCCTCCCCCCGATCATCATATATATTATCGTACATAATAACATTGGAAAATCACAAACTTGACGTCCTCTCGTTATACGTTAGCGCCGCTGATACGGTCCAATACCCCGTTTTGATACTGCCCACGACTATGCTAGCAAGCACATATGTCCATACATATATGTGCCTTGATGCAACCGGCACAGGAGAGCAGCGTGCCTCTATATGCCTATAGCTGTCCCCGATTCCCCCCATCATACAACCAACCTACCTCCTCTATTTAATTCAGGGAGAGATCAATCCCGGACAGGTTGACGTCATTCCCGTTAATTCCGAAGAATTGGAACCTGTACAGAGAGCATGGCTGTTAGTCGAGTCGCTGCTTGCTCGGATCCGTGCATGCTATGGTGAGATTCGTCTTACCAATCTTCCACGTTCAACGTAGCCGGCACCGGCTGGCCCTGCGCGGATCCCGTACTCCAGCTGTCACTTGGGCTGTGCCCCTCCTGCATCGCGTTCAGATCGCCGCCCGGCCACAGTGTCGACGATTGCCCCTGGAACCCTCCAAACCCTGGTTGCAAGAAAGTGTTAGCCTGCATTGGACTTCCGCCTGTCGGCCTTGGCGTTCCCAGTCCATGGAAATGGTTATGCTGGCCCGACCCTGGAGACGACATACGCTGTATCGGCGACATGATATTTGGATCTAGGGTCTGCTGGTTCTGCGGAGGTGACATCTGAGGCATTGGAACGATCGAGCTTTCGGGGAAAAGCTGATTGGGCTGAAAGTTCTCCCAGAGCGATTGCGATATGTTCGGCGAGTTTCGAGTGACGAGGTATAGATCGGGCGGCGTGCCGGGGACTGAGAATGAAGGGTTGAACGGTGTTGCCGGTCGCGTCTGCGGCCTACTGTTAGTTCCTCCCATGAAGGCGTCTCCTGGTTTGGTGTTGGGTGAGGTGAAGGGAGGTCCCATGGCGGGTAGGCCCGGCGTGGGCTCGTTTCGCGGCGTTTGCGGTCGTGACCGCTCGTATGATTCCTGATGTGTGGGTGTGGTTACGCTGAAGTCAATAGCCATCTCATCGTATTTCCGCTTTGGCGCTTCTGGTTGCCGCTGATGCTGATCCAGCTGCGAAAAGCTTTGCTGGGCTTTTTTGTGGCGCTTACCAGCCGCTTTCTGTAGCCTCTCCTCGAGTACTTTGTTGCCTAGAATGGATTCAAATAAGGTGTACACCATCTTGCCTACAAGCCATACTCTGGAGACCTCTTTCAACGCGTCCATACATGTTCGAATTCGGTCTTGTGTGACTCGCTGAATAGTCGGTACTGGCGAGCGCATCTGATACACGTGCATGATGAGCGCCGAGAACAAGCTATAGACAACAAACGCGGGACAGTAGCGCAGCTCGTCATGGGCCGAAAGATTTTCGATAATAGACGTGATCATTGCGGCGGCCTGAAAGGCGATAGTGCGCGAGGGGTACGAGGACTCATCAGGAAACCGAGGTTGGTGATGACTGCTTGTATTTGGGGGCATATGCGCCCGATGTAGCAAACAGAGTGTCGTATAGTAGTTAGAATGTAGCAGTGCGCTCCAGAAGTGGTGCCGCGGCATCTCCCAGTATACCATCTTCGGGCAGTTTTGAAGCCAATCCGCCAGAGCCATGTCACTGTGGGTGAGGTCGATGGCATTCTGACGTCGACCACGGCATGCGACGGAGTATTGTTGCGAGAGGACCAGACCCATGATCTCACACAACTTTACATACTGCAAGAAAAACTGTACGTGGATCGGATCTGGGGAGAAGCCAACCGTATTATCAGGCTCGTCCTCGATAAAATCTTCCTCGGTCAACATTTCAACGTCACAATCCTCCAGGTTAATGTTGCATGGGCGTCCTAGTGCCACCGCGACTGACCGATCTCGGGTGAAAAGGGTCCACCAGATGCGTTTCCATAACCTCTTGTCGGCGCTACAGAGCTGGGACGTCTCTACGCTTCTGTGCATACCAGAACCCTGGGCGACTATGATAGCAACACGACTCCAGTAAAAGACGTTCTTCGTGACATCTTCGGGCCCTTCCCAGTACCATCCCATGAGCAATAGCGATTGGACAATGGTTACGCGATCGTCCTCGTAGTTGGCGTCATAAAGAGCTTTGGCTCTCTTATAAAAGGTGAGTGCAGCAGGCGTGGTTGAACCGTTCGCATCCATAAGCTGTTGGTTTTGGCAAACGCGGGACCCGGCTAGTAAAATAGCTTGTAACAATAGCAGCGACGGAGGATTCTTCGGGTCTTGATATTGTCTCATGAATCGCGTCCTATTGATGACGGGTACGATGGGATGCACCCATTTGAAGTAGGCCTCGATGAGCTCGTCGCACAATTGTCGAGGCGGAAGCAGGAATGCACCACGTTGATGAAGGATGTCGATTTCAATATTGTCAAGTTCGGTCAGTCTCGCTCTGGATCCACGAACATTCTCAGGCAACGGGTAGTGGACCACGTCGGACGAGCCCTGGCGGTCGTGGACCAGCAGGGTAAGATTTGAAGATTCACCCAGGAAAGCGACGCGACCGGCTTCCGTGATAGGGGCTCTTGTGAACTTCGGCTTCATGACAAGATTGACATAGGTGTCATTGTCGACCTCCTCTTTCCTGGCCTGTGCCTCGGTCAGGGTCGTCGGCGGTACGCCCTCGGACGAATGGTATACGGTAGGCGGCCGCGCGGGGAAGGTGGTTGAAGAGCCGGCCATAGGCTGGGGGGATTGGCTGTCGCCAACATCCCCGCGTTCACTGCAATACCAGGTCAACCATGGAAGACAATGCAGGATAAGCTAGGGTGTATGCCAACCTGTCGGAGTCCTTCGCGGCATTCGCTTGCGTCTTCTTCCTTTTGGGCTGGGGGATCTTGCATTCAATCTGGAAGGCTACGCAGTTGGTGCAAGGAACACCGAGGCTCGCGGCGTCGCATCGGACCTAGATTACTGGTGAACAAGCAAGTACATTCACATGCACGCCATCAAAGCAGAAGCAGGACACGTGCAAAGCCGAAACATAGCGCCGGGGGGACATTCAAGGCTCAGGGCTCAAAGTGTGAGTAGTAAGGGAATGGAGCGACGGTTTCGTACCTTTCTGGAATGGCATGTCTGTGGATCGCGAATGATTAGTCGAGAGCTGGGCCAAAGTGGTATTGTTCGAGATGCCTCGGCACAAAGAGGAGATCCCACTTGCGCCCCAGATACAGATAGGCTTTAGGCCTCGGTGCTACTGATAACAAGCAGATAGCTCCAGGGATGGGGATGGTGCCGTAGCTTCCTCACAAAACATACACGTGTAGAACAGGGCATAAACTTACTTCACAGGCTCTTGATGCACGTTGCCTGGACACGCCCCATGGTTGTTAGCCAGCAGACACCACGATGCGAATCATTCCGCCACCGCGGCCTTACCTTCGGAAGCTGAGCCCTCCCTGGGCACTCTGCGCAGCGGTCAGCGCCCCAGGCGGACCCGCGAATGCTCCGCCGGGAGGAGTCGACGATTGCGCCGGTGAGGGGATATGGTTTTGGCTCTGGTTTAGGCGGTGGTGCTGCTCGGCCGGCTCGGGGCTGGTGTTAGGTTTGATGTCGACGTCGGCCATGATGGATGGGGATGGGTGAGGGGGATGCAGCCAGCAGGGAGGCGGGTCGGGTCACCGAGCGAAGCAAGTCACAACCAGGATATTAAAGCCGGATTCCAATATGTCAGGGGAGCTGCCAGGCCCGTATTGCATTACACTTGGAGAGGGGGATCAGCGGAGCAAAGCGAAGGGCTCATAGCCCCTTGTGCGCAAACCCAGAGCGAGAGGGCGCAGGGAAAGCGAACGGGGGATTCGGTCTGCGCTGGTGAGTAGGCGGCGGCGGCGACAACAACGGCGGATGGCAGATGGCAGATGGCGGATGGCGGCGGTGGTATTAAGCGCTGAATGCGACGGACCAAGGTGCGCGTAGGCCTGTATGTGCGGTGTGTGTGTGTGTGTGTATGGTGTGTGTGTGGTGTGTGTCTTCGCCCTGCCTTGCCTTGACGTCCCAACCCGACACACGAGATATGGCGGTATGAAATGCAAAACGAGGCCGGCAACTATCTGGTTCTTGGGTAGATGGTTGTGCTCCTTGTGCTTGCAGCAGACACCACCCGTGCCAATGCGCACCTTACACCAGGGATTTGCTTGTTCACAGAGAAAAACTAGCGCCACCGGGGTTCGCGGAACTCCAGGGCTCTCCGTGCCTGCCTTACCCTGCACCTTTAGGCCGCCCAGGCAGGTACAAACGGGTCGTCTCCCATCTGCAGACGCGCCACCAGTGGGTTGTTTATTGTTTTGGATATAGGTACTTAACCTACCTGCCTACCTACCTAGGGCACCTAGTAGGCGGGTAGATATCTGGCATACAGGTAGCGAATGAGGCATAATGGGATAATGAGTGCTTTGCCCTCTTGACGGTAAGCACCTCTACTCATGCGATTCCATGAGGTTGCAAGACTTCAGGAAGTTGGTTATCCAAGGACAAGCTAGAAGGTTGCCTACTTTACTGAAGTAGGTAGTGTGTCTAGGTAGGTAACCACCCATAGGGTACCTCCGTCATACCAAAGGAGCGCAGTATGTAGTTAGGTAGGTAATTGTACTATCTACATGCTAACATTCTAGAGGGGTACCTACCACCATACCTTGTAGCCTACATATCCAGGTAGGTAGATGGTGGAGGTGCCTCGGTGGGCGAGCAGACAAAGCTCAGTACTTCTAGAAGCAGACAGAGCCGTTCCAACCTCACTCAAGTAGGTAGGCTCTCTTCTACAACATCATTGATCTCTGAGCTTGTTTTCTCGTACCTGGCACAAGCAGGTGGACATATCCCAACAAGCAGGCCCGAAATACTTGATGCGTACGAATTGTATCTATTTATATAAATAAGACATGTATCTTTAAAAAAGATCAAGTAACTTAGAACCTCAGCTTGAAAGAGCGAACCCCACGACGCTAAGCAGGTAGATGAGACCAGTATCAGGTACCTGTAGATGACTACCATAGGTGCTTACCTACCTAGGGTAGGTAGGTAGGTACCAAGCAGCCCCGCCGCCACTCCACTCCCACATAAGCTGAATTCACATGCTTTTTGTCTCTAGGGAGCTACTTTGCTGAGTACCTAGGCAGTAATAACCACGAAGCTCGAGGCTCTTTGGATGTATTATAACTACCTAAGCACCCTCTAGTCTAAAAACCCGGCACGCCCTATTCGCTACCCGCCTCCGGTCACCTGTATTCTGGATAACACAACAGGGTTCAGGGCCTGGCCATGTCTACCCTCGTGAGAGAAACTCGTGCTCTCTTTGCGCCTGCGTCTTTCACACCTATGGCCTTTAGCTTGTCCATATCTCGCATTCTTAACCACTTACGGCCCTACCCCGAGCCGGTGCCTCAGAGAATCCGGGGAGAAATCGACTCATATGCCGGGGAGGTAGTATATAATGGTGGGCTACGTGGTTGTGCTGCAGAAGCGAAAAATGAATGCAACCTTCGCTCGCACGACACAAATCCATCTCCTTCCCCAAGAAGGAAATAATAAAAATAAAAGAAATTGGGAGCCCTTGTAGCCATTTTCTCCTAGTGCCTTGGGCGGGGATACTGTTGCTTTATAATCATTTCCGTCGATCAAGACGGAGTTCCTCAATTCCGTATCAAAAGGCGGAATACCATCAGTGTAAGGTTCGTCCGACTTGGTCTGGAGATCCTGCCTGGATAGCGCCAAGTTATCCCATCCCCGGCCGGGGGTGTCGTCATTGTTCCCACCCACCTGGCAGTTTGGCGCCACATGAAACGTGCGTACAGAGCAACTAAATAAGGGATGGCATTTCAAAGCAGTCTTTGACTTGCCGAGGTGTTTACCCAAATGGGCAAGATTGAGAACCTCTCTCTAAAACACCGCTACACTAGTTAGCTGGTCCAATCATACAGAGAGGATTCATTTCCGCTTCCGGTCAGAGTGATTGGATGACACAGCATGAATCAACAATATGCTCTGTAAAATATTTCGGGATGCTTTGATAACCCTCATTACATCCTTTTTTAAAATTCAGATGCATGGTTATCTTTAAAGGGATTTGCAAATTTCTCTTTTTGACCATGAGTCAAATATGTTAGTCGATATGTCATCATTGTTTGATGCTACCTGAGCTAATGTTCTGGAATCTCCCCGTTACTCATTCTCAGCGATGTTCCCCCTTTTTGTGCCCCGTTGACTACATGTACATGTTTATGCAAGCCCTCTACCTCAACCCCGGCGACGAAAGCCGCACTGACACCTTCTAACGCCGCTACAAATACACAGAGCATGCTAGCTATGGCGAAGTGGCTGATAGTTGACCCTATTTCTAGCCAGGAGCCCTCATCTTTGACAACCCAGAAGAAGTAGAGAGTGAGAATATCGCTTAACGCCATCGCCAACATGAATAGGGACGATGGCGCTACACCTATGCGCTTATTTAGGACACCTAGGTTCGCCGAAATGAGTACGAAGGGTATCATCAACTTCAAGGTGAGAAGTGCTCCTTGGGATAAGGGATCGAATATCGGAAAAAGTCGGTTCACGCTCTCCAAACTAAAGGATGAGATCGATGCAATATTGCCGGTACTGAAAAAGGCAGACTGGAGAAGAACGAAGAAGAAAAGGGCGATGCGCGCATCCGCAAGTGATAACGGCCGAAACTGGGATACAACCGTTTCAGCAGCTGCCTCGACTTTTGTCGGCTTTTGACATTCTTCCTTTTTCTGGGTCGATTGCAAGAATACGTAGCCATGATGCTCTAATCGAACCCAAGTTACCAGGGTAAGCGAAAAGACGAGGTAGAAGAGCCCCTCGTACGAGATCGTGAGGATGACAAAGGTCGGCGCGCACGTTAGGAAGATAACCAAGAGTCTATGAAGGTAGTGATTATTAGGTTGGAGCCTGTGGGCTAGAGGCATGAGGAGCGATATGCCTAGAACGAGCCAGCCAACGATTTGATTGCCCCGAGGTAGGCCCTGTCTTGCTTGCAGTGACAGCGCACTGGATCGAGTAACAACCATGGCGAGAATGATGAGACCGGTCTAGGTCCGGTTAGAACGGAAACATATCAATAACAACCTAATTCACTTACTTGTACTCCAATGAGAGCTCTTGAGATGCCGTTCTGCTTTGGCTGCGACTGCGGCTTGATCGAGCCAGAAAAGTCTGCGAGTAATTTATCCTCAAAGGCGAGGTAGAAGATGCCTACAGCCACCATCAGGGAGCCGCCAATCATGCTGTGGACTGTCAGATGCCATACAATAAAACGGTCAGGTTATTGCTCACATTAACTGGATGTCTTCGATCTTGTTTGCAGGAAGTAAGGTAAAAGTACACATCAAGAGGCATGATGCGAACCACGTGGCGCTGAGGGCGAAATGCTTCTGGAGAAAGGAGACCCCGAGCGCCACGGGAAACAACGAAGCCGCAATGAAAAGGCCTGTGAAAATTTCGCGGTGAATATACCCGACTGCCTGAGAAGAGTTAAGATTATAGGTTCTCGGCGGTCTGGGAAGGACGGGACATACCAGTGACTGAATGATTCCTACATATACGATAGAGTTGAGGATGAAAGACAAGACTTTGGTTCCGGTTTCGAGGTGCCCTAACAGAACCTGCCTTCCCTTGGTTAAACTTTCTCGACGCGCATAGACCTCCTCCCAAAACCCAACTGGAAAAAATGCATACGCATAATAGGTCAGAGGGGACTGCGAAACCGCAAAGGATGCGTATAATGCAATAAGGACCGACGAAAAGAAGATGATGCCACCGGCTGTGCGCGACGGCTGCGTTGTACCATGTAAGACATGCAAATCAATGACGGTTGTCAGCGCGAAGGCTATCCAACCTAAATAACCAATCGTGATAAGGGCTCGGAGGAAGAGCCAGTCATATGTTTGGAGATAACGCATTCCAGCTAAGGCAAGCTTCATTAGGGCGGCGCTCTCTTCTATAGCCTCCTCGAAACGTCCTTTGTCGATTAAATCTCTGATTGATAGAAGCTTGCCATGGTCCCCGCTTAAGGGCTCGTAAGGCTTGTACCGCACTTGCTTCGCTTTTTTGCTCACTTCTTTCACCCGATACATCTCTAGGATCTCTCGGGCGTTTACTAACGATGCTTCGGCTTTTCTCTTGGTGTCTGCCGACAGATACGACAACGGCAATTCGCCGACAGAATTCGCGGGAAATTCGAGACCGACTAGGTAGGCCATGAGGGCGGCGACATCAGCCTGATGCACATCGTGCCTTTGAATCCGCGCCAGGTTCCAGTCAGCGGAATATTCATCATGGCCGGGTGCTGTGCCTTCCTTGTATATCTTAGGTTTGGCGACGCCAGATCCCCACGCTACAAGGGGCGTTCGAGTATTATCTGGGTGCCCGTCTCCGTGGCTACCCCAATCACTCATTCCGTGATCTGCCGTGAAGATAAAGGCTGTTCTGTCGTCGTTATAAAATTTCTGAATCATGCTTGTCACTTCTTTTACCCCTGCATCTACAACTTTCAGATTGTGTAGATACTCTTTCGAGTAGGGCCGATACGAATGTCCTGCCGTATCGAGCCCTAACAAATGGAGAAAAAATACGATTTTGTCCTGCCTTAGAGCGTCGTTTAGGGTGCTGTTCTTCGCCGCGGTGGCGAAGAGTTCTTTCACATGGTCGAAGACCCAGAGATCTAGATGAAGAGCATCCTGCGAAAAGTCCTCAAAGTCGGCGTCATAACAGTAGGCATCTATCCTACCCGGCGTGGCGCCCTGCTCGAACATAGGCAGAATATCGGGGCTTCCCCAGCTCCATGTATGTCTGCTCCGGTTGAAGACGCTATCGAAATTCACCGGGTTGAGTTTCCAGCCGGTGGCCACAGCTGACACATCCTCGTATAAGCCCGCGATTAGAGCGACGTGACCAGGTCGGGATTCGGTGGGGACCCTGGTATGGGATACACCGAAGGTGCCATGTTCTAGGATGCGGGATCGTATGAAAGGCGCAAGCGGGCGCGGGGTCAAGTCTTCGTCTGTCTTTGAGTATGGTTCGGGAAAGGATTGGAAAGCTTTATCGGCACGCAATCCGTCGCCTACAAGCCCAAGATTAGTTTCAAGAGTTGAGTCCGGCTGGGAGATGCGTTGAGTTGATCTGTACCAACAAAGAGGACAAGCCGGTCGGCTGGCGCCTTTTCCCCCGGTCGTCTCTCTAGCTGAAATAATTGCATGCCACTGACAATTGGACTGACAAAGTAGATATCGAAAATCGAATAAATATATACGAGGTGGAAAACCATGGCCACAGCCAGGAATTTGAAGCGGCTAACACCCGCCATGTTGGTGTTGGCTCCGCGGGCTATCGACGATGGCGGCTCGGGATAGCTAGGTTGTTGAGGTTATGCTGCGCTGCTGAATGGTTGATGGGATCCATAGAGATACACTCGAGCCCGTACAGAGTGATACAGTGGTGTGATGCGGTGGTGAGTAGGTAGTTACAGGCGTAGATGCTGCCGTCAGCACCTACCTCATCAAACATTCTAAAGCACTCTTGGTCTGCCACTGACCATCAAGGTAGGTAGGTGCAAGGTGGCGGATCTGTGGTCCACCGTGTTCAGTTCCTGAGTTAATCCTTTTCGGGTTAGACTATACGCTCTAAACCCGGCTTTCTGTGCATGTACTTGTAAACGAGTTGACCAATGCTCATCAGCGATTCATGAAAGGATAGGTATCCCATATAACTACCTACCTAAACAAATGTACATTTGCATTGGGGCGTAGTGCGTGGCTTGGCACCTCGAACTAGGTAGTCATGAAAAGCGGATTGATACAGGCTGGCTCAGTCATGGCTCAGGTAGCCCTCCTAGTCTGGTTCTGGATTGTAAAACCCATCTACGGGGTTGCAAGTTGGTGCTGAGCGCATCATGATGTTGCCTACTTACCTTAGGTACATACGTATGTACGTGCATATATGTACGTACATACGTACATACTTGCTCATACCTGCTCATACCTGGGTACCTTAGGCAGGTAAAAGATACTAAAGCACCTACTTCGTACTCAAGTACCAAAAGTACCTAGGGGGTTGGATCGTAGATAGATAATTTCATTACAAAGTACAGCTATCTCCGTACCTACATCCAAGACCTCACCCTCCCAACGCCATAGCTAACACTTGATGGGTATCACAAAACATTTTAACCACGCTGCCGGTCCGCTTCAAGCACAATGCGCAACCATGAAGTGATGCCTTACCACGAGCAAGGCCAATAGCCGAACCAAGCTGGCCTTCCTGCTCCCTGCTCCAAGGCTGGGCCATCTCCCTCGGGATGGTTATTTAGTCAGTCAGCGCCTTTACCACCCTCGCATAGAACTTCGCAGCATGCAACCGCGGAAACGTGATCTCCTCTACCAGATAATCCGGTAGCGTCTCGATCAGTTCTTCATCCCGGGCCGCATCTAGCTGGGGCATATACATGAACTGCGCATCGTCGAACTTGTCTGATGACCCGTCAACGGCGATTGACAGTTTGAAATGAAGGGCTGTGAGATATGGTCAGCACGCAGGATCGCCCTCGGCTCGGGGTCCCCAACGCCAGAGTTATTAAACTTACTCCCGTTTCTGCCCGTCTGGACGCAGTCAAAGACCTCCTCCTCGTTCTCGCGCTTAACGCCACAGACCAACAGCCCGGTCAGATCTCCGTAGAGGTTCTCTTTCTTCTGCGCCAACTGGGCTGCGGCTTCTGCGGCGCCCGCCGCGAGTCGATTATTTGCGTGGCTGTTTTTCATCGCGCTGCCGGGCACTTTGACGTTGTTCGACTCTGTCGATCGTGCGGCGGCGAGCTTGGTCGACAATGTCTTAACTTCCGTTTTCGCCTCTGCCAGAGAGCCATGCACTCCGTCGAGCTTTTCTTGTAATTCTTCCGCTTTTCTCAGGCTGTCCTCCAGCTGCTTTCGAAGCTGCTCGGCATCTTTAGCCAATTCCGTTTCGGCAGCTAACTGTGCCTTGAGGGTGGCGATGAGCTGTTTATCGGCTAATGAAAGTCAGCATTGTGTTCCGCTGCTAAGTAGGTACTGTAGGAAGCATTACTGTTAGCCCGTTCTTCGCCTTGCTTCTTTAGACGATCAAAGTTGCGCTCTGCCTCTTGTATGCCAATCTCCCGTAGATCACGGTATTTTGCTTCCAACGTCTCGTGTTTCCGGGTGAGATCGCCAATACGCCGCCTCAAGGCCGGGTCGCTCAGCTCGGAGTCGGAGGCTGAAACTGGCCTTCGGTTTGCGCTGAATAATAACCGGGATTGGTGCCGTTGGACGGAAGACACTCCTTGTCGGTGATGAGTCGGAAGCTCCTCAATTTCCTCATCCTCTTCCGCGACCGTCTCCTCGATATCAACATGTTGAGTTTCGGGTATCTCCATCTCCGGTAGTTGCGTCTCAGGGATTTCGATCTCGACATTTATCTTAGGTCTGCGCCCTCGTCTAACCGGCTCAGGCGCTATCGTCTCTTGATCCAATTGTGATAGCTCGTCCTCATCTTCAGCCTTGACAATTTTCTGGACCTTGGTTGCTCTGGGTCGGCCGCGGCCAGTTTTAGTCTTGTTTTCGGTGTCCTGGTCCTCCGGACCGTTGTCGTCGTCGCTAGCAGGCCGTTTTGTTCCTCTGGTCCGTGAGGTTTGCTGGATATTCCCCGTCCTTTCAGCCAGGGTGCTCCGTGCTGCTGCTGCTGCTTGTTTCACTTGAGTTGTCTTTGCCGTTTTGCCTGCCGCTGCAGCACGACCTCTCTTCGCAGGAGGCATGGTTTGTATTATCGATTGGTTTTCCCGAGTAGATATATCTAAATCGTCGTCTGAGTCGACCAAGCTAGCCAGGGTCGTAAACCTCCCCCGAGACATCGATCGGGGCTAGTGCGTTGAAGAATAATCGATAGTGTGTCGAATAAAAACCAAGTTGATAGACAAGAGGAATATTGATAGGCGGTGATCCCGCCTACGAAGTCCGTAGTGATAGGCAGTGCGTGGTACGAAATACAGCTGGGTTTGAGAGAATTGGCTCGGTATCTCACGTCGCGTGCTCATGTCGCGCACAGGTAAACAAAACCGGTGGGGTTTTAAGTATTTGCCCCACTGTGCTGTTGTTAGCACTTACCTAATATTAGGTAGTTAGGTGTGTATGTACAGCAACTAAATATACTCCTATGGCATGTGTGGCAACTAATGACTGATCTGATGGATTATATTGTAGTTGTAAATATTTTGGAGGACTGTGTACTAGATGATTACTGTATACTAAGTAATACATCCCCTAGTAGGTCTAATATATAGAAAAGGCGCTATAATCTGCTTTAAACAAAAAAAAAAATGCTGCGTTCTTGCGGCTTTTCTGTTTTTTTTTTTTTATGTACTTATTCTGTTTTTCTTTCCGTAAATTTTTTAATTAATATAGCGTCCGCTTCTAATTATTTTTAGTTAACTATTTATTAAATTTATATTTTAGTTTTTATATTTAATTAAATATTATATTTTTTTATTTAATATTTTAATTTTTAATATTTGTTTTTATAAATAGTTTTTATATAAATTAAGCTAATAAAAACAAGTTTTAACTATATAAATTTTTAAGCAAAGTTTTAAATAATTTATTAAAATAATGTTATAAATTTAAACATTATATTAATTAAAATTAAATCTATATATTAATATATTTATATATTTAATAACATAAAAAAGCCTACGTATTATTAAGCTATTTTATTGCTTATATTTATATTAATTTTATAGTTTTTATATAAATATAATAAAACTTTGTTTTTAATATTAAAATATATAAATTAATATTATTAATTATAATAATATTTTATAATTATTAATACTAAAACTATTATATCTGCAGCTTATATATAAGCTGTTAATAACTATATAGTTCTGTTATTTTTTATTATTTTATGTTTTATTTTTAAAGCTATATAAAAACATTAATAATATTAGTTAATATAAAACTAAATATTAATTTATTAAAGCTAAATCTTATTATAAAATATTTGCTGTTATTATATTTAAATTATAAGCGTAGCAATATTTATTTTTAATCTGCTAAATTATTAAATATATACACGTAATATTATAGTACTAATTATATTATTTATATTATAATTTTAGACTATTTGTCTACTTATAAATAATAAGCTGTAGTATATAAAAGCTTTATTTTTAATATATTTTTTACTACTTGTTAAAAGTTAGAAAAAATTTTAAGTTTTTATTTAATATAATAATATATAGAATTTCCTAGCTAACAAAAAATAATTTAAAAATAAAAGCTTGTTTTTATTATACTGCTGTTTAATTTTACTGCTTAAGATTAATTAAAATTATTTAATAAGTTTATATATTATTATTATAATTACGTTATATCTGTTTTTAAATATAAATAAAACAAATAAAAATTAATAATTATTTAATAATATAAACATAAAAAAAAAAAAAATTAACTATAAACTTCTGTACAGCTTATAATATCAAAGTTATAAAATTCTATATTTCAGACATATATTTATATATTTTTAAATTTTTAAAACTTTTATATATATAAAAGTTTATATTAAATATATTAATTTTTTATAACTAATATAATTAAAGCTATAAAAAGCATTTTATAGTTTTAGTACGCAAAATTTTAAAATATAAAATCTATTTACTGTTGTGCTAGATTTAAACTATAAAAGTTTTTTTTAAATATAAAATAATATATTAGTCCTGTTATTTAAAATTATACGTTTTTTACGTTTTATTATATTTAATATACGCTTAAAATATAAATTTTTTAAATAGCCGCGTTATAATTATATCCTAAATTTAAAATCTATTTATACTAAAAAATAACTATATATTTTTAAATAAAATATTAACTTTATATATTATTTAATAAGTTTAATATGCTGCTTAATATTTTTTTCTATAGTTTAATAACTTATTAAGTTTATTAAGATCGTTTAAATAAAAGTTTAAAAATTAAAATTTCTGCAGCAACTTATTAAAAATATTTAAAACAATATATATTTTTCCTGGCTTATATAATACCTGCAGTTTAAATTAGCTAATAAATTTTAATATATATATAATTTTATAGTTAAAATTGTTTATTATTATAAAGTTTACTATATTTATATTTTTATTATATAAGCTTAATATTTTTTATAGTTTATAAAAATAATAAGTATTTATTTTGCTATATTTAGCTATTATTTAGCTTTTTTTAATACTTAAACAAAAACGCATAGCTTTATTTTTATAAACTAATAGTTATATTTTAACTTAATAAGCGGTTTAAAAAAAAAAACGATCGTTTTAATTATATAACACGGCAGGTAAATTATTATTCTGTTTTTAATAATTTTTACAAATATGTTTTTTTTAATATAATAAACTTCTATTTTAATATTATTAATAAAAACGTTAAAGTTTATAAACAGTTGTTTTATAAATAAATAAAATATTAACGTTATATTTTATAATAAAAAATTCTTTATTTATATAAAAACGTTTTTCTCTGCTGTTATAAAATAAATAAATATTATTAATATAGCTTATATTTTACACGTATATTTAAACTAGCTTTTATTACTTAATTTAGCTTTTTTAAATAATTTTGTTTTATAGTTTTATAAAAGTTTAATTAAGATTTTAAAATAAAAAACAGAATTTTATAACTATATAGTAAGCTTAATAAATATTTCCAAGTTTTATAATATTTTTAAAAATTTAAATCATTAAATAGCTTTTAGTTTTTTTATAGTTATAGTTATTTTAAACAAGTCGACTAATCAACTAAAAACTATTATATTAAAAAACTAACATAGCTTTTAATAAACCGATATTAATATTATAGTTTTTAAATATTTTAAATATTTATTTAAAAATTTAAATATATTATTTTATAATATATAAAGTTACTACTATATTATTATAATAATATCGCGCTATTAAATCTTAAAATATAAAATTTATTTATTATTAAACATATATGTTATTATTTTTATAACTTATAACTATATAATTAAAAATATATTAATTTTTATATATAATAATAATAAACAACTATTAAAAATCTAAATATATACGCTATTAATAATAAAATATAATAACGTTTAAAATAATCTAATAAGCTTTACCTGCTACATGCTTTAGTATTTCTTTTTATGTTCTTATAGAATATACGTTTTATAAAAAAATCTTGTTTTTTAGGCAGATATTTACAATTATGCGCTTTTTTCTTTTTAAAGGCCTTGTTAGTTATATTATTATTTTCTAAATAATAAAAACTAAGAAAAAAAATAAAACTTGTTTTTTTGTGCGGTATATCTTAGGATGTTCCCCGTTTTAAAGATTGGTAAAAGTGTTCTCAACCACTTCCTTCGAGTCTTGTTAGAGGGGGTATGTTCGGCAGGCAGTATGTAGGGGCCGCCGACCTATGGAATGCTGTTGCAAAGTGTGTGTCCTCGTTGTCTTTAACAGAGGGTTGCAGAAACTCATCCTTACGTGTGAAGTCTTTGTGGCCGAAGTCCCATGCTTGTTTTTCTTTTTGCTGGCTGGACTCGTATAACTCTGTTTATTAATCTAGCGATTTTTCCGCTGCAGATAAAAATTCTTTATTATAATACGTTTTTAGTTATAGCTGTTAAGCTTGTTTATTATGCTAATTAAATCTAAGAAAATTTATTTTAAGTAGAAGTAGCTTTAGCTGGTGCTTAAAAGATATAATTAAAGCATTATTTTTTTAAAGCTTAAAATAAGCATTATTATTATATAAAAACAGTATATATAGCTGTTATAAAAATTAGTTTTAAAATTAATTTTAATATTTAGGCGGGTATTTTAAAAAAAAACCTTGATAATTTTTATAATAATTACTATGTTTATATAAAATATATTAAAAATTATTAGCTTTATTTAAATAAAAAATAATAAATATAAAAAAATATAAGTTATTTTGTTATAAAAGCTAAATTAATTTATTTTTAGCAAGTTTTTTAATACTTTTTATAAAAATATATTTTTATAAAAAATCGTTTAATATAATTATTTTTATAAATATTTATAGTTATAATTAAATATTTTTATTAAACGTTTTAAATATTGCTTTTAATTAGTTTATTTTATTTTAGTTATAACTTTTAATGTTTTATATTATACGTTATATAAAGCCTAATATATTTTATTTTTATTAATATTATCTAAAGTAAATTAATAAAATTACAGCTTATTTATTGCTGTTGATTATAAAAGCTTAAATTTTTTAATTAATTTATTATATATATCGTTAATTAAAGCTGTTTATATAATATTTTTATCCGCTGTTAATAATATTTATAAATATTAAGTTTAAACAGTTTATATTTTAAATTTTTAATAATATATTATTAAATGTTTTAATTTATTTATAAATATAAAAACGTTTATATATTTTATTATTTTTTATTTATAATTAGTCCTGCTTTAATAGAGTTTTTATTAAAAAATTAAAATAGCCTACTTTTTAAGATCTAAAAAAAAACCTAGTTTTCTGCGTAGCCGCCAGCAATTATATTATATTTTAAATTTATGCCGCAAAAAATGTTGCTATATTTTATATATATTATATAATTTATGCTGTTATTACGTTCTGCAGTAAACATTATATATTTTCTGCTATAAAAAGGTTTTTTATATTAAATTTAAAGCCAGAGTTTTCTAGGCTTAAAAAATTTTTTTTTTTTTTTAAAAAAATGTTAATATATATTTTTAAAAATATATAGACTAGCAGACATGTTAGAATTAAAAATAATATATAGTTTAAAAATTGTAATAAAAATATTTTTATTATTTATACTGTTTTATTATTATAAAATATTTAAAATAAATTATAATATAATTAAATAAATAAAATTAAAATAATTATTTAATTAAGTTTAACTGTTATAAAAGCAAAAAAAAATACCTGCTGCTATAAATATATAAAAAAAACAACTGTTTTTATTTATATTAAAATAAATTCTTTATTAATTAAAATAATTTTTTATTAATTAGAATAACTTTTATAGTTTTTTAAATAGCAGATATATATTATATATTATTTTCTAATGTTTAAAAAAATATTAAATTATTGTTTTAATATTATTTAATTTAATAAATAACTATTTTTAAGCTTAATTTTAACTTAAATATCGTTTTTATTAAATATTTAATTAATTTAATATTTGCTTTAATAACTATTATTATATATAAATAATTTATATTAAAAAATCAGAAAAATTAACAGGCTAAAAACATATATTTAGCTGTTATTAAGCTTATATAACTTTAAAAAAAACATAAAAAAAAATGTTTTAATATAAATTAGTTAGCTTGTTTTTAATAAAATCTTTAATAAAAAAGCAAAAAAAAAAAAACAAAAATTTAGTAAGCAATATTAAAATAAAGCGCTAGTTATTAATTTATAGCAACTAATAATTAATTTAATAAATTATATTATAGTTGTAAATATTTTAAAGGACTGTGTACTAGATGATTACTATATACTAAGTGATATATCCCCTAGTAGGTCCAATATGTGGGGAAGGCGCCACAGCATGGCATACAACTTATATAAGAACCTCTTACACTAGGTACCTCTTGGCCCCACTACCCTAGGTCACCACTACATGAATACAGAGTTGCGTATAAACTAATGGCTAATGAATGTGAATGTGTCAATGATACCTAGTCATGTCAAGCTATGTATGTACATGAGAGATGATTGACTTTTTACTCATCAAAATTTTAATGAACGTGTTTTGAATCTTAGGTACCTACACTACCGAGCCACCGATACCTACCTAGGTAACATCTTGTAATTCTGCTAAGAATAAGGAAGCCCGATCATTGCGTCTTTTAGCTGCAAGTGTTGGACGCGGTTCCGATACAATACGCATAGCCTGCCCATAATCCTACGCACTCGCCCGCAGGAGTGTTCAGGTCGGGATTGAGCTGATACAAGCACTGGAGCGAGATGCCGGCACTGGCAGCCATGTCATAGCAATACACCCCGTCTTTCTGTAAAATCCACTTGTTACAGTCCGCCGCAATATTGTTCTGCACTGGCCCCGGCGGGGTCGGTGTCGGAGTGGCCGTCGGCGACGACGTGGAGGAGCCACCGCCGGTGTCGAGGCCGACACAGATATAGGTGTCGAGAAGCCTGGGAATGTGTTAGTGGTCATAGCCGAGCGTCTACCCTGGGGCTATTGCGACTATCTTACAACCCGGTGCAGTCTGTATGGAGGTCGGGGTTCCAGGCGTAGAGGTTGCTCAGCGAGATTCCCCAGCGGGTTGCGATGTCTTGACAGCCGTCGTTCGCTAGATGGCGCGATTAGCGAGTTGTCACTATATATATGAACGATCCGAGCATCTGGACATACCGACGACGTAATAGAATCTTTTGCAGCCGGTCACCATGCCGCTCTGATGCGGCTCCGGGGTAGGATTCGCCGGGGCTGCGGTTGGGAATGGCTGGATGGTTTCGACTGGCAGCGTTGAAAAGTCACTCGTCGTACCAGCATCAGTGGTATTCACTGCCGGAAATGTCCACGGCTCCCCGGTCGCATACGTTGTCGCATAGCAGCTGGAGGGCGCCACCGTCGTACCGCCGACACAGGGGTTGGTTGGCGAGCCTCCGTATCCGGGATAGGTGGCAATGTCGCCGACGGCCTGGACGCAATAGCTGTAGCCCAGGAACAGGTTGCCGCATGTGGTGCTGTTCACCTCGGGGTTGAGGAAGTAGAAGTCGAGCAGGGAAATCCCGGCTATCTGCGTCACGGCCTCGCAGGTGTCGCCCGCCCGTACTCGATAGTACTTGCTACATCGTGTGTTCGTCCCCTCGACGACGTCTGTCGGGATCGGTGCAATTGTAGAAGTGGACGCAGGCACGGTGGCGGTGGCCTCAGGCACATCGCCCGGATAACTCACGCAGATCTGATCGCCTACTAGGAGTTCTAGATTGTCACAGCCCCTGCTGATGTCGATATTCCATGCTACTAACTGCGAGATGGTGAACGAGTAGTCATGTGATTCAACAATACCATAGCAAGTGTCATTAGGCTGCACGGTATAGACATCGCAGGGATGCGGCATACATAGTGAAGAGCCTGCTCCCGGGAAATCTGCGCATCCGGCTTGCAGGGTATTGAGATATAGCATTTCGTTTGTCGAAACGCCTAACTCCTGGCTGATCGAATGGCAGTCATCCCCATCCTGCACGGTGTAAGTGCTTGCACAGGGTTTCGAAGCTGTAGGCGATGGTGTCGTAGATGATGTCGTTGTCGTGACCCAATTTGGCGCCGGGGATGTCAAAGGGTACCCCGTAGCCTGGCAAGACGACGTTAGGGAAGCGAACGTCGATGCAAGATCGTCATCATATCCCATGAAATTGCTCAGCTGTATCTGATAGACCCCGAGGACACAATCAGTGCAAGAATCTTCAGACGCATTCCCGTTTGCCCAGGCATCGAAAATAGGCGCACAGAGCTCCCCCGTCGTGGGATTGCGCCGGCAGGTGAAGTTATACGCCCACAACAAGTTGTCTATCATGGATGTCACCTTGTAGGAGAAGCCTGAGATGTCCATTACATCCCCGCTACATGCTTGTTCCTGACTGCTTCGAATGGACGAGAGAGACCGAAGACAGTCCGTATTACAAAGACTAGTTAAATCATCGCTAGTTGGGAAATATCCCCCCGAAGCAATGGCCAGAAGGTTCACGTCGCAAGTAACCTCGGAGGCAAATGTCAAGCTAAGGAGGCTCTTTAGACTTGTGATAATCATGCCGCTGAAGCTAAGGGTTCTTACTTGCAGTTATCCGACAGACCATCTGGCGGTAGTATCGAGTACGGAAACTCAGTCTCTGAGCGGTTGCTGCCAACAAATATTTGCCCGGCTACTCTACCAAGGGACAGAGAAATGATCATACAGAGGAGGATGGAAATTTGTGAAGCCATCGCAGCTGACTTGAAGGCGTATCGTGATTGATGCGGACGAAGCTCGACTGCGAAGTTCATGAAAACAACATCCACCCCTATAGGTTATGAAAACTGATATGTACGTTACATGGCGTGCAGGTCTAATTCATATGGTGTGGTGATTGAGTCTGCAGATGGGTGGTCAGACATCAACCCTGCTAGACGATCCTAAATTGTCGGTTGTGGTGTTGAGGTGAGGTCTGGACAGCTCGATGAGCTTGTTCCCCCGTTATTGTTACCTCCACTGGGCATGTAAACGCCCTGGTAAATTGCGGCGTAGCAGTTTGTCAACACCATCTATAACCCCAACCCGGGCCACGCCCGCCCAATTCGGCGAAGGATTCGGGTGATAATTGAGGTGAATAAAGGGTGGGTGACACTTTGCACTTCTAGCGAGGCTAGATATGTCTTAATACGGAAACAGGATCACGACAAAAACGCCTGACGGACGCATGGTCAGTTGCCATGGGTCGGTTATTGGCACTCTCCAACTATTAACACACCTTTTCTTTAGTACAGAGCCATATCGCCCAGTCGAGTATCAATAGAAATACTCTTTGGCTCTGACGTCTATCTATTGCTGTTATATTCGTTCAATATTTCAAGTGTTTCTTGATTCAAACGCCGTATTTCCTCCAGGATGGCCTTCCACAACAGGCTCAGGCCAGTATTTAGGGTCTGGCTTATAGTCTCCTTCTCCATAGTCTTATACCACTATGCTCAGCACACATATAAAAAACACTCTTCCGATCAATCTGAAATACTTCTCAGGCGTCATGAACCGTCATTTGACATTGCGGCCGAGGTTTATGCGTCGAATAACCTGAGCCGGATTGTCAAAAGAGATGATGGCAATTACTCTTGCAAAAAGGGCTCGCCGTGCAAGACCTATGCGTGCTGCGGCTCATTCTTCGGTGGCGACACGGGAGTCTGTGGGTTCGGCCCAACATTCTGCGGAGACGACTGTGATTCGCAGTGCGACGCAAAACCAGAATGCGGACAATTTACCGATCCTCCAGGTGAGTCGACGAGGTGAAACGAAAGGCTCCATTTGCTAACATATAGATAGGCAAGACATGTCCATTAAATGTCTGTTGCAGTGAATTCGGATTCTGCGGCAGCACGCCGGAGTTCTGTCAAGAAGGATGCCAGTCCAACTGCGTTGTTGATCCTCCTATCCCCGCGGGAGGGAGTGGAATCACCGTTTTGAACAATAGAATCATAGGTTACTACGAGGCATGGTCCGACAGAAGGGAGTGCAGAGGTTTCCCACCAAGCGCCATCCCTACGGAGGGTCTGACGCATGTGAACTTCGCATTCGCATAGTAAGATATTCCAGATTGAAGTGTGTTTGGTCCTATTCTGACCGGCCTGTAGTATCGACCCAAAGACTTTGCAAGTTACTACAATGGACTCCGAGACTCCTGCTGGGCTATTTGCACAAACGACTGATATCAAAAATCTGAAGTCTCGCAACGCGCAGCTGGAAATATTCATTTCTATCGGTGGGTGGACATTCTCGGACAATGGAACTGCAACTCAGCCATTATTTCCCGAGATTGCCGCCGACGCGGGTAAACGTCAAAAGTTTGCTGACAATCTTGTTGGATTCATGACACGTTATGGATTTGATGGCGTTGATCTTGACTGGGAATATCCTGGGGCCCCTGATAGGGGTGGCTTAGAGGAGGATGATATTCCTAATTTCGTCAAGCTCCTCGAGACCCTTCGAAAGACATTCCAGGCATCCGCAAGAGGTAATTACGGGTTGACATTCACAATCCCGACGTCGTACTGGTATTTGAGATGGTACGCGTTCACGCTTATTTTAATCTATGACTAACCGATGAATGATTGTGGCTAACCCTACTGCCTGAAGGTTCGATGTTCCTGCTCTCCTCGAACATGCCGATTGGGCAAATATGATGTCCTATGACCTTCATGTCAGTACCTTCGAGATAAAGTTGTCGATGACGGCTGCTAAGCATATTTCAGGGGGTGTGGGATGAGCATAATCCCATTGGCTCCATCGTTCAAAGCCATACAAACTTGACAGAGATCAAGTTGGCAGCAAACCTGCTGTGGCGGAACGATGTACCCCCCGGAAAGATCGTGCTAGGGATAGGCTTCTACGGGCGGTCCTTTCAGCTAAAGGACAGTAAATGTAGCAAACCGGGTTGCGCGTTCAAAGGCCCGGCAGATGCGGGCGAGTGCACAAAATCTGCGGGGACGCTCGCATATTTCGAAATTATGGATATCATCGATGAACACAAACCTAAGGTTATTCATGACGAGGAGGCTGCGGCGAATTACATCGTATATGGCGACAAGAAGGATCAATGGATAAGCTATGACGACGCGAAAACTCTCAAGCAGAAGGTCGATTGGGCCAACGAGGTTGGACTGGGCGGTGTCATGATTTGGAGCGTAGACCAAGACGACGAAAATTTCTCTGCACTCGAAGGCTTGATCGGCGAGCCACTGCCGTCATTTGCAGAGAACCTCAAGCGTACACAGGTTGCTGATGGGGACCATTGGTCTTCGGTGAACGGGCAGGCTTGCAAAGTAAGCGATTGTGAGAGTAGTGACTCCTACAATCCGCCTTCCGGCTATTCTATCGCGCCCAACGGCAAGTTCCCAGACACCTGCGGTGGCGGGAAGTCTAAGTATATCCTATGCCCAACAGATGCCATGCCCCAAAAATGCGAGTGGAGAGGCTCCGGATCTTGTCACGGACAGTGTCATGAGGGCGAGGTTACGCTCGCGCACTCTCGTCACGGGAGTAAGAGCTGTTTGAGACCGGGCCAACAAGCGTTCTGTTGTGTGAGCAACACCTGGGCAGGCTACGCCGATAAATGTGGCTGGCTGGACAATTGCGACGATTGCCCGGCTGACAGGCAATATTCTGTTAGCACACGGAAGAAGATCAGCTTTTTCTCAAGCTGTGATCAGAACTTCTGCTGCCTTTATCCGTTTGAAAACTGCCATTGGGTGGGCAAGGGTACCTGCGATGACAATGAGTGCTCCGCCACTGATGTCGAAGTCGGTCTGGATATCTACGGCCAGGATCAGTGGTCATGTACCGGTGAGCCATTCAATCATCGTCGAAAGGTCTTGTGCTGCAATACACCTAAGGACCTGAACCCTTTCCTTCCTGTTCCCCTGGCGAACTTATTTCCCACATTGCCGCCAACAGGATACCTCCCAGCGTTTGACCAACAGACCCTCAACTATAATCCCGCATTGGCGGGCGCGAACTCGAATCCAAATGCCTTCTTTTTTGTTGTTATAGATGGTCCGCCCTCGGCGGTCAACACTGTTAACCCCCGTGACGGTTCCCACATCAAATTCATCACCAGGAGCACCCACGACGGACAAGAGCCCCAGGTGGCCCATTTCGTTTGCATGAATGATTCAACTGAAAGCAATTGCGATGACATGCATGAAGGTGGCGTTGAGGGAACCATTCTTCGTATGCCAGACGATATGGGATTTGCTCAATGGGCTGTGGCACACTCCGTGAGAGAGTCCAGTCTTACTGTCCCCCAGCATATCAGTACGAGAGCTGCTAGGAATGCTACGGTGTGGGAACTAGAATTCAGCTATGACTTCTCGAAATCCAAACGAGATGCAGGAGACATATTCTTCCGCGTTGACTTTTCAGACAATCACCAATACTACCAAGACGTCGTTCAAGCCGCGCATCAGAAACGCGCCTTGGAACCGAGGTTTTGGAGTAAAATCAGCTCTGTCTGGAAAACAATCCTCGATAGGATACGGGGAAGCTTTCCGGATACGCCAGCTAAAGTCAATAAGGACAGTTTTAATGTCCTTTTAGTTGGGGATGATGGCAGCGACAAGGGTTGCAACGGTCCGGACGGTTTCTTGAAGGTGAATCTTGCCGGCTCCATGAGAAACACTATGAGGTTTGGTTATACTCTTGTTGGAAGAATACAGCCTTTTAATTTAGAAGAAGCTTACGGCTACTTTGATTCTGACATTTACATGTCCGGACAGCTCGAGTTTGATGGCAAGGGTATCTTAGACATCAATAGCCGCGGTGGTGCTCTGAGAGATCTATTCCCTAGTCCCATCACCAAATACCAAGTCTCTCACCCTGGTATCGTGTCATTCTCACCAGAGCTCAACGCGGAGGTGTCTCTCATTGGATCCGGCGAGATTGATGGGAAATTTTCAGTGAGCTTCGAAGCAGGCTCCACGAAAACTATGAAAACGCACGCACCTGCTGGTCTTGCCGGGTTCGACGGCGACATACTTACGAACACCCTCCGCAACGCCGCTGACGGATTCATCAAGACCGAGAACACTTTCACTACCATATTTGCCATGAACCTCAATGTAGAGGCGTCAATGAATATGAAGATATTCGGATACCAGACCTCGCTCCAAGAGGCCGGTGCCAGATTTACCGCTCGAACGCCCCACGCCATTCGTGTGGTAGGCAACTCGGGCACGGGGCAATCCGCTGTCCTTGACGCCCCTCAAGAAGGCTCTTCCGATGTCATCCAGATTGGCACCGTGATGGACGGATGGGACGACGGTATTACACATCCGATTGGAACGCAGCCTAATCCACGCTCAGTATTGGATGGTGGCGACGTGCCTGCGACCCGAGAAATACCAAACATCATGGGATATCCGGTCTTTGGAGTCAGCGACTTCATATCGTGCTCTGGCGGATCCTACACTGGCGAGCTCATATGTTTCTATAACATCAGCGCGAACGACACGAGTCTCAAGCAGCCTGACCCGCCTTTCAAGCTGAAGTTCAAACGCGAGTACCTAGAGCCGCTAAGTGAGCGAGAAGAGCGGTATCTCGCAGAATTGGAGCCGCGTGCTGGCCCAAGTTCCGGAAACTCGGAGACATATCGCATCTACGAATACCCGGAGAACCCGAATGGAGCCACCAATGCGTTTGATTTTGTCACACCGACATACCCGAACGGGGACGACGGTGATGCGCTGGATGCTGAAACAGGTAAAGAAGACGTCCGCCAACCCTTCGCCGGGGGATAACGGAAGAGCTAACGGCGTATAGGGCGAAATGAACGTTATGCTCTTGCGAATCCTGCAGATTGCGAAGACACGACGATCACAGCTGCTGGTATTCAGGGCCAGAACTGGGATGGTATCGACTCTGATCATCCGGACGATCGGACTATCTTCCCAACCAACCTCGCTAACTTTATCCAAAGCGGTGAGTTATAGATCCTTCCAATACTAGCAATAGTGTCTTCATATATAAGAAACACTGAAGCTTTACCCAAGCCCATACGTTTTTCGACAATCGATATGGATTAGGCCTTCAGTTTCTAGATAAATTTCTAGATATATTGAACATTCATGATGGATTTTTGTTAATGCCTAATCGCATATGGATATAGTCGGTATTATGACTGGTGTCTGGGTGTCATTCGATGGAATGAAGTCTCCGAAGAACAAGATTTAAGATCACGGATTTCCTTCAGGGGCAGCTATCGTGAACTGACATGAGTATGAGAAATAGTTTGCTAACACCCTTGTTTGCCCAAATTAGGAGAGATTGACCTAGCGGATGGCCAAGGAGGCACGCACCAAACACAGCTTCCCTTATTCCGCTTCAACGACCTTCTCAACTACTTCGGCTCCGACTACCGGACGTGGGTGCCCCCCAACGTCGAGGCCACTCCCCCGCTGGGATCGGCCGCGATCGACATAGCTGACGCGATGGGGTCAACATCGAATCCCAACCCGATGGTCAACTTGGAGAGGAACTTGAACGTAGGTACTCCCCGCGCGTCTACGACCATACAAAAGTGCAGCGGTGATTTCTAACCTCAGCGCGGATCCGCTAGATCCTTAAGGGCCGCATGTACACGACCCAAGGCCTCCCGACCGCAGACGACCTCTGGGACATCTGGATGATGAACCCCGGCCAGGGCACGGCGGAGGCGGCGCTGTCGGCGCTCCGGGCCGTGTTCGGCGTCATGAACTACCTGCGGGCTATACAGGCGAACCGGCAGCTGTACTTCGATGGCCGGCGGGACGCGGCGCTCGTATTCGACGACCTGTACGGCAGGGTACGTATTTCTTTACCATTTCGGCCGAGGGGTTTTTTTTTTGGCTAACGCAGCGCGCCCGCTTTTATCTATCTAGACGTTCCCGAATCGCGTGGAGCGGCTGACGCCCTTGATCGACGAGTTCCAGCCCGTCTGGGAGACTCGCGTCACCAACTTCGTCACCCGCTACGTCAACAGTCGGCTGAACAGCCTCGTCAACACTTACACGCCGCTGGCGCAACCCGGAAACCCTAGGCAGCAGTTGGCGCTTGATGTCCTCGCCGCTGTTATGCGGATGAGAGCTCGCATAGCGAACGAGCTGCATTTTTAGAGCCTGAATTTGTGTCAAAATTTCTCGCTGGGTATATCTTGTATAACAGTAGTATCCTGCTATCTAACCTGAAAGGTTATAATATCTGACGTGATGCAATGCCCCAATTGAATATAGTTTGGACTAGATAGCCACCGAGACCAACTATACACCTGTACAAGAGCTTCATTCACATCGAGTGCTCAGTGTACGGATGCGGAGTTTTGTGCTAGCTCAGCGAGGGATTCCGATATGAAATGAGTCCTTGAAGTGATCAGTATAGACCTAGCCAGTTAAAATTTGTCGTTACGTAGAGTATAAAGCGATATTGGTGTGATCGCTGTCCAGCTGAGATGTTTTTGACGATGAATACCTTGTGCTTCTACCCATTTATCATAACTCAAGGTCTCATAGCACTACCAATACTCCGACTGTCGCGCCAGAGACTGGCCTCATCCTCTCTGACAGATACGAATGCTTGGTTCTTACTCGCCGCGGAGGCTTTCCACAGGTAAACCAGCGGGTGTTCCTCAGCATGGAGGTATCGCTGCTCAAAGAAATTGTTGACCAGTTGTTGAAGACGAACGCGCATGCATCCGCGGAATTGTTGTTCTCCCTCCTTTGTTTCCGTCTCCTCGGGCGGCGGTGATGCACTTTCAAAATCCGGGTCGATTGCCCAAACCCACATGTCATCAACAATGCCCGTTGATGACATGACACTATCGATTGATTCACGATCGATGGCGAGGAAAGTGTTGTGCAGAATGCCATCGTCTAACCCACCGCTTTGTGTATCCGCTCCCTGGCCAACTCTCTGCTTTTTGGGGGCACGATCTACAAGCGACTTGAAATGCTGTCTTAACGCACCGAATCTAGCACCGGGCGCCCGGCCTTGTCCGTCTGCGCCGATGGGCCAGCCTAGTCTCTGCAGTTTCCACCTGGCACCCAGCGCCTCCCCGCAACAAACCGCGCCTCTTGCGTGGAAAAGCGCGGCATCTCTCCGCGACAGGTAATCGTCCATATTCTCGTAGGCCGGCTCGAGAAAAACGGCGTACCCCCACCTCCGCCCCGGCTCGTCTTTGACGTCGTCCCATAGTTGCCTGACCCACGGCCTGGCCTTGGCAAGTTGGGCCTGGGCGTCGTCTTGTGGGCCCATGGCGAGCGCGACTATGCGCTTCCAGGCCTCGTTCTCGGCGTTCTCGATGGCGCGCGCCTCGCCCTCCTCGTACAGAGGCTCCCGCATCTTCCTCAGGCGTGAGGTGGTCTCATCGAAGTGCCCCTGCGAGACGGCTACTAGAGCGGCGCCGGCACGTGAACGGGCGCCCGACTCGGCACGGGTGAGATTGAGCCAGTAGCGGTCCTTCAACAGGTCTACTTCGGCCTGGGTGAGCTGGTCAGGCGAGTCCGCCGCCCGCTGCAACAAGGCTGGTTTGGATAGCGGGGTGACCGCTGTGATGTTTGCGGACTGCGTCGCAGGCTCGGGGAAATCGAGAATGCGTCTCCTGTCTTCAGCTGAGATCGATGACGGGCTGGACAGAGCTGAGGCCTCGAGGTTGAGGAGGGATTGGCAGAGTTCATCAGCGGTGTCCATTTGCCGATGAACTCGGATAAATGACTTGGCTAGGTGATCCATGGAGGAACGGTGGTCGTTATATAAAGCGAATTCTGTGAGGGTTTCTCTTTACCATACCTAGGCTAGTTATCTAGTTGGCGTTTACTTGATACTAGACCAGCTAGGTAATAGGAGTGAGGAGCGAGGAGTGAGGAGTGAGAAGCGAGGAGGAGGGGAGAGAGAGCACGTTCGGGGGCGATGGGTAGTCGGGGGGTGTTGCTGACCTTGGTGTGCTGTGACTACCGATCTGATGATACTGGTGATACCAGCAGCGATGCTGGCAAAGGCATGAGCTTTGTGCAAACAACTGTTCGGCTACAACAGTAAGGAACCCTCCTCCTGCATTGGCCTGCCTGCGCGATGCATGCACTGTATACTGTATCCAATATCCAATTCAATGGAAGTGGGGTTTCTGTATGCTACACCTGTGCATCTGCATCATGTAATTTGCTATGACGTCGGTTGATTTAGGCATCTTTACTGTCAGGCCTTATTAGACTGTTCATAACTACCTGTGTTCTTCTACAAAGGATGAAATGAGCAGAGTAATATTGGATATCAATCGGGGCCACCATCACCCTTAGTGTATAATACCTTGTATATATAAATCCCCAATATAAAGCATTTAGGTAGATACCAGGTAGTAAACTACCTAGTAGTAGTAGTTTATTAACGTTTAGTCTAGGTGTCTACCTAGTGTATATAAAACGCCTCTGATGTTTGACGTCTAAATCGCTTAACTAGTAGTTAGGTACTAGTTGCTACTGGTAACTTACCTAACTTAGGTAGGTAATTGTTACCGTGACATGCATTGGAAGTTATGCAACTTTGTTCATTTTGCATGTGAAAAAGCGGGACCTGCTCTGGTTGGTTAACCTAAAAGGGGCATAGTTTATTTGATATCCTGGTTGCGACTCGGTGCCATAAAACCTATCTACCCGCAGGTACCTACACTACTCGGTTATCAGTCACCCCAGTGCTCTACCCGTTGCCTAGGTGGCGCTATCTACTCCCGAGCCTCGAAAATTGAATGATAGACAGCCTGAGGTTTCTTGTCTTCTCGGATACCGGTGCAACAACTCCTCGCCAAACCATCTAATCCAAACTCCGCCCCCGTGGGTTGTTCAGGAGGGCACAGATGCTTCTCAGCTGGCTACGCGAAACCTACGCAATGGTTGATCGGAGAAGAAATGGCGCCGATTACGTATGGGATGTTCTTCTGCTATTAGGAACGGTATGGCACAGGTTACTAGGCGCAGACAGCGCCTCGTCTATCGTCTTGTCTAACGCTTCATTAGGCCGGCGCAGCGTGGTTTTTAACCAAAAATGCCTTATCGAGCCTCCAAGGAACACTCGCCGACCCCGACAGAGAAAAGCACGAGCAAGCTCGTATCAAGGCGAAGGCAAACCTCTCCCGTTTGCGAAAGGCCCGAGAACATGACGGAGCCGACAGCGGCGACCCCGGGAGTAGCGATCGTAGAGGGCCTCGAATTGAAGATCTAGACCTGAACGAGTACGAAAACATGGTGGCCCTGGAGGTCGTGGCTCCGGAGGATATCGCCGTCGGTTTTGATGGTGAGGTGTAACCTCCTTGCCCTGGCGCGAATAGCTTCTAACTCGGGTGAAAGATATTGGCGGCTTGGAAGATATAATCGAGGAGGTGAAGGAGTCGGTCATTTACCCGTTAACCATGCCTCATCTCTACTCGCATGCCGCGCCTCTATTGTCGGCACCTTCAGGCGTTCTATTATACGGGCCTCCCGGCTGTGGCAAGACGATGCTAGCCAAGGCCGTGGCACGCGAAAGCGGCGCATCGTTCATCAACTTGCATATCTCGACGTTAACGGAGAAATGGTACGGAGACTCGAATAAGCTCGTCCGTGCGGTTTTCTCGCTCGCCCGCAAATTGCAACCCACGATTATTTTCATAGACGAAATAGATGCCGTCCTGGGAACAAGGAGAAGCGGCGAGCACGAGGCTAGTGGGATGGTCAAAGCCGAGTTTGTTCACCGAGCCCTCTTTTGTAGAAATTCTTGCTGACCCGGTGGCCAGGTTTATGACGCTGTGGGACGGCCTCACGTCTGCTAACACTCGCGGGTTGCCTGCACGAATTGTTGTTCTTGGAGCGACCAACCGAATACACGACATCGACGAAGCGATTTTGCGTCGAATGCCAAAGAAATTCCCCGTGTCGCTACCCGACAAGACCCAAAGGCTTCGGATCCTGCAACTATTGCTGAAGGACACGAAAACCGAGGCAGACAACTTCAATATGGACTACGTTGCGAGGGTCACGGCTGGCATGTCCGGCAGCGATATCAAGGAAGCCTGTCGTGATGCCGCGATGGCACCGGTGCGCGAGTACATTCGCGAGCACC
The DNA here is from genome assembly GCA_021209875.1 of Rosellinia necatrix. Taxonomy (NCBI): domain Eukaryota; kingdom Fungi; phylum Ascomycota; class Sordariomycetes; order Xylariales; family Xylariaceae; genus Rosellinia; species Rosellinia necatrix. The sequence continues at coordinate 3,165,537 of JAGYVD010000001.1, read as the reverse complement.
GGGCAACCGGGAGCTCCATGTCGAGCATTGACCCAACGAAGGTACGGGGCATGCGGACGGACGATTTTTTCGGCCGAAAGGGCGGCGGGCAAATCCTGATGCAGAACCATTCACGCGCCAAATCCTCCAGTGACGAATACGAAGATGTTGAGGAGGACGAACAGCTAACGGCGGACACATCCACATCGGGCGGCGCAAGGGCCACGGAACAATCAGCATGATTTACTTGTTTTTATGCGCCACGGGATATCCAAGCTTGATAAATACGACGGGCGTTGAGGAATCCCTGACGCTAGGAATTAAAGCCTTTTTTTTTTTATTTCCTTTTGTTCCCCCCCCCTCCCCCCCCAACCCCCCGACACGCGCGGGCTATGAAAAATAGGGGGAGGCCACTACTAGACGAACCAGCAAAACGGCGTGTAGATATAGGAATGTATCATGGGCAAACATTTCATCTACACCAGTCTTGTTAAATATTTCTATGATCTTGGACAGGTCCATTCGTCTGTAAAGGGATCAAATGGAACTCGGAGCTAATGATGGTTATAATATTATAGATAACCCATACCCTAGGTACTTACTTACTTGAGGATGTACCTTGGCATCATACCTAGGTTTCCTCCGTCTAACTTACGCCCCGGCAAGGCTGCATACGTGAAATACGGAAGTGGTATACGGCGGCGATATACGGTGGTAATATATAATAAATGGTGGTGCCAAAGGACCGGCAGTCGGCGGGGGAGGTCTTAGATGGCCATCTTGGCCATGGTTCGTATGTGGGGTCGAAAATCACGTCATCGTGCTATGAAGTAGGTACGCGTCGAAAGGTTCAATCAATTAGCTGCTCCCCAGATTTTCGGGCCCGATAACCGGAATATACCAGGTAGGGGTGCGCTTTTGACTGGGCAATTTTGCCCACTGCTCTCACCTGAACCGCCTAAACCGCCTGGATCGGACCTATCACCTAGAGCTCCTTGCCTAATAGCCGTGTGCGATGTACCTAGTGTACTTCGTACTTATTTTTACAGGCAGGCTGCGATGACTGGCTCAGGTACCGGCAGATCGCCTGTAGGTTGATTGAACGGACCAAGCTCGGAGAGTGTGATTGATCCTACCTGACCGACCCCGGGTCCCTTCTTTCTTCAGCTTTTCCCGTCTTTCATCAGCGCTGGTCTGTCGAATTGACCTTCGATCACACTCAACTGATTCAGCCAAATATTCTACTCCCCCGACCATCGACCCTCGACCCTCGACCCTCTCTCTATCTGCCCCCAACTCAAACTCATTCGCGCTTTTATATCTACTTAGGTTAGTGCCTAGTAGTGGTGCCTCCCAGTATTGCTTATGCGAGGCCACTAACCTACCACTACTACCACCACCACTACCCGCCACCACTACCGCCACCACCCCGCCAACTATTCTTATTAGTCTAGGTAGTGCTTAGTTGGCCCACCATCACCACTATCACCACCACTACCATCACCACCCCAGCGACCACCACCACCACAACTACCACACCATCGTCATCATGTCTGGTTCCTCGTCAAGCGGCGACGAAGTCACCAAGGCCATCAACAAGGCCTTTGCAAAAATAGATCCCGACGGTCACAACCTACCGCCGTCCCCTGCCCCCTCCAGTCCTTCGAACGGACGCCGCCGATATGCCCTCGCCACGGAACTGGTCTATACCGATTCTAAAGATCAGTATGGCGCCTCCAGCATCCCCATCTACCAATCCGCCACTTTCAAGCAGACTTCTGCTGCCGGTGGGAATGAATACGACTACACACGGTCCGGCAACCCCACCCGAACGCATTTGGAGCATCACATGGCCAAGATCATGAACGCTACCCGCGCTCTCGCTGTAAGCTCCGGCATGGGCGCATTGGACGTCATCACAAGGCTGCTTCGCCCTGGGGACGAGGTGGTCACCGGAGATGACTTATACGGCGGCACCAACCGACTGCTTACGTACTTGTCATCGAACCAAGGCATCATTGTGCACCACGTAGACACGACCAAGGTCGAGAGCGTCCGTGAAGTGACATCCAACAAGACTGCCATGGTGCTCCTCGAGACCCCGACCAATCCATTGATCAAGGTCATCGACATACCTACCATTGCCAAAGCAGTCCACGAGGCCAACTCGAAGGCCCTTGTCGTCGTCGACAACACTATGCTCTCGCCCATGCTCTGCAACCCCCTCGAGTTGGGCGCAGATATTGTTTACGAGTCGGGCACCAAATACTTATCTGGACACCACGACATCATGGCCGGCATCATCGCTTGTAACGACCCCGCCATCGGCGATAAGATGTATTTCACCATCAACTCCACCGGCTGCGGCCTTGCCCCTAACGACTCCTTTCTCCTCATGCGGGGGGTCAAGACACTAGCTATCCGCATGGAAAAGCAGCAGGCGAATGCCCAGATGATTGCTGAGTTCCTCGAGTCACATGGCTTCCGCGTCCGCTATCCTGGTCTCAAGTCACATCCCCAGTACGATCTTCACTGGTCCATAGCGAAGGGCGCCGGTGCTGTCCTATCGTTCGAGACCGGCGATATAACCGTCTCGGAGCGCATCGTTGAAGCAGCAAGATTATACGCAATAAGCGTTAGTTTCGGGTGTGTCAATAGCCTAATCAGCATGCCATGCCGCATGAGCCATGCCAGTATCGATGCAAAGACCAGGAAGGAGCGGCAGATGCCCGAAGACCTCATTAGACTTTGCATCGGCATTGAAGACGTGCAGGATCTCATTGAGGATCTCTCTCGCTCAGTAAGTACAGTAACGCGGACAAACATCATTGTACTACCATGACTGACGCATTACAGCTCGTGCAAGCCGGCGCTGTCACTATCACTCTTGACGGGTTTCATGCGACAGGGACTGTGCCACAGAATGGTGCTACAGCACCAAGTAGTGAGTCCGCATAGAAACTACCTGATCTAGAATATCTGCAGGATCTCGTATACCTCCACTTTAGGGCACATGCCACAGATCATATACCAGAACCGGTCCTGCTCACAGCCTCTAGATCTATGTGCTTGTACCACCTCATGGCACTATTTGGAACATGGGATTGCAAGTTGTCGGCTAACTGCAAGTTTCCTGCCCTTATCATCACCATACACATAGCCCTGGGCCGGGTCAGATCACTATCGCTTGGTAGCCCCCCTATTCATTATAGTTAGCTATAGGGGTCACCACCATTTTAGGAGTGGGGGATGGGGGGGCGTCCTCTTACCAAGAAGACTGTTGCCCTTGTTGCCCCTGTTGCATTACCTCGTTGATGGGGAGGCCGGCCCGCGATGTATCTTTGGCCCACCGCTCAAGCATAACACGATTTGAAGATTGAGTTTTGGGCTTAGCAGGGGCCACTACACACTCACTGCGTTTCGTGTTAGCAACTAGCCAGAGTTAAGGCTGAGACTCACAACCGACACATTAGCTCTTTCAGCCGGCTTGTTATTCTGAGGCGTGATATGAGGCATATTGTCCTAGTCGAAACCTGGATTGAGGGTTGTTACAAAGGCAAGCTACAAAAGGAGATGTGTGAGGGGAAAATAAAATAATGAACACGCGCTTGTATGACTTGTTGAGGTGATTGAAGGGTGAACGATTTTGTCCTCTCCGAAGGTTGAGGACATGCCAAAGATGATTCCTTTTATACTGACAGCCGCTTACAAGTTGGTCATATTTCGAATCCGCACTCCGCCCACGATACCTCCAGTGACGGCAGCCATGCAATCAAGAAGGCCTTTCGCAGCTGCTCATATCAGGAAAGATATCTTGATGCCCCTTTCCATTGGCCCTTGGAGTAGGGGCGGGATGGATGATCCCCAATCTGACGCCCGCTGCAGCAATGAGTTCATCATTCTCACGATGCTGTACGATGGATGACATAAAGTCCTGCCAGATGATGAGGGGTGCAATGTAGGTGCTTGTTGTTGACCCGCGGTCAAGTCGATTCTTGAAGTCCGTTGCACAAACACAACGCCAGGATCTCATGGCTCTGCCGTTCTCATGGTGACTGGCAATACCTTGTATCTTCACGTTACCGCAATCGGTTCCCCAGCGAATAGAACGGACAACCGCAAGAAGCGAGTAAGACGGGTCTGCTAGGGCCGGGAGCATCCAAGCTCTGTATCGCCATTGTGAGCCTCACCTAGGCTTTTGTGCTTGCCCCCCGCACATCCACGCCGGTTGTACCCTACAATTCTGCTAGTTTCTGATGCACGATCGCCTTAGCTGCATGCTCTCAGTGTCGTATTCGATCGGCTAAAGTTAGTCGACCAGCAACCCCGAAAAGCGAAAAGGATTCAGCTTTAAAGGCCAGTGCCCAAAGGCAAGCCTGATAACATCACCTATTTCTCTGCCCCAGCCCCCGATCCCGGTTGCCCACGCCGAGTTGTATGAAGTATCCAGGCCTACCTCGGACCACATGATATGCGGCCAACCGTAGACGATTGCCTAGTTTTCTTGACGGACAAAAGAACCATCTTGCGACGTCCTTTCTTGCAGGAGCCTTCGCCCCCCCCCCCCTCTCCCGCCCCGGTTTGGCAGACCTTGCCCAGTGGCTGTTGCAGAACCCGGTGCCACTCCAGCTAGACACGTTCCACGCGAAGGCTTGCATCGCAGGCTACCCTTGGTCTGCTTGCTCTCATAGGAGGATCCAATGGACTACTGCGCGACATAGACTATCGCGAGCTTTAGATGACTGCTGGGATCATGGGGGAAGTGGCGGTCAACGATAGGAGGGCTCGGGTTGTTGACTTGGCTAAGAACCATGAGAATCTTAGGCAGCCTACGTATGCTAGGTGCCTTTGATGCATGGGGGGGGAAACAAACAAAGCTGGGTGAACCCAATGATCGCGGTCGCTCCCACTCGCCCGTGCCGATGGTCTTTTATGTCGCTTTCCCGTATAGCTTCATGCACCTGAACAAGGACGAGCTTTTCATTTGTCCTATCGAATCCATATCCTGCTGCGATATGATCCATCATTTTCCCATCTGTTGGGGGCCGCCAGTGATAGAGAAAGGATGGCCAATGGCTTGATCATGCTTCCCTTTTCTCTCGGAGATGCCCGCGACGGGAAAGAGACGACAGCCTGGGCATCTGCGCGCGAGTGAAGGCTAGAGTCGGCTTATCGAATTTGCGTATGATGTTGGATGGTGGACCGCGAGAGTGACAAGTCATATAAGTTATAGTCAGAACTCAAATACGCTACATATATATTCTTGCATTCCTTGCTACTAACCGGGGATGTTGGTGGGACGCCCCAACCCAAAGCTTACACAGCTTTTACAGGCATCACATCAACACCCGATACCTGGCTTTGTCCGCGGCGCCAATACGCATCACATACACATCAACACATTACACTCACATGCGATCCAAGACAAACACTTACACACCGCCAGGCATACCCCAACCCGCAAGGTTCTGCAACGGCGAGGTGAGCCAAGTACCGGGTAGTCATGATGAACAAGCTGGTTCGTCCTGATCTGACAATCGTGCTCCCAGTCGATCGTCCAATCTGCGTGTTCTCTCTAATCTGGGTTTGATAATAGTGAGTGCCACGACAATAATACACGATGTTGTGGTCGGGTCGCATGCATGTGCCATGACATACCAGGGCGGAAATTATTCAGTACCACGACGTTTCTCCGATCCATCTCAGGCGCCGTACTAGTGGTAATATGTACGCATTAGGCGAGGCGGCGGAGAGAACAAATAATCATGCCCTCGCCCCTTCGGACCATAGCGCATTTATTTCCTCTGAAACTACCTCTCCGCCCTGCAGAGGATGGATAAGACGCCTCGGCCTAGACTATGTCTTTGTACCACGAGGCCCCTTATTCTCTAGCCCCCCCCACGCGGCCAGCCGGCCTCATTTGGTTGGATATCTAGATCTCGTTTCTTCCCACCATTTGTATATGAGGCATTACCATGTCATTGGACAAGTGTGGTTGCGCAAAAGATCCCGGGATTCCCGAGTACTTGGCCTTTTCGCTGACGAGTTCTCTGAGCCTTTGTTGGGCCCAAGAGCAGCCCCTGATGCAATATTTCGGAAATTTTTTCTCGTCTCTACTATTTATTTTTATTCATGCTGCGAGATCCAAGAAAAGTCCCGGCGAGTACGAAGTTGTAGGAGGGAACACTTGATCATACTGATGGGCGTTGGCAATGCCAAACTTGGCCACCCCGAGCGTAACAAACCATCCGCCTTATTAAGCAATAATTTGTCTGTGGCGTCTGGGCGGAGTTGGGGACCCTTGCGTAACATACTCCTGATCAAGGCTTTTGCCGCATGTTATAGGCCTTCAAATATGTGCAGCTGACAACGTTTTACGAATATATTGGCAAATTTACCCCTCTACGTTGATCATGTGCGCATTTTAGATTTTCGATAGTTGCTATGTTAGCATTGAAGCAAGAATTGGTTGTTAAGCGAAATCCAATTACGCCGGCAAAGCTGCCCCAAACCATCATCCTCCCCATAGACATGCTTGGCTAATAGGCGTTCTTACGAAGTGCGAATCAATGTACGAATATGGCCCATAATTACAACTGTCCATATTATAAAACACTTCCCAGAGACATAATATCTAACGTCCTGTACAAATGTCAGACGCGAAGACGTAAAACTAAAGTCGACTGTTTACAAAGTCCGTGGGCGCAGGGGGAGCAGCGGGAGCACCCGTTCTATGGAAAAAAACGAAATTAAGTGGCTGATTAAGGTTATTATATATATAGATAGACGCGGCAAATTTGGTGATGACCATATTTATTCCGTGATAATTATAGGGATATGATATCTTGTATCTTCGCCACGCCATCTGCCAGACCCTTGTCTTGCATTACAATAGACTATGATATGAAATGGCCCATATGTAGATTAACGCTGTAGAGGACCGATTCTATAGGCTGCTTAAGAGGATCGATCTATCCAAATTATAGCCAAGGAAGAGAGAGAAAAGCGAGTCTCCATGTTCCACCTATATTAATCGGGCGTAATTATTGCAATAATTTGACACTATTCACTACTGGGCTTCAGCGAGGATCTACTATAGAAAGTTTCAAATCCATGTCCTTTTTCCTTTTTCACTTCATTTTTCATTTTTTTATTCTTGTTAAATTCTTTTTTTTTAATGTTTTTTTAATGTTTTTTAATGTTTTTTTTTTTTACACCCGATCTGACATGTTGAGCTCATAGCATCTATGCCGTGTGTTACGCAATGACGAGAAGCTGAAAACGCATCCAACGTTGGCATATCTCTAGCGTCGGGCCGATAGGGGAGAGTAATGTGGCCTTCTTTTTTCTGCTTCTATTTCTTCTTTTTTTTTTCCTTTCTTCCCCTGCCCGACAATAATCTCAGATGTGTGTAAAACCCTGCGACGAAGAAAGGCAACGTCGTTATGTACGAAGCGTAACTCTCCAATCGCACCAAATCACTTCCTTGATGCCAAAAAGGCGGAGGCGCAAGAAAAGTGATGGTTGCCCTTCCCGACCACAACCGAGCCGCTCGCGCAACGCGTAACCCTTCTCCGCCGTTTGATCTGACCCGGCACGAAGATGCGTATTACGTATTGCGTATACATGCCGGAAGTAAGCCAGTGAAAGGGTAATACGGTGCCACTACCGCAAAAGGGGGAGGGGAGCGGAGAGTGCGGCAGAGAAAGCAAAATCGTTTTCGGCCACCTGCATCGCGGCTGACAAGGCCGGGGTTCTTTTCCATCGGTAAAGCATAGCAAATGAAGTCCCGCGACTCTGGACAAATAGGCGTCTGGGCGTCTCCGCCATGGTTCCATACCATAGCCAAGACGGGCGAGTTTTCCGTTCATATCGTCCATGTAAGGCTGGCGTTGCGCTTTCGAGCGCCGGCATGGGATCTGGAGAGTCGTACATACACGGACAAGTCTCTCCTAAATCTGCCCTTGGTGGTCCCTTGGTGGTCACTTCGTGGTCACTTAGATTTAGGAGGTTGACAAGGCCTATAGGATGCGGACTGGGGCGCCGCCGTCGTCAAATCTCCTGCCTTTGATCGCCGCCTACTGACCTGACCAGAATAATGCTCCTATCTACTCTGCGATCGATCCTTACGAGTTGCCTGATCAACAAGTGTATTCTCTCCTCGAGCCCGGTCTGTAATTTAGTAGATGGCATCTATGAACTCATGTGCTTGTCAGAGCGGCTAGACGGAATATGGACTACCGAGATCTTGCCATCGTAACCGGATGGTTATCGATCCTAGAGAAAAGGGGTTGCAGATACTTAGGCATTGTATAGTCGCAAATGAGCCAATCCGCGAAAAGCACCCTTACCATTGCCTCGTCATTAGCTAACCACCGTTCCAAGTTCATCTTCCCTTTGTTCTCTCAATTGCTCACACCCCTCGACTTTACTTTTCTTATCAGCGCCTCGCCCAACAATCGATCGCCGGAACCGACGTGACAATAACAGCCGCTCCAAAACCAACTAGAGCGACCTGCGCGTGCCGCGGGTGTATCCCAAACGTACACTGCTGATCATCTCCGTCCCTCCCTCCCCTGTCGTCTTCCCCAACCCGAGGTCTGCGGAGGGAATGCCCGCCTCTACGGTAAGGGGTGGTGAGTCATACCGACAGATAGGACTCGGAGATCGACGGCATGTGTGGGCGGGCGCGCCCTCGTCGCCCTCGAGGTAGCGGGCACAAAAGGGCGAGCACACCTCCGACTCTTCACGTGGGGGCGTACGTACGGCGCCCTTTCCCGACACCGTTGCGTGGAACGGTACGCCGTGTGTTCCCTCCCCCTCTCCCCCACCCTTTTCCCTCCCTCCCTTCCTCCCCCCCCCTTCCGCGACCCGGGCATTGTTCGTTCCACCGCAGAGCGGCCCGCGCCTCTATGAACCCCTCCACTCCCCCTATGCGGTTACCCCGAACCTCGACAGGAACGAGTTCGCCGAGATTTCAGCCGCTCATGATATGATGTCACCAAATCAGGGAAACCGCCGACGGCCGGTCCCGTATGGTTTCTTTTGTGGAGGTCTTTGCGGAGGTCTGGAGACGATGATTCGTCGGTTGGAATATAGGGGGTTTAGATGCGTTGCTTTGCCCGAGATTCGAGATCTGAGTAAATGTAAGATACGAATGAATATGAAGGATGATGAGTAGTGAGAAAGCGTTTGGAGGCATGAAATGAATCTGGAAACTATACCAAGGTATGAGTCGTTGATTAAAAGAGTAAAGACCGAAATTAGAAGTGGAGGGGATTTACTAATCGCCGTGTAGTGTATCGAGGCGTTTCATATATAATATTACCAAGAAACGAGCGTTCACTTTCAAATATCATTCGTGCTTGGCTATATACTCTCTTATTCATCATCTTCATCAGAGCGTGGATATGATCTATACAACCATCGTTTTCCTAACGTCTTGAGTTGATATACACCACTTATTCGCTAAGCTCGCCAAGTAAACATTGATGGGGATTCTACCATACTCACTTTCCCTAGCATAGTGAACCTTGAAGATGCTAACGTCCCCCCCCCCGACACTTTCAGACCTGGAGCTTTTTATTTTCTCGCACTTAGCGCCAACCTGACTGTGGTCGTTGAAACATACATCTAAAAAATTACCCTCAGGACCGATGCCTCTCGGCAAGTCCTTAGCCGTGCAGCGTAGTTATAGGAGAATGGAGAAGATAATTAGAGCTTGGCAATCTACGAAAATACAGATTAGCTCCCCTTGACATTTTTTTTTTTTTTGACAGCCTCCCAAGATCCAAAATTTCGTTTTTTTTCTTGGTTTGAGCTTGGTCTTGGACTTACGAAACCCCTTTATTGGCCAACGTGTTTAGTGTAATATTCATCTTTGCTATAATTTGCGTTATCATTTGGATCTGCAACCAAGTTCTGATAGCTGGTTTACTAACAAACTCGTCATCCGTCCTCAGCTTACTTACTATGTAGACCTATAAACCGTGGGGTATGACAGGCAACGACAACACGCGATGAAAGGTGCTAGAGATGGTTCGAGCGTCGTGTTGTTCGCCTTGCCACGTCTGTCATCCGGTCCATCATCACCACTTGGTTTGCTACTTTTCTTTACTTTGGGCTCGCGGGCCGTCGAAGCCCTTCATGTTACCCCTTAGCCAAGACTCGCTGCATATGCTATGGAATGACTTCGCAACCTCAAACCTCCATTGTCTTTATAGTAATCTCTCATTTCGACAGACCCTTCTCTGGCGCGTATCTGACGCGTGTTGATCGCTCATTGTGTGATGTTGATTTCCCTCGATGTCGTTACGAAATATATAAATGACCAATACTTACGTCAGCAATTAGTGTGGACGACAGTAACATTAAGTAGGGGTCCTGCTTGATAAAACGTCTGGCTTCTTTCCACGCCAGACCCCCACAGACACTCATTTTAGTTGCAGTATTGAGTGAATACGAATGACTTGAAAGGTAAGTGCACCAATCCTCAATCCCCCACTCTCCCACTCTCCCCCCTTTCCCCTATCAGCGCCGTGCTGGAACTCCAAGTTGATTCCTATCGGGTATTTTCTTCGGGGGGAGGGAGGAGGAGCTAGGTAGTTAAGGGCTACAACGCGCGAAATACCTAGCAAGCGGGAAATATCGGAGCGAAGGCGGCATACGGCACACTCGGCCGAAGACGCCGCCGCGTATGCGTCCCGAGGATGTTTGTAATTGGACGGTCTCGAACCTTTAGCGATACCAGGTGACATATATGAAGTACCTAAGTATGTATTTATGTATGTTTTTGGTTGCATAGCTCTTCGTAACCAAGGGCCGCGCCCTTTATACTATATCAATAAATGCTTTTTGCCCTTGGTCACCTCCAATCAAATGTTGAGCCACACCCGGTGACCGGATCTCTTACAGAAATATTCTTTACTAATGGATTAGGTTTAAAACTGTCATTTTCGAAGATTCTGGACGAATCTCTGAAATTGGCCGGCCTTTTTTTGCCAATAGCCCAGACTATCGTGGGCGGGATTTTTGGCACTGGGACTTTCTTGCGAGAGGGCAAGACTTTTCGTACGAGGCATTGTATTTAATACAAAAACCATTGTTTAGCTGTTACGAAAACTACTTCGCTATCTCTATCGGGTGCGTTCATTCTTGCCAAGAACTAATGCTGTTCTGCGAGTAAGGATTAGTGTCAATAACGTCGTTAGGGATAGAATGTTCTGGTTTTTTTTTTTTTTTTTTTAAAACAATAAGAAATACGATTCAATCGTTGTAGCTGTGGTCGATGTCAACGACGTATAATGTATGCCGCCGAAAAAAAAAAAGAGGTATCAACGCCCGCGTCCCCATGCCACAGAACTCCAGCTAAGCCCAACAAGAGACACCTACTAGACGTCAAATCGTTCGGGTAACAGGACCGGCGCTACTAATGTCCAGATATACAAGCAGTAGCAGAACCAAGCGCTAATGATTTTGACCCAACTGGCCCAGTATGTGCGTCCCACCGTCGCGAAATCACCGTCGCTGCTCACGTCACCGCTTGTCAGTAGGGAGGCGACCCAGCATGTCGCGAGGAAGAAGATGATATGGAACACGGAATAGTCGTATTGCGTGCGGCTGCGCTCATCGTCGTGGGGCGTGTTGCCGCTGCTCTCTTCGTCGTCGTCGTCGGATAGGAGTGCGTCGGCCGGCAGGCTGCCTTCCTCAATGGCACGGCGCAACACTTCGACCCGCATTTCTCGGCGGCCTGGCTGCTGGGTGACGAGGGTATGCTCGTCGTCGTCGTCATCGGGCAATCTGATAGAGCCTCTGTTGTTTCCTAGCCCGAGGCTTTGCGTGGCCGCGCGTGTAGTGGTGTATGCGACCGTCAACATTGTTACGATTGCGCCAATAACAATGGATGTTGTGCGTGTGCCCTGGGCGCGAATCAAGGGGTTACAATGCTTGTCGTCGGGTTCCATGGAGACGGCGGACATGGTAAGGTAAGTGCAATAGACGGCAACCATGGCTGCCTGAGCTAAGCCGGCCTTGGGGTTATACTCCTGTACCGATGGGTGTACGGAGATAAAAGAGATGGCCAACCAAAACAGAAGATTGATGGTGATGGCTGCCTGGTTCATGGTGCAATCTTTTTGGGCGAAGAAAATGTATTGGATGATAGTCATAGCCAGAGATCCAAGATACATTCCCAGAGTAGATCCGATCAGGACGACTCTCCATACCCTCGAGTCGGTGTTTTCAATCTTTGCAAGACAATACTCTGCCCACGTATGCGCGAGGTCGACCAACAGGATCAAGCCAAGAATAAGGAAGAGCATGCCGCCAACGAAGGAGATGTAGTTACCCCAGAACTGAAAAAACTGGTCAGGAATGAGGAAGGACAACACAACGAAGGCGATCCAGGCGATGACTTTGGGCCCCCAGTAACCATTCTGCAGAGCGGCGCGCGGGTTTTTGGAGGATGCGACACCAAATAACAAGCCGGCGAATATCAGATGGAACAGGCCGAGAGCGAAGTTGATGCGATGAACAGCCAGCCAGCCGTAACACTGCCCGGTCGGGCAGTTGATTTTGACGTAGTCGAGGGTAAGGTGTTGCAGCTTCTCGATAGCCCAAGGCGTGAGCATAATCCATGATAATACCGAGTTCACTAGCAAGAGGAGGGCATAGGCAATACGAGTCGCGACACTGCGATGATGACGAACATTAGTGAGGGAACGACTGATGAATTCGGATGCGACGAAACGGCCGACAGGTAGGCAAAGTAGGCAGGCAACAACATCATCGGAGACAAACACCAGAGACAAACACCAGCGACAAACACCAGCGACAGTGACCAGCGACAGTGACCATCCGGGGAGTGTAAATGAATCACCTACCTGTTGCCACACTTGCCGCAAGCACTGCACACCATGGAACAGGTTGCGGCACCACAGCAACTCGCAGCGACGGACACGACCTGGATAGATGGCGGAATGTCAGGACATGGAGATCAAGAGCAGACGATGCGCCGGCCTGGGCGGTGGCCCGACGACTAGGTTCGATACGTACTGTGCCCACGCTGGGCAGCGCCAGCATCGGAATAGATAGGAGAGCGCCCATGATGCGTGTGTCTGTCTGTTTGTCTCCCAGAGACTAAAGACGGTTGATTATGACAGATGCGATGCTATGCGATATAGGTAGTGTGATGTGATGGGATGGGATGGATGGATGGGCGAGGCGGAGCGGAGGGCTGCTGGGGGACGGGGCGACGGGACGACAATACCTAACTAACTAACCTAGGTAGGTACCTAGTGGCATTGTTGCAGGTAACTACCTAGGCATGTAAGTGAGTGTGGGACTTCACACATACAATTACGTCATCATTATGTACCTCGGTACCGCTCCTCGGGTTGAGCATACGAGTTCATCCAGCCACACTTCGGTCACACTCTGTCTGCACGAAGGGCTTGACAGGTACGTGTGGCTGTGCGGTCCCGTGTTTGATTTATTCGCGCTAAGTTCTGCTAACTAATAGTAGTCGCGAGTTGGTCAGCTAGATGACAGGGGTATTTAGCTCCGCATCGGAGGCACCTACCAATGCCGAGACGCCGACCTGACACCCCCAAATGGGAAATTGGCATTATGATGGGCTGAAGATAAGCATCCTAAACTAATGAGTAGGCATCATGCGGCATAAGGGCCCTGAGACACCGCGTAATCTGCTGCGGGTGCTGAAGTTTATCTTCCTTAGGTACCTACCTAAGTAAGTACATACTGTAAACTACCTACTAGGTAGTTACCTAGGTACCTTGCCGGGTCCCTACTGCACCGCACTGCACTGCACTGCACTGCACTGAAGCACTTAGTGACCTACCTACTTACCTACCTAGTGCCTACTCACTAGGTAAGTACTTACTTACTCACTCTTCTACACCACCACTTCCTTTGCTGGTGGCCCATCACTCACCTATCCATTCCCCGTCACCCTCCGCCATCATCTGCTGTCTTCCTTCTTCGACTAGTTATTTAGTTTGCCATTCTCACCTAGCGAGCGAGACGATGCCTCACGGGGTAATAGACATACTGCATTCCCTATAACAAGACCCCAGCGAGCTGCCTGGCTCCGTCATATGACCCCCTTTCTCTGCCTCTTGGCCGCTCTTTGCCCACCCCCATGTCCGGCCAGCGGCAAGGCTATTATTGACTTATTAGCTGGCTATCGACTTTATTGCATCTGCCTCATCCGACTCCGGCTCCTTATAATAACATAGCCAGCTGGACACGCTCACTCGAGACTCCTCCCTGCCTAACACACAAACACACACTCGTTGTCATTCTCTTGCCCACTGCCACTCCCTAGTAAGACTCGCTTCTCTGGCGTTGCCAAGACACATGTCTATCACCTACCGACCGCAACCGTGTCTCCCGCTAAAGAACCACCGCCCAATATGACCCTCGACGATCAGATGCACAATGCCCGCGTCGTGTCGAGTGTCGCCGCTACTATCATAGCCCTGGCCTGCGGTACTAACGTAAGCCCGGCTTAGAACCAGCCAGATTTCTCATGTTTCCGCTGACCATGACCCGATAGTATGTCTACTCGGCATGGGGGCCCCAGCTAGCCGATAGGCTGCATCTGTCCGCCACGGAAAGCCAATTGATTGGGCTGGCGGGAAACCTGGGCATGTATTTGCTGGGCGTCCCGATCGGCATGTTTGTCGACAGCCGTGGTCCCCGGCCGGCCGTTCTTGTCGGAGCGTTCCTGCTTGGCTTGGGTTATCTGCCGCTCGAACGTGCTTACGATGCCGGCAATGGCTCCGTTGCCTGGCTGAGCTTCGTCTCCTTCCTTACCGGCCTAGGCGGTTGCATGGCCTTCGCCGCCGCCGTCAAAACCTCGGCTCTGAACTGGCCCCATCATCGCGGTACGGCTACCGCGTTCCCTCTCGCCGCCTTTGGCCTAAGTGCCTTCTTCTTTTCCCTCGTGAGTTCCATCTTCTTCCCGGGGAACCCCGGCAAGTTCCTTCTCGTCCTCTCCATAGGGACGTTTGGGATGGTATTCACTGGATTTTTCTTCTTGCGCGTGCTTCCACACGCTTCGACCTACCGCGCTGTGCCGGCGGATTCTGGAGGGGCCGAGTCGCAGGAGTTTCGCCGGTCCACGTCCTCGCACTCTAAATTATCGCGAAACTCTCTTGAGCCTGGTACGTTACCTGAAAATGCTACCGCAACCACCCTCATAGCCGCCCACCATCGTCATATTTCAGATCTCGAGCAACCGGCCGACGACGAGAGCCCCGACCTTGGCTCCAACGAGTCGGCTGTGGGCAATCACGCCACGCTCCCCGCCGGAACCTCCACCGATGAAGTGGATGAGAATCAATCCCTATTGTCGCAGCCTACGGCCACATCTTCCTTATCCGGTGAAGTATTAGTGCAGAGCAGTGTTGATATAGATCGTTCTCGTCGTGTAGATCTTCGTGGCTGGGACCTTCTGATGAGCCTCGAATTTTGGCAAATGTTCGTCATCATGGGCATCTTGTCGGGCATTGGGCTTATGACTATCAAGTAAGCCAAGCCTTATATTCAAATCACTCCTCACTCGGTTGTTATGTGGGGTCACTTCCCTAACTTCTATCGAAATTTAGTAATATCGGTAACGACGCGGCTGCTCTCTGGAAACACTATGACGACTCGATCAACGACAAGGCGCTTGCCTTGCATCAGCAACTTCATGTGTCTATCCTGTCCCTGGGTAGTTTCGCAGGCCGTCTGCTAAGCGGTGTAGGATCCGACTTCCTCGTAAAGGTCCTGCACATGAGCCGAATATGGTGTCTCGTGATCGCTGCTGTGGTATTCTCGCTGGCCCAAATCTGCGCCCTGAACATCGTCAACCCGCACCTTCTCGGTTTCGTTTCCGGTTTAAGCGGCCTAGGCTACGGCTTCCTCTTCGGCGTGTTCCCGTCCATCATGGCCGAGTCCTTCGGCATTCGCGGCCTGAGTCAAAATTGGGGCTTTATAACGCTCGCCCCCGTCATATCGAGCAATATCTTCAACTTGTTTTACGGCCGCGTCCTCGACGCCCATTCCGTCATCGAGGCCGATGGGAAAAGACGCTGCGAGGAGGGCATCGAGTGTTATCGTTCTGCTTACGTCGCGACGCTCTCGGCTGGTGGGCTCGGCCTTGGTGTCACACTCTGGGTCATCTGGAACCAGGCGAGGATGCGGCGGGGCGCGGGTAGGGGACACGGAGACTAAACTTCAGCAACTGGAAGTTCTTCTCTACTCCACCCCTCCCATACTCTTTCTTGCTGCCGCTTTAAATTCTTTTCCGTTTCGTTTTTTGCCCTTCCACCCGCTGCAAGCCATTTCAACGTAGATATACTGCCATTTATAATCCATTTTGCATAATCTCACTATCCCTGTCACTTGACAACTTTCAGGTGCTGGAGGTGTTTTTTTTTTTTGCATAGACTCTTGGAACTAGATGGGAAGTGCATCGTGAAGCAGGCGAAGGTACGCAGCACAAGCGGCCTTGGAAAAGAGGAGGATACATATCTACATACATGCGTACACGCCTATGGGACTCGGAGTTGGGGCGACTTGACATTTCGGCTGAGAATAGATGTGTTGATTGATCTGCGGGGTAGACCGGCAAGCAAACTTGAGCTGGCTGTTTATACGTCTGCTCTCCCGTCCTGTACTGCGTTACGGACCACGAAACGCAAGACGTTAGAAAATCGCATCAGAAGCCCGTAGATCCCGCGCGCACACCAGAATTTAGGATAGATAGAATGTTAAGCTGGATATTGGTTGTTCTGCGGTGATTGTGAATTGGCCGACATGATATGATATACCACGTGCATCAACCAACATGCTTGAACACGCTTCTATTTCATCCTTCCAATTCATTTCGGACTCGTCACACCACCTATTACTATCCTAGCTGTGTATACACTACCCCCAAAGGTCCGCAATTCCCGATCGTCTAGCGGAAACGGCTGTCTGCGGCCCTGTTCACGCGCGCCTGCTACATTCGGAGATGACGCATCGCCCTCTCAAAGGGCGCAATAGCGCATATGCCAATGAGGACAGCGCTCGAGTGGCGAGCGCCCAAGGATCAAGAGCAAATCATGAAATAGAATGCCTGGAAACCTGGTCCAATGTCCCGACGCGAGATGTAGCGTTCACCCATCCTATCTAACCGATCGTGATGGGTAGCATTAAAAATTAACGAGGAAAAAAAAAGGAACAAGAGCTCATCCAGTTCGTCTCTAGCCTGGTAGTTTACCTTCTACCAAATTTAAACGCCGGTCCATGTGTAATGCAATGCTAATAAAACAAACAAATTTGCACAAACGCCTCTCTCATGATTATAAATTCATGTTCAAGGGGTTGATGAAAGATCGAGAAACAGAGAATAGATGTTCAATACTCTCACAAAAATGATGTGCAGGTAAAGCGTTGACTCCCGCCAATGCAGGTTCTGCCAGCATTGAGAGCAGCGGCCAGGTTCGCCCTCAGCGTGATATTAGTTTGAATGCTTCTCAGATCTACCGCGTCTCTCTATTGTTTCTAGAGATAGCCAGTGGTTTTCACCTATGGCTTCTTGCCCTGCTTTCGACCGTTCGTGTTTGATGTTTCTTCGACAAATATCGACTTAATGCTAATAATAGCCCACGAATCGGCTGTGGCATGGATAGCCACAAGCCATGCCGCGATCAAATTAACTAAATAGTGGAGTACGTAGGCATACGATACGCCATAAATGGCCGCATATACTGCGGTAGCGAAGAAAAGAATGTTCGTAAGGTGCCGAAGTCGACTCGTAAGCGGCGGAATCATTCTACCGGCGGCGAGATTCTCAACTATCAGGATGAAAGGTAGAATCGACAGCACATTGTGAAGAGATGAGAATGGCGTGAGCCAATTTATGGCCAAATTTCGTACCCATACAACCAAAGTTGGGAGGTTGATGGGTAAATTCCACACCATTAGGAGGAATATAGTATGGGCGTAGTTCCTAAAATTGAGGTGTGCAGGAGAGGGGTTCTCATGAGCAACGTAATGTGCGCGAACGCTGGTGCTAAGCTGTACTAAACAAGCGACCACATATGCACATTGGTAGGGAATAACAGTCGAAACCAGAAATAGTAGAGCGCCGGTGATAAGCAACCGATTTCGTGGCGAAGGGTGCGCGAAGACTGGTCCTTGGCTTGGCTTTAGAACTGAAGTACTTTTCTTCTCGTCCTTTTGATTTCTAGGACTGAAGATCCAGCCGTAAAAAAAGCTGAGGAGTGAAATAAGGGCGAGCGCCATGTAGTGTAGAACCACGCAAACACCTACACAGACGATACCTATCATTGGAATAAGGAACCAGAAAAATGGGTCGGTAGTCCCTACCAATAAATCATTCTGTCCAAAGTCGATAGTAGATGCGCCGCTCTGCCATGGCCATATGGCTCGGTGATCCGTGGGGCCGGATTGACCGATTGATAATGACAGGAAGGTCATTGATAGGAGCAACATCGGCAAGGACCGCCGAAGGCAATTTCCGAGGCTCTCCGGGAATGATATAAAGGTTCCGGTATTGTCATGAATCCGGAATTGTTTCCGTAATACCAACCCAACTACAAGCTGGGGGAAGGAGGCGAAGACGGTGCGATAGCGCATATAAAGCTTCCCGAGGCTGCCAATTGGGTCCACCGTTAGTTTGATAGAGAGACTGGATCTTCGAGTGGGATCAGTCCATATCTGAAGGCCGAGGCCGTTATCGTTCTGGCTTGGGTTTATCGGCGGAGGGACAAATGGTGAGACACCGTGGAAGTTGACATTCACTGTCGTGGCATCGACAAAAAATTTCGATTCGTAAGGCCTCTCTAGGTACTGTCGTAGAAGCGGTCGGAAAAGTTCCTTTTGTTCGCCGTCGACATCTTCTCTCAACTCCAGATGATACGCTAACAAGCTGCTCTGAATAGACGGTATCCGCACGTCGACGACCATTGGGCGGTCGGGAGAGAGTTCAAATTGCAAGCCGGCAGTGGCGAGTCGTCCTATGCTGACGAATTGTGTCACATGAGAGTCCACTGGGTTGCTAAACTGAGCAAGGACCCAACCTTGGGTTGGTGCCTCGAATTTATCCACAACGGCAATGAATTGATAGTCTCGGATATCCTTGGCATCGTATTGGAGATATGAGAAAGGCGGGATCTGTTGCTCATCTTCCAAGAAGAAGGGAGCCTTTGTGGCGTGTGTAGATGCTGGCAGCGTTACCACATCCGGAGCTGCGCTTTTGCATGCCAGGCGAGTCGAAGTGCTGCTATTGTCTGAAAGATCTATATCGGCCAAAAATGGAACGCTGGTTTGGCCTATTTGCGACGGGTCAATGCTACAGAGTAGAACTTCTATCTCCGTACCCCCGGGGCCGAGATCACTATTAGAGAGCAGAGTGAACCGTCTACTGCCCGGGAGTTCGCTCGATTGAATGGGAAGCAAATGAACCTTGGGTACCTTGCTCGTCCCGAGGCCACGAAGTACAAACCGTTCTCCAGTATGGATGGTATCGGGACCATCCCCCACGGTTAGAAGAGTAGTTGGGTCAGTTTGTATCCGGCTTGTCTCAGAGCTTGCTTCTAACCCAGTTAGAAAACGCCTTTTGAAATGCCTAATTCTTTCGTTTCGATTTTTAGTCTGTGATTTATCACGACTGTCGACAATATCGTACAGGGCCCGAACAATGACTTTACGGAATTGGTCACACCATGTGATTGCCTGGTGGTCCATACTAGTCCACACGGTCGGAATTGTCGATGTAAAAACCGTAAAGCCATGAGTTTCAGGAACGATGGACTCCAAACTCGCATAATCTGAGGGAACCACAGTATCTAATCCGCCGCCTGCAATAGATACTAAAGTTACATGAGAGAGGGAATTCTCCGTGGTCGATTTCTGCGAATAGGCACGTCGCCAATGGTCGTTAATATCCTGGTATATCTTGACTATCAGTGGATCAAAGGTTACCGGTGCTCTCGCGTGCGGGGCGGACATGGTGATGATGGTATTGATGGAATGAGGCTGGAAGTTGGGCATCACAAATGCAGCACGGGCAACGATACCACCCATCGAATGACCTAGGATAATGACAGACGAAGGGTCTGGAAGGTTGGGGTCTCGGTCAGACTTCTGGGGGTCGAGGTAGAGAGAGAGGATGTATCTAATAGCTTCGTTGACATACTCGGCCTGGTCGAGCATGGTCTGGCCGTGGAAAGCTGTGAAGTCCTCGTTGAAATCGAGGGTAAAAAAGTCCAGCCCTTTGACGCCGGATTTTGCCGCGGCTGCGTTCGGATGGAGAACATCATGAAAGTAGCGAGCTGATTCGGAAGCGATAGATCGGACCTGTTTATAGCTCCCCGCGTTCCCCGGGATAAACAGCACCGGAATACCCCTGACCTAATGGGTTCGCAAGTCAGCCTGGGGTGGACGCTCCTGTGGATTGGTCCTTCCTACCTTGGGTCCATTGTCGATTCCTTGCTCACGATATAAGTATAAAGAATATTTGGCTGCGAGTCTAGTATGTTCGGTATCAAAATCGGAAAAGCGAGTAAACGAAGGGCTCATCCATGACATGCGACAACCCTTAGGGTCACACTGGAGGTTAGTGGAAGAGTACACGATCGATATGAGCAGCGCAATGCCGGCTATGCTCGTGAATAGGGTCCATAGAGAGATGGCCCAGGGGCTTTTGGGTATAAGCTGCCGGCTCCTAAGCTTCCATGGTGGTGTCTTGCCAGGATCCGCGTTTATGTCGCCCGAGGTTCTAGCAGTAGATGCCACAGGCCTTTTCCCGCCGTCGCCATCTTGTCCTTGGGACTGCTGCCAGTTCAATTGGCTATTCGGGATGCGGTTCCGTGTAGCCGACGTCGACGGGGGAGAGTCGTGGGGTTGGTAGTTGGGAGAGAGACGTTTGTTGGGTTGGAGGGTGTCGCGGGTTCGGGAAGCCTTGACAGGAGCACCAGCGCTGTCTTCGGACGACCCAGACGAGCGCCTCTGCATCGAGGAGGAGGAAGCTCTTCTGAGCAACCTCGAGAGTGAGCTTCTCCTCGCTATAGCTATGCGTGACAGGAGCGGCGAGCGAAGCGTGTCGGCGTGGCACGTCCTTATAACGGTGGCAATCGGGTTCGGACGAGCCTGAGCTGCAGCGCGCCGTCACTAGGTCTCGGCCTCACGGCTCTCGAAACACGATATAGGGGGTTGCGCGATGACGACGCCAGGAGGCTCCATGTGCTTGCCAAGAGAGATTAGGAGCCGTCGACCGGGGGGGTTTGATAAACAGCCCAGCGTGGGGGTTGTTGGCCTTTGTTGCGTGCTGGGGGCAACGCCAGAAACAAGAGATAAGATAACTGAAATTTACTCTAACAACGAACGTATAATCCGGGAGGCAGGTTCCGGATTGGCTTTGAAAGAGAGGACAGGAGGAGGTCGTGAGCGAGGTTGGCCGCCCGACTGTTTGTTTCGTGACAATCTCCAGTTGATAAGAAGTGGTAGTTAGCGCTATCGAGGCTCTGGAGGGGGATGCTAGCTTTTCTTTCCTTTTCCGTTCCTAGGGACGGGAAGGTACCTACTTGGCACCTGCAGAGCTTATCACTCCACTTACTAGGTAGGTACCTAGTATACCCAGTTGGTTTTACTATCCCGTTTCGTAATGGGGGTCTTAGGTACCTGAGCCATGCCGCTTTTAGCCTGAGGCTGGCTAGACTGTAGTATACTAATCCGTTACATAAGCCTAAAATAAGAATTTGCATAACTTGACGGTACAACTATGACAAATGGATAATGTTTTATGCAGTACCAAGGTGGGACGGTTACGGTCCGTTAACTATTTCCGTGCACAGGAAGTCCCCCTTTTGCCCACAGCACCTTGGCCAGGCAATAGCCCTACTATACCCAAGGAATACCTAGTGTCAGGAATACATATGTGGTTCTCCTTCCCCTTAAAAGCCCAGGCTATGCCATGATCCTCGCAAGCTTCAAGTCGGGTGCCTCCTAGTCATAGAAGGCCGGTCCTTAGCTAGAGCTTTATACGCTTGCGTGCGAAGCGTATTGTAGCTATGTCGACAAGCTACACAAGCTATGCAGCCACATAAGGCGATATAGCCATATATGTTTTAGATATACCTATGGGGTAACCTACGGTCTGCCAGACTGCCTGGATAGGCTGTTAACAAAAGCAGCAACCCTTCTGCCTAGAGAGGGGCGGTGCCTCGCGCGCGAAGCGCATATATCTCGCGAAACGTACGGATAATAGCCTAGATAGCTTGTATAGCCCCTAAAAACGAAGGTTTCCTTGCCCTTTGGTAGAGGGACTTCTGGTTTATATAGCACTTCTCAGGCAAGCCGCTGTTCAAGTTGTAAATGGATGCGCAGAATTACCAGACGGTAACGGCGACGATTATATTGCGTGAATTAACGGGAGTAATAAATACCTGTTGTGTCTTGGCTGCAGTGGAATACCGGAAAGTCTGCCGGGCAGGGGGAACCAAGACTGCGAGGTTTTGAGGTTGTTGCGTGCGAGGCCATGGCTCTCCGCAAGGCTGTCCTTTTGCAATGTAGCCGGTCTAATTGCGTGCGCGCACACGACGTATAAGTGGATAACCTGCTAGACTGCCTGATAGACCCCATTCTATATATACAATATAGTCCTTTTCCCGAGCCTACCAGACCACCCCCGTAAACCTTCGTCATAGTTACTTTATTATCTTCGGTTTGAGCCCGAGCTGATGGACTAGAATGATAAGTCCAGCAAGTCTTCCTCGTCTGCATCCGGATCCAACGATACACCCCGATGTATTAGCCGACCGCGATCAACATCTTCAGAATCATAGTCGAACAGTTGTTTTTCCTGACCAGCACTGCGCCGTCTCCATCTTTCCTCATATGCATCGTCCTTATATATATAGTCTTCATTGGTCGGCTTATTATCTTGGTTACTTGAACTCCTCCGCCGTTTTTTTGATCCGTTTATGCTTTCACCCTTGTTTTCTCTTAATCTGGCGAATTGTTCACCAGTTAGTGATTTAAAAACGTGATCATCTCCGTCGATAATTATAAGCTCTCGAGGCGACGTGGTTTCAACAAAGTCCCGCAAATACGGGAATAAAGCCCAAGCAAAACGCGCAAAAAGAAATTCACGTTTAAGTATGTTGAAATACTTGGGCTGTAGTGCGCGATTAGGTATAGGTCGGTAAAATCGCGGGCTTCTGGGGTGGCACTGATAACATGAGTTACAAATGCGTACGATTGAGGCTTGTTTTTAGATATTGGTAAGGCCGTTGATGTTGATGAGGTTGTTGATGTTGATAAGGCTGCCGATGTTCATGGAGAGGTAATGCTAGAAGAAACAGTTGACGGCTTTGGTATGATGACGAACAAAGGACGATCGAAAGCCAAACGAAGATTACTTAAGAGCAGCATTCTGTTGGCTGGATCCTGAATCATGTGCGCAGGCAAAGGCTGGGCATAACGATACATCCTATTCCGCATAAACCACTCTCGCTGTGCTTGTGGGATTAGATGGCATTTTCCCAGCCCTATATTAATATCCGTTAAGAAGCAGCGATTTGCTATCTGATCTGCCAGTGGGAGATCTGTCATGCTGTCTTGGAGGGGTATGTGGTTGTTGCCATTCCTTCGGTAATTTGCCATGGGGAAATGACCAACCCGTAGTAAAAGAGGGCACGACCGGATATTTATATTCACCGGCATTAAACGCAGGCGTAGCCGCAGAGGAAGGCAAGCCTGTGGCAGGGATTTTGGGTTGCCTACCTACTATGCTGTTTAGTTGTATCCAATAGTCCCCAGATTCTAGGATGCCGTCGCGAGGTGTTTGAATGGGGTTTTGGCCGTGCTGGTCGAAGCTAAAATAAACATCATCGAAGGCGTTGTTGGCGATAATGCCGCCTGCAATTAGGGCAGTCGCGTGGTGATGCCCCCAGGTCTAGATCTTGCTTGATGGATCGACAAATATAATCAACAGCGGGAAGAGAAAAAAGGAAGTTGTCGGCTTTTCCGTACCCGGGATGAAGTATATTAATTGGGGAACGTGCAGAGGTACGGGTGAGGGAGGGGGAGGTGGCAGCGCAGTAACGCCTGCAGAAACCTGATGTTGATCTGTTGATGAGTAGGAAAGAACTGCTACCTACGAAGAAACAAGCCTTTGGCTCGTGCGCGGTAACACAATGATGTCACATGACAACTAATTCAATTATAATGCGCCCCAGCTCCCTTATTGTAAGTACTGCTAACGCAATCAAAAGAAATCGGAAAAACAATACCTAGACGTGACAGGCTGAAAAGAAGGTTAGACAGCTCTTGGAAAAGATCATTTTTATTTTTGTTATTTTATTTGGCAGCATGGCAGGCTCGTGAGATAGTAGGGACCCAACCTCTTCTGGACATTAATATAAAGGCTTGGTCAACCAATAAGTTATAGTATTTCACACTCGATACAGCCAATTCATCAATTGATTGCCTATTAACCAAAATTTTGTAAATGTTTGGAAAGAGCAAAGGCTTAAGCCCTGGGGTGTCTAGCTTGTAGCACATGCGCACGCGCGCTATACCTGGCTGCACAACCTATATAGATAAATATAATACTCGTACGGTATTACAACCATAAGGGAAGCACAAATAAAAGCGGTTTCTTTTCCTTGCTGCATAACTAATGCACAAATGTCGCTTATCAGTTACGTGACTGTTGATAGGCTTAGCCAAGCCTGAGCAAAAGCAGCATGCGGGCTAAGCCTACTTCAATAAGTGTCTATTAAAGTAGGTACCTAAGTACCTTGTACACACTGCTACCTACCGCCATGTGCGCCAGAGGCTAGCCCAGGCATGTCACACCACCGTGGTATAGTCGCATGTAGCTACTACATAGTAAGGTGGTAACCTCCAGTCAGTCATTAGGTACCGGTTCAGCAAGGATGATGGCTGAGATACAGGTTGGTTAAGCTCTATTGCCCCACTACGCTGTTATCCCTATCCATGGCTATCCCTGCCCTTCACACTAAAATAGTGAGAGGACCCTCTTTTGCGCTTGGTATGTACATGGTTCTTTAGCCTGTGGCTGGGCACATACTTCAGGGACGTCGTCTTATCTATACGGGGATCCGCCAGGGTGTCAACTCTAACCGCCCTCGAGAAGCGGCAACAGACAAACATGCCTACTACACAGTATGTAGACAGGAACACGATGTAAGCCGTGCATAAATAAATCCAATACAGAAGAGACGCATGGTCATCTTCGGCATTTAGATAGGCGGGCGCGTGAGGAAGCTGGTGTTGGTGAGCGAGATACCAGAGATATGGGGGGGATATGAGGAGATATATATGTATGTACACTATGTATGTATAACTCTGAAGTGAGTGTATGGGGGAGAGGGGGGGAATAGCAACCAAGGAAAAATCACCCGAAAAAAAGCAAAAAGGGAAAAAGGGTTGACGCATGAATCTCGATCTGATGTGCTAACCTTAGGTTGTTCGTTATTCCACACTGGTGAAACAAACATCGTATCCACTCTCATTTGCCATTCAGGTGATCTGGAGGTTGACAAGTAGGATAAATGCGTTTAATCTACCTCTGAAAGATGTCGAAGTGCTTAAAATTGGATGCTCGTCTCAACTCCTTGCCCGAACACCATGGACACCGGGAGCCAGTTCTACACTAGATGGGAAGCCTGGAAGAGGGAGAGGGACCACATGGGAACATCACAAGCTGGTTCCGGCGCACCAGACAGACTGCAAGTAAATTATCATGTGTAGGTCGTGTCGTGGGATTGCTACCTTCATCAATCAAGCCGGTGCTGTGCTTGAGAGTCCAGCAGGCAATCCGGTGCAGCCATGGCGACGAGCGTGGCTTGCATTATACATACGATGTAACCCTTCGGAAGCACGAACCAGGGCAGAACACGAGAAATCCCTTTCCAGTGCATCGTGAAATCTCCATCGTGGTCGTGTTGCGTACGTACTATCTTGGACGCTAGCCCAGCAACCGATAAATACCTGGATGACGAGTACATGACTGGGCATATAAGTGCCGGGTATGGACTAGCGAGCACCTGCGCTACATGCTGTAACAGTACCCATTATGCCGAGATGGCAGACCCATGACCTGCAAATTGTCACGTCATACCGCGTTTGCGCCGATGCGTCGTCGTAATCCAAGCACACCTGGCGCTCGCGCTCCAATATTTGACAGTGTGATAGCAGCCTCGCGACGG
The DNA here is from genome assembly GCA_021209875.1 of Rosellinia necatrix. NCBI lineage: Eukaryota > Fungi > Ascomycota > Sordariomycetes > Xylariales > Xylariaceae > Rosellinia > Rosellinia necatrix. The sequence goes on along the minus strand of JAGYVD010000001.1, from coordinate 3,139,303 downwards.
ACTTGCGCAGTGCGAGAGTCGTTGTTGCAGAGTGTTTGGCCTTCGGACAATTGATTAAGTGGCTGAATTATTGAAGCCATGAGGAGAGACTTGCATTATCTGGGTACCTTACCTCGGAAGTTCACGGTTTGTGCGGGGCGCCTCTACTAGGCCCTCAACTAGGTAGGCCTCTCGGCACCCTATGGCGCTGAGGCGTGATGGCTGTGACGACTATCATTGGCTGGGGAGGAATGCTACTCGCCGATACAGTGTACACCGGGGCCGTAATTAAGCACTGTAAGACAACTGGGGTTGGTGCATAATGCACCGCCACCGCCACAGCTACTCAACGCGTGAAAGGGAGCGATTCAGGCAAGAGCGCGTTAAGGCTGACAATGATGGGTTCAGCGTTCAGCATTCAGATCAGGTAGGTAGGTACTGCCTGGATACTTTTTACAGTCGTTGATGCACAACGAAAATCTAGTCCCGGCCGTACATACAGTAGCTGTAGTCGCAGCCTCAGCTTCAGCCTTCCCCGCTTGCTCACACAACATCCGATTCCCGACATCCAACACATGCAGCATTCAGCCGCCCTGAGGCTTGAAGGACCGGAGCGCACACACTAGTGCAGGCGATCTATGGCGGCTATTAAACCCATTGAGGCCAAAACAGTAAGTCGGGAAATACGCTGCCACATTCCAGGTGGCGTGGACGCAAGACGCAAGGTCATCCATCACTAACGTCACCCGAGATCCATCAAATCCAATCCGGCCAGGTCATTGTTGATCTGTGTTCTGTCGTAAAGGAACTGGTGGAGAATGGCATCGATGCTGGTGCATCCAACATTGGTGAGCTCGCACGCCCCGGAATTGGTGGCTGCTAGGTTGGCTGACCGGGAAATGCTCTCCAGAGGTTCGTTTTAAGAACCAAGGGTTAGATGCCATTGAGGTTCAGGACAATGGCTCGGGCATACCCAAGGATAACTATGAAAGCCTAGCATTGAAACATCACACCTCTAAGCTATCTACCTACTCGGATCTCGAGAATCTCGAGACCTTTGGCTTCCGCGGGGAGGCGCTGTCATCCCTCTGCGCCCTATCCAAGTTTTCCGTTACCACTTGTTTGGCGTCAGATGCCCCGAAAGGATCGAGGCTAGAATTCGAAACATCCGGGAAGCTACGCAGCACAAGCGTTGTCGCCGCGCAGAAAGGCACTACCGTATTGGTCGAGGGTCTTTTCCACAATTTACCTGTACGCCGCCGCGAGCTCGAGCGTAACATCAAACGGGAGTGGAATAAGGTTCTGGGCGTGCTCAACCAGTACGCTTGCATCCAGACTGGGCTGAAATTCTCTGTCTCCCAGCAGCCGAACAAAGGCAAGCGCATGGTCTTGTTTTCCACCAAGGGCAACCAGACTACACGCGAAAATATTGTCAACGTGTTTGGGGCCAAGACCCTGACCGTGTTGATCCCCCTGGAGCTGGAACTAGAGCTGGAGCCTACCACGACGCGAGGCGATGATCGAGCTAAGATTATTCGCGTACGGGGGCATGTGTCTCGTCCCGCGCACGGCGAGGGGCGGCAGACCCCAGATAGGCAAATGTTTTTCGTCAACGGCCGCCCATGTGGATTACCTCAGTTTGCCAAGGTGTTTAATGAGGTGTACAAGTCCTATAATGCCTCCCAATCACCTTTTATCTTCGCTGATATTCAACTTGACACCCATCTCTATGACGTCAACGTGAGCCCGGACAAACGAACCATCCTACTACATGAGCAAACCCGAATGCTAGATAATCTGAGGGAGTCTCTCAGCGCCCTGTTTGAATCGCAGGACTATGCACTGCCAACATCACAGCTCCAGGCTCCAAAACAAACCCTCCTCAAGAGGCCGTCTCCAAGTAGGCGGGACACGCCTCCATCAGAAGCAAGCGTAAATCGCTTGGCCCCCGTTGATGTTAGCATTGCAAAGGAATCGAATTCGGTAGAGGCTGGACTAAGAAAAGAATGCGAGGACACGGGAGCCCCTAACGGAGATAATGAACATCTCACTCATAGAAACGGTTTGGTTGGTCACTGGGCGGAGCGAGACTGCGAATCGCGTGACAGTATCGAGCCGAGGCCCAAGAGAGTGAGAGAAAGTCTTCCCGAAAGAAATGATAGCCCAAAGGGAGACTCTCAAAAGTCGCTCTCTCCTGTTATCGAGCCCGAGGTGCTACCCCCAGATCAGAACTCGGCTGAAGAATCACATCGTCTAGCCGATTTTCGAGCACGACTCAAAGAACTTAAGGACAGGAAAAGTGACGAAACCACGAGTGATGAAATCACGAATGAGCCCACACTACCTAAGGGCTCCTCGTCGGAACCGCCAATCCCTGCTCTAGTCCCTCCAACCCGTATAACAGATACCAACTCAAGTAAATCATATCCCTTGGCAAAACGGGTACCAGAGGTTGCTACTATCACAATCGGCGACCACACCATTACGAGCGTTATTGGCTCGTCATCTAAAAAGCGGCGTCTTGACAGTCAAGAAGATAGGGCTTCATCTACACGAAAAGGTGCTAAAGCGTCGGTTCCTATGCCTTCTTTTAATGGGCGATTAACCCAGATGTTTGCCGCGCAAGCGGACCGATCACGGTCTGACGAAAGAGGGGCAATTGTCGTAACACATACACGGGATGACTCGGAGCAATCAGATTCATCCAGTGATTCAACTAGCGAGCATTTGTTCGTGAGCGACGACTCCGACGAGGAGAGTGATGGAGAAGCCGAGAGTGGTGAAGACGCTGTATTGGACGGAGACAGGAACCAGTCATCTTCACATGAATTACCAACACCTGAGGCAAATCTAAGGCATGATTCCGAGGTTAAGCCGGAGTCTCCAGCCAAGAGTATTGATATCCATAGCCAGGATGGAGAATTTCAGGCGGCAGAAGGAAACAATATTGACGATTCCCCTGAAAACGATGCGGCCCTTGAAGCAACTACCTCTGACGAATCACAAAAACGCACCCAGAGCTTTATCAAGGGTAGCACAAAAAAGAAAGAAAGTACCTATCATCTTGAACAAACAATCCGTGTGGATGGAGCGTCCATCCGTAATGCCATGATCTCGCAGCGAAAGCATGCCCCTCGCTCTTCCTCCAACGAAAAGACTATAATCAAAACCGATCGCCTCGATGCCGAAGATGCCGAAGAGAAGCTATCTTTGACTATAGCAAAATCAGACTTCGAGAAGATGAAAATTATAGGACAGTTCAATCTGGGGTTCATCTTAGCTTCCCGAGCAGCACAATCAGATCTTCTGGACACACCGGACAAGAATAATAGGGATGATGAGCTTTTTATCATTGACCAGCATGCGACGGACGAGAAATATAACTTCGAGCGGTTACAGGCTAGTACCGTCGTGCAGTCCCAGAGACTAGTTCACCCTAAGATGCTCGAACTCACAGCCGTCGAAGAAGATATAGTACAACAGAACCTGGGTGCCCTCGAAACGAATGGATTCATAGTCGATTTTGACGATAGTGGCGACCAACCCGTCGGTACCCGGTGTCAGCTGCTTAGTTTGCCGCTGAGCCGCGAAACCACTTTTTCCCTTGCCGACTTGGAAGAGCTTATCTCCCTCCTCCAAGACCATCAGTCAGCGTCAGCCAGTACGACCCCACGACCATCAAAGGTTCGAAAGATGTTCGCGATGCGCGCTTGTCGAAGCAGCGTCATGATCGGGAAGCCTTTGACTACCCAGCAGATGGAGAAGCTCGTCCGACATATGGGCGAACTGGATAAGCCCTGGAACTGCCCACATGGACGGCCGACTATGAGGCATCTGTGTGGCCTGGGCGCATGGGATGATCTGGGCTGGAAAGAAGGTGATACTTTCGATAAAGACAGGACATCACCTATAAAGTGGGGTGTTTATCTTCGCGAGGGGCAGGATCTGTAGTGATAATGATCTCATACATGTATACTCACTTACTTTGTATTATTTGGGATAGTCTTTGACAAGAAGCGCATTTGCTATACGGATATATATACCCCCGGATATTACGATGCCCAACGAAACTCGATCAGAAACATAGTATCTGCTTGGTGTTTGATAGTTAATTACCTTGGCAATTGCCACAATGGGAATCGTCGCGTACTATTCGTCGAAAGTCTCCGTTGAAAGTCTCCGTTAAAACTAAGTAGCTGAGTACCCTCTAGGAATATCTAGGTATCCGTAGGATTCGTTAAAGACACTTGTAGGTTTCGCTTAAAAACAAGTTGCAATAATAAGGAGGTGGGCAACAAAATATGGGAGAGATGCGGTGAAGAATAGATATGACATACATGGTCGTGGTTGTATGTTGTATCAGAGGCCTTGCGATTCCTTATCCCGCTCAGGTTCACTCACTAACCCGACATCACGGCCGGAGCTACCGGCGACCGGGCATTAGGAAAGTGGGTCTTCTGGCACTCGACTATATCCGGCAGCTCCTCGGCCGACTTACACCTAGGTAACCTAGTCCTTACTCCTGAGGATTACCTATGACTCACACCCCCAGGCACTATACGTCAAATTTAAAATGAGGTCAACTATCTGCGCCAAAGAGAAGCTGGATTTTATGACAGGATCATCCCCCGGCAGAGTCGGCATGTGCGAGGCGGATAGAAACAGTCAGGCCTGGTTGGATCGGTGTAAGTACATCAAATTCGGAAGAATAACTACGGGGATAGTGTTTGGATGGTTCACTATTCGAATCCCCTAGCGCTCGACCAGATCAATACTCCACCATTGTTGCCTGAATACATACAGGGCAGACATACCGTTGACCCGTCCACATATCCCCCACCGTGCAGCGGAGATAGATGGACTCGAAGAGGTATGCGGGGCGTCAGCCGGCGATTGGAACTACGCAGTATAAAGCCAGCCAGCGCGGCGCGTTGGGAAGTCGTGGTGGTAGAATCCCAAGATCCAACCTGACATCAACCATTGCCCAACTCATCTAGTTCACTCTCTACCGATCCCATCATCCCCACCATGTCATCCAACGCTTCTTTAAAGCCCATCGTCGTCTGGGGCCACAACGTCGGCCCCAATCCGATCAAGGTCCGCATGATTCTCGAGGAGTTGGGCGTCCCTTTCGAGTTCAAGGTCCTCGGCTTCGACGAGATCAAGGAGGAGCCGTTCCTCCAGCTCAACCCGAACGGGCGCGTCCCAGCCATCCAAGACCCGAACACAGACCTCACGCTCTGGGAGTCGGGCCCCATCATCGAGTACCTCGTCGACCAGTACGACAAGGACCACAAGATCTCCTACGACACCTTCAAGGAGAAGTACCTCATCAAGCAGTGGATCGGATACCAGATTTCCGGTTAGGCATTTCCCCCCTTATCCTAGTCGAGCCCCCCCCCCCCTGCCTTCCCTCTCCCCGGGCGACCTTCTATGCTTGGCCGTGACTAACACGAGAGACCGTTTAGGCCAGGGCCCGTACTATGGCCAGGGCGTCTGGTTCTCGTTCTTCCACCACGAGAAGCTGCCCTCGGCCGTCGAGCGGTACCTCAAGGAGGTCGAGCGCGTGCGCTCGGTGGTGGACCTGCACCTCTCCCGCCAGGCCGGCGAGAAGCAGGGTTCGAGGGCAGCCGGGGGCAAGGACGTCTGGCTCGTCGGCGACAAGTGCACCGTCGCCGACCTCAGCTGGTTCATCTGGGAGCAGATCATCGAGTTCACGATGGAGAGGGTCGGCGCCCAGATCGAGAAGGTCAGTCAAACTTGTCCCATCTATTCCTCATGTTGAAAAGGCCACCTTGTCCGCGTCTTTTCTTATGTCGTGCTATGAATGGAAGAAAAGAAAAGAAAAAAAAACAAGCCTAGCTCACTTTTCGAGGACTAGGGGAAATATCCACATTACGAGGCCTGGTACAAGAAGATCGAGGAGCGCCCCAGCGCGCAGCACGCCATCGAGACTAGAAACGAGGGCTTGAAGACTCTCCAGCTCCCCGCGCAGGCGCCTCAGCATGCGGAGGAATACAAGCCGACGGATTGAAGATTACGAAGCTGACATGAAGGGCTTGGGGGGTTCTGGTTCTCTTATTCTGGTAAGCACATTCCCGGGGCCGTTGGTTACGCGCCAGCTTATCAATATGTCTTAGGTAACACTTTGATATGCTCAGGCCGACATCAAGCGAGATATGTCATTTTGGTTGCATATGTTTGCTTCATTAGTGTATATAATGGTGAATCCTGAAAATCGTGGAATTAAGACCGAGAAGCCAGGGGTTTTGTTTGCGTGAACCGAGCCCGGATGACCCGGTCGGCGTGAGAGGTCTTATCCGTATACATAAATCCTCCTCTTCATGCAATGATAATAGTAATACCCAGAAGTATCGGCGAATAAGCTGTAGTCTTGGATGTTGAATCGTAAGCATGAGGCAGGCGGGCCTGCGTGTGAGGCGATGGGAGGTGATGCGTTGCGGGATGGTGTCCAGTAATGCCTGGGGGCTCCCGTACATGCAAAGTCCTCAACGAGCACTGACAAAGGTATATATGTTTTAGTGTGCATTCATGCTAAATAGCGGATGGCGTAGTTCCAACAGCAGTTCTAGATTAGATGCAGCATCATCAACAGCAACAATAACACCATAATCGTCTAGTTACTACAAAAATATGTGCTTCATCATCGATCCAATCCATTTCAGTGTTGCTCATAATTGGATTGAATAAGCAGGGCTCGGTGTATTACCTAGTTTCTCCCCGCGTGTTGCGCCTCAGTTTCGATGGTTACGTGCCTAGGTAGGTGATGTAATGTGCGTGACGTTACAGGGCAGATGATGTGAGTCCATTCGATAACTATGGAAAGGAGCATGCATGGGCCGTAAGGTGAGTGAGAGGCTCCGGAGTTAAGGAACACCACCCGATTAGACACCCATCCTAGTGCTTATAGGTATCTATTTGTGTTGGGGCAAGCCACAGTTGGGTTCCCCGCCTTGGCCCCCGCCTTCGAGGCTGGCTGCAGCGGTTTCTAGAGGCAGGAGATACATACCTAGTGCTGATCATCTCACCAATCAATGCATGCTATTACACGATTAGCCCGTTTGCTATCACCTTTGCGCTTATTGCCTCGAACCACCACCTTGGTTCGATGCTAGCCCATATAACCAGCAAATAGACTCTGCCCACCATGTTCTCATTGGGCCTGTAGCTCAGGGGTAGAGCGCTCGCTTTGCATTTCCTTCGCAACCATCTCCCGATGGGTCAGCCGAAGCGCAAACTTGCGAGAGGCCTAGGGTTCAAATCCCTACCGGTCCATAACTTCTGTCTTCTTTTTCCTATTTTTATTATTCTCATGTTTTAGGTATTTCTCCCTTGTCGGATACCGATCGCCTGGTTTCCCTCAATCCCCCCCCCTCCCCGCAATCCCGCAATCCCGCAATCCCAATGAGAGTGCATGTTTGTCTCGCCTTCCATCACATGGCCTAGTGTAGCCATCGCCGTGCTCGGTCGCTATCACATCGACTATAATCTCACTTGTTGGTCACACGTGTTCCGGAGAGAAATGACATGCGGCTATGCGCCTGCGCCGAACATCCCGTCTCACCCCGGTCTCAGCTTGGGTTTGCGTAATCGTGTGGTAGGCCGTAGAGGATGCACGACATTGATTTACACCCTTCTATCCGCTGCTCGTCAAGCGGATAATGCCGTCGGGTAGCGCCCTCTCTCTAGCCACCCAGCACTGTCCCAGACCAGATTACACTTAGTCACATTCCAGGGCGTAAGTCAAGTGGGAGGGATCGTTCCCACGCGACGCACACCACGTTGCTCCCCGACTGGCCCGGAACTCGTTAGGGCCCATTCGGGCGAGATACGGCGACGAAGGAAGGATATCTGTGAGCACTAGATAGCGTCTTGTTCAGCCCGGTTGGCGCTCGAAGGCGGCCAATGGAATATGGCAAGTGAGAGACAAGTGATCATCGAACAGAGCCCTGGATGGAACTAACAGCCAAAGAAAGTATGGGCGTTATGGGCGTGAGCCTGCCCACCTCGCTGCATGTCATTGCTAACAGAACCATTCGAACTATTCGAACTATTCCCGTACTATCAACACCGTCAAACCTATTGGCAGCCTGCCTACCTAGCCCCGTTCTCTGTCCTCACTCGATGTGTGATCTCCCGGTCCTACCTTTGGGAGGGGAAGAATCCACATTGCTTTTTTTTTTTCCTCTCTCCTGTCTCTTTCTTGCTGCTTTTGGAATACCGTCTCGCCTCCCTTTGTGCCTATATATGAGTTGGTCGCTGTCTTGGAGCTAATTTTTGACTTATACACCACATTAGCCTAACTTAACTACCGTCCGGATAAGGCAGGTAGAAGTATACATCCCGGCCTAACATAATCACTACTGCCCTTAAATATCCCGCCATTAGATATCCCGTCCTTAGTATCTTCCCGCCGCATTGCTATTGATCCTCGAGGACGATGGCGCCCCACAGCTTGGAGGATGAAGGTCCCGCCGACCTAGAGCAGCGGCTGGACGATGCTGAGATCAGGCCGCCATCCCCACCTCCGATGTCCACCAAGCCGCCACGGCTCCTCATCATCGGCGCAGGGTCCCGCGGCCGCACCTACGCCCGGTGCTCCCTCCAGTCGAGCAACGGCGTGGTCGCCGCCGTCGCCGAGCCCGACGACTACAAGCGCGAGGACTTCGGCAGCAAGTTCATCTGGGGCAAGACGACGGCGCCGCCGCCCGAGGGGTCCAGCTTCCGGGACTGGAGGGACTACGTGGCGTGGGAGACGGAGCGCCGGGCGCGGGCGCGGGCGGGCGAGGCGGTGCCGGACGGCGTCGACGCGGCCTTCGTCTGCGTGCGCGACGAGATGCACCGCGACGTCGTCCTGGCGCTGGCGCCGCTGGAGCTGCACATCATGTGCGAGAAGCCGCTGGCGACGACGCTGGCCGACTGCACGAGCATCTACCGGGCGCTGGCGCCGCTGCGGGCGACGCGCGTCTTCTCCATCGGCCACGTGATGCGCTACTCGCCGCACAACATGCTGCTGCGCCGGCTGCTGCTCGACGAGGGCGCCATCGGCGACATCCTCAGCGTGCACCATACCGAGCCCGTCGGCTTCTGGCACTTCTCCCACAGCTACGTGCGCGGCAACTGGCGCAAGGAGTCGGTCACGGCGCCCTCGCTGCTGACCAAGAGCTGCCACGACATCGACATGCTCCTGTGGCTCATGTGCTCGGGAGGCGGGTCGGGACCGTCGGACAGTGGTGGTGGTGGTGGTGGTGGTGGTGATGGCGATGGTGGTACCGGCGACACGGCAGTACCTGAACACCTCCCCACGTCCATCACGTCGGCGGGGTCGCTGCAGTTCTTCCGCAAGAGCCGCAAGCCGCGCGCGGCCGGGGACGCGACCAATTGCCTCTCGTGCCCGGCGGAGCCCGACTGCCTGTACTCGTCGAAGCGCATCTACGTCGGGGGGCGGCACATGGGCGTCGAGACGGGCAACGTGCGCTGGCCCGTCAGCATCGTGCTGCCGGACATCGAGAGCTTCGGCGGCGACCTGCCGCGCGCCAAGGCGGCGATGCTGGAGGCGCTGGCGGAGGACTACGACGCGTCGACGCCGCGGGCGGAGGTCGACGCGCGGAACTGGTTCGGCCGCTGCGTGTTCGAGTCGGACAACGACGTCTGCGACGAGCAGGTCGTCGTGCTGACGTGGGACGACGACCCCTTGCCACCCTCCTCCGGGTCGTCGGGAACCGGAGCGGCCAGGGACGGCGACGGCGGCGACGGCGACGGCGTCGGCGCCCGCGGCGCGAAGCAGGCGACGTTCCACATGGTCGCGCAGACGAAGCGCCAGTGCCAGCGCTACACGTACGTGCACGGCACGATGGGCGAGATCTACGCCGACTCCAAGACCATCACGGTCGAGGACTTCCGCACGGGCGAGACGCGGACCTACCGCCCGAAGCTCGAGTCGCTCGGCCACGGCGGCGGCGACCACGGGCTCACGCGCCAGTTCGTCCTCGCCGTCGACCGCGTCAAGAACGCCGGCTGGGCCGCGCCCGCCGCCCAGCGCGCGCTCGTCGGCTGCGGCCTCGAGGAGATCGTCCGCAGCCACGCCGTCGTCTTCGCCGCCGAGGAGGCCCGCCGCCTCGGGAAGACCGTCCGGTGGCGCGAGTGGTGGGAGAGGAACGTCGGGTCCGTCATATGAAGGGGGGCGGGGTAAAGGCGCGTTGTGTGGGTGTGCGAGTCTGGCTGGGCTGGGCTCGGGGCTGAGGCGGGGGTGGCGTTTTGGAGGGAGGAGGGGAAGGGGGGAAGAGAGGGTTCCGTCGTTTCGGGCTACGTCTGCTCTCGTCGGCGGATACGTCGTCGCCCTGCTTTCACGCAATCTGCCGCTTTGCTATGCCCGCTGTGACGCTCGGTCTTTTACTACCTGCCCCGAGGTAGGGAGATAGGGGATGCGCAGATGCTGCGAATGAGATATGATCAATTGCAATTTGGAGGGCGCAGGGTTTCAGGTTTTTTTTTTTTTTAACACGCTTAGCGATATACACATATCTAATCCTGCGTTTTCTACGTCTCGTAACTGTAAATAAGTGAGGCAAGCTTCTTGGTTCTAAATCGTGATATACTATCGTCGGATGTCCGAAGCAGAATTGTTGCCATGAGATATTACATTCTATGAGTTACTGGTATGTTCGCGTATCTCCCACTTCGACCGGCTCACCTCAGACCCCCCGAGCGACTGTGCCTAATCAATACTAGTTCATTGTCTGAATGACTCGTCGAGGTTGTCGATTGACGTATCTATAGCTGAGGCCCATGGAGATATACTTATTATGTCAGTCAGTGTATGATAACAGGGACTCGTGTATGTGACAACATGTGATTCACACCTTGCCCGACTTCCTGAACTCACCGGTCAAGCCGATATTAAAGGTTATCTCTGAAATGCGCGCTGTTTATCGTACGTTGGTCGCTTGGTGGTGTTTCTTGGCCTTCCTTAGTCACCCATGGGTATGTATTTCAGTTTTCGTTTTACGACGCCCGCGCAAGGAACAGTGACGTAGCTCTCGGCTATCTAGCCGGGTAGGGGTCCATTACGGCATTCCCACCATATCGACTTTCTAGATCCGGAAAGAGAGTCACGAGGTTCACGTCGAAGCGCCTACTTTAGCGCGCTGAGCTAGTTTAAAGCTCTGGTAGACTCTGGTATCGTCGGTACGAAGTTCCGGTTCTACACGAAGATCTGGTTTGGTTCAAATGTTTAGCGTGGAAGTTTAATGTAGTTCGAATATATCAACAGATATGAAGGTTTAACACAAGAATTTGGTTTAATGTGAGGGGTGGGTTAAATCAGTTGTCAAAGATCTTGACAAGGTGTTCCGGGGGGCCTTATATTGTTACCATTCCAGCCGCCGATAATCCTGGAAATGACCTGTACCTTATTCCGTAAGAGGAGAAGTTTTTTTTCTAAGTAATTTCTGGCTATTCAGCGCAGCGCATTCCGGTGTTCTTGTGCATGCCGGAGGTAGGCCCAGGGCCTGGGCCTTAGTCCCGTGACGTAACTGGGCTTTGCCACATGACGGTTCTTTATACTATACTATACTAGACCTTCATGCTACCACGGCTCTGGGCTAGACATTTGCGTTAAATCAAGTATTTGCGTAAGACTTTGAATCAAACTGACCCAGATATTTTAGCCTAACTAGAGCTCAATACCAACCCAGACCTTCGTAAATATACGTTTGCGACATCGTCATCCAAGGTCTCTAAATGTAGGAATAATGGGTTAAAATGGTTTACATCCGAAGTATGCACGTTCCATAACGTGAGGTGGTAGCTTAAAAATAACAATAGCCAAGAAAATACGAAGTGGGCAAATTTCTACTTTTCCTTCCTGTAAGTGATGCGTTGGGAATATGGTCATGGGCGCGTGGTTGCTGTCGCCTAGGCCGAGGTAATTAGAAGTTGGCCGTCCCACTGCATGAAGTGTGCATCCGCCCGGTGCCCTTGGAAAAACGACAGGTTTTGTGGATTAACCATACCATGCCGGGGCACGGATGGAAGAGTGCCGCAAAAGCCTTAGAGGTTGGATGGTGTGAGGGCCTCAATACGTGGTCGCGGGCCGAATCCTTGCACGGTTAGCTCGCGCTGGGCTAAGCTGTGGCGCTTCTGTGCTGCCTAATCCGTACTTTTCACTTGCGGCATGCCGAGGTTAGTCCCTTATACCTAAACCGTCTCATCCCAGGGTCGTTTTTGAGGTCGATTTAAGGAAGCCGGCGCCCGCTTATAGCCTGGCCGGAGGCAGGCCTCCCGGGCCGGCGATCGCTTCTCGGAGCTGTATTTATATCAGGGCCTTCACGGGAGGCCATCAATACGACAATGAGGCGAGATGAGGCGAGATGGTGTTGCATTTTTGCCATGACGGCACATAGTGTAGGATTGGGCAGAGGGCGGTGCATCCTCTAGGATAATTTCGTTTAGTGTATGTAGGCTGGTCTATTGTTAGCTTGAAACAAGAACATAGGGAATCGTCTACCTTCCCTCTTAGGAAGCTGAGGATGCCGAACATTGTGGGTAGGGAGCGACCAGGTCTGTAAATAAGAAGGCCTCTGCTAGACGGCCATCACAGCAGAACGAGTCGATCGAGCCGATCAACCAACTCATTCCAACCTGCAACCTGCCCAGCGACCAGAAAAGGGAAGACCAAAATGAAGTCCGTCCTCGCCCTCGCCGCCCTCCTGCCCCTCGCCTGGGCCCAGGACCTCTGCGACCAGTACGCCTACTACGCCGCCAACGGGTACAACTTCAACAACAACGCGTGGGGCCGGGACACCGGCAGCGGCAACCAGTGCACCCATGTCGACAAGCTCCTGAACCCCGGAGTCCAGTGGCACACGGAGTGGAACTGGTCCGGCGGCGACAACAACGTCAAGAGCTACCCGTACTCGGGCCGCGACCTGCCCCAGAAGAAGATCGTCAGCAGCATCGGCAGCATGCCCACCAAGGCTGAGTGGAGGTACCTCGGAGACAACCTCCGCGCCGACATCGCCTACGACCTGTTCACCGCCGCCGACCCGAACCACAACACCTACAGCGGCGACTACGAGCTCATGATCTGGTAAGGACACGCTCTTCTCTGTTACCCCGGCCCCCTACCTACCCGGGGGGGGGGGGCTTTCCACACCTATGAAAGGGGCGCAGACCTGCCGTGGAAATCATGAGCGCTGACTAGAAATTGTTCGCTAGGCTCGGAAGGAGGGGCAACGTCCAGCCCATCGGCGGCTCGGTAGGATACGTCAACGTCGCCGGCCGCAGCTGGGACCTCTGGGTTGGCTACAACGGACCCATGAAGGTATTCAGCTTCGTGGCGCCCAACGACATCGCTGTCTTCGAGTCCGACATCAAGCCTTTCTTCGACCACGTCACCAACACGCAGGGCTTCCCTGCCAGTCAGCAGCACCTCCTCAGTACGTCTTATCCCTCCCTCCCTCCCTCCCCTTCCCTTCTTCCCCGGAAGTCGGCATTGGTGGAAATTAATACTGACTGTCATCTCTGTAGCTGTTCAATTTGGCACAGAACCTTTCACTGGAAACAATGCGCGGTTCGATGTTTGGTACTGGTATTCCGATGTCAACTAAGGTGGCCGAAGCTAGGACTGGCACACGCTCGTGTCTATAGGCATCGTGGGCCTGGAGATTGAAAATGAGATACTCGCTTCCTACTATTAGTTAATACTAGTTAATACTAGTTAATAAGTTCGAGGATGCCTGCTCAGCTTCCGCCCATAATAGATTCCGTCGCTGCGTATATACATAGACCGGCTCATCAACCCTGCTCTAGCTCATAATTCCCGACAGCTTACTTTTGCGGCTTTAATGGTGACTGACTCGAACCAGATAATCACAATATAGTCTAGTTTGTTACCTCGACGATGAGGATGCAGCACCCGATTGCTGAATGCGTCATTAATATACTGTTAGGTCTAGTATCGAGATGCTGATCTCCTCTTGCCCGCGTCCATCGAGTAAACATATGAAAGCTATAAGAGTGTTCTGCTTTTTGAACTGCTACCTCAGTAATATGAGAGCTGGCATCTCTTAACAATCGTTTTATAACCAGGGGACTGAAGATAGGAGCGGGGGTACATCTTTTCAAGGTATGCAATCCCTGAGGAGAGTAGATCTAGCGTTCATGGGTCAGCTCGGATTACAGATCCTGGACTGCGACCTTTTCGGCACTAAATCAACGATGATGCCCACACTTTGGCATCGCGCGGTCACACCCAAGCACCGAAACTGCCGAGTTGCCTGCCGCCCACTAGCTATGCGTATCCTCAAATCCGACCGAACCCGAATCCCGGTCGGGGTAAACGGGACCAGCGGACTAATCTCATAATAGAAACTCACCTTCACCCTGTCCTTTGTCCCTCATGCACAACTCATCGGCGATCGGATGTTTTCAACATCTATCTCAAAGTCACAAGACGATACTCTCGCTTGCTATTGCTCTTCAGTGTCTCCCTCAATAAGTAGAAAGAATAATGAGTTCTGTACCGGAATACTCCGTCCCACATGAGGCCAAGATTTTGTTTGAAGATGGCATATTGAGAAACCCATTACACAAGGATCTGCCAACCGAACTCGTGGCCCTCGCCAAACATGTTCACTTCGAAGGCTCGAATCGGCCCAGTATCCCAATCAATTGGCGTTTTGCCGAGAGTATATCGGCGCTGAAAGCCTTCGAAGCCACCATGTTGAACCTTCTCGTGTCACGCAAATATAACGTTGAGCCCTCAGATGTTACTATCAATACGTATGTGAATCTGCTTATCCCACGGCTCGTCAGATACGTACGTTAACTCCAGTGGCCAGCGATCATGCGACATTGTTTATAATGAGCCCCATGATCCTCAAGTGGCTCAAGGGTGGCCAGCCCGTTCCCCTCGACATAAGGAGTCCGGAAATGGCAGAACTTTTCCCCAATCGAGATCTTCACCGTGCGGCCGACGGACTGCACAGAACCTTGGCGACTAACATCTACAAGACGAAAGATGGTAGGTGCTACCATGTCCACGGTGCGTAGCGCCTCCCTTCCCCCTAATCAACTACATCAACTGTGTATTTAGGGATTACTAAATTCGACTCCGTTACGCGCACAGGGAGCATGAACCCAGACAAGACACTGACCGCCCTGGGTCTCCCGCTGGACGGAGAGGCGGACGACACCTACGACTCCGTGGTCGACAGGATCCAGGCCAAGGTCTCGCAATTCGACGCGACCGAGCTCGACGAGCTCATGAACGAGCGGTGCAAGCAGGCCGGCACGGTCGCCTGGACGTCGGACGAGTACTTCGCCAGCGAGCACGGGCGGGCGAGCGGGCGCGTCGGGCTGTACGAGGTGTCCCGGACGGGGACGCAGCCGGCGT
The DNA here is from genome assembly GCA_021209875.1 of Rosellinia necatrix. Taxonomy (NCBI): domain Eukaryota; kingdom Fungi; phylum Ascomycota; class Sordariomycetes; order Xylariales; family Xylariaceae; genus Rosellinia; species Rosellinia necatrix. Next base: position 3,123,906 of record JAGYVD010000001.1, on the reverse strand, counting down.
CGTGGTGGCCGGACGACGACGACGACGACGACTATGGCGGCAGCCACAGCAGCAGCAGCAGCAGCAGAAGCAGCGCGAAGAGGCCGCTGGCGGGGCTGAAGGTAGTGGACCTGTGCCGGGTGATCGCGGGACCAGCGATCGGGCGCGGGCTGGCGGAGATGGGCGCCAGCGTGATGCGCGTCACGTCGCCGCGCGTCACGGACCTGTCGGCGCTGCACCAGGACCTCAACTGGGGCAAGTGGAACGCGTCCCTGCACCTGCGGGACAACGACGACGACGACGACGGCGACGACGACGCTGATGACGCCGCCGTCGACCGGGAGAGGCTGCGCGCGCTGATCCGCGAGGCCGACGTCGTCGTCGACGGGTATCGGCCCGGCGTCATGGAGCGCCTCGGCTTCGGCCGCGAGGCCGTCTTCGACCTCGTGCGCGGCCGCGGCCGCGGCATCGTCCACGTCCGCGAGAACTGCTACGGCTGGCGCGGGCCCTGGAGCCACCGCAGCGGCTGGCAGCAGATCAGCGATGCGGTGAGAGCCACATACAACATTGTATATTGCACATTGCATTGGTCCCCCCCCGGACAACTCTTCCCGCTTTCTTCCAATACGTTTGCTTCTATATCTTTTCTCCTTGGAGCTTGCGACTTTAACCCCCACCCCCCCTTTTCCCCTCTTACACCAGTGCCCTCGCTCCTATTTTCTCCTTATTGCTTCGACCTCCCCCTTTTCCGTTTTTCCGTTTTTACCCTTCCCCTTTCCCCCCCCGGCACGCCCGCTCACGTTCCTTCTTAGTGCTGTGGCATTTCCCGCTCCTACGCGAGGGCGATGGGTCACGAAGGGTCCGAGGCCGTGACCCCTGTCTTTCCGAATTCTGACTTCTGGTGAGTGTGAGCGGCCTGGCGGCGGGACCGGCTTACGTCTCCTGCTGACCGTTCGTTTGTAAGCGCTGGTGTCGCCGGCACCACAGCGGTCCTTGAGGCGCTGATCAAACGCGCCAGCGACGGGGGCAGTTATGGCGTCGATGTAAGCAAGAGTCTAGATCTATCTCGCTTGGGGTCTCGTGCGATTTGGCTTACGCCTCACTGATATTATAGGTCTCTCTGAACTATTACTCGCAGTGGCTGGTGCGGTCATGTGGGACCTACAGCGAGGAGGTCTGGCAAGAGTTATGGCAGAGACACGGGTCACCAGTCTTCCGTCACTACCATTCCATGGCATATCTACTTCCGGCTATGTTGAAGCTGCTCGTGCAGCATGATTCCGCCACGCTTTTCAACCCGAGATTCTTCCAGTCGATGGAAGCGAAGTATCTCGGAGCGACCTTCATCCGCCCGAAACCTGTCGCGCGGTTCGCGAGCGGGCTCGAGCTTAAATATCATGTCGGCACGCGCGGAAATGGTGTTGACCAGCCCATGTGGCCGAAAGATCTCACAGTAGAGGTTGTTACAGGGGATAATTGACCATTGAGGAGAATGGTGGGGGCAATATTCTCGCCCTGTTGACCTGGGCTGCCTCTAGGATTCAAAGCTCCCACTAACTACTTGTAGCATGTAATTTAGGTCACTACTTTCAGAGACTGGGGCTTAATAGACCTTGGGAGGCTATGCCAGCGGCGGGGGAAGGGCGAGGTACAGTTGGTTGAAAAAAAAAAATGATGACCGCGAATGGTATAATAGGCCTATCTTTGTTTATTTGTTTATTACATACGCAATTTAGTTTTCTATTACGGACCAGCAGGTCCAATAGCCGACTGAGAGCGGACTGTGGAACACAGTATACAAGGGATATACGGAACAGGAGGAAAAATACCACAATCATTGAGCATAAGTTTTCTATGTATCAAGTCAGTCATCACCTCAGTGGTCGGTCCAAACATAGTTATGCCTTCTTTCTTGGAATAGTACGGGAGAGACCTCTTGGCGACATGACTATTTCTCTCAGGCCGTTGTTTCCACCGTTAACCTTAAACGGCTGATAAATCATAGGGATCATATTTCCTGCGAAGCACTGTTGGGATTTAAGTAACAGTATGGCGTAATATCTTTCTACTTGTCACAATTGCAGAATGCATTTATTTCTAAGCACCGTGACTGGCTTGTCGCAGCGGGAGATAAAACTCAGGGGTTCTCTTGGGTAAGCTTATATCCTCTGGGGCTGTGCTCCATTTGCACTCTAAACGAGCAACCGAAACGAATGTACATACACTTAGCACTACCTAGGTAAACCTTTCGGTTTATTCTAAATAGTTCATAGTGCAGCTACCCATAATTCACTCGATCAGCTCATATTCCCGTTGTTATAAAGATTGTTTATATTTTGACCTTGTCTAGGCTCTTGAAGACTACTGATTAGCGGTGAGCATATTCACACTAACTACTCAATGTGATACGATAATATTGGGGGCCGATGGAATCTTGATGGACTGCCAACAGGAAAGGAAAGACTGTAACACAGTAGAATGTCGCTTCTTATGTCCATTACATCTCATCAGAGGTGTCGCGGAATCAAGCCCAGCCTCCGGGCCTCCACCGAGCACGGACCTAAAGACTATGTATATAGGCCAGAATATAGGGAGGAGAGAAGGGGAAACGGGGAAGAAAAGCATAACCTATGATTTATTTCGCGTCTAGGTTATAATAAAGTTTTGGACAACTCTCATTGAATCCACTGGCGGTTCACCATGGTCCGTTAACTCCGCCGATGGCGTAATGGGGTCTTATGATTTGAAATCGAGGTTCTTGTTCGTCTGTCATTCGGTCGTCCAGGGCGGGGTGTTCATCATTGAAATGTACTTGCCAGGCCCCGCGGTGGCAATAGAGGTGGTCGAAATCCTTGCAACTGTTGAACATCTGGCTCTCTATGGGTCTTTGGCAACCCTCCTCCCGGCATTTGTACCAAGAGCAGTCCGTAAAACGTGTCCACCGTGATCTAGCCTCTTCGTCTCTATTCTCTGATCGTTCTCGTTGGATATTGACAATTTTCCGAGCCAGCTGTGTCATCTTCTCAGAGTTTTTCTTCCCCGGGCCGAATTCATCATGAACCAGTCGAGTCATTTCATTTAATAATCCGCGAGCGTTTGCCATCTCGGAGTCCATCTTGATGTCGTGTAGACGCCGATCCTCAACATTGAATCGGAAGTAATGACCGGGAGAAATATCCCCGTCTTTCTCCATCTTGAGGTGAACTGATTCGGTGTCTGTCAAGGAGGGGCCTTTTTTTCGCATTCCAGTGCCAATGCTAACAATGATTGGACAGTTGTACGGCATTCGCTGCCCCCTATGTCGTATCTGCGACTCAACTTCTTTCCAAGCTCGTCGCGTAGGGTTATTAGTTCCCACACCGCCATCGACGAACTTGCCTCTTCCTATGATTTGGGAGCGAAAGTATGTTGGTGCAGCAGTAGTCGCTCGGCAAGCCTCGATAATAGAAATTTCAGAAGGGTGGAGAACCTCTCGACTGGGCTGGAATTTGGCATTATTTTGTGCCTCGATATCCAGATGGCATTGGAAAGTCCTCAGGATATCGGGCCTGCCACCTGATAAACCGAAATTTATGAGACGCTTCCGTTTCCATTTCGTATAAGTCACAACGCCTCTACACAATAGGATGTTAGTGTATGCGATCTTCGTCTTGTTAGAATCTCACGCCATGCTTCAGTGCGATAACGGAGAGTCATACACTCTACAAAGATCTTGAGGTGAGCATAATTGTGTGAATACGGACGGCTTTTCGCTGCCGTTAGGACTATGAAGTCGATAATGGTCTCTAATTGGGGTGAAGGACTGGACCTTCGCTTGCATTCTATGCATAAGCCGATTTTCATTCCATTTAGGAACCCATGGTAGCAATCGAAAGGGGCTCCTAGCATCGGGGTGAAAGACATGATCACAAATATCTGCATATGCTCGCAGCGCATCGCCGACGGGCACCCGCCACCTCCCAAGCATGACGGAGATGAGTCTGTCAAGATAGTAAGTGAACCTGTCAGATTCAGCGATGCACAGGTTTATCACCTACCCACCGGTGCTCGTCCCGTAGAAATAATCGAAATAATGTGCAGGATAGACATCTTCATCTTGGTCAGGCTCATCTCTACGCCTGGACTCCTCTTGAATGCAGTGCATCAAACACTCTAGTATCCTTAGACTAGCGTATCCTCTGATACCTCCTCCATCTAGTCACCAGATTCTCAATTAGCCGATGACAAGCAGCAATCACTACACACAAGATTGCTTACCAAAACAGATCATAACCTTTTGACCCCATCCAGGTTGTGTCGTGGGGTCTGGCGGATAAGTATCCGCCATTGATTAAGTAGTCTCGAGATGAGCTATACTGACTCTCGTTAAGGAATCAGGCTTGAAGGCTTGATTCTAAATATTTCACCTAAACTTAGATTTCGTATTACCAGCAAGTAAAAAGGGTAAAAGGGGTAAAAGGGGTAATAAGTTGGTAGGATTGAAGTCCGGGGCAGGTTGATTTAGTGTGAGCTTCATGGCTCACAAGTCGCCTAATGATATTGTTGAGGCTCTTCGATTGTTTATACCCCGCCTGGTTTGTAATAGCTTATCCTTGAATTATGGGCGTGATAGGATCTGTAGATCCATGTCCTAGGCCAGGTTATATTAAGTAGGCGGAGCGGGCATCACGTTTTACGCCACACTGCCTATTATAGCCTCATAAAACCAGACCGGTGAGACATGACACCCCCATCTGCTACATGTTATCAAGCGAAGGCGTACACCCCGAGGCTACTCTCCACTTTTTATTGGTGCATTCATCACCTATTCGGCATTTGTATTCGCCTGTCGGCACCGTAGCGAGGTAGGCTGTGATTACACATCGCCGAGCTTTACGGGGGCCGATTTTAGCGAAGCTCAAATATGTTCAAATAGCACTACAAATAAGCCCACGTCTGAGAATCCCGCATAGCGATATTAACCAGGCCAGTCACCTAACCAATCATGCAGGCCAGCGGGGTAGGTGCTGCTGTTCTGTCGTTGGCAACTCACGTAACTAAAGCGACTTACGGGGCTACAGAGGGGGGTGTAGGGAGGTCTCTGAATTCACATGGGATCCTGGATCCCAAAGACGCTACTATCGAGAAAGAAGATCGTACCGCTAAGAAGATTCGCCAACTTGAAGCAACGATCAAGGACTACCAACGCTTCCTGGGAGCGGTCGCCGAAATAGAACAACCTAGCAAAAAGGGGGCGCAGGGCTTCATCTGTCCGAAATGGGTCCATGGGCTAGATATCCCAAACTTATTTAACAAACACCACCTGTTCGACGATCTGGCCATCGTTTTCGACCCCTTGGAGTGTGAGTTTGCGGCTATAAACCGAGTTCTCATTTACGGTATGTGCGCACCCCAAAGCCTTGATTACTGCTGATCATATGCGGTGTCTGATGGGAAATTCATATAGAGGATGACTATGATGAAATCGGTTTACCGTATTACAACTTCCCATTTGACATAGTAACAATCTTCGGTGACACCTTCGAGGATGATAGGGGGACGAACGGCGCCAAGACTGAATCGGAATGGAAGTATATGGCAAAAGCCAGGTCTAAGCCCTACAAGCGTGGCGAGAAGAGTGCTCGCGAGCAGGTTTGCACTTACCCGCTAGTAGCACTCGGAAAGGCTGTCATCCTCCAGCGGCTCGTGCACAGAATCTCGAAGCTGCATATCTTAAAAACGAAACCGTCACGATGGCAGAACGAAGCACACGAACCACATCACGGCACCCGAACACCCAAGCCTCATCACGAAGAGGCCGACAGCGGAAAATACAAGACAGGTGACAGCGAAAATGATATAGCGCTACGTTGTGTTGGGTTGAGGATGTTGAGAGGTGTCTTGATGAAGGATGAAATGAGCAGGCCCACACAATCACCAGAAAACATTGACATGGCCGCAAATCTAGCATTAGAACACATTGCACGTGTGCAATTGAACGAGCCTCGACAAGGAGGCCAAGCCAAACAACAGGAAGGCTTGGCACACGAGGCCGTGCAAGTGCTGGCAGAGTTGGTAGCCAGTGACGCAGAGGTTCAAGGCGCCGCGCACCACTTGCTTGATGTCGCGAAGAAACACGAGACCAGGGTCATACGGGATATCTTGAAGCGAGATGAATGTCCGCCGGCAATAGAATCAAGCCTTGCTATTGAATTGCGATACGCTGCGCAGCGCGGTATGGTGGCAGTCGTTATGTATCTGCTCTGCGAGTCTGGTCATCGGTATGGCCATCAGCATCCCGCCATTAATCAGCGAAGCAACGCGGGTTATACGCCTCTTTCCCTCGCCGCCATCGAGGGCCATGACAAAGTCGTTGAGAAACTTCTTGAGTACCCGCTAGATGTGAACATAAAGGACAATTACGGCCGAACGGCGCTCTCTCTCGCTGCTGGGAAGTGCCACCTCCGCACGGTAAAGTGTTTGGTGAACCATCCTGAACGTGACGGGATTGATGCTGAGGATAGCTCGGGCCGCACGCCACTCTCTTGGGCGGCAGCTATTCCCCGTGTCACCGATGGTAGTGTTGTTAGGGAGCTCCTGCGGAACGGTGCGCGCCCAGACTCCCGTGATAAAACTGGCCGCACACCGTTATCTTGGGCTGCCCAGTTTGGAGACAGGGGGGCGTTGTCGGCGCTTCTCAGCTGTGAAATCGATCCAGACAGTCCAGATAATGTAAATGGACGCACCCCATTATGGTGGGCAGCCGGATCTGGGCATCACCTGATCGTCGAGTCTCTGTCCAAGCGGGGTGCGGAGTTGGATACAAGCGACAGGTTTGGCCGAACACCTCTCTCGTGGGCTGCTGCAAACGGCCACGACGATGTTGTACACTTCCTGTTGGGTAAAGGGGGGGTGAAGGTCGATTCAATGGACAAGAAACACGGCCGCACGCCGGTTAGTTGGGCTGCAGGGGCTGGCCACGATGTGGTTGTAGTTGCACTGATGGATAAAGATGCGAATTTAGAGATCCCGAGCGTTCCCCAAGGCACCAGCTTGATGGGCCGCACCCCATTGTCATTCGCGGCGGCACAGGGGCATCTGGGAGTTGCCAAAGTGCTACTTGCACGCGGCGCTGTTGTAGATCCGCCGTACAGAGAAACCTCTCTCGGAGTATCGGAGCAGGCTGCCTCGCCGCGTTCAAGCCGTCATTATTTAGGGTCATCCGCCGACTGCAGTTTCATACGAACTCCTCTGTCTTGGGCTGCTGGGAACGGACACACAGAAGCAGTAAAAGCACTACTTGAAGCCGGGTCTAGACCGAATATTGCTGATGAATTCGGCCGCACGGCTTTGTGGTATGCTGCGCGCAACGGCCATGGCCCTGTAGTGGCATTATTGCTGGATAAGGGTGCCGACCCATCAATTAAGGATTTGAGGGGATCCTCGGCTTTAGAACAGGGATACCTAATGGAACATATTGGCGTCGTAAAAGCAATGCAGAAACAGGAAGCTAGGGCTGACGAGTAGCACGTTCTCTTGATCTGGAATGGCGTTCGAAATTCCAGGGGCAATAGCAAGCGGCGCCATGATGCGTTAGCCGTGGTTCTGCGGGGCCTGAGGCCAGTCACTGAACATCGAACCAGACCAGACCCTATGTGATAACTGGGAAGGTATGTGAACAAGTAAGATACTACGTATGCTCGATTTCGGAAGGGTGAAGAACGCAGCAAGAAAGTTGTAGGATTTTGGTTGACGTGTTTATCTAGTCCTTACCATAGTCACACTCGCTTTTACTCGAATTTGACAATCGTTTCTCTCTCGAGGAACATGTCAATAGCAATTAGGGGCAGTTCTCATATTTTGGAAGGCAAGTGGCATATTTAGGAGCTATCGGAAATATGAATTTGACGTAAATTCTGGATCTAGTTATACAGATACAAACGCCACAACGGCCCTCTAGTTCAGATACCTGCAGCGAAGCTGATCGCAACCTTCACGTCAATTTCGGACCATCTAGTTCCAGTAGGAGTTCCATTAGGCTTCCGTGACTCATGCGAAATCCTAGAGTGTGACATGGAAGCAGGGTGAAGGGTCATTTGCAATTACCGGACGACTGAGTCTAAGGGTAGAATAGCGTTTTGTGACCTCATGTATTAAAGTGAAGTGGTTTTGAAATATTATTGAATCATGGGTGTCATGTTATGAGGCTATGGGCGATTCAGTAAGGGTACTGTATCAGATGGAGTATTGTCGACGAACGAGTCTGGCTCCAAGAATGATGCGGCGAACCCCTAAAGTTCAACAGAATTGATTTGATTAGTTGTTTGCCGCGGACTTGGGTATAAAATAGGTAGTCAGTCATGTAGGTGGTGAAATAGCCTAGGCTCAATCGGGCGAAATGAGATAGGAAGCCAGCTAGGCCTAGATAGGATGTGGCTATCAACTACCTAGGTACAGTGCATTTTCTGTCAAATGCCTACGGTGAGCATAACCGGCACGATATTAGTCCCGACTCAGCCCCAAGCCATTCCTTCCTTCTTACCAGATCTCGTTTACAGTATCCCCCCCCTTGCTCGCCTTTACATATCTAGAATGCATATCCTGGGGTAAAGCGTGAGTCAAGCTTTTGTCCACCTAACTACTTATGTATAAGCGGCCACGCTTCTGCCTTGGATCTGCCTTGGATCCACAACATAGGCAGACTCGACAGAGGCACTGACCTTCGATCTGATTGACGAGCTGGCCGACCGCCGATTGCAGCCTAACGGTCGGTCTGCGATTTGATGGAGGGCTGGCGTGAAACCATGTAGTAGCTCGGTGGCCGAGACTAGGCTGACAGCCTCCCCTCCCGCCATGAGATAAGGGGGATGGGGTTCATCATTGGACGGATCATCATTGGACGGATCATCATGGACGGATCATCTTGGATGGACGGATCATCTTGGATGGATGGATGGATGGATGGATACAAATAGCTTCACCTCGACCTGCCGATGGTCACTCTGGCTTCCATTTCTCCTCCATTCTCATCTCAATTCCCCATCATCGACTGGGTAACCCTTTCGCGGAGATTCCCCTGGATCTAAAGTAGTAGCCCGGCTGTACAACGTTGCCCCCCGTCTATCCGCCATCATGTTGGCACAGCCCAAGTCGACCCTCGAACGCGCCGACTCTATCGACAGTTTTGAGGAGGTCAGCACTAAGATTATCAAGGCCTCTGACCCAGAGTCAAATGGCGTCCTCAGGGTCGACGGCAAAGTCCCTCCGGTTCTCCATGTCCTGAAGTACATCGGCTGGAATGATGCCGTTGTGGAATGCCGCCAGAGTCTCACACCCTTCAAACATTTTTCCCCCTTCAAGGACAAGGATGCGCCCAACGATGTCCAGATCGGTGAGTACGGCGAAGGCGATGACGACAAACCCGTCCTCGATATCACCTACAAGATGAACAAGCCCAGTAGTGATTATAGACGGCGGGATCGCTGTAATCCCAACGAGCGACCTATCACGGCCGCTTTCGACCTCAACGAATACCGTTACGACGACGGCGGCGACACAGACGATGAAGGCCAGGCTGCCGCTACATCGGCCGCTAAGCCTACCATCACGATGAACATACATTCACAGTATCTCATTCATGCTCTTCAGGCCGTGATAAGCTACTACCCACGGGTGAACCTTCAGGACTCTCCAGTCAGCGTTCCGGCCCCCTATCGCATACTGTATCTCCACCGCGCTGAGCTCGCCCACTATCGCGACAACCAGCCCGATTGCCATAGCCAGGAGTACGCCGAGACTACATCTCGTCATATTGATGTCCTACTCCAGTTTCTCGCCGAAAATATGGGTGAAACCCTGGTAAAGGAGGAGGCCCTTCACAAGATGGACCATCCCTCTGCCACATTCAATCTCTTCTGGCTACTGCTGAAGCCTGGCCAGATCATCTATGCTAGGCGCTTCGGCCTTTGGACCCCGTATGTTATTAGTGGCGTTAAGGGCGGCTCAAGCAACACCTTCAACCAGTATAAGATCGACTGTTGGTACTTGGAAAGCAATGGTGTCGTCGTTAAGCGCTACATGGAAACCTTCCGAGTCCAGCCTTGGACTGGCGAGCAGCCTATCAATAGCCTCCCCGTCATTCCGGAAGCGTTCTGGATCGAGGACGAGGTTGCTCAGGGTGGCAAGACAATGAAAGAAAAGTGCATCGAGGAGGGCCGGCTGTACTGGGAACTACTTAAGAAGCCCACCTACATGGAATATGATGGGCAGCTTGTGAATCCCTCGTCTGGAAATGGCCAGATTCCAGGGCCGACGGGAAAGCTGCGTGGACGCGTCATATGCGACCCCGTAGGCTTCGACCGCTACTACACCGCATCTCCTGATCTGAATGGCGGCAACCGACCCAGTCTCAACTCGTCGCGGCAGGGTTCGCCATTACCACCACCGGTGGACCATCTCCCGCGCAGTCTACCTCGCTGTGGCTGTGATGCGTGCGATAAGAGCCGTGACCCTACTCGAGGCAACGATGGCCCCTACGCTGGTTTTAGAGACCTGGATGCAACTCGCGACACTCCCCCGGACAGCGAAGTGTTCTATCATGTCCTGAGCAATGTCATGCCTAGCTTTATCCCGAATAATCGCCGTTGGGCGTGTGTCAACCTTGCGTATCTGAAGCCTATCAAAGCCAACAGAGATGCCTTCAAGGACTTAGTGCTCGATGATGAGATCAAAATGACCGTCAAGGCCTTGATCGGCAAACTCGCCACAGAAGCTGAGGGCCGTCTCCTCCCATGGAACACCGACTTTGTGCAGAACAAGGGCGAGGGCCGTATCTTCCTGCTGCACGGCACCCCCGGCGTGGGTAAGACATCCACGGCCGAGTGTATCGCCGAAGCCACGAATCGGCCGCTCATCGCCATCACCAGCGGCGATCTCGGCGTCGACACATACCGCGTCGAGGAGTCCCTGAAATACTTCCTGGAGCTCGGACAGCGCTACGGCGCGCTGCTCCTGCTCGACGAGGCCGACGTGTACCTCGAGCGTCGCCGCTCCAAGGACATCACCCGCAATGGGCTCGTGAGCACGTTCCTGCGCGCGCTCGAGTACTACCGCGGCGTGCTCTTCCTCACGACCAACCGTGTACAGGCCTTCGACAGCGCCTTCCTGAGCCGCATCCATGTGGCGCTGCACTATAAGAATCTACGCGACGAAGACCGGGAGCGCATCTGGGCGAACACGTTCGAGCGCCTCGACCGCGAGTCAAACGGCACCGTCCGCATCTCGGCGGCGGCCCGGAACCTGCTGCTGAGCAGCACCGACGGCAACAACGCGGATAGCCGGATTCGCTCGCTTAAGTGGAACGGCCGCGAGATACGTAACGCCATGCAGATGATGTTGGCGATGGCCGAGTCCGAGGCGCGCGAGGAGGGCAGTAAGGTCGTGACCGTAAGCCAGAAGCACGTCACGGCGATGGTCAACCTCAGCGGGGATTTCCGCGATTATCTGAAGAGGACGACGCCGGTCGAGGGAATTCAGGATGTGGAGGTTGAAGGCGATGATTTATGATTTATGACTTGATAATTTTTTTTCTAGCGTATCAAAAATGAATTATGTACGTAGATAGCACTTACTTCCCTAGGAAGGAAAGGATAACGTTTTCTGCTTAATGCCTTACTATATAACTACTTGAGTTATTCGAAAGTATGTGATTTTCCTAGTATTAATAAATATTTTTTGAATGATTTGTAACAACTTGAATAAAATATTTTTAAATAAAGAAGTATATAAATAAATATATAAATATGTAATAATGAAGTGAGAAAGAAAAAAAAGAAAATTAAAATAAATAAACAAAGTCGAATGTTAACACAACGGCTCCTCGCACCTCTGCCTCCGCCAGCGATTCGTGGCCTCGAGGGCGGCGGGCGAGCCCTCGAGCAGCCAGCCCCACTTGCGCAGGAAGCCCTCGGACATCTCCCAGCCGGCGATGTCCCAGGGCGGGGACCAGGCGATGAGGCCGCGGCGGGCGACCTCGTCGTCGGGGAAGCCGTCGAAGAGGCCGCCGACGCAGTCGTCCCAGAGCTCGTCCTCGTCGAAGGTGCCGGCGGCGAGGATGAGCCGGTCGCGGCCGGCGGGGCACGGGAACACGTCGACCCAGTCCGCGTGCGGCACCGTCCGCTGCAGCGCCGTCGGCAGCAGCGCCGGCGGCAGCCGCCACGGGTCGTCCGGGTACGGCGTCACGCGGATCACCTCCTCCTCCTCCGAGGAGGAGGAGGGGGACCCGCAGTCGAGAGGCGTCGCGAGCGCCCCCGAGAGAAGCGTCCGGTTGACGGCCAGCGCCCGCAGCGCGTTGAACTGCAGCAGCGTGATCAGGTGGTCCGCGCTCAGCGGGAACATCACCACGCCGCCGCCGCTGTCGCCGCTGCCGCCGCTGCCGCCGACGGTGATGGGCTTGTTGGTAGCCGGTGGGAAGAGGGGCCGCCGCGCGTTATAGAGCCGCCGGATCCGCGACGCCGGCACGATGGCCACGGACTGCCGCGAGTCGTCCCAGCACTCCACCAGCGCTTCTGACTCTGCCGCTGCGCTGCTGGGTGCCCCTGCTCTCTTCGCCTCGGCCCTACGTTTTCCTAATACCGTCGGGGTGTTGGTTAGTTCCGATGATGGGCGTGGCGCCCCCTCCCGCTTTGCTTGATCGGCGGAATGGCCCGGGCCTCGGACGGAAGAGGGAGGACTGACTTACGGTATGCCCTGGTGTTGAGTCTCGTCTGCGCCCGTCGGCGGGCCGCGGCGTCCTTGGTCCCCGTCCAGTCGTCATCCCTACTTGTCGCCTGTGCGCGGTGAGCAAGTCCTGCCATGTCGCCCTGGTGGCTGCAGGTGGCCCTGTCTAATACGTACCTCGGCTAGCTGTGGCATCGGCGCGAGTTGGATGTACGGCACCGTTGCATCTGCTGCTGCTGGATATGGATTGGTCATGATGGCAGCGGACGTTGGAATCGAGGCGATGAGGGAAATAGATGGATGATGAATGAGGCAAGTTTCGTCGGACCGACCAAGACGGCTGGCTTATGCAGCCTGCTCACAGTAGCGGCTGGACACCCGGATCACGAACGGAGGAATTCATACGCTTATGTCCGATCCGTTATTTCATAGCTGAGGGAGTCTGGGGCGTGGACGGACGGGACGGACGGGGGGCTGATGGGATGATGCGACATCATTGGCCATTCATGCCAACGGCGTCTAACTTGACGAAGTCTAGCGTCATGCAACCTGCTCACATCGTGGAGCAGCTACCGAGGATCACAAGCTTTAGCATCGCCCCACGCTTCATGCAGCTGGCTCACACCTCTCATCCACTTGTTCATCCACTTGTTCAGGGCTCTCCTATTCGCTCAAAAGTCAAGCAGCTGGCTCACGATATCTAATACCCAGAATAGCATCCACGATGGAAATATCGGACATTGTACGATAGAGACGATATATAAATAAAGACTGTAGCAATGCCTAAATCTCAATGCATCTTCTCGTATCATCGAACACGCACGTTAATAATTCAAGACATTAAAATTATATGAATTAGATATCTATCTCTCAACAATCATCCCACCTCCACACCTCGATCCGAACACTCGCCTTAACAATGACCTTCCACCCCGATTCTCTTCCCGATCTCAAAGGGACAGTCTTCATAGTCACCGGCGGGAATTCCGGCATGTACGTTTCCCTTCCCCTCCCCTCCCCCCCCTATCCTCTCCTCCTAACCAAGACCCCAATCACTGATACCCCATCAAACCCCACAGCGGCTACCACACCGTAGCGCACCTAGCGCGCCACGGGGCCCGCGTGTACATGTGCGCGCGCTCGCCGGAGAAGGGTGCGGCGGCGATCGCGGCGATCCGAGCGGAAGCGGCGGCGGCGGCGGACGTGGACGTGGACGTGGACGTGGACATGGACGTAGAGCTGTTGGTGATGGACCTGGCAGACCTGGGCAGCGTGGCGGCGGCGGCGTCGCGGTTCCTGGCGCGCGAGGCGGCGCTGCACGGGCTCGTCAACAACGCCGGCGTGATGGCGACGCCGTTCGCGCGGACGGCCGACGGCCACGAGGCGCAGTGGCAGACCAACTACCTCGGGCACTGGCTCCTGACGGAGCGGCTCCTGCCGCTCCTGCGGCGGACCGCCGCCGCGCTCCCGCCGGGCCGCGTGCGCGTCGTCAACCTGTCCTCCTCGGGCCACCTGATGGCGCCGCGCGGCGGCATCCGCTTCGACGACCCGTCCCTGCCCGGCGCGAGCCCCTGGTCGCGCTACGGGCAGAGCAAGCTCGCCAACATCCTGCACGCGGCGGCGCTGCACCGCGCGTACGGCCCCGGCTCGGGCTCGGGCTCGGGCTCGGACTTGGACTCGGGCTCGGGAGGGAAAGAGGGCTCGGGCGAGATCTGGGTCTCGTCCGTGCACCCCGGCATCGTCGAGACGAACCTCGCGGCGCCGGCGGAGGCGTCCGGCGGGCCCGCCACCTCGGGCGTCTTCTCGCTCGTGCGCCTGCTCGGCCTCGCCTGGCCCGCCGACAAGGGCGCCTGGACCAGCCTCTTCTGCGCCGCCGGCCCCGGCATGACCGCCGCGCAAAGCGGCGGCTACTTCGACGTCTTCCGCCGCTGCGGCGAGCCCTGGTGGCTCAGCGCCGCCGCCAAGGATGCCGGGCTCGCCGAGAGGCTGGACGGGTGGACTCGGGATCTGATGAGGAAGGAGGGCTGGGTCCAGTGAAACATGGCGTTGGCTGGTTTTTGTTTGGATCTTGTCTTTTTTTCGATTGTACTGATAGAATTAATTAATTAATTAATTAATTAACTACCTGTTATTTTGTTAAATTGCATAACTATTGATATTCATTTACTTATTCGATTCTATACCCCCCGTCATCTGTCAAGAGGAACTTGCTCGGAATACACAGACGGGGATTCTATTGCCGATGCGACAACCGAAACTTGAATGTAGAATCACGAAACAGGCTTAGTATCATAGCGGGTAGCTAAGGCAAGATCAATGGGAAAGCCCAATCATGCGCCTCCTGATGGGTATGCAGGGTCAGCTTCGCGAATGAATGGATCGATCATCAGGGGAACCCTCCAAATGATCTGCCCCCGCTTCGGCGGAACGCGGGCATCGCCTGAACGTCTGATTTCGTGTGCACGAGGAAAATGATTCCAACAGAACATTTTCATCACTGTCACAGTTGTGGTAAATTCGTTATTGATCTCGAGAGACGGAGGCTATCGCTTGATTTGAGAAATGATGAAGACATACCATCCGACATATTCTTCTTTGACGCTACATTACAAGATGTGATCAACGGGCTTGTTGACGGGTGTGCGCTATGTGTATGGCTTGATTCGCTCTGGGCCGGCTCTTCCTCGTCCATTTGTGAACGATACGGCATGCTTAAGGCGGGTGAAGATGCCTCCCGTATACCTGTATGCGCCGAGACATTTTCCATGTCACTAATCGACCGGTACCCCGTCGATGAGGCGGTCTTCTTCGGGCTGTGGGAGAGAGATGTCGCGCTGCTCCCACGCCAAGGTAGATGCAGGGTGTTTGCGCAATGCTCAGTTGATGTTTTCACGCCTCAGGGTATGCGAAGCTCCCCACTCCTCCTTGACCGAGCTGGTCTGTCTAGTATGCTAAACGGCCCGTGGGATGGCTGACGTATGGTATTCTAGGCGACGCTGCGGACCGGCTTATTCAGAATCGGCCTATAAATCGTTTCCCGGGGTCAGCCGGGAGCCTCAGGCTCACGAGGCAGTGGCTAGAGAATTGCCAGAACTCGCATCCGAAATGCAAAGGCGTATCGCAAACCTACATGCCCTTGCGTGTTTTACATATCCGCGATGACGGTTGTGGCTCATGCGACTTCCATGTCGCGCTCAAGGTGACAACGGGTGAACCGATCGAGCCATTCGCCGCACTCAGCTACTGCTGGGGTGGTGACCAGCCTTACAAGACCACGACGGCGCGGATGCAATCAGGCAATATGTCGCTTCAATGGCGCAAACTTCCCAGATCTATCCAGGACGCCATAAAAACGGCCGCGGCTCTCGGTCTTCGGTATCTCTGGGCGGATTCGCTTTGTATAATCCAGGATGACGAGGAGGACAAGACGTCGCAAATTGCCGACATGGCGCGCATTTATAGCCAAGCGACCGTAACCATCATCGCATCGCGAGCTCGCCGGTCCGTCGACGGGTTTCTGGGGGAGATTGATCTCGCATCGCAGACCCGACTGGCGGTCCGGCTTCCGATCCGATGCCCAGGAGAGTCCCAGGCGGTCGTCGGGTGGGCGTATCTAACGCACATCGAGGGCAGCAGGAGCAGCAGCGAGCCGATTGACTCCAGGGCATGGACGCTGCAGGAGCGGTACCTCTCGAACCGGGTGCTCGACTTCGGCAGCCGGCAGACGCGATGGACGTGCGCGACGACGTCGGCCTTGGCCTCCCCCCCAACCGCTGTCGTCATCCCGAGCGGTCCAGCTTCAGCGGGCGAGAGTTACACAGACGGCTGGAAGTGGGACAAGAATCCCGAAGACCACACGTCGCAGATCATGTATCTGCACGGGGACCTGCTCGCGGACCTGGCGGTAATGGCGGCGCGGCGGTCCAGCGCCGCCTGGGTCCGCGAGTGGCTGCACGGCCGGTGGCACACAGTTCTCAGTGAATACACCCCGCGGCTCCTATCCCTGCCGACAGACCGGATCCTGGGGATCTCGGGGGTCGCGGAGATCTTCCTCGCGCACCTGCGGGGCGAGGGCCGGGACGAGGGCGAGCGGTACCTGGCGGGCATGTGGGGGTCGTCGCTGCCCGCTTCCCTGTGTTGGCACGCGGCGGCGGCCGTCGCCGATGAAAGGGTCGGCGGCGGCGGCGGCGCAGCAGCGAAGTCTCAGGGGGCTTCGGACGCCGAGAGGGGGCCCGGGTTGCCGCCACGCCCCGAGCGCTACCAGGGTCCCTCCTGGTCCTGGGCGGGCGTCAACTGCCACGTCCTGTTCATCTACAGCCGGGCGTGCCAGCGCGATTGCCAGGCCGTGCTGCTCGGCGCTGACGTCAGGCTGGCGAACGCTGCCGCGAGATGCGGCTCCGTGACCCGCGGTGTGCTGACGTTGAGAGCGCGCATGAGACGGTCGCTCTGGCATGCGGCGGATGGGACGTTGCATGTCGAACCCGGGGACAACGGTAAAACGCCAGGGGGGGTTGGAAGCGCAAACGGTACCCGCGGGAGGAAATTGTGGCTCGCTACTGTGTACCCGGACACACACGACCCCCTCAGCGTATCGTCTAAAGAGTACGGACATCAAGTACCGGTATGGCTTCTCGAGGTCGGAAACTGTGTAGGCTTCAAGAAGCGTGGGCCCGTCGGGCTTATTCTTCAGTCCCGTGACGGTCCGTGTGATCGAGACCCGACCCGGTTCAGGCGCGTTGGGTTATTCCACGTCAATACCAAACAACCCAAAGAGTCGACCGAGATAACGCGCCGTTCCACCGAAACGGCCGAATGGGAGGCCGAGATGGATTTATTCGAGGGGCACATGGCCCGGACAATCGAGTTAGAGTAGTTGACAGTAGTGCGAATAGGCTGTATGGTGCGTCGAAGGCGACACGAGAAGTTCGGAAATACATTGTCTCAGTTTCACAGTAAAATATATGACATGGCGATATTCTGGTTTGTGGATTTTTGAACTGAGGTGATACATATACTAACACATACAAACGCTGGGTTACTATGATATTATTCAAATTCCAGATATCCTCGCTTGAGCGTCAAGGTAATCCCTTTGTCTCTCAGTCATCAACGGGGTTATGGATCTCATGACTCTGCTGACTTCGTATTTTATAACCGGTGCTTTAGAGCATTTGTGATTCTGTCCGGTCGAGATATCGAAGCATCCGGTCTCGCTTTCCACGGTCAAACTCAGCAGATCCATGGCAAGAAACCGTATACTTCTGGGGTAAGTCTCTGCTCGCGGTATCGGCATAAGCCCTTTCTCAGTAAGGGACAGCATGAGCTTTCCCAGCATTGAAGCAATGCAAATACCAGGAATGTCAATCCCAGCTATTAAAGGCATCCCATACGCGGTACAATTCTGTTTGTTGCCCCTCATTAACGATTGTAAGAGATCATGGGCTAGTCTAAGGAGCGCCTCGACGATATTTACACGAGCTTTTGAAATGATACCTGCAATGGGGAAATTGAGCTTTAAAAATATCGTGCAAGGATGGGCTTGAGGATGAACTTACTGTGTATCTCTGGCGGCTCAAGAACTCCGGGACATCCCAAGGCGTGCTCCCCACCCCTTGTAGGATAGAATTGCAAGAGTAATTCTTTTGCCAACTTCTCAAAACCGGCTTTGTCGCCGAAAACCCAGGCGACCCAAAGCAATCTATTGTAGTTGTAACTTAACGGATGTACGGTTGCCTCCTCGACTGAGCGCAGCGCGCACGACAGCCAGCCTTTCGCCCAAGGCCTTAGGATACGAACCATATCGTATTTATCTGCTATCACGCAGATTTCATAGAGATCCAGGATGGGCATTGGCCCCTCAGGTGCGGGAACTCGGTCGAAATAACCGTGGACGATGTTGAGTAGTGCCTCCATGGCTCTGGCGTTGTCTTCGGGCAGTTCTACGGTCCACTGATCACCGGTATCCTGAGGATGTCGTTTCTTGCTTTCTTTAAACTCCCCATATAGCATTTTATCCTAGAAAGGCGCGGACCTGGCTAGAGTTCTCGAGCAGACCATAAAGGACTTCATAGGATATCTGCCGACCTTGAGACACAAATCGCCCTTTGGGTCAAGCGAAGTTGGGAGGGGCGGCGGTCCGTCATAGCACGGTTGGCCATCATGTGGTTCATCACCGTGGGGAGGCTGTGATGGTTCGGGATCAATCTGATGTTCTGCATCGCCAACTTGAGGGGTATTGTCTTCTTCGAGCTGTTGTTCTGGCTGCTCGGAGTCGATCTGAGGCTCTGGCTCTGTATCACCGACTTGAGGAGTAGTGTCTTCTTCGAGCTGTTGTTCTGGCTGCTCGGAGTCGATCTGAGGCTCTGACTCTGTATCACCGACCTGAGGAGTAGTGTCTTCTTCGAGCTGTGGTTGTGGCAGCTCGGAGTCGATCTGAGGCTCTGGCTCTGCATCGCCGACTTGAGGGGTAGTATCTTCTTGGAGCTGTTGTTCTGGCTGCTCGGGGTCGATTTGACGTTCTACATCGCCGGTTTGAAGGGTAGTGTCTTCTTCGGGCTTGGGTTGTGGTGTAGGAGAACGTGTAGGAGGGCCCGGGTCGGTAGTCTGGGACTCTTCCGACCCGCTCGTGGGATCGATTTCATGATCATCCCGAAGGCCAATCTCCATAGTCTAGAGCCTAGGTATTTATAAAGTGAAGAAGATACGCTGTAAGAGTGATGACACATTTTCTGTGTTTGTTGAGTCAAAGGGAAGGAATTTCGAGAAAGTGATGAAACACTTTTCTTAAGAACGGCGGTGGATCGCCTGAGCTAAGCAAGTACCTAAGTTAAGGTATCCATACGTCTTGCCCAAGCAGTACTTACCTAGGTAAGTAGGTAAGCAGGCTACTGCCTACCGAACGTGCCTGCCGTATTTCAGTACTTGCTTCATGGGTCTAGTCTGTGTGCCCATGTGTGACCTTCGGCCTTCGCGCGAGAGCGGGCGTTGCTACTTCTTTCCTACCCAAGTACCTACCTAGGTAGTGACCTAGTAGTAGTAGTAGTAATATTAACGTCTAGTCTAGGTTAGGTAGTGACCTAGGTAAGTAGGCAAAAGGTAGGTAGGTAACCTACCTAGGTAGACACCTAACCTAGAAGTAGGTCTACTACTCACGGTCTCTGCCGGGCCGCATACACCAATGCCGAGAAGGCCGTAGTTCTCGTCCCCTTATTCTCCGCCACTGCCAGCAGCCCAACGCCTACACACGCCACCGCAACTGCCAAGGTTACTGCGTACGTTACAATCAAAGACAATGCATCGAAATGGTACACATTCTCGCTATCATACACCGTGATGTCTGCAGATGTGCCGTTCCCGGCGTGCACACTCGATGCGAGCATGCTTAATGTGATATTTTGCGATAATTGTTCGATAACCTGAGGGATGGTCAGGTTGGCCTTGAACGGCTGCTCCGCCGCGCCGAAATTGCCGTCGAAATACGGTCCGAACTCCCGGGCGCCGACTACCGGTGTTTGAAAGAGCTGCGTGTTGAGAGGGTCCGATTCGAAACGGCCGATGAGCTGCCTCGCGAGTGCCGTGAAGACGGCCTGGTAGCTCAGGGCCTGGTGGCCTGCGGCGTCCGAATTGGTTATTGCTATAACATATGGCTGTTTGGCCACATTTGATGTGTTCTTGACCGCAGTTGATTGCTTGCCGGACGAGAACGAAAACTCCACATCGAATGTCGAGTTGTAGAATTCGCATACGTGGTGATCTTCATTTCTGTATTTGCCAGACTTTATCCACAGCTCGGCCGTAGTAGGGACGGTGGCGTTCGAGATTTCAGACCACGTTGTTGGCAGCTTGGCAAAGTCTACCGCCGCGAGGTCACCCCCGGGGGTCGTTCCCGGCACAAAGGCATAGTAGCTAACGAATGGGGTGCCCTTGTATTTCAAGGAATCATTCGAGGGAGCGGTGAGTTGGTCTACTGCGTTGATCTTTGCGACGGTCGAGCTATTGGCTGCCGAGCATTGAAATAGCGGACCGAAGAATGATGTTGTGTAGGTAGAGTTGGGATACCGGGGGACCATGGATTGAATGCGGCCACTCGACGTACTCGCCACTATCTGCACGACGGTCTGGGCATTGGGTGATCGGAATTGTGTTGCGCTGTATTCACCAGGAGCCGTCAATCCACATGAGGAGGGCGCGCAGGTTCCAAGACTCGCAAACTTCTCGGTGGTGTTGAAGTCAATGTCAGGCACCAGCTCCCGAACAGTACTGCTTCTTGCCGCTTCGTTTGCTACGACAGTTAGGGTTGCGGGTGCGAAGATGGTGCTGATCGGTACGAACCACGCGACAAGGGCGAGAAGTGTTGCCATCTTTGCCTTCGCGATCATACTACCGTGTCGAAAGGCCGAGAAATCCGTGGGGGCCATGAGCATAGCGTCGACAGTCTTGAGTTCCAGCGGCTTTTGACCCGCAGTACGCCAGACCTGCTGGGCTTGAGCCGTGGTGATAGCAACGGTCCATGAAGTCTTAGCTAGGAAAGCTAATACTGTGCCGATCCGAAGATTCCATTCCTGGGGGACGGGGACGGACGATAGTGTGCGCCCGTTCAGATTGCGATAGTATATGAGGTGGCCGATTGCGCCTGCTGCCCCAACACCGAGTAATATCAGCATTACTAGGGACGCTGAGCTCATGAAGGCCTTCTCGTTCTTTTCCACCCCTTTACACGAAGAAGAGGACTTTTCAGTCGAACCCCTCGTTGAGGTTCTCTCGAGGAATAATCTTTCAGACTCGTCATTGTTGTCCATGGTGCCAAGATGATTGTGCGCAGGAAAAACTGGTTGAATCAAGCGTATTTCATAATTTCATGGTTAAATGGAAGTATCCTGACTTTTGTGTTATATTTTTTTGTTCACGCCATGTCTTGGGTTCGAAACCGGCTGTCGTGAAATCCTTCGGATCCTGTAAGCTGTGTAATGATAGGTAAGAATCTATACGTTATCTCACGTTTATTACATAGGAGAACACGCAAATGACTATATGGGGTTAGTGTCGTGTTACAGATGTGCGCCATGGTCCCGGAAGACCCCCACTCGGTAGAGGCTAAATTTAGAATATTCAATTCAGGACAGTATACTTGTACACTACTTGAAATACGTGTATAGCGAGAACCATGGAAATCGGTGCTTGCAGGCACGAGTATAGCTGGCATTACGACTTTGAACAGAGAAATCAACGCTAAAAAAAGTCACTAGTATTTGATTGTTTATTGCCTCGTAACGAGTCAAGCTGCCTGCGATACTAGCTTCTGACGAAGCATCCAGGGCGACGCAAGGCATGGTGAGTAGGGTATTTTTGGGAGACATGGCCGGTCTGATATTACCGTACGATTTGATAGACCTCGAGAATAGTACCATCGTCTTGGCGCTCCTCTCCCTGTTTTCGATGCAATCAGCAATAGAATAGCACAATAGCGGGCGCAACTACCGACGCTAGGCCATTGGTCCACTCTATCCGTTACAGAACCCTGTTCAGCTGGACTGCCATGTGCTGTAGTAATGTATGCTGCCTAGGATATTACTTTATGTACTTGGAGATAGTTTGCCAAGTATTCCTACCAGCTGAAGGGCTAATTATAGTTCTCACACCTCTGTCCCGATCATAGCGCTAGCATGGCACCAAGCGGAGAATATATGATCTTTATTCGTGTTAAAAATTAGGTTATTCCCCTAGCCATTTTATTGTACGTTTGAAATATTCCCACATCCTTTATTGCTTGGTGCGATAGACCATCGCAATCAGCAGCTGTTGACGACATCATTCTTATCAAATCCGAGCTGAGCACCATTACACCTTCCGAGGTATGGCTTTCGAATTGAACATTGTTTTTTGGTGGGCTATAAGGGCATGTGTTGCGGAATTTTGGACAGATGATCAATCACCTGTTAGGATTACTGACCATATATATAAAGCCATTCAATGATCATATAAGCTTTAATTCATTCATAATAGATCTTTCCGATGCAAATGCGGCCTAGATTCGTTCATAGAAACGATTCTGACTAGTTTCGAACTCGAGCAAAACAAAAGAATCAAGTTGTCTTTGAATACCAGTTTATTTAATATTCTCAAGCAGAAGATTATCAAGATTCTCGATATAGACAAGCCGTCCTTTTCGTACAAGCACAACAACAAAAAGAGGAACAACTTCTGGTTACTAGGCTCAGTCATTGTTTGAATCGGAATATAGGACTGGGCACTCGCAGAGCTTGATCCTAAAAATTTTATTCGCGGCCTAGGCAATAGAGTCTTTCTCAGCTTCTAAGGGAACACTTTCAAGTTTAATAATATGGTCAGGCGTACTCTTTAGCTGAGGCACAAAGAAGATATTGGCATCAAGTATTACATCGTTACGAACAATGGACCGTCCTACAGGGGCCAGGGATCCACTACCGAACTTCCCCTTCTACAACCCCAACGATTAGGCACATTAGGCTCGAAAAAGCCTTGGAACCCGCGTGCGTCTATTGTATCGCGTCCCGTAAGAGTAATCGTCTTAGTGAATGCATTCAGGTACGCTATCTAAGTCGTTACGTAGCGAATTTAAAACTGACCCCGCCCTGTGAAGTCATTGATATTGTCGCGAAAAAGGGGTAACAAACAAAACTGGCTTTCGGAACAAAGGGCCGCATCAAAGCTTTGGTTCGATAACCTGGTAATGTCTGGATGGGAATATGCACCCCGAGAAATCCCTGACCGTCTACAAAGAGGGGGCCAAGTGCTTTTTACACGATGGGGGCTCGGGCTACGCGATCCTTGATGCCGACTGTATCGTTGTCGGGATAGTCACTGCTAGCAACGGTGCCACAGACGAGACCCCGTCTCCGAGATGGCTAAATTGCCCGAAGAAACAAACACACGTCACCTTCCCTGCCCTTCTCCAATGGGTTGGGTCCTGGACGATATTGAAGACTTCACCGGCGAGCAACCACAGCTTGAATAGAAGACATAAGCATTGGATTTGTCACAGAACCAAACTTGGCCGCCGGCCCCAACTACGTAAGGGCCCAAGTACTATGTATATAAGCTAGAATAGTTAGCGGCTACGTTGAAGATGAAACTTCCCTCTTTGTGCGATAATATATATAAGTCATTTTTGGAACTACAAGAGGCGAGAACCGTGACAAAATTAGGCGCTCAGTGGAGACGGCGCCCCAGCCCGATTGTGTGGGTTTGTTGCTGTGCTTACCTTACCTTAAAGGCCTCGTCTACCTAGCCAAGGCTATCCATACCTTATTCTCTTCCGTATGCAATTTTTGTATCCTAACCCGTGCGCAACTCTAGTGCTTTCGCATATGTCGATGGGCGCGCCTTCCGCTGCTGTCAGCTTTACCGAATCAGGTGCAAGTGACTAAGGGGCGGTTCTGAAAGTTCTTCTGGCTTTTTATTTTATCCACCACGGGCATCTTAGCGGAACTATAGTATTCATCAACCGATACGATAGTAAAGTAAAAGAGAATTTCTTTTTTAAAAAAAAAAAAAAAAAGAAAAAAGAATCAAAAACAAAATCCTAGAGCCGGGAATTGAACCCGGATCCCCGGCCCCAATCGGGCATGGTCCTGCAGCTAGCTTTCCCATGTGTCATCCAGGATGTTGTCATTACACCACTCTAGGTTTTATTGCTAACACTGCTTCGATATAACGTATAACGAACCTATAAAGCGTAGGTTAAGCAGAAATGTACACCAAACCCTACCAGCCCCTGTGGTAGTCATAGCATGGACGGCGCCGAAGGAGCATGGGCGGGGGAGTATTGTAACAGGAGCGTAGAGGGAGCATTCAGCAGCAGCGATCATATGAAAAGTATTGTTGTAAGCAGTAATGACGTAGTTTATTTGTTGATACATTAACTGGAAATGATTTATTATTGATTGGAAGGTAAAATACATTGAAAACAAGTTCCTCATCAAAAGCAAAAGCATGAGAAATATATGAAAAACCAGCATAAAGTAATTGAGGGGTTCTGTTCCCTGTTTTGTCCTGAAAATACTTTCTTCCGATAGGGACCCCTATCTACTAGTAGAAAAGCAGACCCGTATATTTCTATGTTATAGTTATCTTGACATATCCGCCGGCACGGTGACTACCCTTCCTAGTCAAAGCATACACACACATCGGGCCGCCTAACCGCATGCTCTATCTCTGCTTTATTCACCAAGTGGTATCATGTCAGATGGCCTCAAAAGCATAGGTATCCTACTTATCCACGCGCAAAATTTGTTGCAAAGTTGAAGAGTACTTGTGTGTCTCAAATTAGACCACTTACTTAATAGCTCAATAATTATTAATTATAACTTCAGCATATTTCTATTTAAAGTTCTAGCTGCTAATTCGTTCAATTTTGCTGTTGTACTAGGTATGTTTAATTATAACCCGCCGTGTCTGAACAGCTGTATGTTGATGAATAGTTGGTTGAAAATTGAATTAATTTTATAACCCATTGGCCTATAAAGACATTGAATCGAATGGCGGTATTGTCCCGAATTTATTATAACAATCTGGTCTTGAAGTGTTGACTGGAGGTTTTGAACTCGAGGGAAGACACTACACCTTGTATACGAATCCTCACCAAAAGTTGAGCCGACCTCATACAGGCCTGATCCGTATCGATTGGAAGACTCGACACGCGGCCATGATTCAGCCTCAAAATGACCAGTGTCCTCGCTCTAGCATGCCTTTGCTCGCATCCCTTTGCCATGCTCGGACCTTCGAAAAATGCGACCAATACTTCCAATGCAACTACCAGCGAAAACAATTGGGAAAATAAAGTAAATAATTAGAGCGCGTTTTGATAAAGAAATTTCGAGGGCTATGACGAAGCATAGCATTGAGCCACTAGGACAAGCACGAGGCCAAGTCATGTGTAGGGTGTTCCAGTCTGGTTACTAAGAGTAAGATTTGAGGAAGCTATTGTCGATCTTTATAGACAGTATTAGAACTACAAACAGCTACTTAGGCGCGTGAGAACGCAATTTTGGGATAGTAACTTAAATGGCTGGCTATCCGTGTTTTGTGGTCGTTTCACTCTTTCCACCTCCAGATAGACATGAATCAGGACTCCGTCCCGCCCAGCCTCATAGTCCCATTTAGGGGAGTATATCTTCACCTGGCTGGATCCGCCCATTCTCGATAGCAGCCCGATGGCCCCGTGCAACCATACCGTAGGCCGGGAAATAGCGGTCTAGGACCGGGAACAGCTCCGCGGCGCCGGGGGTGTTGCGCCAATCCCGCATCAGCTCGCCGAAGATGGCAAAGTACGACACGATCTGGACGCCAGCGTCGCGCATGCGGTCATTTGCGTTTTCGCGGATGTCTACGGTAGTCGTCCCTGAAGCTTCATGGTTCGCCCACACGCTGTATCCGGCATCGCGGAGCGAGAGCGCGAGGAAAGCCGTGCCTATATATTCGAAATAGTCAGTTGGGCATCCGATTTCGGCGGCGAAAATAGAACGAAACAAGATCCTTGGGGTTGCTCACAAACGTCGGTGACAATTCCGGCTACAATGATTTGGGACTTGCCGGTGGCCTTGACCGCCGCTCTGAATTCTTCGTTGTCCCAGGCGTTCACCTCACCGTTCCGCCTCACGACCGCGGCGTTCGGGTACATCTCCAAGAATTCGTTCGGGAGCGGGCCGTTCGGACCTTCGGGCAGCTTATGTTAGTTCTGAATATTACACAATAGGGCGAGTTCGCTGGATCATACCAATCTCGGCCGAGGTCGACATTATGACGGGGAGGTCAAAAATTTTGCCAAGCTCCGCGTGAGCAAAGATCGAGTTGCGGTACTGGGTAGAATCGTAGTCCCGGGCTAGGCTGAACAGGCCTTCCTGGATATCAAGGATGATGAGAGCCTGAAAGGGGATTGATTAGTCGGAGGTTTGGCTCTGGGCTCTGGGGATTATGGACTAACTGCATCATTCTTGTCGAGTCTTTCGTACTTGTACGCGCCCATGTTGACCGTTGAGGTGATGTCCAAGAATAGAAAATGAAGTTATAAAATCAAAACAATTGTTACAAGTGCTTGGGGAGAGGAGGCGATGATTTACTGGCAGGTAGTGGAAGAAGTCGTGAACTGGGAGAGGCCTTTATGGTCCTATTTATATTCTTCAGCTCTGCTAGATTTCATGTAATTAGCCGTGGCCTTCATTGAGACTGTCTCCTGGCGGGGTAGCATCGTAGCCAATCGTGCTGGTGAGATCGTCTTTCAGCTTCCTACCATACTACCTGCACTATTCATGCGAACCCCGCAGTTCGAACCTTGATATTAGCTTATGAGGTTGTACAACACTCCATTTCTGGCAAAGTTCAATGATGCTAGCTATGCAGTGCCGTGATGAAGTGGTGTTCACCTTTAGCGCAAGTCAAATGTAAGGTTTGTTGTCATCACGAAGTTGGGTCTGTCACCTACTTAGAAAGAGGTGCCTGTATGTGCATAAGCAAGATAATGTGGATCGAGTTTACTTGGCAGGAGCCAATCGGACTTGCGCGACGAAAATAAACTAAGCTGTCTTGGAAGTCAAGTGCTTTATAAGACGATGACTGATCAGCTGGGCATTCACGCCATATCAAAAGAAGCAAGTAATCTACATTACAATACATTTACAAACGCGATGTTATTCTCTTCAAGTTTCGAACCTGGTAGATTTATACTTCATAACGATCTCGGTGTGAAGCTTTGTTGAGAAATGACTAACTATCGGGCTGTAGGGGGTATTGCGCTATCTTCTTGGCATCCCACATGACCGAATAGAATACACACAGTCGCCCACTACCGCCGAGAAGCTTGATGATGTTTACGCCAGTTATCTGTAATAGTGAATAATAAAGAACAAGAGAATTTCGACTTTGTGGTAATATACCAAATTGATGACTCAAAACATATAATCAGAGTCTTATGGAGTCTAACTTTTGTGTGGGAATACCAACCTTCTCACAAGTAGAAACAGATCATCCAAAGTAGCTGACAGCGTATCTAAGAAGTGGATTCGAGGAGGGGTTTCATCGGCTCAGAAAGTTTATAAAACATTGGTCCTTTGCTCAGGTAGTTACGGAAGTATACGAGAAGTACAGGCTTACAACTAGCAGATGATCCATCACTGGATCTGCATTATATCGAATACATCCTCGAATTTTTGCTGCAGCTCTCGTTTATCTCGTTAGCAACATCCACCGCACCAGCCGAGGCTAGTACCATGCCTGGTTACCTTCGAGAGTGACCAGGACAAGCGAGATGCGTTGCTACCCAAGATGACATCTCTCGCATATCGGCATTTCTCTGGTTTGCAAGAATATTGGCTCTCAGATAGGGGCCGCGTATGAATGGGTGTCACGGAACCAGAGAGGGTGATGGCTCACCTCCAATTTTGCTAAAGAGAATACCGCTATTTGAACTTCCACAAGGAAGCTATTGGACGGGTGAGTGTTCTCAGCTGACCCCCTGAAACAGTCCCTGCGGGCGATGAGCCGCCAAGGCAGCGAGTATATGACCGTCGCTGACAGAAGGACTATGGTAGATAAAACCTCCTGAGACGCGGAGTAAACAGAAAGATCGAATAACTTGGATGTGAGGCCACTATTGAATTCCATGTTTGAACAGCAAAGATTAACCCAAGTGCGTTTACACACACATGCTTTACATCAGCCACAGAAGCTCTCAGAACAAAAAAAGTTCGAACACGGACTTCAGCGAGAAGAGGCGCTCACGCCAAACAAACTAGTTCTGCATGGGTAGAAGGAAAATGCTGGGATACCTGACCCCGATCTCCAAAACCACTAGGTGGCGAAAAATCTTGTTACGCTCCTCGCTTCTGCAAGGGGAAATGAGTCAAGCACAGTACAAAGCGCCAGTGACGCTCAAATTATCAGTGAGTGTGGCAAATTCGACGGACTATCAGCAGCCAAGAAAGCTAAGATTAAACGAGTTGGGTACCAAGAGAAGCGAGCACCATACGGCTTTGTGAAGTTCACAGAGAGACGAGGCGATGTGACAGGCAGCAACACAGGCAACCAAGGAGAATAATACAATGGGAACAACCCTGAGGGGGCTTAGAAAGCTCCACATCAGGGCGTTATAAGCTATATGGGGTAGTTAGCTGCGGGTAGGTTACCGCTATTTCTGCCCCTACCCCTTTTCTACCAGCCGGTAGGCGAGATCTGGCTTAGTAGTGCAGATGCCCCTGAGCCCTTGGGGGTGCGAGTATATGTTCTATGCTAGTTTAGGACAACCCGACCTGCGGGAAAAGAAAGTGAGAGAACAGGGCCTAATGCTCACACCGCGCGGCCCAGGCTAAAGCGGCACCGCATATGTAGTCGTGTACTGAAGCGTAAATCTGTTGGCGGGCAGTGAAGTGGAGCAGCGGAATGTATCAAGTTCTTAGAAGTGACTACTCGGTTCGATTTCATGCAATGTAGCTAGACGGATGACACGTCAGTGCAAGAGGTCTCCTGCGCTCGCCTAGGAGCTCGAAAGTGGGAGCCCCCACGCCGTCGTGGAATGCCCTAGATGTCCGCGCTCTCCTCTACCCAGACAGAGTGCGTCCCATCAGGGACCGTAACCGCGTAGCCTGTAAGCGTACCGACCGTCTCGACCTCGTAGACACCAACATTTTTGTCGACTGTGATCTTCGCTCTCCGACCGCCCCCAACGCCGGGCAATAGCACCGACCCCTGCGTCCCCAGCGGGGTCGTGACGTTCAGGCTGTAGGAGCCGTCGTCCGCGAGCGCCCAGGCGGCGCGGAACCTGCCGAGGGCGGTGGTGAAGCCGGCCTCGGCGGAGCGCAGGCCGGCGAACTGCGGGGCGAGGGACCAGGCGCGGCCGGCGGGGCCGGCGACGGCGAGGCCGGCGACGTGGTTCGTGAGGGCGCTGGTGGGCCCCGCGCCCCAGCCGTGCGCGTGGCTGGTGTAGCTCGGGTGCGGGTAGCCGCGGTCGAAGCGGTACGCGAAGGAGCCGTCGGCGAGGTAGCCCTCGACGACGGTCGAGGCGGTGCCGTTGGGGTGGGCCAGGTACCAGCCCCAGGAGCGGCGGACGAGGTCCAGCGCGCGCGCGGCCTCGCCCGCGACGAAGTGCGCCTGCACCTCGAACGACGACACGAACGGCGAGATCTGCCCCGGCAGCTCCGGCGCCACCGCCCCGAGCGCGTTCCAGTTCTCCGTCAGCCGCCCCGAGACCCGCCGGTCCCGCGCCGCGTCGCCGCCCGTCGCGCCGAAGAGCACCGCCAGCGCGTTCGCGTCCTGCGGGTACAGCGTCGTCGCCGTCGCGTTGTCCCGGTAGGCCCCGTACGACGCGTCCCAGAGGTGCGTGTTGATTGCGCCCGAGAGCGCCGCCGCGCGCTCGTCGTAGGTTGCGCTGAGAGCGATGTCCCCGACGAGGGACGCGAGGTAGGAGCCCGTGGTCAGCGTTCGGTAGAGGCTTCGATTGGCATCAGCGCGCGCATGCCCCGGCCTGAAAAGGGGTTAGGGGGGGTTTTGCTTACATCATGTTCGCCTCGCTATTGTTGGACCCTTGCCCCCAGCGTGCCCAGTCTCTCGTGCCTGTGACGACGAGGAGACCGGAGGTGTCGTCTACCTTCCCGTAGATATACTCAATGGCTTTCTGGTATCGGGCCCAGTTACGCGCTAGGAAGTCGGTATCATTTCCGTGGAGGATGTAGTTGTAGGTGCCGACAAGTGTCCACATGTGATAGGCTACAACCATGTTAACAAACTAACAAACAGCTGTTGGGGCGTCAAATCCCTACTATCGCTATCCTGCTGCAGTAACGGCGGGCCAGCTTCGGGAAGTGAGCCATCTCTATTCTGGGGGTTAACAGTCAGCACCTTCACGTCGTTTCGGATGTCTGTAATTCAATACCTGATAGTCGTACATGACCTGCAGCGCGTTCGCGACGCTCTCAAGTTCACCAATACTATAGAAGGCGGAGGGCACGGCAACGCCCATGTCCCCTGGCCAGACGGCGCGGTCACGCTTCGCGCCATCTACCATGATGGTGGTTCCGTTGCCGAGAGTCCCGTTGTTCGCCCATGAATTTCTGGCCATAGGTATTGCTCTCCCCGTATTCACTGGGACTGTGTTCGTCTGGAGCGTGTACGCACCCGCATACCAGATCTTATTCAACATCTCATCGCTACACCGAAAGTACCCCTGGTATGCTCGTAGGTTGGACCACGTCGGCTGGAAGGAAATCTCAAGGAGGATGTCCGAGATGGTCACGGTAGCCCCCGTCGAGCTTGAGTATGACAGCGTAAGGTATCGAAACCCGCCTCGAAGCTTCTCGAGAGGGACCTCGTAGCTCCCGGACCCCGACCCGGTTATGGACAGTGTAAGGTGGCCATCGGGTGTAGACCCACCGTTGGAGAAGTCCGAGTCGGAACCGATCCAATTCTTGGCCTCCGTCCAGGCGAGACCGATCACCGCAGCACCGTCGCTCACGTAATTGAGGGATGTGATTCCGCCAACCTCTCGTCCGAAGTCCAAAACGACCTGCGGGATATCTGCCGAAAGAGTGACTGATCCGTTATAGGCGGCCGAAGAAGAAGCATGACCCAACAGCACTGCCTCCGGCTTTACACTGCGTGAATCGGGTGCATAGTTATATACATCCCAATCT
Organism: Rosellinia necatrix; assembly: GCA_021209875.1. Taxonomy (NCBI): domain Eukaryota; kingdom Fungi; phylum Ascomycota; class Sordariomycetes; order Xylariales; family Xylariaceae; genus Rosellinia; species Rosellinia necatrix. The sequence goes on along the minus strand of JAGYVD010000001.1, from coordinate 3,092,575 downwards.
CCAGGAAAGGCTGGCTCCAGCGGACCCGTGCAGGGAGTATCTCTCCAGCAAGACGCCGCCCAGCCTCCGCTTACTACCGACAATCCAGTAACCAGCCCTATGCTCCTCATAATGCCGGGGAGTGGGTTATACTGGACACAGAGAGACCGTTCTGGAGTTAGGGTGCCACTCTGGGGTCGGTCACACTGAGTTTGGAACAGGTTGCAAGAAACAAGTAGTCATTGATGGGCAGAGGGTCTGGTTAGGGCTACGCGGCTAAGCTCCAATGGACCACGCGTGTAGAGGAGCCAATGCAAGCAGGACGATTACCGACCAGACGCTCGTTACAAGTCATTCGGGCCAATGAATGCTATTTTGTAGCGAGCGGTGCGCGCCCACGATCTGGCAAGCATCGGCCTAAATTTCAGCGAGGTCGCGAAACCGGCCGAGGCCAATCCTCACAAGTCTTGCTACCCCAAGCTGGTTGAATGTAAGGTGGCGATCTGTGGAGCAGGGTAAAGTTGTGTGGACGGATGAATCTACCCCATCAGACCGAGAATGCGGAGACATAGAGCTGGAGTATACAGACCTGGGGAATCTGTACTTTAGCCTCGTAGGAAATTAACTGATCTCCAAGTTCTCCGTTCGACCGTGAAACCGCGATGAGCTCGCGTCATCGCAGGATTGTTCAAACCTATTCATCAGCGGCCTCCTTTACGTGTTAGACGCGGCCCGGCTTAATGCATCCCGAGATTCGAAAGCGTCGAGATGATAGCAGCTAGAGTATAGAGGCCGTCTACTCTTGCCAGGAAGCCCTCGTTCAGGAGCTCGTGTACAAATGGGACCAAGGGGATACGACTGCGTGGGATCAAGAGCTGACAAATTCCACTCATGCGCCAACTATTGTCGAATATGCTATTCTCCGGTTTAAGTCGCATCATCGTGCTTGTGGTCCTCGCGGGCTGGACCCGGGCAGGCGGTGTATCGGTCGACTATATAAACGGCCGCCTGCATTGCACCGTGACCAGTAACGGGAATAATACTAACGACGTTCCAATCCTCAAGCAGGCATTCGAAGTCTGCGGGAAGCACGGTGAGATAACTTTTCCCCAAGATCAGGACTTCTGGATCGCGGAGAAGTTCAACCCCGTCGTGGATGACGTTCATATCCGGTGGGACGGGAAGTGGACAGTGAGTAACTAGCTAGCCCACCGCCCAGAGAATCATGTGGATGAGCTTACAAAGTCCGCCAGTTTTCGGATAATATCACATACTGGAGGAACAATTCGTACCACGTGGCATTTCAAAACCACTGGGCAGGCTTTGTGCTCACTGGCAAGGGTATCACCATCGACGGTGGCGGCACAGGAGGAGTACACGGCAACGGAGATGTGTGGTATACAGAAGAGGCCGGGAACACACAGGCCGGTAGACCTATGGTACGTCGCGTCGCGTCGCGTCGGGCTGGCCAGACATTTGCATGATCATATTGACTAACTTGGCGACGCGCGGCAGCCCTTCGTGCTGTGGAATGTCTCCAATGTTGTAGTGAGGGGCTTTTCAGTCTGGCAACCCCAGCTCTGGGCATTCAACATCATGAACGGAACTGACATCCTCGTCGAGAACCTCTACGTCAATGCCACAGCCACCAAGGCCCCGAGAGGCTCCAACTGGGTCCAGAATACCGACGGCTTTGGTGAGGATGTCCCGCGCCCTCTCTTTCCGCGCCGACAACGAGACTAACATACAGCTAGACACCATGGACGCCCGCAACGTGACGCTACGGAACTTCGACTACACGGGCGGCGACGACTGCATCGCGATCAAGCCGCGCTCCTACGACGTGAGCGTGACGAACATCACCTGCCACTCGGGGAACGGGCCGGCGATCGGCAGCCTCGGGCAGTACCTGGAGGACAGCAGTGTCGAGAACGTGACGGTGAGGGACGTCCGGGCGAGGTCGCGGTTCGGGTTCTACATCAAGTGCTGGACCGGCGCGCTCGTGTACCAGGACAGCTACGAGAGCGAGTACCAGGCGCGCGGCGGCGGCTGGGGCGCCGTGCGCAACGTCACGGTCGAGAACCTGAACGTGGCCGGCGCCGCACGCGCGTTCTACATCTCCGAGGAGAGCGGCGACAGCGGCGGCGCGCACAGCGGCAGCAGCAAGCTGGCCGTCTCCGGCACCACCCTGCGCAACGTCACCGGCGTCCTATCGGGCGCGGCCAACACGATCCCCATCTCGTGCAGCGCCGTCTACCCCTGCGACGGCATTGTCCTCGAAGACATCGACCAAGTCGGCTCGACGGGCGATGCCGCCGCTTTGACGTGCGCGTACGTTGCCGAAGGCGGCGTCACTGGGCTAGGTGGTTGTTGAGTGCGGTGGTCGCTTCGTATTAATAATGTCTTTTCCCTCGGAACGAGACATTAAAAACTTGCTAGCATGATATGTTAGTTTGGAAGGATTAGCTAGTGTCATACCCGTACTATCTTATTTGGCAGTAGTTACCTCGTTGAATAAACACGTGCATGGGAAATCTGGAAGTCTCGACTCGTCTATTCGCGAGACGCCGCATAGTCTGAAATTTATATGCGCCTATCCAAGTATACCAGGCAAAGCAGCAGATAAATTTAACCAAACCCGCCCAGTCAATAAAAGGGGTAATGGTAAATGTACTTCTATAGCTATAGATATGAGAGAGGCATATTTTTATTGCTTAATTAAGTAGCCTAAGTCCTATCTAACTTCTCTACGATGCCAACTACAGCGGCTGGTATTTTGACCTCTAGAACGTAGGTATAGTCATCCCATAGCAGTACCTAGCAATGAAGCCTATATGTGAGGTCCTGCATATGCAACCCCAAGTTGATTACGTCCAAAGTTCAAGATATGTACATCAGGTCGTTTCACCATCCTTGGAGGGTGTGTATGACAGACACGCGGCGGGTTGGGAGCCTTTGATACCACTGTAAGCGATCGATCGGATCGGCGAGACACTGCAGCATCAACAACATACCTACTGTAGCATGATCGCCGGTGCTGGAGTAACACCGGACTTGGAGTAGGTAAACGACAGTGAAGGGTGGTGGTATATTAAGGCTCTAATACTCCACGTGGCACGGTCGCGTCGACCCGGGCGATTGATGCATGTACACTAGATCGGCCGTCAATCCCGAAATCTTCAGAGATCGGCGGGTTGCATCGACCAGCGGCACGTTTTCATTAAGTACTTAATAGTAGGTGTAACAGTAGGTATAATAGTACGTATAATAGTACGTAGAAGCCGACCCGACCCATCCCATCTGTCAGGTTCAAAGTTTGCCCGGATCTAATCTAAACGATCATATCATCACATCGCAGATGGCATGCAGGGTACACATGGAAAAATGAGTGTAGGGAAGGGGGAAATCAACACCGACCACAAGCAACGAACTCCCACCCCTTCCTCACCCATCACGTCGTCGGCGCGGTAGGGGATGGCTTGGCGGCCGCCTCCACCACCACCTTAGCAGCCTCCTCCGGCCCGTTCTTCTCCGCCGCCTCGGCCAGGCCGAACTCGGTCTCGAGCTCGGTGCGCATGGGGATCTCCTTGGCGAGGAAGGTGAGGAGGAAGCCGAAGAGGGCGAAGGCGAGGCCGACCTGCCAGCACAGCTTCAGGCTGTCGGAGTAGATGCCCTTGACGACGGCCGCGAGGCGCGGGTCGTCGTCGAGGCCGAGCGCCGCGTACAGCGACCCGCCGGCGGCGAGCGTGTAGGCGCCGCCGTTGGCGAGCAGGGCGCGCGCGGCCTCGCTGTCGCGCAGGCGCGCGGCCACGAGCGACTCGGCGCGCGTGTTGAAGACGGCGAGCGGGATGGCGGCGCCCCAGATGGTGCCGAAGCCGCGCATGAAGGCCCAGGTGGCGGTGGCGGTGGCGACGTCGGACTCGGGCAGCGGGGTCAGGATCGTCGGGAGCGTCACGGGCGTGACGATGCCGATGCCGACGGCCGCGAGGACCTGGATGCCGGCCCAGTAGCCCGTCGTCGTGGCCGCGTCGAGCCGCGTGAACAGGCCGATGGCGAGCGGGAAGAAGGCGAAGCCGACGATCAGCAGCGGCCGGTAGCGGCCCAGCTTGGTCATCACCCCGCCGCTGATGATGGTGAAGGGCGCGAACACGGCCGCCGTCGGCAGGATGTCGACCCCGGACGTGAACGCCGACGCCCGGAGGACCGCCTGGAAGTACACCGGCAGCACGAACAGGATCCAGAACACGAGCATGTTGTGCGTGAAGGCCAGCCAGAGGCCCGCGAACGACGTCCGGTTGGCGAAGAGCCGGAACGGCGTCGTCGGCTCGGGCACCCTGGTCTCGAAGAGCAGGAACAGAGGCAATCCGACCAGGCCGAGGACGAGGGGCACGATGGTCCGCCATGACGACCAAGGGTATTGGCTCCCGCCCCAGGTCAGGGCGAGGAGGATGGAGGTAATCGCGGCGACCAGAAGAGCGTTGCCGGCGAAGTCGACTCTCTTAATCGACCTCAGATTCATAGTGGCTCCCTTGGGCAAAGCTCCTAGGGAGACGATGACCATGCCGAGTGTCACCCCGGCTAGTGGCAGGTTGATGTAGAAGATCCATCGCCAGGTCACGTAGCTCGCGAAGGCGCCGCCGACAAGGGGCCCGACCGTGGTGGAGACGGCGTAGATGCCAAAGATGAAGCCCATGAACTTGCCACGCTCACGCAGGGGCACCAAGTCGCAAACCACCATCTCTACCATGGTGTTGAGTCCCGCACAGCCGATGCCCTGAACAGCACGGCCGACGACGAGCGCGCCGAGAGTGGGAGCCGGGCCAGCGATCGCCGACCCGATGGCGAACGTCACGATGGCGAAGATGGTCAACGCATTGCGGCCGAAGATGTTCGCCGTCTGGCCAAATATAGGGGTGAAGGCGGCCGTTGTGAGGAGATAGGCGTTCGCGATCCAGACGTAGCCCTGGCTGGCACCGAGGTCGTTGATGATGGAGGGCATGGCGGTCGAGACCGCTGTGGCGTCTAGGCCGGCGAGCAGACTCGACACGGCCATGGAGGTCATGATCGCCTAGACGTGTGTAAGTCAGGTCTCCACACGTAGAAAGGGTTGGAGCCACGAACCCAAAAGCGCCATCCACGGCCCTTAGGCGATGTTGATTCAGCCATGTCTCTGTGCCTGTAATGAATGTCTACTGGTGTAAGAGTGTGTTGGCTGGTGGGAGAATAGTGGACAAAGAAAGGAGTATGGAACAAAAAGCTACAGACTGCTGACGAGTCGAGAGGAAGCGAACTTATCTTCAGCCTACCTAGCTAAAAAAGAAGAAACTTTTCTCGGCCGTAATATTTACAGCCATAACATTTCTTCGTAAACCAAAATTTTGTTTGTGCCCCATTCATGCTCTCAACAATATCCTAATACATTGCTTTCGAGTATATCCCAGCGCCTGATACACTCTCGGCAGATTCAAATATCAGCGAGGACGATTGGCCGCGAGGAAATGACCAACGCAGGACAGTTACCGCCATCCAGCGGCAGCTGTGCGGCACAGTCAACCGAGTGCCGATTCGCCATTATCTAGTGATTTTTTTGTCTTATTTTACTGTTGCCCCTCGGGGGAGAGGAGGGGGAAGGGGGGGGGGTTTACAATGGCCTGATTGGGTACTGTTTATTTTCCTGAGACCACAACAGCAACTTTGACGGTCGAGGGGTGCTGCGGTATACCGTACATTACGCCACCTGGGCCAGGGATCATGCCAATAGTACCAGCACAGGCCTCCCCCCGGTCACTGCGACCCGGAATGGAGAATTCTTACGCCGTTCGACACATCCCGGCCGTGCACACTGCCGGCGGCCCAATATACTAGCGGGCAGGAAAAGGAATGAGGGCTGGTTGGTGGTCATGCCACCCGCCCTCACACCAAGCCCTCTGCCTGCAACGTAACCCTCCCCGTCACACACACGCTCGTCTGGGCACTCGATCCTCTAGTGTAGCAGAGCATAGGCTCCTGCTTACAGTAGGATTCTGCGCTCTAGTCAGCGTATTTATCGTATGGGGTGACCTTTGACCCAGATTTAGAAATACATACCTACACTACCTACCTCGCTGCGCCGTCCGTCACTCACCACCACCCCCCCCTATTATCTGCTGCCATTATGCAAGCCTAATTCTGTCCTCTTGCGGGTTTGGAAACGCCCTCATCCAAAAATCAGAACCTATTATCTCGCAAGGCGCATGTAGTCTTCACGCGGCCGAACAATGGATTTCGATTTGAACGGGCCGTCTCTCCCACCGCCCGAGGGGTATGACTCGGACCTGAACAACCCGCCAAACGGCAACCACATCGCCATTCCCATCATCACCTTCTTCGTCGTTCTGTCCGCCATCGCGTTCCCGATCCGTTTCTACGCCAAATATATCGGGAAGAAACTCAACGTTGCCGACTGTAAGTGTTCTCTGTGTAGTCAGGAATACAGCCCCCACGTGTGTCTCAACTTACACATGGCCAGATTTGACGTTCGCGGCATTTGTGAGTCGTACAGGACTAAGAAGCGGTGGTGGCGCGAAGGATTGACTAACTCTCGCACTCCAGCCTGTATTCTGGACGTATGTCTACTATAGCTACCGCCTCAGCTGGACGGGGGGCTATCTCGTCCATCAGTGGGATATCCGCCTGGGAAACGCGGCAGCGTTCAATTACGTAAGTTTTTGGCGTTCATGGGCGGCGTTTTTTTTTTTCGTATCTCGCGCCGAATTCGCAGAGGAGGGCTAAACGTTTGCCTAGATCACTTGGCTGGCCACGCTGCTCTACCTGGTGATCATCGCCCCGATCAAGTGCGCGATCCTGCTGGAGTGGGTGGACATCTTCGTCCCCAAGGGCGAGCGCAACTACTTCACGTACGCGTCGTGGGCCACCTGCTTCGCCTTCGTCTCCCTCTCCGTCATCATATTCGTCCTGGACCTGGTCAACTGCACCCCGTTCGAGTCTAACTGGAACCCCTTGGTCCCGGGCCGTGTCTGCAAGTTCCAGATCGCGCAGTTCGGCTTCGCATCGTCGACCACCAACTTCGTGCTCGATCTGATCCCCATCTTCCTCGCGCAGAAGGTGATCTGGGGCCTCCGGCTGCCGGCGCACAAGAAATGGGGCGTCAGTATCATCTTCCTGGTCGGTCTAGCGTAAGCCCGCTCTCTTCCCCGCCGGTGTGTCGGACGGTGGCTAACCATTGGGGGACGACGTTGCGACGAATCCAGTGGCTGCGCGGCGAGTCTCGTGCGACTGTACTACTCGACGCGGTTCTACGTATCGAACGACACCAGCTACTACTTCTCGATCCTCGCCATCACCTCGCTGGCCGAGACGACGGCGGCCAACCTGGTCCTGTGCGCGCCCTTCATCCCGAAGGCGGTGTTCGGCCTGAAACAGAGCCGGGCCGCCACGGCGATCAGGAGCTATCGCGCCTCGAAGAGCGAAGAGACCTACACGAATAGCACGTCTGACGCTTACCTCGAGTTGAGGGAACCCCGCCGCGCCCCCGCCGCCAAATCGAGGGAGCACTGGTTCACGAGCTCCAAGGTATTAAGCACCGGCACGACGACGACGACCGCCGTCAAGACTTCACACGAGTCCAACGGACCCCTCCGTCAACCAGAGACTGCATGACCAAAACCGGGTCGTTTGTTATTGGGGATTTCACTAGCTATACAAATTCCATATTATTCGACTTACTATTCTTATATCTCCTGTCATATTAATTGGTTCCCCTCTGGAGGCATTTCTAACCACACGATGAGACGAGCGAGATTCAGCAGTTCGCCGCTTGGGCATTTGTACAATAACTATAGGGTTTCAAGAGTGTTCTAGGAGGATATATGGAATCAAATAATGCCATTCTTAGATATTCTACCTGCCATGCGTAGTATCTCCCAATATTAATGTGACCGACCTATGCCGCCTGATGATGATTCACCACAATCAGATATGCCCGACCCTGGGTTCGTGCTACCCATCCCGTTGGGCTGACACGGGGCCGGCCCTCCTAGTGGTTACCCGACACGCTGGAAAGGTCGAGGGACAGTAGACTGGTTTGGATACGACGCCAAGGGTTCGTAATTCGGTACGCGCACAGGCAGTAAGCCCACAGACCCCTTTCAGGACCATATGTCGCCCGCTACTGAGGACAAGTGATGACTATCCCCGACACATGGAAGGATGCGAGTAGAATCCTTCCCCCCCTCCCCGGTTTAGATAGTAGGTAGTAGGTAGTAGGTAGTAGTAGTAAGTAGTAGTGAGCAGTAGGTAGTACTCGTAAATACCACCCACACCTCTTCAAACGCCTTGAAAATTGTGCAACACATCTTTTTTTTTTTCCTCCTGCCAGCGCGCGTCAGCAATCTATCTATCCGTTTGGACCCGGCCCGCGGGTACGGTACCATCCTTTTTCTTTCTCTTTTGCCTTTTCTTTTTCTCTTCTTTCCCTTTTAATCTCCGCTTGCAGGGCCGTGCATGACGATGGCTTGTCGGTCTTCAGGTTTCTAGGCTCTCTGCTAAGTGAGTAGCGGCTATATTAGCTCCCGTAGCGTACCGCCTACGTGGGATGAGAGGCGGGCCCAACGATGTGACTCCAGCGACGAGTTCTTCTCTCGCCCAGCAGTCTCCAACTAACTAGGCTGCTTACGTAGCTAGTGCACATGATTAGCGCCCGCAGCTAGCTGTGGCAGGTCTTTGCTGGGGCATGTCCAAGTGCATTTGTGTAGGTCCTACAGGATGTAGTGTGTGCCCTTACCTTAAGACCGCTATTGTATAGCGGGTGTCTCGGTGTCATTAGGCACTGGACTACACTAGGTAGGTAGTTATTGGCAAGGGGCTAATATCGATATATCTGCCTAACTTGTCTAAATACACTAGAACACCCAATGCGATCTACTGGATAAGTACCGATCAGCAAGTACATTAGAGAACTCCCTACCGGACGATCGGAAGTAGCCGTGTAGTTACTATGTACATATTTGTATACTACATACCTACCTAATAAATAGGTTACAGAATACTTGATCTAACGCAGTGGTTTGTACGGCGACAGTTAGGTATTACTTCGTTTAGATAACACGACGAGAACGCTTCATTCAGTAGTGATGTGGCGATAATATTGCTTCGTCTAAGGACCCATTTCCACCGTGACAAGAACGCTCCGTTTAGTAGTTATATAGCGACAAGAAACCACGTGTGGAGGATGTTCCCACTAAACTACGGGTCTATCTTGGAAACATCCGAGAGGTACCGTTTGTATGTAACCTCGCCACTGGGGCGTGGACTGATACAGCAGACCCCTCGTAACCAGTCAGTATTCGTTCCACTGACCCCACCTCCATCTAGACTGGTCGTCCCAACCTTCCAGGCTCTCGCATACCAGTCCTGCTCCCATGCCATCGTATTAACAGTTAGCACATGTTCGGTACAGCTAGCTAGCTACCTACGCAGCTCTTGTGCATTGCTCCAATTTTTATGATCTGGTCAAAAATAACCATGTCGCAGGTAGTGGGTATATAAATAGCCATCACGCTATCCCCAATCCTGCCGTAGTTAGTCGGCATTTATATTTCGTTTATATTGGCATGCTCAAACACCCATTCATACTGATGGCATTCCCAGGCGGTTGCCATGATCTTCACAATCACCAACTCCGTCGTTACCCACCATATGTTGTATTAAGGCGCAGCCTGTCTAGATCTTGGTTCATCACCACGCTGCAGGACCGCAACCAATCAGAACATCTAACTCGTCTCCTTGGCAATGTGCAAATGCATATGTCATATCCGATGCTGTACCCATTGCCCCATGACTGGGATCGTACTGTTCAATCTCGAAATAGCTCAAGCAGTGCCATTCAAATTCAAACATACCAAATATTAGGCTTCACCGTTTCTGGCAGGCACAGGAGGTATCATGTTATCAAGCTTTCTGTGTGCCCGGGATTGCGACACGAGTGTAACCTCTTCATGACACTCAGTGTTGCACTTCTTACCTGGTGTTCGCGTTCACCGCGTTGGTATTTCTTTTTCGTTGTTTCACTTCGAACCCTGAAGGGCGACCGACCCGACGAGGGGGATTAGATCCGCAGGGGTCGATTTTGTTTGGTATTATGACTGGTATCGTCAGTGCCGAGCCATGTTCCTCGGTTGAACGGAATCTTCCATTTCAGATTCAGCCCCCATCCATCACCCTGTATCGGCGGTGTAGCGTTCGAAACCTTCTTGACGACTTTGGAAACATCCAGATCCATATATACCTACTTCCCTGTCAAGTAGATACTTAGTACCTAGTGTACTTAGTATTTATTCCAAGCAGTGTGGCGTCCCGGCACTTGGAGATGGTCGCTAGTGTACTTATACTAAGTACCTAGTGTAGTGTAGAAGTGCTGCTTACCATCGCAGGCAGCTAGTGCTGAGCAAGTTAGCCTACCAGAAGTGAGATACTTTCCTAAATAGGTATGCCAGTGGATACTACCTCCAAAAGCTGATTCAAAGGTGGGGAGTGATGGTATGGTTCGGACGGTTGGCAGTCTAGGCAAGTCCATTCCATGCCCTGATTGACCAACGCCATGACGTCGGATCCTCTTCGACAGTAGGCAGTAGGCAGTACGTGCGTATCATCGCAGAGTTGGATTGTGGCACGACCACTTTATAATTCGCTGACCGCAAAACATGGCATGATGGCCGTTTGCCATGTGCTAAGCTAATACTATCTGCCATGTAGTTATATAATTATATAATTACTAATAACCATGCCAACAACATCCCACAGTTTTGGCCCCCAAGAGGATTCGGGGATGTGTTACAGCGGTTCTTAGCCTACTCGGAAATGGGAAGTCCCGTGCATTGGCGATGCCCTCTTGAATGACGGGCAGGTTAAGGTAACGGGAGCGTGGCGCTTAGAGAGTCACGCCTCTTTTCAGCAGCTAGGTAGCTGCTCGTGCTATGGCTACACGACGAGGGGTGCGGTCTACACTACACTAATACGGCGCATAAATCCCAGTCCTCGGTTATCACATCTACACTTACCCCAATACCATTCTCGATATGGCATATGACTGATAACATACCGCCGCCCCGGGGCGCCAAGTCCGCCCTCCAGATTTTCTCGGGCTACCAATCAAATGGCAATTCTAGACGAGGAGGGCCAGGGAGGGTAGTACATATATGCAGTGCAAGTGCTGGCTTATATTAGTGTATACTCTGTAAGTATGTGCCATTGCTGACATTATCCTCCCCACCCACCGGTCGTCGTTTAGGGAAGGGCTGCCCCGCGGCCCCCCTCCCCGTCTCGGCCTCACAAAATTAAACTAGACACCCTGCTCGGTAAACGAGCGTTAGGAGGTCCTCGCATGGCTACGCCGGTTTACTTCGACAGATTTACTACCTCCCCAGTCTCCAACAAGTAAGGGGTAGAGTATCCCACCGAGAGTAAGGCCTTCGTCATGTCCACCCAGTCATCCTGCTGTTCAATCGCCTTTGGCCAATCGGGATCCGACATGACCTTCTTGATCACCCCCATGTCCGCAAGGGTGTACTCAATAAAACAATCGAAGTCAGCGAATTCCCAAGTAGGCCGAAACTTGGACATCTCCTCCTTGAGCCCAGCATTAAGCGACTCTGGCGTAACGAACTTATGTGGCTTTAGCACGCAGTAGCAAGAGGTGGAGGCGTACAATAGGGGTGTCGTAAGAAACACCTACTAGTGAATATCCAATCACGCCATGTCTTTTGAAGATCGGAACGGCGAGTGGGAGATGCACGTCCACAATCCACTTGATAAACTCCTCGTGGGTGTGTTCGGGCTTACGGTAATGGGTAACCGTGTATTTGAGGGCTTGGGCTGCCATGATGATAGTGATAGCGATGTTGATGCTGATGTCGGGTAATGCGGCAGTGCTCAAGATTGATTATGCGCAGAATGTAGGGTAATGGTAAAATAGTTGCGGGGACGAGGGCTAAGCTCCCCTTTGTTTGACAAAGCTATATATACCTAGGAGGTATACGGCGGCTTCGACACGGCCGGAAGAGAACCCCTCATTCGGAACTCGGGGGAACTAGGTAAGCATGCGCCGCGCCCCGACGTCGAACAAACAAGAGGCTCAGCAAACAGTGTTACAGTGTTACGATGTTACGATTGTCAATTATCCCTAGATACCTAGGTAGGTACTTACGTTGGCAGGCACCGACAAACCTAATTTTTATTTGGTGGCCTGGTGATGGGCTTGGCGCCGCCTTCCATGTTACAGCAAAGGTAGGTAGGTACCTACCCCGTAACTGCCCGGGTAGGTAGGTATCGATACATGGTTGGAACTTCAATGCCACCCATGGATCTCCCACTAATATGATAACTGAAATCAATTAACCTAATGGGTCCTGTGGAGATGTCATATACTTAGTGCCAACTTACTAGTAAGGACACTGCTGAGGTGACAGGGAAGGAGGTGGAGAGAGAAGTCGCACACACTAATGCTACGTACATCCTGGTCGAAGCTGGCTCAGCGTGAGCCTGCCTGGATTCAGCTCCTTAGCCCAAATGGCATCGTCGCCTGTTCCATCGTCAAACACCGCCCTCTCATCGTCCCGCCACATACGTATATCCTAGCTGGTTGGGATCTCCCAAGCCCTACAGCACATGTCCCGGCACTAGTTCCGGTACTAAGAAGTACCATGCCGGCCATTCACACAACCATTTTGCTAGGGGCACCTTGGCAGCGGTCAGCTTCTAACTACGGCCTGATGCCAACAGGCTGCTGGGTTCAGGAGACGAGGATGCCAGTATCTACTAATCATCTAGCACGGGGGGTTCAACGTCGTCCTAGCTCCTACGCGGCGAAGCTGTTGTCTTGGTCTTGGTCTTGGTCTTGTTCTCGGCTACGGCTGTCTCGCAAAATCTGAATTGCCAGAGTTGACAACAGAATAAAAAGTTGGACGATGTTCCTTAACCTAGGTCTAGATATCCCGCCCTACGCGCTAGTGCTAGATACCCACCAACCAGAAAGTTCAGATATCTCTAAGATGGCGGAGAAACGAGCGAACATGCCAGAACCCGTCGCTATCATAGGCACTAGTTGTCGACTACCTGGCGGTGTTGATACCCCAAGCAAGTTATGGGAGCTTCTCAAGTCTCCCGTCGATCTATTAACCGACATCCCAAACACCCGGTTCAACCCCACCGCGTTCTACCATGGAAATGCAGAGCACCCTGGAGTATGTACTGTTAAAGGGCCTGCATGACTAGCATGAAGCTAACCATCACCTTAAAAAGACAACAAACGTTACCAAAGCCTATCTTCTCAAGGATGATCCGTTGGCGTTCGACAATGATTTCTTCAATATCAGCGCGAGAGAGGCTGAATCGATGGACCCCCAGCAGCGAATTCTCCTAGAAATTGCATATGAGGCTATAGAATCTGCTGGATATTCCATCTCACAACTCAAGGGCTCGTCAACGGGCGTATTTGTAGGCCAGATGTCCGACGATTACCGCGACCTTATACTGCGCGACGTGGATTGCCACCCATTGTATACGGGGACTGGAATTGCCCGCTCCATCTTGGCTAATAGGCTGTCATATGTCTTTGATTGGAAGGGTCCTTCTGTAAATATCGATACGGCCGTAAGTGGTTCTCCTATCATTTTCTCCCCCCGGCTTTTGGCGTTGTTGAAGGCATATTACCCCTTTTTAGATCCAAGGTACTTCATGAAAACCCCTGCAAGCCCCAAACCTGCTATACACCATGCTCGAAATTCCGATAGCTAACTCGAGATATTCAGTGTTCATCTAGTCTAGTTGCACTGCACCAAGCGGTTCAATCGCTGAGAAATGAAGAATGCGATGTTGCCGTGGTTGCCGGTGTGAATTTGGTTTTCAATCCAGAGCTATTCAGCTTCTTATCAAGCGTAAGTTGTGAACCAACAACCTCCTATAAGTCATTTTCTGGGAACTAACTTAACGTAAAGTTGCGGATGCTCTCACCCACAGGTCGTTCTCGAATGTGGGATATCGACGCCGATGGTTATGCTCGTGGGGAAGGCTTCGCTGCGATTGTGATCAAGACGCTGAAAAAGGCTGTGGCCGACGGTGACGATATAGAGAGCGTGATACGAAATATTGGCGTCAATCAGGACGGTCGCTCGGCCGGCCTTACTGTCCCCAGTGCAGTTGCACAGGCTCAGTTAATGAAGTCAACATATGCAAGGTGTGGGCTAGACTGTCTCAAGGAGGAAGACAGGTGTCAATATTTTGAGGCCCATGGTACAGGTATACTATTTCTAGACCCAAGTTCCTAATTAAATTATGTCCCTAATATGTCGCAGGCACACTCGCTGGAGATCCAAAGGAGGCGGAGGGTATTAGTATGACATTTTTCCCAGACCAAAACCTCGAGAGTCGCAATGGCCCGGGAACAAAGGAAAAGTGCCCCAGTAAAATCTATGTCGGTTCGATTAAAACTGTAATCGGCCACACTGAGGGGACAGCGGGCCTGGCATCACTTCTGAAGGCCTCTCAGGCTGTAAAGCATGGAATTATACCACCAAACTTGCATTTCAATCGCTTGAACCCGGAGATAGAGCCATACTATCGTGGTTTGGAGGTACCAACAAACTTAAATCCCTGGCCCGAACTGGCACCAGGAGCACCAAGGAGAGCTAGCGTCAATAGTTTCGGATTTGGGGGCACAAATGCCCACGCCATTATAGAAAGTTGGGAAGGCCAAGCTACGGATGTAGAAGTTCACGCCGCATCGCCCTGTTGGGGTCCGTTTGTCTTGTCCGCGAATTCAGAAGCCGCTCTTGAAGCTACAATCGCCTTACTTGAAAAGACATTGCAGCACCAGAATAAAACGGACCTCTCTAGACTGGCATGGACTTTGCAAACTCGGAGAACACAGTTCACACATAGAGCGGCGTTCTCAGCCAGCACCAAAGAAGAACTTCTTTGTGGCCTACGCGCAGCCATCGAATTGAAGGGAAAACGCCCCATATCTACGAAATCAGTAGAAGTCTCGCGTGCACGGATACTAGGTGTATTCACGGGACAAGGGGCTCAATGGGCCTCGATGGGGGCAAGACTGCTTCAAGATTCTGCCTGTTTTCGGCACACCTTCCAGACGCTTGAGGCAATCCTGAAAACAATTCCGTCAGCACCGACTTGGTCCCTATCTAAAGAGCTGCTAAGACGAGATGATCCCGCGCGCATCTCATCCGCTGAGATCTCGCAGCCCTTGTGTACGGCGCTTCAGATTGCACTAGTCGATCTACTAAGAGAATGTGGTGTGACTTTCAGTGCTGTTATCGGGCACTCATCAGGAGAAATAGGCGCGGCATATGCTGCTGGAGTTTTAGATGCTACGGATGCCATCAAGATTGCATTCTACAGAGGTTACCATTGCCACCGTGCGAGTGATAGAGAAGGGAAGATGATGGCTGTAGGCATGGCCCCAGAAGAAGCCGAAACGTTCTGCAAACAACCACAATTTCTGGACAAAATCAGTGTCGCCGCCAATAATTCCAACTCCAGTTCAACCATTTCAGGAGATTCACAAACTATTGAGGAAGCCAAAAAGGCTCTGGACGAAAGATCAATTTTTGCTAGGATCTTAAAGACGGATATGGCGTATCATTCTCACCATATGCAAGCCATAAGAGGACCATACGTAGCATCGTTGGACCAGTGCAAGATCCGGCCTCGGAGAAACGTCTTTGGAGGCCCTTGCAATTGGTATTCAAGTGTCTACGGAGTAGGCGACGGCCAGGGTCTAACGGCATCCGCCTCTTTCGAGTCCGCATACTGGGCCGACAATCTTACCAATCCTGTTTTGTTCTCTAGTGCGGTTATTTCGGCTATTCAGGGGGAGAAGTTTGACCTCGCTCTCGAAATCGGCCCGCATCCCGCGCTGCAAGGACCTGCAACAGAGTGCGTTAGAGAAGTCTCAGGCGAGAGCCTTCCTTATAGAGGCGTGCTTACAAGGACTAAAGATGCCCTTGATGAATTTTCAAGCGCACTTGGGTTCATATGGAGCAACATCAATTCCCCAGTATGCCCCGTCAATTTTAATGGCTTCAGAAGGGCTTGCACACCCCTTAACTGGACGCCGCCCCGTGTTCATAAGAACCTATCTCCCTATCAGTGGGATCATAATCGTTCAATGCTCAAGGAGTCCAGAAAATCCAAGGCATGGCGTACGCGCAGTACTCCATTCCACGAGTTGTTAGGCTCAGAGGTCTCGAGTGGGATAAAAGAGTGCCGTTGGCGTAACATCCTCAGACTCAGTGACTTGGACTGGCTGCAGGGTCATAAGTTCCAAAACCAGGTCCTCCTTCCAGCTTCTGGCTATCTAGTAATGGCCATGAATGCTGCCTTGAAACTATTTGGAGATGGCCAGGTAGTCCAGATCATCGAATTACAAGACGTCGTCATACATAATGGGATCACACTTGAAGAGGGATCCCAAGGAGTCGACATGGAATTCACCATTCGAGCGCTTGATGGAGGCCTCTCAAATAAGACAGCTGAGTTTTTTTGCCGCTGTCGGAATGCCGATGCATCTACTCCTGAATTTGACAAGGAAGTGGTCACTGGTAGGGTTCTTGTCGAATTAGGTCCCGCTATTGAAAACCTTTTACCAAATAGGATCATTCCCGTCCTCCCTATGACGGATGTCGATACAGATCGGTTCTATTTTTGGATGGATAAGGTCGGGCTTCAATATTCGGAGCCTTTCATACTTGAGTCAATCAAGAGGAGACTGAATCTTGCTACAGTTACCACCACTCGTGCCCCATCTGATTCCTACCAAATCCACCCCGGAACGCTAGATACTATTCTACAAGGCTTATACGCTGCGTTTTCGTACCCCGGAGATGGGCGAGTTTGGACGACTTACCTGCCGAAGAGTTTTCGAAGAGTTCGATTCAATATGAACTCTTGCCGGGAAATGGGTAGCTGCACAAACTCAAGGCTTGTAGCTGATTGCTATCTTACACAATCATCTGCACGCGCCATATGTGGTGATATTGATGTGTTCTGCGCTGGAGATGGTTGCGCTGAAATTCAGGCAGAAGGAATCGTTCTATCTTCGTTAGAAGTCCCGAATATGTTGAATGATCGACCTATGTTTTGGAAAACTATCTGGAAGAGGGATTTGACATCACTCGTCGAGTTACCTGAGGTGTCCCCCACGCGCACATTATTGACACCACACAACAAGCTATACGAGACATGTGAGAGGACGGCATACTTCTATCTTAATAGGGTTCTTAAAGAGGTTGCACGGAATGAAATATTATCGCCTGAGTGGCATTTCAAATTCCTCATGGACTGGGCTCATAAGAGTGTAGCACCTCCACTTGGGCGGCAAGGCCACTGGAGACCAGAGTGGGACATGGACACACTCGAGTCGATAAATAAACTCAGGGAACAACAGATTGATGAGCTGATTGACCTTGATCTCATACATCACCTGGGATCAAGACTTCCTGCTATACTACGAGGTTCTGAGTCGGCGCTGCAGGTACTCCGAACCGACGGCATGCTTGAAAAGCTGTATTCAGAGGGGTTTGGAGTCCCTGAGACAAACGGCCAGCTCGGAGCACTTTTGGATCAGATTGTACACCAATATCCCAAACTCAAAGTTCTTGAGATCGGTGCTGGCACTGGTGGCTCTACATCTATCGCGTTGCAACATCTGGGTTCCAGACTTGAAGATTATACTTTCACCGACATATCACCGGGATATTTCCCTGCAGCGCAGGTTCGGTTTGCCACTCATAAATCACTTTTGAGGTTTCAAGTTCTCGACATTGAGCGATCACCAGTCGATCAGGGGTTCCAAGCCAATTCATATGATGTCGTCATCGCAGCCCACGTCATCCACGCGACGAAGTCTATCGCCCAAACCTTGCAGCATTGTCGGAAGCTATTGCGCCCAGGTGGCTACTTGATATTGCTCGAAATCACTAATCCTATTTCATTGCGCATCCCGTTTTTATTCTCCTGCTTGCCAGGTTGGTGGCTCGGCCACGAAGATGGCCGAAGCGAGCGCCCAACACTAACCGAAGCGCAATGGAACAGAGCACTGAGCGACAGTAATTTCTCAGGGGTCGACCACGCTTTCAGAGACTTTAAGTCTAATTCTCTACATACCTTTTCTGTCATGATAAGTCAAGCTTTAGATGACCAAATCAGCGCTTTGAGAGAACCAATCACTCTGGCACGCGATATAGCGCGTATCGGAACGTTGGTTATCATCGGCGGCGATACTTTGGCAACATCTAAAACGGCGGCGAAGATACAATTGCTTTTAAGGCCATTCGCAGAACATATAACTGTGATTGGTAGCCTAGATCGCCTCCTGGGGAGCGATTTGCAGTATGGAAGCGCCGTGATTTGCCTTTCTGAGCTAGACGAGGCCGCTTTCAAGCGGATGAACCATCAACGCGTCTCCGCCATGCAGTCCTTATTTAGAGAGGCCAAATACATGCTGTGGGCTACTCGGGGCAGTCGTGATAGCGATCCGTACGCCAATATCACGGTCGGTATTGGCCGCTCCGCTTCTCGAGAATTAGCTCATCTTCGACTCAAATTTGTCGACTTTGACGATATACAGCTTCATAAGGCACAAGCAAACGCTGTGCTTCTATCCGAGATGCTTCTTCAGATGGTTTGCATAGATACTCCGGGCTCCGGTAGTATGCTCTGGGCAAATGAGACAGAAGTGGCTGTCGAGGATGGAGCGATCCTCATTCCGAGGGTAATCCCTGATAAATCCCTCAACGATAGCTTCAATTCTTCACGGCGGAAAATCACGAGATCTGCATCTTTCACCTCAAATACTGTCGGTGTGGCTGCTCGGGGTGATGAAATTATTATCGGGGAAATCAGTACCGGCCCAAAGCCCGGGTGTTCAGGTTCAGTCCAGGTCTTATCATCCTCTATGATCCGCTTTTCCTGTTCGGACGAGAATCAGCCATTTTACCTGTGCGTAGGTATTTCGGAAGACACGAAGAAGACTGTCTTGACAGTGTCCGATACTAACAGCTCAGTGGTTGAGGCGGCCCCTGGTCTTACCTTCCCCTGCGAGGTGGACGCCAACACAAATGAAATTTTAGCGTATACTTTAACGGTCTTGATCTGCGAAAGCCTCCTATCAAGTTGTAATGGGACGGTTTGGATTCACAACGTCGATGATACAATAGCCGAAATCGTGGACCAACAAGCCATTGACAAGGCCGTGTCCATTTTCTTAACTACAAGCAACATCTCATCCAGTCTAGTATCTGCCAGGAAAGCGACGTACATCCACCCGAGGGTTGCGGAACGTAGGTTCGAAAATTTGGTTCCTCGGAACACAAGGCGGTTTATCGACATGGGGGCAGAAACCAGCATCGCGCCTGCGGCATTCGCGGCGTCCTTTCCCAGTGGGGAAATGGAGATCCATAAAGGAATATACCAAGCCAGTGTACATCAAAATTTTGATCTACGGTACGATAAATCCAGTCTCATTCGGATATTAGAGGGTATCTATACCCAGCCAAACCTATTTCGCGAATATGGCCAGCTGGTACAAAAAGAAGTCGTGAAAATCGATCATGTGCATGCACAACCCGAAGTAACACCAGTTACGACAATCATTTCATGGGCAGACGTACCATTTACTCAGATACAGATGACGCCAGCATCGACTGCTCAACTTTTCCAGGATCAGAAAACTTATTTCCTTATTGGACTTGCGGGTGATGTTGGATTATCTCTCTGCAACTGGATGGCAGATCATGGTGCTAAATTTCTCGCCATCGCTAGTCGAAATCCCAATGTGCCTCCAGCAATGATGGCACATCTTGAACGGAAGGGCATAGTGGTCCGGACGTTTTCCCTTGATGTTGCAAACATTGAAAACTTGAAAAATGTTCACCAAGAAATCACTTCATCTATGCCTCCAATCGCCGGAGTAGCTAATGCTGCTCTGGTTGTTCGCGATCACCCCTTTGACAGCATGTCTTTTTCGGATCTCGAAGCAGTCTTCAAGCCGAAGGTGGTCGGTTCTCAGAACCTTGATGACTTATTCTTCTCAACGCCTCTAGATTTCTTCATTCTATTCTCGTCAATCGCAAGCATAGTCGGTAAGCCAGCGCAGTCTAGCTACAATGCAGCCAATTTGTTCATGACCACCCTGGCTGTTAAAAGACGCAAGAGAGGTCTAGCCGCTTCAGTAATGCATTTTGGTATGCTGCTCGGTGTCGGTTTCATACATGGACAGGCGGGACCGACCGTCGAGGCCCGATTTCGCCAAGACGATTTACCTGCAATCCCAGAGCCTGAGTTCCATGAGATATTTGCTCAGGCAGTGCTCTCGGGTCGCCCCGAATCTGGTCTCAGCCCAGAAGTTATTGCTGGACTTGGATCAGAGATTGATACCCCGTGGCGAGCTATCCCTAGGTTTTGGCATTGTCGCATTAAAGGGGATGAAATGAGCAGAGAAGACCAAGATAAAAACCCTCAACAGTCCACTCAAACAATCCAAAGTCGTCTGAAGATGGCCAGCAGTAGCGATGAATCTCTGTCTATCTTGAAATCGGCTATTTCCCACCGAGTAGGTTTAGCCATCGGCTCACCTAGCGAAAACGTCGATGAACAAGTTGGGCTAATTGGTCTGGGTGTCGATTCACTGGTGGCTGTCGAGGTCCGCTCATGGCTACTAAAGATATTGGAAGTTGACGTGCCAATCTTGAAATTTTTGAGCGGCTCCTCTTTGCAAGATATATGCCACGATATTCTAGGCAAACTACCTGGTTCACTGCGGCCATGGAGCAATAGCCATGATAGTCAGCCAAATGAAGAGGCCGTAGGCGCCAATACCAAACCCCCCGATGCGGCTACCCGGTTGATAGCATATTCAAATGGTTCAAGTAATGTTCACAAATTTCATGCTACACAGGAGCTTAACGAGAATGATATTCCAGTCAATACTCCAGAATCCCATATACTGTCACATACTCCGCCATCAAGCCAGACACTGGAAAGGAACGGGCTTCAATTAAGTTCCGGCACTGAATACGAGAGAGTGGGTGATATGTCGCACGCTCAAGCCCAGCTGTATTTTTTGCACGAATATTTGCAAAACAACGCGTATAATGTGGCATACTCTGGATATTTTCACGGCCAGCTGGATATCGCACGACTACGCAAGGCCCTCTGGGTAGCTTGTAAGCGACATGAGGCAATGAGAAGCGCTTATTTTATGGATGTGTCCTCTGCTCGCCCGGTACAAGCTGTACTTTCCGAACCTCAGGTCATACTGGTGCATAGAGAAGCATCTGGAATAAGCGAGATGCAGACAGAAATTGATGCTGTCAAAGATTTCAAGTTCGAAATAGAGAACGGCATAGTTATGAAAGTGATGGTTCTGTCGCATTCATCTACTCTCCATTCTATACTCTTTTCTCATCACCATATTGCACTGGACGGAATTAGTTGGAGCGTATTTATTGCGGACCTCGCGAAGGCGTACTCAAAACGCCTAAATAGTTTGCCCATCACCCCGGGAACACCGCAGGCTATAGACATGACAAGAAACCAACTGAAGTCATTGACACGTGACAATCTTCAAGCTGATCTTGATTTTTGGAAGAATACCTATAACACTATACCAGAGCCGCTGCCTCTTTTTCCATTTGCCAAGCTCAAAACCCGCCCAACCGTTAGGGATTACGGGATCAACACATGCGATGTTAGGCTCCCGAGAAGCATGTCAAAGCTTGTAGAGAAGGCAGCATCCGGTGTGGGTGTCACTGCATTCCATTTTTATTTCGCGGCTCTGGCAACGTTTCTCAGCCGCTGCCTGGATATCAAAGATGTCGCCATTGGGATTGTGGATGCAAACAGGACTGAACAAGCTGAAATGAGAACTACAGGATACTTTCTAAATATGCTTCCGGCGAGAATTATGCTCGAACATTCCGAACCTTTCGAGGTGGTGGCGAGGAGATCGCGAGACGCTGTTTTGGCTGCCATAACCCATTCTCGTGCGCCTATCGACATGGTTATTAACGAGTTGGGGCTTTCTAGATCAAGCAATCACAACCCCTTGTTCCAAGTTGCTATCAACTACCGTAAAGCTCCCTTGAATGAAACCGATTTTGGAAGCGATGGTAAGATTCAGTGGGATGGCGCCGTCCCTGGGGGCAACCCTTACGACATACTCCTTAATGTCGCATCGACGTCGGACTGGACATTCGTTTCTTTCATCACGCAGCGAAGCCTGTACGAGGCATCTGACGGTACGCTCTTATTGAAATGGTACACTCGTGCCCTAGAGGCGCTCGTCCAAGATCCTTCTTGTCAAGTTAGCAGGTGTCCCTTATCTAATGATATCGATGTGGAGGAGGTGGTTAAACTTGGTCGCGGAATTAATGTCGAGGTGCCATGGAATGGCACCCTCACAGATCGCGTCGATGAGGTGGCCGCCAAGCTACCGGGGGATATTGCGATCAAAGATGAGCAAGGCCAAGAATTCACGTATGCAAAGATGAAAAACAGAACATTTCAAATAGCGCGCGAGCTGCGAATGGTCTCGCCTTCACTTAGAAGCGGCTCACACGTGGCCATGCTGCTTGATCCTGTTGCCGACGCTATTTGTTGTATTCTTGCAATTCTACGATCGGATTTGGTTTGGATTCCACTAGATGCGCGCAATCACCATCAGCGGCTTCGTGCTGTCGTTAGAGAGAGTCAGCCTCGGGTGCTGATTTGCCATAACGCGACAAAGCAGCTGGCACAGCAAGTTGCCACGGACATGGAATCTGTACAGTTGATCAACCTTGACGAAATGAATAGTAATGACGATGTCATTCATAAAATTTCGTATCAGAATGGGGTAGAAAAACACGATAGAAGCGCTCAACCTGCGATGATATTATACACAAGTGGTTCCACGGGTGTGCCAAAGGGCGTCGTGTTGACACATGGGGGACTAACAAACCAAATATATGGCACAACTATTACGCTTAACCTTGGGCGTGAAACGACACTTCAACATAGCCCACTAGGTTTTGATCTAATGCTAGATCAAATATTCCTGGCACTATGCAGCGGAGGTACAATAGTTATGGTTGGTAAAGCTGGGCGAGGCGATCCAACGCACATAGCTGATCTTATGGTCAAAAACCGGGTTACTCTAACACACTTCGTGCCATCCGAGTATTTAACATTGCTCAATTATGGACACCATATCCTTACGAAGACACGGTCATGGCGTTATGCTATGTCAGGTGGCGAGAAGCTGGGCCGAGAGCTACGCAAAGCCTTCGGCAAGCTTGACTGTGATTCATTACAGCTTGTTAACGTTTACGGACCAGCCGAAATCACGTTGGCGTGCGCTAGAGGGATCGTGCCGTACCGGGAGTCAGGTGACATGCAGGGCAACTATAGCGATTACCTTCGCCCGTCGCCGAACTATGGCCTAGAAATTACAGACGCCAATATGAATATCCTGCCTATCGGGTTTCCTGGAGAAATCTGTATCACCGGAAGAGGTGTCGGCCTCAAATATCTCGATCGGCCAGAAGAATCACTCAAGAAATTCACCCGAAGGGACACAGTTAGGATCTATCGCTCTGGCGATTATGGCAGGCTTCTTCCGGATGGCACACTACAAGTACTGGGACGGCTAGATGGAGACAGCCAAGTTAAGATCCACGGTATTCGAGTCGAGCTAGACGAGATAGCTAACGCCATAGTGCACGCATCCAACGGCGAGCTGGTGAATGCTGCTGCTTCTTGGAGACCCAGTCAGCCCTCTGGGACCTTGGTTGCATTCGTCGTCTTCGCGGCGGAGTTTACTAGAGACAAGTCTGATTTCTTACAGGGGCTCCGGTCCAACCTCCCGCTCCCCCCGTTCATGAAGCCAAGGTTTCTAGTACCGGTACAACGAATCCCGTCTACTCCCAACGGAAAGACCGACAGGCGCGCTGTTGACGAATTGCCTATACCTGAGGCCGTAAGCTCAAACAATCATTGGGTGGTGACCCAAAAGTTGAACTCTTGGGAGCAGTCTATGAAGGAAGTCTGGGAGGAGGTACTCTCGACTCAAAGGATAAGCGTTTCGCACGGCGATCGCAAGAGTCCGGCGATTCAACCCACTTCCGACTTTTTCGAGGTCGGCGGTAGTTCGATCCTAATAATCAAACTCAAGTCCCTTATTTCGACCCAATTCGGCATCAATGTTTCCATGCCGGATCTGTTTCATTCTAGTACACTAAGCAGCATGGCTACTTTACTCGCCACTGCAGCATCAACACCCCAAGGGGCTGCCACCGAACCGGAAACGGCATCATTCTTGAAACCCAGAACCACTCAGCAGACGATAGATTGGGACCTTGAGATTGCAAGCATGGCCGATGGGCTTCCTCATCCCAGGCCTACGTCATCCTTCTCTACCTATAGACTCGCGAATGGAAGCAAAGGCCTCAAAGTCGTCTTGACAGGTGCCTCAGGATTCATTGGAAGGCACCTACTGTCTCATCTAATCCAAGATGCTAGAATAGCCCAAGTTCATTGCCTAGCAATACGTCCCGACGCATCAGGGAAACCGCGTCGTCTTCCAATGCAAAGCGAAAAAATCATCGAGCACACCGGGGACCTCTCGACCCTTGGCTTCGGCCTGCCCGACTCCGAGCTTCTCTCTATAGCGGAACACGTCGATATCATCATCCACAACGGCGCCGATGTATCCTTGTTGAAGACCTATCAATCTCTGCGCCGCGCCAACGTCGTGTCGACGCGCAAGCTCTGCGAAATGGCCATCCCGCGTCGAGTGCCTGTTCATTACGTATCAACCGCCTCCGTCGCCAAGGTGATTGAACAACACGCCGACGAGCCTCTCCTCGAGGTGGCCGCCTCGCCGGCCATCCCCGAGCTGCTCAACTCAGTAGACGGGTACGCGGCCAGCAAGTGGGTCAGCGAGATGCTACTCGACGGGGCGGCGGCGAACAACGAGCTACCGGCCTACGTGCACCGCCTCGCCCACGTCGTCGGCGACGACGCATCCGAGCTCGACGCGATGGGCATGCTGACGAAATACTCCCTACTGCTGCGCGCGCTGCCGCATATACCCGCGAAGGACGTTGTCGGCAAGTGGGACTTCGTCACGGTGCACGACGTGGCGCGAAATATTGTCGCCTCGGCCATCGAATCCGCGACCGGCAAGTCGACGGCGCAAGAGCGGTGCGCGAGCCAGGTCGCGGGCGCGCGGTTCATCAACCACTGCAACGACGTAAAGGTCTCGCCCGAGGAGCTCCGGGCCTATCTCGAGGGCGAGGCTGGGGCGCCCATCGATGAGCTCGAGATGGGGGGACTGGTTGGCTGCCGCGCGCGCAAGGGGCCTGCACCCGCTCGTCGACGAGTTCTTCGCCGCGTTCGGCGACGGCAGGGGCAAAATGGTGCTCCCCGTCATTGCTAGGTAGGGTATAGCTATTGTGCGCTTTCTATGGAGGATCCGGGGGGGGGATCATGTTTTACACCATGTGGATTCCCTATTTAACTCGAATTTTTGTTTTTTGCTTTTTATTTCTCCTCCCTAAGAAACCTTTTACGATTGTATTTAACTGTAAGCTACTACGTGTGTGTATGTGTGTATGTGTGTATGTGTGTTATGTTCATTGTGTTTTGAGTAGGGATTTCTGCGAAAGTGTAAGGGGAGAAACCAGAGAGAAGTCCCTGGGGGCAGGTTTGTGTCTTTGAAACCAACAGCGGGGTGGGTGCCATACGATAGAGGCGATATAGGATTTTATCGATTTCCATTACGGCATGTATAACTGGGGTTTGCCATTACATCGACTTAGTGTTGAAATGCATAGCTTGCCCTCTCGCCCCCTTGCTCAAAGAATAGCAAGTTTCTCGTTAGACATCTCAACAATTCTACTAGAGAGATCAGGCTCTTCGAAATCGCGATCGAAAGGCCACATTGGTCTCAAGATGCGCTTGTGGCCAAGCTGCACCAGGTCCTGGTTGACGCCGCCCGGCGTGAGGCCAAGCATCCAATCCTTTGCCATGTCGTAGAGCTCGGGCTCCAAGTATCCAATCTTGACAATAACGATATCGGCCGCCCTGGGGGTGAGATCAAGGTCGGTGAAGTCGCGTTCGAGGTGATAAGGCTTCCGCAGTTTGGTGAGAATAGCATAGACACTGCCCACCTGCAACACGACTTCGATATCCGCATGGCGGTCCCCGTGCTTGATGGAATGGACTCTCCCGGTCATGGTCAGCGGCCCGGCGTGAATGCTGTCTATTTCGGCACCAGCCGTGACCGTGACGACGGCGCCCACGCCCGCCTCGACCGCCTTCTCGACCGCCTCCCGGCCGGGCACGCTGGCGTAGATCACGACGGGTCCCGATTCGTGTCTGAACTCGGGCCGCGCGAGCAACTGCGTGAGCCCCCACGTCACGTCGCCGGAGCCGCCGGCGGTCGGGTTGTCGCCCGAGTCGGAGACGAAGTACGGGCGCCTGTCCGACCGCAGGGCGGCGTCGAGGCAGGCGGCGAAGGACCCGGTCGGCGCGACGAACCTGAACTCCCGGCGCGCGTCCCAGAAGGCGCGGGCGAGCGCCTCGGCGCCGCGCGACGCGGCCGCTCGGTCCCAGCCCGTGACGACCACGGCGGCCCGGTTGCGCGGCTCGTCGGCCCACGCGTACCCGACCCAGACGGCGGCGTCGACGATGCCCTCGGCGGCCGCGACGGCGGGGACGGCGGCGTAGATGCGCGCGGCCGGCTCGTCACGTGTCGACGTCTGCTCGCCAGGCAGCAGCACGGGAAGCGGTATCCAGGCCTTGTAGGGGCGGAAGGCGACGGCGGCGGCCCCGCCCTCTCCCCCCTCGCCCGCAGCGTCCCGGCGCGCGATCAGGGCCAGCAGGTTCCGGCAGGCGCGCTCCTTGGTCTCGGCGACGTCGACGTGCGGCGCCGTGCGGTAGCAGGTCAGCAGGTCGGCCTGGTGGGCGAGCGCGCGCGAGACGTTGCCGTGGAGGTCCATGGACGCGGAGACGAGGACGTCGGGGCCGACGACGGCGCGCACGCGGCGCAGCAGCTCGGCCTCGG
Source organism: Rosellinia necatrix (assembly GCA_021209875.1). Taxonomy (NCBI): domain Eukaryota; kingdom Fungi; phylum Ascomycota; class Sordariomycetes; order Xylariales; family Xylariaceae; genus Rosellinia; species Rosellinia necatrix. Next base: position 3,065,478 of record JAGYVD010000001.1, on the reverse strand, counting down.
CGTCGTCGAGGCCCTCGACGCACATGGCGCCGTGGATGTCGAACCACAGCCCGTCGAGCCGCCCCCCGGCCGGCTCCGCCTCCGACTCCGCTGCCGCCACTATGTCCGCCAGACGCCGCTCGATCTCGGCCGCGAGCGCCTCGAATGCCGCCGCCGTCACCACGCCCCCCGGCAGCGCGTGCCCGATCAGCGCCCCGCGCCACACCGCCGCGTCCCCGAGCGCCGACCCCGGCCCGATGAAGGCGTACTTGGCCGCGACCTCGGCGTCCCCCCGCCGCGGGTGGAAGGCCGACGCCGTCGTCCGCGACGCCGAGAACGTCGACGTCTCGCACGACAGGCCGGCGACGGCGATGACGGGACGGCGAGCCGGCGGCGCCATCGTTATCGTTTTTTTCTGGTTCTGTTATGTATGTATGTTATGGCCCCGGATTTTATCTCCTTGCTTTGCTCACTTGCTTACTTACGGTTTACCTACCCAGTACTGGCTCGCTTGGGCGTATCCTGGAGGGGGAAGCCGAGCCCGTCCATCTGCCCCCGCGCGACGGGTTGGCGGATAGACGGTTCCGGAAACCCTCTCCGCATGCTTCTTGCTTACCTCATGTCACAGACAGGCGTGTGGATGCACGGACCATCTATATTTTTTTGTTCACCTCCTTCTCCTTTTGGCGACCGAACATCGTGCATGGGACTTCCGTCGTGCATAATCCCTGAATCCTCATGTGTACTAACCTAACTAATTACTTCTGTAGATACCTCTCGCCAGGAGGAAGCCCGGTCCAAATTACTAATTAATGGCGTCGTCGATATCGAGGTACACCCAGATTTGCCGTGCAAGATCGACCATAGATCGACAACGGTGGCGTCCTGCTAGATAGTGTAGGAACCAAGGTAGCCCAAGCGCCACTCCTGATATTTGGGCCCCGTCGAAAAGGGGCCTAGCTAGATATGATTTTAGGCGTCCCTCGGAGCGATGATCTTCAAGATGGATTTTAGCGCGCGGCATTAGATATCCAGCAGGACGTTCCTTGATATTAGGGTCGGCAGGCCACGACAAGAGAAGTGGCCACTGGGAAGGCTGACGGGGTTTTAAGGTATACATCAACCATCTATATATTGCTCAAGAACCGAATGCTTTGGCATGTGGTAGCTCTCCCTTTGTCCTATGCCGCCTTACATCGTCTACCTTTTCATAGGATGACCAATATTCACTTGCAATATTGACCACTCGGCACCGAGTTGTCCGCTAACTGATTATAGGTATGCGGTGGTCCGACTGGTTCGACGTTCTTTGACCGCTTTTTCCTTTCCTCATTGCTGCCAGAGCTCCATGTTGCTATCGGTCCTACTAATCCATCATACATTTTCCTACCTGCAAAATTGTTTTGTTTTTATCTCTTCCCCTTTCTTTCCAAGCGATATTGGATTGTGGGGCGATCACTACCCCTTTTGTCCCAGATGAGGTTTTCTAATACATACACGTTGTGTATGTGAAATTTGAACAAGGTTGGTTGTTATGCGTATTATCATTTGACAGCTTCCTAAATCCTTCATAATCAATTCGTTATTACATAGTTATTATACAGTTATAATCATGATTATGCTGTCTGTGCAGCACACGCTTGCTCTAGCCACCTCGCAAAATTCGTCGAGGGCACATCAACAGTCCTCCAGAATACATCAGATGCCCAAAGGACAATGGGAAAGTACAGTGTGGTCGAGACCACAAAACTCCATGTGTAGGGCCAGAAACCTTCCTTGCCAAAGTAGTCCCAGCATCCGTGTATCAACCATTTCCCTATTGTACGATTTCCGAGGCCATGAACGAGGTACAGGGCAAAACTAATCCGACCAAGATATCTGGCTGGGCGGGTCATGAAAAGGGCTTGGGCAGACGGCATAAATACCATAGGACCAACGCTCATGATTGCGCCAATGGCCAGCCAAAAGCGACGACGATATGCACTATATGGCCAAACGTTCTCGGACCACATGTAACCCGGAGTGGCGAGTGCACCATCGCGTGGATATCCGCACAAATAGAGCCCTACGATCAACGTGAGGACGAGGAAGGCGTTGGTCGGCTTCGTCCTTGATACGTTGGCTCTTCTCGATGCCCATACTTCGATCTCGGCTAGCAGCATACCGACTACGAACAGGGCGACGTCCCAACGTTTGTGAGCAAAGGAGTGGATCGAAATGAAAAGTTCAACACTCATCCGCACCGAAGCTCGCGCTTTTGCCAAGCCGAGTATGAGCAGAAAGACGACCATGGATCCCCGAAATTCCACTGCAATAGACCATAATTGGGGGTTGTAAAAGCCATAGAAATTAGCATCCCAACCCCAGGGATTCGATTCGTTATCTAGATAGTCGAGGTAGGCATGGAAGCTGTGGTGGAACCGCTTCCCATCTACTCTAGAAGGAATCGATACAAGCCCTAGGCAGACGCAGATAAAGGCCATGGTGCTGGAAGCGAAGGAAGGAAGATATAATCGTATTGCTCTCCGAAACGTGAGAGACGTAAGTCCGGAAAAAAGCTCATTGTGCTCTAGTCTATACATGCGTTGTATGAAACGATGTGATAGCACGAACCCGGAGACGACGAAAAATACAGCGACCATGGCTGCCCCAGAGAAGATCAGTCGAACAAACGGAAGTAGCCAGAATGTCGTGTTGCCCTCATAGCCCCAGCCCGAGTTGACGCTGGGATACGCGTTGTGGCTCCAATGGAGTATGAAGACGATCAAAGAAGCAACCCCCCGAACCCCGTCTAGGTACTCGGTGGTATACTTCTTTTTTGGCGAGGCCGTGGCGTCCATGGACGCCGCTCGTGATAGGAAGCTCGGCTTCATGGCTGCCAAGAAATGCCTGAGCATTCTCCGCAGCGAAAGAGGGCCGACGGTCGTCTCCCACCCCCTTGGTATGTACCCCTTCGTCTTCTCCCGGGGAGAATGGGGGAGCATGGCCTCCTCGTCCTCCTTGAGAGGCGGACCTGTGGCGTACATAGCGACGAAAGTTGTGCAGGTGGTTGATGTAAGTAAGTCTAGGCTTAAGATCGGATATTAGGGCTGAGGTAGAATCGAAGATTAAACGGGATTGCAATGATGGACGAAGACGCGTCGAGAAGGCGGGCGGGAAAGCCTTGGGATCTTCCGCCGATTCATTAGTTAATTAGGAATTAGGGACGAAACGGGAAGGGGCGTCTTTCTTGGGTCTTCCGTGCCTTCAAATCATTGACAACCCCGGAAACGAGGGCGCTCATCCCGAAGCCGTTGACCTGGAGCTCATGGAATATTCCGTCCAGTGGACCCTGTCATTTCATTAATGCATCTCCAGTATGATAGATAAGGGCCTATGGTCTGCTATGGGCTACAATAATTTGCCAGCATGGATCCCTTTCCTAGTCATCCTAGCGTTTGCCAAGAGATTAATCATTGGCACAACCGGGCCTGACGTTGTCCGGATTGAAGAATGCCGATCTTGATACCTTAGGTAAACAGTAATCAAGACGTCATGGTACGGAACTAAAGGAGGCCCAAGCTTGAATTGACATAGTCTATGTTGATATATGTGCTCAGGATATGTCGTGACAACAAGATCTCTGAAATCCTCAACACCACATAGTTATCTGGAATCCTCTACATACTGAGCATGATGACATGGGCTCCTATGCCAAGCCTGACCCCTCGACGCGACTTATTTGCCGTTAGAACTAAGTACCGGATCAGCACGCTACCACGTCTCTGGCGCTTGCCGGGTCCACTTAGGTAAATCCCATATTCCAAAACCCATAGATAGTTAAAAGTAATGGTTATTGTCCTTTCTTTACAGCCCCATATCCTGGGCGATGAACCGACGCCGGAATAATGTGGGCGAGTACTGAAATGTGTCGTTGAAGTAGTGTAAGACCAGCGGATGTAAGTACAATCTTACTGACAGAGTCATGCCTCGAAACGTGATCCGCTACGAAAACAGGGCAACTCAAAATTCCAATTTCTATAGCCCTTCGAGCATTTATCAGTCACCTAACCCTCTCTGGATTTATTCGCCACTTCTAGATGCGTAGCTACTGAAAGGATCTCATGACTTGGATAAAACCACGGCAGCTGTGGATAAATTGATTTAACTAAACCTATTCCAGCATAGGGCAATTATTCACAACAGCGTATTGGTCATAAATACCTCCAGAACGTCTGTCACGTATAATAGCTTACATGAAATATTCGACGCAATAAACGCCGCATTAAAGCTTATAACAATATTGTGTAATGCTGCAGGTTATTAAGTAGCCAATCCCCTACTTACTGTATAGTGTGTATGAAGCGCTTACTTCAGTAGGTAGCTAAAAAGTAGCAGGTGAGAAGTTGGATAGACAGGTATTTTATAATCACAATAGTTTCTGCTACATTCGTTTTGTAAGGGCCAGCGGCACGCAAAATAATAGTATTATATTGCTGGCTACAGCTAATACGACAAAGATTCCAAATTAGGACCAATATATAACTTCAATTTTTTAGTTAGTAAAAAAAAAAATAAAGCTAGTAATACAGCAGTTCGTAAATAAAAGCACAAAAGATCTAGTAAGTTATTAATAAATCTTTAAATAAGTCTATAAAATAATATACTTCTGTATTTTAATCTATACTCTTATATTTTAATAACCCTTTCTTTTATATTTGATTATATTTTCGTAATTATTTATTAAAACATTTATTACTGCTTATATTGCTTTTTTTATTATTTTTATCCAGTTTTTTTTTTATATTAATTTCAGCTAAAAAACTTTATATATTTATAGTAGCAAAATTAATAATAAAAGCTACTTTAATTTTAGTTATTATAAAATTAATAATATTAATTATCGTAAAATTAATAACAGAAGCAATTTTAATTTTAATAAATAAGTTTTTATAATTATATTAAAAATTATTATTATTTTTTTATTAATTGTAGTTGCAAAGTTATTATATTTAGTTATAGTTTTAAATGTTATTATAATAATATTTTATTTCTACGTTAATGCTTATATTAAAAACTAGTTGTACACGTTTATAACAAAAAAATTTACCGCTTTTTAATATATAAATTAAAATTTATATTTTATAAGCAGTATAATATATTTTATATTAATAACTAATTATTTTTTATATTTTATGTCCTGTTTATTATAAAAAATATATAATAACGCTATATTATTTTTATTATAAATATAATATATTTTATACGCTAGTCAGATTATTAACATTTAAATGTCGCATAATAAAAACTTAATAATATGTTTTACTGCTAAATATTGCTTAATAATATAATCAGCTATTTTCTGCTTTATTTTTAACAAAATATCGTTGATTAATTTTTAAATCGAGAATTTTGCGATTAGTTTTTTAATTAACTTAATTGCTAAAGCTTATAGCATGTTATCGTAAAAATTAAAAAGTACTTAAATATTTTTTAGAACATATTCGATCTTATTTTTTCGCGCAATAGTTTTTGCTTGTTTAATTTTCTTTTGTTCTATAGTTAATCAGGTTTTAAATTAAGCTTGCGTTTAAGCTAGTTTTATAAAATCAAGCTTTATAGAACCTACTATTATTTTTTGTTTTTAACTTCTTCGGAGTTTTTATAGTATTTTATAACTTTTAATAATACGCAAATAAATATTTAGCTAGATAATTTCCCGGCTTTATTTTTAAATAACTTAAAGTTGTTCTAACGTAACAAATAATCTTACCGGAGTTTTAATTATTTTCGTGCAATTTTAAACATAATATGCTACTTAATAATTAACGCATTAAAATCTGGCGCAATATTCTTGTTGCTTTCTGTATGTTTTTTTATAATAATAATATTTATTATTTTATTTATTTTTTAAAAATGTTTAAGTTGCAGCCCGCTTAAAATAATATAATTTTAATTCGATTAGCTATTTAATAAATCTGTTTTTCCGATTTTTTTTATTTTATACAGCAATATTATTTATTTAAATGTTTATATATAATCCGCAAATCGATATAACGGTTGCTAAATGTTTATTTTTAATAAATTTTGCTTTATTAAATTAAATAAAATTAGCAATAAAAATGTTAGATTTATTATTTTAAACTTTTTAAACTATATATATTTAAATAAAATCGTAGTATATTTTAGCTTTAAATAGTTTATTTATTTTCTGCTGCAAAACTATAACTTATGCTTTATAAAAAGTAATAATTATAACATTTAGTTATTATTCTAATAAGTATGCCAGGTTAAAAATAAAAATAAAAGCAATAATATTTTAAATATAGTTTATATAAACTATATTATAAATACTAATACTATTTAAAACCTTGTTTTAATTACTTTTAAAATTAAAAAAAATTAATAATCTTTTTATATTTAATACAGCTAGTTTACAAAAAAATTCTCGGGCTTGCAACATTATAAAATTTTTATAGTTAATATAGAATTTTTTTATTTGCTTATTATAAAATATCTACAAAACAAATAAAAAAACTCCTTTTTTAGCTTTATAATTAACAGTTAAACTATAAACTAATACTATTTTAGCTTGTTTTATTTTAACTGCTAATAAAAGCTTTATCTATTAAGCAAATAAATTAAAAAGCTTAGTTTTTTAATTTTTTTTTATATATAATAATATTAAAAAATTAACAGTTATATTTATTTAAAATTACTTAAAAATATCTATATAAATATTTTAAGCTATTTAATTAAAAAAATAAATATATTTAGTTTAATAATATAAAATGCTTTATTAATTTAGATTACTGTCGGGTTAATAGTAGTACTTAAAATTAATATAACAAAAAAAGTATAAATTATAATGTCGGCCTGTTAATATAGCGCTTTAATTAACTGCTTTAGCAATTTTTTATATAGTTTTTTGCCTGTTTTTTCTTATAGCGCTACGTTCTACTAATAAATTTACAAATTAATTAAAATATATTATACAGCTAAATATATGCGACATTGTTTTAAATATTTTATTATAACAGCTTTAATTAATTTAAACAAACTTTAAATAATACTTTTTTTATATAACGCTGTTTAACCGCGTTATATAACTTCTGTTAGCAGTTTCTTTAGCTTAAACAGAGTAGCAAAATCTTTATCGCTATATATATCAGTAAAATCCGCATATATTTTCTTTATTGCTGTTATTATAATTAAAGCGCGTATAATACGGGGTAGTTTCGCTAGTTACAGTTTTATAAATATTACATGCAAAAAAGCTGCAATATTATTAAGCTGATTATTATTTTAACTAAACATAACAGTTATAATATATATATAATTAAATAGCGGTCTAGCTATAAAATCGCAGCTTTAATATTAAAATAATAACTAATCGTCTAATATATTATAAAAATATAAAAAACAGATTATTTATCGTTTAATAACTAGTACTAATTATATTATTTTAAGTTTATGCTAGTCTGCCGCGTTTTATAATAGCAATTTAAAAAAAAAACATTTTAATGCTAATTTTCTGCTTTTTAAACATTTTATTAACAGTTTACAGCCGTATAATACAACTTAAAAATCGTTTATAATAAACTTTTTTTGTTTATCGCTTAATTATAAATATTTTACAAAAAAACAATTAAATTTATTTTTTATAATACTTTATTATTTTAATATTTTTATAACATTAATATTATATTTTATTATATATTAAAATATATTAATATTAATCTCGCTTTTACTACTGTTTTTTATATATTAATATTAACTTAAACAGCGTTATTTAATACTTTATATATTTCTTTTTTTTTATTAATGTTTTCGTTAATATTTTTATTAAAATTTTTTAATTTTTTAATCTGTTTATCTATTTATAATTTTTTAATAATATTAACTTGTTTATTTTAAACTATATTAACTTTTTAAATAGCTGCAGTAAAATTCGCGCTTTTTATAACGTTTTTGCTGTTAATACGATTAAACAGATATTATATTGCTAAAAAAGCCGTAATATTATAATATTTTACGTATTTACTGTTAAAATTAATTAAATATTAATAAAAAATTAACTTTTTTTTTATAATATCGCTTAATATTATTATTTTAGCTATAGCTTTTATTTCAGCTAGCGCGGTATTTTTATATATTAATTAAATAAGTTTAATAATAGCGTTTAATTTATTTTTATATTATACAAGCTTTTTTATAAATATATTCGCTTATAGTTTTTTTTAAATCTAAATTACAGAAATTTTAATTTTAATAAATATAAAAGTTTTTAATTTTTTTTGTTAATATAAATAAGCTGAGGCAAAAACAATAAACTTTATAATACCGATATATTCTTATTTTTTATTTAATTAAATATAAACAGCTTTATAAGCTAGTAAAATTAACACTTTTATAATTAATGCTAGCAAATAATTTAATTTTTATAAAGCATGAATTTATTTAATAATATACGTTTTATAATCTAAGTAGCTTTTTTTTTTTTGCAGCTTATTTTACGTAGTAACATTTATACTGCTTAAATATTAATAAATTCTATTTTTTCTGTTTTTTTTAAAAAAAAAATAATAATATCTAAGTGTTATATAATATAAGCTTGCTAACAGGTTTATAACCTGTTATTAATATTACGTCCCGTATATATAGCTTTTATTATGTTTTAAATAAAAATTTGTTTAGTTTTTACGTTATTAAAAATAGCTTTTAAAAATTATAATAATATATATTTAACGTTTTAAAATTTTATTTTTAAAACATTATTAAATTAAAAAAATATAAAAAAATCGCAGAGATTAAATAATATAATTAGTTATATAGTTATATACTTCTGCTTAATTAGGTCGGGTATTAAAATAATTATTGCACGTATAAATCGGCAAAAAATAAGTTCTGCTATTTTTTTTTAAAACATAAGTTTACAAGTAGTATTATATAATAAACGAACGGATCTTTTAATAATTTTTAAATATATATTAGCTTTTTTTTATTATTTAAAATATATATCGGAGTAATTAATAAGCTTGTTTAATGTTTTAAAAATATTATTTTTAGCGTTTTAAAACAAAGTTTTATATAAATTAACATTATAAAGTTTTTATTTTTTTAACGAAAATATTTACAACTTGTTTAAATTTATTATTATAAATAAATAACGCTACTTAAAACAGCCGAAGTAGATCTAACGCAGCTATAGCTATATTAATATTTTTTAAAACATCTATAAAATCCTTGCTATATAAATCAGTAAGCTTAATTACTGCTAAATCGCAATAAATATAATAAATACTATTAATATTAGCTGTTATATTAATTAACATTTTTATTAATAATATTAAATATAGAAATGCTTTAGCTATATCGTTATAACTTTTATTTTTAGCTTATTAACAAATTTTTTGTTTGCTAATCTTAATAATAATTAACTGTTGCTTAAAAACAAAATATTTAATTTTTATATCCGCAAATATAATATAACCGTTAGTGGCGTTAACATAATATTAATATTTATATTTAACATAAAACTTATAGCGGCTATATTAAACGTTATTAATTTTAATAATAATATAGTAGCTGTTTATTATATTTGCGCTAATAGAACATATATAATTAATTTTATACGGTGCAATATATTTAAATATATTTTATTTAATTTTAATAAAGCCGATAATAAAATTTTATAAAGTCGTAAAACTAATAACATAAGCTATAGTTATTAATATATATAATATTTTAATCTGTTCTGCTTTATTAACACGTAAAACGTTTTAAATATAATAATAAGCGCGTTTATTAATAGTATTAATATTTAATAAAATATTTAAAATAATTTAGCCTAAGTTTAAAGCATTAATTTTATCAGGGGGTGTTTTTATTAAAATATATAAAATAAAAGCATTTTTTTCGCTTATAATTTTTTTTTTTATATATTATACAGATGTTTAATTTTTTAAAACTATAATTAACTTTATAATAATTAAAAACGTTATAATAAAAATATAAATTAATTATTTCGCGATATTAATATTATATATAATTATAATTAATATTAAAACATTTAATATAAAAAAAATCAAAGTAAACAAAAAAACTATAATACTATTATAAACCTTATTTAATATATTTAAGTACAACTTAGTAATTGTTTTAAAAATATTATAAATAAGGCCTAGCAAACGTTAATTATTAATCCTCTAGTGCAGGCTTATTATTAAACTTGTTCCGCTATATCTATATAACGTTATTTATATCGTGATCTAAAGTTGCTTTTAAAATAAGTTCTTAATAAATCGTGTTAACGTTAATATTACTAAGATTAAATAAAAATTAATAAATATTTTTTTTATTAATACTAAACAATTAAATATAATTAATATAATCTGCAAAAAATGCGTAAATAATATAAACAGTTATATATACTTTTTCTGCTGCATACATACCTTAGTATATAGCTAATATAATATTATATGCTATTTTATTAGCTTGAAAATATTAATAATTACCGACAAAAATAGCTTTACGTTTTTTATCTATAATAATTATAGTAATCTTTTTTTTTAATTTTTTAGTTTTATTAATAATAACTAACGTAGGATTAATTTTTACGTTAATCGGCGCTAAAAAAAGCATACGCTGGCATTTTAATAATAAATCTTTTAATATATAATAAGCAGAAAAATAACTTAATAAAAAAAAGCTATGCTTTTTAATAACTATAAATAAGCTGCATATTTATAACATATAAAAAATAAAACTTATAATAAAGTAGAATTATATAATAAGTTATATAAGTAAATAGCAGAAATAAAAGGGTTTTTTTCCATTTTAAACGGGGTTATTTTAATTTGCACTTTATATATTATTTTTACCGATTTATTTTAAAAAAAAACATAATTAATATAAGTTAGCAGGCATAATTATAAGTTATATGTAGTACTTGCTCTAAATATAAAAAAAGTGCATAATACTTACCTAGTACTAAAGTATTTTTATTATTAAGTACGTGTATATTATAAACTAAATATAACAAAAAAGTAACTTATATTATTAAAAAAATATTAAAAAGTTTTGTAAACTTTTTTATATGTTTATATAAACGCGATATATTTATATTAATATTATTTCTATTTTAGCTTTTTAGCCGATTAAATGCAGCTTATAAAAACCTATTATTTTTAATTACGTTAAACTTTTTAACGTTATATTTAAAACCGTTATACTTTTTAATATTATATTAGAACAATAATAAAAAAATAAGTATTAAATATTAAACGTTTATTTTCCAAGCATTTTGTTATAATATATAATTATTTTAATAACTTTTTTATCCTTAAGTTAATATATAAATGCTTTAGTTTTAGTTTGTTTATAATATTGTTATAATAAATTAAAAACATTTTGTTTAAAGTTTATTACTAGTTTTTATATTTTTTTTATATATTTAAACTATTTAATTTTATAGCACGGTTACATTTTAGCCGTTAAAAATAAAATCAGACGTATTTTTATATAATCGATAATATTTTTAATAATTTATTTATTAATATTATTTATATTTAAGCTGCCTAGTTCTAATGCTTTATAGTTATAAATATTTTTTTTTGTTAATTTAAAATATTTAATTAAAATATTTTTTTGCTAATATAACTATTTAAATAGCTTAATATAATATTTAAAATCGCTAAATTTTTTTTCAACTATAAATAAACCGATTTTAAAAAAAGTAAGCTTAGTCTGGTTTTACAAATAATATCTAGGCTGTCTAGGCTTTGCTAGTTTAATATATATTAAGTTGTGTTTATTAATAATTAATAGTTTGTTATGCTTATCGTTATAATATATTTTTATTTTCGTTTATACGATTGCTACAGCATCTGCTGTTTTTTATCGTAATATTTATTATATTTATACGTAGTTATTTTTAATTTTAAAGCTAATTAATAAAAAAGTTTTAAATTTTCTCCCATATAATAACTCGTACAATATCTATTTAGTAGTAGCAGATCTTAATATATTAAAGCAGTATATAACATATCTAATAAAATCTTTTTAATTATTAACTTTAAGCTTTTTTTTTAGCATAATAATTAATAAAGTCTATAATATTTAAATAATATATTCGACCTGTTTATTAACTGCCTAATAATATAATGCTGTTATTTTAATATTAATATTGCCTGCCTTATATAATGCTGTTTATAATTTATTTATTAGTTTAAAATCAGTATTTAATATAAAAACGTTTAATAATTTTTAATTAAAATATATATAAAGTATATATAGTCAAGCCTAGTTTTCTATAATATATAAATTTTTGCTGATAATATATTTAATAAATTTAGATAATTTATATACTACTGCCAGTACTACGTTATTTTTATTTATAAAGTCTGGCAGTCCGACAATAAAGTTAAAACATAATATAAAAAGGGGTATACGCGGGGTATTAATTAATTAAAAATTTTTATATAATTAGTGCTTAGTTTTTTTTATTAATACATATATAAAACAAGCTTTAACGTATTTTATAACATGTTTTTTAATGTCTGGAAAAAATAGTATAAATTATAAATAATCGGCTGTCCGTTATATTTTAAAATAAGCTTGATTATTATACGCTATTCGTAGTGCTTTAGTTTAAATAATAGCAAAAATAACCAGTTTATTTCCGTTATTATTTATATAATATATTAGCTTAGATTTTAGATTGTAGCAGAATATATATAAAATAATAATAGGCTTTTTTTTATTTGTTTTAATATTTTTATATAGTTTTATTAAACGTTTATATATTATATAAAATATATAGTCGGTTTATATAACTTTTACTATATTATTTTATATTTTAAATACTATATATATTGCTAATACTGTTATATTTTATATATTTTGCAGCATAATTTTTGCTTTTAGCGTAGCTAGTATTACTATAATTTATTACGGTATAAATATTAATTATATATTTTAATGTTTAAGTTTTAACGTTTTAACTAGCGCGTCAGCATTTTTCCGTACTATAGTAATTTAATTTGTTTTAATTTTTTTAATTATAAGCTGTTTTTTTCTAGCTTACTATTAAGTTACTACTAAAAATAATATAGCTTTAAAAAGCTTAAAAAGCTATATAAACAAAATAATAACATTATTTATTTAAAATAGTTTAAATAATATATTAGCATCTATAAATGTTTTATTTAATATATAATATATTTAAATCTTTTTATTATATCTAGCCAAAAATATCTTTTAATTAATTAAACAACTAAATTTTTTAAACGCTTAATAATTAATCAGAAAACTTATGCTATCGCGGCATAATTTATATATATATATATTTTATTATAATTAAAATATTAAATAAGTTTTTAATGTTTATATTAAACTATAAGTTTTAACTTTGTAAATATTATATCGTTTTTAATAAATATTAATATATAAAATAAAAACAATATAAAACGTAATTTATTATTTTTTATTTTTAATATAATTTTACCCCGATGTTGTTTAATCTGCTTAAATTAACTTATAAAATAAAAAGTTTATTATAGTTAAAAAACGCTAAACTAACAGCTTTATAAATGCAGTCTTTAAAAATATCCTATGCTTTTTATATTTGTTTTTATATTTTATTTTTATAAGCTACTATATTATTATATTATTTTTATACTTAAATTAATACTACACCTGTTTTAAAATCTAGTTTAAAAAACAGTATTTTAAATAGCAGTTAATAATTATATGCTTATTTAGTTTTAACAAAATTAGTTTTTTTTAAACAGTTTTTAAATTTTAATGTTTTAAGTTTATTTAATAACGCAGTAATACCTACAAACTAATAAATATAATATTATTAAAAACTTATAAGCTTTAATTTATTTTTAAATTTTTAAAAATTTTTAAGCATTATTAAGTTTTTTATAGCTTTATTTTTTTTTTCGTTTATAAACAGCTTTAATTTAAATATATATTATTTTAACGCTTTAAATCCATGCTATATAAAAAAACATTTTTTAAACGCTATAATATAACCCGATTTTATAAAAATATTAAAAATAATATTTAAATAATAAATATAATCTGCTATTATTTTAAAAAAATTATAATATTATTAATATATATTAATATAAATTTTATAAATAAAATCTTATTAAGTTTTTTATTTTATATTAAAAAATCTAAAAATAACTTTAGCTTTATTATTATAACTATAAGTTGCTTTTATTTATAATACAAAGTAATAAAAGCTGTTTTATATTTATTTGCTTTTTTATAAGTTATTAATAATATTTTTTATAATATTTATAACTATAAATATTATAACGTTATATATAGCTTTTAATATATTATTTTATTTAAAAAAAAAATAAACGTTATTTGCAACTTTTATATTTATTTTTCTAAAATTTACTACAAGCTTTGGTTTATTTTTTTGCTATATAATAAAAGCTAGTAATACAATTAAACAAAGTTGGCCTAGCAGCACTAGTTTTACTACTTTAGCATTTTTTAATAGTTATAAAATTATTTTAGTTATTTATATATTTTTTTAAAACTGCTAATATAGTTGCTAGCTTAAATTATTTATATTTATATCGGTTTTAAAATAAATAAACATTTTAATACTGTTGTTAAATTTATTAAGCTTTAGGCAAAATAAATAAAAATATTTTTATATTACTTGCTTAATCTGCTTATATATTTTTAAGCTTTAGTCTAAAAATATATTAATTTTTAATTTATCGAGCTAAAATTGCAGTGTTTTATTTATAAGATTAGAAAAATTATAAAAATAGCTATGCCTATATCTGTTTTTTTTTTTATTATTAACGTCTTTTTTTTTTTATACGTTTAGTACGTTTTTAATTAGTATACTATATATAGCTCCAGTTGCTGCTTCTAAAAATTGCTAATATATGTTTTATGTTTTATATATTTATATATGTTTTAAATATTTTAAAAAATCTTTTTTATATATAATTATTAATAGCGTTTTAAAATTAACAAATTTTATAACTTAGTTATATTTATTTATTACGCCGTTTTATATAATATTATATAAATTTTCTACAGGATCTATAATAAGTTTAAAAATTACTACATAAACTTAGTTTATAACTAAAACTTTTAAATATTCTACTACGATTATTATTTTTAACGCTAATATAATTATAATAGTATTTTTTGCCTAAATAAAAATTATTTTACGATAAAGCTTTAGTTTATCTATTTTTATTGCTAATAAAACAATATATCGATCTAAATTACTAATTTAAAGCTTATTATTCTAATTCTTTTGCTTTTAAATTATATAAAGCTAATATTATTTAAAAAATTTAATTTTTAATAGCATTTTATAACTAAATTAGTCGACAATATATATACGTTATATAATAGTTTAAAATTATTTATTTATATTTTTTAATCAAATATAAATATCAGCGCATTTTATTATCTACAGACTATTTTTAATGCTGTTTAGCTTAAAAAATTTAATTGTTTTTATAATAACAGTTAAATAATATATAATAAAATATTCCTGTAATATTAAACAAAAAAAAAAAGCTATATTAACAAAAGCCGAAAATATATTATTGTTTATATAAACAATTATTTTAAAATAAAAAAACTTTTTAATTATATTTTTATTTTTATAATAAATAATTCAACTGTTTTTTATTTTTTACGATGCTTAAAAACTTTAATATTATAATTTGCTTTTAGTATATCGATTTACTATATCGTTTTTTTTATAGTTTTAAAATATATTAAATTATTAATTAGTTCTGTTAATATTAAATAATCCGTAAAATTTATGCTTAAATTATATTAATACATATTTTCTGCTATTTTTTCTAGTATTATATATAATAATAACTTAAAGCAATATTTAAAAATTTTAAAAAAAAAGTGATTACTGCTTAATAATATTTTTTTTTTTTATTAAGCGTGTTGTTTAATATAATATTAAATATTTAATTTAAAATTTATTTATCGTCTGCTGTGTTTATATTTAACAATATATAAAAAAATAATATAGCGTTACTGTTTAATAAAACGTCCTTTTGTGGCGTTTTTTTTAAATGTTTTTTAATTTAACGGCTTTTTTTTTATTATTACTGTTATTACTTTCAGAAATACTATCGGAATTAGGGTTATAATTAGGTTTAAACTTCTTTATTTATTTAACAGCGCGCTTAAATATATAAAAGTTTTTTATTTCTAGATCGTAATACACTAAGTTGTTTATTAGCATATATGTTTATGCTATTTTTATTAATTGTTTAAATATATTCGATTAATTTTTTTTATTTTAATTATAGTTTTTTTAATTGCAACCTTTTTAATTATTACGTCCGCGATTATTATAGTTTTTTTAAAAACTTTTAACTATATTAATAACTTTTTTTTTAGTTTTTTTATTATTTTGCTTTAAAGTAGTTTAAAGTTAGGTTTAAAATTAAAATAAGTTTAGTATTCTTTTAAAAAAAATTATTAAATATAAGCATTATATTTAAAAGTAAAAGTAATTTGTTATTATTAGTCCTATTGTTATATTTTTGCTGATATTTTGTTTAAAATTAATTAATATTTAAGTTAATATTTTTTTTTTTTTTGCTTTTTTTTTTAACTAGATTTTTTAATTTTTAAATCTTTTAATTATATGTTTTTTGCTTAATATAAATAGCATATTACTGCTTTATAATAAAATATTTATAAGTGCTTACTTAATTCTGTAAATCAGCTATAATATTTTTTAATTTCTAAAGCTTAATTAAAATTTTTAAATAATTATCTAAGTTATCGAATACGCAACAAATAATATAGTTTTTATTAGCGCTTTTTATTTTGTTATAATATTTAACTTTGTTATTAATATATTTATTAATTAATTTATTTATTTTATTAGCAAAATTATGCTTTTTGCTGTCTGCTATTTTTATAACTTTAAGTCTATTTTTTTAAAACTATTTTTTAAGCTTTGCTTTAGCAAAGTCCAGATTTTAAATAACTTGCGTTTTTAAGTTCTAAGTTAGATTTTTAAACTAATACGCCCCTGCTAATAAAAAATCTATTATAATTTTTATATTAAATTTCTTAAGTATAATTAATACTTTTTAAATGTTTTTTAAATAGTTTAGTTTATTAATATATTATATAATCGGGGTTAAATTATAATACTTAAACATTTTAAGTTTTAATTTATTATAAACTTTGTTTTTATATATGCTTGTTTTTTAATTTTAAGTTTAAAACGTTATTAACAGTTAAAATTTTTAATATTTATATTTGTTTAATAGCTAATACGGTAGTTTATATATTAATTAAATATATTTCTGCGATATATTTTATTTTATGCTTTATTATCCTGTAAACTTAAATTGTTTAGCTTGCTGTTTAATAAGCTTAAACAAAAAAGTATATAATTATGTTCTATATAATATTTAATACTTTTAAAATAGTTATAGCATTACTAATAAAATTAAAAGTAGTTGTAGTATAACAAGTAGTAATAAAAATAGTTGCAGCATTATGTTAAATTAAATTAATAGTATAGGTAAAAGTATTAAAAAATAAATATTTAATAGTGTTTTATAATATAAACTATAGTAAAATAATATTTATTTTAAACTTAATTAATTAATTAACTGTTTAAATCTATAAATAAAAATTTAAAAATAGTTAGTTTTATTTTAAATAAAAGCTGGAATTTTATTATAAGCCTGTATTAGTTAATTTTTTTTTTTGTTGTTTATTATATCTTTTATCGCGTTATAAACTTTTAGCTAAACATTTTTACTTATTAAATATTATAATTTTAAATATAAACTTAGGCCTATATTATTAATAATTTTATAAATAACTGCTACGTTTTATTTATAATTTAAATTAGTATACTATAATATAAAAAAAACAGAAAGCAGTAAAAACAGTAGTAGTAAAAAAAAAAGTAAAAGCTTTTATAAACTTTCTGATTTTTAATTTTTTTTTTATTTTTTTTTTTACTTTCTGCTAATAAGTTATATCTGGCTTAAGCTATTTTGTTTTTTCTGTTTTAATTTTTACCGGCAGGTTTTTAAAGTTTGTTTAAAAAAAAAAATAACTTAAAAGTATTAAAACTTAATATAGTTTTATAATTTTATATAGTTAGTTTTTAATTTTTTGCAGATATAAATATTATATTTATTAATACAGGTCTTTTAAAAGTAGTACTGCTTTTTAACAAAATAATATTTAAAAAAGTAGATATAAAAATAACGTTTTATTATTTTAATATAAAAGTATTAATTATTTTTTTTTTTTTATTTTTTAATTAACTTTTAAATAATTTTTAATTAAATCTTCCGCTAACTAAATCAGCATAAAAATAGCTAGGTTTGCTATTAAAAAATTTATATCGTATTTTATAAAAGTAATAAAAAATATCTTTTTAGTTTTATTTTTTAGTTTAATTAGAAAAAATTAACTACTTGCTTTTAATATTAAAAAAATAATTAATATATTTAATAAAATATAAGTTTTAAAAATTAGTTTTTTTTAATTTATATATAAATCCTGTAAATAAGTTTTATTAGCATTTTTAGTTAATTATTAATTATATTTTAAATAATTTGCTAATTAAAAATAATTTATTTATTTTAGGTTTAATATAAAAATTTCTAGCTAAAATAAATAAAAATTAAATTTTTTTGTAGCAGTAATAACGTTAAATTTAACAAAGTTAAATATTAGTTCTAGCTTCTGCTTTTATATATTAAATAAAAATAAATTATTTTTTATTTTAATAAACCGTTTTTTAGCGTTTTTAAAGCAGTTGTTTTTTTTATTGCTTATAAATAATTAATACATATAAAAAAATTTTAAGTATTGCTTTTAAAAGTTTTTAACAAAATATAACTAAAAAACCTTATAGTTTTATGTTTAATATTTAAATATTACGTTAATAATTAAATTTTTTTAATAAAACTATAGCTTGCTTTATATAATAGCAATAAACCGTTTTATATACGTTAAGCTTTTAAAAATTAAATATAACTTTATTATATAATATATTAATAATAAAAATTAATAATAAAATTTTTACTAAAAGTTTAATAAATAATTTAATTAAGCGGATCGGTTAAAATTAACTATTAATTTAAAATTAAATTTTATAATAATAAATTAAATTTATTTGTTAAAAATCGTTCCGGCGGGCAGAAACGCTTAAAATAATCGCTAGCTACTATATAAAAAACCAGCGGCATATAAAATAATAATATTATATTACTAGCTACAGCTAATACAATAAAAATTCTAAATTAAGACTAATATATAACTTTAATTTTTTAATTAGTAAAAAAAAAAAAGTGAAACTAATAATACAGCAGTTCGTAAATAAAGGCACAAAGGATCCAATGGGTCATTAGTGGATCCCTAAGTAGGTCCATAAGGTGATGTACTTCCGTATCTCAATCTGTACTCCTGTATCTTAACACGTTTTGTCCAGAGCCACCGTGGTTTTATCCAATTCGAGATCTCTGGGGTGTGCTGGGTATATTAATCGTACGCACTGCAACGCTTGGAAGCTAGTTATGGTAGAATTTTTCGAAGGAGCATCCTGAAGAAATGCCAAGGCGCCAAATATCGACTGTGGATCGTGAAATGCAGATTAGGGACCCCTTTCAGCTGTTTGATTATCCAAAGCTATAATTACTATATGCCACTATATAGTTACTATCTGCGGGAATGATCGACGGCGTGGAGTAGCCTCAGTCCGTAGAGATACAGTGGTTACCCCTGATAGAGCATGCAGTTCAAGCCCCCAGGCCAATATGCTATGTCTACTTATGCTCTTGGGGTTCGGAATCTGGGCTTTTTACCACTAAATGTACGACAGTCGACTAGGGTATATACTTTTACTCTCATGAGTATTGGAGGAAAATTATGCTCTATCAGGGGTTAGCATCGAAATATATTTTCCCTTTCTGGTATATGAACACACGACATGGGCACGCGACACGACAAGACCACTCCCAACAAGTCAAAGCGATAGTGCCAGCGTAGTCTTGGCATATATACGGCCAATTTTGTTACCTCTCAATTTTGTCTACCGTCTGGAGAAGTACACAGCAGAACCGAAGTTTGCTGCGCCTTCACGGCAGGACTCACCACCCTCCCCCGATGGATAAACGCACATTCCACTGCCGGCGGACCAGGAGAGCTGCCATTCTGGCCGGCCTCATTCTATTGGGCTGGTTCGAGTTATGGAAAGATTGGGAACCTATCAAACGTGTTGGGAGTCGTAGCTTCACACTCGCCCAAAAGACCCCGTGGTCTAAAGTTCCTACACAATGGGTTGGAGGAGGCGGCTCAGTGCCACTGCCGAGCCTAATGGTGCAAGATGAGGCACACACGGTATCTCAACCTCTACAGCAACCTAAATTCTTTGATGATGACCTGCCCGACGTCATAAGGATACCGTTTGAAGAAGCCGTGAAAGACGTCGAACTGGAGGGCTGGGAGGACGAGTGGTTCTCAACCGGGAACTACAACAAGGGTCAATTTGGCCAACTCGCCGAACCGAAGCTTGACTTCGTATATAACTGGGTCAACGGTTCAGACGAAGCTTTCAGGCGTAGCTTGCACACGTACGAGCAGCAGTCGCCTCTCAATGATGCGCAAGGCGTCTGGTTATCGCGGCACGGCATGAACCGCTACCGCGACTGGGATGAGTTGCGA
This sequence comes from Rosellinia necatrix, assembly GCA_021209875.1. Classification (NCBI taxonomy): domain Eukaryota; kingdom Fungi; phylum Ascomycota; class Sordariomycetes; order Xylariales; family Xylariaceae; genus Rosellinia; species Rosellinia necatrix. The sequence continues at coordinate 3,044,787 of JAGYVD010000001.1, read as the reverse complement.
TTTTCATTGCGCAGCCTGAATTCGTATGCGAAGAAATTCATCAACAAGATCCAGCTCCTTGTCAACTCGGTTGAGGACTACGAGTCAGCCAGCGGTATTGTAGATACGCTGCCGCAACGACCAGACTGGCTTAGAGATAATGACGAAACGAACGGAATTGTCCAAATCCTTGGCCAAGAGTCCTTTTTCGGGGAAAAGGAGAAGGAGTGCCTTCCTACCTTCAACTCCTTGAGCATAGGTAATCCTCCTGTGGTCCCTGACTCGCTTCGCATGTGGTGTTTTTTTACTTTCATTACATTTTCGCCCGTAACGATTCCTTCTACTATATTCGTGGGGTTCAGGACTGATTCTCTAAACTTGTGTAGAGTCACAAATCTACATGACGCCGTCGACCACGGATCATATGGTCGCTCTATCGGACGACATGTTCCTAGGGATGGAACATGCCGCGTCCGACTTCTACTCACCGCTCTTCGGGCCCGTCATGGCGTTCAAGACGGACCACTACAACGCCAAGTCGCTGAGCAAGGGCTCGATGCCGTCGTTCGGCGAGAAGCCGTTCGCGTACTACACGTCGTACCTGCTGAACCACCGGTTCGGGGAGCGGAACCGGCACGTGCAGGCGCACTTCGCGCACTCGGTGTCGCGGGCGGTGATGCGCGAGGCCATGGCGTCGTTCCCGCGGCCGTCCATGCACGGCGCCTGCCAGCGCTTCCGGGGCGAGGACAAGTACCAGATCTACCCGTGGTTCGCGAGCTTCCACTACAGCATCGAGCGCTTCCGCGAGGCCCTGCTCTGGTCCTTCGTCGCGCTGCGCAGCGACGCCGACGCCGACGGCTATCTCGACTACGCCGAGCGCAGCCGGCTCCTCGCGGCCATCGAGGTCGGGCAGCAGCAGTTCGCGGGCCGGGACGCGCCCTCCACCTCCTCGCCAGCAGAAGCAGGAGCGGAAGCGGAAGCGGAAGCAGAAGCGGCGGCGGCGGCGGCAGAAACGACAACGACGAGGAGGACGACAACAACGAGGACGAGGACGAGGACGAGGACGATAGCCCCGACTGGCCTCCGCGATAGGATGTACCTCAAGGTGGCCCAGATGCTCCGCGGGGCGGGGCTGCAGCCGCCCAAGGTCAACGTGAACGTGCTGTGGACGGCGATCGACGGGCCGCAGACGATCCACAAGGCCAAGTGCGACGGCTTCCGCGTGGACAAGTGCCTGGGCGACTCGTTCGCGTCGCCGCTCTCGGACGACGGGGCCGGGTCGCGGAACCCGGACTTCGCCGTGTCCAACGTGTTCGCGCGCCTGGCCCACGAGCACCCGGCCTGCGGCGACTGCCTGCTCAAGTTCGCCCTGGCCGCCGTCCCGCGCGGGCTCGAGCCGCTGCTGCCGCCCGCCGACGCCCGGCCCGCCGACCGCGACGTCATCGTCCGCGCGCTCAAGAAGTACCAGCACACCGTCGTCGACACCGACACCATGAAGTTCTTCATGGTCAAGGACTCGGAGCAGGCCAGGGCCGAGCTGCTCGAGCGCACGATCGAGAGGGGCGCCGCGTTCGGCCAGTGGTGCTTCAACGACGATGTCATGACCGAGAGCGCCGAGGAGGTAGATAAAGTGCGCGGTATTAGTAAGTAACCATCATCGGGAGCTTCCAACTATCTCAAAGCCCTCCAATCATACTCCGTATAGCAATCACTAACCTCAGGTATTGTAGTGAGGCGAGTGTTTGAGACGTTATGGCCGGAGCGCACGGCGTGGGAACGGACTGAGTTGTAGGCGGACGGGTAGACGATGATGCCCATGGTGCCTATATATCTATCTATCTATCTATGTATATTTTGATACCCCAGATATTGCTATTTGTTTTGGACCTTCGACAGCAGAAGTACGACTATCTTCCCTAGGTTGGCATTGAAGTAAAGTATGATGACATAATTTGAACCATGCTCGATATAATTTGTTCGATTTGTTCGGTCTCATTGATGATTGAATTACCTACCAACAGGTCCTCACCGCTTCGTGCACAACTAACACTCCATTTTTGGGGCCGTATTATACTGGCTCTATGCACTCCGTTATCCTCGCCCATCAACTTCTCCTCCCGCACCCATCCTGCTTCCCCTATTTCCCTACTCATCATCATGATGCTAGCTCCTGGGCTATCAAGGAATGTAACTGCGGCACAATGCCTCATCACCGTTCATTGTTACCACAAACGGCAGAAATATAGTATTTTTTAAGTCGGCTTACCCCCTGTCGGCGGCCACTTCTATCTTCATAGGCGGAACTACATGAGAACAGGGTTTACGCAGCTGGTTCCTCTAGCGGTCACGAGCCTGCTTGAATGACTATATTATTGAATCTAAGTCGAACAAACCTCATAATTATCGAGGACCCTTCTTTTCGGTGCATACTTTTACGCTCATAGTTATTATCATACACAAAAGCAGACTCATCCCAACATATAGCATCTTTAAGGTGTTCTCGGTGTTTTGGTTTTAAAATTGACAAAACGTGGTCTATATCTCGTCGACCTGGCCGTATCCGTGTCAGTTTACTTAAAACTGCTACCAGGCTAGAGCTGCTATTCATATATTTAATATCAGTGTAAATCGCTAGTGTCGCGGCATTCTCGTCTTCGTCACTTGACCGCCGCGACACTAAGTTAGCAACCTGAAGATATTATGCACGAAATATTAGGAGCGCTGAACATTGTCAACTCACCTACATATGCAACTATACACTAATTATTAATAAAGAACTATTCGAGACGATACAGTGCAAGGACATGCGAGAAGTGCTGATTGTTTGATATTCTGGTCCATATTATCCTTATAAGGAAGCCAATTTTGTAGTAATATTGAGAAAGAGCAACTTGGGAACCATGGTAAGTATCAGTTATCGTAAGAGAGATGAAGAGTCTCATTTACTATCTATCTAAAGGATTATTTATTTACAACACTTGAATAATTCTTCTCAGAAGGCGTCTGGGAGAAGGCTTCCGAAAGAAGTCTTCCTACAGATGATTTCACATCTACCCCCTTTTCACGAAGATGTCAACATCCACGTTGACGAAAACGGGAAAATGAAGTTTCCATTCTGATGACCGCAAAAAGAAAGAAAATGAAAAGATAAGATACATGTCATGAGTCGGCGAAACCTAGAGGAGTCGAGAAATGAAACGCTTACCTCTTATGTTGTTTGATCTCTAGTAGGCTTGGGTATCAGGAGAGGCCGTTCTTCATGAAGCCTTTGTATAGAAGGTCTCGGAAGCCAGGTATGGGCGTATTAACGGGTCCAGACGAATTAATAAGAGAACGAGAAAATTAGAAGTTAAGAAACGACGTATGGCCAAGAGACTAAAGTCAAACATAGGAGAGATGATCTAATTAGCTGTTGCAGCCCCCTTTGACAACGAGCAGGAAGCCATAGGGCCTCACTATACCATTTAAAACGCCACACGGTATAGTATTAAGGCAAGTGTGACGGTATTACGTTTTTACGGCAACTTAAAGGCTGTTGCTCTAACTCCCCCTTCCCGGAAGCGCCGTAGACCTGATGCCAGAGTATCCAATAATAAGAGGGTAGGAGCTAGGCCACAGGTAGATAGCGTAGTATGAAGTTGGGGCTCAATTCTATTGATATCTAGGCTTACTCTCTAGAGTGGGAGCCCTTAGTCCTTATATACTGCCACAGCCGCACTGTAGGGTGCCGGTATCATGCTATGCAACTTTTACACCTGACGGGAAGCCCCAGGCGCTGAACGCCAAGTTGCTACCAATACGACCAAACCTGCCACAAGTTATCAATAAAGTGCATGCCGCACATGTCTGACTGCAATTTGCGGCCGGGGGGATGTAATAAACAATGTTAATGTGTGTGTTGTAGCCGTATAAGGGATGGATTAGGTTCACTGTGTCTACTGTGTACGGCATACTACTTCAAGTAGGTTAAGTCCCCTTACAGGAGGATCTAGTAGTAATATGCAAGCTAAACTTAGAAATCTTGTTTTTTGCTCGTAACTTGTAATGAAAGCAGCTTGTTAGAAGAGTTAAAGTAGGGTAGTACGTAGGAAAAATCAAGCGCGGCCTTAAAACCTCCGTAGTCCGGAGGAGCCATAAATATAATTAGGTCCCGGCAGGCACGGGTAGGCTACACCGACACGCACTACGTATAGCGAAAAGGTGTCAATAAAATAACGTATGTTCTATATTCAGATCTTACGATACTATAACTAAAGCTATCTCCATCGTACAATATCACTACACTCAGTTCCCTCCTCCTTATCTAACTGCTCACTTTGGGAATCGCCGTAGTTATCAATAAACCTCTCCCCTCTTCTCTGATTGTTTAAATTAATCCAACTAAGGCGTTAGTATGGCTCCTGAATTATTCTCAACGTCAGCCTTTTCTTTTAGACTAATTAGCCATCTCTTGTTTGGGGGGCATGACTTTAGTAATAAGATCATCTAAGCTTCGACCGTCGCATGAGGTGCTTCTTGGCCCCCAAAGCTGTTTAGTAAATGTGGCGGGGTAATGCGTATGTGACGGAATTATGGATAGCCTTGGCATGCGAACCTAGCAATCGCTATAACAGAGTGCGCTTCCGCACTTAGCAACGCACTTTGCAGGCTGGATCCGGAAGATCGGTCGGTCCGTATGATCAGTTTACAGTTTACATAAATAGCACTAGATCGCACTGTAGATAGTCGACTCCTAGTTAATCTGATCATCCGTAAATGCCATCCGGAGAGCACTACAGTTACCACCCAAAAGAGATATTCCCATCGATCAATCCCCATCTACTCATCCGTCGTCACGTATACATCCCAATATAATTATCCCAGGGATTAATAGTAGTTCCGTTTTTCCCTGGCAGTAAAGCTATGATCTGGGTGGCTTCTAGAATTAGGTGCTTCGTTTCCAAGCTATATCTACATCCTTATCTATTTCATCAAACTCGTAAGTAGGAAGGTTCAATAGTGAGTAGGTGGTTATCGCTTAGTTTATTGGATCTGTGTTACGATAAAAACAAGACCGTTATGACCTTCTGGGTTGATAACGGTTATATGCCCTATTACACCGTGACACCTTGTTCAGCACTCACTGGTCTATTCTAGTATCTTGTCCAAACGACCAACTGTATCTAGCTCATATCCAAATATCAGGCCACTTTAGAACTGGTGGTTATTTAGAGTTTTCTGTCTCTTAAGATTAGTGTACCTGCGATTCAAAACTTTGGGCGATCCAGTTTTAGTAGAATGCAACAGCCAATCAAAAGGTAGCAGGGTACTTCGATTGTCCTATTCGCGTAAGAGCCTCATTGAGAACAAACACCATGTTTCGGTAATATGTGCGTTCTTGTCTCTCAATCTTTAGATATGATAATTCTTGCTGAGCTTCGTTTCGGTCTTCTGATTCATTTCTTTCTATTCATCAAGTGAAAAGAAAAAAAGGAAAAAACAGAATCTCTCCCCTTCACCGAAATAACTGGCAACCGAATCCCGGTTGCTTATGCCCGGTTATTGCGGATCCATCGTAGGACTTGTTGCAGATCTTACCCCATTCTTAGCAAGCTGCTCAACGTCTACAGGGTCGTCGGAATCGGACCAGGCCTTCCACTCTTCGACCTTACATCGGCGGCAAAAAGGAACACAACAAACAATGCGACAGGAGAAGGAGAGGAATTCTTTTTCCATTCCTAAAATAAAGATGGATCCCCCATGCGCCGGCGCCTGTCATCAGAAGTCGCATAATCCATTCGTCGACATGGCCACCACCATTGTTCCACTTTGTACGTCATAAATATTACCATCGTCCTGCTTACCGGCACAGTCAGTGGCCAATCAATGCTCGGTTTTTACCTTCTAACTCCTATTTCTTCAGCTCGGCGTCGATCCGCTGGTTAACCGGCAATGAACCAAGCACTACTTGCAGCGCTGTGCCGTTGAGGCCAGGAACAACGCGTGGCGAGGGAAAGATGATCTCCATTGTCTGAGGGCGTGGAGAACTCTTTGAGGTAACTCTGGCAACATAAGCTTACGGAAGTCGTCATCGGCATATTCTTACTAAGTTATGACCCATGCAACCGGCAAAGAGCCCCAGACGGCAGTGTCGATTGGCGGCGGTGAATTGCGGAGCCGTCTTGGTAGTAAAATGCGACACGCCGTATTGCTTGAGTCAACATCTCGTGTGTCCGCCGGCCACAGTGCGTCCTTGAGCTGCAAAGCAATCGGACGTGTCATCGCGATGGTATTGCAGCCCCCATCAAGAAGGCTGCCAGAAACGTAACCTTGCAATACCACACACGCTCGGCACTGGACAACGGGTGTGACACGCGATCAATCGAGCCAGACCAGACGTTGTCAAGCAATGATCTGCCTGTGCCGCTCGTGATGAAGTGTCTTACCAGCATAGATCCGAATCCAGAGCAAGAAGCCAGGGTCTATAGACGAAAAGGATCAGACGAAATCTCGATCTGTCGGGCTGGAAGCTCGCGGTTCAATGCAAAACCAATGAAAAAGAAAGTAAGTATGAACGGACCGCCATTCAACTCGGATGTAGCTGGTCATTGGCGCCTCATCCCTGCGTCCTGTCCTACCTCTCAACGTCGGGCGGAGCGTCGATCGAACTCTACACGAATGAAAGAATCGTCGGTGGGATGATACGATTGGGGGCGGGGGGAGACGTTGATCTTGATGCCTGAATCAGTATAAGTATGGGATGAATTCCCCTTCCAGAGACGTTAAACTTTTGGACATCAAGCCCTCCAGCAGACTCAACCCAGCCTAACAAACAAACACAACTTCTTTACCACTTCCACATAACCAAACACCACTCCTCACAATGAAGGTCACCGCCATCCTTGCTACCCTTATGGCCGCCGCCCGCGGTCTCAGCTTCGGCCGCCCCCGGCATCCAGGCCCGAGACACCTGCGGCGCCGGCTACGGCGGCGATCAGCGACGCACCAACAGCCCTTGCCAGGCTTCCAACGGAGACAGGCGGTTCTGCGGCTGCGACCGGACTGGCGTTGTAAGTCCCCGGCCCCTCCCCCTCCCCCCTCCCCTTCCACCATCGTAGATAACATACGGGGACACCATTGCTAATACATATATTTTCCCACGAACAACAGGTCCAGTGCCAGGGTGGAACATGGACTGAGATCCAGGACTGCGGCAGCGGCACTTGCCACGGCACCAACGACGGCGGTGCCGTCTGCTAGAGAGAGCAGCAGCTGCTGCAGCAAGACGCGCCGACGATCAGACATTCATGGTACGTTGATTTGTCCTTACATCCCCCCGAAATGTGGTCCGGTTCGGTTGCTGACATTCTCCTTTTCCGGGTCTATAGGCTCTAGCATCAGGGCTGTCGTCGTCGGGGTGGATTGTGGTTCAGAGGGTATTGCTTTCGCGGGAGGGCTGCCGAAGAGATTCAACATCGAATTGGCATCGATAGACCTAGATACCAGTACCTCATCGCTCGTTCTATTATCAGCTAGCTTGTAAATTCTAGTCCAGTTTGGTCACATTCTTCGCAGTTGCTACGCTTTTCGGGCTTGTCTGAGCCGTCCTATCTGTGAAAACGACTGAGAATCGGTAGATGGCTTGTCCAGTCCGGCTTAAAGTACCCGCCGAGAATGAATAATGTAAGAGACCCCCGTTGGGCGACATTCTAAAGCTGGGTCGAATCGTATAACGTTAGTCAAAGTGCCATAAAGGCGCGGGGGTTGTATCTGTCGTGTAATTCGAGAATGATATGAGCGGTCTGGCACTATAATCGAGACAGGGGCTTCCTTGTGCGTACACTAAGCTTTATATTAAAGCTACATAGCTTCCCCTATCCTTGCGAAAGGCAGACCTACATTATGATCAATCGGTCCTTGCACAATCGTTATGCAGTCGTGTGGAGGACCAGGGTGCAGTGGCCACCAGTAATTAATGTAATGATGAGCCCACGAAGGCATGATCTGGCATCATGGTTATACACAGTGTAGACAGTAACGCCCGGTACCGACGTTAAACTTAATCAATCAATATGCATGTAGTGTAGAAGGGATGGAGGATTGATTGGCATGAAAGCCCGCTGCAGTGGGTAACCACTGAGCACTATGGGCCGTACCTCCCTCCCCTACTGGCAATGGCAATAAGAATATATTTCTTTACAAAGTGTGCCTAGGGACTAATATGCAAGGAATTTGCATTGCTCCTATAAGTCGACATCTTTATCTCTTCGTAGAGTTATAGTTGTTAAATTTTGCCCTTTCCCCCCACGCTTCACTTCACTATCCTTCTTGCTTGCCATGAATATAATAAACAACGTCCCGCCGTTTTTATATTGGCTTACACAACGTGCCATAAGCCCACACCGTGAATCGCACCACATTGGCGTCCACCAAGCGCGCGCCCACATCGGCGACCCAGATGATGACGCACCAGGCGATGGCGGCAGCCGAGCCAATGCTCGCCCAGCCCGACCCCGACGCGCCGAGTCTCGCAAAGTATGTCTCGAGCCGGAAGCCGAGGCTATGCAGGATGTACATATGGACCAGGTAGAGCGCGAATGACACGCGGCCGAGGTACTGCGCGGGCCGGGTCGTGAAGATCCGCTGCAGGAGCCGGGTCGTATCGATGACGAACACGAGGAGGACCGCGCCGATCGGTCTCCAGAAGTAGTCCGCGGCCCCGGCGGCGTGGAAGCGGCCGGGGATCAGCCCGACCAGGGGCGCGAAGCCGTAGCTATCCGCGGCCCCCCCGGCCCTGGTCCGGCATGCTGAGGACGAACAGCGCCGCGAGAAACGCGGCGACGCCGCAAGCCCGGCGCACCGCCCGGCCGCGCCGCGCCGAGGGTCTATGCCCCCCCAGTGCTCTACCCCCGCCGCGCCCAGCATCGCCCGTTGCCCCGCCAGGCCCCCGGGGCCTCGGCGGCGGCGGTCGGTTGCCGGGACCAGAGGCTCGCCTCGGCGACGAGCATGCCGCCGGTGAACAGGAACTCGGCCCAGTGGAAGTACCAGAACGAGTAGGACGCGACGCATGACGTGATGGTGACGCGTGCGCGGGTCGTGCACCTCGACAGCGCGAGCAGCAGGGTGAACACGACCAGCGAGCTGCTGAACTCGATCGGCAGGGTCCACAGGGAGTCGCCGTAGGCCCAGTTGAGCCCCGTGGGCTCGTACACGTCGGAGATGGCTATCAGGGTCTGGACGTAGTGGCCGAATTGGGCCCAGATCGTGTCGAAGCGGGGCGGGTTCATCGGCTGTATCGCGGCGCCGCCGCCGTCGCCGCCGTCGCGCGTGGCTTTCCCGGTTTCATAACCGCCGAGATACGTGATGACCGGGGCCGGGGCGCAGAGGATGACGGCCGGGAGGAACAGCCTCGAGTGGCGACGGAAGATGGAGGACGCCAGGCCTTGGTACATTTTGAGGTGCTGGTCCTTCCGGATCAGACGCAAGGAGCTCAGGCTGAGCGCAAACCCCGAAATGACGAAGAAGATCATGACATTCGCCGGGCCCGACACTGCCAATCGGACGATGGGAAGCTGGATTAGGTGGTCATTGCCATTAGTCCAGCCGTTGTGGATGTTCCAGGGAAACCAGATTAGCGACATATGGTGTAGGACCACGAACAGTGCCGCAACCCCACGCAGGCCATCTTGCATTTCTCAGTTTCGTTTCCGGGATGAGAACATTTAAGATGGGTAAACTTACCAAGCCAAGCTGTCGGCCGCGATGTTTTTAGATTGCCAGTAATAGATGTTGTATATAAGAAGCTCGGAAGGAGGATCTTGAGCTTGCGAAACCGTTGATGGAAACGTGGTTGTCGTGTAGCTGTCCTTATGTCGGCAGGCAATACAGGATATTCGGGGCTGGAATTAAACACCTCTTCACCCCCTTCTTCATTCTCAAACTGATCATAGTGATTGCCGAGGATGCGATAGCTCGCGGAGATATCAGCTCTACCAAGCCGTAGCCACTCAGACAACTTGATCATACTAGTTCGTAAATGTAGGCGGTAGTTTTGAGAGGTCACGGGGGTTTCAAGAATGAAGGTAAGAACAGTTGCAAAATACTGACAATCTTAGGTGCCTCCTTTGATGTAAGCCATGCGTATATGTTAAGATATGTAGACCACATGGCTTGATTGTAATCTTGCGGAGCGAAAGTCGTGGAAAGTGGCATGATTTACGTTAGTGAGACAATGGCCATAGGTTCCTCGCTCTGATGCGGAAAGAAACGAATAGACTACTTTGCCATGGGTAACATGAGATTCTCCTCGTGCGCTCTCTATTTTGTTGTGTGGCGTCACAAACAAGCATCGTCGGCGATCGGGTTGGCGATTCCAGAACTCCTCATTCTCAATGCCGCTCCTTAATGCAACAAAACATATTATAGCTTTAAATTGACACATAAAAAATCTCGTCATTATCACTTCATCTACGCAGGAAATCAGCCGTGGCAGCATACTACACACTTTCTGAAATCGCATATTGGCGGTGATAATTCCAACACCGCACCCCATGGGCGCATGCTGGGCGCCTCACACGCTTAGGGTAACACTACAAGGAGTAAAAGGCTCAGAATAATTTAAATTTAGCGATAAATTGTCACCATGCTACGTTGTCACTGTCACCTTGGTCCAATGTGGTGTAGCTAGGCTTCGCTTTGTGGTAGCACACAGAGCAATGTCAAAAGCACCACAGGCCAGCCTAAACATGGCTATAGGTCACATCCCAATACCTGTGAGAAGCAAAGTAGAAGGACACTCAGCACATACGATATAAAAAAAGAGCACGGAACATCAAAAGGAACGAGGTACCTACTCCGGTGGAAGTGAACCCCTATTTAAGTTTTGTTAGCACATATCAATATCTGGGCCTATCTTAACGGCCCTTCCTATAAATAACAATTAGCTTAAGTACCTGCTTACACACCCCCTGGACTACTTACCTACGGCTTACTATTTAAGTGAATGCCCTTTCAGTCGTCACCCAAGGCACGATACGTACCAAGAGGTAGCAAGCCAATATCAACAAGAGGCGATGACCATCGTCATCTAGTGATTTAGGGTCCTAATACCAGGCTTTATATCCACGAGAATATCTTTGGGGAGGGAAGGGAGAGAGGGGGGTGGGTTTGAACTTCGGGGATAGCGTCTACTTTTCTACGAATCCCCTATTTTCAGCCGTTTGCGTCACTTACCTACTCTTTCAACACGTGCTCCCAAGTCTCGGTGGTTGTGGCCCATATTACATCTTCCCCCTTTTCCCAAACCGCGGTTATCCCTGACGCAATTGACGCCGACTCACTCAATGGAAGGAATACCCCCTGATTCAACAACGACACAAATGAAGAGGCAATATTGAAACGATATGCAATGATTCCACCTACCATGTCGCAGCACGAGTGTACATTATCTGCGCAACGTTACCCGGGTATGCCAAGCATGATTCATCCTCCTACAAGCCACTACTCTCCCACCCATCTCAAACCCGAAGCCAAAATAAAGTAAGCAAGTACAGCCCGGACCGTGATCCGGGGTCAGAATCAAAACCCACTAGGACCAACCGAACCCACCACCACCACTACTCGCCCCCCCTCGGACCCCCTCGCAATCCACTTCGCTTCACGACCCCTCCTTAACCTTAACGGCGCCCCTCGCGCCCCCGCCCTCCCCGAACATGGCCCTGAGGTCGCCGACGATGCCGTCCGGGTTCTCCCAGGCGGCGAAGTGGCCGCCGGTCTCGTGGTCCTTCTCGTAGACGACGTGGCCGAGGACGTGGGCCCACGCCGGCGGCAGCAGCAGCACGTCGCGCGGGAAGTGGCCGAGGCCGACCTTGACGTCCTGCCAGGCCATGAGGTCGTCGGCATCCGATCCCGGCTTCTCTGCGTTCTTTTTCGCGTGCGCCATCTCGTAGTACAGCTGTACGGCCGCGCGCGGCCCGGCCGTCGAGAACCAATAGATCGAGATCCACGTGCACACCTCGTCCGCCGTCCACGGGTACGCGTCCGTCCAATCCGTCAGCTTCTCGTAGATCCACCCCAGCAGGGCCGCCGGCGAGTCCGTCAGCCCGTAGCCGATTGTTTGAGGGCGCGTGCTCTGAACTGTGTCGGCGAGGAAATGGTTCGGGGTTAGTTAGGTGAGCCAATCTAATCTAAGGGACAAAGCCTGGAGGTGACGCGATTCGCTACGCTGATAGCTCTCTCTAGCGACAAAAAAAAAAAACCCCCTCTGAAAGAGTGGGTATTTTAGAAATGACGAAAAGGGGGAAAGGGGGGAGAGGAGAAAGAGAGAGGAATCTATACTGCTGAAATAACCCGAGCCCTCCTCCCTGAACCACTTCGTGCGCTCGAATCCCTTCCTGTCCCGCTCGGAGAAGCCGGTGATGAGGGCGGCGAGCATGGTGCGCAGGAAGGTGAGGGGGTTCCGGCGCAGGGAGGGGCGGGGGTAGTGGTCGAGGTTGAGGTGCTGGACCTTGAGGTGGCGGGGCGCATAGCGGCGGCCCATGGCGCGCGTGATGAGGCAGCCCCAGTCGCCGCCCTGGGTGGCGTACTCGTCGTAGCCTAGGCGCAGCATAAGGCGGTGTAGCACCTCGGCGTGCTGGTCGAGGCCGAAGCCGCGCGCCCGCGGCCCCTCGGAGAACCCGTACCCGGGCAGCGACGGCGCGACCACGTGGAACGCCGGCGCCGAGGCATCCCCCGGGTCCGTCAGCGGGCCCAGGATCTTGGTCGCCTCGAGGAACGAGCCCGGCCAGCCGTGCACGAACAGCAGCGGCGTCGCGTCCGCCCGCGGGCTGCGCGCGTGCACGAAGTGCACCTCGCGCGCCTCGAACCCCTCCGCCCCCAGCGTCGTCGTGAACTGCGGCAGCGCGTTGAGTGCCGCCTCCGCCCGCCGCCAGTCGTACGCCCCCGCCCAGTGCGCCGCCAGCCGCTTCACCTCCGCCAGCGGCGTCCCCATGTCCGCGCCGGCACCTTCCAGCTCGTCCGGGAACCGCGTGCGCCGCAGCCGCTCGCGCAAGTCCTCGAGGTCCGCGTCCGGAACGTGGATGGTGTAAGGTCGTATTTCGTCCGCCATTTTTTTTTTTCTTTCTTGTTTGTCTTCTTTCTCAATTGACTCAAGAGTTATCCCTTATACGATCTTCGGCCTTCGGTCCTCGTCCTTATCTATCTAAGGGCCAGATTACTCTGCCCTCCTTCCCTTAATTCTGAAAGGTACAACAAAGAAGCCCGGTAGCTCAAGGGAATTAGTAATAGCTCATTTGTCAGAAGAGAGGGAAGGTAGGTAGGGAGCTGCCTCCAGGCAAGAGTGCGACGGCCGCAGCGGGTCTTTTCGATGTGCAACAACGCCAGACGCATTAGGTAGGTAGCAAACACGTTTTCGTTGCCGGTCTAGGGACAGGGGTTGCACTTGAGCTCCCTTCACTTCGTGCTTCCTTTCCTCTTGCCCACCATCACGTATTCGGCCCCCGATCGATCCTCCAAAACGTTGCCAAGCCTCTTCAAACCCTTGTTCACAAAGCGGGGGGCATAGCTTCTGTGCGTGTGAGCGCGCGGCCGGCTCGGGCTAAAGACCCCGGCGCGATCCGGCACGGATGCAACCCCGTTGCTCGCTCACATGCAAGAGGGCAATCTTCCGGCATCCGCCGAACCGATGTGGACAGGGGGTTGGGGTGGGGCGAGAGAAAGGTATTATCGTATCCTTCATGATCTACCTATAATTTGCGTCAAAGCCCACGGAGCCCGATGTGACAAGCTCAGCCTCGCTCACAGTCATCTCTGCGTTAGGGGCCCAAGAACGGAAGCGCTCAATAGAATCCATCGCAAAGTCTCTGCCCAAAATGTGCTACTCATTAACCAGGTCACGAAACTTCTTGGGGTTGCAGCCGGCTACTAGGAGCCAGGGGGTCGTTTGTTGGGAATTAGGAAATTCACTGACTCGCCAATGCATGCACGTACTATAACCCGCAGCTAATCAACTCTCCGGTTTGGGCGTCATAGAGTATGCCGCAGCCAAGGCTTCGTTCGCCCTTTGCCAACGGCATTAGTAATCCGAGGTTCGGCTATCCCATTTTGGCTTCAGGCAGTTCTTCCGGTGGCGTGGATCATGCGGGTTCCGGAGAATGCCTTGCCAATCTGAACCACGGCAATCAGGTTCGTGAAGGAGGTAATGATCATGACAAGGTAAATTTTCTCTCGCGCATCGGAGACCAGCAGTGCCATCCGTCGCTCCCACAGACCCCCTGAATGCCACAGGCTACCTCCAGCTTTCAGAAGCGTACATACTTGTATTCGTATATTCGTATTAGCAATAACAACAAGACGCCTCCAAGTAAAGCCAAAATGCTAGATGCTATTTCTTTCCTCCTGGACCTCATAAACGCCATTTTGTCGTATCCCGTGTGCCAAGCTGTGGCCTATGTCCCCTTCCTTTAAACCTCGTTGCTAGGGTATTCGACCTTCGGCGTCGGCATAAACTCCTCCTTGATGCTCCTTACACTCACGAAGCGGCCAAGTAGGTTCATGCTACCCGCCTTGTCGTTGGTACCGCTGGCGCGCGCTCCACCGAATGGCTGTTGGCCGACCACGGCACCCGTACTCTTACAGTTGATGTAGAAGTTGCCCGCCGCGTTTCGTAGCGCCTCTTGCGCAGTGTGAGCAGCCGCTCGGTCACTCGCGAAAACCGAACCTGTCAGTCCGTATTCGCTCGTACTGTCGACGAGCTTGCACGCGTCTAGGAACGCCTGTGAAGCGTCGCCCTTCGTGTCATCATAGACATAGGCTGTCATGATGGGACCAAACAACTCCGTGCTGAGCAGCTTGTGTGACGGATTTTTGGTTTCATAGATGGTCGGGTGAATGTAGTAGCCCTTGGATCCGTCATACTTGCCGCCTACGAGGAGTTCCAGCTCGGAATCGTTCTTGGCGTCGTCAATAACCCCCGAAAGCTTCTTGAAGCTAGGTTCGTGGATCACAGGGCCGATGAAATTCTGTGAATCCCACGGGACTCCTATTTTTAGAGCGCTCGTCTCCTTGATGAGCTTCTCCTTGAATTCAGGCCAGATCGATTTCGGGACGTAGACGCGGCTCGTAGCACTGCACTTCTGGCCTTGGTACTCGAATGCACCGCGCACGGTTTGCACGACGGCATTATCAATTTCGGCGGAGGGATGAATCAAGTGGAAATTCTTGCCTCCCGTTTCGCCAACGATGCGTGGGTAGCTTAGATATCTTCCTTCCGCAGTACCTTGACCAATTTGTCCATATAGCTTGCGGAAGACGCCCGTGCTACCGGTATAGTGAAGCGCAGCAAATTGCTTGTGCGCAAGAACAGTCTTCGTCACTTCTTCAGGGTTACCTGGAACAAACTGAATTACGTTCTTCGGTAGCCCAGCTTCCAGCAAGATGTTATATAACAACCAATTGGATCCAATGGCAGAATCGGACGGCTTCCAAACTACCACATTACCAAGCAGGGCTGGGGCGCCCGGCAGATTACCAGCAATGGCGGTGAAATTAAAAGGGCTGACAGCGTAGACGAAGCCTTCCAATGGTCGGTATTCGACCCGGTTCCATACACCAGGAGAGTTGTGGGCGGGTTGTTGAGCGTACATCTCCTCCGCATATTGAACGTTGAAACGTAAGAAGTCGCATAGCTCGGCCGCAGAATCGATCTCGGCTTGCCATGCATTCTTACCCTGACCCACCATAGTAGCAGCCATGATCTCGTATCGATACTTGGTTGAGATTAGATCGGCCGCCTTCAGGAAGATTGCAGCTCGCTCCGCGAAAGGCAATGCTTCCCAAGCTGGTTTCGCGGCTAGGGCAGCGTCAATAGCATTGTTGACATCGGCGGGCGAGGCGAGGGAGTAGGTGGCAACAGTGACGGCATGGTCGGAGGGATTTTTCTGAATCGCAGTTTGCGAGGTTTTGATCTATATATCTATCGGTTAGAGAATCGGCCAACTATCAGGCAATCCGGACATGACAACGCACCTCCTTGCCTCCTACTACAATGGGTACTTCTACCGCGCCTCTTCTCCGGGTTGCATCAACCGCCGAGAGAAGACCGTCTCGCTGTGCTGAATTCTTTGCGTAATGGTGCTATATATGCCGTCAGCACATCGGTCCACAGAAAGATGTACAGAAAAATCGAGATAAATTGTAAGCGGTCTTGGGAAACGCACGTTGGGCTCGTTAAGGACCTTGGGGATCTTGAAAGCGGCAATATTCGACAATCTGCTCTTCGTCGTACTTAAGCATCTAGACTGTCGTGGTACGGTCGGCCCTAATGATCGGCTTAAGGAACCTCTAGACGACGACAGCAGGCTGACAGAAGGGGTCTGCAGTGCTCTTACGAGACCAACACTCTTCTGTGCGGTCGTCATTCTGGCCAATGCAATGAATGAGCTTGGTTTCAGCCAGTTCTCCTCGTTGCTACGATGCCGACAAAAGCTGGATTGATGTTCAATGGGCTCCCGGATATGCCAGCTTCATAAAGACCAGCTTAGTTTCCCAATGGCCGAATCGAGGAGGCTGGAGCGGCTGACAACTGCTCGACGAGTATGTCAATTGAGCGACGATGATGAGCTATCCTCGCTTTGCTACGGCATAAGAGAAAGTGGGAAGGCAATACCCCAGGTTCAGGCCCACTTAAACGGTACTTGGAGGGGCCACTTTGCGGGGCAGGTTGAGTGTGATCCAGGAAGAGCCTCTTAAGAACCAATCAGACACAGTTGAAAAAGCAATAATAGTTCCGACCTCGGAACTGAACAAGGCCATTAGGTAGCTGGACCCGGGCATGGGGGTCAGCTGATGCTGTATCCACTACCTTTGCATATACCTAACCTATCCATCCACAGACGAACGAACGAACGAACGAACGAACGAGAGACCTCATGGGTTAAAAAGTCGTATCACTTCCTTCCATGTTGAAGTATCCATTATTCGTTGATCGCGAAAGGCAGAAAACCACATCCCCTCTAGGCTCTAGGACTATTCTTAATGGCTCCGCACCCATCATAAATCAATGCATCGTGCCGCACCACGAATATAATACATGAGAGAGTAGCGCATACAGCGAGCGCCATGCTCTCTCTAAAAACATGCAAGGGTATTATTGAGCTGCCCGACACAACTGGATTACAAGCATTCCATCTCTGATGTCCTCGTTATTCTCGATCAAAATCGATCAGGTTTTTGAAGGGTATAGGGGCCAAGAAAGAAAACAAGCCAACGCCGACAATCGGGGTTGCCCACAGCCACGGGAAATATAAAATAACTGGCATTACGTGTCTGCGGAGCGGAGGGTGCACACGGGCAAACAACCGATCCGAACCACCTTCTTGACCATTTCCTAATGGTACGGCTCCGGTGCGGACCGGGTACTCGGAGGGGCTGTGCTGGCCCCGGTTCCGGGCCGGCTGCGATGATGCCGAAGGCCCAGCCTGTGATGTGCATTGGTTCCAAACTTTCCCGCCTCGTAGTCGAGCGCCGGGATCGTAAGCCCATAAGGTTCCGTTTGACCTTCTTTGTCACGTTGGTTAATTTCCACGCGGATGCAACAATCCAGTGATCCATCGTCACGTTTGCCGTGGGTCTCGGATCCGGCTGCCCTGTGTTGCGTGCCAGCATTGTCCTCACCAGCATGCAAATATGAGTGGCCATCCTTTCCATCAAATGCATTCTCCATCGCCTCTTCTCCATTGCCATGCTCGTGGTATCCGTTCATAGGGGCGCTGCGGTTGTTGGGGGAGTTTTCCGTTAATATAGCGTAATTCCGGCTAGGCATCGTGACATGGTTAGAACCTCGCGTCTTGTTCGTGTTGCCAGGATCTTTGTCAAAAAGATCCATCAGGGTCTCATCAGTATCTGCATTGAGGTGATGTATCTTATTACGGCTTGCGAGCAAGTTCGCAATTGCAGCCGGGGGCGGCTTGTTTACAATAGCTGAAGAAACGACATTAACCATGTAGCGGTGATCTTTTTCGGCGGGAATATGCAAGTTGGGGTTTGAGTAGAACCGCCCAAGAGCCGCTAAATGAACATCGCCCCCTAAGATTGTCAGGCGTACAGAGAACTCTGCGCAAAGGCCTTGGAGTCTCTCGACAAGCGCGTTCCTCTCCTTTTTGTGTGTTTTGGCCGTGTAATGATCGTCCAAGTCGTCGAGAAGGTCGACGCTTCCGTCGAAATGGTTGAACACACCACCACCTGAATAGCACGTCAGCTGGAGCAAGTGGCGAACCCGGAAAGGAATGACCAAGCTTACCAAAACCGAATCTTCGGTTCATAAATTTAATAGGCGCAATAATCGGGCTAGAGAAGACATTTTCAAGCCACGTCAAGCGCTAGAAAGAGTCAGTCACTACTTCCAAATTAATTCCGGTTAATCATCTTACGGGGTATGCAATAGGAATTCCCAATAGCAATATCAGATGTCTAAAGGGGCGGCCAGCGAGGTCGGCATCATGTAGCTCCGATTGCACGCGGCTGAAAATGAGATCGTAGGTTTCGGGGTAATTGACCTGGTGCCGTGTACGTTCCGTACGTGCATCGATGCCCATGAACGCAATCCGCGCGCCGAGTTTCGCGAACATGTTCATAGAATGCTCTGCAACGTATGGGCCAGGTTTACTACCAATGATATAGCAAGACTCAACCATTTCCCTTGGCCTGACATACGTGTTGACAAGCTGTGCCTGGTCTTCTGGTCCACCAAACTCCATTGTATGGGGCGCATCTGTCGTATATGTGGAAGCTGGTGGCGCAAGATGGTGTTGAAAGAGTACATAGTACTTGTGTGCAGTGCCACCAATCCCACGAAACACATCGCATTTCATAAAGTCATCTACATATGAACCAAACCCATCGATGATGTCGTGATCGTCCCAAATATTCAGTTGTGGTATCTGACCGTTTACCGCAGCGAACGGTTCAGTGGAATACCAGCGAATGTAGTTGTTCAGGTAGTAGTCGTCGCAGGCTCTCCTCAATTTTTCAGGAAAAGGGTAATCCCGGCGCTTCTTAGGATTGCCGATCTCAGTCCATTCACGGAGCGGCCCGGCGACTCTAATTCCGTCATTGTAGATTTGGTCGCCACCGCCAATCATGACGTGGAAAGGCGCCCTCGTGTGACTTCTTATCACGTCTTTCCACAAAGCAGGGCCGCTCCAGGCGTCCTCGTCTGTTCCTATACTGAATCCATTACAGGAATAGAACATGATTCGCATCGATTCGTCGATCGCAGGGACGAAGAAGTAGTTGGTTTTAGGTTTCGTGGCGCTCTTATATCGCACATCAGAAATAGAATAAGCCCACTTCGTCTCAGCGGCGCGCATATCACAGGTGATTGGGAAAGTCCAGAAAGTAGCCCGCGGGTCGGAATACAGACAGACGGCGGCGACATCGGTCCCATGATTGCTCCAGATGGGGCCCGAGCCGTTCTCACGAATCACCTCGGCATCATTAACGGACGAACCGTTCAGGACGAAGCCCGATTGATCAACGGCCGACTCTACGCAACCGAGGCGGAGCGTAGGTTGGAAGGACTGTGTCTCTCCGCCGCCTCTCGTGACCACCAATACGCTGCCATACCATGCGCTGCCCTCCATGCGCCGGTAGTTCAGCAAAGGGCCACATATAATCTCCTTCCCATCGTGCACGAGGGCTTCGTCAACGCCGCCGTCGGCCTCCCCGATGACAATTGGTTGGTATGAGACACCGGCGCCGTTCCCGTTCGTCGTCGGTCGAGCGGGCTCGATTCTGGAAGCGTTCAGGAAATCGGACAGGTCTCTCGACGTCGAAGTGTCGGCCGATTGGGGATTTCGGGCAACGGCGGCGCGTGCGAAGGCAGATGATTCTTGATGCCGCCACTTGTTCGCCGATGCGTAGGGGTTCCGAGGATCGTTGTCCACGTCGGCGGCGTCATGATAATGAGCCATTGAAATGTCTGTTTCGGGTCGAAGAGTAATAATGCCCCGGGTATTCAAAAATCTAGTGTTGTAGGGGTCCGACGAAAGAAAAGACAAGGAGACGGGCCAAGTGGACGCGCTAGCCTAGCCCTGAAGCTCTATACCCTGACCGTAGTGTATGTTCGAAAGTGCGAAATAACTAATGTCCGTACGTGCTCGCGTGTAGCACCTCTGAGGGTCGATTGAACAGATGATCTCACAGACGCAGATGCCCGAGTTCAGTGGAACAAGCCCATTAACTTCGAGGACAATGGGGGGAGGGAAGGGAAGGGAAGGGCAAAGCCTAACGGCAAAGCAGTTGGTCACAGCAAGTCATACAGGCAGGTAGGTGTACATAATATTATTGCAGGGCTAAAAGACGTGTCTTGGTTGCCTCTTTTCTTCGCAGCATCGTACCAGCTACTCAGGCACTTGGGTACGTTAAACGTGGAGCTTCCATTGCATAACAGGGAATAAGACGTATGCCAAGACATGTAGGCCGAAACCAGGGCCTGCTAAGCATGGCGCGACCCTCTCTATAGCTAGAGCGAGACAAGCTATTGGTGGAGGCCGGAGTACGGCAATAGTCCTGTCGATGGCTCGAGGGCGAAATCTCAGTGTCAGAAAGTAGCGTCTACATTGAAAGAAGTACCGAAGCCATTCCACTGGACTATAGACTGTAGCTCCTCCCTTATATATTTCAACGCAGTTTTAGCCTGTGAGCCAACTGTAGGTAAGTAGGTACTCAGCTAGGTAGTCTACCAGTCCTGCGGACTACCTATCCCTTCGCGAACAGACAAAGTGCAAACCGAGGACTGCAAACCGAAGTACACATCGTGGCTGCGGTACATCCCTGGTACGTTGTAACGAAGTTATATTTCGATATGACGCGCATCTGCAGATCGCACTGTTACGCTACTGAGGTAGCGAACTGTTCGTCCAGTTGGCGATCCTTCCACCAGTCTGGTAGTCAATGCTTAAATAGATCGACCGACCAATTGAAAGAGAACGTTTTGTCGCTGAGGGAGATTGACGGAATGGCTGTATGCAGTGGACGGACGTGTCGTGGTGTCCCCGAGCGCACAATACCTAACAGAAAAAGGTTGTGCGTGATGGCTTGCCACTAATTACCTACGTAGGTAGGTAATCAAACATGGGGTAGGTAAGACAATATCCGCTAGAGAAGAAGCAAAAATATATATATATATAAAAGTAAAACAATAAAACAAATTGTCTGAACAGGGTACACACAACAACTGATGATGGCGGTGGCTGTGGCGTGCGCCGCCTACCTACACTACTTACTTGAGTACCTACCTACACCACAAAGGACGGCATTTCCATGCCGAGAGGAATTGGCGAGTCGCATGCCTGCTGTAGGCCATCTCTCGGGGGTCCCGGTGATATCGTACGGGGTCTGCATCGCCAAGCCACCGAATTCGGAAATTTTAGTACCGGATCATACCACATCATGCTCCCAACGTGTTTGCTATTCGTCTGCCTCGTTATGGCCGCACCCAGGCTACATTCAGCAATCAGGTGGGCAGATATTATATATAGTTCCATACTCTATACACGCTCGCTCACGCCTCGACTCGGGGCCCATTTCTAACCCAAAAATCGCTTCGCAGGCGGTAGTGCAAGGAGATCACCCCAAAGTTCTCGTGAGGAGAGAAGTGCCGCGTCGGCCAGATGCGTCAGTATTGGCTGGTATATACACTATATATACAGCTATGCGCAAGTGCGAGGTGCTTCTCCGGTTGTACGATCATCGCAGAAGCACATAGTAAAAGCATAATAACATTGTACAGATCATCGTTGCGTCGGGGGCGATGATGACTGCATGTCTACAGCAGTCGGTGGGATGGCCCCCCCTTCTACAGTCGTGTCCATGTCCACGGCATCCGTTCTCTTCAATCTTTCAGCGCGTATCCGCGCTTTGTGCTCCTTGTATCGGCCAATGAGCTCAATACCCAGAATACCGGATAGCATACCAGCAAAGTGGGACGTTAAGTCGATGTTGTGCATCCGCTTAGAGAGCAAGGGCATCATGTGCATGCCCAGGATCAAAGCGATAAAGCCTAAGCCCTGGGGTCCTGAGGCCGGGTCGTGCGGATAGCCGAGGATCTTGAACTCGTCGAACTTGTGAATCCAAAAATAGGCCGTGATCAAACCGTAGACGGCGCCAGATGCACCGAGACTGGTGATGTGAAGACCACGCCATAGAACGAAATACGCGAGACTAGTCGCGAATCCAACAGCCCCCGATGAGAGGTACAGCGCCAGGAAGTTCCCGCGCCCGATTTCGTCATGCACACGTGTCCCAAATATCCATATCCAGAACATGTTGTTGCACAGGTGGCCCAGCGATTGGTGAGAGAACATAGCTCCGATAATCTGCAACGGCTGGGGCGTCGCTGGGATCAACAGGAAATACTTGTTCAGAACAGCCCAGGCGGGTGGGAACCTCCAGAGACCATATACGGCAAAATTCATGGCTATCAGGCATAAGCAGGTCGCCGCCGCGGGTGGGATGTCCGGCCAGAGCCGTCGCGGCTGGGCAGGTGCCTGATACGTAGCGGCGAAGGCCATGGAGCCTATTACTACAAGGACAACCATTCCCATGGTAGGCAATAACCGTTGCGAGGCCGAGGCCTCGGGCGGGGCTTCCAGGTCGGACGTAGCACGTTTTGCGTAATACTCTCTAAATTCGCTCATCTGTGTCGGCTTCGCCTCCTGTTGAGTCTGCAGCGTTCCAATATTTCCTTTGGCCAATTCTTCCTCCTGCAGCCTCTGCTGCTCCTTCAGGGCCGCTTCCTCGGCTTCACGCTTGGCGATATTTGCGGCACGAATGCGGTCGAAGTTACTCTCTCCATATGGCGAGCCGCTGCCTGGCTTTTTGGGCAACCGTCCAACTAGGGTTCTATCGACTTCCTCTGTGGCAGTCGACGGAAAGGACTGGCCATTTGACGCCACCTCGCTAGCATGATTCTGCTGTTCAATGATCTCCAACTCATCTTCGGCCCGTAACCCGGCATTGAGGATTTCGTCCACTGGTATATGTTCTCGTAAGTAAGCCAACGCTCTTTTCTGGTCGGTAATTCTAAACTCTCGTGTATTCCGTGCGAGAAGTGGATCGTCCAGCGTTCCGGCCACCCGTCTGCCGTGCAGAATCTTCAGCAGGCGATTGGCCTCCGATGCCGGCAGGTTTGACGGAAATATTTTATTGGATTCCCTCTGGTTGAGGTCCTCTCTTCTAAAGGGGAGACCTGCGACATCCGTGTACGAGTCGGGCAAATCGATATACCGAGTAGTGGCGCGGAAGGTAAATAGGGTTCGTAGATGTACCCGCGGTATGGAACGTCGTGCGGTTGGGCTATAAGGGGCTCTAAACGGGCGAGCAGTGCCCCAGTTGTTATATTGGAAGCATGGTTGTCGGGGGATCGACGGACTCGCGGAAAACGAGCGAGCTGCCGGGACGCTGACGGAGGCTACGGAGATCTGCTTCGAGGCACGAATAACCGCCCGCAGACCGATCTGGACACTGGACGGCGGAAGAAGAATGGGAAGAATCGGCATGATAATCCAATTATACCATCATGCCCCAAGGGCACACGTATTTCTCATCAACAGAAAGGAGTGGACCAGCGCATGACAAGTGACAAAAGCGGTTTGAACTTGAAGATGACCAAAGCTATACATGACGAATATTTGCACAGGAATTTCTGGTAGGTACCGCAAATCGGGACTTTGCGGATAATAGGCCGATGTGGGTCCATCTACATACTTGTAGTTTACATACAGACATGTGCTCCCCACTACTAGTCCACTACAGGTATTGGAACTACCTAATACTTACCTACCTACCTAGTTAGTAACTAGGGGTTGTCCTTCCGAAGGAGTTGGCATCGCAGGGACAATCCCTACCTACTAGCTAAAACTCACAACAGAGAAGACACATCAGAGCTCGCCAGCATCCATAATGTCTGTTGAGGCGGCTTGCGAGGCATCAAAATTCCTAATCAGATCATAGTAAAAGCGCACGACCTCTAGGTGGCTCTCCATATCGATCCTCTCATCCACGGTATGAGCATTTAAGGCATGGCCTTGGCGCACCGGCGCCCAACGATAAATATTAGGAGTCAGATCTGAATTTGATGAAGTCAGCACTTCCGCATATCATCACGCCCCGGTCTAAGGGTCACAAGGCGTCGATATCAAGGCGTCGATATCAAGGCGTCAATATCAAGGCGTCAATATCAAGGCGTCGATCCCAAGGGTGTATACTCACTCAGATAGTGTCGCGTGTCCGTATTTCCAGTCATCAGCTCGCCCACCGGCACGACCCTGCCTCCATCAAAACTAAAGCTGTGCTGGATCGTTCCCGAGAACAAATCCCATACGGGCCCAGTCGTAGGCGATATCGGCGTCACCTGTGTCTGCTGAGTCGATGTGAGGACGAGGGTGCCGTTGTATTCGACCTCGTACATGGGGCTAAGAATCCCATCGTCGAGGCTCTCGTTGGCCACGAAGTCTGGGTTCTGCTCCTCGCCTTCGAAGGCCTTGACCGTCAAGCTGAATTTCTTAACGATCGGCCGGATCCGTTTTAGAATATTCGCCTTCACCGCCGGGATCGAATCCTGTGGCGCGATGCGATGGTTTACACCAATCTTGATGTATTCCGGCATCGCGTTGATCTTGACGCCGCCGAGAAAATAGTCAACCGCTTGTGAGGTCTGGAGCCGGTAATGTGTCGAGCGGTCAATCGTAACAAGTTCCTTAGCCAGCTTTCTCAAATCGCCTTTCTTGACCAATTTAGTGATCTTTGGTGCAGCGTCAGGTGAGTATTCCGACTGGCAGATAAAATGCTGGTGGATCGGCGAGCCTTCGATGAGTTTAGGCCTCCAAGGGTGAGCCTCGAGCCGTGTCACTATCTCAGACATAATCCCGATGCCAGTGTGAGGAAAGGGTGCAGATGAGTGTCCTCCGTTGACATGCAATTCAATCCAAATATCCACGTGCCCCTTTTCCATGACGGCAGGCAGTGCGTCTGTCGGTTATCAGGTACGGCACTTAGAATATCAATATTAGGGTACTCACATAAAGTGTCGTTTCCAACAAGGTCTAATCCTATCCCGCCTTCGTCAAGGATCAATGCCATCGAGTTAGGCCCGTATAGGCTCTCCAAGTATGGCCCAATGGTACCAGCGCCGCGGCGCCCGGAAGACTCTTCGTCAAAGCCAAGTGCAAATATGATAGTTCTCTTCGGTGCCCATCCTTGGTTCCCCAGTAGCGTCTCGAGAGCAGACATCAATGCAGTCAAACTATTTTTATCATCGGATGCCCCTCGACCCCAAAGCCACTGGCCATCAAAGTGGCCGGAGAATGGAGGATAAGACCAGACAGAATCATCGGGGACGGGTACAACATCCTGATGCGCCGCAAGCATCAATGGCTTGAGAGACAAGTCCGTTCCTTCAATGGTATAAACCAACCCTAGCGTATTGACCTTCTGGAGATTCATTCGACGGTGGCTATAATCCGGGCGTCAACCAATCTCAGTTCTAGCCTGGGACCCGACCAAAACTTACACATTTGGGTACAAGGATTCAAGCTTGCTGTGTAAAGTATGAAACACTTCCCATCGTGGATCCTCCAGAGGCTCGCCATTATCATCATATGAGATGGAGGGGATGCTAACGATGGCAGAATGTCTCTCAACCTGAAGTTTCAGAGCTTGGTCACCCGAAAAGATATCTCGCGCTGCCGGCAAACCATCGCTAGAAGGATTTATCAGAGGCGGTATCTCGCATTTAAACCGACTGTTCCTGGGCTCGTTAATATCACCTAGTGTTGCATCGTAGTGTTCTGCGAGGGCGATGACATAGGAAGGTATGAGGCTTGCTGCTAAAGCAAGTGTAATAATCATGGTTCACAATGAAAACCGAAATGAATGATGGCAGGAAGACCAAATGAAAAGAGGTTGCAGTAACAGAGCTGGACCAAGTGCACAACTAGATCGAATACATCAACCAGCTCATCAATCCGGTTAACTGTGATGGGGTGATGAATACTAATGTACAGAGCATACAGCTATGGATTATCCTCCAAGAGGCTAGAATCCAAGACAAAAAAATACGATATGCAAGGTTTCCATGGCATCACCAAATCCCCATATATAAATGCCGAACCACACGGACAAACTAGTGTTGTTTGGTTGGGGTTTTCTTTTGTCAGGTCGAGCCGACTATCGGTCTATAGTGCATCTCGGCCCACGGTTCAGCAAGGGGGGCACCATTGCTACAGGGGTGTCTAGTGGCTAGCATCTGGGTTGGGGTAGTCCAGTGAGCCCATACACAACTTCTTTACCTCAAATCATGCTCATATTACTCCCAGGTGCCGCCTCGTTCTTCTTAGACATGTATGATGCATCTTTGTATATCATTGTGAAATTAATTAGGGGCACCTAATCAAGAGAGAAAAGGAAAATCGAGTCTAAGCCTTAGGATGTTGACGCTCACGCACTGGCTCTCTTAAAGTACCCTCAACAAAAATAACCTAGGTTGAATAACTGTCAGTTGCTGGCACAAGAATCGATCTAAAAGTTGCCTTCGTAACTCCACCTCTAAACCCCAGCTTAAAATAGGTATTTATTATAACCGGATGCATATTACCTAGTTAGTTACTTAGTGTAATTATATTCCCTAGGTCTATTAAATCGGAAGCACCTCGTACCAGGTAATATTGGTAAATCTAAAGGTCTCTAAAAGACACAATGAATCCTAGACTTTCACATTTAACATTATTTTCTTACGGAGGCTATGCCCATGTTGTCGCATGTTATCCTGCTCTTGTTATATTTTTGTTGGATACTACCAGAGCCTCCGGTTGCACCCCATTTTAGATCTGTTCCTTATCTTGTGAAAATTTAGGCTTTCATTTCATATTGACCTCTGATGAGCATACCAGTACTCTCCTTTCATACAGGACACAGTATGTTGATCAGCTGTCACACCTGTCTTTATTCTTATGCCTTATTCATGTTCATTCCTAAGCAAGAATATTGGTGATCACAGTCCTAAACTTATTGAGTAAGTATCAGCGCTAAGGTAGCCCTGTTAAAAGCTCATGCTGTTAGCTTGAACAGCAAATAGTAAAACTTCATCGGCCTAGTTGTGAGGCATTGGTCTTTGCGTCGGCTTTCATGTATCAGAGCTGCTTACCTGTATGTTAAAGAATAGAAGTAGTGCCACATAAACACGAATATTGGCCTGTCATGGTTTGTCCACAAGCTCAGCTCATTCATGGAAGAAGCCTAACATGCTAATACATATAACCCTGGTACTTCTCTCCACCTCCCACTTTTTAGGTCTTGATCATACTCAACTTGTCACAAATACTCGTATTCCTATGATTTGTAACACGATCAACAAGATGATACCAACACACTTCCCCTTCCCAGGGCCTGCTCATGCTCCGTTTGCCCAGATGTATGCAAGCCAACACCCGCCTCTTAATACCACGGCTCCATTCAAAAGGCCAGTTGGCGATGATGACGATGATATCCAATTCATCTCGGAGAAGCCCGTAAAGCGGCGTAGGGTCAGCGAGAAGCAGCCCACCATCCCAGCACTCCAGCAAAACCCAATCCCCTTCGTAGATGCCGCTCATATCAACACCTCTTCTATCCTTCCGAATATCCCTACAACAGCGGCGCAAACCTCTAGCAGTGACTTGAGGGATACAGAACGTCGACTAAGTACGGGGATGGTAGGCCTACCATCCGATATGAACGCCATAGAACTTACCTACGCCCTAAGGGGGGTTTCCATGCCCGCACTAGAGAATTTCGTGCTTGATCAGCCCTTTCGTAAGCCTCGACTACCAAGTCCCCCCGAACTCTCACCGAAACAACTTCCATCAACCATTTCTCCGCCCATGCTCAATGTCCAGAGTGAACAGTTTACGCAGGCTACATTCGGCCTTGTGCCACCGTCAAGTACTCCCATGGTCTGTCCCAGCTCAAGCCATACCTCCCATCAAGCCGAGAAGCCTGCAACAACACCGGATCTGACAAAGATGACAGTTGATACTAACAAGTCCTGTCATCCAGAGATGCCGATCAATTTAAATTCTCGCGTAATGCCGATCTGTTCTGATCACGAGAAGGCGGTTAGTTCGGAAAGTGCAAGAATGCCTCCTCCCCCTCTGCCTCGCCCCGATACCACCAACTCTACGCCTTGTCCGGAGGCCAGCCCGCTGTCGTCAGAAAACCATCATCATCATCATCATCATCACAATAGTCCAGCGCAATCGCAAAAGCAGCATTGCCAAGCTTGTTCCCTTTTAAGACATCAGACCCAAGTATCACGAGCACATGGTTTACCGATGGTCAAGGCGGCTTTCCCGCCGCATTTTATGCCACAGCTACACTACCACGCACCTTACGGTCAACACTTACACCCTCAGATGATGGCTATGCCGACTGGTAATCTGCACCAATTCGGTCAAAATTTCGCGCCGGTTATAATGCCAATCAGCGACAGCCCTTATGTACCTCTACCATCTCAACTGCAACCTCAGCCACCACCATCACCGCAAGTAGCAGCCCAGCAGTCAAAGGAGGCAGAAAAAGACAACGAACCGACACCAGAACAACCAAAAAAGAAAAAGGCGCGTCAGGAGAGCCAGCCGAAGAGCGTGACCGCCAATTCCAGCTCGGCCAGCACAAATCCCATAAAACCACCAGCTTCTCTGATTCAACCTACGTACCGCAAACCGTCACCTAACCTGGTAGTCGACGTAGCCGAGACGTGTCAAGAGAAGTTCCCCTTTGAAGAAGTCGCGAAGAGACATAACGTGCCGGTGGATAAGGTATTCGACATCTTCGCCGCCATCATCCAGGTGCCTCTCCTGCGGTGTCCGACCGACCGCCGAAGACAGGGGAGGCTGGCCACGGCGCGCATTAAGCAGTACAACAAGGCAAAGAAGGATATACAGGATTCCAGAGCGGCCAACGCCGGAGGCGGTAAACCA
Source organism: Rosellinia necatrix (assembly GCA_021209875.1). Taxonomy (NCBI): domain Eukaryota; kingdom Fungi; phylum Ascomycota; class Sordariomycetes; order Xylariales; family Xylariaceae; genus Rosellinia; species Rosellinia necatrix. Next base: position 3,015,817 of record JAGYVD010000001.1, on the reverse strand, counting down.
GAGGATACGGTAAATGCGGCGGATGTCGCCCAGACGTTAGGACAGGTTGGGTTTCCGGAAGGGTTCACGCTAGGTGGCAAGTCATAGAACGGCCGAAGGGTTGGAAATGGTTATTAAACAAGAAACAATCAACTAGCTGCAAATAAAGCGATGGGAATCTAAACAGCATCACGCTTCCCGCCTACAATTTATCGAGATCATATTTCGGATGCGACTTGAGTAAGATGAAGGTAAGGAGATTGTATCTCAGCCTTACCACATGACGCTCTTACCTTGGTTAATTCTCAAGGGAGATTTTCTGCCACACGTCAAGGAGATCTTCGTCCTCATCCACGCGGACCTTGCCCTTACCTTTACCCTTGTCGACACTCGTCGTCGCCTTACCTTTGCCCTTGTCCTTGGGCTGGCCCACGGGGACCCGGATTTGCGTGACTATGCTGTCGGTATCACTGTCAGCGCGGTTCCCGGAATCGGTGGAATCGTAGGTGATGTCCTCGGCAAACCTCTCCGTCCAGGAGGAGCCCGCCCTCGCGGCCCGACGCGCCGGGGCCGCCGAGCTCTCCGCCTGCGCCTGATCGCGCACGTAATGGTCGGCAGCCCGACGGGACCCGTTGGTCTCGTCGGCCCGGACCCTCGGCGCCGGCGCCGGCGCCGGCGGCGACACCGGCGGTGGGGGTTCTTGTTTCCGCTCCCGCGCCGTTTTAGGCTCGTGTCGGCCCGACGACGAAACCCGGCGGCGCCGCGCACCTACCTCGCGGCGGCAGTCCTCGTCCCGCTTGCCCGCCGAGGTCGAGGGCGACGTAAGAGGGGCTCCGCCGGACTCGTCGCTAGCATCATCCATCGATCTTCCCCGCGCGCCCTCTCCCCCGGCCCAGCGCGCAGTCAGCGGGGTGGAGGGCCGCAACGCCGCCTCCCTCTTCCTCTTCCTCCTCTCCTCCTTGGCCCTCGCCCTCGCCTCTTCTCTCGCGACCTCCCTCTCCCTCTGCGCGCGCAGCGCGGCCAGCACCTCGGGCTCGACCTCGCACAGCTCCCTGCGGTACGCGATGAGCGCCCAGTGGCCGCCGACGAGCTTGTACTCCTTCTGGACAACGTGGCGGCCGTCATCCGAGAGGCGGGTCGTGTCGCGCCGCCCGTCGTCCTCCGAGGAGTCCGGGTCCCAGGGCCGCCGCCCGCCGCCGCCGCCGCCGCCGCCGCCGGTGCTGGTGCTAGTGCTGGTGCCGGTGCTGGTGTTGGTGCCCGCCCTCTGCGCCTCGGCGATGCCGCGGCGCATGGCCGCGTTGAGCTCCCCCCCGTGCGCCGCGAGCCTCCTCACCTCCCCGTCGCCGTCGCCGACCCCGAGTTGCGCCATCAGCTCCGCCGCCCGCGCCCGCCGCCGCCGCCGCCCCTCCTCCGAGTCGCAGCGCGCGCACGGCGCATCAGCGTACTCCGTCGGCCCCTGCGGCGTCGTGCAGCGGCGGCCGCAAGGCGCGTCGAAGTGCGTCTCGGTGTGGCCGCATGCCATTTCTGTCTTCGAGCCCCTGCACATCGTCAAGCTATAATATAAAGAGGAGGTTGGTTTTTGGGCCGTTTTTTCTTTCTTTCTTCTTTTTTCTTTTTTCTTTCTTGCCCTCTGCCGAACGAAGGTAGCTTACCTGAGCGGGCGGAGGCCGATCTCGATAAAAGTCTGGTGTAAGTAAGTAAATGGTTAGTTACAATGTTCTGTCGCCAGGAGACGCAAAACTTGCAATGCTAACACCTCGATGTTTGATTGTTATTTTGGAAATTCTTCTCGCCTTCATGCATGCGCAGCTCGTTTTTATAAAAGTAACAACGCCATTGTTTCGCGCGTGCCATGCTGTGAAAAAAGGGCGTCTCGGAGTTTCTTGTACGTATTCAGGCCCCTTAAACAGATGCCTTTGTTCGCGGCTGTTGAACAAATCAATGCATATCCTACGGTAAACAAGCAAAGCGATTCGTCTAAAAGACGCATAATAATTGACGCCTATCACGACAAAGAAAATGACATGGCAAGTCCGCTATTGATATGAATTCGATTTGTATTAGGGAATTCCTCCTTCTCCTTTCTTTTCATTGCCACTCAGTCCGATCAAATATTACAAGTTCTGTCCGTATACACGCATCGCAAGTCTCGATTGGTCTAGTGGTAAGGATACCTGCTTGTCATCTGGAGATCTAGTCACCTATGATGGTGGGCCCTAGAAAACCACGAAGATAAACCGCAGGTGGCCGGGGTTCGATTCCCCGATCGAGAGTTCTATTTTTGCCCTCGTTTCATGTTTTTTTCTTCTTCCATATATACTGTACAATCTCGCTCGTCGTCGCTAGAGCGAATTCTTTATTTCCTTGCTTTAAAAAATTCTCTATTTTCTACAGTCTGTAAACACCTTCTACCCTACATAGATTACCTACTTAGGATAGATCTATCGACCCCAGTCGTTGGGGCAATGATTATGGATGGGAGTATTTCGGCTATAAAGCGATTCCGAGAGGGTACGTACTACATCAGGAATGCGAAATTAAAACCATGAGTGGCACTTCAGTAGAGAGCAAACAACACTTATATCCAAGTTATTTCAAATCGCAAATATTTCTCTTTTTCATTTTCCAGCTCCTAGCTTGGCCGCTTAGCCTACTCTACGGTTGACAATGGTGGTTGTGCGGCCGATCAGTAAACTCCTTTTTTTTACCGGCGTAGGGCTAGGTTTGCACTCGTGACAGGCATATGGGTAGGCGCAAGACCGCAAGCAGTTCTTTAATCATCAACTCTATCCCCAAACTCCTTTTCTTCCTTCTAAACCAATCCGATTGGGTCGCCAACGCCATTTTTTACCGAATGACCATGTCCTCGCGATCCTTACCGGTTCCGATGTAGCCCACCTACACATGTTAGCACTTACAGGGTGAACGGGGCCGTGCTCTTCCAACGCACCTTGATACCAAGCTCTGATTCAATGAGTTCGACATATTTCTGGGCTTGACGGGGTAGGTCGGACCACGTTCGTAGCCCCTCCGTGGGGCTCTGCCAACCCTCGAACTCAATGTATTCGGGTGTACATTTCTCGAGCTATGGATCGCATTAGGCCACGCAGCGGAATGAAGATATTAATACTTACGTAATTCAAATCAGCCGGGAAGCTCGTGATCTTTTCTCCCTCGGGTGTGGTATATGCGACAGCGACCCGGATCGTCGGGAATGTGTCAAGCACGTCAACTGCGTGCGTCAGCCAGCTGTTGCGTCAACTCATATATCCGGCACAATATAAAGTTCTTACGTTTAGTCAAGTTAAGAGTGGTATAGTCTGTGAACATGCATGTCAGCATAGGACGGTAACAAATTGACTAATGCCTTGAGCCTCTTACAATTGACTGCGGCGGAGTGTTTGAGGACAACTAAGTCAAGCCAACCACATCTTCTTCTTCTGCCAGTGGAAACACCCTATGAGCCGAGCGGTTTAGTTTCCATCTGCAAAACAGTGACGGAATATATTGGGGCAAACTCACGATCTCCCCACCGATGTCCTGTAGCTGTCTACCGATATCCCCATGTTCCTCTGTTGGGAAAGGACCGCTGCCGACCCGCGTTGTCTGCGAAGCCAATCGTCTTAACGCCGAGGCCCGTCACATTAATTGTGTCTTGTCTGAACTTACGTATGCTTTAACAACGCCAATGATGCTCCTAGAAGATCCATATAAGCCTCCCGACATATAGGATGCAAACGGAATGGAAGCAATAGTGGTTTGCGACAAGAATGAAACTTACTTTATGTTGAAGGGACTCAGCGCGAGTCCCTGGATACAACCACCCACTGAACAGTTCGAAGATGTGACGAAAGGGTAGCTGCCATAGTCCAAGTCAAGCACTGTAGCTTGTTAACCAACTTCTGCCAACCGGTCCCAGTTTTACGTACTTAAAGCCTGGGAGCCTTCAATCAGAATGGATCGCTTCTCCTGTTGGGCAACCCTCATGTACTCCACGGCGTCAACAATGTAAGGCTGTAGCCTTTCCTTGACGCTCTCAAACTTCTGGATCTCCTCTTCAACGTCGTATTTGAGGAGTTCACCATATCGCGCGCGATAGCCTTCCGTCAGCGTGCGTAGCTTCGCTGCGAAGCCATCGTGGTAGATGTCAATGACTCTCAGGCCGTCTCGGGCAGCCTTTGTGCTATAAGACGGACCAATGCCTCGTTTGGTGGTTCCAATCTGGCTCTTCCCAAGTGCCTGCTCTGAAAGTCCATCGACGGCGGCATGCAATGCAAGGTTCACGTGGCACCGCGAGCTAACATGGATGCGCTTGTGAACGTCTGGCACGCCCTTGGCATTGAGGTCGGCTAGCTCTTCGAAGAAGGCATCCACGTTGAAAACGACGCCCGATCCGATCAGGTTGTCGGTCTTGGGGCTGATTAAGCCAGACGGCAATAGATGGAAAGAGAATTTCTGGCTGCCCGCACTATAAAGAACCGTTGTCAGCCAAAAGCTATCTGGACATGCTGGTCATGCACAACTCCGTACTGGATCGAATGGCCGGCATTGTGGCCACCTGCCGCACGCGCGCAGATGTCAAACGAGTTGGTTGCCAGAAGATTATCCGTCAATTTGCCCTTCTGTATAACAAGCAGTCAATTTCATACCTCGCACGACATCGGGGGCTAAAGTGGGCGTAAACATAGACATACGCCTTCGTCCCCTACGCAAAAATTAGCTTGATTCCAGATCCAGCCCGCAAGCGGCTGCCCAGCGCCGGCGACACAGAACGGGGCTCACGGCTTCTCCATCACGGGAGCCAATACGCAATACACATGCCGCATAGTCGACAACTGGAGCTGGGTAGTTGGGTTAGGTGGTGGCAAAAAGAACACTCACCCCATTGGGAGCCGAGAATGATAGAGGCCATCGTGCTCGATTTGGTTACCGATGTTGCTAGACAAGCCTGTGAATTGCGATCGCAACATGCAAACGGCTCAAGAAAAGGCGCAAAAGAAAGGCGATGATCCCAAGACTGACCGGCCACGGAGATGCAACGCGACCAAAGCCTTCACTTAGCTGGTGGAGTGGTGGGGTATTTGGAGGGGCTCACTACATGACTACATGGGACTGATGTCACCAACCAGCTAGCCGAAAGGCGACAGCTACCTTCTACAACCGTACATACTTTTTCGTCACGGTGCTACGGTGTCCAATAGCGAACCGTATTTCGGCTGAACTAGGTAACCAGGGGCAGTAACCTCCCTGCAAGTGCATACCTGCCTAGGTACCTGCCTACTACCTACCTACTACCTACCGACCTACTGTAGAGATGGTCTAGCGGGGTTACCCGATATTAAGATTGGCCTGCAGTACCCTGACCGCTTCACTGCTTTCCAAGCGGCAATAGAGTGTTTTGTCACAGCTAAAAATAACTACCTAGGTAGCCCTTTAGTGACATCATCGGCCCCTGAAGCACTGCTTCTACCGCGCCACTTGGCTCCGGCCCTGACAATAATTTTCCTACAAACGCGGGATTTGTGCTCTGAATGAGGGCGTTGTTATCCATAACTGGACGCAGCTTGAGGTCGGGCTACCTCGTTGACGATCACACAAGGTAACTGGCCAGATGGGCAGTTCTACTAGTTTTATGCGGTCGCTGCTTATTCCCAACCCCAGTAAACGGCCGGGCAAGAGAGGCAGCACACCGATAAAGATCTGAGAAGTATAAGAGGGTCGAACCAGGTATTTGGGAGTAAATGTATCTAAATTGATTGGGCTCCAAAGAAGATACTCTATACCTACCATTCACGTGATGAATTATGCAACTTTATGTATGCATGCGTCTCTACCGAGTGCTTGGGTATGGTTTGAAGAGGAGAGGGTTGCAAGCAAAGTTGCCATGCCTATCAAGGGTGCTTTCTGCTTGGGAGCAACATTCAGCTGTATTAAATTGATGCAAGCATTTCCAAGATGTTTAAGAGATTGATTATAACCACAGCCGAGCTGGAGATCCCAATCACCGCGAAGCCAGGAATATCCCGGTTGTTGGATGCAGCAACCAAGATAGAGCTTTTTTATCCCGCTTTCTATCCGTCGCCGTGGATCGGAGGCCGAACGGCTAACCCCTCAATGGTTGGCTAGGTAGATGCATTAAACTGGCCAAGCCCAGCTGCGGGCCCCATTGGGAGATAGATCGATGTGACTTGTGCAGTTGTATTGCCCTAGCTAATGCAAGACACACATCTCTGATACGATCGGGTGCTGGAGGCGTGTTGGCTGCGGAAGGGGTTTCAATTAAAGACAAATCACGTGCTGGGCTACAAACCTTGCTCTGCCCCTCCTCAACTTTTTTTCAGTCAGCTAGTTACCTATCTATGTTATAGCTAAATGGGTGGTGGGGTATTAACGACCCAGAACATCGAGCGCAATCAACCCGGAAAGAAAGACCCTGGATAAACAACCCGATACTCTTCAACCTAACGCGACAATCCCACCCACCGTTCTGACCGTCAAGATGAGACTCAAGGATGTGCACCGCCTAGAACTGCCGCCGGCGGCAGACATGCACGTCCACTTGCGGCAAGACCAGGTCTGGCTATCCCGAGCTCTCCCAATTGGGCCAACATAGCCAAACTGACATGTTGCAGGTTATGAACCTTGTGGTCCCGTACATTCGGAGAGGAGGAGTAGATACAGTGTTCGTCATGGTAGGCAAAACCCAAAAACGTGTCTATCGATCAATCGCCCTGGCGTGTACACTGAATGTTACCAGCCGAACCTGCAACCACCGGTCACAAGTGTAGCTGCTGCTCTAGAGTACAAATCTCAGCTGCAAGCGATTGAGCCCCAGGTCAACTATTTGATGTCTCTCTACGTACGCAAAACCCTTCAAGGTGCCTTGGAAAATAACATGTGACTTACAACGACCAGCTCCATCCCTCAGTGACCCCCGATGTAATCGCGGAAGCTGCAGAGGCCGGCATTGCAGGGGTGAAGCTATACCCCCAAGGTAATCACAATTTAGCACAAACACTGTGTTTTCGGCATCACATATAGCATGTAGTATTGATCTTGAGGTAGGCGTCACTACAAACTCGGAATCAGGTGTCGCTGGCGATTTTGTTGAGACCTATGCACCCACCTTTGCGGCTATGGAACAGCACGATATTGTGTTGAATCTCCATGGAGAAGTACCCGGTACCGTGCCCAAGGATAATATCTCGCTGGAGGAGCTGTTTCTGCCAACCCTGAAGAGGCTAAACGAGAAATTCCCGAAGCTTCGTATCGTTCTTGAGGCAAGCCTCAGTCCGACTAAACGTTTAGACCTTTTTCTGACATTAAATTCAGCATTGTTCAACTGCAGCAGCTATAGATGCAGTGCGATCTTGCAGCTCAACTGTCGCTGGTAAGCTCGGAGCCAATAATGCTCAACCCCTGCTCCCCATCTCACCACCACGAAACATAACCTGTTATACGGTACGGTCGCTGACAAAAGCCCTAACCTTTCTGCTTCCCAGGCACTATAACTGCACACCACCTGTACTTGACGGGTGATATAAGTGAGGTGGATCCTCACGCCTTTTGCAAGCCGATTCCCAAGACGCCAGCGGATCGAGATGCTCTCTTGAAAGCTGCCTGCAGTGGCGACCCCAAGTTCTTCTTGTCAGTAGCACCAACCTTTTTTTATTGTATTCTAATCACCCCCTGACCGCTCTGACTTTATTTGCCCTCCAGTGGAAGCGATAGCGCACCTCATCCATTGGTAACCAAACAAGGTAGCCCCATCCCGGCGGGCGTATTCACGCAGCCCTATGCGACACAGCTCGTCCTCTTGGCCCTAGAAGAGGCGACCGAAAGGGGGATAATCAACGAGAAGGATGTCACGCAGGAGAACATCGAAGGGTTCTTGAGCCTGTTTGGGAGGCGCTTTTATAAGCTCCCGGAACCATCTGCTACAGGGCCGCGGGTGATAGTGAAGAGAACGGGGGAGATGATCCCAGCCAGCATAGGGAGCCCTGACGGAACTCTCGAGGTTGGCATCTCAAAGGCCGGCGCCGCTGTATTCAGTTTGCGTTGGGCTTCTGAAGAGTGATCACCATCTAAAGAATTGAAAGCATTGAATCGCAATTTTTCACCTTGCATATCGAATTTGCTGGGCGAGTTTCATTGTTCCTTTCCGTGAATCAGTCTAGGGTAGGCTATCCAACCCTGAGAGTAGCAGATGAGGTAAACTACCCATGTACGTCATTACTTGCGTTAGGTAGGCGACCAGGGTGCACTCGTCTAGCCCTATCTTATCGGCAAGCTCCCCTATCTATCTAGGTAGCCACTTCTAATAGCCCCGGAATTCAAACAAAGCTCCCAATGAACAAGAAAGAACGACGAGGACATCAACCCGTCAACCATTTTCTCACATCCCCTTCCCCCCCATTGCCAAAGAGAGGCGTGAACGCCCACCAACTTCAGCCGAACATCCCGACTATCAAATCCGCCGAGCCTCCCCAACCCCATGACAATGGCGCACATGACGAACCCGCTCGCGACGGTAGACCAGCTCTACCGGCGTGCAGCCTCGTTTGGCGCGCTGCCAGCAGACCTGCAAGACGCAATCTTTGTCGCGACACAGAGCCTGACACAGGCGGCAGGCCTGCTGCTGCGGCTCCCGCAGTCCGTGACGGCGCAGGCGAGCGTCGTGCTGGCGCGGTACTGGCTCGAGGAGCCGCTGCTGGCCCACGAGTTCAGCGTATGTTCACCCTACCCCTTCCCAACCCCCCTCTCTAGCAATCATACCCCAGCGCACGAAAAAAAAAAACAAAAGCAGCCAACAATATCCGGAGACACCCTTGCTAACGATGCAACTACGGCTCAGGACGTCTCAGCCGCCGCGCTCTTCCTCACGGCGAAGCTAAGCGCACACCCGGTCCGCCCGCGCGACCTAGCCAACGTCTACGCGTACCTGCGATCGCAGGCATCGCCGCTCCTGCGCGCGACGGCGGCAGCAGCGGCGGCAGCGGCGCCGCCCCTTCCCACCTCTCCCGACACCTGCTACTACGTCTCTGAATCGGCGCTGGCCGCCTTCCGGGCGCGGATCCTAGCCCTCGAGTCGCGGATCCTGTGCGCGTTGGGCTTCGACACGCACGTGGCGCTCCCGCACGCCCTGGCCATAACCTACCTGCAGGCGTTGGGCCTCTGTGGCGGCGGAGGCGGCGGCGGCGGAGGCAGCGGCAGCGGCGACGACGCCTCCTTGCGTGCCCATTTAGCGCGCCGCGTCGTAGCGTACCTCAACACGGCCCTCCTGTCGCCGCAGCTCCTCTACCTGACGCACCAGCCAAACGCGCTCGCCGTCGCCGCCATCTACAGCGCTGCGCGTGACCCGGTCGCCCCGGCTCCGGCCTCAGATTCCCCCCATCCCCCTGCTAGGCTCCTCCCCGAGTGTCCCTGGTGGGAGGTCTTCGACGTCGACCGCGAGGAGCTCGGCTTCCTCGTCGTCGGCATGCGCAGCCTCGATGGTCTTGTGCGCAAGCTCCGTGTCGACTTTGCCGGCTTCGGCGACGACGGCGTCGTCACGAGGGCCCATGTTGAGGCAGAGATGGCGAGGCGCGGGCTGAAGATGGGGAACGGCGTGGGCGCTGAGGTGGACGAGGAGGAGGCCATGATGCGGAGCTTGGATGAGAGGGCCGCAAGGATGGAGGAGTGAGTTCAAAGCCGTCGCGGTGGTTGGAACGCGGATCGCGATGTCCATGCCACATACAGCAAAATGAGATCAAGTCCTGATTGCGGGTCTTTCAGACTCTAATATTAATCATCTGCCCATAGGGAAGCTAGGGCTCTAATGAACCGATCGATTTGTTCACAATCGCAGCATCCCCCAGTTCCATATCGACTATACATTGAAGGTCACCCTTTTCCGGCCACATTTTCAACGTCGGTTTGTGTTGAGTTACATACAATTAAGTAACCTCGCAATTATTCCTTGTCACCACTTGTCTTCAGCCATAACCAGCGAAGTGGTCACCTCCGACACTAGATGAAAGTAGGCAATCCGTGCTATCCGACTTCAACAGAGCAAGTTTCCGCCGCCGCCATGCGACGCCACCGCCTTCCTGCACTATTGCAACGCATTGCTAAGCTCGGTCATGTTGCATCAGCCGAGCTCGAGCCATCGGTAGGCTCTAGTCAGCTCGCGAAGCCAGCCTCGGGTTGATTCGGCTACGGAGATGACCGGCGCGTCGAAGCCAAAAGAACATTAAGCTGGTCAAGCATCGCACTTTCTAACCCCTTGCGGTGGATATCGAACTCTACAACAGCTTCATCAAGAATTATAAGCTCATTTACCTCCCGCTCCTTATCCAAGACGCCGGTGGCATCCTTGTATTTTTTCTTGAGCTCTCCGAATTCCGCTCTCGCTTTGGTGATGATCGCGCACTTCTTCGTCTCGAGGCCGATCGGAATCCACTGGAACAGCGATTTTGCCTTCAGAAGGAGATTTTTACGGTCGTTATCCTTCAATACGACTAGGAATATAGCGCATGTATCGATCAGTTTCAAGAGTTTGGGGAAACTGACTTCAAATGGCTGTTAGTTACGTTGTACTCCTGGCACATACATGGGTGGAAAAGGATAAAGTTTCGTTGTTAGGTACTCACTATCTCCTGAGCCTTCCGGATGAACATTGCGGCACTGGCTATACATATCTGCAATACTGGTTGCCGTATATTTGGTGTCAATGGCCTCGGACGGCACATTGTACCGTTTACCAGCGGGTTTACTTTCCGAGCCCTTAGTGCCAGTATTCTCGAAGATATACTGCAGGTCCATATGAGGACACCATTTATTTAGCCACCAGTACCCCGCGGTATTTACAACCTGGGTGACCACGCGTGCTGTGAGGTTCATCGTACTTGGTTCAACACTGGCCTGGAGATTTTTTTCCGGATGCTCGCGATATAGGTCGTCGAAGGATCGCTCAAACCGTAGGGCAGCCTCAGTCATGTCCACGCCACTAGGGACCCAGAGCGGGGTTCTGGAGCCATACCGCAGAGGGCTGGGTTTGCCAAATCTATGCTGAGATTTCTCTGTAGGGCTAGCGAGCTGAACAGATGGACCTCCTATTGAGGCTGGTTTGTCTAGCTTGGTTGGATTAACTTGCCTAGCTGGTCCTTGAGTTCGAGGGCGACCGGGTGCTTGGTTGCTCTTATTAGAAAACCCTAGATCTCCAAACGATGACGTGGTCTCGCAGTTGGCATATTGGGCCCAGCCCGTTCCTGCTTGGTCTTGTGCCTGTTTCTCGGTGGCCTCCATCTCAGTGGGGTGTGGCTGGGGTGACGGTGCGCCCTCTCGTGCTTTTCGCTTCTTTTGAGGATTAGCGGGCTGGATTTATCAAAGAGAGTTATTGAAGACAAGATTCTTGTCAGAAACCGGGCGAAGATGGGAAGTGTAAGATTCGGACGGCGTGGTCGAAATGAAGCGTTGAGTAGTAGGGCAAGGCCATGAGAAATAAATAAAGGGAATGGCGCGACTAACCATGGGGGGTTTATTCCGGTGCTCATGTCCGCGTGGCAACTTCTGTTTCCCAACTACCTTGCTCTTAGGCTTGTGCCTTCCCATCTTCACTCGGCAGCGAAATAGCGCAGGAAGAGGAAGGAATCGTCGGCTCGTGAACTTGCGGCAGCAGCGGTCGTGGCAGCAACGTTCGTGGCGGGTACGTGGTACCTAAAGGCTTGGATACCTGGGTAGCTACCTGGGCAGCTAGGGGAATCGATATCTACGGCTAGGCCATTGGGTATTTTACAACATGACAGAAGGCAGTCGAGAGGTGGAGAGGAGATCAAGGAAATACCCATGAAATGGGTGGGTAGATGGTAGGCAACCAAGTAGTGAATAGCTACATGTTTCGCCGTAACCAGAATCGATACTACGGCGGAAGGTACCTTTACAAAGTCCCATGAAGTTGTTTTTTTTTTTTCACAGGTCCGCTTCATATTATAGACCATTTATTACTTTTTGGTACGCATCATATATAGGACAGTCGAGTACTGGGTAGGTTCGCCTGACAACGATCTGAGAAGCTATCTGCCTATTTGTTTTCTTGCATATCTCTACATAGCTTCACCAGGCCACTACTTTATTAGGGTTTCCTTAATACCTACTTAGTAGGTACCTAAGCAAGCACCTAGGTACTTAGGTAGTAGTAGAGGTACCTTAGGTAGGTAGGTAGGCAATGCTATACGATTGCTTGCCATTCAGGTTACGCAAATTCCCCACAGTGCAATGTGGTGTCGGCAGCATATTACCTGTAAGTGGCCATTAGACAGATGCGAACAAGAGCTTCTAGTGTTATCATCTCTCGCTTTATTCCAAACTTAAAACATAACCGAAACGAAACCCGTTTACACATAATTACCTAATCTCCTTTTTAGTACCAGCTCAAAGGCACCTACCTAGCACAAAATGACTTTGAGACGTTTCTGCCTTACTTGACTTACCTTCTCACAACAGGCTCCCCTTACCTTTTCTGGTACTCTCAAACCTCCTGCGCCAGTGCAGGCCCTGCCTGTCCACCCTTCGCCATGTGTCTGGCACCCCCATAGCTCAGCCTGTGTGTTGCTGTTGTCCGCCTCGTGTAGGCCCGTGTCCTCTACTTCAATCGCCCAGTGTGGTGTGAGATAGCCGTCTCGACGAGCGCCATACTTTGTTGGGTCGACGAGCGCCTGATTGCGGCTGCGGCTGTTCGTTCGAATGTCGTTTCGCGATCCGATAGTGCCGCATAAACCACCAGAGTATACCAACTCCCGCCACCACACCCACTGTGACACTTACACCAATCCCAGCTGCGGCGCCCGCACTGAGATTGGAACCTGGACTCGGTATCGATATCGGTGTCGGTGTCGGTGTCAGGCTCGTGATGGTCGACGATGAGCTTGGGCTGGATTTGGACATTGGGGAGAAGAACTCCCAGTCAGCGGGAAATATGATGCCTTGGTTCTTCATCGCTAGCACTGGAGTAGACGCAGGTGTGAATAGAGAGAGATCGCTTTCCTGCCACGCCACAGAATACGGATTCGCGTAGGCCGTAGCGCCGGATAAGTCGGAATTCCCGAAGCCCAGATCGGCGGGATTCCCAGACAAGACCTGAAAACAAGAAAATTCGGCCCCGGGTGCTGTGTGTACACCTCTATGAGAACAAATTAAACACTTCCGGTATTTCTATGTTGCTAGTATATAATACTGTACGGTGGGCAGCATATTGCTAGAGCCGTCGCAGGCCCTGACGTCGGCCGAACTACAGATGTCGCAACATAATTGTATGATAGCGGACAGACGCTAGGGGAATACCAAAGACGGGACTTGTACTGATATTCTCTATAATCAGGTGGATAGCAGCTCAGTTTAGTTATACCCCAGTTAAGCTGGTATGCCTAGTTGTTATTTGGCCACGAGGTCGATTCGTATACAGAGGCCGCTGCGCAGTCGCTATTTGGTGTCCAGACCGTCGTCAGCGCGCTCGCGCTTGTTTGAGTGAACGAGGCTCCCGCGCCTGATTTAGAGACTTCTATTATTGATATTGGCAGTTAGCGTACTGATCAAACTGTGTCAGAAAAGATTGTACTGAGAAAGAAGGGTGTGAAAAGGGCGATACCAGATATTCCAGGACCAACTTTATCAAGCCCCCCCCCTTCCCTCCCCCCCATTATAGCGAAGTCCTGGCGATCGATGCTCATTTGATTATGATGGCGATTGTGGCTGCTTGCACGGCGGAGAGACCCAAACAAATATCCGCGGGGGCTGAGCCATCTATGTCGAACCAAGCAGCCGGATTGATCGTAGACAGATGCACTCCCCATGTACATGCGCCGCCCCTGCATTTATTCCGATGCTATAGAGCCTTGGGGGGAGAAGCTGTAGACCAAAGCTGGAAATTGTTTCATTGATCTACCAAATCTCAACCATAATGAGAGCAAAGGACCTTTCTTTCAATAGCCTTTCTCACAGATAGCAGAGCTTAAGGCAACGGACAGGAGGTTCAATTGGGCAAATAATTTTCGGCTGTTCTGTGGAACAACAGTGTTGATACATTTTAGACAAGCATGGGGAGGTAGTCCATGTAAAGAGATGTCCAGAAGACCACCAGCAATAATACGGTGATTGGTCCAAAACAACAAACTGACGACAAATCTATGAAGAAAACTTTCCTCAGTTAATCACTATTCAACTGATCACACATCTCCGTGGATGAGACGAAGCAAACCATCTATAAGCCAACGTGACGATGCTTCAGGCGAACAAGTCGTGGGTTAGAAAGGACATGATTGTAGAGCAGTTAATAAATTTGCAAGTGTTTGAAGCAAGCAAATTCTCTTTCAAGGAGTTGATGTTGTCAACTTTAGAGGCTACATCGGGCATTGAATCTCGGTAAGCCAATTCACCTAGTATGAAGAATGACAAGAAACTTTCCCAAAACAATATTGAGCTATTATGGTTTCGAAAAACATAGCTAGTTTGACCTGTCGCGCCCCTGACTCTGCAGCTTGGGATATGCAGAACGTTCCGTACCAAGCCATTCAACCAACACAATTACGCGCTAATAGTCGTGTGCATAGAGGGCCATTCGGGCCGCTGTACATCCCGAGGGTGGGTCATTGCACTGCTTTCTTAGTGTTGGCAGAGGGTCCAATCTTCCGGCTGAAAATCATCACATAGGGGACTTAAACCCTGGCTTGAGATCTATCGTGTTAGCCTCACTTATGGAAATAACGGCATATTCTGCCTTCGGGTACTTGGCCAGTACAGAACAAGAGAACACTGTCTAGTAAAAAATCCCCACCAAGTACCTGTCGTAGCATTATATCACTATACTAAGGGTGCCATGCGCATGGAATTAAATCGGCGCGAATGATTCTTTCTTCCATTGTTCATAATGCGACGCCTCTACAGTAGGAATAACTTCTTAGGAACTAAAATTCGGTGAGAAGAGCTGAGGTATCAAATTCAACGAGCCGAGTTAATATATGCATGCCATGTCCATTACCTATCAGGGGGGACGCTTCATGGCTACTAATTAGATAGGGGCCAAAAGTGTACAGCTCCTCATACTGGAGGCAAACTGATATTTGACAGTTACCTGGCGCGAGCTCTACTGGTTAAATCAGCCGTTCCCAGCTCCACAGGTATTTCTACAATAGAAACGTACATGTGTGCCTCTTAGTCCAATCATTACCTGCTCACACTACTTAAAACGTTGGTGTTGGTTCACTATGATCGGGCTGAATGGTGCTTAAAATGTTTGGTTGGGTTGAGTAGCTACTGGGCTAGGGGGCTGAAGAGCAGAAGCCACGCCTCGCAATAGCTTTGATAAATATAGGCGTGGCGCGTCAACACTGGTCACCAGCAAGTTAAAATTAGATATTATGCTGAAAAGTGCTTCTGAATAAGTAAGTATAATTGGCAATTGTTGCAAGAGTCGCTAGTTGCAAGCTCGACCGATATGGGTTGGCTACCGTCGCTTTAGCCACTCCTGCAAAAGACATCACGTCACAGCCCCCCGTCCGCCTGCATCCAATAGAGAGAAAGCCTCCCAGCCCAATCCGACTCAGAACTCCATTGCCTGCCTTCCCTCGAAACCCAGAAGAATTCTAACCAACCATGCTATGCCAACGCCGCTCCATGCCTGTACAATGTACAATGTCACTCTGGCCACCACGTCTCGTGCCAGCCTAGTCGTTGAGTAGTTGTCCGACGTCGTGCAACCGGATATTCTCGATGCCGAGCGGCTGTCCGCGATCCACCCGGCCCCATCCGACGCCCCAGCCGGGCGGTGATGCCCCGGCGGCGGTCTCGGTGCCTCTGGAGCTGGCCATGACGGCCGTGGTCGAGCTGGCGCTGCCCGAGCGTCTCGTGTCCCGCCTCTCCGCGCGGTTGCGGCTCCAGAAGCGCCTCTGCCGCGGCGCCGCGTTCTGGGCCGTGAGCTCCGGGCTCGTCATGATCCCCATCCGGCCGCCCGGGCCGAAGCCGCCCTGCGCCGAGCGGGAGTACATGAACCCCGCCGGCTTCCCACCCCCGAACGGGTTCCACCACTTCTTGGGCCTCTCGATGATGCTGCCGTTGCGCCCCGAGTTGTACGACGTCGGGCGCTCGCCCGCGAGCTCCTCCAGTGTGTAGCCTTTCGTCTCCGGCACCAGGAAGGAGACGAGGAGCCCCAGGAACATGAACAGCGCGAATATTTGCATCAGCCTGTCTATCCGCGACGTGCATTCGTCGTCCGTGCAGGTGAGTATCTTCCCCTTTTGCAGTAGCGGGATCGAAATGACCTGGGCAAGGATGGCGCCGATCTTGCCCATAGCGGCCGAGACGCCGTGGCCCGTGGACCGGTAGCGTGTCGGGAAGCATTCTCCAGGAATGATGAAGGTGGTTGTGTTGGGACCGAAGTTGAAGAAATAATTCGCAACTACGTAAAGGGCGAGTTTCGATCCTTTATCCAACTGTTTATAGCAGAAACCAAGCACGCTGAAAACGATGGTGAGTATAGAGAAGCCAAGAATTTGGAGTGGTTTGCGTCCGATGGTATCGATGAGAACAATGGAGGTCCAATAGCCGGGCAGTGACCCCGCGACCACCAGAATGATTGTCCCAACGGCGCCGTTATAAAGCTTATCACGCAGGGATTTGCCGTCGCCATAACCTATAACTTGTAAGACCGCCTGATTGTTCAAGCCTAGGCCATAAAACGCGAAATCCTGTTGTCGAGATTAGAGGCCGGAAAATGCAAGCCGGGGGAATAATTCCTTACCAGAAAAAACCATGCCAATGTTGTCCCGAGCAAAACCTTGCCATTCTTCCACTGTAAGAAGTATTCACACGCATCCTTCCATGACGCCGATGGAATGGCGAGAGCAGGGGCGGCAATTTGTTTCATACGTGCCTGTTTAATTTCGTCAACCTCGCCCTCGGATTGGCTCGCTACGTAAGCCTTAATATCGGCGGCTGCTTTTTCCACGTCCTTGGCAACCTCGAACGTGAATCGCGGGGTTTCGGGTATCGTGATTCGGTAATACAGAGCAAAGACGGCTGGTATGGCGCCTACGCCGATGATGATGCGCCAACAGCGGTCTGCAGCGGTTTGGCAATCGTAATCGCAATCTTTTATCCCCGTGGCATCCCTGAAGATACTGCCGAACGAGGCGGTCACGATGAGGGCAACGATTGCCGCGAAGAGCTGGCCGATGCCCTGCATGGAAAAGACGGCAGCCATCATGGCGCCTCGCCACCTCGTCGGCGCAAACTCCGATGTGATGACCGAGCTTAAAGGATAATCGCCCCCGATCCCGATGCTAATTTCTTGTCAGCCAATTCTCACCGAGGTGCCGCGAACGAAGGGCGTGCGTGGTTTACCCCATAATAACCCTCCAGAAGATCATCAAGCCCGTGAAGCTTACAGCCTGGCTGGAGGCAACGAGACAGCAACACAAGGTGGAAACGAGGATAATACCTAGCTCCACCCCGTACATCTTCCTCCGGCCGTATTTGTCCGCGAGCCAGCCGAAGACGACCTGTCCGATCACAATACCAGCACTCGTCGATGCCTTTAGTGCTTGGTCCACCGGAATCGGCAAACTGCCATGATTGCCTCCGTATCCATTGATCGAGTCCTCCGGAGCCCCTTGCCAGAAAACCAGGCCTAGCAGCGTCGTGACGAGATTGATGGCGAAGATGTCGTACGAGTCGAGAAAGAAGCCTATACCGGCGACGACTACAGCCCTCACATGATACATACCAAAAGGAATCTTGTCGATCTCGGATAGTGCGAGGCGCCGCCTCAGGTTCGGGTCCTGGATGTGGCTGAAATCATTGAAGAAGTTGTGAAAAGCGCGGTTCCCCCCGTACGTACGCTCGTACGTTACGGGGGTCATCGGTTCCGGCAGAGTATCCATTGCGGAGGTCCTTGTTGCCTGGATATTGTTCGGTCCTGTAGTAAGATTGTGTAGAGAAGAAGTCACACAAGTGCAGCAGCCATATCCTTATAGAAGGTATCAGGTACACTCTGGATTCTGTTACGCGGTGTTCATGGCGTCCCGTCCGGCAGAGGGTCCTCAGCCGGGAAATTTGTATCCAAATTGAAGTGCGTATGGTATTCTGGCTGAGGGGTTCGCACGTTGACACTTAGGAGGGGAGGAGGGTAGCCCGTATGCTGATGATGACGATGAGGCCCGACGACCAGCTTTGAAAACCCGATGAGAGCAGTGGGAGTAAGAAGAACGAAACAGCAATACATTCATTCTTGTCTTGGAAGAAACCAAGGCCCCGGGATGGGCGGAGATCCTGTAGGCTGTAGACTGGGAATAAGCACACATACAAGTAAGCTATGTAGTGTACAAAGGCGATGTACAGAGACTATACCATGTACATACTACACTACACTGGGTGCAGCGCGGATGGTGTCGGACCAAGGTACACGCTATTGCGAGATCCCAAGCGAGAATGAGATGGACCAACCAAACCTCGCACCGGAGGGACGGGGTGGCTTGAGTGACCCCCAATTTATTCTATCCTCCATCCGCCGCCTGGTCGCTGTCACATACTATGTTGGTTAGTCCTAGCCGTCGCGCGCCGAATCCGCCGAAATGATTCTCCTCCTAATCTGGAGGGGCGTGCTCGGCTCGGGCGTTTCTACTAGCCCGCAGCCTTTGGCTATTGGTCGACATCGTCATAGCCGACTCCAACGCAGCGTCGCATCGAGCTGGACGAAAAGACCTGTGGCACACTACGGGTCGAGAAGTCGGCTTCCCATTTCTCCTCCCACCAGCCGAGATGTGGTAGTATCGGCAGGGCTACATTCAACCAAAATACCGTATCACGGTGCAGGATCAAGACATATCTTTCGGTGAAGGACATCTCGTGCTGACTCAATGCCTCCATGGAACTGAGTAATATGGTCCCATAGATCAGCGAGAGATTTTCGCTGACTAGGGAGAGCGTGTGACGCTGTGGTCAGCACATAACCATGTAGCTCGGCGTTGTGGCCGTTGCGAAACACGTCGGTAGGCAGCGGAGGAGGCCTGGTCCCGTCGAGAATCGGCGGTGTTTCGAAGCTTTTTCGAGATTCTAGAAAGCTGTCTTAGTTCCTGGTGTGTGGTGTGTAGCGTGGACGAACGCGGGCGATGGAGGGGCAGCCTGGTGCAGATTTGTGGTAGGACGCAGAGGATTCAGATCCGATTGTGTGGTTACAAAGTGGGACCGAAGCTGCTCCAGGGGTTATACGGGGGACTATACAGGGGACTATACAGGGGGTTTGCACAAGGGTCAGGGGATTACACAGGGGTAGGGGGCCTAGAGTATGGCGTCCTTGGTATTCTAGCGCCCCAAAAAGAGTGGACCAATGGGAGCAACGGACGTGGCAACGTGACCGATCCCGGTCAGAGCCTCTCGTGATGCACGGCTCGACGAGCTGAACAATTTGGAAAGGCGACAGTGGATAAGATTTGGGGCTGGTGCTTGGGTCGCAGCGCCAGAGGCTCGTCGTCAGCTCCAGACGACACGAGTTTTGTCCCAAAAGCGAACTCTTAAAAGCAATATACACTATGCTCACTGTCAGCCGCATGTAGGCAGTAGCCGTGTTCCTGCAGTGGGGGGGCAACGGGAATGGGTGCCGCCAGGATGCTTCGGGTTGGTATCGATGCTTGCAGGGTGCTCCAAAAAAGCCCGGAGAACAATCTTTCCCTTTTGCCTACCACGTGACTTCCTGTTTGCACTTGTTGCGTGTGCATCGTGCCAGATCTTCTAGAACCCGATGAAAACGCAAGCAACACCCCGCGCCTGGTCGAGCTGGGCGCGCAAGTTGCCTCTGCTGCACGCACGCCAAGTCGTAAAATCCCCACTTTAGGCCACCCGCAGAACACCAGAAAACCGGACAACGGCCATCGAACGTGCGAGAGGCCGATGAGTGGTCGACAGCATAGGGGCCAAAGCAGGTAGCTGCCCATTCATCACGGGAGGCAATGTCGGTGAGTGGGGGTTAGGACGATGATAGGTTATAAGCTACCTAGCTCAGGTATGTTGAGACCAAACCGTTACGCGTTCCACCCCGCGCCTCATGCTGCCCACACTAGGCAATAACTTACGTAGTATATCCCCTTCTCATTCACCATGCAGTGATGTCGTCAACCTCAGCTTCCCCGAAGGTACTCGACTTCAGTAACTGCCCGACGCTGGCGGCCTCCACCTGCTCGCCTCCCTTGCTCATGATGTCTGGTAGGGTTTCGTTCAAAAACTCGAGGATGTATCTGTTGACTTGCTCAAACTGTAACAAGAACGCATCGTGACCTTCTTGGCTATCGATCTTCTCTAGCCTGGCATTTTTGATGTGCTTTGCTAGCTCTTCTTGCTCTGCAAAGGTGAATAGGCCGTCACTTTCAATCCCCAAGACTAACGTAGGCTGCTCGATCATGTCTAGCGCATCCGCTATACTATCGGCACGGTATCGAGATACGTCATGTGTATCCAGCTTCCTTGTGATGGCGATGTAACAGTTACTATCAAATCGCTTCACGAACTTCTCTCCTTGATATCGCAGATACGACTGCGCTGAGAAATACGTTGAGGAAGGGAGAGAATCACCCCCAGTTAAGCTGCTTGTTCTAGGGCCGGAGAATTGAGGGTCCGAAGAGCTGGCAGCAGCTTCGCCGGACCCCGACACGTGAGGCGGCGTATTGTTTCGGCTGTTATTGGTCAATGATCTCTTCGTTTTATGGCCATCGTTATGGATCTGGAAATGAGCCTCGGATGGGGTGGTTGGCCGCGGCGTCTCACGGATCGTTTGCCGCCTGGCTGGGTCCGGAATGTTCCGCCCGAATCGAGCCTCGAATGAGTTCCGACTTCGGTACGTGAGAAGGGCCGCCATTCGAGCAGCCCCCAAGCCGGTAGCAGGCGGATCGGAGAAGGAATAATATCCGTCCTCATATTTCGGGTCAGCATATATGCTTTGGCGTTGCGCCTCACCCCAGCTAATGCCCCACGCGCTATGTTGGCTTGATGTCGCAATCGGTACTATGCAACGGACATAGTCTTTGCCAAAGTACGCCCATTCGAGAACCAGCATGCCTCCCATAGAGCCACCCACGACTGCGGCTATCTGACGCACACCTAACTCGTCCAGGAGTAGTTTATGCAGACTGCGTCGTATTAGCCGCATTGGCCGTGGCTCGAGCTGAACGGGTGAGCGATCGATGGGACACTTACTTGACATCATCCCGTATGGTGGTCAAGGGAAACTCCGGCCCATAGTGGCCCTTCCCGGGGTCGCCACCCTTGGCCGTCACCGGGCTGGCAGTGCCATACGGACTACCTAAGCTGTTCATACACACAACGAAAAACCTCGAAGTGTCAAATGCACGACCGGGCCCTCCAATGAGTGGACCCCACCAGTCACTCACGTCCGCTGAGCCGGTTAAAGCGTGGCAGATTACCATAGCATTATCGCCGTCGGCGGACAGCTTTCCCCGCGTCGTGTATGCTAAGGGCACATTGTGCAACGTAACACCCGACTCGAGTGTGAAGCTAGGAATGATAATAAATTGTTGGTCTGGGATTAAAAAGGCGAAGGGGTTCTCTGGCTGTTGCTGGGCCGTTGCTTAAAAAACCGCTCAGCTATTGTTCAAGTTGCAGTGTGTGCCATCGGATGAGGGTTTAATCGGTCAGATCTGGCCGGGGTTGACGAAAAATGAGGACGACTCACCATACTTCGGCACCGAGCCATTTTTGCCATTGGCTGGGGATGCCATCGTAGCGATGCAAATATACTCGGCTGGTTGTCTGCTTGGATGGCTTGTCTTCTCGTCGCCCGCGCTTGATAGGTTGCTTAGAGGAGTGCCGGATGCTGAGCACTGAATCGGTGAATTTATAGCAGCAGCATCATAGGGTCTTATGAACATGAAGGCGTGTCCCGCATGTCGGCATTTGTCTGCGATGAGGCGATGTGATTCGATATAGTACGGTGTATTTTCGGCTTCAGACGGGTCTAGCGTTTTGGTATATCGAATCCGGTGTCTGTTTATCTAGATGCCAGAGGTACCTGTGGCGATTTCAAATCCCTACCTAAGCTAAGGGATCCCGACAAGTCCAGCATTGAGCATTGCAGGTGTCGATGCGTTTATGCAAACTTGTTCTGTATGTGCTCACGCTATTCAACTAAGGGTACCCATACGCACGTACCTACCTAAAGAGGGCACAGTGCTCTCACAACAGGAAGGAAGGGATGGGAATTTTTTGGCTTACATAAGGTAGTTAATTATTGACCGACCGACCTTCGGGGTGCAGCCAACTTGAACCAATGACCGAATCAGAAGCCGGGCTGCCCATTACCAATTCAGATTGAGTCACATGTGGGGCCCGAAGCACCGACAACCATCGTCAAATGAGATGCCGGGGTACTTGGGTACATACATGCCTAGTGCTGGGTCAATGCAGGATCATACCGTAGCTGCCACCTGTTTCTTGGTCAAAGCTCCATGAGGCTGCGCCTGCCTTCTCCAAATTGGTTTCCAGGCTCACTCCACGCGGTTTAATCAAGGTTAGCCTCATTTGACTGCTCAACACGCGACAGTCTCTGCTTGGGGAAACGGCCACCGGCTGCCAGCACAACGTCAGAGCAATCCACAACCACAACCACATCTAACAGCCATCCCCGCAAGCAGCTGCTTTCCCGTCTCTCGCGATCGCCTTCCAGCGCAGCTGCCGTGCACGCGTATGGTCGTGCATTTGGAAGTACGACGGTCGTTGGCAGACCTTAAGAGCCAGCCCACTTCTACGTCCTTTCTTTGTCCGCGCGCCTTCGTAAATGCGAGCACGCATTCATTCAACCTTGCCATTTCACCGCCTCCTTAACTGGCCGGTCTTTTAATTCTTCCTGCTCCCGTCGATCATCCGCTCGGCGCCAACAACACTTGAAGCGACAGCCCGCAGCGGACTCCCCCCGGCCACCCATTCCATTCCCGACATCTCTTTTGTTGAGTCAAGGGAGCCCTCGGCCGATGCGACCATCTATCGTGCGCCCACCCACGACCTTCACACGTCAGCATCCCTCCAATGCTCCGCATACCCCTATTCCAAATGACCAACCTTTTCGCGTAGTCTTTTCCTTCCATCCATCATGCCTCCGAAACGAAAGCGCAACGATCGGGTCTCGGAGGCAGGCAACCGGCCCTCGCCTCATCGCCCATCGGATACCGGGCTAGCCCAGATCGATCGGGATTTTCAAGATGGCGCCCACCATCGTCGGGGCCCTGGCGGCGGAAGAAACACGAGGCGGAACAATGATCGTCGGGACTCCTCAGGTCCCCAAGTTGGAGCTGGACCCAACCATAGAGTTCCCGCTTCACCCGTCGTCGCTCGGCCTTCTAGTTCGTCCTCGCATGCTGCGCCTGTCCCGGCCCAAACTATGCTCCCGGTTACCGCGCTACAGCAGCCCGTCCAACCCTCCCGAACACCCGTCTCGACAAATTACAACTACGTTATCCTGACGGAGGCTCGTCTAGCCACTTGGCATCAAGGCGGGCGCCAGCTGGTCATTGAGCACGGAATCACGTCAAGATGTGATGAAGACATCGAAGAAATCTCTACCATGTCCCAAGAGTTCACATGCGCCGTCCTTGACAACTATCTGACTCCGAGCGATGCTGGAGACTGTATGAAGCAGATTCTTGGGCCCCCGACCCAGAACGAGCTCGGGTCCAATTTTGCTTTCGATGCTCAGACCCTCTTCCTGGATACTATTTCCGTCTTCATCGACTCGAATGATGCAGCATCTACTTCTCAATTCCGGGACCTCATCGCCGCCACCGAACTGCCACCACAGCTTGTGCGCGAAGTACTCGACGCGCCGGCTCTACAGCAGCTTGGCTTGATTCGAGACAATTTCGTCAAACTTGGCATAAAATATGCCACTAACCAGCTCTATCGCCAAGCAAATTATAATTTACTGAGAGAAGAATCGGAAGGCTATTCAAAACTTGCAGCAGAATTATATCGAACACCATATCAGTCCCAAGGCCACCATGACTTCGCCCTCGTCCAGGCAAGTTGGGAGCGTATTAAAGCTTTGATAGGAACATTTGATTTAGACGTTGGTCGCGTTCTTGATGTGGTCATTGACGTCTTCTCTGCAACGATGTTGCGAAACTTGATGTTCTTCACTCGACTACTTAGGATTAGCTCATGGTGGCCACGTAATCAGATCGAACACGCGGAGAAGCTATTCGCCGGGGGGTTGCCGACTTGGGCTTTACCTGAGAACGAGGACGTCGATACTGAAGATTTGCGGGTTCAGCTAGAAGACCGCGCTCTTGAGCGTGATATCGCTTTTTGGGACAGAGCCCGAGAGATTCACCTTGATGCATTCTTTGAGCTCGGAGGTAGACGAATCGATGATGCAGAATTTCAGCGTTTACAAGAAAGTATCTCGGAATCCGACCCGAGTTATGGATCAACCTTCGAGTGGACAAAGACTACGAAAACGCTCCCCCCATGTGGGAACCGGGTCGCAGCCCAACTCCTCGGTTTCAAGTTCCGATTTTATACCTCTGACGCCAGAGATAGAGGTGAAACTTTACCGGCTAATCTGTATTATCTGGCAGCCTTTCTCATCAAAATCGGATTTATTTCCTTGGCGGACTTGTACACGCATTTATGGCCCGCAGATGAGGATATGGATGCACTTAAACGCCGCCGAGAAGAGGAACTTGCCGAGAAGGAGAGAAGCGCCAGACAAGGCAATGCCCCAAATGCGCTTCTTATGGCTGGGGCGTTAACTGATGACACGGCCCCGACAACCGCTAAAGTGCGCGAAACCAGTACGACCAAAACCGACGGGAAAGCCCAAGAAACGAGTGGTCAGGCCCCGGCAGACGAAACTAGTCTACCTGAGCCTAAGGAAGCCCAGAAGGCGGATCTTGTTTCACATCTTCTCGTTGTTGGTGCCATTCCCGAAGCCCTTTTCATTATTGGTCGATTTCCGTGGCTCCCTGAGGCATATCCGGAAGAGATCTATCCCGCAATCAACCGCATTCTGGCTCATTCCATCCACAAAGTCTACGAAGCCTCCCGGCCTATTAGCGTCCCTTATCCGGTTGCAACGACCGTAAAACAGGATCTGGCACAGGACCAGAATGGCATGCCGAAGGGCAACTTAAGATTGGTAGAGGGCTCACCAAGCAAAGTTTTGAGATGGCCACACGCAGACGGTACTAGCAAAGGCATTCTTTATCGGTTCTATCTCGACGAGTGGTCCGATAACGTCCCCGTCTGCCAGACCGTTGACGACATTTTTACGCTCTGTAATACCTTTCTCAATATTGCAGGTGTGAACATTGGCCGAGATCCTACACTTATTAAAAAGTTAGCAAGCATTGGTGTAAAGAGCTTGGCGCAGGATAAGTCCCCACACAACGCCTCTCGCTGGCAAGATTTGCTGCGGCGGATTCTAGTTCCATCGCTTTGTCTCACCAACGCCAACGTTGATGCTGTGGTCGCTGTCTGGGATCTTCTAAAGAACTACCCGACGCAAGTTCGATACACCCTTTATTCAGAATGCTATGAAGGATCGATATCACGGTTGGAGGCCATGAGACTAGCCTCTAAAACCGCTAGATCGGATACTCTCGCAACCCTCAAGCGGCTATCTCTTGAAAACATTCCTATGTCCGCAAAAAAGCTTGCTAAGATTGCTTTATCGTCCCCCGGAGTCGTGTGCAAGGTCGCATTGGACCAGATCGAAGCTTACAGCAATCTTATTGAAGCTTTTGTGGAATGCACGAAATACTTTACGGAGCTGGGCTACGATGTACTGGTCTGGTCGCTCCTTAGTTCCTTGGGTGGCAAACAAAGAAGCCGGACTCAAGAGACTTCGGTGCTTCTCACGAGCAGGTGGTTACAAGCCCTTTCTAAATTTTCCGGCAAGGTATTCCGACGATACGAGAACGTAGATTCGACAACAGTGCTTCAGTATGTGAACGAACAAGTGGCTCGCGGGAATTCCACCGATTTGGTAATTCTTCGAGAATTGATCACCTCAATGGCCGGCATCGTCCCAGATGTGGACTTCACGGATGGCCAACTGTCCGCCCTGAGTGGTGGCGAGCTTCTTCGCCGCCAAACCCTGACCGGCTTGGGCGATAAGCGTTATGAATCTGAGAAGAGCGCCTCTCGGTTCATGAAAGCATTGCTTCAAACAAACATAGCCCCACAACTTCTTATCAACATTGCGCAATACCGACAATCAGCTATTTATCATGTGCCGGACGACGAGGCGCATATTAAATACTTGGCAACTGTCGTTGACGACTCTCAGCAGGCTCTTGTACAGTATATGGAGTTGTTGCGTCACAACCTATCGCCGGAAGAGTTTGATACACGGGTGCCTAGCATACCATCCCTCATGACAAATCTCGGTCTCGATGCCAATCTTGCGTTTTTGATTGGTCGCGCAAGCCTCACACACTACCTCACAGGCTCAGGCGGTAAGATACCTGTAAAACAGGCACTGGACAATGAAGGAGACACCCTGGTGGATGTCCGTGCTGGCTCTGCGCCTATTGCTGGTGATGATTCTTCTGAAAATATGGCAGTAGATGGTGCAGAACCAAATGAAGCGGCCTCCGAACAGTTACCGCCATCGGTTGTTCAGAGCCAAGCCTCGGATCGTTTCCTCGATGTTCTCAACCCCATCATCGAAGCTGTTAAGCCTTTACTCCCGCCAAGCACATGGAATAGGATCAGTCCAGAATTTTTTGTACTATTCTGGGCTCTCCAGACTGGGGACCTCGACGTTCCGATAGACAGCTACAAGGCCGAATTTGCAAAGCTCGACAAAGAGCGCGATGAGCTGAAAAGGGACCGGAGCGATATGAGCCGCAGCGGTGCAAATCGGAAAGAAGCAAGGATGGCCGCTATCGAGCGTCTTTCTAAAGAGTTGCCTGATGAAGCGAGTATCTGCAAAGAACGGGTGACGAAAACGAAGCTTCTACTGATCAAGCAGAGCCCAATATGGTTCAAGTCTTCCGCCAAGACCGATTCGGTAGTCGATACATTTATTGAGGAGTGCCTGCTCCCCCGAACCCTCCTTTCACCTGGAGATGCCGACTTCTCCCATCGGATAATCCGGTTTTTGCATACCAACCGTGTCCCGAATTTCAAGCTTTCAAACTTATACAATCGTCTATTCAATGTCAACAGATTACGGTCTATGATCTTCGGCTCGACAGTCCGAGAAGCTGAATTCCTCGGCCGTTTCATCAAGCTTACGCTTGCAGAATTATCTATCTGGCATGCAAAACGAGAAGCATATGAGAAAGAAGCTATTGGACATGGGAGACATGGTTTTGCAACTACTCTAGATGAGAACGGGAAACCACTTGCATTCATGGGACACGATGAATTCCGTGATCTCCTTTGGACATGGCATCGGAACCTATTCGCGGCTCTCAAATCTTGCTTAGGGGACATTGAATGGATGCATATCCGCAATGCCATTACGATTCTAAAGGCCGGTCTCGAATACTTCCCCGCAGTGGACTTCATGGGTCGACAGTTGAACGCGAGTCTTGCTAAGATCGCCGAGCGTGAATCTGCCACCAAGAATGATAACGAAGATGGTCAAGGTCATCGCGTAGATTTAGCAGTTACTGCAAACACTGCTATATCTGCCCTCAAGAAGCGTTCTACCAAGTGGGTCATGGTTCAGGAATTCCGACCAAACACCGTAAGTGCCTCTAGAATCATAACCTAGCAGATTTTTAACTCAAAACAGAGCGGTGATACCACGGACGACAAGAAGAGCACAGAAACTGGCAAGTCATCTCACCACCCAATCCTTAGGGCCAGCGCACAGGATTTTAAGCCGCAGGCTATAGGGTGAGTAAAAAAAAACGACTAATTCCTATAAAAAAGGGTTACAGTTTCTCACAAAGCTACAGTACACCTATACGAACGAAGCCGGGTACCGAAGAGGAGGATGGCGAAGTCAACGACGGAAATACTTTACTCGCCGCATCTCAGTCAATGGGGGCTGCAAATGACGCATCAACCATCCGCCCTTCATCGTCGCAACACAAGGGTCCGCTACCCGTACCGCAGAAGATGGATTCAAGGCCCCTGCCTAGCAGATCCTCAACGCCAGGAATCGCACCCAGCTCTTCTGTTGCAGCGCCCAGTGGACGGTCTGAATCTGGACGTCCGTCTGGTTTAGCGTCCATGCCGAGTGGAATGCATGGCTTGCCAAGCCGACCAGAAGTACCTTTTCCAGCCCATTTTACCCATGACCAGTTTGGTACAATAAAGACGATCCATTCTCGTGATCATAGGGAGGTCAAAGATCATCGGGATGTTAGGGATCGCGGAGATCCGAGAGAAACTCGAGATACCCGCGAAGTTGGCCCGAGAGATGTCAGAGACCCGAGATCTCTTCGGCTGCCAGAGGAGCCCCGTCCGCCTAGGCCACGAGATTATCAGGCCCCTGACCGTCGAGTACAAGAACCACCCCCGCCGCGTGATTCACATAGGTCAGAAAGGGATCGGCCACCGCATCGCATAGATAGTACACGGCGGATAGATCCTGGTCCACAGGATCGTGACCTGCCTCGATCACGAGATGGAGCGCCGCCAGTTATAAATATAGCCTCGACTCCTACAAAACCAATGTTGCCCTCGCCGCAATCAGAGCCTGCTGGACCAACCGTCAATCCTGAACGCGCCCGGCTTATTGATCGCTCCGACGACCGCCCCCCCGCAATGAACCCTGCGCGGGCCGCGCGGCTGAACGACGGGCGCCCCGGTCGAGAGGATAGCCGAGATCGTAACCCGGCACGAGTTGGGTCTCCGAGACGAGGGGATCGCTCTGAATCCCATGGCGGTGACCCTTTGCGCGACGAACGCCGTATGCACCGCGGAGAGCACCCGGCCCCAGGCCGCGATCAGCGGCACGAATCACAGGCAACTCTACCCAGAGGTGGTAGAATAGGAGATCATGAGGCCGACAGAACTACGAGTGAACGGCCCAGAGAATCACCCTCATTTCAAAGTCATGTTCCTTCCGCTCGTGGCGAGCCCGAACATGGTAGACTTAACCTACAGGATCCTGAGTACGGCCGTCTCAGTTCGATCCCATCGATTGGCGATATGGGCAATGCTCCCCCAGAAGGACCCCGAGGCCGTGGTCGTATTGCTGCCCGTGGCCCCGTGCACATTCCACAGACGCGGCCCGAGGCTCGACAACCAGGCGGCGATGCCCACAGGCCGGTATCGCCTGAAAGACACCATCCCCCTACTGGTCCTTCGTCGTCTAGGCAACGCCGTAACCAGAATGGGATACAGCATGGTCCTACATCAGTCTCAACAGCCGCACCAGCAGCACCAGCAGCACCACCAAACGTGCATCCGGAGAGATTAAGACAGCTAAGTTCTTCCATAGCCGGAAACCCGCCACCTACGCAACCGGCATATTCACCTCCAATGCCAACTCCAGCATCAGTGCATCCAGATCGCATGGCTCAGATAGTGCCACAATCTTCGCCTGCTGGGATGCCACACCAAGGTGGACGTGCTCTCCCTCCACTCCAAACATCTGACCGGCCACCCCCTAGTGCTGCATCAAGCCACCGCCCACCCCCGACGGCTTTTCCCAACGTGCCT
Source organism: Rosellinia necatrix (assembly GCA_021209875.1). Classification (NCBI taxonomy): domain Eukaryota; kingdom Fungi; phylum Ascomycota; class Sordariomycetes; order Xylariales; family Xylariaceae; genus Rosellinia; species Rosellinia necatrix. The sequence continues at coordinate 2,986,180 of JAGYVD010000001.1, read as the reverse complement.
CCTGGAGCTGACAACAGCCCAATATCAGCCCCGACTGGGCCAGCTGCCAACGATCGCTCTCGAAACAGTCGCAGGCAATTGTCAGGGATTAATAGTATTCTCCAGGGGGGACCAAATGTCCGCTCCAAGGGTTCAAAGACCCATCTAGCAGGTTCGGATGCCCAAGTCCTTACTGGCGCTTCGCCGGTGTCTACTCCCACCACTGAGCGCCCCGAGCCATTTCCCCTCAAGGAGCGGCCCAGCCGAAATGACCACGAGCGCGGACGCAGAGAGCATGATGACAGCGAGCGATCTTCTCGTTCTCAACGCCGAGGCAGCCGAGAACGAACGCCTGAAAGAGACCATCGATCGAAGGAACACCGTGAATATCGAGATCGTAAATCTGGTGCGGGATCTGGCCACGGAAGAGAAGGGGAGAAGGAGTCAGTACGTAGATCCGGACGAGAACACAACACGGGTCGGGAGGCTTTACCGCCACGGGGTGATATTATGAGCAATGGTCGTGATGGCATGCGTGAATTACGTCACAGGGGAGATGGGGGAAATAGCAGGCACGAAGAACTCGGGCGTGGTGGGAGTGGACGAGGCGGTGGACCACGGACGGAGGACCGACGAGAGCTTCGCAGTAATGGTGAAGATCATCGAAATAGGAAGCGCCGAAGCGAGGAATTCGGAGGGCCGGTTGAAAAGCGACAGAGACGATAAGAGGCGGAACTGATGATATTCGTTCACCCCCACATGACGACCATATCAATCTGTCCCGAGAACTCCTCACTCCCTTTTCTTGAGCGTGTATTATGAAATGGACAAATATTGAATTATTAGGAGTTTTACTTGGTCACGAGGTCTTCACAGCGGATGAAACTTGGTATGAGGTCACAATCCTCGGCTGCGTATATAAGAGCAGGATCTGTCCATCGAGAAACAATCAGAATTCGACACCTATTTGCAATTACCAAGCATGGCGTTGGCGTCATCGCCTGGGATATTCCTAGATGCAGCGTTTTGCACTATACCACACGATATCCAGCGCCTTCAATTTATCGCGTTCTGCTTAGTGTGTCATACATTATAATAATGACAATAAAAACTGTAAACGTAAAAAGCCAATAAAAACATAGAAAAGCAAGCTTCAGACTCAGCGGTCGTCGCCCAGGTGCCTTAATGAGATTGGTGAGGTCATATCCGAGGTTAAGTCTCGAGACTGACAGTTTGCGACATTAAAGCTAGGAGACTGCTTTTTGAAAGTTCCGTTGTATTGATTTGCCCTTCAGCAAGCCAGGGTCTCAATAGTCTCGTGATAATGAGCCGGTAGGTATCAGGTGTCCCTGATCTACGTATCTATCTACATATCTATCTACATACCTAAATTAGATCGGGGTAGGTACTTGGTTAGGTTAACCTAAGGCAACTCACTAACTTCTTGATGTTGGACCGAGGCTCAATTCGGATGCTAGTCCAAATTCGTCCCCACCTCACTCATTCATTAGCTTGGTATGTGCCACCAGTATTACCGTTGCTGGGCCTTGCTCGCCAAACACAACCTATAGACATTATCGAAAGAGGCTTATCTATTCTTCTCACGATCTGGGAAGCCGCATAAACCAATTATGACACCGACACTCTCCGAGGCCACGGCGGTGCAAGCCACAGGCTCACATACATATACCGCCGACTTTCCGTCGGAATGGTGTATCGGCTCAGGTCAGTTCAACTACCATACTCGGCGGGCAACACGTCATTTCACCCGTGCAGGGAGATACGGCAGCTAAAGCAACGGCACAGTCACCCATGGCGGGGTCGTGACGGCGACGTTGTTGCGCGCCGCGGCAGCACACTTCGGCGGCACACTCGCGGCGCAACACCAGCCTCACACGATAATACTGCACGCCGAGTTCCTGCGGCGCACGCACGCCGGGCCGGCGACGCTCGTCGTCAGGGACGTGAAGATCGGGCGCCAGACGTCGACGATCCACGTCTCGCTGACGCAGGACGGGCGCGAGGAGGTCGCCGCGTACCTGACGAACTCGAACATGGCGGCCGAGGACGGCCTCAGTCTGGAGACGGGGTGGTCGCCGAACCCGCCGCTGCCGCCGAGGCCGGCGGACCTAGCGAGGCTGGCGGCCGACGGCGAGGACGCGGACTGGGTGCTCCTCAGGGACTTGCCGCACCCGAAGCTCCGGAAGGCCGTGAGCCGGGTGCTGATGCACGTGCCGCGGAGGGGACAGGCGCAGCCGAACACGATCGACGAGTGGGTGCGGCTCGAGTCGGGCGAGCGCTTCTCGATGGAGGGGCTCGGGTTCGTCGCGGACATGTGGCCGCAGATGATCGAGGGCATGGTGCTGAGGCAGCACGGGGCGGCGGTCGGGGGGGGACAGGCGGCCGAGGAGGGGGGGGCGGAGACGAAGAAGAAGGAGAAGAAGGAGAAGAAGGAGAAGAAGAAGACGACCGAGGCAGACCTGCCGTGGCTCTGGTACCCGACCCTGACGCTGAACCTCGATATCAAGAAAGTACTGCCGCCGGAGGGCGTCGAGTGGCTACACATAAGGGTGCACTCGAAGCACATCAAGAACGGGCGCTACGATTACGAGGTTGTCATCCTGGACGAGAAGGAGGAGATGGTTGCGCTCAGCCATCACGTTGCCATGGTTGTTGATGGGAGCAGGAATACGGCGGCAAGGGGGAAGGCCGAGAGTAAGATATAGCATACAAGTAGCAAGTTGGGCCAATTCTGGGGCCGTTTAGACTTAGACTTTGATATTGGACATAGATACTGCACATACGACCTACCCTCTTAGTGGACCTTGTGTCTTATAACTTATTAGCAAACCGTCTGTCTCCGTTGTGTCATTCGAATCGTGAATTAAAATCATTGATTGTATCGTATTGGTGTGAAGTTGTCTACCTAAAGCGAAACACCCCTAGATACCGAGGTAATTTTTACCTACACGTAGGATTACCTGCCTAGTTACCTACTTACCCCTTTATGAGTTCTACTTTTTGACTCCGGATCTCGCGGATGATAGGTATTCGGGTGTTCTACGGATCTATTTACTTGGGTATTTACTTATCAGTACACATAGTAACAGATTAGGTTTAGCTAGTGTCTAGATATAGTGGAGATTTTTCGCGTTTACTGCGCGCGTACCTTGCAGAGGCCCCCTTCCCGGCCTTGGCTGCATAGCTGCGGGTATCTAAGTCTAGGTGCGTTATGTCGCTAAAGGATGCTACCCGGCACCAAGGCACCAGCCCAACCAACAAAACGATGCGATATGCGACATGCGACAGTGCGACGTGTGACTTTCTTGTGAACACTCAACTTTTCTTCCTCCTCCTCCTTCTCCTTCTTTGCCAGTTACACACACTCCCGAGGTCCTCGTCATCTGTCGTTCGTTTCCCACATTCTTTCCCCTCGTCTCTTCACATTCGTTTTACCCATTATCGACTGGGTACTTAGGTACGTGATATGTCTGAACTAGCTTCGCCGGCAACATACGCGGATGACGTCCCGATTCTCAACCTCGCAAAGGGGGTGTCTCTCACCCTGGGAAGTGACAGGCTTGTCATCAAAGGTGTGCAGACTTGATTGCTTATCTCATAATGATAATCCAGGCTAATTGCCAATCCCCTCAGACAGAGCTCTGGCCAAGCGCAATCGGACCCGGTACTGCGGCGTCTCCATCGGCAACTCGCCGGCCGAGACCACCCTTTCGTACTATAATATCCTCTGGGTCGCTGTCGACGACAACGCGCTAGTAATCGATTACGCCACTGAAAGCCCCAAGGCCCAGCCGCGCCGAGCGAAACTGCAGTACGTCCTCGGTGAAGTTCCGATAGCCACCGCCCAGATATGGATCGAGGCACTCCTCGACCGCGCCTACGGCCAAGCACAACGACGGCGACGCGCGAAGGTTATCGTCAACCCCCATGCCGGCCCCGGCGGTGCAGTGCGCTTATGGGAGCACGATGTAAAGCCACTCTTCGAAGCAGCAGGGATGAGTCTGGATGTGGTAAAGACAACGCGCGGGGGCGAAGGCACGGACATCTGCGAGGCTCTCGATATCGATGCGTATGATGTGGTGGTGGTATGCTCTGGCGACGGACTGGCCTACGAAGTATTTAATGGACTAGGTAAACGGGCCGACGCCGGCCGCGCATTACAGAAGATAGCGATTGCGCACATCCCGTGTGGTAGTGGCAATGCGATGAGCTTGAACCTGAACGGTTCCCATCTCGCTGGACCTTCGGCGTTGGCCGTGATCAAGGGCATACGGACCTCTGTTGATTTGATGAGCATCACACAAGGCTCGCAGCGGACCCTGAGCTTCCTGAGCCAATCCGTCGGCATAATCGCCGAGTGTGATCTCGGAACCGAGCACATGCGGTGGCTGGGCGCAAAACGATTCGACGTTGGTGTTGTGCAGCGTATTTTTAGCAAGAAGGTGTACCCTTGTGACATATCCATCAAAGTTGAAATTGAGAACAAGGACCAGGTCAAGGCCCATTATAAGCGGATCCGGGGCGATGGAGGGAAGGGCCAGGGGGGTAGTCAAAGCAGCACGGAAACCTCCCCATCGGCCAGCCATTGGATGGGAGAAGGACTGCCGCCGCTACGCTTCGGTACCGTGAACGACGAACTACCTGGGGATTGGCAAACCGCGTCATATGATAAGTTGGGCAACTTCTATTGCGGAAATGTGAGCGCTCACCCTTGTGAATATCCCATCCGGGAGATGGCACATGATATATCGGTTACTAACGCTTAGTGTAGATGGCATGGATGGCCCCTAATGCCAATTTCTTTAATGCCGCCTGTATGAATGACGGGTTAATGGACGTCGTCGTCAACGACGGGGACATCCCGGCCCTTAAGTACATCGATCTAATGACGTCGGTCGAGTCCGGGAAGTTCTTCGACAATCCACTTCTCTCGTATCGCAAAGTTGTCGCCTACCGGTTCACCCCGAAAAGCCAGGCTGATGGTTATATCAGCATCGACGGCGAACGTGTTCCTTTTGAACCCTTCCAGGTTGAAATTCACCCAGGCCTCGGTACCGTACTCTCCAAGACCGGACAATACGAGGCCGATGGCCCCCCCGACTGGGAAAAGTCTACATAACCGTGTATTGCCGTATACCCTTAATAATGGCAACCGCGAAGCCCAAAAGCAAGGAGCGAGTCAGAGATACCCATAAATAGCAGATTTTATTTCGGGCATGGACATAATTATTGGACGACGGCATGGCAGCTGATGGCAGTGGTATTAATGACTTGGCGATCATTGCGCATTGCGTAGATATTTTTTAATTCGGAGCACATAGAAACGCCGTTCGCACGCCGAAGGTATCGCTACAAAGATTGTCGGTCGTGTTATAGTGTATCTTCTATTACATTGTGCCCTTGTGGTTTAAGATAGCAATGTATTGATGAGTGCAGGAATCCGCATGAGGATATATCCATACCAACGCCAAAACTCCCGATGCAAATTTTTTTTTTTTTTTGTATCAGATCCCTTAGTCCCGCCTCCTCCTCTGCCCTCCCGCCTCTCTCACTACTACATCCACTCCTCCAAGCGGCGAGGGGGTGAGAAATCAGTCGTCAAAGCCAGCCCAGGCATCCTTCTCGCCGGAGCCGCCGGGCTTGGCCGACCTGCCGACCCCGTCGTCGTTGTTGCCGTCGTCGGCCCCGTCCGCGTTCCACGGCAGCCGGTCGTCCGCGAGGGTCTCCTTGGCGCGGGCGCGCACGGGCTTGCAGGCGGACCGCGTCTGCGCCTCGACGAGCAGGCCGAGGCGGTCGAGGAACTGGCGGCCGGCCTCCCCGCCGGCGGCACGCGCCGGGCCGAGCAGGCCGAGCCTCTCGACCTCGTCGACCCAGACGTCGAGCACGTGCAGGCGCAGGCCGACGGGGACGCGGGAGAGGTCGGCGGCGGCGTCGAACGGCCAGCGCGCGAGGTTCTCGAGCAGCGCGTCCTGCCTATCCACGCGGGCCCCGGCCCCGCTCTTCCCGCCCTTCGTTTTCTTCTGCGCGGCCCTGCTGCTGCTGCTGCTGCTACTTCTACTACTATTCCTGTTTCCGCCCGTACGTTCTCGATCGCCATCGTCGTTGTCTTCGTCGTCATCTTCGTCCTTGTCGTCGGGGAGCGCCCAGGCCAGCGCGGCGCCGAGCACGCGGCGGACGAGCAGGAGGAACTTCTCGAGCCGGTACACGTCGATGCCGGTCCACTCGCGGCCGAGGATCTCCCAGAAGGCGGCGAGCCAGGGCGCCACGACGCCGGGGGGGAGGGCCGTCAGCAGCGCGGCCAGCTCGGCGCACAGGTCCTGCTGCGGCACCGGCCGGTCGCACATCCAGAGGCTGTAGTACAGCCCCTTCCACAGCTTCAGCAGGTCCACGTGCGTCAGACGCGACGCGGTCGCCGGCGCCGAGAGGAACGTCCGCAGGCTCTGGAGCGCCGACGTGCGGGTCTTGCGGTCTGCCGGGAGGAGGAGGAGGGGGCGCGCGTGTTAGTCGGTGGGTTTTGGAATTGGGGAAGTCTTTTTTTCTTTCTTTTTTTTTTTTCTCTGGGTCGGGGAATTTGGGAGGGGGTTAGGAGGTAAGGAAGGAGGTAAGGAAGGAGGTAAGGAAGGGGAAAAGGGGTTATAGGTACCGCTAGATGCCAGGTTCCGTATGAACGGCATGTTGGACTCGTTGGCCGCCATCTGGGCTGGGCGGTTTGGTTTGCGTTCGGCGCGGAAACGCAGGTGTCGCCGTCGACGGTCGGGTTGATTATTTTCGGTCGCTGTATGGAATTATGATATAGATGTGCCTTGTTGTTGGATTCATCGGAAGTCTCGTTATTAGGGTGGAATTGGCCAATTGGGCGGCTTGACGCAAGTTCCGAGTATCGAGGATCATGACCTCTACTCACTTCGTCAAGAGACGAAAATAAAAATCATGGCCCCACTATCGATAAGAGCAATGGCGGAATGCCCCGCCATTCCCATGATCAGTTACACTAGCGCGAACTTAAAGTATAACTACATACTAAGTACCTACCTAAGTAGGAATGTAGGTAGGTGGTAACTATTTTGTATCTAACCACCACCCAAACCTCCGACTGAGCTGTATCATAGCTCATATCATGGCGACAATTATTGTAAGTTATCAACTAATACGCTCTTCTTGTGAATATCAGCTATCCGCCCGCGTATGGTGTGGTGAGGTGCTAACGCCTATCTGTATCAGTTGGGAGCACAGTGGGGGTACGTGACACACTACACCACTCACCATATATAACATGCTAATGCGTATCACCTATGTAGGGATGAAGGTAAAGGCATGAACCGCCGTCTCTCGTATCTCTCATATCTCTTGTATCTCCCTGTACATTAATTTTATGGTGCGATGTGTGCTGCGTCAGTTCAAATCAGACGCCGCTCCCAGATGTCATCAAGATGTATATCAATAATCAAATCAACGCTAAACGTCGTCACAGGGAAACTCACCGACATCTTAATCAACCAGGGCCACTTTCAACTCTGTGCACGAGCAGGCGAGTCAATCATTCGCCCCTAGTCTAATGAGCGTCAGTCCTGACTTAGGGGGCAAGTCGGAATAGCCGGCGGCGTATGTCATTCGAACCATTTCGCGATGTAGGGTGTGTCTGCTAACGCGAGTTCTCTCGGCCAGTATAATGCCGGGCACTCGTACGTCTCTCCTCTTCCATTCCATCCCTAACTGTTGAACCTCCTGCCGGGTTTTGCCCTACGTGCTACTGCTACTTATCCGAACGCCACTCTACCCTCACTGCATAGCCCAGCTATCGATATCGCCGGGCGCAATCATAGCTTCAAGCACAGCACTATTTATTCTAGACGCTTCCTACAGGCTACATATTGAATTTGGCTATATTTACACGGACTGATACTTTGCTATGACATGCAGGATAGTTGCCAACGGCGTGAGCCTCGACTTTCATTTGCTCCCATCCGCCCTCGTTGATCCGTCCTGTATGAGCCTCATCGGCTCCGGAGTTGTCTTCCATGGTAATTCAGCATCCATCGCCTTTATCAACGCCATATCCACTTTAAAAACTAATCATTCCAAGCCCCTACGTTCCTCAGAGAGTTGGAAACATTGGAAGCCAAAGGTCTAAGTAATGTGCGCGAGCGTATCGTTGTATCTGATCGATGCCAAGTGAACCTAGACCTGTAAGGAAGCCTTTCTTTTATAATACGTCTAAGGCTTTGGGTGAAAGGTCCTATTTCGCAATATGGTCGATGCAGAGATTGACCTAATGTCTTTAGTCACGCCGCGGTAGATGGTTTGGAAGAAGTTGAGGTACATGCCCGGCCCCAGTTTCTAGTCAAATGCCGAACTAGCTAGGTTGCAAGAGAAACTGACCAGGTCTCAGCTAGGTGAGCGCAAGGCTGGTACGAGTATGTAACCTTTGTCCCTGCTCGAGCATATCGCTGCCACATGATATAACCTGAGCCTATCGGGGCGCCGAGGAATAACTTCATGACTCTAGCCGGACGAGGTATCGGGCCTTCGTATAGCACAAAGGCTGCGAGAAGCGGCATCCGTGTCCATGAGATCTTCGACGAAAATTCCTTCGAGAGAAAGTTGAGAAAGCTTGCAAGGGAATATAGTAAGCGGTTTGGAGACCTACTCCAGTATGATGTTGATGACGAAATTCAACGCTTCCGGGAGTATAGACCGAAACTGGCCGAGTTTTGCGTTGATGCTGTGCATCTCGTCCAGAACATGCAGAAGCATAATGCTAAGATCCTTGTGGAAGGCGCGAATGCCTTGATGCTTGACATTGACTACGGCACATACCCATGTAAGTGAAAAGCAACAGATGAATTGTCATTTTGAGCCATTCCCTGGCAAGCCTCATGCTTGTGCTTCTACCCTAAATACTTCACTAGCGATGAATAACTGATCTATAATATAAATAGATGTCACGAGTAGTAATACAGGTCTAGGGTGAGCTACTGTTCGACCTATGCACTAGTATTCTACGCTGACGAGCATTACCTAAAGGGGCGTCTTCACAGGACTTGCTATTCATCCTAAAAAAATTGAGTGAGTGGTCATTACCAGGTGATGATTCTGTAGAAGATCACGTAGCCCTATTTTATAACCTCTTCTGATAGGCCATGAGTTCGTTGGTTGACTAAGTTGAACAGTCAGATAATCGGCGTTGTTAAGGCCTATGTATGTCTATTTTCGCTCCCATATGCTCATCTTGGTATAAGACGCGGGCGTCGTTTGACTTGATCGACGGACAGATCAGGCTAACTACTCGAATTTTGCAAGACTACGCGCGTAGGTGAGGGGGTATTCAAGACAGAGGATCTTGGTGAAGTTGGGACTAAATTGCAGACTATTGGCACGTACCCTTGCCCTTCGGTCGTCGTTTCTATTGCTCCCTCGACCAGCGTGCTAATTCAGACCTAGGCCGGGAATGGGGTACTAGTACAGGAAGAAAGCGTCGCTGTGGTTGGATTGATCTTGTCGTCCTGAAATACTCGACTGCTATCAATCATTACACATGCCTCAATCTCTCTAAATTAGAGTACGTAGTTGCATGTTATTAGTATCATTATGCCTGCTGACAATAATTACAGCGTGCTTGATACGTTTCCTGTTGTCAAGGTACGATATGAGGAGTTTGGTGCAAATCAGTGCTAATGCAAAATTGTTTAGCTTGCGGTGGCGTATAAAGACCCTGATACAGGAGATATCCTTGAAAACTTCCCTGCCGATCTCAGATTTCTCGAAAGATGTGAAGTTGTCTACGAGGAAATAGAAGGATGGCAGCAGTCGACCCGACTAGCAGCGACATTTGTAGGTTTCCGTAACTCTGGCTTAGACCCCGTACTTTGTATACTTAATTTTGAAGTTGAATTAAGCTAACCCACACTAGGAGGACCTGCCGAAGCAAGCGCAAATCTATATTAAACTCATCGAGGAGCACTGTGGTGTTCCTGTTGCCTGGATTGGCGTAGGCCCTAACCGGGAAGATATGATAGCTCGCCCAATTCCGACTAGTATCGGATCCTGATGACCGGGACCGACTTCAGAACAGTGGCAGTCGGTCGGCGGTCTCGACTGTGCAGAATTTCTTTCCAGGCCTTAGTAATTCCGCTCCCCATTATTTTCAACGTTTGCTGATTCAGTCTAATAGACGGGGAACAGCTAAGGAAGAGACGAATATTAGGTCCTTTACGGAATAGAAAATACAAATCATGTTATCGGCGAGAAGAATGACATAGGTTCTTTATCTTACAAATGCTACCCAACAGCGTGAAAGCCGGATGAAGGCCGGAGAAACGACGTAGACTATGGTAGTTATCAGAACCGTGCTCATGGATTCGGCGGTTGCTTGTCCAACCCCCCGCGGGGAACATGGAAGGGCGATTTTATGCATGAGAGCTTCATCCCACTGCTATCGGAGGTAACCTGAATGGGTAGTCCGGCCTACGGGCTATGCTGAGGTGTTGCCACCATGGCATGGGCTGTCATAGGTGTGCGGCGTACATGCCCGAAAATCCCACTCCGAGCCCCTCGCACGGCGCGAAGGACAAAGCTCACGGGCACCTAATGCGAGCGGCTATCGTACCCGCCCCCTCATGTTTATTTTACGAGATATCCTGGGGTCGCAGCTTTTCCCGAAGCCGAGGGGTCTGGGCAGAGGCCTGGGGGACGACATCCTCCATCGATACAGCCTTGCAATGTGGTATCTAGCCAAGACGATCTGGCATCATGTCGGCAGATCCATCCGGGTTGTCCTCTGAGAATGTCAGATGCAATATCCTGAAATCGGGGCAGGCTTCCTTCCCCTCCCCTCCCCAAGACCCTCGGGCCTTGGCTCGTTCGCTGTCGGGGCCTGGGTGGTATAGTGCCAGAGCAGTGTATAGCACGTAGGCAAGGCCAGGTGAGGTATATCATTCTGTCTGATCTAAGCCTGTAAGCGCTTAGCCCACTCTTTTTTCCTGGCCATTATTTGAAATGGTCTGCAGGGTGATGATGCGACTCTCTGCACGTCCCGTGTAGTCAACGTGATGATAAGGGCCGGGAATTCATTACACGGTTGGTCTAAATGTAATGTGTATGTAATGTGTATGTATACGTGTATGTGTAGGCAATTGCACTACGCAGTATAGTCAAGTGCTGCTGTGCCTGGCGCGCGTGGTGCGGCCGATAGGATTTCTCGTCCGCATCTCATTCCGTAGCGTAGCGCCATCTCTCACGCCGTGTGCATCTTCATATTCTCAGCATTTAGCGGAACAGAAGCGGAAGGAAAATAAGATCCACGGTAGTTCCGCTAGTCCCAATTCCTCTTGGGTCGTCGATCCTGTTTCTGGATATGACAAACTTTTCGCTTTATTGTTTATCGGTTTTTTTTTTTTTTTCCTTTGCTGTGCCGCATTGCATACCGAAGTCGGTAATAGTAGGAAGTAAGCTCGCATACATAATGCACCCATTCATACGCGTGGTAGCGATCCAACGTTGTAGCGTGCCTCTCGCTTGTGGTTAGATTTCCCGTGTATCATACCTATCGAATTGACTGCTACCACCTTCGTCCCCGGTACGTACCGAGATAGGCACTCCGTTCCCGTCCCAGTGGCCGGCTCTCAGTGGTGTGTGGCCAGCCTGGATGCTAACGCCGTGCTACTCCATCAAGATGGAGGCCGTCTACTGGCTGGGCACCGTGTAGTTATACGGCCAAGCCCCACAGGGCCCTTGCCTATCCAGGTACTAGCCTTCTTGTGCTGCGGGGCGTTTGTGGGCGGATGCAAGTGGCCCGGCAGTCGTCCCGCCGTTGTCCTACCCAGCGCCGCTGTCTGCCCAGACGCCGCAAGCACGCTACTTACAACTTACACAACGCTAACTTACTCCCTACATACCCCTACTCACATACGCTGCACACACTAAACACACCATGCACACGGCACCCACACCAGACGACACAACGGATTACATGCCTACCGGTAATAAAATGGATAGCCGCAGCGTACCCGTGCAAGTCCGGTCGAACTGGGAGTTTACGCCAATGTACCGCGGCGGCACAGCCAGGGCCGCCTTAGCTAAAACATGCCTAGGGCAACGTCCAACGTCGATGGTTTGCAGGGCTCCGTATACGAAAAGTGCGTGGCCGGCTTCGCATTGGACAGACTCTGCTCGATTGTCGATCATCTCCATGCCGCCGCCTGCTTGCATCTGCAGGCGGTGTAGAGGGTGAGATATCGAAGGCGTCCATCCGAGGGATTTCACGAGAGATTGCCTCGATCGAGGAATCTTGTATGAGTAAGCATACATTCGGCTTTGTGAAAGCCTGTCGGAGGTGGAGGAGGAAGAGGAGGGGTCTGAACGGATCGAGAAGGTCTCGTTCACGACGTATACCATGTCATGTCATGTCATGTCGGTATCCAGGTTATGTTTCAGAGACGGGGTGAGTAATAGGTATATAAAGATGACGGCCAATCTCGACCTCATCTGGCTTCCCTCCGCTGGTCTGTTGTTCCACCCGCGGCCTGGCGATTACAGACATCATCTCGAGCAAACCAACCATCTGTAGACGAGACGACGATGATGAAGTCCGCTATCTCGACCTTGTTGCTCGCCGGCGCGGCCCAGGCTGCCCCCGCCCTCAGCACCAACGACAACAATAATAAAGTCCAGTCATTCTCAACCCCGGGGCTCCTCAACTTAATACCCAGAGCGTTGGAGATCGAGGAGAAGCGGAAAGGCTGGCTATACGGAACCTTCCCCTTCGGAGTCGCCCCTTATCCTTACGGGAAACTCGCCGATAAGGTCATCGCGGACGACAGGGCGATATGGGCTCCCCCGGTCTTCGAATTGGGTGCTACCATTGTGAAGGAGACGAAATTGGCTGCCGAGGGTGTTATCGCAGTAAGTTGATATCCTTATCAGTCGTCGTCTTTGGGCAGATCTGCTCTGCAAAGGACTGGCTTACTATTGTTCCATTACACTATCGCACCCCTTTTACCCCAAATCAAATATATTCCGTGCTCGATTCCCATGGACATCGCCCTGTGGGGTATATTGTTCCATACCACCTCAGAATGATGAGTTCCCCGCTTGTAAAGGCGTTATCTTCATCCGTTATACACTACCAACCCCTTCACTTACATGTTTACTACTGCTCCCATCACGCAAACCCCAGCATCTCCCGTACAGAGCTATAACTGCTTCTCCTAATTTTATGTCTTTATTTTTTGAGGCTCGTGCCAAGCCCGTATTCGGAATGTCGTGCGGCGTGTTCCCCCTGGCACATTAGCTCAAGCCCACCACTATCACTCGATAGCTCCTCGTACACTACTAATCCCGATATAGGCCGGAGGTTTCAATTCACTAGATGATTATTACAAGGTCTACGAGAACCAATGGACAACGTCGCTTCCAGATGGCCCCCTACCTGGCATGCTGACCAACCATACCGACGACCGGACATTCTCGATGATGAGGCTGTCGTCAGTTCCTTACAGACTTCATCGTGTAAAGGTTGATCAGCCCCTGCTTTTCCCCGTCGACGATGAAGTAGTCAAGTCCATTACCGGGCAGACACTCGAGGGACTCCATGCCCAAGGGCGTCTCTTCTCGGAGGACTTCGCCGAGATGAGGTTGCAAGAGGCTACTCCAGCCTACGGCGCGGGATGCCAGGCATACTTCTACATTGATGATGCCGGCGACTTCCTCCCATTGGCCATTAAACTCATTGTCAAGGGCCGCGAGGACTCAGCGCTTGTCTACACTCCCAAAGATATCAAGGACGAGTGGCTGTTCGCCAAGATGACGATCAACGCCAACGACGGATGGCATTCGTAAGTTATAACCACTATTTCCTTGCTGTATTCTCTGGGTCCAGGTGCATTTGCCTTCAGCCTGCGAAATAGCCCACGTAGGAAAACATTAGGATCTTGAAATTCATACTTTATTCTATAAGCAATTTTCTGACAATGAGCGCTGCAGAACCTGGGGTCATACTACCCTATCGCATGCCTCCGCTGAGGCCCCATACTTGGCTGCTATTCGGAGTCTGAGCGACAACCACCCCGTTATGGGTCTACTTCACCGAAGTGAGTTCCTATCCCCTCTACTGCCCCCCGGTTTCTTTTAGCCCCAGACGAGAAAGGAGACGGCATGGGTTCCTAAATATGACGGTCGATGTGTGGCGATACACACCGCTCCTATTCTGGAGGTAGTTGAGTTGTACACGAGCGCCATGCTAACCAATAAATAGTTGAGAATACTCCCTGGAGCATTCGACCCAACTTGGAAGATAGTTTAGTAAATGGCACAGCTGACAATGGGCCGAAATACTACCCGTGGACTGCCAATGCTGCTCGCGCGTGGGCGAACCAGGTGTATTCGTCAGGAGAAGTCTCAAACTTTTCTAGTAATTATTTCCGCACGAGCCTGATCAACCGCGGCTTGATTGACTACAAACACGGTCCTGCTTTGAAGTCATTCCCTTTGTAAGTACCTTTGTCACTTGCTTAAAGCCCTGCGTGAGCCGACGTGGCGGGGCCAAGAATCCCCATCCCAGCCCAAAAGTTGCCTTGCCTCGGTAAAAAACACCCCAGGTTTACTAACTCTCGATATAGCTACGAAGACGGCCTCGTACTCATGGAAATCATTGAAGAATTCTTCTCCAATGTTATCGACTCCTACTACAAGAACGACAAGGCTATTGCCAATGACAGAGAACTGCAGGCTTGGCTTAAAGAGACCGTACCCGGACAGGTTCACGACTTCCCTAAGAAGATTTCAACTAAGAAGGACATTGTTGGCATTCTTTCGCACCAAGCCTATCTTGGTTCCATCGTCCGTACGTGTCCCCACTAGACATTTACCTGACCCATTCCCCCATCCTCTAAAGGCACTTGCTGACTTGGCAATTCCTTCAGACACCGTCATGAGCGGAAATGGCAACCAGCTAGACATCATGGCACTCCCATTCACCGCAGCAGGATGGCAGCAACCCATCCCAACTAAAAAGGGCGTGGTCACTGACATTGTGTCATGGATGCCAACACCCCAAGGTGCCGCGTGGCAGGTGGCCACCTACGCCGCAGGCAACCGTGCGGCCTGGAAGGACACCAACCAGACTCTCGCTCACATGTTTGATGAGCCAGCTCTGCTCAACAAGATGAACAAGGCAACCAAGATCGCCGCGGCCAAGTTTAAGGCTGATATGTTTGCCGTGAGCGACCAATGGCGCACCCGCGGATTCGACGAGAACGGGCTCGACCGCGGTATGCCTTACCTCTGGAACGTGCTAGACCCCCGATGGGCTATCTACTGGAGCGTCGTTTAATGAAACATGCAAAGGAAAGAAGAAAAAAAAGATACAAAGGCTAAAAAAAAAAAAACCCCTCCCGGCCATGGACACCGGGTGTTTGCAGAACACGATACGAGGGTCGCTGAGAAGGAAGCGTCTAATTTCGGTTATGAATATATGGTTCCCTCACATAGGTTTAAAGATATCCCCATACGAATGATTGAGATCTTAGCAAGTGCGTCTTTTGAGATGTGCGGTTCCTCTGATGGCAGTATAGAATGGTAGTATCAATGTTACATACCCCAAATTCACTTCAGCCTCACTATCACTAGGTAGATAGAGGAACAAATGCACAAATATCCCTGGGCTTAGTCCAGCCAATACATACCACCATTTCATGTTTACAATCGTTTACGAAATTGGTAGCAACCCTACAAACATAACATCGACTCACATTTGAGATATTGATAGGAGGCAAGCGTATTTACCTAGTTAGAGAGAGCGAGAGAGAGAGAGAGAGAGAGAGAGGGAAGGAGAGAGAGGGTTTGACGTATTAGCCATGTCTCCCTTGGCAAGGTAGACCAGTTCAGCATAGACCAGAGCTAAGCTTTTTCATGCCCAACTTTATTTCAGCTTCGCCCTAAATAAGGCTCACCAGGCGATCAGAAACAGCGGAGGCGACTAGCGGCTTACCTCCCTAGCGCGTCGATCCATCGCTCCATCGCTCCACGCACGTACATACTACGCACACACTATACATACATACATATGCACCTAGGCACGCATCCGAATCCTAGGTTAGCTACTCGAGCATTGCAGATATACATATCCAGGGCAAGGGTGATCCAAGGTTCGGGTCCGATGCGGCCGCACACGTCCTATACCGCACATTCTATACTACACATACATATAAATATATATATATATATATATATATACAGACATACTTGGGTACATAACATAGCTCCTTCTCAACGCGGCCTCCCGCCCTTCCCGCACCACGCCCGCCCCGTCCCCGTCCCCGTGACCTCGAGCGTTGATAGCCGCTTTCCCTCCGCGGCTAGGCGCCGCAGGATCTCGAGTGTCAGAGTTGCGGTGACCCGTCCGCGCGTGGGGGGCGGGGAAGAGGCATACATGTATGTATGTGTGTATGTGTGTATGTGTGTAGGTCATAGTAGTCATCCTCCGCGGACGAGGTCTGTTTGCTGACGAGGCGAAGTCGAAGGACCGGCCTGCGCTAACGTGCGGGCGTGCGCATGTCTTCCGCTCCCGCCCGTCAGCACGAGTAACGTTCTATCTTGTTAGTGATGGCTCTATACGGCTGATGCGTCTGGGGACGAGGGCTGGTTCACGCTCTGGTCTAATTGCTAGGTAACGTTGCCATCGCCCGGTCTGCACCGTCGTGGGCGTGTCGATGGGTATTATATATTGGCTGAATGCCGCCTGCGGTGCTCTCTTGTGGTCTCTGAGTATGTGTATTCTTGATCCCAAAGGTAGAGGCGAGGTTCGGGAATCGCGGACTCTGTGGCATCACGCCTTTTATACTTTATTCCCCCTTCGTAGACGCTAAAGGATAAGCTGTCTAGATCATCCCAATAAAGCAGACACGGGATCCGGGCCTGGGTTGCCGAGAGTCTTGGGTCGGCAAGGCGAAACGAAAGATAGGGCAGGTAGGAAAACACAAGAGGCAACTCTTATTTCTCAAGCCTTGTGGAAACGAGAGCCTGAAATAGAGTGCTGACATCTCGGGAATAACCTCCTTGCCAAACGAGACCCCTTCTGGAGACTTGGCCGAACGGCCCCCGCCGGCGGACCGAACCGTCTCACCCATGGCGGTAAGATTTTGGGGGAGAGGGTAACTACTGAGTTCCGGGCCGTACGGCCTTAATGGGCTGATGCAATAATCCGGCCTTTCGCTGCAGAAGCTGCCCTCTCATCTCTGTAGTTCGAGGATGGAACGATGGCCTATGGTTCTGCGATAATAGGAACATAGTAATATAGATCTCTAGTTTGTTAGTGTAGGTAGCATTGGGATGAACTGAGAGACGGGCTGATATTACCTATGTCGGAGGTCGCGGACCGAGTAAACGGCGTTGTTTGCACTTAGCATCATTCATACTAGGTATGTTAGACAAGGGAGGTGTGAATATATTTAACGAGATAAAACATTCAGTGATAGTGCAGATGGATAGAGTAGTCATGATGTTAAAATAATTCTGACCTTGGGTATTTAAAAGTAGCGATATGACAGAAAGTCTGCTATTAACGTATCCAAATTGAAATTCATTTTTCATTTTTGTATAAAATATCAATTATCGGCCATTAAGGTGTACTATGCAGAATACCTACTTACGATGCCCAACTAACCTGCTTCACAGGTACCAGTACCATATGATAGATACATGAGGTTAATTCAACTATGGATTAGTGGTGTTTCTGTTTTCTGTGACAGGTCTAATTTGTTTTTATCATATATTTTAACCACCGCCCACCGCCCACCGCCCACCAACCGTGGTACAGTGGTACATAAGCGGTGGTGGTGGTGGTTGTAGTGGTGAAAAGTCTTACCTTATACACTAATTTCCGAGGTAGCAGTATTGGTACGAGGTGCTTATATAACGCGACATTTTAGAAGGCACTATATTGAGACCCCGCCATCATCTTTACACCGAACGGCTATATACATATGTTCCGCCGTCCATCCTTCCGCATTTTGCACATGTAAATTGGGGTTGCTTAAAGTGCTTACCTATTTAAGTAAGTGGGTAGGCGTGCAACCCCGGGTAACTGGGACTTAGTGAGCTGAAGCGCGTACTAGTCGCGTCAATCTTCAACGGTGTCGCATCCCCTTTCACAACCACACCCCATAATTAGGCGCGCCTCAGAAGCTCCGTCAAACCATGGACATGCGCCCTCTCCTTTTGAATTACATAAGTATAAGAGGCTCTAGTGACACCGTTTACGATTAACATCCTCGCCCCCCGCATCGCGCATCAGGACAGGATGGAAGAGGCTATGCGACGTCATTTTTTCCATCATGACGAAGAGGTAGGCTCATATCAGGTTGGACCTCTGCATCTTGAGATCAAATTGAGCTTACCGAATTCATAGGGTCTCGAAGCCGAAAAGCAGGACTGCCACTGGTGTCAAATTCGCGCTTTTGCGACGC
The DNA here is from genome assembly GCA_021209875.1 of Rosellinia necatrix. Classification (NCBI taxonomy): domain Eukaryota; kingdom Fungi; phylum Ascomycota; class Sordariomycetes; order Xylariales; family Xylariaceae; genus Rosellinia; species Rosellinia necatrix. The sequence continues at coordinate 2,967,719 of JAGYVD010000001.1, read as the reverse complement.
ACACGCGGCAACCCATTACAATCGTGAACAACGAGGATGACACCATGATCCAGCCCAACTTTCGTTTTAGAGAGGCTTCCATTCGCGCCAACGACATCGAACCAACTAGGAAGGGTTTCCTCAGTGGCTGCGAGTGCTATGAGGGCCAGGATTGTCGGTACAGCAGCTGTAGTTGTTTGCAGGATGTCGAGGAAGACGACTCGGACGACGATTCGGATAGCGGTGCAGATAACCGGCCGGGGTATTACGCACACCCCGCCCCAAGGAAAGTGTACGCGTATCACACGTATGGCGCACGGGCTGGTCACCTGCGCTCCAGGATGCTGATGTCACGCAACCCCATCTACGAGTGCCACAAGAAATGTCGCTGCGGTCCCGACTGTGCCAACCGCGTCGTGGAGAGAGGGCGCAAGGTGCCCCTACAGATTTTCCGCACCAAGAACCGAGGCTGGGGCGTGCGATGCATGGTGGATCTCAAGAAGGGCCAATTCGTGGACAAGTACATGGGCGAGATCATCACGGGGGAAGAAGCCAACCGGCGGCGAGCCCAATCGCACATTGCGCAGAGGAAGGACGTGTACCTCTTTGCGCTCGACAAGTTCTCGAACCCGGATTCGTTCGACGCGCGCCTGCGGGGGCCCCCTCTCGAGGTGGACGGCGAGTTCATCTCGGGGCCGACGCGGTTCATCAACCACTCGTGCGACCCCAACCTCCGCATCTTCGCGCGCGTCGGCGACCACGCGGACAAGCACATCCACGACCTGGCCTTCTTCGCCATGAGGGACATCTCGCGCGGGGAAGAACTCACGTTCGACTACGTCGACGGCGTGGACGACTCGGACATGGACGCGCTAGACCCGGAGAAACAGAAGGACATGGCGCGCTGCCTGTGCGGGAGCAAGAAATGCCGAGGCTATCTCTGGTGACGGAGAACACGGCCATGCTGGAGATGCGAGAGGGGAGTTATCTCACAATGATCTACGTCCCACAGGGCGGGCACTTGTTAGCAGTATTATGCCGAGGAAATGTACATCATGGTGACATCACCATAGAAAACTCCCCGAAGCTACAAATTGCAACACTCACACAAAAAAAAAAAAAAAGGAGGAAAAAAAAGGAGGAAAAAAAAGGAGGAAAAAAAAAGAGAGGACAATACTTAAGAGGGTAATCCCACTATGTCTGTGATGTAGACACGGGGCGAATCGTAACGGGATTGGACCTCCCAAATGAGATAACGGACAGAAGTGCTGGGTAGAACCAACCATCGCTGTACTATGACATTATATAACTACCTTCAGGCTACCTATGTATGGTGTGGAGAAGAATTGAAATAGTCACCTGCTATGAACTTGTTTTCAAGTACTTAAGTACGCATAGTAATGTTCTGGCATTTTGGATTTGAGAATGACGTTTCAGATTTTTTTGTTTTTTTTTTAACCTCAAGATATAATGTACAATGCACAATGCATAAGTCCCCAGAGTGAATTCCATGATCGACAAACTGACAAACACGAGATTCCTTACCCGATAGGTAGATAGGTGGGGCAGGAAGTGGCTGTGCGTTTTGTAGGGAAGGTACCGGGACGCCGGGCAAGGAAACTAGTGCGGGGACTGTACTAGCCTACCTTAGCTTAGGTACCTAAACAATTTAGTGTCCCCTAGCACGGCACACCGTTTCAAGAGGCATGAACCATACCTAGGAAACCTGATGTTGACCGGGTACACACCTTGGTTATAGTGTGTATATCATCAGTATTATACTGCTAGATGAGGTAGGTAGGTACCTACCTACAGTACCTACACCTTCGTCACCTTTATGTACCTACCTCACGCAACATACATACACCCATCGGCTGCAAACCCAGCTTCGTTATCCAGCTGTGTTCTTTCTACAGGGCAATTCAATTATCTGCCTTATCTAGGTACCTAAGTGCCATCCGCGCCAACCCGGGGGACCTAAGTAAGTCCCTAAGTAAGTCCCTACCTACCTACCTACCTACCTGTCCTTCAACAATTCAAATACAATTCAACCTTCAACCACATAACATCAATCCAAATCAAGTCACATACTCGCTCTCTGACCGGAGGACTGGCATCGGCAAATACGACCGAAACGATGCGTTGATCCTCGCGACCCCTTTTCCTAGCAATACAAAGGCATAAACTAGCAGGCATTTTCTTGTCCGAACCGCGCGCGCGTCTGGAGCTATGGTACGTACGCCCCTGTGTCACCCACATCGGGGTCGCTTACTGGCTATGCGGCCGAGGAGTCCGGTTATTATCGCTGGACCGGCACCGGTGTCGTCGGCGTTCTTTCTCACACGAGTGTATGTAGGGCTGCTGCTTCTCACGTCCGTCGGGCCCCGATGCGCCCTATTCGGGAGATGCCTCGTCGCCGTCCGCGCGAGCCATCAATTCCCAACCGACGCAATCCCCCACGGCCGACGAAGCAAGCGGGCAGCACGCCGGGAGCCGTAGCCAGCGAACCCGCCCGCCCCTATCGCAGCACATAGACAAGCCGTTGCGCCGCCATGAATGGATATCCGAGGATCGTGCTTGGTCCCGCGCCGACCTGGACATGCAGCGCACCGAATTCTTCGACACGAGAGTCACCGGCCGAGCCGAGGTCTGGCAGGTCATCCGCGCTGCCTTGGAGACCATGTGGGAGGCCGACATCAGACGGGCTGCGGGTGTCCAGTCAACGGACGATGACGATACCGGCGGGCTGGCCACTGCGCAGGGCATTCTGAGGGCTGCTGAAGTCACGCTGCCCACGGGCGACCTATCCAACGGCGTCTACGACTCGCTGGGCAACTACTACGTCCTTCCCGAATGGGTGGTCAGCGACCCTACCAACATAGCCGAGGACGGTAGTCATCAACGGAGAAGCGTTGACAGGGATGACAAGGGGGACGATGATCTCACGGGAGAGGACACAGCCGAAGAGGTTGATGAGGACGAGGCGGTACGACGGCGAGAAGAGAAAGGCAAAGCTGTCGTAGATATAAAAAACCTGGTCAAGGTCCGCGCTCGGTTGAGCGAGAACTGCCCCGACGTCGTCATTAGCATAGACGCTGAGGAATCGGTGAGAAGCTTGGCAAGAAAGATCGCCGAAGAATCCGGAGTAAGTCAATCTGTTTTGTGAGCCTCCTCCTAGAGTTTCTAACGAACCGGCCTAGTTACCATCGTCGAGATATGTCCGCGTGGCGTACATGGGCAAGATCCTTAAGGAGAATATGTCACTGCCTAGCCAGGGCTGGCAGAAGGATCATATCGTGAACGCGCTCGTCTTCAACTAGTAGCAACAGTTGGTAGCGCCCGTTTCCTGGTGCTCAGTTACCTCCGGCGTCTTCAGGTTCGTCCTTATTTTGCAACTATCACACACTGCACAGTAAGGTAGACTAGTCCGCCGAGAGCATGCCACAAGGCACCGGGGCTGGCTTCACTACGCCCTGAGTCGGCATCGGGATCCATAGGTGCCTCCAGGCGCATCCCGGTCTCTCCCACCGGAGTCTATGCGCATTTTACGATGTCCCCTTCACCCTCCGAAATCCGCTCCTAATAACACCCGATTCCCAGTGGCCAGGCGATAATCTACAGCTCTTTTATTACTGCTCTTCAGCATTGGTGTCAGGACAATACCCTTTTCTCTTCATTTTGTGTGATGTGGTCATTATTGACCACCGGAGTTGTTGCTATCTTTGTTTCATTTTCGTTCTGCCGGGGTTTAGGCACAGACGGTCGGCAAAGGTCATGGTTTTCGCGGTTGTAGGAAGGATATGAGAGGTCATTGCATCATATTACCACTTCATGACTTTGAGGCATGCAGTGTGATAATCAGATTGTTCTGGTGATACAGGAAATCAATCAATTAATTAAAGTATGCGGGCACCCAAGCAACGCATTCTACCATGAGCATCGTTCTATCATCGTTGTCCTTGAATGTCCCCGAATGTCCTTGAATGTCCTGAATACCCTTCGGAGGGAGATGCGTCTAATTCGTCTAATTCGACAAGGGGGTTACTACTTGCTTGTGCAAGGCCTGTAAAGCTTCCCCTCACTGGTACATCAGGAGAGGAGGTATGTAGGTAATCATATGCCCGTGTAAATCAGATTGGAATTAGAATCTGTCGAGTATAGATGGTACATACCTAATTATATACTTAACCCAGATGCCTGTACCTAGAACGAACGAATACTTGCGCTTAAATAGGGAACCTACCTCTGGATAGCGGCCGGCCGGCCGGCCGCAACGTTTCGAATGTTGTTTTTAGTTGTAACCCCTGCCTGCCTACCTGTCTTAGAGGCACTAATACGACCCGGTTTTAGCATCGTAACCGCTTGACTAGGCAGATAACTAGCGGTTTTCTTGTAACCGCACACCACCATAGGCGGTCCCAAATTCGTATTAAGTGCATGTGTCACTTATAGATATCCCTATAGGCATCTGTGCTTAGGTCAGGTAGACACCTACCTAGGTATTTAGACGTCATATGTTTCTCCCTTGCAACAAGCGGGGGCCTAGATTGGTTGTTGTTTGCAGCTTCCTCACCGAAGCATTCATAGAAATAGGCAACCGAGACTTGCCTATGCTGGATAGGTAGGTAGGTACCTAGTTGTCTGCCTTGTCTCCCGTGTACCTACTTAGTAGGTATATAAGGATTCATCCCCTTCGTTGCATCATCATGTCATCTTTCCTTCTGCACCAGAGAACAACGGCGTTTGATGTCACACATTACATTATTACACTACTTACTTCCTCTACCCGATACTCAGCTCGCCACGCTTGGCAGTACTTGAAAGATGCCCGCCAACAGCGGTAGCGTCTTCTCCGAGACGTTGCAGGAGATCGCAAACACAAAGCTCGAGGAGCTGTCCAAGAGGCGATCCGAATTCGAGACTACCAAGGCAAGCATCGTCGCTCGTCTCGAGAATGAAACGGATCCTCTCAAACGCCTCGCCCTGCTGAGCCGAGGTGTGAAGGACAGCTATGCTATGAAGACCACCAAGACCGGCGAGATCCTCCCGGGCCAGTCGAAAAACCTGGACTTGGAACTCGAGCTCAGGAATCTCGATAGCTTCATGGCCCAGTCCAGATATGACCCCTCTATTACGCCTCAGCTGATGCGTAGCTGGGAAGAATCGCTACTGCGCCACCTCGATACGCAATCCTCCAAGTTCGAGTTCGCATCGCTCTATGCGCAACTCGTCACGGAGTGGCTTTCCACCGAGAAAGCGGCCTTGGGTGCTGGAGAGGACGTGAATATGACCGATGGCTTTGAAGACGTTGGCGATTCGATGAAGAAAGAAGCTCGGCGTGGATGGGAGCAGGTCGTCTTCGAGCCTGCCGGAGTAGATGAGGGCGCGCTCAAAGCCTACCTCGTTGATCTTTTTGGCCCACAGGAACAAGCCAAGCCCGCCAAAGCGAAGAGTCTGGAGAAACTGCGTGAAAAGCTAACGGCATTCGAGAATACGCTGGCAGCGCCAAAACAGTTTAATCCTCACACCTTGAAATGGGTCATCAAAGGTCTCCTCGCCTCAGATTTGCTGACGGATGAAAGGCGCGAGGTACTGAGAGACTTCCTCGGTAATCAAACTATTTTGACTGAGGTGGCCGACGTTCTCAATATGCGACTTGCTGCCCTCTCCACCTGGTCCTGGGGCGAGAGTGTAGCTCTCGAGCAGCAGCGGAAGATTACCGGCATCTACAATGTCTTAATGCACGAGGACGTTCTCCAGGCTATTTTTCTTCACTATATTGGTGTGAAGTGGTCCGTATTCTTGAAGGGCGCCTTCAGGCAATTCCGCAAATACGACGGGGCGTGGGAGTCCTCAAGGAGGTCCATCCCCTTGGGAGACCAGAAGCGCCGTACATACTACATGGGTCCCGAATATGTACGCCATCGCAACTCCGTTCACGCACTCCGGGATAACATGTATCGAAACCATTACTTCATGGCCAACCTGATGGGTCACGACGAACAGAAGCAGCAAAATCTCGAAGGGGAGGAAGAAGCGGATTACTCGGTCGCCCAGGCCGGCCCGCATCTCTACCAGCAGCAACCAATGATGGCAATGGCAATGCCCAGAGCAATAGCGGCGCCGCCGCCGCCGCCGCCGCTAACGGCAGCAAGGAAACAAAAACGGGCGATTCAGGCGGGGGCCTGGCATAGCTACGGACAACAGACTAATCCTGACCCCTATGGCATGGACGCGGCAGAAGAGTCAGATGATAGTGATGATGACACGAAGGACCGTCGTCCAATGGAAGACAAACAGCGTTTGATTCGCCTGTTGTCGACCGAGATCGTTCTCAATACGAAGTTGCATACAGAGGTTACGGCTTTTCACTCCGTGTTCGAAGGCTGGAATTCGTTACTCCCGCACGAGACTATCCTGGCCGTAATGTCGCATCTCGGCGTGTCCGAAACGTGGATTGACTTTTTTACCAAGTTCCTTAAGGCGCCGCTCAAGTTCCTGGACGACAGTCCCGCCGCGAGACCACGCACTCGTCGCCGTGGCACCCCAGCGTCCCACGTCCTCAGCGAGGTCTTCGGCGAATCTATACTGTTCTGCCTCGACTTTTCCGTCAACCAGGCGACCCGAGGCTATAATTTGCATCGAATGCACGATGATTTCTGGTTCTGGTCGCGGGATCACGAGATAGCTAAGACGGTCTGGGAGGCTGTGTCGGATTTCGTCAATGCGACTAGGACGTACATCGATTTCGCAAAATCAGGTACGGTCCGCATCTCGCGCGACCCGTCTCTTGCACTTGAGATCGACGAGTCCCTGCCGGCCGGAGATATCCGTTGGGGATTCCTCAAACTATCGACGAAAACCGGAAAGTTTGAAATCGATGATCTCATGGTTAACAAACACATCGTGGATCTACGGCGGCAGCTCGCCGACAAGCGCAAGAGTGTCATCTCTTTCATCCAGACGTGGAACACGTTCGCGGCGACCTTCTTCACATCCAACTTCGGCAATCCCGCGAACTGCTTCGGCCGCGACCACGTGGACCAGATCCTCGCGACGCACGAGCGGATCCAACGCCAGGTCTTCTCGTCGTCGTCGTCGTCGTCGTCACCGTCGTCCCTCCTAGCGGGCGAAGCCCAACCTCAAGAACCTATCACAGGCGTGGTTGGGTACTTAAAGCACTTGCTCCGTACGCGATTCGGCGTCTCCGACATCCCAGATGCGTACCTCTTCTTCCCCATCGAGCTCGGCGGCCTAGACCTGCGCAGCCCGTTCATATCGATCCTGCCGGTCCGCGAGGCCGTGGTGTCGGACCCAGGAACGGTCATCGACACGTTCCTGGAGGCGGAGCGCGATGACTACGCGCGGAAGAAACTCGCGTTTGAGCGCGGCGACCACCACAACAACGACCACCGCCAGAGCCAGGCGAGCCGCGCCCGAGGGCCCTGGGAGCCCGAGGATCCAAGCGAGTGCGAGCACTTCATGGCGTTCGAGGAGTACGCGCGCTACCGCGAGGACCTGGACTACCGGTTCGCAAACAACCTATCGGACGTGTTCGAGAAGCTGCTCAAGGCACCGCAGGAGGAGGGCGGGATATGCTCGGCGAACGCCGGGGTGCGCGCCGCCATCGAGGCGCTGGCGCGGTCGTCGTCGCACCCCCTCAAGGGCATCACGGGGGACTGGACCTCGATGGACACGTACTGGCGCTGGGTCGCGCAGCTGTACGGACCCGAGGCCGTCCGCCGCTTCGGCGGCCTCAACATCGTCGAGCCTGGCCTCCTGCCCATGGGCATGGTCAGCCTCTTCCGCGATAAGAGGGTCAAGTGGCAGGGATAGACATATTCTGGTCTTGTCTGCGATGCTCCTGGTGGAAATACTTGTTACGGGTGATCGGAAATTGCTGGGTTGGAGTTGGGGTTGGGTGGCGTTCGGATGATTCGTGGTGAGGAGGGAAAGGGGGGGGCGGAACCGGTCAGATGGTTTTCTTTACACGTGGACTTGGGACATAGTTGGGCAGTACGGGCGACTTATGGGAAACCAAAACTTGTCACAGTATCGCAGTGGGTTAGTGTTAATGTAAAATGTTACGTGTCATTCGACGCGTGCATAACAGTTTTGGTCACAGGCTATCCACGTAATCCATTCTTTTGTCGACGAGTCCATTTTCGTCCAACATTGTCTCTTAATAGTAGATATATCATATATGATAGGGATTATGTTCCGCTCTGCAAAACGCCGTGGAATCCCGATATCGGAGCGGCCACGTATCGACTCTGTGGCTATCTACCAGGCGTCTCATTTTCGGCAAGTGTATAATGCTGGTGAAATTTTATACGTGCCTAATGTAGGTAGCCGGTGGTGGCTGGCCGACTTGAGAGTTGATTTCGCGATGGACAGGCCGGTACTCTCGCCTCATGCTCCTTTTGTTGTGTAACGACGTTACCTGAGCGAAGATGCCCGTGGCACCGGCACTTTTCGTAGATAGGAGTGGTGAGTAGGTAGATATGTAATTGTGTGAAAGCAAAACTAGGTTGGATTCGTATTAGTATTAAGTCGAGTTTGGGATCGAGATCCGGATCTGAATTCGGGTTCGGATTTCTCGTCAAGGCCCCCCCTCCCCCTTTTCTTCTTTCCCCCTTTCCCCCCTTTTTCCCATTGGACTTTTTTTATATCATATCATAAGAGCCTGCCCAAAAATAAATTGAGCCATAGGCGTCCCACCCTCCGCCAGACAGGGAAGAGACGAGTTAGTTATCGCAAAAAAAAAAAAAAAACAAATAATTAAACAAATAAATAAGCAGGCAAGTACAAGTAAGTAAGTAAGCAAGTCAAGTAATCAAGCAAGCAAGCAAACCGCGCGCGATCCACATAGACCATAGCACCAAACCCGAAACCTAGTAGTTGGGGTTCGGCTGGTCCGCCGGGTGTTGGTGATGGTGCGCAGCCGGGCGCGATCCCTCTCCCGCTCCCGCGTTGCTGCTGCCGCTTCCGCTTCCGCTTCCGCTACTACCACCACCACCCTTGGAGTACGAGTACGAGTAGTCCTCCGGCGGGACGGAGGGCGAGGGGCCCGGCTCGCGGCCGTCGACGGGGCTCGGCAGCTCGGCCGGGAAGTCGGCGGTGCCGCGCGGGACGGACGGCACGGGCGACGCCGGGCCGCCGTCGGCGCTCGTCGTCAGCGCCCTCGGCTGGGTGGCGACGACCTGTTGGTAGTGAGGTGGCTCGTCGCCCGGGACGGCCTGGTACGGCTGCTGTTGCTGTTGGCCGAGATATCCGCCGTCGTGATGGTTATTGTTGTTGTTGTTGTTATACATGGCGTACATGGCGTTCTCGCCCTCCTCCTCGCGCCGCTTGCGCTCGGCTTCGGCCTCGGCCTCGGCCTCCTTGCGCCTGCGCCGCCGGCTCTGGCGCCGCGGCCGCAGCTTGAACCAGAAGAGCAGGAACAGGATCACCAGCAGCACGACTATGCCGCCGACTACGCCGCCGGCGACTGGCGTTCCCCCGAGGGACGTGTTAGCCTTGGCGGCTCGCTTGTTTCTGGGCTGGGATTTTTTGGGGGAGGGGGCCGGGGGCGAGATTGAGCTTAGCTGGGGCATTGTTGCCGTGCCCCAAGGGGGAAGGGTTGGTCACGCGATGGGGGGGAAGGTTGATGGGAGAGGGTGTTTCTTTTTTTGGGCGCGGGACTTACCGGCTGCTTTGTTCAGCTTGCGACGTCTGTGGTCGTCATCGTCATCATCGTCGTCGTCATCATCGTCGTCGTCGTCATCGTCGCGCCTCGAAAGAGCTGTCGAAGGGTCGTCATGTAGTTGTCTCGCCTGCAGGGTAGCAGTCCGTCGGATCGACAGTGCGCGGGAGCTCGAACTATACCGCGCGGCGAGAGGTGGAGCGACCTCGCCCCGGAAACCGACCGCGTTGACATCAACTGCCGCTCCTCTCCTTGGCCGGGTGGCCCCCGTGTTCGTGTCCGCGATTGCACCGGCCGCCGCGAAGGCCACGACGAGAGTGCAGAACCTCATCCTCGTGCGTTATATCTCTATATCGGAGAGATTATAAATGACGCGTGTCTGTCCTAAAGGATATGATGGGGAGTCGGTATTGGCCGAGTCTGAATGGTGATTAAGTAGTTAATCCAATTGTGGGTGTGTGATCATGGCTCTTTATCTGGGATCAGACTGTCGCTGGTCATAGAAGTTATCGTCAAAAGGCCAAGCCTGGGATGGAGAGAGCAAGGCTTTAGATAATAAGAAAATAAGCAGTACCAGCGCACAGCGACAGCGGGATCATCTTATTTTATTCATAATGGGGAGCTATGCCTTAGCTAACCTCGCCGACTCATCGTTCGCGAGAAATAGGAGCCATTCCTTATCTCCATCTTGGCTTGATCGACACTACGCTTTTGCCAAGGTACGCCAAAAGGCAGACCGGTGAGTTATTTTACCTAGGAAAATTCACCCATGTTTCGTCCTTGGTTTGTTTTGTCATCTTTGACATCGGCACAAAAATAACCCCGTGGGGCTATGAATTGTGCACCGCCCTGCCCTGGTACGAACCAACGCCGTTTCACATGATCTGGATAGCGGGAGACGGGAGATGGGAGATCTAATATGCCTGACCGCATACTCTGGACAGACGGGACCACGTCAACACACATTGTATCGAAGAGACTCCGGCCCGGCACGGCTACCCCTAGTGGACATGGTGATAAACATGACCGGAATAGCGTAGTTTGGTTTCAACGTGGAAGCAAGGAGGTGGACCTGGTCGTCTGCTCATTGGTTGCTCAGCCTGACGTTGCGAATGACAAGAACCGCCAAGCGACGTTCCCGGTCTTAGTGGTCGCTAGGTGCAGGTGAAGCGCGGCCTTTCAGCTTCATGCCGGTGGCTGAGCACCTTGGCCATTTGACACCTCGCTCGGCTGGAGTGCCAGAGTCGCATGCCTTGCTTTGTATCAACATGCATAACGCCGTAACTCTTGCGTTAGGCAATGGGCACTGATGGGGTGCTCCGACCACCACCACGTCTATTGGTATTGGGTATCTGCTTTATGGGTTACATACATGCCTTCCATGTACTCGTTGAACCAGCCCGCCCGCCCCCATTCCCGTTGCCCATCCGGCATGCTGCCATCGCCATACACCTGAAAGCAGTGTGATATAAATACAGCGGGTGATGAAAATACATCGACGCCAAGATGCGGACGGCACATCTCGAAGAGTAGAGAGGAGACCTTACTCTTCCGCATCATCCATCGGCGAATCCGTCTCTTCCGTATCGCCGTCTTCCGAGCTCTCGGGTTCGGTGTCCTCCTCTTCACTTCTTCGTATTAGGTTGGGAAACATGAGATGCTGGGCCTCGTCCTCGTCTAAGAGGTCTTCTAACGGGACATCGCTTAGGTCACTCTCGTCATCCGCCGAGTCGTGTACGCTTCCGGGTATAGAGCTCAGCTCTCGCTCGCCATCGTCGTCTTTCATCTCCACGTCCCCTTCCATATCGCCATCCCCCTCACCCTCTACCTCACCCTCACCTTCACCCTCACCTTCGCCCTCGCCTTCACCCTCGCCCTCACCCTCACCCTCGCCCTCTGCTTCGCCCCTCACACTATCTTCGTCGCTATCACCGTCGCCGTTGTTTTCATCGGCCGCCGGGGTCTTACCGCTTGACACGGAACTACGGGACTTCCCATTCGTAGGCTTAGGCCCTTCCTGGACGCGTAGGACGGCTTGCTCGGCCCGTCGCAGTACGTCTGCCCTTCTGATGCCCGCCTTCCGGGGTCGTTGGGCACCATCTACGTTGGCAGGCGTAGAGTCACCCGGGCCACCCTCCGTCCCTGAGTTTTCGTGTGACTGGGGATTTAGGATCCCGCTGAAAGGGTTTGGCGGTTTGAGTTCCCCGCCGTCTTTGTCGACATGACGAGCCTCGGCTTGGATGCGCTCCTGCTCTTTCTCCTCCAGCAACGCGGCCACATCTTGGCCCGGTAAGGACTTTCCGGTTTTAAAATACAACGCCGTGTAACAGTCGTTAATCAAATCATCCATCGCACCGGCTTTCATGAGGCCACCGTTTAGCTTTTTCAACTCGATAACCTCCTGCAATGCACTCAAAGCAGGATGTGATGAGCTGGGATCTGAGCACCATTCATTAATCCTGGTGGTTATTATTTCAAACTCTTCCGGTGTCGTTGATTTGAACTCGTCTTCAAGAACGGGTGAGATCTGGTACGCCTGACGAATGAGCCGCAGGTACGCAAGGCAGCATGTTTGCCAAAGGTCGCTGAAGTGATAGTAATCCGCCCCCTTCTTTCGCAAGCGGCGGAGCATGGCTTCGAAGCTCGTTCTATCTTTTAGAACGACTAGCAGCCTTACGGCAAACCTGACGTATTGTTCGGTGTAGACGTGATGCCGACCAGGACGTTCTGCATCGCACTTCCACACGTTCATCACCATCGTCTTCGTAAGCATCGAGTCCTTCAGCACATTGAAGGCGGCTAGTGCGTTAACAACGTCGGACTCTTCCGAGTTCTCGTCGAAGAGAATCCTAGCATAGCGCATAAATATCCGATGCTGCCAGTTGGATCTGTCCTTTTCTCGCAATTGAGTAAGAAGCTTGATGACATATGGCTCCCAGTCTTCTAGGCTGGTCATCTCAACGTGTTCTCCATTCTCGATGGAATACGGTTGGCGTTGAAGGATGTCGGCAGCTTCTTGAGGTTGCAAATCACCGAGCATTACTAACTTATGGACCACCGATACCATCTTGTAGTGCGGCTCTAAGATGGGGTCTTGGCCATGCCGCGGTTTTGGCAAGGCTGACACAACTTCTACTGATTGCTCGAGAGCCTTGATAACGAAATGCACTGTCGGCCGATTCAGTTGGTCACTGGGATCGAGAGCCGTTATAGGCTTCCGATACATTTTCCAAATACATTTGGCATACATGTACCAATTCCTGAGCTCGGTTAGCCATTTTTCGCCGGATTACATAACAGGGTGGTTGATACGAACTTCCACAGTTTAGGCTTGACCTCCATGGCCTTTTTGAACAGCCTTGCGGCATACTTCCAGACTTTATAATCCTGCATCTGAGAGTGAACGTCCTTCGTGTCAGCCCCAGTGTCATGGATCACGAAACGCTTGTGCTCGGAGTGTTGAAACGGTTCCATGGCGAATGGCTCCCGGCTTGAAGCGTACATGCGCATTCCGAATTTGTGATAAAGATCGTGGATCGCATCGTCGGCCTCCTCGGTTTTCTCGAATATGACCGTTCGCGAATGGGATAGTGCCAGGGTGTAACAGTGGATCGCGTTGCGTTGGTACTTAACCAGGTCTGCACGCTCTTTATTCATTTTATCCGCAGTCCAGAGAACGGACTCGTCCAGTTCATAATCGAAGCATTCGGCTAATCGGAACCATGCATCCCACTGGTCAGGGGTGAACTGTAATTGTTGACGAAGAAAAGTAGCACCTATGCGGAGGTCATCGGTAGCGCCCGGCGTTTGTCTTCTATTCAGATCGACACCCTTAAATTTAGTAAACGCAATCATACCGAGCAGAAAAAACCACTTATGCTTAGCGAGAGTGCTGTCCGCCGTATTCACGCCAACGGCATCAATAGCAATTTTTCCCTTGAAAGCTTCATACAGGCGGAGAGGATGAATGGGTTTCGCCATGGTTTGATTGAATATGCGGAGATTTTGGATGAGCTGCTGGTTAGATTTTGTCTGCCCAATTGCCTGCTGCATGTGCTCAATGGTGTTCTTTAAGTCTGACTTCAGCAGATCTTTCATCGGCATACGATGGGCAAGGACGGACACTCTCGCAACTAGTGCCATGGTGTTTCGTCGCTCCAGTTTTCCGGGGGGGCAGCCGTGATCCTGTACTTCAGAAAGACCGACGCCCAGCTTCAATCCATAGAGGTCGAAGAGAACTTGTCCAAGGTAGTCTTCCCAGTTATCAATCATATGTTGCTTTAGCAGCTCAACTCGCATCATTCGTAGGAATATCTTGTTCGATGATTTGCAGAATTTACGCAATCCCAAAACCTGATGAATAGCAGCGAGATAGTCCGCCCGCTCGCTCTCCGGTGTAGGGAAAGCCAGTTTATTCTGACATATTCCGGCCTTCAAAAGAGTGTAAAGCAAGGACCAGCTCCTGACTTGCATTTCGCGTAGCTTGTTTAGTAATGACTGGAACGTGGCGCTATTGGATGCATGTTGCATCATCCCAACACGTATCTCATCTTCGTACATCGACGGAACGTGCAAAATGCAGCTTAATTTAGCTACAGCCGCAACGCTCAACTTTAGATGCTCATCATCCACGATTTCGAAAGCACTGCTTTCATTTAGGGCGGCTGATAACGCTGAGATGAGTAAGTCATCAAGGAACTTCAACATCTTCATGAACAGTGGCAGTCGTGTCTCGTCGGGCGCGTTAAGATACGGGTCTCGTTCGAAATCACCTATGATCATCTCGATACCTTTTAAATAACAGGAGAACTGTTTTGTCTTATAGCTGATCGCGTCGTAGGCATCACCAAGGCGAGCCCAAAGGAACAGGCGTAGTTCGGTGCTTGTACCCAGAAGAAACTTCCAGAGATCACAGAGTCCTTGGCTCGCCGTCTCGGTAAGCGGGCGCGTTTCTTGGGTTAGTGATGATTTTGTGGCTTTACGGCTAGCAGGATCGTTTCCAGGTTGGTCCGATCCGTCAACAATACTCAGAACCGATGACGGGTTCAATACGGGCTCCAAGCTTTCAATCACCGAGACAGGGTCCTTCAAGTCGGTCTGGAAAAGGCCGAGAAAGAAGTCCATCGTAGTGAGTTTGGATATCTCCTGGTCTGCCGCGAGCGCGGACACCTCAGGCATAACTGCGTTGTTGGGGAGTAAGATATTGATAGTTGCTTCCTCTTCGCCAAGCCGATCGCGAAGGCTCTTCCAACATTGCAAAACGTGCTCCCGCTCTACACCTTCCGTGAGTGTCACCGCAAATACCGAAGACCACAAAAAATCGCATCGACAGCGAGATGTTGTCTGTCTCAGCCCGCTCCCTGCTCAATTGGGAGGCCAGAGAAAAACCAGCGTGTTAATCTAGAATTCGTCTCCACACGAGTCGCCAAAGACACAACGCTGTTGGGGTTAGTAATCCGCTCATAAATGTCCAAATGCAGTTCAAATTGCATCTGTACCATGTGATCAACAGCCTCCCGTATGTCTTTGGGACTCTCGGCTTGGGCACTGCGCAGAAGCTCGTGTTCCGTGCGGTGGTAGATATCTTCGTGTAGGAAACTTGATATCTGCACCACAGCTCTCTTCATTTCCGGGGACCATGTGCTGCTGAGATAAGTCGCACAGACATGTTGCATCCACTGGAAAATGACCTCCTGAAAGTCCATCCAACCGTCGTTGACCTTCTGGACAAACCCAGCAAGCCCCTTAGTCTCGTGAAAGGGAGGCCTCAAGGCATGTTGCTGGGAACCGGGTTTAGAGTGCTCGAGAAAAGAAGATAGTCCAATTGGCGAGGCCGGTTTCTTGGTCAACAGTATCTTTGCATTCTCATCTATGAACTTGGTAAGAGAGTCGCGCAAATCAACCATGGGACGTCGGGTTAATTTCGATGTTCGAGTATCTGAGGCGCAAGAATCTATTATTTCCCCCAGGCGTTCAAGAGTAGCTTTGTCCTCCACACCGAGGTTCTCCGCAATATTGCGCGTCATCTGGAAAAGATTTTTATCTGCGGCTTGGAATGGTTGCAATTGGGCAGCCAGAAGGGTATTCGAATCCAACGGCTCTCCAGCCGTCTCGCGGCGGCGAGTCCGTTTACTTCTTTTTTGGTCGACCGCTTCTTCCTCTCCGCCGTCAGGGAGACCAGCAACAGACTGGGACCGTTTCCGTGATATGACCGATATTCCTTGATCGAGTAAACGGTCGTCCTGCGCATTGTCATTTTCAGTACGAGTCTCCTTTGAAGCCTCAACCTGGTCATCTTTCGACCCAGACGGCGATTCTGTAGTCGTTCCGTCCTCTACCTGTTTCTGTTCCTCTTCCTCCTCTTCTTGTGTTTTGAGCCGTTCTACCAATGTCTGCACATCATCGGCAACTTCCGGTATTGCAGGCATGTCGATAACAACCTTTCCTGCGCCCACGCCGTTAGACCCTGCGTAAGCAAGGAGCGCCAGACCCAGATCTGCCCAGGAGGGGTTTGAACAATGGATTGAACATGGTTGCAAAAATCTTCTGGTGGTCGCTGATTTGATGGGAGCGAGTGACTTGGTAGGGTCCGGAAGAAAGGGGAATGGATCAACGTGTTTCTTGAGGGCTTCGGGCATCGTCTTCTTTACGAAAGGAGCCATGGCGGGGTGACTCATGCTGACTTGATCGGACAAAACCTGCAGCTGCGATACCAATTGCACGCCGGCGAGGCCCTCAGCAAGAGATGGTGGCTCGACCTCGTCGACAGCTGGATCGTCATCCAGTTCGATGGCTGCTTCGAGGCAATAGCGGCTGATTCTTGGGCTGTTAAGGAAAGCGGCAACACGGGCAGCCCGCCTCCATAGTTCGGCATCGGATGGATCCTGGTCCAAAGCGGCGCTATATTCATCCAGAGCTCGCCGAGCACGGGCCAGAGTCTCCTTGTCATCCAACAAAGAGGGGCCGTCCACCTGGTTCGTCTTGGCCCGGTGGCGGATACCGTCGAGCAGGAACTGGCCATGATTCTTGTAAGCTATATAGAGGGTTTGTGGCAGGCTACTAGCGCCACTGTCGGTGTCGGGTTGGGCTACGTCGAGAGCATGGGGGAAAGACAGGTGGGCAGGTAAGTCACAGCCCTGGGCGTGTTTCTCGGCACGATCGAACTCGGTAGTGCTCTCGGGGAGACGGAATATCTCGGACTCGAAAAGATGATCATAGGCCTCGGCGGCCTCCTGGTAATGTCGAGGGCCCTGGGCATGGAGCTTGAGGGCAGTCTGGAAGCGCTTGAGCCCCTCGTCTATGTGCAGTTCGCGGGAGGTGTCGACCTCCTCATCTAGGTTCTCTTCGGGTTCGACATTGATGGCCGCAAAGGCAGGCTGTATGCGATATTAGCTACTTTACACCCTAACGGCCATCCATGGTAAATGGGCTGCCTTGCCATCTTGTTGAATTGCACGCTCTAGCCTAGCGGCACGCAGATCTGTGACAAGCTTGCTACAGGATGGACCGTCGCATAACGATGACGACCGGAACCCTTTGTGCACCTTGGGAACGCGATTACGTCGTTGGAGCATTTACTTTGCCCGTCATAAGGGTTGTGAGATTGCGCATCCGCTGTGTGAATAATAACGCCGACAACAAAGATATGAAGATGCTGCCAAGTGGCGCGTGTTGGTGATGCTGGGCTCGCGGGATACACACAAAGTAGGTAGGTTATCTCGAAGGGCTACCGATAACGCGACAAACTGCTTAATTGATGATCCCAGGCACGCACGTAACTAACACCAGAGTCAGGTCCCACCCGCCAATCATCCAAAAATGGTAGTCCGATAAATCCGGTACCTATCTAGGTATCTACATACCGCAGTACCTATCTCACTAGGTACCTGTAGACGGTGGAGGTAATGTATGTATGTATGACACTAAGGGGGCTGCAGTGGGGGCCCGGCCCAGTTGCGTAATTGGATGGTCTGTGCGGCTCGAACTAACGGGTCTTACCCGGGAATTGGCCCCCAGAGCACCACAGGCAGGGACACCTCGAGCTGTGGTTATAGGTGATTGCCTATTGGAAAAGTAGACACCACCCACCCAGATCGGGAACTCGTCTTGCGCCTCGCGTAACGACCAGACAGCCGTGTTTCTCCCCATCCAAACCACCATCGTCCGCATGTGCACCTCGGAGCCAACCTCTGCTTCCAACACCATACCCGATCCCGGTGAAACACATCCGTACATACATCCATACATCCATACCATAGCCCTCTGTTAAGCGAGTTCAGAAGCTACTGAGGTAGCAAGGAGAGCTGCCCGCACTCCTCGCCCCCAGACCACGGCCGCCACCATGCCTGCACCAGCCGTTCCAGAGTGAGTTGGGCCATTAGCTTTTCAATGTGCGTTGCAGTTCGGCTAAGCAGCTGTGTAGGATCTCTGAAGAGGTCATACACGAGTCAATTGATGCTCGTACTGAGACGCTCCTGTCGCTTCGCGAACTTGGTCCGCCGGATCTCGTCCACCTGCTGAAACAGAACTTGAGAAATACAGGCAAACAGGTATGTATATGTACTCTGGATTATGATCTCTTCACTTATTTCTTTTTCCCTTGTTCCCTTTTCTTCTCCTTCTCCTTCTTTAATTCTTCCTCTCCCCCTCTCCCCCCTCCCCCCTCCCTTCCCCCCTCTTCCTTCACCATTCTCTAACCGTTCTCTCCCCCCCAACGAGTCTCTTGTCTTAACATCGCATTACTCTAGACAGGTGTTTACCACCACGTCACCGGTGTCGATGCTTCCTCCTCAGCCAGTCTCGCGGCCTATATAAACACACTTACCTACAAAGAGCATGGCCAAGTGCCTACCCACAAGATCGTCGAGGGCGTATACTGCTGCTACAATGCCTTCTCCCGTCTCGACATGCGCGTCCATGTCACCATTCCCGGAACCGTAGAAGCTTTCTGCGTAGATGAGCGGGGTGACAAGAGTAAAGCTACTGATGAGCTCTGGCTCGAGACATACCTGTGCAGTGTATTGCGCGCCTACTCATACGCCGACAATGGAAGCGGAGACACCATACGCAAGATTATGGGCGTGCGACGCTTTAACCCCGTCACTAATACTGAAACGGAGCACCGCTTCCTAAGCGCCGCTGAGACTCTTTTCTTCCGAGGTCCGTGACGATCTGTCTATTAAACCCTTGTGAAGATCAATGATCTGTGCTGACGTATGGTTAACAGGCTGGCAACTGGGCTCCGATTCCGTGGTACAAGTACCAAATAATGTGTCAAACCACTTAACGGCCGGCCTGTTGAAGTACTTTTATACCACCGGTCGCTTCACGTCTGCCATTAATCTCTTTGAGAAGCTCCGGTCGCAAAATGTTGAGGTATCTTCATTACTTGCCAAGGTCCTCTTTATGGGGAATGAAGAGGTACAAGGTATACGAGTACTTTACCAAGCGTTAAAGGAATCTCCTATGGATTATGTTATGCTTGACTCCCAGGCCGAGTTCTTAATAAAAAAGGCGATGACGTCTGAGACGCCGGCACAAAAGGAGGAGAGATTGAAAATGGCACTGGGCTGCGCTGATCGTAGCACTATCGCTGCACCTAGTGAATTTGGCACTTGGGCTCGGCTTGCCCAGGTCTACGTTGCTCTGGAGGATTGGGAGAACGCATTAACGATTCTCAACTCCTGTCCAATGTTTACATACCAGGATAAAGATGCACCAATAATGCCGGAGCCCAAAGAGGTGCTTCTCCCAACACTACCTGAAACCCGGCTTGACGAGATCGACAGTGAGCCGGAGTCCAGGTATTCAGAACAAGTAGACCCGAGTTTACTGAACTTGCGAGCGGCTAGCTATCGGGGCACCTTTAAGCTTGCATATAACATTCTCACTGAGATGACAGCAAAGATTGGCTGGGATCAATTGCTGAAGATACGCAGTTCGGTTTTTGTTATGGAGGATGAGTACCGGACTGATAGGCAGGATGATGCCTCGCAGGCTCCGCCGCCCTCAAAGCGCAATCCTAGTACAGATGGGCTTCGTGGCTCGCCAGAGCCCTCTACAAATGGAGACCACGAAACGGAAGATAAAGATGATAAGAAATCCGAGAATGATTCTGCCTCCCAAATTTTACCTAGTGGCAACGGCGATGAAACGGTAGAAAAGCCAACCCATACTATCGACCCCGGCGAGGTCAAGGCTGACGGTGACACTGTAAGATGGCATTGGCTCCAGCGATGAGGTGAACACTAACAGTGCTTTAGACGGCAACTACTGACGAGCACCTTTCCCGTCTAAATAACAAGCGCCTGTGCGAACGATGGTTAGACAGCCTTTTCATGGTCCTTTACGAGGACCTCCGGGTCTACACTATCTGGAGAACCCAGATGGCTCAGTACCGGGCACAATCCATGCAGTACAAGAAATCCGCCGAAGAGTGGGAAATATTAGGCGCCCTAGCAGAACGCTTACAACATCATGATGAGGCGGCTGAAGCGTACAGGGCATGTCTTGCCGCTCGATTCAGCCCTAAAGCATTGTCAGGCATCCTACGCGTGTTTCAAAAGAAGAAGAACACAAGGGACACGGTAGCAGCCGTCATCCGATTGGTGACCTGGCAATACCGATGGTACTCCGAATTCTCGCCGGAGCTCCTACATACCATACGAGTCTTGATCGAGGAGGAAGGCGCCGTCAAAGTGCGATCGATAATTCAAGCGACGAGCCTACCTCAAAATGTTCTCGACCTAACCCACCACTACGCTGCACTATGTGCGACTTTCCGAAGCAGTGGAACAGACGGCTAGATCCAGCCCGGTTACAACGATGTAAAGCACTCTAAAATGGTGCCCTGCAAGACAGACCTAGTCGCACACTAGGTAACAGCGGGCGATTGGCGGTAACTCTGCAGAAGCAAAAGACTCGCCAGTATACATAGCTCAATAATTATATAGGGAAACGAAGAGGACATTAGATACCCATTAAGATTAGCCACTCTGGCGTCCACCGAGAGGGTCTTGTACACCATCCGTTTACAAACCACAGTGTGTTCAACTGCCTTCGTAAACTTGGTTGTAGACACCAAGTCGATACACTACTTCCCCTAATGAAAATGGATTGATCTCTAGAAAAAGAGAAGCAGCTGGCTACACTACAAATGAAATGCTGACAATGGGATGACACCCATCCGAGCATAGCCTGATACGTAGGTAGGTTCCCATCTCCTCTTCACTGCCCTAGGCCTCCACCAAGGCCTTAAATATTAATTTAGGTACCTGCCTTGTATTCGGGCCCAATCAAGCTCAATCCTCATAGGAACCCCCCTAACAGGTTAGCCGAAATCCTCAAGGTTGCAGCACACTAGTTGAAGGCGATTATATGTGTGCAAGGTTCGGTAGCGGCCCTAGTATTGTACCCAAGCCAAAGTTCATTATCCCGAGGGAGACGCAGTCAACAATCACCGAGCCCGCCGCGTAACTCGACCCGGATGCCTGGTAGAATCACCAGGATTTGAATTGCAGTCGGAAGCGGGTTTATCAAAGGTGCTAGGCAGCGCACGGGGTTTGGTCATAAATTGTCATAGGTCCAAGTGTCTACATAATGTTGCCGCACGCAGCCAGTCCAGAAGCACCCGACAGGAGGTGGCAAGGGCATCCAAGGGCAGGGCCGGTTACTGCTACCACCTTATCGACAGGTAACTTTTTTAAATGCCCTGGATAATAACGACAAGGTTTCCCTACATCTCTAGGCCACTCGGGGGGAGGGGAGGGGAGGGGAGAAAGAACTACTAGGAACGGAACAACAGGGGGGAGGGGGGGAAGAAGCAGCTCCAATCCTGTCGCTATGTCCTCCTGTCTCAAGCACGTTTCGACCTCTTAAGTGACAGTGGTGTTCTATCTGGTTACCGGTATAGGTATGTATTTGCGGCGATGTATCTATCGCCTGTTCACGATAACTCAACTATAGGTAGGCTGTCACGCAGGGCATGGGCTCAAGGCTTGCGGCGCTTATTAAGTATGATTAATCGGTACGGCGGGCAGGGGCAGTCTGCTAACATCAAGCATCACGGACCATTAATGCTCTGGTCAACTGGGTAGTTAAGCCACGCGGGTACTATTGCCGGAACAACAGCCTGTTTTGATATGTGCCTCCACCAGGTTAAGCCGTCTGGAGACACCACGGGTAGGGCTGCGCCATTGCATCCAAGATCTAGACCTCAATAGGCCCGACTTTTGTTCGATAGCAACTTCAATTATATCGTTCTATTTTTCCTTGCCTCCAATGCGTCGAGCAACCTAGCATTCCACGTCATCTCCGGGGGAGGGGGGGGCAAGGCGTGTCTACAACAAAAGTACCAATAGCCAGTATACTAAATCAATCAATCGACTCGGATGAATACACCACAGTAGCAACTGAATTTTTTTAAGCTAGAATCGCGGGTTTCTCTATACTATAAATCCTGCTAGAGGATTCATAATGTCATTTCCCCTGCATTGCTACAAACAAATCAAGGGATGGAATCTGTATAATGCGCAAGGCAAGATCTGGATATTCATTCTACGATTAATCAAATCCGAAAGGGACACAAACAGGGGAGAAAATGGATATTTTTACACGGTTATTGAAATTTTTGAAAACACAAGCGTTTCGAATACCCAGTCAAGGTAAAAAGTAGCTGAAGTGATAACAACAGCGACAGGACATCTGCAGATGGCTAGAACAGGGCAGCTCGCCCAACCTGATTGGTCAAAGCCCCCAATTCCAGCTTCGCATGATGTCATTCGTCTCAACGCCAGAGACGTTGAGGGATGACTTCATATTCACCATATTAGATTATTTAGGATTATTTAGTCCCCAGACTCAAATCACAATAAAAATAAATATCAACTTGACACATCCGACGTACTAGCGATTGTTTTTACGACCCTACACAATGAGCGGGAGTTCACACACCGACGTCATGTTGGTAAGCCTAGCTCAAGCCCAACCCGCACACTTACACCACCACCGCCTGTCTACCCAGGTAGGTTAGGTAGGTTAGGTAGGTTAGGTAGGTTAGGTAGGTTAGATAGGTTAGATACTTATCAGCGAACAGGCGGGCGCCGCAGCGGCCTTCGTAGTCGACATGATGATATATCCCCTCGACACGCTCAAGACGCGGCAGCAGAGCCGGGATTTTATCCAGAAGACCGACGCCACCGCCGCTGGCCCCTCGGCCAAGGTAACAACAACAACATCGACATCAACAACACGCCTACCCCCGAGGCAACTCTTCAGGGGCCTATACCAGGGCATCGGGATCGTGGTCGTCGCGACCCTCCCGGCGGCGGTACGTACGCATCCCCAACCCGTACAAGGTATTCCCCGTATCCCCGTGCCAAACCGAACCGGGCTGGCGGGACTGACCTCCCGTCTTCCCCCCCCCCTTCAGGGCACTTTCTTCACCGTTTATGAGGCGTCCAAGTCGCTCCTGGCCAACCACTCTGTCACCGCCGCGGGCCCGCTGCCGCAGCCGCTCGTGAACGCGGCCGCCTCGGCCGTCGCCGAGTGCGCGTCGTGCGCGGTGCTGACGCCCGCCGAGGTCATCAAGCAGAACGCGCAAGTGCTTCAACAACAGCAGCAGCAGCAGCAGCAGGGACAACAAGAACAGCAGAGGCAGGGCGCCTCGACGTCGCTACGGGCGCTGCGGGAGCTCGGCGGCCCGGGCGCCGCGCGGCGGCTGCTCTCCGGCTACTCGGCGCTGGCGGCGCGCAACCTGCCGTTCACGGCGCTGCAGTTCCCGGCCTTCGAGGCCGCGCGGTCGTGGGCGTGGAAGAGGCGGCGACGACGACGACGACGACGGCAACGTGAGACCGCCGGCGGGGAGGGGGGAGGGAACCCCCCTTTCCTCCTCCTCCTCCTCCTCCTCGAGACCGGCGTCATCACGGGCGCCAGCGCCGCGGCCGCCGGGTGTCTCGCGGCGCTGCTGACGACGCCGATGGACGTCGTCAAGACCCGGATGATGCTCGCCGCGGGCGATAGAAGCAGCGGCAGCAACAACAATAATAGGGGCGAGCAGGGGCGACTCGACGCTCGACAACAACAACAACAACAACGACAACAACAACGACAGAGTCAGGTCGTCGAAGGTAAGGGTGACGTGCCGCGGAGTGGCCATCGTCGCACGCGCGGCCGCGGCGGCATAGTGGCGGTGGCGCGGGACGTCGTTTCCGAGGGGGGCGTGGCCGCCGGCCTGTTCCGCGGCGCGATCCTTCGGTCTGCGTGGACGGCCGTGGGGAGCGGCCTGTACCTGGGCACGTACGAGGTGGCCAAGGCCTGGCTCGCTCGGGGCACGGACGGCAGTCGATAGCGGCGGCGGTCGCGGTCGCGGTGGTGATAGTGGTGGTGAGGATGGCTTCCCGTAGTGTACACTAGGGGGGGGGGAAGTAGTAGGGACAAGGCACGTTGGATGAGAATTATAATATCCAACTAAATTTTTGCATTAGGCTCATCTCTGTGAAACGGGCTTGACTCCAACAACGGGTGGATACTCACTCGCATTTGTTCGTGAGGCGGGCTATGCCTGGGCTGATGGGGGAAAACGGGTCAGGAGACGAGGCATGTTTGGCCCCAGTGAGCTTTCCTAGTATTGGCAGCTTTAGGCGATGGGGAAGGGAGGGATATGCTTCGTAGAAGCAAGTCTGTCGTTGCGGGGAGGGTCGGTTAGCTGTGCACCAGAGGCGAAGAACTATCTTCATAGCATTCTTTACGGTGGCTAGTATTTAGCGAGATTGCAGAGTATACAGATCCAAGCGTTTTAGAGCACATGGGAGCTATTTAGAGATTATGGCTTCGGTTAGATAATGCTCAATTAAATTTCCTGGGTCGAGGTCCTGAACGTTCTGGGTTCTGCTATCAATCTGATCTCAATCTGGTCTTTCTTTCAAGGGCTACCGCTGTACACAGGAAAATTAGGCCGAGGATATGGATATGGTCGGGAGAAGAGCAAGCGGTGGTCTCTTCGACCCTGAAAGACTCAATGTTCTTGCCGCCTTCGAAGATATTGGATTTGTCTCTATGATACTGACGGCTATATTCATTCAACCCTTGGCTCTTTTTTTTTTCTTTTTCTTTTGCTGCTTTGCTTATTCTCTTGGACATGAGCCGGCATAACCCAAACAGCGAACGAGGAACACGGCCTTGCTGATTCAACCGTATAGCGATCGGCCAGTGCCGCCGCGGTACCGGGTTGGGCCGGCCGTTCCATGCGGCCGTTTCTCAAAAGGGTTAACCACGATGGCTTGGACGCGGCCGCAGGCTGACCAGCCCTCAAACCACGACTATCGACACAAGGGACTAGGAAGGGGGCCACCGGTTCCTGTCGAGAAGCATCCGGACAAAAGAAAGTTGAAGACCGGACCTCGGTAGTCCGTGATCCCGGATATGAGTTATTGGATGGGGAGAGGAATCTCCGGCACAACTTTCACGTGTGGTCCGGCAGGGCGCGGGAAGGCGGCCCGCCCTGCCGAACCCCCCCTTCACGAGAAAATCATAGAGCACAAAGGCAAGATTCTGGTCAGGCGCGCATGTGTACATAATCCCACCTATCTGTCTTTCGCCGTATTTGGGAGTCCGATGAGGCATGAAATTGTAAGCCGCTGTCCCAAGGGGGGGGGGTTTCTACGATCCACAGACCTCGGCCGCGCAAAAGAGCCTAATATTAGCTTCTGTGTAGATCAGCCAAAAAAGAATAGTTATGAGTTTTTTTTTTTTTTTGTCTCATGCAGTTGGCAGACGAGGAGAAGATCATCTGCGTGCCGCGCGGTTGGGCCAGATGGTTGGCATGGTGTTTATACGTAGAGTGTATAATATAACCCGCCACCTCTCTTTATTTACCTGATGAATATAGCATTCTCCTCGGCAACCGGGATGAAACCTCGTAAATATCGAATGTGTAACACGGCGACGGCAACATGTCAACGTAAATAGAAAGCAGGCTCACGGCCCTAAATACGGGTGGACATCAAACCATTGCATGCTAATACCCAAGATAATATTTCGCGTTTGATATGTGTCCAAGGGTTTTTTTTTTTTTAAAAAAAAAAAAAAAAAAAGGACCTCGTCAACGGTTGGTTCAAGCTATATTATGACACTTCCACTCCCCTACGCCCCTTGCTACGTCACTAGATATAGGTGATTACCGTGTCGTGGGGGCCAATGTGACAATAATAAAGCTAGAAAAACCGTATCCCGATCCGCATATATGGCCGGTCCTTCAGCAGGCGTGGTACTCGGTCCTGATCGTCAGGGCCGCAAATCATCCAATTCGCCACTGGATTCTTGGGAACTATTCAGCAGTCTAGAAGGCGGTAAGCGGGTGATACCAATGGGATATAGCCATGTCGTGCGGGTATCTAGTGGGGTGTAAGGTAAGCCGCCAAACTGCTGCACAAGGGAGGATGCGGTTCGCAATTAAGACGATATGAAGACATAGTCAGTGCCAAATTGCCATTGACGGGTAAACTGGACATCGAGGCTCCCGTCATCGTCCTCGATAAGAGGAGTGGCAGTAAGTAATCCCCTTGGTGCGACACGGGCGATCCGGATATTTGAACTTGAGGCCAACAACAACGGCCAGCATGCTTGGTATCGTCATCTAACCAAGGTGATTTCCCATCTGGGTCTTGGGCCTGTTGGCCGGATCTTGCAGGGAGAGAATGCCAGATACTCTGCCGTTGGCGGTTTGTGGTGTAGTGTAGGTTGTTTACTCTGGCCACGCCCTTCCCACTCACTCGTAAAGTATACAGTCTGTCGGCAGTATGCAGCTACTAGCGAAAGTGAACCACACCTGGGAATCAAGGGCTCCAAAGGTCTTGCTTTTAAGCCCCAAGATTCCGATGCCAAGAGTGTGTCTACCTAGTTCAATATTCGCTGCATGGAACCCTCCTAGGTAGACATGCCGGGCGTAGACTACCACAACAAGCATGCCAAAACCCGGTAGCTGCTTGCCTTATTGGAGGACCAGCGAGCGGTCGATGCTGGCATAGTCGGTCCATACCGGCAGTATGCTCACTAGGGGGAGGACCGATGATGCGAGAGAGGGGACTATTACTTGCCCTGCCATGGCTGTTTCTGACGAGGAGCATCAAGCTGGACTGCTGGGTTGGACTGCTGGGTTGGACTGCTAGGTTGGATGCTAGGTTGGATGTCAGGTTGGATGTCAGGTGGTCAGTACATAGTATATTCCAGGTCTGCCTAGCAGATGCCTGGGATCAAGATGGACCGCCACTAGCAGGTCACTTGGTGTATGGCTTGGTGTATGGCTTGGTATATGGCTGGCTTGGTGTATGGCCACCTTGAACGGGAGATCAATAAGATCCCTCCGTGCCCATACGGTACAGTATGCTGTACGCGATCTGCTTACCCATTGCTGCAAGGTAATGTAGATAGGGGTAATAATAACAAGAGCCGAGCCATTTTGACCCGTGCCTCCTGGTCCGCAGGTGTTTCGCACTAGAGGACACACTGGCCGACAACTACCTACACTACAAGTACGTGTATATCCTATATCCGTCCTGCTGCCAGCTTCATATCGACGAGTTGCACACACCAACAACACCACGATCCACGATTCACGCAGGCAGAGAGAGGGAGAGAGGGGGGGGGAGGGAGAAACACGAGGAGACAAAGAGACACAGAGAGGTGATGTGCACAATATAAAGATGCATGCTTCATCAGGCATCATGGCCCTCATTGTAACACGTGAAAGCCAAAAGCTTGGGTGGGAGAAGGTTTGGTTCCAGACGTTGATAGGTACTTTATGTACATGTCATGTACGTAGTGTCGTAGGGACGGAGTGACGGGATCACAGAAATGGCTAATGTGGGTACTGGAAACGGTGCGGAAACGCTAACCCCAAGGGGTAGTTAGCCGTGGAGCTAATGTTAGACTCATCCCGGCTGTCACGTGCCGATGTACCTCATCGTGGCTGTGCAGGTACTTCAGCTACCTGAGTTTTATACAATCAGTAGGTAACAACCACCTTGGTCCTACCTAGGCGGTCACTAGGTAGTTACCTACAGGTAGGCACCAAGTATTTAGGTACCTAAGCAAGCACCATGTAGTTTAGCCCTGACCCACCTAGTATAGACGTTAAAACACTACTACTACTACCTAAGCAAGCAGCTTCAATTTGGCTTGTACATTACCATACAGGTAACTACCTACCTAGGTACACTAGTTTGATAATGCAACTTGTTTTATTTTCCCCCTAGAAATTGAAATAGTGAAGCTTCCCATATATATTGAAAGAAAACAGTTTATAAATTGTTGTTGATCAGAGTATTTGGTTTTTTCATTTTTTTTCATTTTTTTTTTTCATTTTTTTTTCATTTTTTTTTCACCTATATCAGTAAGAATTGTACCAAGTCCTCCGTTTCGATCACTGGGCGTGATTCCCACAATACTGGCTTTGTACTTGTACTGTACCGATATGTTGCACAAAGCGCCACACACTGGCAGATGTATTTCTGATCTGTGATGGACAAACACCCTCCAAGAGTTCCTTTTAACTTCCCCAGTTTTATTCCTTATACTTGTATGCCCTCCGCCATCTCTCCCTCTCCCCTCCCACGATATTGCATCGAGAGTACAGTACTTTGCGGTGCTTCCTGGTCCCTCCTCACATTCCCACCTCTCGCCACCAGTCATTTCTTTATGTTCGTCCCAACCTTTGCAACGTCGCGTCGCATTGTGCCGGGTATGCTTGATGCTGCATAGGTCTATCCATCTGGATATTGACCGGTTCACCAGCTGCCCAACTCAATCCTCACACTTGGGACAAGCTCACTATCACGTCAGCCAAAGAGCTGCTATACCCCAGTCGCCAGACGAACAGCTCGTTGGTGTAGAGAGATTTGTCATTTCCCACGCATCGTAACATAATAACATAACAGAGAGCATAAGAGCAAGAGCACGGCAAAGAAGAGGACAGACTTCGGCAAGTCAGCAGCACCATAACCGAGGTCTCCGCCGAGTCAACCCACAATAGGGACCACTAGATCGGCCCTCTTACATAACGTCGACATGACATGCCTAACGTAGGTACCATACTTCCATATCCGTTTGCTGGGAGGCCTGTCTCGCCCTCAGCCGTCTATCCTCACTCCCCGTGCTATGTAAGTTACATATTGCTCTGGCCCGCATGAACCTTGGGACGGAAGCTATCTTCAACCATCACTATAAGCGACCGGCCGCTCCCGTCTTATCATCCCTCATCCGCCCGTCAGCTAGCTAGCCAGCCAGCCAGTGAACCAGCCAGTGAACCAGCCGGCCAGCCAGCCCAGCCCAGCCAGCTAATCGGCGCCTAAATCACCATCTCGTTAAAACCAACCCCAGGTATCCTCTTACATATTACGACGCGTGTTTCTATTGTCGTTCGTGAGCCCATCCATCAGGGACCGTTGGCACTAGGCCATGTGTCTCAGGTGGTTCGGGGGTACAGCTCAATACATGATGGAGCGCATGCGTGTGTATATACCGCAGCTAACTACAGGCAAGGTACAGCATAGCATGCTGTGGGGAAGATAGGATAGGTAAGAGGTACCTTACCTGCCTGCCTGCCTGCCTGTGCATCATCGTATCTCCCTCCCCTCCTCTCTCCGACTCTCTCTGTCTCCAGCACCAAAGCAGCCCTACTGCTGTCTGGACCCTGGAGACCGTCGGCCCCATCTTCCACCCGCTGTCCCTAGTGTACCTTGTAGGCATCAGACCATCCATCCTGTACATCATAGGTACTTCCATATACTTGGCGATTGCGATAGCCAGCAGGCCCTTTTGACTACCCCCTGGTCAATCCCGCCAGCATGTTCCACTATTTCCAGCTTATTCTGCCATTACAACGTCTTGTGGCTGCAAGGCCGGGAAGCGAAGTAGGGATAGGATAGGGAAGGGAAGGGATAGGGAAGGGATAGGGAAGGGAAGGGAAGGGAAGGGAAGGGAAGGGAAGGGATAGGGACGAGAGTGAGGCCGAAGAGGCCAGCATAATAAACAAAAGCAGGCGGGCGAGAGACGGTACATGCGATGGTGGTGGTGGTGGGCCCGCCGGCAAGAGGCGTGCTGGTACCGTCTCTGTACTGTTTGCTGGTTACTTGTAACTACCTACTTGGTAGGTAGTTCAACTACTTACCATACCTAAGGAATCTACCTACCTACCTAGGTACTTACCTACCGACCTACCTACCTAGTAGGTAGTTAACTACCCATGGCTGTCTAGATGTAGTGTACACTACCCACTGCTGTACCTATGGGCTGTACCTATGGGCTGTACCCATGGCTGTGCCGGTCGCTGTACCCATGGCTGTACCCGTCCACGCACAGGCGACAAGCTGGTACCACCCCCCCTCGCTGCACGAACGAACCACCCGAGCAGCCTCAAAGCTCCATTTCCTTGAATTTCGGTCGCAGCGTGCATTTATTTATTAGTCGCGGACCGGGCGCTAGCACGGAAAGGGTAGCCAGCCAAGTGGCTAGACGGAGTCGATGCGAGAGAAAAAAAAACGCCCATTGCACCGGCAGGTTGAGCTAACAGGAATTTCGGCCCAGGGTCGCGTCGAAAGACCTCGATTATCGGACCACCATCACCATTGTTTTCTGACTCTCTGCTGTTGCGGCGCTGCGTTTCCCCCCTTGGGATCCCCTCCCCTGGCTCCTCTCCCTCGCGCGAGCGCACGCACGCACGCACGCACGCACGCACGTCTCGCTTGTCGCATAGCTAGCCACCGGTCTAGGTACCGCACCGCTCGACCCGGGGCGCCAGGGCCTGTCCGGTCCAGTCCCTGGTCTGCTGCGGGCTTCGTTACCTTTTCGCAGCAGCTGCTGCAACCTCGATTGTGCGTGCCCCTGCCCAGATCGAGGCCCCATAGAGCAGTTCCAATTTAAAATCAAATCAAAATGGCAGAGGCACAGGAACAGCCACAGGCTCAACCTCAGCCTGAACCGGCCTCTGCCGTTGCTGAAGAACCAGCCCATGCCCTCCCACCAATACCGTCAAAATCCCGGCCAGAGCCTTCGTCACAGCATTCGTCACAAGCTGCCGCCGCCGCCGCCGCCGCTGCTGCTACTGCTGCCCTTGGACACAACAAACCGAGAGAGGCACAGACCTGGGCTCCCACGCCGCCCGAGGCAGAGACCAATGCCTCCCAACAGCAGGAGCGCATTCGACAGTCCCCGAATCCTCAACCACCCGATGCAGATGCAGCCCGAGCGCCAGAAATAGCTACAGCAGCACACGAGCCGGAGAAGGAGCCAGCGCAGCCGCGAGAGACGGGCTCGGAGGATCAGGGTCACCAACTACTACAACAGGATCACGTTTCAGATGCTCCAATCTCGACGTCGACATCAACATCGACACCACCTACCTCTTCGTCCGCCGTCGTGACGGAGAAGGCCACTGTCGCTACTGACCAATCTCAACCCTCCACCACACCAACAACGCCGGCCATCCCCACGGACCCGGGCGCCATCATCGCTGAGGGCCAACAGAAGGCGACGGACGGCCAGCCAGAGAGAGACGACGACGGCAGCGCCGCCACGCCCTCGTCCGAAACGATGTCGCACAACCAGCCGCCCCATCTACCCGGGACGCCCCGACAGCCTCCCCCCTATTCGACGTCGTCCGTATACGCGACGGGTGGGATGGGCGGTGCGCACTACGGCTACGCAAACCCGGCCCCGCCGACGCACGATCCCTATAGAGCGAGCCCGCATGCGACGACCAACAACGCGATGCCGCTGCCGAGCATGCGCACGTTTGACCCCGTGCAGCAGCAGTCCCAGCAGCAGCAGCACATGGCCATGGCCATGCCTCTGTCGCCCGTGCCCTCAGCCCCGGGACAGCAGCCCTTGTACTACCAGCAACAGGTCCCCCTCAACAACATGGTGGGCAACGCGTATGCAGGCCTATCCCCGGATGCCATGGGCGGGAGATTCCCTCTACCGCCGGGCGGGCCGGGCACAGTGCTTACGGCCGGGCGCCATAAGAAGGTGAGAAAGCCGTTCCTCCTCCGGGTGCCTATTGATTGCCCTATGATTCGAATAACCCACCTGGCCATGATTTCTCACCCGTCTGTCTATAGGAGATAAAACGTCGGACCAAAACAGGTTGTTTGACATGTCGCAAACGGCGCATCAAGGTATGTGTTGATCACTATTTTCCTTGGCTCGATCATCTATGCGGGGGGGGGAGAGGGAACGGGATGCAGCCAGTCTTTTAAACATAATACTAGGGAGGGCGTTGGGGGGAAGCAAGATGGGAAAGTTAAGGTTGGACAAGTTAAGGTTGGACAAGTTGCAGTCCCAGCAGAGGAGCAAGGGATGTCTGTCTGGATTGCGGTGTTGTGTGTCTGGAGTGGCCGCTACTGTCGCTACTCGCTCTCGCTTGGGGTTTCGCTTGGGAACAGGCGACTTGCGCTACTGTGAAGCGAGCGAGCCAGATCCAGCAAACATGCGCCAACCCGCGGTCAGACAAGGTCAAAAAAAAAAAAAAAAAGAAAAAAAAAAACGGAAAGCTCTAGGCCAAAAACTGCGCCAGACCCTCCTTCCCCCGGCCATGTCAACGTTTAACTTGTCCAACCTAAGCCCCGTTTAGTGTTCCGTCGTCCCCCTCCAGCTATACACCTCTCTCCCCCCCTCACCTTCCCCACATGCCACCTGAAGCCATCAACGACGTCGTCTCTTGAAGCTGTCCCACCGCAGCTGCAGGGCCACAGCTGCCAACCCTCCCGATACCTGCCTGCCCCTCGACATCTGCCCCTCGACATCTGCCCCTCGACATCTACCCTTCGACATCTACCCCTCGACAACCTGCCGTGTCCCCTACGCTCTAGCTTCGGGCTCTAACAAACTGCCGTGCATCTAGTGCGACGAACTTCACCCGACTTGCAAGAATTGCCAGAAGTCCAAACGTGAATGCATGGGCTACGACCCCATCTTCAAAAACCAGCAGCAGCCATCGCCGCAGCAATCGCAGGCGCATCAATCGCAGGCGCATCAATCGCACCAGCCGCACCAGTCCCAGCAGGCCCAGCCGTCACACCACGCGACGGGCGGCATCCACTCGGCGCATAACTCGGCAACCCCGACCTCGGCGTCCTCCTCATCGTCCATCCCCCTGAACGCACCCTCCGCCTCCGTCTCTGCTTCTGC
Organism: Rosellinia necatrix; assembly: GCA_021209875.1. NCBI lineage: Eukaryota > Fungi > Ascomycota > Sordariomycetes > Xylariales > Xylariaceae > Rosellinia > Rosellinia necatrix. The sequence goes on along the minus strand of JAGYVD010000001.1, from coordinate 2,934,874 downwards.
CTCCTCTGCGCTGACACCTAGTACCGCTGCCTCGTATACGACTGTGTCGGGCATGCCCGGCGCGGCTGCCCCTCCCACCTCCACGTACAGCTCGGGCCTGGCTTCGATCGGAAACCCGGCCGTCTCGGGCATCAAGACAGAAGGCCACTCTTACCATACGCTGGACCACCCTCTGGATAGTGGCCTCGCATCCTCGAGTATGTCGACCTCCCATTTTTCAGTTCCAGCGACCACACCTGCCTTCCCCTCTGTTGTTGATTATAGGATCAAAGGCCCTCCGCACCTTAGAGGGGGCGGTCCATCTTTCGTCCCCTTGCATCCAACTTCCTCGCATCCAATACAACCGCCTTATATGGAACGAATCCCGACTTACTCTGGTATTTCAGTACACAAGATGAAGGTCCAAGAGCTTGTCTCCATCGGCAATGCTGTCTCGCCCTCCGTCGATACTCCCCTGAGCCAGGAAAAGCTCCTCGAAGTGCAGGATCTGTACGAACAAGTCTATGCCCCCGGACTGGAGAAATTCTTCGAGACGGATTGGTACCTGAAGCCCTATGGGTCAAATGCCTTGGCATCCAACGCACGTGTTCAGGAAATCCTGGCAGCCTTCCTGCAGTCACTGGCTACGACCACGACCAGCGACGTGTCTGGGATGGCGTACTCGGCTAATCTCGAGTTCCGCGTGGTGTGGGAATTGGCTACCTTGGTGTATTCGATCGAGTACAAGACCAATATGGGCCACGGCCTTCCGACGACGGACGACGGGTACGAGGCCTATAATAGAACGGTGGTCTTCGAGACTTTGCTCTCGGGAGAGTTCCTCGATCATAACCCGCTGCGGTCCCCGCTTCAGAACCCGGACAGCATCAATTATCACAGGAATAGGGAACTTGGGTTTTGGCATAATCTAGCCGAATTCTTACTCATCAAAGATCAACCCAACATGGATCTGACACCTCAGAGAGATCACATGCTAGCGCGGCTCCGCGAGCTGCTCGATGGGCGGGAGAATCGCGATGTTTTGTATTCGCTGGCGGTCATTCGAGCGTTGACGCACAAGTTCCCCCCGGATTTCGAGAGCGCACTCCCCCCGCATCTCGACGAAAGCGACCCGAAGAGTAAGCTTGCCGTGGCGCGCAAGTTCATCCAGGACGAGGCACGCGTGACCGGAGGCACAACCAATGTCGTTCGGCGCTTTGCCGAACTCGGCGTCAGGGCCTTTATCGCTCCCGCATACAACATTACTCGATAATAAGAGAGACCCACTGCCCACAGCTAGCCACAATCACCTTGTAGTAATATTTCCCGAGTTTGTTTGCGCATAACCTTGCTACGCTACGGCAGTGGGTTGGTTCTCTGCTATTTTTTACTTGGCCCCTCACGACTTCACTACCGAGGGTGGTGGTTATCTGCTATTTGCCTAGACTTGGCATTATAGACACTGGTCAAAAAATGGATTGGAAGGCCCCGAACCAAGCGGCTATGATGGGAAGGGGAGAGGGGGGGCTTGGATGTTTAGCGGGGGGGAGGTTTTGCGTCGGCGTTACGGCAGGTCATAAAAGGGACCCAGGCATTGTTTTTGGTCATGTTCAGATATGATGTACGATTAGCGTCGGAGATTGTTACGATTCGCCTTCATGCACTGGAGGCGACACGGTAATGTGTCCAGGGCCGGGGTTTTAGTAGCATGACCAACCACACACACACACGCGCACACACACACACACACATACACACACACACACACACACACACACACACACACACACACACACACACACATACACACATACACACCTGTACACGATGGCTTGGGTGGCGAAAGCGTCGCACAGCGCGATCGAGCCGCATCGATCCCTGACAATTCGGCCGTGAGGACAAGCGCGTTCTCAGGAAATTGTGTGTCCATCACAAATCAGAAGTTAATTGCACGTCGTTCGTCCCAGTCGGCGATGAACTAGTTAGCCAACCTACTTGGCCTAGGGCAGCACTGGGAGGCAGGTTATACGCGAATATAAGAGATTGATGTCTGATTCCTTGGCAATATTCCGGCCTCTTGACATTCCCGACTTTTGTCTCGTTTCTGCCCCCTGTGGCGAATCTACCTAATACAGCTGACGGTGAACAGGAGCTTGCACCCGTGTAACGATAAGTAAGCCGCCGCTCGCTTGCGCTCGAAATGGAATTTGGAGTCGGTGGGAAAGCCACACAGAAAAGGAACTAGGAGCGTTTCGGTATAACTAGGTGGTTAGAGTCGCGGCAGTCCTGATCTTTCTTTCTAAGCAATTTGTTATTCCCAGTCGAGTACGAAAACGATAGCGGGGCAAGCCATTGATTCTGGAGCCATCTACACGTGTACATATACTGCAAATGAAAACTTGCTCAGATCTTACTATGTTTCTACTATCGTCCCTCGAGATCATGGATCGTTTGCCATCGGCAAAGAGGCAGCGTTATTCGATTTCCCCTTTCGTTCGCGTGCCTAGACATATATGTCCATCCATCCATCTATCTCTCTACACTATCTATCGATTTATCTATCTATCTATTCATCTATCTATCTATCTATCTATCCATCTATCATGAGTATTAAAATAGAAATATTGATGGGGGATGAAGGGTGGTATGATTCGCGTGCTTTTGCCTTTGAATTCTTGCCGGACTTTGCTGGGCCTTGATACAAGCACTACTTACACCCTTATCTCTTGACTCTGTCTGTAGTTCCCGGCCGGGCGCCCGCCAAGGCCTGGGCCGTGTATGATACGAGCGGACCGAAACAATGCTCTACACGTACTTTATCCTTCACCACTGATGCTATACACATTCCTGCATACCCTACCTACACTACCTACATTACACTACCTACATTACATTACAGCAAGGTCGTCTTCCTATCCTCTCCCACGACAAGCCACCCAACCACCTGCCGTACGTCACGGGTATACGGTATATTATGACACGCCTCTAAGCGACTGCAGGGGTTACCCTGGCACTGGTGCTATGCGGTAGGGCTTTCCCTGGAGCCCGCTCTCCCATGACCACGGCCGTGACCTGCCTGCTCTGTGTGTGTAATGTAATGTGTGTATGTATGTATGTATGTATGTAGTGTATGTGTGTATGTGTGTGTAGTGTACGTGAGTGTGAGTCTACGTAAACACTATGTGGTGCAACGCCGTGGAAGTTCCCGAACGGGAAACTAATAAGGATGATTGATGGGTCTGAGCTTAGCTGACCTGACAAGACCACAGTACGCATTCCCAAGGTTCCAACCTACACGCCATTCCCGTGCCCCGTTATCCGCTGTTCAGCTTTGAAATGATTAGTTGTCGATTGTCGAGTCTTCATTTATTTACCGCTACAATCTTCGTCCCCGTCGTCCCCGTCGTCCCCATCGTCTCCATCGTCCCCATCCTCTCCTTCCTCCCTCCTTCCTTACACAACCTCCCCCCTCGGCTGGACATCACGAGGACGGTTTCAATTTCCAACAGCTGGCCTATCTACTACCTAGGTATGTAAATAACTACCAGGTAACTACTACATACGCTATGAGTGTAGCGTAATGACTAGCTCTTGGCGCATATGAACCGGGGATGCCAGAGCCGATCTCGACCTTCCGGCTTCCGGCACGAGGAAGTGGCTAAGGAATATAACTATACCTAGTATATAAAAATAAAAATAAATAAATAAAAATAAGACCCGAACGGGACGGCGCTAAAAGGAAAAGAAGATAGGCGGGCAAAAAAAAAAAAATACAGAGTCGGATTTCCACACTTGTTTCGGATAGTTCTCTTTTTTTGTGTTTAGTTCTTTTCCGCTCCGACGCTTGGGCGTTTTGGCTCCCGACGTACCGGACTGCGAGCCGTCTCAGCTACGCTAATAATATAATTTCCCACGCGCATTACCTACATATTTCCCCGTTGCCGAACCACCCATTCGATCGCTGATCATGTTACGCCTACCGATTGTATCGAGCACAAGCTGAAAAAAAAAAAACATAGCAAAGCTGTGTCAGACTAGCCTACCCGTCCCCCCGTAATGAAAAAAAGATAGCTTCCAACCAACCCCCGGATAACTAGGTAACCTAGCGGGATTTCTAACGAATCTCGTGGGAGAGGCTTAAGCCGATCTGACAAAAGGCCACACGCCCTCACCCCCTTCCCCATCTCTCCCCTCCCCTTTTATTCCCCCTTCCCTTTCTCGTTCCCGGCCAATCCCCGGTTGCGGTTTACGCCACATTTTATTTACTGTACGGCATCAGGCACTTTTTTTGGACCGAGATACATACATCCATACAACTACTTATAGTCTACGGCGCATTGTCATGTACGCCCGAACACTAGTAGCTGTTGACGGAAAACGGGAAAAACGCCATTACTGCCCCCCTCCCCACACACACACACTACACACATACACTCATTCACATACACACCCCTCCCTCATCTTTTCATGGCGCCTCAAATCTTTTTTTCTTTAGGTTGGTTTTTTTTTTTTTTTGCTTTTGTATGTTGTCAGATGTCTTGTGTCCTACCCCAATGTCGTTGTGTCATGCATCTTTACGTATGTTTGCCTATGCCCCCAATCCTAGTAGCCGCGGCTGTTGCACAGGAAGGGAAAAACTGCAATTTAAATGTTGGCTTCCCCTTCCCCCCCCCCTCAAGAGAAGTGTGGAAGCTGTCCCTGGTTATGCAGGCCGTGATAGGCAACACGACATGAAAGAGACGTCAGCCAGGTTAACCCTCGCACGTACGCATTACTTGGAGGACCGGGGAGGGGGGGGGGAGGGTTTAAGGGAAGTACCTAAGGAGCTATCTGAGGCGGGAAGGGTGGGAATGCGATACCCTTGAGGTACCGGCGCTCTACCTACAAGGTTTAGGGTACCCGTTGTGCTAAGACTACCTATGCTGCCGCCGCACTACTATTGCCTGCTACTAACTACTACTGCTGCTACTGCTACTGCTACTGCTACTACTACCATTACGAGTACTGCTGCTGCTGTGTACCCTTCCCCCTTCCTTCCCTCCATTCTGGAGACGAATTCGGACGAAGATCATGTGAGGTCGAGTAGGGAACAAGGGCGAACGTATACGAAAGTCCCCCCAGGCAGGCTTTGTTTTTCTAATTATTGCCTGATGATTTGCCCGGTACGCGAAATGACGGTCGTGGAAGGAGGTCTGTTGAACCCCAGTCCGTCGCCTCTTCTGGATTATTTTCGTCCTCGTCTGGGGATGCCTTCTTCGGTTCTGTGGGGTGAGGAAGATGACGGGGGCAGCAATAGACGAGGCAATACTACTAGTGTAGTGTATGTAAAATGTAGACGTTATCAACAAACCAGTCCCTTGGAAACTCTGGTCGATACCCCCCTTGGTCGCTTAATATTAAAGATAGTAGTATAGCGTATATGCCCGCACGACTAAGACGATAATTGTGTTACTCGGGCCAACGGCTGTCCAGCTATAGTTACCGGTTCCCACCCAATCTAATATTTACGCCGCTTAAGGGGCCAGGTTTAAGACGACGCCTTATGCCAGCAACTACACTAGTACCCGCATGGGAACCGTATATCGCGAATCTATGCCAAAACGCCTCCCAACCCCCATGGGTTAGCTGTATACCCGTGATTACCCAGTTCAAATCCGGGCTTTGAAGCAGGCTCCAGCTTAGTAAGTTGCTTTTTTGTTTATTTTACTGCATGTAACCTACACCACTCGGTTTTAAGAGGTGTCACACCGGCCCTGTCCGCCCATCTTAAGGGAACAAAACAGGACTCGAGGCTGCCAACGTCCCTAGTGACTTTGTAGGCGCAGTTCTAGAACCGGCAGGGCTTGTTACAGAATAAGTAGAAGGACTACTCATGATGTGGGTGGTAGCGCCACGGGTAGGGCTCAGCCTTGACCTGTGTCTCTGATGACAGAGCCGTGCTACGTTGCGCTGGGGCGTCCATATGTACATGTCAATGCCTGCCGAAATAGCGATCGAAGTATTCCGCGGGCGGCTAATGCATGACAACCGCACGGATGATGATAAACGAGTAATGCAAAAAAAAAAAAATCAGGTCAACAAAAGAGGTCCTTGGAAATTCTGATAAGCGTTAGCTGGAGTGTCTGTTTGTTGCCCTCAGCTATCAATGGGGCATGTCTTATGTCAAATGTATTGTAAATACTCACCTAAGCAGGCATCAAGGTTGAAGCCTCCTCCAGTGTCAGAATAGATTGCCGTCGTATAATTCCAGGGCCAGGCTGGGGCTGGCTTTCTGTGGCTTGCATATTCTTGACGGGTATGATCCTATTCGGCATACTCCTTTGAGTAACTTGGCAATCGATACGTCAGCCACAAACGACTAACATGTCAAGAATAGTAAGACACATGATGGCTATGGCTTAAGTAGTAACTATCTGGCTGCCAGCTACGAAACAGGGCCACAGCACTTTACCACAACGCCATCGTTACAGAGACAAAAGTAGGAAATTACAGGTCGAGAACTTGGCAGTCTGCAGCCATTTATATGCCACAGGCGTGACTGTGGCACCGTGCAATAAACTTGGATTTGATGATAATTTCAGGCCATCTTTTACCTTGGGTAGTTGAATGATAATTGCACCATACTGCAAGTGGATTACTTCTTGGGCCGGTAATAATCAACTAGAGTCAGGATACCGGCCATGATATTATGCCGTTGTCGATGTGTTGTAACTATAACACTGAGCCTCCTGAGCGGTAGGCGGCAATTGTCCGCACCTTAAATGTAGATATCAGTCGGGGATTGTCATGTTAGGATTGCCCAGAGTGAGGTCTAGTCACTATGAGGCAGCAGCTGGGTCGTAGGTAGATAGCTTAGTATAGGGGTAGGGCTCAATATCATTGATTCCTGAGCCTGCCATCTAGGTGGGAGGCCTTCAGTCCTTATATACACAATTATGCCCTCAGAGCTACCCCCTAGGGTAGCAGGTACCTCGCTATGTGATCCATTTATCTGACAATATAATACACTACTTAGGTGATAGACAACTTTCGCAATGAAATATTATCCATAGGCCCATTGGTGATATCAAATATGAGGGGGAATAATGAAATAATTGTTATGGAGATACTATATAAGGTAAGCTTGCCTGTATTGGTGAAAACCAAAATATTCTCACAGCGGCAATTTGTTACAGGACGGAACCGTGGTGCTCTGCCATGACATAACTATGGTCATCAATCAAAAGTAGAGTGCTATCAAGCCAGGAAATTGGTCGCCAATAAGTCTTATATATGACTATACCTTGGTGCTGTGCTGAATATCATAATTTGCGGTCCAATGACGCAGAAGTATAGCTCCCCCCCCCGTTGTTTTTTTTCTCTTAAAAGGAAAAGAAAAACACTACTGAAACCAATAATATCGAGCCACCAATCTAAACTCCATTCACGTTGTATGGGTTGCAAGCAAATACGAAGAAGTGAATATATTCTCGGACCCTTGACGAGAGTGGTGAGCCCGATAATATCATTGCCTCACCGTGAAACAATAAATAAGATGCCATGAGGTTGTGTGATAGTTGCAGAGTACACATATACCGACGAAAGCATGAATACCCTGAGATCAAGCTTTGTCTCTCCTCGTATCTTGGGGAGCTGTTCCTCACCTAAATTGACAACGTAGACTATTATGATTATTAAAATTATGTGGGAGACAATATTTAGGTAAGTGTTATGAAATGGAAACGGCGTGGGTTCCAGTTGATGGAGCGTGTGGGTGGCCCTTACGAAGATACTGATAAATGGGAGATGACGGAAACAAAAGCACTAACCTGCTATGAAACCAGAGTTCTGACTTTGAGTTAACATAGAGAGCAGAAGTGCTATTATGCAACAGGGACCAAATCACATTCCCAATGATGATAGTTTCTCCTGAATATAATATCAGAAGACTGACAGCTGGCTATGAATCGACATGAAATAAGAGTGTCGTGATCCAAGGAGCCGTATGGTAAACTAACTCGGATTAGTGATCCACATGCGTTGAAAGTCAGTAACACTATCGTGATCAGAACCGTAATGCGAGTGTTGACAACATTAACATGCGGTTTCAGTACACAATAAGAAAATATTATTCACCATGGTCACCATACTACTGAGATTGCGCGGGTTTAAACCGCCTCGTTATGGAAGCCAAGAAGTTGTTTCAACTCTATTGAGATCCGGTTGACGAATCTCCAACATCTCTATCTCCATAGCATCGGTATCTGGTGACCGATATGCTGGATGTCTGCAGAAAATATCAAACGATGAGGGGAATCATGCATTACAATAGCCAACGCCTTTTGTTGAAAAGTATGACCGGCCGGTCCCCTGTAACCCTTTTGTTCCCCTGTCCGAATTTATGATACCCATGCCAGTTGATGCCTCATGCTCATGCTCATGCTTGTTGAAACCGAAAACACCTTTGCAAACCCGGGAAGCTCGGGCGCCACGAATTATTATGTACATTTAGTCTAGTATCGGTAGCTGGAAAGAGGTCAGCAATGTACGGGGAATAAGAAAGTATATGGGGATTGTGGTAAACATACTGGTCAGCCTTGAAAGGGCCCTCAATTGGCAGGCTGAGGTACTCAGCCTGGACATCCGTGAGCTTGGTGAGCTCGGCGTTCACGTGAGCCAGATGTAGGGCAGCGACCTCCTCGTCGAGAATCTTGGGGAGCACATAGACACCGACGGGAAGCTTCTCGGTCTTGGCGAACGCAACATATTTCTTGCCGAAGGCCGCATCTTCAGCCTTGTACAACATGATTTGGGCAAGGACCTGGTTGCTGAAGGAGCACGACATGACGAAAGAAGAGTGACCCGTGGCACAACCGAGGTTGACAAGACGACCTTCAGCCAAGAGAATGATGTGGCGGCCGTTGGCCATCAAGAAGCGGTCTACTTGGGGCTTGATGTTCTGGACGCTCTTGGCGTTCGTCTTCAACCAGGCCACATCAATTTCGATATCAAAGTGACCAATGTCTAACACCGAAGTTAGTCTATTTTAGTTTCTCATGGGGTTTGATGGCTGCTTACTGCAAACAATGGCATCGTTGGGCATAGCCTCGAAGTGGCGGCCAACGAGGATGTCACGACAGCCAGTGGTAGTGACAAAGATTTGGGCCTGGGGAGCAGCCTTATCCATGGTGGTGACCTGGAAACCTGCCATAGCAGCCTGGAGGGCATTGATGGGGTCAACTTCTGTGATGAGGACACGGGCACCCATACCCTGAAGGGCCAGAGCGCAACCCTTGCCGACATCACCGAAACCAGCGACCACGGCGATCTTGCCGGCGATCATGACATCGGTGGCACGCTTGATACCATCAATCAGAGATTCACGGCAACCGTAGAGGTTGTCGAACTTGCTCTTGGTAACACTGTCGTTGACATTAATGGCGGGGACAAGAAGCTTGCCGACCTTCATCATGCGGTAGAGGTGGTGAACACCGGTGGTTGTCTCCTCAGATACACCGTAGCAGTCCTTGAGCATCTCGGGATACTTGTTGTGGACGAGGGCCGTCAGGTCACCGCCGTCGTCGAGGATGAGGTTGAGCTTCTTGCCATCCTTGAAGGCAACCAGCTGCTGCTCGAGGCACCAGTTGTATTCCTCTTCCGTCTCGCCCTTCCAAGCAAAGACGGGGACGCCGGCAGCAGCAATGGCAGCAGCGGCATGGTCCTGGGTAGAGAAGATGTTGCAAGAAGTCCAGGTGACTTCGGCACCGAGAGCGGTCAAGGTCTCGATCAAGACGGCGGTCTGGATGGTCATGTGCAGGCAACCAGCGATGCGAGCGCCGGCAAGAGGCTGGTCGGCAGCGTACTTCTTGCGGATGGACATCAGACCGGGCATCTCATTCTCAGCCAATTCAATCTCCTTGCGGCCAAAAGCAGCGAGGGATAGGTCGGCGACCTTGAACTTGGAGGCGGGGGTAGCCATGATCTGCGTCAAATACGGTCAACCCTAGGCCTTTGCTACGGACGGGGTCTGCTCTAGTCGTCTGCCCTAGTCGTCTGCCCTAGTCGTCTGCTCTAGTCTGGTTGAAACTTACAGTCGTGGTGATGTGAGTTCTGTGAGTTCTATGAGTTCTATGAGTGCTATGATGACGGAGGGGTACGGCTTCAAACGCGGGGTGCCCGGGTTAGCGACTGAATTGGGCGAGCCGGTGAATTGACTGCGAGGAGGCAGACGACAATGACTTACTGGAGGCGGATGTAGAGATGAGAGAAAGAAGCGAGAGATGGAAGAGAGGCTAGAGGAAGGAAGAAAAGAAGGGAGGCGGTAGATAGAAGTAGGTAGAGGAAGAGAGCGGAGTGGGCAATAGTAAGCATTGAGGAGGGGCGGGATAAGATAAGACAGTCGGACCTCGAAGGATTTCCAACGTAGCAGAAAAATTCGGGGCCGGATCTACCCCTCGATTGCCGACTCCAGTGTGCTGAGGTAGGGCCTCAATGCCCCTCGTTGGGCCCTGAACCTCGCCGGCCACTGGTCGTCAACCTGCCAGGTCCCCCAAGACCCCTCTTCTGGCCCGCCGGATTCCTGCGGTGAGTGGTCAAGAATGCAGGACTGATTGGACGGTTGGGCCCGCTGGCTCCCCTCTTGGCCTAGCTGCTTAGTGGCTCATGTATAGTTTACTGGGGTGTGAACACCCCCTACAGATGCTCTCAACCCCCTCGCACTTGAAGCTTTCGGCAGATGTATTGAAGTGTTTTTTATTATTATTACTATTCCTAACCGCTGTGTAAAGCTACTACCCAAGCGCTGTCGCATATATAAATCTGTCGCTACTTTTGTGACTCAGCTGTAGCTTCTGCTTACCTTCCCATACTCATACCGAGGGAAGTGAACACAAAGCCTTGACCATTTTAAGCTATGTCCTGGGGTGTGCCCGAGTACTCTAGATCGCATCTACACTACATACCTAGGTACACTAGTAGATGGCTAGACTAGCAGTACTGCATGAATAGTAAAGTGGCTGGTCGATTGTGGAAGTGTCTGTATTGATGAATTTGGAAATGATCAACACATGGGTCGAAGACTATTTACAAGTAAGGTACTTGGATTTTGGGTAGGTATGTGAGCCATGCAGATGGTATTCTTGTGACCTTGCTGCAATTGGCGACATCTGGACAAACCATACCCTGCTACCAAGAAATGAAGCTTGAACGTAACACCTCGTTTAACAAGTGTCGAAAGACATGGGAGTTAATAGAGATTTCAATATCTACCTTACTGGGCACGTACTACCCACCCACCATCTTGGAATTAGGTAGGAAGGCTGCCCAGTAATTTAGACTCGGTGTCAAACCAGTCAACGTTGTATAAGCCGGCCCGAGGGAGCCTATAATCTGCTCACAATGTGCGAGTTGGTACATGCGAGATGTAAGCAAGATAGGCGCTAGCGAATATGAAGCAAAGCAGGTGCCCCTGAACCATTGGTTATTTGCTTCTCCCTCCTCCCTCGCCCGAATGGCAACATCCTTTCGTAGACGGGGTTTATGGAACAAGGTTCCAAACCAGAAAGGCGCATCTCACAAACGGTGATCACGGATCTTGGCATGCAGTGCAAATCTATGATTATATCATAACTCGACGACTTGGGTATGTGATTATTACCTATTTATCAAGCCTGCAACCCCTTCATCATTGGGTCCCTCTTGCCTTTCCGGCAAGTTGAGCTTTTGCTACATCGTTTTCGTGGCGCCCTCATCGTAATAGCAGCAAAACGGTATAGTTTTACTTCCTGTCCCATAGCGTGTGGGACGGCATGCCTGCTCGTGTTTGTACGCGGCTCCGTGCGATGACGCCGTCAAGACTGTTTGCCAAATAAATGGTCACTTTTCTATAGAACCCAATAAGAGCGCCCAATCGCCAAACGCCGTGCCAGATGCATGCCTACCGAAACATCATCCCGCTTTCCATGTCCGTGTCTATGTCCTCATTCCGGTAGAAGATTTCCCCTGACCGCAAACATCTTGGCGCTAACACACGCCGTAAATCCATCCACCTGCTTGCTGTATTGCTCTACTTGTTTGGCGTTCAACATGCCCTCGAGGCGGCTGGGCTCTTGTGGTAACTTGAACATGCGCTGCCACTCATCTTCGGGCAACAACGGCTGCTTGGCAGCGGCTCGTGCAGCATTCTCTGCCTTCCGCTTTGTTTGCCACGCAGTGATCTTGACCTGCTCTCGTGATAGCTGCCTCTGATAGTAAAGGTTGTTGTTGTGATCCGTGTAGAATGACTCTATGCTCTCGAGTAGTAGATCACACGTCTTCTCTAGGAAGGGGTCTATTGAGAGGTCGAGGCTATCGGACGAAGGATGAAGAGGCGGCTGTATAGGGTTGCTTTGGAGATCGGCTAGCGACGTAGGTAGGGCCACATCGCCGGCTATCGGTTTCGCTGGTAACTGGTGAAGGAATGAGGTGAGAAGGTGCGAATTATGTAGGGCGACCGGGAGTTCGACAAAAATATCTCTGAAGGATAGTTTGGATTTTTGTAGGCTTTTGCAAGTTAATATTGTACCTTTCCGCAAATGGGGAAGGGATCGAACCTCTCAGTTGTGAACTTCCCCTCCTTGTAGATAGTCATAAAGCTAGGGGTTAGCTTGAAGGCGCGTAGGCTGAGAGCACCCTGTGAGCTCCGGCTCACGTCGTGAACTAGGGCTACTGTTTTGTCGTTCTCGCGCTGGTAGTGGTACTGGTTCTCGATGAAGCCGAGGTTGACGAAGTTGCCCATGGTAGCGCTCGTATACCAGCCGACATTGTTGGCATCGACATTTACCTCCTTGAGGTGCCGAATCATCTCGTTTTGATAAGTGATATTCGCCTTCGCCCGAGGCGCGGCGGCTGCTAATGCAGAGGCATCGTTCTGATGACTGCCTTCGAGGCTGACGACATCGGTGGTGGGGAAAGGGAACGAGTTCGTGATCTCGAGGACACCATCCTGGTCCATTCCAACGATGGATCCGGTAGCCGTGGTCGGGAAACTGGCAGAGCAATGCTTGACAATTTTCATGATAACCTACGCACCAAATCGCCGGTCAGTAGAGGCTACGGCGACAAGAAATTCGCGACGGAGACAGCGGAGGGGCGTGGTGAGGGAGGGGTATGAACGGTTGACGAACCAGAGCTTCCACCTGGACCGTCTTCAACGGCGCATCTTTTAAGAGGTCGGCCATGATTTCGGCGATGAATACTCGAGATACAGGGTGTCCCGTCGGTCGTGAGCCGCGTTGTGGCTTATACTCGATTGATGACGAACGATCGCAGGGTACGCGTTCGCTGGAACCTCAAATTTTGTGGTTTTGGCGGGATGCAAAATGTGTGTGCGGGCGGATGGATCTCTCGGGGGGAGGGCGGGGAGAAGGGGCAGAAACTGCCTAGGCAGGTTATTGATCTTAGGTAAGGTACCTAGCCGACCTGCGTACGGACTACCTAGGTAGGTACCTACCTACAGTACAACTACTACCTAGGGAGGTCGGTAGGTAGGTCCTTAGGTAGGTATTTACAGGCACTGGGGCAGCTTCAGTCTCGGCACTAAGTGGGGGGATAATGGGGGGTTCAAGGGTGCCACAGGTGTGACGGCTTGATTGTACACATTTTCAATATAGTTAATACGTACTAAGTATTTAGGTACCTGGGTATCTAACCCCTTTAACCAGATATTTCACCTATCGGGTTGATTAGATATACGCACCCTCTACTTTACTTACGTAGTACCTTGGCGAGCATCTACGTATAGGTACCTCTTGCGCCACCGACATCGTGTAAGTGCCCCCCCAATTGGTGATGTAGGTGGCCACGCGCGATGGTCGCGGTGTATGCAGGTACATGCCTCTGCCTGTCGACGGCATGTACCTACGTCGCGTTATTCTCTTAAAAAGACGAGACCACGCATTTAACGGAGTGGCTCTCTCTGCAGCCTCTGCAGCCTCTGCGGCCTGGACGGAGAGCGCGCAAAGAGTCGGGCTTTTCCCAAAAGGCCTGCCAGAAAGCGCGAATAAATCCCACTCTTGACCCCCCACGCCAAAGCTCGGGGGTGTTGTCATCTTCCATGTCATTTAGGCCACTAATAAACTGTTGCTGGAAGAGCCTCATCTTAACGTCGTCTCATCTTTATATGGCATCTTCGCCGTCGTCGTAGTCGTTGTACGCGTCCAATTCAGCCAGAAATCGTCCGTCGCCGCGTCGCCGAGTCGGCCAGAGGGTGAGCGTGTGCTCAAGCCTCCCAGTCAACAGTCATCACACAGCTGACGACTGGGGCTGTCAGGCCATCAGGACTGCCACGAGCACCAAGACAGGGCCCTGATTAGCTCCCTCCGCCAGACTCTCCGCCAGACCTGGCCGGCCCCGTTCCTCGCCCGCGCAGGTACGTACGCGGAGAGCGCTCTGCGCGCTGCCTCTACGGCACAGCTCAGCGCAGTGCAGCTCAGCGCAGTGCAGCGCAGCGCTACGCTACGCTACGCTGCGTTGCGCTACGCTGGTCCGGTCCGGCGAACTGGGGGCAGCATCCTGCATTCGGCAGAGGGAACAAGAGCTTCCGATTCTGGATCCATATCTATTCTGATTTCGTCTCATATGCGCCTCCTGGCAATTAAAAGACAGACGCTCACGCTCCCCATACCCTGCGCCGAAAGGACGATCTACCCTATCTACATACAATCATGGCAGCCAGAATCCATGCGATGGTGTGCCGATTCGCATCGCGCCTGCAGCCCTGGCCCGCCATACTCCATGGCGGACACAACATGGATGGTCATCATCCCATTCGCCACCACTAGCCGGTGAGCTGTATCTATCTTCCTGGTCCCAGCCTCTATCAAACCGCTTTGATGATAGCCCGCCGCGCTCGCATGCAGCAGCCCAGCAGGATGTTACCCCACCGGCTCGTCACATCCAGTCGGTAATCTCCCAGCTTTCCACCTCGTCGCGGATGATAAGCCTATGCCGGTCAATCTTCCAATGGGAATAGAGATCTCGGGCTGCCATGGCTGCCCGTCGATGCGCGGGCCCGATGCCTCCTTTCTTCGCGTCCTCTTGCGACCTCCACACACATGTCGCCAGGTTCTTGCCGTCCTTATCAGGGCTTCCGAACCAGTATCTAAGCCTTGTCAGTGCATTGCCTGCATAGGCCGCGCGGGAAGCCACCTACTTGAGGAACCCGCCGCTGGCCGTCGCCTCCGCGTGCGCTGCCTTGTCCAGGGTTCCCAGGTCCTCGTATACCGTCGTCGGTGGGATTTGCGACCGGAACGCGACCACGAAGAACGAGCTCCCTCTCCAGCTATGCCCGCTTTGTTGCGCTAGCCGTTTTACCTCTCCCAAGACCTCGTCCCAGTTGAAGATTTCAATATATGGGGCCGTGGCATAATCGGGCCGGAGACACCTCAAGTGAACTAGCGCCTGCGCAAGGATTGCATTCTCCATATCGAGAGTCTTCAGATCCAGCAAGTGTTCCCTCTCGGTGTAAGGTGACATGACCAACAGATCTCCAGTTCCATCCAGGCAAATCCTTCGAGTTTCGGCGCTCTGTTTTGACGCCGCGGCCGTTGTTTTTCCGACGTGGGCTGTAAGCGAGGACTTTTCAGACTGCACACCTTCGTGCAGGATACCCATGGTTGCCCCCTTACTCCTCTGAGGCGGTTGTATTTCGCAGGATAATGCCGAAAGCTAGGATATGCAAGGGGAATTGCCAAAGATGGACGCTGTCGAGGAAGAACTCACAGGCCAAGCAAGGTCTACGAAATTGGGCTTATGGTAAGTTGTGTGCTTCGCTGGACGAGATGGGCTGAGCCTTGATATATATGCCTGTGGGTTCAGCTAGTCAGACGAGAAGGCATAATCTTAGACGACCCTTGAGGACGTCTTATATACATTCGACCCCTGGCTATTCCTGATCTCTGTTCCGCCCGGCGATTACGACTATTGAGTTCCACTTCAACAATGCCGTGTACGGTACCAGCTACAGGCAGCGCCGGTACCGCTTAGACCCTATCTTAATAAGATCTCTCCCATATTCTCTGGGTGAATGTTGCGCTATCGCGCCATCCTGCCGATTGCTGATACCATCAATTCCTGACACATGTCTGGCTGGTTTAATAGGTACCGTGTCAATGTATCGAACCGCACTAGTATTTTTCTACACGCTAATCTTTATGTTGGACCAGATAGGTACCTAGGCAGGTACCACCTCGTATCGCGCAAACTTTGCGAATGATAGGCATCAAACATTCCAGGCTGATAACGGCCGAAGATGCGTTGCAAGGTGCTAGGCAGGAGGTAGGTAGGAACTTCGACACCAACATAGCGTCGGACCCGCCAACCCACCTTCTGCTACCTTTAGACTAGTTTTAAAACGGAACTAAGATTGTATAAAGAAAAGCCATGGATGGGTATGCCACCGACCAACATAAACCTTCCACACTGACGGGTGCGAGTCTCTCTCTATTTCGGCCATGATTAGCCCGACTTTCATCCGGATCGCATTCTCGTTCACCGCCAATTACGAACGCCATGGCGGCCTCTCGGTGAACAAGATCGCCACGGAATTGAGTCGCCCGGGGGAATATCTTCGCATCAAGATAAGAAAGCCTCGTGCTCCCCTCTGGACAACAGGAGGTCGTGATATCGGGCTATTGTGCAAACGCACCTCGTCCGCTTGGTGTAGTCCCGTATCCCGTCGTATTGCCTACCTTATCAGCGCTTTCCGGGCTTGCTGAACTGCTAGTCATATTTATGGCACACATTGTCTACCACGGAGAATATGATCTATGACTGAGTTCAGGCCTCCGACACCGGTCTGTGTGTGTTATGTTACAGTCACTCTGCTGCGGGAAAAAGGGCACCCTTGTGGTATCCGCTTGTAGTGTCCTCCTCCATGAAGCCAAAAGGACCGACCGACCAATGGCGCACCTCCCTACCTGGCTGATTGCGTAATGCGTACGAGAGAAACCCCAGAGATGTTAGCGTCTTAGCAGAGACTGCTTCCTGTGGCTTGACGCCAAAAGCGAGCACTCGCGGTCTCGCACCTTTGCATCTTGCGAATATATTTCATTTGGGATAAGGGATGCTCAGTAAACTAGATGAAGGGCCCAACGGGCGCTTACCTGCGCGCCATCTCTTATTGACGGCATCCTCAAGATTTTGCTCGGGATTCATTTAGGCTCTATTAATCGCCGGCTACACAGGATGATGCCTGCACCGAGCTTATGGGCCGCGGGGGGGCCTGCTGTGAAAAGGTGTCAATTCCTAGGCATTGCCATTCCTCGCGCACAAAGAGAGAGAAGCGTAGCGGTGGATATATGCTATATACCAAGCAGTGAAATACTATCTAGACCTGGCTCAGATGCCAAGAATTGGACTCATGGCTGCTATGTATAGACGGGCGCATAGACAGTATATAGCCAATGTGGATACATTTAGCTCGAGCACATACGTCATGGTCTTGTATGGTTGGACACTATAAGCACCAGGAATCCCTTAACCGAGAGAGATGCGCCTGGGTACTGGAATGATAGACATGAGACTAATCTGCTTAGTAGCCATTTCGGACCGGGCGAAGGGGAGCGGTGCGTGCCGCGAGACTTTGAGCACATACATAAACCCACTAAACATATGATTAGTGTCATGCAGAAGTCTTACTCCTCCAATACAATATCGAAGCGATTCTGGAAGTGGTAATACTTAGTCAAAGATGAGTGTTGGTCGGTCGGTCGGTGTATGTAAACACGGGTACAGAGGACTGATGCTGAAAAGCTACACCGCCGATCCTGCCGGAATAGTATAATTAAACCAAGGGACAAACCGCATCGGTTCATCCACTCCCATAGACTGCGCGGCGAAACCAAAGCTTTGTAGGCCGGCCACTCCGATTCCTAGTGGAAAGTCTTAATCTCCATCCTATGAAGGCCGGTGTTGCAGGCCAGCTGTACTTTTGTCCAGTCTCTGTACATTCCTCCACACCCTTTTCTTTTTTCCTGTTTTTTTCTCCCTTTTTTTTTTTTTTTTGCCTCTTTTCTTCTTTTTTCCCCCCCTCTTTGTTTGAGATAATACGTTACATCCGGCAAGGAATGGGGAGCTTCGCCTGCGTACCTAGTAGGCAGAGCTTATCAGCTATTTAACACCGTGCTAGCCTTTATACTCAATGAGCCCCCGAGTTCGGATTTGAATGAACGATCTCCACACCCTACAACTCTTGCATACACGCTCAGTCCTCAATTCGCATGGGTGTTGGGCTAGAGACCATAGTAGCCGTCTACGGCATGTTATTACCGAGACTCATGTTCTTCATCGGGATCGGGTTTTACACAGGGTGTTGTAGTCCCAACCGTGAGATATAAGTGGTTGCGAGCGATCAAAGTGCTCGACTTGATGACGTTCTAACTCTTCATCTGATAGCGGTAGGGTTGCAGTATAAGTGCTGCAGCCCTATCCCGTAGGGTTTCCCCAATCGACATCGGGACCGAAGTAACAAGCGCAAACCCGGTTAGTTATCTACATCTTCCGCGGCTTGTGCGTTCTGTTACATTGCGTCCGGAGCCTCTCGGGTGTATCCGCCGATCAATGTCGTCGGCGCGGGCCGGGATCGATAAGGTGCCATGTGTGTGACCACCCATTATGCAAGCATTGATATCTCTGCCGGTCAAGATTCCGACTGAGGAGGGGCGAACTATGTCTCATTCGTCCATTATGTGCACTGCTATTTAACTCTTAAACTATGCAGATTCTAGGTATATCGAAGAGTGCTGGGGAGACAGGCAGTCTTTTCAATAGGCAGGGACATTACGTCGCCTATAGAATCTCCATGTAGAATGGCTGGGCGGAGGCTACCACTCAAGTGAAGGTTCAAAGATTCGTTCAATTTTATTCTATGCGTGACCCTTTACATGGAAACTAATCTTACTACTAACGTTGTTGCAAAATCTAAGGAATAATCGAGAAAGACTAAAATGAATGGAATGTTACGATTATGATTTGGAGCTAGAACCGCGAAGATAAGCACCTTGATAATTTATAAAGTACCTGGCCAAGCCAAGAGGCGAGATTTCTACGTTATTGAGCAATGCTGTCATGTAGCAAAATACCCATTTTAGAAAACTATAATTTATGTAAGGCTATTGTGAGTCTACTCGACAGCCCTCCAATCATCTTTCATAATTTCCACTTCACCTACTAATTGATCTATCACGTTCTATCATTGTTTTACTGGGGACTACTTGGCTACGGAATCACTCGGAGCATTATATGGCATGTGGGCGGTTGCTAAGCAAAGGCAATTTAGCGGTACCTGGATCTATGTAACCATTTCACATGGGCGTAGGATAATAATTTCTTGAATCCAAGCTAGAGGCGCCTTCATTCACTTGGTGTCCATAATTTCAGCATTGTATGCAGAAACAATTGACTACGATTTACTTATCCTCGCGATTACAATATGAGTAATAGGCAAAATGGATATTCTATTTCGGTTTACACTATATCTAAAATTGGGTGATTTGAAGGAATTCACGCCCCAAACTATCGAATTAGGACATGAATAGATCGATTCATTGTCTCTGTATCTGCCATGGCAATTCACTATAATTCTTTAGATTATTACTTACTTGATGTATAATTTCTTTTCTACTAACTACTCTAAAGTCTAATAATAATTAGCCTATGCGCCGTTGAGAGCATCGGGTCTAACCACAAGGTTACCATCTTAATTATACCTCAATATTTGTACCTTTTGGCAAGGGTGCGTATTGTCAGCCTATTTAATACTACTTTAGGGTGGCAATAGATAGACCTTTGGGGCCTGCGTTGGTCCCAGATGACAGGAATCAATTGATAATTGTTTATTGAGCGTTCACTTGCCTAGATATCCAATTAAAATGCAATTTTCATTTACTCTGTGACACCCTTGGCCTTTCTACTCGAGTTATGACTCCCTCGTAGGTGAATACCCCAAGTCCGCTTTATGGTTGCTATTTACTTATTTCACAACAGCTATTGCTTTCTAAATCAAAATAAAGGCACGAAAACAAGCAATCCCATTAGCTTGTATGGTTATCCGTATAAGCCACTTGTTTATTCCACAATGTAGTTAATTCCCATTGTGTGTACAATGTACATACTGCAGTTGCCCATCATGGGCAGGAACCAACTGCTAACTGCCCTCAGCTGGGTATTTGGCATTTACCACTATCGCTAAGGGTAGTTTCGAGGAAATACCGCGTTGACCACGCACCACTACACTACACTACAACGTGCTAGACTTGCTCGCTTCAATCTTCCTTCCTTCCCTCCTTTCCTTCAACCAACCTCGGTGCCTCACTAACCTTTCATCCACCCGAAACACAAGAGGCAAACCACTTCCACCCACAATACCACCTTGCTCGAGTGCAGCATAGTATAGTCACCTCTTTCACGCCCCCCCCCCCCCCCCTTCAATACCAGGTAGGAAAGTTTACACGCCTTGAAGATGGAGTTAGCCCAGCCTGCCATGGAGTTGGATGTGCTTCAGGAAACTCTGAAAATCCTGGAAAAGGAACTCGACGGACTTTCTAATCTTCTACGTGGACGCGTCATAGTAGAAGAAGGAGGCCTCGATGTCCGAATGCTGAAGGCCTCGACCGTCGCCTTTTTTTCAACTTCACGGATCGGGAATTGAGCCACCGATCTCGGAAGAATATGTTACCTGGCAGACTGCCTTTCAACTCTGGATCTTGAGAGGTAAGCCGCATCACGAGGTGCTAGAGACCAAACCACTCCACTCCCTCAGCCCAACCCAACCCAACCCTCATCCTAGTGTCATGTCACTTCCATTCTTCCCCAGTTCGAGCCCCGAGGAACTCGAAACAACATATATACCTGTCGTTGACTACTGACACTGCACAACAGAGATAAGCGTCAAGAAGTATAGCCTGAGAGCCCCGCTTATATTCCCGTTCCTCCATTCCAAGCCCCGAACGCAGGGAGCCCCTCAGAGCAAGGAATACGCCCAGTTCTGTGCGGTGTTGAATGGTCCCTGGGTCACCCGAGATAGGGAGCACCCTATGATCCTTCGCTTCCACGGCATTACCTTTGTGGACGGAAAGGTCGTTTCCATGCGCGAGCGCTACCAGAACGTCCCGGCCCGCGTCGTGGAGCAGCTGAGCGACCAATTGCGCCAGAGGCTGATGGAAGTCCAGGCTGTAGCGGTCCCCGAGCAAGCATACGTGGGTGGAGATGCTCCAGCTGTTCCCCGAAGGTTAGATGATACTCTCCCCCCCTTCCCTTTTCCCTTTCACTTCCTATCCCTGTCCTTCCCTCAAATAATACCTACCTACCATCTGACAAGATATCACACACACACACACACACATATATATATATATATATATACATATACACATACATAGTCCCCACAACTAACGCCAATCCACAGTGTCTTTGATGCATCGACTGCGGTCATCCATGTACAGGACAAAGAGATAGAGCTCCTAACCCAGGAGATCGGAAGACTCGCGCAGGAGAACCGGGCGCTCGAGGCACAGGTGAGCGGCCTGGACGCGCGGGTCCGGGCCCTGAGCGTGCAGGCCGGGGAATGGCAGTGGGGTGTGCAGACGCCCGAGGAGCTGGACAGGCTCATAGAGAGCCTGCAGGAATTGCAAGAGAATCGTCGCAGAGTGCTGGGCGCTGAAGAGTAAAGAACAGACCCCCTCAACCCCCCCCTTCCCCGGAAAAAACCCCGACCAGAAGAAGAAGAAGACACAACTCGGTGCATGTGTGTGAGAGATGGGAATGTTATACCTATCCTTTGGTTTGTCACGGCGTCTGGTGTCGTCGGGTCGGGATGTTTGCAATGATGCTGGTTCACGGCGGCGATGCCTTGCTTTGTCTTCCCGTTTATTACCCTCGCGGAGGAAGGAAGGAACTCTGATTTTCAACAAAATGGGGAGTCCTTGATTTTTTTTTTCAAGTTGAAAAACTTTGTACGGTAATACTTGGTAGTAACATCATTGAGATTGTTCACCTAGAACCTACCCAAGTACGTACAAAATAATTGATGTCACTTTTTACAACACCTAAACTTTGAGAATGGCATGTTCCACAATTGGTAACATTAATACCTCGTAGACAACCTTCGAAAGCTATTCAGCACTAAGAATATTCCGAAGGTGCTAGGTAAGGGTTCATCTACATGTCTGGGTGCTCATAGCGGACATTGGGATTTCATGTTTAGGCTTCCAATATAAAACCACCATATACTGGCCATTTTGGGGCAAGATCTCTATCTACAAAAGGCCGATAGTTTGGCTCTGGAGGGGCTGCCGCCAAGGCATTCATCGGTTGCTTTCAGACCGTACTCTATACCGGTATCCATCTCAGCCAACATGCTAACAAACAAGCATTGAGATTTGAGTGGCTCCGCTCCCCTACATATTCGCCAACTCTTCGATTGGTCAAATGAAGTAGGTAATATTTATAAACATATAAAGACATGGCACATGTCTCAGACGATATGCAGATGATGGTTGCGTCTTGCTCGATTCAGCCACACCTGAGGGTTGTAGTATTATATAAAGAGTACCGGATGCGTCGAATACCGGTGTGGGGGGGTATATACGCGTCAACATTACTATTACGCCGGCCATCAAATAAACAGTTCTCGAACGACCAAAAAAAAAAAAAAAAAAAAGCAAGGAGACCATACAGTCCCAAAGCGATACCTCGTCGCCAGTTACCCGTAATTAAGTCCATCGCGTCGTCGCATTCGGAGATCCCTACTCGTCGTCGAGTATGCGACTTGCTATACTTCCGAAAATCGGAACTTCGAACCTGTTCGGCGGGTTAGAATCCACATTGTGCATTTGCCGTACGGTCTGCAATACGACCGGTGGGATGGCTACTCACCTATCGAGGGTATCGGCATCCCGGTAGGCGTGTAGCGCAAGGAACCCTATCAGCCCGAGGTCGCCGAGTACGATGACCCAGCTGAGGAAAGTCGACCAAGAGAACAGTAGGTGGAGTATGAACATGGCGGTAAAGACGAGGCTGGACTGCCACGCATGAAACCTGTCAGGAGAGCATTAGCTTTTTAGGGATCGATGCCGAACACCCAACCCGGATATCCGTCCCGGGAGGCCGGCCTCGGTCGCGCTTCTCTCAGAGAATATACTAAACCCCGTTGCGAAGCCCCGGGGAAAAAAAACAAAAACAAAAACAACAGCAACAACACGAATGAACATGGACAAGCGCATCTAGCACTCACCGGACGTAATCGCTCTTGCGCTCGAGGATGAGCAGCACGATGGCGCCGAGCGGCGGGAGCCCGACGTAGGCGAGGACGGCCTCGTAGTCGAGGCGGAGGCCGAGGGAGGTGTCGAACTCGCTGACGAAGGCGCCCCCTTGCCCGGCCTCCGCGTCGTCCGCCCTCGCGGCGCCCCCGAAGGCGTCCACGGACGTGTACTCGGCGTGCCACGACCGCTGCGGCTGCGGGTGCTGCAGCGGCGGCGGCGAGTAGGCGGCGAAGGTGCGCGGCTGCTGCTGCTGCTGCTGCTGCTGGGACGGGCTGAAGGATCGGTGCTGCTGTTGCTGGTCGAGCGAGGCGCGCGGCGACGCGGCGCCCTCCCCGCCCGGCGGCGAGAACGGCCGGCTGTTCTCCGGCGGGGAGCTCTGGTACGGCGCGAAATCCATCTTTGCGCGTCGGCGATAATAATAGCAATAACGACACGGAATGGGATCTATATTGCTTCGGGCTCTCGCGCAACCGTAGGCTTTCGTGAGTTGAGGAGGAGGAAGAGGAGGAGGAAGAGGAGGAGGAAGAGGAGGAGGGGGCGGCGGGCTTAGGCTCCGATCTGCTGCGGGTCTCGCTATCTGGTCATCGGGAGTCCAGGCACGGCGGGATATATGAGCGTGGGGAGGGAGGAATGGTCGCTGCCGGCGGCCGTGGGCTATTGCTATCGATGTAATGTGCCTGTCTGGTGCTGCCGTGAGATGTCCGATCGATTCGGGGCCGTTTCTGCGACGGAGGGCGGTGGACAGAGGAGATATATGGGGGGGGGATAGAGAATGACGTTCCCAGGCTATCCTTAGCTGTTCCGAGTGACTAAATTAATGCGACCTGCAGTGCTTGGCGCGAGCACCATCGCCTGTCGTTTTAGCAAAATCCAGGGTCTGGTTTAGCGACCACGTACCTACCTAAATAAGCTAGGCACCTATAACTGCATGGTACGTACTTACTTATGGAATTTCATCTTCTGCACTCAGCCAGGGAAAGCACCTCCCCGTTGGCCAATAGCCACCTACCCAGAGGTAGGCGGCTAAAGTAGGTACCTAGGCAGACTACTTAGGCGAAGTTTACACCTTACCTAATCGTGAACTATTTGGAGAGCATCCTAGACCAGGCTGGCTTCTTTCTCTATTTTTAGGAGAAATATAGCAACAAAGAACATTTTTGTTAGAGAAAAGCCTGGTTTTCTATAGCAAAGATGCGGTATTATGTTCATACCAGGTATGGCAGATACCTCCGCCATAGGCTTCATGTACATTTTTGTCATAGGATACTGTTATACATCGCTTTACAGCATATATGGCCGAATGGTACACACCTTCACACCTTCTAGGCGCTGGCCTCGTTTTCCGCTTCGCCGGTTTTCTTGCCGCCACTTGCTTCTTCCTCCATTTGTGTCCGTCTGCTCTCGAGAGCCAGCCACAAGCTCTTGCTGTGGCCATCCAAGGCCATCGTAAGCCCAAGGCCGGCATTCTGCAGTAGAGAAATGAGTTGTGCCCGCAGTCCATCGACACCACCCTCGATGCCACCAACCCACTTGACCCCATCATTGTCGAATGTCCTACCCTCTACTCGGCCTCCAATGAGAATCAGCTTTTGGAATCCGCTCTGGGCAACAGGATCGTGGTATCCGGGGTACTTTTTCCGCGTGGGGGCAGGAAACGCGGGAGGAGATGGCGAGAGGATCCTCAGAGCAACTGCTAAATGTGCCGGCGAAACGGAGGGGAACGTTACGGCAGCGATAGGTCCTGTGAGTAGGGGGTTGATCTGGCCGTAGTTGGATGATTCGTCGATGGTC
Source organism: Rosellinia necatrix (assembly GCA_021209875.1). Lineage (NCBI taxonomy): Eukaryota > Fungi > Ascomycota > Sordariomycetes > Xylariales > Xylariaceae > Rosellinia > Rosellinia necatrix. The sequence goes on along the minus strand of JAGYVD010000001.1, from coordinate 2,909,828 downwards.
GCATTCTTGATCGTCTCGTAGGCTGTTTTCGATAGATCATGTGCGTATGCATTCGACTTTTCGGCCTGGGCCTCGGGCTTGAAGTATTCGACGATTTTGTAGGCAACGTTGAACATGCGCGTGCGCAGGACCTGGAACTCGATGCTGGGTGCAATGTCGACGGGCGTGACACCGTCGGGTCCAGCCACGGGAGGTGGAACTTCTGCTAACGCTGCACGCAGCTCTCTTCGCACGGCGGCCCATTCCACGGCAGTCAGGTTGTTATGTTGGAAGAACAGCATCACGGGCGTCGATCGCAGCATCGCCGTGTATGCGCGAAGCAGCTGGGCCTTTCGCAGCTCAGGGCGTCGAACACTCGGAGGCTGGGTAGGAGGGATATAATCGTCCGGTAACCTCAGAGCGCCTAGGGGCGCCAGGGAACTTGCTGTCGCATAATGTCTCCGCTTTGCAGCCTCGCTTATCGTGTTCTGAACCACGATGATGTGTGTTCTTTTCCGGCTTCCTGGGGCCAGGAACGGATTTCGCCCTAAGCTACCGAGAGCTGGGCAATTGAGCCGCGGCGGCATTATGGGCGATTCTGCGGTTTTGGGGGGGACTTGGTTTTTACAACCTCCTCGTCCTCAGCCCTAGCGTCGTTGTCTTCGTTGTCGTCGTCGTTGTTATCGTCGTCGTCGTCGTCGTCGTTAAATTGATAGGCGTCACGGCAACAGCTCTCCACACCCCAATCGCAAAAACGCCCAGTTGAAAATAACTGGCCCGTGCTCTCCACCACTTATGGCCGATTACCAGTAACTAACTAACTCGGGTAGAGGATGAGCTAGCCCCAGGTCAGGTTGGACCGGCGATATGGGTCGGTAGCGGTCGGTGATCGGAGGTTTCTGCCCTAGCACCTTCTGCCGTGATTCACCACCTTACCCGATAACCAGACGATAAGGATGTTTGGTTTCTCCAACTGCCCCTACCCCTGCCCCTGCCCCTGTCCTTGCGCCCTTGTCGCTGCTGCCCCTCCATGGTTTAAGCATTGGGAGATGACAAGCATGGCGGGGCAGCAGAAACGCCCTGGAGAGAGCTTGGAGTTGACCTCTTGCGGGTTTTGATCGCCCTGAGTCACTTACGAGAAGGGATGAGTCCGACGGTTACATTCTAAATGTTACATGTCAATTGTGTTTTCCTGGACAACCGGAGACACATTCTTTCAGCATTGGCCTTTTTCACCTATTTATAAGACACCCTGAAGAGACAAAGAGACAGACCCCTTTGCCAGGACTGGAAGACGAACTCGCAAGACATAAGAAATTCATGAGAACATCCCCTCCGTAATCGGCAGCTTTCACCACATGGCCGCCGCCGCCGCCGCCGCCGCCGCCGCCATGAGCCAACAACCCAATTTGATCGCGGTGCAAGATCACGACGATGTGGTCGATATCCGTCCATTGCTCCAGCGGCTTTGGCCGGATCCCGCCAAGCAAAACGTCACGGCCCTCGAAATCGCCGATGCTATTTCACTCATCTTCGTCAATAGGCTGAGCCCCGTACAGACGGGCTCGCTCCTGACAGCCCTGCATTTCACCGGCTGGGATCGTCGTGCCGAGGTCTTAGCCGAATCCTCAGCTGCCATGCGCCGTCACTCGGCCAAGATCGATTTCCAGGTCTTGGAGAGTGCGATCGCAAAGGGAAGGCGGCCGGAGGGCGCATACCAGGGAGGATTGGTGAGTTATTTCTTGGCGGGGCCTTCCCCGGCCATGGCGGGGACACCCCGGCGGCGGTCACTACTCCTGTCCGGGGAAGCGAAGACGTGGTATACGTGGTATTGATCTGTCCTGCAGTGCGACATCGTCGGCACTGGGGGCGACTCCCACCACACTTTCAACATCTCCACCACATCCTCCATCCTCGCCGCGTCGCTGCTCCTCCTCGCGAAGCATGGCAACCGCGCGTCCACTTCCAAGTCCGGCTCCGCCGACCTCCTCATGAACATGCAGCCGCAGCCGGCCCAGCTCGCCCGCATCACGCCCGACACCATCGCCGCCGTGTACCAGTCCACCAACTACGCCTTCCTCTTCTCCCCAGTCTTCCACCCGGGCATGAAGTACGTCGCCTCCGTCCGCAAGGAGCTCGGCTGGCGCACCATCTTCAACCTCCTCGGCCCCCTGAGCAACCCCCTCAACGAGGCCATCGAGGCGCGCATGCTGGGCGTCGCGCGCGACGACCTGGGCCCCGTCTTCGCCGAGGCCCTGCGGCTGGCCGGGGCGAGGAAAGGCCTGGTCGTCTGCGGCAAGGAGCAGCTCGACGAGATTTCGTGCGCCGGGCCCAGCCTCTGCTGGCAGCTCGTCGACCGCGCCGACGGCGGCGGCGGCGTCGTCGTCGAGGTCGAGCACTTCCTGCTCGAGCCCAAGGACTTCGGCCTCGGCGTGCACCCGCTCAGTACCGTATCCCCCGGCAAAGAGCCGGCCGAGAACGCGGAGATCCTGCGCAAGATCCTGCAGGACCAGCTGCCGGACGACGACCCCATCCTCGAGTTCGTGCTCATGAACACCGCCGCCCTGTTCGTCGTCTCGGGCATCTGCGAGGCCGACACGAGCGCCATGGGCCCCGGCGACGACGGTAACGTCATCGCCGAGAGGGGGCCCGGAGGCGGCCGCTGGAAGGAGGGCGTCAGGAGAGCCAGATGGACTATCAAGAGCGGCGAGGCCTGGAGACAATGGAGCGCTTTCGCCGACGTGACGAACTCTTTAGCCGTTTGAGATTACCTACCTCAATGACGTGATGTCGAAAAAATATAGACTTTTTTTGTTGGTGATAGCCTGCCGGCCGGATTTGCAGGGGATTGGGGGTATGCGAAAATCGCGAATAGCAGCCGTTCATGTATGCTAGCAAGGTAGGTAGTTTTGTTGGTCCCTCTTTGGCCCATTTCTAGTAGATAGAGTCAATAAGCTACCCTATCTTAGGGGCTATGGTATTATTAACCTGGTAAATTAAGGCCTCGGCATATTTCCCTTTTAATTTTTTTTACTAGGCATTAGTTATGCTAGGTAATGATAGTTTCTCATACTAATGCGTCGCCCCCTAGTGTCTCATAGCGTACTGCTGGAGAGGAGATTCTCCAGGAAAGCTTCGGGAGGTACCACTATCGCGGCGCGCCCGATCATGGACAGAACAGTATTTTTTACGGGTATACGCTAAATATATATATATATATATGTGTGTGTGTGTGCTGTTCAATGGACGCCTCTTTTCTTCCGGCCTTTACCTCTCCCAGGATGCCGGCGCTTCGGCCCGTCTTCATCCTACCGAGACAGTACGCCGCGGACGGTTCCCTTCAACGTCGGGCGCCCCTCGAACGTGCGCTCGCCGATGCCTGTATCGCCTCCGCTTCCGACCTCGAGCCATCTAGCCAATAGATCGTTGCTTTCCTTCGGTTTAACGCTGTCGTCACGCGTCCCCACCGTAACGTGTGCCACCTTGTTAACGCAGACCCATTTCTCATCGGGATCTAGCAGCCGAACCACGATGGCCATGATGCGATCGTCGAACACGACCCGCTCCAGCATAACCTCACACTCTCCGACCTTGCCATCTACAGATTGGCTCTCGGCTTCGAGGGTAGTGTAACGCTGCCATAGTTCGGGATGTTCCTTGGCGGTGAACCTGTGCATGAGGGTGACGTGAAAAAGAGGCTGAATGCGTCGAGTCTGCTGGAGTTGTTTATAAAATCGCTGTGTCTGCGCATCGACGCCCTTAAAGGCCGATTCAAGTACCACGTTAACCTCCTTGGCAGGGACCGAGATAGACATATATTCCAGGGGCTTCTTCTTCTTGGGCTCTTGCGATTGCTGGGCTTCTTGCCGCTTTTGTTCCCTTTTGTTCGTGCGATCCGGTATCGTATGTCTTATGCTGGGCGTGTAGTCCTCAATGGCGCTCTTGACGGCTTCATCCATCTCCTCCGTAGTGGGCATGTTGGGGATCAATAACGGGTATTTCTTATGGAGCTGTGTAACGACTGTCTCTACGTTCACACGGCTCTCCCGAGAAGGATCAAGATCGATAATCAGGTCGAAGCCATTGTCCGGGAGATTGTCCGGGTCACAAGGTTGAAACCTAGATATGAAATTCTCCATAATACCGATCACCTTGTTCTGGTCTGATGCCGCCTGAATAGTCTGGTGATTGTTGCCACGTTTCAGTACTCGCTCTCTCGTAACTCTTCTTACTTCATCGATGTTACTATGAGCAAAGTTTAAAGCAACAAGACGGGCATTCTTGTGCTGCGTGAGGACATCTGTGATAATTTGCTCTCGTTCTCGACGCTCCGCGTTGTTTCGATCGGCGATGACCACGCGATGCTCTAACAAAAGAGTCATAACGGATTGAACCATCCTTGCGGGGCGGCCCTTGCCCTGGATGTTGTCATTCTGTATGATGCCCCAATCGAACAAATGTGTCAAAGCTACACCAACGGTGGTTTTGCCGCAGCCAATCGTCGCAATCGGCACCAGGACGACGTCGCCAGACACTGTCGAGCCATCGTCACCGAATAGATTTTCCACGTTGGCAGCGTCAGAGCCTTTCATGTTTTTATACGCAAGAAAGTCATCTCGGAGAGCGATGATGCCGTGATTCTGGTTGTACAGCTTGCCTAATTTTGAATCCTTGGCTAATCTTTGACGGGCATACAGTAAATAGTCCTCAGTAATCTTGGTATGCTTCTTGAACTTGGGAGGCTTCCCAGCGATAAGGGCCTTGGTGCATTCTCGCCATTGCCGGTACATCAAGTACGGTTCTTCAAACTTGTATTTGAAGAACCAGTCGTGGTACCGTGTCGGATCCTCATCAGATGCCATTCCGCAGCGGATGACGAAGCCTTCCACGTCTCGGCCTTCGTGTGCGCCAGACTCAGCAACTTGCTCCAGAAAATTCTTGACAGTGTCAACGTCGTGGAAGATTTGAAGTCCGACCTTTCGAAAACCCCACTCATCTGCAAATTGTTGGACCAAGCCGCTCGGGTATGTCATGAACTCCGGAAGGTTCACATTGATGCCGTGGAGGTACAGGCCGGCTTTCTCGGGGCCGTAAGCCAGGATGTGTTCCTCAAAGTCGTCGTCGCACAATTCGGCAACTGCTGTAACGTTCCCATCGCGCAACTCCCGAGCAAATTCTTCTCTCGTCTTGCCAATGGTAGCCAACTGTTGTTCTACCCATCGCTCGCCGGCGCTAGCATGGCTCACCTCGACGTCACTACGGTCTCCTGTTGAGTGTTTGCTGCAAACCAGTAGGGTGCCATCCTCCAAGCCGCTAATAAATATAATGCAGCCGTTCTCTTTCAAGGTGAGCTCATAGGGGCCGCGCGTCTTGCGCTGGATATTCTCCCATTTGGTGTCGTGAACCTCGCCGACATTGAAGAATTTATCATAGCCCCTCACGGCGATCTCATGCTCGTTACGGCGATTTCTGGTAGTGAAGAGACCTCGCGCATAGGTGGGTAGATCGGGTCTCTTGTAATCCCAGTCTTGAAGGCGCCACGAGTCAACGCTGATGCCGTCGGACGACCCGGGGATTTTGAAAGTTGTTTTCTTGGCCTTGAAGCCCTTCTTTGTTTTGTTGCCTCCATCGGCTAAAGAATGAACGAGTCTGGAGACCTCCCGGGAGTCCTGCTCACGGTGGGGAGCCCTGGGAGGATCCATGGTGAGTTGGTGGCTGTGGTGTGAACGACTGAGGAAACGGAGGGCCGTTGGGGGTAGACTGGCCCCTGAAACTAGGGAAGTGGAAGGGTGGGCGTCAGGGGCAGTAGAATGGCCAACTATGAGCCTACCAGTAGTGAGTCTACCAGCAGTGACAGACGTGATAGATGCCAAAGGAAGTAGGGCGCTGTGAATATGGTAGAAAGTCAGCTGGCTAGTAGCCCTCGGCGCGAAGTAGGCAGGCAGGTAGGAGATCTACTGCGTATGAGGGATGGGGGAGACGGTATAGAAGTGGTAGGATGGTGGGAGTGGGGGTTGAAGTGAAGGTGGAAGGACGGGTATGCGCTGCTCTGCACGAGGTGATCGGCACAAGATGATCCGATGGTGCAAGTCATGCAGGATGCAGTTGTGGTAGGCTGTGGAAGCTGGAATGGGCAAGAAGAGGGTGATGACAACCTCTTATGTAGGGAAGTTCGAGCTGCCCGCATGAGTCACTTGCCCGGTCTGGCCTGGCCCTTGGATTCGTACCGAGGCTGTGAGGGAGCACGCAGGTATGGACTGGTAGGGCAGGTGGTTGGTTATTAGGGTCGTTGTTGAAAACTGGTAGGATTCAATTTGCTTCACGTTTACAAACGTTTACAAAATATCACCATCAGCCTGCTTTGAGAAGTGGGATAAGGTAATGCAACGCTGTCTGTGAAGGGTGCTAATGGTCAACGAGAATGCAAGAGTGATGTTGTTTGACTGTTGATTGGGCACCCTAGACCTAATAAGGGAATAGCTCTGTGTAAAGGAATCAGGTACCTCCACCCAGAGCTAACTTGGGTGTTAGCATATGTACCCAAGGTACCTATCTAGTAGTTTAGTTGAACTTTTTCGCCATCGTGGCCAATCAAGGCACTGCTATCTTCACGGCGCTGCTCAACGCAGATTTGGCGGGGTAGTTTTGGACTAAGCTCTGAGCCCCTCCAAAAAAAAAAAAAGAGGGTCATCTTTCAACCCTGACCTCTGGACTGACGAGAGTCCTCTCATTACCTAGGCCGCCACTCGATCTCGAAGCCTGCCAATTACCTGATCCCCTCACAAGCTAGGCGGTTCGGAATCGCTAGCACTTCTTTGAGTTATCACCAATGCCTCCCAATCCTTTTCTTCTTGCTGCCGACAACAGCCCGGCCCTTCTGCCCCTCCTTCGCGAAAATCCAGCTCTAGCTAGCCAACAAGATGAACACGGCTATTCGCTAGTCCACGCTGCCGCCAGCTATAACCACTTGGATCTCCTGCGCGCCCTTATCCAGGAGTTCGAAGTCGACGTCAACCTGCGTGACGAAGACGACGAAACCGCCTTGTTTGTCGTCGAGACAGTCGATGCCGCCAAGGTCCTTATCGAAGAGCTCGGGGCCGAAATCATGATCAGGGGGGCGGATGGTTATAACGCCCGTCAGAAAATCACCGAGGAGGGCGAATTCCCCGAGGTGGCTGAATATCTCAAGCTCAAAGAAGCAGAGAGCGCCCGAGATCTATTGAATGGGGCGAATGGTGGATCTGCACGGGACGACAGCGACGCACCGCCCCTGCCCGAGGGACTCAATATCTCCGTCAGCACCATAACCCAGGACGAACACAACGACAACGAAGTCGACCCCGAGTTCAGGCGGAGGATAGAAGAGTTGGCCCAAAGCGAGAACTTCCATAGCGAGGAGGGCCAGGCCGCGCTTAGACAGCTCGTGCGAGATGCCATTGCCGACGAAAACCTCACGGACCGCAATGTCCGGTCGCGCCAAGGATAGGGATCTCAAGATACATACTCTGAGGATCGGGTCGCAGCCCGGCGCTGCGTGCTCATTCATGTCCCTTAATCTCCCAGAGAACGTACTCTCCGGAGCTGCTCGGTGGCCTCATAATGGTATAATCTGCGCCATGCCCCATGGCAACCCGAGTGAACGGCGTGGTACTGAATGAAAACCATGCCTTAGGCGGAAGTGTCTGGATCAGGTCCGCTAGGGCGCTTGCTGCCCAACTTGGCGGTATGAAGCCTTGCCAACTGATCTTGCACAACCGACCTTTACTCCTCGCCGAGGGGTCCCCTGGTACCGTATAGGTGGACAGGTAAGGATCCATGTCGTCATCGGGCCTCACCCGAGGGCTTTCTAGACGGATGAGAGACAGCCATTCATAGACCTCTGTAGCATATCCGTCTAGTTCCCGTCGTGTTTGATCGGCAAGAACAGCGGAAGGAATCCCCAAAGGAGGAATCTGCACCGCCATATTTTGGATAAGCGTGGGACTTGATGTATACTTTGTTGGGTGATGTTGAACAATGGGATCTAGGTCAGGCGCTGGTACTCATGTTAGCAATGGCCCCACCAATCTGGGAATTACGAAGGGTAAATACTTATAGATAAGTTGCAGAAGAGCCAAGTCGTTGGCTTTGTCAATGCATTCTTGCAGGCATATACAAGTCTATCGAAGCCTTTCTTTCCGTGTAATGCTGCTGGGCTGCGAAGATCATACTCAACGACTTTACAATCTATTAGTTTCATCTAGGTCGATATGGTGGATGCGACCTACCCCATCTAGGCTGCAAGCCTCTTGCACCCTTGACGCCGTGTGGTTTACCTGAGAGACCAGCTCGCTCATACGTCTCTTTATCGAGGTACATCATAAGTTTTCCTATGGAGGTGACGGGGCCTTAGCGAAGGTAACGATTTATGGAGAAGTAAAGTCGTCATACCATCCCTTATTGAGAACACGTTGTTGGTGTCAACGTTTCCTTCAGATAGCATCATAATATTCCCTGGTGGTAAATATGAGACATGAGCACTAAGCACACGACAAGCATATCACGGGCGGTAGTGTACTTACCGATCTTGATGTACTGTGTGAAGAAGTCACGCTCGAGCACTTGTCCAAGCGTCATTATAACTCGGTGATAGCTTGGGGCCCGCGCCGTGTCGTTAATGAGTCCCTTCTCGATGGATTGCAGCACTTCTCCAGGCAGCACTAGATCAATCTAGCTCGTGTTAGCATATTTTCCATTCGAGAATAATACGAAGGCAAATACACTCTGGTTACCTTGTGTATATAGTCCTGCGACAGTAGCGTGCTCCACGGCTTGGCTTTGGTTGGAAGCTGACTGGTATCGGGGTAGGCCATCGTTCCGTATGTGACGAAGCAATGCGGGGTCTGATAGACACTTGGCTTTGGGAAGGAAAACATGATGAGTAGAGGGCATTACGTGTGGTGCTACACTTGAACAGACTACTTGCGGCGTCGTTGTTAAGTTGCGAGTCCGACAACAAGTGCAGAGAAGAAATGGACCAATCGCATTTTGCGAAAACGCCCCGGTGTAGAGATAAGGAAAATGCACGGCTTACGTATTAAGTACGATTGCTAAATAAAACGTGGCGCCAAAGAGCACCAGAATGCAATAAGACGTGGTAGATATTAAAATGAGCATGGCGCCATATTAAGCACTCGGCCATTTTCTTCATTAGCTCACGCCCTTACATTCCGGTTTTCTACCCCAGGGCCGGGGCTTGCCACATTGTACATTGTGCATTGTGCGTGTGAATGGCTGCTGCTTGTCTGCTGGTACGAGATACATCCATATCCATATCTAGACCTAAGCGGAGTTGCATGTACCTACGCCAATCGAACATTGTGACCCTCCCCAAGATTCCAAGATTCCAAGATTCCAAGATTCGGACATCGGACGTCTGACTTAGATGTGAAAGAGCGTCGTTGTTCACCATGAAATACCTTGTTCGGTTCACACAGTTGCATGAGGCTTTCCGTCTAGCAGAGATCCAGGCCCTTGCCGTTTTAGCGGGGGTCGGCTTAAAAATCATATCTTACAGTGCGGAGGTGGGTTTGAGCTGGAGGTTGAGGGGGTTCTGCCCGTTGTCGCCGATTTTGTCATCTGAACCTGCTCCATTCACTGACCTTCTTTCCAGTCGCCATTCTGTCTTGTCGAGCTTGCTTCGGACGATGCCGCACGGGCTATCGTCCAGCGCTCGATATTAGCGCACAACATCTACGAGCACTGGGGGACTGCTAAGACGCTCGATGAATTACATGCTGCCATTAAGAGCGATACTGCCTGTTTATGGCCGCTTTATGGCACGCCATCTTTTAAGATTAGCATAGACTCCTATCGAGGTTCGCGGTCTCAGAGGCAGAAGGTCGCCCTCATCAACTCGTTTTCTTACCTCCCATTCGAGGGTCCCATTGTCCTATCGGGGCCCGACAATGAGTTCACCCTTTTTGAAGAGTGGGCGTTGGAGCACGTACCCGAGAAAAAGCTTCCTGCACCTCTGGAGGTGCATTTCGGAAGATTGATTGCCCATAGTGCGAGGGACTTGATTAATACCTTTGATCTGAAGAAACGCGATTACATTAGCACGACTTCGATGGACTCCGAGCTGGCCCTTGTGACTGCCAACATTGCTCTTGCTGGGCCGGGCAAACTGTTTTTGGACCCCTTTGTCGGCACCGGCAGTTTCCCGGTTGCCTGTGCGCAATTTGGCGCTCTTGTTTGGGGCAGCGACATCGACGGTCGGAGTATGCGAGGCGCGGGCGGAAAGAAGAGTCTCTTGGGCAACTTCCAACAGTATGGACTAGAAAGGCTCTTAGGAGGGGTTTTCGTGAGCGATCTCACGAACACTCCCATCCGCAAAGCTAGGATACTTGATGGCATACTATGCGATCCGCCTTACGGTGTGAGGGAAGGCCTGAAGGTGTTGGGCTATAGAGACCCTGAAAAGGGTGTACGCAGTCTCGAGAGGGGGAAGTTAATGTATCGGTAAGGAGGCATACCCCCTGGCTTGGTGCGACACCCCAGCTCACGGAAGACAGAGACCCAACATTCATCCCGCCCAAGAAACCGTACAGCTTCATAGCCATGTTGGATGACATACTTAATTTCGCTACGGATATGCTGGTGGATAACGGCCGGCTGTCTTTCTGGATGCCGACGGCGAACGATGAAGACCAGGAGATTGCCGTTCCCATACACCCTTGCCTAGAGGTGGTTGTCGTATGCACGCAGGTATTCAACAAATGTGAGTAGCCGAACTCTTCGGCACCTATGATCTATAGCTAACGCACGAGTCACTAGGGTCAAGGCGGCTGATCACCTACCGGCGACTGCCAGACTCAGATGTGGATATGGCGGCGTTAGCACAGAGAATGAAACAAGATGACCAAGCGAATGGTCGGTCCGCGGATGACCTCAATCCCTTCCGCCGTCACTATTTTAGAGGGTTCAAAACGGAGTCGGAGCTACCGGATACCGGAACGCATAATACAGGCCAGCTACAAACGTAGATATATAACAATGCAGCCGCTCTTCGGGATAATGGGGCTACCTGGATCTGACGGCACCCAGGTAGTATTTATACGTAAAGTGGGATAGGCAGCCGCTGACGAGGTCACGAGACAGATGGAAGTCGGCAATCCTATGCGAATATCGGGGCAAAGAGTCGGACTGACTGGCTATCGTTTGTCAGCCTCGTGGTCGATGGTGTACCCGACCGTGGATCTAGCCGTCCCTGCATCTAAAAGGGAATATACATACACATACACACATATATATATATATATATATATGTGTGTGTGTATATATATGCTGTCCCCTATTCGGTCTCGAGTTCGTTGTGCGATGAACTACGTCAAGTCGCCATCATGGCAGCCAGACCACGCGATCTAGAAGCCCACATTCCAAAATCCGCTACTGCCTTCTGGACTCGGCCAAAGTTTTAACAGCGAACTTCGGCCTGCACCTGCAAGTGCCAATGTTACCCGACGCACCCGATGCACAGCGGCAATGCAAGCCATTAAAGTTTAGGGGGGAAGTTGCGTTAGCTCCTCAACTTAAAGCATGCGGCGTTGCCGAAGTGCCGACCCAGACAGACATCTGTTGCTCAAAATGGACGCTTCAATCTTTGCTAATACCATCCGGCACCCAATTCCGGATTTGACGTCACTCGCGGCGCCGTGGATGATGAGAATACCAGTTTGCGCTTGAGATTCTTTTTTTTTTTTGAGTATATCATATGCATATATCAATAGAAAAAAGAAAAGAAAAAAACCACCCAAAAATTAAAATTAAAAAAAATCAAAAAAATCAAAACAAAAAAAAAACAAAACAAATAGGACTACTGTATCGGAAGATAACTTTAACTACTATGCGCTCTGACGCGCAACTACTATTTGGAGAGAGGATCAGATGAGCTAGGCGCAAGCACGTCGCAAGATATCAGCAAAAACACTCATGCGCGATTTGAAGCACGGACGCCGTAAAACTCACGATGCGGGCGAAGGGAGCCAGACGCCCTCATTGTTCAGGATAAAACGGCACTGGTGGCTGACAGACACGTCTCAATCCGGGAAAGATCACCTGCCAGGGAAGGGGAAGGGGGGGAAAGCTCGAGGTGTAATTCGAGGGGTTCAGCTGGGCCGGGTCCCCTTCTTCGTTGGCAAAGGTTGAGAACTGAGTGAAACGTGTACGACAGAACGCCCATCCACGTACCATGAGATGTTCGTCCCAGGCCAATAAGTCTCCTAGGGCGCCAGATCTGGCTGCACGGGTAGATGCGACTCTCTGGGCATGATCTGGACTGGCCCTGGGCATGACCAAGACGTGGGACCGGGACGTGAGAGATGGGCCATCGTCAGTCTGGCGGATTTCATGCAATGCAACCTCTGGGCTGCGACGCGACGATAGCACTGTGGTCATTTTTCAGAGCCGATCGTATTCGAGAAACATTCGATGGCTGGCTCGTCAGCTGTCGAATTATGGAACCAAGACACGGCCGCATTAGATAGGAATCGGTTTTCTGAGACAAAAGATGCATTATTTATAGTCCGCCGGCACAAGTATTCGATCGATGTAACTAGATGCATCGTCCTCTCGTGACTCTGACAAGCAGATCAACGTAAAATATTTGCCGGCGCGCGTGCTTAGGTGGTTATTACCACCTCCTATAGGTACCTATCTAGGTAGGCAGCCTACCTAAGGGAGTGCCGAGCTAGTACCTACCCCGGGGTACCTAAACACACCCACCTACACTACCTACCTACCTAGGTACCTAGAAAAAAAAAAAAGGTACCTTACCTACCTAGGTACCTAAGGTAAGTACTTATCTAGCGTGCCCAAGAGGTAAGGTACCTGAGTACATACATACCTGCGTAGGTAAAACCGTTTAGTCGTTCATCGATCGATGGAGCCTGAGGCGGTAGAATTTATATGTATATACCCCCAATGAATGGCCATAACAAAACGCCGTTGTTTGGGGTATACTGCTGCATACATATTGAAGGTGCATACATATTGAGTGTGCATGTATGTAAGTGGATGGTGGCTGCGCAGGCCCTGGTCTCCATGTCTCCATCTCACGCCTGACTAGCATAGCGCCCATGACTTCTTAGTAGGTAGGTATGGAAGTAGGTAGTTTAGGGTATTGTACAATACACGAGTAGGTAGATTGGGTAGGTAGGTATGGGGTCATGACTTCCAAGGTTCCGAGGTCCTAGTTGGCTAAACTACCCCTTATCACTACTTAGGCTAGTAAGTACCCTATATCGGAATCCTTCGAGCAACCTTGTTATTGGAACCTTGGAAGTCCTCACCTCCATCTATCGAGGATACCTACCTGACCTCTGTACCTGGCCTCTGGACCTGACCTCTATGGCGCGGTAGAATATCCTATCTCTACCTACCTGCCTACTACCTACCTACCTTACCTACCTACTTACCAACTATCTATCTATCTACTTACTTACCTACCGTCCAACCTTATTCTCTGTGTTATCAAACGTATGATTCTCGAGCTTCCAAGGTTCTGTGCATTCACAGTCTCACACCCAACCCCAACAGAAGCGGCCTCTACAACTCTGTTCAGCCTAGTCTTCTTGTACTTCACAATCCATCTCCCTCGGGCTGACAGTCACTAGCTATTATTCCTCGTTTGACATCAATCATCGTCGACCCTCTTGTTTCACCATTCTTCTTGACCTGTCTATCTTCGTAATAATAGCTACCCTCGGGCCTCTTCTTTGACTATATACTTTTTTTCTCCCCCTTTCTTTGTATACATTTGGAACGCCCGGGCCTTGTATCTTGCCCATTTCTTTCTTGTCCCACCGCGTCGTCATCATCCGCCCAGATCTAGACGGACCTATACGGTACCTGCACTAACCGCCGGCCGATATCACCACCTACTCGCATCTCCAAATCATCCAACATGCCTACGCCATCCAGCAATACACCTCCCACACCTCCCGAACAGCCATCTAGGACACACAGCTCCTCGTGTCCCGAGGACGTCCGCTCCCCGAGCAGTTGGAGCGCCGAGGAAGACGGGCCCGGATTGATGATGTACCCCAATGCGACGACGTCACCCGGGTTGATGATGTACCCCGATGCGGCGACGCCGCCCGAGTTGGCATACACCGTGACGGCATCACCCGAGGCCATGGGCGCGCCCACCACCACCGAGCTCCTGGCCGAGTCGCGCCTGACCACAGAATCGCCACAACCCGACTCGCACAGCACCACCGACCGCTCTGCCTCAGAGACTGTCGACACAGAGCCGCCGTCGCATAAATTACCAGACGAGTTGGGGAAGGGGGTGCAGGGCCGTGGCGGCGCAGCGGCAGCAGCACTAGCGGAGCGGCGATGTGAACTTGATGCCGTGACGGCAGACCACGATAAACTCGACGATGATGACGGGCAGGCCCCTGTGCATCACGACAAGTACGAGCCGGCGATGGGCTTCAACTACTCTAACGTTCGGGTATGTGCATACACACGCAAATACGCATATCGAAACTTGGTTGAAGGATCCAACGCCTCCAACATGACAAAAAAAGAAGAAAAAGCCCTATCGCGTCTAGCTAATTGTCGTCTCTTAAGATATTCCCCATGTCGCCGTCTTCATTCCTGCGCCCAGGGAGTAAATTCCACGGTCAACAGACGTCCGAACGGCAAAAATACGACGTGCAAGTCGAGATTAAATACGTCGACCTACGCGAGTCGTTCCTCTGCGGCTATCTCAAGATCCAGGGTAAGTCCTTTTGCACGACCTGATAGCTCACCGCCCAATCAGATGCTGCGTATCGCTCTCCCGCCACCCTCGCTCCGGGGGCAATGGGCAGTGGATTGTTTAATCCGAGGGGAGGACCCAGCCCGCAGCGGCCATACTGTGCACGGTGAACCGTTCTCCGCTAACAGCACTTTTCTTCCTACCCAAACGCAGGCCTCACGGAATTCAACCCGACCCTCACGACGTACTTCGAGGGCGAGATCATCGGCAGTCGCTACGACTTCCTGACGAAACATGAGGGCTGGGGTGCCAACGACAAGATCGATCTGAACCACTGGAGCAAATTCTCCGCCTTCCGACAATACAATAAACAGGTGCGCAAGGGCGTCGCCGTCTCCATTCCTAACCTCGCTCAGCGCGAGAACATCTTCATGCGCTGGAAGGAGCACTTCCTCGTCCCCGACCATCGTGTCACCTCCATCAATGGCGCCAGTTTCGAAGGCTTCTACTACATCTGCTTCAACCAGAAGGAAGGCAAAGTGAGCGGCATATATTTCCACTCGAAGAGCGAGAAGTCAGTCTCCCCTTCCTTCCCTTCCCCTACCCCTTCCACTCCCTAAGTTACGCCATCGCTGCTGTGTATATCAAGCTAACCCGTCCCGGCCAAGCAGATTCCAACAACTCGAGCTCGAACACGTGGCAGATAGAGGCTGTTTCGGCGCCGTGGAGTTCCGATAAAAGGACGGACATGGAAATTGAATGATAAATCCTTCTCCTCATCAGCAACAACAAAATTACAATACATACATCGAACCAAATTATAACTAGTTAATCAGCGTGGGAGCGGTACCGGGGAGAGCGCGACGCTGGGAAAGAGGTGGGGGGCAACATGGACAGGAGATTGATTGATTGAATGATATGAGCGACCCGAACATATGACGGCTGAAATCAGAGGGCATTTTATGTTATCCCCGGACGAGCGGCGTGCGAACACGGCATTCATGACAGGCATATAATCATTCCGGGGCGAAAGGCAGATTCGGAAACGGAAATCCAAACATATGGGTATAAGGCGTTGTGTGTTTTTGTTACTTGTTGTCCTCGGTAATCCCGAGGGTGGGGTTGGTGCTCAAACGAAGCACGAAACGATAGCAGCAGATTTTAGCCGTTTTTTTTTTTTTTACGAACAGCCACGTTGGGGATATATGCCAGGAGGTCCGGACGAAGAGGAACAACCTGGTTTCGTGTGTACGTGAAAACACCTAACCAATCACTCTTCCACCGCATATTCATTCTCCACCTCTCCCTTTCTCCCCCACTCCATATCCTCCCGCGGCCCCCCTCATGAGATAGGCTTGATCTTAAAGTGGAGGGATGTTAGGCTGAATACCAGTGCCTTCAGGTCTTGTACTAGGTAATAGAAGACGCGGAGGCCCTCAGGGTCCGCCGACTCAGTGACGTCGATTAATGAGCCGATCTTGGCCGTCTGCAAGAGGTGCACGCCTTACGTGTAAGCATGATATCTCATCCATGCCCTTAGGCTTCTTGATGTTTGGGCCACCTCGGTAGCGAGTGTAGTAGTAGTGGGGAGGGGGGTTTGAAGGGGGGTGTTGTCTGGTTGCCTCGCACCTCAAATGATATGTGCTCGGTCCCTAACCGAATCTCCAACTCCTGGCGGCCATCCTTGTTCTTCTGCGGCCACTTCGAGTCGTCTTCCTTCATGATCTCGCTCGACTTCACTATGCGCTTGATCTCGTCGACCACTAGAGAACTGACGCACACTGATACGCAAGATCGCCCAAGAACGGTCAGCGACACTTCACCCTGTGCCTTTGGGGCGTGCGAGGGGGTTTGGCGGGATCGGGAAGTATTTCGCGGAGGGAGGGGAGGAAAGGGGGGAGGCGCGCACTCTCTTTGCGAATAAGACTGTCATTTCGGTAGTTGGAATTGTTCGCATATCGGGCTACTGCGCTCCGTCCGTCGCCAACGACGCGGAAGTCGAATTCTAGACGCAAAATCGGGTGTTAGCCCCATGATTTTTAATTTTTTATTTATTTTTTAATTTTTTTTATTTTTCCCTCGCGGGTGCCGTTTGCGCCGCTGCAACCTGACGCGCCGTAGACAGAACGAATGCGTACCGAGGAACTCGTGACCGAAACGACCCGAGTGACCAGAGCTGTGGTGGGAATCACGATGGTGTCAGCGACGTAGATAGATTAGACCGGGGGACGGGGGGGTCGTCGGAGTGGGTTGAATTGAACGCACTAGTAGCGGATATAGAAGGGCTCGTTGGGCGAGGCCATATTGGGTTATCGATTCTCAGCGTCCGGGGTGGGAATTGTCGAGATAACCAATATCACTGTCGCTGTAATTTGTTGGGTGAAAAAGAGAAGGTTGGCGTTGACATGCACATTGAAGCAAGCAAGCAACAAGGCTCGAATTCGAGATCGGACAGCAGCTTGAACCCACTGACTAAGTACTTACCTACCTAGGTACCTAGGTACTAAGTAGGTAGGTAGATTACCTACCTAGGTAGCTAGCCCATCAACCTTATCAGCTAGCCTTTGGCGGGGCAAAAAAGGTGCTTAAATACGTTTTGTAAGCTTTACCGGATTTGGTGTAGCGCACTCACAGCCTTTGCCTTAGTCTGGTCGCTCCCCCCTATTGCCAGTCAGGTGACAGGCCTCAGGCCATCTGTTGAATAAATCGCAATCCGAAGATAATTATCTGGCCTGTCACAATACAGGTTAATGATCATTAGTTATTATAATAAAGAGTGATTAAATAATGTTGTATGTTGTCAGATCTATAGGACATAAGATAATATATAGTTAACTACTTAAAATTACTAATTTACTTTTGGAAGGCTTATAGGTAACCCTGTTGCTAGATTGTTCTAGGGATATATTTTGTTATTGATTTAATAGTTTTTAAACACCCTGTATAAGCCAACGTTACTATAACGCTCAGTTGTATTGCATTATGTATATCCTAATCCTAACTCTGACTATATAAGTGATTACACATGGCTAACTACTTGAGCTGGTGCTGCAGATATAATTTGTATAATTGATATATCAAATTGACTTGGATCCAAGATAATAACTTCCACCTATTTTGAGTCGCGTTTATCCATTGTATGGTTAATGTTGACCGGGTACTTGTTTTTGGGAGCAGAACTGAATATACTATGAGGCTTCCCCTGCCGGCCTGATCATCTGTTAGCAGGCAGTGAGGTTTCAAGATAACTTGCCCTTGGCATTAACTTTGTTTAACGTTATTATCACATACTACTTTATTATTGTTGGGACCTAAGAGATTGGTGAAAAACAACTGTCTGTATACTTTTACTTATATATTTGTTTTTCTATCCTGTGCTATTTGGGAATATCTATTTTGCATATAAAGCATACAGCGAGGTACTGGCCACCCTACGGTGTACTTCATGTGGCATGCAGGAATCAATAGGCTTAAGCCTCACCATTATACTGAGCTATCCTTTTATAACCCACCTGCTATATTTCTATTGCTAGACTGTCACAGTTCGTGCTGCTGGTAGTTCCAGAAATAACTTATGTTATTGCACAAGGAGGGAAGGTTCCTTATCAAATCGTGCATTTAACTGTCTGGGGCTACTTATATACCGCTTGTCAGGCTAATAGATCATATAGCAAGGTACCAGCTACTTTAGGGGGGTAGCTTTAAAGGCATAATTATATATATAAGAACTAAAAGCTTTTTATTTAAATAATAGGCCTAGAAATTAATAATATTAAGCTTTATTTTTATATTTAGCTATTTATCTGTTATTTAGCTGCTACTTTATAATAACTAGACTTTATTTTAAGTAATTTTAATATAATATGTTAATTTTTTTTTTTTATGTTTAAACTATTAACTAAATTATTTATTATATTTTTTTAATATAACTAAAATAATTAATATAGCTATTTTAAGCTTATTTAAAAGCTTTATTAGCGTTTAATTAACTATTATACTAACATTTAGCTAAAATATTAATTTAATAATTAACGAACAGCTAGATCTAGCTATAATAAAAGCTTTTAAACAAGCTAAACTGAACTAAAAATAAAAATAATTAAAAAAACTTTAAAATAAAGCTATTTTAAAAGTATTTAACGGCAAAAAAAAAGTTGCTTTTAAAAAAAATAAAAATAATATTTTTTTTTAAACTGTTTTATTTTTTTTTAAATATAAAAATAAAACTTAAGCAAAAATAAGCGCTTTTTTTAAATAGCTTTATTTTTTATTTTTATTTTGTAGAAAACAAGCTTAAAAATAAAACTATTTATATTATATATATTTTTATTTGTTTTAAAAACTTTATTAAATAATAATAAGCTAGCTACTTTGTTATAACGTAGCAAAACAATATTACTGCAGTTATATAAAAATATTTTTAATATTAGTTTTATAATAATATTATTAATAATATTATTAATAGCTTAGTTAATATTATAACGCTGCATTATATAAATTAAACAGCAAATAAATTATTTATAGATTTTTTAAAATAATATAAAAAAGCTAAAGCAAAAAATTTTAATAACTTTTTTAATAAAACTTAAGCTATAAATTTATTAGCTTAATTAAATTATAATATATAGTTTAAAATTATAATAAAAATAATTTTAAAACATGTAGCAATTTTATTATAGCTGTCTAGCAAATAAAATTGCTTATTAAAATTGTTTTTATTTTTTAAAACTAAGCTTTTATATTTTTAAAAAATGCTATAAAATAATAAAAAATTTTATTTATAGCTTAAAATAACAACTTTTTAAGTTTAATTTAATTTATATAAATATAATATATTATAATTATTAAAAGCTTAGCTATTATTTATTAAATTATAAATTTTTATTAAATACAGCTAGTATTATTAGTTAAATTATAAAAGCTAAAAATATATTAAGTTTTATAATTTTATAAAAAATTTAGTTAACTATATTTTTTAAGCTTAAAACCTTTTATTTAATTAACTTTTAAATAAAATAATTTAGCTTTACTTTTTGTTTTAAAATTTAAATAAAGCTTTAAATAAATAAAAATTAAGTTATATTAAACAGACTTATAAATAGTAGCGCTAACTAAAATTTTTTTAAACTAGCTGTATTATTTAAAGTAGCTATAAAAAACCTGGAACTTAGTTAAAAATTAAAAAAAGCTTTTAAGCCAGGCTATATAAAAAAAAAACTTTCTGCTTTTATAAAAATCGAAAATTAGTTAAAATAAACTAAAAAAATATATATTAACTTTAAAGTATTAATTAACTAACTATATAATATTATTTTAAAAAAATTTTAAAAATATTAAGCTAATTTTAATTTAAACTAAATTAAAAGTATTTAAATATATTTAATATGCGCGCGTAAAGGGAGCGCTTATATAAGCCCCTCGCTTGGGGTGCTGTAGCCTGTAGCTATAGGCATAACTTAATTAGGCCTAGCCTTATATATATAAGCTTTAGCCTATATTTAAATAAAACTTTAGCTTAGCTTAAATTTGCTAGTTTTTAATTTTTTATAATATATATTTTATATTTTTATAGTGTATTTTTTAAATTAGTGCTTTTATAACGTTTTTTATAAAAATTAAACTAAACTATTAAATTTTATTTTTTAAAAATAAAATTATTTCTAACTGTTTTTATAAACGTAAAAACGTGTGCCTGCTATTAAAAATATATTTTGTTTAAACAAGCTAAACAAAAGCTTTTTTATATTTAATATATTTATTAAAATTAAACATTATTTTTATTAACGATCTGTTTTAAAAATTAAAAAGTCGTTTAAGTAGCACAGCTAGTTAAAAACGTTAAAAAAACTTTATAAACATATAATAAAAATAAATAATAAGCTTAATATATATTTTTATATTTTAGTTAGTAATAAAGCAGACGTTATAAATATTTAAACTAGCTGTTTAATATAAATTATTTATTTTATTTATTTTTTTATATTATAGTTTATTTTATTGATTTATTAAGCTTGCTAACGGTTATAAAAAAAAAAAATATTTATATGCTTAAAATAATGTTTTAAAACAAAAATAGCTAAATAATAAATTAACAAAAAAATAGTTAAATATTTAAAACTTAAAATAAAGCTGCTAGTTAAACTTAAAACTAAAAAACAGCAACTGTTTAAAACAATAAATTAAAAAAAAAACTTTAAAAAAGCTTTTTTTAAAAAAAAAAAATTAATATTTTTTAAAAAGTAGGCCTAAACTAATATATTATTACTTACTTTTTTATTTAAAATAACAAATAAATAAAAGCTTTAAAAAAAATATAAGCTATTATATTAAATATGTTTAAAATAATAAAATAAAGCTTAGATTTAAAAAAATAAAACCGTGCTGCAATTTATTACGAAAAAAAAAAAAACGCGACAAAAAAAAAAAAATAACTTATATAAAAAAAAGCTTATATTAATAAATAATTAAACAATAAATTAAAAGCAGCAAAACAGCGCATTATTAAATTAACTGTTATTTATGCAGCTTAAAAACTTTAAAAACTTTTAAAAAAATATAAAAATAAAAACATCTGCTGATTTAAACTTATTTAATTATTTATTAAATTTTAATTATAATATAAATAAAACAGATAAATAAAAAAATATAAACAGAAAAGTTTTAACTTATTAAATATTTAATTTATAAACATTTATAGCAAAAATATTAAGTTAAAAAAAAAAAATTAATATATTTAATTTATTATATAATAATTTTAACGATTTTAATATAGTAATAAAAAAAAAATATTATTTTTACTAATATATATTTTTTATAAACCGTTTATTTTATTTTTAAAAATAAAAATATAATATAAAATAAAACAATAAATCCTGTTTTTATTTTAAATATTTTTTATAAAACCAGCAGTTTTATAATAAAACAATAAGCTAAGCTTTATTATACGTATAAAGCTACGTTATAAAAACGTAAACTAAATAATTAAAGTAATATAGTAATATTTTGCAATAAACGCTAGTATAGCTACTTATAAATTTAAAACTAATTATTTAACGTTTTATAATATATATTAAAATTTACACGTTTTATTTTAATACGTATAAAAATAACTAAAATATGTATATGCTATAAATATTTTAAATATTAATAATAGCAACTAGCGCAGAGTAATAGCATAAATTTATAATAATATAAAATTAAAAATTAAGCAGTTTTTAAAACTATTTTTTTAAAACTAGTAAATAAAAGAATATATGCTTAAAATTAAAAAAATTAAAAAAAATCTACAAAATTTAACTAAAAAAATAATCAGCAGACAAAAAAATATAGTATACTTTATATAATTAATAACTTTTAATATTTAAAAATATATATACTAACTTAGGTTTTTTTAAAAATAATTATTATTTTAAAAACTAATTAAAAAATCGCTTATACAACTAATTAAAAAAATAGTATTAAAAAAACAATAATAAAAATTAATAACGTTGCAACAGCAGTAAATATAACCGTAATAATTAATACGACCGAAACTAATAAAACAACTAATTATTTAGTTTTTTAAAAAAACGCAAAAATTATAAAAACTATAACTTTAATAAAAGCAATTAAAAATTAAAAAATAACGATCAACGTAGTAAAAATAATTATAATAATAGAAATTATATTAATAATTAGGACAATTAAGTTTATTTTTTAAAAAGCTAACAAAAGTTAGTTAGATTATTATTTATTAAAGAATAAAAAAAGATAATATATTTAAAACGTCGCATTAATTAATAATAGATTTAATATATTATTAATGCTATAAAGAATTTATTATTAATAACAAAAAAATTTAACACTTATATAAATATAAACTTAATATCTGCTTTAAAAAATTAAATATACCGTTTTTATTTAATTTAAAAAAACATATATGCAGATATTATACTATATTAATATTATTTTGCAATTTATTTTTTAAACATCTGCAACATTATAAGCAAGCTAAAAAAAATATAATAAAAAATATAACAGCATGCTTTAAGCAAAGAACTAAACAAATAAAAACCGCTAATTATTTATAAAGTGCTAAAAAAATAAAACGTATTAAAAAAGCTTTTATATATAATATAAAAAAAAACAGAAAATATACATGTTATATCTGGTTGTAATTTAAAACATAGAACCTTAAAACAAACAACAAAATAAAAGTGTGCGTTAATTTAAATATAAATATAACATATATTAGCAGAGCTTTTTTAAATATTTTAAAACATACGATAAAAAAATAACGCGGATTTTTTTAAAATATTAGATTAAAGCTGATTAAGTTTAAAAAATAAGCTAAGTTTTTGTTTATTTATAAAAAAACTAACGATAAAAAAAAACTAATAAAATAAAAATTCCGTAAAAAAAAATAAGTAGTAAAAAAACTAAAACTTAACTTATTTTTTAAAAATAATTTTTTTTTTTTATATTAAGTAATTATAAGCTATAAAACTAATATAATTTAATTTTTAACTTTAAATAAGTTTTAATTAAAATTTAATATTTAAGCTTAAAAATATAAATGCGTAAAAAAAGTAATAAGCAAAAAAAAAGTAAACTTTAAAACAAAAAAAAAAACTTATATAGCCGTTAAATATAAAACTTTATTTATTAATTATAATTTTAGCTTTTTTGCGTTAAAAACTATCCCGGTAGTTATAAATATAATTATTAATATAAAAATATTATATGTTATGCTAATAATTAACACGTTTAAAAAACATGTTATAATTATTAAAAGCGTTAAAGTAAGCATAATATAAAAAAATAAAAATTAAAGCTATTTTGTTATAACTATAAAAAAAGCTTTAAACGTATTAATAATTGCTGCTGCAGCTGTAATCGCTAGTGCAAATAATAGCGTAAAACTATTTTTTAATAATATTTCTTATATTTATAAAAAAAAAAGCTTTTTGCAGGTATTTAACCAAGTTAAAATATTAATATATATAAGTACGCAGTTTAAAATAACTTTAGTAATTACAGCAGTAGCAACAGATAATATACTTTTATATAAAACGCTAATATTAAACAAGATCGCTAATCTTATAAAAGCTTATTTAATTATATTTTTTTTAAAACGCCGCTTATAAATGCTATAAAAATATAATAAACTTTTTTAAACAAAAAAATAAAAATATATTAATATTAAAAATAACGCGTTTTAAAATTTTTAAAATTATATTTATACTAAAAATTAAACAACTTATAAATATATTAAAAATAGTTATTTTTATAAACATATATATATATATTAAAAAAACGTTTTTAGCTAAAAATTTAAAAAATAACTAGAGCTTTTAATATTTAATAAAATAAAAAACAGTTAATATATTAATTAAACAATAATTAAAAGTTTTTTAATAAAAAGTTAGCAAAACTAAAATATTAAGCTTATAAGTTATATATACTTATTTAGTTATAAAAACATAGATTTTTTAATAAATTTTATAACGATTTTATAAAAAACGTATAAAATAAGTTAATAAACTAACTTTATTTATATATTTTATATTTATAATATAATAATTAATATTAAACAAAATAAAACTTTTAAATATAATAATATAAAAAAGCTGAGTAGTTATAAACTTAAAGAATTTTAATAAAATAGCTGTGCTAAATAATTATTTATTACTATTATAAGCAGAAATAATTAAATTTTTAAAAAAAAAACATTTTATAACTGTTATTAATACAGTAATATTTTTTTATTAGTTTTTAGTATATTTAGACTTTAAAAACCGGTTTATAATAATAAGCTTAAAAAAAATAAAAAAGTACTGCGTTGCAGTAATAAAATTCTGTAATTTTTTAGCTTATATATAACGTTATATAAACAATTTTTTTAAAATATACTAGAAATACTATAAAATATTTATAAATAATATAGTAATATTTTTAAATATTATTAAATAATATAAAAAGTATTTAAAAATTATATTTAAGCTATTTAAAAATAAATATATAGCTATATTACTGATAAAATTTTTTATCGGCTATTTTTTAATAAACTTATTTAGATTTAAAGTAAACATGTTTAAAATAGTAATACTAGAAAGCTGCGTTGCAGCAATTTGCAACTTAGCTTTTTTAAATTAATTAAAAGCTTTTAAATAATATATAAGCGCGACAGAATTTTTATATAGCTTGATTTTATATTACGTAAAACTAATTAAGCTGCTGCAAAAAAAAAAAGCCGCTTTATTAGCTAAAAATAAATAAATAAAGCATATTAAAACAAAAAAACTAAGTAAGCGTAAAATATATATAAAAACTAAATATTATAAACTAACCGTTTTAAAAATAGCTTTATTTAAAGCTGTATAAAATATTATATATAAAAAAACTATTTTGTTTTATTATAACTTATATAAAAAATTGTTTTTATAAATTAACGGATTAATATAAAAAAGTTTTAAAATAATAGTTTTTTATTTAAAGCTAAAAAATATATAAAAATTAAAAGAAATAATTTTTAGTATTAACGTCTAACTAGTAATATATCTAAATAAATCGTTAATTAAGGCAAAAATAAACTATAGATTTTTAAAACTAAAAATAGCATGCTTAATTTAAATAGCTAAAAAGTTACGCATAATAATATAATCTAATAAAAAACTAATAATTATATTAACAGATTATTTAGCTATTAAAAGCATTATTAAATAAACAACTTTAAAAACTGCTGCTATTAAACGCGTTAATTATAAACTAATTAATTTATTTATTTATTTATTATAATATAGATTATATATATATTATTTATTAAATAAGCTAAACTATATATTAGACGCTTTTAACTGTTTATAAATAATATTAAACGTTTAAAAAGCAGACAAAAAACTAGTAAAAATAAACGATAAACTTATGCTAGATATAATATAAAAAGAATTAAAAGCTACGTTTTATATGTTTATATTAAAAGCAATTATAAATAAAACTTTAAAAAACGAATTTTCGGCAGCATATGCAAAAAACCGTAAATACGTATAAATACTAAAAAATTTAAAAACACTTTAAAAAAAAAAAAGCGATAAAAACGTCGCGGTTTATTTTAAGCCTAAGTATTTTTTTAATATTACCGCAGACGGACTAATATATAATATATATATAAATATAAAATATTTATATATTTTAATTAACATAGTTAAAAAATTCTAAAATAAGTATATAATAAAAAACAGTATTATAGTACTTAATAAATAATATAAACATTAGAACTATTTATAATAGCTAATAAAACATAAATAATAAAAATTATATTAAATATTATAACATATATAATTTAAATTAAACTAATAAATAACTATTTATAAAAAGCTAAAATTAATTAAACTTAAAAATTTATTATTTATATGTATTATAAATATAAACTTTATTTTAGTATTTTTAAAAGTTAAAATTAAAAGTATTTTTTAGCAGCTAAACAAAAAAAAACTATATTTTAATATATATAACGTTATAATAACAGTTTTATGCCCCGCTTTAAAACATATATTATTAATTTTTAAACATAAGAAATATACAGCGGAAAAATAAAGCACCGTTTTAATTAAACAACTCTTATTAAATAACTAAAGCATTTTTAAAAAAATTATTTTTAATAAAAACTAAAAGTTTATATCTAACTTTTAATAAAATATATAAAAGTTATTTAGTATTAAACTAATAATAACAGCTGTATATTATTTATAAGCAGACGGCTTGTTAAAACATAAAAACTAAATAGTTAAAATAATAATATAATATTATATATTTATTAAACTAAAAACAGATTAAATAAACATTATATTTTTTTTATAATAGAATTTAAACGCTGCATATAATAACACTATATATTTAATTTTTTATAAACAGCTATTTAAGTTTAAATTGCCTAATATATTAAAAATATTAGTTAATTTTAACAATATTAAAAAATTTTTAAATATACGCTTTTTTTGCAAGCATTTGCATTAAAACGCTTATTTAGCAATAAATTTCGTTTAAGCCGCAGCAAAACATATTTACAACGTTAAATACTGTTTATTAAAATTTAATAAAAAAAATTAAGTTTATTTACGCTTATATAAAAAGTATTATTTGCCTGGTCAATTATTAAAAAAATACTTTTAATAAAAATTAAAACTTTAAACTATTAAACAACAAATAAAAAACCTAGCTTATAAATTAAACTTTTTTAATAATTTCTATATTTATTTAATAATTTTTATAAAGCATTTATATATAACTTTTAAAAAACCCGACTTTTTTAAGCAATAAATACTACTTGTGATGGCTGCAATAACAGCAGTTGGAACAATACCCAATTATACCTATATATTAGAAAGAAAAACTAAAGTTAAAAAAAAGAGAAAACTATATATAGGGCCGACAGCCGGAATTCTTACTTATATATACTACTAGCTATTCACTACATAACTGGCCTACCTACCACATTTACTATTTTATACCTGTATCTGCCTAGCCAGGTAGCTAATCAGAGATTAACTAGCCAGCCGGTTAATCAGAGATCGCTATTATAGCTGTAAGCTATAATAATCCTTTTTTTATAAAAAGACTTGGCCCAAGTCTTTAGCCGCGCATAAAGCTAAAAACATGCTAAGCTGATTTTTAGATTGTTTGCGCCACGCGTAAAGCTTGAACTAGCAACTTTTAAATTAATACTCCCAGGTAGTAAAAAAATACTTTTAGCGTATATAATTAATTAAAATCTAAAAGTTTTTAATTTCTGGTTTTTACCTATTACGCTAATTAATTAATTTTTATTTAGTTTATTTTTTTAATTAAGTTATTTATTATATTATTTATGCCGCACCTATAACTTTAGCTATATTTTATTTCGCGGTATGTTATTATTATTATACGTTTTAGCAAATATATTTTTTTTTAGCCGCTTTAATCTATTTTTATAATCGCTTTAGCAGCTCTGCTTTTTTTAAATATTTTTTATAATATTTTTTTAGCTTAATTAAAACGTTTTTTAAATCGGCTGCTAAATATTAATTATTATTATATTTTTAGCCTGTTTATAATATTTTATAAAACAATTTTTTTTTTTAAATTTTTAATAACAAGATTTTTTTTATTTTTTATTTTTTTTTTTTTAACGCTTCGTTAACTATTTTTTTTTTCGGTCGGAATATTTTCTATTTAAACAGCAGGTCGTTTATATATTTTTATAATCGCTTAACATAAAATTAATAGCTTTTTTACTATATTATTAACAGTTCTAGCTTAAATATATTAAAATAATTAATTTAAATATTAATAATTTTATAAGCTTATTATATTATTAAGTAGTCTAATTTATTATTAAAACTGTTGGTCTGTTTTTTTTTTTTTTATAATATAAACACGTAGTTTTTAACTATAAAATCTAGGTTTTATTAATATTTATTAGCCTATATAATTATTTATTTTTACGTTTTTTATACTTATATTCTCGCTTTTTTAATATAATCGCAGACCTTTTTTATAAATACTTATATTTTTTTTTAAAACAGCTTTTTTTTAATTAATCTTTTTTATAATTATTTTATTTTTATTTAAGCTTTTTAATTAAACGTTATATTTATTAGCTTTTTTATTAGCATTTCTTTTAAAAATAGCCCTTTTAAAACTTTATAAAATAAAAATGCTTAAACTACGTTTAAAACTAGCAGTACTTTTAACCAGTTTTTTTAAAAATAATTAACGTATAATTATAGCTTTTAATTTATTTATTAATATATTATTTTTATTTGTTCTACTAATTAATAATATTCTGCCGTAAAAAAGTCTAGTTTTATACTATATATTTTTAATAGCTTATTTATAAAATTAGCAATAAATTATTCTTTTTTATTATTAACTATTATTTCTAGCTATTTATACATTTAGTAAAAACTTTTATAATATATTTTAGCAGCGTTTTTTATTGTTATAGATTTTTTATATATAGTTATCTATATTAGTTTTAATAATCTATTAATTATATAAAAAGTTATATTATTTTTATATTTGTTTTTAAAAAAACTTTTAAAATTAACTACTATATATTACCAAACATATTCCGGCATTAATAATAAAATCAGCTTTTTAGTATTTTATCGCAAAAATTTTCGTAAAGCAGCAAAAATAGTTTACTATATATTAGTTAATTTTATAATATAACTTCAGTTATTAATAACGTTAAAATACTAAGCGTTTTATTTTTTATAACTTAAATATACTATTGCTAATTTTACGTAAACTTTTTAATTATTTAAATCTATAGGTTGTTTAATTTAAAAATAACCAGTTTTTTTTTATATAACAACAGGTTTTCCAGCATTAACTAATTAAAGTCCTTGTTAGCCTAGGCTTTTTTTTAATACCTGTTTAAACTAATATTATATTAATTTACTTTTAATATTACGTTTATAAATACTACTTTTAATAGTAATAAAAATACAATATTTTTTATAATATATATTTTATATATACTCCTTTTTATTTTAAAAGTTGCCAGCTTAAAAAAAACCATAGTCCTTTGTTTATTTTTTTATTATTTTTATATTTTTAAATCCTCCGTTAATCTAAAAAAAATATCTGCTATTATATTTTTTGATTTTAAACAATATATAATATTAAAGTTATAATATATAATCAGCTCAGCTTATCTAGCTTATTTTAGATTTAAAATTTTTTTTACGCCAAAATATTTTAATACAACGTAATCTATAACAACTAAAAACAGCTGCAATTATTACAAGCCTATTAACTCCGCTTTTTAATATAATAATTTTTTAATAACAGCTAATATTTTTTTATTATAAATATTATAATTTAATTCTATGTCGTAAAAAGTTTCTAAATAAAATATAACTAGCTGCTACAGGTTGTTTACTGTTTTTTATTATAACAGCACGCCAGCTGCTACTCTATTAAACATATTTATTTTTATTTATATTTTATCTTTATAATTAAAATGCTTTAATACTAGTATATTAATTAGCCTGTTTTTTAATATTTTAAATATATTTTAGCAAGCTTCCGACTATATTAAATCAGCCTTTATATAAGTCAGGTTATTTAATAGTTTTGCTATTTAACTATATTTTTAAATAAACTTTTTATAAAAATTATAAAAGCTTAAAAATAAACATATTTTTTTTAATAACGCTTTTTTTTTTTTAAGTGCTTTTTAGCTAAAAATAATTTTAACTTTATTAAAATCAACTTTTATTTTTTTAGTTTTAATAATAAATCTAAAAAACTTGGTTTTTTTTATATAAAATTTATATTTTTTTAAGTCGGCTTATAGTTCTGCTTTTTTAAAGCGTTATAGCATTTTATTAACATAATATCGATATTTTAGTTTGTTATTTAAATAAATTAGGATATTATTAATATAAGCTATATAAAAAATATCTAAATATTTTTACAACATATTATTAATATACTTTTAAAAAATAGCCGGCTTATTAATTAACTTAAAAAATAATACTTTAAACTAATAAACTTTATATTAAGTCTAAAAAATAGTTAACTTTTTGTCCTTTTTTATAATATAAATACGGTAGAACGCTTGCCTAATATTAATTTTTATAAATATTTTAGCTTATACTATACAAGCTAATATTTCTTTGATCAGTAGTAATAAATAGCAGTTTTTTTAGGTTAAAATATTTAATTTCCTATAGTTAACGCACAAGCGTAAAAACCTGTTGCTTTTACATGCAAAAAATATAAAAGCTGTTTAAAAAACCAGCATAAGTTCTATAAATCTTTTTGCCAAGTTGTTATAAATATATTATTAATACGTTTCAGCTTTTTTAAATAATATTTTATATAAAAAGCTATATTCTAATAATCCTAGGTTTTAGTTTAGCGTTAAATAATAATTAACTCTTAGTTTATATAAAAACAGATCGTTTAAAACAGCTTTTAAAAAAACATTTAAATATTTATAATAAGCTTTTAAAACAATCTATAATAAGCTTTTTTTTAGTTCTATTTTATCTTTATTTAATAGTTTATTTTAAATCTTTTATCTTTTATATTTTATTATTTTATTAATTTTATATAGCATAGTTATACCGTGGCATATTATGCTATTTTATCGTAGCGCTATATTAAAAGCTATAGCCTTAATAATTACAATTTTTATAAATTAATGCTTATACTATTTAATAACGTTTTGCTAAAATTAATACAACTTTTAAGCATTTTTTTCAAGCAGAGTTTCTATTTTCGATTTAATTTTTATTACTTTTAAAGTTAAATTAATATCTCCGTCCTTGCTTAATATTTCTTTTATTTTATACATTTTTTATATAATTTTATTTTTTATCTAAAATAATTATTAATTTTAAAGCTTTAAAATAACTATTAAAATAGGTTTAAAAAAACTTTCTAAGTTTATATTATTTATAATTAGCTTAGTTTTTAATTAAATAATCTTCCGCTATATTTAGCTTAAAATGCTTTAGTTTCGCAGCTTTTTTTTTTGCCGCTCCTAATTAAATCGCCTATCCTTACGTTTTTTATTCTCGCGGTCCATCAGCCTTTTTTTTCAGGCGACGTTTTTTTAATATTTAAAATATTTTAACAAGTCGTCTGCTTTATTTATTAAAATCTTAAAAACTTAATACTCCGGTTCCTAATTATTTAGAAACAAAAGTTGTTTATATAAAAATCTATTAATATATTATAATAATTATAATATTTTTTTCTAATAATTACATCGTGTTTTATATTAATTATAATTAGAAAAGCTTTTTATACTATCCTTTTTTATACCCTGAAATATGCCCTTAAAGCCAGGTCTACTTGTTAAATTAAATTATTATTATATTTAGCAATAATAGCTAGTTTAAAACCTGTTATAATCTCAGGTCTTAAATATTTTATTATTTAAACAGCAAAAGTTACGCTAATTAAAATATATACGTCTGCTTTTATATCAGCTAAAGCTTTAATAAATAATATAAGTTTATTATTTGCTATAGTATAATTTATAAAAAACAAGTTCTCTTTTAGAATATTTTTTAAAAAATTAAACAAGATCTTTTTATATTATATTATATTAAATGCTAATATTTTCCGCCTAAAAAAAAAGTCTATTTATTTTAAGCTGTTTTTTTTTTTTCGTTTATATTTTTTACTTTTATATAATCTGTTCTTATAATTTTTATAAAAATAACGCTAACACATATATTATTTAATTAGTCGAAATTACTTTTATAAAAATAATTATTGCTATAATATCTTTATTTATAGCAAATAAAACATTTGCTTTTTAAAATAAAAGCTTTAAACTAGTTTAATTTTAACTTGGCGTAAATTTTTGTTCTATTTTTTGTTTATTTAATAATAACAACGTTTTTATTGTTATTTTTTAATATATAAGCGCCTCTAGGTTAAAAACTACTTCGGGCGGCCTAAATCAAAGTTTTTTCCAGCTTTTTTTTTTTTTAGATTTTTTTTTTTTCATAAAGCTTTACTTTAAATAAAGTTCTTCTGCTGCTAATAGTTATACAACTATATATACTTATAATAAGCAGTAAAATCTACTATATTATTATATAGTTTATTTATGCAAAGCTTATTTAAACGTTTAAATAATTTATTATATATGTTCTGTTTAAAATTTTTTAAATTAACTTATGCTGTGCCAGCTTATTAAATAAACTTAATATAAAATAAAATAAACTTATTGCTTGCAGCTATTTTTAAGTTTTAATATTTAACTTTAGTTTTTTTATATTTATTAAAATCGTTATAAAATAAAAAAAAATAGTTTAGAACTTTTCAGCTGGTTTTTAATATTAGTTCGCTATAGTTGTTAATAATAAACAGCATAAAGTTTTTTAAAGTTTTATTTTTTATACAGCTGGCAATATAATCGATTTTTTTTAATTTATACTAAAAATAATCGCTGTTTTTAATAAGTTTGCTTTTTAAAAACATAAACTAATGCTTAAATTTCATTTTTAATTTATCGCTTATTAGCTTCTTGCTTATAAAAACTAGTAGTTCTACAGCTTTAAAAATTAACTTTAATTTTTTTTTAATATATTATAAATTAAAAGTGCCCAGGTCTGGCTTAAATTTAATCTTCTAGCGACCGTTAAATATTCTGCCTATTTAGGCAAACATTATAACGATTTAATCCTTTAAAATTTTAATTTTTTTATTTGCTTTAATTAAAACATAATTTAAATTAGCTTTAATTTTTTTATTTTATAAGCTAAACTAGTTTATTTAATATAATATTTATATAAAATTATTATTTATTTTATTTATTAAATTAACAATATTTTTTAAAGTATTTTAAACAGTATTAATAAACAACAAGCAGTATTTAAATTTATAATACATTTTTTTAAAATAATTATAAATTAGTTTTATAAACTGCTAAAAGTTTATAAAGCTATTCTATAATAAAAATACACGTTTTTTTTTAAACATTATTACTATAAATACTATTTTTAGTTATCCGTCAATAATAAAATAAGCTGTATCAGTTTTTATTTATTTTATAAAATTTTTATAAAGTTCTATAAAAGCTAGCTACACATAAGCTTTAGCTATTATTTTAAACAGTATAATCTTAATATAAAAATATTAATAAGTTTGTTTTTTTTTGCTTTTATTTCTGTTATAACTATTATTTTTATGTTTAAAACATTCTATTATATTAATATTATTTATTTATAACGCTAACTTTATAAACTTTAAAAACTAGCAACAAAGTTTATAGTAATTATATTAACTAGCGTTCTAAAATACTAGTTTATTTAAATTATTTTTTTTAAAACATATTTATTGCTTAGCCTCCGCTAAAAAAATTAAATTATTTTTTTTTACTATAATATTTTTAACGTATTAATTAATTAGTTGTTTAAAAAAATTTAACGTTTTTTTAAACAATAAAAAATAAACTTTAGTTTTATAATAGCTGCAATAACAGCAGTTAGAATAATGCCCAACTATATTTATATATTAAAAAAAAAAACTAAAGTTAAAAAAAAAAAAAAACTATATATAGGGCCAACGGCCGGAATTCCTACTTATATATACTACTAGCTATTCACTACATAACTAGCCTATCTACTATATTTACTATTCCACACCTATACCTGCCTAGCCAGGTGGCCAATCAGGGATCGACTGGCCAGCCGGCCAATCAGAGATCGCCATTATGGCTGTGGGCCATAACACTACTGTTTAAACTTATAAAAACAAAACAAGATTTTAACAAAAAAAATATATACAAAATAGAAATTATTTTTAAGCATTATTTTAACCGAAAACGCAACAACTTTAACTATTTTATTAAATAAAAAAAATAAAGTTATAAATATAATTAATAAATAATAAAAAAGCAACTTTAATACAGCAGAAAGCTTATTAAAAAATATTAAAACTAATATAGTTTACGTTTTATAATATAAATAAACGTTAAAAAAAAAGGCCGACCGCGATAAATTATATAACAGACTTTGCTAAAGTTAACAGAACTTTTTAATTAGCGCGGCTTTTTAATATACGCGCATAAAAGGAGCGCTTATATAAGCCTTTTATTTAAAGTGCTGTAGCCCGTAGCTATAAGCACAACTTAATTAGGCCTAGCCTTATATATATGGGCTTTAGCCCACACCTAGGTAAAACTTTAGCTTAGCCTAGATTTACTAGTTCTTTATTTTTTATAATACACACTTTACACCCCCATGGTGCACCTCTTAATATTGCTTATAAAAAAAAAACTTTATTTTTATAGCTATTTTAAAGCAGTATTGCTAGGCTATAAAAAAATCAAGCTTAATTATTACTTTTATTTTTAATAATATTAAAACATTAACCTATTATACAGCTTAGTCGCAGAAACTTATTATAAAAAGTCGATTATTTTTTAAATTAGTTAACTTTAAAAATTTAAAAATTTTAAACTTAACTAAAAGCTTTTTTAAACATTATTAATTAAAACATGCTATTAATTTAAAAAATATAAAAGTGCTTTTTTTAAACTTTATATATTTTTTAAATAAAAAAAAACAGCAAGTTTTAAAAAAATATATTAGTTAAACTTTATTTAAAAAATAGATTTGCTATTTAAACAGTTTAATAAAAGCTTTAATTTTTTTTATGCTTAAAATAAAAAACAAGCTATAATTTTATATTAACTATAAAAAATTAAATAAAATATTTAAAAAAAACCGTATTTTTTTACTTTTAATTATAAAAATATTAAACCGCTTATTTAATTTAAAAATATTTATAAAAATTAACTTAAAAATATGTACTACTAGCTATATATCTGCAAAAAAACAAGTAAAAACTGCTTTTTATATAAAATATAATTATTTTAAATATTTAATTATATTATTTAAACTTATTAACGCTTTTGCAACTTTTTAGCAATATATTAACTATATATTATCAGGTTTTATTAATAATTTTTATATAATATATTTAAATAATATTATTATTTACAGCTAAAATAAAAAACCTATATTTAAACAGTTTATAATATATTTATTAAACTACGTTAATAAAAGCTATATATTAATTTAAAAAATATAATTAGTTTATAAATATTATTCTGTTTTTAAAGTTTATAATAACTTTAAATAATATTTTAATAAATAAAAACAAGGTTGCAGCTATTATAAAATAGCTTTAGCTTTATAATGTTTATAATATTTAAATATTTTTAAAATTTACTAAATTTTACTGCTGCTTTATATAAAATTATATAAAAATAACAGCTTTTTTATTAAACAGGCTAAAAAAAACCTAGCTATTTATTTTTAACTTTATTTTAAAAAAAATAATAGTATTTTAAAAGCTTAAACTTTTGTTTATTAAAACATTTATTTTAAAATATTTTAAGCTTTAGCTATTTATTTATTTAAAAATAAACGCTTTAAACTTTGTTATAAAAACAACAATTTTTTAATAATATTAAAAATAATAGCATTTAATAATATATTATTTTAAAAAATTATAAAAGCTGGAGCTTTATTATTATATATTTAATGTTAAGCTATTAGCTATTTTTTGCATGTTTATATAATAAAAGCATTATTTTTTTTATTTTCAACATTAGATTTTAATTTTAACTAATTATTTAAACTATAGCTATTTTATTATAAAACTTTAATTAAATATTAAACAGGCCAACTAGTTATAAATCTTAATAGAATTTAATTTTAAAATAAAATATAGGCCAGGCCGCCAAAATTTTATAAATAAACTATTTAAACGACCAGACTATAAAAATATAAAAGCTAAACAAAAAGCTTATTAAAAATATTATTTTAATTTTTAAAAAGTTTAAAAATAATATTAAATTTATAAAAATTAAACTTTTATAGAAACTAATTTAATTAAAAAAACGCAGTAAATTAATTAGCAACTTTAAAAGTATTAAATATTTTTTTTAGAGCAGTGTTTTTAAAATTAAAGCTTTTATAAATAGCTAGAGGTTTATAGCAAAAAAGCCAGCAAAAATAAACAGCTTAAATAAAAAAATAAAATAAAATATTTTTGCCTGTTTTATTAAGTTTATAAAACTATAAAATAATAATATAAAAAAAAGCTATGTTTAACTTACTAAAATTATAAGTAGCTAACTATAGATTTATAAGCTGTTTATAATAGTTTTAATAGCGTTAAAACTTTTAAATAAATTTTTAATTAATATTATAAAAAAAATATAACAAGCTAACAAGTTTATTGTTTTAAAAAAATAAAAGCAGCAATAAATTAAAAACTTAAAAGCTAAGCTTTTATAATAATTAAAAAAATAAAATATTATAATTTAAAAGTTATATATATATTTTAAGCTTAAGCGATTTAATAAAAAGCTATTATAAAGCTGTTATAATATTTTTATATTAAAATATTAAAATATAATTAAAACTATTAAAAAATTACTGCTAGTTATTTTTAAAAAACCTGTATAAAAATATTTAAAAATATATTACTACATGCTTAATATATTAAAAACTAAAGCTAAAATATATTAATTTTATAATAAATTAAATTTATTATTAATACTAACTTATTTTTTTAAAAAAATATTTTATAACTTTATTATAAAGCTATTATTTTTTATTTTTTAAGCTAAAAAAACTTGTAATAATATATTAATAATAATAAACCGGCTAAATAAATATGTTTTTTATATTTTTATTATTATTAAATTAACAGCAGCTAGATTAGCAGACTGATAAATCTGGTCAGGGGTATGAAGCTGTAAATAGCTGTATTTTGCTGTATGCTGGTCTAGTTTGTGGTGTTATAAGTGTGTTAGTAATAAAAATAGTGGAATTCTAGGTGCAGTCCTAGAATTCTATCTATTAGTACAGGTAGATGGGTAGGCCTAGCTTAAGTAGGCTAGCCCAGATGGCCTAGGCCATTTTATTTAATTTTATAGTAGGGCAACTGGTGGTGCTAAGCCTGGCACTTTTTGTTTATTTTAATAAAATGCTAAGCATTTAAAAAACAGTTGCTGCTTTTAGCAACTATTTAACAACAGCTGGCTAATTAATTTTTTAAAATTTTATTAGTTTAATTTAAGCTTTTTATTTAGTTTTAAAGCTTTAATTTAGCTTTAAGCTTTTTTAAGTGCTAATTTATATAAAAACGCAATAAAATTAAACAAGCCGTTATTTAGCTAGCATGCTAGTTAATTATTTTTTTATTTAAAAATTCTGCCGGTTTAGCAACAACTGCGGTTGCAACCGCTTTTAGTTTTTTTATAGTTTTAGCTACGCGTATTAAAATTAACAGAACTGCTGGCTTTACTAGCATAATTAAAGCTTTTAATATTTTAAAAGTTATTTTGTTTATATAATCGTTATTAATATTTTTGTTTAATTAAGCTAAAGCTATAGCTAAAGCTATAAAAGCGTTTAGTTTTTTGTTTAAGCTTACTATAGGCCTGTTCGATTTTTTTTATATAGTTTTTTAAAGTTTTTTTAGCTTTTAGTTTTTTTATATAATTAAAAATAAGTTTATTTTATTAGTTTTAAATAGTTGTTATAACTTTTAGTTAATTAAAATTATTTTTTTTTAAAGTTTTATTAGCTTTTATATATTATAACTTATGTTGTATAAATTAAAATATCGCGTGCTTGTTTTTAGTTATATTACGTAAAAACAGGTTGTTAATTATAAATAAACGCGTAATATGTTTAGACTATATTTTAAAACGGTTTTTTAAAGCTGCGATAACTTTATTTAAGCCGGCTTTATATAAAATATACTGTTAGTTAGCTAATAATTTGCTGTTTTATTATTTTAAAGCTTAACTATATAACAAGTAATTAATTTAGCTAAAAATTTAGCTAAAAAAGTGTTGCTTTTTAATTAAAGCCCGTAGTTTATTTATAAACAACTAAATATCCGTATAAATAACGTTATTTCTAGCAGTTATTATTTTAATATCCGTTGGATCAGGATAACTAAAATTAAAATAGCTTATATTTAAAGCTTTTAAATAAGCTGTATATTTAAAGCTTTAATTAGTTAGATCGGCCTGATTAAATTAACTAGTCTGGTTAACTGTATTAAATTAGCTAGTTTAATTAGCTAGATTAAAACAACTGGCTTAATAGGCTAGATCGTTAAAATAGCTAAACACTTAATTAGCTGGATTAGCCTGGTTAATTAAGTTAATTAGCTGTACTAAATTATATAAATAGTTTTAATTAGCCGGATTATAAATAAAATATATAGCTGTATTAATAATTAAATATATAACCAGTTTATAATATATAGCTAGATTAATTAAAAAAGCTGTAGTATTTATAAAAAAAAAGCTAATATTAATATTTTTAGTGTTTATTAGTTTTACAAGTAGAATTTTTTAGCTAATATTATTATTAGCTTTAATAAAATTATTAGCTTTAATAAAATTATTAGCTTTAAACTTGTTAGCTTAAGCTGTTTTAATTTAATTATTTATTTAGTTTTTAAAACTATTGCTATTTTATATATAGCTAATTAATAAGTTTAAGCAGTTATTTATAAAGCTTACTTTTAACTTTAAAAAGTTTAGTTTTATATTTAAAACATTTATTTTTAAATTAAAAAACTTAATTATAGCTTATAACTTAATATAAAATATTTTTAATTTAATAATATTTATAGTTAATTTATTATATTTTTTGTTTAAGCTGTTAACGCGTTTTTATAGCGTATTTATATTTTTCCGTATATTATTTATTAAAACAGCTTTTATTTAATAACTAATAAAAGCTATAATTTAGCTTGGCTGGCTAGCTAGACTAGGCTAGGCTAGAATAGGCTAGGTTAACTAAAGCTAAAGTCGGTAAAATCGGTAGCTTGGTTAAATTAGCTAGAATTAATAGATCTGGCTAAAAACGTTAAAAACAATAAAATTAGTAAGACTGGCTGGAATTAATAAATTTAGGGCTCTGATTAATTAGTTAGTTAGTTAGAAACTTAACTAGTTAGTAGAATAATGTAATTTGCAGCTAATTTTATTAGTTCTTTTATATTTGGCTGCGCAGTACAAACTGCCGCAGAGCAAAAAAGCCGTTTTTGACCGCGAGACTTAAATAAATAGTTTGCGAGAGCTGCTTAAGGAGGTATTTTTAGTCCGATCGTTACAAAGGTATTAATTTAATAAATCTGGTTAGGGGTATAAAGCTGTAAATAGCTGTATTTTGCTATATGCTAGTTTAGTTTATAGTGTTATAAGTGTGTTAGTGATAAAAATGGTAGAATTTTAAGTGCAGTCCTAAAATTTTATCTACTAGTACAGGTAGGTGGGTGGGCCTAGCCTAAGTGGGCTAGCCCAGGTGGCCTGGGCCACCTTATCTAATCTTACAGTGGGGCAACTGGTGGTGCCAAGCCTGGCACCCCTTGCCTACTCTAACACAGACTTATTATTTGCTTATATATTTATTAAATATAGGATATTTTAAAAAATTGTTTTAAATAAAAGCTTTATATTTATTAGTTATTTTTAAGCTACGCTGTATTATTAGTTAATTATTAGTAAAAAATTAAGCACTGCTTTTTACTTTTAAACAAATAGCTAAACAAAATAACAGAACCAGGCTTTAAAATATTACTTGCAAACTTTTAGTTGTTTTAAACAAACTAATTAAGCTAAAAAGTTAATAATAGCTAAATAAGTTTATAATATATTAGTTTATTTAGTTTATAATATAGCCCTAGCTAAAATATTATTTAGCTTTTTTTTAAAAAAACTTTTTAATTAATTTATAAAATTTTTAAAATATAATTTAAAAAAAGCTATAAAAAAAATAGCTTAAATTAAATAAATTTATTAAGCAGTATAACAGCTGTTAAAATATAACAACTAAAAGTATACTAAATAATATAATAAAACAAAATTATTTTAAAAATTTAAAGTTAAACAACTAGTTATATTATTTATTAAAAATATTAACTAGCAGCAATTTAGCGTTAAACTAATAAATAAATATTTAAGTTTTTTAAGTATTAAAACTAATAAAAAATAAAACAATAGTTTATAAGCTAAAATTATTTTTAATTTATAAAATATATAATGTTTTTTAATTAGTTTATTTAAATTATATTAATAACATAGTAAAAATTTAGCATTTTTGTTTTAAAAGTTTATAGCAATTAAAAAAAATATATTTTTAATAAAAAATATTATTATATTAAAAATCTTTTAAAAAAAATATTTAATAAAATAGTAAAAATATATTAGCAATAATAATTTTAAATATAAAAAAACATAAAAAATATTATTAAAAATATAAAAATAATTTAAAGCTAAGCAAATTAATTAATTAATTAATTAATTAAATAAAGCAAAAATAAAACAAAAGCAAAAAAATAAAAGCAAAATAATAGCGCTAAAGCTTTTTTATTTATTAGCGACTTTTTTTTTTATATATTATTATTTTTTATTTATTAAAAGCTTTAAAAAAACTTTTAAAGCTATATTATATTAAGTATTAATTAATTAACTGTTAAATAATAATTATTTAAAAAAAATTAAGCTTATAATTTTATTATAAAATTTAATAAGTTTTAAAAAGGTTTTTTTAATAGCAGCAAAAAATTTAGCAGCTTTTTATAAAACAGTAGCAGCAGTAGCAGCAGCAGCAGCAAAAGCTTTAATAATAGCAGCTAAACGTTTAAAAATAAAAAGCTTGCGTTTCTGCCGCTTAATAACAGTTTTAATAAAAGCAGCAGCAGTTTATTTAGCCGATATATTAGCCTGATTTTTTTTAGCTTATAAAACTTTTTTAACTGTTATTTAAACAGCAACAACTATTTATTTTATTATTAAATTATTAATATATAAAAAAAACATAATATATATTTTATTAAAAATAGCAACAGCAGCTATTATTTAAACTAACTTAAGCTTATAAAACTTAAAAACGTTTATAAGCTAATTATTAATTAATTATAAAGCAGCTACTAAATAAAAAATAAATAAAAAAAAAATATTTATTATAACATAAAGTTTAACGCTTTTTTAATATTAAATATATTTAACGCTTATTATTATTTAGCTGTTAATTATTTTTAATTTAGCTATAACTTTATAAAAAAACTTATAAAAGCT
The DNA here is from genome assembly GCA_021209875.1 of Rosellinia necatrix. Lineage (NCBI taxonomy): Eukaryota > Fungi > Ascomycota > Sordariomycetes > Xylariales > Xylariaceae > Rosellinia > Rosellinia necatrix. Next base: position 2,868,495 of record JAGYVD010000001.1, on the reverse strand, counting down.
ATATATTAGCTATATTTTAATACATAAGCTTTTTCTGTTTATTAAAATTAAAGCTTTAACAGCTTATTATTATAAAGCAGCGGCAGCATAACATAGCATAAAAACTATTATTTAATTAAAACTAATTTTATAAAATATAATAAAACAGCAGCTTAGCTGCAAAATAATATTTACATTATAATAATAATAATAATAATAATAATAATAATAATAATAGTAATAATAATAATAATAACTGCTTTTTATAATTAATTAGTTATTATTATTTAAAAAAACTTTAACTTATAAACTAAATAACTAATAATTTATTTTAATTAGTTAAAACTAGCAAAAAATAATAAATAAAATAACTTATATAATAAAATAAATAACTAAATATTTAAAAGTTTTTATGATTAATAGCAGCTATTTAACAGCTAAATTAATATAACTTATAATTTTATATAAAGCTTAAAAAAAAAAGCTAAAATAAAAGCTTTTAAATAAAAGCTTTTAAATAAATAAAAAATATATTTAAAAAATAATAAACAATTTTGCTAAATTAAAGCTTTAAATATATTATATTTTTAATAAAAACATAGCAAACTATTAATTATTTATTTATTATATATAACTACTTAAAGTTTTTAAAATATTATTATAAGCTTTAAAACTATTTAGCTTATTTTTAGCCGGCACTTTTTTTATGCTTTAAAAGCAAAGCATAAAAAAAAAAAAATTTTTATTAAGCTAATAAATTATATAGCAAAATACCAGCTACTTTAAAAAATAGCTTTAAAAGCATAATTATATATATAAAAACTAAAAGCCTTTTATTTAAATAATAGGCCTAAAAATTAATAATATTAAGCTTTATTTTTATATTTAGCTATTTACCTGCTACTTAGCTGCTACTTTATAATAACTAGACCTTACTCTAGGCAATTTTAACATAACACCGCTAAAGCTGTACTGCGACGGGCCTGACAGGTAGGGGATGGCACATGGGCGTATATACAACACCTCTTAATTGCTGCAGATTGAACCCATTGCCCACATATGTATGTTGGACTATGCAGCCTTCTAACAAGGTCTTCCTGTCGACCTTCACAACTAAAAGATCAAGGTTGAAGGCAAAGAAGATAGATAATTATACGAAATTAGAGTGTAATAGGTATGAAGAATTGAATCAATAAAGTTTGCGATTGTTGACAGACAACCTAACGACATACAGAGGCTTGATACCGATGTTGATATCCCAAAGTTAGGCAATCAGGGATTCTTAGTCGTATCATAGTGCACGTTCAGGAATTGTGTTCCATCAGTCGCCTATCCATCCCTCTTGGAGCCAAATAGATGTGAGCATCAACAAACGCACGAAATTTAGTTGCATCTACATAGTTGCATTTTTTTCTTTCTTTCTTTCTTTCTTTCTTTCTTTCTTTCTTTCTTTCTTTCTTTCTTTCTTTCTTTATATATATATTTAACATAACTCCATCCAATGCCCGACAGGTTGCGTCAACAGTGAGTGCTCCGAAGGTGCGGTATACGCCGTAATCCACCCCAGCATATGCTATAACATGGAAGTATGAAAGGATAGGGATATTTTCATTTTCTCAAATTTACACTTCCTGTTTGGGCTTTCGGCAGCAGCTTCAATGCAATAATAGCTTGCCTCTGCAGGATGTATCATCTGATAGCCAATTCCACAGATAAATAAGAGCACGTTGAGAGCTTGGCGGATATTAATTATGAATTATGTATGATAGCGCGACTTACGATGGTTGGCTAAATATGACTCAGAAATCGGGGGAAATTGCATATTGAATGCAAGCTGCATATAGCCCTGGCAATAACGGTCTATATTAACACTGTCGGCTAAGGGCGGGTGTGGTGGAAAGCGACATGGAGCGTTCAGCAAAAGCAAGCGGACCCCCCGTCATATCTGTCATGGGACAGCATTGCTGGGTCATATGGCACGAGTTTGAGGTTCTGGTATGTGATATTACAAGGTTGTTCCGCACCTCAACACAAATACTAGAACTTCCTCAAGAAGCATACGTGTGATAATAACAATAGGCATTTGATCCAGCAGTGATCGGGAATTCAACATAGATCCTTTAACATATGTGCCCATTAGAGTGGGAACACTGTTCTTGGAAAAGCTGGGGGAAAATTAGAGGAATATTATCCATGTAACGCCTCAAGCGCCATTTCGGCACAGTATGGAAAGAGGTAACTATACAAACTCTGACAAGATCTGTACATTCAGTATAAACATTGTCGGGGTATGGCGTATCATACTGTAACAGCTGTCATTATATTTAAGCATGCCATTATACATACCACGATGCTAATAATCTAGGTGACTGTGTTAGCATCACCATTTGAATTTGTCTCTTGGCATTAATAGGAATATTTTAGGCTTATTAGAGAGGTCTCGCTAAGTCATGTATCTCACATGGTGCTGGGAAGGTACTTGAAGGGATACGTCTGTGACGGGAAGAAAAACCAAGGATAAAATGGGAAAGAATATGCATGTACATAATACCGGGGGCCGAGAGGAGCCGCTCACTCACTACGATTATTCTAGGCCAGCCAGCGCGGCGGCCAGGGTTTCCGCGACGGTCCTGGCCATGTCGGACTTTTTGCCAAGCTGCCAGAGCGCCCTGACGCAATCCGTGCACCGCGCGGTAATGCGCTTCTGGGCGTCATGGCCGACTTGGCCCAAGAGGTCCCTGGTATGGCTCATCTCCTGCTGGGCCCTGGCAAAGTGCCACGCGAACGCCTTGCTGAACGCGCGGATGAGGATGGCGGTCCAGGGCTCCGTCAGGATGGTGCCCTGGCCGACGGCGGCGTGGAACCCCGGGAGCTGCGGTGGCGCCATTGTGCCGCATGTCTGGTCGGGCGGGGTCACGATCCGGGCGAGGTCCGCCAGCTCGTCCGCGCTCGTCCGGCGTATGGTCTCCACGGTGCGGGATGCCGCGCGTGCCTCGCTCGCGCGGCGCTCCCCGAGCCCGGCCCCGTCCACCCGCTCCAGCAGGTCCGCGAGGATCAGCGCGGCGAGGTGCCAGTGTGCCAGGATGCAGGAGAACCAGCTCCGGATCCGCGGCGGCACCGTGTCGTAGTGCTGGATCAGGTCGCGGAAGAACACGCCGTACGTGGTGTTCCAGTAACGGAAGATGAGCACGGCGTTTCGGATGATCTCTTCTATCGGCTCACCGCGGTATCCTCGCCGTATTGAATCCTGGAGGTAATTGACATGTCGATAGAGGAGGATTTTGACTGGGCCAGACCGGGTCACTGCACTTGCGGCGTCATTGTAGGGACAGGGCCATCGTAGTGGTTGGGTTGGACTTCTGGGATCGTCCTGCATAAAAAGGTGAATTGCCCATCTCCTGTCCGAGCAGCGAACGTTATTCCCCTGTTGTGCTGAGATATCGTCATCCGCGGCGTCGTGCTGGCAGTCTTGGTCGGCTACGATCACTGGCCGCTGGTTCATGGACCCCGAGACGGTATCGAACATGACCGCGAGCCAATACAGCAAACCTATAGTTTGCCTATCCTGCATGTCAATTGCCGTGGGCTGTTCAAATGACGATTGGCCATGGCGGTTCCCGCTCGGTTGGCTCAATCCAGCTACGTGAACATCCATCATGTACTTCAACGTGTAAGCTTTGCGCACCCCTCGCTCTATAAAGATTGGTGGGCCGTCTCTCGACAGAATAGTCTGGACCTGGGTCATAATTGGTGCGTCCATAGCCGGTCTTTCTGATTTGTTATTTGACAAGGGGTCAGTTTCGTGTCCAGAAGCAAAACTAACCTTGTCCCAAGGCTTTTGTGTCAGGCCAAATATCAACTCTGCACACACAACCCGGTAGCACTCCAGTTCGGCGCAACCATCAAGAGCATGTCGGGCCTGCCACCATAACGAACGCTGGATCTGCCGGTCAAATTCATCCGCCATTTCCTCGTCTGGACCGATTCCGTCGCTTTCACAGGCTATGGACGAGTATTGTTCTTGTTCTCGGCAGCTCTTCTGAGCCCACTGGGCCGAAAAGGCCATGATAGATAGATGTAGGGCCCTTGAAGCGGCCTGATCCTCCGAGCGAGTAAGCCGAATCATTCCCATCGTTTGTGCTGCTCGATCGAGCTTTATCACACGAGCGTAGATCCTATTAGACCAAACATCCCCCCATTCTTGCTGTGCCGGTGTATTTCCAAGGAACGGATTGGAGTTCGGGCTGACTGACGCGGCGCCTGGGGGTTCGTTTCTATTGCGCATCGGCATCTTGTAAGGACAGGATACTTCAGATACCCAGCAAGAAAGGCTGTGCTCGAGAACGTCATGATATACGTGCATTAGGTTTTGTGATATGAAGCTGCTGTGTGTCCTGAATGTCATAACGTGTTGAGGCGAAAGTGGTGATAGTGAGACATCTGAAATCTGCGGCCAATCGGAAAACGACTGAGAGCTGCTCCCAGACTGGCAAGCTGCCTGCGGCGGGCCTTCTCCCAAAGGATAAAAACTGGCGATACTGGGACTACCTGCATCTTGGTATGTGCGAGAGGAGCCATGCACTGTTTGACGAGACGTTGCGAACTCCGTTTCCTCTGGGTCGCCGTCGGTGTATACATCGGGAAACGCGGCATGGCTTGCAGGAAGAGATTCGGCTTGCTGTATTGGGACGTGGTCAAAAGCAGAAAGATTGCCAACTATGTCACATGGCGCTGCCTGAAAAAGACTTCCTGTGGCTTGCAGAATGGGCGGGGGATTATTTCCCCGTGACATAACATCCTGAAGATCTAAGGATGGCTGGTTCAGCCAGGATAGATCTTGGTCGTGGCTTCCGGGTACCTGCGTGACATTAAATAGGCCAGTTGCGGAAGAGTCGGAAGCGTCGGGTTGTCCAATCGCACGGGCACAGGCACGGGCACAGGCACGGGCACCGACACCGACACCACGACGCCCATGAGATCGGCTCCCCTTGTGAAGGCTGGAATTACTGGTGTGGAATTGCGAGGACGCCCAGTATGTTGTACAGTGCTTCTTGGTCCTATGACAATATGAACATGGCCTTACAGGCCGTTGTTCCTGGCCTTCGGCATGTTTAGAGTCTGTTCAATCACCGCCGGCCCCGTGCCGGGCCCTCCGATCGGGGGGTTGAGAGGTGAGATGACTGACCGCCGTGCGCAGACGAGCATGGCGCTGGAGCGAACAAGGCAGCGTCGCATGCACGCTTCCCCTTCCTACACTGGTCGCACGAGCTGTTCTGACGCCGCATCGTTAATATTCACGCAAGTAAGGACGATGTTACAGATCTTGGGGATGGGATGAGCAATGGAGCAAAGGACGGTGGTGTGAGTAGGCCAACGGTTATGAACTTGGTTGAGTTTCGGTTGGACGCAGCCAGCAGTTCGGCGGGGCAAAGAGGCATGATAAAAAACCACTTACACTGTACTGTAGTCACGCGCTTCGTATAGCTCGATAAGGGGTCGATATAGTAGGCTGGCAGAGACTGGGTGAGTATACAGCAGCAGGGTAAGCCGACAAGCTATCTACCTACCTAAGGTAGCTGGTCAGACACCTAGACTAGACGTTAATACTACTACTACTACTACCTAAGGTAGCTGTTGGCAGGTATCTTTTACAACCTGTCTTGTTCATGTGGGTGTTTGGTTTTGCATTGGTTTCATGCACTGGTCGCCAGCACTGACCGCACTCGTTAGGACCTCATTGGTTCGGGCATTTGGGGATCTTCCACTTTCGGGCTAGCGCACCGCTTGTACCCGTCTAGCCCCCCCTCCTCCCCACTTCCCCGCGCCGCGATCTGCGCTATACAACAACTAACCGATATAGTGCGGGGAAGACGTGGAACTCCCTGTCCAAGGTACCAGCAGGTTGGTACAAGCCGTCAGACCCGTGCATATTCGGGTGTAAGTAGGTAACGCAGATTTGTAGCCTCTAGTGTACATATACTTATGTATGTCTGTATGCACGCACTATGTACACTACAATCAAGAGTGTTTAGAGCCAACAGGCATGATTGATTGCTATCAATTTAGTATAGAACCACGCTTGAATTAAAATACCCAGTTAGGTAGTTGGAAGATATTGCACTGGAGGCGGTGGGTGGGGCAAGGTGCCCAATGGAATAAATACAGCACGGATCCCGACTTCTCGAGCCCAGTTACTTCACTTGTCCTCGCTCAGAGCTTTATAGATCTCGGCTTCCACTCCCACCCACAACCCCAGCACCTGGGGGTCGCAGAATGGCAGGATCTGGGTGCATACCATGCCCGCAACCCCGTGCTCGCGGTCGCACCACCACCACACATTCGACAGCCCGGCCCAGAAACCGGCGCCGGTGGAGCGGCCGGTGGCGCCGCCATTGCTCAGCATGAACGTGAGCCCCCAGCCCTGCGGCGGGTTGCCCGCGACGGGATACAAGTCGGGCAGAGGATTGGTCAGGTCCGGCTTTGCGGCGGGTATGCCCTGGCGGCCGAAGTTGGGGAACTCTGGGATCGAGTTCTTGAACATCTCGTCGACTGTCTCCTGGCGGAGGAGCTGTATGCCGGTACGGGGGCACGTGCCGTTGTTGAGCAGCACAGAAAGCACTTCTAGACGGAGAGACGGCGTCAGCGACGGCCAAGTATATCATCCAAGTATATCATCCAAGTATATCATCCACCAAGCCGCTTGCTTAGACGTGTGACAATCGGAAAAGGGGAACTACGTACTGCAGTACTCCTGAGGGCTCGCAAACATGCCCGCGCCTCCGCTGTGGAAGATCGCCTCGACCTGTGCCTTGTCGTCACGGCTGACAACGAGTGGCATTCTGAGGGGATGATCCCGGGGTCTCAGGGTTCCATCCTGCTCTCTCGCATGCATGTAAGCCAGTTTGGCTATCATTTCTTGCGTCGGAAGCATCGACATTTTGTTTAGCCCAAGTGGCTGGAGGACGTGCTGTTGGAGATAGGCATTGAGCCTCAGCCCTGTTGCTCGTTCCAGCGCGATTCCAGCCCAGTCCAGATTAATCTGCACGAAGTCAATGTCCGGCAATCATGCTGGAATCGGGCACTAGGCCATCTGTCACTACTTACACCGTATTCCCAGCCCTCACCGGGCTGGAACAGCAACGGCATCAGCATATCCTCAAAACGACCGGAAAACTCATCTACCCCGGCAGGCAAGAACCAGTCTCGGAGCCTCTCGTTCAAAAACGTATACCCAAATCCAGCCGTGTGAGTCAAGAGCATTCGTAATGTGATGGTCTTACTTTTCTTCTCGAGTGTCCCGTCAGGTCGAAGGACCTGTAGAGTCTTGAGCTCTGGACAGAGACTCTCTAGATGTTCCCCGTCGTCCAGTTTCAGGGTGCCCTTCTCCACGAGTTGCATACAAGCCAGGCCGACGAGCATCTTGGTACTCGACGCGATCCAAAAAATATGGTCTAGTGTCATGGGCTCACTAGAAGCGATGCCTCGCTTCCCGGAGGAATGGGCAAAAAGTTCGTTTCCATCTCTACCCACGACGACTACCGTGGCCCCTGGGATGCCTGTCTTCGCGTCGGCGCATGATGCGTCAACGATGCTGCGGAGCTTGGTGACGGTCTCTGTGGCAAGGGGCATATTGATATTGGTCTCCAGGGTATTTGTCTGTCGAACACTGCCTCACAGCAAGGCTCTTTCGAATTAATTTAATCTTTAAATAAATCAGTCGACAAGACGAACTATCCCCCGCACTTGGGCACCCACAGGGCGGCTAGTTTACTTCGTCATTGTGAGGGGTCACGAAAACCATACCGTGGACCGCGCGGTAGGCTATGTATGTATTGCGGTTCCGCACATGCAGAGCGGACCGAGCTCGGTATGCCGGATCCGCAAACCCCTCTCGAACAGCGACTGTGCATTCGCTAGTACGGTAAATGACGAAGAACAACCAGCTCACACAAGCAGATACCCAGAGCTATTGGTTTCTTGGCACTGCGTTGGGTGCTTTCAGCCCAATGCAGACAGGGGCAGGGGATCGATCAGCTGCCCACTCCCAGCAGCTTCCATTTTTCCGAGCTCAAAACAGCATGTGTCATTCTAATCTGGGGCATAGTTGCCGGAGCTTGGGGTTTGGGGGTCGGGGTTTGGGGGCGTATGGTCCCCCCGATTGTTCGTCTCCCTCCATCTTTTGACTGGGGTTTACCGTGATGTTGACGTTGCAGGATATGGGTACATCATAGGCATGCATTCGATGCTACTCTGTCGTGGCTTTACATCGGGAACAATCAAGATTACGGCTCTCGGATTTCTAAGCCGTCGGGGGCGAGCATGATCAAGGCATTAAGAAAATACCTTGGTATCTATGCCCTATATAAGGGAGACTCTATTCCCACTCGAGTATGAGAATGGCGAAACGCACTCAACTTCGTTTCAAAGTGTACAGAGGCTTTCGGTTCATAGAATCATTTATCTTCCTGTCTAGAACCCTTGAAGTTGTGAATACTTAATTCCAATTATACTAGAGGCTCCCTCCCTTCCCTCCAATCAGGATCCCAACCACGTCATCTAATATGGGCGAGAGCATCCCCTCACATGCTAAGAAGTTCAACACTGAGCTTTCGGATTATTCCAAAGCTCACGTGGAGAAGACTGGTCCGTATGCGCCAGACCTTGATGTCGATGCCCTCGTCGTGGGGGCCGGATTCGGTAAGTGGATGAGCGGATAACGTTTCCCACTGGCATCTAGAACTAAGAGTACTCTATAACAACAGCTGGTGTGTTCATGCTAAAGACCCTTCGCGACCGTGGGCTCAAGACCGTTCTCTACGAGGCGGGAAATGACCTGGGAGGCACTTGGCGATGGAACTGTTATCCTGGGGCTTGCGTCGACTCCGAGGTCCCCGAATACGAGTTCTCCTGGCCCGAAGTATGGAAGACATGGAATTGGTCAACCAATTATCCTAACTATGAAGAGCTCCGTGCCTACTTCGACCATGTTGACAAAGTAGTTGGGATAAAGAAGGACTGCTCCTTCAACACTGTCGTTATAGGAGCTCACTTCGACACCAGTTCGGGACGTTGGCTTGTGAAGACGTCCGATGGCCGGACTGCCAAAGCTAAATATCTCGTTCTTGGAACTGGATTTGTATGCACCCATTTATCTCAGTATTTCCCTCCAATTTCTTTCGCATTTTGTTCATGCCGAAGGGGGAACAGCTTTGCAACGATCGGCCCGGTAAAATTCGGCTACTTTCTAACTCAATGTGATAGGCGGCCAATAGATACCTTCCCCCTTGGCCTGGCATGGACAAGTTCAAAGGCGTAATTCACCACTCGTCTTTCTGGCCAGAAGAGAAAGTCGACGTCAAGGGCAAGCGCTGCGCCGTCATTGGCACGGGTGCCTCGGGGGTTCAGATCATCCAAGCATGGGGCCCCGTCGCCGGCGAGCTCAAGGTGTTCCAGCGCACACCCAACCTGGCCATCCCCTTGAAGAAGCGAGCGCTCACGGCGGCGGAACAGGAACAAAGCAAGAAGTTCTATCCCGAGCTATTTCGGTACCGCGAGAGGACCTTCGTCGGCTTCATCTTTGATTTTCTGGAGCAGAACACCTTCGACGTCACCCCGGAAGAGCGCGAAGAGTGCTACGAAACGATGTGGACCAACGGCGGCTTCCGGTTTTGGGTCGGCGGATACAAGGATCTCCTCTTCGACGTAGACGCCAACAAGGAGGCGTACAAATTCTGGGCCAAGAAGACCCGTGACCGTATCGGCGACCCCCGAAAGCGGGATATCCTCGCCCCGTTGGATATGCCTCACTACTTCGGCGTAAAGCGTCCTTGCCTCGAGTTCAGCTACTACGAGCAATTCAATCGCCCGAGCGTGGATGTTATCGACGTCGAAAAAAATGGCATCAAAGAGTTCGACGAGACCGGGATTGTTCTTGAAGATGGAACCCATTATGAGTTCGATGTGATCGCAGTTGCAACTGGATTTGTACGTTTCCGTAACCGGGATCCCCCCCCTTAGTAGTGAGTGCTAACATGACTACATAGGATGTCGCCACAGGAAGTACGCATTTCCCATCTATCTAAGCCTCCGTCCTTGAGAAGTGCACAAGAGTACGATGATAGTTGACTAATTTATGTTTACTAGGCATGACGCAGCTTGGACTCAAGAGCATAAACGAGACGACACTAGAGGAGGAATGGAAAAACGGCGCTAATACATACCTAGGAACGACGGTGGGAGGCTATCCTAATATGTTCCACCTCTACAGTGTGCATGGGCCGACTCTCCTGAGCAATGGGCCTACGGGCGCCGAGGTGCAAGGGCGCTGGATCGCCGACTGCATTACGAAGATGGAGAAGAAAAAGATTAAATACATCAACCCGAAGCCCGAGGCTGTCAAGGCTTGGAAGGACCATGTGCTAGAGTTGAACAACAGAACTCTACTCCCCACGACCCGGTCAACTTATATGGGTGGCTCAATTCCAGGAAAGGTCATGGAGCCAGTCAGTTACGCCGGCGGTGTTCATAATTATGTTAAAGAGATACGAAGTGCACTCGACACGATGGATGGGTTCGAGACGGTCATGTTATAATTTCTTTTCCGGATATTTCTTTACGTATCGATATTGAGTGTCAATTTACGACTGTTTGCCATAAGACTTTGTTGTGTCTGGAATTATATTATGAATTGTGTTGTGACAAAACCAGGACCGGCCTCCGGGCCTCCATCGGGCACTAATCTAAATACATAGTGTATATAATCCGGAATAGCTGACGTCTACCTTACGGCGGGAACTTTCCTCCTCGTGTAATAACATCAGTTATTCCTAGAAGTACCACCAATGAGAACTATAATGCGTGTACTCTCTCAAGCGCGAAAAGAAAGAAAACGAAAGGTTAAATATGCAATAGGATATGGAGAAGAAGGAAAACAATAAACGAAATAGTGTCTAGTAGTCGATAACCCGGGACTACTCCTTCCCCCCAAAATACGCGGCTCGGTGCCGAAGCCTATTTCCATCATAATAGCTGTACAAGTCGCGTATGCGTCATGTACCGAGACATCAATCGCTATGTCTAAGTAATAAGTGGCGACGACCAAAACGGCCAGATACCGGTTGTAATGGTCTATCTACGATCTCCCCTGTCTAATATCCCGTGCGAGTGTATTGACGGTTATAATATCACTTCTGTAATTGAGTTATGGCCCTTTTATTATACTGATATCGAGATTATAATCTCTTTACGAGACCGAAAAAGTAGCGGGATATGGGAGCTTAGTTGGTTTTGTATTTTATTTATTCAATATCTCGGAACTGCTTGCAACTCCTGCATTTCTGTTCTCAAGTTGTCTACCATTGATGGCTATTTATCGTTCCATTGGTCTATAGGTTAACAAGCGATATTCAAATCCCTAAGCACTCATTCCGCTAGCGCCTATCTACAAGCTATTGTATCTCTTATGGCCTTGACTCTAAGATACCGGCGGCCAGTATGCATGGTGATAAAAGTATCAGGGGAAATGTGGAAGTTCATGATTATTTTATACGGCCTTATACTAAATCAATCAAAATCGACCGGTTCCTGTAGTTGTATAGTACCTCTCTTTGGTCTAATTGGACTTCTGTTGCAATTTTTGGGTTCGAGGGTTTGAGAATGACCTCTTGAATTCTTCCACCTGGCACACTGCGGGAGCCTCCCCTACTACTAGCCGGACAATCCAACCTCGCTGGCCCGTGACGATGATATCGATATCGGCGTCAGCGTCACTGTTATAGAGATTTAGTAACACGAGGTGACCGGCCCCCTCGCTAGTTGGCACTATTTGCCTGTAGTGCAACAAAAAGCGGTAGGGGAGATGGCATGGTATAGGAGGCCACAAGGGTGGGCGAGAGCGGTAACAGGATGGCGCCTGGGGCTTTTGGGATCCATGACAACAGAGGGGCGTGGCAAGTTAGGCTGAGCTGGGTCAGGCTGGGACGGAAACGAGAATCAACTTCTACATGACCAATCATCACGATGCTTCTGTACTAAGCCCTATTTCCTTGCGCCACACAGGTGCACAGTCATGCAGCCACTTGGACTTAGACGTCTTCGCAGCGCTATCTCCCGTCTCTTGCCAGCATATTCTCCTCCCTTCGACAACCATAAAAATCCCTCCATCCTCGGTGTACCAATAGATATGCTTTTCGAAGCTAACCTGCAGGGAGGCTTTGTACATCAATTTCATATATGGTTCTAACACCGCCGCAGGGAAGGGTGATTGATTCGTCAGCGCGTAAAAAGCCGCTGATCGGGAATGCCTGCTTTCGTCGCCTAACGACTTCGCGATCAAGACAAGACATTGTTCGCTAAGCTGCGACCAACCACCAATGGCTCTGAGAGTAGCCTCCCGAACGGTACCACTTAGAGGATCTAGATCCTTTATGATAGCATTGATAACGTTATCGTTTGGTTGCGGCTGGCCTCGTAATACATCCGCAGCTAGATTCGGGGTTTTAGCTAGAATGGAGGGGTCAATCAGATCATGCTTCAATAGCCTTGCAACGGCGTAGAGAACGTTATCATCGAGTTTAGGCCGGGGCGAAAGTATTCTTAAGAGTGATTTTCGTATTTCCCTATCGCCTTCATCTGCCAGTCGAGCCGCAATAACATTAATGACGCTATCCTTGAGCTGGGGCCGGTTTGCGATTGTGTCGACAGCTGCTTGTCGCACGTATTTATCGCTGTCGCTTAGCCGTTTGGCGATAGTTTCGAGAACGATATCGCTGAGTTGAGGTTGGTTCTGTAGTGCTTTGAGCGCAAAATATTGGATATCTGGATTGCAATCTTCGATTTGAGCCACGGCTATATCAACAATCTCTTTGGTAAATCGGGGCCTCCTGGCCAATTTGGCGAGAGCTGCAAGCCGGACAGGCATTTCTTCGTCGTGAAGCCACTCCGTAATCATGGCATTGCAGATGCCGTCGTCAAGCTGCTTCTGGTTTATGAGTAGGCCAACCGCTTCTGTCCAAACACTTTCTTCTTCATATCTATTTTGAACCCCGGCCTTGATAGCCCGAAGAGTATCTTGATCCAGCCGAGGCAACCCCTTGAGCATCTTGAAAACTTGTTTCCGGATTATCGGGTCTTCGTCCTCAAGTTGGGTCCTGAAAATGCCCAAAATCTTGTCCAAAACTTCGTCGTTAGGCTGTGGCCAGCCGCCAAGCACTTCAAGCACCGCCTCGCGAACAAATACAGGCGAGTCCATAAGTAACGTGGTAATCGTTTGGAAGACATCGTCGCTAAGTCCAGGCTGGTTTTTAAGTGATTCGATAGCCATATTTCGAACGAGCTCCTCTCCACTCGTGAGTTGCATTGAAATGGCGTGAAGTATTTCTTCCCTGCGTTGTGGCTGATGTGCAAGAGCCTCGATGATTACGACCTGCCGGTTCTTGATAGTTCTAAAATGTACATCTTTAAGCCCCCGTTCATCTTCAAGCTCCGTTATGAGAGCATCGATGATACCAGAGTCAAGCTGGGGCTGTTTCCCAAGTAACCGAGTAGCTCTCTTGTGGATAGGACTATTTTGGTCGATGGCCTGGGTCATAACAGCATCCAGAATATCTTTTCTAAGCGGAGACCATGACTCGAGTGTTCTGAGAGCTTCATCTCGGACGCGCACGCTTGTATCTCCCAAGCACGCCACGACAGCTTCGGAAACCTCGTTGTCTGGGCTAGACTGGTGCTTTGCAAGTATCGCGAGAATAAAGCCCTTGAGATCTACTTCAACATTGGCCCGAAGCCAAGAACATACGAGGCGGATGATCAGGGGCGGTATTACTGGACGATGCCTCAGCGATTGGACAATTATGCGTCTATGCTTCCCGGAAGCTGACTCTAGCGCATTACTTAAAGATTTCTCTGGAAATTCCATTGCACGTGCGACTTTTGCTGTTCCTGTGAATTCACATTCAAATACCAACCAGCGACCAAGTTGACATTCCAGCTTTCCCCGTTGTGCAGAAAACGATACCTTATCTGGCGGGACTTCGCTCAAGCAATGCATGACTAGTCGTTGATGGACAGGGCCTATGAGGTCGAGCGGTTCATCTGCAATAAGTTGGAAAAATTCCCCTAACTTTTCGCCTTCAAGACTGAGCAGACCGGCGACAAAGCGCCAGAAAATGTCGTACCGACCGTCATATTTATGATGCGTTAAGAATGTTTCTACCAGCTCGCCCTCATTAAGCAGCTGTCGCTTCTCAGTCTTCCACTGCCGAACGAAATACCGCGCTGCGAAGTATTCTTGGAACGTCAAGTGAAGAAAGTGATAGGCGGAGTCTCTAGATGAAGGATTTGATGTGCGCAGGAAAGACAGATGCGGGAGTATTCTCGCAGGCAAGAATTTCGAACTCTCATCCTGAATGTTTTCGCAATCAGTATTATAAAAGTTGATTTTATCATTGACCATTCCAGCAAAGGCCAGTTTTTGGAGGAAATACGATTCGCCAGGCACGCAGCCCTCAACCACTTTTAAATGGGCATCATGGATATCCTGCCTTGTGATGGTCACTCCGCCATCTTTCTTTCCCAACCTTAGTATATCCTTTTTCCATAACCGCTTTACAATAGCCTGGTAAATACCGGTCATGGTCTCGAGCGAATATTTGTCGCGCATAATGCTGCTGTCCTCACTCCATATATAGCAGAGTGCATCTAACTGGATAGGTATCTGAACAAGTCCCCGGAGAAGTTGATGTTTCTGAAGTAATGAATGAAGGCCCTCGATCTTCCGGCGATCGGGCTCTTGGTCACCAGGAATGGCCAGGACACCCTCCACGTATGACTTCACCTGGTCTGGGTAGAACCCTATTGTTTCCAGTTCTAGGTCGAACTGCATTTCTAAATGACCCACCAGCGAGACGTGCGGGCGGGAAGTCACAATAACTGCGGGCAAATTTAAAAGGGTTTGGAGGAGGTTGAACAGATAGCTATCCTTCTCCAATCCTCCATACACTTCATCTAAGCCGTCGAGTATAAAGAGTGTTTCTTTATACTTATCTGCTTCCAACTCTGTCCAAAGCTCAGAAGAAAATTGCCGTCCCTTAGAAGTCTGCGAGAAATATACCTCATACAACATTGCTTCGAGGTTACATTTTGCTTTATCTAGTCTCTTGAGGTTCCGTAAAGGTACCCAGAGAATGCGGGTGAAAAGATCGTGCCACATCTTAAGTTTCTTGAAGTCGTGGACAATCTTCTTGCAAAAGGTAGACTTCCCGACGCCGGCATGCCCTCGAATCAAGATTCTTCTGGGTTTTGTTATATGCTCAGCATCTCCCTTGCGCTCATCGAAGAGGTGCCACGGGTCGACTTGTATAGCGTCATCTAGTGTTTGAACGTCGAGCCGACTATGGAGTGAGAATTGCGTGAATTGCGGTGAGTCTTGATTTTCTAGAGTGTTCTTGGTAGAGTGTTCAATAATGATAAGATTGATATAACACCTTTCCATAGGCAAGGATTCGCCCGAAATTCGCTGGATTTTAAGATTCCCATCTTCGTAGCATGTATTGTTTATATAGGCATCTGCCATATCGATTATCCGCCCTTGACGAATCTTTTCGAGAATACTCTGTACGCGGCTAGCGACAACCTTGTACTGGTCATCAGAAGGGCCGGAGAACTTGTTCATCAGAACGTGTGTGCGCTCTAGAGGCAAAGGATCATGTATAACATCGAGAGTTGCAGACTCCTCGCTGACCAACTAAAATATATAATTAATATTTCTGTCATGGCGACTGAACAAGCACTCATACCGGTTTCTCCTGGGCTAAGAAGGCGGGGAGCCAAGGAATTAGCTTGCGTGGGAGACTAGTTTTACCTGTCTCATAGAACGCTGCCATGCAGAGGGATTCAATATTATTTTTACAGAATCCTGTAAAGTCGCGGCGAAGCTTTACTAGCTCGGAGTTCGATTTTGTTTCGTAAAGCAGATTGGAGACCTTTTCGGCTCGAATAAAAGCCCAAGCATTAAGCCCTGGTAAAGCCCACTCCGCGACATCGCGGAATGAAGTGCCGCTGAATGGTGTCGCGAGAAAGACAATGCCTCGTACCGATCTTTGAACGGAATGATATCCAGGAGAGTCTCTCACAAGTGCTTTCATTAAAATAATACCCCCAAGACATGAAGCGATGAAAAGGATTGGCCGTTCCTTGTGTTTAGTGTCATTTGCCTCCCCAGGTCGTGCTGCAATGCCGGAGAGTAAGAGCCGGGCAAACTCGTCTAATGTCTTCTGGGTATAGCCGGAATGCTCAAAGAGGTCGGATGGCCAGTCGCACATGAAGATACGAGCCGACTTAACTTTGGACGGAAGCATGTCCTTATCAGAGAGCCAGTTGACGTTGTGTTTTCCCGACTTCCAAGTCCACGTATCTGGCGACTTTGTGTCGAGGCCATGGATGGCAATGATGTCGACATCGGTTTCGATGTTCTCCTCAGGTAGGGGATGGACTTGAAATAGGCGGACACCCCGGGGTGTCGAAGTATGTGTATTCATTTCACTACTTGTTATTATTGTATTCAACGTCAGAGGAAGGCTGCGTGGAAGACCAGGTACCGGGGACACGACTTCTAAAATCCTTATTACAGGTGATGCGATGTCTCGATATCGTAATAAGACAAAATGATGCGCAAATCACAGGTTTCTTGTTTCCCCGAGGAAGCCGCGAATAAAGACACTCGAGGTACGATCTGTATCTTTAGTCGGTAGTTCAAGCGTTCAGCAGATATAGTGTGTAGGAAGATATTTATTTGCGTGGGGTAGGCACATATTCTATCCTGGCGCCGCTGTCGATGGCAACGCGATGGGGGATTGTATCTGGAAGTGTTTAGCGTTGATTAGGTCTCGGCCATGCCCTTCTACCTAGCCACAGCTGATAACTATAGTCTTGGCCCTGACTCAGGCTATACCATATAGAGGAGACAGAGGTCCATTAAGACCACTTGTGACGAAACAAGAAAAGATGAACATTAACCACCCCGCACTTCCCACCTATTTTTTATCGAAAGAACGATTCAAAATCCTTCATTGGTTAAATATTATTATAGCGCTTATTTGCTTATGACGAACTAGGTCGGGTATGGCACGGCTGTGACATGGGCAGTCTGGTCTAGCAACCGGCCTACAGGCCGGACTACTGGCCCACCGCAAAAAGGAGCCTTCGCGTTCGACATGACGGTGAGCATATGGCTCCATGGATCTTAATTATGATGATAAAACTTGGGTGTCGTGATGACGCCGTTGAATGGGGGTGCTGAATGGTTGTATAGACGTCTTGGTATGTGAGAAATGAACGTCAGTGTCAAATTAGGGATCCTTTGTTAGCCTGCTGCCATGACCGTAAACATAGAACAAGAGAAAAATACCGAGAGAAGCGCATTCATATAGGCGACAAGTCGACTATCAGTAATCTAGAATTCTAATGATATTGTGAGGGCTTCATCTCACTCAGGAATGCCACCTCAACACATGACTTTCAAGAATGAACGCAAGATATGTCACACACTTTCGGACAGGCTTTGGACAGATGGGTTTATCGAGATTAATTCATTTTTGTGTATGTTCCTGCGACATCGCTATCTAGTGATTCTTCGGTGACCGAGGAGGTTTTTGGGAGTTGGGGGCTTGGTCCTCCAACGGCGCAGCACAGTAGTGCTGTCGCACGAGGCAGCTCGCGAACCCGGTCGGCTGCACGTTAAATTCACTTAGCTCCGCTTGCCTGCCGATGATACAACAGTCTGCAGACAGACTGAGGGCGGTGTCGTGTGTGTGGCGGACACGGAGTTGTAGGTCGCATTCTAGGTACCTGGAAAAGGGGCAACCCAGCCTTACGCGGGCAGTCTGAAAATCGGGTCCTCCGGAGGCAATGTTTAGGCCCCGTAGCCGATAGGCCGATAAAGGGATATGATACGAGCGGGAGGATCGCTGAGTGGTAATTATAGACTAGCCTCAAACCGACGCCTTTAAAATAATGCAACTCTCGCCAAACGGATGCTGTGCTCACAGTAAGTACATGAATATGCAATTCGTTTTCTTCCTGTTCCTATAAGCAGGTAAGTACTATTTTAAGATTTCGCTGATCTGTATGGATTATATTGCTACCTCCGACTTCTTCGGCGGCTATATGAAACATAGCATAGCATGAAATATGCGTGATGCTCCGTCGATTCGTCCCTCTTCCTCATCCGCCCGGATGTATGTGTGCTCGGCAACCGAGGCTTCCGCGGACACACCCTGGCATCATTTTATGACTCCTTTGCGCGTCTTGAATATTGCGATCTGTCATCGGCTCAGCGATCATACTTTATATCATTGTTGAATGGTAGGCGATTGTCCTGTCGTCTTCGGCATCATCACCATCTATGTCGTTAGGTTACAACAACAATGATATTAATAGCGCGGCCGGTGGTTCTATTTTTATACTCTTCGCAACTGTCGCTGTTGCTTTGAGGTTTTGGGCGAGACAGCTGAGCAAAGTGCCCTTTGGGCTCGACGATTATCTTGTCCTAGCCGCCCTCATCGTTCATCATGCTTTCGCCGCCGTAGCTATTTCGGCCGTGTTCGATGGAGGTTTAGGCCGCGACTACCAACTCGTTCAAGCTGAGGGCCTGGGTACAATCGTCTTCTTGTTCAAGGTATGGTTCCATCACCTGTGCTAGGAGCACTGTCAGAGACTTACGAATGAATATAGGCACTCTTCGCGTCGCAGCTTCTCTACGGACTGAGCTCTTCCCTTGTGAAACTTGCAGTCCTTGCACTTCTCTGGAGAATATTCCCCACACGGAGGGTGAAAGTCGGATGCACCATCCTAGGTGCTCTCTCCATTGCCTGGGCCATAGCCGTCCTGATCGTGGCCGTCTTACAATGCCGGCCCTTGCGCGCCTTCTGGTATCTAGAGCTACAGGCTCGTCCAGGGACTCACTGTCTAGACTTCGTTCTTTTCTACTTCGCCGCGGCGGTTGCCAACTCCATCATTGACTTTGCCATCTTGGCATTGCCGATTTTGGAGATTCTTAAACTGCAGGTATCGAGGCCCCGGAAAATTGGAATTTGTGCCGTATTCTTTCTCGGCAGCATGTAAGCCCCCTCGTGCCAGAGCTGAAAGCGCTTGGAACATGCCTGATTCCTATATTAACCCACACCAGAGCATCTACCGCGAGCCTCCTCCGCGCCGTCAGCCTCGGCGTTGTATTCAAGCAAGGCCCAACCAATTTCACCAGTAAGTTCCGTGGCGTCCGAGGGTTTGTAGGGTCGCTCGCTGACGGCGATAGAGCAATCCTTGTTGCCGTATGTTGCCGCAGTTATCGAAACCTACGCCGGGATCATCAGTGCATGTCTCCCCCTGTTGGTGCCCGTCTATCGGAGGCTGCGGTACGGAGACGCGACCAAGAGTGGATCTCGAGCCTCGGCGGACAATCCGGGGAAAAGAACTTTAAGACCTAAAAGACACAGGCCATTTTTCAATCAGAACGGGCTTGGGGTTGACCAAGTATCATTTGAGCGGCTGTACGGAGATGATGGGGGCAGTGCCAGGTCGGCCACTCTTACTGCCAATTATCGGGTCGAGGCGAAAGGTTGGGTGCGCCATGATCCCGCGAACGGGAAAGGCACGGATGTTCCACTCCGAGGAATCATGGTCCGGCAAGATATTGAGCTATCTACCAGAGGAAGGGACGGAGGCGACTGTATTGGCTGGCGGGTGGGGGGGTTTTAGGACAACGTCGTCCACAGAGCACTGTATGCCTGAAGGTTAAAGAACGCAGATACCTACATAATGAATACTGTGTGCTGAATCATGATTTCAACTTAGTGTTAGGTACCTACAAAGTACCTACCTACTAGGTATGTAAAATAGCAAAACCTTGGGAATTTATAGTGCCTATGAGGCTGGTGCTATGGCTCAACTCTGTCATGGCGCTAGGTATCTAGGTACGAAGTACCTACACGTGTACCTACCAACTCGTGGACATGATTGGGTCGCTAAGGCTAATTTAGTACCTACCTAATTGTGAGGTTAGGTAAGGTGGTAGGTAAGGTACCAAATCTCCAGCCACAGGCAGCGTCGACCCATATTTTAATTATAACCTGCCGCCATGGAGGCATAGGTGCCTAGGCAAGTACTTAGGCAGTTAGTTGGTGAAGGGCGGCCCCACAACTTAGAGGTTTAGGAGGGACAGATTTCTGTGCGGAATCCTATCCTTATGCACGTAGATGCTGGCCGATGTGGACAATTTGGCGTTACTTACCACCATTTATTGGGATCAGCCTGGCCATGAATTGAGGCCGACCTGCGACTGTAGAACAACCACTAACCACCAACCGCCAACCACCAACCACCGATCTCCGACCACCGACCGTCCATACCAGTGCCACCAGTGCCACCAGCACCACCACCAGCATCGCCGGCATCACCAATAGTCGGGCACTCCTTGGGATGCATACTGTCGCCGCATGAGAACCTGACCAGCACCGCCCGTCGACTGACACCACCGCACCCGCCCCTTGGCTATTCCCAACGTAATCCCCATCGTAACAACCGCTTCGGCTTCGGCTTCCGCTTCGGCTTCGGCTTCCGCTCCGGCTCCCACTCCCACACGTCCGCTTCCACGCATCTCTCGCCTTCTCTCGCCCGCTCTAGTCGACCCCCCTCCTTCGCCGTATATAGACTCGATACCGGTATTGACGAGGCGGTCGAGAACCGCAGCAGTTGCCCAGCATGACCACATTCCTCGAGAATGCGTACAGCTTAGTCCACCAGGACAATGCCGCCGATGTGCCCTCCATGTCGGAGCTGCGCACGCAGCTGGAGAAGGGCACAGACGAGACCAAGGTCGACACCATGAAGCGCATCCTGACCATCATGCTGAACGGCGACCCGATGCCCCAGCTCCTCATGCACATCATTCGATTCGTCATGCCCTCCAAGTCCAAGCACCTCAAGAAGCTGCTGTACTTTTACTACGAGATCTGCCCCAAGCTCGACGCCACTGGCAAGCTGAAGCAGGAGATGATCCTGGTCTGGTGAGCCCAGCCGCTCGGAAATAGTCCCCCCGCCTGGCGCTAACAGGTCATTGTGCAGCAACGGCATTCGGAACGATCTCCAGCACCCCAACGAGTACATCCGAGGAAACACCTTGCGCTTCCTCTGCAAACTGCGGGAGCCCGAGCTGATCGAGCCCCTCCTATCCTCCGCGAGGTCGTGCCTCGAACATCGACATGCCTATGTCCGAAAGAATGCTGTCTTCGCCGTGGCCTCGATTCACCAACATTCCCCCTCGCTTATTCCAGACGCCTCAGACCTCATCGCCATCTTCCTCGACGGAGAGAGTGATGCAACATGTAAGCGCAACGCCTTCGCCGCCCTCTCGAGCATCGACCATGACAAGACACTCGCGTATCTGAGCAACGTATTTGAGGGCATCCCGAATGCCGAGGAGCTATTACAGCTGGTCGAGTTGGAGTTCATTCGCAAAGATGCCATCCAGAACCAGCAGAACAAGGTAGGCGAGCGTCGCGTGTGACAGGTTTGGCGTTCTAACTGACATGAGCAGGCTCGGTATCTGAGACTCATCTTCGACCTGTTAGCAGCCAACACCTCTACCGTCGTATACGAGGCCGCTTCGTCCTTGACAACCCTTACTAGCAACCCTGTAGCCGTCAAGGCTGCTGCAGCCAAATTCATCGAGCTTAGCATCAAGGAGGCAGATAACAATGTGAAGCTCATAGTACTTGACCGCGTGGACCAACTCCGCCAGCGGAACGAGGGTGTGCTCGACGACCTCATCATGGAAATGCTCCGCGTTCTCTCGAGCCCCGATATTGACGTGAGGCGGAAAGCTCTTGGAATTGCCTTGGACATGGTATCCAGCAAGAATGTGGAGGAGGTCGTTTTGCTGCTTAAGAAAGAATTGTCAAAGACCGTCGATCAAGAATACGAGAAGAACGCCGAGTACCGTCAGCTGCTAATCCAGTCCATCCACCAATGCGCCATCAAGTTTTCCGAGGTGGCGGCCAGTGTTGTCGATCTGCTCATGGATTTCATTGCGGACTTTAGCAACACATCCGCCGTGGATGTCATCAGCTTCGTAAAGGAGGTTGTCGAAAAGTTCCCCAAATTGCGACCCTCGATTGTGGCACGATTGGTCGATACTCTCAGCGAGGTCCGGGCAGGTAAGGTCTACCGTGGGATCGTCTGGATTGTTGGCGAGTATTCTCTCGAGGAAAGCGATATTAGGGACGCCTGGAGGAAAATCCGCGCGAGCCTGGGCGAGATACCGATTCTCGCATCGGAACAGCGTCTACTCGATAACGTCGACGGCCAAAACGAACAAGAACAGGAGCAAGTGAATGGTCACTCCAAACCCGCGCAGCCTTCCGGCTCACGGCGAGTCTTGGCGGATGGCACTTACGCTACCGAGACAGCTCTAACGAGCGCTTCCGCTACCGCCGCAAGACTGGAGGCCGTCAAGGCGGCGCAGAAACCCCCATTGCGACAACTGATCCTTGATGGAGATTATTATTTGGCAACCGTCCTCTCCGCCACGCTGACCAAGCTAGTTATGCGCCACGCCGAGATTTCGTCGGACAAAGCGCGAACAAACGCCCTGAAGGCCGAGGCCATGTTGATCATGATCTCTATTATCCGCGTCGGCCAATCTCAATTCGTCAAGGCGCCCATCGACGAGGATTCCATCGACAGAATAATGTCCTGCGTGCGGTCATTGGCCGAATTTTCCGAGAATAAGCAGCTCGAATCTGTCTTCCTCGACGACACCCGAAAAGCCTTCCGGGCTATGGTTCAGGTCGAGGAAAAGAAACGAGCGGCGAAGGAGGCTTCCGAGAAGGCGAAGACGGCGATCCAGGTAGATGACGTCGTCCAGATCCGCCAGCTCTCGAAGAAGAACCATGGAGAAGGGGCCGATGAGATTGAATTGGACCTCGAGAGGGCGACCGGTGGCGAGGCTACGTCTGAGGATCTGACATCGAAGCTCAGCCGCGTTGTTCAACTTACCGGTTTCTCCGATCCTGTTTATGCCGAAGCCTACGTCAAAGTACACCAATTCGATATCGTCCTGGACGTCCTCCTAGTCAACCAAACGACCGAGACCTTGCAGAATCTTTCCGTCGAGTTTGCTACTCTGGGTGACCTCAAGGTCGTAGAGCGACCAACCACCCAGAACCTAGGCCCGCATGATTTCCACAATGTGCAGTGCACTATCAAAGTTTCATCAACCGACACAGGCGTCATCTTCGGCAATGTAGTTTACGATGGTGCCCATAGTACGGACACCAACGTTGTCATTCTTAACGATCTCCATGTCGATATTATGGACTACATCCAGCCTGCTACATGCACAGAAACGCAATTCCGGACAATGTGGACCGAATTCGAATGGGAGAACAAAGTTAATATTAATAGCAAAGCCAAATCCCTCCGCGAATTCTTAGAGCAACTGATGGCCTGCACGAATATGAACTGCTTGACACCCGAGGCCAGCATGAAGGGTGATTGTCAGTTCTTGAGTGCCAACTTGTACGCAAGAAGTGTATTTGGTATGTCACCCCTCGTTTCCCTTGTTTCGACCGAGATGCTGACGTACTTATAGGGGAGGATGCGCTGGCCAACTTGAGCATAGAAAAAGAAGGCGAGGATGGGCCCATCACAGGCTTTGTTCGCATAAGAAGTAGATCACAAGGCCTGGCGTTGAGTCTTGGGTCGCTGAAGGGACTCAATAAAATTGGAACTAGCACTTGAACCTCACAAGCAGCCGGCTCCGAATATCAATATTAGAAATGCAGTGCAGAGCATCCACGCGCAAATGGGGATTGCATCTGATGAAATGCAGCTCAAGTAAACTCTCAGAGAGTGTAGGGAAGAAGCAAAAGACCTGATATCCAAGCGCGTGATATCCCGGACCGAGGGGTTTGGCATGGCCCGAAAATGCGGGATGCTAGGTTAGTTCGGGGCAATCTAGACAATGCAAAAAACATTTTTGACGTATTTCATCATTCATTTCATGATAAGTGTAGAGAATCAAGAGGCATGCGCCAGTATTTGGGCACTATTGATGGGTCTTGAATGATTTTCAGGGCATGTACGCGGACCGTAATCTTGCCTCGCGTCCCCTATTAGGGGTGTATACTAAACCCCCCGCACACACATACACATACACACACACACACACGTATACTAAGTTCCCCTCGCCTCCACACCGAATTCCGGAAGCGAGAGGAAAGTAGAAAGAGGAAAAAAAAAAAAAGGTGGAGACAGCAGAACTGAGGAAAATTTGGGCAAGCTTTTAAAAATAGTGTCCTCGGTGAGGCTCGAACTCACGACCTTTGGATAGCCCAATCTAAGATTGGATCATACGAATATGAGACCAACGCTCTAGCCAACTGAGCCACGAAGACGCATTTGTGCCTAACTGTTTTAGGTGCTTGACAGTATATATCATTCCACAACACATATACAATCAGTCCTGTGAAGCACTGGATCCGATTAGTGACACAATTATTGGCCTTAGAATGCTTGTTGCCAACAACGGATTGCATTCAGATGCCAACGAGATAGGCAAGCAAGTTGATAAGACTAAGGTCGGCAGCGAATAGGTAAACAGCTGGGTGAGATACGAAAAGGATGATATATCACTGACGTCTGCCAGGATTGAGATGTCCCCTCCCCTTTTTTTTTTTTTTTTTGCGCACTGTTGTTGTTTTTTCAACAAAGTTACAAGCCATGCGAGAGATGGGCATACAGCATGTCTTTCCGAGCGAGTGCCAAGATCTGTGCGAGGGTAATCGGTAGAACAAAAGAAAAAAAAAAGGCGCAAAGAATATTCGACGCGTGGTCTTCCGCATGGTCGCCGGCCTGCTCCTGTATGACTAGAGCGCTCGGCGCGACGCCAAATGTAACCGTTGTTCAACCTGGCTGCCTACATAATTCCCATGTGCATTTCTAAAACGCCGAGTTGAGAGGTTAAATGGCGCGCACCCCGGGATCTGGCCAGTCTAGACATGCACCTTCTACCATATATCTTTGCGGGGTGTGGGGGAGTGTAATACTGTGTAAGTATGCAGCGTTCCCGCTTCTTGTTTTACCTATATCTTGTTTCTTCTCCTTTGGATTAATATACAAGTATAGCAGAGGGTGAAGGAATGCCTTGTTTATCGCCGTCCGCTAGTTGGAACGTGATTGGACCATGCAAGTTAACATGGCTGACAGATCGCTACCCAACTCGCTTCTGCAACGCTTGGAGATACAGGAGATAACACCGGCAACATATAAGGCAGGTAAGCGAGACACCTGAGCCAGGTCCAACCGCGGCAAGAAGTAATGAATACATACGTGTGAACTACCTACCTAGGTAGGTAGTGTAAGGCACAACCGGCCGAGGCAAGTCCACTTGCAAGCGGTGAAGTATGTGCAGGAGGTAAGTATATGTATGCGCTGGAGGTATGAACATATATATATATATATATATCTGGGGCATTGCCTAGCCGGGATCTACCCGGGCGTCGTCCTACCCTGACAGTCGGCCGTTGTCCCAGATCTAGCGTTCCCTTCTCATGACGGCAGAAAATAACCAATGACAAAATCCAAAATCGGGTACAGGCAGAGAAATCGCTATCTCATGCCCCGAGACGATGCTGTGCCACGCGGGCTGAATGCCGTGACAGACGACCGGGAGTCAATTGGTGGTCAGAAATGCCTCGACGTTGGCCAGCCGGGCCAGCCGCCCTCCCTTCCTCCCGCACATATTGGGCTTAAAATACCGCAACCAAGACTAACGGGTCGCAGGTGAGAGGGCGAGAGTGATGGCGGCGGTGGCGGCGGCTTTGGTTCGAAACAGTCTCAGCGTCTATCCTATGATCCTTGCCGCTTTCCTGCCCTACTCGTTTGATGACTTTTGAGGGGAAGGGGGAGCGTAGATCCGACCGATGATGTTCAACAAGGGCGATGCGATGCAATGCAACACTCCGAATCTTGTTCTGCCTTTATCATGATACAACGCTGGAGTGAGCTAGCAGATCACAACGTGGAATGAGTGACCGGACTAGTAGAATGATATCCCATGAAGAAGAAGAAAGGTAGAAGAGCCCTAGTGCGGATCAACAAATTAAGTAGTTACTTGCGTGCGTACATACCACCTTCGTTACCTACTACCTAAGTATTTAGGTGGCTACCTAGGTAGTTACCCAGGGCGGTTCCTCAGGGCGGTCCCTCAGGGCGGTCCACTTTACATTAGGTACTAGATTAGGTAGGACCTCCAGTAAGTGCAGGTAGGCACGCACGTAGTGTAGGTAACTTGGTACCTTAGGTAGGTAAGAGATGAGATTTAGGGGCCTGCCTGACAGGCTGCACTCCGCCATGGCGCACTAAAAGCTGGAGTCCCCGCATGATGCATATGCGCCAAACCCCCCCACATGTCGCATCGTAAGAGCTCGGCTCATGCTCATTCACCCTCCTGATGCCTGCTTGTACCATTCGATGCCCAAACCTTCCGTTGTCCCGGAGTGGCCTTGTGCTGCGTAGGAAAATAACAAGGAGTCATAAGGTAACATCGAATGGTGGTTTCGGGGAACCCCTTCACTATATCGTATTGTGAATAACTACCTAGGTAGTTAGTTTATAACTTCTCCAGTCCCCGACCCTCTCCCCTCTCCCCTCTCTCCTCTCTCCTCTCTCACTCGGGTGCTAACCATTCCAAACTTGTCATCCTTTGCCCTAGACTTATAATTAGCTTCATATCAACGACTAGTTAACTAGTCCATCTCTCTCTCAAATTACGTACCTTGCCTTCATACGAAACCCATCATACCCAGAGAAGCTCCAACCCAACAACATATTACGGACTACGACAGCCACTGATACAACCTGTACTGCTGCCCTATCTATCACCTCTCTCTTTACGGGAGCAAACATCAATATGCCTTCAAGCTCAACAACACGTCCCTTCTCGACCGCATCCCATGTCCACCCGAGCCACCTCCCAGCGTTGTACAAATCAGGCCGGCTGGAGAAAAAAATTGCTACGGCAACGGTTGCCGTAGTAGGTATCGGTAAGTGCTTCCATCGGGCAGGCCGATATTTCACAGTTCATGCAGGCTAACAGTTCGAGGGGAAAGGCTACGGGGTAGCCAAGTACAAGGAGTACCAGGAGCAGCAGCAGTACCAGAACGCCGAGGCACAAGCCGCTTCTCGGCGGCAGTCAGAGGCTATCATGGACGCGTATGCCGACCGCTCGAGCCTCGCCGAGCTCGAGGCTGCCGTCAAGGCCTACGAGGCGCATCGAAAGAGCTAGCCCTTCGAGCGTTCGACCGTTCTTCTTGTTGTTATTATTATCAGTATTATGTTCCACATACACGGGCCACATACACGGGCAGTGAAAAAAGCGAGGCGAGAGCACCCCCAACGGGGCAAATTTGATTTTTATCTTGCGAACGGCGCACTCGCGTTTCTTGGTTAGCGAACAAGGGGCTCACGGCAATTTTCGTTTCGGCAACGGCGATATTGGGTTTAAATTACAATTTGGTCGGCGAACAACAAGATCACGGGTGCGTGGCTTCCAGCGATGCACCCCAGTACGAAACTCCTGAACATCCAGGCCTTTCAGGGGAACAAAATTCGCACCTATTTTTTTGTGCTCGCAGACCAGGCGCGTTCGCGAGGGGCGTCTGTCCGTCCCGTCAATCCCATGCCTCTCTACTCAATCAGCCAAGCTACGCGTTCATGGGCGACAGTGTACCTCGGTTAGACTTGGGCCCGTGGTGGTACCAGCCTCGGAAAGGCTTGGGGTGACAATTTAGTCCCGGGATCTTACGGGGGCGGGTATGGGGCGTGGGAATCGGATGATATTAAACATCCGATATGACATCGTAAAAGGTTTCGGCGACCGCCGGCGCTTGTTTTATGGCAGAGCGTGCAAAATTCTGGGCAATATATGCAGCAGTGAAAGTCAAAAGG
This sequence comes from Rosellinia necatrix, assembly GCA_021209875.1. Classification (NCBI taxonomy): domain Eukaryota; kingdom Fungi; phylum Ascomycota; class Sordariomycetes; order Xylariales; family Xylariaceae; genus Rosellinia; species Rosellinia necatrix. Next base: position 2,840,514 of record JAGYVD010000001.1, on the reverse strand, counting down.
GAAAAAAGAGAGCGATTGACGGATGAGATGAAGCTCTCCTTGATTGAACTCAAAGTTATCTGGCCTAGACGGTCTGGTGATTTGAAATTTCCCCGGATTCTACACTTACATCTGCTACCCCTGCCTCACTAATCCATATATATATATATATATATATATATGTGTGTGTGTGTGTGTGTGTGTGTGTGTGTGTGTGTGTGTGTGTGTGTGTGTGTGTGTGTGTGTGTGTGTGTGTGTGTGTGTGTGTGTGTGTGTGTGTGTGTGTGTGTGTGTGTGTGTGTATGTATATGTATACACAAATCTTGAATCTACAACATATGCATCATATCTTATTCCTACAGGAGAAAAAGAGACAGGCAATTGCCTCACCACTGGTCATGTATTGTAATGGTCTAAACGCGACTCGGAGTATACAGGAGCGTGCCTGACAAGACCCGCAGGATCTAGCCAAAGTAAGCTCCAAGGGTAGAGTTTATCCAGCCTACCGGGAGGCGCCGCACTTAACCCTTCTTCATCCTGCCCATGTCAAAGGGGCACCAGTGACAATAATATTGCGTTTCGTTAACAAATTATATGTGCTCTACGATGAGGGTTTACTGGAACCACAACCTCGATAAGTCTGTCGGGTCAAATCGCCAATGTTAAGAGTACATTCGTGATGCGAACTGACAGAATTTAGCTACCTATCTACAGTAGCTAAACTGGATGATCAACTAGGATATATTTGTAGAAAAGAAGACAACAAGCTAGGAACTAGGTTTACGCCTGTTATAGAAAGAAAGAAAGGAGAAGTCAAGGGGTATGTACAACATAACTGGAGCGCCGATCGCACAGCACGCGTGTTACTTATTCCACCAACCCAAAAATGCGTAGGTAATCTATCTAATACGGCCTTTTCTACTTCACCTACCTACGCAAATGTCTCCCATTGGTACGCATTTGAAGCGCCAAAAAAAAAAAAAGGGATCTGGATCAACAACCCCGTGCTAAGCCAAAGACGGGAATTCTCTAGATAGAGTCTGTGCAGGGGTGCATAATGTAGTTATAATGTCATCGCTTTTCTTCAACGGGTTCACGAGTCAAACTTATATATGTGGTGTTGTTTTTTTTTCTTGCTAACGACCCTACCAAATTAAGTTAATCTCTTTAGATACATGCAAATGCAACCCCCATCGCACAACGGATGCTCATGTACAGTATGTATTCATTTATCCCTTAGCATGGAGCTTAGCCTCGGCCATTGTGGAATTGTGTAATGGGTGAGGAGATGGGCGTAGATCATACCGCGATGAGCTGAGAGCACGCATCGAAACGCACGAGACAAACAACAAAAGAGAAGATGATGGAAACGAGACGATGCCATCACATCCACGGAGCGGATTGCTTTCCGCGTTTTACGTCAAAACCAAGAGATTATCCCGCTTTTATCGATGGGGCATCTATACTATCTAGCATTTAGCACCTGGGCAGCGGCGACTCGGGCCAAGCAGCGACCTCCCCAGCCGCATAAAGTTAGATAATAGTGTTCGTGTATGTATAAACAGAGGTCTTCTTCAGCCCTCCATGCCCACCTACTTCTAGTTCCCCCCTCATAAAGTTTGACAACATTACAACATCAATCATCTCGCTCAATCCGTCTCCCCCAAGTTGTATCTGACCCTTCTCCCCAGTTTGAATAAGCTTGACAATATGGCAGACACGAAACACACCAGGTAAGTCTCCCAGAGGCGAATAATCCCGCGAGCTGTATCGCCTAATCCAGCGGCTCGCAAATAGCAAGACCTATACTCTCCCCTCGGGAGACAAGATGCCAGCCATCGGCCTGGGCACGTGGCAGTCGCCCAAGAACCAGACGAGCGTGGCGGTCAAGGCGGCCCTGGACGCCGGGTACCGCTACGTCGACACGGCCTTCGCCTACGGTAACGAGCGGGAGGTGGGCGAGGGCGTGCGGGCGTCGGGGGTGCCCCGCGAGCGGATCTGGATCACGACCAAGCTCGACAACCCGTGGCACAAGCGCGTGGCCGAGGGCATCGACGCCTCCCTGGCGAACCTGGGCATGGACTACGTCGACCTGTACCTCATGCACTGGCCCAGCTCGACTCGCCCGGACGACCGGAAACAGCACTACGATGATTGGGACTTCGTCGATACCTGGCGCGAGCTGCAGAAGCTGCTCGGCACGGGCAAGGTCCGCAATATCGGCGTCTCCAACTTCGGCATCACCAACCTAGAGAAACTGCTGAATGATCCCTCTTGCAAGGTATGTGACTCGACCCCGCCCCTAGGAACGCCGCAGCAGGTAAGGGTAGTGTTGAAAAAAGCTGACGGAGCTTTAGGTCAAACCATCCGTTAACCAGATCGAACTCCACCCCAACAACCCGTCGCCGAAGCTTGTCGCTTACTGCAAGGAGAAGGGCATCCACTGCACGGGCTACTCGTGCCTCGGCAGCACCGACTCGCCCCTGTACAAGGACCGGACGCTGCTCGAGATCGCGGAGACGAAGGGCAAGACGCCGCAGCAGTGCCTCCTGCAGTGGGGCATCCAGAGCGGCTGGGACGTGATCCCGAAATCGGTGACCCCTGAGCGCATCGCGGGGAACTTCGCCCTGGACGGCTGGGCGCTGACGGACGAGGAGCTAGCCAAGCTATCGAGTCTTGAGGGCCGCTTCAAGGTCTGTGGTGATTCCTGGCTTCCCGTCAGGGTCTTCTTCGGCGACGACAAGTAGAACGTAGAATTAGAATTAGCCATGGCCCGAGCTACCACGACGACGCATGTAAATAAATAGAAAAAACCGTCAATGGCAGCCCGGTAGCAAACGAGGCGGTCTCGAGGCCCAAGATCCATTCTTCGCGCATCATAGAGCGACGACGACGAGCTTCATGCCATCGCTTTCCCTCGGATGTTATAATTTCGCCTTCCGCGCGACCTCCCCCACCCCTTTCTCGCCCTCGCCCTCACTTCCACCCTTTCCCTTCTCCTCCTCTTCCCCATTATCATCATCATCATCATCATCATCATCACCACCATCGCCTCCCTCCTCCTCCTCCTCCTCTTCCTCCTCCTCCAGCAACACGGCGGCGATGTCGGCCCTCAGGCGCGCGGCGAGCAGGGCGGCGTCGTCGTCGTCGAGGTCCTCACGGCGGCCGCGGCCGAACATGGTGAAGCTCTCGCGCAGGCGGCCGCTGGCGCGGATCTCGGGGCGGGGGATGAGGTGGTAGTGGACGTGGGCGACGACCTGGGCGGCGGCGGCGCCGTTGTTCTGCACCACGTTCCAGTCGTGGACGCCGGTGGCGCGGGCCAGGGCGCGCGAGAGCACGCGCAGCCAGGCGCCGAGCCGCGCGGCCTCGCGCGGCGTCACGTCGGACAGCTTGGCCCGGTGCCGCCGCGGGCACAGCAGCAGGTGCCCGCGCGACAGCGGCATGATGTCCAGGAACGCCACCACCCGCCGCGTCGACAGCACCACGTACGACGCCGGCGCCGGCGCCACCTTCCCCGGGTCCACCGCCGCCGAGCCGGCCACCGGCGGCCGCCGCGCCGGGAACGGCGCGTACGCCGCTGCGATCCCGCAGAACGGACACCCGTCGTCGTCGTTGTCTGCAGCCGTGGGGTCGAAGGGCGGTGGTGGCGGCGGCGGCTCTGCCATGGTTGGATGCTTGCTATGTGTGTGTGTGAGATGGATGGTGTGGCTTGCGCGATAGCACGATGCTGGGCCGTTTTGTTTTATTTATATATATTTATATATATATATATAAAAGATCGTGGGGTGGTTTTATTTCTTTTATGTGTATGTATGTATGTACAATGATGAACACGGTGAGCTAGACTTTTCGAAAATGTACAGAGGTTATTAAACACAGAATAGAGCCGCAGCTAAAAGAAAGGAGGATATCAAATAAATAATTAGTTCGCGATTGGGGGGGAATCTGATGGACAATTTGGGCGAAGCTCAAGACCGATTGCCTCGGTCTGCTTACCTATACACTACCCAAGGTAGGTACCTACCTACTATAAGCTTAAACCGCCGATTGGCATCTGTGGGCCAGACCCGTGAGTGCATCCACGGGGTACCAGGTACGTACCCAATGGACCGAGGTGGTCTCGATCCAACGGTCCCAGCCGTCCGGAAAGACGCTAAAATTCCCTGCCGTCCCCCACCGCCTCTTTTCTTTCAATCCGGAAACCATTCGACATTAGTTATCTAGAACCTACCAACGAACCGACGAACGCAAAACAAGAAAAAAACATACATCCGTTCTCGCCAACATTTCATACAATCAACGACAACAAAGCCGCACTGCGCCGGCCGAAATAAAATAATAAAAAAATAATAAAAAAAACCGTCCAGGAACCAGCTCCGCACCAGCCTCTTCCAACGCCAGACGCGCCCGATAACCCCCCAGCAGACCGCGCACAAACCAGTCCAGCCCCTACGCATCATCGTCAGCAACATGTCGCGCGAAGCGTACCAGATCCCCACGGCCCAGGGCAGCGGCGGAGCCCCCGGCGGCGGCGGCGGCGGCGTCGGCGGTGTCGGGGGGGGTCTGTCCCGCGCCTTCGACGCCGAGGGCGCCACGATGAACTACATCTGCGGCGACTGCGGCTTCAAGTTCGCGCTGCGCCGGAGCGACACCATCCGCTGCAAGGAGTGCGGCTGCCGCATCCTCTACAAGGAGCGGACTAAGAGGTACGTCACGATCACTGTCACGGTTACGGTTACGGTTATGGGGGAGGGGAAGGGGGACAAAAGAGGGAGAGACCATCCTCCAACTCCCACTAATCCCCCCTTCTTTTTACCTTCTCTTTACGCAGAGCTAACGGCGAAACAGGATGGTGCAGTTCGAGGCGCGGTAATCTCTGCATCTGGAAGACTATGCGAGTTCATAACATGGCGAGGGGTCATGAAAACCCAGAATCAGTTACGACTGATGTCCGCATGGCGCGGATGAAAATACGCCGATGGTCACAGAGCGCTCACGACGCAGCTATGCCAAAAGGAATGCATCATAACGGGAGTTGGGAGTTTAATGGGTGTTGGGCACTATTGTTATCCAAAAAAAAAAAAAAACCGAAAATAAATCATGATTGGTATCATTCCATCTATGCTATATCCTTGAACTCCGTAACCTGTTTCGCCCTGTGCGTGCTCTGTGTTGAAGAAAGCCTTCCCCTTAGAATGACCGACCCTGTCCCATTTTAATTCCTTTGTGAGTGAAGAAACTTGGCAAAACTAGCGTCATCCGTTGTCGAATCCCTGCTTGCTTCCACTGCAGCGGCGTATCTTGCCTCCAGGCCTTCCCGATCGTACTCATCGTCAATATCCTCGTGCTCGTCCTCATTATTATCATCCTCGCTCATCGGGTCCGTACCATCGCCATCACCGGCATTTTGTTCCGCGCTGTTCGGGTCGCCCATTGACATGCCTTTCATCATCTTGTCCAGTTCCTTTTGCCTCGTCTTGCGCTTCTGCTCGTCTCTCACTTGCCGCTTTCGCTCCAGCTCCGGCAGGTAGTCTTCCTTGAACTCCTCCGCCTTTTGTTGCACGGCGGCAAAGAATTCGTCGATGCCCTGACCGGTCATGGAGGATACGCCGACGACATTGAGATGGGCGTAGAATTCCGACAGCATCATGCTCATCGAGTCGAGCATGCTTCTCATGTATCCACTGCCCATGCCCTCGCCCTCGACACCGCCGAATGCGTTGTTCTCTGCGTCTCGGGACAAGGCCTCCTGGAATGCGTCATAATCGTTCATCCATTCCTTCGCAAAGCTCGCGTCCCTGACATCTGTCTTGTTGAACACCAGGATCATCGGCAGCTTCGTCTTGTAGAGGATCGAGCAAGCATAGAGCATGTTGCTCATGAAGGTGCTCGTCGAAGCGGTCCGTGGTGTGTCGATGATGTATGCGATGACGGTAGGGAAGGAAGAGGCGAGGGACTCGAGGAGGATCTGCCCAGATGCGGACCACACGAAAACCTCAATTTGCCCGGCTATAAAAGAGGTACGTCAGCTGCGCGGGGCCCAGGCATACACAACAACGAGAAACGAGGGGGCGTCCTACGCGTATCGACCAATATGGTCTGGATCGGCTTCTTCTCGGGCTTCTCGGGATCGGGCGCAGCACGTCTCTCCAGCAGACCCAGGATCTGGTCGACCTTTGTGGCGAAGAGGTTGAGCGATGTCAAGATGCCGCCGTTGGGGCCGAGGTTGTACTGTCTCATGACCTCCTTGTAGTTCACCGAGTCGCGGATGTCGATGTTGCTCTCGAATGGGACATTCAGGACGGCAGGGTCGAGGTTGATGACGTACGGAGGGTCCTTCTTGCCGTGCAGATGCGCGTTGATGCGCTGCATGAAGGTCGTCTTGCCAGACCCCGCCATGCCCACGCAAACAACGGCGACGGGCTTGCTGGCCGCGACGGGTTGGCTGGCCGTCGCTGCTGCCGCTGATGCACTTGCTTCAGAGGCCATGATCCAATCCGTTCGAGCCTGGCCGGACGTGATGGGACGGTTAATGTTGTTTCTATCCGGCTACTTGTCTTACCTAGGCTCCGAGGGGGGAGGGTATTTGAACGGTGCGTAGGTGGACGTTAATTCCCGAATGAAAAGGTCTGGGTTGGCCAAGTTCTGTTCTTCCATGGGCCTAGATAGAAAGCTATAGTTAAACTAGTTATCCAATTTTATTGCACGTATTGTAGCCGTATATTAGATGGCGAACTGCACTGTACTTACTGTGTACGGAACGGTACCTTATCCGTAAAGCTCTGTCACTCGTTTCCACTGGTTTATCTTGTATTTGGGTAGGTAGGTAAGTAACTTAGGGTAAGTAACTTAGGCAAAGACAACCTTTCGTCTTAATAAATGTAAACCATGAGCGCTGGCAAGGGTATAACAACGTGGAATTTTACTACCCGTAGAATATGATATGTACTATGATAGTACATCAGTAGGATTAAGTGCGCTATAAGCACTGTTTATGAAATGCTACCTACTTATAGTGGGGGTGGTTATGCCATGGAAAAAGCCGTCCAGATTGCGGGGTGTGGAGCTGAGGGGTATTCAGTATAACTAGGTACCGGTAGGTAAGTAACTTACCTACCTACTTACCTGGCAATATCATTTGGAGGGACAGATTATGACGTTGATGCACCTTCTTTAGTACTACATGCTATAGGCATAACTCACTCAGACTTCACTTCTACGACCTGCAACCCTACCTAGGTATCATAACGTTGTTATGAAGGAGCCTGCTCGCTTCTAACCCAGAATTCATTTACAGTGCCTGGCATTCCCACATGTGCATTGCTGCATAACTGAATAGGCGCTGATGTACAAATTACGGTGCATTAGCCCTAGAAGGAATAACATGGAAAGCTAGGTACCGTCAATCACATAGTCATTCACACGAGATTAGGATAAAAGCATCAACGTGAGGTGGCCGAAATCTCTCAATTATCTCGCCCTGATGAGGGCCCGGGCAGGGGTCGTTGACGTTCTCTCTCCACTAGAGGAGAGAGTTAGAGAATGAAAAAAACGTCTTCTTCCCTAGATTTTGTCATAAACTAGCTAGTCCTCAAGACTAGATCGGATCATCCACTTCCTCACACCCTTCCTTCATTCTCATTTCCCACCATCTCTATTCCTAGTCCCCTAACCCTCTCCCCGCGTGGAAGCAATCATCCAAGGAGATCTGGGGTGAGGAAAGAAGATACGTAGTCGTCGAGAATCTCGTAAGATGCTAGTGATAGGGCACTAGCGGAACCATTTTTTTTTTTACAAGGGAATGTTCGACATCGGGTGTATACACCAACCGTACAATCTGATTTGTTGGTAGAGGGTGCTTGCTTTTTTTTTTTTCTGCTTCGTTTATTTGGATTTTCCCCTTGTTTTTGCTGTTGTTGACACATAAGAGATGGGGTTGGCAGCAAAGAGGCGCGCCAGCCTGTGGTCACATTCATCCTCCCCGCTTGCCCGCGACGAAAATATTCATTCTTGTCATGTCCAATCCTAGTAGCAATCCGGCATCAGGACACCGTCCGTCATGCCGATCAGGCATTCGGATGGTCATTCGTCGCATTGAAATAAAGCTCAGGCAAAAGCAGCGTAAAAGGACAAATTTGCCAATTTCGGGTGGTTTGAAAAAAACTGTTTCCTCCCTCTCCGCCGCGTTGTCAGACCCTTACTTGTGGCTCGACTTTCCAGACCTGCTCACAAAGCAAAATAGCCCCCTCGAGAGGAGAGGATATTTGCTGTAGCATTCCGTCTGTAATCGTCCTATGCCTAGCCCGGGGGAAACGCGGACGGAGAGGCCTTCTGGGCTGTGTTTATAGAGTTGCGATGCTAGGGGGCTATTAGAAATCGGAGAGCCGAGGGATGATTGGGAGTTGAGTTTCATGTACGTTCATACCCTCTCACCCTCCTCGAACGCTCATGTTCATCAAAAAAATGTAGTCGGCCAAACCTCGATGAAGAAGTGGAGTGTCTGCTGCAACTGAGTGTAGTAGGCTCTCCCAAATGGTGTTTTCCAATCTGATGAGCTGAGATGTCTGGGAGAGTTGAATAACGGGGGAAGAAACCAAAAACAATAAACAAAACGCCGGTTCATCATACCCGTAGCAACATCCGGTTCCTCGCCAAAGCACGCGACGAATAGTGTTGGCTGTGAAAAAAAAAAAAAAGTACATGAAACACATTCCAGAAGTGACCAGATTGTTTTATGGTCTCACACATTCCGCCCCTTCAAATTGTCTTGGGCGTGTGGACGTTGGTCATGTCAACGACATCGTCAAGGTGGTTGCACATGGCCACAAATAGGTCGAAGAAAATCTGGCCGCCTTTTTCCATCTCAGCTTGCATGGTTCCGCTCCTCTTGAATGTCTTGCGACATCGGATGATCAGAGCGAGATAGTGAGCGCGGAGCCGCTCGTCCGACTCGGGCGTGTTGTCGTAAGCGTACTGGGCCGACCGAAGAATGGTGCCGACGTCAATCCCACTCTGCAGGCCCTGCTTCCGAAGAGACAGGCGCTTGAGCTCCTCGAGTCCGAACCGCTCGGCGGCGCAGTACACGACAGTGTCTCGCAGTAGGTATTTGCCCTCGCTCGGCACGAGCATGGTGGCTTCGACGGCTCCGCGGCCGCCTCGGGGGGTATTTGGTTCGGAGGGGTCCGGTGATCGCACGGCGTCCTCGAGCTCCCAAGAGTTGCGGTGCTTGTCATGCAACAAGCGGGGGTAGTAGTCGCCCTTGTAGAGGTATTCGAGCACGGCCGAGAAGATCTCGGGTTCTTCGTCTGGGATCGAAATCCTCTTGTTCTGCGCATCGAGGTACTGGCCCCGGCAGGCGTTCTCGAAGAACGGCGACTGACACAGGACCTCCTCATGCGCCGCAAACAGTCGGCCCTCACTCCCAACCATCAGGGTGATGATAGGAGAGGAAAGGGTCCGCTTGACGGGAAGGGTATTCTCGAGCGACTGCTGCAGTTTCGACAGCTTCTGGGGATCGCGCATGGTGGTGCCGGACTTCTTCAGCCTCGCCGACTTGTCGACCCGGTCCGAGGATCGGAACGAGCGCTTGAACATGGCGGCGGTTGTTGATTGGAGGCGTAGAAGAAGTCGAGACAGCTTGGGGTTCGCGATGGCAGACCCGGGGAAGGCGCACCGCGGGGGGGTGGGGGTGGGTGTTGCCTCTCCTCGGGGTTGCGTGGATTGACCAGAGAGCGGCGAAAAAGAAGGTGGGTGAGATTGTCTATAAGAATCTCGATGTTCCGGCAGACGAAGGAAAAAAAAAAGAGGTAAAAGGAGTGTGGAGAGAGTGTGTGTGAGGGATTGGGGAGTTGACACACAGGAATGGTGAACACGGGCCCGGGCGGTGTATCCCAGAGTCGATCCGAGAGAACAAACGAATGTCTCTGGAGATATCCCAACAATGCTTTGCGGCCCTTGATGGGTGTGGTGGAGGGGGAGGGAGAACGAAAGAAGGGGGGTAGAATTGAAAGGGGGGTGTCCGACATATTTATACCAGCCACCCTGCGTGCCGACGAATAATAGTAGAGATACATAGTAGAGATACATGGTAGAGATACATGGTAGAGGTGCATGATAGAGGTGCATGATAAGCCGTCCTGTTGCCCCATTTCAGCCTGCCTGGCTGGGCGCACACATACCGGGATCTTGTACGCGTTGGAGCTGCTGTGATTGAGGTACCATACGGGACCGACCAAGGAGAGGCCAGTATGAATGCTCACCGGCAGGCTGGGGTGGCACCTATTGCTGCGGGTTCTAACTCCTACCAAATGCCAAGTGTGCGACAAACTGGGCTTAGCGTGTTCGCCGCTTTTTCTCAGGCGACACATTATGCATATATAGTTACTGGTAATTTATGCAAAACGGTGCCGTAGACCTCAGTTCCACAGGCGCATACTCAACATAAGAAATGAAACCAATCTTGATACGGCCGATTCAATAGTGACACCTTCAACACGGTCAGTCTAATAGCGACTGCGATGACGCCCATGCAAGGGCGCAGCTGCCACAACCCAATAGAACGAACGGGTGGTTTCAATGCCGATAGGTTCGAGTCATCCGAACCGGCCTGATGTTGTAGACGAGCCTCGGGACAGTTAAAAGGCCAGATAGATGAAGATGGGAGCTAGCTACATTACTAGTTTGGCTGGAGTAAAAGCAGACTAATTCTTCGGCTCCAAACTGTCGGGTCCAACATTCCGAAAAGTAATACTGGACACTTAGCTTCAAGGTGCCCGGCAGTCTTCGTATGCAAGGGTAGGATGCCCATAGAAGTCTTCCTTAACGCGCTTTCCAAGCATGCTACAATGATCAATCAAAGCCTTCTTTCAAGTTATTTGGGTTGGAAATCTGTTTCTGCGGTTGGTAGGAACAAGAGGGCAATCTTAAGCCTCGGCGCTTAATGGATGAATAGAAAACACATCCATCGCTGTACTGGTCCCAGCTGTACTGATGTGTACTGTTGGGAAATCCGGCACCGTACATTCATTTATTCACAGATCATTCACAGATTATTCACAGATGTTAACGGTTAGAAGGCGCGGTAAGAAAAAGAGTGTGCGCTACTTTCCGAGCTGCATATGTAGAATTTAAGTTATGTTCGGAAATCCGTAGCAGGCATGTGTTTTCATTTGTGCTTCAACCACCAGATCTACTCCGGCTGGGGACCAGCTGAACGACTTCCTAGGAAGTCACATGCATAACTTCTTAATAGCGTCATTGTTAGAGAAGAATGAGTAGAATTGAAGTCTGCGCTTTAAGTATGCAACTCGACAAGTCGCTATGAGTATTTGATCAAGCACGATCACAAGGGGAGAAATATCCCACTGAGTATTAGTTGCAGCTACTAGTCTATGTCTGTCCAGCGACTTCCTAGGAAGTCGCTCCAATCAGACAATACTGAAATCCGTTTTATAATAAAACATAGTTAATCCGTATAGATATTTACAGTACCGAATACCTACCGGATTACATCTACGTATTGAAAGTTATGCAATTGTTCATTTTAGCTTATATAAAAGCGGGTCTTGCTCAGTCCAGGCTCAGGCTAAAAGCGGCGTGGCTCAGGTAAATTCCCATTTCAATTCAGCATGGTAAAACCTATCTAGGGGAGGGTATGACGACAGCTGCCAACGGAGAACTACCTACCTACATGATGAGTGTACAACCATCCCAGCTATCTTTGCTGGGGCTTCAGAGTCCTGTCAGATGTTTAAATCTTGTTTGCTATAATAGCCTCAAATATATAAATATATATATATATATATAAGTTTATCACCGCCTTCTGCTAAACTAGTAGGAAACCACATACATATGTATGTAGTGTACTGTAGTTGCTCGCCAAGGTAGTAGTACTCCATTGCCTCACATGGGCTTTAGTGGATCCAAGTGGGTCGGCCTAGGGAGATGAGGTTATGTACAAATATGAATCTATATAGTATGTAGGTACTCCTGTGACACTAAGAAATTCTATCATAGAGGAGGTAAGTAAGTATCTCCTTGTAGGTAAGTAGGTATAACTACTTATATGTACAACAAACGCGTGCATAGGTTGATTCACTATTTCTGTGTACTCAATACCCAATCGTAGGTTTAGGGCATACTTAGGCGCTCCTGGAAGCTCTAGATCAAGTTACACTCGGGAAAATAAGGCTATGTGCGCAGCGACGGACAAATGAGAACCCTGAATCAATGCTTCCAAGTTATGCAGAACAGAATCGACCTTGGCTGACTTGAACATGTGTCGGGTTAAGCGAATAACTAACCAATCCAAGTGGCAGGCGAGGCACACCTGTGACGAGTAGTGTACTTAGGTAAGTATCTAGGCTAGGTAGTTATCCGGCTTGAATGTTTCGTGGCATCGAATGAATGGCCTACCACCGTGGATTTACTCCGGCATCCCATGCCTATTGACTCTCTGCCCTCGACTCTCTGCCCTTTGTATGTGTGCTCCAGCAATAAGACTCCATCTAGCATCAGAACGCATCTCATCTCTATAAAAGAGGAGCTGCTGCGGTGAAGTCCATTGTCTGTAGGCATGTGGAGGTGCAACTTTGTTTTAGGTTGGCGTGCTTTCCATGGCATGGGTGGTCGGCCCCAGGCGCTATTCTACTCCCTACGGTTTAGGGCTGCGGGAACTAACCGCGACCCAGAGATTAGGTTGGCTGAGACCAGCAGGGATAACCCTATTTGATAGATGCATACCTGCATAGTATGTACTTTACCCACATGAAATATGAAATCAGAACTTCATGTCTGCCTAGCTCTGGTCACGTTCCCTACATCCTAAGTAGGTAAGTACTTAGGCGAGTAGGGGAAAGGGACATCTTGAGGTGCCAGAGGAACCGCCACTCCAAGATAACTAACTACCTAGGTACCTAGCCGAACAATCTGAATGTACCAACTAAGTAGAGGTCCTGTACATGCCGTACATGCCGTACATGCCGTGCGAGGGGATGATGACGATAGGGTCACCTTTCACCTTTCAATTCCACCTGCCACCATACCAAGATTCCGTGATGGCCCTTGAACCCATGAGGAGAATTTTCAATACTTCCCAGCTTTTCCGCCCACTCCCATAGGAAAGACACCAGGACGATTGGCCTCCCATAGCGCAACCCGGTGTCCTGCACGCACAAGTCCAACGGCGAACGTTGGCATACCCCTTACAGTATCTTGCGAGAAATTCGATGCAGAACAGGGAGTCAGTCAGTCTCAAACTGTCATCAGAATGTCTTCAAAACGCCGTCATGAGCGTCATTGCGCCGGCTAGTGGGCGGCCGTTATCGACTCTCTCATCGCAATGAGGCCGTATATGTAGGTGAGGACTTCCCGAGCCGTTAGCACCGCTCTCACGAGATGCATTCCTTCAATACAGGGTGCTGAGACGTACCAAAAGGGGACGCGACAACAAATCCGGCAGCCGCGGCAACAGAAGCTCTGGTGGAGTTTCCCATGAGCTTAGGATCCAAGAAGAACAAGCCCCAGTGGTCCGTTGCTAGCTTTCCGATTCCAGCCCAGGCCAGATACAGACCACTCGCGACCATGGTCCCGGCTACATGTCCAACGACAGGCTGTTCCCATCATCATGGTCAGTTCAAAGTTTCCGCCGTCGCGTTTCAACAACTCGCCACTCACACTTTGGCGGCGAATGCTATTGAGAAATACCATTTCGATAAAAGCTATAACCGTCGTGATGGTCCAGATGTTGATGATGCTAAACGGCTTGATATCCTCTTCCTCAATCGACCTTTTGCCTGGGCTGGGATCAGCTTCGCCCAATTCATGGTTACGAGGCCGCATGGAAGCTCCGGGGAGAGAGAGGGGAGTGCTTACTTGGGTCGTAGAAGATACCCGTGTTGTTACCCATTTTATGGTGGTGGTGAGGGAACTTCGGGAATTGCAAGCCACCATGGCCAGCGGGCACAAGGACGACCCAGTACAGTAAAGTATTCAACAAGGTGAAGACGTGGGAGACGGTGTAGAACATGCTAAAGCTAAAATGCTCCATGTTGGTCACATGATGGGGCGGCGAGAAGAACCGAGTGATACGAGCCCGCGCCTGTGCTGCCTCGGAATTCTCATCTGGTTCCGGTATGTTCGGCTCAAAGGTATGTACACCGGTCCATGCCTATTGTTTTGTCTCGTCAGGTCGAAATTATACCGATCTCGTAGGCATCCAAAGAATAGTAACTTACTAAGGTCAGAAGATGGTATACCCACTGCATGACAAAGGCAACGGTAGAAAACTGGAATGGTACACGCCACCCGCTATGGTCGTCTTCGCGCTCTAGTTTGTACTTCAAGGCTACTCCGGCCACCGATGTCAAATATGAGGCGAGAATCGTCCGAATACTGAACAGAAGCTTTGGGCTGATGATCCTCCAGGGCGAGTGGCATGCTCTCAGTGTAATGGGCTATACACAGTCATGAGATCTTCTTTGTCATGTAATATTTTTAAGGAGGACTCACATGGCTATCCCCCTGCGGCGCCTGCTCCCCGGAAGAGGGCGCTAGAAGAGGTGTTGTGTCTGACGGCATGGCGGAGACAGTACGCGATAATCGATAGAGCCGGCGCGGATATCTGACTGTGGATTTCAGTTCAAGGATAAATATTCAATAGGCTTGATAGTAGAGTGTTGGAACTAGGGTAGGAGGTTTTCTGTCGAGAGCGTAGGTGATGGATAGGGTATTCAAGCGAGAGAGAGGAAGTTAGGTAGTTAGAAGCCGGTGCTCTAGGACTGATGAGCTGATGGATAAATAGCGACAGTGAGTGTTGAGGCAGCACCGCCGGAAGGTGACATCATCGGGCACCATTGCTAAAGAAGGGACATTCAAGGCTGCCTGCCAAGTAATGGGCAATTCTATACCAGAAGCCAGAAGTGACGACTTCTAGATATAGAAACTATACGCTAGTTTATATCAGGTGCGACAGTAAACTTGCTCGGGGACACTCCCGACTACCTAGATAGATCACAGGGTGCTTTGAAGACAGCCATACCTACCATTCGAGGTATCCACGCCCTCCAAACGGTCAGATGCGTATTTCATCCCTATGTATGCTCGTAGCAAGGCCCACCAGGATTCGTTCACTGATGCGGAGGCCTCAAGCCTCAGGAGATCTACCGCTGCCAAAGAATCTATCTATACCGTAGGCTGTCAATGCCTTGGGCTCTTCCACCTCCGACCGAAGGCCCAGCTAATCCCCCTTGTCAGAATCCGAATGCGGCACGGCCAGTGTGCTGAATCGCGCATCTTTCATTAACGGAGAGTCTTGAGGCAATGGCCAAGGAAGACCCGTGATCATCTGGGCTTGGCTCCCTGGGCTTAGGCCCTTAGGATCCTGAGTATGAGCCGGCTCTTCTTCCTGAAGGGTTTGTGCAAATCCGTAATGAAGGAGGAACCTACTGGTGATGACGAGACTTGCGGATTGGAGTCCGAGGTGACCCATACGATGGTCCGCCCGGGGCTCATCACCGACTTCAGAGTTCTCCAGCCTGACTCTGTCGCATCCTTATATAAGCCAGGGCGAGTTAGGGTCATCAATGGCCACGAGGGATGTTTCAATCGGTACTTGTTCTACTGCATGTGGGCCGACTACCGTTCCTGGCCACCCTACGCCTTACGGAGCAGTTGTTAGATTTTGGGGTGGCGCGATGTGCTCGGATCGCGTAACAAGACAGGATTGAGGCTTCTGGTCTGCCTGAGCCTTGCTGGGGCTTGATTTGCATAGAGTCAGTCGTACCAGCGTCCTGTCGCACTGAGTGATAGACGTTAGTTCTAGGGTCTCGAAAACTGGGAAATTGCTAGGCAAAACGTCTTGCTCGTACGTGATCGGATATGAAGCTGAACCGGACTCAGGGCTCTCATCCTCCGGCTGTTGCCCTTGAATCGTAAGCAAGAAACCACATTTCCTTAGTGACTTTCACGCGGTTCCTATCAAAAGTTTTAGGGGGTCCGCAGAGCAGCCTCTAGGGAGACGGATGATTTTGAGATCATGTTTATTGTCGTCTCCAAAAATTGCCTGTTGGTGTCGAGCAGCCGGGTCGTACAAATGAAACTCTACCCCGGCAATATTCTGTAGGGGAAGGCTCATCTGGGCATTCTATAACGATTTCATCGATCATAATAGCTACAAGGATGGCATTGATAGTTGTGTGAGGCCCCCGGTACAGCGATGGCATACAGGCTCCAAAAAAGCCGTCAAGAACTGTGGGGTGTATGTTATACTTTGATGCACTAGATGTGAAGAACCGAGGCTGCAGGTTCACCCGGACACGCGCTGTTCTTTGACCAGGGACTGAATCAGTATCCATCACATTCTGGAATGACGTGCCGAAGTTGAACCCGGCTTTGCGCATGACTTTGTGCCACGGCTTCGGAGAAACCGTATGTTGGAGTGGCGATATCTTGCAAGCTTTTGACTCGTCAACACGACTGGTGCGAACCCGTCCTACACAATGCTCAGTTCGAGCATTGTCCCTAAGTGAGGAGATTCTGGATTGAAACCAGATGCCTAGGTGGCCTGCAATGGGGTTGAGAAACAGATGGACGTGGTGATCAACTACTTCTTCAACAACAAGGGCGTACCCCGAGGCCAGGGTTGACAAATTTGTGAGGGTGACAATCTCAAGGTTAAAAGGTCTATCTGAGGATTGGGGATTTCAAATATTGAATTTCCGGGGATCAAGCGATTCTCACAAGCCAAGACAGCCTTAGACATACCAGAAACCCCAGCTGCAGGCCCCGAGTGGCCGATATTGCTCTTCGCTGAACCAATTCGTAAGGGGTTGTCGTGCGTGCGAAGGGGGGAGAAGACGGAACTCGCTGCCCTGCACTCTATCGTATCGGATCACCCGCCTGAGTGCCGGTCCCATGGCACTCAAGATACGCTGTCTCTCCCATGTCGGTAATACCAGCTCTTGCGTACGCCCGTTTGATTGCTAAGGCCTGGGACTCGGCGTCGGGGCTCGCGATTCCCGGGGTCCAGCCGTCGCTGTTGATCGATGTGCCACGTATAACGGCCCTAATTGGCTCCTCGTCTCTGACCGCATCGTCAAGTCGCTTCAATATTAGAACATTGACAGCCTCGCCTTTAATATATCCGTCTGCTTTGGCATCAAAAGCCCTGCACCTCCCAGAGGGCGACGCTGCCGAAATCATAGCGCTATAGATGCCAAAGTCAGATACTGGCGCTCGCGGGCCTTCAAATCCGTTTCCATACCATTAATCTCACTTATTTTTGATCCATGTTATGCTCCGGGCTCATATACAGGTTACATCGCGCGACTATTGCCCCATCAGCATCGCCCGGGTTTAAATACTGACAGGCTAGATCAAGTGAAGTAAGGCTTCCAGAACAAGCTGTGTCTATCGTCACGCTATGGCACCGTTAACGTAAAACTGGAAAACTACACCGTAAGTGTAGCTCACCTTGGCCCCTTAATATCTAAGAAATGGCTAATGCGATTCCTCAACGTGGCGCGACCAGACCCAACGGTAAAGTTCGGTGTTCTATCCTCTGGGTTACGCATCTGAATATCGCTATAGTCTAGCACCGTGGTCGGCCTTCATATCCATACCAACTCTGGGCCGGAAAAACACTGACCGGAAGTGCATGATCCAACAAAGCACCCAAAAAGCTTAGACCTCAGAGATGCCAGAGTTAAACCGGCACTCCCAATCCCCTCGTATACTACTTCCATTAGCTGTCTCTGCTGCAGATCCATGGAGATTGCATCCGAGTGCGAGAGGCCAAAGAATGCTGCATCTATGTTCCGAGGATCAGCGTCAATGAACATGCCTCCCGGCGATCGCATCGTCCATTGTCTTTGAGTCCCGTCATAGTGTCCCTTGATATCAAATCGGGACACTTTACAATACTACGCTGACCTTCTAATTATCAACATAATATCTCATCCTGTCTGAAGCGAATGCAACGACTAGCGAGATAGCACGCCAGCAGTGGGCAAACGTGCCGGGCTGTGTTTTGAACGGTTGTTGTATTTATTGGAAAGGTATTTTCGTTAGGGCCGGGGTGTATCTGTATAGACATGCAATCTCTGCTGTATAGACTCATCCATGCTGTCAATACCCACGACAACATCAATAACACGTTGAAAACCTTGTCAGTGCTTCATGGTAGGCTCGCCTTCTTGTTACTTTGTCGCTATAGTCCACCCTTTTGTAAAGAGTCTAACTTGCAAATCTATTGTCCTTTTGCTTGCACCCTGCTAGTCACGGCACCAACCCCTTTTCCAAACCAATGTACCCAAGCAGCAGGTACCAGAGTATTCAACTCTACCTCATGTACTTTGGGATGGGTTTGAACAACCCCGTTGCGTCAGCCGCATCCTTGCAGGCTGCAGCTGCATCCTTGTAGCCGCATCTTGGACACCACTCCGATGGGCACTCACTTCGCGCGCTAGATAAGGATGGCGTTGAGGTCAGAAAAAATGTCGGGGGGAAAGGTGAACAGGAAGACAGGTTTGCTGCATGGCTCATGTTAGGATAGGCTGAAAGGGACTTGCTTTTCTTATTTTCAGGCCCCTTACTTTAGATTCACGGTCCTCTAGATAAACACGACCTCTCATGATGCCCTATCACGAGGCCACTTTCAATACGTATGATGGGGTGCAACTTCATTCTCGCGTTTATCCTGCTGCACAGGCAGGACCCGGCGTGGTCATGTGTCCTAGAGTAAGTCGAGCACATTAAGATTGGACGGTGCTGCGAGGCTGAAGTCATTGACCAAAAGCCCTTGCATCTCGCTCATATCCGTACGTCCCTTCGATTGTTCTGACCAAGCCCATAGTTCAAGTGCGTTCTCACGATGCTGAACCTGCCCGAATGCGCTACCGCACTTCAGGGGCAGGGTTTCACCGTAGTCCTCTACGGCCCTCGCAACACGGGGCAAAGTGGTGGTCTCCCCCGTGTCGAGATCGATCCACCTCAAGCGGTCAGTGACATATCTGACGCCCTCACCTATCTTATGGCTCTACCGTCCGTGGAACCCAAACTCGTCGGACTCTTCGGGATTTCCTTCAGCGGCACGGTTGCGCTCAGTGCATCCGCTCTCGACACAACGGTGCGTTTCGCCATTGCTGTCGCGCCCGGCCATGTCAACCGCATCGCAATCATGACTTGTTATAAGGTCTCGATGTGGACGCCTTGGCCATTGTGGGAATCTCTAGGTTCTCGAGAAGGCAAGAGGGGTGGGAGGGGGAGATATGATTTTGGGTTCATGGTCATCGTTCCCACAGCGGACCAAGTCAGCTATCTGGAAAAACAGAGATTCTATTTTGGCCAGTCAGGGACAAAGACCTGTAGGAAGACAAAGCTCGGAGTCGAACATGCAGGACATGAGGATGTTCTGGGAGGGCTTTATATAGACAAGGTAGTTGAAGGGATACAGAAATTTCTGCAGGAGCTTCAGGGGCTTTGAATTCTATATAGTCACTCTTAGGCTACGCTAATTAGTTTCGAAACTACCTACTTCGTATTATTGAAAGACATCATCCCGAAGCTCATTCATTCCTTGAGTTGCGCCTTGCACCTTACCCAGCCAACCAGCAACCAGGGGCTTGGAATGTAACTGAAGAGCTTGGATGCCAACCCGTTTCTCGGTTGAGTTACCGTAGGAGATTCAGCTATGGGCCGACTTGACCAAAGCTCGAACCCCTTTGCTCGCTCTACTCACATCAGGTGCTATTAGATCCCTGACAACTTCGACATCCTTATACGTTGTCTCCACCAACTCCCACTCAAACCTCCTCATCAGATAAGCAATCGCGAGAGTGATCTCGGCATACGCTAGATTAATGCCAATGCAGTTTCGTGTTCCTTTACCGAATGACGTGAGGTAGTGCTTCAACGGTTTCGATTCGTACGGGTGGGGTGCGCGGGCTCCGTCAAGCCAGCGCTCTGGTTTGAAGGTGAAGGAGTCAGGGTAGATGCCGGGATGGTGGTGCATATGCCATGTATCCATCGATATAATGGTCCCTGGCGGCAGTGTGTGTTCTTCGTATTGGATCGCGCGGCGTGAGATTCGAGGCGATCGCGCGATCTGGCCGCATGCAAGCCGAATGGCTGTCCTCATACCATTAGTATATGTTTAATACATGGGCCGCATGGGAGTAATCCGGTCATTGGCACACGAAATGAAGGGATGGCCGACCTTCCTCAACGCATGCCGTAAGAAAACGACACTTTTCGAGTTTCTTGTCCAGGTCAACAGCCTGGTTTGGATCGGGAATGGCAGATACAAGCTCCTCTTTCAACATCTTGTATATGTTCTTATTTTCGATGATATGAAAGAATGCTATGACCAATGTCCACTGAGAGCTCGCAATACCGGCGCCAATCAGTCCGACCGCTTGATCTCGCAGTATCGTGGATGAGAGCTCTTCTCGAGGTAAGTTGGAGCCAAGGATCTCGCGGATGATGGTTCGGCGTGAGGAACGCGGCTCCCCTACTGCCATAAGAAATTCGTGTCGGGCGTCCCGGATCAGTGAGTCTACGTGATCTTTGAAAGCAAGAATGACCGACATGGAGGGTTGTAAAAAGCAAACGACGGAGTCGGGCATCATGCTCATCAATCTCGCCAGCCAAGGAAACTGGGAAAACGGCTGCGCGATGCTCTTGAATCCCCGAATGGCTTTAACAAATGGCGGTACGAAATCTGGGTCCTCGAGATACTTGAAGTCTCGATCAAAAGCATAAAGAGTCGTGATGTCGGCGACGTAACTGGTGAACATGTCGCCCAAGTTAATGTATCTATCTCGATCAAGAAAGTCATCAGACAGGCGGTCACACATCCTATCGACGATGGCCCGCATCTGAGGCGCAAATTCGAGCACTTTGCCCCGAGAAAGGAAAGGATCTTGTGCGGCACGTCGCATTCTATGTATGCTGTGTTCGGGCGTGGAGAAAAGAGTATGAGGGGAGCCGAAGCGCCATTTCAGATAGCCTGGCTTCTCATGGCCATCCCGGTTGTTGTAGAGTTTGGAGTAGAAGTTGGGATCATCGATATGGACCTCGTCAGGGTTGATGCGGACGATGGGGCCATATCTACTATGTAGCTCTTTGATATGAAAAGTAAACTGGCCTCCAAATCTATGGACTAGTTCAAAGTACGTCTCGTACCAGTGCGTCAGCGCCGCAAGACGAGGGCCTGGGACTTTCGCGAGGGGGTGAAGCCAGAGCCGATATACTATAAGCGTCAGCAAGTAGACCACCAATATGGCACCTAGTGCCCAGGTTTGTGGCATGTCTGTTGGAATCTTCTTGAAATTCATCTTCGATAGAGTAATGGCAATCGACCCTCGAATTCTGCTTTCAGCTACGGATCATATCTTTTCTTCGCTGCGCTGCCGTATTACCTTCCAGCCCATCTATTCTGTACGGCTAACAAAGTACCGCGCAGTAGTTATTAGTCTAACCTCGTTTTAGCTCTAGGGTTAGAGGACGTGGGGGGGGGGAAGGGGCTTGGGTCTCTTGACCATGACTGGTGCTCCTCTACAGACGTGCAAGCGACAAGGACTTCCGTCCGGAAGATAGCAGCAGATTTGGCATGGGGGCGCAGTCTTGGCACAGCGTGGGAGAACCCAACCTTACCATCTACTATTCCGTACTCGGCTTACAAATATTACCGGTAGCATCACCCTTCTCGAAGGCAGTTTATTAAGAGAGTGCCGCGGCTCATGGTTGCCAAGTACTATAAATAAAACATGGAAATTTGCTAATTGCCGTCTCAAGAACCTTAGGTACTCTGTCTCGTGGTTTAAATATCCAACGCCACTGAGGAGCGTCAAATATAGTACCTTTGGTGTGATTTCGAATAAATCGTAAGCTTTGGGGCCCTCGAGACGGAGATACGAAACAATCTGTAGTGTGCCCATCTCTGAAATATTGCCGCGGAAAAATCTAAATAGAATAAGTTAAGACTAGGCAAGGCTAAATTTCGGGTTTATCAGGGTATAAATAGACAATATTCTTCGACTGGATGCTGAGGCCCGCGATGTGGCATATCCTGGGGAGTTGCCTAGTGATATATACGTAGGAAGATGGCCCGGCACTTTCGAGTTCCCACCTGCGACAGCGACTACTAGAGAAAGCGTTGTTCCGCGAGCCGTACGATTCTATGGACATCTCATGTCGGTGGGTTTCCCGTTTATATATAAAGTAGTTAATTTACATGGATTGGAAGTAACTACATTATTTGAATTATCCCAGGTGAAGTGAACTACCTGTAATAAAGAGACGAGACGATAGCGGTTCCGTTGGAGATAAGTCGCCCTTACGCTTCCAACTGTGAGGTAATTCATTCTCGCGCACGGGGAATGGGTTGATCAAGGAGATGCTTTACATAGGCAATTTTACACCCCCTTTTAATGCCACTGGGGCCGATTTAACCCCTTAGTATACCCCACTTCACGGGGCTTGTATGAACGGTGGGGTCATAAATGTTGATGGTGATAACTATTGCATGTTCTCTTATTCAACAACACCCTCTAGTTAGCTTAAAGTACTCGTTGACGAAATAGTTTTCAGACAATTCCGTATTAACGCGCTGCTCATTCGCGACACTGCATGTGATATGCCGATCTTGCTAACTGCATATCGTCGCCGTTCAACGATCTGGTGCTTCGAGCTTTCCAACGGCACAGTAGGCCTCACAGCGCGAGCACCTGGTGGGCATTCTCACATAAACTATCGCCCTTTCCAGTTTGATGCGGTACCTCTCATTTGTAACCAGAGCGTGGGCGGTTTGATCTCAAGGCCGGTGATGTCATCCCGGAGCAACAGCGTAACTTGAAATTATAGGTACTTGTCAGTGTCTAGAAGAATAATCAATTTACTGATATCTCTTACTAGACACAAAATCTGTATGAGATCCACAAGCCATTTGGCGCTCTGGAACCTCCTGGGGCCTTTGGGGATAGTGCACAAGCCGCAGTGTGCTCCCGGTCCACGATGCTGCACTCCCGTTGACGCCTGAGTATCCATCAAAGTAACAGGGATCCACAGGTAGAGAGGCAGCAAGGAGACGAAACAGCCTTTGGCTAAGCTGGATCATGGCGTCGTGGTAGTTGTCAGCAGTCTTACGGAAAGCAGGTATCTTCTCGCTTGGTGGGTACATATTCCTGCTGCCGGGCAAGTCTTTTGTGATGTAGTAAGACTCTTTCAAGGCCGGCAAACGCGGCAATCATGCCAGTTACTAATTGTATCTTCTTCACATCTTCCCGCCCAATCCCTACGTTCTGGCATGCTCGGATATGCCAGGATGTAGGGCCACTCAAATTCTGGCACATGATTGCTGACAGCACCACCAACTCGGTCTCTGCTGCGTTCAATATCCCAATAATGCATTCGGGAAAACCAATCAAGTGACAAAACTCACATATCTCATGGTGAGATCCAAACGTTTCTGATGCCAGTATTTTCGTCCTTGAACAATGCTTCCCAGGCTACCTCTCCTCGCTTACGCTTTTCTTTATCTGCTTGCCAGTTCGCTCTTTTTTGAGGCAAGGGCCGTGTAGAATATGACTGCATATGGATATCCACCTGGGGGGGACCTACCTCATGATAGTGTGGTCTTGATCCTCTTCACGCTCGACACGCGCGATTGATACAATTCCGTCCATAACTCGGGGGGATGCTGCAGATCATGATTGTCTTGAAAAGGGCCTCGCGGATCCGACGTACAAGCTGTTTCTAGGGCTGGCAGATGAAACCATCATACCTCTCGATGCCAACCATCGAGACATTTGCCGTTTCCCTGATGACATAGAAGGAGAGCTGTTCTACCAAGTCGCCCAACAGCTGGATATTCTCATTGAAAACATGAGAGCCAAAGGTCCCTTACCATTTCGCCCAGTCGCTTCTCTCGCTGCTCGGCTAATTGTGTGGTCCTACAGCCGATAATTATCGGGTCCGGAGGCGTTGACAGCGAGGGGGTTTTCTTCGTCCCCATCAGCCTTAACCAGTATTTTACTGGCAGAGCTTCAATCATCTCTGAAATTCGGACATATTTTGAACCCAGTGAACATGGTCGAAAAGTATTGGTTCTCACGGGACTAGGTGGGATTGGGAAAACACAGATCGCCTCTGCCTTCGCCTACGAGGCACACAGAACGAATGTATTCTCGACGGTGGTGTGGATATTTTCCCCCAGTCGGAATTCGATACTACGCTAGTTTTCTGATCTGGTCAAACACATGGGACTCTCTACTGCACCAGTGGCATTAACCACAGACCTTGATATCTCATCTGTCCTGGACAATCCGCAATCTGAACAACATAGAGACGTCATGGCTATGCATATTTAGCTTCAAGAGCTTGAGTCGGAAAATTGGCTGCTTGTTTTCGACAACTGGGATGATGTCGAAAGCGTCGATCTAGATCCCTATATACCTAAACTCCCATTTGGCAACATTCTCATCACTAGTCGCAGACAGGCGGTGGCCAAACTGGGCAAACATATCGAAGTAGATATAACGGAGTGGGATGATTCAATCGAGCTACTCTACCGGTGCTCTCGGATGCGAGGGGAAGTCAATTGCTACATCTCTTCTGCGGCCGGTGACCTAGTGGACGTACTTGGCCGGCTTCCTTTAGCCATAGACCGAGCGGGATCCTGCGTCGCGGGACAGGCCATTGGTTTCACGAGCTATCTCGACCTATTTGAATCGAAGAAAGCACAACTTCTTACCAAAAAACCCCCAAGAGCCGTCTGGTCATACGAACATAGTGTCTTCACTACTTGGGAAATATCGTACAATCAGCTCAGCACTCTATTGCCCCTGTCAACTATGATTCTCGATCTCTGCGCATTTTTCCAATCCGATGAAATTCCGACCGAAATTACCATCATTCTGGCAAACGCAAAGAGTGGCGGCCGAGTATTCCTTTCTCACTCCCTTTCTTTCGTTAATTCCGCAGCTGATTACTCAGAATTCCTCGGCGATATCCCCCAATCTCTCGGCGTCAGCGAGATTGAAGTGATACAGGCAATCGGAAAATTGTTGTCTTTCTCTCTACTGATGAGGAAACAAGGGTCCCGTAGTCTCCGCATGCACCCACTTGTTCATGCGTGGTCTAGGGAAAGACAACAAGAATCAAGAAGACCCTCGGTTTGCCAAACCGCCATCAGTCTCGTGTCCCGAGCGCTCTTCAATGCTTGCGATTTGCGCAGGTTCGGCGAAGCGTCGCAATTGTATGCACAGGCGTTCGTGACCTCGGAGCATATTGAAGAATTTGCAGGACTTGACCATTCGATAAACCCATCTAAGCTGCTTGCAGCTTTGATAGCGGTCAATGGCTGGGTTGCAATGTCCCAAGATCAAGCCACAATGGAGAGGTCTGATAAGTTCTTGTCTCTTGTGAAAACGCGAGATTATGGTTATCATATTCCCGACGGTCTACTCCAAAACAGGCAGGTATTGCGTTTGTTGAGCAAGGGGGATTTCGCTTAACTAGAAGTAGTAGCAGAACGGTTCGTGAGATTTGCTAAGCCATCCACGCGACAGGAGAAAGTTTACCTCTGCTCTATAGTTCAAATATATGCACCGTGCTTGTATCGGCAACTGAGGTACACTCATGCGATAGATGTCTTTAGCATAAGTGACATGTCTGCCGAACCTTCCGGCTACTTTCAGGCGAGAAAGAACTTGACGCTGGGTAGAATCTGGTGTGACATGTGACATGGGCAAGCTGGGTGAGTCCGAAAGGATCCTCAAGGCCTGCCAGTCGATTCTCCTGGACGCAGTAGGGCCGAACCATTTCATATGGTCCGCGTCATACCAACTATTGGCGCTTTGCTACATCGCCCAAAGGAAATATCTCATGGCAGAACAACTCATCCAGCCCTTGGTCGACAAAATCATCGTGGAGTTGTCCCTGAACCAGCGCGCTCCCACGTTTGCCGACTATGAGGTGATTGAGATCTGCTGCAGAGCTTGCCGAAAGCAAGGGAAATACGCCGAAGGCTTGGTTGTATTAAACAAACTGTTGGAAAAAACGACGAGCAGAGTTCGCCTATCGGCTTGAATGGACCAGAGGGACGTGGGTTTTCAAGTTCTTTGAAGCCATGATAGAAGATATTCGAGACCATTGCTCGCAGTCAACACGTGCGTCAAGGATCGATGATGATCTTGAACTTTGCGAAATCGAAAGCATTTCCATTATTGCAGATTAGGATGATGGCAGGCCCGAAGCACTCGTTCCATCCCAATATGCACTACCGGCTCACGATTCTGGTGGCATGGTTCCTTCTTCACCTCATAACAAGCCCGAAAATTGTAGTGAGACGCCACCAGTTCAGATTGGAAGCTCTTTCCGGTGAAGGATAAAGACGATTTTCGGCTCGCTGCTAAAAGTGTTCAAATGATGGTGAATATATATCGACGCCACCACATGTGCAAGATATGGATCAAAGGCCTCAAGGCAAATAAGCAACGTGGCTATTACCAATAACATGAAGCTCGTCGTATTCCGGGTGAAGGCGCTGTGGCCCGCTTGCTCTAGGCCGTGGATTCAACCCGATGATATGGCTCTTTCTCCTGGGGTAGCGGCGCGGACCGTGGACGGAGGTCCATTAGGGCCACTTGTGACAAAACGAAGGAAGCTGGACGGAACATGACCCTGCACTTGTCACCTAATTTATATCGTACAAAGAATGTAAACGTTTGTTTATCGGTTAAATAATTTAATAACCAGCGTCTATTTATGAACGAACCAGTACACGGCTGTAATACCGGAGAGCTTCGCAAGAAATAAATATAAAACTTGAATAACACGATGAATTAAATTTCAATCAAAACATAATATATATTATATTATATATATTATATTATATATATTATATAGCTCTCAACGTGGTTGTTGTATAGTTATTTTTGTTTTGTCTTTGTCACAAGTGGCGAGAATGACAGAGGATAGGTTGAGCCGAGCCTGAGCAAAAGCGGTGAGCGCGCTATGCCGGATTTGTCTAGCGCTTCAGGACTGGGCGAAGGTAGACCGACTAGAACCACCTGTCATTATCTATCCGTCCTATCGTTCGTCAACTGCCCGTGTTATTTGGACGGCGCGCCGAGCCGGCATTCAAACCTCACCCTTTCTTTTCCACCGATGCCAGGAGAGGCCCGACATTGGCTGTGCGCATATCCGCATCACATTTGACCAGATTGGACCAGAATTACCACACCTTCATCGCCAACCCACCATGTTGTCAGGTCTTCAGAACCCGCGGCAAGCCGCCGCGCAGCTGCTCAACTTCGCTCTCATCCTGTCCACGGCCTTCATGGTATGTGTGTCATCGTGTTTCTTCCCCTTCTTCTTCTCCTTTCTCCTTTCTCCTTCTCCCCCTCACCATTGAATGAATGATCAACGGGTATGAGAGCCCGCAGTGTCCTCGGCATCTTAGCACCCTATCATCTTCAGTCTCACCAACTGACCTGCTGCGCGCGCGACCCAGATGTGGAAGGGTCTCTCGATAGCCGCCGACTCGCCGTCCCCCATCGTCGTCGTCCTCTCCGGATCGATGGAGCCCGCCTTCCAACGCGGCGATCTTCTGTTCCTGTGGAACCGCAATCTATTGGCCGAGACGGATGTCGGCGAGATCGTGGTGTATAACGTGAGGGGCAAGGATATACCCATCGTCCACCGCATCGTGCGCAAGTTCGGCACAGGTGAGCACGCCAAGCTGTTGACCAAGGGCGACAACAACGCCGCCGACGATACAGAGCTGTACGCCCGCGGGCAGGACTACCTCGAGAGGAAAGACATCATCGGCAGCGTCGTCGGATACATGCCCTTTGTCGGATACGTCACCATCATGCTCAGCGAGCACCCGTGGTTAAAGACGGTCATGTTAGGCATAATGGGCTTGTTAGTGGTATTGCAAAGAGAATAAAACGTTATGATTGACAAGGCTTTGTGTTGTGGCATGAAACAATATCCGATCGCACAGGTGCCTAAAATTAATCGGGACCACGACGCCTCTGGTGGTCATTATCGCCATCAGGCAACTTGGACGACCAGGAGGAAGCCGAGTGAGAGCACTAGAGGAAATGGGGTTACGCGTGCTACTCAAGCTTGACGTGGGAGCCTAGGGGCTAGGAACTGTACTGTCGATGGCAGTGGCATTGTTCTTGCACGCAATGCCATGAACAACAGGCGCCTTACGCAAACTACACGAGCAAAACCATAGCGGCTCCGGTGTTATCTGCCATGTTCGCTTCTCCTCGCCCATCCCGGCAAATCATGTAATCCCCACTGCCTGTGAGCCATCAGGGGTGTCGGATGCCATCGCGCGTGTTTTATGTGAACACGGACTTTGCTTTTCGTCACAGCGACTGTTGAAATTCGAGAACGTTGTAACATTTCACGTCCGCTGTTTAAAACCAACGGGTTCGTCCCAAGATGAATATAAATATCACCCATGTCACGTCTAACCGATCTTCATTCCCCCTCTCCTAACCATCGCCACTAGAGCAGCACCCTACCTTTCAATCACAAACAGCGAACTACTCTTGAGCGAACAGCAAACCACCAAGACAATGTCAGCCCCTCAACGGACGAGGGACTCCCTGGTCCGCGGCATCCCTGCGTGGATGACCACAGGCACCGAACCCCGCTTCGAATGGACTATGACCGAGGACAACATATTCCTGGACTACATCCTGCGGCACCCGGCTGTGGAAAACCCGTACGATGATCTTGATTCTATTCTCGAGCAGCTTGATCTCCACGGCTACGGCCCCGAGATTACGAACAGCGACGGCCAGACCGTCCAGGCAATGATCAGGCATAAGGTGAAGGGCAAGATTTTTAAGATGCGGAAGAAGTACAACCTAAACCCCGCCAACCGGCTCCGAGTGCCCGCTGGAGAGCAGAACACCGCCGGGCCACATCCAGTCCACGAGAACACCGCCGGGTCGCATCTGGTCCCAGGGGTGCACGAGCCAGTGCCGATACAGGCGCACTATATGGCCACTCAAGCGCAGGAGGGCATGTCCTATTTCGACAACGATTTCGCGGCCGGATACGATACCGACAGGTTCAAGCCGGAGAACCTTGACCCCCACCTTTTCATCGACGTCCACGACGGCGTCGCCCCCCCTTCTAATCGTTCTAACAATTCTATCCTTCCTAGCCCCCCTGCTCCTCCTGGCCCCCCACCCCTTCCCATTCATCCTACCCTCCCCAGCGTTCCGACCCTTTCTAGCCCTTCTACCGTCCCTAACGCTAGTGACCAGTCTAGCGATGTCGATGTGGCGAGCATCAACCCCCGTCTTTTGACCGGCTTCAATAACGGTGATGCCTATAATCACCCGCCCGGCAATATCGGCATGACAGGATACGACGCTGACAAGTCTAAGTCTGAGAATATCGACCCCTATCTTTTGACGAACTCCTACAATGGTGATCCCTCTCCTGTCAACCTTCCGGGTGCTGGTGACCAGTCTAGTGAGGTCGACTTTGACCAGTATCTCAGATTTGACGAGGACGATGCGGTAAATCCACAGCTATAAACCCCTCTCCCCCCCGCCCCTGAGAACTTCCTACGGAAGTAGATAGGTGCACATAGACTACCTGATAATAATTAGACGTGCTACGGCACGAAAAGAAAAAGAAAATAGGTGGTAAGATAGAGTAGATTAGGTAGCTTAATACTTGATCATCACCAAGTCCCCCTTTCAATTAGCTAGGCTCGATTCCCAGGCAATTAATGTGATATGAAACTTTTACCCTTTTTTCCCCTGCCATTCTAATTGACTGTTGGTCTTATATTTATGCAAGCGATATCTTTTTATCTTCTTATGTTGGCAACCCTTTACCCGTAATGCAGGTATATATATCCCCATATGGACAAATCAGTCGATATCCAGATGAAGTTTAATTAAGCAACTGAATTCTAGTATAACTCCCAATTTGCTAGAAAACCCGTAAGACCAATTTTTTTTTTTTTTCTTCTTCTATTTCTTGTTTTAAAAAAAAAGGAACCTGCTTCACACGAACACATCGTGAAGCATCTACCTAGGATATGAGTTATACCACCTAATCTCTGATCTAAGTCGGTTCCACATGTTTTAGTCATACTCAATCGACAGAATTTGATGTCTGCGAGGTAAAATGGCTTGTGATTACCACTCGGCGCCGTAACGGGTGTTCCGTAAAGACATGGACCAAGCAACAGCTTCAGAAATATCGCATTATTTAAAAATTGATTGGCATAGGCTATAGCCACGTTCCCTTAAGTCGACTCCCCACATCTCCTGAAGTACTGCTCAAGTCTCCCTTTTTTTTTCCCCCCCATACTCCTTGAATAACTATCAAATCGGAAGTGACAAAGGCAAGATATGATCGGTTAATACATGCAAATGCACTATTGGAAAAGGGGTGCACATTAAAATAAAAATTTATTTTATTTTATTATTAAACTCATTCAACAAAAGTTAATATACTTCCCCTTCTCCGTCGTCATACCCATCTCCATCACCATAGCCGTCATCATCGTACTCATCCTCATATTCGTATACTACTGGAGCTGGCTCCTCCTCTTCCTCCTCCTCCTCCTCTTCGGGCCCCTTCGTAGGGGCTTTCTTAGCTGGGGTTTGGGGACTATCAGAATGGTGGGAAGGGGATCCGACGTCTGATACACTCGCCGCACGAGAGGTCATGCGACTGGCAGTCTCGCTCTCCATGCGAGAGATGACGGAGCCCGGACCGCGCTTTTTGTTGCTCTCGAAAATCTTGTTGATGGCGTCGTAATTGATTCGCTTCGATACCATCTTCCGCCTCTTCATGACCTCGATGGCTGCCTCGCCGGGCGTGGAAGCCGGAGTCTGCTGGCCCTCGCCGATCCGCGGCTGCTGAACACGCTTCCGCTTCCGCTTCGGTGGGCCGAGGCCTTCCATCTGCTGCCGGAAAATCTTCTCTTGTTGTTTCCGCATCCAATCCTTATTCGCGTTTAGCCAAATCTCTTCCTTTTTATTGACCTCTTCGGGCGAAAGCTCGCAGCATTGCACTTCTTCGTCGTCGGCGAATTCGTCTTCGCCAATAATCTCGTCCATACTTGTCACTCTCTGGGGGTGTGTCGATTTTTCCCACTCGGCTCGAATGTGGGCAAGATGCGCTGCTGTTGCCAGAGTTTTGCTGTGAGCAGAACTACGAGGGTCGTTGATCACTTCATTGACCTGTTTCTCTAGTTCGGCTTCGTCGCGCTCCCATTCCTCGTAAAACTTGAGGCACTCCTCTTTTGATGGACCGCCCTTTGTAGATTGTGTTTCTGTATCTTCCTCGTTAAAATCGCTAGTGTCCGCTCTGTTATTCACCTCCCCAGATCCATATATTTCGACTAAGTCATCTATAGCTTGTTCCCCGGCAGGATCGTCCGCACCGAGGGCCTCGACAACCTCTGTCAATAGTTTGGGCGCTGGTTCGGGGATTTGCTTCGGGTCAAACGGGGCAACGATTTCTCTACCTACGGTAGAATCGAACGACTTCGGTAGAAACTCTGCAACCTGGCGTACTTTCGAAAGGTCTGGCGGCGGTCTCGGTGGTGGGGGCATGCTTATGCTGGTAGTTGAAGCCCGTTTTGACGGATCTGACGGCTGGTTCAACCCATCATCATCAATATCCTCCGAACTACGTTTTCGCTTCCTTCCGCTAGCTTCGGCCTCCTGTTCCTTTTTTTTTACCCACTCATCAGTCTTCTTGTAAAATGAAGGGGGGTCGTGCCGCGAATCCAAGGGTTCCCTATTTAAAAAATCCTGGATAGATAAACTGCTGCTTGCGGTAGCAGTGAACTCGTCTAGGCGTTGTTCAATGGTCTGGGTTGCGACTTTAACGACATAAACAATTTCCTTGACGGTCCGCCGAAAATTCCACATACGGGCGGCCATCAGAATGCAAGCACCACAGATACCTGACGGATGGCGTCCAATCGTCATCCAATCTCGGTCCATCCGCTGACAAAGTCTTGTGGCGTCTGCGGCAACCCTATTCGTCAACTCACCGAAGTCTAGCTTTTCGGCGAAGCGCAGAATCAGATCTTCGGGTAGGATTGCCTTGATCTTGTTGTCAAAGCTAAGACTTTTAGTTAACTCTTTAAACACATGGCCCAGTTCAAAAACGTTGATCTATAGAATACAGGTTAGCTTCTATTCAAGGCAGCATGCATGGCGGTGCTCCCTTACTTGAACAAGATCGGCAAAGTCAATAAGCATGACATCGCACTTCTCTTCTCTCCGACAAGCTGCGTAGAGGCAAACGGGTACCACCTTGTAAATGCCACGATTTTTAACCCAACTGTGATCAAGGGCGAGCCTGAAAATCCTAATGCCAGCTTCGATGGTGCTTTCAGTAACGCTCTTGGTGCGGTCTTGCAGTCGTGTTTTATATCCCCACATCAAATCCTTGGCTACAGCCGGATGTTAGGAACCGAACAAGAGCAGTTGCGGGTGGCCGGACTAAAGAACTCGCCTTCTCTAAGCGTCTTTTCACGTTTAATCCCGATGCAGACGCCTAGGCGCCTAAACCCTGGTGCCATATTCCGGGTCGTGCCCTGATCCGCGGCCACGTAGCTGCCCTGAACCATGGCAGCGCCTGAGGAGGTTTCACCAAATTCCACCTCGGAAACAATATTGCAGCTATCGATTTCACGACCACAGGCAGAGCAGAAGCCATCCGTGATAGGTGCGGACGGGTTAGGGCATGCGGCGTTGGGACATGGCGGCCGGTCTCCGTTTGCGGGACGACGTGCTGTGGGCGAACCCCTGGTCTGTTCGGCTTCCATGTTATGCCTCTCCAGTACTTCCTTAATACGAGCACCAGCCGGGCGTATCTGAAAACCCAAGATTTTTTTGGGCACGGGCCTGGCCGGTTTCTTTAACGATGACATGGTTGGCACGAATGGGTGTTACTTTATAGTGATATAGCTGTTAATGCTCGGGGATTGTTCTGAACAGGTGACGGATACCACGCTGAGGGCAGATATCATGATGGCACAATGGCTGAAGGGTGCGTGTAAGTGATGGGCGAATGAGAGGACAGGGTGAGAGGGTATACTCGTGATGAAATTTGGGAAAGTGAGGGCGCGTGAATTGGAGTGGGGAGGTTGAGCTTGGGTGGACGGGAAGAGGGTAAAATGGTCGAGTGGTTATGGGATTGAGTCACGAAAGTCAGGAAGTACCTAAGTACCGGAGCCTTCACTAAAGTGTTTAGTGGGGATGCTTGTGCTTTGCACTAGCGCCCCCTGAGGGGAGGTAGTTCGAGTACGGACCTCGCTGGCTTTTTATGAGTTTAATTGTATCTTCTTTACAAATTGATCTTGGGCAAAAGTGAAAGGTACTATCTACGTTCTAGCCACAAGAGCTAGTTTTTTTTTTTTTTTTTTTTTCACAAGTTTAACTATTACTGTCTCCTTGTAAATAATGGCGGAGGATACGTAGATACTTCTCATCCTGCTATTGTAACCGAAATGTCGTGTACTACCTGCTACGTGCCTTCTACATTACCTAGTAGTAGTAGTAGTATTAACGTCTAGTCTAGGCTTACCTACCTGTAGGCTGTCAGCAGCAGGCATGTTTGACAATGAAGGGATTAGACACTCCAAGTAGGTACCTAAGGTAGGTAGGTACCTACCCGAGCCCCTAAGTTGTTAGCACTAATTATATATTTGTAGTTCTCTATCAAGCATATGCATAAATACGTATACTTTGGAACTGGAAGATCAACACACCGATCGCAAACCGGTGGATGCTGCCATTTCCATCATCACTCCGCGAAATAAAGCAAATCCCCGCCCTTTGACACTATGGATGGCCTTGATGAATTTGAGAAAGCCCTTGCGGCCGAGAAGACCGAAAGAGACCAAAAGGCCCGCAATTTAGACGAGAAAAACAACCGCAAACATCGGCATCACCACCATACAAGGCGCGATCGGTCTACAGATAAAGCTCGAGACCACGATCGTGAGAGGCACCACCGCTCGCGCAAATATGACGATTATGACGAGGACGGCCACAGACATAAGAGATCGCGCCACTCGAAGGAAAACGACCACAACGACCGGGACCGACGTGCGGAGCGCCACCGAAGAGACGGCCGTAACGAGCAGGAAGCTGGCCACGGTTCAAGAAGGGAAACGCAGCTAAAAAGCTCAGAACCCAAAGGCAGCTTACATTTACCGGATGAGGATAGGACGGCCGAGGACCACGATGGGAGCTCTCGCCCTGCGCCGCTCACTAGAGACTCGTGGATGGCCGCTCCCTCTGCCCTCGACATCGACTATACCCAGAGGGGTTCGAAACCAGCAAAGCCGCCTCCGCCCAAGGAAGAACCAAGGAGAGCAATACATACAAGAGAGCTTAACGCTGCTCACTTGCGAGACTTGAATGACGGTAAGGCCATTGATGAGCCGGATCTATCTGCCAAACATGAGGTGGATTACACTTTTGGCGACAGTGGGTCGCTATCAAGAATGACAAAGCTGAAGGGCATCTACGCTATGGCTGAAAGCACTGGCCGCCCTGTGGAGGAAGTTGCATTAGATCGGTACGGAAATTTGCGGGATTTCGACGATGCCCGCGAGGAGAACCACGAATTAGATAGACGGAAACTCTATGGGGAGGGCTACGTTGGCCGAGAAAAGCCCAGTGGTGAGCTGTTCCAAGAGAGGACGCTCGCTGCCGCAGCGCATGAAAAGCAGCGAGAATCACCCCGACCTATGGAACTGGGCCAAGGCGCGACAATTTCCGAGGATGCCATCTCCCACCAACCCACTCAACTGGATCAGACAGCCTTGAATCGATTAAAAGCCCAAATGATGAAAGCAAAACTAAAAAAATCACCCGATGCCGCCAAGCTCGAGGCCGAATACAACGAGGCTGCCGCCACCTTTGCAACCAAGGGCCCCGAGGCCATAGTTCTGAATGTGATGCAGAATCGACTGATGGCAGGAACGCGAGCAGAGGCCAAAGCCGTCGACACCAAGCGAGGCCGGGAGAGAGGATTGGTAGAGCAAAATGACGACTTGACCATCGAAGACATGGTCCGGGAGGAGAGGCGCACCCGAGGACAAGCCGGAGGCGAAGGACTTCGACTTGCGGAACGTATCGCCAAGGACGGCAAATTCGACAATGATCTCGACTACATGGATGAGAATGCTGAGAAACTCGCAAAGCGCGTGCAAAAGTCTGAGCTGAATCTCAAGAATACCGCCGTTAACGAATACCAGAGGATCAACAGGATACTAGATAACTGTCAACTCTGCCATCACGAAGATCGCAATCTCCCTCCTGTAGCGCCTGTAATCTCGTTAGGCATGAGAGTATATCTCACATTGCCGACAGAGCCGGAGCTGAGTGACGGCGGAGCTGTCATCGTGCCTATCCAGCACCGAACCAACCTACTCGAATGTGACGACGATGAGTGGGAAGAGATCCGGAACTTTATGAAGTGTCTCACCCGCTTATACCACGACCAGGGAAGGGAGGTTGTGTTCTACGAAAACGCCGCAGCCCCTCAAAGACATATGCATGCAGCGATGCAGGCGGTACCCATCCCGTATGAGCTAGGAGACACGGCACCGGCCTTCTTTAAAGAGGCGATGCTGTCGGCGGATGAGGAGTGGTCACAGCACAAGAAAATCATTGATACAGGCGCACGTGCACGTGATGGACTCGGTAAATTGGCATTCCGACGATCTATTGCGAAAGAGATGCCGTACTTCCACGCCTGGTTCACGCTAGACGGGGGGCTAGGGCATGTGGTAGAAGACTCAAACCGATGGCCGAGGGGCGATTTATTCGCTAGGGAGATTCTAGGAGGCATGGTAGACGCAGAACCAGACGTGATCAAAAGGCAAGGGCGGTGGCATAGGTCAGACGGCAGGGTTGATGGGTTCAAGAAGCGGTGGAGGAAGTTCGACTGGACCAGGGTCCTCACTGATGGGTGAATACACGTCGATGCGCCTGAGACGCGTGGTTAGCAAGCTAAGCGGTAGCAATGCGCATTACAGGGCCAGTCGGCCCTATACTGTTCGTTAAATGCTTCTGTTATCTAAATATAGGCTGATGAAGTGTTGAAGTTTCTTACAGACAAACCATGCAGCGCCGGGTTGACCTAGTGCCTAGGTAGGTAGAGGTGGGTACACCTATTCCAGGATTAGGAATGTTAGCTTGGGTATAAAACAAGGGTGTTGGCCAGGGTGATAGTCAGGGTTTATATAATTATCCCTGCTTGTATTTTTATTTATAAATTGTATAAAAAGGTATATTTAGCTTTAAAACAGCAGATTTATCGAACTATTAATAATATAGCTGTTATTTTTTATTAAACTAGCTTTAACTGCGCTATAAGCTTTATTAATTAATTATATAATTATATTTTTATATCGACTGTTTTTTATATTTGTTATTTATATATAAACTATTATTAAATTTAAATATTTAAAAATATTTTAAATAATTTTATTGCTTATTATTTAATTTTTAAAATAAAATAAACTTGAACTAATAATTTTA
This sequence comes from Rosellinia necatrix, assembly GCA_021209875.1. Taxonomy (NCBI): domain Eukaryota; kingdom Fungi; phylum Ascomycota; class Sordariomycetes; order Xylariales; family Xylariaceae; genus Rosellinia; species Rosellinia necatrix. Next base: position 2,803,969 of record JAGYVD010000001.1, on the reverse strand, counting down.
AAAGTTAATTTAGCTTGTTATATTATTTTTATGCTATTTAATCTATTAATTTAAATTTTATAATAATAAAACAGTTAATTAATTTAACTAAAATTAATATATTAAAATAAAAACTTTTATAAAGTTATTAATTAATTATATAAAAAATAACTATAAAATAAAACTATATAGTTTAGCAAGTTTAATATATTTATAACTAGCTTTTAATTTTTTAAAAACAGCGCTAAAAAATTATAGTTAATATATTTAGTTAAAACTAAATTAAAGCTTAAATTAAAGCTGATTTTAATTATTAATAGTTTTTATAACAATATATATTTTTAATAGTTTTTAAACTGTTATATTTTAATAAAACAGCTATTAATATTATTATAAAAACTTTTAATTATTATTAACTAATTTAAAAATAATAAATTTATTTAATAAAAGCTTATAAACGGGCTAAAATAGCTTTTATAAAAGCTGTTTTAACTAAATATTTTAATAAAAAAAATTAGCTATTGTTAGAGTAGGCAAGGGGTGCCAGGCTTGGCACCACCAGTTGCCCCACTGTAAGATTAGATAAGGTGGCCCAGGCCACCTGGGCTAGACCCACTTGGGCTAGGCCCACCTACCTGTACTAATAGATGGAATTCTAGGACTGCACCTAGAATTCCACCATCTTTATTACAACTATATATAACACTATAAACTAGACCAGCATACAGCAAAATACAGCTATTTACAGCTTTATACCCCTGACCAGATTTATTAAATTAGTGCTTCTGCAACGATTAGATTAAAAATACCTCCTTAAGCAGCTCTTGTAAACTATTTACTTAAGTCTTGCGGTTAAAAACAGCTTTTTTGCCCTGCGGCAGTTTATATTGCGCGGCCAAATATAAAAGAACTGGTAGAATTAGCTGTAAATTATGCTATTTTATTAACCAACTAATTAACTAATTAATCAAAGCTTTAAATTTATCGATTCCAGCTAGTCTTACTAATTTTATTATTTTTAGCGTTTTTAGCCAGATCTGTTAATTCTGGCTAATTTAACTAAGCCACTGATTCTACCGATTTTAGCCCTAGCTAACCTAGCTTATTCTAGCCTAGCCTATTTAGCCGACCAAGCTAACCTAGCCTAGCCTAGCTTAGCCTAGCCAGCCAGCCGGCCAGCTAAACTAAATTATAGCTTTTATTAATTATTAAACAAAAGCTGTTTTAATAAATAATATATAAAAAAATATAAATATGCTATAAAAACATGTTAACAGCTTAAACAAAAAATACGATAAATTAGCTGCAGATATTACTAAATTAAAAATATTTTATATTAAATTATAAGTGTAATAGCTGCAATAGCAGCAGTTAGAGCAGAGCCCAACTATACTTATATATTAGGAAAAAAAACTAAAGTTAAAAAAAAAAAAGAATTATATATAGGGCCGACAGCCAGAATTTCTATTTATATATACTACTAGCTATTTACTACGTGACTAACCTACCGCATTTACTACTTTATACTTGTACCTATTTAGCCGGGGAACTAATCAAAGGCTGCTAAGCTATTTATTTATGCAGCTAATCAAGGCTATTATAGCTGTAAGTTATAACAATCTTTTTTTTATAAAAAGACTTAGCTTAAGTTTTTAGCTGCGCAGAACTAAAGATATGCTAAGCTGATTTTTTTTTAAAGCTGTTTATGCTACACCTAAGGCTTAAACTAAAAACTTTTAAATTAACATTTTTAAGCAGTAAAAAAATATTTTCGGCGTATATAATTAGTTAAAATTAGTCACGGATAACTGGTTGGCTAATACATGTGGCACGGACCAGTATCTATACACCTGTTGCTAACTAGTGCGTACAGCGCATAGACTAGACCTACCCCATATATCTGCATTTAGCTAGAATTTTAGTAGGCTGATTCTTTTTATTTATTTTTTTTTTTTTATTTATAGATTTTTTATATAATATATTACTTATTGTTAAAGCCTCGACTTTTTATTTATAACTAGTGTAACAATCTATAAATTATTTTATTTTAAAGCATTAAAACTGCTTTTTTAAATATTTTTTATATAAAAACAACGATATAGTATCGATTTTTTTTGCTAGCGGTGCTTGTAAACGTGTTAAAAATTTAGCACGCTAAAACGCTATTTTATTACGTAAAATCTTTAAGTTTCCGGCGTATTTTATTAAAAAAACTTTTAGTAATATATTTAAAACTAAATATATTTAAGTTATTTTTAAAAAATTTAATATAATATATTTAATTATTAAAACTAGTATTAAAACTAAAGCTATATAAAACTTACTGTTTAATTTTGCTTAAAAATTTTATTTGCAAGTTAAAACTTAAGACTTTTAAGCCGCTTTATATAATAAAACTTATAAGTTTTTTTATAAAGCAGTTAATATTTTAATATAAAATTTTGCTGTAATTATTATAAAAAGCAACTAACAAGCTTTTTTAAAACTTATTATAAAAAAAATAATTTTGTTTAGCCTGATTTTAATAGACTTGTTAATATAAAATTATTTATAAACTTTATATAAACTTTTTTATTTCTATTACTTTTTTAATAAAATAAAAATTAAAATATATATATTAATAGCTTTTTAATAAACAGCGACTAATTATTATTTTATTATACGTTATATTATTAAACAAATAAAAACTGTTATAAAATAAATTATAAAATTTAACGCTTATGTTATAAAATATAAAAAAATGTTTAATAAAAAATAAAAACGATTTAAAAATATTAAAGCAAAGCTAATAATAGCTTAAAAACAACTATTTAATATTTAAAAAGCTTTGCTAAAATATAACAAAAATTAAATAAATTATATAAACAGGACAAAAATATAAACTTTTTATATTTAAACTATTTAAAAGCTAAAATAATAACGTAGTTATAAATTATATTATAGCTAAACTAAAAATTATAACAACTAATTATAACTATATTTAAAACTTATTAAATAAATTTAATTAATAAGTAGTTAATTTATTAAGTTATATAAAAAAACATTTGTTTTTAAAATCTTAGAAAAAAACATAAAAATCGATTAAAATATTTATAAATAAGTTTTATAATAACGTTTTAAAAAATAAAATAGAATTTAAAATATAATATTAAAATATAATTAACTGTTTTAAAATAAACACGGATTAGTTTGCTAATAATAACGCAAAAATAAGCGATATTAAGTTTTATTTTGCTAAAAAACATTTAAAAATTAATTTTATATTTATTTAATAAACATTTAAATATAATTATAACTTTAAAAATTTAATATAATATTTATATAATATTTATAAAAATATAAACGTTTTAAAAAATAAAAGCTAACTATAAAACTTTAAACTTTAATAAATATATGCTTGCTAAGTTTATATAGTTTAAAACAGATTTTATATATTTTATTAAAAAAATACGTTTTAATAAAACTAAATAAAAAAGAATTTAAAAATAAATTGTTATTTTATATAGCTATTAAAACTATTTTTAAATATTTAAAAATACTGTAGATTTTAACGCTTATATAAAATATTATATTTAAATAGCTTATTATTTGTTTATAAATAATTAAAAAAAGCAAAGATTATAAAATAAAAACAACTTATAAAATACAATATATATTTGTTGTATTAAACCTTTTTAGTTATAATAATACAATTAATTTTGCCGGTAAAGATATTTATAAAAAAACAAAGATTTTAATTTATAACAAAAAAAATAAAATAATTAATTGCTAAAAGCAAGTGCTTTTAATATAAATAAAAAAAACATATTATTAAAAACTGTTTTATAAAAGCCGTAGATTAAGCTTAACGCGATGCTTATATAAATATAATTATAAATAAGTTTAAACTAGCTTTTTAAAATTAAAAAGCGCGACAAAAAACAGGAAAATAACTTTAAAAAAATAAACTTTTTTAAAAATAGTGTTATCGCGTAAAAATAAAAAAACTTAATAAATAATTATTTAAGTAAAGAATTTTTATTATATATTTATATTTTATATAATAATAAACTATTGCTTATTATTTTAACGCATTTAGTAATATAAAAGCTAGTATATATATAAATATAAACGTATTTTTTGCTAAAAAATTATAAAACTGTTAAATTTATTTATTAAAAATAAGTTTAAACTTAGACTAATAATTAAGTACAACAAAAGTTAGATTAAAAATTAATTATGTTTTACGTTTAATTTTAAAAATATATAAAAAAATATTTAAAAATATATTTGTTAGTATTTTAAATATAAAACAAAAGATAATATTAAAAAAAATAGTTTAAACAATATAATATATTATTTAATATTAAACAGTATATATTAATTTTTTATTTTATCTGTTAAAAATTATAAATGTTATTATATATTAGCTATAAATAAAGCTAAAATATAGTTATAATATTTAAAATATTAAATAAACGTTAAACAAAAAATAAAAATATTAATTTTAAAATGCCTGTTAAAAAATTAAAAAAAAGCTAAAAAGCCTCCTTAAAAAGTATTAGTAGTAAAAATAAAAATTATAAAAGATCTGATTTTATGCTAAAAATATAAAAAATAAACCGAAATTTAAAAACGTATTTTTATTTAATAAGCTTTTAAAGCTTTAAACTAAAAAAAAGTATGCTAAATAAAAATAATTTATATTTTTAAATTAAAAATTAAATGTTTTTAAATTTTATTAAATAAAAAAAAAATAAATTAGTATAAAAAAACTAAATATTTAAATCGCCACTTTTAGCGCTGTTGCTTTTAAAACGTTAATATATAAAAATAAAACTAATAATTAAATATAAATTATTAATATTTATTAAATTAATAAGTTAATTAATTAAAAAAATTAAAAAATTAAAAAATAAAAACATAAAAAAAAGTATTAGAACTTATATTTTTAAATATTATAACTTGTTAGACGCGTTTAATAAAAATTTTTAAATAAATTGCTTTTTACCGATTATAAATAAACTATAAAATAGATTTTATAAACAGCAAGTTTTTAAAAAACTTAAAGTATAATTTTTTATATAAAATATTATTTAACAAGCTGTATGCCGTGCAAAAATATTTAATTAATAATTTATAAAAAAAATTTATTAAACTAAACGATGTATTATATGTTTTTCTAGTATTATTTGTTAAAAAGCTAGCAAAAACTTTGTTTTTATATAAATTATTAAAAACTTAATAAAATTATAAAAAAACCGGTATTTGTTGTTTTTATTAAAAAACCTTGTTTTATATTTTTAATATTAAAAGTTTTATAAAAATTAATATATAATAAATATTCTATTGTATTAAAATATATTTAAAAATAAAAATTTATTACGTTTTATATTAAATATAAAGTTTACTGTTATAAATTTTTTCTGTTTAGTTTAATAAATAAATTTTTATGTTTTAAAAATATATTAATAATACGTTGTTTAATTTTTAAATAATTTTTATAACGTATACGTGGACAACGTTTTTATTTATTTTAATAATATAAAAACTTATTATATATATATTTAAAAATATTTTAAAAACTATAAAACGTAGGATTACAAGCTGATTTAAAAAGTTAGAATTTTATATAAAATAAACCAAGTTTTTAAACTATATAATAAATATTAATAATATTTATATTAATTCTGTTAAAATAAAAGCTGTAATAAATTAAGAAATATTTATTACTATAAAAATATGCAGTTTTTTAAGGTTTTTATAACTTTTATAAAAGTTTATAAATAAATATAATTAAATAGCTTTTTTATAAACTGTTTAATAAAAAAAAAGCTTTTAAATAGATTAACAAATATAATAAAGCTTTTAGTATATTAAAAAGCTCTGACTTTTATATTATTATTAAAATATTATAATTATAATTTATTTATTAAAATAAAACCGATTTTTTAATGAAGTAGCTTTTAACGCGTTATTTTAGTTATATAAAAAAAATTAGCATTTAACAGCTTATTTTTTAAAAATATTATATAATGCCGAGTTAAATTATAGAATTTTTAATAAAAAATATTAGCAGTAGTTATAGCTTTAAAAAATAGCAACCTGAACTAATTAATAAACAAAAAACTTTTTTAATAATTATTAATTATTAAGCTTTAAAATATTTTAGCACGAAATAATATTTAAACCTGCAATAAGCAGAATAAACTAACTTATTTTTAAAATATAATTTTTTATTATTTTTAACTAAAAAAAAAATATAGTTATAAATGCTTTATTTTAAAAATAAAAAATTTATTAATATAAAAATAAAAAAAAGTTTAAAAATATTTAATAATATTTTAACTTATAAATAATATTATAAAATATATTTTAAGTTAAGCAAAGTATAACTATTAGATATTAATAATATATTTACGTAAAAATTAAAAATCTGGAAAAACTTCGATTAATTAAAAAAATATTAAAAAAAAACCGTAAAAACTTTAGTATAAAAATTTACTAATATAAAGCTAAAAAAATTAAAAATAATAACTTTTAATAAATAATAAACGGATTAACAATAATAAATAAACAACTAGTAGTATTAGATTATTTATATTTAAAAATTAAATTAATATAAAAATCTATAACTATATATTTATAGCATATTTAAAAAAATATAAAACTAGAAAACTAATATTAAAAAAATACTAGTAGTTTAAGCTGGCAAACAGCTGTAATATTTATATAATAAACTATATAAAATACTGCTTGGCAAAAATATTACGTAATAAAACCTTAAGCAAACTAAAACTTCTATTAATATTTAACCACGTGTAGCAATATTTAATAATAGATTTTAAATAAATGTTTTAAAATAAACATAGTTATAATAACACGTTTATTATAATAAACCGATTAAAAAAAAAAGTTTAAATAATTTTATATATTATATAAGCTATTATAATAAACACAGCTAAAATATATTATAAAAAGTTATTTTAAATGTTTAATATATTAGCGATAATAATTTTAAATTAAAGTTTATAATTTATTTTAATATTTATAAACAAGTTATATAAGCTAATAAGTATAAAATATATTTTAGTTTTTATTAGCTATTATAAAACTGCAGAACAAGCAGAAATTATAAATAAATATTTAAATTAATAACTACAACTATATATTAACTATTATTAAAATAATTAGTTTAAACGTATTTTAATAATAAATTATATATAAGCAGTACTACTATATAAATTAACAAATATATTATTTTATAAAACAAAAATAAGATTTTTAATATTTTTTTATTTTAACTAAAAAAACCGAACTGCAGCAGAAAAGTTAAAAAAGCTGCCGAAAAAAAAAAAGACTTTAAAAACAAAAGCTTAAAACAAAACAAAAAAATTATTTAATTTATAAATTTAGTAAAAAAACATTTAATTTAAACTTAAACTTATATAATTAAATAAGTTAACTATAAACAAAAAAACCTGACTTTAATATAAATAATTATATGCTAATTTTAAAAAAAAAATAATCGTAGAAAACCAACCGACTATTTAATAAGCTGGACTTTTTTATAATATAATAAAAGTTTAAAATAATTAATAAAAATAATAATATTTTTATATTAAACGTTTTTTTTATAAAAATAATAAACTATTATTATATTAATAAACTATAATTATATTTTAATAACTTACTGCTAGAACAAAAAGCTAATAACTTAAATAACAAAATAATAAAGCCTGAAAAAAAAAAAAGTTTATAGTTAAAAAAATTAAGTCGTTAAAAATATATTATAAAAAACTATAATATTAAATAACTTAAAAAAAATAAAAAACTAATAATAAATAATACTCCGTTTAAAACTTTAAAAACAGCGCGAAATTATTAAAAAAATTTTATAAAAAATATTTAAACGCGGCAGAACTTTTAAAACGTTTAAAAAATTAGCTTAAAGCTGCAGAAAATAACAAGTTGAATGCAGCACATAAAAATAACAATAAAATAATATAATAAAAAATAATAAAGCAGAAATAAAAACAAGCATAATAATAAATAAAAAAAAGTTAATAACGTAATATAAAAAAACTTATACGATAACTTAATAATATAAAAGCCCAGAAAGCGTAGTATAAAATAAAAACCTGAAGCGATCTTTTTTTTTGCTAAAAAGCATACTAAAAAACTATATATTTAAATATAAACACAACTTAAAAAACAAGCCGTTTTTTTTCTAAAAAGGGGGATAATTACGGATAACTAGTTAGCCAATACATATAGCATAGATTAGTATTTATACACTTGTTGCTAACTAGTGCGTATAACGTATAGACTGGACCTATTTTACATATTTACATTTAGCTAGAATTTTAGTAGGCTGATTCCTTCCACTTACTCTTTTTTTTTTTATCTGTAGATTTTTCGTATAATACATTACTTATTGCTGAAGCCTCGACTTTTTATTTGTGACTGGTGCAACAAAATTTAAAGGTTTTTAATTTTTAGTTTTATATTTATTACGTTAATTAGTTAATTTTTACCTAATTTATTTTTTAATTAAACTATTTATTATGCTATTTATGTTTTATTTATAATTTTAGCTATGTTTTATTTTCTGGTGTATTATCGTTTTTATACGCTTTAGCAAATATATATTTTTTTAGCTGCTTTAATTTAGTTTTATAGCCGCTTTAATAGTCCTGTTTTTTTTAAATATTTATCGTAATACTTTTTTAGCTTAACTAAAGCGTTTTTTAAATCAGCAGCTAAATATTAATTATTGTTATATTTTTAGCTTTTTAAAAATATTTTATAAAACAGTTTTTTTTTTCGGATTTTTAATAACAAAATCTTTTTTACTTTTTAATTTTTTTTTTTAACGCTTTATTAACTATTTCTTTTTTTAGTTAAAGCATTTTTTATTTAAATAAAAAATTATTAATGTATTTTTATAGTTATTTAGCTTAAAACTAGCGGCTTTTTTATTATACCGTTAATAATTCTAGTTTAAATATATTAAAACGGTCAGCTTTAATATTAACAATTTTATAAGCTTATCGCGTTATTAAATAGTTTAGCTTATCGCTAGGTCGATCGGTCTGTTTTTTTTTTTTTTGCAGCATAAATATATAGTTTTTAATTATAAAATCCAGGTTTTATCGATATTTATTAGCTTATATAATTATTTATTATTATATTTTCCGCACTTATATTTTTATTTTTTTAACATAGTCGCAGACTTTTTTTATAAACGTTTAAGCTTTTTTTTTAAATAGTTTTTTTTTAACTTATTTTTTTTATAATTGCTTTACTTTTATTTAAAACTTTTAGTTAAACGTTATATTTATTAGCTTTTTTATTAATACTTTTTTTAAAAACAGCTTTTTTAAAGCTTTATAAAGCAAAAACGCTTATATAACGTTTAAAGCTAAAAACGCTTTAAATTAATTTTTTTAAAAGTAGTTAATATATAGTTACAGCTGCTAATTTATTTATTAATATATTATTTCTATTTATTTTATTATAAAAAAGTCCAGCTTTATGCTATAAATTTTTAACAGCTTGTTTATAAAATTAGCAATAAACTAGCTTTTTTTATTATTAACTACTGTTTTTAACTACTTATATATTTAATAAAAACTTTTATAATATATTTTAGCAGCATTTTTGCTGTTATTAATTTTTATATATAGTTGTTTATATTAGTTTTAATAGTTTATTAATTATATAAAATATTATATTATTTTTATACTTATTTTTAAAAAGCTTTTAAAATTAATTACTATATATTATTATATATATTTTAGTATTAGTAAAAAAATTAGCTTTTTTAATATTTTATTGCAAAAACTTTCGCAAAACAACAAAAATAGTTTATTATGTATTAATTAATTTTATAATGCAGCTTTAGCTATTAATAACATTAGAATATTAAACGTTTTGTTTTTCCGCAGCTTAAATATATTATTGCTAGCTTTATATAAGCTTTTTTAATTATTTAAATTTATAAATTATCCGATTTAAAAACAACTAACTTTTTTTTATATAATAAAAGTTTTTAATATTAACTAATTAAAGTTTTTATTAGCTTAAGCTTTTTTTTAATATTTATTTAAGCTAATATTATATTAATTAGCTTTAAATATTACGTTTATAAATACTACTTTTAATAGCAGTAAAAACATAATATTTTTTATAATATATATTTTATATACGCTTTTATTATTTTAAAATTATTAGTTTAAAAAAGCTATAGTTTTTGTTTATTTTTTATTGTTTTTATATTTTTAAGTTTTTATTAATTTAAAAAATATCTGCTATTATGTTTTTAATTTTAAATAATATATAATATTAAAATTATAATATATAATAAGCTTAGCTTATTTAGCTTGTTTTAAATTTAAGATTTTTTTTATATTAAAATATTTTAGTACGGTATAATTTATAATAACTAAAAACAGCTGCAGCTGCTATAAGCTTATTAGTTCTGTTTTTTAATAAAATAGCTTTTTAACTACTGCTAGCATTTTTTTATTATAAATACTATAGTTTAATTTTATATTATAAAAAGTTTTTAAATAAAATATAACTAGCTGTTATAAAACGTCTGCGGTTTTTTTTTATAATAAAATGCCGGCAGCTATACTATTAAATATATTTATTTTTATTTAGGTTTTATTTTTATAATTAAAATGTTTTAATATTAGCGCGCTAATTAATTTATTTTTTAACGTTTTAAACGTTTTTTAATAAAAGTTTAATTAAATTAAGTCAGCTTTAATATAAATTAAATTATTTAACAGCTTAATTATTTATTTATATTTATAAATAAACTTTTATAAAAGTTGCAAAAACTTAAAAATAACCGTATTTTTTTAATAACGCTTTATTTTTTTTCAGATGTTTTTAATTATAAATAATTTTAATTTTATTAAAATTAATTTTACGCTTTTAGTTTTAATAATAAACTTAAAAACTTAGTTTTTTATATAAAATTTATATTTTTTAAATCGGCTTATAATCCTGTTTTTTAAAACATAATAATATTTTATTTATATAATATCGATATTTTAGTTTATTATTTAAATAAATTAAAATATTATTAATATAAGCTATATAAAAATATTTAAATATTTTTATAATATATTATTAATATATTTTTAAAAAGTTGCTAGCCTGTTAATTAATTTAAAAACAATATTTTAAACTAATAAGCTTTATATCGCGTTTAAAAACAGTTAATTTTTGTTTTTTTATAATATAAATATAATAAAATATTTATTTAATATCGATTTTAATAAATATTTTAGCTTATATTATATAAGCTAGTATTTTTTTAATTAATAGCAACAAGTATTAATTTTTTTATGTTAAAACGTTTAACTTTTTATAATTAACGTATAAACGTAATAATTTGTTATTTTTTCGTGCAAACAATATAAAAGCAGCTTAAAAAGCTAGCGTAAGCTTTATAAATTTTTTTGCTAAGTTGTTATAAATATATTATTAACAGGTTTTAGTTTTTTTAAATAATATTTTATAAAAAAAACCATATTTTAATATTTTTAAGTTTTAATTTAAAGTTAAGCGGTAATTTATTTTTAGCTTATATAAAAACAGGTTGTTTAAAACAGCTTTTAAAAAACATTTAAATATTTATAATAAGTTTTTAAAATGATTTATTGCAAGTTTTTTTAATTTTATTTTATTTTTAAACAACAGCTTATTTTAAATTTTCTACTCTTTATTATTTATTATTTTATTAATTTTATATAACGTAGTTATATTATAACATATTATATTATTTTATTATAACGTTATATTAAAAACTATAGCTTTAATAGTTATAATTTTTATTAGTTAGTATTTATATTATTTAATAATATTTTAATAAAGTTAATAAAAGCTTTAAGCGTTTTTTTAGCAAAATTTCTGTTTTAAGCCTAGTTTTTATTATTTTAAAACTAATTTAACTTTTAGCTTAATATTTTTTTATTTTATATATTTTTATATAATTTTATTTTTGTTTAAAACAGCTGCTAGTTTTAAAATTTTAAAACTTATATTAAAATAGTTTTAAAAAATAAAAACTTTTAAGCTTGCGTTTTTAATAGTTAGTATAACTTTTAATTTAATAATTTTTTGTTATATTTAGTTTAAAATATTTTAAGTTTATAATTTTTTTTTTTTGCCGCATTTAATTAAGTTAACTATTTTTACGTTTTTTATTTTTTTAGTTTATTAGCTTTTTTTTTCAAGCAACATTTTTTTAATGTTTAAAATATTTTAACAAATTTTCTGCTTTATTTATTAAAATCTTAAAGATTTAATATTTAAATTCTTAATTGCTTAAAAATAAAAATTATTTACGCAGAAAATTTATTAACACGTTGTAATAATTATAATACTTTTTTTAATAATTACGTTATATTTTATATTAATAATTATTAAAAAGCTTTTTGCACGGTTTTTTTTTATACTTTAAAATATAATTTTAAAGCTAAATCTATTTATTAAATTAAATTGCCGTTATATTTAGCAATAATAGCTGGTTTAAAACTTGTTATAGTTTTAAATTTTAAATATTTTATTATTTATATAGCAAAAGTTATATTAATTAAAATATATATGTTTGCTTTTATATTAGCTAAAGCTTTAATAAATAATATAAGTTTATTATTTATTATAATATAATTTATAAAAACAGGTTTTTTTAATATATTTTTAAAAAATTAAACAAGATTTTTTATATTATATTATATTAAATATTAATATTTTTCGCTTAAAAAAATTTTAGTTGTTTTAAGCTGTTTTTTTTTTTTATTTATATTTTTTTTTTATATAGTTTGTTTTTATAGTTTTTATAAAAATAGCATTAATATATATATTATTTAATTAATTAAAATCGCTTTTATAAAAACAATCGTTTTTATAATATTTTTGTTTATAACAGATAAAATATTTGTTTTTTTAAAATAAAAACTTTAAATTAGTTTAGTTTTAGCTTAGCATAAATTTTTATTTTATTTTTTGCTTATTTAATAGCTGTTACTTTTTTATTATTATTCCGCGGTTAATAAATACTTTTTAGTCGGGGACTATTTTTAGCAGCTATAATTAAAACTTTTTCCAGCTTTTTATTTTTTTTTATGTTTTACTTTTTTTTTAAAGCTTTATTTTAAATAAAGTTCTTCTGCTATTAATAATTATATAACTATATATATTTATAATAAGCAAAAAAGTCTACTGTATTATTATATAGCTTATTTACGCAGAATTTATTTAAACGTTTAAACAATTTGTTATATATGTTTTATTTAAAGTTTTTTAAATTAACTTTTGCTATGCTAGCTTAATAAACAAACTTAATATAAAATAAAATAAACTTATTACTTGTTGTTATTTTTAAATTTTAATATTTAATTTTAGTTTTTTTATACTTATTAAAGTTATTATAAAATAAAAATAAATAATTTAATATTTTTTTAATTAGTTTTTAATATTAGTTTATTATAGTTATTGTCACGATTGGTGTCCTTTGCAGAGGCAAAGCTCCTAGTTAGGGTCCCATATGTATATTGATCAGAAGATAGGGAACCGAAAAAGCTATCTAGGTAGAAATTAGGTATGTACTAGTTTGTGGGTGCACGGATGCTAGGTCACATGATGTACGTAGGTGTTGTGGGCCTTGGCCCACAACCAGAAGGACCTTTCCAGGTGGGTCCTAGTCAGGGGTGTGTAGGCATCCGTGACTGTTATTAATAATAAACGGCATAAAATTCTCAAAAGCTTTATTTTTTATACAACTAGTAATATAATTAATTTTTTTTAATTTATATTAAAAATAGTTGCTGTTTTTAATAAGTTTGCTTTTTAAAAATATGAACTAATATTTAAACTTTATTTTTAACTCATTTTTTATTAGTTTTTTATTTATAAATATAAAAAGTTTAGCCGCTTTAAAAGTTAATTTTAATTTTTTTTTAATATATTATAAGTTTAAAGTTTTTAAATCAGGTTTTAAAATAGTTTTTAAGCAACTATTAGGTCTGTTTAATTAAATAAATATTATAACGATTTAGTTTTTTAAATTTTTAATTTTTTTGTTAGCTTTAATTAAAGCTTAGTTTAAATCAGCTTTAATTTTTTGTTTTTAAGCTAAATTAATTTATTTAATATATTATTTATATAAAATTATTATTAATATTATTAATTATATTAGCAACGTTTTTTAAAATATTTTAAACAGCGTTTATAAATAAAAAGTAATATTTAAATTTATAGTATATATTTTTAAAATAGTTTTAAATTAATTTTATAAACTATTAAAAGTTTATAAAGTTGTTTTATAAAAAAAACGCACGTTTTTTTTTATTTATTATTGCTATAAAAACTATTTTTGTTTATTTATTTATAATAAAATAAATAGCGTTAATTTTTATTTGTTTTATAAAGTTTTTATAAAGTTTTATAAAAGCTAGCTATATATATACTTTAGTTATTACTGCTAGTAATATAATTTTAGTATAAAAATATTAATAAATCTGTTTTTTTTGTTTTTTTGTTTTTATTATAGCTTTTATTTTTTTAATTAGAGCGCCTGGCTATATTAATATTATTAGCTTATATTAATAACTTTATAAACTTTAAAAACTAGCGCTAAAGTTTATAATAGTTATATTAAGTATTATTATATAAAACTAGTTTATTTAAATCGTTTTTTTTAAAACATATTTATTATTTAGTTTTTATTAAAAAAATTAAATTATTTTTTTTATTATAACGTTTTAACGAATTAATTAATTAATTAATTTTTTAAATTGTTAAAAAAATTTAACGTTTTTTTAAATAATAAAAAATAAACTTTAGTTTTATAATAGCTGTAATAACAGCAGTTAAAGCAGAGCCCAACTATATTTATATATTAAAAAAAAAAACTAAAGTTAAAAAAAAAAAAGAATTATATGTAGGGCCGACGGCTAGAATTTTTATTTATATATACTACTAGTTATTTACTACGTGACTGGCCTATCGTATTTACTACCTCGTACTTATATCTATTTAGCCGGAGAACTAATCAGGGGCCGCCAGGCCACTTATTTATACAGCCAATCAGGGCCATTATGGCTGTAGGTTATAACAATAAGCTATAACTAAATTTTTTAACTTAAAAGTAAATGTTTTAAATATAAAACTAAACTTTTTAAAGTTAAAAGTAAGCTTTATAAATAACTGCTTAAACTTATTAATCGGTTATATATAAAATAGCAGTAGCTTCGGAAACTAGACAAGCAACTAAACTAGAACAGCCTAAGCTAACAAATCTAAAGCTAATAACTCTACCAAAGCTAACAACTCTTCTAAAGCCAACAACACCAGCCTAAAAATTCTACCCGTAGGACCTCCAGCCACTAAAAATACTAGTGTTAGCCCTCCTTCTATAAATACCGCAGTTCCTCCAGTTAATCTAACCACATACTACAGACCGGTCACATATCTAGTCATTAATACAGCTACATACTCTACTTATAATCCGGCTAATCAGGGCTATTTATGCAATCTAGTACAGCCAGTTAACCCAGTCAACCAGGCTAATTTAGCCAATCAAGTGTTTAGTTATTTTAACGATCCAGCTTATCAGGCCAGTCGTTTTAATCCAGCTAATTAAACTAGCTAATTTAATATAGTTAATTAAACTAGTTAGTTTAATCAGGCCGATCTAATTAATTAGAGCTTTAGATATACGGCTTATTTAAAAGTTTTAAACATAAGCTATTTTAACTTTAGTTATTCTGACCTAGCGGATATTAAAATAATAACAGCTAAAAGTAACGTTATTTATATAAATATTTAGTTGTTTATAAATAAACTACAGGCTTTAATTAAAAAATAACATTTTTTTAATTAAATTTTTAACTAGATTAATTATTTATTATATAGCTAAGCTTTAAAATAATAAAACAGCAAATTACTAGCTAACTAACAGTATATTTTATATAAAGCCGGCTTAAATAAAATTATTACAGCTTTAAAAAACTGTTTTAAAATATAGTTTAGATATGCTACGCGTTTATTTATAATTAACAACCTGTTTTTATATAATATAACTAAAAATAAACATATAATAATTTAATTTATATAATATAAGTTATAATATGCAAGCTAATAAAATTTTTAAAAAAAACAATTTTAATTAACTAAAAGTTATAATAACTATTTAAAACTAATAAAATAAACTTATTTTTAATTATATAAAAAAACTAAAAATTAAAAAAACTTTAAAAAACTATATAAAAAAATTAAACAAGCTTATAATAGTTTTAAACAAAAAACTAAACGTTTTTATAGCTTTAGCTTTAGTTTAAACAAACAAAAATATTAATAATAATTATATAAACAAAATAATTTTTAAAATATTAAAAACTTTAATTATTTAAATAAAACTAATAGTTTTATTAGTTTTAATACGCGTAACTAAAACTATAAAAAAACTAAAAATAATTGCAACTATAACTGCAGCTGCAGCCAGACCGGCAGAATTCCCGATTAAAAAAATAATTAAATAATATGCTAGCTAAATAACAGCTTATTTTTATTACGTTTTTATATAAATTAACACTTAAAAAAGTTTAAAACCAAGTTAAAAGCTTAAAACTAAATAAAAAAGCTTAAAACTAAGTAAAAAGCTTAGATTAAACTAATAAAATTTTAAAGAATTAATTGGCCAGCCGCTGCTAAATAGTTGCTAAAAGCAGCAACTGCTTTTCAAGTGCCCAGCATTTTATTAGAGTAAGCAAGGGGTGCCAGGCTTAGCACCACCAGTTGCCCCACTATAAAATTAGATAAAGTGGCCTAGGCCACCTGGGCTAGACCCACTTAGGCTAGGCCCACCTACCTGTACTAATAGGTGGAATTCTAGGACTGCACCTAGAATTCCACCATCTTCATCACAACTACATACAACACCACAAACTAGACCAGCATACAGCAAAATACAGCTATTTACAGCTTCATACCCCTGACCAGATTTATCAGCTATATATAAATTTAATCGTGTTTTTTAATAAATATTAAACTTATATTAACTTTATATAAAAAACTTAAATAATAGTTTATTTAATAAAAAACCTGTTTGTTTTTAATTTTATTTATAAACAGCTAAATAATTAAATAGTTTAAAAGCTTATTTAAAAAATAACTAAAAATTTAATTTATATATAAAAAAAAAATTAAAGCAATATATAAGCTATAACTTATAAAACAGTTATTTTGTTTTTAGTTTAAGCTTTTATTAAGTTTTAGCTGGGCTTTATTTTTTAATAAAATAATATATTAAATTATAAAATTAAAACTATAAAAACAATTTTAATAAAGCTTAAAATAAAAACTTTTAAATAGTTTATATATAGTTTTAATTTATTTTTAATTAAAAATATATAGTTTTAAATAAAAAACTAGTTATATTATAATTATAATACTTAAAGCTTTAAACTAATAAAATTAAAAAGCTATATTAGCTGCTTAGCTAGCTGTTTTATAATTATTTTTATAGTTTTTAGCTGTAAAATACCAGCTAAGCTATAAAAGTTATTTATTAACAAAAAAATTATTAAATTATTAATTAAATAGTTTTTATATAAAATTAATATAAAACTATTTAAACTATAATATTTAAATAGTTTAATAAGTTTATAAAGCTTAGCTTATATATATTTTTAATTTTTATTATATATAAGTTATTTATAGCTATATTTTAAACTATAATAATTTTAATAATAAATAAGCTGTTAAAAAATTAATTAGCTTTAATATATATTATATTAATTAGTTAATATTAAGCTATTTAATAAATTATAAAAGTTTTAAAATTAAAAAATAAGTTTTATTAATTAAAAATAAAATAATAAACTAGTTATTAAAGCTTAAGCTGTTTAAAAATATTTTATTAGCTATAAAAATATAAAAAACATATATTTATAAACTAATATAACTTTTAAAAAATATAAAATTTTATATAAAACAGCGTTATTAAATAAATAATAAATTAAAATATTATAAATTAATTAATATATAAAACAATAAATTTATATAGTTTATTTATATAATTATAATGCTAGAATTATAAAATAAGCATTATTACAGCTATAAAATACAGTAAAACTAATTAAAAACAGCTTAAAAACGCTAATTAATATAAAAACAGCTAAAAACACGGTTAAAGTTAATATTATAGTTAAAACAGTAATAAAAATTAAAAAAGCTAAAATTAGTCGAAAAAATAGCTGTATTATTAGCATTATTAATAGTTCGATAAATCTGCTGTTTTAAAGCTAGATATACCTCTTTATATAATTTATGAGTAAAAATATAAGCAGGGATAATTATATAGACTTTAGCTATCACCCTGGCTAACACCCTTGTTTTATACCCAAGCTAACATTTCTAATCCTGGAATAGGTGTAGGTAGGTAGGTGAGTTGAGAACAATCAATAGGCAGAGTCTGGGTACTTGAGCAGGTGTAGGTAGGCACTTACCCAATTACTTGTAATTCATTTTAAACTGGACTTGTGTGTATGTAATAAGGTGTGGGTAGGTACGGTATATATGTACACCCTTAGTGAGTTGTGGGGCACGCATTCTTACCGCTTTTGGAGGCTTCTTGTATGCAAGCAGGTTGTCGCAAGAATTTTGCCGGCAGAAAAAACCTCGCCGCCTTAAATATTTGAGCAAGCATTCGCGGCGTGTTCAGGTCAACGCCAGCGCAATTCACGAGACACGGGTTCAATTGCAAATCAATCCCGCTAGTTCTTATATCCAGTGCCTAGCAATGCTACGAGAAATGTTTGTGGGCTCTTGCCTAAATCCCGTCGTTCGGTTACTAACCGTCATTCCACAGCAAGCCTAAGAACGCTCGGAGCAAGCGCGCCCTCGAGAAGAAGGCGCCCAAGGTAATCGAAAACCCGAAGTCAACTCTGTTTCTGTATGTCGACGCCGACCCCCTCCACGTGCTACGAATCTAACGTGCCCCTTCAGTCGTGGCACAACATGTAGCCAGATCGTGCAGGATGCCATGGCAGATCTCCACTCCCTGAGACAACCGTAAGTGAAGATGGAGCGGCCGCTTTATGCAGTCAATCTCAGGCGCGGCTTACATGAGATTGGTAGATTGGCCAAGAAGTTCAGCAAGAAGAACGACATACACCCGTTCGAGGACCCATCGTCGTTGATATTCTTCTCTGAAAAGAATGATACGAGCTTGTTAGTGTTTGGATCAAGTTCTAAAAAGCGTCCCAACACCCTCACATTAGCACGGACCTTTGCCGCAAACCAGATACTCGATATGCTGGAGCTCCATATAATACCTGAGACCTTCAGGACGCTGGCGCAATTCAAATCACGCAAGTTTGCTGTCGGTCTAAGGCCGATGATGTTGTTCTCTGGAACGGCGTGGGATAGCCCTGTTGCCAACGAGTACACAATACTAAAGAGCATTCTCACCGATATGTTTAAGGGCGATACTAGCACCGACAAGATTGATGTTGAGGGGCTGCAGTATCTAGTATCTGTGTCAGCCGACGAGCCAGCAGGCGACGACGTCAAGCCTACTGTTCACTTACGGCTGTATCTTCTTGACACAAAAAGGAGTGGGCAAAGACTGCCACGCATCGAATTAGAGGAGATGGGTCCGGTTTGTCATCCCTTTCCGAATTCCAAACTGCCATGTGTATAGCACCCGCGAAACCTGCTAACCACGCGACTATAGAGAATGGATTTCCGTATAGGTCGCAGCCAGCAGCCGGACGAGGCAGCTTGGAAAGAGGCTATGAAGAAACCGAAGGGAGGCGAGGAGAAGACCAAGAAAAATATCTCGACAGACATTATGGGCGACAAGCTGGGCAGGATTCACTTAGGTAAACAAGATCTAAACGAACTGCAGACGAGGAAGATGAAGGGTCTAAAGCGAAACCTTGACCGCGATGGTGACAATGAAATGGCGGATGACGATGATGCTAAGAAACGCAAGAAACAATCTTGATGAGATTGATTACATGACCACAGTCGCTAGCAGTCTGCGTATGTTTCAGAGGATACTTAATTTTATGATCTCAATTAGGGGAGTTGGGAGTTTTAAGACACCGCGCCTCTATCTTACAGTGGTGCCACAGTCGAAATATATCTATAGCTAGACGATATACTAGGAAGCGATCTGATCACGCTGTGCTAGTTTGTCCTCCTCAGGAGACTTGCCGAGTTCGTGTTGTCCGTGGCAGCCATCAACACCGCCAATCTCTAGCTCTATCTCTATGTTTTCCCCCATCAAGACTCCAATGTTCTAGGGCCTCCGGTGTCTCCTATTTCTGTAAGCGACTAGCCTTGAATTCCTGGTAGAGCCGCCCTACAGCCTTGCGGCCCTCGTTATCGCCCCGAATCCAATCACTTGGCGTGAATAAGTCAAAGAGCCCAACTTTGTCAAGAAGTGGTAGCGCGGCTCTGAAACTGGCCTCCAGTGCCTCGGTTGTAGCGGCGTCGCCGTCTGCGTGTGCCACATTATATGTTCGAATGTTGACTAAAAGGGCACTGGCTTTCACGGGCAAGGGTTAGTAGGTACGGAGATTAGGAAGGGGGTATGATGAAGGCGCCGGGGGGACTTGGTTTGCAATAATGAAAGGGCCATGTATTTACCCGACGGTCCCCGTTTGCACTTTGCTGCCATCCGGAAGTGTGATTTCGGGAAACTTGGCGCCCATCGTTGCCGAGTTTACGTCTGACAGAGACGAAGTCGTGTTTTGTGATGCCATGATGACGATGTTGATTTGGGCCTATGATATGATAGAGAGTCGTCTGGCTACCGCTTCGCTGTATGGAAATGCCTTTCTAACTCGGCTGTTGCTTATTATCTCGCGTCATAAGGACGGTGCTGACGATTTGGGAATTTTGTTGACAATTGTCAATCAAATAGCACGATCTCTGACATATCTCGAACAGCCCGCCCCACGCTGATTACGTAGGTACGTACCCAGTCGACTTAGAATGGTGGGCATGACTCGACCTCCAGTCTCCTGTCTGCACATAGTGCACATAAACATACACTATATTCAATGGCGGCGTTTTCGGTCTCGTCTCGTTTAGACGCGAGCGGAAGCGCCGAAAAGCCGTTGGATTTTGGCCGGGTCGGCTGCAGAGTTATCACGTCGCATCTCGCGGAACATATACCCATCGTAGTCAGCATATGCTAACGTAACTTCCAATGGCACCAGTTTTTTTTTTTTTCCTATCCAACAAACCCCCCTCCCTCCCCCCTCTTCCACCTTGCTGCTTCTGGTTTCTCGCCAATGCTGCACTGGAACCCACACGATGCGCGGAAAGCGACGTTGTTCGCCAGGCCAGATGCATCAATAAGCAATAAGCAGTATGATTTGCTCTCGAGAATGTATTGCAAGGCAGTTGACCGGGTTGGTTGATCCCTTTAGGGCGTATACTGCGTACACCATCGGCTCTGCGCGAATGAGGTTGGATTTGGCAACAGTGGGTGTGGCGAACGTTTTCTCCGATCGTACCATCTTATATCATCTCGATCTGATGTTGTCCCCCCGGCCATGCACTGGCACGTAGTATGCTCCGAGGCCTGATCTTATCTGATATGCAGTGGACGCCCAACTGCGCTCCTGAGTGGCGCGGCCACCCGAATAGAACAAATATTGCCACGGTGCACGCCAGTTTCAGCTCCCAGAGGACACGCTTGTTTCACATATCGACTATTGGTCGCCTGTGCTGCAGCCCGAATCGGCCGTCACCGGGGACCTGTCGAAGACTCGAAAACTCGAAAAGTCCGAAGGTTCGTCCGAGGATTTGAGAATGCTGTATAGTTGGTTCGCAGGTCTGAACGCTGTTTCGCTGCCATGTGTCTTTGGCTATAATCCCTGTAGATAGCTTGCTAAAACGGGATAAGAGCTCGGTTTGAAAGTGTGGGGCCTTTCCCATTGGGGTAATGCGAATCTTTGTCCTTGGTGAGATTCCCATCTCCTTTGTGTTGATAAATGTACACCTGTGGGGACGCTATTGGACACCTATCTACATGTGCCTGGTAGGTAGGTAGTTAGTGTAAGTAGGCGGTAGGTAGTGCATGACGTTTTGTTCGCATTAATTGTCGTCTTGTCCGTCTTGGTCCGTCTAGAGTATTATTTTGCAACATGACCGCGGTATGTACATATGTAACTACCAACGTAAAATGTATGTATGCATGCCAAACCTGCACTAATATACATACTTGTTGTACACATGTGTGTTGTGTGCTACCTGGGGTGTGTATTCTCACCCCTAGCTGCCTATGAGCTACTGTAATACCAACCTACCATTAGCTAACTTATGCTGCCGGGGCTTCGCCTGAATAAACTTCGTGGACAAACAACCTCTGCGGCTAACGAGATTGTGACAGAAGCGTGGCGCTTGCCGCACCTTACGGAACCCCAAGCCAGAATGCAGGTCAACGCCCAGCCAGCCTGGGACTGAGTAGTCCACAACCACCAGGAAATGGGGACTGTCTCTTGTGTCCTGCAACCTCGACACAGCCCAGCCTGGTCTGGCCTGCTGTAAGTCGGCGATAGTTTCGCACGTCAATCCCGATTCTTGGTCCACGAAGACGCTGTCTCTGACTCGTCATTCTTGCATCGGGAGTCCGTGTTTACCGGACGGAGATGCAAAAGCGGTGTCACTGGTGGTGTTGTCGCAACAAGAAAGGATCGTCCGTCTGGAGAGATTTTCTCGGAGTCCAAGCCCAATAGACTAGGCACGTTGGTGTTCAGCCGGGGCGTTTTGACGCGCAAGTTTGCAACGCACACATCCCTGCCCAACGGCAGCAGCAACAGCAGCAACAGCAGCAACAGCAGGAGCAACCGCAACCGCAATAGCAATAACAATAGCAGCAACGACAACAGTAACTATACCTAGGTACTTGTAGGGAGTACCATGGAAGTAGCTGGCTGAGGCAAGCTACCATAATATGTGGTATATGTGGTGGTGCGTCCATATCAACACCAGCGTTGGATGAAACGGAAAGAACCTGCCGTACCTGTTTGATGCAAGTCACGGCCCGAGCCAACGTAGTGGACCGTCTCTAACATGTACATACACATAACTACATAATATCCCCAATCTGACGAGCACTAGATGGCGCCTTGGCTTCAAGATTATCGACAGGCACGAAACTACGCTAAGAGGTGTGGGCCAAAGACCCTAGTGTCTCTCCCCAGAGCATGTATTGTGGTTGGTGTAAAACAAGCACATATGTAAGCATAAGTTTAGCACCACCCACGATAGACAGCCACATATACTGGCAGGCTGCCTCTGTTTCGCCAAATCACCCACCAATAACTAGGTATAGCTTGGCGATCTGATGACGACTCCTGCACTATAGCAACGCCGCGCCCAGGTGCTGTGAAATACATAACCAGCTCCCGGTTTCACTACACTTTTCGTTTTTATGGTATGAGACCGTTATGGTTGGGTTTGGTGCGATATTTTGATCTTCCCAAAAGGTCCGCCCCATGCCGATCCCTATCACTTAAAGCTGACACTGCATTTGTGTATGTACAATAGATGCATAGCGACATGCCCTTATAATTCCAATGTGAAATGGTTTTTGCTCTCATGGTCTAGGAACAAGCTCTCAAACAATAAGGACCCGGCCTGGCCACCTAACAAGGGCAAGGACACCGCTTCGCTGACTCTGGGAGGCGGTAATATTATGTTGTACCCAACCCTATCTAACGTTTTGTTGACTGCTAAGGACACAATATACCTAGGTACCTAGACACTCCCTTGTCTACCTACATATGTACATGCATATGTACATACATACAATACCTACACTAAGGAGGTAGGTACCTATGTGCGTGCTGCTAGTTGTTGGTTGATACGGAAGTTAATTATTGCTGCCGCATGAAATGTATGCTGATTCCATGGAACAAACTTCACTAGTGCGCAGAGAAAGCTACGTTTTGTTGACATGATGAGGACAGGGGAAACTACCTGGGTTAGTGTGGAATCAGTTAGCTGTCTCCTTAATATCTGAGTGCTTAGGCACATACCAAGGTAGGTAGATACCTAGGTAGGTTGGCCATCTAGAGGTAGTTACCAGCAGCATAACTGAATAACTACTTAGATACTTACTTCCTGAGGGGGTTTTGAGGATGATGGCTAATACAAACACCAGGCTCACATAGGTACTGCCTACCTCTAACGCATCTTACATCCCTCCCTAGTACTACCATTTCCTTCCATGGATGCCAAGAAGGATGTAAACATCGGTAGCTATGTACTTAAGTAACTAAAATGGAGATATCTACCTAAATACATTAGGTCCGTAACACATGTACTTGCCACAGTACTTACTTAATCAGGCACAGCTTCAAGCTGAAAACACGTCCTCCGTCCCGGTGCCCGGCCAAATCCTGCTGGCCTAGCGCCTCCTAAACAAGGAGGTATATTACCATTCGCGGGTAGTTAACTAACTCCCTACCTAAGGTACCTAAGCTGAAGGCCAGCATGTACCTGGCCTAGGTATGTCGTCGGTAGCGTATTGCTGTCCAGTAGTGTAGAAGCCAGGATGGGGGGAAGGGCTGCAAACAATTTATGACAGCCCCTCTTCGCAAAAAACATTGCATCTTTGACACGTAAAAAGAACTACCCTCTTCTCTCCCTCCCCCTGTCCACATTAACCTCTTGTCCCTTCGATCTGTTTTATGGGCATCAATTGTCTACCTTCTTCATACGACAGCAGCTCAGTCTCCGGCCGCTTGAAAAAAATCAAAGCAATAAAGTAAGAAGAAGAAAAAAGAAATCAATACCGGCAATTACAATAACGACAGGATACTCCCCTAAACTACAAGCCTACGCTCCTGCTGGTCCGGGTTAGCAACAAAGCTGATCGCCAATCCGGGAGGAAGCTTACCCGTGCTGCTGCATCAGTCAACCTTGCCAGGGCAGCTAGGGCATGCATTGGAGAGACATGATGCATTAGGTCTTGTTGAACAAATTTCTGGGGCCGACCTTGAAACACCCTCCCATTGTCAACCACGCTGCGTACGCTAGCCTGTCTGTCGAATAACTGGGCTTCTCGCCACGGGCTGCCCAATGACTTGACTGACTGCCGTCTGCACATCCCGTACGTACCAGCACTTAAGCTAGCAGGCCTCCCTAGGTACTTACCTACTTACTCACTTAGCACCTAATTCCAGCACCTAACCTGCCTGACTAGGTACTTTAAGTGCTTAGGGCAGTGAGCTGTATCTGCCCACGCCAGCCTGTATCCGCCACCCTTTACAGCACACGACGCCTCCTAATCCCGAGTACTTACACGCCTACCGTCCAGCGTCCGAGACCTGGCAGCCATCCACTATTCGCCATACGCCCTCGCCATTCGCCATCGGCCATTCACAATCCCACAATACACCACCCACCGCGGATCTGTGTTTCTGCCGGTGTTATAACCACCCCTGGCCATGAGATGATGACTGGGCCGACCCAGACTGTGACGGTTTCACCAACCGTCGAGTCTCGACAGTCTCGACAGTCGTTCCCCTCATCCTCTCCATCTTCGCATCCCTCGCCCGGACGAGAATCGCCGTCTGCCACTCGCGCCCGTACATCGTCGCCCTCCCACACGCCCTCCTCCACGTCCTCCCACGCTTCGTCGTGGAGCAACAAGAGCCTGCCCGAACCCCCCGCTTACGCCGTGCCGGCCATTGACTTCGACGCCGATGTCGATTTCAGCACCAACTTAACCTTCGTTCCCGACCCACCACCCGAGGACACCAATGCGAAGTCTGCGGCTGCTCCCATCCGTCATTCCTTTGGGGGCTCACGGACCCGGACTGAAAGCATGGGCAGGAGGAAATCTGTAGCATTGAGCCGTCCGCAGTCGTGGATGCCGTCCTCCAAGTCCACCCCGGACCTGGGGCATCTACCTCAAGGGACGGCCGAGGAGACGGTGGGTGGCCAGGCCGGTCATGGATCCCTCGCCCTGAATTCGACGACACAGGACGGGTCGAGGAGCGTCTCTGATTCATTCGCCTCCTTCGCTAGACGCTCATGGATCTCGACCTCGCGACCACCCTCGCCGAACCCTAGAGAAGAAGTTGGCCCGACAGCCGAGAGCCGGCCTAGTCGGGAGCGCGCTCCAAGCAACAGCTCAATCATGAAACTGCGGAAGGGCTCGCGAAATCGGTCCGACTCGTCTTCTAGTGAAAGCAGTCGATCGGGTGAATCCTTCAGCAGGATTGGCAACTACTTGAACAAAATCAAGACCCGGCCTCAGACCGCACGCGTGAAGGGCAGAGTGCCAAATGAGCTGGATAGTTCGGCTTCCTCGACGACGAGCCTGGCGCCGCCGTCCACGGAAACACGGAAGTCTCACGCCTCCGAAACGAGCAACAGCACCTTTCCGGACGACATCACGACCGGCAGAGAGTCCTCGATGGCTCGAGATCCGCTATGGTCCACATTCAAGAGCCTCGAGGCCGATTTTCAAAGGTTTCAGTCCAAACCCACGGCCTTGAAGATGAACATGATTCGTGCCTCGCTGGTGCCCTTTCTCCGAAAATTCGGCTCTCATCCGTCCGACCTGAACCTCCACCACGAAGACTTGGAACGTAGGGCGATCATTCTAAATAAGTGGTGGACTGGGCTCCTTGATATGCTCCACGTGAAAACCCACCCACCCGTGCCCGGAGTTGACCGACCCATATTGCTAGATGCGGTGAGCATCATAATGATGCGTCCGGAATGGCGGCAAAGCACGCCGGCGTTGCGACCATTAGCCGAGCGCAACCCGCGAGAGCGCATTCGTCGGGCGTCCAAGCCAGAGTCCAACGAATCCAACGAATCCAACGAATCGACGGGTTCCTTCCACTCCACCGATTCTGTCTATCTTGCCGAGTCCACGGGGCATAACGTTAGAAATATGTTTATCGCAAACCTGGTTGCCCAAATGGCGCTCGTCGTGGAGAAAATGTCTCTCAGACATGCCCCCAATAGTCTGGTTAACTTCGCTGGCAAGGCGTGTGCGTATGCCTTCTTTTTTGCCCCCGGAGTTGCAGACATACTTGTCCGGTTGTGGTCTTTGAACCCAAATGTTTTGCGGCGCGTTGCAGACGAATTCAAGCTCCCGCGGCGAAGCAAGGGCGAAAGTGATGATATGGTTGCTCTTTTCCCTCCCAGCATGGGAAAACTGGGCTGGAGTTCTGTCATGTGCGTATCCAACGCCCTTCGGAAGCCTGCACAACCACCTTTGGCCTCAACCAAGATCTCCTGGGGCGGGCCCTGGGTGGCAAGATGGATTGGCCGCGATAGTGATCTGTTCTTCATCTTCTGCAAATACTACTTCACTCTAGCGGAGGGGTTCATGCCCCCAGGCCTGCCCCTTATTGAGAAGGCACGCGCTCCGGGATTTGTGCTTGTCAATGCTCAGATACTCTCAGTCCTTGACTCGACTCTCCATCGTCAAACAACCGTAGAAGCCATGTCCGCGCCCCCACTGTCCGACACTCTGCATGGAGCAGACGCATCGGTCATGGCGTTACAGATGGCCCCGAATAACAATAACATTCTGAAAGGGATGAGTGAGAATAGGCTTATTGTCCTGTTGAAAAACCTGTTGTCAGACTCCTCTGCGTCATTTGGCACCGCTCGGCATACTTTTGCCGAGTCATTCTTAGCTGTGATGAAAGCAGCTATCAAGCACACCTCACAGTTCAATCACAGCGCCTGTTTTATCATCTGTGATTTCCTTGAGGAGTCTCTAGTTGTTTACAATAATTTCGCAGAGAGCTCGGATGTTTTTCAGCCGGTGCACGTCGACTGGCCATTCTGGTTCGAAGTCTGGAAAAAGATTCTTGAAACCAACAATTCGATGTCTGAAATTCGAGTTCTGTCGCTGATCTTTTCGATCTGGGAAACAATTGCGGATGACCAGGATCGCAAGGAAAGTATCTGCGTAGAGTGGCTTCTTACCGAGGAAACTTTTGACAAGTTCTTTAATAACTGGTGCCCTATGGTTCGTGCTTACTACATGCGACTTCTGTGTTGGCGTATATGCAGAGATGCCGGAAGTGCGAATGATTCCGACGCGTAAGCCGTCCCTCCTACTAGGCGGCATGACAATGCTAACCATCAGCAGAAGGATTTTTTTACTGGTATTTTCTCGTTTAAAAACGGTCTGGAGCCATTATCTCTGGTTAAAACAAGAGGCAGAACAAAAAGGAAAACTCCCACCATCCACAGCCCCTTCTTTCCCTACACCAGGCAAGCGATTCATGATCATTAGGACGGAAATCCCCACTTTGCAACCCGGGTTTAGATTGGGATTTGACTCACTACCTGCTTCGCCGAGGCAAGACTTGCCAGGTATTCCCCCAGTTGATTTTGATTCCATGAATGCCTACGACTCGGAGGTCCCCAGCACCGCAAAGAAAACATGGTCTCTTCTTGGCAAAGTCTTTTCATTCACTACTGGTGCTGAAAATACTGGGGATCTGGAGACTTTGCGACGGGAGACGGCAGCATCCAGGACCAACTCTGCCCACATGTCACAAATGTCTACGGGTGCTAGCCCAGCAAGTTCTGATACCGACAGCATTGGGTCGTCACCGACCTATGAAGCCACCCAGTATCTATTCAAATTTATCCTGTCGTGGAACAACGCGGGAACCATGCCTCCTCCCAACCGTATTTTAACCCGACCACGCCTGCCAAGCCCAGCACAATCTTGGATTGCCGCGAAAGGCCACGGAGGGGGCCCGCTCCCAATGGCTGGCCGGCCGGCACCGACTCGCGCCGTCTCTGGAAGTGCCCTCCCAGGGCTTGTCGATTCAGCCAAAAATGCTGGCTCTTCGGAAGCCCCCGCCTCGCCAAGTAGTGCATCTGGCACGATAGATGTCCAGAGTAGGAGCAGTCTCGGACAGTTTAGTTTCACAGATCTGCATGAAGACGATATACCTCTACGCAATGCAAATGGTCTTAGCAAGGAGAATCTAGTCCATCCCATTGAGCCGGTCGGGTCGAGCAGGAAGAGCGCCAAATATGCTGGGCGAGCCTTGGCCGAATGGAGCCTTGTTGTCGCCGAGTGTAATAGTTTCGTGGAGCGAAGACGCGAGGAAGGCGTGCTTGGCCTCCAAGATGTTGAAGTTCCAGTGCTTGGTGTTGAGGGCTTTCGAAAGATATGTTAATAACTCCGCCCGACAGTACCAGGCATATTTCTATCACGATTTTAGGGAAACGCCCCGGATCACGCGGAAATAAAAGGAGGAAAATAATGTAACAGAAGGAGTTTTCGCAACCACACCTGAGCCGTATGGTAGACCCTGCCACCGGCTAACTAATTAAAAATCTCACCGGGATTATTGGCTCACTCCGTTAATAGTTCGAGTCAATTACTCCATCAAACTGCATCATCGTCAAGGCGTTTCCGGCATGTTTTACATCTAAGCATACAAAAAAGGACATGTTTTGATTTATTAGGCATTACATCTTCAATCACGTCAAGGGATCTCCTCTCTGCCATCGAGCATGATACGTGGGAATGGTCCGGAGTACACCAGTCGGATCGGCAGAGGACTATTAACCGTTCTCATGTTGTTGGCACAGGCGGCCCACAGGAACATAATGATCGGTTGAATCGCGGATCCCGATTTCACAGAAAACTGGCCCCCTCAGTGGGCTTGCATGATCATTGGAGGCGCGCAATGTTTTCAGGCATTATACCCAGCGGCATGTTACTGCATGAAGAATACAGGACTGCGCAATGTACTATCGTCTGTATAATAGTCGATGAAGTGATATACCCTCAAACCGACGATCAGAGAAGTCTAATTCCTTGCTCCCTTTTACTGTTTCCAATTCTGTGGTGCCTATTGAACCAAGTGAATAAAACATGTTGTTACCGTGGGACACGAGAAAAGAGAGTTGTAGACTTGCAGGTGGTAGAGAGCTAACGAAGGCGAAACCCGAGGCCTCCCCCTGAGCTTGCCGTGCACCCATTACCATATCATGAGCGCAATCACCC
This sequence comes from Rosellinia necatrix, assembly GCA_021209875.1. NCBI lineage: Eukaryota > Fungi > Ascomycota > Sordariomycetes > Xylariales > Xylariaceae > Rosellinia > Rosellinia necatrix. Next base: position 2,773,956 of record JAGYVD010000001.1, on the reverse strand, counting down.
ATCTCAGAGTTATAGTCCGGGGTTGGCATGGCATTGGCCCGGCATTGGCCCGCCACGTAGCCCCCAAAATTGGCAACATGAGAGAGAATCGTCAGCCATATGGTCAGGAGGCATCATCATTTATGTACTGCTCATATACGTCACCGTAAAATTTCCTGCCATTCTCCCGGTGACTGCGCACCTTAGTCCGGAGCTGCGACTCGCCCCAGGTATCATACCTCCCCCTCAGGAAGGCCGAGTCGACGCGGGCGGCCTCGGCCGACTCCCCGCGCCGGGCCAGGCCCGCGAAGTGCGCCGCCAGGGCGCCGCCGACGGCCTCGGCCTTGGTCAGGTCCCCGCGGACGCCCTGGAAGAAGGGGACGCTGAAGCGCTCGCGCGGGCCGGAGAGGACGCGGTGGGTGGTGGCGCGGCAGACGCCGGCGGTGACGACCTCGAAGGCCTGCCCGATGTTGACCACGAGCGTGCCGGGCACGGCGGGCACGTCGACCCAGGCGCCCGCCCTGTTCAGCACCTGCAGGCCCCCGACCTCGGGCGGCGACGCCTGCAGGAGGAACGTCCACCAGCCCGACGAGTCCTTGTGCGGCCCGACCCCCTGTTGTTCCTGCCGTTCCTGCTCCTGCTGTTCCTGCTGCTGCTGCTGCTGCTGCTGCTGCTGATGATGATCCGAGGACCCCGCCGTGGCGGCGGGGTAGCGTACCAGCTTCAGCCGGTGCTGGTCTGACAGGAAACCCCGGAACGCCCCCGCCGGCAGCGACAGCGCCTGCGCCACGAGCTCGAGGAACCGTTCGCCGAGGCCCGTCAGCTCCGCGATGTACCGCTCGACCACGGCCCGGAGCTCCTTGTCGTCATTCGGCCACTATCATCGCGGTCAGCAGGCTATCGTATGAGATCCTCCCCCACAATCCTTTATGAACATGTATGTATATATGCACTGTGTCCCGTAGAAGAGCAGCGAGGGATTAAAAAAAAAAAAGACCAACTTGATTCGGGCCCCGCAGGCGCTCGTACAGCGGCCGGCCCTCGCGCCAGGTGGCCTCGAGCTCGGTGGCGAACTCGTACTGCTCGCGGCGGTCGGCGCGGCCGCCGGTACGCTCGCTCCCGACGGCGCTGTAGCCGAGGAAGTGCGGCGAGTTCTCGAGCGCCACGGCGGCGGCGGCGGCGGCGGCGGCGGCGTCATCCCCCGCGAAGAGCCGCGGTAGCAACCCGACGAGGTCCGCCGTCGCCGACGCCAGCACCCCGTGGCCGCGCACGTACAGGAAGCCCACGTCCACCACCGCCCGGCGCAGGTCCGCCAGGAGCCCCGGGAGGGTAGCCGGGTCCGCGGCGCGCGCGAGGTCGATCGTCGGGATCGCTTCGAATGCCGTCGCCATTTTTTCCCTCCACGACTTCCCTTTCTTTTTTCTGTTGCTTGTTCGTTTGGTTAGTTGATCTGTCGATGCACTGCCCCCCCCTCCCGGCGTGATTGACGAGTGATTGGCCTAGACCCCTTCGTGTTTTTTTTTCTTTGAGTTATCGGTCAACCAGGTGGTTGGGTCTCAAAATTCATCCCCCATTTCGCAAGTCGGCCACTTTCGCTGCGTCGTCTCACGGCATTTTGCATGGGTGTGCGGTGCCACCTACTTCATGTCGCCTTTTGAGTTGCTGCTGGCAACAACCGGCAGTTGGGGGGTCCAGGTCGGCCTGGATCGGATCGCATACTCCACAGTACATAGCACGTGCTGGCATTCGCATGCAATCAGATCGGACGGATATGGGTTTGGTGAGCGATATATTGGGGTCCTATCTGCAATACTACGAGTTCACATCGTCGTCGTGTTGGACGGTAATTCTTGTTTGGCATTGACGATTGACGTCGTGGTAGTGGTCAGTGAAATGCTTCTTGTTTCTTTTGGCCCGGTGCCGGTTCTTACGTGATCGGGGCCATCTATAACCCGGGATCTAGATCCGAAGGGGGAGGGAATTAATTGGCGATTTAATATAGGGGGGAACAGAGCCAGACTATCAATTCTTTTGGGGTCATCAGGTAGTGTGTAGTGTATATGTAGTGTATATGTAGTGTATATGAGCTAAAGAGGGAAAAAAAAAAGGGGGGGAGGGAGGAGGGGGGGGGGGTTTGTCAATGGAGGGACATGGGAGCATGTCGTACTACGGTAAGAGAATGTGATCTTTGGAGATCATCTAAATGTAGGTGTAGCAGTTAAGGATTCCCATGTTTCATGGTTGGAGCGTATACGAGAAGTAGCGCAGAGGCAAGACCCAAGGGAATGTATGGAACAGGGCATCACCTGGTTATAGTCTTACGGGAAGTCTTCCGCAGACTCACCCTGCCGATAACGCGGCCATTATCTGCCCGCTCATCATTCAACTCATCACTCAACTCATCACTCAACTCATCATTCAACTCATCATTCAACTAACTAATCGTAATACTTCACCGACTTCCCCTTGATAATCTCCTCTTCCGCAACCTCGCTCTTAGCCTTCGTCTGCGCAACATTCTTGGCTACGCGAGCTTTCACCCACTCCCCGGCTGTGATCCCTACGGCGGCGCTGTCGGTGTCGGTGATTTTGTTATAGCCCAGCCTCTCAAGCACCCCGCTCACCACCGGCCTCAACTCGAGGTCGTCCTCCGGCCGTACGAAATATAGCACGCCAAGACGATCCACTTCGGCTTGGTCGGGCGGGGGCGCCACGACGCGGTGGACGCTGCTCTTAAGGAACCCGTTGGTAAGCAACTCGAGCGCATCCGCAAGGTTCACCGTGATGCTCCCCGGGTATGGCTTGACCCACTTCCACTCCTCCTCTGGTGTGCGGACTTGGAGTGCCGCGATGGGTTGTCGGAATAGGAGTGTTAAAGATCCGAAGTCGGTGTGGCCTTTCACCCAGACGTTTTCCAGGGCCTAAGGTGGGGTGTCAGTAATGCGTCGAGGGGCCCTACTGTGATTTAGAGGAGAATACTACATAAGTGCACCGGATCGTAGCAATCTTCGACGGTGGTGGATTTCGTCGGGATGGATTGAGGGGATAGGGGGGATTACCTGGTTTTGCTCCGTCGTACGGCGATGATATTTCATGTATCGCAGGTGGCAATCGCTTCGGATATCGTAGCGATGTCGTTGCAAGAAAAAATCGTCCGGGAGCTCCAGGATTGTTGCGAATAGCACCAGGAGCTTGCCTACCACGTGGTCATGGATGTGCCGTGCGAAAGACTCGATATGAGCGCGGTTCTGGTTAATCACCTCCGGGTGCGGCCGCTCCAGCTCCGAGATGAACTTGGGAATGTTGTAGATCTCCGTGTTATCAAAGATCCCCGGCCGCACCTCCCGGAGACCAAGCGGCTTATACCCGTTATACCCACCGTTCTCGAGGTCCGCGCGATACTTGAGCTTCTCTTCCATCGGCAGCTGGAACACTTCTTTGCCGATGGCAAATTGTTCGTCCACTTGCTCCTGCGTCAACCCGAAGTTGACGATGTAGAAAAACCCTTTCCATTCATTGGTGTTATTCACGATGCCATGTCCACGGCGTAGGAGTGATGTGACGCTTACCAATCTTCTGTATGGCATCGAAGAGCTGCGTTGCCAGCTTCTGCTTGCCGCCGGGCTGATCGAACTGGGCGAGATCAAGCGTGACGAGATCAGCCCAGTCAACTAACCAAAACCCCAGTCAAAAGGGGGCTCATTAACACGAGATGGCCGGCTTTCTTTTTCGGGGGTTCTCACGCTCGTACTTGGTTTCCGGAAGCTGGCGATAGGTTGGCAGCCCCAGAGTGCTACTGAAAGGGTTCACTGCGACGGTAGCCATTGTGGAATCACGCTCGGGCGCGTACGAGTGATGATACCTCTTCAAAAAAAAAAAAAAACGCAGATCTTCTTTGTCGTGCAAAGTCGCCCGGCCCTTTACGCATCAGAATTCCCCCGCGCTTAATACCCGTGGGGCTTTCGCATCGAACCCAGCCCCTCGAAGATGGCGTGATGAGGGGCACTGCGGGTGTAGCTCTCCAAATCCGAATATCTTGCCGCATTTCGCAACACTCTAGCAGATGGCGAATGAGCGGCGACGCGAACCGGCCATCGCTATGTATGTGGCTGGTTCTTCCCACCAGCTTCTCGAGGTAAGACGGGGGATCTTCAAGGAAAGGGGGAGGGCCGGGGGGGTCACATCTATGTGTGGCTTCGCTCCCAGTTATCATCTGGAATGCTGTTCCTCAAATAAAAAGTCCATGCATGCCACCCCAATACGGCATGCAGTACCTTGTGCGCCTTATAATTCAAGAATCTAGACATAAAGTGCAAGTTTACTTAGATTGTCTCGTAGATCTGGGCCTTAGACGTGTCTCATGCTTTCGATAGTGTATGATATGATCCGCAGCTAAATTGCGTTGTTTTAGAGATCGCAGCATTCGATCTCTCGATTATAGATACATGTCGTGCCCCAGGCATGTTTGTACGGGTTCGATGGCGGACCAGCTACGGCCTCGAGGTGAATTGAAGCAAGCAACATGGCATCAACCGCGAAAATCGTCGTCAACCCAGTGTCCACCGAGACGGATTCCATCTCCTCGGGCTCCGGCGATGGCTTCCACCGCGTGGCTCGTGGAGAGGTAGTCGAGGTGAAGGGCGAACGGGAGATTCGTGGGTTTGACGTCGAGCGTATGAGGGCACGTACAGCCCTGACTGCCGATGAGGAAAAGAAATTGATTCGGCGCATCGATTGGCGTCTCATGCCCGTATGTTCGTTGATATTTTTCTTCAAAGCCTTGGATGTGGATAATGTGAGTATTCTTTTATATCCTATGACATGATTGTTCGCTACTAACGCATGCCGAAAGGTTGCGAATGCTCGGATTATGAATCGTGGCACTCCCCGGAACATCATGACCCAGCTCAACATGACTGCGGATGAGTTTGCATTGGTCACCGTACTGTACTATGTAAGAATTCACACTCCCAAGAGCTGTCTCACCGTACCATGTTGATATTCGGAGTCCTCAGATCCCTTATATTCTCGCCGAAGCGCCCTCCAATTTGTTGTTAAAACGGTTCTCGCCCTCACGCTGGCAATCAAGAATCATGGTCACATGGGGAATTGTGTTGGCACTCCATGTCCCGATAACCAACAAAGCAGGCCTATACACTGTTCGATTCTTCTTGGGCCTGGCGGAAGCTGGTAATTGACGTCCCGTAGATGAGAGAGACTCCCGAGTGATCTAACATACAGTACCAGGCATGTTCCCTGGCGTCATACTTCAAATGACATATTGGTATAGACCCGATGAGATGTCTCTTCGTCTGTTATATTTCTGTAGGTCGGATCAATCCCCGATCGGTCGTCATTTATTAACTAACCTGGAAAATAGTCATATGCGGTAACTCTGCCGGCATCTTTAGCGGATTGTTTGCATTCGCCTTTGATACAATATCTGGGGCTGGTGGACTGTCAGGGTGGCAATGGTGAGTTATGAATATACATCACCTTGGAATTCCGGAATGCTCAGGAGTTTAAAGGTTATTTCTCGTCGAAGCAATTGGGACGATCTTAGTTGGCCTTGTGATTTGGCTTGTATTACCAGATTGTAAGTGTACCGATATATATCTATATATATATACAACGGCTAACGGTAGGATTCAGTTCCTGAGACGGCGCCCTGGCTGACGGATAGGGAGAAGGCCTTTATCCAAGCCCGTTTGCCTGAAAATGCCCCGAGAGCTTCAGAGCAGGACTTCAACGTGGGGGAAATTTGGAGTTCGCTCAAAGACAAGCGCTTATGGCTTTTTACACTGATGTTCTCGCTATTCACCGTGGGCACAGCCGGAGTGCGTTTCTATCAACCAACCGTCATCGCCAATCTGGGTTTCACGTGCGTACACCCTCCTCCCCTTGCACCCTCCCCCCAAGATCCCCGGCAGATTCCCGATAACTGACATAACACATAGAACCATTGCTGAGGCCCAGCTTCTGAACTTGCCGATCTCAGTCGTCGGCCTGGTCGTTATCTTCGTCACGGGCTATTCGGTGGACACTGGACGGCTGCCGCGTCCGTTATACACGCTTACTTTCCTTCTGATCATCATTGCGTCGTATGGGGTACTTATCGCCTACCCAAGCCACGGCGCTGTGTACGCGGCAACCGTAATTGGCAACGCAGTCACGTCGGCGTGGTACCCGATGATGTGGCCGTGGCGCGTGCAGACAACGAGTCGGGCTACGGGCTCGGCGTTCTCCATCGGTTTCGTCAACAGCTATGGGCAGATTGGCGGTGCTATTGGACCCCAAAGTAGGCAACCTTGTATCTTATTGTCTTTCGCGTTCAAGTATTGGCTCTCGGGGTTGTTGGTCTTACAACCCCCCCCTGGATTAGGTGTTGACCCTACATTCAATACCACTGCTAACATCTTGGAACACAGTATTTCGGAGTATTTATGCTCCCAAGTATACAGCATCATTCGGCGCTGCTACGGGCCTTGTCGGTGCAGTAAGTCATCTCTAGTTGTTCCTTTGCTGACATATTTGGCTTTAATAGCCCCGAGGTATCCTCTAAGTGTATCATTGTTGATATTTGGAGATTCACGAGAGCTTCAACTACTAACTGGGAATGATAGTGCTTTATCACGACGCTTGTCACGTGGTGGGTGACGAGACAAACAGAAAGCGACACACGTAAATTAAAACGAGCTCGGATCGCGGCGAGCAAGCGTGGCGAGACCATTCTAGATGATGTTGTAGACAACGACTTGAGGGAAGGTCGTGTATGACACGAGTAGCCCTTCCGGGACGGGGCACTCAAGACTGAGAAGCTACTCTCGCTGGTGTATTCTCAACACCCGACTGGATAGGGGGCATTAACTTGAATGCTATTGATGACCGTTGGTAGCTCCAACGGGCTGAGAGCTATAGCCTAGTTGAATAACGACCTCGTATGAACCGCGAGTTGGTCCTTTTACTTTGTGGTAGACTTCAATTCTATTACCCTTGACCAACATCCAAAAACAAAGACCTGAATCCGAGTCCGTAGGTCGTCGTTGAGCCAAAGCCGATACGCTATTATTTCGTTCAAAGCAATGTAGCCGCGGTGCTCCAGCCGTTGTATAATCCTTCCATATAGACGTGGAGGCCAGCTGATTTGTGGCCCAACCCCTTTCTAAGCCGATGGGGATATTGCCCATGTGGTCTCCCAAGCAAGTCTTATTGTAAGTAAAGCGGTGCGGACCTGCATGGAGCGCAACGACGAGGCGAATTGCGTGTCGTTTCTTGGGCGCGGAAAGACACTCATCTATGCTCAGAGGGGATTGAAGGGGCATGTGGCGAAGCCGCTTGCTCATATAACAACTGGACCTTCAATGGATAGCTTGGTACGATTTTATCATATATACGGCATAGAGCACTAATGGGGCCGAGTGTCGACCGGGTGTTGATCGCGAGCTTACTTCACATAGTCAGTCGGCACAACGGTTGTACGGCGAGTTAGGAACGCCGCAGCTTCGCAGTGGATGCCCAGGCCATTCGTGATGATGACTGCAGCTAGATTACCGATCCCTATCCCAATTGGCCTTGGCGCCTTGGGCTAGACCTTGCAAACCTGGACTCGGGAACCTGTTGGTTACAGCCACTGCTGAGCGGTGGTGATGAGATGTCCCCTCTGGAGGCCGGCCAGAGGTTCCTAGATGGCTGCATGTATTTATTTGTTTACCACAGGACAAGCAGATGGATGGTTGACGGCGACTGGGAATAAATGCACATGGCCATGTGTGTAGTGCCTGCCTACCTACCTACCTAGGTAGTATGCATCCCCTTTCCTACATCGTGAAGGTGACCAGCAGGGATCCATCGGAGGAGGCAGCACCTCACGTTGGTAGTGTAGGTAGTTACCGTAGACCGGGAAGCTGACGATGCAGACCAAGAAAGTTGGCGATGCTGGGTTATTTCGCACGGTTTGAACTTTGGGATTGGTCATGATTTCACCCCTCATTCGGTCTTGTTGGCTGCACTGCCCGGAGCAAGTAAGCAACCTCGAGAACGACTGCCCTTGGTCCTTGGTTATAGTACAGGTAGGGACGAGGGCTCTGACGACATGGTGGCGCATAGCGTGCCTCTCAAGCGGATAGGGGGAGCTTTGGGGATTGGTACCTATAGCTATTCTTTGCATGGTAGGTAGTGCTTCTTAATTTGGCTTGGTGGGAATGGATTGATGGCATTGGATTAATTGATGGATGGGACTGGTGCATACCCCACCATCTCGGCTCGTACTCGTATTCCCAGACTCGGTAAGGGCCTACCTAACCTGACCTTCAAACTCCTTCAGGGGAATTTTGCGTCTAACAAAAGAACCCGCCCAACCTACCGGAACATCAAAGCTTCGAAACGGGGCGTCATAGTGTGAATGCAGGGAAACGTGTAAAAGAGCAATTATTTGTCATCAAGAGAAAAAAAGAGACGGAAAATAATCTAATCTTAGGTCAAAGTAGATATCCATATCTAAGTAACTACCTCCTATGCGGTCGGTTGGAATTGTATGACTACTAATCTAGGTATGTACCTACTTGCACATAGTAACGTCTTTATAAACGTGGCTGGGTCTTAAAAATGGAGATGATACCATAATTCAATACGCCAAACAAGTGAGTGTGCCGATGGTGCCCACCGGCAATTGCATCTATGCACATATGTAATACTATTCTGAAACTCACGGCACCTGGGCATGGATGTAATTTGAATTAGAATGGAAGCCGGAACCTGGCTAAGGGAGCTCTCTAAGGCTGTTAAGCGATCGATCTATGTAAACGGAAAACGTGGTCAACCCCACTGATTGGCTCAGTCGCGACGCCAATCCTCTTTGGGGCTAGACACCTGCTATAGATGGCGTATCGGATTGCTTTGCGTGCTTGCACCGCCTCGGGGTCACGCCCCACCCCGAAACACCCATCTTGGAACCCGCTGTAGCCCAGCCAGAGCTTACCAGCCCACAGCCCACAGCCCACAGGCGCGCAGACCGCTGTTGTTGTGACGGCTTTAGCAGGCCTCTAGAGCTCGCTCACCCAGACACCTCCTCCTCCGACCTTAACACGTACATATGTTGTCCGATAATGAAGCCGGCATTCCCGTCCTCGCAACCTGGTCGACGCAGACTGACACCTGCTGCTCCCACCCCGCGTTACACTGCCTGATAATGGACCAATGCTTGAAGAAGCCCTCAGTATCCCCCTTCGCTTCTTCATGGAGCCGTATTCACGCTGGTAGACGACCGCATCGACGACCGCACCGACAACCGCACCGACGACCCCATCACCCGTTATGGTCGTGATTGGACTCGCACCAGCTTCGTGACATCCCCCTTGGCATAGCAACCGAAACCGTACCTGTTCCCATACCTGTCCCCATACCTGTTCCCATACCTGTTCAACACAAAACACACCTCCATTCCCGAACTATGCCCCCGAGGAGATCCCACAAGAAGTCGAGAGCTGGTATGTCCCTGCTCTGCTCTCCTCGTCCGCCGGCTCCGGCCCCTCTGGCTACTGGTCCGGGCTCGTCGTCGGCCAGTGTCGGCACCAGGTATCTAATCATGTGTGTGTGCATTTGTAGGCTGTAAACGGTGCAAGGTCAGGAAGATCAAGTGCGATGAGATCCATCCACGCTGTGGCAACTGTTCTAAACATGGTGTTTCGTGCGACTTCGAGCACCCCGGCATAAGAGACACCCACGTCCCCAAGCCTGCTGCTGCCGGCGATGCCTCTGCGACCGTGCCCTCTGAGACGCCACGCCCGGCTTCGTCGGCCTCGGCCTCGGCCCCGTCCTCCGTCACCCATGGCGACAGCCCGACAAATGCGAGCGACACCACCGCACCCACCGCCGTCGGCAGCACGCCGGCGCCCCTGTACAAAACACCAGAACCCCTTCCCTTGTCCTCAACGACTTCAAAGAAAAACCGCATGCTGGAGCTGAAGTTGCTTCATAATTTCACCACCCTGACTGCCAAGACTCTCTCCGTGTCGTCCCCCGTCCTCGAGAAAATATGGCGTGTCACAGTTCCCGAATTGGCTTTCTCGAGTGCCAGCTATCTTGCCGACACCTTGTTGGCGGTTTCTGCCCTCCACTTGCGATCAAAAACGCCCCATGACCGGGAACTTATACGTGCAAGCCACTCTTATATGGCCTCGGCCTGCTCCGAGTATGGTGCATGCCTGAGCAAGGGCGTCACCGAGTCAAACGCCGAAGCGCTCTTTCTGACCTCCGCCCTCATCGCTTTTCAATCGACCGCATCTCGAATTTTCGCGCGCGACGATATGAATGACAGGACGGCTGGCTATTCGCTGCCACTCTCTTGGTTTCATTCTTTCCAAGGCGTGAAAGCCGTGGTGGCTGCAACCTGGCAGTGGCTTCGCATTAGTACTATTGTTATCCCCATTATCGAGTCTCAGCCCGCCTTGAACCTAGATCTCTCCGGCCACCCGACCTTCTTTAGCGATCTAATGACGGGAGTGGAGGACGAGGTGGCTAAGTTCGAGAGCGATCCAGGCACGCGGCTGGAAACGCGGATGGCGTACCAACATGCCATTGCCGTCCTTGATTGGGCGCACAAAATACCCTACACCGGCGCACCTCTCGTCTTCCTGGCCACCGTATCTCGCCGCTTCATCGAGCTACTCGAGGCCCGACGACCCCGCGCACTCGCCATACTGGCCAGCTACTTCGCCCTTCTCAAATGCCTAGACGATGTTTGGTGGCTCAAGGGCGTGGCCCGCCGCGAGATCATGGGTATCGTTTCTCTATTCGACCCCGGTGACGAAGAATGGTGGCCCCGTCTACAATGGCCGTTAAGGATTGCGCTACACGATGATGTCATTATCCCACCCCAGGTCTGGGGTGCAGACTGGGCTGCCCAGACGACGAATGCCAGTCCGAACGGTGGATTCGTCAGCCACATTGAGCTACTCAGTGAAATGTTCTCGTCTATGCCACAGATGAATAGCGCTACACCAGATCTCGAGCCTGCCCATCAGTACATTGTAGAACAAGAAGGCAAGATGAGAGATATACTTCTCCCTGAGGGGTTGGAGATACTCCCCGTCGATTGATCGCCCAGTTCATGCCCTCGTTTTAATTTTGATTCCATTGGCTGCGCCCCGTGGCCCCCAGTGCGCCTAGTCTTCGGTCGTATCGTTGTGTGGTACGAACAATACGATGACCAGATGCCGTTTAACACCGGAGGTTGTACTTCGAGCAATTATGATGCACGACCTTTGTCGTGGAAGCGGCTTGTTGCTGCGCGCGGGAGTTTGACGCGAGCGGACGCCAGGCCAATCTGCCCTTCGCCGCAACCCCTGCGGCGGTATGCCACTCCCAGCATCTGCAAGTACGTCGTACGGATGGAGATCATACTCAGAGGCTGAGCAGATTATACGCGCCGATGCAACGAATGCATATTAACGGCATGCAGGGAAGCGAACCCTTCATTCAACACATCGAATGGATGACCAGACTCACAATCGCGCCTGATAGTTCACAAACCACGTCCATCATTGCTGTGCCCCCCAAGGCACAATATAGTACTTCTGTGCTTAGACATGAGAATCGGCACCGATTTATCCCCATGCTAACCAGGGGCCCCTCTCCCTGTCATTGAGAACCCGCCAATCGCCTGGTGGTTCATGTTTCAAGATACCGACCACACTACACTACTTATATATTCCCTTGCCATGACCCACCCCTCCTTGTACTTTACACTTTCCATCTCACAGTTTGAAGATGAGTAGATTCGTTCAAGCTTGACAGCTATGTATACAACCGGGGCATTGTGAGCCGAAAATCTGGAACTATAACATAACTAGATCACGGCCTATTGGTATAGGCGAATGAATAAAAACGGAATTTGAGCATGGTGTCGAAATTGACACCATGGCCCTTATTAGATGGCATTGCATGCTCTTACCAGTGCTTTCGAATTCGCCCCTTGATCATTAACAAAGGCACTGACTTGCCTCCTGATGCTACGTGGTATACACTGTATACTAAACTCATCGACAAAGTAAAACTTAAACCTTCAAGTGGTCATCTCGGGTGAGTTATCTCATGGCTGGGCAAGGTTTGCCAACATACCTAATTCATAATAGCCTATCAAAATAGGACACAGGCGTAACCTGATCTTGTTTTGAGGAGAGGTCGATCCTACGATGCCTTGGAATATGCTTCGTCATTTGAAGCGCTAATCACGCTCCAACGAATGAGTACACACCGCAAGTATCCTTCGCTACACTCGAAAAGGAAGGCATCGAAAGCCAAAGTGGGGGGATTAATTCATCTTTCTTGCTCTTCGGGGCAAGTATCATGTGAGGTTTCCCCGCATTGTCCTCTGATGCGCCGGATCCGTGCCCGTTTCCGCAAGACGCGATGCCCCGACCCGAGCCTAGCCCTCCCATGCCCCGAGGCAGTTTCCGGTTAGCAGTACACGAGCTACGAGAGTGTAAAAGAAAAGACTCTCTGGTCCATCGCCACCCTCTTGGATCCTTTCCCACATGCGTCGCGTTCAAAGGGCCGAAACGTCTGATGAACGATGAGTCCGTGGAGCTGATATTCATCATACAGAAAAGCAAAGCAAGCGGACATGAAAACAACAACGCTCTGGCTGAGTGTGTGTGTGCACTCGGTTGTCGCTGCAGTGCGCCCCAGAGGCGATAGCCATTCCGGTAGGCCAAGTTATCATGGCAATACCGGTGTGCTCAGATACGTGAATCCTCACATCGGCACATATGGAAGTTCCCCAAACGACAATGGGGGCATGATCCCATCGGTATCCGTGCCCTTTGGGATGACCCGCTGGACAGCGCAGACGCGAGAGAACTTCATTTCGCAGGTGCCGTATCACGACAATGACTCCTACGTACACGGCTTTCAAGCTACGCATCAGCCCGCCATATGGATGGGAGAATCAGGGCAGACGGTGATCATGCCGGGTTGGAGCGACGAGGTGAAACCGGCCTTCGAACAGCGCGGACTGGCATTCCGTAAAGCAGAGGAAATCACCACGCCCTATGTATACGAGGTGCTTCTAGATGCAGACACAGAAGGCGAACATGACTGGGACCTCACAGAAGCTGCGGCTGGTGAGGGTCCTGTCCCGGGTGGCGCCGGTGGAGTCCCCGACGATGTTCGCGACGGAGTTGATGGCCGTACGACAAAAAGGTCGGCCGAGACGAGGCCTCACAGACGTTCGATCCGAGTTGCCATGAGTGCACTCGCTCATACGGGCCACTTAAGACTTGATTATGAAGACGGAAGTCCGGGGGCCCTAGGTAGTCTGCCCAAAGAGCCATATGTTTTCATTCAGACGACGCGCCAGAACTGGACGGGCCATATCGAAATTGATGCCAAGAGACGAGAGATTTCCGGTAGTAACCCGCAACGACAAGATTATCGACTGGGGCCAGATAATCCCGCAATGTTTAGTGGATATTTTGTATCCCGCTTCTCGCAACCGTTCAAATCTTACGGGACAGCTTCTGGGAGGAATGTATCTGAAGGCGCCCCGGGCGCCTCGGGGGAGAATCTGGGAGCCTACGTGCGGTTTAGCCCGGAAACGACCCGCGTAGAGATCCGCACCGGAATCTCCTTTGTCAGTATCGAACAGGCAAGGAAGAACCTCGATATTGAGATGCCGGATGGCACTTCGTTTGAACACACCGTTGAACAGGTGAAGGCGGCTTGGCTAGAAAAGCTGGGACGAGTCACCATCGAAGGGGCCAACGCTACGGATGAGAAGCACGATCAACGTACAATATGGTACACAGGGCTTTTTCACGCCTTGCAATATCCCAACGACTTCTCTGAGCCGACATCTAGGGACCCGGGTTCCCCACGCACGTTCTATAACGGATACACGGACAGCGTCCACACCATCAATGAATCCTACTACCAGTCATGGTCGATCTGGGACACGTATCGCGCAGAACACTCTCTTCTTACGCTATTCGCTCCCGAGCGCGTGAACGGCATGATGCGATCGCTCCTGAATATCTTCGACTGGAGCGGCAGGCTGCCGATGTGGGCGAACATGGTCGAGGCAAACATCATGATCGCCACCAACGCCGACGTCGTGTTGGCTAACGCGCTCACGCGCGGTTTCCGCTCCTTTAACATTAGCAAGGCCTGGGCCGCCGTCCGCAAAGATGCCTACGAGCCCCCAGAAAGAGACACTGAACTGCTGTACTATGACCGCGAGCCCGATACCCCTTACGAGGTGCGGGCCGGTTTGACGAGTTATTTGCAGCATGGCTGGGTGGATAATGATCGCTGGGCGGAATCTGCGTCCCGGACTCTTGATTACGCATCTAATGACGCGGCGGTAAGGAAACGCAACATAACCCCCTAACAGCCCCCTAGGTAGAGCTCGGAGGGATAGAGATGCTAATTATCAATATTAAAGTGTGCCATAGTAGCCCGTGCGGCAGGGGACAACAAGACCGCCGCAGAACTCGACAACAGAGCTAAGAACTATGCCAAATTATGGAATCCCGAAACGGAATTCATGCAAGCACGAAATGCCAACGGTTCCTTCGCAAACGAGAAATGGGGGTGGACCGAGGGCGACAAGTGGGTATATACATTCGACGTGCCCCATGATGTAGAGGGTTTGGCAGGGCTATTCAAAGGTGGCCGCGAGGGGATGAAGGCGAAATTGGACGAGCACTTCGACGGCGGGCACAACCTGCACAGCAACGAGCCGTCCCACCACGTGCCATACCTCTACTCGCTGATCGGGCACCCGAGCTCGGCGGCGGACCGCATCCGCCAGATCGCCTGGCGCGAGTACAACGCGACGAGCGCCGGGCTGAGCGGGAACGAGGACCTCGGGCAGATGAGCGCGTGGTACGTGTTCTCCGCCCTCGGGTTCTACCCCGTCCACTCCGCAAGCGACGAGTACGCCGTCGGCACGCCGTTCTTTGAGAAGGTGACGATCCGCCTCCCCCGCGGGGCCGCCACCGGCGGCGAAGCCGCGCGAGCCCCCACGACCGGCGGAGAGAAGACGCTGGTGGTCGCCGCTCCGGGCGCGCCGAGGAAGCGCTACGTGCGGGCGCTGACGATCGACGGCGAGAGGAAGACGAGCCCCGTCATCACTCATCGCGAGTTGGTTAACGCTAGGCTCGTCTTCTTCGAGATGAGCGACACGCCTACGGAATGGGGCTCTATCAGAGGGTAGTAGTGTGGACTTGGATTGTTGGCTTCGTTGAGAGAGGGTTCGGAGTGGGATTTCTCATGGTGAAATTAAGTCAATTCACAACCGGTATATGGAAAGCGCAATGTGAAATATTTCTAAAACTGGATGACTGCTTGAAGAATGAGGATATTTTTCTCAGCTCCGCCAATTTCCGAATTAAATACTTTAATCAGGGGAAATTAGATAGCGGCCAATCTTCTGTACTATATTCTCCGGGCCTCAGGCAGTTACAACTGTTGGGTCTCCCAAAAGGACTCGCGCGGCTTTTTTCCCTAACATGTGAAAACCACGGTAGTTTCTACCTGCTAGTTGGAGCTGATGATGGCATATCTCAGAGGTAGATGCTTCCCGTCGCCCATCGCCCAACGGCACACTCCTTCCCAATAATTTTGAGCTCGCGCAAGCCCAGAGGAAAGAGAGCTCGGGACCCAGACAATTTTAAGAGATAGGTGAATGTTTCGCCTACGATCGCCCATCCGGTGTGTGTATAACTAAGCACGGCGGATTAAAATAGCGCAACAAATCACCACGCACAGGTTGATACTGGGGAATCACCTGAGAGGCTGAGCAACACGGGATCAATGGGGGTTCCCAAGCACGCATGTCAGACTAATTTTTGGAGGCCTGAGGCTTAATCCAGGTCTCTGTTATCGTACAATTTTCTCCATTAGTCTTTATATTGCATGTTAACCATCCTGCCTCTTGCCGTTTTCAATGGAACAGCAACACGAATCCTAGCACCTAAGGTGAAATACATCGGAATTTCCCACATACTTAGTAACCGAAGTTACAATGATACTTATCTCCCTGGAAGTCCTCGTGGGAGCGTTCCGACACATTTAGCTAGCCATAAGGCTCGAAGGCAACCGGTCAAGCACACATGTCTAGGATACCTACCACGGAGGACAGGGACGCGTCTGAGTTCCCTTGGTGCGACCTCCATGTAAGTAACATCGATGGGCATCGTCTACCTTCTGGTCAATTCTGAACTATAACTCGCTATGTATTCTACACCCTTACTAATGAAACAACGGGGATGAATAGGCAGAGGGTGTCCCGGCCAATATAAGTCGACTGCAGTTTAGCACTCAGCTATGGAATCTCCCCTTTCCAGACCCCATCACCGACATTTCCACGTGGCCGGAGCTTTCCATGTACGTCTCTGGGTACCATCCCCGAACCCTCTGGATAGTTGATATTTACTTGAGAGCGATAATCCACGTAACCTGCCCGATCTGTTATGAAAAACGCCTCCAAGTTCCGACCTGGCTGAGCGACCCGACCGTTCCCTACAACAACGAGAATTCAGAGGAACTAGCTGTGCTGCCATGCGGCCACATGCTGGGCAATGCCTGTCTAATGGAGTGGATGTCCTTCAGAGAGATGGAGGACCCGGATAACGTCCCTCTCTGCCCGCTATGTAGACAGAAGCTTATCTACCCAGTATGCCAGCATCACATCATACCCCCGACAATCAATGCCAGCATGAGCCTCCCCGAAATATTGGCCACCGTCCCTTATACCCGCATTTATATACCCAAACGCTCCACTGAACGCGAATTTATAGAAGTTAGCACGTCTAGACCTTGCTCCGGATTAAATTTCGGGATCCTCGACCGTTGTCCGGCGTGTCTGATGGACATATTTGGCGAGCACGGCGTGGCAGAGATCGATTACCCATACTAGTAGTGGCAGACTAATTTACTGGATAAACGCGCGCGCGCGAGTAGGGGGTAGGGTCCGGGCCGGGGCAACGGTTGTCCGGTATTAAATGGTTCGGCTGGTACGAGGGTGTCAGGGACCGAGGGAAACAAGTGCGGAATGTCCGGAAGTGAACAGAAGATGCGGTTCATTATCCAGGACTACATCTCCGAACAGAATAGGATCCGCGGGCGAGAATACCCCCTTGTTTTTAATCTATTTGTATCTCCGGGTCGGTTTTGGCGCCGTGAGAGAACCACAGCGTATAATGTTTGATCACACACAACTTGATGTGGGAAATGGTACCCAGCGCACACATACAAAATAGCGATGAGACAGAGGCATTGATGAATATGATCTCCAGCTATCAGTTATTGGTATTAAGTGTAGATATATGTAAGTACACGTCTCTGGTTGCAAATGTCCTAATAGTTAATTTGACAATGTTTAGACGGGCCAGGATGTTTGTAGAGACATATACAACAATTTCCATCTACACAACCCCAACGACAAACCTGCCCTCATCAATTGACTAATTTAGTACGGATTTAAGTTGCCCAATTTTTTAGAACTACTTTCCGCAGAAGAAGTTTCGTGAAAGCGCACGTACCGCTCAAGGTTCAACCTACGCCCAGGTCTAAATTTCTACCAAACTCGCTATCCCCCACACTGGCCTTCGACGTGGACTTCATACCCGTTGCTTCAGAACCAGAGTTATCAGCCCAAATAACGGGATCACCTAGGATCTTATTTCGTTGCCGGTCCAGGTTGAGGTACTCGGATGTCTCGGGGGGTGGTGGGATTTCTGCGAATCGGCAAGAGCAGAGGGCAGCATACTGGACTCAGAGTCTAGGTTTTCGAATCACCAGTATAGACTAACTTGATATATGAAGTGACTGTACCTAGTTGAAGAGTGTGAGCTCTTATTCTGTTCGCTTAGTCTTTAAGTATATGCGTTCATAGTCAGTATAATGAATGGTGTTATTACAAGTGGTTTGTCAGTGATTAAGCTAATACTATTGTTTTGATCATTAATTATACGCTATACTCACCTCACACCACACCATCTAGTCAATTTAAAAAACCATTGCAGTTTTATACTCGTTAATGCATCATATTATAACAATTACTTGACATCTATGTGTCTTATGAATTTAATTTTTCTATGTTATATTTTACGACATATATTTTGATCGTCACCGCTGTCGCTTTTAACAAATCGAAAATGTCATGTGATAACGTCGTCGTTAATCCATGGTCGAGATTAAAAACATATATCTGTCCGATTACGCTCTAATAGGAATATTGATGACACAAATCTTTTATCAAGTATATTAATCTAACTACCGTTAATCTTTGTTTATCTAAGTAGAACAGTTTTCTACAGTCATTATATGATAGCGTATGAGCTGTTACGTTATCATATATAAACGGTTAGAGGAATATGTGGGATTTTTGTTCAGCCACCTGATAGATAGAATTTGTAAGGATGTGTCTGAAAAAAAAAGGTATATATATTTCCGCGAGCTGTGTAAATCGGTCAACAGGTGCCCTTTGTGGTAGGAGCATCCTCGTATCATCTCAGAACACAAACTTTCTACTTCCTTGGAGCAAACTACGCTTCACTATCTATCTTGGGATAATCTATCCTTATTTTTCCACTACCAATATCACGGAGAGTGGTCATGAATATCGCCTTTTGTTAAATACACTGTTGTTTATTAGTAGGGGACATGGGTTCATCCACAAAAGAATTTCTTAGTTTATTAGTGTACTGGGCTGTCATATGGGTATATAGATATCTTCCTGTCTAGGATCCAAAAATATGATTTGCTTTTTTTTTGCAGATTCTGTTTTCTCTCGAAGAGCTGCTTGAAAATCTAGATCAGATCCCAAGTGACCTTGACTCGTCCCAGATCACGACTGGCCAGCTTGTCGAACACAGCTGGGGAGACACTGTAATATGGGTAATTAGTATTTCTCTCTCGCATCAGCTATCGAAAGTATTCAAGTATTATATGCCATCCTGACACACTTGGCCTTCACTCCTTGTGCTGGCGGGGAAGAAGTAACACGACAAAACTTTGAGAGTGCATCACATCACTTACTCAATGGAGCCGGAAGCACAACCGGGACATTTGTCCACGACCTTGGCTGTGACCGACTTTCCCTGGTAGTTGATCCGGACAGACTTGCCACAATTCCCAGATTGGGAAGGAGAGAGTGCGACAACGTTGTCGTTGTTGCCGTTTGTCCAGCCGCAGGATCCGAGGCCGGGTTTGTACCAGGTCATGTCCCCGGCGTAGGCCATGGCTGGACTGATAGCGAGGCCGATCGTGATAAGAAGCTTAGAGAGAGAGACCATGATGAAAATTGCCTAAAGGAAACGGGACGAGAGGCTTTTTGTGTTGGTTTGTTGGCTCAAGTGGGAATCGACTGGCAGGTTGACGGTCTTTGTGGTGGACTTACGGGGAAGGGGGCTAAGCACGATCCCTTCATTCTTATATGTCTTTTATGTTTTGTTTCCCTCTCCTTTTCTTTTGCTGGAACGGGACTTCGGTCGTGGGACCTAAGGAGTCCTCGGCCAAGTTAAGAGTGGTACATTGTCTACCCACCAATGACTCAAGCTGGGCATCCTGTTCTAGGTGCTACGATTCCGAGTCATCCCACAGGTGGCACGCAGCGGCTGATGACGGGACGTTATGTCCAACGCGCGGGATGGATTTTAGGAGCCCTACTGGGTCTCGTGAATGATTGGTCCTTGATTTCTGCATTGGGATGCATATGAGCCCCGGTATCCAGGCTGAGAAAGCGGTGAGTATAATATCGAGTACATGGCAGGTGGAGACGTCTTTCAGTCCTCTTCGCAGTAATTGAAGCTAACATTTGCCAACAATAGAAGTTGATGGGTCGGTAAGTGCTTACCAACGAGTATTGGCGTCTGCTATAGGACAAACACAGGGATGGCCCTCGGGGAATATATATGATTGTAACATCGGCCGTGCTTCTGACGCATTTCCCCTTGCGTTGTGCACGCGGACGGGTGTCTAGAACAGCTTCCCAGTCAGTAGCATCAATATAATTGAGCTACAGTCACCAATGACCGTGCAGGAGGAAGGGCTAGATACGGAAATTGCCAAAGATCCGGTTCGGGACCGGTATCGGCTGCCGATAATTGCAAAAGAACCTAGTAACGCCAATAGATCTGTTCAACGACGATAGTAGTACAGAACGGCCCCTTAGTGTCGTCAGAAAGTATATACTGGTTGTTGTATATACACGAGAGCGGCGATGAAGTGAGCGAGCATGTTTCAACTGGTCGTGTTATATTCTTTACCCCAATGATTCATTCCCCAGATTCATTAGCCATAGCCATAACGGTGCACACGGAAGGGCTAAAGCACGACGGCAGAGACTTCTGGGTCACCAATTGACGACAAACAGCCATGCCTAGCATGGGCGATCATCACTTGGCGGTATCCTCGGGAGAATATGCATATCCTGCAAGGGCATCCGCTTATCAGCGGGCAACGAAACCCTAGTTCATTCACTAGCTGCTCCATATTAGTATTGGGTATCTAATGTTTAGATTTTTTCTAATGTGACTCAAGACGCCGTAACACAAAGGCAATAGTCATTGTTAAATTTGTTGACCCAGAGGTTGGCTTAAGTCTCTACCTAACCAATGCAATGCCATGAGGAGAGAGGGGGAAAGGGGGTGGGGGGTTGTGATCCCCCACCACACCGGCGATGACCATCAGCCACACTCTAGCAATTATATTGGCCATTCGGAGTTGAGGATGGACAGATGGAGAAATGTGCATTAGAATCCTGCACCCCTTACATTAGGGAAGTTAGCTTCAAACCTATAGCTGCCGGCTATGGTCTTGGCTTGATTTATCTCCGTTTTACTACAGCTAATCTCGAATTATATTACATGCGGCCAATTAAAGGTCTGACAAGGAAAAAATGCTCATATTGTCATTTGACTTATGTAAGATTTCCCCGACTCATGCACGCCCAGGCTCTCGGACCCGTAGACTTCAGTGAGCGTATATATTACTTACAGGAATTGGGCTCTAATGCCGTTGGGTCCCGAGCCCTAGAGAGCTGTCGTTATATACACCATCCGACTTCAAATAGAATCTGTCAGCTTAATAATAGCGTGTTAGCTTGGAACAGCACCTGAGGAGGGGGATTTATACTTAGGCGCTATATGAAGCTCACAATATACATTTTAGACTTCTGTTGGTATTTCCTTGGAGTTTACCGCATGGGGTCGGAAAGCCCACTCAATCAAACTGCGATAGAGAAAGGAAATAGGAATTTGGCTATAAGCACGTCTCAAGGATGAATTGCTATTCCGTATGAGATTGTTAGGCCGTAGATATATATATAGACTCGTTCTCGTTAGACATATAGGTATGCCAGCTACGTATAAAAATAGTTATATGTATAGACAATTATAGTACGGCAACAGCCCTAGAAGATGAATACGTAGGTTCATAAGATATGCTCCCGACATCACAGGTGGACTATTAAATAGCTAATAATTTAATTTAATCGTAGCTAAGGGCCGCAGCCATGCCCAATTTGACTTATTGGGATAGAACAATGATCATCAATTTCAGCATGGAATGTGTCACGGAGCCAAACTCCAGCCTCCGGGCCTTCACCGGACACGGGTCAGAGTACTACCATATACATATGCCGGAATCACTGGCGACTATTAGTTCGACTCACACTACATGGTTGCACTGCATAAACCGCATGCCACAGTGAACGACCATTCTCCCTGGATGCGGTTGATAGAGATAGCATCAGATCTATCAGTTGTCTCACAACTTAACAGTCTCCGTACTTACTCCTCATGCGAATCTGGTTGTTCAATACCTCTAACCCGTAACCCTCTATGCCACATTCCAGTAGTGCTAAGATGCAAAGAGATGAACGTTGGTATATTTCGGTGGGGTTCCTCCGACGATGGCCACACGCGCTGATTCCAAAAGGGGGCTTTAGAAAAATGCTCTTCCAAGCGACAATCTTGTTGATTATTACAATACTGGCTAGAGCATGTTATAAACAAAAAATCCCTTCTGCCTGTAAATTAGGGCCAGGAAAGAACAGCGGCAGTAGTTAGGAGGGGCAAAAAATCGACCCCGTCAATAGGAGGAGAGAATAGGTAATAAGATCGAGGATGATTGCACTCTGGTGTATTTACTCTTACCATGTTCTCAATACCAAATAAGCAGGTACGTAGGCATGTAAGCGGCGAGGACGGCACCGACGATAGGGCTGAATTAAAGCGGAACCTCTACCAAGACAGCCAACCAGTGAGTGTCATCCATCCATCCACACATCCATGATCTGTCTATCCTGGTAGTTCACCACCAAGTCCCCGGGACCCTTTTCATCGCCAATTCAATTCAGCATTGATCCGCATACAAGCCGCCGCCATCATCACCCCCCTCAACCCCGCGCGACTCTCTCCACAGCAGGAAAGCAGGTAGGTTAGATAGTAGGTAGACAGGTTAAAAAAAAAAGAAAAAAGAAAAGAAAAAAAAGAAAGAAAAAAAGAAAGAAAAAAAGAAAGAAAAAAAGAAAGAAAAAAAGAAAGAAGAAAAGAAACGATGCCAGCCCACCCGAGCCTGACGCCGTTCGGGCTGCTCGACTTCCCGCGCGGGGTGCAGCCGCCGATCAGCAGCAACAGCGTGGCGGGGTTCGGGGCGGACGCGGTGCGGGCGGACGCGCTGGGGACGCGGATCGTGGTGCACGGGTGGTTCCCGCGGCTGGCGCAGCAGTTCCTGGCGCACAAGCGGCGGCACGGCAGCGCCGTGGAGCGGGCCTTCTACCACGCCGGGTGGACGTGGGAGCGGCTGGCGGCGCGGCTCGTGGAGCGGCGCGCGCTCGCCTTCGTCGGTGCCGCCGACCACACCGTCCTGCGCACCGGCGAGGTCCTCGGCGGCGGCGGCGCGCGCGCCGAGTGGGACCGCGTCGGCACCGGAGACGAGCCCCGCAACGCCCGCCTCACCCTCCGCGACTACCTCAGCTACGACGAGATCATGCTCGGCAGCCTGCTCGGCGTCAGCGGGCCCTCGCACTTCATCAACGACGGCCGCCGCCACAACTGCGGCCACGTCGCCGCCCCGGGCGACTTCGAGCCCCGCGGCGTCATCGTCGGCCTGGTCGGCCCCCGCTTCGAGAGGCAGGACCGCATGGACTCCATGTACATCCTGTCCGACTCGCGCGCGCCCCTGCAGCACCCCCGCCTCCGGGAGATCTTCCTCGACTTCTTCGGGCGGAGCGCGAGCCCGGAGGCGCCCTTCGACAAGAGCCTGTATAAGGCCAGGATCCGCATCACCGCCGACATCCTGTTCCTCGAGGCGAACCGCCGGGCCGTGGCCGCGGGGAAGCGGGCCTACGTCTACGTCGTCGGCCTCGGGCTGGGCGTCTGGGCCTGGCACGGCCCCGTCAACCAGGCCCTGCTCTACGTCCAGGCCTGCCTCGAGTCCCTCGAGGAGCTCGCCGACAGCCTCTCCCACATCGACACGGTGGAGTTCGGCTGGATCGACAAGGTCCTCGGGTTCGAGCAGCGCTGGATGTCGTTCGGCGCCTCCCGGCGGCTCGTGGACGTGAGGTTCTCGAGGCGCAACCCCGCCGAGAAACTCCGGGGCGACGATGAGGGCAAGCTGCTCGTCCTGAGCTACGCCTGGGATGGGAACGCGTTCCCCGGGAATGAGTATTGGAGCGGCAGCCTTGACGCGTCGGGGGATCCTGCGGCGGCCTGCATGTCCACTATCGGCGAGCTTCACAATCCCCTCATCAATCCTGCCTTCCTCGATCGTATCAAAGTTCTCGAGAAGACACCAACGGCGCCGACTGCGTAGAGCTAGCGAGTAATGATTTTCAGGGATTATATAACAAGACACAATGTAAACCGTGACATATTTCATAAGTCGCTAGTGCTGTGTAAAATATTCTCACGGTTTCAGTGCTCTAAATCGAGCCGGTTGTGTTTCGAGGGCTTGCACACTTGGGGTGCCTGTAGCTTAGCCGAGAGGGGGTTATTGCTCTGTTTTGGCATCGCTAGGTGTGTATTGCTTAGATTTTACTTGAGGTTTTCCTCAGTCAGTCGTTAGACTCGTTACAGTTCATAGTTGGACCATCAAATACTCCAAAATCCCCATCCTCCTGTACATATTTAGCCTGTTGTTATCTATAACCCCCGCAGCGGCCGGGGCGCCCGCCATCGTCGCATCCGGGAAGACTCTGAAGGGCTTCTTCCCTCTGGGTAGCCTTGCAATCTCGACTAGCGCGTCGGAGACAATCTCGGGTCCTGCATCCGGGGGCACCAAGGCCGCTGTGCCCGTCATCGTCCGCTCACCGAGGTCCTTTGTCGGGCCGTCCGCGTATTCGCGCGCGACGTCCGGACGGCCGGGCATCGCGGCGTCGGTGAAGTGGTTCGTCCCCTTGGTCAGCACGCCCGGGCTTACGATCGTGGTCTCGATGCCCCAGGCCGTCAGCTCCGCAGCGTAGCTCTGCGCGAGATGGTCCTGCGCCGCCTTGGCGGCGAAGTAGGGGCCCAGGTACGGGCTGTTGGCGCCGTACGTCGACGCGCTCCCGACCCAGACGACATGGCCCCGGCGCGCGCCCCGCATGTGCGGCAGCGCCGCCATGTTGAGCCGCTGGCAGCCCACCACGTTGACGTCGTAGAGCCGCAGGCACTGCTCCGCCGTGAAGCTCTCCGTCGGGCCATAGTTCATGTGACCCGCGTTGTGGACCACGACGTCGATGCGGCCCACCGCGTCAATGATGTGCCCCACCGCCGCGTCGACGGACTCTTGCAATAGTAGATTGAGCGGCACGGTACGAAGGTCCGCGTTGTTGTCGCGCGAGAACGTCGCGGCGTCCTCTTCATAGCCGGCGGTGTTGCCGTCGTGCGAGTACATCCCGGCGAAAACGATGTGCCCTTCCTTGGCTAGGGCGCGGGCGGAGAGGGCTCCGAAGCCGGTCGAGGCGCCCGTGATGAGGTATACTTGCGACATTTTAGCCTTTTGGTTCTCTATGGTCTGACAACGGTGGCGCGGGCTAAGGCTATTGGTATAATCATTCGGTTCACTGCCTGGAGAAATTGTCAAGTCGTTATATATATATATATATATATATATATATATATACATGTACCTATCTCATGTTCATTTAGTTAGCCATTCGGGAGATATAGATGCAAGACCAAAATGTGCAAGTAGACGGAGATATCGTCCAAGGCCACGCTCAAAGCGTAGGGACTCGAGATAACGTCATGGGAGCTTTTGTGAGTGTTGAGGGACAATCGGAATTATAAGCCACATGGCCTCCGCTCCGGGTCGGGTTTGCCATATCCGACGAGCAGCAAACCCCGGATTTCGGTTTACGGCGTTCTGCCAGGTGGAAAGCCGGTTCACTTACACCTTCCTTGACTTGAAATAATACACCTTTGCACCTGCCACCGATAGCATGTCCATGGCCACACATCGTTATATTCCGATTACCTAAGGAAAACATGCATTGTCGTTTCGATATAGATATAACCCCCATTCCTGCGTTTGCGACCTTGAGCGGGTTCGTGGGAATGCGAAACGCCTCGTTTGGTCCTGCCCAGTGACTACGCTCCCGCATATACGAATAATGCATATAGCCCTGCATGCCGGGTGCGTTTACCGCGGCTATTTGTCTCGGGGAAGAGGAGGAAATGTTAGGTTTAGGGCTAAACTAACTTTGGAACCCCTTCATCAAGCCAGCATACCCTGGAGACAAACTTGTGTGCGATGTGCGATTTTATAAAATTCAGGGTTCTGATGAAATACCACCGAGGCAGTGGGGTAGGCATCCTTGTTGCCTAGATATCCATGAATAGGAGATAGTGGTTGGCCGCCAGTAGATATTTGATACTTGGGATGAGCCAGAACGGTTTTCCCTCGGAACGAGGATATCAAATCTGTGGTTCCCTTTCAGACCGACGTGCCTGCCCTATGAAAAGTACCGGAATAAGCTGCCTGAAAAGCTGCCTGTAGGGCTTGGGTCCTCGGAAGGCATTGTGGCCATACAGGTCCCCATGGGCCTATCAGATATGGTTGATTAGCATCAAGATGCCCCACAGGCGGATTGATTAGATGCCTGATGCCGGCGGGTCCACTGTATGTATGTACACTATGTATGTGCGCTACGCACTACTACATAGTGCCTGAGTTGGGTTGCCTTACCCGAGATTGGCCGAGGGGTGGAGGGGTTTCCCCATCCACAGAGCCATCCATTGATTCATATAGGTATCTGAGCAGCGACAGAGAGTACCTAGGTGCGTGCGGGCTACAGTGACATGCATGCAAGCAACCAGCCAGCCGTGGAACCTCTCATTTAGCAGCATCGGCCCTCCGACGTCAGGGTTTTCTCCTGCTACTTACTTACTCACCCATCCACGTACAACCCACAATCGACGGTTCGTGGTCTTCACGATCTCAACCTGCAAATCCAACCTGCAAATCCGGCCGACACAACGGCCTGTGATTTCGTCATTTTCGCCAGCCATCTTGTCACGCTCTCTGCTTGCCTGCATCACCCCTTTGCCGCTTTCGCCCCGTCAGCGCTGGACGCATTTTTGAGCATTGAAGTTTTGTCCCTAGACGATGCACATCATAGCGCCGCTTGACATCTGATTCAGAACTGGTCCGAATACATACCGACCGACCAGCCACCCTCCCACTCCATCTGCCCTGATATCCAACAAACCCACGGATCATTCCGACGGGCTATTTTTGCTGGTCTTGCCTCGCCTGTTCCTTTTCAATCCGTCAAGCCACCGAGAACCCGACGAAAAGCGGTCTGCCTGTCCGAAACCGTTACACCTTTACCGGATCCGTTCCCGCACCGCGCACCGCGCGCCGTCTCTTCGCCCTTGTATGATACATCCACCGGACCACATCAGACTACATCTCACTATAGACGGCCTATCTAGATAGCCCAGCCCACCATCAAAATGCCTTCCCAACGACCTTTCTTCCTGTCTTCCTTCTTTACTGCCTTTCGACAACAACCGCCCTCGCTAACCGCCGCCCCCCAACCCAACAAACACACACATCCACACGCCACCACGCAGTCCTCATCCGGCAGCTCTCCATACGGTTCCTCGTCAACCTCACCACAGTCTCGCACCATTTCGACGTCGTCGCCCTCCCACCCCCAAGGATCCACACCGGCAACAACGTCATCGCCTCCACCACCCCGGACGGGCAGCGCCGGCGGCGTAATGAATCAACTCCAACCTTTACACTCACCACGCCCAATCCCGACACATCGACGCGGTAGCGATAGTAGCAGCGAGGGCTTCCGCGATGTCCTAGGCGCCGATAAGTGGTATATCGGCGGTCGGACTGCCGCCGGCGAGGAGAAGTTCTTCAAGCTTGGCGTTGTGAAGCGTGCGCGAAGCCAAGACCGACTTAGCTTGGATCGCTTGAGTCTATGAGCCTCTGCGCATTTAAATACCTTACCTAAAGAGACAAAGCTTAACCCGACGCAAGTCTGGCATATTCATTACCTGTGTGCGTATCGTGCGGTGGGTTCTACGGCGAAATCGGCTCCGTACGAGGAAGAGGACTTTGGATGCAATGTGGACTACGCTGGGCGAACAAGATTCAACGTTGGTAGATGCGCATCTCGTGAACCCGATTATACGACAAATAAACATACAGGAACCAACAGGCTACAAGACTGGGTGGGAAATAGGCATCACGAGGGACACGGGTGGAACGAGGCATAACATCTGGACTTTGTTTTGCGGTAAACTAGGCACGGCGTACCACGGTTGATTAATCGGATTGGCGTTTACCTGGCCGGGGCAGAACTTGCATGAAGAAAAACAAGGCTTTTGGGTACCGCTGATACCCAGCGGACATATACTATATAAACCGTACATTAACGCTGTTATGATACCATCAAACCAGCATGGCACTTTAATCCATCTCCTCTCCATTCTGGTCTCGGCCAATAATTCGAACCAATTTCTCATGGCACCACTTAGAGACGGAGATTCGACGAGTAGCACGGCACTACTTTTGTCCAACACCGGGTCAGGTTAAGCATCGCATTGACTTTGGTTTACATTAGAAGAATAAATTCATGCCTTGGGCACATGAGCGAAACCGAACAGGACCGATCTTGTCCGGTTTTCTCGTCTTCCCCACCCTATGGCGCGTATTTCCCGCATTTACCACATAAACCGCTGCAGGCGCCCC
Organism: Rosellinia necatrix; assembly: GCA_021209875.1. Classification (NCBI taxonomy): domain Eukaryota; kingdom Fungi; phylum Ascomycota; class Sordariomycetes; order Xylariales; family Xylariaceae; genus Rosellinia; species Rosellinia necatrix. The sequence goes on along the minus strand of JAGYVD010000001.1, from coordinate 2,745,777 downwards.
TCATCTTGGAGCGTGCCATCGGGTGCCCGCCAGTAAAACGGCCGCGTCAGGAACACATACATGGTTGCCGCATTCACGAGTATGAACCAAGCCGTCTCCAGTAATAGTATGGATAGGTACTTCTTATTATCCCTGTTTCTCTGTCCGAGTGGCGTCTGTTGATTAGTATCCATGTCCGTCGTTGATACCTTGGATGGCGACGGTGTCGGGCATGGTATGCGGGTAGCGGGGATGAGAAGCCGCCAGAAGACCCACGGCAGAATGAAGTACCGTGGTTCAACGAGCGGCGCTGTCATGAGTGAAAGCGTAGTGGCGAGGAGGAGCATCAGGACGGTTGAGGCGGCCGGCGATCCGGGTACCATTTCAGCTGCATACCCGCCCTTACCATGTGCAGGTGCTGTCTTACCCGTCGTAAATCCCCCCGATTGCGGCATCTTTGGCGGAGGGGTGAGAAAGGGCGATCGTATCCACTTCCCCTGAATAGAGTCAGATGCCTTGGAGCCTTGCAACGCACCCCAGCACAACCAAGCGCAAAGGACGTAGACGGGCGCGAGCGCGTAGCGGATCCACCATGCCCTCAGAATGCTATACCGAAACGCGTAGAAGACATAGTGTCTGTTGTCGGCGAGCGTGAATGGGTGTATTATGGTATTGAACCGCACTATGAGGAGCGCGGCGAATAGAGCACCACAGCTGACGAGGGTGGCGATTGCTAGAGAGATCGAGATGACGCGATTACCCGCTCGAGATGTTAAGCCCTGGTATATCTCGGCAACTGAATTGAGTAGCCGCGGAACAAAAAGGGGCGCGGAGAAAAACGCGAAGAACGGCCAAATATAGAGCATCTGAGCGAGATGTAGGGTAGCAATGTGATTGCTTTTGTCGCCTATCTTAGATCAATACCCGTCGGGGCCCGACGAGGGGCAGTTTTGTGCTCACCTAAGACCACTCCGCCATTCCAAACTACGAAGACCGCGAATATAGCAAGCACGACTCCGTGTGGCCATAGAAATCGGCGGAATATCGTCGGCAGATTGCACACCGCGGCAATACCAATGCTTGTTACACAGAGTATAAGATCTAATTGTATTAGTAAGGGCCTTTAGAGGGGGCTACTACTACCTACCGAGGGGTTGTGTGAGGCTTAGTGGAGGGTCGTGTATATCCCCAAGCGAGTATCTCCAGGCATAAAATTCGATCTGTTCGGATACCGTCCGGAGGGCCGGTATTTCGGTAGGCGTCGGACGCAACGTTTTGATAGAGTGAATAACCTCTAGTCCACCCATATAGACCACGACCCAGAAGATGTTGGTCTGTCGGAAGGCGAGGGCCAGGATGCCAAGACCTAGCGAATAAAGATCGTTGAAAAACGACGGCCGCTCTATCTCGACCCTCGTGAGATGATTTGCATACGCGAGCAGCACGATAAGCGTCGACGAGGGGTCCGTATAGTACAGCCCGGAGAAGAAGAAAAGCACCGGGAAGAATGCGACGTTGACCCCTGTCACAATGTCAGGGGCCGAGGCCTGGCGATTGGAATCCGGCCTCGGGAGGGTCTGCGACAGGCGTGCTTTGCAAGCGAGTGCGAGAACCGAGATGCACGAAACAACGAACACGTTGAAAGCACGGAGATGGTAGAAGGAACAGGGGAGCCCCAATAGTCGGTTGAATACGATTGTTGATATGTACCTAGTCATATAAGCTATCGTTGATCAAACCCGGCTCGTCACGAAAGCCAGAACTCACAAACCCGGAGGTGTGGTGATCTTGTCATCCCATTCGAGATACCTCCCCTGGCAGTAGACTTGGGCTTGGGGAATATGGAAGACTTCGTCCTAGTAAAGCACTATGATCAGTACCCAACGGTCCCAACCCCTTCCTCGGTCCGAGTCGCGACACACGTACCAGGTATGGTCCAGGGACATTGTTGGTGACAGTCAGCAGCCATGAGAGAGCCACTGGAGTGACAACCGAGAGCGCGACAACGATGCCCAGCAGCGACCTCCGCAAATGCGGCGATCCGGTCCACAGGTACGCGGCGATGGGCAGGAGGGACAGGCGTATAAGCCAAACCACTACCGCGAGCGATGGCTCACCAGTGGCTACAGGCGCATTCATGTTGTACAATGCATCGGCCATGCCCTTTGTTCAGCTGCAATAAGAATAAGATTACGTCAAACCATGCTTCTGTGTTTCTTGTCCACACAATGGGAAGAAGGATATTGGCGGACGTCTGTAGTCTTTTTTTTGGGCTTGAGCTTGCCGCAGTGTTCACAAACTTTTGACCAAAAGGCCACGCACAAGCAAGCGCTGCGGCAGTCAGTACTAGGCAGGTAGGTACGAAGTGCACTGGATTGCACAGACAGCTGGTGTTTAAGCTGTCCCAAATGAGGTTAGTCTCTCCCGGACGGCTACAGCAGAGCCGCGAATTATCTAACCTAGGTAAGATAGGTAACCTACCTAGGTAGTAGTAGTAGTAGTAGTAATATTAACGTCTAGTCTAGGTAGGTTAGTGATGGTAGGCTAGCGATCGTAATGCGCCATCGACGCCACACCTCAGCCACGCCAAAATAACTAAGCTATCCAAGACGAATGAAAACCAGGCACGTCGAATAGGTACCCGCTCCTCCCGTCGACGTTACCAGCCCCCATTTGTTATCCACGATTACATTCGGTAGTCATTGACGAGATGCCTACTCCGGCCGGAGCATAGCCTCTTTGGATCGGAACGTTGCGGTCTGACCCCACCCTTACTTCCTCATTCAAAATTTTCATATCGACGAATCAGTTCGCCGGGGGGGCACTGCCTGGGTCGGACACCACATCAGGCGTCAGATTTGTTCATTGCAGCTGCATCGTGAATGTTCTTTTTTTTCTTCTACACACATTAATAACTGCAGGACTGTGTGCAGGCGACCTTCCTCGGTTCGGTGAATCCGACTAGAAGCGTAACATATCTAGGCCGTGACGTGATTGGCGGCTGCTTATTTTGTCCGTGGATATGTATATAAGATATCATATAAGCTACCGCCTCCCAGAGATGCCGATTTCGACATATTTTGATAGATCAATCAGTCTTGATACCCAGTCCTTCCGTATTCGTTAACTCTACCTGCCTCCGGTGACGGCATTATCATGCAGTCCACGGGTGACCTCCCGACAGAACAACAACCCGGTGAGTGGAACGCTCTTCATCCAAGCCCCGGCGGCTTGGCACTCATGGGGTATTTAGGTAAGAATGAATTCCCGGGCAACCTATTTCCTATCAGCCTGGGTGCTGATAGAGGTTAGATCCAGGCCCGGCTGGTCTCCGGTTTCCTGTGCGTAGCTACGCCATACAACATGCAAGGCACGCCAGGGAGCATTCCCACGAGGAATGGGAAGCGCTGAGACCAACCATTCAGTGCCTATACGTGAAAGAGGGGAGATCACTCAAAACTACAATGAAGACTATGGCAGAGCAACTTGATTTTCACGCCACGTAAGCTTCGATTCTGCGGCAAGTACTCGCAACCGTCCTCGTAGCATATCCCTTCCCTTCCCTTCCCTTCCCTTGAATCCCTTCCCCTAAGGCTGGTTGCGCAAGTTCTGGGTACCAACCATGAAACGGCGCCTGACTAGCGATTCTAGTGAGAGGATGTACAAGGTCCGTCTTAGCCGCTGGGGCTTGCGGAAGAATCGAACCCGGGGGCAGGCTCAAGGTCAGCAACTTTCAGTAATACACCTAGACCAGGGGAGAAGGGCCACAGTATTTCAGCCCCAGATTCAACACATGAGAGCCCCAGAGTTCTTCGCCGACCAAGAGATAGTCATTTCTGCTTCGAAAAACTACGCAATAGACCCGTCCAGGAGTCAACTCTGGAACTGCGTGTTCCTCAACATGTCCATCCCTGCCCCCTCCACGAACCAGCAGAGTCGCAGAGATCCCTTCTACGATACAGAGACGGCGTGTGTGCGTGCTATTCATCGTTTGGGGCAGGGCGATGTTCCCGGCGCCTTCGGGGGCTTCAAGGAACTCTTCGATAACATGACGGGGAGCCGGGTTTATCGCCACCCAAAGTTCATCACTGGTTTCTGGCTCCTATGCCACGGTATCTATAACGCGTGCACCTGGGTCAACGACCCTGGGTTTGGCCTGCTGTACGTGCTTCTCAGCTTCCACGGCCAAAATGCGACAGTCAGCCTCTGCCACTCCGACCAGTCCTTGGCCTCCCGCCACCCGATTGTGAACCTGATGCTGTCGATGGTGCGGATGGCTAAAAGCAGCCCCGACACGATAAAGCATATTGTTCGCACCGCGTATCTGGCGACCGCCGAAAGCCTCGAGGAGAAACTAGGCCGGAACCATCCTGTCGTGCTAATTACGTGGACAGACTACTTCTGGTACATCGAACATACCGTGAGCCATTCCGAAGACCTCGTGGAGCGGCACCTAACCGCTATTAGAGAAGCGGAGGCGACGCTGGGGCCCGATGCTGACCTTACCATCTGCCTCCTACACAACCTTGCCTTCCTCCTCTTCTATTGCGTTGTGGACCACGGGCACGGACGGGAAGTACTGTCCGATCTACTGGAGAGGACCAATCGCCGCATCGTGGCCCAGGCATCCAATACATCCCCCAGTTTTCACCTCCAGAGGGCACATGCGTTTGGGTCGCTGCTGCGGGGCCTCTGCATACTTCATGATCGTATCGACCCGAGCCGCTGTGAGAGACTGATGAGAGCTACGGTCGAGTGGCTCAGACGCTGCGAGGGAAGTGATGCGTCGATGCATGCAAATCTTCTGGAGATGGATCTTCTGGCCCTCGCTAGCGCCTGGAAAAGCGGGAAAGAGGATATTTGGGGTATAACCTTTGCTCTGACCCGGCCGAGGTCAGCGGATTACGGCGATCATAAACGATGGAGCGAACGTCAGTGATGAGGATAGTGGCGGGGGGGGGGACATGATACTTTAACCACGCCTCGTCGTAGACGGTAAGATTTAATAGCTAATTAGTGATACCCGTAGTATACAAATAACCATAGGTTTGTACCAGGAACACGAATCTATAATACTTTCTTTCTTCTGCCAATAGGATTCCTCGCTAACACCTGTAACCAATCAAGCGCACCCTCCTCCCCGATCCAAGACACGGCGGCCCGCGACCTGGGTATGATGGATCTGCCTCAGGCTCGGGTCGGCAGCTTGATCCACCGTAAGCCGTACTCCTCTAACATTGATTATTTCTACATCAGCCTCATAGCTCTTCTCTACCTGCGACTCGACGCAATGGAGCAAGACAATGGCTGCCATAGCGCCGGGGGTTTCGTATAAATGCTCCAACTCGCACGCAAAACCTACGCTCTGTTAGTTTTCATTTTATTAGCTTTCATTTCATTTGTCCGCCACTCGAACGCTGCGCACTCTGTGGAAGCTGTGCACTAAATAGCAAGAACAGACGCGGGACGAGCTTTGCCAAGCCACCGCGATCACAGAAGCTGGGAACCTAGGCGCTCTTCAGCTGGAATAGCCAAAAGGGCGTACGTAGGTGGAAAGGCGGCGATGGCAACAGTGGGGAGAATTGAATTGATTAGGAGTCCATTGATGCCTTTAGGCGTGCCGCCAGGTGAGCAAATAAGGGGGCTGTTGGGCTTGTAGAGGGCGAAACGCACCAGCAAGGCAAGATTGATAAGACTACAGTTTACAAAGGTCCCACAATATAGTAATGTAGTTATCTTAGTCATGCCTTTTTAATTTTTAATTTTTTTTTTGTTAACTTTCTTTCTGCACTGTTTTATTACCTTGTAAGTTGACAAGCTGTGAGATAAGGTTGTGGATACAATACATACACTAAAGTATTTATTGCTAATGCCGAGGTACTAGTCTAGGATATAAGGACAGGGATACCGCAGCTGCCCTGACGATCACCGGACCGGCAGCTGCAGCTGTCACAGACGTCACTTCTAATTCGCCATTGACCCCAAGCCACCTGGGCAGTTTGGAGCTTGTTTGTGTTTGTGTTTGTGTCCCCTCCTTCTCCCCCCTCCGTCCCCCCCTCCGTCCTCCTCCTCCGCTCTCTAGTCGTTCTTTCCGCCGTTTTGCCATTGCGGGCTGCAGAGCCCAAGGATCCCACCGTCACAATGGCACCCCCACGCGCCATCGGGCCGCGTGCTCTCTTTTCCGCCGCCACGACGACCCCTGTAGCGGCGGCGGCGGCGCGACGAGCTCCGAGACAGCTCCAGCGAATCCCACCCGGCCGCCGTTTGGCCTCGACATCCGCAACGACGACGACGACGACGACGACGACGACGACGCCAGCGTATTCGCGAGCCCGGGCCGCCGCGCTCGCAACGGGCCTCGCCCTGTCCGGGGCCGCCGTCTACATCTACGCCACGGACACGCGGGCGTTCTTCCACCGCCACGTCGTCCCGCCGCTGCTGCGGTACCTCTACCCGGATGCCGAGGAGGCGCACAACGCGGCCGTGTCGTCGATGAAGAACCTCTACGCCCTGAATCTACACCCGCGCGAGCGAGGTTCGGCCCGGGCCGACGGCGACGCCTCTTCCTCCTCCTCCTCTTCTTCCTCCGACCTCTCCGTCTCCGTCTTCGGCGCGCGGCTGGCCAACCCGATCGCCATCTCCGCGGGCCTCGACAAGCACGCCGAGATCCCGGACCCGCTGTTCGCGCTGGGCGCGGCCGTGGTCGAGGTCGGCGGCTGCACGCCGCGGCCGCAGGCGGGTAACCCGCGGCCGCGCATGTTCCGCATCCCGGGCCTCGACGGCCTCATCAACCGGTACGGCCTGAACTCGCGCGGCGCCGACGACATGGCCATGCGCCTGCGGGACCGCGTGCGCCGCTTCGGCCGCGCCGCCGGCCTGGCCGAGGCCGCCGTGCTCGACGGCGACGCCGGCGTCCCTCCCGGAAGCCTCCTCCCCGGCCGCCTGCTGTTGGTCCAGATCGCCAAGAACAAGGACACGGACGAGGCCGACGTCGACGCCGTGGCGCGCGACTACGTGTACTGCGTCCGCCAGCTCGGCCGCTACGCCGACGTCCTCGTCGTCAACGTCAGCAGCCCCAACACCCCGGGCCTGCGCGACCTGCAGGCCGTCGGCCCGCTGACGCAGCTCCTGGGCGCCGTCGTCGACGAGGCGCGGAGGACGGACCGCCGGGTCAAGCCCCGGGTCATGGTCAAGGTCTCGCCCGACGAGGACGAGGACGCCCAGATGGAGGGCATCGTCCAGGCCGTCTGGTCGAGCGGCGTCGACGGCGTCATCGTCGGCAACACCACGAAGCGCCGGACTGGCATCGTCCCCCCGGGCGTCGGCATCACCCCCGCGGAGCAGGCGACGCTGACCGAGACCGGCGGCTACTCGGGCCCCATGATGCTCGGCCGCACCGTCGAGCTCGTCGGGCGGTACAGGAAGATGCTGGACGGCCACTCGTGGCGGGGGCTCGCGCAGGAGAGGAAGGTGGCCGACGAGGCCGTCGACGCGAGCATCGCCGGCATCGACGACGCCGTCACCGGCATACCGAGGGAGAGTCTACTGACGAAGGCCGAGGCCGCCGGCGCGGCCAACGCGGCGGAACAGAAGGTGATATTTGCTACGGGCGGCATAACTAGCGGCCAGGACGCGCTCCGCGTCCTCAACGCCGGGGCGAGCGTGGCCATGGTATACACCGGCCTTGTCTACGGCGGCGCGGGTACCATCACGCGGATCAAGGGCGAGATGAAGGCGAATATGGACGCATCCAAGGCGTAGCAAGGAGACGTAAAAAAAGGGGGGGTTCAAAAATAATCACGGGTGAAAAGCGAAAAAAAAAAAAAAAGTGTACTCCCACAATCGTAGACAATAGACTAGCTCGCTCTTATATGAGCTCTGTATACACTAGGATCACGGAATACGCATTCGGGGAAAATACTCTGACGACTAAATGAAATCTATTGGTATCGTCTTAATACAGGGTCGCCGTACACGCACGCTGTCGTCGATGCGGTCATGATTATCGTCCAGCTTCTTTATGTCTAGAATTGGTAGCTTAGAAGGGCTGGGCGGCCCGTTAGCAATTTCCCTGGTCTCCGTAGCATGTATACCATTGGGTCAAGCTAGAAAGGGGAAGGGGGTTCTTCTTACGTTGTCGGAAGCGGGGATCTCGTTAATGAAGTGGTTGCCGATGAAGGGGACCTTCTGCAGGATATCCGTCTTGACGCGGGGTATGCCGGAGGCGAAGAAGATGACGGCGAAGAGAGCGACGCCGCCGAACGCGCCCGAGGTCACGCCACTGTCGTCCCCGACCGTCAGTCAGTCTCGCGACAAAATGAATCCCTCCTTTCCCCCTTCCCCTTCTCTACTCGATCACCTAGCCCTCGGCTCCGTGCGCATAGATATCTCGGGGGCCTGGATATAGGTAGAGGGAATTGGGAATTGGGAATTGGGAATCGGGAATCGGAAATCGAGAGGTGGGAGGCTGCGCAGGCTTGCTTACAGTTTGGTGAGTTGCCCGACCGACCAGCCGGCGACGTTGGGCTGGTAGTGGTACCTGGTTTCGCAGGATTGCCGTTAGCCGTTGCTCGTTCATTCATGCATTCATTCATTCGTTCATTGGTTCATCCATCCGTTGCCCGTCGTGTAGAGTACTCGCCGCATCGCTCGCGGGAGGGTTTGAGTAGAATTCGACACACGGCGTCCCGACAAGGTGAGTGCAATGTTTGTTCGCTCATTCGCCCTCCTCCTCCTCTTTCTCCTCCTCTTCTTTCTCCTCCTCCTCCTCCTGCGGCTCCTCTTCGGGGCGTATTTGCTCGGGGGACAGTCGACACTCACTTCGGGCCGTAGGGACTCTTGTAAGTCGGGTACTGAGCCCGGTGGATGGGAGTCTAGAAAGCGTAGCGGGATCAGTACATGTCTCCATAACGTGTTGTTAAGGGGAGCTGACGGTTTGGGGAGCTGACGGTTTGGAGGGCTATCGGTTTAGGGGAAATGAGAGAGTGCAGTGTTGTTGTTGTTGGGAGATGGGTAATTCTTGCAGACCTGGAAAACCATTGTGACTGTGGGATCGCGAGGAGCGAGTGTGTTGCTTTGCCGGTCGTCGAATTGCTGGCTGGCTGGCTGGCTGGTGGGCTGGCTGGCGGGAGTTGTTTCGAGGTTAGATGGATGGACCTGGCTAAACCTTGCGCGACATTCATTCTTCTGGTGCCGGTGCTGGTTGGTGCTGGTGCTGGCAGGTATAAGCCACTAACGACTTAGCCACAGAGAAGCGCCACACCTGAACGAACCCCCTTGCGTGTAAGTACTTCGTAATACACACCAGCATTCCGGACGTCAACGCAGTCATCGAATAGATCTAGTCTTGCCTGGCGTGAATAGCTATTGGAAATGCCGGTGGATTAGATATCTCGATCGGTATTGTTGTATCAACGTGATGAACTACGGCTGGACTATGATTATGTGGTCCTGATCTTTGGCTTCACTGCTCTCCAACATCGAGAAGCAGACTTCGCCAACTAGGGGAAATTAAGAAATTAAGAAATTAAGAAATTAAGAAATTAAGAAATTAAGAAATTAAGAAATTAAGAAATTAAGAAATTAAGAAATTAAGAAATTAAGAAATTAAGAAATTAAGAAATTAAGAAATTAAGAAATTAAGAAATTAAGAAATTAAGAAATTAAGAAATTAAGAAATTAAGAAATTAAGAAATTAAGAAATTAAGAAATTAAGAAATTAAGAAATTAAGAAATTAAGAAATTAAGAAATTAAGAAATTAAGAAATTAAGAAATAGTGGCAATCATCTTATTCATCTAGCTATCATTATTTTAAGAAAATGGCAAATGCCTGATCCAACCGCCGCCTTAGGCGCCCTTGCTCTGAAGTAACTCTATTATACCATGATATTCCTCTCTTTTGGCTAGGGATAACGCTGTATCGCCATCGTGGTTTGAAAGATTAACTTTTGCACCACTATCTAGCAGCAGCTTTATTATAGCTTCGTGACCCTTGTATGAGGCTATTATTAAAGCTGTATCGCCATAGTGGTCTGAAATATCAACTTTTGCACCGCTATCTAGCAGCAGCTTTATTACGGCTTCGTGACCCTGGTATGAGGCCCTTATTAAAGCTGTATTGCCATAGCGGTCTGAAATATCAACTTTTGCACCGCTATCTAGCAGCAGCTTTACTACGGCTTCGTGACCCTGGTATGAGGCCGTTATTAAAGCTGTATCGCCATCATTGTCCAAGGCCTCGATCTTGGCACCGTAGTTCAGAAGTAGTTGTACGAGGGTTTCATTCCCATCTAGTGCGGCAATTATAAGAGGGGTTCGCTTCGACTGATCCGTCGTCTCCAAGCTTTTAGGCTTCTGTCGGGCGCCGTTTTCAAGTAGAAGCGCTACAATATCACTATGGCCATGATGGGTTGCCCACGCCAAGGGTGTCAGGCCAGCTTTGTCTCTGGCATCAACCTTTGCACCGCCTTCGAGCAACTGTTGGACGATGCTTTTATGTCCGTTTGCTGCAGAATGCCATAGTGGTGACCTGCCGAGCCCATCCTTCCGGTTTACGATGGTAGGAGATTTTGATTGTAACTTGTCTTTTAAGAGCACTCGGTACCACGGTACCAGATGTAGGAGTGACTTGACGATCAAGTCATATCCCTTCTCACTAGCCCATGAAAGAGCGCTCCGTTGGCCAGAAGCGCCAACTATATCGATACTCTTTTTATCCTCTTTCAGGATAAGGTCGACCAAGTTGTCCAAACCGAAATAGGACGCGATCAGCAAAGGGGTGGAGAGCTCATCGGGAAAATCCGAGTCCTGCATTCGAGTTTCCCCATACACTTTCAGCCAATATGAGCAAGCGGGGGAATTTGTGTCGCAAAGCTGAGAAGCTGAACGTTCTAGGTCTGTGCGCTGTGTATCACGCGCTTGGCGGTAGTGGTCTGCCCAGTTGCTTGCAGCATAACCGAGGAAGTAAAAATCGTACTCGTCATCCGAATCCTGAGACTCGTCCTCACGAGTAGGTTTCATGGAGTCGTCCAGGAGCAGATATTTTATACATATCTTCGCAAGTAAACGGTGAGATTCCTGTAGGTTGATCGAATACTGCCATTTTAGTGAAAAGGAGCGCTGTAGGTCAGGCGAATGAACCAAAAATTCTCTCGCTGTCTGGTGAAGGAGGAAGACTTGTGAATTTTGAATAATAATAAAGAGACCACAGATTTCTCGAATCGCTCTCTGTAGCCGATCTGGTTTTATTAGGTCTCGCTTGAGGTCACCATGACATCGGAGACTTCGCTCCCGAATAGCGAGTACTGTAGCCATCTCTGGGAGTCGTAATGGTCTATCCGCTACAACAATGATTTTCAGAATCTCTTTAGCTATGTTCGCGTTGCGGCTCTTGCTAAGGATGCCGTCATATGCTTGCTCGACCGTGAGAGGTAATTGGCGGAGAACGGTACGCAGGTGATGTTTGGTGAGGATGGGGGTGTCATCGAGGGCGGCAAAGACGAGGTAGACCCATAGATATGTCCTATGGCTAACAGCTGACAACTTGTCGTGCAAGATATGCTTCTCATCTGTGCTCAACCCAAGCCTTTCGCATAATTCCTTTGTTCGCTGGTTGATAACAATGGTGATTTCCCTGGCAATCTTATCTTTCTCTTCTTGGCCATCTCCGCTGAGGTGGATAGTAGGTTGGGATCCCTCGAGGCGCTCGAAGCCTCGCCGAATCCGAAGGTATGGGCGGCTGGTCACGAGGAACTTCAACGTGGATATTCCCTTTCCGTTGCTATAATGCTGCGTCAGGGCTCTAGCAAGCCGTGTGTGGTCGATGCATTCGTCAAGGGCATCTAGAAGGCAGATTATTTCGTCCCCCTTGTGCTTTTGAGCGACGCCTGTTAGTATATCCCAGAGCTTGTGGAAAGATTTGAAAAGCTGGTCGCCGTCTTCTTCGAAGCCCTTGAGAATCTCGTCTGAGAGTAATTCGGACTGTTGAGTAAAAAGCTGGTGTAGGAGACAGCAAAGTGCACCTTCCAAGACTCTCTGATCGTCGAAGTCATCCTTGAAAAAGAAATAGCATGTCGTCCTGGTAGCGGTTGAAGGGAACACGTCGTCGATCAGGTATCTTGCCAGAACAGATTTGCCACAACCAGGGTCTGCAGAGACCCAAAGCAGGGCCGAGGTCTCTCCTCGCCAATTCTGGAAGAGGTGGTGGGAGGTGAACCATTCACAGGTGCCGTCTGCTCGCTTCGGATTCCTGTCCTTACGGTCCTTGTAGGGCGAGGTGCATAACCCCCGGAGGAAGTCGGAGCGAACTTTCGGATTGCCCGCTGGGGCGAGGTAGAACTGGTCCCCAACGTGGACCCTCGCGTTGTCGGCTGCCGTGACGGCCCCAGCGGAGATGGCCCTTTGGCTTATCGTATCATGGGTTTCTGCCATCGCTGAGTTGGAAGGACCCTTGCGGCCCGAAGGTTGAATGGAGCCAAGGGGTCCTGCAGGTGATTTTTAGCTTCGAGGAAGAGGAAGAAGAAGCACGGGGGCCGGGTCATTAGATTCTTGGAGTTGGAAGAGAAAGCTCCGGCTGGGGGGAGCTAGAGGGGGATCATCCGTGTGTAAATATTTCATTGGTCCGCAAACAATGTACGGCTGAACTGTATCTCACTACTTACATACATAGATATCTGCTGGACACGGTCTTGCCACCTTTCCCAGTACAGCCTGCGGGCTAGCTTATGAGAGATGTTGCCCAGGTTCATGATACTTCATGATACTTCTCATCATTACGCCGGCACACAAGGACGATTGCTTTTGCACATACACACTACTACCTAGGTATGTAGCAACAAATAGATGGATCTGGACGTGCTTGTATTGTGGATGTAGAAAAGATGGAGAGCTACTGTGTCCAAAGTGCTACTTATATAGGTGTACAAAGTGCTACGTGCTTACAAGGTAGGTAGGTAGGTACATTGTAATGCATATATATACCTGAAGTACCAAGCAAAGGGCAGGAATTGCGCTAGGCCTAGTTGGGATGTAGCTCACATGCAAAGCAGCACAAAGGCATGGTATAAGTTCATTCAAACCTGGGCTAGATAAAAGTACACAACGTCCCAGGGCAGAGACTACCGCGCGTACAGCCAACATGAACAAACAAATCGATGCGTGTTTCGATCGCGTCGAGAAGGCGCTGGGAGCCCTCATCGACTCCATCGCCAAGTACAACCCGTCCACGAACCAGGCCCGGGAGCTCGGGAACGCAGATGCAGAGCTCACGAGCGGACTGAAAGACCGTACGCCCTGCCCTGCTACCTCTCTCACTTTCCTCATCCCCCTGCCCTCTTTCGCTCCCCCCAAGAACAAGAATAACAAGAATAACAAGAATAACAACAATAACAACACACAAACCCCATCCCCGAGGTGATGGTTCCCGCGCCGGCGCCCACGCTGACGGCGACGCAGTGCAAACCCACCAGGCCAACTACCAACGGATCCAGGACCTGCGGGCCTCGACGGCCCGGTACGACGCCCAGATCCGGGACACGCTGCGGCTGCTGGCCAACACGCGGCGGGAGCTGGTGCACGCCTCGGCGACCGCCTTCCCGGACGGCCCGAGCCACGAGATCCGGTACGACGAGCTGCTGAGTTACGCGCGGCGCATCAGCAAGACGACCATCCCGCCCGTCGGCGCCGCCAACGCCATCACCGCCGCCACCGCCGCCGCCGCCGCCGCCGCCGATGCCGCCGCCGCATCTGCCTCTGCCGCCGAGATCACCGCGGCCACGACGCCCAACGGCACCGGTACCGGCACCAACGCCAACACCCCACAACCCCAAGGCCCCTCCGACCCCGCCCCGGCCACGATGACGACGACGATGACGACGACGACGACGACGACGACGACTGGCCTCCCCGAGCCGCTCGCGACCTTCCTGAACCCGCACAGCGCCTATACCTTCGTCCCCTGGCCGAGCGAGGAGCAGGTCCGGCGCGGCGCCGTCGCCTCGCTCGCCTACATGGCCGAGCAGGGCATCGAGGCCGAGGGCTACGACCCCGAGGCCGAGCGCGCCCGCCGCGACCGCGAGGACGAGGACCGCCGCCTCCTCGCCGAGGACCGCGCCCGCGCCGACCGTGACGACCGGGAGCGTCGCCGCCGCGACGAGCAGCAGCAGCAGCAGCAGCAGCAGCAGCAGCAGCAGCAGCAGCAGCAGCGCGCCGCCCGCCGCGACCGTGAGAGGGACGAGGTCGCCTCCGCCTCCGCCTCCGCCTCCGCCTCCGCCTCCGCTGCCGCTACCGCTACCGCTACCGCTACCGCCACTGACGCCGCCGACAGCTGGCGTCGCGCGAGCGTTTCCGTTGGTGCCGGTGCTGCACCATCCGGAGGGGCCGCTGCGGTCGGTGCTGGCGCCCCTGCGCAGCCGCAGTCGCAGCCCAAGGCCCAGTTTCAGTTCATGGGCGACGACGATGACGACGATGATGATTGAGCAGGCTCTACATACAAATTGAGATGCGGGGACTATGCGAGCGTGTGTTTTGATCTATAGCGCCTACTATGCTATTTAGACTACGCAGATTATTAGCCCGAATGGCCGAAGGGGACGATTACAATTCACGACACATCCTGAATACGATCTGGACGGGTTGGGCCTGTAACGTTTTAAAATATAATGGCCATCTGAAAATAATAACGTGTCTTCATGGTGATACAGTCTATGATACATGTAACCCAATTAATAATGTATACGGCAAGACAATACCTATGCTTTTTTCATTTTTATTTTATTTTATTTTATTTTTAGGTTGCGCCCAGTTCCCGTCCCTTTGGTGCATCTAGTCGATCTTGATGGAGCCATAGATTTTCCTCACAAACCACCAGCTGGAGAAAAATCCAATCGATCCTAATCATAGTCATGTTAGCTTTTGCCATTACTTATCACTTGTCACCAAGAGGGCACAGAACATACCGGTTAATATGAAAAAGAGGAACGACAATAGCGCGCTGTATCCGATGTACAGCACGGTGCCAGATAGCCCACCAAGAGATAGTTTGCTGATGAGGTAGATCAATGCGTTGAGGAATATGTAACCCGCGCTCATGCCAGCGGCGAGGAAAGCACGCCACTGCCAGTGGTAGTTCTCCGCGCAGAGCAAGAAATATACCATCAGGACGGTCACAGCCGCGCAGGTGATGATCATGAGACCATAGCATAGGAATAGGAAACCGAACATGTAGTAAATCTTGCTGAACCAGATCGAGCTCATGATGAAGTACAGCTCGACAAAGATGGCGCCGAAGGGAAGGATGCCTACAAGCAACATGCTAGGGATGGGCTTGAGGTAGGTCGTTGAGGGCGGGATTTGCCGCGGGATCTGGTTGGTACGGACGGGCGGCTCGAGCATCGGTGCGCGGAAACCTACCCAAGAACCGGCGACCGACAGAGGCACCGAGATAATGAACCATATACCAATGATGACGATCATAGTCGTGAAAGGAACGGCTCCAGCGGCGCCGTTCGCCCAAAGGAAGAGATTGAGGATGAAGAAAGTAGAGAAGACAATGCCGGGTACCAGCAGAGGCGTTGACGCAATATTCAACTTCCACTTCTCGCCATTCATCGCCTTGTATGTTCGGGCCGAGACGTAACCGCCAATAAAGCTGAGAAGCGTATATAAGAACACCATGATTGTGCCGAGAGATCCACGATTAGACGGGGAGAGGAAGCCGAGTAGGGCAAAGCAGATGGTGAAACCTGTCATGGCAAAAAGCTGGGCACCGTTACCAAGTAACACGGAAAGTAGCAGAGGGTGGGCCGGCGTTCGGAAAACATCTCCGTGGACAAGCTTCCAACCAGAGTCTTCCTGTACGCCATCTTCCAGGCCATCCGTACCAGAAAGATCGTCCAGGTTGATCTGATCGAGCCGATTGTACCTTGCAATATCCTTTCTCAGGGCACGGAATAGGACGGAAGCAACTGTGATCGTAAGGAAGACGACGACCACGGCCGAGTTGATGAGGGAAAACCAGTGGATCTTGGGATCGAAGACGTGTAAGTATTTGTCCCATCGCGTCGCCCAGGCGGTAGGCGATTCTTTCCAATAGACACTGTACGTGAAGGTGACATCGGTAATTTGATCCACGTCTTCGGAGAGCACAACCGGGGCAATGCCGTCGTCCAAACACTGCGTCTCGCCATCGCCCGCAGGATAGGCTTTCGATGAGGGCTGAACAACGGCTCCCACCACCCTGAGCTGGTTATCATGCCCGCGAACTTTATGGTATTCGATCACGATATCGTAGTGGTTGTTGAAGAATGTTGCGCCATCGGCCTCGGCCGAAACCTGGCCGAGAGTAAAGCCGGGACTGTAGAAATCAGTGCCAGTAAGTTCGTCAAAGAGGTTCTGGCCGGCGGGCAGTCCGTCCACCAGCCAGTTCAGAGCAAAGCCCTTCATGATTTGGGTGTTCAGGAAATGCGCCGTTTCCGTGTCGTATTGGGCCGAGCACAGCTTGACGCAAGTTTCGTTCTGTGCCATCTTCAGGCTGAAGGGCGAGGTCATGATCCGATCGCCGAAAAGAATGCTCCCTAAGCTCTCGGATACATATTGGGGGCCGCCCTCAGGCTGGCAGAACTTGAACCTGGGATCATAATAGTCGTATGACAGCACGGAGTGAAGACGGGCATCGGGAGCAGCGGCTGGTCGGATGCTATTTACGAAGAGAGGGACGGCGTCGCCTTGTTTGTAGGAGGTGGGCGCAACACCCGGTAGGTAGAAAGCGGTGGCGAGCTGCGGGAGGGCGAGGAGGGCTGGTAGGAGCGCCGACGTTGGCGCAAGGGATGATGACCTCATGTTCAGCGATCTCGCAGCGTCCAGGGCTGTAAACAAGCCGTCAGCAAGCAGCATCCGTGGAGGCTGTCGCGGAGGCCGAGGGGCGGGATGGCGACACAACTTACGGTAATGCGGCGCTCAGGCGAGAGAGCCTGGAGCGAAGAAGCAGGGCTATCAAACTCACGGAAACCACCGACACCGAACACGACCAGACCGGAGACGGAAGACAATGATCAAAGACAGAGCACAGAGCACAGAGGCCCGCGGCGCGGCGACAGGACGGTTCGCTCCGGGGGAGGAAGAGGGTTGGCCGTGGTAAGAGATAGACTCAGTAAGCTTGGTGGATGTTGTCGAAGACAGGCAACGGAGCGGAAGTAGGGGAATGTGGTCAGAATTCCTTCGATATTCGAAGCTGACGTTGCACTTAGAAGTAGGTTTGTTGGTATGATTTATTATTCGGGCGCCAAGTTTTAATCCAAAGACCTAGGTAGTTACTTTAGGTACTTCCCTACCTAGCTCTAGTGCTCTGATACAGACCCTCAAAGCTTTGGTGTGCAGGGGCCCCTGTCAGGTGGGTACTATATCTGGCCCACCCAACCTGAATGATGATGCCTAGCTGCGCCGTCCGGTATATTCTTTATTACATATTAAGCGTCTTATAATCATATGTATTGCGTTATGCAAAGCCGCCTTACCCGTCTCGGAACCCGTACCAGGTACCCGCTCCATAAGTCCCAAGGTACAACATACAACATACATATGTATGTGCTTCAGAGTCCCGCTCTTATCAATCTCCATCAACGCGATTAGATTATAATTTTTCTGGCTCTCAGCATGTCGTTCAGCTCCTGGCTTTGCGCTTTGCCTGGCTTACTATAACAGAGGGTGTGCATCAATTCCACGCTCGTTATCGCCTCATAACTTTCAGACAAGATGGCGCCCGCGGTAACCTTGCCGGCGCTCCTAGACTCTCTCACCTCCTCATTATCCTCCGCAATTGAGGCCACCCCAAAACTTGCCGGCTTAGACACGATCGAGAACGGCGTCTCGCTCCTCGACGTCAAGAACGAGCTCCTCCTATCATACCTACAAAACCTCGTCTTTCTAATATTAATCAAAATACGGAACGCGAAGAGCGACGATCCCGATGCAAGCAAAACCTCCGCCGGCATCTCGGACGATGTCGTCACGAAACTAGTCGAGTTGCGCCTCTACCTAGACAAGGGCGTGCGGCCGCTAGAAGAGCGGCTGCGGTTCCAACTCGATAAGATCATCCGGGCGGTAGATGACGCGGAACGAAGCGAGAAGATGGCAAAGGAAATCCAAAACGCGAAATTGGGGTCAGAATCGGGATCGGGATCCGAGGAGGAAGATGAGGAAGATGAGGAAGACGAGGACGAGAACGAGGACGAGGACGACGATGATGACGACGACGAGGCTGGCGAGGACGGCCGCAACCCGGGCAGCAAGGCGCGAAGCCAATCCGACGCCACGCAGGGGCCCCGGTTCTCCAACTTCGCCGCGCCGGTCTCGGCGGGCATGGCGGCGGCGGCGGCGGCGCAGGACAGGACGGGGGTGTACCGGGCGCCGCGGATCGCGCCGGCGGTGATGCCGGCGGCCGAGCGGCGGGAGCAGCGGCGGCCGGTGCGGTCCGCGACGGTGAGCGAGTACATCGCCGACGAGCTCTCGGCCGCGCCCGCCGCGCTCCCCAGCGTCGGCTCCAACGTCGCCTTCGGCGGCCGCCGGGTGAGGACCGCCGCCGAGCGCGACGAGGAGCTGCGCCGCCGCGAGTTCGAGGAGTCCAACTTCGTCCGCCTGCCCAAGGACGGCCGCAAGCAGCGCGCCGAGAAGGCCAGGGCCGAGCGCCGCACCGCCAAGATGAGCTTCGGCGGCGAGGAGTGGCGCGACCTCGGCGACGGCGTGGATCGCATCGCCAGGCTGACGGCCAGGGCGGACGGCGGCGGCGGCAGGGGCACCAAGGCCTTGCTGGAGAAGAGTCGCAAGAGGGGTCGCGACACGATCGATGGTAATCGTGGAACCGGCATGACTGGCGATACCGTAGAAATCGGTGACCGGTTTAATAAGAAATTAAAGGTTCTGGAAGGGGGAAGACGAGACCGCGGGAAAAGGTAGGTGGTCTTGCAGTAGAAGCATTGCACTCGGTGCCATCAAAACAAGAAGAAAAAAAGATGTCAGAACTGGCCTAGTCGCCATGTATCAGTATTTCGCTTTCTATATTATGTGATTGTCATAAGTCGTTCACCGCCAATGTAATCTGTTTTTGGCCTTGAGGGATCCCCTCGTTCATTGTTCCACGCAATTTTCCGGTCATAGTTGCTACAATATGACATAAAACTGCCAGTTCCGAGATCTTTTAAACGTAAACCGTCATTACTCGTCCCCTTAACGCCGTATCCCTAGTCACCTTGTCTAGGTGAATGCGATGGCATGAGTTCATCCCAAATAACACCAATGATAAGTTATTTTAATAGAGCGGTGGTTGTGGGCAACCTGATGCGAACATCCGGCATCAAGCCGAGGGCCAACTAGACCGGACCCCCCTAGAAACTCCGACCAACGTCCTTCTGGTCTGCGCTCTGGTTCATGCCCATGCCGTTCCGCATCTTTTCCTCCTTCTCGACGATACGCTTAGGCAGCGCAAGCCCCAGGCCGAAGAATACAAACAGAGCCCACTTCCATCTAAACGGGTTGAACGCGACACAAAACGCGAACCACCAGACGAGTTCGAGGTAGGTGAAGAAGTCGAATGCCCCGGTGGGCGCGAACGCCTTTAGCACCTTCGTCATGTCAATCCACCGCTCCATCCAGAACACGGACGGTCGCGTGAGCGGGTCGATGAGGAACATGAGTAGTATGCGCGTGTAGATGCCGATATGCCAGTTGCCGACCGTGCCGATGGCGGAGATGTAAGTGCAGTTGATGGCAGAGATGGAGGGATGCTGCGGAGGAAAGGTTTGGAGATACCAATTGGGGGGCCCGTAGGGCTCTTCAAATGAGTCCTCGGGTAGGAAGTCCAGGACCGGGCGTTTGTAGCCGGTGGCCATTACCAGCATGTCGCCTGGAATGTCGACTCTCTTACCTGGTCCCCCTTTGGGCACCCCCTTGTCGCGCTTGTTCACGAACACGCCCCCGTCATGGAAAGATTCGATGTCGCATCGCACCCATTCAGCGGCACCCGATCGCAATTTATTCATAATATCCGAGTTCACCATCGGCGTATCAGTGAAAATCCCTTTAGAATCGGGTGCGATATGCCGTAGGTCGCGATAGAAGAATCTCTTCAGTAACCGCTCCGGGATCCAAGATAACGGAGTCTCTTGGCCCCAGATATTCATGGACAGTAAAATATCGACTATCGCGTTGCGAGGTATGATCCATTTGTCACTGAGGAGAGGGTCAGCAATGCCGGTTTGTGTTCTTAGGCGGTTATTGACAGGAATGAGGTGGGAGAGAACCCCCGGTCAAGTAAGTCACGGCCCCCGGAATACACTAATATAGTATAGTGATTGGGGAAATGTCTGGAATACTGACCTGCGGGATAGAATGTAGACCTTTTTAGCGCCTTCTTCGAAGGCATATTCAAGAGCCTCAACCGCGCTCGCACCGCCTCCCACAATTATCATTGTCTTGCCCTCCACATCGACCCTGCCGGTTCGTCAGTAGCAGAAACCGGGAGGGAGTACAAGGCGGTTTAGATGACTTACCCAGTCAGTTTGCTGGAATGGTGGACGGGCTTATGGAAGTTCTCGATGCCGTCCATTTGTGGCACCTTGGGTTCGCCGCAGGTACCAATCGCGGCGATGACGCCCTCGAAGTGGCCATTGGCGGTATTGTTGACTACCCAACGACCCTGGGCATCTTTGTACACTTTCACAACCCTCGTTTCAAATTTGGTTCGCGAATCTAGTCCGTAATCCCCCCAGATCCGTCTGACTTGGCTCAGAATCTGTTGCCGGTCGGGATATCCCCGGTCCCATTGAATTGATGGGTAGAATCTAAACATGGCCGAGTGTATCTGCAAGCTGGATGTAGTATTGACATTCTGCGAATATCTATCAGTGCGTTTCGTCTTCGTTGAGGCAACGGAGGATGGCTCTGGCTACCTACACTCCATATACCGCCCAGGTTTTCCTTGGTGCCGGCTTCGAACAAGACCACGTCGAATCCATGGCCAATACAATGAGCCGCGGCAGAGACACCCGTTATGCCAGCACCAACAATAGCAATCTTGGGCCGTCCGAGATGAGAACCGGGCGTGGGAGGGCCAGGTGTGAGTACCGAGCTGATTAGCCATTGGTACATCTGGAAGATGAATACAAAAGGATGAAGGAGGGGGTTTTCGAGACGGGTTCGGGAACCCATCTTGGGTCTATCGCGAGATGCCACTTAGGTACCTGGGCACACGCGACGGCGCGGGACGGGATGGGTATTTTTTAAGGGTTTGGGATCAGAGTCACTCAAGAGTCAAGACCAACAGGTTATGACCATGACGAATCTCGAAACAAGGCCTCACCTAAATCACGGGAGACCCTGTGCTGGTGTGTGGATATAGATAGATAGATAGAACGGGAAGCTCCTGGTTTCATTATTGGAGTCGATTAGAATCCCCGTTCCTATGACATCACGAGTCTCGCGTGTCAATGTACAGATAATTATTGTGGTTAGGCAGGTACCTCTCTACTACTACCTACTTAAGCAAGCACCCACCCACTTACCTACCTACCTACCTACCTACTTACCTACACCTACCTACCTACTCACCATCAAGTAACATGGGATATACACACGGACCATTTACAACAGACAAGATCCTCATTTAATGTCTTGGCAGGGGTATGTGTATCTCGTCCTTCCAAGATCAACCACCATTGACCATTCCAAAGTTGAATCCAAACTGCCGCTCTCCCGCTCTACCCACGCAAGCCAGTGGGTGCCAGGCAAAATATAACGCTCAAATCACGTCCCGCTTTATGGCATTCGAATGTTTGTGTACAAATGCCTGTTATCACATCCCAGATCTTCATAAGCTGATGGCTTGATTTGGAAGCAAGCCAACAGCCATCAGGTGCCATAGCAATAAAACAGATTACATCGCTACGGGTTTTCAGGCGTTTGCATGCAGGCGCCTGTTTCCACGTTTTAGATATCAATGGCATTACGAGTCTTGCCCGATACTGACGCGAGCCGGCGGCCATCAGACGACATAACCATTAATGCGTGTTGGCCGTCAAGCGTTTGTATGCAAGCTCTTGTTTCTATTTTCCAGATCTTAATAGCATCACCATTTCCATCGCTAGCACTATAAGCCCGTATTGATGCGAGCCAGCAGCCGTCGGGCGATATAGCGATTAGCTTCTCCCAGGTAAAATTGTCCTCAATAGTCTTTTGATGGACACATTTTGCCAGGTCCCGGATCTGGATAGTCCCATCCCATACTCCTATCGCAAAGCCAGCGGCCGTCAGGCGACGTAACAACCGGTTCGGTCGAGTCATGATAGCTTCCAAACGTCTGTGAACAGGTACCTTCAGCCACCCCCCAGATCTTAATGGTATCATCTTTTGATCCATCCTGACACAAGCCAGCGACTATTAGACGATATGACGACTGATGTAATCCCATCGCTGTGGCCATCGCAAGTCTTTGTACAGTCACCTGTAGCCACCTCCCGGATCTTAACAGTAGTATCTCCCGATCCAGATGCAATCAAGCGACTATCGGGCGATATGGCGACTGATGTAATCCTATCGCTGTCGCCATTGCATGTCTTTGTACAGTCACCTGTCGCCACCTCCCAGATTTTAATGGTGGTATCCTCCGATCCCGACACGACCCAGCGGCTATCAAGCGATATAGACATAGACGAAATCCACTTACTGTGACCTTCGAGCGTCCGTGTACAGGCGCGTATCGCCGCATCCCAGATTCCAATAGTTTTGAATGATGCCCAAGCAATCCAGCCGCCATCAGGCGATATAGCAATCGATTGGATCCCAAAGCCGTTATATTCGACCGTTTGTGTGCAGGCATCCCAAGTCTTCTCCATGGCTGGAGGTTTGGCGATCCAGGCTGACATCTCGTTTTGAAACTCTTGTCGAATCACCCTTTTCTCTGGAGCGAAACAGATGACAGAACAGTAGGGCTGTAATGGGTGTAAGGCTATATTGGAGATGCAGCTTTTGATGAATCGATTGGCGTCCCGGAGAAAGGTGTCGACGCGTGGTCCAAACTATCAAATCAGTATTTATATATCAGGTAGGTGCTTTAGTATCTCCTTACCTGGCAACGCTCTCGTAAGGCTCGTATCATACCGATAATTGTATGCATACCTCCTATAAGGCATAATGCTTCAGGCCAATGAAGGAAGTGTGTTTGCAAGAATCCGTAGGCTTGGCTATTATCTCCTATGGTTGCATCACAAAGTTCTAAATGATGAACCCAGTGTAAACAAGCATATTGAACCTTAGGAGGAAGACATTTGTTTATGGTGTGGCGATCGACCTGCGATAAAGAAACTCCCGGATCAACAAGACCGCAAATGTCCCTCTTGAGGGTTTTGGTGGTAGATAGCAGCTGGATACACCAAGCTGCGAGCACCTTGTGAGTAATTTCTGGTCAATCCGGAACTCGTGGGTACCCTGTTCCGATGTATTTAAAAGAAAGTCACCAAAGGAGAAATGAAAGGTCCGGATAGGATCATCCGCCGTAGAAGGAATAGCGAGTACAGAATGGAGCAGTTTAAGCTGGTTTTGTACATCAGATAGAGGGATGTCTAAAACTATAGACAGGGCTCGAGCTGAGAGAGGTTCGGCAAGAAGTATAATAGTGCCAACAATATCTCTAAACCTGTCGAGTAGCTCTTGCTTTTTTGCACCAGACTGTTCGGATATAAGCTGATTTAGGACCGTCAAATATGTGCCGTCAATATGTTGATACCCTAGTCTATTAGGCCTATCCCCTTTTTATTGTAGCCGCCACCATATGTCATTTCCTAGACCCTTCTAGGCTCAACCCAGCCGACCAGTTACAAAAGCTTTTAAACTACAAGGAGACAGATCATACCTCAGATCAGCTTGACCAGGCCAATCTGGCGGGAGTTGTGCACCCTCAAAATTATTTTCATATTCTTTGCATATTCTTTGCATATTCTGGCTAGCTCACACTCGAAGAAAACACGAAGATCGTGTGTGATGATTCCCTGTGGTGTCTTATGGAGAACTAGATCCTGGTGGTCGTTCCGGACCTCTTGAAGGCCAAGACGGATGGATAGTTCTGGCCGGCTTGTTAAGAACGTCCTAAAACGCACGTGTGGAATATCTTTGGCCTAATATAAGAGATCGATGATAGTTCTAATGTCTTTAGCGTTATCGTATTCGTTAAGAGCATCGATAACGACGACAAAGGTTTACGGAGTGCACACGTTGGTAAGGGGATATAGAATTAGTTTCTGAAATTGCTGGAGCAAGGTCTTACTACAGACATCAGGATCGGTATCGATAGTAGTCCGGATCTGCTGTGCAACGAGAGGCATCTTTGCAGCGAGCTGTGCGGCGAGGGTGGTAAATAGCCGGTCAGCGTGCCCGCGCTCAGCCTCGCCTCTCTTGAAAAAGAAGCTTGCGCCAAGGAGGCCGTGTTTGTCGAAGTGCTCCGCAACGGTGTGGGAGATGGTAGATTTTCCAGTGCCAGAAATGCCGTTCAGCCAGAATATAGCTTTCCCGTTGGGATCCTCTGCCCAGCTTCTGATCTGGTAGAAAATGTCAACACGTGTGTCGGAGTGGCAGCGTGCGTTATGCTCCCTTGCGCGAGAGCCAAACGTCGCCCCCTTTGCCACTGGTATCGACGGAAGCTCAGTCGCTTGTTTGATCTCCATTTTTAGTCGCCTAGATGCCTCTCCATACTCTTCGCCGTAAAGAAGTGACATTTGGATGGAGAACATGCCCAACAAGGAGTAGGCCTGGTCTTCTTCGAGCGTTGTCTCGCGGCGTTCCATCCAAGAAAATCTGTTCGGCACGCTAAAGCCGGAGAGGGGGCGGCCCCGTAATGCTTCGACGGGGATATGTGTTATATCGCGGATACTCTGCTCTAGGGAGCTCTTATTCCCAAGTAAGGTATATTCTCTTGAGAAAAAATCAACCGATATTGGCGCAAGGAGTTCCTAGAGTGTCCACCCGCGGGTGAACCGTAGGCTTTTTCGAAATGCCGAATGCCAGGGGGGCTCGGTGGGGAGCGCTTTGTCCGCTGTGTCCGTCCGCTTTTGCCTCTTCCTAGGCGGCGCTTCCAAAGGTCCGGCAGACTGGGCCGCAGGATAAGATACATCGTCAAGATAGACATAGCACCGACTTGCGTTTTGGTACCAGCGGAACATGCTGATGATAGCTGCTTGCAGCTCAACAGCATTTTTCTTGTCGATGCGACGGGTATCAACCCAAAAGTGGGATAATCCATCATGCCGGGCCCTCTCGCCGCAGAAGCGAATCTTGTGATAGCCATCTTTGCTTGAGCCGGTGCCGTCGCAGAGCTCTTGTAGTGTGACCTCGTTTGGGCCCCATCTGTGGGAAAGGATCGCATATGGAGGAATGTTTGAGTGGAGGTCTTCGGTCGACCGAATGGTGCCGTTGACATGGTCGCAATACAATAGACGCATAATATCAGCTGTTGATTCACGTAACGCAAATAAACACAACACGAATAATCGATGAGAACGATGGTTGTCACGATATTTTGCTTATGGGAAAGCTGCGCCGTGCTGGTTCTTCCTCGGGGTTTGGTGAGCTTCGCGGGGCTGGGTCGCCACGGGGTTGGACTGCGGGATGAGAGGTGAGCATTGCCAAGCAGTCAAGCACGCAGGCACCAATGAAACCCTACGTTAATGTGGCTGTTTGGATATATTATAATACATCTACCGTGCCTTGGGTAGCTTGATATAGCCAGCTACCCCCTAATAAAGTACCTGACAATATTCAGTTTACACTTACACCACCTTGTTCATTCCGGTGTGCTTGGGGTCTAACGCTTTCGACCAGAGATTAAACAGCCGTTCTCAACTTCAACAGCACTTCAGAACCAACATGGCTCTTGTCACGGAGTAGTTTGCATATATACCAACATAACTAAAAAGGTGGAACGGTTCCGTTTTGCCTTCACAGCTCTAGAATCCAATTTTAATCAAGGGACGATTTATGGTGTACAACCCATTCTAAACCATAAGCTTCGCTTCTTATTTACACGAGCTCCGAACGCCGTCAATACCCCCCTTTTCTCTGCGCAAGATTATCTTCAACCAAGCTTGTCAAGACGACGACAGGCCGTCTCAGATTCGCCTCTAAGTTCACCGCGGCCTTATAAGAGATTACCGTCTGTTCGTCGGGCGAGAATGTCAGAAACGGGACGATTTCAGACGCCCGGCTGGCCAATGGCGCGCCGAAGTACGATATGCATTCCCCCTTGAGGGTCTTCCTTAACTGATCGATGAGCCTTGCTGCCTTCTGTTCGTCGCGGATCGACGGTCAAGATACTCTCCTAATCCATTTGAGTTAGTCATCCGTCAGGTAAGAAGAGTATTATGGATCGACTTGGAAGTCTTCTCAAATTCATCCATGAACAGAATCAGTGCAAAACGTGTAACATTACAGAACAAAGACATTGTTAGGATTCAAAGAAACAAAGTAATTATGAGACGACAATGGTTACACTACCAAGCCTACGGTTCTCAGCTATCTAATAAAGCCAACCTAAGTGTTTCCCCGACGCCGCGATATCCAAACAAAGAACAGCGGCACATCCTTTATCCCTGAATTCGCGGGCAGCCAGTTAAAATACATCGTAGATCTCATTGACGCGGCACTCAAAAACGCGCCGTGCCTCCCCACCCCCTCGATCCCCAAGAGTTTCCATTCGTCGACAACACTACACCGACAGGAACACCGTTCAGGGGCTAAGCCGAAAAGTGACCCCTAGCAGATTTTGCGTTGCATATTTAACCAGACCAGAGCTACAAAAAAGGGAAGAAAAAAGGAAAAAAAGAAAAAAAAGCGAGAAGCGGAAATCTCCACCACACACACCATGACCGACACCAAGAAACACGGCCCGGCCCCGCCGACGCGGAAACAGCCCCGGCGGGCGGCGGCGGCGGCGGCGTCGGCGGCGAAGACGACCACGGATGGTGCCCCGTCGGAGCCGGCAACGCCGCGGGTCCTGGGCGGCGGCGGCGGCGGGGTGCGCAAGAGCGAGGGCAGGGGGCGCGCGACGGCGGCGTCGGCGTCGACGCGCAGCAACGTGGCGAAGCTCCGGAGCGCGCTGCTGCGGCGCGTGGACGTGCGGGACGAGAGCGCGGCGTACCGGGAGCAGGCGGCGCTGCTGGGGCTGATCGGGGCGGCGGGGGCGGTGGAGGAAGGGGTGGCGGGGCGGCGGAAGGGGAAGGGGGCGCGGCGGGTGCCGAGGGCGAAGAGGTACATGGACGACGACGAGGACCTCAACGGCGGCGGCGGCGGCGGCGGCGAGGACCTCGGCGAGGACGACGATGACGCGGCGGTGGCGGCGTTCGCAGAAGGGGGGGACTTTTACCATGACGACCGCCCCCGCCGCCGCCGCGACCTGCGCCGGGGCCGGCGGTGGATCCCGGACATCGGACGGCGCGGGCCCCGGCCGGCCCAGCGGCCCCCCGGCGTCCCCCACACGCTGTGGATGGCGTACGCGCACCTCGACGACTTCGTCTACCGCCACTCGCTGTCGCCCGCCGAGGTCGAGGCCCTCCCCCTGCTCGACGACGTCATCGAGTACCAGAACAGCGACGGCCGCTCGCCGCGGCCCGTCACGCCCCCCGGCCACCGGTGGGACGACCACCTGGAGCTGGTGCCGATCGAGGAGGGCGATGCTCTCGGAGGTAAGTCGTCTTGAATAATGATGTGCTGATGTGTTTATTCTTCTCCTTCTTCTTCTTCTTATCTCGGTACAGCACGCCACTCCCTCCCCCTCCTACCCCCCCTACGAAGTGGCCTCATTAAAGGCATCGGTGCGGGAGGAGCAGATTAGATTTAGGTATTTCTGTTATGTTTCCGAATAAATGTTTCAATTGTTGGTCGCCGACGAGAAAGTTTCTCGTTTTTGTTTTTCTGTCGCTTAAATTTTACTGTTTTAACCCCTGACATCTACAGTTCTATCACACCAGTTCCGAATAACTACTGTGTATCTGGTTGGTAGGGATGGCTTCTGCTTGGCGTGCCAAGATCTCCTAGGCAATTATTGGATTTGGGATTGCATTCTATTAGCTAGTTGTGTCAAACCATTTCCTTACTCCAATAATAACATATAACTACTGATGCGGCCTCAGAAGTTATCGGGGACATTGGCTATTATCGCCTTGCTCGGCTCTTCGGTGCCTTTACTTCTTAATATATAAAGTCACCTGCTCAAGCTGTTGATCTACCTCCCTACTTATACAACTCATGGCGCACGGTGCAAGTTGCCTTCTTTAAGTAATCGCCCTATGGTGCAAAAAGTGGTGGGGTAATGGTGGAAGTGTGATTTTCCTTTTACTTTCTTTTTCAATTCGCCGGTGCGATGGGGCGGGCGTTATACCCGTCCAGCCCGACCAATTTGTAATATTTCTCCCCTGCGCTGCTCGTCGCTCCGAAGAACTGGCCAGCTCGCACCGTCCGCCTTCTGCAAGTTGACCTCGAGTTTCGAGCCCAGGATCTTGAAAACGGACTTCTGGGTGTCAATCTCGCCGAACAATGGGACGGACGTCTTGTAGCGTTTCGGCGCGGGCTCGCTTGTTGGCAGGTCCAGATCCAGGGCGTTGGAATTGAACTTTACCGTCGCCCTCGCACTGTCAATCTTCTTCAAAAAGAAGGATGCTATGACGTTGTTAGGTGTTTGGTAGAAGTCGTGGCGCACCGTCTCCAACAACTCCTCCCCGCCTTGCTCGCCGCTCGGGCCCTTCTTTGCCTTACTCTTGTCCTGGCCCGACCCGATGAATAGATGTCGGGGCGACGTCTTGCAGCCCTCAATCTTCATGAATTGGTCAAACTCCAACACACGTCGCTTGCAGCAGCTGTAGCCCTTGCTGCCTTCGTGGAATATGGGGGCGCCCGGGTGGTGGACGCATCGCTCTTCGTCGGACCGCTGCTGGCCCTTCCTGAAGGCTACGCTGCACCCTTTCCTCCTGCATTCCTTGCCATCGGGGATCTCGAGCGCGGGCTCGTCATCTTCGGATTCCGGGGGTGGCGCGGGCGCTGTGGGTGCGGGCTGGGGGGTTAGAGGGGCGCGGCTAGCTGTCGCACCAGCGGCCGATACGGCCTCGGCTAACTTGTCCGCGAGTGATTGTGTAGCTGGACTGACATCTGTAGCCTGCTCCTTCTTCTCAATCTTGGGGGGATGGTCGGTGGTGCTGTGTTTCCCCTCGGTGCACGGAGGTAGTTCGAGGAACTCGTCGAATGTGAGGACTCGTGGTTTGCAGCATTTCCAACCTGGGCCCACGGTAAGTATTCGTGATCGTCCTTCGGGCAGAGGGCCGAAGCGAGATGAGATGGGAGAGGCAAGGGGGGCCGGCGGGTGAGACCGAATCAAGGGCCCTAACAAGGGTAGGTAGGTATATAATATATAGTTGGGGAAAAGGGCTAGTTAACCTTTCTGTCCCTCGTGGAAAACGGGAGGGCCCGGGTGGTACTTGCAGGTCTCCTCCGGGTCGCTATACTGCTTCCCGCAACCTTGATGAACGCATTTCAGGACCATGTCTGCAGACCCCAGAGACAGACCCCAGAGGCACTGTGCTGAAGGTCTAAAACTGACAGGTACCTAGACACGTGGGGCTCGGTTCGGCGAAGGGGTCCCTACGTCTTAGTTTGCGGCCCCGTGGTTACCTAAGTGAGTACGAGAGTTCAACGGCGATTAGTATTGTGCAACTTTGGCCTGCTTTAGGTTTGGTCCTGCGTTACGAGTAGGGTAGGGTGTGAGATGAGGGGCTCTGGCTGTGATGTAAGAGACAGAGTTGGAAGAGCCGTGAGGCTGCATACGAGTGGTAGTGTAGAAAAGCCTAGATTAGGCTTAGGAACTTGATGGAATCTCTGCAGAGAGCTGTTGAACAGCAAACACTTCTGCCGCTTACTTCTTTGGGCAGTACTGTCATAAGCATGAACAAGCTATGACGTAATACCACCACTCGGAAGCCTCCCGATCCTTGCGCAATACAACCCTTCTATATTAAGGTTCGACAGTTCCATATAACTACCTAGTACGCACTAGGCAAGTATAAGAAAGTGGGTAGTTAGTTTAGCAAAGCTCTATCTCTCTTTCTCTCTCTGCTAGAAGTCGGCACGACTTACCTATCGCAAGCCCAAACGGATTCTCCATGTATCTAGTGTACTCATCCATACACTTTAGGAGATCACACATTTCTGCCATTGGTTTTAGCTCACTCACTTGGCCCCGCTGTTATTTTTTTAATTTTTTTTTTATTTTTATTTTTTTGCAGTCGAGATAATCATACTAAGAAATGCGGCCTACCGTCCGACTTTTCCAAGCCTGCCGGATTACGCTCTTCACGCGCGAAAACTGCGGGTTGTGTTCGGACGCCCGATCCGTCTTGTCTGATGTCTGGGATACTCGGCCCTTTCAGTTCAATGAAGTAGATATCGTCAAGTCGGATACAGGACCCCAATGGCGTGACCTTTATGATTTTGATGTTCCCGTGGTAAGTGATAATCTTGATAAGAATAATCGGTGAGGCCGAAGGGGTCTGAACCGGAATGACGAGGGTTATCCGAACCCATCAGCATTGTGGTCATAATATTTCCCAGTGCTTATCGGCGACGCGTTATTAACACCAGATATGTAATAGGTTCACATTAGCAGATCATCTACCCCTGACGAACGACCACAAACCGTCTCGGAGGCAGTTCGACTTATGCATCGTTTCACCGCCGAGCAAGTCAAGGCTAAGATGGACGAGGTCGAAAAAACATAATAGGGCATCATGACCCACACAAATATTGTATAAAAGAAAGTAAGACGGGGAAAAACTAGGAATCTGTTCACAGATAAAGCCTTGGCATTATAATATAGCTACTAATATCGCCCTACAGCTCCGGGCGCCGCCTGTCCGTGGGCGGCGTTGAGAGAGCGTACCAGGCTAGCCTCTAGTAACGTGGTATCGAGGGCAGCATTGATCATATGGAAGCCTTTATCGGCGTATTTTTTAGCCTGTTCTCCGCTGCTCGCGTAAAAGCCGGCCTTCTTGCCAGCTTTGTTAGTAGCTGCTAGAACGCGATCGACGGCCTGCTCGAGCTCGGGCTTCATGATCCCATCGAGGATCGGATATCCGATATTGTTACCCAAGTCATAGGGACCAACGAATAAGACGTCAACGCCCGGTATAGCCGCGATCTCATCCACGGCTTCTAGGGCCTCTTTTGTCTCGATCTGTACTATGGTCAACAGCGACTGGTTCGCGTGCTGGAAGTATTCCGTCATTGTAGGAATAGGATTGAAACGCTCCATCGCAAAGGGCGAGCCGAGGCCGCGCTGTCCCTCCGGCGGGAACTTAGCAGCCGCAACAACTCTCCTGGCCTCCTCGGCAGAGCGCAGGAGTGGTAGCAGGATCTAGACCTCCCATGTCAAACTCTGAAGACAATTTCCCCCCTTCTGTATGGGGCACTCTTAGCTTCCACTTACACCATGTGCCCCTGCATCTAACGCTCCTGTGAACACGTCAGTCCATGGTCCCCGGGCGCTCAGGAACGGCCAATCTGCCAATGTTCTGCATGTGTCCACTCACTTTTGATCATCCAGCCTTGTGTGTCCGGGATTCGGACGATTGGGCTGACACCACAGCTTGCGATGGCCGGAACGGCTTCGTGCATCGCCGCATCGTCGATGTTACCATGCTCACAGTCCACAAGCACCCAGTCGACTCCCGGCGTACGTGCAAGGACTCTCGACACATTGTGGCCTGGTAGCGTCTGCCATACGCCCATGCTCGCCCGCTCGCCCTTCTCGAGCACGCTCTTGAGTGTACACCCTTGCAACATTTTCGTGTTGCGTTTTGTTCGTGTATATTTGCGTGTAGTGGTTGTTCGTGTAGTTGCGTAAGAATGTGATACAATCGCGGGGTGGAAGAGGATGGGACCGTCAAAAGGGCGGAGGCTACGTAAATAGGAGGAGGAGGAGGAGGAAGAGGAGGAGGAGGAGAAGAAGAAGAAGAAAGGGGATCGAGTTCCCGAAGCTCGAGATACCGAAAGCCGACCTACGGAAGCCAACGGTGCAACGGGCCGAGACGGAATCCACCCCATTCGGTCGGGATTATCTAATGGTTAGTTTCAGCCTGTTCTGGCTCCGTTTGGTGGTGTACCGGCGTATCGCGCAAGCCCGCGATCAACCCCTTCCTTTTACACGCTCGCAAGGTAGGTTTTTGAGATTGGGGGGGAGGGGGATCCCAGCTTCGAGGAATGCGGGGTAGCTATTTGCTGAAGTGATGCATTGTTGCGCCCGGTCGGAGGCTACAATTATTCCCCCCAACTATCTTGAAAGCAGTTAGACTACGCCTTTTACTGGTATGCCCATTTCGGGATGACTTGGGGTAGTTCGGGACATCCGTCTTATACCGTGTATTATGATTGGGGAGTAAGACTGTATTGTTTAATGTGTAGAAATATGAACGACGAGAGTTCCTGGGTGTTGAAGGGGCTGTCTATATTCGAAATTATGAACGCTATCTTTTCGCGGCTCGAATTTCTCGGGTTATAACAAACCCATCGGGCTTCGCCTCAGCTAAGTCATGTCATCCTAGTTCGTCTCTGGAGGTGGTCGTTTCTGATTTCATTTTCTTTGCTTGTCCTTTTTTTTTTTTTCCTTTCTTTCTTTCTTTTCCTTTTCGTTTTCTTTTCTACAATGGTTATGATATAGACTCAAGTCGTAGCAACACAGTGTGGTCATATGAAGATCCATCCCCTTCGGTTATGCGATGCCAACCGAAGCGAGGTTTAAATAGGTACCTACCTATCAGGGTCGGACGAGAATCCGAGCATGGTCGGCTTTTTACGGACATAAGCGGCTTCTTCGGGGTGGAGCTCGGCGATTTCACAATGTTCAATGCACTTGATCAGATGTCGGGAATTACACCGAGTCGGCGCTTGACAACCAAGCCTTCTCTAGTGTCCATATCCCTCCGAGCGATTGGTGCATCTGGATGCACGGATTGGGGATATATAGCCGAGTGGTAAGGTACCTAGCCGGCACCGATGGAGGAGCAACCCCGGCGACGCCGCAGACCCGCGCTGTCATGCCTCGCGTGTCGACGTCGAAAGCTGAAGTGCGATCGGGCCAACCCCTGCGCAAGGTGCGTCCTTGCTAACACTGACTGTACGTATCGAGCCGCTGCGAACGAGGCCGCTGCTGTGATTCGGGTTCAAGGCGAAGGGCCCACAGCCCTAAGCCCGAGAGCCTCGCCTCCTCCTCAGACTCTGGTAAATAATAGGGGAATACTCGCCCCCGGGCGTGAATATGGCCTATCAACGCCGGGTGTGAGGTTGGCAGCCCCGGTGACGCCGCTGCCGGAACGTTTGGATCG
Source organism: Rosellinia necatrix (assembly GCA_021209875.1). Classification (NCBI taxonomy): domain Eukaryota; kingdom Fungi; phylum Ascomycota; class Sordariomycetes; order Xylariales; family Xylariaceae; genus Rosellinia; species Rosellinia necatrix. Next base: position 2,712,399 of record JAGYVD010000001.1, on the reverse strand, counting down.
CGGTGGCTCCTTCGACGCTCTAATCCCAACCGATCCTCGAGATGCAACCCCAGAGCTTCAAGAACTCCGCCAACGAATACGGAAACTCGAGGAGTCGGCAACCTCGGGGCAGACCCACGGGCTTGCGGAGACAGGCCGACATATACTCACGCGTCAGGCGGGCCTTCGGGACTCGGAGATAACACTGAAGAAGACCCGGCTGCTAAGATGGAGTGATTGGATGGGTATCGCCCCCGAGGTAGCTTATATTCCCATTCCTAAAAAAAAGGGGGAAGCCTGACGCTTTGGCCGATACAGTTCCAGCCCGTTTACCAATGCTTCGAGGTAGCCTGCTGTGGCGGCGAGCGCTCCTCATTCCAGAGTGATGAGACAAAGGCTCTGATCACTGAAATCGACCATCTCTACAAGAAATGCAAGCGAGTCGCGAGAGGACTCAAGGCCAACAGACCAAGCAGATGCCTCTCGTCTCCACGGCCGAATCTTGAGCCGCCCATCCGCGAGATAGCGGATCCTATGGTAACGGCCTACTTCCACTCTTTTGAGTCCGTACATAGGATACTCCACGAGCCGAGCTTCTGGGCCGAGTATCAAAGGTTTTGGGAGGCCCCGGCAAGCATGACTACGGGCCAGCGACTCCAGATTCTCCTCGTCATCGGCCTAGGGTCTAGCATTTGCGATGGATCTGGCCCGGATAGCGAGTTACGACGGAGGGTCCAACAGTGGATATACACGGCCCAAGCCTGGCTCTCGGGGCCCCTCGAGAAAGACCGCTTAGATATCCAAGGGTTGCAGGTTCACTGCCTAGCAACCCTCGCACGACAGATATTCTCGATTGGCGGCGACCTTGTGTGGATGTCTATGGGCTCACTCGTTCACAGAGCTATGCAGATCGGCCTGCATCGAGATCCCAAACATCTTCCAACTATGCCCCTACTGCAAGCCGAGATCCGCCGACGCTTATGGTATACCATTGTTGAATTGCTGGTGCAGTCGTCCCTAGACTCGGCAATGCCGCCGCGGTTGTCGCTTGCGGATTTTGATACGGAGCACCCCTCTAACAATAATGATGATGAGATTGACGAGTCTACCACTGCACTGCTGCCACACCCCCAAGGGACCTACACCTCCACTTCACTGCAGCTTCTGTTGATCGAGTCTCTTCCAACCCGCCTCCGGACCGTCCAGCTTCTAAACGGCCTGCACTCCGAACTGGCCTACCCAGACGTTATTACACTTAGCTCTGAGATCACGGGTGCCTGCAATGCGTGCAGTAAATACACAACAAAGAACAGATCCGCCGGTATAACGGCATTCCAAAGCAACCTAAGCGATTATCTAGTCCGCCGATTCCTAATACCCCTACACTGTCCCTTTGCCAGTGAAGCGCGTACAAACCCTCTATTCCACTACTCACAGAAGGTCACACTAGACGCGGCCCTGGCGTTCATTTCGCCGGAGCCAGATGTCTCTTTCTCTCGGCTTATGGCCACGGGCGGTGGCATGTACCGGGAAGGATTCCGATGCGCGACATCCGCCATAACGCTGGAACTCCTCGTCCAGGCCCAGTCCCAGCGCGACGACGGCACCTACAAAACCAACCCGAGGCAGTTGGGCTTCCTCAAGCAGGCCGTCGACGACATCACCGCGATGGCTTGGGAACGGATCCGACAGGGCGAGACGAACATTAAGGGGCCTATGTTCCTTGGTATTGTGCTCGCTGTGGCAAACTCGGTCGATAAAGACGCCCTGTGCGAGTTTACGATGGCCAAAAACGCCAGAGACAGCCTCATTCTCTGCCTCCAGATCCTAGAGACACGAGCGAGGACCGCGCCCCTGCCTTCTCCCGGTGAAGACAGCTTGGCTTCTTCTAGCCTAGATGGCGATAGAGATGGCTTTGGGTTGGACTTTAGCTTAGACTTCTTCCCCGGAGCCGGTGAATGGTGATATAGCGGTGGTTGGATCATATCCTCACTTATCCAACCTCTGGAGAAGTTCTGATAGAATTGCTTTTAAAATGTAGTTATATAGATGCGAGTGATTTATCATCCTATTAATAGACAGTGTTATGATTTATCATCGGTATGTTTGCTAAGTTCGTTTATGATCTTCTTGCATAAGGTAGTTCCCGAGTTGAATAGATTTGGCAGACAATTCATTACAACGGCTAAGAGAGCAACGCCAGGCTCAGGCACCCGAGTCACGAAAACCAGAATGGAATGCGACTGGAACAATTCCTCCGGTTAGCATTTAATATCGAGCCGCAATCAAAATGATACGAAGAGGAATACACCGACCTATATGCCATTTTTTCGGTCCAGGGGCTGGCCCGCCTCTCGGTAAATTCGCGGTCTTTTCGGCCATACCGGATGTAGGCAGGCAACAGCAACGTCTTTAAGTATCTACGGATATTTATAATAACCCTCGGTGGTATGCCGAGGTGAACGCGTATGCCATTACCGCTGTCTCTAATATAAATCGTATCTGCGTCGATTTACATCTGGCTTTTTCAACTCGACTGTCTAATATCTATTCGATAGGACGGGTTAATAATGACAAGTGGGAAATCGGCAGCCTGAATACTATCTATAACAAACTCTTTTACCCTCCGAACCACTACATTTTTAGACAACCTCATGCGGCGCCTAAGGATCCTCGTAAGCGGCGGCGGCATCGCCGGCAATGCCCTCGCCTTCTGGCTGTCGAAGATAGGCCATGATATCACCGTGGTCGAACGATTCCCTAACCTACGAGACACCGGCCTCCAACTGGATCTCAGAGGCCACGGAATCGAAGTCATGAAGCGTATGGGGTTGCAGGAAGCCTTCAAAGCCCAAGTATCACCGGAAAAGGGCGTACAACTTGTCGACAAGAAAGGCCGACGGCGTGCCTACTTTCCGTCGACCGCGCCCGGGGAGGGCGTGCAGAATTTCACAACCGAATTCGAGATCATGAGAGGCAATATGTGTCGTATATTCCATGATGGGGCGGTTAGGAATGGCGCCAGGTTCGTCTTTGGGACGTCTATAGAGAGCCTTGAAGATAAGGGTGGCTCTGTGATGATCCGGTTTGCGGATAGCAAGACCGATTCGTTTGACCTAGGTAAGCCATATCGTGATCTCCTTCTGCCCTTTCATCATCCCCCAGGGGTCCTCGTTATATTGCGCGCTTTCTACATCACCAAGACTGTTCAAAGCCTCCGCATCAGGGGGAATACTAACATCAGAATCCGGCAGTGGTGGGCGCTGACGGCCTCAACTCCCGTACCCGGAAGATGATGCTCGGGCCCGGCGCTGATGACGGACTCCGGCCTCTCGACGGCGTGGTGGCCGGCTATTTCACGATGCCACGGCCGATGCGCGAAGGCGAAGAGTACCTCGCGACGTTTTTCATAGCGCCGGGGAACAAGGGGCTGATGATCCGGCGGTCGGATCCCGACTTCTGGCAGGTGTACGTCGGCGGCAAGACGGGCGCCTTCAAGGACGTGCCCCGGGGCGACGTCGAGGCCGAGAAGGCGACCATGACGGAGATGATGCGCGGCGCCGGGTGGGTGACGGACGAGGTCCTGGCGGCCATGAACACCGACAACGACTTCTACCTCGAGCGCATGGCGCTGGTCAAGCTCGACCGCTGGTTCCGCGGCCGCGTCGCCCTCGTCGGCGACGCCGCCTGGTGCCCCACGGCGAACACGGGCATGGGAACGACCTGCAGCGTCGTCGGCGCCTACATCCTCGCCGGCGAGATCGGGAGACACTGTGGGAGAGGCACGGCCGGGCACGCGGGGGGACCCGACGCCGGTGCCAACATCGCCAGGGCCCTGGCGGCGTATGATCAGAAGTTCAGGCCGTTCATGGACCAGGTGCAAAAGGGGGTCGCCGAGGAGAGCGGAGGGTTCGGCGTGCTCTATTCATTCTTGTCAACCACCGTCGGCATCTCCTTGGTCCATGTCCTCGCTGCCTTCGCGTCGTTCTTCAAGGTCAACATTGGCGCGATGATGTTGAAGGAGCAAGTCAAGAACTGGGATCTGCCCGATTACGAAGAGCTGCTGAGGGAAGCATAAGCCAACACCTCCAAGGACATATCAGATACACTGCGCTTCCGAGCAGCTGAACCCCCCTACTCACCCGGTTGGTTGTAATTATAACTATGTATACTACCAGTAATAACAACCAATGTCTAACATAAGGATCCTTCGTTTCGGGCTGATTTATAAGCCTAAAGAAAAATTGTAGGAGTAGCTAACCATCACAACACCAACTCATTCGAGGATGAGTTCAGGCTCTTTTAATTAAAACAGGTGGACTGTTACCCCAGCGATTTCTAGCCTTTCAGGAGAAAGAGTAAACGGCGGCCAACTTGTAGTTTATGGTAATTCTTAATTTCTGGTGCGCTCAAGTACTCATTTAGGCTATACTCATGTTCTAATCTAACCTCCACAATGACCAAGCTTGGAGGCGAAATTAAAAATACTAGGTAAGCTATCGCGTAGCAAGTATCTCAAGCTGACAGTCTTCAATTATCATATCAGTTGGGTTATTGATATCGAGTTAATTGTTGAACTGCCAGCATTCGCTTATTTGTGGAAGCCGAGGTTGTAACCCTTCTTTTATGGTAAGGAGCAGCAGATTGGACGTCCATCAGGGTAGATCCAACATCCAACTGGAGGACAACACACCATCTTTCTATTATCCCAGCGGCCGAACTTCATCACTTACACAAAGAGATTTCTGCCAGGTTGAGAGAAACAAACTAAAGGACTCCTGAACGGGAAATCGAACCCCGAGCCCCGCGGTGAAAATGCGATATGTTAGCCACTACACCATTCGGGATAGAATAAAGAGAATGCTTCTAGTGCTGTGTCCTCTGGCAAGTCAGGCTGGTTTGGGATTTAATATATGCTCTTTGCCGTATGTTAAAAAAGGAACTGAAGATGGGAAATTGAAGCTCTTATGAAGAGTTTGAAACCCCTCCAAGCTTGATCGTAGCAGCCTTAGCCTGGGACTAGGTGCTGAATTCTTCCGAGCCAGTCAAAGAGAGCTCTTGGGTGTTGTTGGCAATTGGAGTATTAATACTCAAATACCAATACTAGCTTTGATGTGTTACTCTTATTATCTTGTGAGGTGCGCATAACAGATAAACACATCAGCCAAAGAATGATGCACATATAGGTGTCTGTCTCTCTCTACCTATGTAGTTGTGAGCTCAAAGGCTGACGAGGGAGTGCTGCAGAATACGCCACGGCTTATAATTAGCCAACATATGTATTTTCGGCGGGTGGCTGATACATCATACTAACGGGTCGATTGTATTTCAATCGGCGTAGGTGGCGAAGTACCTACAGCTAGCCGGGTAAGCCACCACCTCCGGACGTTGGCTGCCTCCCTTTTTTTTTTCTTTCTTTTTTTGGCTAGGCTCGATCGAAGTGTGCCAATGAGCGCGAGAGACCCCTCCGAAGAGGGTAAGGGGTTCTTCGCTCACCGGGTAATCAAGACAAAGGATGCGCGTAAAGGATGTGTCTAGACTACGAGACTACCCTGGAATAGTGGTCTGGGTGTCGGCTGATGAGCGAGCTAGTGTCAACCAACGAACCGATAGACAGACCAAATACGGCCGAGACAATCCAATGTGATCTATGCGATGCCATTTATTTTACTAGATCAAGCGATTCGTTAACTACCTATGGTCCCGGGGGAGCATGTGGCCGTTTGGTGACATCACCGCTGTAAAGATGGAGGGGTTTGATACGACGCTGTGTCGGATGCCTTCATATGATGCCTTCATGCTCAGCTGCCAAGCACTGGTTACTCCTCCGGACATGTGGGCGGAAATATCACCGCCCGATGACGACTATGAACAATACGCAAAATGAAGAGTAAGTACATACAACAAGTAGGGGATGTTTACGTGTCCCTATTCAGAGAAATGCTGCACTTTGTACACGCGGCGCATTCGCTAGCCCGGACAGTGGAGTCGACAATGTTTCGTTTGGGCAGGACGAAGAGATATAGTTATATATCAATTGGCCGAAATAAAAAAGTAAGGAAGTAAGTAATTATTAGGTAGTTTATGTACTGTTGTTCGAGTGCTGTTTAAATGCCTGATGAATGGAATAAATGGGAGGCGGGATATAAAAGTAAGGTACCTACCATCCATATCCTACACTTAAAAAGTTTGTGATATCGTTATATATATCGTTATCCCGAGCAGAGCGGGACTGTCTATGATGTATGTGGCCGTTTTTAGTGACAGCCATATCCTACCTATATCGAGCGGATTGAGTCCAGCCATTTTCCAACGTCCTGGCTTTCCAGGTTGTCCAGGACAGTGGGCGAGACAGGACTATACAGGAACAGGTACGCTAGAGTAGATCTGGGCGTGTGGGGGGCTACCCAGGCTAAACCTATAAGGGGCTAGCGCATCCGCCTAAAACAGATACTTCGGCCGACCCCACCAATCATCCTCCCGTTTCTCGGGCGACGGGCGGGGGCTCCTCAGCTGGGATCGAGGTCCTTTGGCCCTAGGAGCGGTTCTTGGGGGGCACTGTAACATTGCAGCAGCGCTTCGCCTCGATGATGATGTAGATTAGCTACCTTAGGTAGCATCTGGGTTTAGCAGCGCGGCAGTCAGCCAATGTCGTCAAGCATAGATAGGTAGCAGATAGAGAGATGCATACATACATACCTGCCTACCGCCCAGCAACCTACCTAACCAGGCACCCAACCTACCTACCTACCTAACCTAAGAGAATGCTCTCGAGAGGAATCAACGAACGTCTTGACCTCCCTTTCCCATCGCATCTCGCTACTCTGCCCTGCATCGTGCCGTAATATACCACCACTACTCCCTACCTAGCCTACCTACCTTATCGACTTGGATAGATTAGATTCATTCATTCATTCATTCCTTGACCTGCCAGCAGCCTTCATCGATTGATACTTGTATAATCACCACTGCAAATAACTACCGTAGCAAGAAGTACACCGCAACGCCAAACGACAACTGACAGCCAACCATTCAGCCGCTGCCACATCTTGGCGTAGCCAGCATCAACATACCTTTGAGGGCTTCCCACGAATCGCCTCGTATCCCACAACTCTTGTTTCACTCTGCCCAAACAGCCCCCTCGCGGCGACGGTTACACTCCATTCCTTGCAACCTGCAACAAGTGATCTCTTGGTTTGCCTGACCGATCTCTCCCCATTGCCATTCCTCCCAGCAACGGGGGCCATTGTTATCGCCTGTCCTGACGGTCCTCAACTGAACCGACTACATGCCAACTACAACCCCATTTTAGCGCCGAGTTATAATTAGAGCCGCCGAACAAAACAAGAGATCGAGGCCCAAAGAGAACAACAACGAGCAAAGCGCAATCGACCGACGGATCGTCAGATGAGCGAATAGACCCGTGCTAATTCGCATGATCTCACAATTCTGCCAATTGCCAGTTCCCACCAAGATCAGAGAAAAACGATTGAAATTTTGCAAGAGTGAACATTTGCCCCACGGGTTTTGAACTGATAGCAAGACAGCGAGCGGTGCGATTTTGACAGGAGACGACCCCCCGTCGTCCCCTTCCTACCTCTCCTCCCCTCGCTCCTCGCTCGCCCAAGACGTCGCCTACCATGGACCAGACAGCTCGGATACTCGAGACGGCGCACCAAATTTACGCCCGCGCGGACGAGACCGATGCCGCGGATCCAAACAAACAAACGAGACCCCCCGGCCTTCAAAGCCATTGGTATCAGCTTGGCAGTCGGTTCGGGGCTCTTTATCGGAACGTCGTTTGTGTTAAAAAAGGTCGGCTTGCTCAAAGCCAACGAGAAGTATAATCAGGTTGCAGGCGAGGGCTATGGGTACCTAAAGAATGCCTTCTGGTGGGGGGGGATGAGTCTGATGATCCTGGGCGAGGTCCTGAACTTCGTTGCGTACGCCTTTACCGATGCTATTCTGGTCACGTCGCTGGGAGCTATATCCGTTGTTATCGCCACCGTACTCTCCGCCTTCTTTCTCAAGGAAAGACTCAGTCTGATTGGGAAGGTCGCCTGCTTTCTCTGTATCGTCGGGGCCGTCGTCATTGTCCTCAATGCGCCTACAGAATCATCCGTCGCGAACATCCAGGAGATGCAGCACTATGTCATCGCCCCAGGCTTCCTGTCGTACGCGGGTGTGATCATCCTGGCCTCCATTTTTCTCGCCTTCTGGGCAGGTCCGCGATATGGCAAGAAGAACATGTTTACGTACATCTCCATATGCAGCTGGGTCGGGGCCCTGAGTGTGGTTGCTACCCAGGGCCTGGGCGCGGCAATCGTTGCCCAGATCGGCGGCACTCCGCAGTTCAACCAGTGGTTCCTCTACGTCCTTTTCGTCTTCATATTAGCGACGCTTGCTACGGAAATCGTATTTCTCAATGTGAGTTTGAACATGCTCCGGCTCATCTTGCTACTAACTCCAATGTAGAAAGCTCTAAATATTTATAATGCGGCCATGGTCACGCCCACGTACTACGTGTATTTCACCAGCACCACAATTATCACCTCGGCTGTGTTATTTCGTGGCTTCAAGGGAACACCAATCCAGATCATTACTGTCGTGTTCGGATTTCTAACCATCTGCTCCGGGGTGGTGCTGTTGCAACTATCCAAATCGGCCAAGGATGTGCCTGATACCGCCGTGTTCGCCGGTGATTTGGACCAGATCCAGACGATTGTCGAGCAAGAACAGCCCGAGACGGAGCCCAAGGCCGATGCGTTACGCGGAACCGCTGCCATCCTGCGACGGATCTCGAACGCAAGAAGCAAGATGGAGCACGAGGAATTTAAACGCCTGCGCGAAGAGAAGGAAATGGAGAGGTTGGCTACACTTAGTGAAGACGGGCAACCTGAGCAATTCGAGTGGGATGGGCTGCGGCGGAGGAGAACGACTATAAGTAGCAATAGAAGCCGTCCGTTCACCGCTCCCAGCCCCGCCCAGACGCCCCATCCACCCATGGGTCGGACACGACTACTGAGCGATGATGAGCTGGAGGAGCTGGAAAAGGAGCGGCAGATGTCGCCAGGTGTCCTTTCCAGCATTGCGGGCACCATTCGCCAACGGGCCCGAAGTGTGTTGGTACATCCGCCAGGGCTTCCTCACCAAGAGAGAAACGGCAACGAATCGGCTCAGAGCTTACCACACCCGGTTCAGATGACCCGGATAGCAGTCCCCGAGCATCAGTACGATGGCGAAGCTGGCTCATACGGATACGGACTCCAGGCCAATTCATATAATACCGGATATGGCGGTGCGGCCAGTGTTTCCTCAAAGAACAGTGATCGCCGTATACAGTTCACCGAGACCCCGAGGCCAGGTGTCAGCAGCACCTCGCTCGCCCCGCCTCTGCCCCCATCTCATGGAGAGCAGCATCGCTCAGCACGTCGGCAGTTCTCGTTCCAAAACGTGTTTCGTCGGCATCAGGCTGATAGAGTACAGGACCAAGCACTGCCGCCGATGGATGAGCACCCATCCCGGCAAGGCATGAGGGCACGGGGCTACTCGGACCGGGGTCACAAGGTGAACAGCGCAACAGAAGAGGAGAGGCTGGGGCTTGTGACAGGTGATTCGCAATCCATGCCGGCACTACCTCGCTATAATCGGGATTTAGATGATGATGATGATGATGATGATGATAGCGATGATGAGGAGGAGGAAGACGACGTTTATGATCCCTCCCTAGATGAGAAGCAAGCGGTGAGGTATGGTAGAGATATTACAAGCAGCCCTCCAAGGGAAAAGGGTGGTGAGGGAGGCGACAAAGCAGCTGAAGAGTCCATGTATGAGGATAGCCCGAGGAGGTGGAACGAGAGTGTGGATCGAAGCAGAGGTCCTTCACGACGCGACTCCCCGCCGCCGCCGCCACAAGCACCGCCGTCATACCGTCGGAACGCACGAAACAATGGCGATGATGATGTCTTCCTCTAGAGATCGGGATGATGATGAGACATGAGTGACATTTACGTATGTTCCTTTATCCGCTTTTCGAGCAATGATTGTACCAATAGCCGCTTCGTGGTTAGCATGGATATCGCGTTGCGGGAAGGGCGCCCCGCTGTGGAAACGAAGGCCTTCATATAGACGTGGGTTATATGGGCATGTCGAACTGGAAGCCGGTGGGCACATACTCGCGCAACAATCTGTATATAGAGCAGGCGCCGTGGCCCTTGGGCCCGTTGGGTAAAATAATAGAATATTCACCCTTACGCGCACATACGAATCAGGCCGAATTGAGTAGATTTTTGTGGATTGTGCCGTCCCTGCTTTGTCGAGCACCTTGGATTCATCTCATGCCAGGGCTCTCTATCAGATCTTGCCATACGGTCATTACGACTATGAGGGGTGTAATGGTCGTACATGTGCCTTTTTGCATCCAATTGGAGCTTAACTAGAGCTCTCGGGTGCTGTGGTGCTCCAGGCTTGTGGGCCAGGGCATAATTGAACATCATACGGAGTGTGTTTGTCATACCGATGATATCTAGTCGGGGTGTTTGTTAACCGGCTGCTGGAAACCACGGCGGTAAATTATTCGCGGCATGTGCACACTTATTCGGTCCTATTAAGTCCTATTAACGTATACACACCTATCTACCTAAGGTAAGCATGTATCTCAGTAGGTACCTTAATCGCGCAGGTACCTTTGGTAGGCAGGAAGGTATATAGGTAGGTACTTGGTCTCTGTCTGGTGTAACCATCCCATCCACGAACAAAAGCAAGGGGGCGGTCATGTAGGTAGGTGCTCAGCTGTCATTGTATCTAGTATATTAGCAAGTGAACACTCGAACGAGGTGCCAGCACACTCCAATCAGCATGCCACATGTTCAGCAGGCATATACCCTACCCACCAGATATATCGTGGCATGTAAGGCAGGTAGGTGCCCTAGTCACTGGCCCAAACAGATGGGACGACCGGCACTCACGCAGGTAAGCAACGTACGGCCGGGTCGTCAGTACTTAAGCATAACCCAACCATATTCGATCACATGAATAATTCAAGCGCCCAAGGGATACCGTGCAGTCAACTGTTATTGCACCAAGTTGTTCTGCTATATTGCCCCCAAGTAACAGCTTCAGTAGGGCCCCTGGTTCAGATAGTCATGGTAACAATTCAAACCCCCAATGAAACAGAGTGAGGAGGGTAGGTAGTATCACAATGACACTACTTACCTATGTAATTGCGTATAACACGGAGATAACTTGCAAGTATATGGACAGGCAAGTATGGTACCTATATATAGAGGAACCTACCTAAGTACCTGCCTGCCTAGGTACTTAATCTACGTATCTTATTTACGGTGCTGTATGAGGTGAAAGGCAGGGTAGGTAGGTACGTGCCTGCCGACCCAGTAGTACTTTGTCATACTTGCTGCCGGGCGTTGTTAATCTGACCCTATAAGAGGACCGGCCGTTGGGTCGTACAGATAAGGTAGAGGAAGGAACAACGAAGGAGTCTCAGGCCCTAACAGCAGTATCGTGCCTGGGTAGTGATCTCGCCCTCTGGCGTACCTCTCCCTTCCTCATGTGCTTGCTTCACAAGAACGCCTGGGAAATGGTTACCTTCTGATAGCTCCCTGCAACCACCGATCAACACACTCTCTCCCTTCATTCGCGCACACCGCTTGTAGCATATATCCCGGGAATAAACTAATGATACAAAGCCGGGATTGAGCATCCTCGTCTGCTATCTAAAGAGAGCGAAAGGGACCCGAGAGGCTTGCCCGGTTCAAGCGAGGAAGAAGACGCTCACAAAGACACTCTATACGGCATTTGAGGCAAGGTTGAAGGCATCATGAAAGCGCCACTCCCGTCAAAGTGGCGAGATGGCTTTCCCTGTCTCCCTCCCCGCTGGAGAATCAATGATCTGCGCCTCCTGGGCATGCTCGCCTTTCTTTTTTTCACCGTGTCGCTGCTTGTATTCGAGGCACATCGCGAAATGGACAACCTAGCACAGGACAAGGCCGTCGACTCCGTAGATCAACCTCCCTCGGGAATTGCCAGCCAACCTCTAGAGCCGCAGAGAATTCCAGGGCAGTGCACTACATGGCCCGTCAGTGCCGCAGGCGACTACAAACCGAAAGTCCACACCCCCAATCTCGCACTCCAGAGCTTCGCGCCGTCCCGTGGGTGGAAGAAACCCGAGGGTATCGCTATCAAGGCATTAGTGTTCTACGGCCGCAAGAGAACCGTCGATTTCCTAGACTGTTATCTCCAGCAAAACTTGGCGATACATGGCGGATATCTCGACGAGATCTGGTTCATGGTGCACACAAGCATCGAGGAGGATCTTGCATATCTCAATGAACTCGTTGAAAAGAGAAAACCGGAATACAAGATTGTCATGCCAGGCGAGTGTCAGGGGTTTGATTTTGCTTGCATGTGGAATCCCGTCGTGGAGGATAACACAATCTACGTTAAGATCGACGATGACATCGTAAGCCACCGTCCTCTCAAATTTCCTGACTAACTGGAAGGCAAGAGTGAGGGGCTGGAAAGAGAGGAAAGAGACATCATTGTTCTAACTTACATGTCTACAGGTCTTCATTCATCCCGACACTATCCCCCAACTCGTGTCGACACGGATTGCTGAACCCCATCCATTCGCCGTTTCTGCCAACCTGGTCAACAGCCCTCTGACTGGGTATAAACACTATGATATTGGAGCTATTCACCCTTTTCTTCCGGACCCGCGTAGCAAGCCTCACCATCGAGCAGCCCAGCTCTGGCGCCCATCCGATTCAGGATATTTTCCAAACAAACAGATCCCTATCACTAACAATGACAGTACAATTGACGGCATGACTGAAGAGGCTATCGGCCAACACATTTTCGCAGAGCCCGGCTACGAAGGACACCCGTGGCTGCTTGTCGAGGGTGTTGATGATTCACTTCTGAAGACGCCAATGGGCATCAACAAACTGAAACTGAAAGATGATGGTGTCGGTTCTGCATACGGAGCTGCCGTAAGTCATCCCTAAGTTTCCCTCTCTTTTTTCTTTTTTTTTTTTTTTTAAAAAAAAAAAAACCGAGCCACAACCATTTCCGCGAGCACGAAAGGGCCTGTATGCGAGGCAGCCATTCTTCAGGCACTTTCCACCCGCTCAAACAGTTTTCATTCATTATTAAATTAAGATAGCAGCTGCTAATGCGAAGATCGACAGTGGAAATCTTGGATGATCTCGGCGCAACAGCAATACTCGCTACTCCGCAATCTAGAACTGAATACCATGTGGCGCTACCACTTCGGCACGCAGATCGATTATCCCCAAGGTATCAATTCATCAGCGGATGCGGCGGCTCTAGGCTTTCTGGACCCGAACCATTTGAGTCCCGGGGGCGAACAGTTGTACGATACTCAGTACGTTCGATATAATCTGAATTTTGTGGCGCTCTGGGGCCACGATATCAGAAATGCTCTACCCATTGCCAATGATGACGAACAAGACCTCACCGTAACTAAACCGAAGAGCTTCAAACGACCATTCGTCATTGACACGCGTGCAGTCGTGGGACACCTAAGCTTCTTCCCCCAGCATGAAGGAATCCGGCGGACTGATCTACTCGATCGCTGGCGGGCTTTCGCAAACGAAATGATATGCACAGCTGACAACCAGAAAAGACCATTTGATCAAAGATGCCCTGGCTATTGATGTACGCTCATGTGAATTTTCACACCCACCCATGTTCCGGGGGGGCTGGCGTTAGCCATGTTGAATTGCAAGACTACTGAGAACGAATTGCTACCTGTAGATAATCGACGTCCTAGTGGTTGGAAGGACTTACACCAGGCTGTAAAAACGTTGGGATAGGCGTTTATCGGCGAATGGATGTATGACAATTCGAGTGGCTGCAGGATCAAACCGCTACAGTACAGATGGGATCTCTGAACTCGAAGGACAAGAACTACTTACTATCATCTGTGGCTGATATTGTACCCTGTCGTTAGAAAAGGCCGGGCTATGCATTGCCCAACGGCAATCTTTTTTACTTCGACAATGGACCCTATTATTTTCACCATGTAGCTCTTCTTTGCGTCAGCATCTGCATTGGGACACTGTCTGGACAGGTAGTTGTGTGAATGACACTAAGACACAAAGAGAAGTAGCATGCGAATAATGACTATCGGCCAAGGTAGCATTATGCCGCTTGTACGGTAGTAGACTTGTCATGGTATGTAGTACTACGCATACATATATATATATATATATATGCACGTGTATGGATGTGCGCGCGGATGCTACGCGCCAATCAACTGCCAAATCATAACGACGTCTGAGTTGCCTGGGCCCAATCTAGTTTGAATTCCGATTGGTTTATGACCAGGCCAAGTCCGGCAGACAGGAGCAGAGAGGAGGTATGTTAGGTACGCTCAGTCCCTGATCGCCAGCCCTTATACACACTGCTTCCCCAACATTGCAACCCCATATGTCGTCAAATTGTGCCTTTTCTCTTGGCTTGGCCTGGTTAAAGCTTCCCAATTGAATAGGACCTGCCGAGGAGCTACTTTATGCATACGTACCCGTGGTGCGCAAATATTCTCGCTCTTCTCCCTCCTTGGGGGAAAGATTGGTATACACTACACTAGGCAAGGGCTTAATTGAGCCTGGTCTCTGCTAGTGAGGGAAGGGGAGGGGAGGGATGGAATTTATTTTATTGATTGGGTTCTACTAGGGTCAGGGCTCCACCACCCAACTTCCCCTTCTATAACCCTAACTCTTAGGCATATTAGGCTTGAAATAGCCCTGAATTTGTTAATCAGAACAAAAGAAAAAATAACAGATTAAATATTTTAATATTAAAAAAACGTTTAAAAGCTGCAACAATATTATATTTATAACGATGTTTTTTTGTTTTAAAATTAATAATGCAGCAAAAAAATATAAATTAAAGCTTTATTTTTAATAATTATATAAACTAAATTTTTAACAATATAAATAATATTATAATTTTTAATTTATTATTAATTTATATTTATATTAAATTAAATTTGTAATTTTTTTAAAAAAATAAACTAAAATTAATATAGCAAGTATTTTTTATTTTTAAAAAAAATTTATTTAATATAAGCTATATTTTTATTTATAACGTTTTAAATATAAAAAAAAAACTTTAGTTAAGCTGATTTAAATTTAAAATTAAATTAAGTTTAACCTGTTTAAAAGTTTAAATTTAAATTTTAAGTTTATTAAAATACACAAATTATTTTTATAATTTAATTAATAATAAACTAATTTTTAAAGTTAATTAAAAATAAATTATAATAATATTTGGCAGTAACTTTAAATTAATAAATTTAATTAAACTATAAATAAAAATATATATATTTTAAACGCAGCTATAGTTTTATATATAAATTAAAAAAAACATTATAATATAAATAATATTTTTATTTAAATATAAAGTTTTTTAATTTTTATAGCAATTTATATATATTTAAATAGATTTTATTAAAAAATAAACTTTATAATAAATAAAATAATTACAACTATATTAAAACTAGCTTAATTTTATATTATTATAAATATATATGTTGCTGCTCTAAAAATATATATAAAAACCAGCTTATATTAAAAAAAACTTAAAATAAATTAGCTGTTTTATAACTTAATTATAGCTTAATAATTTAATTAAAACTTAACCTGTATTTATTTTAAAAACAACTTAAAATATTATTAATTATTTAAATAATAATATTAGTTTTAAAACTATTATTTAAACCTGTAGTAAATATAATATTAAAGTTTAAAGTTTTTAATTAAATAAACTTTTTATTTATAGCTTTTTAATTTTTTTTTAATTTAAATTTTAATAAAAAACGTTATAAAACTATTTAAACAACTTAATGAAAGGTGCACCATGGGGGTGTAAAGTGTGTATTATAAAAAGATGAAGAACTAGCAAATCTAGGCTAAGCTAAAGTTTTACCTAGGTGTGGGCTAGGGCCCACATACATGGGGCTAGGCCCAATTAGGTTGTGCCTGTGGCCACGGGCCACAGCACCCCAAGCGAGGGGCTTATATAAGCGCTCCCTCTACGCGCGCGTATCACTTAAAAAAGCTATTAATTAATATTTTATATTATAAAATATATTTAAGCTATAAAAGCTATTTTAATCTAAGCTGTTTAAACAATTTAAAATTAGCTAATAAAAACTATTTAATAATTAAATAATAAATTAGAACAGATTTAATATAAAATCAGATTATAAAATAAAGCAGCCCTACAGGCCTAGTTTGTTTTTTTTTAAGCTTAATTTTAAAAATTTTTTAAAAAATAACACTAAATATATTATTTATTTATTTTTAAACACAGCTTAATTAATAATTAAATCTAACCTGAAATAGCAGCGCTTAAATATTTAATAATATAATAAATATTTAATTTAGTTTAAGCTATAGGTTTAAATATATATTTTATTAAAAAAATTTAAAAACACGTTTTAATTAGTTCTAGTTGTATTTTTATAATAAATACTGTTTAAATTTAAATAAAAATTAAGGTTTTTTATAAAAATTATTTTTTGTTTAGCTTATGTATAGTTTTTTTATTTTTAATTTATTTGTTAAAAGTTTATATTAAATTTTAAAAGCTTTTTTTTATTTATATTAATAATATATTATTTAAATAATTTTATTTTTATAATATTTATATTATATATTTAAAAATATTTAATATTTATTAAAAATATAACTATTTTTTAAACATGTTAAACTTAATTTTAATTTATAATAAAAACTATAAAAATATTTATATAAAACTTTTAGTCTTAAAATTAATATATTTTTAATATAAATATAATTTACTAATAAAAAAAACAAAAATAAAATAAATTATATTTAAAGCAATATTAAAACTGCAGATATTTTAAAAAAACTAAAAGAGTTATAAGCTATTTAAACTTTTATATTATAATAATTTTAATTAGCAGAGCTTTTTTATAACATATAAATATTGCTGTTTAAATTTAGCTTATAGCCGCTTTAATTATTATTTAAATATATAATATAAAACTTTATTTAATAGTTTAACGCTTTAAAAATTTTAATAAAAATTTATATTAAATATAAATAACTATTTAATTTATTATTTATTTATAAACGTTTTGAAGTTAAAGCTTAATAAATTCTAGTTTAAAATAAAAGCAAACATTTATAATTAATATATAGCATTATTTATTTTAAAAACTAAACTTATAATTATTTACGTTTTAAAAATAAAGCATTATAAAATATTAATATTTTTAAAATTATAACAATTTAATATTATAATTATTTATATAAATAATATAACTATATAAGCTGGTTTAATTAATATATTTATAAAAAACTTTTATTATTATATTTGCTTTATAAAATATTTATTTTAGCTATATAAAATAATATCTGTTTTAAGTTAAACAGGTTATATTATAAAATAATAATTTAATTAATATTTTATTTTAAGCTAAATTTATAACAATTATTAATTTATATTTTAACTAGCAGTTTTTATTAAAAATAATTTAACTTTATGTTTTTAAATAAAATTTAAAATAATAATTTATTTTGCTTTAAAAATAATTATATTTATTTATTATATGCAGGTTTAACAGATTTAACTTAAAAAACATATAACATAATAATAAACTTATATAAAAACTAATATTTTTATTAAAACAAGCCAGCTTAGCCTGTATTAATATAAACTTTTATTTTATATATATATAACCGCGTGTCATGGCCCAAGGCCATGATGGCGATCTCTGATTGGCTGACTGGCCGTCCGGCCAGCCGATCCCTGATTGGCTCCCTAGCTAGGGCAGGTACAGGCATGGAGTGGTAAATGTGGTAGGCCAGTCACGTAGTGAATGGCCGGTAATATGTACAAGTAGGAATTCTGGCCGTCGGCCCTGTATGTAGTTTTCTCTTTTCTTCAACCTTAGTTTTTCTTCCCAATACATAGGTATAGTTGAATCTCTTCAACTGCCGTTATTGCAGCCATTACACCGCGTATTTAATTTTTTATAGCAGCTTATTTAAAGTTTAATTTTAAATAAATATATATTTACGTTATATTTAATTTATATTAATTTATTTTTAAACATATAAGTTTTTAAATATTTATATATTAAACATTTAATTTAAAAACAATATATTTTTTTTATAAATAAAACAATTTTATTAAAGCTTTAATTTTAAAACAATTTTTAATTAAATTAATATTAAATAAAGCTATAGCAAATAAAAACCTATATAATAAATTAATAATTAACGCAGCTTTTATAATAGTTTAGTATAGCTTTTTATAGCTAAACAAAATTATATATAATAAATCCGACTTATAAAAGCTTTATAAATAAACTGTTTTAAGCTTATTAAAATTATTAATTTAATTTTTAATAAATAAAATTATTTTTAAATATTATTACGCGGAATAAAAATAAATAAAAACGCTTCGAAATAAATATAATAATAAATGTTATAAATAGCTTATTATATTTAATTATTTATATAGCAAACTTTTAAAATAAAATGTTATTTTAACGTATATATACGATTTATTATTATTTTTTATTTTATATATAGCGCTTTTGAAAAACTAAAACATTTTAAATTTTATAAAACTATTTATTATATTTAAAAATTAATTATAACATATATTTAAGTTATAGTTTTAAATAAAGCGCTGCTTAATATATATATAATATAAATATAAATAAAAACAATATAAAACTTTTAAGCTGTTAAATATTAAATATAATAAAACGTTATTATAAAACATTTTTAATTAAAATATTAAAAACTAATAAACGTTTTATATTTAATACAAGCTTAAATTATTTTATATTATAAAAGCTAATAAAAAACTAAACTTTAAATATATTTGTTGTTTTATTTTAAAAGCTTATTTAATATTAAATTTGCGTTAAATTTATTTTTATTAATAAACAAATAAACATATTTAATATAAACGTTAAATTTATTGCAAATTTATTTCTAACTTTAATAAAATCTAGCAGCAGTATATTTAATTAATTATATAATAAATTTGCTGCAAATTTATTTTAAACTATTAAATAAAAAAAATATATATTACTATATATTAAATTTGTATTAAGTTTATAATAAAATATAAAATAATTAAATTATTTAAAAATATTTTATATTATATATTTTTATTTAACGTTTAAACTATCGCATTTTAAATTTAAGCTTAATTTGCAGCTAATTTATTTATTAACAGCTTTTAGAGTTAAAACATTTAAAAAAAACTTTTATTAAGCAAATTTATATTTTTTTGCTATAACTTTTATTATTTTTATTATTATTTATATTATTATTATTATTATTATTATTATTATTATTATTATTATTAAAAGCTTTTATTGCAGCAGTTTTTTAACTTGTTTTTATTTTAGATTTTAATTTTGGATTTTATTAATAGCTTTATATAATAAAGCTTTATAATTAATATTAAATTTATTATAAATTTACAGCAGATTTTTATTTTTAACGTTTTAAAACGTTTTATAAACATTTAATATAATATAATTATAATAAGCAGCCGCTTAAGCTTGTATAAATAAATTTTATTATTTTTAACTTTTATATTATTTATATTAATTTAATAATAAATTAATATTAAATTTGCTATATATTAGTTTTAATAATTTATATTAAAACATTTATTTAAACAGTTTTTTTTAAGCTTTTATATAATATATATATTTAAAAGTTTATATATTAATATTATTTATATAAAAAACGTTTATATTTTATATTAATTGTCATGGCCCAAGGCCATGATGGCGATCTCTGATTGGCTGGCTGGCCGACCGGCCAGCCGATCCCTGATTAGCTCCCTAGCTAGGGCAGGTACAGGCATGGAGTAATAAATGTAGTAGGCTAGTCACGTAGTGAATAGCTAATAGTATATACAAGTAAGAATTCTGGCCGTCGGCCTTATATATAGTTTTTTTTTTTTTTAATATATAAGTATAGTTGAATCTTTTTAACTGCTGTTATTGCAGCTATTATAAAACTAAAGTTTATTTTTTACTGTTTAAAAAAATATTAAATTTTTTTTAACTAATTAATACCAATTAACTAATTAACACGTTAAAACATTATAACAAAAAAAAACAACTTAACTTTTCTAGCGGAGGCTAAGCAATAAATACGCTTTAAAAAAAACAATTTAAATAAACTAGCATTTTAGAACGCTAGTCGATATAATTACTATAAATTTTATTGCTAGTTTTTAAAGTTTATAAAGTTAGTATTACAAGCAGATAATATTAATACAACAGAATGTTTTAAATATAAAAATAATAGTTATAATAAAAATAAAAACAAAAAAAAACAAATTTATTAATATTTTTATATTAAAATCGTACCGCTTAAAATAATAGCTAAAGCTTGCGTACGATTAACTTTTATAAAACTTTATAAAAACTTTATAAAGCAAGTAAAAACTAATACAGCTTATTTTATTATTAACAAATAACTTAAAATAATATTTGCAGCAATAACGCTTAAAAAAAAACATATATTTTTATTATAAAATAGCTTTATAAACTTTTAATAGTTTATAAAATTAATTTAAAACTATTTTAAAAAAATATATTATAAATTTAAACATTGCTTGTTATTTATTAGCGCTGCTTAAAATATTTTAAAAAATATTGTTAATTTAATAAATAAAACAAATAATAATTTTATATAAATATTATATTAAATAAACTAGTTTAGCTTATAAAATAAAAAAATTAAAGCTAACTTAAATTATGTTTTAATTAAAATAAACAAAAAAATTAAAATTTTAAAAAATTAAATCGTTATAATATTTGCCCAGCTAAACAGAACATTTAATAGTTATTAAAAAACTATATTAAAATAAAACTTAAGCATTTTTAATTTATAATATACTAAAAAAAAATTAAAATTAATTTTTAAAACTATAAAACTATTAGTTTTTATAAGCAAAAAATTAATAAGCAATAAGCTAAAAATAAAATTTAAGCATTAGTTTATGCTTTTAAAAAATAAACTTATTAAAAACAGCAACTATTCTTAATATAAATTAAAAAAAATCGATTATATTGCTAGCTGTATAAAAAACAAAGCTTTAAAAAACTTTATGCTGTTTATTATTAATAACTATAACAAACTAATATTAAAAACTAGCTAAAAAGTTTTAAACTATTTTTTTTTATTTTATAATAACTTTAATAAATATAAAAAAGCTAAAATTAAATACTAAAACTTAAAAATAGCCGCAAGCAACAAGTTTATTTTATTTTATATTAAATTCGCTTAATAAGCTAGCACAACATAAATTAACTTAAAAAATTTTAAGCAGAACATATATAATAAATTATTTAAACGTTTAAATAAACTTTATATAAATAAATTATATAATAACATAGTAAATTTTACTGCTTATTATAAATATATATAATTATATAACTACTAGCAGTAAAAAAACTTTATTTAAAATAAAGCCCTGCAAAAAAAAAAAAAATCCAGAAAAAAATAAAAAGCTAGAAAAAACTTTAACCTAAGCCGCCTAAAATAGCTTTTAACTTAAAAGCATTTATATATTAAAAAACAATAATAAAAGCGTTGCTACTATTAAACAAGCAAAAAATAAAATAAAAATTTATGCTAAATTAAAATTAAACTAGTTTAAAGCTTTTATTTTAAAAAGCAAGTATTTTATTTGCTATAAATAAAAACATTACAGCAATAATTATTTTTATAAAAACAATTTTAACCGATTAAATAATATATACGTTAACGTTATTTTTATAAAAACTATAAGAACAAATTATATAAAAATAAAAATATAAACAAAAAAAAAAAATAACTTAAAATAAATAAACTTTGTTTTTAAACAGAAAATATTAGCATTTAATATAATATAATATAAAAAATTTTATTTAACTTTTAAAAACATTTTAAAAAAACCCGCTTTTATAAATTATATTATAATAAATAATAAACTTATATTATTTATTAAAGCTTTAGTTAATATAAAAGCAAACATATATATTTTAATTAGTATAACTTTTACCGCTTAAATAATAAAATACTTAAAACTTAAAACTATAACAGGCTTTAAACTAGCTATTATTACTAAATATAATAACAACTTAACTTAATAAATAAACCTGGCTTTAAAAACATATTTTAAAATATAAAAAAATAATATAAAAGCTTTTTTAATTATAGTTAATATAAAATATAACGTAATTATTAAAAAAAAATACTATAACTATTACAACATATTAATAAATTTTTTACGTAAACAACTTTTATTTTTAAATAATTAAAAACCGGAGTACTAAGCCCCTAAGATTTTAATAAACAAAATAAACAACCTGTTAAAATATTTTAAATATTAAAAAAACGTCGCCCGAAAAAAAAAGCTAATAAACCGCGAAAATAAAAAACGTAAAAATAAACAACTTAATTAAAAGCAGTAAAAAAAAAAAACTACGAAAATAAAGCATTTTAAACTAAATACAGCAAAAAATTACCTAGCTAAAAACTAAGTTAATTATAAACAATATAAACTTAAAAAGCTTTAGCTTTTTTAAACCTATTTTAATAATTATTTTAAAGCTTTAAAACTAATAGTTATTTTAAATAAAAAATAAAACTATATAAATAATATATAAAATAAAAAAAATATTAAACAAAAACAGAAATATTAATTTAACCTTAAAATAATAAAAATTAAACTAAAAATAAAAACTCCGTTCGAAAAAAATACCTAAAGCTTATATTAACTTTAATAAAACGCTATTAAATAATATAAATATTAACTTATAAAAATTATAACTATTAAAGCCGTAGCTTTTAATATAACGCTACAACAAAATAATATAGTATGCTACAGTATAACTACGTTATATAAAATTAATAAAATAATAAAATATAAAAACCAAAAAACTTAAAATAAACTATTAAATAAAAATAAAGCAGAACTAAAAAAACTTATTATAAATTGTTTTAAAAGCTTATTATAAATATTTAAATATTTTTTAAAAGCTGCTTTAAACAACTTGTTTTTATATAAACTAAGAATTAATTATTATTTAATATTAAATTAAAACCTAAAATTATTAAAATATAGCTTTTTATATAAAATATTATTTAAAAAAGTTAAAACGTATTAATAATATATTTATAACAATTTAGCAAAAAAATTTATAAAACTTACGCTAGCTTTATAAACAGCTTTTATATTTTTTGCATATAAAAGCAACAGGTTTTTATATTTATATATTAACTATAAAAAACTAAATGCTTTAATTTAAAAAAACTAAAACTTATTACTGCTAATCAAAAAAATATTAGCCCGTATAACATAAACTAAAATATTTATAAAAATTAATATTAAGCAGGCATTTTATAGCATTTATATTATAAAAAAATTAAAAAATTAATTGTTTTTTAAACTTAATATAAAGCTTATTAGTTTAAAGTATTATTTTTTAAGTTAACTAACAGGCCAGCTACTTTTAAAAATATATTAATAATATACTACAAAAATATTTAAATATTTTTATATAGCTTATATTAATAATATTTTAATTTATTTAAACAATAAACTAAAATATTAATACTATATTAATAAAATATTATAACGTTTTAAAAAACAGAACTATAAGCCGACTTAAAAAATATAAATTTTATATAAAAAACCAAGTTTTTAAATTTATTATTAAAACTAAAAAATAAAAGTTAACTTTAATAAAATCGAAATTATTTTTAGTTAAAAACGCTTAAAAAAAATAAAACGTTATTAAAAAAATACGTTTATTTTTAAGCTTTATAACTTTTATAAAAATTTATTTAAAAATATAATTAAATAACTAAATTATTAAACAACCTAATTTATATAAAAGCTGATTTAATTTAATTAAAAGCTTATTAAAATATATTTAAAATATTAAAAATAAGCTAATTAATACACTAGTACTAAAATATTTTAATTATAAAAATAAAACATAAATAAAAATAAACATGTTTAATAAAATAGCAGCCGGCGTGCTGTTATAACAAAAAATAATAAACAACCTGTAGCAGCTAATTATATTTTATTTAAAAACTTTTTATAACATAAAATTAAACTACAGCATTTATAATAAAAAAATATTAGCTGTTATTAAAAAACTATTATACTAAAAAACAGAATTAATAGGCTTGTAACAACTGCAGCCGTTTTTAATTATTATAAATCACGTTATATTAAAATATTTTAGCGTAAAAAAAATCTTAAATCTAAAACAAGCTAAATAAGCTAAGCTAATTATATATTATAATTTTAATATTACGTATTATTTAAAATTAAAAATATAATAGCAAACATTTTTTTTAAACTAACAAAAAACTTAAAAATATAAAAACAACAGAAAAACAAACAAAAAACTATAGCTTTTTTTAAACTAATAATTTCGGAGTAAAAAAATATATATAAAATATATATTATAAAATATTATATTTTTACTACTATTAAAAATAATATTTATAAATATAGTATTAAAAATAAATCGATATAATATTAGTTTAAACAAATATTAAAAAAAAGCTTAAGCTAACAAAAACTTTAATTAATTAATATTAAAAAACCTGTTATTATATAAAAAAAAACTAGTTGTTTTTAAATTAAACAACTTATAAACTTAAATAATTAAAAAAATCTACGTAAAGCTAGCAACAACATACTTAAGTTATAAAAAAATAAAACGCTTAATATTTTAACGTTATTAATAGCTAAAACTATACTATAAAATTAACTAATATATAGTAAACTGTTTTTACTGCTTTATAAAATTTTTTTATAATAAAACACTAGAAAAGCTGACCTTATTACTAATATTAAAATATATTTAATAATATATAATAGTTAACTTTAAAAGCTTTTTAAAAACAAGTATAAAAATAATATAATTTTTATATAATTAACAAACTATTAAAACTAATATAAACAACTATATATAAAAATCTATAACAGCAAAAATGCTATTAAAATATATTATAAAAGCTTTTATTAAATATATAAATAGCTAAAAACAATAGTTAGCAACAAAAAAAAACAGTTTATTACTGATTTTATAAACAAGCTATTAAAAATATATAATATAAAACTAAACTTTTTTGCAGCAAAACATTATTAATTAATAAAACAAATAAAAATAATATATTAATAAATAAATTAAAAGCTGCAACTATATATTAATTATTTTTAAACGCGGTTTAAGCATTTTTATTTTATAAAGCTTTAAAAAAGCTATTTTTAAAAAAAATACTAATAAAAAAACTAATAAATATAACGTTTAATTAAAAAGCTTAAACAAAAATAAAACAATTATAAAAAACTAACTAAAAAAACTGTTTTAAAAAAATATAAACGTTTATAAAAAAAGTCCGCGACTATATTAAAAAAACAAAAATATAAATATAAAAAATATAAAAACAAATAATTATATAAACTAATAAATATTAATAAAACTTAAACTTTATAGTTAAAAACTATATGTTTATATTATAAAAAAAAAAAAAAAACAGACCAACTGTTCTAACAACAAGTTAAATTATTTAATAATATAACAAGCTTATAAAATTATTAATATTTAAACCGATCGTTAAAACATATTTAAGCTAAAATTGCTAGCAATATAATAAAAAAACCGCTAGTTTTATGCCGAACGATTATAAAAATATATAAATAATCTGCTGCTTAAACAAAAAATACTCCGGCCGAAAAAAAAAATAATTGATAAAGCGTTAAAAAAAAAAAATAAAATAAAAAAAATCTTGTTATTAAAAATCTAAAAAAAAAAATTATTTTATAAAATATTTTAAACAAGCTAAAAATATAACAATAATTAATACCTAGCAGCCGACCTAAAAAATACTTTAATCAAGCTAAAAAAATACTATAAAAAATATTTAAAAAAAAAATAAAGCTGCTAAAACGATTATAAAAATAAATTAAAGCGGCTAAAAAAAAATATATTTATTAAAGCATATAATAATAATAATGCACTATAAAACAAAATACAGCTAAAGTTATAAGTGCAGCATAAATAATATAATAAATAACTTAATTAAAAAACAGACTAAGCAAAAATTAACTAATTAATATAATAAATAAAAACTAGGAATTAAAAACCCTTAGATTTTAACTAATTATATACGCCGAGGGTATTCCTCTACTATTTAAAAGTATTAATTTAAAAGTCGCTAGTTTAAACCCTAAGCGTAGCACAAACGACCTAAAAAAAATCAGCTTAACATATTTTTAGCCCTACGCGCAGCTAAAAACTCAGGCCAAGTCTTTTTATAAAAAAAGGATTATTATGGCCTAAAGCTATAATAACAATCTTTAATTAGCTAACTAGCCGACCGGCCAGCCGATCCCTGATTAGCTCTTTAGCTAAAACAAGTACAAACATAAAATAATAAATATAATAAGCCAGTCATGTAATAAATAGCCAATAGTATATACAAATAGAAATTCTGGCCGTCGGCCCTATATATAGTTTTCTCTTTCTTTAACTTTAGTTTTTCTTCCCAATATATAGGTATAGTTAAATCTTTTCAACTGCTGTTATTGCAGCTATTACATTAATTAATATTAAATTTGTTTTAAATTATAATTAATAATTTTATAATATAAAATATATAATAAATATAATAAATTTAACGTTTAATTATTATAACAGGTTTTTAATTTATAATAAATTAGTATTAAATTTAAAAAATTTATTAAAAACTTATTTTTGCTATATAATTTTAATAACAGCAGGCTAAAAACTGGCAATAAGCTAGCGTTTTTATTTAAAATTAAAAACATTATTATTTATTAAAAGCTAGGCGTTAATATATTATTAATGTTTTAAATTTAAAGTAAATTTATATTATATTATTATATTTATTACAAAAAGTTATAAAAGCTAAAAAAAAGCTTTTATTTATATATTTAATTATATTTTTATTTTATTTAATTAGTTTTATTTAAAAATTTATTTAATTATATTTAATTATATATTTTAACTTTTTTTATTTTATAAACTAATTATATTTTTTAATTTTTATTATTTTATTTATAAATAAAATAAATATTTAAAACATAAGTTTAAATTTTTTTAGCTCGTTTTTAAACTTAACTACATATTAAATTTAATATTAAAAATAAATATATATTTATTATATTTTTAGCTGCAGCTTTATATTAAAAGCAATTTATATTAAACTTACATTTTTTAAAATATATATTATTTATATTATATAATATATTTTATTAATAATATAAATAATTAAGTTTTATTAAAATTAAAGCTTTATTATTTGATACGCGCGCGTAGAGGGAGCGCTTACATAAGCCCCTCGCTTGGGGCGCTGTGGCCCGTGGCCACAGGCACAACCTAATTGGGCCTAGCCCCATGTATGTGGGCCCCAGCCCACACCTAGGTAAAACTTTAGCTTAGCCTAGATTTGCTAGTTCTTCATCTTTTATAATACACACTTTACACCCCCATGGTGCACCTCTCATTATTTAACTTTTTTTTTTATAACTTTAATTTTTAAACATATTAAGCTTAAAATAGCTTTAAATTTATTTTATTTATTATTTAATAACAACAGGCTATTAAAAAAAAATTAAGTTTTTTTAGTCGGTAGATAGCATATATAACGTAGGGCATTTTTCCGGCTAGTTTTCTAGGCCCGACTACGTACCAAATTCAACGCTAAAAAATAAGCATACGTTTGCTACACCTTTAGCTGCGGCCTCGTACCGAAAGCGACCCGTATTAGGCTCACGCTCCCCCCCCAGAATACATGCTATTTACACTGCGCGGTGTGCCCTGTTGGTGATGTAGATGCTGCCATTTCGGCCTTCGCTTCACCATTCCACTCCCCCCGCCTCCCCTTCGTAACCAACCCAACTTCTTGGCCTACACCTCTGTCATCTACATAGGTTATATGAGTTTTGAGTTTTGGGAGACCAAGAATACCAACTGGATAAGGCGGGGTCAACACTATGATGTATGATGTTCTGCTTCTTTGTCCTTGTCGCCTAGCGATTGTTGGAAAGGTTTGTTGCTTATTAAAGCCTATATACAGGGGTATGGGATGTCGATCTAGTTCCCGGTGCACACAGTTAATGCGTATTCATGGTTTCCCCGGGTAGAAGTAAGAACGGCACAATTCAAGGCTACTCAAAGTCTTATTGCCCGGGCCGTGCCCCGTCGTAGCAAGCAATCCTCTCGAGTAGCATTGTGATAAGTCTAGCTATAGATATCTTTCAGCGCTATATCCCACACAATTGTAGAAGTCAAATTATGGCCATGTCGTGAATGTATATATTTTAAGGCCGAGCCACTTCTTCATGGCAGTGCCGTCGGCCAGCCCACGATGCCGTTCTTCTCCTCGTCGGTCAGCCGAATATTGAAATACTTCTCCAACGCGGCGACCCTGTCCGCCTCGTCCTTGCACTCGTAGATGACGGAGGTGCGGCCGCCGAGGTTCTCCTTGATCACGTCGTTGACGAGCATGCGCTTGCCGTACGTCTCCTCCTCGCCCTCGCCCTCGCCTTCGCCGTTGCCGTTGCCGTTGCCGTTGCCGCCGCTGCCCTCGCGCTCGCGCGGGCGGCGGAGGAACTTGATGGCGATGACGGTCTTGATCTGCCAGCAGCGGGGGCTCGTGCTGGCGAAGACGTTGACGACCTCCCAGTCGTTGGGCATGAACTCGACGAGGGGGAAGCAGTAGAAGGAGTTCCACTCGAGGTCGGGGCCGTTGCGGTACTGGTAGATCCAGAGCTTGGCGTCCTCGGTGCGCCGCAGCTGGGTCGGGATCCAGTCGCGCACGAGGCGGACCTGCTGGGCGCCGAGGTTGCGGTGCACGAGGCCGTCGACGAGCGGCAGCGGCAGGGTGGCGCAGTCGCCGCCGAAGGCGATGTCGACGTGGTAGCGCTGGCCGGCGATCTCAACGATGCTCACGATGTGCACCCAGCCGGGGAAGTCGCCGCGCGGGACACCGCCCTCGCGCAGCCGTGTCCGCACGCCGGCCGTGTAGGCGTCGAAGCCGAGCCCGACCAGCACGTGGTTGTACAGGATCGCGTTCTCCATGCAGTAGCCGCCGCGCCCGCGCCCGCCGCCGACGATCTTGCGGAACAGGCGCTGCGGGTCGATCTCGACGGCGTGCGCCGGGTTGTAGTGGATCGCGAGGTTCTCGTACGGCACCGCCGCCAGCATGTACGTGTGCAGCGTCTTCAGCAGCTCGTACGACGGCGGCGCGTGGTGGTACTTCCCGGGCAGCTGGATGTGGTCCAGGAACTGGTCGATCTGCGCCCTGGTGTACGCCGACGACGGCATTGTCACGTTAGTGTCGCCTGGTCGGCTGGATAAGCGGGTAGGTAAGTAAGCAGGTGATCGATATATGGATTGTGCCTGGCGGACAGCCCCAAGGATAATAATTTTTACACGCGGAACCTCGATGTGAAAAACTCTCGTGAAAAATAAAAATAAAAATAAAAACAAAAATTAAAAAATAAAAATAAAAAATAAAAAGAAAATAAAAAATGAAAAATAAAAAGGGAGGTGGTGATCTGGTATTTGATTTAGTTGTTTGGTTGTTCGATATCTATACTTCTTGTTTGGTTTATGGTTCTATCGCGCTGTCCCCCCCGTCGTCGGCGGCGGCGCGGCGGCGGCGTGACTCAAACTACATAGGTATGTTGGCCATGAAGGCTCCGGAGCCGGATGAGGGAGTAACGGAGCCGGGATTCGGAGCAAAAGCCGTATCCAGACACAGTTGACCTAGCTCCGTGACTAGGCAAGTATCTCTAGGTAGCCTGGCTATTCGCACCGGTAAAGGGGGAACGCATTGCCCCATCCATTTAAAAGATCACTCATCTCCCAATGTTGGTAGATTGTTAATCTGGCCTCATTGGCAACGTAAGTAAGTACCGACTAGCCAGGTGGGTTGGTGGGTTGGTGGTTGTAAGTAGGTAGGTTAAGCAGGTAAGTACTTACGCCAAGACCCCTCTGGACCCCCTCCACAAATGCCCCTCCACAAATGCCCCACCAAAAATACCCCACCAAAAATACCCCACCCTCACCGCCTGCCTTGTCAGGGCTCCCCTGGCCTTCGGCCGTCTTGATTCTTCATCTGGTTCCTTCGACAATTGCCACCCCCTCCCCTCCAATTGTGTCCGACGAGGCTTTGACTTTCTTAGCCCGGCCCAAGTTAGCCTACGCCTGGGTATCTGTTAGGCCGAAACTTCGAGAATCCTATATACCTACGCCTCTCAGCCTCGAGCTTTACCCCTTTCCGGCCCATCGTTCATTCATCCTCCCGTCCGTCTGTCTGTCTGCGTGTGCGTGCGTGTGTGTGTGTGTGTGTGTGTGCTGGTCTCTGTGTTCGTCTCTGCGCCCGTCTTCTCTGCGCCCGTCTTCTCTGCGCCCGTCTTCTCCGTGTCCATCTTCTCTGTGTCCGTCTTTCCGTCCGTCCCTGTATGTCCGTCTCTCTGGTTTTACCTACCCACCATGTCCCTTCCTTTCCGATCGCGAGCTGACCCGTCCTGATCTAGCCAACTACGGCTTCTCTTCACGCCATGGTACGTTCTCCCTCCTCAAGGAGCCCTTCACACAACGCACGGCCGGCCCAACTCCACAACTCCCCGCTAACCGGATCCCATTTACACTGATAGGCCTCGCCATCGAAACGCCGCCTGGCGCTCGCCATCTGCGATTTCCTATCCAGCTCTCTCGAGGACGGGACGCTGTCCGCCGAGGACAAGGACAGCATCGACGTGGCCATCAACTGCATCGCCGATAGTTTCAAGGTCGACCCCACCGACAAGAGCGCCGTGCAGTCTGCCGTCGGGTCCCAGAACCTGATGCAGATATACGGCGTCTACGAGAAGCTGAAGTTGTCCAGCAAAGCCCCGTCGTCCTCCTCACCCTCCTCTTCCGCCTCCGCGACCGCCGCCGCCAGCTCCGCGAAGCTGCCCACCGACGAGGAGAAGGCTCGCGCCGAGGACCTCAAGGTCCAGGGCAACAAGGCCATGACCTCCAAGGACTACGCCCGCGCCATCGACCTGTACTCCCAGGCCCTCACCCTGCACCCCGGAAACGCCATCTACCTCTCCAACCGCGCCGCCGCCTACAGCGCTGCCCGCGACCACGACAGCGCCCGCGCCGACGCCGAGGCCGCCGTCGCCGCCGACCCCAAGTACACCAAGGCCTGGTCCCGCCTCGGCCTCGCCCGCTTCGCCCTCGGCGATGCCCGCGGCAGCATGGAAGCCTACAGCCAGGGTATTGACTACGAGGGCAACGGGGGCTCCGATGCCATGAAGAAGGGCTTCGAGACCGCTAAGCGGCGCGTCGAGGAGCTCGAGGCCGAGGAGCGCGACAGCGCCAACCCCCTCTCGCGCGGCGCCTCCGCCGGCATCGGCGCCGGCGGTGGTGGTGGTATGCCCGACCTCGCAAGCCTAGCCAGCATGTTCGGCGGTGGTGGTAGTGGCGGCGGCGGTGGCGGCGGCATGCCTGATCTCAGCTCCATCATGAGCAACCCCATGTTCGCCAGCATGGCGCAGAACCTCATGTCGAACCCCGAGATGATGCAGAACCTGATGAGCAATCCGCGCCTGCGCGAGATGGCCGACCGCTTCAGCAGCGGCGGCGGCATGCCCGACATGACCTCTTTGATGAACGACCCTAGCGTCGCCGAGATGGCTCGGAATATGATGGGTGGTGCCGGTCGTGGCGCCGGTCCGGGCACTGGCGGGCAATGAATGGTCCCGGCCGCTTGAGGTCCCCAATTGAAATTGGTCATCCAGGGCCGGAGATGGGAGTTGGGGCCGGTTAAATTGTCCTTGCGAAGGCGATCTGAAGGAGAAAGCTAAAACTTAGTTTCCAGGCGCTTCATCTAGGGAACATAACGCGAGCAGGATTGGCTCAGCAGCCGACCACACACAATGGCAACTTCAACCAGCGCATTTCCGCTGATTTCGGGGTTTCCATGCATGCATCGGCGCTTTGGAAGTGACTGCGCCAGCAATAAATACTTAGATCACATATGTGTATGTTACGAGTTACGATGCTCAACGTTCCATTTGAACAACCCAAGGAATCAGACTCTATTTTCCGGATGAACCGTCTAATGTCTACCACACCAAAAGCGCCTGTCTATTTTGCATCTACCAATCTGTAACCGCTGTGCGCTGCGAAGAAAGGCAAAGGGGCCGAGGCAAATTGAATACTGTCAACACCTTATCATACGATATACAGTATCTGTGTCGTCGCTTCTTCATTGCCTTCTTAAATCCGTCACCGTAACTCTAGTCCACGTATACTGCCATGTTTTTTGCCGATCCGAGTAATCCGAGTAATCGCCATGTCGTGAGAACAACGCCTAAAATGCAGCCGTATAAGATGTCCTTCAAGCCCAGTAGAAATACGTGTTGGTGGCAGATACGAAACCCTCACAACCTGCGTGCTTGGCATTAAAAGGTAGAGTTAAATGTATGATCTAAACGTGAAAAGGGCATTAGAAAGGAAAGTGAAAGGCATCACGCTGCTGAGATGCGTGAATCAGGATATGGCTGTGAAGCGGCGGTGATCCGCTTACTCTGATTCTGTTTTGGATTCGATATATTGCGTCGGCCTTTTCCACGATATCGACCGCGATAGCCCCGGCCGCGCGGGGCCCTTCCACGGGTAGCCCCCTGCTGAGTTTTGATCTCAAGAGGCCCTGCCTTAGGTGCGTCGGGTTTTCCATTATTCGGTTGCGGTGGCCCGCTGTGCGGTTTTTCGGGGACCATGTCCCCAACAGGAGTTGGCGGAGGTGACCGAGGGCTCGGTACCGGTTGACTAACAGAGCGCGATGGACTACTTTGTATAGGTAGCAATGACGAATCTGGGCAAGAAACAGATTGCAATGTATTTCGGCGAGGCCTTGGTTCCGATAACTCCAAAGTACCTTGCCCTTTTATCGTCACCTCGAGTTTATCAGGTGAGACAGTGGCTGTATTTGGTGGAACTCGAATATGATCAAAACGTAATTCCCACTCTAGGCTGGAGTTGGCGTCGTCAATGGGGGCTTTCTGGGGCGAAATGACTAGGTCCTCGACATCCTCGGCCCAGCTATTATGAATTGGGGAAGAAGGCACCAGTTTGGCCGCGCGAAAGGTGCGGGGGGTGAACTCCGGTGCGCCAGGATTCAATCTTGAACCCTACAAGTTAAGAGATTAGTATCAGTCAAAAAATCAAGAATGATCTTTCGACGGATCTACCTCTTTCTTGTGCGCCACCGGAGTATTCCCAACCTCGTCATCAGTTGCGTCCATCCTATCTGCACTCGCATCCACCTCCTCATCCGTAGAGGGCGATCTTGACCCGTCAGAAAGGCTCGTCTCGCTTGTTTCCTCGTCAAGTGGCCCAATCTCCTGCTCAAGCTCTGGTTCATCCGGTTCTTGGGAGGATGTTTCAGTGACATCCGTATCGTCCTTTCGCTCTTTCGGCTTGAGGAAAATTTGTTTAGACCAGAGTTCTGCATATTTACCGCCCTTGGCGATAAGTTCTTCGTGGTCGCCTTGTTCTGCAACCTGGCCATTAGCTACAACAAAGATTATGTCGGCATTCATCACTGTCGAAAGGCGATGGCTGCAATACGTTAGACTTTCTCAATGCTAGCGATTTCAATATTCCAATAACTTACGCCACGATGAACGTTGTACGATTTTCACATAAAGCACGCAAGCCTTCCTGGATTTTTTGTTCAGTGTCTGTATCAACGGCACTTGTCGCTTCATCTAGAAGAACGATTTCAGGATTTTTGAGAATAGCCCGGGCAATAGCAACTCGTTGCAGCTCTCCGCCCGACAGCTTGCTATAAACAGTTAGCAAAGATTAATATTCGGGTATAGTTATAAACTCACACGCCACGCTCTCCAACCCGGGTGTTGTACCCTTCCGTGAAACCCATGATATGATCATGGATCGCAGCAGCTTTACAGGCACTATATACCTCTTCGGTAGTAGCATCCAATCGAGCATACTTAACATTGTTCATGACAGTGTCATCGAAAAGAATAGGGGATTGAGGTACAATTCCAATACAACGCCGTAAGCTACACGATAGTTGTCAGTAGGGAACATCAACTCAATGCACATCCAAATTATGAAGGTGAAATGATAAGAATACTCGCTTTATATTATCTTACCTGGATAATGTGACATCCCGGATGTCTTGACCGTCTATCAAGATCGAACCGCCAGTCACATCATAAAATCGATCAAGAACCTTGAAAATGGTGGATTTTCCAGCACCTGTCGCGCCCACGAAGGCAACAGTCGTACCAGGTGGTGCACACAGCTTTACGCCCTTCAAGATGTCCTTCTTCTTGTCGTAACTAAAGCTGACGTTGCGGAATTCGACTTTCCCACCCTTTAGTTTCAGGGGCCGAGCATCGGGTTTATCGATAACCGTAGGTTTTGTTAACATCACCTCCAAGAGACGCTCGACCTGGACTAGACTCTGACTGATCGTCCGCCCCATAGTAGAAAAGAATTGGAGAGGAGATGTGAGTTGGGCCCAGTACGTCAATAGCATGACAAAATCACCAGGGGTGGCCTTTTTCTGGGTGATCTGATATACGGCCAGGAATGCACCAGCGAGCAAACCTGCGGTGAGAATTAGGTACTGAAACGCTTGCCCAACGAGATATCCCAGGTAAATGGACTTGTACGCCGACACCTGGGACTTGACAGCTTTATTATACCGGCCTTCCTCGTATGGAACTTGATTGAAGGCGCTGACAGTATACCAGCCTTGGATACCAGCCTGGCGAGTGTAATGCTCTTCAAAATACCTGTCGCAATATTAGATTTGACAAGAGATCAAATGCCTTGAATCACTTACGTGCTAACAACTTTTTTCCTTTTCTCCTTGTATTTTGAGATGAGCTGGGCAGCAGACTGGATAAATGCTAAACCTGTCGCTACGGTGATGAAACCTTCATACGGTCCGAATTTGACGGATAGATATGTAAAAGCCACGAGTAAGTCAATAATCATTGGTATTGCCTGGAAGCAGATCGACTCCAGTAGATTGGTAATGTGATAACCATTCGAAATGGCTACTTGGATATCGGACGAGCTCTGGCTGTCGTGGAATTCCGAAGACAGGTTCATAACATGCGAATACGCTGCCACGCTAAGAGCCTCGTGAGAATAGTATTCGACTGGCATCCATAGTAGATGCCTTATCAATGGGAGGCCAGCTTCGGAAGAGAGGAGCCGAAGAATTGCGAATATCATCACCTGCACCCAGGGGCTTTGTTTTGATGCACCACCTAGTGAATCCAGCACGGCCCCGTACTGGCGAGGTATCAAGAAATTTAGCCCATTAC
This sequence comes from Rosellinia necatrix, assembly GCA_021209875.1. Lineage (NCBI taxonomy): Eukaryota > Fungi > Ascomycota > Sordariomycetes > Xylariales > Xylariaceae > Rosellinia > Rosellinia necatrix. The sequence continues at coordinate 2,676,966 of JAGYVD010000001.1, read as the reverse complement.
CAGCTAATAGGCATAGACCTACGAGAACAACGTGAATTTGCAAGCGACGGTTTCCTACTGGCCATATGTAGGGAAAGAAGACCATAAAGCCCTTGACATAAGCAATCCAGCTGCCTTCGCTCTTGAGGCGCTTCTCCATTTTTTCGCGGTGGAGACGCTGTTGGCGTTCCCATGGAGATTCCGGATCCGCAGGAGAAGTTGCTGTTTCTGTGTTGGTTGTCTCGGTATTAGTGGCCTCCGAGCTGGTACCGTAGCCACTGTCAGCCGAGCCATTGCCGTTGTTTGATCCTTGGTTGGGCTTGGGCATCAGCAGAGACCGTTCTTCATCGGAACCGTCGATATCAATGTGGTTGTGAGACGAGAAGTATATGAGGACTACACCGAGAATAATGGCGAAGCGGACAATGGATAGAGAGGCATCTAAACGGATAAACACAGGCAATTCGGTGTCAGGAGGGGCATCTAGATGGATCGCAGAGACTTCTTGGGCAATCAGAAATTGCATTACAGCAATGGTTGGCTCGAATGCCGATGCCAACAGCCATGAGCCATAATATGGGTACCACACAATCCCAGCAACATCACCAAAGCTGTTTTGTTGCACCCCAAAGATTAAGATGCAGGAAAGCAACCCGATAGTGGTAGATTGGGCAGGCCAGCGCGACCAGGCGAGTATCTCAACGAGCTTCAGCACGAACTGTGCTCCGTATAGGGCTATAAAAAGGAGCAGAGAACACCAGATAACTTTGAACCGGGCCGGCGGCAGTTTCGCGGAGGGCTTTGTTAGAGCACAGAGAACAACGGACGACGAGCCGGCGAAGTAGGCAAACACCACAAGGGGGTAAACGTAATGCAGTATTGCCTGCGCATGTTGAAGAGTGCTGTTCATGGCCCCGGTAGTCTAGGGCGGGTGCTAGACCGGCAGGACAGGAACAATAGGTCTATGGCACCCGTTTTGCTGAATTATAGTCGAGGGAGGGCTGTGTAGGTGATGAGTATTGCCTAGAGGCCAGGTCAGCTATTGTCGTGGTTGATTCTGAACGCCGAACAGGAAGGAAACGGCCCGTAAAGTCGCAAAGTCGGGATCGAAAGCCGAGAGGGGAGAGCCGCACGTGATTGAGTAGCTTTGAAGCAAACAGCAAAGAGAATGTGATGGAACAAGTGCAGAATGCGAGAGAACCTTGGTGGGCCAGCTAGCATCAACATACAACTTCCCGCGAATGACGGCAGAGAAATAAAGAACTAACACCTCAGCCTGGAGACCAGACATGAATGTGTAGGGCAACGCTAGGGGCGAGAAGGACGCAAGGGATGAGAGGGGTGAGGGACAAGCGGAAGCCACCATACTTGTACAAGGCAGCAAGGTGCAGTTGGTCTCGGTATGAGTCCAACGGACAAAGATGTGAGACACAGAGGAGGGGGTGGAGGGGGAGGGGGAGGGAAGAGCGAGCAGAGTCGGCATGTGTACAAGCAAGGCCGTGAAAACCTTAAAACTTGGACGATAAGGTAGACGACATTGAAAGCCTCAGATGGCAGAGGGGGATATAAAGGTAAGGAGGGGAGCAGCTCCGGTGCAAGGGATGCAGATTTCTAAGCCAGCAGAGCAGCACAGTATGGATAGCAGGTGGCGTACAAGGAGGTGAGCATTTAAGGCAGCGGACAAGACGGCAGAATAATAAAGGGAACATATTGCCCCTCCCATGTGAAGCACCTAGTTATTACACTTGAGAAAATAGGCAAGCACACGAGCAGGGTGAGGGCTCAGTACTCAAGGTAAGGGTTGCAGAGGTAGACGGACACCCTACGTAGGTAGGCGGCTACACTACCCTAAAGTAAGTAGGAAGTACCAGGAAATAACACGGGAAGCTGTCCCTGGAGTAAAGGGCCTAGGCATGCAAGATAGGAAAGCGCTGCATCCAATAGTCAAGGCAACAGGAGCAACAAGAGCAACAGGGACAACAGGAGCAGCAGGAGCAGCAGGAGCAGCAGGAGCAGCAGAGGCAGAAGCAGCAGCAGCGATGGAAACAGCCATGAGGCTAGCAGGACGTTGGCCCACCAGGTAGCACCTAACACCGGATGTGCTATCGGCCCGGCAGCTTTGACCAGCCGGAACACGTGAGCCTTTCCCTCCAGGTACCCGTTCCTAAGCCACTCCCAAACATCAATCTACCTCTGTCTGTCGTGCCCATCGTCGCTGCCGTCCTCGTCACCGCCGTCCTCGTCACCGCCGTCCTCGTCGCTTCTTGTTGTTTTCGTTATTGTCGCCGCCGCTGCTGCTGCTCCCGCTGCTGCTGCCACCGCTTCGGCTATATCCAATGCTGAGGCACGCCCCTCCTTATCTGTACCGCCGCTCAAATAATCGCCTGCTCCACGCGAGATAGTGGAGGACAAAAGGGCCGGCCGACACGATCTACTGAGGATGATTGAACAGGAGAATCTTCTTCACTTACTCGATCACTTCATACATAGTCACCACACGAGCGTGAGATCCAAGGCGAAGTCCAAGGTGTGGTGCTTTCCGCTCTAATATAGACGCGCTTAGTTCTTATGTCAAATCCTTGACCTGTCGCGAACTCCGCACGAACCAGGCAACAATGGGGCTGTGCTGGTAATTGGCCGAGCTAAGACGACGATCTTGTTAGCTGGTAGTCATCTCAAATAGTCTTCGGTTATGCATCTGTTTCAGAATGAAAGTCAAGGCCTTAGCAGCTCGTGCGCCTAACAGCTTGTGCGCCTTGTTCAGCCCTATCTAGGCGCCGTTCATGCAAGCAGCAAGGGACCAACAATCAAACCTGCTGCCCCGGCCACCCCTCGCTCGAGAAGGCAGTGAGAGAGAAATGGGGCAGTGAGAAGCAACCAGAGACGGGGTAGCCAACTAACCAGCTTTTCCAAGTCCCGGGACTGACTAAGGCGATATCACGCTATCAAGCGTAGCCCTGCTCGAATCTTCAACAGCTAGGCAAGTTCCGGTATTGTGACCGGCGCACGGCTTCGTCAGCTGTATTTCGAGTCCGCGACCAACATAAACCAGGGCAGCAAAGGCGGCAGTTGATGGCGAGGTCGCCGGGTCAGAATGGAAGGCAGTGGGATGGGAATCGGAGGTATGTAGGGAGGTGGGAGCAGGACATACTCGCCCGCCGCCGGGATCGACTGAGCTACACTAAGAAGATCGTGTTACGACAAACACCAAGGCGGTCAGCGGCAGCGGCAACGGGCTTGTCACACCCATATCTAAAGATCCACAACAACTCACTCATACAGGGTAGGTATGTACCCAGAGGTATGGACGACGACGCTAGGCACCTACGAGTCAGGGGTCGTTGTCGGGAAAGCACACGCCAACTGAGGTCCGAGATCTTTGCCATCACGGTCAGCTCAATCAATGCGTGGCCTCCCTCCTACATCACTTGCGCCATGTGACTTTCCTACAAGGCATCACCACTATCGCCGCTGCCGTGCGAGTTGAGCGCCAAGTGTAGGCCAGCGACATACCACACGTCAATGGCAGCGAAATCTTGGGCATGCAAGGGCAAAAGGTATCTGGATTAGTCCCCCGTCTTACCTTGTGAGAGTTATTGATGAATGTGGCGGTGTCTTGTGTGCCGTCCAAGTAACTAGCGCTACTTTTCTTTTTTGGTCCTTTTTTTCATGGATCAGGTACATACCCGGTTCGTCGGCGGCCCATTTTCTTCCTAGTCACCGCGCTACGGAATGTTGGACCTTCCCCGTCTGGTCCAAGACCACACCCCCGGCCAATCTATAAATATCAAAGAGTCGAGAACCTTTTTAAGACCGTTGAATTTTCAGGGGTAGGTCAGATCGTCACCATTCATAAACTATTGCCGAAAAAGCACTACACTACTACCCTCATTGAGCTCTTATTCATCTGATCTTTAAATCACAGTTGCCTACCGATTCCGCTAATAATTGTTTTGTCCATCGCTCAACCGTTGATCGAGATCGTGCATAACAATTGGGCATGTAAGTTTCCCAACCAAGTCCGACAGGCTTTCGTCGCGTTTCCACCCCAAAGCAGCATCCATGCTTCGCCAACACCCCTACTTCATTCATGAAGGAAGCGAAATTGACGGCGTAGTTAATCGCCAGTGTTCAACAATGCTGCTGTTGGCATCTCACAGGGTTACATTCATATGCGCTGCGAAACCGGCTAATTCATCTCCCGAACCTAGGTGCCTATATATATATACATATATGTATATATATGTATATATATGTTTGGTGCCAATTCACTAGACAATAGTCACCTAGCATACCTATTGGACCAGCAGCCAGGTTGGTACGGGCCAACTTTGGTTGAAGGGTAGAGCGCTGCATACACTGTTGTACCGCACCCGCCGATCCGCTAATGAACTTCTTTCGGGTCGCCACAGCTGCTGTGTAAGCTCTTTCTTTTCTTTTTCTTCCTTTTTTCGTCGCTTTTCTTCCTTCCAGGCCATCGCTGTCACTCTACAATTTAGCTAGGTCATAAGCTTTAGGTTGCGCAGAAGTCTTGTGGTTACCTTCGGATGTCGTGGATTCCTAGGAGAGGTCCTCGCGAAATGCGGCGACTAATACCAGCAAAGGTGGAATCATCAACGGTCAGACCCAACTAGACGGGTGACCAATGAGGAAAAAGACCGGTACATTTGATTGATCTCACGGATCCATCCAAGTCTAGACACGTGAGGCGGTGGCTCACCAGCGTCATTCCTCCCCATAACGTCATCACTCTTAAGGAAAAGAATACGGAAATGCGTCACAGGTGTAGGTCACGGATACGGTCTCGTTATCTGATCACAATCGGTTCCCTCGGCATTCGGTCTTCCCCAGCCGCCAATACGGCATCCAGATATAGACACCCATTGTACAATCACGGCCAATTCGCATGAAGTAAGCTCATCCTTGCTATCACATCGTTTCACCTGGACTACCAATACGTATATATCTTACGTCAATCGACGCGTCCGGAGGTGCAAACGGACCCAGTGTGCGCCGTCGTCCGGAAGAAATGTAGGCCTATCGAAAAGCGGCGTTCGTACCATTCGGGCATCAGGCGACGCCAAGGAAATAAACTGAATCCATTAACACCCACGGCATAATGCCAACCAAAACCACCATTGATCACATGCAGCCGCAACCACGCACGAGCACACGTGCCTCCAAGTCGTTGGAAGACCCATCGCCTTCTGGATAGACCTACCTCAAATCACGTCAGCATCTGACGGTTCTTACACGTCGACCATGGTCCTATGGCAACCTTGAGCAACTAAGCAATGCGCCATTGGTCAGCTGATGACTCACGTCTGAAAGGATTTTAACATTTAGAGCAGAACCTCCAACTTATAGCCGCGTATAATTCATGCATCATGGTGTTTCCAGCCGATAGGATACGGAAATAACTAGCTAGTTCATAGAATCAAGTCTAGAGGCTCAAAAGGATTGCCTCCCTCCCCAGTTTAGCTTGCGGTTCAGTATACGGTTCCGGTCGGGCGATATAATAGATCCAGTAGAACGCTTCACCTAGAGCAACTCCAAGTATAAGAACACTAGCGCCCACGTAACGTGGTTAAATGACCTGCCACCCAGCGAGATAAGCTCTAGATAGCGCTCAGTGCTGTATTAGAGGGAAATGATTGGTGTGGGAAGAGAGCATACAATTCCACTACGATAGCTATTGTCATGATCAACTCAACAATTTTGAATACGTCAGCCATGATCAATTTCGCTGTATTCCAGCGATGCCAGAATTGCAGCTCTTCTCCATGCAAACTCGTCTCATAGTTCCTATCGAACTAGTGAGAAAATAGATCGAGCGATTCTTCGGTACTAAATCCCCCAAAGAGGATTGAATATGAATATATGACGTATTTTAACGATGTGAACAAATAAAAAGACGTTACCGAAATATGAGTTGAATCATAGGTAGGAAGAATCGAAAGCCATACATGGCCAATCATGATGCTGGCAACTAATACATGATAAGTCCCAATAGCAAACCAGCCACAAAAATTACTCTTCCACCATATGGGCACTTCATTAATAGAGGGGTTCCCTGTTAAATGACCATTATTATTTCCTTAGTCCATCAACAACTTGACGAGAACCTCTAAGGAGACCCGGGGGTTGAAATTACACACAATACTTCTCGATGAGGAGAGCAAAGTTGACAGACACAGGCCCGATACTTCCCTTCCGAATTCATAAGTTAGCCTGCGTAGGGATGTCAATTTTTCCGCTGGCATCCAGCTGTCCATCGGATAGATGCGCAGTTTGCCATATATATATATGAGAGTCAGGAATATGTTTATGCAACAATTTCTCTCCACCCTCCCTTCTCAACACAAACTCAGGGACACAATACACGTTGTAAAGAATCCAATTTCTTGGACGTTTATACTAGGCTGACAATATTGATAGTAACGTTGATCAGATCTCACCGGCAACATAGGCTTTGAGAATTTCATTCGAAAACTCATCGTCAAGGACTCGAGGAAGAACTCAAGCACTTTCGGCCCGAACTTGGGACCCCTAATGGCCCACGACACCAACCATGAGCTAACATAGGAGGCGGCAACAGAGGAAACGTTTAATATCGCCTACCTTTGTAGTAACGGTATCCAACTCTCCAAGCAGGAGCAGCATGAGTACTGGAGGCAACGAGCGACTGGGTGGCTTGACGCGGGACAACGACACCAAATTTAAGACTGTATATTTGCTAAATCATAGTGTCGGTACGGTTATGCGTCGTCGATAAAGAGATGATATCAGGTACTACTGAGCTAGGAACCATCATAAACCATGGCTAACCAACTCATTGTTCTAAGAGTGTCAGAGGCATCATCATCGTAGCGTGTCGTTGGCTATCATTTAGTGTATATCTGGTGAAATACTGGTGTGTATAGGGGCTAAGGGCCTAGGAATTTATACAAACCTAGCTTCTAATGACTGGGCTTCACCCTATGGTGCCTTCACTCGACAAAGGGCCCTTAGAATAGCACTTCTGACAGAGATGCCATCTACAACCAACGACCTAGCGTACAATTGACGGGTCATCACGCAAAGCCTCGCAACGGGGGGCTTAAACATGAGTGCCACGGCGCTTCACTAACCGCGCAAGCCCCTCCAAGGATCGGTGAACCGGCTTAGATGTTGCTCGTAACAGTACGTGGGCTGAAAGGGGGCTGATTGGGGCTGCTTGGGGCTGAACGGGACCCGATAAGGCTTGCGAGGTCGGCGATCATCTGCAACAAGTGCCGAACGCCAATCTTTTTTGGGCCACATGATCCCCGAGCACCGACGTCGGCGCATTAAATGCGCTCCAAAGTCGATGGTGTAAAGATCCCGGAAGGTCCGGGTGTAGAGTACAAGTAATCGTCAGACGTTGCCAATGTGTTGGCCATGGCGTCTCTCCGTTGCCTTTCTCGATGTTCACCGCCATCTAGTGTAGAACATGGGTCTAACCATAGGTCACATGGAAGTCGTGCATGCGTATGTGCATGCGATGGAATCATGCCACCGGCACTCCCATCCGTTGTGGCGCAAGTCATCGAAACCCTATAAATACGATTCAAAATAATATATCAACTATTTATTCGACCACCCGGCCGAAACCATGGGCCGGTGAGGTAAAGCTACAGAGTGCCGTTCGGAAAAATTGATATGGGCTTGTCGTTCCCGCCTTCGGGGTCGGAGCAGAATATGCCGAGCGAACTATTGGCATGAATATTGCGACCACACGTGGAGTGCAGGGGTACACCCGGCGGGGGTGGTGTACATATGTGTATTGGTCCTTTTTAATGGGGTGGCCTAAACTAACGGTGGTGGGGGCCATTACGGGAAAGCTTCAATATCTCCGATTATCTACGTGTACAAGTTCACCGCCCCAGTAGGTAGCTTGGAAGTGTGTTTGAGCAGACTGCGATGAACACAAGGTAAGTTAGTTAAGCTGCTGTGTGGTTGGTGAAGATCACGAATGGTCAAACCAATAGACCTGTTTGCTGGTCGGCACTAGCTGTGGAATAGGCTTAGCTACCGTTGTTTTAGCCAAAGTAGACAAATTTGAGATCCATTTTTGGCACAGAGTTTCCGACTTTCCGACCAGGACGATCCTCCGTTCATCCTTTCACTCGCAGCAGTGAGGTTATGTGAATTAGACCAACTTACAATACCGATACAGAGAAGGCAGCCGTCCGAAAGGAGGTCTCATACCTAGAGCGCTGCAGTCGAATCGTATCATTGTGCGACAACAAGAAAGCGGATAAGTATTATACACAAGCAATTGTTTTCTTAGTTTTGTATACGGTGAAATTGTCCCATTTGCAAGACTTGCGAAATGAAATCATCAACGTTCGTTTCAAGCGGCGCAGCTGGGATAGTTACTGTGCAATGCAAGTGTAACTACCTAGGCACACCGTTGTGATGTACACTACAGTGGCAAGACCCGGTGCATCGGCTAGCGCGGACGCCGGCGAAGCAAGCGTCTGGGTAGTTCGTGGAAACTCCACACCCGTGTATTCCTTCAAAAATCGCTAGTTACGCTATTTTGAGAACTATTTGTAGATGCTCGACTGGATTACAGCCCCAATTCTCGTTTCCGGGAGGGGTTTTTTTTTTCTTTTTTTTTCTTTTTTTTTCTTCGATTTTACCAACATCATATGTGGCATTGTAAGAGTATCTGGTTATCCACTAGTTCTACGAGTATGCATGCACCGAGACATGACAGGGATCGTCAAATATCCTCCTCGTCTAGCATCAACAAGCTTTATCAAGCTTTATCAAGCTGTAGTGTACACTACGCGAACAAACAGTTGGCTATACACTACACTACTTGTATATATCTGCGGGTAATTCCACGACACGCTGTCTTCGGAGAGCCCCACGGAGAACTCAATGGTTTTATTATATGTACTACGTAGGCACGAAGTTAGGTACAGACAGGTACGTGAGGAACCTAGCTCCTGCAGGTAGTTATTAAGGGCTCACAACCGAGAGAATACGCGGCGGAAACAGAGGAAAGTACAGCAACAAAGTAACTCACACGAAACAACTCACACGAAACAACTCACACGAAGTAACTCACACGAAGCAACTCGTACGAAGCAGCCCATAATAACGACAAACACGAGACAATACTATGCACACAATAACTTTGCTAAGGTCAGTCGACCAGTCCCGACGTGACGGTAGGCGAGCTTAGTGTATACCTAATGTTAAATGCCTGGCAATGGGGTTTGGAACTTGACCTGTAAGTACTTACATACAGTATATCTATGCGTCCAGTTATGTATGGCGTTGGCTTGCTGAGGCTCCTGTAAAGTGGGGATGGTAAATGGAATACATACAGTCACTCCTGTTCGATAGCGCCAGGATCTCACGGTGCCCTTAAGGCGACAAGGTGCGCAGTACCTCGGGCTATGTAGTGCACAGTAGAATGTTCTGAATCTTTTTAATACTTAGTGATGGGGATAGATAGGGGTAGATGGGGGTAGATGGGGGTAGATGTGACGGGTTCAATCTACGGGACATGCGTATCCTTCATATTTGGAATATCTACAAGTACTTATGTAGTATACGATCGCCCTCGAAGATTGGTGGTACATAAGTTCGTTCACTACGTAGTATGTGCTCTACGTAGTATGTGCTCTGTGTGTATAACAGGGTAGCATGATTAAGCTTCGTAGATGGCTAATGATCCCTGCACTGCCAATAAAATCAAGCTCAAAGGCGATCCCGCCGAGATGGTACTGGCACTGGTGGCCAAGGCAAGCCATGTGTCCGTCTACCCTTTGCATGTTCATCTATCCCAGCAGCAACATGCCATGCCGCCCCGTGTAATTACACGATACACTCTTGAATAGACGCGTATGACATATCCGTATTCATGATAAACACAGCTTTCTCAACTATGTTCCTAGAGCAGTCAGTACCCTACCTACTAATAGCTAGGTATAGTGTGTATGTATGTATGTATGTATGTATGTATGGATGTATGTACGCTTGTATATATGTATAGTTATAGTTAGTTAGTTATACGTATATCGTTTACTATTCTTGCGGGACAAGACGTGACACACTACGGCAAGTGGTATTCAGCCTCCAGTTTATGAGATTATCGCTGACATAGCATTAATGCATCTCCAACCAAGATATGGAATTACCTACCGAGTTGAGCGTCGCTCTCCAATCATTGGCCGGGGATACAGCACGAACATGGCAAACATCCACAGTTCTACCCATTTGATCGCATGGGAGATGTCCTTGCTTGTCTAATTATATTCCCGTGGAACTTGCCTTATTCGTAACATGGGCGCCAGGACGTATCTCCGTACAAGGCAACCTGAGCGGATGAGACCCCCATGTTACCCCAGCATGTGTCATCAACCTGATAGTACATCGCTCGTTACGGCTTCTAGAGCGGATACCTACTTGGTGCTTTACTAGTGGCATCATCTTTCTTTACTGTGTTCTATCGTCGATCTCTATACGGCAGTACGTGGAATCCTAGTTATCGACTTCTCCTAGCATCTGTTCCCGAACGACACTACGCACATGCCCCATTACGCCCGAGGCAGTATCATGACGCTGGCTGAGAAGTTGAAGATGCGCCGCCCGAGATGAGAGATAAATAGCAGGTGCTGCCTTCGGCCATGGAGGGACGAGAGGACACCAGAACCCTCTCTCGCCATCTCCTATCTGGTCCCTTGGCTTGCACCCATCTGTAGCCCACAATGAAGTTCTCCAGCGTCGCATCCGTCCTTGCTCTCGTGGCCTCCACGGCCGCCGCGCCAAACAAGAGGTGCACAGGCGGCAACCATACCGTGCCTTTCACCACCATTGCCGGCATCAAGGCCGTTGACACGCCGCTTGTCCAGAAGGCTCGCGCCCTCATCGAGGCTAACTTTGAGCCGTACCTCGTTCGTCACATGTACCGATCGTGGCTCTTCGGTGCTGCCGCAATCAACAACAATGCCACCCTAGCGTCCGAAATCGACCTGGAGGTTCATGCTCTTGGCACGCTTCTCCATGATCTAGGTTGGGACCAGCGACCCGACTCTCCCTGGCGCTCGCCGTACGTAACAGCCTGTCATTTCCAGTTCCCAATCTCACTACCATTGCCGTTATCATCATCTTCCTCCTCATCCTCATCTTATCCCATGCCGAGATGATGCCATAACTTGACGCAAGCACGTTATATGAGCTAACCGCAGCCTATTATTATTATTATTGTTATTATTATAGTGACCGACGTTTCGAGATTGATGGTGCTATCGGAGCAACGAATTGGATTAAGGAGAATGGCCCCAAGGCGGAATGGGACGACGCTCGCCTCCAGCTCGTCTGGGATGCCATCTCGCTACATGGAACCCCAAGTATCAGCGAGTATAAGCAGCCTAACGTCAAGTTCATTGTCGAGAGCATCAGCATGGACTATCCCGGCCCTCACCCAGCTCTCACGGAGGAGGACTACAACAACATCATCGAAGCCTACGACCAATCTGGTCTCCTAGAGGGCACGAACGATACCTTCACATTTCTCTGCCGCACCAAGCCCATCGCCACCTACGATACCTGGATTGAACCCTGGGGTGTTGCCTTCGTTGAAGGCTATAACCCCGTCGGTCATCGTCTGTTCGACCGCGCCAACCCTAACGTGACCTCGCCGCCCGCAAAGCGCCATTTCCACGGCGTATACTAAGAAGTAGCTTAAATAACTGAATGCAATAGACTAGACGGATCCGGGTTACGACGGAAAGGCTTGACACAAACAACCCCTTCTATGTGTGTATATATATGTATATATATATTTGTATGTAATAAATGATGTATAACCCACCACGGCCCATCGCTACAATACCACTCTACCATCGCATGATGGGGCGATATATCCTGTTTATTTTTGACCTACGTCATTATGTCATAGTGTTTTGAACGATGTGCTTCGTTCATCATCCCTCTTTTGTATCTAATACCGAGCATCTCAAACAAAATGTACCAACCAATCTTGGAACTTCAGGGGCTGTCTTTCTTTCACGTACATTGATTCAACAAAGTGACTTGAATAATACGGTGTTGCCGGCTGGATTCGCCCCTATACTCTGTACAAGTAAGTCTGAGGCGTAATTAGGCCAAGGACTTTGCCGCACCGGTTAAACCCGAGATGGCCTTTGTTTCCTTTATCGTGTTCCCTAAGTTAGGTTTTGCTTTACTGTGCTGACTGGGGTAAGAGATGATGGCAGAGCTCATGAGCCTGATAGATCATTAACCCACCGTCTTCATAGTACACGATCGCGCACGAATTTCTATAGCCCTTCAAAAAACCGCGCTGCCAACACAACACATTTGTGTCCTTAAAAGCATGACGTAAAGTTGCTCATGATATGTCTGCGCCATGCCACCTTGTGAGCACTCACAAGTCCGCGAGCTGTTCGGATTGAAGATAAGATTACACCTAGGCAAGGAACCATTGGGTGCGCAATTATCATAATCGCCGCCGAACACCAACCACGCCAACCACGCCACTAGAAGCGTGTGACAAAAGGCAGAACGATTCTTGGCTCGGGGGCTTGCCATACGAACCAAGCCGTCAGCCCTAGGGGGCCCAAACGGCACGCCAGGCCGCAAGAGGTAAGGCGGGCGGCTGAGGGGGTCTCTGAAGGATTCACTCCGTAGATGGCCTGAAACGATGCTCATAACTGTCCTGCCCAGTGTAAGGCACAAGTAAGACACTTGTCTCTTCTTCGAAATAGCCGATCAACTTGGCTAAAACCACGGTAGGTAAGCCTGTTACATATGTAGCGCCAGCCAGCAACTAGTTTATTGATTGGTTCATCTGTTACCTTTTCCGCTGGTACCCCCGACACGAAAAACCGGTATATCTTCAGACCTTATTCACAGTAATTGAGAGAACGCCCTGTACACGCCCTGGTGCCATACCTGCGTCGTGCTTGCGCCTGCTCATCTTTAAACGACCCAGCTAGGTGTCGGGGCAGTGTTTCTTTTTTTTTTTTCTTTTTTGTTAAGAGACTACAAAGAGCGCTAGAATATAACGGTTGTGTTGATTAGTTAGTTTTGTGAGTAAGTGATAGGTTAGTAGTCGAGTAGGTTGGCAGGTGATGGTGGTGATGTTTGGAGTCTGCTTAACAAGGATATATTGGGGTCCTGTATGGTCATCTGTGATCTAGTGAAAATAGCGAATTACAGGCTGGCCGATATAGCCAGTGGGCTACCCTTAATTACGGGTCCGGCTAGGTCCTGCGGACCTGTCTTCTCATGCACCATGGAGGCACAGAAAGTAACTGGCCTGACGATGTAGGATCCTCAAGACGATGTACTGCTGATGCCAAACTACCCAGTTATATGTACCTATGGACAAATCATATCCCAACAAAGACAGCTGAAGAATAAATGTAACTAGGCCATCTCAGCTAAGTTCTCAGGGAGATACGGTACATCAGCTGTGCCAGGATGTGACACTGGTTACCCTATTGTAGCATGCAATAACCAATGCGAAATCGACAACAATAAGTCTGATCACCCAGCATGACACCGTCTCTTACCCTCTGTTTTTCAAATCCCTCCATTCTACACTACGTATATGCTCCACAGTGCAATAGCATAGAGAATCGCCTCGTGTGAGCGAAGCAAGCCAGCCATTGCTGGTGCTCCCTATACTCGAGGATCGGGGCATCGCCCATCCAGTGTCCCAAAGCGCGCCCCTTTCCGGGAAAAGGTCATATCGTCGACGATCGGGTGCGCGCGACCTACGCGTCACTCGGCGCCCAAGCCCGTTTCCTCTTCGCCATGAACTCTCTGCAGTCTCATCCGGACTCGCATAAAGAAGCTATCAATGGCTACTACGGCGTACACTCTGGCCTGGAGGTGGCGCCCCAGCCGATAAAAGCGTTCAACGAAGCCCCTCTCGCCCCCGTCCCCGTCCCCGTCCCCGTCCCCGTCCCCGTCCCCGTCCCGGAACGAACGATCTGTGGCGTGAGACGGACAAGCTTCTTCCTCTCCGTCGCGCTTCTCGTCGTCATTCTGGCCGCCGCGGTCGGGGGCGGCGTGGGCGGTTCGCTGGCCGCCCAGAATGCCAAGAGGTTCGTCCGTCCAAGCCGCCTCGAGCGACTCGGCGTGCCACACATACCACTCCGGGACGCGATACTAACAGCCTACCGTCTCTCCGCAGCACGTGCGCCAGCAAGGATGCCGATACGGCGGGGTTGACGGTCGTGACGACGACGGTAACGATGATCTCGTCGGCAACCTCGACCCCGACCTCGACCTCGGCCTCGACGACGGAACCCTTGGTCGTGCCGACGGGGATCGTGAAGCTAGAGTGCCCGGGCCTCACGGACGACATCGCGATCTCGCTGGGCTCCAGGTCGTGGGTCTTCACGCCCGCGTGCGACATCGACTACTCGGGGTCGGACTTCGGGGCCGTCATCGCGTACTCGTTCCACGACTGCCTGCAGGCGTGCGCGGCCCACAACCACTTCAGCGGCGAGGACGAGTGCATCGCCATCACCTTCAGGGCCGACCAGACGCACCACATCCAGCTCTACTACGGCAACTGCTGGCTGAAGCGCGGGGACCCCTCCGCCGGCCGGGTCACCGGTGGCGATGTCAACTTCACGGCTGGCGCCAAGTTAAAAGGGTCGACGGGCAGCTAAAATAAGAATAGGTGAGATAGGGTGTGTGTGGCGGAGAGAAAGAAAAAAAAAAAAAAAGGAGGGAGGGGGAGTGGGGGGGAGAGGATGAGAGGCGAGTAGCTGTGAGCGAGAGAGGTCGAGGTTGCATCGTGCTTTTCTTGCCAGTTTGATATGGATTCGTCTCCGGCGCGGGGCTGTGCATAGCGTTTCTTGTTCGGCGCTATCGGCTTGGGAATTACCGGTGTGTACGAGTATAAATAAGTAATTCAAGGTATCATTGCGCTTTGGCGTGATGTAACCTCTGGAAGTGATTCTGGGTTAGGATTATGTTCCTCGTTTCGTATACTAAGGATCTTTTGGAATGCTTCTCAATAGGGGCTTTTGCGCCTGGTATGAATAACTCCAAGGCCGCCAGTAATAGCCAACCTTTCCCTTGCGCCTAGACCCACGAATATATATTTCATCTCACCATGGTTATCGACGCTCAACTCCTCTGAGTAGGCCATCCGGAGTCTACCGGTCGATAAGGAACAATCTGGATTCGAACACTAATATCTGCTGACACATGAGGATGTCGCATATGTTTTCGCAGATCAAATGGTTTTTTCTAATATCTAATAATGTCACGGGGCTTGGTCGTGGTGCGGTTGAGTCAGCTCGTTCCGCCCAGTTGCGAATTTCCCTCAGCTCCTTTAGTCTCGAACACAACCACTGATACCCAATGTACACACTTGTCTACCAAGAGAAAGGAAACCGTTAATTTCCAATCAGAATTAATGGTATATGTTTTGGCCCGGATCATGGTGCCGCTGTGCCCGATTCTTTGCGGTTGCTCGAACCCGGGTATCGTATAAGAGATGTCAATCTCTGTCAGGTAGATAAAGCACATGGCGAGGTACCAGCTACCCTATGGTGTAGCTCTAGAGGCATATTTGTGTATATAAGGACTGAAGGCTTCCCACCTAGATGGTAGGCCCAGGAATCAATGATATTGAACTTTACCCCTATGCTCAGCTATCTACTTTCGACCCAGCTACTGCCTCCTAGTGACCAGACCTCACCCTGGGCATTCTTCATATGACAATCTCACCTGAAAGTCAAAAGGCTGCGTGCGACGGTATGATGGTAGTTTACCAATCCCAGAAGTTGGTGCACTGTGAATATTGCCCCCTGGAAGAAGGTCCTAGGTTTGGATTGCCGTGAATCCTGTTGAATTCCCGGTTGACACAATTCGGTTCTCCGTTTCTAAAAATCAATTATACCAACCCTTCTGTTCGACCCAATGGCGTTATAAAAGATCTCTTACAAGTGACAGAAGGTCAGTGTCAGTCACAGCAGATTTGGCACTTTTGCAGCGCGTTCTAGTTCTGGCGGGCGAGATAAACATATGATTGTAGGGGCAGAAGGAATAATACTTGCACAAACACAAGGAAAGTATTCGACTTATGACATGGAGTAACACATAATCATAATGCTATTATGCTAGCACCGATTCCTGGTTTACGAATTTAAGATTAATCCAATGAATATTAACCTATCGTTTACATGTTCATATGTATGATGTATACCTGCTATTTTAACGTCCTATTTATGACAATCACTAGAGTCATTAGATCTATAATACCGAAATATGAAGATATTTAAAGCTAAAGAAACCTAGGGCGAAGTGGTTAGAACTCGTTCTTACCCAGAACGGCATTTGAGTAATACTAGTAGGCTGGCGCTCATGTTATTAGTTTAGATGTATATCATCATGTCTTCTGTATAACTACCCTAAAGATAACTATATAGCTAAAATATAGAGGGGGTCTACTTTAGTTTTCTGCCTTGGGATGATCAATCGGCATTGACCATTAGCCATATGTTCTTAGGTTTTCTCCAGGGCTCTCATAACCTTCTCAAAGCTACAGGCATAACTAACACAACAACCCACAGTGCGGGTTTAAGTTTAATATAGATAAATAGGTAGTTTATATAACTGCGCGAGGTTAATTTCAGTGGGAACACGACGCTTAGTATGTAGCCTTCCAGGCTGCTTTATCGTTCCCATCCCCGCCTAACCCTGAGGTTTCTCCAGAGCTTTACGATAGTATATCTTAGTAAAGGGATTATAATATCGAATAAGGTAGAAACTACGGCGTAGGCTTGCATTTCTAGGTCGATAGTGTTTATTGTAATAAGTTATAGCTGCCACGGAACCAAGCCTGGCCTTCCGGCCTCCACCGGGCACGGACCAAAAGATCATGTATAATTATAAGCTAGAATAGCTGGCGACTGCCTGACGGGAGGAACTTCCCTCCTCGTGCAATAACATAAGTCATTTCCGGGACTACCAGCAGTACGAACTGTGACAATAGTCCCCCATGGGCGAATATATATATATTAGTGAGGTTTGCCATGCTGAACTATGCCTGCCTCTCAGAGGAGCCTGCAATTTAGATAAAAAATACAGGGCGAAAATGTGGTCAAAAAGAAGGTAGCTAGCCTACTCAGTTATATTCGTAAAGGGGGGTTGGGTGTTAAAATACGCCATGACTGTCATGCCCTAAATACGTAGGTTATCGTGGGGCCCAACCACGCCGATTGTTATATTCCCCGATGAGAAGGGCTATTCCAGTTACACCTCTCCTAACATGCTTACTATGGCCTAGCATAATATCATCACATATGTATGATTCGTGAGATATCAACTCTACGCCTCAATTAGGTGCCCACTGATAATCCGGTGGCAATTAGGCACTCATTGAGCTGAGGGTGGATATAGTTCTGTATACTCTATGAACCTCACTATCACACCAAAGTACGCTTACAGTGCTTCCGGGGGAATGAAACTAGAAAAGTATACCATTTGAACATGTCACGTCCGGCATTCTGATCCTGTTATATTATGTTCTGTATATAATGTCAAATAAGTTCTCCCTAGCCAACACCATTCCTATCTTGTTATTCCACTACCTCATTCCAAGTACCTGTGCTTATTTAGCGGATGGAATCGGAGGCATATATCAATGGCGAAGATTTAATCGAATCGTGGAAGGCACGCCGGATTAGCACTGTGAAGCATTTACAGCCACAGCTCATTATTAAATCGCTACTTGTATGATCCACCAGGAAAATGCATCTTATTCCCATAAGATTTTGGGTGGTATATTGCTGGATGACATAATAATGGATAAGAGGCGCTTAAAGGCTGAAATAGCCAGTCCGGATATTAACGACAGACAGCAATCCTGGAACCTGGGACAAACTATCTGATAGACTCTGCAGGCACTCGTATGCTGTAGAAAGCAAAGCGTGTATTCTATCTATACTAAAAGCAATAAAAGAGGCATCTGAGATCGTAACTAGTCGCAGATTGTAGGTAGTAAAACTTTAACATGGCTAATCCTAGGGGGGAGATATAATATTCCGAGATCTAACGTCTACGCATGACTAGTACATTATGTAAACGAGAAAAATGTTTAATATATAGTAGTTTGCTAAAATAGTCCTAGATAACCGAATACCGGCCCTTTAATGGCTTTGTAATAGAGCAATCCCTTATGGATGTATTCAACATGTTAATGCCGAATGGTGGAGTGGTGAGGCGCCAAACTGAGGCTTGGCTTCATGCTCCCCGGAGTCTCATGGAACTAGCAATTGAAACCTAAAGAAATATTAAATATTACATAATCCCGCTAGTCGGGACGCACTTAAAATAAAAGTAGATGCCACACCGATTGGTGGAAACTTCCATGTCTCATGGCATCTCGACGGCTGATCGAAAGGAGCAAAGTTAGCGCAAGGCTCCCATGTGGTTGAAGGCTACTTACGCAGGGGGGGAGTTCATGGCTTTTCCCTATTTCAGTACTCTATACCCACAGCGGGAATAGTTCTTCACTTGTGGGTGGCTGTTCAGATCGATGCAAATAAACAACGGATAAGCGTATCGGTGTCTACTTATCCCTGCATTAAACAGGGTGATGACAAGTGCAAAGGTATCTGTCTGGTTTGCAATGCGCATGTATGACGGCATATACATTTCAGCTTCTGAGATCGGTAACGCGAATGCGACTGATACCCTAATCCATTCACGGAGAGAACAGTTCATATGTGGCCTTTCCTCTACTACTAATAGGGATAGCTGTCGGACAGGCCGCTCAACAATGGGCTACCGTCTAACCATGTAAGACTTGAAAATGCGGGAACTCAGTTCGGCGTCACAGCTGTGGATTGTTTCACGGCTGATTAGCCGAGAGGTTGAGCAGGGAGGGGCTGCTAGTTTACATAAACTACAACACATACGTACTCATTTGTCCCGTATATCATAGATGCGGAGGTGGCGGCCTGAGCGCCTGCAGGTACGTGATCCCTGTGGGCAGCAACGCAGGTTCAAGAATATGCTCACAAGGGGTTATCAGGCTAACCATCTGAAACGCAACGTGATCTCCGGCCAGCACGAGCTCTCCCCAATTGTCGCTACTCGCGCGGGATTTAGAGAACGAGAAGCAGTGACCCTGGAAGGGCGAGGGCGAAGGGATATCCTGCTAAGAACTTCCGTGGATTCTTGGCACGATGGAATTTCTCAGCACTCCTCGGCCATCTCAGACGCGCAGGGGAGCTCGTAAAACGTTCGAGTTGGAGGATCGAGGTGCCCAGAGCAATCTCTCGGAATAGTGCCCGGTTTGTGGTGGTGCAATTATTCGCTCGCCGTGCGATTTTAGAAACGACTGTCTTAGACATGTCCTCTTGAATCCTGCTCACAATTCACGAACCACAGAGTGACCCTTCTTTCAACGTCTTGCTATTCATGATTTATTTCGATTTTATCCTCATGACCGAGGCGGTAGTGGTTGTGACCCGTCTCGCAATCTCGATGATCTCTCGTACTGTAGGCGCTCATTACATCATGAAGTAAGTTCTCTCCCATTGCGCCGATTACTAAATTATCGTTATGCGACCCCTCCCGTCGTCCGCTTCCTGAGCCTCCTCAACAGACAATCTGCATTAGGCTAAAAAAGAGAAAGCTTGCGCGCGCTGTGATCGAGTCTAAATCAGCCGGACAATCCTTGCATCAAGCGAAACCGACAAGCAGGGAAATTATGGTCTCCAGTAGGTTAGGAAAGAAGTTCTCACACGCTGTTTGTGGAGGGCCGCCGGTATTTTGCTCCTTGGCTCTATTTTAGTGCGGCATCTACTGTACGGGCGTCCTCGCCCTGTGTTCCCGAATTGAGATACATACACAGAAACACTGGCCTACTCTAAGTTAAGTAGCGTACCCAGCTTTGATACCTAGTAGGCCGCCAATTGCCTTTACCTGAAGTGACAATTTACCTATTAGGGTAGTGAGTGACCCTGCGGGAAAGTGTCCAGCTTCAAGGGATCTATATCTCGCAGCCGAAAAGGAAGGATCTTTGATGTTTAAGCGAAGAACAATACACTATTTGGCAAGCTGTCCACTTCCCAAGCCGGGGTCCTGGGATGTTGGCACGGCACAGTAGCGGATCAGTGTCAATTGCGAGTTGCAGAGAGTGGTTGGGTGACAAATCGTCCGTCACAAACCCAGATCCATTGGGGTCCCAGGGCTGTCGCATAGGAGTATGTACTCTACAAGTATGTAGGCGGGATGGGCATTACCTTCCACTAAAAGGAGACAACTACAATGGAAAGAGAACAAACTCGAAGGTAGTACCCAAAACCACCAATACCCCCCCTCCCCCCCAACAAAGGCTTATGTTAAGTTTGCATGGGACAGGATGTGAGCAATTAAAGTAGTACGTATAAGGTATTCTGCACCTTTACCTTCTGTCAATCAACCACGCCTATCAGCAAAACCATCCCAGTTTCGTACTAGATGACAACCTACCTAACCTGGCGAATTCACCAGGCGGCCCATGCATAAGTACTTAGGCATCTTAAAGGCTTAGTGGTTTTCTGCTAGGCCGGGCAGGGACTAGGGAAGCTTTCTTGGGCGTGCTGGATCAATACAGAGCAGAGGGGATGGCATGTAGCGTACCCTACGAAGAGGCTTCCTGGTTAGGCTGTCGAGGCTTGGAGATCCTTCGATTCTTTGTTCGATGGTTCAACCCAATCTGTGCATGAAACACGGGGCTCTTCTTTGCATTGCGATGTACCAGGCTGCTCATGAACCTGATCGTAGGCGCATGCCAAGGTCCGGGACTCATGGAGCTAGCTCGGCCCACTGCTAGAGATAGACGAACCCTCCGCTGATGCACACTAATTACTCATAACTGACCGTTGTATGTAACTATGTTAGGTATGTCTGTATCAATGCAAGTAGTAACTTCGGTAATTGCGCTTTTCGCAGAACCTCGTGATCGGAGTCGTGCCACGGCATGAAATGCGCGAGCCATCGTTACTTACCGCAAGGGAGGAAGACTGGAAGTTGATGGTGAGGCCAAATAACTATCGTTTCTTGGTCGATTCTCGGATTGGGGGCGGGGGGACGGGAGATGGGAGATGGGGGACGGGGGGACGCACACACCGCACATACGCAGGAACAAACTACTGCCTCGGCCGGCCGAGGCTCGAGGCTAGATGGTCGCTTTCGGGGGGCCGGACTTGCGAAGATCTGCGTGGTGTGGGCGGGATCTGACTTCACGCCTACGTATGGTATAGTCGCCTAATCAAGTATTTGCTCGTTTGCCGATAAGAGTGACAGCGCATACGTGGTACAACGCTTCTATGGCTACTTGTCGGGTGTATCGATTTAGAAAGTTCAGATGTTTCCTAGCCGCCACGGGAATCTAAAGGTTATCTCCCTGGAGTGCGCCATTCGCTGGCCGCGCAAATGCGCATCCGCTTAGCCATGTCGAGGGGGAAGGGGGGGATGCGAAGGGCATGGGCTCGCTAAGGGCCCTCCTCCTGCCTGCCGGTTTTGGGTGGTAGCCTGGTTTGTTGAGGGGCGTGAGTTCTGGGTGACCGACCTGGACGGACACAACGCAACCCATATATATATGTGCCAGGGCGCCAATACAAGAGAAGTAGGCTACATTGGACCACTTGACCTACCTAGATAGGCATTGTACGGGCGATGGTCGCAAACGGCTCGGGTCAATTCTCACAAGGGCGGTTCGTGGTGGCCCATCGCCACACTACTTGTCGGTATCTGGTATGGCCTCGCCCTTAGCACCAGGGATCAAACTTTATTTCATCGATGAGCCGGGCGAGGGGTGGGTTTGCGGACGAGGAGGCGTCGAATGACCAAGATGCAGACAGCCCGCGGTGGGGGGCGCTGCCAGGGTAGGGTCCGGTCGTGTACACTAGGATCATGGATGTGTGCTTCTCCCTGATGGGGTCCTTGGGGTCCTTGATGGGGTAGGTCGAGTGCTCCCCCGCATGTGCATCCGATGCACATCGAGCTCCATTACTTCGAGACTGCTCAGCGCTCCCTGATATTCCTTACGGGCCTACGGTATCCTGGCAATATGTAAGCCGGCACGCCCGCTCTTGAACGGAAACGATGACTTGACTCCCTTAAATAGACAATGCCTGTACCGCTTGCGTGCATGTGCTCGTAGTCAACACCAATCCTTCGAGTACTGAGCCTCACTAGCCTCGTATCATCCATTGCTTTGTAAAACGGTAGGAGACTATGATAGAGCCCCCCCCATTGTATCGATCCGTCAGCGTTGGCACTATCCTTCCTCGCTCTTTTATAAAGAGGCGCACCGCGCGAAGTAACTTTCGAAAAGAAAACGGCTCAGAAAAAGGCGGCGACCCTCCGTCACTGCCGATATGGACTCATTGTGGGTGTCCTCTCTTGAGAACCCCCCCGCCTCTGATCATGACGGACGCTTCTCTCGAGCTTTGGCAACGCTAACTTGGATGATCGAAAGCTCTATCACCGCTGATTGTGCAGCACTGGACGACAAAATTACCAAACTTCTCTCAACGCTGACGAATTTCGTTCGCCATGTCCGTGAAGCTCGGTCTGACGTAGATGCCGTCTCGCGCGAATTGCACTCGCTGCAGACCGTTCTTGTCTTGTTGAGAGAGGATGCTGCCTTGTTCCCTCCGCAACTTGCCGAGCATACACCAGACATTATCGACCACTGCTCTTACGTAGTTGAAAAGCTTGATGAGTCGGTTTCTATCCTAGATGGCCTGGGCTTATCTAAGCAGGAGAAACGAACACAATGGCTTGACGTGGGACGGATAGAGACGGCAAACTTCAGAACGACATTAGAAGCACACAAGGCAGCAATCGGGCTGGCGCTTGATTTAGTTGGGGCGTACGTCCTCCTAGCCACACGGAAGAACCATGATGCTTACCTTTAATAGGACAACGATCCGAGAGCTGGCGTCCGATCCCAGACCGGGCAAGAGAACAACAATCGAAAGGCATCAAGTCGATAGTGAAGTGATGACTGACATTTCGAGGATCCTGATCCAGATGGGTCAACTACGTATGCGCCTGCCCGGTGAATTTGAGAGGTCATTCTCGCATTTTAATCTCCACGAATACATGGGTTATTTAAAACTATACGCCGAGACAATAATCCGCCGTAAGGAGACGGAACATGAGTTTGAGTCGCTAACCAAGAAGGCAACCTATCAGCCTAGACGGGGAGTAGAGCCAGGTGCATTTATCGGCGAGAGGCAAATGTTTGGGGCATACGTGGGCGATGCGCCGGATAGCGCGATCGACATCGATATCGAACCGCACTACGCGCTATCGGCAGGCCGAACGGAGGATCGCATCGACGAAGAAGATTTGCCGATCGATGGGATGACGGACACACCCAGTCGTGCGCCAACTCCACCGCCCAAGGACGCAAAGAGGTTGGAAAGGGCGCGGAAGAGGATGGTTTCGCCATTTGACGACGGGCCCGATTCACCAACCAATCCGTATGGCGTTATAACCGAGATTAGCTCTGACGGGTGGAAATCCGCACCATCGATCGCCTCGAATAAAAACAGGGGGTTTGGCAAGTTCTTCTCCCCTTTTAAGGGCCCTGTCTCGGAAATTCGACCCCCAACGCAATCAACGAGCTCGTCGGCAAGCGGGCCAACTGATTCTAGGCCGGCGGTGCCCGTTATAAGGCCAGGTCTAGTGAGGCGAGGCAGTCGGAGACTCTCAGTTTCGATCAAGAAATTGCCGTTGTGGAATGCAGAACAACCGAAGGAAGTGGTAGGGTTCGAGTCGAAAGCCGTCTTTGGCGTGACCCTCCAAAGAAGCATGCAGGTTGCAAAAGGGGTATCGAAAACCCACCACGGCGATAATGGGTCGTCACGTCGGGATTTCCCTCTATGCATGCAGAAGTGCTGCTTCTTTGTGAAGAATGAGGGGGTGCTGGCACCCGATATATTTGCGGAACCGGGCGATATTTTCCGGGTTTCGAAGCTCAAGGAGACCTTCAGCATAGGGCCAGCCTATGGAGGAGACGTCGACTTCGCCAACTATACCGTCTACGATGCAGCCGATCTTATCATGCTCTATCTCTCGCAGCTGCCTCGACCTCTGATTCCAGAGTCTCTCGCTAAACGATGGATTTCGTTGTCGCGACAGGCGACGCTGTCGGGCTCTCATGCCACGCGGCTTGACCAATGCATCGACTTTTGGGAGGAGGCACTGAGCGGCCTCAGGGGCCCAGGCCTCAGCTTGTTCAAACTACTCTTGAATCTTTGGGCGGATGTGGCTACGGCAGAAGAGGAGAACGATATGACGGCCGAGAGGCTTGCCGACGCCGTGCTGAAACCACTCATGCACGTTTCGTCTGGACAGTACAGGACGGATTATATGCTCTCTCTAGCGTTCTTGATTCGCAAGAGAGCGGAATATACGCAGCTATTGACGGACAACCAGTCGGCGACAAAGCGAATCAGCCGGGCAGCGTGGTAGAACCACGACACCCTTCCCTAGCAGTCGGCCCGGATACGACTGGCTTCAGCCAAGGGCAGATTCAAGCTCTGTGTCTGCCTGGATACCATGCCGGGCTTCTACGTTCCTAGATTAGGAGGAAGGGCTTGACGCATCTTCCACCACGACAGCTTTTTTAGGCCTTTTTAGGCTTTATTAGGCTTTTTAATAATGATATGACTGACGGCGTAAGAGGGGGTCGGGGCATTCAGACAACTGGGAAAAACCCTTTGTTCCCTCTGAATCATCGGCGGTAGAGGGGCAAGTGGATCGCCATTCTGCTGTCAGGCGGGGGAAAAGCGCTGGTGCGGCAGGGCTGTAGTAATAGCGGAGGGACATAAACGAATATATGTACTGCACTAACAGCGTGGAACGGCGAGGAGGGGGCACACGTCTTTTGCTTTTTCTACTCTCTGCTGATGTTGGCGTTCCAAGGCTGGAGAGGAGAGGAGCTGGGCGTTGATATTTTACGTGATACCAGTGGCATCCGACCACCCACGAGCAAATTCTGATTTTCGTCGATTGCACCGCCACTCATATCACCACAATCAAACACCTGTCTGCCATCGGTCTGCCATCGTGCTGCAATAAAGCTTGGCCTAATAGGGGGCAGAGGCATGGTGCATGGCGCAGGTAGTTTCTCCATGCGTGGACGGATGATTGTTAGCACGGCGCTACGCCGTGATACAAGCTCGGCAAAGAGGACAGGACGAGGGGGGACGGGTGCGACAGATGTCATCGGGAGTACACGTATTAGTCAAGTATATAGGCGCAACACCGTGGGGGTGGGATGTCCAGGCCGTTGGTCACTCGACCGGAGACGAGTCGGATGATCCTCTGTCTCGATCGGGACTGGAGTAAGTGTCCGAAGTCGACGAAGCGGGCTATCTGAGGGCGGCCAGGTAAGGTGTCTCTGCCTAGGTGCAGGGTGCATGGTACACGGTGTAGGGTGAGATACCCGAGGTCTTCTCCCATATCTGAGAAATGAATGGGCATTAGTTAGCGACTGGTGAGTGAATCAAGAGCCGGTTTAATGAATGGTCGGGTAAGGATTTGCAAGAGCTACCAAGGTAGGTTAGGTATCTACATATCTATTACTGTATGATACCTATGTACCCGGTTACCAGGTGCAGGCAATTTAGGAACCCGCTTCGAGAACGGTATAAATTTAAGACCGAGGCTGGCTCGCGTTGGTTTGCTGCAGTGACACCACTTAAACGACCAGTGAGGGTCCAGAACGCGGTGCGGGGAGTCGCGATTGATCCCATTAAAAAAAAAAAAAAAGGGTGCGCGTTGAGAATAGATGGGAAGCGGGACCTGCTAGCCAGCCCTTACCTCTGCGTTGGTACCTACATACATCTGTAAGTATGTGTAAGTAATAGGTACAAGGACCTCTCTTTGGCTCCTGTGAGTAGGTACGATAAATGAGGCATTGTAGACCTACATTATCTCCACTACTTGTCTTTTGCTAGTATCATCTAACCTTTGTCCCCCTTCTCTCTCTCTCTTTTTTTTTTTTTTTTTAAATTCTTTTTAATGTGACGTGACTGTTGATTGGGCTTCAAATATCTCCTTCCAAGCTGCTACCTACCTAGTTAACCGCCCGATTCTCCGCAAAGCCGGCCAATTCTTAAACCACCTTATGGGGCAGGTCGTACCAAGTGGTGAAATTTTTTATTTCTTTTTAATGAAACAGATCTTTATTCATCATCTTTCTGGAACCTAGGCTTGCACCCACCTTGCAGAGTAGAAAGATACACGAGGGGGAAAGAGAAGACAAACAGTGATCTGAGTAAATGCCAAATGTGCTAAGTGCCCTGACCTGCCTACCTGACCGGCAGGTACCTTGCCTAAGCACCTATCTAACCTGCTATGGCAGCAAAGGCCAAATTCGAGCAAGTGGGGTGATAAAGTCGCGAACGCGCCTACCTAGTTCCACTTCCACCAGCGCGAATCCCCGGCTCTCACCCACTTACACGCGACTTTTGCAGTGTGAGCTCCATTGGCACGGTCTAACTACCTAGGCCGTCTAACTTACCTACTACCTACCTAGGCATTGACCAGACCTCACTTCCTATCTCTTACCTCCCTCTGCTTGCAACACCTTAGTTACACTACGCCACGCCAAACCATACCATCCATTCACATCCAAACCCACACCCGCATCCCGTGCATCTGAGCGTGATACTACTCATTTCTCACCTCGACTCGTCTGTCTACTGTCCTTACCGTCCTGTCCACGCCTTCCTGCCTGTCCCTCTCTTCTCCTTCCACAGACACAGACACCACCACCCTCACCACACCACCATCATCACCACGCCACCATCACCACGCCACCAACGCCGGGGACGTCGACTTCCACTCCCACGCAAGGCTAGACAGGAAGAACACCCATGTGTTGATCACTGATCTGTCGCTTCACTCCCTCCTTTGCTCCTCCTGCTATGCATTTTGGTGTCCCATCCAGGGTAATATGAATTCTTCACCTGTCAAGCCTGCTGGGGAGATGGCACCCGGCGAGCCCTCGCTGCCTCCCGCCCCCTCTAGTTTATTTGGGTCCAGGAAACGTCCTGCCCCCTCATTGCTTCCTCCCTTCGAACCCTCTTCCTCGCCCGGTCTTCCTAGGCCCTTGAAGCGAGCCGCTCATGATGGCCCCGATGGACCGAGCCACTTCGTCAAATATCCCACGCCAATTCCTACCTCGAGCACCGGCATTCTCTCGTCCTCGCCTCCGCACATCCGATCGTCGCGGCCTGGTTTTGTTCAGGTGCTGTCTACAGCGTCCGAACGCGCACCCCTGTCGGCCGTTCCCGAACTCGAGCTCAACGGAAACGGGGAGGTGCTTTTCATGGGTCGATCCAGTAATACCTCCCACTACCAGCTGTCCTCGAATCGACTTGTGTCGCGCATCCATGTCAAGGCCCGATATATTCCCGCCTTGTCGCCACTCGATTCTAACAGAGTGGAGGTTGAATGCAATGGTTGGAACGGCTTGAAGCTCCACTGCCAGGGGAAGACATGGGATCTGGCAAAGGGTGACACTTTCACTTCAGAGACTGAGGATGCCGATATAATGATTGATGTGCAGGATGCGAGGGTCATGGTGCATTGGCCTCGGGAGGCTCGTCGCAATTCGATAACTAACCTCTCCGATTCATCATGGGATGATTCGCCTCACCCGCGACCACGGCTTTCCGGCCCCACGGAGGACTCGTTACAGTTGAGCCCCCTCCGACGCCGCACCCGTATTCAGTCACCCGTGTCGCCTACTCCTGCCAATCGGTCGTCCGCTAGCCTAAACGCTCTACTGGCACTCCAAGACAGGAGCGAACCGGTGCATATATTCGAGGATGCGAGTGCCGGTGAACCAGAGCCACATGACCCGGTGGTTGACGTCGAAGTGTCCTTTGCCGAGACAGACATCACAAACGCCTTTTCCAGCGACCTGAGCGATTTAGACGACGACAATGACCCAGACGAAGAGAATGACCCCATCATACATTCTTTCGGCCCGTTTGGTGCTAACCTCTCTGGTCGTCTCGCAGCCATCAGAGCCAAGTCGCCTAAACAGTCACCTAAAATGGGATCGGGCCATTCTACAGCTAAGACGTCGGCTGAGCCGGATGAGCCGCTTGATCCAAACATTGACGTAGAGGCCATCACGAATCACGTTGTAAACCAGCTTGCTTTTTCCCGGCTTTCGTCGAATCCACTGACGGCGATCATGAACAACCTTCCCGCGGAGGAAAAGAAAGGCTTGTCTAAGCCAGGCCTGCGCCGGATCATCGAGGGGGGCACGATGCATCGGTATTATCGCTCGTCAAGGAAAGGACGCAGCTGGCAAGGCATTGGAGAGCGAGTATTATTATATGCCTGAACATGACACAGACGATTCTCGTCGGGTCGCTGTAACGGACGGTTTGCGTAAGCCCAGTTTGCGGGCATGTAGGAAACAGCACAAGGTATTAACCCCGCCCCCTCTCCCCCCCCCCCCCAGAAACCCACGCTGTGGCCCGCGATATTAACTAGACACAGCAATATTATTGGAAGCGCCCCAGGACCCCATGACGAACGCTGCATAGCTTTGCTACTCCGAGAATAATAGGATGGGAGAAATGAAAACGCAACGGTTGGCTCGGTTGGGAGGGCAAGTATTCCGGAACAGGTCCGGTTCTGTTTCGCATTGTTTGGCGCGTGCATGGTTCCAGGCGTCGTCGGCTCTTTGTTTTCAAGATGGTGTCCGGTTTCTCGACTTTCATTTGGCGGAGGTTTGCCCTCTCCGACATCTCAGAGATTTATCCCAGGACGGGTGGAAGAGTGCAGCATGTTGGTTTGTACATTATGACAGAACACGACGGAAAGATGCGATGCAGACCTGTAACAAAAGACGAGGGCGCCACGAAGATGATGGGAGAAGGAAAAGGCCAACGGGTCGGGGTGGTACGATATTGCCAAAACCAAAAAAGCAGCTGCCGCCCTAGAGTCCAGCCTGAAATCAACATGCACGTCCCCAACCTGGCTACTTTGTGTATGGAGTCAAGCTGGTGCACTGGGTATCTGGCTGATGGTTTGAATGATTCGTTGTGGACTGGCTGCCATTTGTATCTAGGGAAATAACCCCTTAATCGACAGCGGCTACCCCGCGGTTCCCCGCCCAGCCTATCGTGGCTTGCTTGCAAAGCAAATTGGCTGCGAATGGATTTTAATTTTTTTCAACTTACGCTTCCACGGTGAGAAGGCTGGAAAGACACGTGCTTGAACGCGATATAGGCTATTGTGGCCCGCAATAATATATCATCCGTTTCCTCTCAGCGCCATCGAATCTATACCTAAGGGCGCTTACAAAAAGGAATGTTGCAAAATGCTGCCTTGGCTATAAGAAACTATAAATGTTCAAGAGAAGACAACCAAATGAAGCCAGCAACTCAGCAAAGGCTCCCTAGCCTCCGTTGGAAACCGCTGCCCGAATATGCAAGTACCAAAGGCCAACGCCCGCGCATGCTGGTTCGAACCTTGGGTGGAAAATGTCTTATCTATTTTTTTTTTTTTTTCCCCTTTCAAGCCACACCAGATTGTGGGCCGACAAATGCCTCCCATGCTTATCATACCGGTCAGGCTCGCACCAAGTCGTGTTTGAGCTTCCGTGGTAGAATACGAGGTTTGGGCAGTTGATGGTAGGATCTACACAAGATGCTGCTTGTTCCCCTTCGCCGAGGCAACAGACTAGGTTAAAAATCGGTCAGAAGACATTCTGGGTGGTGATTCCTTGCTCAAATTATGTAAGGTAGGTAGGTCATGATGACATACTTCTTCAATGGAGTTTTTTATAACATACACCACAAGAGGACAATCGCGAGAAGTTGCTGAGAGATTGCCTAGAAGATAGTTGCCACTGGATATTAAAGCACGAGATAGTAGCTTCATGGATAAGAGCGATTTGAAGCTGGCGATTGTTTGGTTTCACGGCAAGCCAGGCGCAGGCATATCGGCAAATACTAACCCAAACACACATACCTGCTAACCCTTCCTTCCCCTAGGAAAGAGCGTAATTTGCGCCAGCCTAGTCGATTCGTTCGAATACAGGGCAATCACTGCTTTCTCCTACTTTTGCAAGTATTACCAAGGTGATACCTTATCCCAAATTCTGAAGACGCTGGCACTGAAGATTATAGAAAGCAACCTCGGTCTTTCTAGCATAGCTTTCACAGAGTTTGTCCAAAAGTGCCGTGAACTCTCTTTCAAAGTGCTCCAAAATATGCCCACGGGTTCCGGGGACAAGCCGGAATTGCTACATGGGGATCCGATCTGTCGCATCGTAATCGATGGGCTTGGTGAATGAGACCCAAAACAGCAAAGGTACATTTTTGAGGATTTCTTGAAATTCATTTCAGCCAACCCTAGGGGTTGGAATTGCAAAGTGCTGATAAGTAGTCGCGATGTGTCCGAAGTATCCCGTGCCGTGCCGAAAAAGAAGGGGGACGTCGGCATAGTTTCACTATCTGACGAACGTGACGCTTTAAATCTTGCAATCTAGATATTCGTCAAAAAGCGGCTGAAAGGGTTTGTAGAAGAAAAGGAGTCCCTTCAAATTGGGGACAAGGACGTCGAAAATATCGTGGATATGATGACCGCCAAGGCTGACGGTACGGGCTTTCGAGTTCTGTCAGCGATCAATCGTAAGCTAACATTTAGAAGGTATGTTCCCTTAGGAAAAGTTGGCCCTTGATTCTGTTTCGGAGGTGGATAGCATAAGGGAATTTCATGAAGCTATTACATCGATGCCGCGAGAGCTCCCCGAGTTATATATGCTAGAATCCTCGAAACTCTTGCTAGGAAGAGTAGAACAGACAAAGTGATGAAGGTTTTGGCGTGGATCACGCTCATCAAGCGCCCGCTTGAATGTCATGAGCTGCTCCATGGCATGAGCGTCACCCGGGGCCCGAAACCGCCCGTTCTGAACAAGTGGGACATACTGAACGGGAGCGTTGTCGACAAGTGCAAGCCACTCATAGAAGATCTTCCTCGTGGTAGCATCGCGTCTATACGCTTCGCCGTTGAAGAGTGAGCCCCTCCGTGAACACCTCTTTAGTTTTGAGTAACCCGGTATAGGCCAATGTGTGGCTCAAAGAGATCTCCGAACGGACTGTTCAGCACAGCGTCTCGACCCTGCTGTATGGCATGGGAGGATATCACTGCATTCGCCTGCGTGACTATGCTAAGGGACGGTCTTTGTCTTCTCGACCCAGAACTCCCCCAAACTAGCCACTTCCCACGAATGCTGGGGGATCATTCGCGCTTCTACCTTATGTGATTGACTTTTGGCTCGGCCACGTCCTGGCGTGTGCAAGTATCACCGGCCTACCTAAAGAGTCGCCGTTAGGGCGGGCTCCATGCTCTCTCAAACTACTTCATAGCCAATTATGCTCACGTCTGAAAGACAGAGCCTCAAGCGGGATCGGCCCCGATCCAAAAGTCTCGACCGATAGAAGTTTAGAGAAGCTGTTCTACCTTTCAATTTATCCCTTATGCGCTTCCATTCTCGCGTTTCAGGCAGACCGTAAAGACAGGTCTACAGGCGACGGCCAAGGTAAAGCCGCCGTGTTATTCCAGCGCTTAGTTCCTCTTTTAAGGCAACTCTAAAGACATCACCTTTCCGAGATAGATGCACTGACTCATACTCTAATATAGTTCGAAGAGCTTGCCTTGGGGCAAGACTCGTCCCCCTTTAGTGCTCTATCTGTGCGATTCAGCAGCATCGTAAGCCAGCTTCTGTCGGAATCTTTCACTGGCGACGTCGTTTCCGAGGATCAGCTCGATCTCTTTCGAAAACAGCATCTCCAGCTTTCCTTCCGCTGTCGCTTCGTGCCATGAACGGAGGCGTCTCTTGGATTTGCTTCGGAGACTCTCCGGGCGTCGCACGAACAACTACACGTCAAGCGCCTGTTCTATGACAAACCAGACTGCTCCAGAGGCAGAATAGGCTTCCGAAACCGAAGGGATTTGGATGTCCACGGGCATACATATCAGTCCGGATGATCACCTAATCGCCACCAGGTGCCTCACACCGGCCCGGATATTCGATATTCGAACTGGGGAGAAGAGATATAATTTCAAAATCGATGAACCGAACGCTCTTGGTCTCAATTTCGTCCAGAGCCTCCGACTTCTCGGTGGCGGGCATTCCCTCACCGTGGGGTCGCCATGTGGGCTCTTGTCAGTGCGTTAATCTTTTGGATAAGCTGAGTGATACGTGGCGTTAGCTGATATTAAGGCTATTTAGTTTTTTCAACTCCAAGGTACAGCGAACCTTTGGTCGTATAGCAGATGAAAATGCCTACTACGTCAGCGTGATCGGCCATCTTTGGGTCGCGGATAACTTCAGGTGTCCATACTCTTGCGTTAAAAAATATTTTGAAATGTTGTATGGATTATGGGTACTTCAAGGAACAGTGTCTAGAGAGAGATATCGGACAATAGGGGGGAGTGACGGGCTCTCTACTACCTACTTACCTAAGTACTTACCTCACCCCGCATTTTAGTTTACTTACGGAAAGGTGTGGGATGATTCTCCAAGTTGGGGTTGAACAGATGATTTAGTAACTACCTAGGTAGGTTAGGTAGGTACGGGAGAACCTAAAGTACCTACCTACTAGGTAGAGATTCAGGTACAATTCTCAGGGATCCTAGGTTATCATTAGCGTTCATGACGATGATAGACAGATGATACCCAAGCACCTCAGTAGGTGCTCAGTAGGTAGGTAAGGCATGTACAACTGGGTGTGATCATGTACTAGGAAACAATAATCTCGTATCTCGTTCCCCATCGTGCCTCACATCAAGCACCATACACTGTACTGCATTCACCATTACAATAGCCCGATCTCCCCAGCGCACGCTCTCCAGAACCAAGTAGTTTCGAAAAGAGAGAGAGAGAGAGAGAGAGAGAGAGAAACTAGAATTCGTTCACAACTCCCTTACGATAACTTGAACCTACCAGGATATGGACGCCACCACTCTCCACGCTTAACTAAAACAAAATACAAAAAGGCCCGAATAACGGCAGGATGGCTACACAGCAGCAAGAAGAGCAGAAGCAGCAGCAGGCGGCGAAGCCAAAGTTGCGACTCGAGAGGGACGCCGCGCGCGCCATGTCCCACACGGCGGGCTGGAAGCCCTCGCTCGGCGGCCGGCGGGAGAGCTACCGCCAAGAGGACCGCAGGCGCGAGATCATGATGGGCGAGGTGAGCGCGGCGGCCGGCGGCGGCGGCAGAGGAGTAGGAGGAGGAGGAGGAGGAGGAGGAGGGGCCGCGGGGGGGTGGCAGCAGTAGCAGCAGCGGAGCAGCAGAAGCAGTAGTAGCAGAAGGAGCAGCAACGGCAGCAACGGCAGCAACGGCAGCAACGGCAGCAACGGCAGCAACGGTAGCAACGGCAGCAACGGCAGTGCATGGGATTTAGCACAAGGCGGGGGGGGCGGGGATGATTGTCTCGCCCGACTGACATGCATAATCGCGCGGGGAGGGGCGGCCTACATCATGCAATGCATAAATACTATGCCTCTTTGCTTTGCTTGGTGGGCTGCGAGGCTTTTTGTTGGTTTTGGCCTGCTAAGGGGCAGGGCGCTCTTACGTCAGTGGCGCGCGGGGGAATAAGGGCGTGGGATGGGGGAGCAGGAGAGAGAGAGAGAAAGAAAAAGAGAGAGAGGGTGGTGTCAGACAAAACTGGTCGTTGTGAGATGGGATGAACGTCGACGTGCGGCATGGTACGGGTATATTAGGTGGTGTATTTGAGGCTTACTTGGATGGACGGGGTGGAGAAATCGGGAAACGGGAATCGCCTCGGGAAATCAAAAGAAGGTGTATTTTTTCCCTGCTTCGCATTGGGCGTGTTAGTATTCTTAGCTTGGGTGGGACATGGTCATGTCATGTACGTTACGCGTTTTCTGTCACGATTTATATAGGGCGAGCAGGGGGTAGCTCAATATCGTCACCAGGCACCGAATTGTCTGCAAATGAAACCCTAGCTGCCTCCTCCTACCCGCCCACGGTATGGCAAAACCTTGGATGCTCTATTCTCGAGCCATGCCAACATAACGCTTCGCTGCCCAGTATCTTCATACTCGTAAATTTAATATCAAAAACGGATATCAACAACGGATAATGGAACTTTTCTGTTACGATATTATAGGTCGACAATTAGCAACACCGCAAACTACGAACAAATATTAATGTATGAGCAAGTGACTAGAGTATGGAAACAACTAGGTAGTTTCACAACATAGAGGAGAGGTACCCATAACTGCAGAATGATAATTGCCAGATTCCCAGAAGTCCGAAGTAGAGCTACACCTATCCAAACTTCGCATTGCGTGAGAAGTTATAATACCACCGAAGAGTGAACCCGAGCGCCATACTCCAAGCAGCAACAGCAAACACCTTGATTGGCACTCGGCCCCAGACTATGTCATGTCCGTCAAAAGCCGGTCGGCCCCTTCCCGTCCGTCCCGCCCGTGGCGAAGTATTCACTGACAACCCCGAGCGCATATGAAACACCCGCCGCCGAAGCTCCTCCCAGGATGATTCTTCCACCTAGATTCATCCTCGACCCCTGGCTCTTTTTATCCTTAGAAGCCGGCCGCTTCGGCCCACTGGAAACGGCCTCTTCCCGGCGGACACGGGTGCCCGATGGGCGAGCCGGCTCCGTCGGCTCCTCCTCAACCCTGGGCATATCGTAGTTCACGAACCCCGTTGGCGAGACGAAGGCTGCGGCGTTTGGTACCGCTGTTGAGCGCCCCATCAAATCAATCGGGTTCACGTGGTTGGCGCCGCCCTGGGCCACCGCTCTTGCTGGTCGCACTTGACGGAACACGAGTATGTCTCCACAACCGGAGGTTATCTCGAAGCCCTCAGCTTGGAGATGGGCGAAGTGAGGGATGAATTGTGTGGGGTTGGAGAGACGAGTTAGGACCTCCGTTGGGCTTAGAGGC
Organism: Rosellinia necatrix; assembly: GCA_021209875.1. Taxonomy (NCBI): domain Eukaryota; kingdom Fungi; phylum Ascomycota; class Sordariomycetes; order Xylariales; family Xylariaceae; genus Rosellinia; species Rosellinia necatrix. The sequence continues at coordinate 2,641,976 of JAGYVD010000001.1, read as the reverse complement.
GATGCTAGATCCGGCACCACAGAGCTCGTCTCCGTAACCCGGACAGTCCGCATAGCCGAATCATAGGTTAGTATTTTATAAACGGTTGGCTCTTCCGGCCGGGTTGCTTTCCGGCTCTGTGTCGGGTCTGTCCATTCTGACGGCGGTATACCATCTATCTCCGGATCTCTGTGATAATACGAATCCAATGGATGCTCCGCAAGTCCCCGTGCTTCTTCTCCCTGTGCGGCACGACCCGACTGTGATGCTACTTGCCCGGGCTCACCACCATAATGTCTCTTATATAACGGCATCGTATGCCTCCCTCCATGTTCTTCGGCGAACGAGGTTTCCAGCCCTTGCGGTTCCTTCGAATAGAGATCCGCACCGAACGCTGGCGCCCGATGATCGCTCTTCATAGTGGACACGCGGCGATTTAGCGCAGGTTCTAGCTTAGCGGTATTTCGAGTTTTACCTGGAGTCGATTGCAGAATTTCCTTTCTAGCTGCGCTCGATGAATCTCCGGAATGTAGATTCTCCACATTCTGAACTACATCCTGACCTTTAGTGAACCTTCGGCGAGTATTTTGCAAGTTGTAATTGACTTCGCGATCTATCGCGTCAGACATGGCTCCGAATTCGCTCATATGTTTGTCTAATTTCTCCCGGGCCCTTTCACTAGGTGATTGGGCAGTATTGGTTCCTATTTGACCGGAATAATGCTTCGAAAAAACATGCCCTTCTGGAAATTTCATCTTGGGCATTTTCATGGGCACACCATGGCCATAGGTGTCAGTGGCATCTGGCATCTCGCGATTTTCCGCCTTAGCTTCATAATCCTTGAGACTTTCTGTGACGATATCTGGTTCAGGGATTACCGCCGCATCAAGATGCTGGAACCTGAATGTCTTGTACTTTTCAAGGTCTCCGTATTGCTTGAAAGGCTGATCTTCAGCCTTCGCTTCCTGGAATGTAGTAGGCTCATACTTGTGAAGATCGTCATAAGCCGTAATTGGTTCATTTAGGGGCTCAGGCTCTTCCGAAGCATCATACCGATACTTCTTTAGGTCATTCGATTCTTGGGTATGCCTCGTTGTAGGTGGGGTTTCATCGTGTATATATGGCCCATAATTCCGCAGTTCGTTTTGCAGCCCACCCAATTCTGAAATGGGCTCAGGCGTGGGGAATACAAAGTCGCTCTGAGGGCCAACGGAGCCAATGCGGCTAACTAGGTCTTGTGATTTGGGGTTACCGGAGATTTCCTCTGGGGACCTGTCAGGCGTCGGAGTTTTATTTTCTTGGAGGTCGTCGTGATCCTCGATCGGATCATCCAAGGGCAGATGGTTTAACGCGTACTCTTCACTCTTCAAGGCTGCTTTCTCAGCAGGTGAAGTTACACCGTCGGTCGAAGATTGGGCATAGTCAGCAGCCCAGTCGTCAAAATCACTTTGGGCATATTTCCGAAGCTCCGAGACTGGCGGCTTATCGTCCAAATGGACCGAGGATCTTTCCACATCGAGATTCGGAGGGGCAGATGGGGCAGACTGAGACTCGTACGCCTCACAGGCCTGTTTTGGGGGGGCTTGAGCCAACCTCCACGAACCCGTTGCCTTGCTTTTGAACCTTACGGTTAGTGATAGGATCTATCGTATAATCTTTCTCTGTCGTATAGATTGCCTCGCTCTGTATCGCTCCCCTACGTTCTGGTATCTTAGAGTTGTCAATCCCACGGCGGTCTTTGGATTTATTTTCCATATGGCGCTGAGATTTAGCGCCTGTCTGTGTAGGCTTGGACTGGGGATCGGCGGTTTTTTTCGAGATGCGATCGCCAAGTTGAATAGAACGAATAAGACGAGGTAGTTTCCCGACTATCATGTTCTCCGCGGTTTACTGATCGTGAACTACATTTGGCGACGGTCGGGGACCAGAAGCGTGCGACGACCCGCCTAAGAGCGATCGCAGGCTCATCGGCGAGCGGGTGATCAAGGTCATGCCAAGACAATCTTCGATTGATGTTGTCGACATGTTTATGTAGAATCCGATGGCGGCGTCGGAGCTGGCGATGGTAGGCATGATCGAGGTAGGTCGGCCACAAGTCGAAACGAAAGGCGCGCGTCTGGATCAGATGTCGCAGGCGCAGCGAAGACGCGCCAGAAGAGGCCAAAACGCGGCCACTTGTGGAATGGGCTTGGAGAGGCCGCAGCCTCGGGAGAGTTCGCGATGCCAACATGGTCATGTTTCTTGATTCAATGCCCCCCAATGCATTCCCGGCTGCGTCACATGCATGAGGGATTCGGCCAGTCGTATATATTTTCCCGCGGCCTAGGCTGTGTAGAAATACCGCGTTGAGGTGTCGGGAGGTGTTGGGAGGTGAGCAAGTGCGGGGAGGCGGGAAAAAAATGTATTATTGTTAGGTAGGCAATGTACGCACATGTGTGAGGCAAGTCTGAAGGTTTGGTATAGGAGTTTAAGAGAGGGGGGCTGGTTTGTGTTCGTCAGCGTCCGCAGTACCTAGAGGTAGGTACAAACAGATGTTTCAATCCCTATCAAGCCTACCCTACCCCGAACCTCAAGCTCTTGTGGGTAAGAGCTTGAGGGTACGTAGTGGGCCGGAAACCCGGATCGTTCCGGGGGTTTGCGGGGTAAGCGTATGTACTTGGAGGACGAGCAAATGCACGAAGTGCCTTAGGCGGCCCACCCTAATGCTGAATAGATTAAGGATGTATCCAGAGGGCTCTTTTATATGCATACCCCCGTTTTTGCCTTATTCCCTTGCCTGTGCCTGCCTCGGTGGTCCAGTAAGCACTTTAGCTGTATCTGTCGGCCTGAGTCATAGTCGGATTACATATTACATTCCTTACAGCCAACCTACTTAAGTAGATAGCTACTTACACCTTTGATGACAGTGACGTTGCGACTTTCCGATAACCGAGTCGCAAAGGGGAGAAATCGCCATCCATTTCGGTGATTATCTACCTGGTCAATACTTCATGGTAACCAATCACGGTTACCCAGAGTTACTGAACTAAGTGCTTAGGTAGGTAGGTAGATTCCATACTACGTACATAATACATATGGCTTCTACCCCACGGTGGGGTTAAATATTCAATCCTCGAAACTACCCATCTCCCTATTAAACGTCCTCATATCGCGCACTCCGAGCCTTCCCCTCCGATTACTCTTTGCAAGGTCACCCCCTTCCCCCCCCCCCCGGATCGACAACGCCGTCGTATGTGTCCACCCCCGCCCCGAAACCGACCAGTATGAGTCGGAAACCTGGCAAGGTTCGCGCCGCCAGCAGCAAGGCCGTCTCGAGCTTCGGCACAAGCTCCTTTGGCAGTTTCACGCCCACGGCGACCGCGAGTGGCATCAATCTTTCATACCTCGCCGAACCCCCCGACCTCTCCTCGGTGTCGGATGCGAACGTCGTCGTGTCTCTCAAGAATCTGCAGAAGAAAGATGCCACTACCAAGGCGAAAGCCCTCGAGGAACTGCTCACCTATGCGCAAGCCCACCGCTACGAGCAGGACGGAGGCGCCGAGGAGCCGGTACTGGAAGCTTGGGTAGGTTCTTTGTCGCCTTATTCATCGCATTCATCGCGTCGCTGAACGGTGCGCGTATTAGGTCCAATCATACCCCCGCATATCAATAGACAACTCGAGACGCGTGCGCGAACTCTCCCATATCGTCCAATTCGAGCTCATGAAGTCGGCCCGGAAACGGATGGAGAGGAATGTGCCCAAGATCGTCGGGCCTTGGCTCGCCGGTACTTTCGACCGGGACAAGGCCGTATCGAGGGCCGCCTCCGAAGGCCTCTCGTCTTTTCTCACCACCCCAGAGAAGATATCTCAGTTCTGGAAGCGCTGTCAGCAGCAGATCCTTCACTACGCCAACGACGCCATCAAGGAGACACCCGGGACTTTGAGCGACCGCCGCTCCACCAATGCCGATGATGCCGGTGCAAAATACTTTAGAGTCCTTGCCGGGGGTCTCGCATTGGTCTTGAGCCTTTTACAAAAACTGAATACGGTCGACATGGAGAAGTGTATTGACGCCTATGATGAAGTCTTCGAAAACGACAAGGTGTGGACAAGCGCAATCCTCAACGACACCAACGTGAGGCGCCTCTCGTCCCAGCTCTTGCTAGTTTGCATCGAGAAGAGGCCAGACCGGGTTGGGGCCGATTTGTCCCGCATCAGCAAGGTGTTTGTAGCCGAGGCTCTCCAAAGCAGTCAGATCGGCTCTGCTACCGACTATATCAATGCCCTAACCAAAGCGACAGCAAAATACCCCGTGGTGTGGACCTCGGAATACCGAGGGAAGAAGTCGCCTGTGTCGCGGCTCAGGATCTTTCTCGAATTGGGATCACAAGGGGGGCCGCCGCATTTTTGGACAAAACTTACCCAATTGATTGAATCAATACCCAGCGACATACTACCCCAGGATGTTGATGGTGCGATAGACTTTTTGAAGTCTATGAGGAAAGGAATCACTAGCCGCGACGAGCCTCGCAGTAACGCCGTCGAGGCTTGGTCCGCGTATCTCAGCTTGGCAAGGCACTTTTTGCAATCGACCTCATCTACCGAGGCGCGTATAAGGCTTTGCCAGGGCACTGTCTTCCCATTGATAAAACACTATCTCTTCCCATCGCCTGAAACGTCAATTTGGTCATCGGGGAGCCAGCTGCAAATATTGATCAGAGCGTATACCTCAACTACCACACCACCCTTCGAAGATCTAGTTGAACCTACAAAACTAGAATGGAGTCGGTTAAAGGACGAGCTTAATGACCATATCCGCAACTCATTGCCAGAAGCTTCGAAGGAACATCACAAATCCCAGAAGTCGGTAGCTGAAGAGGGTAACAGGTGGTTCTCCTTGACCGGGAAAATCTTGGATGCACACAGAAAAACTACGGCGAGTGACCGCCCAATCCCAGATATCCCAGTACAATTATCCCTAGAATTGCTTGGGGACAGTCTCAAAATACTTCAAACAAGAAAGTGGAAACCATTTGGAGTTGCTCAAGTAGTGGAATTTGCGTTCAAGCTAGCACCCTCGCTCTTCGCAACAGCCTCCTCAATCCAGAGCGTACTCGATGGGTTGAATAGTTCTCTTGTCGAAGGTCGCGAAGAGTTTCTAAGGTCCGCGAGCGCGCCCTTCATCCTATCAAGCATTATAATACTTGGGAAGATTCCTCAGCTGCAAAATGAGTTCGAACGCTTGTGGAAAGCCAGCATCTCGGTCGTACTGGAATGTTTGGATACCGCGGAAGCCATCCCTGCGTTGAGCACACTTGTTTCTAGTAACCAAGCAGCTATAATTGCGCAGCAGAACTCGACACTCCAGACCGAACTCATCCGCAGGTGCCTAATGTGCGCCGTCGGTAACTCAAGGTCTAGTTGGGATTTGCTCAACAATGTGTTTACCGTCGGAGCGCTAAGCGAGCCTACTTCAAAGAGGTTAATACAGGAGCTTACAAATCACATGACGAACCCTGTAGGCGAGCCGAATGAAGGTGTTCTCAGAGCGCTACGAATCGTCGCTGAGAAAAAGTTGGAATTATTAACACAAGACGGAGAGGCCTACATGGCGTTGATGACTAGCTTGTTAGGTATCTCAGAAAAGGGCTGTAGTCCTGAAGTAGATATGTTACATGCCTTACTCAAAGATCCATCGAGCGGAACGTCAAATGCGCATATTCTCATCGAGCAAAACCTTAATAGTGCGAGCCTAGGCTCTCTCTCGTATGTGTCTTCTAGCTACCCTATTATCCTCATATCTGATTTCCGTCCAGCATCGAAACCATTGCTCAACAAGCCCTACAAGCACAAGAAGCGCGTCAAAAATCCCCACAGGATGTGAATGTCGATAGTGGACTTTTTGACCTTCTACCAAACACCACATTGTGGAGGCAGCAGCTTTGTATTCTCTTCCAGCAAGCCCCCGACCCTTCTTTGTCGCTTACGAACAGTCTTGGGGGCGCATGCTTTCTTGCAGGTTGCGAATCTACGAGTAGAGGTATGAATACGCAACGAGATGGCCGGGGTTGCTCAATACCTGGCCGTATGGCCATGTATATGACCAAACTTATGACTTTTGGTTTTGACTTCGACCACACGGAGTTCTCTATCAAGATCGATTTAATCATAAATCTATGCTTGACAGTTGAGTTAGCAGCAGACCAGCTCACAACGCTGGGCGAGGGAGGTATCTGGGGCTCTTTATCCTCACACGATACTTTATCGGATTTAGAAACCCTAGTTGCTGCTACCCGCAAGTTCATCAATGAGATGGTCGAGCTTGCTGAGAAGTGGCTTGACGGAACCGGAACCGAGCAATCTCGGCTAGTGCACGCTATCATTGGGAAATTAGCCAAAGAATCATGCACATTGTCACCCCTTGGCTTCTATTCCGCCCGCGCGATGCAGAATATTCTACAAGCACTCACAGAACGACACGGCTTCCCATCGAGTGGGGAGAAGTGGTTAACCGATACGGACAGTCTCAAAGGGTCTGCTTCAACCATGTTTGCTGCCGCTGCAATTCTAAGTGGCCTCGGCGAGACAGTCTCAACATCAAGATCTGTCAAGAATTTCTGCAATCGCTTGGTAAGCGATATTGCGGGAGCTAAGTCCGGCGAGGAGAAGAGTTTGATTACGCTTATTCTGCTTGATCAGTGCACGCAGGTATATGACGTAGGCGAGCTACCAGTCGCGAACATTAGGCTGGTATCTGCCGTTAGGCAAATTACTTCTTGGTTGAGTATGCCAGAAGATATTGGGATTGAGTACGCCACAGAAATTTGCCGTTGTTTGCAACGCCTTCTGCCCTGCATCAAAGATGTATACGGGTCCCACTGGGAGGACACTGTGCACTTTTGCCTGAATATCTGGACGAAACCTCCTACTCAACCCTTGGATGCTCGAATCCCAGAAATCCATGCATCGCTGCGGCTCATGGCCACCCTCCAGTCATTGGAGGAGCCAAGCGATGATCTGGTTGATGTTCTAGAGGCTTCGGCAGAGAGAAGGTCAACTGCCCTTGTCGACCTTCTAAAGCTGCCGCGAGAAAAACATACTCAACCCCTCAACATACTAGACTCCCTCATTTGCAGACAGGTTGAAAAGGTACCCCTCGAGCACTGTGACGATCTCTCGGAGCTTTACGCTTTGGTGGCTAGTGAATCCCGCGCCATTCAAACGGCGGCTTTTACCATGCTGAATAAGGCACTTCCGACTGTGCAAGAGAAGCTTTCTGTCGATGTTCTCTTGGAAAAGCGAGACGCGCGACTCCCCGATGAACTCCTATCGCTTCTCCTTGAGGCGCCTACATTAGATATGTATTCCGATGAGGTCATGGCCCAGTTCCCGACCCCTGTCCGCTCATACCTACTATCCTGGCACTTGGTCTTTGATTATTTCCGAGCCGCATCTTTCAAAGTGCGTAGCGATTACGCTGAAAATCTCAAAACGGAGAATTATATAGGTCCCTTGATGGACTTCACCTTTGATGTGTTGGGCCACTCGGCAGCTCATGGGCTCAACCTTGACCAGGTGGGCCTCGCAAAAACCATCCAGCACTACGACCCCAAGTTAGCCGAATCGGAATCGGAAGAGAGAAACATGCAGTGGCTCCTCGTCCATATATACTACCTCGTATTGAAGTTTGTGCCGGGGCTTTTCAAAACATGGTACATCGGCTGCCGCTCGAAGCAGACCAGAATTGCCGTTGAAGCATGGATGACCAGATTTTTCTCTCCGATCATTATCAAAGAGTCTCTAGATGACGTTACCAAGTGGAAGGACAGCCAAGAGGGCGACGAGAAAGAGTTGAGCGTAAAAGTTAGCCCTAAGACAAAGGAGGTTATTGCTGGGTATGAAGTAGACGATCTCACTGCCTCGATTGCTATTCGCATACCTCCCGAGTTTCCTCTGGAGGCCGTCACCGTCGTTGGAATTAATCGTGTCGCGGTGGACGAGAGGAAATGGAAAAGCTGGATTATGACGACACAGGGTGTCATTACCTTCTCTGTTCGTTTCCTTTGCTGTTTCCCTTTCTATATGAAGGCACCGCGCTGCAGGACTTGGCTAACGCTTGAGAAATAGGGCGGTAACATTATAGACGGACTCGTCACATTTCGGCGTAACGTTTTCGGCGCTCTCAAAGGCCAGACGGAATGCGCTATTTGCTACAGTATCATTAGCACCGACAAAAAGATGCCCGACAAACGATGCCAAACTTGCAAAAATCTATTCCACCGCACTTGTCTATACAAATGGTTCCAGAGCAGCAACCAGAACACATGTCCGCTATGTCGAAATCCAATCGATTACTTAGGTGCAGATACAAGAGCAAGAAGGGCTGGTGCTTAGGCCGACTAGACAAAACAATGCACTGGATCTGTGCATTATAGAAAATTTAACGTCACAGTGGGGAAAGAGCGCCATTCAGCGATGGAGAATATGCTAGTCATAGATATTAAGCTTCCCAATTCAGGGGTAGATGCCTTGGGTTTGTCCGTTCACGATCCCTATCTCTCTATCTATCTCTCTCTATCTCTCTCGATGAAATGCCAGCGATAGCCGACGCCCAAGCTAAACGGATAGCTCTTTCAAGTTGATATGGCGGTGCATAGTTCTCTCTTCTTCTTTTCCTGGTCAGCAATCTTTCTAGGGTGTGTGGGGGGGGGTCAGTATGGAGGGCACGAAGCCAGCGGCGTATACAGACAGCAGCTCCGACCATCGCAAGTCCAATTCAGGGAGGTTCATACCACCTAACTACTTTTTAGGCCTTATCCTTAGCCAGGACAATAGAGAAATAGCCTTTGCGTCGTCCACGTCCCTTTATTGCTTGTATATTGGCTACGGCCAACCGAATCCTCGATATACACATTGCCTGCATCGATACCGAGTTCTTCATAATTTTGCAATTATGTCGCTGTTGCACCGATGGTCCCTTCCCAAGCCGAGGCTTCTTCCGTGACCTATCGGAAGGCGAAGAGACTTCCAACCGTTCCAGATTTACCGCTACTGAGATTGGCCGACAGAGTCCGCGTCGAAAGGCAAATATCGCCTCAGTATTTTCAACGTTGTTTGAGCGGCCCGAGAATCGTCGTGGCATGAAAGAGTTAAGGCATTGCAGCGACGCCACCGACGATCTGCCATTGTTAGTTTGCAACGAAAATGTCCCGCCTGACACTAACTACCGAGATTCGCGCTTCCACAAGTGTCACGACATCGCCTTGCTCGAGGAAACCGCGCCACGACGACAGAACAGCGAGACCGGGCTCATTCCAACGAATTCTAACGCCGGGGGAACTACACTGCCGGCCTTCTTCATACCAGAGCCTATCGGCGAATTCGCACGGCAGATCGACGAGGTGCTAAATATCCGTTCTTTCGGCCTCTCAAGCATCGAACCAATCAGCGCGGCCGATCCTGATGGTTTCCCGCCACTACAGCCAATTTCGTCAGCCGGTTATTGCCAGAGGATACGCTCCGCCTCATCCTCCTACCCGTCCGAGGGTATTCGTTCCCCCCCGCCGGGATATCGCTCGCCGGATTTGGCGCCGCCGCGGACGGCTAGTCACTTCGCTGAATATCAACGCTATGGCCGGTATCCCTCTCAGAACTCGTGGGACCTAACTAGTATGCCTACGGCTGAGATGCCAGTTAATGGCGCCATCGGTGGGAAGACTCACGCCGCTTCAGATGGGAAGGATGCTTCCAACTTCAGGTCCCTTCCATTCACGGACCAGCCTAAGCCCCTCTCGAGGTCGACATGTCCAGATATAACAGGCCCGCGAGGTGAACCTAGCGCTGTCTGTGCGGTACTCAAACAGCAAAAATCAGCGCCAAAGAGTGGAAATGCAGCTCCCATATTAGAGAATGAGAACGCCTTTCCCGTCTACCTTGAAAGCGGCTTTGGGAGCTATGAACGACTTCCCGGTAGAAGCACGCTTGACGATGATGATTCATATGGGCTCGAATACAGGCATATGGGTTCAATGGATCTTTTGCGTGCCAGCGTGGATACGGATAGAACAATGCTAATAGCAGCGAGGCGACCCAGCCTGTCAAGCGCCGATAGTGTCTGGTCCACGATCCGTCCCACGAGAAAGAAGCGGCTATCCCGTCCCGCGTCGTGGATGCAACTCTTCACACTTGCAAGCTCTAGCGGGCCCCCAAGTACTTCAACCCAGCAGGTACAGAGGCTGAAGCTGCGCAGATGGGCCAAGCGGACATCGTTCAAAACCAAGGCTCGGTTCAAACTTGTGGGGAGGTCCGTACGCCCCGCCAAGCGTACCGGCTTCAGAGCCCGGGGACGCAGGTGGCACCGCTCCAGGAGGAGGGTAGATCCCACCAAAACAGTAAACAAGAACTGCGAAAAGCAGCTCAAGAAGAAGGAGCTGAAGACAAAGACAAAGAAGGGACTGGGAAATGTGGGCAGGGCCCTGGAGGTAACTAGGGAACGAGTAAAGCAACACAGGCGGACGGCCGATCACTTCTTCGGCGTCCTAGTGGCGAAAAAGAGTCTACAATTTGGATTGCATAGATCGGGAAAAGGAAACAAGGTAACCTATTTTCGCGAGAGGGCGGCATCTTGTCCTCTTGATATAAGCACGTGACGGGACTGGCATCGGGACTACCTATGGTCACCCGGCCTGATTAGTGAAGTACAAGGCGGGTGGTGATGCGGCTGTTGTCAAAGGGAGCCTCGGGAACAACGCCGAAGGAATGGTAGTTGAAATGTCAACAACGTTGATTGTGCTTAACTATGTGTTAGTGTTACTTGTTCGAGGCGGCGACAGGCTTATAGATTTGTGAATTCCCCAGCGGAGGAATGTAGGATGTTGAATTGTGATCAAAGTGTGAATGAATTGATTAGCCTTCTTTTAACCCAGCCACCCTACAGCTGCTTTAGAATACGTCCTTGACCCAAGCTTAAAGTCCCGGCAGGGCGATCGAATTCAGATGGAATTGGTATGTTTCTAGTGCGTGCTTACGACTAGATGTGTCTCCTATCGAAGTAGCATACCCAAATCTCTTGATTATCGTCCATTTCGCTTCGCTGGGGAGCAGGGAGGAAAGTATTGACCGCCAAATCCATTTACTCACCCATCGTCGAGCCCCCTCAATTCCACCCGGTCAAGAGGTATGAGATAGATCCAATATGAGGGTCACTATTAGGGGACACAGCTTTCTATCCAGTAGCTACATGAATCCAACTGATGGCGCCTTGGGCTGTGGTAGGTGACTAGTCAGCCCATGGTCCGCCTCTCATTATGCCTATGACGCTGCCTTTGGTTGTGTCCCTCGCCTCATTGCTACACGCAGCCACTGAAAACAGTGGACATTTGTTCAGACAGAGTAAAATAATAGGACCTGACTCCCACTGGTCGCTTCATCCCAGCCCAATATTAAGACGCCATCTCATAATTTCGCCTGGCGTCGCCGGTGGTAACTATACTCATGTCCGTTGGCGGGACTGTCATCCGCGAGGCATTCGCTCAATCGACTGGCAAGTTCTTGGCTCCCGTCTGTTTCTCCTCCGTGTAGATGGCCTACGCGCTTTCTGGTCTCAAGATCTAGTCTCAAGGATTCATTCGGCGAGGGTAGACTATTACCGCTCACGGGCTATCCCGATAAGGTGTTCAATCTGGGTCTCTAGATATTACCGTATCAATAAGAACTAGCTTATCGGCCGCGTTGTCTAGGACGACGGGGCGTTAATGTCCAAAAACGACCTACTCAACGACAGTGCAATTGCCGTCATGGTAGCCCAACTTGTGATTGCAGCGACTCCAACTCTCTGGGACCAGGGGGACGAGTGGTGTACTCTCGCTATCACTGGACTCGGCACGTTGCTAAGTCTCATTATGGGTTCACTGTCATTCACTGTCAAGGGGGGAGGGCGTTGGTTTGATCTCGAGGAACTTGCCGCCATGGGTTCGCCTAGAATGACGGGAATCTGGTTAAAAATGAAAACCACGTCTGTCCCTCGTCCTCTTGGTTTCCTGACAACCCAGTCCGTTTGCGTGTTGGAAACTTTCGGCTGGTCTCTAGTACTTATATTGCTTGCTGGTATTTGGAACCACACATGGTTTCTCATTGTTATTAGGGTGGTAGGTTGGATACATAACGCCATGCTCGCGAATCTTCCGCGTGCGCCTAAAAGCTGTAACTTGCCTCTGAAGTTACTAGATTCTATCTGGACACGTAAAGCCATGGATGGATTAATGGACCTGGGGGTGACACATGCAGGGTGTGGTGAAGCCTTACTACCCGGATTCTTTCAAGCAAGGTGACGCCTAGACGAGGAAGAACAGCGGGGGGAGAAGAAAAGGAGGTCAGAAACGAGATATGACGAGGCGCGGTTCGCTGATGGATGATTTGGGTTGGATAAGACTTATGGTAGGTACTATTGTCCGGAATCCTAAGGGATAGCACAACCTATCCAAAGCATTTCTCACCAAATGGCAGCAAGTAGGTCTTGCTACAAACCCTGGTCGCCTACGTGAATGACGGTAGTGAGTCACGAAGGACAATGAAACTGGGATTATAAGCATGGATCTCCACCTGCAACAAGAGGACCTCACGACCGTGAAAACCTTAGTTGATGAGTTTGAGGCTATCATATCTAGGTAATATACATTGCCACGGAGTAGTTTGCACATATATCAACATAACCAAAAAAGGTGGAACGGTTCCGTTTTGCCTTCACACACACACATATGTATATATTCACTCTAGGGTGCCAAAATGCGTAGATGGTTCTCGTAACAGATTTGAACCGTGCCAATAAATACAATTGTCACCACGGCAAATTTGCTGAATAAGAATACAAACCACCTATTCCTCCAATAATGTAGGGGGAAGTCTCCCATGCGTCTTGGGCCGGTTTTTCAACACCTAGTGATCTCAGGCGTTGGGAAAGTAAACTCTCGGCAGCGACCGGGTTGCCATTAATGAGACCAGCAAATGCGTTACCGCCATATCCAACATCCCCCTTGTTTAATTTGTTATATCGATCAGCTTGGCCATCATACGATGTAGCCCAGTTTGATACAATGCCAGAGGCTTGGCTTGCCGGACGGCTCGTCTGTGACGATTCAAGCGATTGGGTCCCGAATATGCCGCCCTCGTCCCCCGCTAGTCTTCGGGCCTGGGTCGCCTTGACTGTGAATGGTAAGGGCTCTACAGGCGTGCGGTCGCTGGCAACGCCGTACGAGAAGGGGCGACCAGATGGACTTGGCGACATGAAACCCTCAACCATATCAAACACGCGGCCTGCTCCGCCATTAAAAAAACCGGAGCTTCGTCTCTTAGAGGCTGCATCGGCGGCTAGACTGGCGCCGGGCCCCGTACCGCTGGATGATGGGGGATGCATAACCCGTATAGGCCTGTACGGAGTGAACTTAGGCTCGGGAAGCGTGATTTCATTTTGGAGTTTCTCTTTCCCGTCGGGCACGCGATTGGCAAATACGACCCTAATATTTTTGTACAAATAGAAGCGACCTCTTGACGGGCAACATATATGTAGATGAACGAGATATCGTAAAATGGGGCGATCTCCCGAGGAGGCATCTCTCAATTCCGGCATATTGTCGATAATTGGGCCATTTGAATAGCTGCGTTGCCGCACAAAGGTCTTGGTACCAGGCTCCATCCCTGCCAGATCATACGGGACTAAGAACAGCTTGACAGCCGTCTTATTCGGGTTCTTGATAATGATCTGAACTTGTCCCTTCTCGGGAATCCGATAACTTCCGCCAGGGGGTGCTCGAGGAGATCCGGACCTGCGTTTAGCTCTCTGGGTCCTGCGCGCGTCCCGAATAGCGGGATTTATGTCAGTATGATGAGCGTCCATCGCGTCGGGCTCTGCCGCATTCCTCTCTATAGCTCTAGTCTGGTGTTTCTTTCTTGATCTGGCTTCTTCCTCCTGGTTTGGCAACCCATTTTCCAAGTCGATCTGCCCCACGTATGGACTCGGCCCATCATCTTCCTTGGACCGGCCGTGTGATGAACTACCGTAACTGTAAAAGACTGCGGGAAATGATAAGGTCACGTGAGGGGGGCAGCGAAGGTTAGGTTTACACTTGCCCAGGCCGAGTACGCCGATCTGCGCCAAAAAGTCAAGGGGCCTTGATGGTGTCGTCGACATTCGGCCGCGCAGGATACTTTCTTCGTAAGATCCGACCATGGATGCATGAAGTGGAGAAACGTCGGAGCTGAGAGAAGGTCGGCGGGACTGAAGAGACGCGGGTGTCTGAGAGGAAAACCCAGATATAGAGAAACTAGGCGTTGCGGTTAGGGATCGCCGGGGTTGGTGCGCCTGGTAGGGAAACGTCCTCTCCTGGCGAAATGATGGACTCAGCCTCTGTAATGGGCTAGGAGCGTTTCCGTAGGAACCCGAGAGGGACGATAAGATGGTGTGCCGGCGTTGCGGTTTAGGAAGACTATGGCCAATGTCGAGGCTGTCAATAGGAGAAAGTAGATCGACATCGTCATTGCTCTCTGACTGAAATAGGGGGCTGGTCGGTGGCTTATACACAAAGCTTGTTGAAATCGAAGAAGACAGCGAGGAGAGCGCAGACCGGACCTCGTCGGACCGAACGGGTGGAGGCTGTCTCCTTCCAAAATTGAACGGCGTGAAGTCCCTCGGAGGCGAGGTAGAGATCCATGAATGGGTGTTGTTGAGCGCCTCTTGTCTTGTTTGGTTGTGGGCTCGATAACGAACGTCGCCCACATCTGGAGACGCCTCATCATGTGTAAAATCACCACTATGCAGGGCCGACCGGGGCCTCTCGATATTCATCCCATCCTGGCGCCTTCTCTCGTCATCCGAGAAAGCCCTGTCTTTCTCGGGGGTGATAGTCGGAGGCGGTAATAGAGCCGGCGAGGTGGTGGCGGCAGTGGTAGTGGGTTTGTGGGCTGGGGTTTGGGTGGGGGATACATTCGGATCTTGCTGACTCCACGCCGAATCAAACAGCTAAGGGGGCATCGGCTGTCAGTAAATCATGGGTAGCGGTCCTATCTACAAAGAGAAATAGCCATGGTGGCGACACGATGGAAGGAATATACGAGGTATTATACGAACATATCGGTGAGGGATCCATGCCGGGCTCTCTCCTCTCTTGAGTCGTTGGATCAAATCAGCGCGGTCAGTGCAAGTGGCCGAACTCGGGCTAATATCGTCACGGTCTCGATGGAGAAGAGGCGGCGAAGACGGCAGAGGGCTGCCGGGCACCGGCCCCTCACATAGCTCGGTTCTTATGCTCTCCTCGGACAGTTTTCTCGACAGTGGCCGTGGACGACGGCGATGATGCCGGTGGTGATCATCACCGTGATCTAGCCGACGACGAGGCGGCGAAGACATTGCGGGCGAGATACTCTCGTTCTCAACCGGATCACCGGCTTGTTCACCACCATCAGCGGATTCCCTCCGCATCAGGTCCCTGTCTAGATCTTGCTGGAAGATGGGCATGCTGCATTGGCACAAGGGTCACGAGGGGTCGGCGAAGAGAGGGTCAGAGCAAATACTATGGTTTTTAGTCATAGGCACGGCACATAGACAGGCTAGAACGGGGATCTCTCGCTGACCAACCGACTAGGGCGACCGATCGACTGACTGACCATACAGACGGGAGACAGCGAAGCGTTCCGGGCTTGCTTGGGACTGTTGGCTCCGTCGTCCCCGGTTCGCTCTCGCTTCCGACTCTGGGGCGATGCCGGGATGGTTCAGTCAGGATGGGCGAGTATAGGGAACGTGGGGTCTATGTTCGGGAGAAAAGAAGGCCTAGTTGCTGAGAAGCATATCAACAGACTGCTAGATGCACCACCGGAGCCGTGGTTGGCATGGAACAATACAGACGATGTTTACGGTTGAGAGCTCAGACGTCGTCTTGAGCGAGGTATGTCTTGAGTTGATGGATGATAGATGGTGGATGATGGGTGGTGGGTGATGGATGATGGATGATGGATGATGGATGATGGATGATGGATGATGAATGGGACGGAGTTGGTTAGTCATTGGCAGGACGTTGGCAGGACATGGAGGAGTTGGGGAGTTGGAGAAGAGGTACCTAAAGCCAAGTCATCGGTACCTAATATAAAATGCCGTTGCACTTGGCCGAAACAAACAAGGACGAGGTATTTTAGTAGGGGCTACATGACTGAGTAGCGTCATTATCACAGCAGTAGTGTAACACGTGTGTACCTACGCGGTCCCGGTCCCGGTCCACGAGGACTGTGCTGTGGGTGGGCGTAGGTGCTTGTTTACTTATAATATATATAAAGAACTAGTTACCTAGGTAGGTAGTTAGATAGTGTTTTGTCAGAGTTGGTCCCCCTGGCTCCCCCCACCTAGTGTGCACTACACTACATGCTTGCCTACGCACCTAAGGTTTAGTACCTACTTGTAAGGTACGTAGTATATCCACCCCATGCTGCATTTTCCGCATACCCCCGGTCTCTGTACCTGTACCGGAGCTGGGAGTAGATTGTACCAGCTCCACACTCCACAGCTCCACAGTCCACATCGTTATCGAAGAAAAAAGAGCGATATCGCGCGCGGGACCCATCTTCTCTTCCCCATGACCGTGCTAAGAAGCACGACAATCATGCCACCACCCCCGGCCACCGAGACCGTGGCTTCAAAAGCATAAGCGATATAGCCCCCGGCTATCGACAACTATCGAGGATCGAAATGGTGCCAAGCAAAAAGAGACCGATCGAGGGCGACGATGCTTCTGGCCCGGTTGCGAAAAAGCATCGTAAGGGGTTCCGTGTCGGACCGGAAAACTTGCCCGACGGTCCCTGGAGACGAAAAGGTCAATAAAGCCGTCCCGCCAGCGATCGCATCGGTTGCTCTGTCTTGCGAAACTGGCTAACGTGTGGGCGCGTGCGCGTGCGCGGCCAACAGTTGACAGGATAAAAAAGGACCTCATCCACAAAGCAAAGGTGAAAAAGGCCTATAAGAAACTGAAGACGCCGAGGACGTCCGGGCCCGCCACCTCATCTTCTTCCGCTCCAAACCCCACCCCCGCGGGCATCGATACTGGCTCTGTCACCATCGTAAGGACGAACGCCACCGATGATGGAAACGGCAAAAGCGACGATAACGAGAGTAGCGATGAGCGCAGCGAAAGGGGAGAAGGAGTGGGAGGAGGAGGAGGAGGAGGAGGAAGAGAAGGAGGAGAAGAAGAGGAGGAGGAGGAGGAGGAGGAGGAAGGTGCCTCGGAACCGTCACCGCCACAAGTTCATCCCGAGCGTCAGGCCATGCTAGGCGATGACGAGAACGATCATGATGGCAATGGCGACGATCGGCCGCCCATGGACCAACGGCAGCAGAACCAACGAAGAGGACCGAATAGGCAGGGGCGGAAACCGGGCTACTTCGACAAGGCGCTCACGGTAGCGGAACGCAAGAAGGCCGAGGCAGACGAGCGGGCGGCCGAGCGGGCGCGGAAGGACGCCGAATGGCAGCGCAAGACAGAGGAGCGCGAGCGGTTCCGACGAGCCATGGCTAAAGCCCGAAAGCCCGGGCGAGACGGCCAGCGTCGCTTGGGCCGCGAAAGTGGACTTCTGCTAGAAAGGGTGAAGAAAATGATCGGCTGAGCGGCGGAGAGATCAAAATAGCCAAAGAGATGGTCGGCCTTGACGAAAGGCTATGGCCATGTCCAGCTAGCAAGGATATCGCGGGCATGACGGGGCCATATAGGACATAACTGATGATACCCTACGCATGAACATAAGACACGCGCCAAACGTTGCGCGCGAAGGCAACAAATTAACACATTTCCCACATTAGTTATACTATTGCAATCGAAAGCGAAGGTACCTCGGTTTGATCCTATGCCCCGTTCATCACTAGAATTCTCTATTGCAGGACATCCTCTCTAAAGTGGTACATACGCATACGCCTTTTACCTACTGAAGCTGCGTAGGTGGCCAGGCAGACAGCACCACAGGGTCTGTCTACTCAGGGCAGACAGATGCTCGCGTTCTGGAATCAACTTTTCTCATTAGGTGGGGAACGGTACTGGGTTCTTCTACCAACAATTCGTTATATGTGCTCCTACCAAGAAGCCATGCGAATTATGTATTCCCACTGGATTAAATGCGACGTGAGACGCATCCAGGCGGACCGGACCGCACATGATTCGCATACACAGATATAAATATATAATACATTATCCTATCTCGCAAACGCCGGGACAAGAGCGACACGTACAAACAAAATAGTATGGTTTCGTCATTACCGGGTATCGCATTCCACATGTATAACACGCTGGCGGCCGTTGTCAAAAGGGGATCCGACGTTGATTCCCTTTCCTATGGGACATTATATAAAAATGGAAAGAACTGAAGAGATGAAAGGATCGTAAAGAATGCGAAGGTCTGTGTGTGTGTGTGTGTGTGTGTATGTGTGTGTGTATGTATGTTTTGTATAAGTGTGTGTAAGAGATCGTGTAAGAAGGTGTGGAAAATATGTGTGGTATGTGCGCACTTTATACGCATGAAAACCGTGATCAAGTTTTTTAAGTTTTTTTTTTAATTTTTTTTTATTGAGAGTATTTCCGATCCGGTAGTTCGACTCTGTGGCTCACGAGTGGTGCAGGTAATTCATACGCCCACTGAATATTTGGATCCATGAGCTCGCCGACCCGGGGCTGGGTGCCCGGCAGCTCCGCGCCGCGCGGCGGCAGCATGCCGTCTTGGTGGCCGGGGAGCTCGCTCGGCCCGGGGTTGTGCATCTCGCGGGGGCCGGCGTGGTGCACACGGGGGAGCGGCGATAGCGATGGCGAATGGACCGTGGCGCTGCTGAGGACGGACTCGGGCGAGTACGCATACCGGGACCCCTCGTCTTTGGGCCAGGGCTCCGGCTTGTACTCGGCGATCTCCTCATGGACGCTCTCGGCGGGCCCGGGCCGTCGTCTCGGGTCGGGGGTGTCGTCACGCGCACGCCTGTTGCGCCTCACCATGACGAAGGACATCATCCCGATGGCCGCGATGCCCAGGACGCCGGCCACGGCGCCCCCGACGATGACGCCGGTCGAGTGCGGGCCACCGGCCACCGTCTGGCTTCCGGGGGTCGGCGTTGGCGACACGTCCCTCTTCATAAAAATCTCCATTACCTCGTCACTTTCCCACCGCACATGGTCCAGGTTCCCGGCGTTGTACCAATCGTTCACCGGGGTCGGGCTGTCGTACGCCGGGGCGTCCGGGTCGTATGAGTTCGTCCACTTGAGCTCCGTCATGTCGAGGATGCCGAGCCCGTAGGCCCAGGGGTCCGCCGTCGTCGGGGCCGTGAAGGTCCTGTTCTCGCCATCCACACCCCCCATGCTCAGCATCTGCCGCTGGCCCTTGCCGACGACGGCGCATTGGTGGTCGGACCGCGGGGGGGCATCTTGCGGGCCCTTGAAGAAGACGAAGCCGGGCAGCGAGAGCACGTAGACCTCGGATGATGTGTCTCGGATCTGGTCCGACACACCGCCGTATAGGAATCTGTCGACACGTGTTAGTCAGTCCGTCCAGCCTGCTTGCCCATGCCCGTTTGGGGGAGGGGGAGGGGGAGGGGGAGGGGGAGGGCCTACATTTCGTAAGTGCCGTTGGGGCCGGGCACCCCGACGCTACAATGCGACTCGATCGTGGGCGGCTTGGTACCCGATGTCATCTGCGCATGCCATTTCTTCGTCACGGGGTCGACCATGTTCACCCGATTCCAACTCGTCTCCACGATCGTCTCGTTCGTCGCGTCCACCGGCGTCTCGGCACCGCCGAGGAACAAGACCATGCCGTTGGGGCCGAAAGGCACATACTCGGCCCTCGCGTTCAGGCTGGTGCCGTAGCCGCCGTACGACGATGTCGTGCTGTTGTCCCACTCGCCCGTCCGGAAATTGTACGAGACGAGCCCCGGCGTGGCGTAGCCCGGGATGTCCTTGTCGACCGAGTCGTCCGTCGCTTTTGTCGCTGCACCGCCAAACGCAAAGCCTGCGTTTTTCGTCTGCGTGAAGGCCGCGCCAAAGGTTCCTTTTAGTTTCGAGAAGGCTACAAAATCCCGTTGCGTCACCTGCGTCCACGCGCCGCCTCCCGAACCATCCGCGGCGAATCGCCAGAGGTCTTGGCTCGGCGATGAGCCGTCCGACGAAAAACCGCCGTACGTGTATAGGCTGCCCGTTGAAGGGTCGGTCCAATGAATCTGTTTGCTGAGAAGCGGTGCTTGCTTCGGTATCGATCGAAACCGCACCGTTTCACTCGTCCAAGGTTCTGTCAGGTCGATAGACCACGTAGTATTGACTAGAGCAACCCGTTTTAGTCTGCGTCCTTGCGGCGAAAGGACGCCTCCCGCCCCGTCAGGGGAGTAGACCTACCATCGTAAGAGGGACTGTCGGCGGGCGCACTACCACCGACCCGTTCGGTAATCCGGCCGCCGTCGATATAGGCGTAGTCGCCCAGAACGGCGACCGTGTGGCACCCGCGGCGGATGAAGTCTTGGGCGCTGGGGATGTCGCTAGCATCGGTGTCGTCGCGACTCCGGAGGCCCCTCGCAAGTCCCAGTTTCCCCAGCGCTCCCCATACCGCGAGAAGCACGAAGGGGGAACATGGGCCCTTCATCGGGGAACAACGCAAGGAATGGGCAAAACGCACGCTTTCACCACCGTCGAGGCTCAAACATGATGGGAGAGAGCGAGAAGAAAGGAAAGGACGGGGCCGAGGATGGGGCGCTCGGCTCAATATAGGGTACCGACGGAATGGCTGAGTCAACGGCACCTCCTCGGGCGTGAGAGAAGAAATAGAACGAGGTGATGTATGTACATACAAGTACAGTATGAACCACGCACCATAAACCATATGTGCCAGCAGTGAATGCGGCAAGACGAGGCAGGGCAGGGCAGGAGTGGGTTCGAACGGTTCGCTTGAACAGGCGACGCTACTGCACATAAGATCTTGGGGTGACAGGTACGGCAAGATTGTCCTTCAGCCAGCTAGGCTAGATGCTACCGTAGCCGGTCAGATAG
Source organism: Rosellinia necatrix (assembly GCA_021209875.1). NCBI lineage: Eukaryota > Fungi > Ascomycota > Sordariomycetes > Xylariales > Xylariaceae > Rosellinia > Rosellinia necatrix. The sequence goes on along the minus strand of JAGYVD010000001.1, from coordinate 2,620,972 downwards.
CGTGCGTGACCGAACGAACTAACTCGGCCCAGGAGACAACCAGGAACAACCAGGAGACAACCAGGAGACAACCAGGAACACCCAGGAACACTCAGGAACACTCAGGAACACCCAGGAACGGGTGGAATGCTTCTTCTATCCGACCCGGGGCTAACTAGTGACCGTACGAAGTATACATGTTGTAGACTTACGTAGCGTGAGCCTCTGGATGAGCCAAGCCTTCGAGCTTGGATTCATCAGTCAAGTAAGTTACTCTGATCTGTCCCCGGAAGTTCTCATAGTCCTTGTACGTGTCGTGTTTGGCCCGTCTTGATATCGCGTTTGTGTGTATGCCTCCTCCCTGTCTCGACTTATTGGTAAACACATAACCACCGTCCAACTTAGATCGGCTAGTCTACACTCTAGAATACTTGCACACATAGCAACTAGTGTACACCGATGAAATGTTAGATAAGATTACCTTGACCTACGCCGCCCGTCATGTAGTGTGTGTAGTGTACGTATCTAACCCTGGCAACAAGGCTTTTTGCACAAGTCCTGTCCTGTCCTTTCTCCTCCTCCTCCTCCTCCCCTCCCTTCCCTTCTTTCCCTTCTCTCCCTTTTTCCCTTTCTCTCTCTTCTACATAACTATTCCTACTCCTACTCCTTCCCTACGGCGCAGCGCTGCTCCACGCAGGCAATGATCAATGCTTCAAGCAGGAGGCTGCAAGGAATCGCCATGGGGTAGCCCGTCGCGCGTTCTGTATGGTATGTATGGTATGTACGGCATGTTACATGGCCATTCTGCTCATCGAATGAGTAGACAATGCCGCGAGCGCTTGCTCCATCAGACCCCATAATCTTGAATCCTTCGGGCTCCCGAAAGCAACGTGGGTGCATGATATCCAGGCCAGATCCAGGGCCCCCCGTTGGCCCTAGCAGAACCAGGCAAGCCAGGCACATCCACAGCTGCACTTTGCACTATGTACGACTTGGCAATGATCGTCCTCGGGATCCAAGCTTAGAAGGGAGCCAAGAGGCGCTGCCACTCCGGAGCGACCATGATTGGCCGGGCTCCCATCCACAGTCTTGTCAATTCGAGTCTAGCATCTGACGACAGCGGAATTTGCTCGCCCTGTTCGACAGGGTCGACGGACGGGCAGAAGGACAGGCAAGCCTCTTCTCTTCACGCGCACCTTTGACGCCCTGTGCTCCTGTGCAGGGTTCCCGCGTTCGTCCCTTGTGTTTGGTTTGTCTTGTCCCTGGTCTCTTGCCTGACAGCTGGGTCCCGTAAGGCTTGGCCGGATTTGTCACGCCCATCTCACATTTGCCGAATAAGCGCGCTGATCATGACCACTGTCAGCGTTTCAAGAGTCGCGCTGTGCATAAGGTAGGAATCGTCCTCTTGTCTCCCTTCGGATCGCCTTCTGTTGATGCTTCTCCTGGCCATCCCTTGACTACGCGAGCTGAAGGCACATAGAGACAATACACACACACACACACACATACATACATATACATACACACACACATACATACACACATACATACATATACATATATATATATATATACATACATGCACCACGGACCCCCAATCGTCACCCACCCACGACATTTCGTTGTGTCGTCCGTTGTGTGTGTACGTAGTAATACTACATACCTAGTACCAATGGTTTAGCGGTAGTGTACACTACATACTTAATATACAACACATGGCACACGACGGAACACCGGTAGGATGCTACTCGCATACTATGCGTGCAACGTGCGTACAACGTACAACGTACAACGTACAACGCCAACCTCCAATCATTGACCTGCGATACCGAAGTGCCATGCAGAAACGCCGTACCACTAGCGTGGCTATTGGCAGCCTTCGTGACAAGACCCTCCCCCAGACAGTTGTGTTGCTATAGACCGGAAAGACTCCAGCCCGATGCCCTGGCGACAAGGTCGATGTCATATAACTACCTGTCGGTTAGAATGGAGCAGAAGGGACGAAATCATCAGTACTTGTCACATTGGTGCTCTCCATGCCTACTTAGCCTAGTGTAGTGACTAACCGAATCATGTACTTGTATGTACGAGACGATCGGTCCAGGATATACCATGCTGTATCATCCAGTTTGCCCCTTCATAGTTGTCGGTTCGAAGCATTAGTCCGAGGGCCGCACGACGGTGTGATTTCGAACTACATCGAAGCACCATTGAGCCGTCCCGGTTAGCTACCACGTCTTAGTAGAGTCCCAGAGTCCCAGAGTCCCAGAGTCCAAGCAACAGACCCCCCTGCAGCCATTTGACTCTACAGCAGAGAAAAGTGTAAGTGTGTGTGTGTGTGTGTGTGTGTGTGTGCTCGCACGTTGTCTATTACACTAACCAAGTACATCATGGTCATAGTGTGCTCTGGTCAGTCAGACGAATGGCCACATCAGTCGACCGACAAGTAGTGTATGTATGCATGCATGTATATAATATATGTATGTATATTTATGTATGTATGGCACAGTCACCGCAGCCTTGCCAGCTGAACTCTTGCTTCACCAAGATCAGCAAGACTTAATTTCGCAAGGCCTTCGAGGGTGCTTGATAACTGGTAGATAGCCCAGTCTTCTCTTCATTCCGGGAATGCCGTGATCCTACACTCTTACTCTATTTATTACATCCCACGCCCAGCCGTCATAGCCGTCCGTCATCGCCGGGCTTATATCATCATGTCTATAACGTGCGCCCGCACCATGCCATGTGGCAGTTATCAGCAGAACTCGTGTCATAGTTTGACAATTGTTCTCTTGATTTATGTATGCATGTCCGTCGGTCGTCCCAGTCTCTCCGTATAATCCGAGACTCGGTCGGGTAGGTGTGTGCTGCACACCAGTACATACGTATCATACGCCAGTACTTCGTGCACTACATGTGTATGTGTTCATAAATTATAAAGTCCTACACCAGTCGGTTTTGTGTAGACCAACTATCCACCGGCGGTGGGGAGGCAAGATTGTCAACGGGCGACCAAAGGGAAGTCGTATTACAGGTCAAAATACGTCAGAATTATTCCGGCCCCTTGTTCAGCCCTACACCCAGCATCGCAGGAACAAGACTGGAGTAAAACGGTGAGGATCTCTCCTACCCTGACCAAGTTCTATTTCATGTATGTACATGCAGAATTTTTTTTTTTTTTTTTTTTTTTTATAAAAATTATAAAAAAACTTCACTGTGCTAGACATTATTGGGGCAAGGGACACTTATGGTAATCAAAAGTTCCAGCTGTTCTCGAAAGAGGGAGATTGCTGATTCCGCTCTTAGATCAAGCTTCTTCGTTGACAGCCTACCTACTCATAGTTAGTGCTTGTGATAGGGACGATGTCTAGGCCATGAAAACGGCGACCGAACTCACCGCCAAGATTGACCGTTGTCGCCCGGTCGATAGCTATCGTGAGCTAATCCGCACACCTTGTTTACGAAACTCCCTCTCAAATTAGTTCCCAGATTATGGGTAAAGGCTCGCAGGCATCACCAACACAGCCCTATTGCCCTATTACCCTATTGCCCTATTGCCCTATTGCCCTATTGCCCTATTGCCCTATTGCCCTATTTCCCTATTGCTCCAGTTGTTCTCGAAGGCCAACCCGATACGATGTTCAGTAAGCTAGTCTCTGGGCATGGGGGCCACGGGGGCCACCGTGGTCGCCGCAGTTTCTCTCATGTCAGCCCTATAGTTATGGCGAATGTTCGTCTATCCCTCTCATTTTCGCTTCAGAGGAAGCGAAAACTAGATAACCGGTTACATATTAGTCTTGCACATAAGTTGGCGCAATTCTCGTCCTTTCCGAGACTATGCCATACCATTCCATCTGATCCGAGATACCTCATCTCGAGATTGGGGGGGGATTTTCTTTTAGACGTCCATTAATGAGAGAGTACAAATCATCTCGAATCGTACCCCCAGGGCAGCTAGCCGAGCGATCGACAATTATATGACAAACCAAATCTCGTTATCCACGCTTCTCGCCCAAAACTTTCTATCGCCGACACTCGATGAGCATTATGGCCCTCAAATGAGAGCGGCGAGCTATTTCAGGTTCATATCTTGCCAAGACAACAGGCAAGCTTAGATTTCAAAAGATACCGGGAGAATATAGATCAGTTATCAGCTTGAAGGGATTGCAGTTCCACGTAAACCGTCGGGCCGGTATCAGAAGTTACCCTTGGTGATGGGCAGTGTTCTAAAGATATATCCCCCGTGCCGCAGCACCATTTCGCTCGGCCGTGAATTCCCCTACAGAGGATCGCGACATTCGTGAAGGGGTAAAACTTCGATAATAATGGATTCGTCTCAACGATAGCTCAAGCTCAACAACCTCAGCTATTCCTCTTCGAGTCAAGACCTCGTGCCTATCAATCACTATGGGTGGTCTCACATAAGATCAGGGAGATTGACAAATACAACAAACAGCATATTTTACCCTATGACACCCATCAGCTCGTAGTCACTGGCAACAAGCCCAAGGTCGAGGAGGGGATGAGAAACCAGCAGTAATTCTCGAGTACCATCAGCACTGTCTCCAGTCACAACAAATTCTAGCATTGACAACCCAGCCCGTACGTACCCTTACTAGAGCGTGGCGTGTTCTCTACATGCAATTATCTCTTCACCTTATCAGATACGTTAAGGGGCTACGTTAACCTCGGGAGAGCCATATTGTTGCTATTAATCTAAGACGCCGTGATATAACCAGATATAACACACCATCTCATATGCGTTGGGGAGGTTGTTAGTCCCTGCAGGTTCTTATCTGATCAAAATATATAGCAACGTCAATTATGCTATCAATAGCCAGCATACATACGTAAATAAGTACCAATCAACGATTGCCTACTCTATTAGCCACCGAACTATGCGATTAGCTAGGCAAAACGGGGTTTCAGCTCACACTGCGAGTCCCCGGTCCCCTTAACACCCAACCGCTGGCGCAACCCTCTACTGCATACCAACCCATATCCAGCCTCGTTCGACGCTATAGCTATCCTCATCTCGTTGGCCACATCAGTGGTATCTTGCCTAATATCCATTTTTGAGGCTACCGAGCAAGCCTAATTCCGTAATGGCTGCTTTGCAGGCCGTACTAATCCGTTCATCTCATCACAACTAGGACTCGAGCGCAGCAGTATTCGCGCAAAGGAATGAACTCCAGGTCCTTCGCGTTAACATATATATCAAGATAGTGTTAGGCCAGGACGGTGATGTTAGTCTACATTCTCATTAGTCTACTGCACCAGCGAGGTAATCCAAATGACTTGGCCCATAATTTCGTTTCGTAGATAGCCCTATTCCTTCCCTCGTATGACTAAAATGGAACATGAGAGGAGCGCTGTACAATGCTGACACGCTGCTAGTCGTCACTCGGCCAGCTCCCAGGAACGGTAGACGACACTCACGGGATATAAATGCCTTAGTAATAAATACGCTCGATATATCCGCCAGTTCCATGATGATCTCTATCCCGTAACGGAGTGAAACCGGGACAGCAGGTGAGGAAAGAGTCGATGAATAAGATGATCAAGAGTAGAGAAATACTCTTGATTTAGCAGTGCCCAAGAAAAAGCGAAGTACAAGTATGAGAATCTCATCTCCGTCAGTTCACAGCCCAGTCTTCGCATATCTCTCAACCCCAACAAGGGCTCGCCGCCATCACCGACGTATCTCGCGCCCATCAGCGCGAAGCCACCTGATCAAACTATAGACGAGATGCATAGTTCATAATTCTTGCACCGTTTCTATAGCATCTGCAGTACCATAGCTGCCGCGACGTCTTCTCCCTAATGATGGTCGAAAGCAATATTTTTATTTTACGGGAACTGGTATATTGATTCGTCTTGTTGATACCCGTCGCATCTATTGTTTGGTGCTGGTCCTGTTAACTGCCCCTCGTACCAAGGCTAAGAACTATACCAAGTGTTGGTGACTAAAATGTTACTTAGGGGCGGGAAACAGTTCCAAGAAGTCGTAGTGCGAAAGCGAGCTACCTAAACCTCGTACACGAGAGTCATCGGTGAAGAGATCTTCACGCTGGGGTGGACGAAATCCAACCAAAAAAAAAAAAGCCCAGGATACGCGCCCAAAGTCGACTAGATAGGCAGAGGCGACGCGCTAAATTTTCATATGCGCGCTTATTGTTATTTGTCTGTCTGTTTGCTACTGGGACCGTCGTCTTTTCCCCACCGCGATTTGTTGGCGCCACTGTCCAAAGATCGCCCAATGGCTCGAAGGGCCAGGATCTGGATGATTGACATGGCTAAAAAATAGATATGGGCAAGATGGAAACGCATCCTCATCAGCAGTACTAGCAATCCAGAATAGGAATAAAAACGAAAGAAAAATACCCGCCATGCGCAGAAGGATATCATCAAATTTCCCAATGTAAAGCACAGAGAACCGTTACCGGGACACCCCTACGAACGAATAGAACGTCGACGCGGATCCAATGGACCCAAGAATGATGGCTCGCTACAAGTATGATGTGTGCCTGAAGAAAGCCTCCAGGTCTCATAGGTAATGGGAAGGAATATCAACCCATCAACCCGGTATGATTTTGGCCGGATTGTGTAGCTGAAGACCGTTATTTTGTTGTTGGTATATGTACAATGCCGCGTTGTGAGTATTGGCCAAAAGTACGGTTGATATTAAGAGAATATACTGTGGCTGTTCTCGATGATGAACTGAACAGCGTTATTCTTGGCGTGCATGTCTGTCATCTCTCGTTCAATATTCGTGTCTCGCATGATGGTGGGAGCGAAGACTACGGCCAGGTTCCTTGGCGTCATCTGGCAAAATTAGCAAAGCCTAGATTGCGAGTGGGTGTATTGGGCGTACCAGATTTTCTCCTTCTCTCGATGCAACACGAGACAGATGGAACATGAGAAATTCAAGGCAATCTTTGTGTTGCCTTGGGAGCTGATTGAACACATTCTGGAGATGATCGCATTTCTCTGAATCGCTTGCGAGCGCTGTTATCGTTGGTCAGCATTAGGTTGGTTGGAAGAATGGGGTATTCAATAAGCCTTGCTCACAATTTGTTTCCAGCACGCCATCATAGATATCGTATGTTAGTAGTGGGGTTGGAAGCTTGCGGAAGTACTGCTTGAGGACGCTAGTTACCGCCGTGATATCCATGTCGGGATCTGAGATATCAAAATTCTCATTTTTGTCGAAGCCTTCTTGGATAATCTTCACTTGAGAATTTCCGCCCGTCTTGCGGTAAATGCCCTCCATTTCCATGCCACGGAGTTCAACCTCCTCGATGCACCGCGTGACAACGGAAGGAATCTGCCTGCGTTCATACTCGGCTCGATCTGCTAGCTCGGAGCCGAAAAGGATGTTTGCAGGCTCGGCAGGGGTTGGGGCCAGTACGCTCGCGGCCGCGCCATGCTTCTGAATGGTTTGCGCCTTCTTGAAGCCGAAAAATCCCTGGCGTCCAGCATCTCCCTGTTGGCGATTGATGCCGTTAGGTGGGCCATGTGATACGGGCGACTCGACCGGGGTGACGGTCATGTTGTACGGGAGGCCGATGCTCTCGCCGGCCGTACCTTGGGGGTGACGTTCCGGCTGCTGGAAAGCAACGACCGTACGGTTCACGCCTTTGGCAATGTTCTGAGCTACTGCCTTAGATCCCTTCTTCCATTTCGCAAAGTTCTTCTTCTCTATCTTGACCACGGTTGGGCGGGCCTCGAAGATCGGCTCTTCGTGATCAGGCGTAATAATGGTAGTGCCTGTCTGGATGCTGGCAACATCCAGGCTAACCGAGTTGTTAGAAGCACCCTTGTTATGGTTATATATGCCAAGCCCGTTAGGTGGTATCCGAGTATCCGAATGGTTCTTAAACCTTTCTTGAATTTGATGGGTAATGTCATTGTTCAAGTCCGCCAGCTGTGCGTTCTTAGAGACTAGTTGTTCGAACTCGACACGGGCACGATCTCGGTCGTTTATTGCTTGGTTCTTTTCTTCAATGAGTTGATCCCGCTCGGCATGAAGTTGCTCGAGGCTCGCCACCATCGACTGCTTCAATTTCTCTAGTCTCTGAACGAAATCCTTGATGGCCGATTCTTCTAAGTCTCGCGGATCGACAGGCTGCTTAGTCTCCTTAGCCCTCTCCACGTACCCAGCAAGGGCCTCTAATTGACGGATCATAAGTTCCGTCTGAGTATCGAGCACGGAGACCGTTTTACGCTTCTCCTCGACCTTCAGTGCAAGGCTTTGGAGATCTTTCTCATTATTGAACTGGCGCTCGAGTTCTGCCACTCGCTGCTCCGAACTCCGCAAACGTCTCTTCAGCAATGCATTGTCCTCGCCGGATGTCAGAGACATGGGGCTGGTGATGTCGTGACCGGCACCGTTCATGGCATCCTCGGCTATGGGCGTCTTTGGCCAGTGGGGAGATGTGGTCGTACGCGTAGTTTCACTGACACTTCGCGTATGGCCGACACGGGGAGGGGCGCTTGACTCGGTACTGCTGGTGCGCCCGTGCCGAACAGCATTGGATACGCGGCGAAGAATGGAAGACGAGCCCTCATCTGTTCCTAGAATACGAGCCATATCTTCATCCATGCTAAAATCGCCACCGGCGCTCCACCTAGGTAGCTTCGGTGACGATTTATGCTCGGCCCCTACACTAGCAGGGTCTTGCGCCGTGGAGTGTCCCGGAGGCGCGGGCGGGGCTCTGGGAGTCATGTATGTATCACTCAGCTTCGTATCGGGCGGGTTGGGCCGGTTAAAGCCATTCACTAAAGTAATGATGATAAGTCTCTAAATTTTAGTAAGGTAAGGGGGGTGAAAGTGAAAATACCGTTTCTTGAAGTCGGGTGTGGAAGCTCCTTTCGGGCAATAGGTCTTGAGCCGTTGCCTGGTGTTGTTGCCAAAGGGTCGCCTTGTCGGCCGTCGTCCTCTTCTTTAGGCCGTGAATCTTGCGAGCTGCGCGGGGTGTTCACCCGGTCGCTGGAATATATATGTTGATTTGGCTCGTTGACAACCATCTCATTGTCAACCCGCCCAGAACCACTCTCTCTTGAGCCGGCCGAGTCCTGAAACGGGTTCGACTGCTGCGAGTTGGTTCTAGCATTCAACTTCCTATTCTTGGGAGCGTCTTGCAATTTAAACTCTTCGGACTTCCTGTTGATAGGTGTCTGGGACCTATCGTCATCGATGACTGATGATGCTTGAGACGACCCATTTTTATCGGCCTTGGATGATTTAGATAGTTTCCTTCCTAGGCTCTTGGAAGGAAGGCTGTCATACTCCGACGATTGTTGGCGGCCCTTCTCCTGGAAGGCAATATGCGGCGTGGATGACTGAGAATCAGTTTTACGGTCAGTTTGTTTCGGAACACTGAAATAGTCTTTATCCCTGCCCCTCTTGTTGGGGTCGGCCAGCGTGCCGGACATCGAGCTTGGCGTTGCCGAGGGAAGCGGGCTCGGGTCAAGAGCCACTGGTATGAAGAAGCTCTGGTCATCGATCGCGGCATTATTGATATCGGCGCCGGAGAACAGGGCCGAACTACGGTTGGGACGATAGGTATGGGCGGACAGAGACAGGCCAGGGTGATCAGACGGGCGTTCAGGCGATCGCGCGGGCCGTGGGCCACCTAACGAATCTGAATCGGTGCGAGGATATGATGGTCGAGGCCGCGGGGAGAGTTCTGTGGGGAGCTCAATGGGCATATCAGGATCCGGGTCGACTCGATCATTAGAGAACGCATTAGGTGGTATAGCATTTGGGGGAAGTGCTGGTAATGATTTCTCCACGACCATGGGCGATCCATCCTTCTCACGGGCCTTTGTCTGTGCGGCTTTTGCCTTTTTCCTGCGCCTCGCCATGAGAGACTCGTGGCAGCTCATGCAAAAAATACCCTGTGAAGTCTTGGCATAGCGTAAGTTTTCGATTTTCCTCTTGCAATTCCTACATCGAAAGCACGCAGCGCAAAAAGCCTGTTCGCCGGTAAGAATGGCAAGGTCTTCGATCTTTTCGCCACACGCGCTACAGCTGTACGTGCAATTGTTGCATATCAGGGAGCCATCGCCAAGGAGGAGTAGATTTGCGTCTGAGTCGAGCAGCGTGTTGCATGTATTGCAACGGAAGCAATTGAGGTGCCATCGGTTTCCAGCTGCCCAGACAATTAGCTACCTAGGGCGGTACCGGTGGCATAGACAAAATTCAGGGGGAGAGGGAGGCAGGACGAGCAAACCCAAACGGTATCATGGCCGAAAGGGTAGGGCACAAGCCGACCATTTGGATTAGCGATGGCAGCACAACTTACCGAGCTCAAAGGCTTTCCCTTCCTCTAATATCTAAACAAAATCGCGGTTAGCCGGCGAAGAAGTGCAATTGCGTGCTGTCTGAAAGTGTTGTCCTTACCTCGCCGCATCCCTTGCACGGGAATACATCGTCCCCGTCGACAGAGCCGTCCATATAGTCCTCCATGTTTTTTTTTGTTTTTTTTTGTCTCCGCTTCTCCTTCTTGAACAGCCAAAAGCAGGTCCCAAGTACAGTAAGATAGGGTAAGGTTCAGCCAGCAACCGAGTGGGTTAGCTGGGGCCTCAAGCGTCCGAGGTCTGAGATGTAATCGGGTTGTGTCGTGGACAAAACCGGCATGGGAGGCGGATCAGACGAGAGTGAATCTACGGCCGCATTGGGCAGCGACCATGGGGAGATGAGGACAACCAAACTATCTGAAGTGGCGAGAGACGATGGGCAATGGCGTACAACAACTCGATATTTGGATTGGGAGATTGACTGGTAGCGAGCAATTGGGTCGACGGACGGAGGGACCACGGGCGTGGGTGCTAAGGGGGACAAACCAGCCCAGGACGTAAGGGTATTCGGGATCGGAGCAGGTGCGTGCGCCTCCGGGCGACGATGTTCAGACGCGGTGGATAACGGGAGCCAGAAGGTGGCGGCGGCGGCAGCGGGCCAGATGGTCGCGGCGATTTGTATGTGTCGTTGTCGGGGGGGAGGGAGAGGTGGAAGAGGGAGGAGAGGCGGCGTCGTTGGTTGAACGGGGCGGAACAAAAAGCAACTAACGGGCGGCGGTGGGCTAACCTTTCCTTATTCTAGGTGGCGCCCAGGTGGCCTGCTGGATAGGTACGAATCGGCAATACCTCGAAAGTAGGAGGCAGGGTAGTGTGGTGTGGTGTGCCGCAGTAGATGTCTAACCCACTGGAACTACTGGTGAGAGGGATGCAGATGGAGATGGAGGAGGAGGAGGATAAGTGGTAGAAGTATTAACTAGCACAAATAGCAGTTTCGGGTGAGCAGTGAGTGGCTCTCGGGATCTCGGTGGGTGAAGAGACAGCCCGGATAACGATTGGACAGACATAAGATGGCAAAAAGGGAAAACGAGAAAACGGGACAATGAGAAAACGCGATGGCCTATACAGATAAAATAAAAAGATAGAAAAATAAAGATAACAATCACACAACAATGGTTATGCAACAAATCACGTTCACTCGGAAGACCTGGTAAGACTGTTGTTATTCCATCGCAGAAATAGCCATATTCGTATGTTTCGAGCTGACGCATCTAGCTTTCCATTCGTTCACCCGACTTTACCGTTGGAAAAAAAAAAAAAAAGGGGCGGGGGGAGGAAGGGATCGCAAAAGGCCAGAGACAAGACAAAACAGACCTAGGTTAACAGACAAGACGACACACCACGACACACCGACTTGACTGGACGAGGCCAACGTCGGTGGCATTAGTTATCATCTCGTCTTGTTAGGTTATCCCCTTTCTAGTGGGTCGACAGACAGCAGACTCCAGAAGGATCTCTGTGCCTGGTAGTGTATACTTAGTACCTAGTAGCGCATCCAGATTCCGTACCCTCCCTGGTAGCTTCCCCTGTAGGTACCTGCTTCAGATACAGAAGATGGGTGCAGCGCTCGCCCTCCCCTGGAACTCGGGTGCACTAGGTAGTTACCACCAAACCCGGACCGAGTATGTACCTACATAGTCTGACTCTTCCAATGTGTAACTAACTATAGCCTGAGCGATAGTCAGCACCGTGCGGGGGCACTGAGGTGCACCATTGCTGGGCCATTAGGGTTACGCATGCATACCATACTACGTACCTACATGTAAGAGTTGGCCAATGGATGGTGTACCGACCTAGGTAGGTAACTAACTACCTAGGTAGGTATGATAGTCCAAACCTTGGACAGTGCGAGATCTCGGATAGTATCAAAGACGACTCAACGAATAGGCACTATCTCAGTGCCATGAAGTCGTGCGAAGATGAACTGAGCTGGTTTCGCCCAGGCGCTATGTCATTTATAAAATCCTAATGTTAAGATTCCTACTTACCAAGAGACCCCAACTACAGAGCTAAGTTTTGTCCCAAGTGCTTTCCATTTGTGGTCGTGGTTTCATCATCGGTTACACAATCTTTCGATATGTGCCTGAGTAGGCAGGTACTATATATATACTTTACCTAGTGAGTGCCATAGTATATATATGACCCGTTCGTACTGTCTTGTGCACGATATGTATCTAGAAATTATACCGGAAAGTGTAAAGGGCCTGCACATTAGTGCTGTTCAGAAAAAGTACACTCACCAGCTCTAGCGTCTGTCACTATTTACCAGGCACAGAAACACCACGTTTATAGACTTTGTTTCTGTTGACACACTGGGGCTGATATATCCCAAGGGACCCTTTTTGCATTAACAAGCCTCCAATTCCAGCCCGGTTTATCATGGATGTCCAGGGCCACTGGCCAGGTAGGGTATTAGAATTCCTTTCCGCTGGTGGACTAAGAGTATGTACTACATAGGTAGCATGCCTGATCTTTTGGCTCCGGAACTAGCCAACCGAGAGCACGGCATCTTTTGCTTTCAAGGTGCTCGACATACACTGCTACTATAAAACAACAGGAGACGAGATTGATATGGGTATCATATTATATACATATTTGACCCCTTTGCTAGCATTTCGGCTCTTACGCCATAACTAACTCGAAATTAAAAAAGGTAACATCGGGACATGTTCCACGTACGTATGTATATATGTATATATGTATGTGCCTACTTTAGCGTAGATTTCCCAAAGTTACTTATAGACAATAACAATAACAATAACTAATAATAATAATAATAATAATAATAATAATAAAACAAAATAAAAACTTGTAGTTACCACCAATGGCATAATGTTAATACTAGGCGATCCCAATCGCTATGTAGCGATATGGCACTTGTAGGCGATATTTTGCATGCGGACCTCTCATCTTCCAGAAGGGTAGTCCGGAACTTCTGTCTAGAATAGCGGCTTCATTCACAATGGCGGGGAAGGAATGCGAATGAGGGTTCTCGCCAAATGATCGGCACTGCACCAGCCTTATCGGGGATACGAGGCGTTGGGTGTCCTCACGAATCACCAGGGGTCGACCAGGATCCTCGCGCATGGGTCCATCTAGACTTCGCCAAACCGTCTTTGAGAATTCGGGGGAATGTTCTTTGCAGAGTGTCCCATCATTGCGCGCCAGAATGTGGGCAATGTTTCATAGGTAGCATCTACCAACTTGTTGCCTTAACCAAGTGTAGTAGTGGGTACCTAGGTAGGTATACACCGGGGATCGCGACAAGGCATTATCCGGCAATTAAGACGAACACGCCAACCACTGTGATGCGACCAGTGGCTGGTTTTTATAGGGTAGCTGTTATAATGTACGTGTGTCTAGGGCGGTGCAGTCGGCCAGAAGAGCGTGTTCCCTCACTTTCTCTTTCTGGTTAACATATGCGCTAGGTAGTTAGATCCGATTAGTTTTGATCTTGTACGCAAGTGCAAGGTACACTTAGCTACAGTTTAGTACACCTTAAAATGCACTCCACCTCACCATGTACATACCTAGGTACTTACCTAGGTACATTTACTAACCTGTGAGCGGATGGTACCTGCCCAGTCATGTTACCCACAGGGGCTGTAGATCGATCCATGCGATCCATGAACGAGCGGTGTTTCATGTTAAAATAAGATCCACCCACTTTCGGCGCTATGCAAGTGTACGCATATATACATATATACGTACATTGTAGCTGCCTACCTAAGGTAGTACCACTGTTGTAGGCGGCATCTTACCTACCTACCTACCTAGGTCGGGTAACCAAGTAGGTAAACAGGTAGGTAGGTTTGCTGGAATATAGGTTAGCTTCACAGCACGACCACCTATCTACAACAGGTAGCATGTAACTACCCAGCCCACCCAGACCAGGTTGCTTTGGGCGACAGTTAGGATCTCGCATTCCATGCCACTATCCCTGATTGCAGGATGCCTTGACCCAACAACACAGTCCGATCCATTCTACATAGTACGTATTCCATCCCAACCGCGACAACAAATAGCTATTTCCTAAATAAACGAACGACGTGATAGATTTCAAGGAGCATACGTATATACTCGACTCCAGGCTTGGCCCTTGCACACACATCCATGAGTTGATCATCGACCTTTATCTAGATACAGCAGATCCGTCACTGTTCGACTTCCCAAGCTCTTCGATATCAGCCCTCAGCAGAGCACAGTCAGGGGCGTATGTCAGGCCCTCCATCTACATACCTAGGCCTCTAAGTAGATAGTAAGTACCCATGGTCGGCGGCTTATGCGTCGTTCCTCGACTTCTCCGGTGTATAACTACTCAGATAGGGCACGCAGCTCTCTCTCTCTCTCTCCAGCTTACTTGTTACATCGGCCACTCTCTGCCTAACCAAGGCATTACGTAGTTTACCTACTTAACAACCAGCCCCCCCGTCTACACTAGCAAATGCTCGCTTGCGTGCTTGTATAACCCTCAAAGTATTACGGCCAGCACGCAAATCCAAGTATCGATATATGTATCATTGATCCATCTCTGTACTTCAAGCCATCTCGCATCTCCCATTACTCTAGACTCCCTACCGACAGAGGGAGCGAGCTAGCTATCTACCCACATGGGTTACGTAGTCACTTCCGCCGTCCCAAAATCATCATCGTTGTTACTATGTCACGATGATGATCTGTCTAATAATCTGACAACCCGCCTGCCCGTTAACCTACCTATAATAGTGATGTCTCGAATAGAGCAGTCGGCGGGCACGTCATGATCTGGTGATGCCTATGCCCACTTCGCTCCTTGGCATCATCAGCCTTGCCATTCCCCTAATTTCGGGAACACCTACTGGGTCAAGTTTCAACCTTCGATCCAGTCAGCTCCAGCCGTTGGTGGATAAACAGATCTGCCCAGCCAGAGGAAGCTAGAATTGCCATGGCCACATATAGGGAAAGTCGAACAAGACGTGTTCAGAAATAACTGCTTATACCTGGGCAAGCGCATAAGACTCGAGCTTCTCATATAGGTTTCCCCTAGGACATCTTGCGAACGATTCCGACTCGTCCTATGCGAGTATACATGCTCGTGGGTTTGCTTGTTCACTTCAAGGCCGAACGGGTCCCAACATTGCGTACCCCTTGTGGCCCCGTCTGACGCACTTCAAAAGTAGTCACGCTCTTGGCATATCTCGAGAGAAGACAGATACAAGTAATGGACTTGCGGATAACCCCAAATTTGGAAGTGTACGGCTGAGCCTCGTTGTTAAGCGACGGGCAGCTCTTGTCTTCGGCACTCGATGTTCCTTTTATCCCCCGAGTCCCCGAGCCCACGATTACAGTGGCGGCACCCCTAGGCTCAATACTGACTTAACTATATATAGATAGAGCGCGATTGTGCGCGGAATGGGTGGGCAAATCAATACTTTCGTAGACGGGAACCAAGAGCAAACCGTATAGGCGACGTCCCAATTCTATTGACGTTTGAGTAGATGCGAACGCTCTTGCGGGATATGGTGATGGGTCCTTAATAGCCTAGCTGTCTTCTGCCTTCTGCGGCGCATGTAAGCTGAAACAATGACATGAAAGCCGTTCATGGGCACCCGCCGAGGGACGGACTCACCCGAGAATCCATCAACGTCATGTCTCAGGTAGGTGGCCCTCTAGCCTACAGCACTGGTATGTGCTAACTAGCAAGGCTAAATGTGACTGGTCAGGTAGATGAACTGAACAACTACTGACAGGTAGCTACCATTATAGGGCCATGCCTCATCCCTTCAACTACTGAGGGCAAGACATACCGTATGGTGCGTTTCGTGGAGAGGATTCAATGGCTTTGTAGGATACCTCGACGCCGCATGCGAGAAATGGCGAGCGCTAGTATCCCACCTTACATAGGGTAGGGCGGGCCACGTCTGTGCAATCGTTTCATACAGAATCGCCATGGCCCACTAACACCCGAGCCGAACAAGCCGCGTAGCATACATAGGTGAACAGGGATCCAAGATGATCACCGTACAGCGCCGACCGAGTTCTGTCGCATGCGTGTCCAAATACCAAGTCAACCACACCAGCTAGATAGAGCAATGCTGCCATACCGGCCGGATACTCCGCCAGCCAGGCTACGTAGACCGGGACGGACTGCACCGCGGGCAGCTACCCAGACCCATCACTCCTGACAGATGGGAGGGCTGATGAAAGCGGTGTCACCTCACCGGCCCCATCGCGTCACACACACACACACACACATGGGCAGCCCAACCCATAACGCAGTACAGCCAGCTGAGGGCGATAGGCTGTCCTGTCCGCCCGCACCGACAAGGCCATCGCAATCAAGCATCAGGTTTCGTACGACACGGCCAGGTACGCCGCGGCCTGGGTAATATACCATATAATCTGCCTGTACATAAGGAAGGGTGGCCACCCAGTATCGAGTGCTGAAGGTGCGATGTTTCAGATGTAGTGTGCCGTCACACGACCGAATGCCGGAGATCGGTCTATCGCTGCTTTTGTTGTTCGTGAACTACGTTTATTTGGTCGCATCTGGACGGGAAGCCACCTATCGCTGCTTTCCGAGGAGACCGTCGCCGCTACGGTAAATTTCTCCTCATCCTGTCCAGGGCATGCAACTGGTCATAGCCGGGGTTAGGCGTTTGTCTACTGACCTATCCGCCCTCCATCCCCTCTTGCATTGTTTGCTTAATTCTGTCGTGGCTCCCCCAGGCGGCCATCGCCAATCAGTAGGTCAGCGGCAGAGAAATTCCCCAGATGCCTCGCTAGTTGTACTGTCATATGGAAAGAATAGGGGACAGGCGGGGTATACTGCCGCCTGCCTTCCTCCCGCGTCCGTTTATACCCATCTACAAGCACCTACCCACTCAGCAAGCAAGTATATATACGATGGAGATGACAATCTACCAAACAACTTGCTGACCTTGCTGTGCCCACCTTTTGTGTGTTGAAATCATGGAAGGGCGAGTCGTAGCCTGCCTCGTTTAGATAGGGGTAGCCTATCTATATGGCAGATACGTACGTGCCGCACATTGAGATGGTGAGATGCAAGTGTTTCCTGATTAAATCTCCGAATGGCCTTCTCGTGTGGCACACCGTGGGTGCCATGCTGCCTAATGTCGCAGGGAACGGACCGGCATAAATCCCGGTACGCCACACATAAATACTGTTATCGCGGTACAGGCCGGGCACATTCGCCCCGGGCCGGGTATGTCAGGGCCCGACGACGACGCTGGCAGTAGCCACAAAGACTGGCTTCTGAGGTCGGAGCAGGTGAGGAACCCCGCGCCATGCCTGGGCGGGTCGGCGTGAGTACACAAACCTTGTCGTGGGTATTTTGAGAACAAAGCAAACACGACGATCAAGGGATTGCCCCCCTTATATATTCATATTTGAAGGTACCCTGCATCTAGGGAGAGATTACAAGCGCCGAAAAATCCAGACCACAGGCTCCCCCCGGCCGGCCTTGAAAGATATGGTATCAATTCTAAGCGTCCAACGTTAAGCCATTAGACCATATCTACACCGCGCGCGGTTTCCTGACCATGACACTGTCCCAGATCGGATGTTAGGAATTGTGTTCAAAGTTTATATGTACTGCAGCGAGCATTCAACAACGAGCAAGGGGGGAGGGGAGAAGACTCGGCTAGCCATCAAGATGAGAGGCCGACGATACGCACTGTAAGGTAGCTGGGGCAACAATCCCAGTTTCAGACCGGTCAAACTCAAGCGTGTCAACGACCTGGAAGTCGAGTTTTTGATATAACGGTGCCCCGGCGTGTGAGGCTTCCAGATACGCCGAAAGGCCTTCTCTATCCGCTAGGTCTAGTACACTACGTAGTAACGCTGAGCCGAGACCGCGGCCTTGGTAAGTGTGTCGGGTGCAGAGATGTGTAAGCACTAGCCAGTCGTAGTATGTCAGCTTTGAGGATACGGCCGGAGGTGGAAATAGTAGGATGGATGCTCTTCGTAGGCGGCCATTGGTGTGAGAATAAACCCGTCCGGGATATATAGGTAGAACAAACAGCCTGGGAAAAGGGGAGAGGGCGTGAGTGTGAGGCTCACCTAGTTTCTCGCTTGCCTGGTATTTTTTCTCCATGGCTAGAAGGCCGTCGTAGAACTCATTGAAAAGAGGGATATTCGAACCCTCAGGCGGGCCCTGGGCATAGCTTTTTGCGCTTGTTTGCCCAGCCGCTTCCCCGTCCCCTTCTCCATCCTTGTTGCTGGTGTTGGCGGTGTTGCGTGTCTCTGCGCTGATAGGTTGACCTGCGTTATCGTACACCAAAAATCCCTCGGTTAACCCTGTCATCCTGGGCGGAGGGTCCCATTTCGCCCATGCGACAATGGTGTTGTCCGCATCGTTGACGACCTTGAACTGTTGCGTGTTCGGATCGGCAAAACGCCGACGGATACGTTCCTCTTGCCATAGCCACATGGCTGGGGCTGGCCCCCACCAGTACGTATAGTCCGATTCTGAGAAGGCATCCATGTCTAATCCACGTCGTCGTCAATGTATGTATGTCTGGTAGGTTCCTGCAGCTTCTATGGCTTGACGCGAGGGAAGGGGGTGCGTGGGTGGATAAGACGTGACAGCCGTTGAGAAGCATCTGATCGCCCAAGAATAATAGGCTGGTGGGAATGTAAAGATGGTATCTGGGCTATGGGCCTGGTGATGAGAGAAGCTACATCATGTTCCACGTGCACGATGAGATACATGGCCCCTTCAAGGGGTCTTGGAAGAGAGGTGACTCACTATAGTTATAAGTCAGCCTCAGTCTCGTGTAGTCTAACAAATACTTAGATATATGTGATTCGGTCTGACTCTAGCCGGGTTCGTCGCCTACCCTGATTCCACCTAACCGCCCACTACTACCCATGATAACGAGAAGGCGGCATTGCAGGAGAAAATACTCACCAGACTTCGGTCATGCCCCGCAGATCTGTCGGCGTACACCTGGACATCGTAAACCCCGAGGGCAATGAAGACGGATGCGGGAACGGGAGAGCCATTGCATTCGGGTTTTGCTGCAGATGGCTTATGCCAATCGTTTATCTTAGAGGTCGGTGTCCGACCAAGGAAGCTAGGAGGGGGCTGCTGGAAATTCTGGTGATAATGATCTCGATAAACCCCACACACGGGTGAGGTAGGAGAGAGGGATGCTCAACCACTTCAAGTTAGATAGGGCTACCTAACATTGGGTTAAATGGTGGGTCATCGGATTGCCGAACAGCGCCTCCGCGCGCGGACATGTAGTTGGACTCATTATGGGCAACCGGCATATCAGAGTGCAAGGGGCTTGGCCCGTCATCGTGTGTCGTTCTCAATGACTCGTGTATTCTAACTATGCATGTGTAACTATTCATATACGTAGCTGGCGTTTTATACAAGCGTATGCAAGTCGTGATTAATATATATGATATACAAACAAGATGTACACTGCCGTGATGCCCCGGGCGCATTACGCAAGTATTGCGCGCCCTTCGATAGGTGTTGGCCGCCTGCTCCGGCCTCGGCTTCCATCCCCGGAGCGGTTATCTATTTCTCTAACCGGCTGGCATCGGCAATACCCGCAAAATCAGAAGAATCGAAAATCTCCGCTTCCAAGTTTGAATATACACGAATCATGGATTTAATGGCCCTGACAACCTGGGGACAGTCGTTCTCAACCTCGCGGAATGTAGCAGACGCATCGCCGGACCAGTGTCCCTGTTTGTCGAGCTCCAGGTAAGCTTGCGCAAGTCGATAGAGCGTCGTGGCCGTAGGTCGAAGGTAGCGCGGGGACGATCCCTTCCTGCGCGTGTCTAATGGAAGAGCATTTCGCATGGCTGCCTTGGCGCGAACAATTTGCCAGCCTGTCCAATTTGGCATGAGCAATTTCTCGCATGTGGCGAACGCTTCCCTATACTGTTTCATTTGCGCCATAGCCTGCACATGAAAGTTCCAGTTTTTGCTGTCCACTTCAAAGCCCGCCTCACGTACTGTTCTGATGAGATCCCGAATGCCGGAAGAATCACCTTCTTTGAATAGCATCTCTTGCATCACACGTAGACCTCCGGACAAAGCATAACGATACTTGGGCGATATCTTGTTGGTGTGCGGTAGATTTTCGTTGAAATCTGCAGAGCGCGTCTCTGATTTGGCGTTCTCGAAAAGGAGCCGCCAAGTCGCCCTAACGCGGTCGTATCGTTGGTCCTGAAAACTCGAAAGCATTACAGCGTTGAGCATGGAAAACGGCAGCACACCCTCGTTATCAGAGGTATCTTGAAAAACATAACGATACAGGTCGATGAGTTCATTGACCTTTATGCTGTCATTCAACTGGGCAAAAATGGACATTACAGTACTGAATTGATATACTTCGCGCCCGGACCGAAGCAATTCCCTTGGTGGCACGGGCTTCGGATGGGGGGTGGTTTCGGGCCTAGCCCTCGCCCCTGTACTGTGGCGGTATATTCGGAAAAAGGTACGGAGCGCATCACCGAGCCATTTCTTCTTATTGCGTAGCCTTCGCTCTTGCGGCGTTAGATCTTGCCATTGCAACAGAGCTTGGCTGAGACGGAAAACAACTTCTTCCGTGATGGGAACCCCATTCTCGTTCATGAGCGAGCAAAGGCTCCTAACCAGCGTCGGCTCACCGGTACGGAGGATAGAGCCCATGACGATCTGGAAATGTGTCGGGGTGACCTCAAATACGTTCTCTCTCAGGGCAACAGTAATAAGGTGGAGCGCGTGCTGCGACTGCCGGCATAATCCGAGCCCGAGGAGTAATTGTTGGTATGTGAAACGGTTATACGGCACGTTCTTGTCTGCCATCGTGTTGAGAATCTCATTTATACTTGCAAGATCCCGGCGCAGTGCATTGTAGTAAAGGAGCTTGTTCCACATCCGTGTCACAACAATCCCCTTGTTGGTAGCACGCGTACAGATATCCTCGGCTTCCGTGAAAAGGTCGTTCTGGCAGTAAGCATCGACGAGACTACTTAGCATGGCATCATTTGCGCTAACACCAGAGCTGCGAGCACGGCGGTACAGATCAACGGTGAACCCTAGGTCGCCTCTTGACCCGGCCATTTGCATCAAGGTTCCGTAACTGTACTTATCTGGTCGAGCCGCCTCGCATAGATTGTCAAAGGTCTCAATCGCCCCATCGTAATCATCGGCCTTTACGTATGCATTCAGGAGAATGTTCCAGTCGTATATAGAAGGCTGTATCCTGAACTTATTTGTCATATCGTCGAAAATGCGCCGGGCTTCCTCTGGCTCTGCATTGACTGCATGGACGTGGAGCAAATGCGCAAAAGTGTCGCTCCCTTCCTTACTACTAAAAATGTTTACCGTAGGGTCATCGCGGAAACGTTCGACATATTCAGCCCACAACGAATATACTCGCTCCTTGTTCCCCTGAGTTGCGTAAAACCCCAGGTGTTTCTGGTAGGCCCTTCGAGATGGGGTATTATGAAACTTAAGCCAGTCGGCCCAGAGAAGATCGACACCGGCGAGCATTCTGGAGACGGAAGCGCCCATTTCCGTGTAGGCATGAAAGACGCAGTGTAGAACAGCATGGCTCGGCACGCAATCAGGTAACTCTCGGTAAATGGCGTAAACATGTGTTGTTGTAACTTTGCGTTTACCCTCCCTTGCCGCGAATCTAATGTATTCCTCGAAAGCTAATAAATCCTTGGTAAGGAGAAGTAGGGGTATTACCTGCGAGTCTTCGCATGAGGCCAGCGCCTTTCTGACCAAGATTTTCTGCAAGGCTTGCCATGCCTCACGATCAGCTCCGCTACTGGATGGCTTGCTTAATTGCTTATCCATGTACTCGGGAAACGCCATAGCTTTCTCGGCAAGGCCAGAGATGGAGGCCAGGCGCTTCAGGTCGGCAGTGATGCCGGGAAAGTCCCACCGACTGGCCATGTCCGGATACAACTTCCAGATCTCCTCTAGAAAGGCAGTCGAAGACGATCTGAAGGCGTACGCCAAAAGCAAATCCAAGGTGTCTATGAGGGCGGTATTGTTTAGTGTGGTAGATCGCAGCCCCCGCTGGAAAACTACCACTGCCTGGGGGAAGTTTTGCAGATTAATCTCGGCAGAAACGCCAGCAAAAAAGGTATTGTCGTCCCAACTAGATACGTCCAACTGCTGGAAAAGTTCGGAAACCTTCCAGGAGTCGGATACTCGGCCCGTCGTGGAGAGGAAGGTTAAAATGCGGTGGAAATACGCATTTTGAGAGCGCTCATTTGAAGACTTGTAGTGGCGCCATAGAAGGTCGACTTGGTTCAGGTTGTTGTTTTCCAAGATGCGTTTAATCGCGGCAGCGTGATCGAGATTATGAAATGTGATCGAGTGTCCCGGACCGCCAAGCTCAGCGGAGTCTTGTGCGCCAGCGTCGATTTCGTTGTTCGCTTCCGCAGGGTCGGACGGTCGTTGGGCTGGTAGGGCGGTGGCTTCGAGCTGCTGGCGAGACAAGGATGAGTTGTAGAGACGGGGGGAGACATGTGAAGGCCGAGTTCGGAAGCGCAGGCGATCGGGTCGGGCTGAATATGGGGGCGAGAGGCGACGGTGCATGAAAGCCACGGCACCAGCCGGATACAGGAAATCGAGAAGAAAGGTCGAGGCGCTAAGCGACGGGCTCCCGGCTTGCTCGGGCACGGCAGGGTCGGTATCGGGCGTGCCGTGCATCAAGGCCTGCCAGGCGGTGGTGAGCTCGACGTCGGCGGCCCCATGCTGCCAGAAAGCGGTATGCAACTGCCTCGTGGACCGGAGGGCGTTCTTATGAGAGGGGAGCACTCGAAGGCTGCATGGTTCCAGGCATGCGGCTGTCCTCTCCAGCATTGGAAAAGGCAGCGGAAAGATTGGTCACTTCTCAGACGGCAGTGGGAATACCCTCGAGGAAGCGAGCCGGAGTGTAGTCGACAGGGTCCGGACCATTTCAGAGCATCGTCAAGATAGAGCCTATGCTGTCGAAAATAATTAAAATTTAAAAATGAATCATGAATAATGAAAAGCGAAAAACGAAAAACGAAAAACGAAAAATCAACGAGGGCGATGATGCGCGTGCGTGCGTGCGTGCGTAAAACGTGCGACCCCTTCTTAAACACCGAGCAGAGCCGAGGATAGAACCATAACGACCTATTGATGGAACGATGACGATAACTACAAAAGAGCGTACCTGCAAAAGGGTCGAATCGCCCGAGACAACCTCGTCGCCGCTTGCGATGGGGCGGCAAATATACTTGGAATGTATAGTTGATGTGTGTAGCTAACCAGCAGCCTAGAAGGGAGAGCGGGACAATAAACCTACAAGCTTGGAAGCTTGCTGCCGATGTCGATGTCACACACACATGCACACACACACACACACACACACACAATGATCGCTCTCTCTGTCTTTCGCCGTCGCTCTTTCTCGATAAGATTTTTACAATCTTAGTGTCAAGGCTTTACTTGGTTGGTCTGGTCGGGTCGGGATAATTGGAGGTGCCTCCAAACATAGTTAGATAAGGTACCACAGAGAGAGAACCAATCTATCCACCTAACCCGGAGAGGCATAGGCAGCTAGATTCGGGACCCCTGGACTTCAACATCTCTACCAGCCACAATATAACCCCCTCGATATCGACTGAACGTGGCTTAGCCCTTTCCTAGTCAATGTGTGCGTGATAAATATGCTACATAATACTTATAGCGGCAGTAGTTATTCCATTTACCACTTTGCTTTGATAGGGATCGCACAAAAACCCATTATCCCCACCCCCCTTACCCCACCGTCCTCCCATCTCCCACACCCCCCCCCCTCCCCACATGTACACCCTACCTCCTAGCAGGTAAGTGCCAAAACGGCGTCCAAAGAGAACCACCACAGACGACCTACGACGAACACAAGGCAAACAACCCGAGATCGCCAGAGTCGGCCAAGTCGCCCACCAAACGGCCAAGCCATGGATATCACCAACTTCATCGTGTCTGCCCGTAACCAGGCTCTCCTCTATGGCGACTACGCTACGTATCACAGGCTGCTGGCGAAGAAGCTGCATGCTTCGCGCAAAAAGCTGAACATCGTCAACAAGCATAGAGCCAAGTTCACCAAGAGGGACCCCGTCACGGCCCATCAGTTGGCAGAGAATCATGAGTGCGTGCCGTGCCATCGTCCACCACGCTTTCCCCTATCCTCTTTCCCCTTCCTCTCGTCGCTGACTGGAATGCCTCCCCCTAACCTAGATTCCTTCACCTCATCCTCCTCACAGCCGAGAGGGCTTGGGCACACGCCATGCGCCTCAAGGCTGTCCACTCGGCCGACACCAAGGGCATCACCGGTCGGACACGCTCCCATATCATATCGAGGCTCAGCAAAAGTGCTCGGACGGCTGAACACTTAGTCCACATCCTCTCCGATACCTCCACCGCCGCAGCCGCCACCGACAAGGACGTCCTGGAAGCCCGCGCCTATGCCGCCATGGTGAGGGGTGCCGCCGACTTCGAAAGCCAGAACTGGGAGGGCTGTATGAAGAGCTATGCGACCGCGCGCATTATATACAGTGCCCTGGTGGCGTCAATGAGAGGCGACATCGTGAAAGATCTCTTGTCCGAGACCATTGACCCCTCCATTCGCTATGCTGCCTACCAGAGCAAGGTCCCGCGCACCCTGGCCATCCCCACGATCGCCCGGAAAGCATTCCCCTCCGGTGACGAAACTCTTGTCAGCCAAATCGAGAGGCTAGCGCCCAACTTACTGAACGAGGGCGGTACGGACAGCGGAAAAGGTCAGGTTGAGGCCCCAAATGCGCCCCACACCATCACGTGGAGGTCGCGGGAAGTCAAGATCGAGGACGCCTCCATTGCCCTCGCAATAGCCTCGACTGAGTCGGCAAGTTCTCGCCTGGCCGAGAAGCTGGGGTCCTCCGACGTAGTGCTCCCCAAAGAAATGGCAGCCGCCTACGACGATGTTCTCATAGCCAGCCAGGACGTGGCCGACGCCACGAAGCGCGCCATCGACGAGCTAAAGGAGGAGGGTGTCCCACAAAGCGACAGCCGCATACAGAGCTTGCAGATCACTCGCACTGCCGTCAACTACCAAATGATCAGCTGGAGAATCGGCCGCAACCGAGTGTTGAGTGGTGAGCATGACGGTGCTCTTCTCGACTCCGCCCCCAATACGACGCGAAAATCAAAGAAAGACGCCTCTTTGCTCCAAACCAAGATCGAGCCCCCCCGGCAGGAAGGTGGCACGCCTGAAAGAAAAGGTCGTGCTATACGACGCCACGTTACAGAGTCTCGAGTCGATCAAGGAACTCCCCGGCGTGGCTGCTGACGACGGATTACTTCAACAACTAGACGCCACTACCAAGTATTTCCATGCTCTCAAGTAAGGTCCGATGTCCCCCCTAGCCTTGGATTTTGTTCTAATGTGGCGCTTCTAGGTGCTTGTCCATCGCACGGTCACACTCTCTAATCGATCAGTCATGCAATGCCCTGGCTCTCACCAAACATGCATACGATCAATGTCTACAAGCTGTTACCTTCTTCTCCAAGCACGGTGCCTCTTCGTCGCAATCTACTATATTAAGTATCGACATTCGCCAGACGGACATCCAATTCCTGCATAGCCTCCTTAAGGGGGAACTACAGAGGTGTCGTGCTATCGTTGAGATCGACAATTTGAGAGTCAAGGCAAAGTCGACATCATCTCGAGTCAAAGTCCCCCTGGTCGATCGGCTTCGGGAGTATCCACCAGAAGGCGTAGATCTAGAGAATCTCGTTGATTATCCCCCCCGAATTCAACCCATTCCAGTCAAGCCACTGTTTTTCGATGCCACTTGGAATTACATTGACTATCCCGGAAACCCACCGGCTACCGTGGCCGGGTCGGGGGAGGAACCCACGTCAACAACACCCGAGCCTAAGAAGAGAGGCTGGTTCGGTTTTGGACGATGATAAGGTATATAGCCACTCGGCGGGGTCTCGCCTGCGCTCCCAACGAGATAGATAGCCGATAGTTAAATGTACCGCTTCGGGCCAATTACCAAAGTTGAACGTCGTTTTGTGGTTGAAGTGCCCCTCTTAAACGCGTTTTGCCACCTGGCTAATCTGAGGCGAAAGTCGATTTCTTTCTTATTCCCCTGACATGACGTTCTTCCTCCCCTTCCCCCTCATACGGGGTCTAGATATTATATTTGGCGTGTGTTCTAGCTGTCGCGATATGTAAATGGGATATCTATCAATACTCTACATAGCTCTCCCCAACCGAACCCTCATTCATCTCGTGTGTGATATCCTAGACACCTGCAAGCATATAGGAATTGCGCTTTTCCTCGGTTGTCACCACATAACATAATTCTCAACACCTTCGAGATCAGAATGCTTGTTTGACTCTCTTTTTATTATGGCATGCCGCAGCGCAATGGTTGGATAGCTAGAGAGGACCCAAAACATGATCTAGCCAGTATGCAATTGTGTATCTAGGCAGCTAGCTCATGCTCTCCTTGCTTGTGATGCAACACCTGAAAAAGCAATAGCGCAACAATTCGTCATCTCTAGCGGGAAAAGGGGCATAATGGTTAGGACGCTAAAGGCCTTGCTTGTTCCATCGCCAGACGGGGGGCTCACGGGTTGCCAAGAACTCGTAGGATGTCACAAAATACCCGTGATATCCGTGGCCAATTAGCTTGCTCTTGTTCGTCGCTATCTCTTTGATATGATGACCCGCTCCTTTCGGTCTCTTTTGAGCACGACTCACGTCTCTCTTGCCCCGAGAGCCTCTTAGGCAGTCGCAATAAAGAGAGGACTGAACGCACGACTGCCAGGGCACCCGGTCCCCGCATTGCAACATCGTTCTTGTGTGCCATCAGCGCAGGCCTTTGTGAGGGGGCACTGTTGACATACGAATTTTGCTTAAATTTTATACCGTGTGCGTGTTAAACCGCGCGAATGACGATATAGGCGTCGAGTGTTTCACATGCACACACCACTCATAATTTCCTCAACGAGTCTCGTTATCGTAGATATACTTGATTCTCTGAATGTCCATAGATATAGGGGGCGTGATCGTGCGTCTTGCCGGGCGGTCGCTGCGACCTTGTGGCGTTGCTCAAAGAAACAGATCAGGTGGCACACTACTTGGGGGAGAGCCTTTGACTTCTTCCCTGCTCATCGTTGGCTGACATGTTAGAACCTCCTTACTAAAAAGATGCGTGGGGCTTTTGGTCGCTATCCCCTCTGGAGAAAATAGACCTATTGGATACACTCACCCCCCAATACCCGAATTACGATAGAGATAGATCTGAGGACATTCGATTTACTGCACGCGCAAGAGGAGGAACAGCAATTATTAATTAGAGGATTTCTCCACAAACGATGGCCCTAGGGCGTTACGTTCGCTATATAACGCTTGTTTACTGTACGCAGAGCGAGAAAGAAGGAGAGTTGTCAAGCTTGTGGTAAAATTCTCTTGAGAGGCGATGGTATTAAGTTATCTTGTTTGCTATACAACACTTTATACAGCGCCATAGCATGGGAGCCAACCGTTCCTATGCTAGTCATCATCACAGAGCACCGTAAATGCCATTGACCCGCCAGACCTGTAGGTCGGGTCTCTTTTCCTGTATCTCAGAACGCCCCTGCCGCCGCAATGTACGAAGATGATGAACAGAATTACCGAAGGTAACCGAGGAAGAATAAAGCGCAAATATGAGTACAACATAATGTACAAAACGGCAAAGCTCATTATACCTTTCCGCTTGTGATGATCTTGAAAACGTTTCATGACATAACCACAGTGTCGTGGCTGTTTATGGCTTCTTCTCCTCTTCAGGCTTGGCTCCCGAGCTAGCGTCTGATGGTCCAGATTGCTCGCCCGACTCTGAGCGAGCCTTGTGCATCTTGTCGAAGAGGTTCAAGCTGGCCATCTGGAGCTCATCCGTCTTCGTCTTGATATCCTCGGCGGTGGCAGTACCCTCGCCGGATTGGCTCTTGGACACGAACTCACGGAGCGAGCTAATCTTCTCCCGAATGGCGTCAGCCTCGGTCTTATCAAGTTTATCGGCGTACTCATTCAGGGCCTTTTCAGTATCGTTCAAGACGCTGTCAGCGCGGTTGGCGGATTCGATCGCGCTCTTTCGTTCCTTGTCTGACTCAGCATATTTCTCGGAATCCTGAACCATCTGCTCAATCTCCGAGTCTGAGAGACCTGAGCCAGATGCAATGGTGATAGACTGGTCCTTGTTGGTGCTCTTATCCTTAGCATGGACGTGAACAATTGAGTCGGCGTCAATGTCAAAAGTGACTTCAACCTGAGGGACGCCACGGTGCGCAGGAGGGATGCCCACAAGCTGAAAGTTGCCGAGAAGCTTGTTGTCCTTAACGAGCTCACGCTCGCCCTGGAAAACCTTGATCTCGACAGCAGTCTGGAAATCGGCGGCAGTTGAGAATACTTGAGACTTCTTGGTAGGGATGGTAGTGTTACGGTTGATCAACCGAGTGAAAACACCGCCAAGAGTCTCGATACCAAGGGACAGAGGTGTGACATCAAGGAGGAGTAGATCCTTCACTTCACCGGAGAGGACGGCACCTTGAATGGCAGCACCCATCGCAACGGCTTCGTCGGGGTTGACCGACTTGGCGGGGTCACGGCCAAAGATGCTCTTGACAGACTCGGTAACCTTGGGCATACGCGTCATACCACCGACCAGGATGACTTCCTGGATATCCTTAGCCTGCAGGCCAGCATCCTTCAAAGCCTTACGGACAGGCTCCACAGTCTTGGTGATGAGAGGGTCCATCATGTTCTCGAGCTGGGCGCGGGTGAGCTTGGTGTTGATGTGTTTGGGGCCGGAAGCATCAGCGGTGATGAAAGGTAGGCTGATATCAGTCTGAAGAGATGAGGAGAGCTCGATTTTGGCCTTCTCGGCGGCCTCACGAATTCTTTGAATGGCCATACGATCGCCGGAGATATCGATACCAGACTCCGTCTTGAATTGCTTAACTAGGTGGCGCACCAAATGAATATCAAAGTCTTCGCCACCCAAGTGTGTGTCACCGTTGGTGGACTTGACCTCAAACACACCGTTTTGGATCTCGAGAACAGAAATATCGAAGGTACCACCACCCAGATCGTAAACGGCGACGACACGGTCAGCTTCTTTCTCCAGGCCGTAAGCCAAAGCTGCAGCTGTCGGCTCGTTGACCACGCGGAGAACATTAAGACCAGCAATCTGTCCGGCATCCTTGGTGGCTTGACGCTGCGAGTCGTTAAAGTATGCTGGGACGGTGACAACGGCATTTTTAATGGGTTTGCTCATATAGGCCTCAGCGGTCTCTTTCATCTTATTCAGGACAAAGCCACC
Source organism: Rosellinia necatrix (assembly GCA_021209875.1). Taxonomy (NCBI): domain Eukaryota; kingdom Fungi; phylum Ascomycota; class Sordariomycetes; order Xylariales; family Xylariaceae; genus Rosellinia; species Rosellinia necatrix. The sequence continues at coordinate 2,591,296 of JAGYVD010000001.1, read as the reverse complement.
AATCTGTGAAGGCGAGTACTTCTGGCCGCGAGCCTCAACCCAGGCGTCGCCATTAGAGTGCTGGACAATCTTATAAGGTACCTCCTTGATATCCCTTTGAACCTCAGCATCGGTAAACTTTCGGCCAATTAATCGCTTGGTAGCGAATAGTGTGTTTTCTGGGTTCACGACAGCTTGTCGCTTCGCAGCTACACCAACCAACCGCTCGCCATCTTGAGCAAAAGCGACAACGGAAGGAGTGGTTCGAGCACCTACATCCATGTTAGCCCCGGCACCAAGGGATTGCCAACCGATTGTAGACCGATTGTGGGTCGTATCTTACCTTCCGAGTTCTCTATGATCCTTGGTGTCTTGCCTTCCATCACTGCAACCGCCGAGTTTGTTGTGCCTATTCCAAAAGTGTTAGCCCACTTCCAATGTTGAGCATAATTTGGCATCGGCCCAGCAACATACCTAAATCGATACCGATGACGGCACCCTGGACCTTTCCTTCTGTGGATTCATAACGGGCGAATGTAGCGCCCAGGGGCTTTCGCAGGGGTGCTGCCCACCTGGGAGTCGAAGATACTGCTCGAGGAAGCTACGATAGACAAGCGTCAGTCACCATTTATGGCAGAATGAATGAACGAGACACGTGAGGGCCGCTCACGGGGGTACAGCGGAGAACTTACAGCTCTGGACAAGCGAGAGGCCAACATGGTGATTTATGCGGCCAGAGATGTACCAGGAGTAAATGGCAAGGATTACAACGACAATGAATTAGGCGTAGGAGGGGTTGCAGACCCAGGGTTAATATTATACAGAGATGGATTAAGTCGGGAGGAGGGGGGGAGGACGGGGGGATCAAGGCGTGTATGGATGAGTAGATGGAGATGGAGATGGGGAGGAGATGGTGATGGTGATAATGATGGAGGAAATCGGAACCTCAAGTACTGCGACGCAGTGCAGAAAAATTTCAAGCCGTCGAAGGTTTCTGAGAGCTTCTGGCGGGCGGTCTGAGGTGGCAGAAGCGATATCGCGGTTTAGCCCGGACAGATCTGGGCGAGATAGGTACCTTGAAGTTCGAAGTCGACGGCTGCCCTCGAACTACCGGCGAATGAGAAAATGGGCTTTGAAATTTTGACGGATGGAAAAGGGAAAAAAGAGGAGCTGGCTGGCGATGCCCAGGATGTGGCGGCCCCACCACTATGTACAGAATTGGGTGGCCAATGAAATACCCCCGCATCCGTACTTGAGGTGCCTAAGTACCTACCTACCTCATTGCACATCCTATGGGTAGGGCAGGTTGCACCAAGCTGGATTAAAATTAGTTTTAGGCCCGAGGATGGAGAATAGGATGGCACACTTTTCCGAAGTGCATCACTCAAGTGAGCCAATTGCCAATTGAGCAAAAAAACGGTGGCTGTGCTACCTGCTCCCAATGCCGATGATCAAGCCGGCCGAACCCACTGTAGTTATATGGTTCACCCCAAAGTGGGTGGATGTTAAGAATGCACACTGACCTCTTTCAATCATATTTTACTTAATCCAGGAATAACAAAACTTTGTTTCTTGGTGCTTCATGTATAAGCTTACCATACGATTTACACGGATTAGAGCAATATCAAGTAGGATAAATACTATAATTACATCCTAGGTCGAGGTAAGATCAATATGTTCGTGCGAGTACCTATTATCAAGCAGTTTATACGCCTATCCACTAGTTGTAGGCAGACGTAGCTTTGCGGGAGAGAGCGCACACGCCCAAACCAGAATCAATACCACTCAACAAATGAGGACGCAGCCAGCAAACATAATATTTCCTTATCAATCCGCCTTTAGCAGTTCATGTGACCAGCCTGGGCATTACATTACGTAACCGTTCGGCGATGTGTAGTCTACCCAGGCACTCAATTCAGCCTCAACATCGACAAGGCCATAATCCAAGGCTAGACACGAACAACAAAAGAAAGAATAGAAGAAGAGCATTCCCAGAGATACCGTAGGGGAGGAAGGTACCTACCTATACAGTTCCTGGTTTCCCTGTCGTCAGAGCCTGATAACAAAATACGTAATTTTTCCCATGGTGTGGCCTCCCTAACGTAAACTTTAAAATGACTACTAGGAGTATATAGGTTAGGCAACACTAAGTCAACATCAGTCTTTAAAGGGGGAAGTACTTGGTAGGTAGGCACCTCTTAGCATACTCTTAACATGCAGCATATCATCCTTACACAAAATACCTGCTAAAGTTTATCGAAAGGAGCACACAATCCAAGGTACATGTTTGCCGAGTCAGTGTGAGGTCTAAAACAATATATTTACTTAGCCTTAAATATTTACCAAAGGTGACCATGGGTATTTCATTACTGAGGTAGGTAAGTAGAAGCAGAGGTACAGGTATTACTGAGGTTGCAGCCCTTTTGTAGCCGGGTGAATGGTGTCAAGTAGGAAAGGCTGAGGGTAAGCACAGGTAGAGGTAGGTTCAAGGTACCTTGTCTAGTAGTAGTAGTAGTAGTAGTAGTAGTAGTATTAACGTCTAGTCTAAGGGTACCTTGTCTAGGTTGAATCAAGCATGCTTCCGCAGAGCAACAACCCAGCAAATATAATGCGTACACTGTACAAACATGATTAAAAAACACCATTGAACCAATGCATTACGAAGCAAGCAGTATTCACGAATGATCTTGCCTACCTATGCTGAAAATTTAAGGTATAAGTTATTATTTCGTCATGCCATTGATAGCACAATACTTGTAAACTAGGTACCTAGGTACTTGGGCTTGACCAAACCCCAGATGCAAGCTAAACCTAATACGGTATGGCATTTTTGTCAATATAGTGACACCAATCAAGTATCAAGCCTGTAAGAAACGGCCTTACCTCACTAATAACGATAACGCCATCATCACTGGTTGCTACCTACCTAACCTGGGCACCTGAGGTAGTTACTTACACAAGTTACCTAAGTAAGTACTTAACCAATGGCCGGTTACCTAGGTTGGACCACGCCATTGCCCAGTGTCGACACCACCATAGCCATCTTCAACATCCACCCTTCGGTATAATCCACCCGCCACTTACCGACCTGCTTATCACGTCCTCACTTCCGCCGCCTACATTCTACAAGCGATATTGTTCCTCGGCGTGCTCCTACGGCCCCATGAGACTTGATGATCTATCCTTGTCCCGTTGACATTCGCCATTGGCATTATGGCCGTCGGCGATGAAGCTAGGTAATTCCACAACCCATCCGACGGCGACCAACATCATGGGCCCGGGCCTTGCTGACATTCGCCTCATTGCCACCGCTCCAGCCTCCGGCCGACCGAAAGCCTGCTTCTCCGAGAAGGCCGCAAGCATTACCGTACCCAGGTCTCGCCCATGTTAGTCCAGTCGCCGCCCGTCCGCGCACACGCGCACATCTGCATGCTGGTCCTGTCCGCTCTGCGCAGCCACCCCTCGCTGGCACCCCTGGCTGAGAATGCTAATCGTCTTGGAAACCCCTCAGACACTGGCAGCTCCGATCCCTGATCAGCGCCGAGCGAGATGGCATAGTCTACTTCCCCGCCGGCAACAACAACACCCACATCACTCGCCTCGATACGCGGGCCCGCGAGTGCGAGACCATCAAGGTCATCAGCTTCCACCCCAGGTGTCTTGTCGCTAGTGGCGGTTGGATCTGCTGCGGCGGCGAGAACGGGGAATTTGCCATCATCCGAGAGGGCCCCGGCACCGACATCCTAGCTGCCCCCGATTCGTCCTCCGACTCGTCCTCCTCTTCTGCCGCCCCCGGCGGTCGTGCTGCCTCAACCTCTACTGTCGCCGCCACCGCCGCCCTTGCTTCCGAAGATGCCCTTAGCGATCCAACCCTCGCCTCTGAGCCTTCTATGGCCGAACTACGCCGCGATGTGCTCAGTATCGTTGAACAGATGAGCGGCCCCGTCAAGACGTGGTCTGCATCGAATTATAAATTTGGGACACAGCGAGTCAACTGCATCACAATCTGGCAACCCCCCAAGCCGCCCAAGGATCCACCGCAACTGGGGAGGTACACCTCCCCTGTAGCTGTCTTGGCCAACAACGACAAGACGGTGACGGTTGTAAATCTGCACGATTCTACCGCCATCGACAATATAGAATACCCCGATTGCGTGAACCGTGGCGTTATCTCCCCCGACGGTAGTCTTCTAGTAGCAATATGTGACGACCCATTCCTCTACGTTCACGTCCGATGCGCCTCCCAGGGGAAAGGGGGAAGGTGTTACGCATGGTCACAGCTTCCCAGGATACGACTTAAGGATCAGTCTGTGCGAGATTTGTCGGATTGCCGAGGTAGCTTTGCCGTCTGTTTTTCTTCTTCTGGTAGGTACTTGGCTGTGGGCACACAATATGGCACCATATCGATTTTCGATGTTCTTGCCTTCGCCGATCCCGAACGAGATCCATTGATCACCTTCTTCAACTCGGCACGAGCCCCCGGTGATTGCGGTGCGGTTAGGGACATGGCATTCTCCCCTGGCCCGTACGATATACTGGCATGGACAGAGCACCGCGGACGCATCGGTGTAGCAGACGCCCGCACCAACTTCACTAAACGTCAAATCATCTCTATTGAAGACCACGACGCCTATGACCATGTCGCTCTCAGCGAGCGAAGCACAGCCATTGACCCTCGCTTGCTTGACCCCCGGAGCGAGCGCGGTGCTGCAGGTTCATCATCCATTCCTAGCGTTCCGGGATCCTCGAGCCGGTTACAGTCCGGCACCGGAAATTCCGATGCTTCAAGGCTAAACCATCCATCCACCCCCGAGGAAACAGCCATCCCGGAGGCGGTCCAGGATGATCGGAGGCGCCGCGAGGCTCGGGAGCGGGGAGGGCAGCGAGATGCGCAGCCGGCGCCGCGAGGTGGCAGCGCTACCTGGAGAACTTCAGTGTTCGCCGAACGGGTAAGTCCTCAGCCGAGGATATCTGGTGTCGCACGGGAGCGTGACCGGGACATCTCAGAGAGATTGCGTTATCTGACGTCCCTCCAGCGTGATACGCTGACGCGGATATTTGAGCGCGAGCAGGGCCGCGAGAACCGTGACCACCAGCGCTCCACCACGGTGCAAACGCCAGCCGAACAGGAGCGTGAAAGGCGGGCTCCTACGCCGCGGCGGAGAAGCTCTATCATGCAAGCCCTAGCGCAGAATGTAGATAGTTCCGTCAGGCTACAGCGCTTTGGCAACGGGGAGGGACCGAGTACCTCCCGCGATTACTCCCCGGCATGGGGGCAGAGCGCGAGAGGCAGCGCGGGCTGGGCGGACTTGGAGATGCTATATAACATGCCGAGCGTTGACCTTACCCTCCCCCACGACACAACTCGGGCTGAAACCGCCCGTGTTCGGCGCGCCATTCCCATTGTCAGCGACGTTTGGAACGACGACATATCCGGGTTCCGTCGTCCGTACAGTCGCAACCGAGACCACGTCCAACGCCGGGAGGACACGGCAGGCCTCACATGGAGCGAGGACGGCCGCACACTGTAAGTCATAAGGGAACAAGCCAACGTCACCACGACATTGGAGAGGATGACTAATCGGACACCACAGGTACATCGGCGCCGAAGACGGTATCTATGAGTTTCATCTGAATATCCTCAGCAGAAAACTTTTTCCGGCGGTCACGTTCCGCTAATGCCGGCCCTCGGCCCCAACTCTCGCATCACTCGTCGGCATGGATAAGCGGGGTGGGGGCGGTTCTGGCGTTTTGGCGTAAATAAGCATACCAACTGGTGGACTGTACGGATAGATACCGGTGCATGTCTCTGGGCAAGACTCGACCCCAAGCCCAACCGCCATTCTGAGCCTCAAGGGCGAGAATGAGCCGAGGCATAGTTTCATCCCGCCAGAGCTTTCGGGAAAAGTCCAATTGATTCGGGAGTTATCGGTTATTGTTTACTCGGGACGGGGCATGGGACATTGGGCGTAAGGGCACAGGGCCTAGCGACTCGCAATTTCCTTAAAACCAGCCAGTCTCTGTCCAACCCTAGTGCTACCGTGTACATATTCCTCAAATTATACCCATTTTGTCATACAATAGCGAACGTTATTTCTGTAGTTCAGATCGTGTCTTGCCGTCGCATCCATGATCTAAAACATACGACGGAGGCGCAATTCCTCATTCTCGGTCATGTGATTAAAGGCGCAGATAATTTCACATCCCAACAGCTTACCAAAATGTGAAATGCGATAGCGTGGAGATTGTAGAAAGGGAAATGTAAATACAGGGGGGACGATATGTGTGTGTCCCTATAGTTATAATTCAATGTTGAGCGCTAACCTGCGGCCAATGCGCCTGGAGGGGGAGGGGGAGGGGGGGTTTGGTGAATTTTTGGCGCGAAATATTTGCATCCGAAGGCTTTCTCCATCCGAACTTCACTCTAGGTAATACTAAACGGGGAAGAGAAGGGGGGTCTCGTATCCATCCATCCGGGAATAATTAATTCGGTGGTGTCTTTGGTTTCTTCCTCATCCAATCTCACCGACTCGCTCACCGACTCTGACTCGCTCAACTCCACGTCCTTCTCACAACCAACCCCGGCCCGAAAATGCTCGGGAGAGCTGTGCCACGGCAAATCCCCTCGTCCTCGAGAATATGGAGCATTCGCTCCTTTGCTAGCACGGCTCCCGCCAAAGCCGATTTTACTCATGTTGTAAGTCTCCGACCAGTCTGGTATTGTATCTTCATTTCCACACGGCCCTGGAAATGGGCGTTGTATGTATACAGTAAAGGTATATATTATATGTTACATACATACATACATATATATATATATATATATATGCACACATGAATCATCTGCTGTTACCCATCGTTGCACCATCTTTGGCCCAGCCAACCCCCCTTTTATTACTCACTCCTCGGCTATCGGATGTCGCCTCCTTCATAACCCCAACCCGAGAACGCCCGGACGGATGAGGTGAGATGGATGGATAGATGGATAGACAGACAGACGGACGGACGGACGGACGGACGGACATGCGCGCGTTGACCCATTCTCTCACTCACATAGTCACTCACATACTCACTTACTCGCTCACTCATCCTTGACGGCAGGTCATAGGCGGCGGCGTGATCGGGCTCGCGACGGCGCGGGCGCTAGCCCAGCGATCCTCCGCCTCCTCCTCCTCATCATCATCATCCGGCGCGGGCAGTAGCAGCACGCTCCTGCTGGAGCGCCACGCGAGCGTGGGGACGGAGACGTCGTCGCGCAACAGCGAGGTGATCCACGCGGGCCTGTACTACGGGGCCGGGACGCTCAAGACGCGCCTCTGCGTCGACGGGCGGGAGAAGCTGTACGCGTTCTGCGCCGCGCGCGGCGTCGCCCACGCCAACACGGGGAAGTGGATCGTGGCGCAGGACGCCGCCGAGCGCGAGGCGCTGGAGGACCTCCACGCCGCCTGCTCCCCGTCGCGGGGGGGGATCGGGGTGCCGACGCGCTGGGTGGGCGAGCGCGAGGCGCGCGCGGAGGAGCCGGCCGTCCGCGCCGCCGCCGGCGTGCTCGAGAGCCCCACCACCGGCATCGTCGACTCCCACGGCCTCATGGTCGCGCTGCGGGGCGAGTTCGAGGACGCCGGCGGCGTCGTCGCCGTGGGCTCCGCCGTCACGGCCATCGAGCCGCTGCGCTCCGGCCCCGGCTCCGGCCCCGGCCAGCCCGGGAGCGGCGGCTGGCGGCTCACCGTCCGCGACCGCGCCACCGGCGGCGTCTCCACCATCGACGCCGAGACCATCGTCAACAGCGCCGGCCTCGCCGCCGCCCACGTCCACAACATGATCGTCCCGCCGGCCCTGCGGACGCGCCTGTACTACGCCAAGGGGAACTACTTCGGCTACGCGGCGGGCAGCCCCCGCGTCCGCCGTCTCGTCTACCCCGTCACGCTGCCCGGCGCCGGCGGCCTCGGCACCCACCTCACGCTCGACCTGGCCGGCCGCATCCGCTTCGGCCCCGACGTCGAGTGGGTCGACGACCCCGCCGACCTCGCCGTCAACGCCGCCCGCCTCCCGGACGTGCTGGCCGCCGTCCGCAGGTATCTGCCAGGCGTCGACGAGCGCGCTCTCAGCCCCGACTACGCCGGCATCCGCCCGAAGCTCGGCAGGGCCGGCGCCGTCGGTGCCGGCAAGGGGTTCTTCGACTTCCATATCAAGATGGAAGAGGGCTTCGTGGGCTGGGTTAACAGTAAGCAATGCCACCCATCCATCTATCTCTCTATCTCTCTATCTCTCCCTCTTTCTATTTCCGTTGTGCTTTCTGTCCCTTCATCCCCATCTCAAGCGCTAGAACCCCCCAGAAACTTTGATTTAGTCACGGACCCCCGACCCGTTTAGAATTCGTGTTGCTTTAGAATACATTACTAACACACCCCTTTTTTCCTCCCAAGTGCTCGGGATGGAAAGCCCCGGGCTCACAAGTTCGATCGCCATTGGAGACTACGTAGCCGGCCTGTTCTACGGAAACCCTAACGGTCGAGTGAGGTATTGAAAGAAGTGCGGCCACGCTGATACGTGGCCAGGTAGACCTCGGGATATAGACAAGCTTAGGGTGATGGATATTATATACTTGTAAGCCGTAGACTATGCTTCCATGTCTACCGTATACCGATTGGTTCCCAGTTCGACAGGTAATTACGCCGGTTCCAAAACGTATACCACCTGTGTTATCCTTTCCGAGCACATGGGCAATATCGCTTTCTCACGCGCCAACCTTATCTCCGTGGGTTAGCGATGTAGGCCTGTACGCAAATCCATATCCTGTCGTTCTACTTGCCGGGGGCAATAGATTTGGAGTCTATATAGCACCACGTAGCCAACAATACACAGCGCTGAGCCCTTCCTCCGGTATCCCTTTCCCTGGCCCCGGTATCACCAGCGAGGTACGCGGCAAATCATTGCGAGGCTGGTCATGCCTCACCAAAGGTTCAGTCTGTGTAATCCCGCCATGTCGTCCTAGGGGCCAGATGTTACTCCTCTGTGGATTTCCCGGCGCATACTATTGCCACCCGACATCAACAGACACCCGCACTTGAGATGCCGCAGAGATCCTCGGCCAGAAGCTTTGCCTCACTGGTCACAAGTCTTCCGTTGGGTTAGGATACGCACCAGGGCGGTATTCGAATAGCCTCGGCGATGAAGATGAATGGCAACAGCGGCCCCAATTGAAAATACTGCTGAATGGCGCGTAGTATTCCCCAAATAGGACCAGACCGGTCAGAGTCAATGCTTATTCGAAGTGTCCATAGTAATGCACATCATTTTCAAACATAACGCCCTCCCCGTCACAATCATGCTTCCACCCGTCTCATCTGGAAGCGCCTAGTTGATACCATGGTACACATACAGGAGGGAATATCTGATTTGCTCAACACAAAGGCAGCGGGCCTTTTACAGTTGGTGAGTCCCCCTACCCACTAGTGACAGACCCCAGATTGCCCTACTCCTCTTTTGCTTCCGAGGCCGAAATCAGCTGTGAAGTGGCGGCAGGTGGGCCTGCTAGCGCATCGTCGTCTGAGATAGAGGTCGAATGAGTGAGATGCGAGGGTTGCACTGGCTCTCTCGTGATAGATGCATTCGCATGTGCCTCGCTTAGCTGGCGTTCTGGAGGGCAGGTCAGTTAGGGTCAAGCAGGATCCGATGAACACGACATCTCACCAAGCTCGCGCATCCTGTGACGCAGCATTTGGTTCTCACGGATAAGGGACTGTGTCTCGGCCTGGTAATAGGCGGCTTCGTCGCGAACGCCTAGGAGGTACGACTCGGCCTCTTGGCTCATAGAGGGCGATCTAAGCCTCGAGGGGGAGGCGCCACGGCTCGGTGTTCTAGACCGACGGTGCAGGGCGTCTCGTGCGGTGTCGAAGGATGACCGTGGGTGAGAAGCCGAAGTGGAGGGTGACCCAGGCAGAGCCCCGGACGGCGTGGGCTGGGGGGGAGGCACGCCAGTCGAGCGAGACATGGAGGGAGTGCGATCCGAAGCGGACGGGGGATCCTCGGCAGCGACACTGGACTGGGGTTGTCCTTGAGCGGCTTGTAGCTGCTGCAACTGAAGTTGTTGCTGACGGATCATCTGCAGAAGTCGGTTCTATCGAGGTTTAGTCAACGGCCCAAGCCCACATGCCAGCCGATGGCGCCTAGGGAAGGGCAACGGCGTACCACTTGTGCCTCCTGCTCGGCCTCGAGCTCTTGGTGGAGCTCGCCCAAGCTCGGGGCCCTGTTGTGATGGGGGTCCCGGCTGGCCAGGAGGGGGGACGACGACAACGGTTGCGGGCTTATTGTCCGGTGTGCGTTGCCTCCGCCGTCTGAGACCATCTCTCCGGGCGCGGGCAGGGCGGGGTCGTTGAGTTGGAGGTTCATCAGGACGGTAGATCGCCGTCGACTGGCCTGGGGAGAATGTCGCTGGCGTGAGAGAGAGCTGATCGAGGAGCCTGGTGCGCAACGATAGGGATCGGTTAGCCAACTCGCCCAATGCGGCGTATGGCTCACGGTCGACGGCAGGGATTCGCCGACGACCGGGGAGGCGGGACGGAGGGGTTGTAAAACATACGGCGGCCAGGCTCGTGTTGCAGGCTGGCATTCACGGTAGCAGCAGCCTGCAGCGAGAGCGAGGTAGAACGTGGCGAGGGCGAAGGCGACCCGCGGCGCATAGCGGGCTCCCCGCTCGGGCTTGCGCTCGTGTTGGTGGTGTTGGTGGTGTTGGCGCTCGTGTTGGTGGTGTTGGCGGCCGTGGTCGCGTTGGTGCCTCCGTTGGCCATGGTGCGAAATGCTACGGCCCCTGGTGATGAGGGCGGGAGCGAATTCAGATCAGGGGCCATTGCGTCTTCGATCGGCAATTGTTTAGTGGAAGATTCCACTGCCGGGCCAGAGCTAGAAGGCGGGAGCGGGGCACAGGGGCAACAGGGCTGAATGAGCAGGTAGGCTAGGTAAGAGGTTAGGTACGTAGGTACGTAGGTACGTAGGTACGTAGGCGGTAGGTAGGTATCTGGCACGGGGGCTCATACGTCAGTCAGTAAGCTGTATCTGATCTCGTGCAGGTCGGCTTAGGTCGCGAAGCGTACCATAGCGCTGGGTAGCGTGCGGTTTGTGGGCGATTACGCCGACCTGGGTAGATACCTACATGGGTAGGTAGATTACAGTACTGCATCTAGACAACTACCTACCAAATAGGTACGTCGTAGGGCGACCTGATCTGTAGCAGTAATGCCGACTTGCCAAGCTAGCTCTGGATTATTCATCTGTATTATTAATTTATAAAGGTAGAATTTATTAATGTATGGACTATATATAGAATATTATTTATAGTCCAGTTTAAAAGTGGGTATATCTCTGCTTGTATATATTTGCATATATTTGCCCTGTATTTTCTATAGTACAACAAGGTGCTAGCTTTAAAAATGCTAATGTTTTTATTAAAATAAAGCTATTTATATTTTAATTGTAGTAGCGGGCTTTTTTTTTTAATATTCTATTAATAAGTTTATTGCTTTATTTTTAAAATTTTTTAAATTAACTTATTTATAATATTTAAAACTAAAATTAATATATTTTAGTAAATAATAACTATTAATATTTTTATTTATAATATGTTTAAAATAATTTTTAAAATATATGTTTTTAACGTATAATAAGAATTTTTAAAAATATTTATAAAAAAGCAGGTTTAAAATAGTTTATAAAAATAATATTATAAATATAGAAATTTTTAAAAATTTAAATCTATATATAAAATAATTAATGCGTTTAACTATTTAAAATAGTTTTATAAATTATTAACTTAGTTTTTTTAATATAGCTGCTTTTAATATATTATAACTTTTATATAAACGTAATAAAATTTATTATTTAATATTAAAAAAATAAGCTAATATTTTTAGTTATAATATATTTTAGTTAATATTAAAGCTATAATTATTATATTATATAATTTAATATATAATAATAAGTTAAACTATATATTTATAAATAATTTAAATATAAAGTTAAAAATAAAGCTTAATATTATTTTATTAAAAGTCTGCTGTATTATAGCTAAACAAAAGTTATTAAGTTTAAACTATAACTAAAGCAAAAATTTTTTTAATTATATAAATTATATAAAAAATAAAAATAATATTATAGTATAAATTTAACTGTTAATATAAAACGTTTATTTTAATTATTTATAAATAAATAATAAGCTATAGTATAAAATAAATATGTTTTAAATTTAATTTATATATATTTTTATAAGTTAGTTAAAAACTTAAGGTTTTTATTGCTAATAATTATTTTAAATATTTTTAGCCGATTAAAAGCAGCTTATTAATAATTATATATGCTTATTATTATGCTGTTTAATTATAACGTTTAGAAATAATTTAATAAACTTTAAAAAATTTATAAATTAAAATAAAAATATATTATATAATTAATAAAATTTTAATATAGCTAAAGCTATATTAATTATAATAATATAAAAAACAGAAAAATTTAATATAAGCTGCAGCAAACTATAAAGTTTATAATGTAATATTTTTAATATTATATATTTAAAGCATAACTTAAAATATTTTTATAGTTTTTTAATTAATAATAAAGTTTATTAAAAATATTTAAAACTTTTGTTTATAACGTGATTTTTTATATAAAAGCTTAAAAATTTTTATTAAACATATTTAAAAATATATAACTTATTATTTAGTTTTAATTTTTTATAAAATTTTATTTTTAATATAAAAAAATATTAGTTTTATTTAATTTTAAAGTTATATTTTATTTAATAATATTAAATATAGTTTTTTATTTAAAGTTTTAAAATATCTATGTTAAAATTAGATTTTAAATTCTAAGAAAATCTATATAAATATTATATTTTTAAATAATAGTTAATTTTATTTAAAACTATATATTAATATTAATTATAAAGTTAAAAATATTTTTTTATAAATATATGTTTAATCTAATATTTTTAATATTATTTAAAAAAATTAAGTTATATTACAAGTTAAAGTTATAGCTTAAGTTTATTAATAATTAAATAAAATAGCATGTTAAAAATTATATAAAATTTTTAAGTTTATATATAATAATTAAAATAAAACAGCTAATATATTTTATTATATATATAAATTATAAGTTTTATTATTAAATGCTGCAGAATTAATAATGTTTTTATATTTAATAAGCTTTATAATAACGTTATAATTTATAAAAATATAGATTTTAGCTTAAACAACGTTAATTTAATATTAAGTTTTTTTTAAAGCTTAAATAAAACTTAATATTTTTATTTTAGTTAGTTAGTATTTTTTTTTTTATTTATTAAAGTATAAAAAATAAAAACAACAGGTTAAATAGCTATTTAAAGTAAGTATGTGCTAAATATAGGTTTAGTTTTAGTTATATTTTTAATATATAATTAAAAAGATTATTATTAGCAATATAATATATTGTTATATTTATATTAATTTAAAAATATTAAAATTAATATATAATATTTAATTAAAAAAAGAAATAAAAACTATATACTAGATAAAAGCTAATTTAATTATTTTAAAAGCATGTTTTTTTTAAAAGTAAATATATTAATTAATACGCTAAAAGCTTATAACTTACGCTTAGTTTTAGTTTTGTTTTTATATAAAGTTTTTTAAGCATGTTATATTTTTGTTTTTTAAAAGTAAAGCTATTTTTATATAGCAGGAAATATTATATTTTATATACCTAGTTATATTAAAATTTTTTTAGATTTTAAAAAATAAAAAAATAATTTTATAAATTATATTAAAACGTTTTTTAGTAGTAAAAAATTAAAAAGTTAATAAATCTATTTAATATTATTATATTAAAAAACTAATAAATATTTTAAACGGACTAATAAATATGTTTTAACTGCAGAAAATTATAAACAAGTTAATTAAGTTTTAATAATAGTTTTAAAATATAGTTAATATAATATAAATATTATTATAGTAATAATTTATAGTTTTAATTAGTTTTAAAGCTATATTTATCTGTTATTATATATATATATTACTATTTTTATATTTTATAATAAAATAATTAAAAATATATTATTTTATATATATATTAATTGTTATAGCTTAATAAATATTTAAATATATTTACTACTAGTAATAAAAACTAATTATATTAAAAAATTTAAATTTTTAGCTGCGATTTTATTAAACATTTTATTCTATAATTTTATTAAAGATATATTTAAAAGGTTTATATTATTAAATATATAAACGTTTATAATTATATAACTTTTATATTTAAAATTAAAAAATATATTAAACTATAAAAATAAAATAAAAATAGTAGAACAGGTTATTTAATATAAGAATTTTTATTTTTATTTTTAAATTTATTAACTATATTTTTAACAATATGTTTATTTTTAAATTTAATATATAAACCTAATATTTTTTAAAATGTTTTTATTTTATCCTGGTTTAAAATAAAAATAAATTATTTATTTTAAAAATAATAACAAAGCTTATATTTATAAAAATATCTTAATACTTTATAACTAAATTATATAGTGTTTATATATAACGCTAATTTATATATTTATATATAGTTATATTATATAAATATTTAATTATATTATTATTAGCTATAATAAAGTTTTTAAATTTAAATAAGATTTTAGTTAATAGTTTAAACTATTTAAATTTATATTTTATTAAGTTTAATGCTTTTAATTTTAATATTTAATATTTATAACAGTTTAGTTTAATAAAAATAAATAATTTAACTATATATTTTAAAAAATAATATATTATAATTTATAATATTTTTAATTAATAAGCAGAACAAATTATTATTAATAATATAAGCTAAACATATAATACGTTTAACAGTTAGTTTAAAAAAAAAGTTTTAATTAAATAAAGCTAAATATTATATAGCTAATTAAACCTAAAAATATTTAAAAATAAATTTAGTCCAAGCGACAGCAACTTTAGCTTTTTAAAGCTTTAAAAATAAATATAATAAAATTATAATTTTATATAATTATATAATAGCGATTTTGCAAAAAAAATAATATTTATTTGTTTAACGTTTAATATATTTATATTAAATAATATTTTAGCTTAGAGTTTTTAACAAATATAATTTTATATATAAATAAAGCTATTATAAGCTAGCTGTTTTTATGCTTTTAAAAAAAAATTTAATAATAATATATTTAAATATAATATGCTTATTATTTATTATATTTTTAATAACTATTAAAATAGTATAATAATGTATTTTTAAACCTGGATAATTTTTAAAGCTTATATTTTATTTATAAAAATATAAATATAACTAATATTTATATATATATTGTTTTAATGTTTAAATATAAAAATATTATAATATAAAATTTAAAATAAGTTTTTAATTTATAAATAAAACTTATATTTATATTTAAGGGAATTTATTAACAATTATATAATAAATAAATTTAATTTAACTATATAATCTAAAATTAAATTAGTTTTAAATTATACGACTTATTTTTTATTAATAGCTTATAATATTTTTTTATAGTTATTTATATAAACTTAATATTTTTAATAAATTTAAAAAAATTTAACAGTTTTAAATTATTTAGTTTTAAATAATGCTTTTATTTATATATTTTATATATATGCTTATATAACTTATTACTTATAAAAAAATAATATAACAGATAATATAAAACTTAGTTTTATTAATATTTATATTAAAATTTATAATATTTTTATAAGTTGTTTTTAATATTTAATAAACCAAAGTTTTTAAAATCTTATTATATAAAAGAATTTTTTTTTAAAGCTAGTAATAAATGTTTTAATTAAAGTTTAACATATTAAATTTTTAAAGCTATTTATTAATATGTTTATAATATATTTTCTGTAAAAAATTCTAAAGTTAAGCTTAAGTTTAACAGTTTTAATATTATTAATAAAAAGGTTAACAGAGAAAGTTGTGCTGCTGCTGTTGCTGCTGCTGCTGTTATTATTAAAAAATTTATTAATTTTTAATGTTTAAATCTCTGGCTTGCTTTTAACTTTAATTTTAACTTTATAAATTTTTTAAAACGTTTATAAAAAAATAACGCTAAAATAAGAGAATTTAAAAAAAAAATAAGTCTAGCTAGCGCTATTAAATATTATAATATTAACTATAACTTTTGTATTAATTTTTAAAATTATTTTTGTTATAATAGTTATTATAAAAGTTTTAATACTAGTTCTAGTATTATAAAAAATTAATTAGCTAAGCATATTATATAAAAAAGTTTAATTTAATTAATATAAAAAACATAGCTTGTTATAATATATAAAAACTTATAAAAGCTGTAATATTTATATATATAATAAAAAGCAGGCTTTAATTAACAGTATATTTTTTTATTAATATTTTTAAAAAAAGCTGCTAAAGTAGTAATTTTGTTTAGTTTTTATAATTAGCTTTATATTTTAAAATTAAAAGTTTTAAACGTTAATAAAAGCTAGTTTTTATATTATAATTACAAGCTTTAATATTTTATAATATAATTTATATAAAAAAACAAAATATTTTATTTTATAAAAAATTATATATGTCATGGCCCAAGGCCATGATGGCGATCTCTGATTGGCCGACTGGCCGACCGGCCAGCCGATCCTTGATTAGCTCCCTGGCTAGGGCAGGTACAGGCATGGAGTAGTAAATATGGTAGGCTAGTTATATAGTGAATGGCCAGTAGTATATATAAGTAAAAATTCCGGCCGTCGGCCTTATATATAGTTTTTTTTTTTTTTTAATTTTAGTTTTTTTTTTTAATATATAAATATAATTAAATTTTTTAACTATTGTTATTATAGCTATTATAAAACTAAAGTTTATTTTTATTGTTTAAAAAATTATTAAATTTTTTTTAATTAATTAATACCGATTAATTAATTAATATATTAAAACATTATAGCAAAAAAAAATAACCTGACTTTTTTAATAAAAGCCAAGCAATAAATACGTTTTAGAAAAAATAATTTAAACAAACTAACATTTTAAAACGTTAATTGATATAATTACTGCAAACTTTATTGCTAATTTTTAAAGTTTATAAAATTAATATTATAAGCAAATAATATTAATACAGCAGAACGTTTTAAATATAAAAATAATAGTTATAACAAAAACAAAAGCAAAAAAAAATAAACCTATTAATATTTCTGTATTAAAATCGTATTATTTAAAATAATAGCTAAAGCTTGCGTATAGCTAGCTTTTATAAAACTTTATAAAAATTTTATAAAACAAGTAAAAATTAATATAGTTTATTTTATTATTAACAAATAATTTAAAGTAATATTTGCAGCAATAACGTTTAAAAAAAATATGTATTTTTATTATAAAATAGCTCTATAAACTTTTAATAGTTTATAAAACTAATTTAAAACTATTTTAAAAAATATATTATAAATTTAAATACTGCTTGTTATTTATTAGCGCTGCTTAAAACATTTTAAAAATATTGTTAATTTAATAAATAAAACAAATAATAACTTTACGTAAATATTATATTAAATAAACTAGTTTAGCTTATAAAGTAAAAAAATTAAAACTAATTTAAATTATGTTTTAATTAAAACAAATAAAAAATTAAAATTTTAAAAATTAAATCGTTATAATATTTGTTTAATTAAACAGAATATTTAATAGTTGCTAAAAATTATATCGGAGCAAAACTTAAGCATTTCTAACTTATAATATATTAAAAAAAATTAAAATTAATTTTTAAAGCTGCAGAACTATTAATTTTATAAGCAAAAAGCTAATAAATAATAAATTAAAAATAAAATTTAAATATTAGTTTATATTTTTAAAAAGCAAATTTATTAAAAACAGCAATTATTTTTAATATAAATTAAAAAAATTAATTATATTGCTAGCTATATAAAAATAAAGCTTTAAAAAACTTTATATTGTTTATTATTAATAACTACGGCAAACTAATACTAAAAACTAGTTAAAAAGTTTTAAACTATTTTTTTTTTTTAATAACAACTTTAATAAATATAAAAAAGCCAGGGTTAAACATCAAAACTTAAAAATAGCTGTAAATAATAAATTTTTTTTGTTTTATATTAAGTTTATTTAATAAGCCGGTATAATATAAGTTAACTTAAAAAATTTTAAACAGGATATATATAACAAGTTATTTAAACGTTTAAACAAATTTTATATAAATAAACTATATAATAATATAATAGATTTTATTGTTTATTATAAATACGTATAATTGTACGACTATTAATAATAAAAGAATTTTATTTAAAACAAGGTTTTATAAAAGAAAAAAAATCTAAAAAAAAATAAAAAGCCGGAAAAAACTTTAATTTAAGCTGCTTAAAGTAGCCCCCGACCTAAAGGTATTTATATATTAAAAAACAATAATAAAAGCGTTACTATTATTAAGCAAACAAAAAACAGAACGAAAATTTATGCTAAGCTAAAATTAAATTAGTTTAAAGCTTTTATTTTAAAAAATAAATGTTTTATTTGTTATAAATAAAATATTGCAGCAATAATTATTTTTATAAAAACGATTTTGATTAATTAAATAATATATACGTTAGCGTTATTTTTATAAAAACTATAGGAATAAATTATGCACAAATAGAAAATATAAATAAAAAGGAAAAAAAAACAGCTTAAAATAAATAAACTTTTTTTAAGCAGAAAATATTAATATTTAATATAATATAATATAAAAAGATCTTGTTTAATTTTTTAAAAAGTATTTTAAAATAAAACCTGTTTTTTATAAATTATACCGTAATAAATAATAAACTTATATTATTTATTAAAGCTTTAGCCGATATAAAAACAGATATATATATTTTAATTAGCATAACTTTTGCTGCTTAAATAATAAAATACTTAAAACTTAAAACTATAACAAGTTTTAAACTAGCTATTATCGCTAAATATAATAGTAATTTAATTTAATAAATAAACCTGGCTTTAAAAGCATATTTTAAAGTATAAAAAAATAATATAAAAAGCTTTTTAATTATAGTTAATATAAAATATAACGTAATTATTAGAAAAAATATTATAATTATTATAACGTGTTAATAAATTTTTTATATAAATAATTTTTATTTTTAAACAATTAAGAACCGGAGTATTAAGCTTTTAAAATTTTAATAAATAAAATAAGCGACTTGTTAAAACATTTTAAATATTAAAAAAGCGTCGCTTAAAAAAAAAAGCTAATAGACCGCGAAAATAAAAAACGTAAGAATAGGCGATTTAATTAAAAGCAGCAAAAAAAAAAGCTATAAAAATAAAGCATTTTAAACTAAATACAGCAAAAAATTACTTAATTAAAAACTAAGTTAATTATAAACGATATAAACTTAAAAAGCTTTAGTTTTTTAAAACTTACTCTAGTAGTTATTTTAAAGCTTTAAAACTAACGGTTATTTTAAATAAAAAATAAAATTATATAAGCAATATATAAAATAAAAGAAATGTTAGGCAAAAACAGAAATATTAATTTAATTTTAAAAGCAGTAAAAATTAAACTAAAAATAGAAACTCTGCTTAAAAAAAATGGTTAAAGCTTGTACTAACTTTAATAAAATATTATTAAATAGTATAAATATTAACTTATAAAATTATAATTATTAAAACCGTAGTTTTTAATATAACGCTATAATAAAATAATATAATATGCTATAATATAATTATACTATATGAAATTAATAAAATAATAGAATATAAAAATAAAAATTTAAAATAAACTATTAAACAAAAATAAAATAGAACTAAAAAAGAACTTATTATAAATATTTAAATGTTTTATTAAAAGCTGCTTTAAACGACTTGTTTTTATATAAACCAGGAGTTAATTACTGTTTAATATTAAATTAAAACCCAGGATTATTAAAATATAACTTTTATATAAAATATTATTTAAAAAGCTAAAATATATTAATAATATATTTATAATAATTTAGCGAAAAAATTTATAAAATTTACGCTGGCTTTATAAACAGCTTTTATATTTTTTATATATAAAAGCAACAGGTTTTTATGTTTATACGTCGATTATAAAAAACTAAATATTTTAACTTAAAAAAATTAATACTTATTACTGCTGATTAAAAAAATATTAGCTTATATAGCATAAGCTAAAATATTTATAAAAATTAATATTAAACAGGTATTCTATCGTATTTATATTATAAAAAAAAATTAAAAAGTTAACTGTTTTTTAAACTTAATATAAAGCCTATTAGTTTAAAATATTATTTTTTAAGTTGATTAATAAGCCGGCTATTTTTTAAAAGTATATTAATAATATGTTGCAAAAATATTTAGATATTTTTATATAGCTTATATTAATAATATTTTAATTTATTTAAATAATAAATTAAAATATTAATACTATATTAATAAAATGCTATAACATTTTAAAAAACAGAACTATAAGCCGACTTAAAAAATATAAATTTTATATAAAAAACTAAATTTTTAAATTTATTATTAGAACTAAAAAATAAAAATTAATTTTAATAAAAGCGAAATTATTTTTCGTTAAAAGCGCTTAAAAAATAAATAAAGCGCTATTAAAAAAATACGTTTATTTTAAGCTTTTATAATTTTTATAAAAGTTTATTTAAAAATATAATTAAATAGTTAAACTATTAAATAACTTAATTTATATAAAAGCTGATTTAATTTAATTAAAAGCTTGCTAAAATATGTTTAAAATATTAAAAATAAACTAATTAATATACTAGTATTAAAATATTTTAATTATAAAAATAAAATATAAATAAAACAGACGTGTTTAATAAAGTAGCAGCCGGCGTATTATTATAATAAAAATAATAAATAATTTATAGCAGCTAGTTATATTTTATTTAGAAATTTTTTATAACGTAAAATTAAATTATAGTATTTATAACAAAAAAATATTAGCTGTTATTAAAAAATTATTATATTAAAAAGCGGAATTAATAAGCTTATAACAACTGTAGCTGTTTTTAATTATTATAGATTACGTTATATTAAAGTATTTTAACGTAAAAAAAATTTTAAATTTAAAATAAGCTGGATAAGCTGAGCTGATCGCATATTATAATTTTAATATTATATATTATTTAAAATTAAAAATATAATAATAAATATTTTTTAAACCGATAAAAGACTTAAAAATATAAAAATAATAAAAGAATAAATAAAAATTATCGTTTTTTTAAACTAGTAATTTTAAAATAAAAAAGTATATATAAAATATATATTATAAAAATATTATATTTTTATTATTATTAAAAGTAGTATTTATAAACGTAGTATTAAAATAAATTAATATAATATTAGTTTAAATAAATATTGAAAAAAGCTTAAGCTAACAAGAATTTTAATTAATTAATATTAAAAATTTGTTATTATATAAAAAAACTAGTTGTTTTTAAGTTAAACAATTTATAAACTTAAATAATTAAAAAATTTATATAAAACTAATAATAATATATTTAGGTTGTAAAAAATAAAACGTCTGATATTTTAACGTTATTAATAATTAAAGGTATATTATAAAATTAATTAATATATAATAAACTGTTTTTGCTGCTTTATAAAAGTTTTTTGTAATAAAACATTAAAAAAGCTGACTTTATTACTAATGCTAGAATATGTTTGGCAATATATAGTAGTTAATTTTAAAAGCTTTTTAAAAATAAGTATAAAAATAATATAATTTTTATATAATTAATAAATTATTAAAACTAATATAAACAACTATATATAAAAAATCTATAATAATATAAAATGCTGCTAAAATATATTATAAAAGCTTTTATTAAATATATAAATAGCTAAAAATAATAATTAGTAATAAAAAGAATAGTTTGTTGCTGATTTTATAAACAAGCTATTAAAAATATATAATATAAAACTAGATTTTTTGCGGCAAAACATTATTAATTAATAAAATAAATAAAAATAATATATTAATAAATAGATTAAAAGTTGCAACTATATATTAATTATTTTTAAAAAACTAGTTAAAAGTATTACTAGCTTTAAACGTAGTTTAAGCATTTTTATTTTATAAAGCTTTAAAAAGTTATTTTTAAAAAAATATTAATAAAAAACTAATAAATATAACGTTTAATTAAAAAGTTTAAATAAAAATAAAATAATTATAAAAAACTAATTAAAAAAGCTGTTTAAAAAAAAAATAAACATTTATAAAAAAGTTTGTAACTATGTTAAAAAGCAAAAATATAAATATAAAAATATAAAAATAAATAATTATATAAGCTAATAAATATTAACAAAACTTAGATTTTATAATTAAAAACTATATGTTTATATTATAAAAAAAAAAAATAAACTAACCGTTTTAATAATAAATTAAACTATTTAATAATATAATAAGCTTATAAATTTATTAATATTTAAACCGATTGTTTTAATATATTTAAGCTAAAGTTGTTAACAATATAATAAAAAAGCTGCTAGTTTTATATTAAGCGATTATAAAAATATATAAATAATCTGCTGCTTAAACAGAAAATACTTCGACCGGAAAAAAAAATAGTTAATAAAGCGTTAAAAAAAAAAAAATAAAAAATAAAAAAATCTTGTTATTAAAAATTTAAAAAAAAAAAATTATTTTATAAAATATTTTAAACAGGCTAAAAATATAACGATAATTAATATTTAGCAGCCGATTTAAAAAACGTTTTAATTAAGTTAAAAAAATATTATAAAAAATATTTAAAAAAAAATAAAGCTGCTAAAACGATTATAAAAATAAATTAAAACGGCTAAAAAAAATATATTTATTAAAGCATATAATAATAATAACGCATTATAAAACAAAATATAGCTAAAATTAAAAATATAACGCAAATAATATAATAAATAATTTAATTAAAAATAAATTAAGTAAAAATTAATTAATTAACATAATAAATAAAAACTAAAAATTAAAAACTTTTAGATTTTAACTAATTATATATACTGAAAATATTTTTTTACTGCTTAAAAGTATTAATTTAAAAGTTGCTAGTTTAAGCTTTAAACGTAGCGCAAACAACTTAAAAAAAATTAGTTTAGCATATTTTTAGCCTTATGCGCGGCTAAAAACTTAAGCTAAGTTTTTTTGCAAAAAAAGGATTATTATAGCTTAAAGCTATAATAACAATTTTTAATTAACCGACTAGCCGACCGGCCAGCCGATCTTTAATTAACTTTCTAGTTAAAACAGGTATAAGCATAAAATAATAAATATAATAGGCCAGTTACGTAGTAAATAGCTAGTAGTATATATAAATAAAAATTCCGGCCGTTGGCCCTGTATATAGTTTTTTTTTTTTTTAACTTTAGTTTTTCTTCTTAATATATAAGTATAATTAAATCTTTTTAACTGCTGTTATTGCAGCTATTACAATATATAATAAAACGTTTCTGCTAAAAATTTTAAAAAATATTACTACGTTTATATTTAAACTAGTTTTAAAATAATTTATAAATTAAATTAATTATATTGTTATAAAAACATTTTTTTTAAATTAATAAGTTTAATAATATATTATGTTAATATTATTATTTAAAAACAAGTTGTTTAAACAGCTTTTATTTTGTTTTTATTTTAAGTTTTAATAATTTTAATTAATTTATTAATAAAAGCTTAAATGTTTATATAAATAATTTATTTTTTAAGCAATTATATTTATGCTGTTGGAGTTTTTAAAAAAATTAACAAAACCGACTTTATTAGTTTTAAAATAAAATCTAATATTAAAAAAAAAACTTTTAATAAAATTAATAGTTCTAGTTATAATTTTTAATATATTAGTTTTATATTATTTAAAAGCTGCTATAATAAAGTTTGCTATATTTATTATTAATAAAAAATTTAATATAAATTTAAACTTAAATTTAAACTTAAGCTTAAACTTAAATTTAAACTTAAAAAATTTAATATAAACTTAAGCTTAAACTTAAACTTATATTTAAACTAGCATTTAAATTTAAAATATTATTAATTATAATAATAATATATTTTTAATTTATTTTAAAAATTATTAAAATTTTTTTTTAAATAAAACAAGTTAATTAATAATAAACTAAATTACGTTGTTATAATGTTGTTTAAAAATATAATATTTAAACAAAAATTAAACTTTAATTAATAAAAAAAATTTAAAAGTTTAAAAAACTAGTTAAAAATTTTAATATTTTAAGTTTTATAAAAAAAAAATATTAAAAATATTAAAAGCTTTATATTTTAATTATAATTTTAAAAAATATAAAATTTAAATTTTAATTTTATTTATTTAATAAAATATATAATATTATTATTAATTTTAATTATAAAAAAATAATGTTATTATAAATAATATTTTTAAAAATCCTGGGGTAAAATAAAATTATATAAAAATAACTAGTATTATAAAAACAATAAATTTAATATTTAAAATATTATATAAGCTTTAAGTCTAATATAAAAAATATTAAACTAGACCAGGATTAAAAAATAATAGTGTTAATTTTAATTTAATAAAATAATTATTAAACTAAATAATTAATTTAAAAAAAAAAGTAAAAATAAATAAATAAAAAACTAGTTAAATAAACAAAAAAACTAACTAAAAAACCGCCTAAAACTAATATTTTAAAAAAAAAAAACTAGTAAAAAGAAAAACGATTAAACAAGTCGCTAGCTATTAATCTATAACAGTAATGCTGATTTATTAAGCTAGCTTTAAATTATTTATTTATATTATTAATTTATAAAAATAAAATCTATTAATATATAGACTATATATAAAATACTACTTATAGTCCAGTCCGAAAGTGGGTATGTCCCTGCCTGCATGCATCTGCATGTACCTGCCCTGTATCCTCCACAGTGCGACATGGGTAGTATATCCAGCCTAGCAGTGCTGAATTGTGGGGGAAGGGGGGTAGGAGGGGTAAATGACAAGGACGGCCGGAAGGGGAAGGGGAGACGCCACACTGATAACTACCTAGGTAGCGTATAATATACCTCTAGGCAGCCTGCCTAAGCATCTAGGGCTCTACCTGTGGGTAGATAGGCTCCAGTTATCTCCAAGCAAATTACCTGGCCGGCTACCTAGCCAGACAAGACGGGAGACAACCAAGCGCAAACAGAATACTTACATGTACCAAACCTTAGATGGTAAGTATAACTATACCTACCTGGGTACGTTGGTCATTACCCCGTTCTTACGCCTATACGTACTTGGTAGGACGAAGGACCGTGGTGGGAGTGCGCAACGTTACGGAGGGAAGAAAGGGTTAGGCCATGATGCCACCCATACCCACGCGCGTTAGGTGCTCGGACGATATGGTAAGGGGGGAAGGGGGGAAGGGGGGAAGGGGGGGTCAAGTACCTAGTCTTATACCACTATGGCTTGGCAGAGGAAGATTCTATCAAGGTAACATAACATATGCTTGGGCAGGGCGGGCGAGGATTGAGGTGAGGTTGTGGATTGGGGTGATATGGTGGTGATGGAGAGATTCGACAGAGGGACTAGGTACCCAGATGGCGACTTCACTTACCCGTAGAGTACTCGCCCTTTCAAATAGGCGAAGCAAGCCAACTAATAAATGCAAAATACCTACCTATAGGTATCTAGGTGGATACTTAAGTACCTAGGTAGCTCCAATCTTTTACCACCTGTCTACTAGGTACACGCAATTAGGTACTATGATAATACCTAGGTAATAGGCGAGGTTACGTCAGAGGCACCGTGGCCTTTTCCATAGTGCCTCCCTCTAGCGGAGAAGCCCCCGGGTGCTTGGAGCCTGTCCAAGAAAACTGGACACTGCTTTTTCTTCTTTTATTATTATTTTTATTTTATTTTTTCAGGTCCTTTTCGAACAGTCGGGCCTTTGCTGAGGTATGGTATAGGTATCTACCCATCTAGTAGTCGAGTTGCACTACTTATGTACCGAAGTCAGGGTTCATGACAGTTTACCGAACCTACCTAACTAATGTGTAATTGAAAGGTTTCAATCAAACCGAGACTCTGTGTCATCTTGAAATAGAGGAACGACGTGCAATTGCCCATGAAAGCTGTGCCGCCGACTACTAAGTAAAAGAAGTGGTAGAGGGGGATGCTGATTGAGGGTGCATTCTCCCACTCATTCTGACATCCCATTCGTCGCCGATAAGTCAGCTGAAACCCGTGCGCTCTCTCGAACTGTTGGTGAGAACGCGAATAAGAGAGAATTTGTGAGCCTCCCTCTCGTTGCGAGAACGGGCAGTGGAGGAGCGAAAGCAGACGGGGGAAGGGGGGTTGGGGTGATTTTGCTACCAAACATATCCATCATTGGCATTTCCATCTGGGAACCTTTTAGTCTCACCCGTCCAGTAGAAATAGAACCTCTCTGGCCTACCTGGCCTATTTGACCTTACCGTAGCGGGCCGGGGGGTAAAAAATAATAGTAGATATGGTAGTAGCAAACTATAAGAGTAACCACTACTCTAAAAGGTTGTAGCTTTTTAACATAATAAGTATAATGCTTTTATATATAAATTCCTTGTATTTTTTTATGTATTTTATATAAGCAAAAGCTTTTTTAAACGTACAACTTTTTTAAAAATAAAAAACTGGCGCATTAAGGCTATATATAGTATTTCGCGAAAGCTGTAAAACTTTCCGCTAAAAGTTCGAACTGCGAAGCTATTTTACTGCTTTTTTAAGCTTTCGGGGTAGTGGTGGTCCTGGTGTATTAATTGCAGCGGTATCCCTTGTTTTATTTAGCTGATTCTTTGGCTTGGCTAAAGGCTGTATGACTGGCCGGCCAAGGGCTGTATGGCCGGCTAGAACACTATGTTGAAAATTATTTTGGTAAATTAAAATACTTGTAAAAGAAATATCTTTTGAACGAAAATTCTTTTAAATAATCAAAATTATTGTGATTTATAAGGCCGTTTATTAGATTACTCTGTTACAAGTCATTCAGAACATAAGGCTTATTAAATTCTATATGCTTCTACCTATTATTTTAGATACCCCCCCTGGCCCGCTATGGTAGTGGGCTACATCCAGTTTAGATACATATAAAATGTGTCGCGTTATTTTCCAGAGGGGAATGTTGTTGGTGGAGGATCAAGAAACATGTTTCGTATGGATAAGTGCATATAACTACCGGCGGTGAGCTCGGATACGGGGAGCCTCGGGCCGCCTTGGCCGCTTGCTCTGTTCAACTTTTAAAGCCTCCTATTCCATCCACCTCCGATAAACATCCATGCATGCAAGCAAGCAACCTTGTAATCGAACCTACATGCATAGTGCCATACATAGTGCCATATGTAATGCCTTAGTGTACCACAGAAGGAAGAATTGCCCACCCAATACTAGGACTAGGGTATACAAAGTATGCATGCACCTAAGGGTAGACGGGACGTGGCACGGTGACCTGATTTCTCTTATCGGCTGGATTTCTTTGGTCTGGATTGCCCGTTCAGATCTACTTGCGCAAAGCACCTCGCCATAATAAAACCGTCCACTCTAATCGGCAGCCGTGGTGGGCCGATAGTCACAGTAGTAGGGCCGGATGAAGATGCGTCGCATCACCTACAGGCTACCAGGAACAAGGGAAACAAAAGTGTTTTATAGGGTATATAAGTAGTGTAGTTAGTGCGAGACGTACCCCTAAGATACCAGCACCGTGGAGGCCCCGGCTTCGCAACGATGGGGTGAGCGGAGCACAACTTTCTAGTTGCTGTCCCAAAGAGGCGCCAGGTACCTGTCGGTCAGCGCAAATGGATGGAGCACGAATTGAGGATCCGGCGTTCTGGTGCTAGACCCCAGCAGGCGGCCCTGGCCAACGGACCATTTCCAGATCGCAAGGTATGCATGTAGGCCCGCGCGCATTAGTAGTAGTGCAAACAAGCGAGGAATCTATGTCGTAGCAGTAGTGGCATCTAATCGAGGTGTTGATGATCACAAACAAACACGTAAACATACCTGAATTATGGCTGGTGGAGCGACTGTTATCGTAGAGCAAATGAGTTTCACCGGCGGGGTACCTATGAGACAAAGCACAACTTAACAATATGTAGCGATAGATAAAGTAGTAGCTACCTTCAAACTCCTATGACTAGAATGAATTTAGTTAGAGAAATTAGATACACTGTATGGGAGTTGAAGGGACGGCTGGATTAGGCAATAAGCCCTGGTTCCGGGTCGTTTGATACGTCCACACAGCGAGACCGGCGCCAACCTTATCACAGCCCGCACGGTGATCAAATGTTACACATCAACAGGACCCAGCCATAGGCAAGTAGGTACCTACTAACCTGGCTAGTTAGTTATCCGCCATAGATACCATTCGTGCTCTATCTGGTTAAGTCCCTGGCTTTTGTTTGATTGTGGCTCAAGTCCCTTGTTCACAGATCTAACAGTATTTCGTTTAATAAATTTGGTGAGAGCTACACTTCATCCGCTTGCTCTACCTTAGTAATATAACCGTATATTAATTCTTGACCCTAGAATAGGTGTAGCTTCGATAAGCACCCAAGAACGCAGACAGACAGATAGATTTTCTCTGTTCCTATGTGCGCAATTGGGGAGCATGTGGGGAATTTTAGTGTCAACCTCCTTACACACGCCGAAAAAGGCGAACTGTATGACTCTGCAGGGACACTGCATGCCCTACATGGACGCGAGCGTTAGCTTCGAATTAGAAACCACTTGTGTGAGTGACTATAGTGCTGGATAAGTTTGTAAACAAGCAGGCGGTGCAGGCGGCATGGGCGGCTGGAGGGATCGCCGATTATACTCAGAAACAGGGCGCGATCCCACACAGTATACATACGCGCAACACAAACTGCAGATCTGTGTTCCCTATCTACGGAAGTGTGATGAAGTTGAGGGTGCATGATTCAGTAGGGGTTGTCCAATCACCCTAAACCTCCGGTCTACGGCCTGAATTTCATTGTCACGGAAAGGTCCGGCAGCGACTGAGAGAGGGATATATAAAATAAAATAAAATAAAAGGGGGGGGACACATGTTACTTCACTCTCAACGTGTTCCCTTCCAGCTTCTCTATACTCTGTATGCCAAAACCTTTATCTCTCGTGTTCGCCTGCTCAGCGCTCCGGGTTAGTAAACATCCCTACATAGAACGAAGCATCCTACCTCGAGCTTATGGTAGAAAGTCGATTCAAACACATGCGTTGTCTGGCAACTCTTCATCACCATTTACAAGTTAGGGCCAATTCCGTATCTCCGAACTCTACATATCAGCCAAGTCACGGACATTATTAGTGCTGTGTTCGCCGTCATAGTCTTGAAACAAACCCGGGAAGCGATGGTCTTAGCACAGAAAAAATCCATGCGAGACCCCGATGCCTTCCCAACCTTACAGCTCTTTCTGCTAGGTATTGCAACGCACGCATCCCAATAAGTCCGCTCAGACAGTGAGCTGATCACCCCCTTATGAAGCCATCGTACGTCTAGCTGAGCCCGTCGCCCTCACATCTATATTTCCATATGCATGGTCTCTTGTACGACATTTCCAAGTTGGTAGTGAGCAGAATGCCTCGTTTTACGCCGGCCTCCTTATCTCGGCCTTCTCCCTCACAGAGGCCCTGATGGGGATGTACTGGGGTAGCCTTTCGGATCGCATCGGCCGGAAGCCTGTTCTCATCCTAGGCTGCCTGGGAACTTTGCTCAGCATGGTCGTTGTCGGCTTCGCGCCCAACATATGGATTGCGCTGTTTGGCCGAGCATTCGGCGGTCTCCTAAATGGAAATATCGGCGTAATTCAGACAATGGTGGGGGAGCTTGTCACGAGACCAGAACATGAACGTGCGTCGAAAAATATAACCCTGGTCAATAGAATGGAGTGCTAATCTGGTTTCACAGCTCGGGCCTTTGCTGTAATGCCCTTTGTCTGGTCTATGGGAACTATCATCGGGCCAGCTATTGGAGGCATTTTCGCTGATCCCCACCAGACTTGGCCCGGGATTTTTACCCAACAGAGCCTGTTCGCAAAGCTCCCCTACCTTTTACCTAACATCATATGCGCTGCGCTGCTCCTCATCAGCATCATATTAGGATGGTTTCTACTGGACGAGACGCACCCAGATATGCAACCTCGTGTGATGCTGCCTGGTAACACATACGCCAGCGACGAAACACCGCTGCTAGAAACCTCGGATGCCCTCAAGAAATCCCCTGTTGATTTGCGGTCAGGTATATATGGGTCAATTAAGTGTAGGGGAGGCTTCGAAACCAAATACGGAAAGGCTTCCGACGACAGGAACCGATCGAGCATCTTCAACAAGCGCACCATGGCCCTGGTTATCGCTTTGTCCATCTTCACCTATCACTCCATGACATATGACCATCTTATGCCCATATATTTCGAAGACGACAGGGCAGATTTCGAAGACATCTTCACCACCGCGTCGAACCCCTTCTATTCGCCAGGTGGCCTAGGCCTATCCATGCAAACGGTCGGTATGATCCTAGCTATCAATGGGGCCATCGCGCTTTTCGTTCAAGTCGTGATCTTCCCCCTAGCTGCTGCGAAATTCGGCGTGTTCAGACTTTTTCTTTTTGTGACTATAGTGCACCCGATTGCCTACCTCATCGTCCCGGCTCTGATCTATATACCAGATCCGGTACTATTTCCAGCCATATATTGCTGTTTAGCCATCCGGAATCTGCTATCAATCACCCTCTACCCCCTTCTTCTCATCCTCATCAAAGAGACTACACCGAGCCCGGATATGCTCGGCAAGGTAAACGGATTCGCGGCCAGCGCCGGGGCGGCCTGCAGGATGGTTGCCCCACCGATTGCCGGCTATCTTTATTCCTTTGGGTCGCAGGTAGACTGCACAGCAATTGCTTGGTACGGGAGTGCTGTTGTTGCAGCTGTGGGTTCAATGCAGTGCCTCTACGTTCAACGAAGCAGGGCGGATGATATTTACAACGAAAATAACAGTAACAGTGACAAGGAGTACTAAAGGCCAGTGGTGAAATAGCTAGAATAGTGATTATATTTGTGATTTATACCAAAAGACTTAAATTAAAGGTACGGGGCGTTTAATGATTAGGTTTTACTAAGGTCAGAGCTCCATTATTTAACTTCTTTTTCTATAACTCTAATTTTTAAGCAGATTAGGCTTAAAATAGCCTTGAATTTGTTTAATTAAAACAAAAAAAAAACAAATTAAAACATTTAAATATTAAAAAAAAGCTTAAAAACTAAAACAATGTTATATTTATAATAATATTTTTTTGTTTTAAAACTAATAATATAATAAAAATATATATAAATAAAAGCTTTATTTTTAATAATTATATTAATTAAATTTTGAAATAATATAAATAATGTTATAATTTTTAACTTATGATTAATTTATATTTATATTAAATTAAATTTATTTTTTTTTAAAAAAACAAAATCAAGCTAATATTATAAATATTTTTTATTTTTTAAAAAAATGTTGTTTAATATAAGCTATATTTTTATATATAACATTTTAAATATAAAAGAAAAAACTTTAGTTAAACTAATTTAAATTTAGAATTAAATTAAGTTTAACATAATAAAAAGCTAAAATTTAAATATTGAGTTTATTAAAATATATATATTATATGTTATAGTTTAATTAATAACAGGCATGTTTTTAAAATTAATTAAAAAGAAATTATAGCAATTTTTATAACAATTTTAAAATAATAAACTTAATTAAATAAAATATATATATATTAAATATAATTATAGCTTAATATATAAACTAAAAAAATTATAATATAACTAATATTTTTAAACTAATAATATATACAAATAATATTTTTATTTAAATATAAAACTTTTTAATTTTTATAGCAATTTAAATATAATTATTTAAATTATAATTATATATAATTTTAATAATAAATAGTTTTATTAATATAATATATGAGCTAAATATAATATATTAGCTAAATTTAATATATAAACTAAAAATAACCAATTTTTTAGCCGTCTTTATAAAATATTATTTAATAATTTTATATAATAATAAATTAAAATAAAAATAATTTATATTTCAATATATTTCAATAAAAATCTTTTATAATAAATAAAATAATTATAATTATATTAAAACAGGCCTAGTTTTATATTATTATAAACATATATACTGCTGTTATAAAAACATATATAAAAATATAATAGGCTATGCCTTAAGGTACACTTATTAAAGTAGCAAATAAGGTTTATTTTTTAACTAAATAGCAGAAGTTATAAACAATATATATATAGCTTATAAAACATAATTTTATAAAGCTGGTCAGTTCTAGTTATATTAGTCCAGGTTTAATAATTAGTTTATAAAAAGATTGGTATAAGGGTAGAAAGATGCTTTTATTAATTCCTCTGCTAGGTGGGGAATTCTAGTAAGTCTAGAATTAACTTCTGGAAAGGTGGCCGTAGGCCACCTGTTGCCAGCCGTAGCTTGTACAACTTATTTAATCTAATTTAATAATATATAAGCCGTTGGCTCGATTAATACAAGCCTTTTTAGAGACTTTATTAAAATGCCGGCGGACAGAAAAAAAGCTACTGTTTTTAATAATACGTTAAATCGTTTTATAAAGCCGTCCTCTGCGCTTAATTTTTTCTCTTACTTTAAAGCAAAAGCTATTTTTTTTTTAATAATTGTTTATTATTTTTTTTTTAAATAACGCAGTTAATTTTTAATATATTATTAATTATATTTATATTTTTAGTTTTACTATTTAATTAAATAATTAAATCTGTTTTTTTTATTAACACAGTATTTAAAAATTTGTTTAATTTTATATATTTTTTATTATTATTATTTAAATATTTATATTAATTAGCTTTTATTAGCTTAAACGTTAGTTTAGTTTGTTTAAAAAATTATTTTAATTATATATACGTTTTAAATAAACTATTAATATTATTAAATAGATTTTATAATGCTTTAAAAAGTTTAATTTATAAGCTAAATCTCCGATTTTTTTTTTTATTGTTTAAAGTTCCGCGCGTTATTATAAATATTTTCTTAAAA
Source organism: Rosellinia necatrix (assembly GCA_021209875.1). Lineage (NCBI taxonomy): Eukaryota > Fungi > Ascomycota > Sordariomycetes > Xylariales > Xylariaceae > Rosellinia > Rosellinia necatrix. The sequence goes on along the minus strand of JAGYVD010000001.1, from coordinate 2,558,246 downwards.
GCTTGTTTAATAAATAATATCTGTTATATAAACGTAATAATATTTTTTATTAAAAGCAAATTATAATATATAATATTTATTATTATAATATTTTTAAGCTTATGCTGCAGTAAAATTTATTGCTAGTTTAACGTTTTATTAAAAATAGTTTTTAAAATTTTTATTTATTTTATACTTAATTAGTTAAACTAATTAACAATAAAATTTAAAAGTTTAAATAATTTAAATTTAAATAGCTGTTTATATAAAATAGATTATATCGCTTATAACTACGTAGTATTAAAGTTTTATTATAATATTAAATATAAATTAACTTAGTTAAACTTAAAGTTTTTAAAGTTATAATAACGTATTATTAATTTAATTATTTAGTTTTTTTTTTAATAATTTATTATTTTATAAATAATAAGCTGTAATTATTAATAGTTTTATATTTAAAACTTTTTATATTTTTTAAAAATTAAACGTAAACTTTTAGTTTTAATTAAAAATAATACTTTTAAAATTTTTTAATCGTTTATTAATAATTATTTTATAAATACGTTAATTTAGTTTTTAATTATATACTTTTTATTTTTAAAAATAAGCAAGCTTTATTTAAATATATAATATAACATAGTTATTATATAATTATATATATTATAATATTTTTACTTGCTAACTGCTATAAAATATTTTTAATATTTATTAAAAATAGCTTTAATATAAAATTAATTGCTATTATTTATATAAATAACATATTTTTAAACGTATTAATTTAAAACTTTTATTAATTTAAATCTGTTAATATAATTAAAATTGCAACTTAAGCAGCATTTAATATATTTTTTAACTAATTAAAACTTGCAATAAATAAAAACCTTTTTAAAATTTTTTATTATTTTTTTTAAGCTTATATAATATTTATCGTTATATATAGCTTTAAATATTTATTTAATTATATTATATAAAACATATAATCGTTTTATTTTTTAATGTTAATTATAAATTAAGCTATTTATAATAAAAAAAAAATGCCTAGGTTTAAAAAATATTATAACGTTTTTATTGTTTCAGCAAAATTTTAAAATATTTAGTTTGTTTAATATTTTATTATATTATACGTCGGTTTAATAACCTTTTTTAAATTCTATTTTTTATTCGTTGCTTATTACTACTTTTATTATATATTTTACTACGTTTTATATTAAGTTTAATATTATTAATTCTTTTAATTTTTATAATTTGCTTATTTTATTTATAGCGTTTTATATTAATTTAAGTTTATTTAATACGTTTAATATATAATTTAATCTTTTAATAAATAATATATTTAAAATTTATATTAAAAAAATATACTAAAAATTAACTAATTAAATATTTATATAATTTATAGCAGCTATATTTAATAATATTTAATTAATTATATTTTTAATTACTAAATAATTTATAAATATAATTATATTGTTTTTATTAAATTAAACTATTATTTATAGTTTTTAGCAGCTTAAATAAAATAAACTATTTTTAATTTAAATAATTTATATTTAGTTTTAGCTTATAATAAACTATAATTTAAATATATAATTAGTTTTATTTATATTAATAAAATTAAGCTTTTAAACTTTTAGTTATATTTTTATTTATATAAAATAATATAACTTTAAAACTACGTTTTTAGCTCTATTTATTTATAAAAAATAGTTTTTTAAATTATAATATTATAATATTGTTTTACAGCAGATAACGTTTTAAATAGTTTTAAACAAAACTATTTTTATTTTTATTAGTTTATAATATATATTATAAATATAATAAATACGTTTTTTTATTTAAAAATTTTTTTTTTACGTTTTTAGCTAATAAGTTAATTTTTTAATTTTATAGTAGTTCTGCTAACTAAGCATAATATAAAATTAAATTATAAAAAATCCGCTTATTTTAAAATACTTTTTAAAAGCTTGTAACGTGTTTAAAAAACTAATTATTAAAATGCTTATATTTGTTTAACAGTAATTAATAGTTTTAAAACGTTTACGCGGAATTTTAAAAACTTTATAAATAAATAGCCAATAAAAAATTTTGTAAAAAATATTATAATGTTTTTTTTGCAAAATAATATAAAAATTATTTTAAAATGTTTAAAGTAATTTTATAACTATTAAAATATATAATAACATTATTTATAAAATATTAATAATAATATATATATTTACGCAGCAGTTAGTTTATATATTTTTATATATATGTTAAAAATTGCTATATTTTATTAATGCTATATTAAATCGTTTTAAGCCGCAAAAACTAATTATCGTAAATATATTTTTAAATTTAAAATATATTAAAAATTAATAAAAAATCCTGTCGCGTTAATAATTATAATATATTTTTGCTTAATAAGCTTCTAATTATTTTGTTTTATAAAAATAATAAATAATTGTTTAAAACTACTACTTTATTAAGTTGTTAGAAATTAACTACTACTTAGTTTTTATTAACTTTATATATTTTTGTTATATAATAAAAATAAAATAAATAAAAAATATTAATTTATTTATTTATTGTAATCGACTTATTTTATATAACTTGTTATAAATATTATTTAATACTTTTATATTACGTTTATTAAAAAATACTGTTTTAAATTTAATTTAGTTTTTATTAATTATTAATAAAAATATTTTAAGTTGTTTTTTTAAAAATGTTTATTTTTTATAATTTATTTAAATATTATAAAATGCAACTATTTTAATAAATCAGAAAGTTTTAAACGTTTTTCGGCGTATATATAAATATTTTTTTAATAACAGTTTTAAAAATCGCCTGGTTTTTAATATTTAAAAAAGTACGTATTTTTAACTTTAAGTTTATTTTCTAGTATTAAAAGTTTAGCTTAAAATTTTTAAAGCTTTTAAATTAATTATTATATTAAATATAGCGTTTATAAAAAAGTATTTTCTGTTGCTACGTTTAAACGTACTATTTTATACTTAATATTTTTTATATAATATTAAATATGTTATTTATTTATATGTCTAATATAAAAGTTACTATAAAATTTAACGCGTAATTTATTTTATTTAAATACGTAATTATTTTTACGTTTAATATTATATTAATTATTATTATAGTTAACAAAAGATTTAGCTTAAACTTTATATTAATTATAATAATTATATTTATTAAAATTTATTTATTAGTTTTAGCTAAAGCTGTTTCTACTAATAATAAAGCAGTAGCTATAACTATAAAAGTTATTATCGCCGATTTTTATAAGCTTATATACATTTTATTATTTTTATTTTTTTAGATTTAACCTAGCTTAATACTTTTATAAATTTTAACAGTTTTTATTAAAATATTTATTACTAGTATTACTTTAAAAGTTTTAGCGTTAATTATATTATATATATTATTTTATATATAGCTATAAAGCAAAAGCTTTTATTATTTAATAAAGTTTATATTTTATTATAAAATAAGCTTTTTTTATTTTATAATTTTACGCTTTTTAACTAATAATTTTTGTATATATTTATAATTATAAATAAATATATTAAATAAAACTATAAATTTATTTATTTTTTAGTTTAACAAATAAATATTTCTAATTTATAGTTAATTATAGCTTTATATAAATATAAAAGTTATTATTAAATAATATTTCTAGTTTTAAATAATTATTTATTACTTATTTTTTTTTATATATTTAAATATTTTAAGTTTTTAGTTCTATTTATTTTTTAATATAAAAAATAAACTTAGCTTTTTAAGCTTGATTAATTTATTTTTAAAACAATAAACTTAATTTAATTAAGAGCTGTTTTATATATCAAAATATTTAAAAAAAATTTGCTAATAATAGTTTTTTTAATATTTAAGTTAACATAAATTTATTAGTTTTATTTAATTAAAAATAGCTTAGTATTAATCCGCAGATACGTATAATTTAATTAAAACGCTTTATTATATTTATTGTTAATATTTAACATTTTAATTATAAAAATTTTGCTGTTAAAAATATTATTAGCTGTTTTATATATTATGTTAGGACATATTTTTAACGCGTTATAATTTAGCTTTTTTTTTTATTTAATAGTTTTATTTTTAACTTTAGTTTGTTTAATAGTTTTATTTTTAGCTTTAGCGTAATTTTATAAATGTTTAAAAATTAATTATATAAAAATAGTTTTTAAAAATAATACTTATAAATATGTTTTTGCGTGCAATTAAAAAAATGTTATAATTTTTTTAATTTAATATAAAAGTTATATTTTTTATATATAATTTTAAAATAGTTTTTAATTTATAAATTTAATAATATTAATAATAAATAAAAGCTAAGTTTAGTATTAAATAAAAAAAGCATGTTTTTATTATTATTTCGTTTAGTTTTTTATTTATTTATATTATTATTTATAAAATATATATAAAATAAATATTAATCGTTTTTTTTAATTTTAACTATAGTTTTTATAATTTAAATATTTATAGTTTTAATTTTAATTATAATTATAATTATATTTTTAATTACGCTTTTAATTATAACTTTTAGTTTTTAATTGTTTTTCCGTTTTTTAATAGTTATTGCGGTTTTAGTTCTAACGCTCGCAGCTTTTTACGGCTGCTACTTTAGTTGCAATTTTACTCCAGCTTTAATACTGTTTATAATTATATTTATAGCTGTTCTAGCTTTAATTTTTAAAATATTTATCGTTTAATTAATATTTTTTTAATTAGGTCGATAATTATAGCTTTTTAATAAGTTGTTTTAATAGTTAATATTAAATTTATTAATATTATTTTTAATTTAATATTTAAATATATTTTTTAGCTTTACGTTTTAGCTTATATTAGCTGTTTTTATTTTATATATATAGTCGGCTAAAATTTTTTTAATTTAAAAGTTAAATATAATTTAAAATTATGTTTTTTTATTAGTTGCAAATATTTTTTATAATTCCGTGCTAGTTTTTATTGCTTTTTTATAACGTTTTTATAGTTTTAACGTATTATATTTAATATTAAATAAACTAAAAAATACGTTTTAATTTTTTGCGATATTTTTTAAAATAAGTTTTTTTTTTATAAATTTTTAAAATGTTTTACCAGCTTATGTTTTAAATTTTTTTTATAGTTTTTTAAATAATATATTTAAGCCTGTTTTTTTTTATATATAACAATTGCTTATATAAACTTTGCTGTTTTATTATAATAAAGCTAATCTAGCTAATAAATAATTAAATAAATTAATTATTTATTAAATATTTAATATTTAAATGCTTTTATTTTTAGTAATAATTTAATATAATTAATAAAAAATAAACGTTTATATAAATTATATTTTTTATTAGCTATATATTTTTATTATTAAAGTTTTTTATTTTAAATTAAAAATATTAATATTATTTTGTTTAATTTTATATATATTTTTTCTGTTTTAGCTGTTATATTTAATATAAACTGTTTTTATTAATTTAATATAGTATAACTATGTTTATTATTATTAAAACTATTTAAACTAAAAAGTCAGATAAATTGTTATTATTATAGTTTTTATTGCAACAGCGGTTATTATTTTTATTTTATTATTATAACGCTTATAAAAATTGTTTTAATATTTAATAAAAGTTTTAAGTTATTATTTTTTAAAAAGTTTTTATTTAATAAAATATATAAAAAAATATAATAGTTATAATATTTAATTTATTTAAAATATTTATAATTATATTTTATATGCTAGCTATTTAAACATTAGTTAATATAGCTGTTTTATTTTTGTTTTAATAGCAGGCTTTATTTTAAATAACTAATTTACAGCTTTATTAGTTTTAATATTATTTTTAGTCGGCTACAGTTTTAAGTTTTATATTATTAAAAATTTAATATTAATATTTTTAAAAGTTAAAAACTTTTAAACCTGTTTAATTAATTTTAAAACTAAATTAAAAAATATTTTTATAGTTTTTATGTTTTTATATAAAATATTAATTAAAACGTTAGCTTATTTTTAATATTTTAAAAATAATTAATAGTTTTTAGTTTAAGCTAAATTGTTTTAGCAGCAGTATATTTTTAAATAAAAATTATACCGATTTAAAATATTCTGCTAAAATTTTTTTAAAATCGTTTATATTTAAGCTTAATATATATAATAAAATATAATAACGTAACGTTATTATAAGCTTAAAAAATTAAACGTATTATCCAGAAGATATTTAAATATATATATAATATTTTTAAATAATTATTTTTACGTATAAATATTGTTAGCTATTTTTTTTAGTTTATTAATTTGTAATTTAAAAGCTATAAAAAAATAAAACAGAATAAACTACGCGTATAAAAAAATAAAATAATAAAGCTACTTTTTAAAAAATTCTTGCTTTTAATTATAATATATATATTTATAATTGTTTAATAAACATGTTTATTAGCGCTTTTTTTTAATAATAAATAAAAATAAATAATTTGCCACGTTTATAAATTTAAATAAACCTTGGTTGTTAAGCACGCTTAAATATATAACTTTAGTAATAATAACTTTTAAAATATAAAAATAAACTGCTAAACATTTTTTAGCGACTATTTATTTATAAGCTTTAATAAAATATATAATTTATATAAAAAAAAATAGTTGTTAAAATAACGTTCCGTCTGCGTTAATTATTTAATTATAGCTAGATTAAAACGCGCGTTTAAATCTTTAGCTATAGATAAAATCTTTTAACTTTAAAAAATTTGAAAAATAATGTTAGTTTAGTTTAATAACAAAATCTGTCGGTTGTATAAATGCACTACTTTAAAAAAATTAATATAAAAGTAGAAAAATGCTTCTATTAATTCCTCTGCTAAGTGGGGAATTCTAGTAAGTCTAAAATTAACCCCTGCAGGGGTGGCCGTAGGCCACCTGTTGCCAGCCGTAGCCTGTGCAACTTATCTAATCTAATCTAATAATACACGAGCCGTTAGCTCGATTAATACAGGCCCCTTCGGGGACTCTATCAGTTTACAAGCTATTTAATAATTATTTAAAATAAAAATATATAATAGTTTGCTTATATTAGCTTATGCGTTAATATTTTTTTATAAGCACTGCTTATAATATTTAATTTTTTTTTTATGTTTTTTTTAAAAAAGTTGCAAGTTAATTATAAACTGTTTTATAGTTTTTATGCCTGTATTTTAAATTTAAGTTACGGATGACTGGATAACTGGCCACACGCGGCATGCGTAGCATGTGCGCGCGGAACATTTGTACACCTGCTGCTAACTAGCACGCACAGACCAGCTGGCGCATAGACTGGACCCACCCTACACACCTGCACTTAGCTAGAATTCTAATAGGCTAATTTCTTCCACTTATTTTTTTTTTTTTTTATTTATAGATTTTTTATACAATATATTATTTATTGCTAGAGCTTTAACTTTTTAATTATAACTAGTGCAACAATCTATAAATTATTTAATTTTTTTTTAAAGCATTAAAACTGCTTTTTTAAATATTTTTTATTAAACCGATCTAAAAATAGCTTTTACTACTAAAGCTAAAAGCGGCTAAAAACAAGCTAAAAACTTAGTATATTAAAAAGCGATTTTATTCCGTTTAGCTTTTAAATTTTTTAATTATTTTATTAGCAAAACTTTTAATAACATATATAAAACTAAATATATTTAATTTAGCTTTAAAAAACTTAACGTAATATAATTAGCTATAAAAACTAAAAATAAAACTAAAGTCGGCGTTTAAAAACTATTTATAAAACTTGCTTTTAAATTTTATTTATAAATTTAAAACTCCGACTTTAAAAAAATATTATATAATAAAACTAATAAGTTTTTTTTTAAAGCTGCTAACTTGTTAATATAACAATTTATAAATATAGCTGTTAAAAGCAAGCAAACCGCTTTTTTATAAAAACTAATAATAAAAAAAAGTATTTTAGCCTAGTTAAACAGTAAAAAATTAATTAATTTTAAAGCTTTTGCTAATTTAACCCGAACATTTTTTACTGCTGCCGTTTTATTTAATAAAATAAAGCTCTAAATATATATGCTGATAATATTTTAACAAATAGTAATAAATTATTACGTTTTTATATAATATATTATAAAATAGACAAAAATTACTTTTAAATAAGCTAAAAAATTTAAAGCGTATATAATTTAATAAAACAAAAAATTAAAAAAAGTTCGAAAAAAACTTAAAAATAAAACTATAAAACTAAAAATAATACGCGGTTATTTTATTAATTTATAAAAAAATTATATAAAAGCTTAAAAAAAATTAAACAAGTTATATTATTTTATTTTTTATTAACTTTTTATACTTAGACTAATAAAAAGTTTTAATAATGCTGCTATAAACCGCGCTATAGCTGAACTTAAAACAATAATTAAAAACTAAAATTATTTATAAGATTTTTTATATAAATCGAATTAACGCGTAATCGACTTGCTTAGCTAAATAAAAAATATTTTTTTTTTAAAAGTCTTTAAAAAAAGATTTTGCAAGTTTATTAAAATTTTAATAAATAAGTTCTATAATAAAAATATTAAAAACAAAATTAATTTTAAAGTCTAGTATTATAATATAACAAACTATTTAAAAGTTAACGCAGACTAGTTTATAGACGACTTTATAAAAATAAGCGATATTAAATCTTATTTTGTTAAAAAAGCTTTAAAAAACTTAATTTTTTATTTATTTAACAAGCATTTTAATATTATTACAACGTTTAAAAACTTAAATAATATTTATATAATATTTATAAAAACATAAACGCTTTAAAAAAACAAAACCTAATTATAGGTTATTAAGCTTTAATAAATATATTTTATTTAAATTTATTTAATTTAAAACAGATTTTATAAAACTAGCTAGTAAAACTTGTTTTAATAAAACTAAATAAAAAAAAAAGTTTAAAAACAAGTTGTTTTTACGGCTTATAACAAAAATAATTTCTAAGTACTTTAAAAATCAGTAGATTTTAATACATATATAAAATATTATATATAAATAGCTTATTATTTATTAATTAATAATTAAAAGCGTACTAACGCCTGTAAAACAAAAAAAAATCCTAAAAATATAACTTACGTTTAACGTAGCTATATGTCTATAATACCTGCTAAAAAATAAATATTTTTTTTGTTTATATTATTAAGCGGCCAAAACTAAACACTTAAATTATTAATTAAAAAAATAAAACAGCTAATCGTAAAAAATAAATGTTTTTATTATAAATAAAAAAAATATATTATAAAAAACTGCTTTTTAAAACTTTTTAACTAAATATAACATAACGTACATATTAATATTATTATAAACAAATATAAACCAACCTTTGCTATAATAGCAAAAAAAAACACTTTTAATAATAAAATAAAATAAAAATAACCTTAAAACAAATAAACTTTTTTTTAAAACTAGTATTACTGTTTACAAATAAAAAAAATATAATAAACGATTATTTAAACAGCAGACTTTTATTATATATTTATACTTTATATAATAATAAATTATTTTTAACAAGTTATAACGTATTTAAAAATATAAAAGCAGGTATATATATATATATAAATATATTTTTTGCTAAAAAATTAATAAAACTGTTTAATCTACCGATTATAAATAAGTTTAAACAATAAATAATTACTAAATATAATAAAAAATCGGATTAAAAAATCAACACGGCGTTATAACTAACTTTAAAAATATATAATAAAACTTTTAAAAATATTTTTGTTAGCATGCTAAATATAAACCGTAAAGTTATTATTAAAAAAAAATAGTTTAAATAATACGATATATTATTAAACATAAAATAACACGCTTTAGTATTTTTTTTTAACTTATTAAAAAATTATAAATATAATTACGTACTAGCTATAAATAAAGCAAAAACTTAAATATAATATTTAAAGTATTAAAAAAACGCCGACTAATAAAACTATAATATTAAACTCGATAAAAAAAAAAAATACTAAAAAAAAAACGCAGCGGCAAATATTTTTAAAAATATAATATAAAAAATAAAAATAAAAAAAAGCGATTTAACCTAAAACTATTTAATAAAAATAAAAAAAAACTTAAAAAAGATTATATTTTCCGTGTTAAAAAAAAAATTAATTTTAAAAAAAGCCAACAAAAATATGTTAATATCGTGGAAATTTAATATTAACAGGCTTTACTACATAAAAAAAAACAGTATAAGCTAGTATAAAAAAAAAACTAATTTTTAAATCGCTACTTTTAATACTACTATATTTATAACTTTAATAAAAAAAAACTAAAGTGCTAACAGAGTATAAATCACTAGTATTTATTAGATTAATAAACTAATAAACAGAAAAAAAAATAAACAAATAAAAAATAAAAACAAGTTAGAACGGGAAGTATTACAACTTGTATTTTTAAAATACTACGACTTTTTTAACGCGTTTAACAAAAAAAAGTTAAATAATTTATTTTTTTATTAACCGCGTATAAATTATAAAATAGATTTTATAGAAAATAAGTTAGCTAAAGACCTAAAATATAGTCTTTTATATAAAATATTATTTAATAAGTTAAAAGCTGTGCAAAAATACCTGATTAATAATTTACAGAAAAGCTTTATTAAATTTAGCAACGCTTTATATATGTCGCTTGTTCTGTTTATAAAAAAAGCTGGGAAAAGACTTTATTTTTATATAAACTATTAAAAACTAAACGAAATTATAAAAAAAAACAGGTACTTGTTATTATTTATCGAAAAAACTTTATTTTATATTTTAAATGCTAAAATTTTTACAAAAGTCAACGTAAAACAAGCTTTTTATTATATTTATATATATAAAAGCAATAAAAATTTAACTATTTTTTATATAAAATATAAAGTATATTATTATAAAGTATTACTGTTTAGATTAATAAACGGTTTATTTATGTTTTAAAATATATTAATAATATATTATTTAATTTTTAAACGATTTTTATAGCGTTTATATAAATAATAGACTTATTTATTTAGATAATTTAAAAATATACTAAGTATATATTAAAAAGTTTTTATAGATTGCGTAATATAGGCTTACAAGCTGACTTAAAAAATCAGAATTTTATATATAATAAACTAAGTTTTTAAATTATATTGTCAGCATTAAAAATATACAGGTTGATTTTATAAAAATAAAAACCGTAGTAAATTAAAAACTACTTACTATAGTAAAAAATATATAATTGTTTTTAGGATTTTATAACTTTTACCGAAAATTTATTAGTTAATATAATCATATTATAATTTTTATAAACCGCTTAATATAAAAAAATAAAGTTTTTAAATAGATAAACAACTGCAACAAAGCTTTAATAACAGCTTTTTTATTAAAATATTATTAATATAAACTGCTTATAAAAATAAAAATTAATTTGTCCGACGGAGTTGCAGCAGAAATGCTATCGCAGTTATATAAAAATAAATAGCACTTTACCGCTTATTTTTTAAAAACCTTATATAACGCCAAATTAAACTATAGTATTTTTAATAAAAAAATGCTAGTAGTAATTATAGCATTAAAAAAATAAAAACTAAAATTAATAAGTAGCTAAAAAAAACCTTTTTTTATAATTATAAACTATTAAGCATTAGAACATTTTAGCATGAAGCAGCATTTAAACTTAAAATAAGCCAGATAAACTAAATTATTTTTAAAATATAACTTTCTAATTATTTTTCGTTTTAAAAAAAAAAACATAATAACTGACGTTTTATTATAAAAATAAAAAAACTTAATAATATAAAAAGCTAAAAAAAAAGCCTAAAAATATTTAGTAATATTTTAACTTATTATTAACAAAGCAAGATTAATACTTTTATAAATAAAAAAATGCCAGGTTTTTATATTAGCTCTGCAAAAAAAAATAAAAAAATTAAATAGTTTTTAATTAATTAATAAAATATTAAAAAAAAATTAAAAGAACTTTAAAATAAAAATCTATTAATAAAAAGCTAAAAAAATAAAAAACAACAGCTTGTAGCAACTTAAAAATAAACTAACAATAGTTTATAAAAAACTAGTAGTTTTTAATTATTTTTATTTAAAAACCAGACTTATTTAAAAGATTTACGATTACATGCCTATAGTTTATTTAAATAAACGTAAAACTTAAAAACTAGTGTTAAAAAAATATTAATAGTTTAAACTAGCTAATAGTTATAATATATATATAACAAACTATATAAAATATCGGCTAATAAAAATACTTTATAATAAAACTTTAAGGTTTTTAAAACTGCTACTAATTTTTAACTATATATAGCAACATTTAGTAATAAATTTTAAACAAATGCTTAAAAATAAACATAAATATAATAACGCGTTAGTTATAATAAACTACTTAAAAAAAAATATAAATAATCTTTTACATAATACAAGCTATAGCAACTAATGCAGCAAAAATATATTATAAAAATTATTTTAAATATTTAATATATTTATAATAATAATATTAAACAAAAATTATAATTTATTTTAACTTTTATTAATAAATTATATAAATTAATAAGTATAAAATATATGTTAGCTTTTACAAAATATTATAAAATAGTCGGACAAGCAGAAGTTATAAATAAATATTTCAACTAGCAATTAAAGCCTTATATTAATTATTACTAAAATAATTAATTAAAACAGATACTAGCAATAAACTACGTTTAAATATTACTACTTTATAAGTTTATAAAGCTGTTGCTTTATAAAATAAAAATAAAATTTCTAATATTTTTTAACTTCGACTAAAAAAATAAAACAGCTGCAAAAAAACTAAAAAAACTACTAGTTAAAAAAAAACATTTAAAACAAAGGCTTAAAAAAAAATATTAAAAATAATTTATTTTATAAATTCGGTTAAAAAACACTTAAAACAAACTTAAACATAAATAATAAAACAAGTTAACTATAAATAATAAAACTTTAATTTTAATATAAAAAACTATATATTAATACTAAAAAAAAAACAGTTATAAAAAACAAACCGCCCGTTTAATAAACTAAACTACTTTATAACGTAATAAAAATTTAAAATAATTAATAAAAATAAAAACATATTTATTTTAAAAATATTATTTATTTAAAAATTAATAAACTAATATTACGCTAACCAATTATAACTATATTTAAATAATCTGTTATTAAGCTAAAAAACCGAAAACTTAAACAAAGAACTAATCAAGCTATAAAAAAAAAAAAATTTGTTGTTAAAAAAATTAAAGCTTTAAAAATATATTATAAAAAACTATAATACTAAGTTAATTAAAAAAGTTAGAACGTTAATAATAAATAATATTTAGCAAAAAACTTTAAAAATAGTACAGAATTATTAAAAAAATTTCACGATATAAACTTAAACGCAGCAGAACTTTTAATAAAATTAAACAATTAATTACAAGCTATAAAAAAAAACAAGTTTAACTTAATATATAAAAACAATAATAAAGCTGTACAAAAAAAAATAATAAAGCAAAAACAAAAACAAGCATAAACTAAAGTAAAAAATTAAAAAAACAATATAATATAAAAAAACTTATATAATAACTTAATAATATAAAAGCTTAAAAAACGTTATATAAATAAATACTTAAAGCGATCTTTTTTTTTGCTAGAAAACATATAAAAATTACATGTTTAAAACCCGGACATATTTTATAAACAAGCTATTTTTTTTAAGGGGGAGTAGTTATAAATAACTAAATAACTGGCCACACGCGGCATGCGTAGCATACGCGCGTAGAACATTTATACACCTGCTGCCAACTAGCATGTATAAACCAGCTGGCGTATAAACTAGACCCACCCTACACACCTGCACTTAGCCAGAATTCTAGTAGGCTAATTCCTCCCACTTACTCTTTCCTTTTTCATCTGTAGATTTTTTATATAATACATCACTTATTGCTAGAGCCTTAACTTCTTAATTATAACTAGTGCAACAATTTATAAATAAAAATCTTTTTTAAACTAAAAAAAAGAAGTTTTTTTTATTAGGTTTTTTTTTATTTATAAGTTTTAATTTATATATAAATATATATTTTTATTAATCTGGTCTGCTAAAATATTTTAATGCTGTTTATAAATATTTCATAATATTTTTTTTTTGTTTATTATTTACCAGTTTTTACGTGCTTTTTAAATGTTTTAAATGCTTACATGTAATTATTTTTTAAAATTCTGCTAAGCTTTACTTTTTATTATTTTATATATAGTTATATAAACCTTTTAAGCCGGTTTTTTTTTTTTAATAATAACTAGCTTTATAAATTATTTTAATTTCTGCGGTGTTTTAATCTATTGTTTAAACTGTTCACAAATTAATTTTATTTTATTTTATAAGTTGTTTAACGTTTTATTATTAATATTATATCTGTTTTTTATTATTACAGCTAAGCTTTATTTTTATTTATATTTTAACTAGCTTATTAGTTCAGTGATAAGTCTGGTCAGGGGTATAAAGCTGTAAATAGCTGTATTTTGCAGTGTACTGGTCTGTATTATGGTGTTGTATATAGTTTGTAATAAAGATGGTGGAATTCTAAGTGCAGTCCTAGAATTCCACCTACTAGTACAGGTAGGTGGGTGGGCCTAGCCCAAGTGGGCTAGCCCAGGTGGCCTGGGCCACCTTATCTAATCTTACAGTAGGGCAACTAATAGTGCCAAGCCTAGCACCCCTTGCCTACTCTAACAAAATGCCGGGCACTTAAAAAGCAGTTGCTGCTTTTAGCAACCACTTGGCAGCAGCTAGCTAATTAATTCTTTAAAATTTTATTAGTCTAATCCAAGCTTTTTATTTAGTCCTAAACTTTTAACTTGATCTTAAGCCTTCTTAAATGCTAATTCGTATAAAAACGTAATAAAAACAAGCTGTTATTTAGCTAGCATGCTATTTAACTACTTTTTTAATCGGGAATTCTGCTGGTCTAGCCGCAGCTGCCGTTCCGGTTGCAGTTCCGGCCGCCCTTAGTTCTTCTGCGGTTTCAGCTACGCGTATTAAAACTAACAAAACTACTAGCTTTATTAAAATAGTTAAAACTTTTAATATTTTAAAAGTTATTTTGTTTATATAATTATTATTAATATTTTTGCTTGCTTAAGCTAAAGCTAAAGCTAGAGCTAAAGCTATAAAAACGTTTAGCTTTTTATTTAAAACTATTACAAGCTTATTTAATTTTTTTTATATAGCTTTTTAAAGTTTTTTTAATTTTTAAGTTTTTTATATAATTAAAAATAAGCTTTTTTTATTAGTTTTATATAATTATTATAATTTTTAGCTAATTAAAATTGTTTTTTTAAAGTTTTATTAGCTTATATATATTATAACTTACGTTATATAAATTAAAATATTACATGCTTGTTTTTAGTTATATTATATAAAAATAAATTATTAATTATAAATAAACATATAACATGTTTAAATTATATTTTAAAACAGTTTTTTAAAGCTGTAATAATTTTATTTTAGCTAGCTTTATATAAAATATATTATTAATTAGCTAATAATTTGCTGTTCTATTATTTTAAAGCTTAGCTATATAATAAACGATTAATTTAATTAAAAATTTAGCTGAAAAAATATTGTTTTTTAACTAAAGCCTGCAGTCTGTTTATAAACAACTAAATATCTGTATAAATAACGTTACTTTTAACAGTTATTATCTTAATATCTGCTAAATTAAAATAACTAAAGTCGAAATAGCTTATATCTAAAGCCTTTAAACAAGCCGTATATCCGAACCCTTGATTAGTTGGATCGGCCTAACTAATTTAATTAACTAAGTTAAATTAGCTAGTCTAATTAGCCAGATTAAAACAACTGTTCTAATAAGCTAAATTATTAAAATAACTAAACATTTAATTAGCTAGATCGGCCGGATTATAAGTAAAATATATAGCTGTATTAATAATTAAATATATAACCGGTTTATAATATATAGCCGGATCAACTAAAAAAACTGCAGTATTTATAAAAAAAAAACTAACATTAGTATTTTCGGTAGCTAAAAGCCTTACAGGTAGAATTTTTAAGCTAGTATTATTATTATTAGCTTTAAAAAAGTTATTAGCTTTAATAAAATTGTTAGCTTTAATAAAATTATTAGCTTTAAACTTGTTAGCTTAAGCTGTTTTAATTTAATTGTTTGTTTAGTTTTTAAAACTACTACTATTTTATATATAGCTAATTAATAAGTTTAAGCAGTTATTTATAAAGCTTATAATTAATTTTAAAAACTTTATTTTTAACTTTAAAAAGCCTAGTTTTATATTTAAAACACCTATTTTTAAGTTAAAAAATTTAGTTATAGCCTGTAACTCGACATAAAATATTTTTAATTTAGTAATATCCGCAGCTAATTTATCGTATTTTTTGTTTAAGCTGTTAACGCGTTTTTATAACATATTTACATTTTTTTATATATTATCTATTAAAACAGCCTTTGTTTAATAACTAATAAAAGCTATAACTTAGCTAAGCTGGCCGGCTAAGCTAGGCTAAGCTAGGCTAAAATAAGCTAGGTCAGCTAAAGCTAAAGTTAATAAAATTAATAGCTTAGTTAAATTAGCGAAAATTAACATATCTAGCTAAAAACCCTAAAAACAATAAAATCGGTAAAACTAGCTAAAATCGATAAATCCAGGGCTTTAATTAGTTAGTTAATTAATTAATAAGATAACACAATTTGCAGCTAATTCTACCAGTTCTTTTGCACTTAGCCGCGCAATATAAACTGCCGCAGGGCAAAAAAGCCGTTCTTAACCGCGAGACCTAAGTAAATAGTTTGCAAAAGCTGCTTAAGGAAGTACTTTTAGTCCGATCGTTGCAGAGGCACCAATTTAATAAGTCTGGTCAGAGGTATAAAGCTGTAAATGGCTATATTTTGCAGTATACTGGTCTATATTATAATATTATATATAGTTTATAATAAAAATAATAAAATTCTAAGTGCAGTCCTAAAATTCCACCTACTAGTACAAGTAAGTAGGTGGGCCTAGCCCAAGTAGGCTATCCCAGGTGGCCTGGGCCACCTTATCTAATCTTATAGTAGGGCAACTAATAGTGCCAAGCCTGGCACCCCTTGCCTACTCTAACATTCAGCTTATTAACACAGCTATATTTTTTTGTTTTTAAAAATCGGCTTTAAACAGTTTATAATTTTTTTGTTAATTAATTAAACTGTTGTTTTTTATTATATTAAAACAGGCTGTTTTCAGCTGTTGTTTTTATATTAATTCTGTTAATAAAAAACAAAAATAATATTTTTTTTTATTTTTAATAGAGTCCCCGAAAGGGCCCATATTAATCGAGCCAACGGCTTGTATATTATTAGATTAAATAGGTTGCACAAGCTACGGCTGGCAACAAGTGGCCTACGGCCACCCCTGCAAAAGTTAATTCTAGTTTTACTAAAATTCTTTATTTAGCAGAAAAATTAATAAAAGCACTTTTTTTTTCTATTTTTTTATTAATTTTTTTAAAGTAATATATTTATATAACTAATAAATTTTGTTATTAAACTAAACTAAACTAATATTATTTTTTAGATTTTTCAAGGTGGAAAAATTTTATTTATAGCTAAAAATTTAAGCATGCGCGTTTTAATCCAGCTATAACTAAACAATTAACGTAAATAAAACGTTATTTTAGCAACTATTTTTTTTTATATAAATTATATACCTTGTTAAAACTTATAAATAAATAGTTGCTAAAAAATACTTAATAGTTTATTTTATATTTTAAAAACTATTATTATTAAAATTATATATTTAAACGTGCTTAACAACCAAAATATATTTAAATTTATAAACGTAATAAATTACTTATTTTTATTTATTATTAAAAAAAAGCGTTAATAAACATGTTTATTAAATAACTATAAATATATATATTATAGTCGGAAGCTAAAATTTTTTAAAAAATAGTTTTATTATTTTATTTTTTTATACGCGTAGTTTACTCTGTTTTATTTTTATAGCTTTTAAATTATAAATTAATAAATTAAAAGCAACAGCTAATAATATTTGCACGTAAAAACAACTATTTAAACATATTATATATATATTTAAATATTTTTTAATAATACGCTTAATTTTTTAAGCTTGTAATAATATTACGTTATTATGCTTTATTATATATATTAAGCTTAAATATAAACAACTTTAAAAAAACTTTAGTAAAATATTTTAAATTAATATAATTTTTATTTAAAAACATACTGCTGCTAAAACAACTTAGCTTAAACTAAAAAATTATTAATTATTTTTTAAAACATTAAAAACAAGCCGACGTTTTAATTAATATTTTATATAAAAATATAAAAACTATAAAAATATTTTTTAATTTAATTTTAAAGTTAATTAAACAGGTTTAAAAGTTTTTAAACTTTTAAAAATATTAATATTAAATCTCTGATAATATAGAACTTAAAACTGCAGCCGATTAAAAATAATATTAAAGCTAATAAAACTATAGATCGGTTATTTAAAATAAAGCCTGTTAATAAAACAAAAATAAAGCTGCTATACTAATTAATATTTAAATAGCTAGCATATAAAACATAACTATAAATGTTTTAAACAAATTAAATATTGCAACTATTATATTTTTTTATATGTTTTATTAAACAAAAACTTTTAAAAAAATAATAACTTAAAACTTTTTATTAAATATTATAATAATTTTTATAAACGTTATAATAATAAAAGCAGAAATAACAACTGCTATAGTAGTAAAAACTATAGTAATAATAATCTATCCAACTTTTTAATTTAAATAGTTTTAATAATAATAAATATAATTATGCCGCGTTAAGCTAATAAAAACAGTTTACGTTAAATATAGCAGCTAAAACAAAAAAAGCATATATAAAATTAAATAAAATAATATCAGTATTTTTAACTTAAAATAAAAAAACTTTAACAATAAAAAATATATAGCCGATAAAAAAAACATAATTTATATAAACGTTTATTTTTTATTAATTATATTAAATTATTGCTAAAAAATAAAAATATTTAAGCTTTAAACGTTTAATAAATAACTAATTTATTTAATTATTTATTAGCTAAATCAGCTTTGCTATAATAAAACAATAAAATTTATATAAATAACTAACGTATATAAAAAAAAGCAGGCTTAAATATACTAGTTAAAAAACTATAAAAAAAATTTAAAACGTAAGCCGGTAAAACGTTTTAAAAGTTTATAAATAAAAAACTTATTTTAAAAAATATTACAAAAAATTAAAACGTATTTTTTTAGTTTATTTAACATTAAATATAATATATTAAAGCTATAAAAACGCTGCAAAAAAATAATAAAAACTAATATAAAATTATAAAAATATTTACAACTAATAAAAAATATAATTTTAAATTATATCTAACTTTTTAAATTAAAAAAAACTTTAGCCAACTATATATATAAAATAAAAAACAGTTAATATAAGCTAAAACATAAAGCTAAAAAATATATTTAAATATTAAACTAAAAATAATATTAGCAAATCTAGTATTAACTATTAAAACAACTTATTAAAAAGCTATAATTATCGACTTAATTAAAAGAAATATTAATTAAACAATAAATATTTTAAAATTAAAACTAAAACAGCTGTAAATATAATTATAAATAATATTAAAGTTAAAATAAAAGTTATAATAATTAAAATAGCAGCTGTAAAAAAAGCTGCAAGTATTAGAACTAAAACTGTAATAACTATTAAAAAATAAAAAAACGATTAAAAACTAAAAATTATAATTAAAAACGTAATTAAAAATATAACTATAGTTATAATTAAAATTAAAATTATAAATATTTAAATCGTAAAAACTATAGTTAAAATTAAAAAATAATAATTAGCGTTTATTTTACATATATTTTATAAATAGCAGTATAAATAAATAAAACTAAATAAAATAATAATAAAAATATGTTTTTTTATTTAGTATTAAACTTAGCTTTTATTTGTTATTAATGCTATTAAATTTATAAATTAAAACTATTTTAAAGTTATATATAAAAAATATAACTTTTGTGTTAAATTAAAAAAATTATAATTTTTTTTAATTGCACGCAAAAATATATTTATAAGTACTGCTTTTAAAAACTATTTTTATATAATTAATTTTTAAATATTTATAAAATTAAGTTAAAGCTAAAAATAAAACTATTAAATAAACTAAAGCTAAAAATAAAATTATTAAATAAAAAAATAAAAATTATAACATATTAAAAATATGTTTTAATATAATATATAAAGCAGCTAATAATATTTTTAACTACAAGATCTTTGTAATTAAAACGCTAAATATTAATAATAAATATAATAAAACTTTCTGATTAAATTATATATATTTATAAATTAATGCTAAGCTGTTTTTAATTAAATAAAACTAAAAATTTATATTAATTTAAATATTAAAAAACTATTATTAGCAAATTTTTTTAAATATTTTAATATATAAAACTGTTTCTGATTAAATTAAGTTTATTGTTTTAAAAATAAATCGGTTGAATTTAAAAAGCTAAGTTTATTTTTATATTAAAAAATAAACAGAACTAAAAACTTAAAATATTTAAATATATAAAAAAAAAAGTAGTAAAAATTATTTAAAACTAGAAATATTACTTAGTAATAACTTTTATATTTATATAAAGCTATAATTAATTATAAATCGAAAATATTTATTTATTAAAATAAAAAATAAATAAATTTATAGTCTTATTTAATATATTTATTTATAGTTGTAAATATATATAAAAATTATTAATTAAAAAACGTAAAACTATAAAATAAAAAAAGCTTATTTTATAATAAAGTATAAATTTTATTAAATAATAAAAGCTTTTGTTTTATAATTATATATAAAAATAGTATATATAATATAATTAATGCTAAAACTTTTAAAATAATATTAATAGTAAATATTTTAATAAAAACTATTAAAATTTATAAAAGCATTAAGCTAGGTTAAATTTAAAACAATAAAAATAGCAGAGTATATATAAGCTTTTAAAAATTAGTAATAATAACTTTTGCTGTTGCAGCTATTATTTTATTATTAATAAAAACAGCTCTAGCTAAAACTAATAAATAATTTTTAATAAATATAATTATTATAACTAATATAAAGTTTAAATTAAATCTTTTATTAACTATAGTAGTAATTAATATAATATTAAATATAAAAACAGTCGCGTATTTAAATAAAAAATTATATATTAAATTTTATAGTAACTTTTATAATAAACATTTAAATAATTAACACGTTTAATACTACGTAAAAAATATTAAGTATAAAATAATACGTTTAAACATATTAATAAAAAATACTTTTTTTATAAACGCTGTATTTAATATAATAATTAATTTAAAAACTTTAAAAAACTTTAAATTAAACCTTTTAACACTAAAAAATAAACTTAAGGTTAAAAATACATATTTCTTTTTAAATATTAAAAACTAAGCAACTTTTTAAAACTATTATTAAAAAAATGTTTATATATATGCTGAAAAAACGTTTAAAGCTTTTTAATTTATTAAAATAATTATATTTTATAATATTTAAATAAATTATAAAAAATAAACTTTTATAAAAAACAATTTATAATATCTTTTATTAATAATTAATAAAAACTAAATTAAATTTAAATCAGTATTTTTTAATAAATAAAATATAAAAGTATTAAATAATATTTATAATAAGCTATATAAAATAAATCGACTATAATAAATAAATAAACTGATATTTTTGTTTATTTTGTTTTTATTATATAATAAAAATATATAAAATTAATAAAAACTAAATAATAGTTAATTTCTAATAATTTAATAAAATAGTAGTATAAAATAATTATTTGTTATTTTATAAAATAAAATAATTAAAAGTTTGTTAAATAAAAATATATTATAATTATTAATATAACAGGATTTTTTATTAATTTTTAATATATTTTAAATTTAAAAATATATTTATAATAATTAGTTCTTGCGGCTTAAAATAATTTAACATAGTATTAATAAAATATAATAATTTTTAATATATATATAAAAATATATAAACTAACTACTGCATAAATATATATATTATTATTAATATTTTATTAATAACGTTATTATATATTTTAATAGTTATAAAATTATTTTAAATATTTTAAAATAATTTTTATATTATTTTGCGAAAAAATATTGTAATATTTTTATAAAATTTTTATTAGCTATTTATTTATAAAGCTTTTAAATTCCGCGTAAACGTTTTAAAATTATTAACTACTGCTGAACAAATGTAAATATTTTAATAATTAGTTTTTTAAAAATATTACAAGCTTTTAAAAATATTTTAAAACAAGCAGATTTTTTATAATTTAATTTTATATTACGTTTAGTTAGCAGAACTACTATAGAATTAAAAATTAACTTATTAATTAAAAACACATAAAAAAAATTTTTAAATAAAAAAACGTATTTATTATATTTATAATATATATTATAAACTAATAAAAATAAAAGCAGCTTTATTTAAAACTATTTAAAATATTATCTGCTATAAAATAATATTATAATATTATAATTTAAAAAACTGTTTTTTATAAATAAATAAAGCTAAAAATATAGTTTTAAAGTTATATTATTTTATATAAGCAAAAATATAATTAAAAGCTTAAAATTTTAATTTTATTAATATAAATAAAACTAATTATATATTTAAGTTATATTTTATTATAAGTTAAAACTAAATATAAACTATTTAAATTAAAAATAGCTTGTTTTATTTAAGCTGCTAAAAATTATAAACAATAGTTTAATTTAATAAAAACAATATAATTATATTTATAAACTATTTAATAATTAAAAATATAATCGATTAAATATTATTAAATATAGCTGTTATAAATTATATAAATATTTAATTAGTTAATTTTTAACATGTTTTTTTAATATAGATTTTAAATATATTATTTACTAAAAAATTAAACTATATATAAAATATATTAAGCAGACTTAAATTAATATAAAAGTTATAAATAAAACAGGCAAGTTATAAAAATTAAAAAACTAGTAATATTAAACTTAATATAAAACGTAATAAAATAAATAATAAAATAGTAATAAATAATAAATAAAAACGAAATTTAAAAAAGTTATTAAACTA
This sequence comes from Rosellinia necatrix, assembly GCA_021209875.1. Classification (NCBI taxonomy): domain Eukaryota; kingdom Fungi; phylum Ascomycota; class Sordariomycetes; order Xylariales; family Xylariaceae; genus Rosellinia; species Rosellinia necatrix. The sequence goes on along the minus strand of JAGYVD010000001.1, from coordinate 2,535,080 downwards.
ATATATAATATAATAAAATAATAAACAAGCTAAATATTTTAAAATTTTACTAAAATAATAAAAACGTTATAATATTTTTTAAATTTAAACATTTTTTTTATTATAAATAGCTTAATTTATAACTAATATTAAAAATAAAACAATTATATATTTTATATAATATAATTAAATAAATATTTAAAGCTGTATATAATAATAAATATTATGCCGGTTTAAAAAATAATAAAAATTTTAAAAGTTTTTATTTATTATAAATCTTAATTAATTAACAAATATATTAAATATTATTTAAATTATAATTTTAATTATATAAACTAATTTAAACTAATAAAAGCTTTAAATTAATACGTTTAAAAATATGTTATTTATATAAATAATAATAATTAATTTTATATAAAAACTATTTCTAATAAACATTAAAAATATTTTATAATAATTAGCAGGCAAAAGTATTATAATGTATATAATTATATAATAACTATGTTATATTATATATTTAAATAAAGCTTGTTTATTTTAAAAATAAAAATATATAACTAAAAATTAAGTTAATATATTTATAAAATAATTATTAATAAGCGATTAAAGAATTTTTAAAAGTATTATTTTTAATTAAAACTAAAATTTATATTTAATTTTAAAAAAAATATAAATTGTTTTAAATATAAAATTATTAATAATTATAATATATTATTTTTAAAATAACAGATTATTAAAAAAAAACTAAATAATTAAATTAACAATATATTATTATAACTTTAAAAACTTTAAGTTTAATTAAATTAACTTATATTTAATATTATAATAAAACTTTAATACTATGTAGTTATAAATAATATAATTTATTTTATATAAATAGTTATTTAGATTTAAATTATTAAAACTTTTAAACTTTATTACTAATTAATTTAATTAATTAAATATAAAACAAGTAAAAACTTTAAAAACTATTTTAAATAAAACGTTAAGCTAGCAATAAATTTTGCTGCAGCACAAACTAAAAAATTATAATAGTAAATATTATATATTATAATTTATTTTTAATAAAAAATATTATTACGTTTATATAATAAATATTATTTATTAAATAAGTTTTAAAAAATATTTATAATAACGCGTAAAACTTTAAACAATAAAAAAAAATTAAAAATTTAATATATAAATTAAACTTTTAAAGCATTATAAAATTTATTTAATAATATTAATAACTTATTTAAAACGTATATATAGTTAAAATAACTTTTTAAACAAATTAAACTAATGTTTAAGCTAATAAAAACTAATTAATATAAATATTTAAATAATAATACCAAAAAATATATAAAGTTAAATAAATTTTTAAATACTGCATTAATAAAAAAAATAGATTTAATTATTTAATTAAGTAGTAAAACTAAAATAATAAATATAATTAATAATATATTAAAATTAATTATATTATTTAAAAAAATAATAAATAATTATTAAAAAAAACGGCTTTTGCTTTAAAATAAAAAAAAAATTAAGCGTAAAAACAGCCTTATAAAACAACCTAACGTATTATTAAAAACAGTAGCTGTTTTTCTGTCCGCCGGCATTTTAATAAAATTTTTAAAAAAGCCTATATAAATTAAGCTAACAGCTTGTATATTATTAGATTAAATAAGTTGTACAGGCTACAGCTAGTAACAAGTGGCCCACAGCTACTTCTACAGGGGTTAATTCTAGTCTTATTAAAATTCCCCACCTAGCAGAGGAATTAATAAAAGCATCTTTTTTTCTACCCTTTTACCAATCTTCTTAGTTTTATTTGCTAATTTCTTTTTTTTTTCTTTTAGCACTTAGCGCTGCTTTTATCTGTTTATAAGCTTTATTAACTAAGTTTTAGCGTTATTTGCGCCTTTTTCTGCTTTTTGCCTGGCTTTTTTTTTAATTTATTTTTAAAAGTTTTTTTTTAAGCTGTTTATACGCTGCTTATAATAGTTTTAAAAGCTTTTTCCGCCTGTTTTATTATAAACTAGCTTTTTATTAATATTTTACGCAGCTTTTTTTTTGCTTTATTTATAAACATATTATATTATATATATACTATGTTAATAAATAAATAAGTAGCAACTTTTTAGTTTTTTATATTAATTAAATTAATAATATGTTTTTTTTTATAAGCTTATTATAAGCTAATTATTAAAAAAACACGTTATTATATATTATATATGTTATATAAATAAATAAAAATATTTTAAAATAAATTAACTGCTATTATAACTGCTTATATTTTATATTAACGCTGCTTATAAACAAGTTTTAAATAATTTTAAATTATATTAAATATTTTTATATTTTATTAAAAATATTTATATATATAATAAATATATTTTTATAAGGTTTTTTATTAATTATTTATTATATATTTATAAGCTTTTAAATAATTAAAATAAATTTATTAAAGCTTGTTTAAATTTTTTAAAACGTTTAGCTTATATTAATAAAATATTAAAAATAAGTTCTAACTTTAATAACTATTGTTTATGCTTAGCTTATATATTATATAAACAAAATTATTATTATTATTTAAAGCTGCGTTAAACAGTTTTTAAATAATAAAAAATTAAAGCTTATTATATAAATATTTTGCCTGCTGTTTAATTTCTTTTTTTTTTATGTACTGCTTACGTTTAATTAAAAAAAAAATAAAATATTTTAAAAATAAATAATAATTTATATATTTTATTATAGTTTATAAAACTATTCATAAACTTTTAAAATTATTATTTTTTGATAAAAGATTTTTTAATTTATATAAACTATCTTAAAAATATAAGCTTTATTTTAATATTAATTATAAACAGTTTAAAAATAAACAAAAATTAATAAAATTTTATAACAATATAACAAGCAGCGCAGCTATAGCTATTATTAATAAAACTTTAGCAGCTATAGCTATATTTTTTTATTAAATATATTAGCTGTTTTTATGCTAGTTATAAATAAAGCTTAAAAGAAATTAAAACTTAATAATAAAAAATTAAAACAAATTAAATAGCTTAAGCGCTGCTTATGCAGCATTTATTATTATTTTATTTAAAACTTATATAAAAAATATAAAAATTAGCCGGCTTTATTTAATAATTTTTACAATTTTAAATTATTTATAATATATTTATAAGTTAATTTTATTTATAATTAAAAATATAATATTTTATATTATTTATTTATTTTATTTATTATTTTTTATGCTTTATGTTTAAACTATGCTGTTTTTATTTTTGCGTTAAATTTATTATTATTTTATAAAATTTTATATTTTTTAAAAACAGTTAACCGTTTAAATTTTTAAAAAAATTTAAAAGTTTTTAATAAGTTTAATATATTTTTTTATTTTACAACTAGTTTACAAGCTTTTTATATTTTATTGCTTATATAAAAAAAAAAGCTAGCTATTATTTAATATTTAAAAAAGCTAAAAATTTATTTTTGCGTAATATATAAGCTTAATATAAAATAGTTATAAATTTTTTAAAAATTTAATTTTGTTATATAAAAGCTGATAATTTTAATAATATAATATTTAATATATAATCACGTTAATTTTAAAATAGCTGCAGCATTTATATATTTTTAAAAATAATTAAATAAAGTCTTTAGTTTTAAACTTATTAGCTAGCATACGCTGTTTATTAGCAGTTTTTTTTTAGTTTTATTATATTATAGCTGTAGCTGTTTAAGCAAATTTTATATTATTTTTCAGTTTTTTATAAATTACAAGCTAGTTATATTAAACATTTAATTATTAATATAATAATTATATAATATTTATAAATTATAAAAACACACTTAGCTTAATAATTATAATATTTTAATTATTTAAAATAAATATAACTTTTAAAAATAATATAAGCTAGTTATATTAAATATATATAATATATGGTTATAAATATATTAGCATTTTTAGTTTGCTTATTTTATAGCTTTATTTATTTTTAAATAATAAATAATAAATAAACGTTATTTAATATTTATTAATAAATATATTTTATATTAAAAACAACTGGTTTAATTTATATTTTTATTATTTGTTATAGCTGTAAAAACTTATAATAACGTTAATAATATTATATAAACTGTTTAATATAAGCTTTTATATTTATTAAAACTATTATATTTAATATAACAGCTTTATTAAGCTGATTAATAATTATTATTAAATTAATAAAATCGCTTTATTTTTTATTAATAAATTTATTATAAAATCTATTAAAAGTTAGCTTTAATATTATTTAAAACTAATAATAAATATAGCAAGCTTTATTTTTAATGTTTTTATATTGTTTTTTATTATAAATATTATAATTATATATAAAATATTTTAGACCTTTTAAACACGCTAGCTAAAAAAGGTTTTAAATATTATTATAATAATTTTTTTAAACTAAAATATTTTATTAAATATAAATTATAAATATTTTGTATTATTTTTATTTAAAAAATCTTTTAATCAAAGATTTAAAACCAGTTGTAAAATTTTAGCGTGTGTAGGGTGGTCTGTGCACCCTGGACCCTAAACCTATCCACTTTTCACCCTAGCCTAGGAAATAGCTCTATAACTAATATAACATTATTTTTTATTTTAAACTTAATAAATTAGTAAGAGCTGCAGCCATTTGAATTTTCCTCTGCGTGGTTTTTTTCTACCGCGGTTTAATACAACTTATATATTTGTTTATTATTAGAATTATTAGTTAATTAAGTTGCTAAAAGGTTTTTTAGTCCAGTAGTAGCTATTTAAAAAAATTAAATAAAAGAAAAAGTAACAGCGACAGACTAAAAATTAAAAACAGATCAATATATTTATAAACTATAAAGCTAAAATATTTTATTAAAAGTTTTAATTTAAATTGCAGGTTTTTTAAACAAATTAAAACTTTGTATATATATATATATTTTTTATTCAATTTTCTTTTATTATTATCTAACGAAATCTTGTTAATTAAAACTATAAAGATCAGCTTTAAAAAATAAAAAGTATTTATTATTGTTAGTTTAATAACTGCTTTTATTATTATATAATAGCAATTTATTATTTAGCACCGATTTTAATATAATTATTTTGTTTTTTTATTTAATAACGTTAATATAAAACTTTAAATTATAAAATTTATAAAAAAATTCCAAGCTGGCTAAAACATTAAAACAACCTGGACTTAAAAAAAACACGTAGCGTTAAGCTGCTTAAAAGCTTATATAAAACTTAAAACTTAAATTTAAGCTAATTTAAACAAATTATTTAATTTATGTTTTTATTAACATAAAAAAATATGTTTAATTTTTATATTTTAATTAAAGTTTTTAATATATTATAATTTTTTAATTAAATAAATTTATATTATTTTTATATAGTTTATAACTTAATTTTTAAAGCTTTTAACTTTTATTTAAATAAGCGATTTTAAAATATTTATTAAAAATTTTTTTTTTTAAAAAGCTTAAGTAAAACTTAAAAATATATAAAAATATAATTTTTATGCTTAAAAGTTTTAAAAATCTAGCTTTATTTAATAATAATTTAGTTTTATAAAACAAAATAAAATCTGTTTTTTATAAAAGTTTTAAAAATAAAACTTAAAATGATATTAATATATAAACGCCAACTTATAAAAAAATTAAACGGCTTTTTAAAAAAGTTTTACGAACCGATTTTTTTTAAAAATAATAAACTAAGATTTAAAATTAAAAGCTTAAATCAAGAATTTTAACCGACTACTAACGGAATTTTTAGTTAAATTAATAAATCGTGCTAATAAGTTGTTTTTAAAAGCTAATAATACTTAATTAAAAAATTTGCGTTAGAATTTATATTATAATATATATAGCAGAAGCTATAACAAAAATAACTAAATTTATAAACGTTTATATATATTAATATATAATAAACATTATAATAGCATATATTTTAAAACTTAATAAAAAATTAGAATTTTTTAACTAAATAAGCATAAAATTATAACCGTTTAAAATAAATAATAGTAATTTTATTAAAAAAATAAATAAAGCTATTAAAAGCGCGTTAAAATAATATAAAATAGCGTTACTATTTATAATGCTTATTTTACTAATATATATACTATTTTAGTTTTTTTTTAAACTTTAGTTTTAATTTAACGCTTATAAATATTTATTAAGCTATTATAACCAAGCTTATTACAAAATGTTTAAACAGCTTTTATTAAACTAATATTAATTATATATATTTTTATAACTTTTTAACTAAAAATATAAATATATTTAAAACTAAAATAATAACTACTACTTTAAGCATTTAAATTTTATAAAAAAACACAGCAGAACAATAGTTTTCCAAATAAACAAAAAAATCTGGGCAAAATATTTTAAAAAAAAAAATACCATAAAATATACTAAAAACGCAGTAAATATAACATACGTAAAAAATATAATAAAAAACGTAAAAAATATAAAAAAAAAGTATAAAAATAAACTTTGTTTAATTTTAATTTATTAAAATTATAATATAAAAAAACACAAAGTATATAAATATTTAAAAAATAAAAGCTGTATCAAAAAAAAGCTTATATTTATAAAGCAGTAAAACAAAAATTATTATTATTAATAAACTTTTATTATAACTTATTAAACGCTGTTTTTTAAAAATAAAATATAACTTCTGCAGCTTTTTCTGCTTTTTTAAATTTTTTAGCTTTATAAGCTTTTAAACCGGCTATTATTAATATAAATATAAATATAATAGTAAATTTTAATAAAAAATCGCAACTTTTAAATATTAAAAAAAAAAAACAGAAATTTATATATAAAATAAAACTAACGTTTTTAGGCCTATAAAATTAAAACTGTTTAAATATCGCCTAATTATATAAACATTTTTTCTGTTTAATTTTATAAACAAAAGCGATTTATAAAAAGTTTTTAATAGATCTAATATTTATTTAAAACAAAAATAATAATATTAAAATATATAATACTTTTTAGTTAAAAAAAAAAAAATAATAAACGTACTATTTAAACTGCTGTTATTTTATCTGATTTTATAAACAAAACAATTAAGCAGGCTTAATAAAAATTATAAAAAAAACTTATTTAACAGCTAATTAAAGCTTAAAAATAAATTGCTAAATAAAACACCGTTTTTATTTAAGCTTATAAAAACAACTGTAAAAATTATATAAATATTAGCTAATTATTAAAATTAACTTTGTTTTTTAATATTATTTAAAACTAATTACTAAATAAATCTTTTATTATTTAAACTTAGCTTATTTATAAAATAAAACTGTTTTTTATTATAAAGCTTAAATAATTATAAAAGTTTAAAAAAAAATACTATTTAATAGCAGCAAAAATAAGTTTTTAATTATGTTAGCTTAAACTATATATATTAATTAAGCTGCTAATAATAATAAAAAATATATTTTAGCTATATTTATAAAAACTAAGTTTAATTTAAATAAAAAATATTTAATTAATAATAACTTTTATTTAAACTTATTAGCTTTAATTATATTAAACGTTATAAACTAATATTAAAAACAGTACTACAACTATTAAAATTAAAAATAATTAATAATAACATTTTTTTATTTATTACTACATAATATTTTTATTTACTGTTTAAAAATTATATTACTTATATATGCTTATATTACAGGCTAAAATTAAACTTATAATTTACTATTAAAAAAGCTTAGCAGTAATAAAATGCCGCTATAATTAATTATATTATTAATTAAATTATTTTTAAAAAATTAAAAAGCTAAATATATTTTTAAATAATAAAAACAATACTAATTAAACTTAATATTTTAAAAAACGTTTAAAAACAAATAATTAAAGCTTTAAAACTTTATTAGAAAAAACAATAATAATTTAAATTTAAACAATAAAATTTAAAAAAAAAAAGTCTACTATATAGATATTTATAATTAAAACATAACTAAAAAATAATTAATATTATTAAATTAATTTTAGCGGAAATTAAAGCATTAATAACTATAAAGTTAAAAAATTAATATAAAGTTTATATTTAAATCAAGCTTTAAAACAAAACTATAACAATTTAAAAAAAACTAACCGAGCTATAAAAAACTTAAAACTTTTTAAAAAAAAAATAACTTTTACTAAATATAATGTTTTTATTTCTTTTGTTTTAACAAACTTAATTTTATATTTTAAGCTTGCATATTAAACTTATAATATTAATAAAGTTGTTTTTATCCCGGTAAAAAACAACTTTTTAAATACCGATTTATAAATCGTTAATTATCTATTATCGCAGAAAATTATTTTTAATAACCTATATAACCGGATTTTTTTATAAGTTTTTTTACTTACTATTTTTATTAATTTTAGTAAACTTTATTTAATTATATTTTTAAAACAAAAAAAATCAGAAGAATATATAATATAGCTTATTTTTTTAAAAAAAAAAAAAAAAAAATTTTAAGTCTGCAAAACCTTTAGAAAATTGCTTTATTAATACTGCATAAATTAATTAAAAATCTTTAAAATAAAAAAAACCTGTTTATTTATTACTTTTAAATAATAAATAATTTTAATACGTTAATGCTTAAAATAAACATTTGCAATAATTAAAAAATAACTGTTTTAAAATTAAATAATTAATTTAACGCAGATCTAGCTTTAGCGTTTATTAAACAGGACAAGTTTTTCTGCTAAAATTTAAAATATTTAATAAATATAAAGCTAAAATAGCAGTAAATATAAAATTTATTTAATAGCCTTTAAAAATAATTCAAGCGTTTATTTATTATAAAAGCTTATAACTACTAAATTAGTAAATATTTATAATAAATATATAACCTACTTACGGGCTTTTAAATTAAAAAAATTAAAAAAACTTAAAATAATAAAGCGATTTAAGTAATAGTTATTATTTAATAAACTTTAATAAATAATTAACTAATAGTTTAAAATATTATAATTTATTATTAAAAACAGAGCTGTTATTTAAAAACAACAGGCTTATGTTTAAAAACTTTGTTATATATAAAAAATTATTTTATTATTAGTTTAAAAATATAAAAATAATAAATTTAATAAAATATATTATTATAATAAATAAATCTATTAAACTTTATAAACTATATTAACTAAAATATATAATAAATAAAAAAACTTTGCAAAAAAATCTTTTTTAATTAAAACAGCTGAGCTAATTTATTTAAATATTTTAGCTTAAAAAGCATAAACAAAATATTTATTAAAATTAAAACCGAAAAAAACGATTTATATATTGCTATATATTTATTAATTAAGCAATAATAAAGCTTTAATAACTAGTTTATAAATATAATAAAATGTTTAATGTTTTAATTTAAAAAAATTACGTAGTGTTTTTTTAAAAAAAATACAGCCCACGGGTTTTAAGCAATTAAAATAAATTATAAAACTAACTTAAAACTGCTTTTATTATATTAAATAAATAATATTTAAATAAAAAATGTTTTAAAGCTTTATAAAAGCTTTTTATATTTATTATGCTTTAAAAATATAAAATTTAATAAATAGCTGCTTTATTAAAAGTTTTAAAACCTGCTTTATTTTTTATTAGTTATTATTTAAACTAAAAATACTTTTTAATATTTTTATAAATAATTATAATAGGTTAAAAAAACTTTTAATAATTTGTTTAATTTTTTATATTTTTTTTATTTTTTAGATTAATTTTATTTTAATTAAATTATTTTTAAAAAACGATTTTTTTTAAATAACGTTATAGCTTTAAGTTTTAAATTATTAAAAAATAAGTTAAACTATCTGTTAAACATAGGTTTTGTTTTATATAATAAATAAAACTAAAAAACTACTTTTAAAACAAAAAAAAATTAAAACAATTTTTTTATTTAGTTTTTATTTAAAAATCTATTTATTAAAAAAAGCAGACCTAGTAAAAATATTAAAAAAAGCCTATATAAAACTAACGCTTATTATTACTCTGATTAAAAAACTTTTAATATTAAAAAAAAAAGTGCGGAAATTTTTTATATAAACTAAAAAATAAAGTTACGTTTTTATTACTATTTATTAAAAAATCTAAACTTAAGCAATAAAAAATTTAAACTTTATTTTATAATATTATTTAGCTATTAACGTTTTATAAATAAAAACAAAAAGTACTTTTTAACTTATAGTTTAACCTGTTAAAATTAAATTTTTAAATAAAATTATAACATTTATAAAAATTTTATATTTATATTATTTTAATTATTAAATTTAAAACTTAATATTTTATTAAAAAAAAAGCCTTAGGCCTAGTTAAATATTTAACGGAATATTAATAATTAATATTAAAACTTTTTATTTTATTATACTTTATATAAACTATTTAAACTTATTATTTATTTTTAAACCGGAGTTAAAAATGCAGAAAAAAGTTGCAACATAGCTAAAAAAATTAAGCAAATACTAGTTTATTATACGTTATTAACCTAATATAATACATATTATCTAGATTATAAATAAACTTTTTAAATTATAAAGCTTTATTATTAAACTTGCTAATTAAACAAATATTAAAAGTTATTTTTATTATTTTAAACGTTTTTATATTAAAAAAAAAACCTACCAGAATAAACATATTATTGTTTTTTTTTTAATAATAAAAAGTTAATTTTAATTTATTAACTAAACTATATAAATTAAATAAATAATATAGTAATTTAATATAATATATAACAAAAACTAATAGCGGTTTTTGTTAACTATTAATTAAAAAAAATAATAAAATAATTAATATAAAATTATATTTAAAATAGCTATTTATTCTAAGTTAAACAAAACAGAAGTTTAGCTAAATATATCATGCTAAAAAAAATACTAGTAGTATTAAAATAAACATACAACAGATATAAATATTATAAACATATTATTATTTAAAAAAATTTAATAAAATAGTTCTAATAGCTGTCGAAAAATATAAATATTAATAAATATTATAACTATTATTATATTTATAAAAAATAAAACTAAAATTACTACTTATAATTAAACGATAAGTTATAATGTTTAAGCCGTAGGATATAATTAATATAAATTATATTAAACTATTTTTTTATCGACTTAAATAAATTAAAATATATATTAATAATAGCTGATTATTTTAGCTAATTTATTTTTATTTTATTATTAAAAGATCAGCTTTTTTGTTTTATAAGCATAAGATCTGCTGTTAGTTATATTTAAATATTTTTAATAAATGTTTACGGATTAAAAATTTAACAATATAATTAAAAACTTTTATTAAAAATAAAACAATTTTAACATATAAGCTTTTTAACGAACTATAGATTTATAGCTTTATTAAAAAATTATTTAGTTAATAATAAAATAGTTATAAAAATAAGCTTTAAACATAAAATATAAATAATTAAAAGTATAGCTTGTTTAACTATTAAATATAATAATAGTTATTAATTTATAATAAATAAAAAAACTTATTTATGTTTTACAGAAATTTTATTAAAATAAAAACTCCGGCTAACCGCCCCTATATTAAAAAAAATTAAATAAATAAAATAAACGGAATAATTAAAAAATAAAAAGTATAATAAGTATTAAAAAAAAATTCTGCAACTAAATATTAAAACAGTTAACCTGCCGAAAAAAACAAAACTTTTTTTGTTAGCAAGGACAACTTTATAAAATAAGCAATTAAATATAAAAATATATATATAACCAAAATAAAATAATAAAAGTTATTAATAAAATAAAAATATAATAAATAATAATAAACGTGCTTTTAAATTATAAGCTGCGTAACAAAAACTATATAAAATTATTAAAATAACATTAAAAGTATTAATATATATTATAAACATAATTAGCTAAAAAAAACCGCGGAAAGTTTATATTAATAATTTAAAACTTTATATAAACAAAATAAAGCTAGCTTTTAAGCTGTTAAAAAATAAGTTTAAAAAATAGCGAAAATATTTTAAAAAATTAATTTTAAACAAGCTTAATTAATTTATTATTTATTAGCTAAACAAAAAAAAAACGTTAAACTTATAATTAAAAATATTAAAACTGCTTAAACAGTTTTTTAATAACTTTACTAGTTTATATATTTATTTATACCTGTTTATTTATTTAATATTATTTTAAATAACTATTATTTTAAATATAACTTTATTAATAACTTAATAAAACTGTTTAATTATTATTTATTATTATTATTTAACCCGCTTTATTTTTTTTAATCTTGTTATATATAAATAATTATTAATTTTTTTTTTTTTAACTTTTAAACTTGCGATTATTAAAATTACTACAGATATAATTTTAAAATAAATGTTTTTAATTTCTTTTAAATTACCGACTGTTAATATTTAAAAAAGCTGTTAATTATTTAAAACTTACTAAAAGTATAAATACATATGGGCATTTATATATTTAAAATATAAAGCTAGAAATATTTTTATTATATTTAAGTTTAACAAGCAATTTAAAAATTTCTAAATCGTGGGCTAAAATAGTTATAATAACTAAAAAAAAACATATAATATATATTAACAGAAAATCTAAAAAATAAACATATAAATAAACAGAAAATAAAAAATAAAATTCTATACTATAAATTAAAAAAAACAGATTATTTTAAACAGATAGATTATTATTTAATTGTTATTTTTTTATATTTTTAAGCAGTAAGTTATTAATTTTAATTAAAACTTTATATATAAAATTAAATACTTTTTAAGCAAAAAAATATATTTAAAAAAAACTGCCGACTTTTAAAATTTTTATTATTTAAAAAATAAATAGCCCACTATAAAAAAACAAATAGAAGTGCTAGTTTAACATATAAAAAAAAAATCTTTTACTTTAAAACTAGTCGACCGATTTATATATAAAACGTATTTATACGTTTAAAATAAACAGCTTAGTCACGGATAACTGGTTGGCCAATGCATGTGGCACGGACCAGGATCCGTACACCTGTTGCCAACTAGTGCGCACAGACCAGCTGTAGCGCATAGACTGGACCCACCCCACACACCTGCACTTAGCCAGAATTCTAGTGGGCTAATTCCTCCCACTTACTCTTTCCTTTTTCATCTGTAGATTTTCGTACAATACATCACTTATTGCTGAAGCCTTGACTTCTTATTTGTGACTGGTGCAACATTTATAAAGTTTTTATAAAAGTTTATAAAGCTTAAAAATTTTTTTATGTTTTTAAACGTTATAAAAGCTTTTCATTTATAAATTATATGTAGTCTTTTGAAGTTTATATTAATTTTTTATTTATTTTTATAATAAATTTTAAATATTTTATTATAAAAACTTTAAATTTAGTTTTATTAATATTTAAATAAAAGCTAGCGTTTATAAAACAGCCTAAAACTTGTTTAATTTTATAATAATAGCTTGTTTAAAAGCTTAAAAAATAAATATATTATTAATATATATAATATAAAAACAATTTAAAAGTTTTAAAACACGTTATTAATATAGCGTTAAAATATTATAAAAGCTTTATATAAACTAAAAATACTATTAGCTATTTAAATAGTTTAAACTTAGTTTAAAAAGCTGTTTTTATTTGTTTTTTATATTTTAATGTTATAAAAGCTGATTTAATGTTTAATTTAATAAATTATTTAGTTTATAAAAGTATTTTAAACGTTTTTAAATTAAAAAAATATTAGTTTTTAATAATATTATTCAATATTTTATAATTATAATAAAAAAAGTTGCTATTAAGCTTATATGTGAAAAATATTAATATATTTGTTAATAAACTGCTTATATATATATATTTTTTTATTTAATAGTTGAATAAAAGTTTTTTGGAAATAAAAGCTTTATAAAACTAATTTTTATATATTTATATATTTATATTTAAATATATTTTATAATTTGTTTTTAAATGGTTAAAAATAAAGCTTATATTTTATATTTATTAAATAAGTCAGCTTATTTTTTAATTTTTAAAAGCTTTTTAAGTTATATTTAAAGCTTTTAAATTAAAAGCTTGGTTTATTTAAGCGATTATTATAAAAAACTTTAAATGGCTTTTATTTAAACTTTCTAGTTATATATATTTTTAATAAAAATTATAACGTTAATTATAAATATAATTTAAACAGTTTTAATAATTTTTATTTAACTTATATATATATATATTTTATAATTATTATATCATTTATTTTTTTATATTTATATAATATTTATAAATAATATATATTATTTTTATATTTTAATTAAAGTTTTTTAGTATTAATAAATACCATAACTTTCTTATTATATATATTTATATTTATTTTATATATTTGTTTATATTTATATTTAAATAAATTATTTTATTTATTTTTAAAAGCTGTTTATAAGTTTTTTTTTAACGGCTAGCATATAAAGCTGTTTTTGTATTTTTATATATAATAACTTATATTTTTAATAATATTTTTATTAATCGCTGTATAATATTTATATTTTTAATTAATTAAAACTCTTTAAAATTATAATTTTTTATAAATATATTAATTATACGGAATAAGCTGTTTGTAAGCTGTTTAATAATAGCTATTTTTTTAAGTTAATATTAACTTTTAAAAACGTTTTTTTTTTTAAAAAATTATTTATTTTTTAATTTTTTTTTGTTGCTTATATTTAACGTTTTTTTTTTTTTATATTATTTATATAAATGTGTAGCCTGCTTGCTGGCTTTATAAAGCATAACTTAAAAAGATTTATTTTTATACGATTTTCAAAATAATATAATATTAATTATAAAACTTTTTTATATTATATTTAGCTTAATTAAAAGTTATATAATAATTTTAAGTTTAAAGATAATATTTTGAAAATTAAAAAAATATTTAATATAGCTAAAATTCTTTGAATTATTTTACGTAACGATATTGCGTTATTAAATCTATTAATTATATTATGTAGTTTGCTTGTTAATATATTTTAAATAACTTTTTATATTTGCTAAAGTTTTAATATATAATATTTTTAATAATTTTAAAACTTAAGCTTTTTTTATATAATATTTTATTATAAATATTAAAAAATCTAAATTAAAACTAATATTAGTATTATTTATAAAAATCTATTAATAAAAATAAATAGTTTTATATATATTAGATTTAATAATAAAAAATTAAAGTTTATTTCAAGTTGTTTTTCTTTATTAGATTTTTAGGTTAAATTTTTAATATTGTTTAATATAAGATTTATTATTTAAACAACGGTTAATAAATCGTATAAAGTTTTTAATTAATTTATATTATTAATATATGCTTTTTTTGCCTGCTGTAAAATATAGTTTTATATAATATTTATTATATGAAAGCTAATTAAAGCTAATTATTTCTTTTTTTATGTTAAAATAATAATTTTTTGTACGATAATATAATTCTGTTTTTATTAAATTTAATCATGTAATTTAATTAAAGTGTTCTTTTAGCTTTGTGTAAAAGTTAGCTTGTGTTAGTTTATGTTTTTTTAGTTAAGAAATTTAACGTAATAAAACTAAAAATATTGTTTATTTATAAACTAATAATATTAAAGTTGTTTAATTATTTTATTATATATAATAAGTATAAATTATATATAAACATAAATCTATTTAGCTTTTTTTGTAATACTAATAATATGTTTTAAACTAATATAGTTTTAATTTTACTAGCTTATATAATAGTTTTATAATTTTTAAAATTATTTTTTAAAATATTTTATTTTAAGTTTGCTTAATAATTATATAAAAATCTTTTTACTAGCTTATTTTTTAATTATATATAGATTTAAATAATATTTTAAAGTGTGCTTAAAACGTTATAATTATATATTAATAAAAGTTTAAATATTAGTAATAATTTTAGCTTATTTATTAAATAATTAAAGATTATATAAATATATTTTTTAATATTATTATATTTTTATATAATAAGTTTTAATTTTTATATAACTTAATTATTTTATTTTTAATTTTTATATAAGTTTAAACTTAAAAATTTAAGCTTTATTATGTTTAGCTTTAATATATTTAATAAATTAAAACATTTTTTATAAAATATAGTTGTTAATTTTATAACGTTTGATTTTTTAAATAATGCTTTAAATATATTACTTATATTGTTTTATTAGAATTTTATTATTAGTTGGTACACCTGTTATTTGTTAACTGTTATAAACATAAAAATAAGTTATTATATAAAAATAATATATATAATAGCATTTTTTTTAGTCTGCTACGCTTTTATATGTTAAATAGTTAAACAGTTTAAAATATTTTTTGTTTATTAATATATTATTTTTTTATTATATAGTAATATAGTTTAACTTATATATATTGGAGTTATATACAGTTATTAATTAAATTAATAATTACGTCGGGTTTTTAATTAATTAAATTTTATATAGTTTTTGCTAGCTTTTTTTTTTTTTAAACTTTATTTTTAAAAATAATAAAAATATATTATATATAACTAAGCTGTTATATTTATTAATTATATTATTAATTTTAATTTTAGCCTGTTTTTCAGGCAACATTTTTATAGCTTTTTTTATTGTTTTTATTTTTTATATAATATTCAAAAAAAATGGAAATTTTAATTAATTCTAAGGTATGCTTTAAAAACTAATAAAATAAATATAAGTTTATTTAGACCTGTAGTATTATTTAAAGCTTTAATTATTATTTATAAGATTTATTTTTGTTTTATATAATATTTAATTTCTGCTTTTAATATGTTATATATACAGCAAAATAGTTTATATGTTTATTTAATTTTGCTTATTATTTAATAAGCTTTAATAAATATCGCGCGATATTATATATTAATTATTTTTGCTTAGTTTTAAAATTTTTCTGATAAAAGTTTATATTTAAATTATATATAATATAATTAAAAAGCTTTTAATATATATTTATTTAATATTTATATAATATTTTTAAACGTTATATATAAATATAGATTTTAAAAATGTTGTAGTTTAAAATAATATTATAACGTTAATAATATAAAATATCTGTTTATTGTTTATTTATATAGTATTAATTATAATTTTATAATTAAAATTATAGTTGTTTTTAATTAAAAACTTAAACTGTTTTAATATTTAGTTATATAATTAATAATAATAATAAAAGTTTTAGATTTTTTTAAAATTAAATACTTTATATTATATTTTATACAATTTAATAGCTTATACAATTTTTTATATAAAAATATTTAAAATGTTTTTATAGCCGTTTAAGCTTTATTTTAATAAAATAAAGCTTAACTTTTTATAAACTTATATTAAAAAATAAATATTTTTGTTTATATATAACAAATATAGTTTTTCTGTTTTATTGTACGATTATGTTTTTTATGTTGTTAAAATAGGCCTATAAACAGTCTACGTTTTAAAAAAAAAACAGTATTAATATATTAAAAGTATAATATATTATTATATTTAAAACGTTTTTACTTTAATTATACTAATTAATATAATAGTTTTTTATTTTGAAATTATATAAAAGCAGTTTTTTTATTTATTTAGTTTATATATAAAAGCTTTTATAAATATATATTTTAGTTATTCTTTATTTATTATTAAACAATTAAAAGCATTTATATTTTATAGTTTATTTTAGTATTTTGTGCAATATTAATTATTTAATATAAATTAATTAAATACAATATTAGTTTTTAGTTTTAAATATTTTTCATTATTATATAATATATAAATATATTATTTATAAAAACTAAGTGAATTATATCTTTTATTTATCATTATTTTTTTACTCTTGTTTAAATTTAATTCAAAATATTTTTTATATTTTATAAAATATATTAAAAGTTGTTTAATAATAAAAACATTTAGGAATTACTGTATATAAATTCAAATATATATTCTTTTTATACAGGCGTTTTTTAAAATATATACTTTATTAATTAGCCGCTTGTTTTTTATATATACAATATTTTTATTCATATAAATATTATAATTAAATTATTTTTAAATTATAAAAAGTTTTATTATATGTTAAGCTGATTTAAAAGTTTGCGTATACTTTTAAGTCGGAAATTTTTTATTTAATTGTTTTAGTTATATTTTTAGTTGGTAAAATAAACATTATTTATTTTTTATATAAAATATTTTGTTTTGTTTTTGTTTATAACGCGTAGATATGTTTTTAAATTTATAAAAAAGCTTTTGCACATAAGTTTTTAAAATATAAAAACTGTTGCTAGTTTAAATATATTTAGCATGCTTATATAACAGTTATATTTAATTAGATTTTATTTTAATAGCTTGCTTTTAAAGCTTGTTAAATTTTTGCTAGCTTTATAATTATAAAATCTAAAGTTTTATATATAGCTAGTTTAAAATTATTTTATTTTATGTATATAAACATAATATTAGTTTAATCGGCTTAATATTAGCTATAATTTATATTTATATTAAAATAAATATTTATTATAAAATAAATTTTGCTTTAAGTTTTATTTAGTTTAATATTATATATATAAAAGTTTTTAGCCAGACTTTTAATATAATTAGAAATATAACGTGATATTAATTTTTATTATTTTAAATTGTTTATATAAGCTAATAAATAGCTATGCTTTATTATATAATAAATTATACGGCTTGTTTAAATAGTTTTTAAATTTTTTATATTTTTAAAAAGAATATGATTCTTTAAAAATATATTCTTGTTTTATATATTTTAAAAAAATAAGTTAAAAACATTTCTTTAATAATTAAATTAAACATTATATATATATAATAGTTATTTAAAAGTTTATAAAAATAATATATAATAAAATATTTATAAACTAATTAAAAATTTAGCTTATATTTTATAAATATTATATGTTTGTTTGTTAAATTAAAAATATATTTATATTTAATTATTAATTATATAAATAGTTTATTAGTTTTTTTTAAAGTTTAAAACAAACGTTAAATATTAGTCCTAATTATAACATATTAAATAATATTTTCAGCTATAAAATGCTTATATTATTTATATTTATATAAAGCTATTAATTTAAAATAAACAAATTAAACGTTTATATAAGCATTAATATAAATATAAACAAAAATGCTTTAGTTTATTTAATATATATTATTTTTATATAATTTATATAAGCTTAACTGTTTATATAAAGCTGTTATTAATGCTAGATTATATATTTTTTTATTCAATATATTATGCAGCTTTTGCTAAATTAATTTATAAAATTAATTTTATATTTTATATGTTCATAGTTTAAAGTTTTTAACATCTAATTTTTATAATAGCTGGCTGGTTATATTTAAATATTTATATTTAAAAATATAGCAGGCTGCTTGTATATTAAATATAATTAAAGTTATAGTTACAACATAAACTTTTATTTTTAATATTATATATTAACAGCGTTTTATATAATATGTTTATTAATTCTTTAGTTTATTATAATTTTGTTATATTATTTAATATTGTTGCGTGTAATAAAAGTTTTTTTCATTATATAATTATTTCAAAACTATTATAAAATATATTAAAAATAAATAAACAAGTTTTAAAAGTTTGTTTATATATTATTTAATTTTTATATAATAAATAATGTTATATAATTATATATTATTATTTTTAATGTTTAATTTTAATATCATAATCTTAACATATAATGAAACATATAAAAATATAAATATTTAAAATGAATTTTTTAAGGTTTTGTTATATAAAAAATAACTTGTTTATATAAAACAAAATTTTTAAAATATAATATAAAAACTTGTTCAAGTTTATTAAATTTTAAGCACGTTTTATTTTTATTTTTATTAATCTATAATTATGTTTTATAACTATTAATCAGTATTAAATAACCTTTATATATATAATGCATATACTGTTTTATATATAAAATAATATATAATTTTTTATTATATAATATTTATGATATTTAATTATTTTATATAAAAACTTTTATACGCAGCAGAATTCTTATTTATAAATACAAAAATTCTGCTAGCATACAAGCTAGCTAAATAATAAAATAACACGTATTCTGTTCTTGCGCGGTAGCTACACGCTTCCGTGCGAAAGTTAAACACGCTTAATAACAGCTATAGTCTGCAATTAATTGCCAGAATTCCAACAGTTTATATATATTAACATGTAACAGATACTATAGTAGTATATGTTTTAAAACTTAATAAAAAATCGGAATTTTTTAACTAAATAAACATAAAATTTTAACCGTTTAAAATAAATAATAGTAATTTTATTAAAAAAATAAATAAGGCTATTAAAACTATGTTAAAATAGTATAAAATAGCGTTACTACTTGTTATGCCTGCTTTATTAACATATATATTACCCCGGTTTTTTTTTTTAAACTTTAGTTTTAACTTAACATATATAAATATTTGTTAAACTATTATAACTAAGCTTATTATAAAATGTTTAAACAGTTTTTATTAAGCTAGTATTAATTATATATATTTTTACAACTTTTTTATTAATAATATTAATATATTTAAAGCTAAAATAATAACTACTATTTTAAGCATTTAAATTTTATAAAAAAAATATAACTGAATAATAATTTTTTAAATAAACAAAAAAATCCGCGCAGGATATTCCAGGAAAAAAAATACTATAAAATATACTAAAAACGCAGTAAATATAACATGCGTAAAAAATATAATAAAAAACGTAAAAAAATAAAGAAAATTATAAAAATTAACCCTGCTTAAATTTAATTTATTAAAATTATAATATAAAAAAACATAAAATATATAAATGCTTTAAAAAATAAAAGCTGTACTAAAAAAAAGCTTATATTTATAAAACAGTAAAACAAAAATTACTAGGATTAATAAACCTCTGTTATAACTTATTAAACGCTGTTTTTTAAAAACAAAATATAACTTTTACAGCTTTTTCTGTTTTTTTAAGTTTTTTAGCTTTATAAGCTCTTAAGCCAGCTATTATTAATATAAATATAAATATAATAATAAATTTTAATAAAAAATTATAACTTTTAAATATTAAAAAAAAACAGAAATTTATATATAAAACAAAAACTAACGCTTTTTAAGCTTATAAAACTAAAACTGCCTAAGTATTACTTGATTATATAAACATTTTTTCTGTTTAACTTTATAAAAAAAACCAATCTATAAAAAGTTTTTTAGCAGACTTAATATTGATTTAAAACAAAAGAATAATATTAAAATATATAATGCTTTTTAATTAAAAAAAATAAAAAATAATAAACATATTATTTAAACTATTATTATTTTATTTAATTTTATAAATAAAACAACTAAACAGGCCTAATAAAAAATTATAAAAAAAACTTACCCCATAGCTAATTAAAGTTTAAAAATAAATTATTAAATAAAACACTGTTTTTATTCAAGCTTATAAAAACAACTATAAAATTATATAAATATTAGCTAATTATTAAAATTAACTATGTTTTTTAATATTATTTAATATTAATTATTAAATAAATTTTTATTATTTAAGCTTATCTTATTTATAAAATAAAATTATTTTTAGTGTAAAGCTTAAACGATTATAAAAGTTTAAAAAAAACATTATTTAATAGCAGCAAAAATAAGTTTTTAGCTATATTAACTTAAGCTATATATATTAATTAAGCTGCTAATAATAATAAAAAGAAATATTTTAATTATGTTTAAAAAAATTAAGTTTAGTTTACATGAAAAAATGTTTAATTAATAATAGCTTTTTATTTAAACTTATTAGTTTTAATTATATTAAACGCTATAAATTAATATTAAAAACGGTATTATAACTTTTAAAATTAAAAATAGCTAATAATAATATTTTTTTGTTTATTACTATATAGTATTTTTATTTACTGTTTAAAAAATTATATTAGTTATATATGCTTATATTACATATTAAAATTAAACTTATAATTTATTATTAAAAAAAATTTAGATGCAACAGAATACTGCTATAATTAATTATATTGTTAACCGGATTATTTTTAAAAATATTAAAAAGCTAAATATATTTTTTAAACAATAAAAGCAGTATTAATTAAATTTAATATTTTAAAAAACTTTTAAAAATAAATAATTAAAACTTTAAAACTTTATTAAAAAAAACAATAATTATTTATATTTAATTATAAAATTAAAAACTAATATAAAGCGTATATTTAAATTAAGCTTTAAAATAAAACGATAATAATTTTAAAAAATTAACTAAGTTATAAAAACTTAAAACTTTTGAAAAAAATAACTTTTATTAAATATAATAGTTTTATTTCTTTTATTTTAATAGATTTAATTTTATATTTTAAACTTATATTTTAAACCTATAATATTAATAAAATTGTTTTTATCCTAGTAAAAAAACCTTTTAAGTATTAATTTATAAATTATTAATTATTTATTATTGTAAAAACTATTTTTATAATTTATATAACTGGATTTTTTATAAGCTTTTTATTTATTATTTTATTAATTTTAATAAACTTTGTTTAATTATATTTTAAAACAAAAAAGTTAAAAAATATACAATATTAGTTATTTTAAAAAAAGAAATTTAATTTTAAATGTGCAAGATTTTTAAAAATTACTTTACTAATACTATATAAATTAGCTAAAAATCCTTAAAATAAAAAAACCTTTTGCTTATTATTTCTAGATAATAAATAATTTTGATACGTTAATGCTTAAAATAAATATTTATAATAATTAACAAATAACTGTTTTAAAATTAAATAATCAATCTAACGTAGATCTAGCTCTAGCGTTTATTAAATAGAACAAGTTTTTTATTAAAATTTTAAAATATTTAATAAATATAAAGCTAAAATAATAATAAACATAAAGTTTGTTTAAAAAGCTTTAAAAATAATTTAAACGATTATTTATTATAAAAGCTTATAATTATTAAATCGGTAAGTATTTATAATAAATATGTAACCTATTTATAAGCTTTTAAATTAAAAAAAATTGAAAGAAATTGAAAAAATTAAAATAATAAAGCAATTTAAACAATAGTTATTATTTAATAAATTTTAAAAATAGTTAACTAATAGTTTAAAACGTTACAACTAATTATTAAAAATAATAAGCTTAAGCTTAAAAACTTTATTATATATAAACAAATTGTTTTATTATTAGCTTAAAAAATAAAAATAATAAACTTAATAAAATATATTATTATAATAATTAAATTTATTAAACTTTATAAATTATATGAACTAAAATATATAATAAAAAAAACTTCGTAAAAAATCCTTTTTAATTAAAAACAATTAAACTAATCTATTTAAGCATTTTAGCTTGAAAAATATAAATAAAATACGTATTAAAATTAAAACCGGAAAAAAAACAATTTATATGTTCCTATATTTTTATTAACCAGGCAATAATAAAGCTTTAATAATTAGTTTATAAACGCAATAAAATATTTAATATTTTAATTTAAAAAATTATGTAATATTTTTTAAAAAACGTAACCTATAAGTTTTAAGCAATTAAAATAAATTATAAAAACAAACTTAAAACTGCTTTTATAATATTAAAAAATAATATTTAAATAAAAAATTTTCTAAAGCTTTATAAAAGCTTTATATATTTATTATGTTTTAGAAAATATAAAATTTAATAAATAGCTGTTTTATAAAAAGTTTTAGCTAGGGAGCTAATCAGGGATCGGCTGGCCGGTCGGACAGCCAGCCAATCAGAGATCGCCATCATGGCTGTGGGCCATGACAATATTAAAGTTTTCACAGTTCTTTTTAATATTTTTTTAATTAATTAAAGTTTTTAAAAATTTAGTTTTTATATAAATATATTATTAATATTTAATAATTATACTTTATTTAATATAAAATATATTTTATAATATTATTTATACATTAAAATATTATTAAATATTTTTAAGATTTTTTGTTTTTATATTAATAAATTTTTTGTTTTTAAAATAAAATATTTATAACTATGTTGGTTTTAATCAAAAATAATAAAGAAATTATATTTTAAAAATAAATTAGTTTATTCTCTTTATTATAAGTTTAAATATTATTTTGTGCTAAAATATTATAAAGATTAATAATTAATAGTTATTAAAAAAACTTTTGTTCTGCCAACTAATTTAAGTTGTTATTTTTTCAAAGCTTTAGTTATTATTAATATTTTTTGTTAAAAATTCTATAATTTAATTTGATATTATATAATGTTTTTAAAAAAATAAGCTGTTAAATGCTAATTTTTTGATATAATTAAAATAATATGTTAAAAACTATTTTATTCAAGAGTTAGTTTTTATTTTAATAAATAAATTATAATTATAATGTTTTTGTAGTAATATAAAATTAAAGCTCTTTTAACATGTTAAAAGCTTTATTATATTTATTAATTTATTTAAAATCTTTTTTATTTTATTAAATAGTTTATAAAAAAGCTATTTAATTATATTCACGTATAAACTTTTATAAAAATTATAAAAACTTTGAAAAAACTATATATTTTGTATAATAATAAATACTTTTTAATATATTACAGCTTTTATTTTGATATAATTTGTACAAATATTATTAACATTTATTGCATAGCTTAAAAACTTGGTTTGTTTTAAATACAAATTTAACTTTTTTAGGTTAGCCTATAATTTTATGTTTTATAGTTTTTAAACCATTTTTGAAATATATATTTAACAAGTTTTTATCTTATTAAAATAAATAAAAACGTTGTTTATATATATATTAGAAAAGTTATTTAAAAGATTAAATAATGTATTATTAATATATTGTTAAAAGATAAAAATTTATTTATTAAATTAAATAACAAATTTTTATAATAATAAGCTTTATATTTAATATAAAATATCATATTGTTTTTCTTTAATATATTTGAGTATAATAAAACATTTGTTATATATTAATTTTTATAAAAATCTTAGCATTAAAAACATAAAACAAGGTTTTTTAATAAAAATAATAAATACTGGTTTATTTAAAATTTTATTAAGTTTTTAATAATTTATGTAAAAATACAATATTTTGCTAGCTTTTTAATAAATAATATTAAAAAATATATATAACATATTGTTTAGTTTAATAAATCTTTTTATAAATTATTAATTAAATATTTTTATATGATATAAAGCTTATTAAATAATATTTTATATAAAAAAACAATATTTTAAGTTTTTAAATGCTTATTGTTTATAAAATTTCTTTTACAGTTGATTTATAATTAATAAAAAACAATTTATTCAAATTTCTTTTATAAAACATGTTTAATAAATTATAATATTTAAAAAATATGAGTTCTAATATTTTTTTATATTTTTTTTTTAGTTGTATTAGTCTTTTTTAGTTAATCAACTTCTTAATTTCATAAATATTGATAATTTATATTTAATTATGAATTTTGTTTTTATATAGCAATGTTTAAAAGCAGCAGTATTAAAAATACCAATTTTAATATTTAGTTTTTTATACTCACTTATACATTTTTTTTTTTATTTAATAAAATTGAAAAATTTTAATTTTATTTTAAAAATATAAACCGTTTTTTATTTAATATTTTTTAATTATTTAAAGCTTTAAAACTTTATTAAACAAAAGTACGTTTTTATATTTTAGCTTATTTTTGTTATATTTCTTAATATAAAATTAGATTGTTTTATAATTTTGATGTTTGCTATTAATACTTTTTTATAAAAGCTTTTCTTAGCATTTTTTTTTTAGTTGTTTGAATAAATATTTTTAAAATTAACTTTCTTCATTCTTTTACTTAACGTTATTTAATATTTTAATTATTATAACAATGTTTTAGCTTTATTTATAATTAATATATATTATTTAAACAATTTTTTTAATATTATTTTTGTTTTATATTCAACATATTAACAGGTATATTTTTACATATTTTTTATATATTTTAAAATTAAACATAAAATATAATTAATTTTTAGTTTAAATTTTATTATATTTAAATATTAGCTTAAGTCTAAACTTATTTCTAATAATTAGGTTTAATAGTTTTATAATTTTCTTAAAAAATATTTATATTTATATATTTATTAGCTCTTATCTTATGAAATATGTTCAAAATAACAAATAATTATTCATTATTATATTAAATATAAATATAAAAACAAATTTATTTAAATAATTGTTTATTAATTTGTTTTTGTTTTATATAATAATATTATTTTAAAAAAGTTTATTTTTTTAAAATTTTTTTAAATTTTTCTGCCGCGCTTTTTTAATTTGAAAAATCCTGGCCTAAACTCTTTATAATTATGTTTATACCTTATACCAAGTTTAATTTATAGCTTTTATAAAATAGTTTTTAATAACATGCTTTTTTTGGTTATATTAAAAATATTTATTTTTAATAATTAATTATTTTATTTTTTATAAATGTATTTTGTTAATAAAATTAGTTATATTATTATCACGAAAACAAGTTTAATATAATAAATATATATTATATTTTATAGATTATTTTTGTTTCAAATGTTTTACTTTTTGTTTAATTATTTATAAATAAATAATAAGCTCTTTAAATATAATATTTTATACAAGCATTAAAATTTATAATATTTTTAAATATTTAGATATAGTTTTAACAGTTATATAAAATAATAAATTATTTTAAAAAGAAAATTTGTTCAGTTTTATTAAAACATATTATTTAATAAACCATATAAAATCTGTTTTAAATTATATAAATTTAACAAATATATATTTATTAAAATTTAAAACTTTATTATTACTTTTATTTTTTAAAACATTTATATTTTTATAAATATTATATAAATATTATCTTAAATCTTTTATACTTATAATTATATTAAAATACTTATTAAACAAATATACACCTAAATTTTGAAATATTCTTTTAAGAAAATAAAACTTAACATTGCTTATTTTTATATTATTATTAATAAACTTGTTTATATTCCTTTTAAAATAATTAGTTATATTTTAATACTATGTTTTAAATTTTATTTTATTTTTAAAACGTTATTATAAAATTTCTTTATAAATATTTTAAATAATTTTAAATTTCTTCAAAAATTTAACAATAAATGTTTTTTAATATGATTTCATAAATTAACTATTTATTAATTAAATTTATTCAATAAATTTTAAATATAGTGGCTATTAATTATCATAAACTTTAGTTGAGTTATAATATAGTTTATAACTATATTATTATTTTAATTTTAAATAAACTAAATATCAAAAATTCATATTTTTATTTTATTTATATCATTTGTTTAATTTTCACTATGTTTTAATGAAACTGTTTTTCATATTAAATAGTTGTTTTTAAGCTGTTATTAGCTTTGTTTTAATATTTTTAAATGGTTTTTGTTTTTTATTACATGTTTTTTTATATTTTGTAATATCACCGTTAAATTTTATAGCTTATTTTATACTAGTTTTTATTTATTAAATAATATAATATATAATAAAATAATAATTAGTTGCTATTTATTAAAAAGCGAGTAATATATATATTTTAATTTTATCGCATTAAAATATATATATATATATATAAAGTTTATAAATAATTTTATATTAATAAATTTGTTAAAATTAAATTAAATAAAAATGTTTTTTTCATAATAGATTTTTAAATCAAGCTTATTAATTGTTTTTATAACAAATATAACAAAGTTTTATATGAAACTACTAACTATTTTATAAAAAAACTTATATGTTTTATTATATGAAACAGCTTAAAAGTTCAAAATTTTAACTTATAAATAAAACTTTTAAACAAAATTAAATAATAAGTTTTATATAGCTTTAGTTTTAATATTAGCTTAAATAATTAAATATATTATACTAGGTTTTTTAAAAATAACTTAACTATATTTAGTTTTAAATATTTTACTAAAAGTTTTTTTTAATAAAGTATGCCAGTAATTTAAAAACTTTATATAATAAAATAATATTTTAACATGCTAAATTTTTAGTATGTTTATAAGCACTGCTAATAAAAAAAAGTTAATGCTATTTTATCGTTTTTATTTAAAAAATATTTAAGAAGGCAGTATTAATGCTTAAAAATAAAATAATTTATAAAGTGTTACATTAGTCATGAATAGAAAATTAAAGCCTTAGCAATAAATAATATATTATATTAAAAATCTACGAATAAAAAAGAATTGAATAAATAAAAGGCATTAGCATATTAAATTTTTGGCTTAATACAAGTGTATAAAATAGGTCCCGTCTACAGCTGTTCTGTGCGCTCTAGTTAGCAACAGGTGTATAGATACTGGTCTGTGCCACATGCCTAATTAGCTAACCAGTTATCTGTGACTAATTTTGATAAAAAATATTATAAAATTATGTAAATAAGGTAAAAAAACTATGAATTAATATTTTATATTATAAGATATATTTAAGCTATAAAAATTATTTTCATTTAAACTGCTTAAATAATTTATAATGAGCTAATAAAAACTATTTAATAATTAAATAATACATTGAAATATATTAAATATAAAATTATATTATAAAATAAAATAATGTTACACGGCTAGTTTTTTTTTTGAGCTTAGTTTTAACAAATTTTAAAAATAATATTAAATATATTGTTAATTTTTTTGAAACAGGTTAATTAATAATCAAATCTAATTTAAAATGATAACTTTTAAATATTTGATAATATAATGAATCATTAATTTAATTTAAACTGTAAATTTAAACATATATTTAATTAAAAGATATGAAAAATGTTTTTAATTAATTTTAATTATATTTTACAATAAATATCATTTAAATGTAAATAAAACCAAAGTTTTTTATATATATTATTTATTGTTTAGCTTATATATATATATTTTTTCATTTTTCATTTATTTATTAAAAGTTTATATTAATAATATATTATATAAACAACTTTATTTTTATAATATTTAGTTATATAATAAATTTGAAACATTTAACTGTTTATTAAAATATAATTATTTTTAAACATATTAAATTAAACTTTAAATTATAATAAAAATGAAAAAGATTTATAAAACAAAATTACATATGAAAATTAATATGTTTTTAATGTAAGCTGAACTTATGAATAAAAAAATGCAAAGAAATAAATTATATTTAAAATAATACCAAAATTATTAATATTTAAAAAAGAACGACAGAAATTATAAACTATTTCAGTTTTTATATAATAATAATTTTAATTAGCAGAGCTTTTGTTATAATATATAAATATTATTACTTAAATCTATTTTATAGCTGTTTTAATTATTATTGAAATATATAATATATAATTTATTTAATAGTTTAATAGTTTAATATTTTTAAAAATCTAATAAAATCTTTATATTAAATATTAAAAATTATTTAATTTATTATTTATTTATAAACGTTTTAGAATTAAATTTTAATAAATTTAAATTTAAAACGTAAATAAATATTTATAATTAATATATAATATTGTCACGATGAAGTGGATAGCCTTGGCAGAAGGCTGGTGATCGCAGCCCAAGTGCCGCAGTGAGCCCTGTGACTAAGTTAGTGGCTGTTGGGGTGAGCGGTCGGGCTCGTATGAGCCCGACCCACTCAAACGGACCAATCACAGGGCAGGAAAGATATGATCCTTTCTGGGCTGTATATATAAGCTGGCCAGTCCGATCATTTCTGTACAATACAACTTAACTAGATAGATCACTATTATAAGCTCGAATTGACTTGCCTGCACTGATCGCTCGGCTCTAATTCCACTGTTCCCATATGATTCATCTGTTCCTCCGCGACAAATATTATTTATTATAAAAAATTAAGCCTATAATTATTTATATTTTAAAAAGAAAATATTATAAAATATTAATATTTTTGAAATTATAACAATTTAAATTATATTTTAATATTAATATAAATATTAAACTAGAAGGCATTAAATAGGTACAAAGAAATAAAGATTTACTTTATTTTTTAATTTTTTAACCTAACCAATATATAGTAATTTTTAAAAGCTTTCTAAAAAAAACTTTTATTAAAAAAAGCTTTTGGGAAAAAGCTTTTCAAAAAGAAATTCCGGCAGAATAGCTTTATAATTGCTTTTTATATAAAAATATCGATAATTTTGTTGATTTAGCAAAAAGCGCAGAAATAAAATAATAAAACGTAATAAAAAAAATATTATATTTATAAGCGGAAAGTATTATTATTATTGCTTTATAAAATTATTATAATTAGGTGAAATAAAAGTAAGCTATAAAATGTTTTATTTTATATAGAAAAGTTGCTAGTGAAGCTAAAAAAAAAGTGTGAAATATTTTATTTAAAAATACAGCATAACCAAAAAAAATGCTAATAAAAGCTTAATGCTATTTTAAATTAAAAATTTTTTTAAGTTAATTGTTTTGCCGATTTATAATAGAAATCAATTAATAATAAATAAAAATTGTAGATTTAAAATAAAAAAAAACTATAATAAATAAAAATAATAAATAAAAGTTGTTGTTATAAATATTTATAATAAAAATAAATATGTTATTATTATTTAAACCAAAAAAGTATATTATAAAGGTGTAAAATATATATTATAAAAAATAAAAAACTAGCAAATTTAAGCTAAGCTGAAGTTTTATTTAAATATAGGCTAAAGCTTATATATATAAAGCTAGGCCTAATTAAGATATACATATAGCTATAGGCTATAGCACCTGATGCAAAAAGCGTATGTAAGCGTTTTTTTTATACGCGCGTATTAAAAAGCTGCGCTAATTAAAAATTTTTATTAATTTTGATAAAGTTTATTATATAAACTGTTATAGGCAGCTTTTTTTTTTTAATATTTGTTTATATAGTAGAGCGTAAACTATATTAATTTTAATATTTTTTAATAAGTTTTTTTTTGTATTAAACCTGCTTTTTTATTATTTATTAATTATATTTATAACTTTATTTTTTTATTTAATAAAATAATTAAAGCTGTTGCGTTTTGAATTAAAACAATGTTTCAAAATAATTTGTATTTTATATATGTTTTCTTTGCCTAGATTTTATTTAGCTTTTATTAGTTTAAATAACAGCATTTTTGCTTAAAAAGTTTGGTTTTTACAAGTTGCATATAAATGCTTTATAAAAGTTATTAAATAAATATAAAAATTATTAAAAAGTTTAATTTATAAGCTAGGTTTTTATTTATTGTTTAACAGTTTAAAGTTTTAATTTTTATTAAAAATATTTTTAATAATTAATTAAATAAATAATATTTTTAATATAGTTATAAATAAACTTGGTTATTTTTATTAAATTTTAATAAGCCGTGTTTAAGGTTACAATTATGTTTTACTGCAGGTTAAACAAAATTTATTACTAAATAGGCGTTTTAATATAAATACTTATAAAAAAAACATATGTTTAAAAAGTTTTTAATACCTTTAATGTATTAGGCTGTTTAAACTTAAATAGCTGTTTAAAAATCAAATATATAATATTATTATATATAACATTTAAGTTTTATTATAAAAAAAAAGAATATTTACTTAGTCTGTTTTTTTAATTTAATAAATATATAATATTATATTATGATTTTAACTGTTTAATGTTTATATTTTAATAAGCTGTGTATTTAGAAATAATATATAGCTGTTATTATTAGTTTAATACTAAATAACTATTATATATTTTATTAAAAATTAAATATAAACTTTTAGTTTTTATTAGAAATAATTTTTTAAAAATATTTTAGTAGTTTAATAAAAGTTGTTTAATTAAAAATTGTTTTATTATTTTGGTATATATTATTTATATCTAAAGATTCATAATATATGTTTTAAAATAAGGCATAAAACTGTTATTATAGCGTTATATATATTCAAATATAGTTGTTTTCTGTTTAATTTTTAAAAGTATTAAAATAAATTCTATATTTATAATATATATAAATCGCAGGTTTTAAGTTTAATTAAATTTTTTTTTTAATAAGTAGTTATTTATTAGTTTAGTTTAAATTATAAACGTTATAATATTGAATATAATTTTTATTATTCATATTTTATTAACTATTATAAATAGTGTTAATATTTATATTATTTGTTTAACACTCTAATATTATTTTTTATTATACGTTTGTTTTAGAATTTCTTTAATTATGCTTACGCAAATATATAAACATGTTATATTTATATATATATTATATATTAGTTTATTTATAGTAATATTAAAAAAATAGCTAGGCTCAAAACAAAAAAAACGCTTTTATCGTTTTTTTTAAATGTTTTTAGACTTTTTAATACTTGCATATATTAAGAATTTTTATATATACTGTTAAAATTTTGTTGTTTAAAATTTATTTATAATTATTTTTAATATAAAGATATAAAACGCAGCTTTTAATTTTTTTTTATATTATATTTACTATAAATTTATTGCTTATTTTTGTTAGTTTTTTATTTGTTTTTTTAAATATTTAATATTATTTATAAACAGTTCGGGCCGTTTAATACATAGTTTAGTTTATTTAGCAAATAGTATATATATAGTTTATATTATAATAAATAAATAAATATATTAATTAGTTTATGATTAGTGCGTTTAATAGCTGCAAATTTTTAATCTTATTTATTTAATAATGTTTTTAATAGCTAAAGAGTTTATCAATATAATTACTAGTTTTTTATTAAATTATATTATTATACGCAGCTTTTTAACTGGTTAAATTAAGCATATTATTTTTAGTTTTAAAAGTTTATAGTTTAAATTTTTATTAGCTAATAATTTATTTAAATATGATATTAGTTAAACGTTAATATTAAAATTGTTTTTTTTTAGTTTCCATATATTTTTAGTTTTAAACAAATAATTATGATTTTAAACCTTTTTATATTAATCTATTAATTTATAAAAACAATTATTGATATAAGTTATAATAAAATAAAATAGTTGTTTTATATATAGTATTTTATACAGCTTTAAATAAAATTATTTTTAAAATAGTTAGTTTATAATATTTAGTTTTTATATATCTTTTATGTTTATTTAGTTTTTTTGTTTTAATACGTTTTATTTGCTTAATTTTAGCTTGTGAAACATTTTTTTATAGCAGTTTGATTAGTTTTAAGTAATATAAAATCAAGCTATGCACAAATTTTGTTTTGTTTATATATTATTTAAAAGTTTTTAATTGCTGCAACACAGCTTTTTAATATTATTATTTTAAAAATGTTGGTTTTAAATGCAAATAAGTTTATGAAAAAGTAACCAATAAAAGATTTGGTTAGTAATATAATTATATGTTTATTTTTAAATAGCTTAAATATATTTTCTAAATATTTTTATACTGTTTAATAATATTTAAAATATTCTTAAATTATTTTTAAATATTTTATAGTATTTTGATATGTTTTAAAAAATTTATTTATATAGCGTTATATATAACTTAAAAAATTATAAAATCTTATTGCTGCAACATAATATTTTTTTATTCTTTTGAAGCTTATTATTATAAACTGGTTTTTAAAGTTTAAGTATATTAAAAACTAATAAAAAATATTAATATATTAATAATAGTTATAAAATAATTTTTTTAAAAGTTTCATTATTTTTGTTTATAATAATAATAAATAATTCTTTAATATAGCTATTTTATTAAAGTTTTCAAGTTTACGATTATTTAGTTTTTTATATTATTATATTTAAAAGTTTTGTTTTATTTAATATAAATTGTTATACTATCAATATAAAATATATAAATAAAATTAGTTTATTAATTTATTTTGTATGGTTTTTTTAAAAGTTATTATAAAATTTATTAAAACAATTTATATTTTATAATTAAATAAATATATATAATTTATAAACTTAATGCTTTAGTTTTATTAACTTTTATTAAAAAGCTCCTAATTATTATTTAATCAATATATTAACTGTTTTTTCGTTTTGCCAAATATTAAAAGCTTAAGTTATTTTTTTTTAAATTTTTTCGTAAAAAGTATTTTTTTAATATATATATATGGTTATAAAAATAATTATTGTTGGATATTTATAAATTGTTTAATTTTTAATATAAATATAACTTTAAAGATTTTAAAACGTGTTATTTTTAATATTAATATGTTTTTATTTTTTGTTTAAAAAAGGTTATTATAGTTACGGATAACTGGTCCTTCTTGTAGCATGCGTGGCACGCACGGGACATTTGTACACCTGTTGCCAACTAGTACGCACAGACCAGCTGTAGCGCATAAACTGGACCTACTCTATACATCTGCATTTAGCCAGAATTTTAGTAGGCTAATTTTTTTTTTTATTTTTTTTTTTTATCTGTAGATTTTTATATAACATATTATTTATTACTAAAGCTTTAACTGTTTATTTATAACTAATATAACAATTTATAAATTATTTAATTTATTTTTAAAGCATTAGAACTGCTTTTTTAAATATTTTTTATTAACTAATTTTAAAATAGCTTTTACCGCGAAAACTAAAAGTAGCTAAAAACAAGCTAAAACTTTAGCACGTTAAAAAACAACTTTGTTTTATACAGCGTTTAAATCTTTTAATTATTCCGTTAATAAAACTTTTAATAACATATGTAAAACTAAATATATTTAATTTAGCTTTAAAAAACCTGTTATAATATAATTTGTTATAAAAACTAGCAATAAAACTAATATTAGCGCTTAAAAACTGCTAGTAAAACTAGCTTTAAAATTTTATTTATAAATTTAAAACTTTAAATTTAAAAAAGTATTATATAAAAAAATAAGCAAGTTTTTTTTTAAAGCTGTTAGCTTATTAATATAATAGTTTGCAAGCTTAGCTGTTAAAAACAAGTAAACTATTTTTTTATAAAAACTAATTATAAAAAAAAATATTTTAGTTTAGCTAGACAATAAAAAACTTATTAATTTTAAAGTATTTATTAACCGGGCTTAAACATTTTTTACTGCTACCGCTTTATTTAATAAAATAAAACTCCGAATATATATGCTAATAATATTTTAATAAACAGCAATAAACTATTACTTTTTTATATAATATATTATAAAACAAATAAAAATCGCTTTTAAATAAGCTAAAAAATTTAAAGCATACGCGATTTAATTAAACAAAAAATTAAAAAAAAAATATAAAAAAAACTTAAAAACTAAACTATAAAACTAAAAATAATATAAAGCTACTTTATTAATTTATAAAAATTATATAAAAATTTAATAAAAATTAAATACGTTGTATTAAGCTGTTTTTTAAAAAATTTTTATGCTTAAATTAAAAAAAAGTTTTAATAACGCAGTTATAAACTACGTTATAGCTAAACTTAAAATAATAACTAAAAAATAAAACCGTTTATGACATTTTTTATATAAATTAAATTAATAAATAGTTAATTTGCTTAATTAAATATAAAACATATTTTTTTAAAAGTTTTTAAAAAAAACTTATAAATTTATTAAAATTTTAATAAATAAATTTTATAATAAAACTATAAAAATAAAGTTAATTTTAAAGTTTAATATTATAATATAACGAATTGTTTAAAAATTAATATAAATTAGTTTATAAATAATTTTGCAAAAATAAGCAATATTAAATTTTATTTTGCTAAAAAGCTTTAAAAACTTAATTTTTTATTTGTTAAACAAATATTTTAATATAATTATAATATTTAAAAACTTAATATAATATTTATATAATATTTATAAAAACGTAAACGTTTTAAAAAAATAAAAGCTAATTATAAAATGTTAAATTTTAATAAGTATTTTTATTTAAATTTATTTAATTTAAAACAGACTTTATAAAACTTGCTAAAAAAACATGTTTTAATAAAACTAAATAAAAAAAAAAGTTTAAAAATAAGTTGTTTTTACGATTTATAACTAAAACGGTTTTTAAATACTTTAAAAAATCGGTAAATTTTAATATATATATAAAATACTGCACGTAAATAACTTATTATTTATTAATTAATAATTAAAAATATATTAATATTTATAAAACAAAAAAACTTTTAAAAACACGTTTTATATTTAATATAACTATATTTTTATAACGCCTGTCAAAAAATAAATGTCTGTTTTATTTACGTTATTATTAATAAGTTAAAATTAAATATTTAAATTATTAACTGAAAAAATAAAACAGCTAATTATAAAAATAAATATTTTTATTATAAACAAAAAATATATTATTAAAAATTGCTTTTTAAAATTTTTAATTAAATATAACGTAACGTCTGCGTTAACGCTATTATAAATAAATATAAACTAACTTTTATTATAATATTAAAAGAAACACTTTTAATATTAAAACAAAAAAAATAACTTTAAAGCAAATAAACTTTTTTTAAAGCCGGTGTTACTGTTTATAAATAAAAAAATATAATAAATAATTATTTAAGTAGAAAACTTTTATTATATATATATATTTTATATAATAACAGACTATTTTTAATAAGTTATAATATATTTAAAAATATAAAAGCAGGTGTATATATATATATATATAAATATATTTTTGCTAAAAATTAATAAAACTATTTAATTTATTAATTATAAATAAGTTTAAATAATAAATAATTATTAAATATAATAAAAATTGGATGAAAAAATTAATATAGCGTTATAACTAACTTTAAAAACATATAATAAAACTTTTAAAAACGTTTTTATTAATATATTAAATATAAACCGCGAAGTTGTAATTAAAAAAATAGTTTAAACCATATAATATATTATTAAACATAAAATAATATATTTTAGTTTTTTATTTTAACTTATTAAAAATTATAAATATAGTTATATATTAGTAATAAATAAAATAAAAACTTAGTTATAATATTTAAAATATTAAAAAAACGCTGACTAATAAAACTATAATATTAAACTTAATAAAAAAAAAACACTAAAAAAAAAGTACCGCAGCAAATATTTTTAAAAATATGCCGCTAAAAAAAAAAACAATTTAACATAAGATTACTTAAAAAAAATAAAATTTTTAAAAAAAATTACTTTTTTTATGTTAAAAATAAAACCGATTTTAAAAAAAATCGACGAAAACGTGTTATTTTTATAAAAATCTAACATTAGTAGATTTTACCGCATAAAAAAAAACAGTATAAGCTAATATAAAAAAAGACCTAATATTTAAATTGTTAATTTTAATACTACTACGTTTATAACTTTAATAAAAAAAAACTAAAGCGCTAATAAAATATAAATTATTAGCATTTATTAAATTAATAAACTAATAAATAAAAAAAAAATAAACAAATAAAAACAAAAAATAAAAATAAGCTAAAACAAGAAGCGTTAAAACTTATATTTTTAAAATATTATAACTTTTTTAACGCGTTTAGCAAAAAAAAATCGGATAATTTATTTTTTTACCGACTTTATATAAATTATAAAATAAATTTTGCAGAAAATAAATTAGCTAAAAATTTAAAGTATAGCTTTTTATATAAAATATAGCTTAATAAATTAAAAGCTGTATAAAAATATTTAATTAATAATTTATAAAAAAGTTTTATTAAACTTAACAACGTGTTATACGTGTTGCTTATACTATTTATAAAAAAAGCTAGTAAAAAATGTCGCTTTTATATAAATTATTAAAAACTAAATAAAATTATAAAAAAAAACTAGTACTTTTTATTATTTATTAAAAAAACTCTGTTTTATATTTTAAATGCTAAAATTTTATAAAAATTAACATAAAACAGGCCTTTTATTATATTTATATATATAAAAATAAGAAAAATCTAACTATTTTTTATATAAAATATAAAGCATACTATTATAAAGTATTACTGGTTAAACTAATAAATTGTTTGTTTATATTTTAAAAGTATATTAATAATATATTATTTAATTTTTAAATAATTTTTATAGCGTATGTATAAATAACATATTTATTTATTTAAACAATGTAAAATATATAAAATATATATAAAATTTTTTTTAAAAGCTGTATAACGCTAGTTTATAAACCGATTTAAAACAATTAAAGTTTTATATATAATAAACTAAATTTTAAGTTATATTATTAATACTAAAATATATAAGTTGACCTAGCGAAAATTAAAGCTATAGTAAATTAAAAACTTTTATTACAATAAAAACATATAATTTTTTAAGATTTTGCAACTTTTACTGAAAATTTATTAATTAATATAGTTATATCGCAATTTTTATAAATTGTTTAACATAAAAAAACAAAGCTTTTAATTAAACAGGCGGTTGTGATAGGGCTTTTTATTAATTAAAAAAAGCTTTAACAACAGTTTTTTTATTAAAATATTATTAGCATAAGCTGCTTATAAAAATTAAAACTAATTTATTTAATAAAGTTGCAGCAGAAGTGTTGTTATAGCTATATAAAAATAAAAATATTTTATAACTTATTTTTAAAAATATTATATAATGTTAAACTTAATTATAATATTTTTAATAAAAAATGCTGGCTATAATTATAGCGTTAAAAAATAAAAGCTAAAATTAATAAATAGTTAAAAAAACTTTTTTATAATTATAAACTATTAAGTATTAAAATATTTTAATATAAAATAATATTTAAATTTAAAACAAGCTAAATAAACTAAACTATTTTTAAAAT
Organism: Rosellinia necatrix; assembly: GCA_021209875.1. Taxonomy (NCBI): domain Eukaryota; kingdom Fungi; phylum Ascomycota; class Sordariomycetes; order Xylariales; family Xylariaceae; genus Rosellinia; species Rosellinia necatrix. The sequence continues at coordinate 2,496,510 of JAGYVD010000001.1, read as the reverse complement.
ATAGCTTTTTAATTATTTTCTGTTTTAAAAAAAAAAACGTAGTAGCCGACGCTTTATTATATAAACAAAAAAACTTAATAACGTAAAAAGCTAAAAAAAAAACATACAAAGATTTAATAATTTTTTAACTTATTACCGGCAAAATAAAACTAATATTTTTATAAACAGAAAAATATTAAATTTTTATATTAGCTTTAAAAAAATTAAAAATTAACTAGTTTTTAGCTAGTTAAAAAATACTAAAAAAACTAAAAGATTTTAAAATAAAAATCTATTAATAAAAAGCTAAAAAATAAAAACAATAACTTTTAGTAATTTAAAAATAAATTAATAATAGTATATAAAAAGCTAGTAGTCTTTGATTATTTTTATTTAAAAACCAGGCTTATTTAAAAAATTTATAATCGTATGTTTACTGCTTATTTAAATAAACATAAAACCAGAAAACTAATATTAAAAAAATATTAATAGTTTAAACTGGCCGATAATTATAATATATATATAGCAAACTATATAAAATGCTAACCGGCAAAAATATTTCGCGATAAAATTTTAAAGTTTTTAAAACTACTATTAATTTTTAATTATATATAGCAATATTTAATAATAAATTTTAAATAAATGCTTAAAAATAAATATAAATATAATAACGTGTTAATTATAATAAACCGTTTAAAAAAAAGCATAAACAATTTTTATATAATATAAGCTATAATAACTAATATAGCAAAAATATATTTTAAAAGCTTATTTAAAATATTTTATATATTTGTAATTATAACATTAAATAAAAACTATAATTTATTTTAGCTTTTATTAATAAATTATATAAATTAATAAATATAAAATATATTAGCTTTTATAAAACATTATAAAACCGCTAAACAAGCAGAAATAATAAACAAATATTTTAACTAATAATTAAAGCTTTATGTTAGCTATTATTAAAACAACTAGTTAAAATAAATATTAGCAATAAACTACGCTTAAATATTATTATTTTATAAGTTTACGGGATTATTGCTGCATAAAATAAAAATAAAATTTTTAATACTTTTTAATTTTAATTAAAAAAATAAAACAGCTGCAAAAAACTAAAAAAATTACTAATTAAAAAAAAATTATTTAAAATAAAAATATAAAACAAAGCATTAAAAATAATTTATTTTATAAACTTTGCTAAAAAATATTTAAAATAAACTTAAACGTAAATAATAAAACAAGCTAACCGCAGATAATAAAACTCCGACTTTAATATAAAAACTATATATTAATATTAAAAAAACAATTATAAAAAATAAACTGTCCGTCCGATAAACTAAACTATTTTATAATATAATAAAAGTTTAAAATAATCGATAAAAACAAAAACATGTTTATTTTAAAAATACTATTTAATTAAAAATTAACAAATTAATATTACGCCGATTAATTATAATTATATTTAAATAACTTATTATTAAAATAAAAAGCTAAAAACTTAAACAGAAAATTAATTAAACTATAAAAAAAAATTTATTATAAAAAAATTAAAACGTTAAAAATATATTATAAAAAGCTATAATATTAAGTTAATTAAAAAGTTAAAATATCGATAATAAATAATATTTAGCAAAAATTTTAAAAATAATGCAAAATTATTAAAAAAATTTATAATATAAATTTAAAAGCAGCAGGACTTTTAATAAAATTAAACAATTAATTATAAGCCGCGAAAAAAAATAAGTTCGACATAATACATAAAAACAATAATAAAGCCGTATAAAAAAATATAATAAAACAAAAACAAAAGCAAGCATAAACTAAAATAAACGTAAAAAAATAATATAATATAAAAAACTTATATAATAATTTAATAATATAAAAGCTTAAAAAGTATTATATAAATAAATATCCGAGGTAATTTTTTTTTTTGCTAAAAAACATTATATAAAAGTTACAGGTTTAAAACCTAAACATGTTTTATAAACAAGCTATTTTTTTTAAAAAAAAGGTAGTTATAAATAACTAGTTTTTCTTGTAGCATATATAGCACGCATAAAACATCTATACACTTGTTATTAACTAGTACGCATAGACCAGCTATAACATATAAACTAGACCTACTTTATACACCTGCATTTAGCCAGAATTCTAGTAAGCTAATTCCTCCCACTTACTCTTTCTTTTTTTATCTGTAGATTTTCGTACAATACATCACTTATTACTGGAGCCTTAACTTCTTATTTGTAACTGGTGCAACAATTATATATTTTATAGCATTTATAAACAGCGTTTTAAAAAAAAGTATAGCTATATAAGCTTTTATAAAATAAACGATTTTGTTTAATATTAATATATTATATAAAAATATATTGTTTATTGCTACTGCTGTCATTATTAAAGTAATTTTAAACTATATATTTATATATATTAATATTCTAACCTAGTTAAGTATTTATAAACAGATTTTTTTTTTATAAATATAAAAAACGTTATAAAAAAATAGCTTTATGTTATTATTTATATTAATAATTGCAGCTGCAGCAGCAACTCTTAGTACGTTTAAAGTTTTTTTTATAATTATAATAAAATAGTTTTAATTTTTATTTTTTTTATATTATGGTTATTTTAATGCTTTTAGCGATTATAACGCGTTGGTTAAACGTATTAATTATTAATATAACGTGTAAAAAGTTTCTGTTAATAGTTGTGTTTATAGCCGCAGGGGTAGTTTTTAATATAAAAAAGCTAAAATTATAGTTAGTAAATAAAACTTTATATTTAACAGCTATAAAAGCTTTTTTTTTCTGTTTTAAAGTGTAAAATTTTTATTTAATATTCTTTTTATATATTTATATTTTTAAGCTTGAATATCAAATTTTAATTAAAACTTATTTGAAGTTAAAAATTAAATTATATTAGTGTTATAGCTTATAATTGCTTAATATAAAAAAATTTTTTTTAAAAAATAAGTTATGTTTTAGTTTTTTATTACCTACTTTTTGTTATAAAAATTTTATTTTACTAGTTTTTTTTTATTGTGAGTTTTTTTATAAATAAATAAAACTTTAGCTTATTTTTTAAGTTTAATCCGCTTTAATTTAATATTTTAAAAAAATTTGCGTTGTTTTTTTATTATATGTTTTAAAATGTTTAAAAAGTTTTATTAATATATATTATATTTATGCTTAAATTAGCGCATATTTGTATTATATTATTTATTTTAAAGTTCTATGTTTGAAATTATAATCAGATATAACATATAAATTTTGTTTTTTTTATATTATATATAAAAGCTTTTTAATACGTTTTATCTTTTCGGCATTTTATAAATAATTAGCGGTTTTATTTGTTTAATTATTTTTGTTTAAAATATACTGTGGCGTTTTTATTATATTTTTTAACTTATTTATAATATTAGAAATATTTAAAAAAAAAAAAAATTTATAAAATAGTATTAATATATTGTAATATTTATACGTACGTTTTTTAAAATGAAATAAAAACAGTATATTTAATTTTTTATAACAGATGTTAACTATGCATTTATACAAGTGCTGGATTTTTTTAGTGGTAGTAAAAAATTTTTTATAGTATTAATAGCATGTTAAGTTTGCTATTAGTTAATACAACGTTTTAAATATATATATTTTTTAATAAATAATAATTTAATTAATTTTTGTTAACTGTTTTAAAAAAATAAACTTAATTATTTTAATTATTATACGTTTTTATAAAAACTAAGTAATTAAGTATTTTAGCAGTTTTAATTATATTAATTATTACAGTTATATTTACTGCTGTTATAACATTATTAGTTTTTATGATTATTTTTTTAATATTGTTTTTTTAATAGGTTGCACAAGCAATTTTTAATTATTTTTTAAAATAGTAATTATTTTTAAAAAATTCAAGTTAATATATATATTTTAAAATATTAAAAGTTATTAATTATATAAAATACGCTATGTTTTTTGTTTACTGATTATTTTTTAGTTAAATTTTATTTAACTGTTTTAATTTTAAGCATATATTTTTTATTTGCTAATTTTAAAAAATGGGTTTAAAAACTGTTTAATTTTTAATTTTATGTTATTATAAATTAATGCTATTATTGTGTGCTAGTTATTATTATTAATATTTAAAATATTTAAAATATATATATATTTTAATTATTTTTATATATATTAAAATAAAACATATAAGTTTTAATATATATTATAAAACGTTAAATAGTTAAGGTTTGTTATAAAACGTTATTATATTCTTTTAATTATTTAGTTTATGTTTTTATAATATAGCTTTATATATATTACAAAGCTTAACTTATTGTTTTATTATAAAACTGCCGGTTTTATAAAAAATATTTCAAACAAAAATAAAATTTATTATTTTATTTTATATCATATTTTTTATTTTTAAAAATAAAATTAAACGGTTTATAAAACAATATAGATTAATAAAAATAAGATTTTGTATTATTGTTATATTAAAGTTATTATATAATAAATTAAATATTTAATAAATTAAACCTTTTCTGGTTATATTTTTTTTATGTATTTGCTTTGTTTATGTTATAATAAAAGTTTAATAAATAATTAAATAAGTTTAAATTAGCAGGTGCTTTGTTTTTATATTTTTTTTAAAAGTTTCTAAAGTTTCTAAGCTGCGTAAATAATAGTTAACTTAATAATATGCTGCTTCACAGTCTCCAGCTTACTCTTTTAAAATAAGCTTTTTGTTATATAAGGTATTTTTTTTTTGTTATATTATCTTTTTATAGTAAATTATAGCATAGTTCTGCTTTTTTTATATTTAAGGTTTATTTTATTATTTTAAATATATCCGATATAATAACATATATTTTGTTTAAAGCTTTTATTTATTTATTATTTAAAACAAAAAAACAAGTAATATTATATTAGTTTAAGCTTATTTTTTAAAAAACGTTAACATTTTTTTTTTAAAAAAGGCTTTTTTAAAGTTTTTTTTTAACTTATTATTTTAAACAGTTGCTGTTTTTTAGTTTTAAATTTTATTAATAGTTTTATTTTAAAGCTCACATATTTAACTATTTTTTTAATTAATTTATTATTTAGTTATTTTTGTTTTAAAGTATTATTCTAAGCATATAAATTGGTTTTTTTATAATTATTCATAAGCTTAATAAATCGATAAAATAAATTATACTATAAAAAATAGATAAAATTAATAATTTATATTAAACAGCTCGTTTAAATATTTGCAACATTTGTTTTATTATTAGCTGAAATATAAACATATAAATTAAGCTTATTATTTATTTTTATTATATGTCTATAGAAATTTTTCTACTGTTTTTCACTAGCTGTATTATTCAAACAATTTCTGAATCTCCAAAGCAGATTATTAATAAAAATAATATTTAGCTTCAATAAACATATTAAATATAAAAAAAAGCTCCTGTTTATTTTATTTAAACAAAATATACTTTTAACAACAGGTATATATTTTTATAATTATAAAAATAATTAAAAATAATTTTGTTTTTAAAAAATAAACTTTAATAGTTTAGTTTAGTTTTTATAATAAAACCTTATAAAAATATAAACAAAATATATATTAAAAAATTAAAAAACCAGCAAATTTAAGCTAAGCTAAACTTTTATTTAAAAATAAGCTAAAGTTTATATATATAAGGCTAGGCCTAATTAAATTGTACGTATAGCAATAGGCTATAGCACCCTAAGCAAAAAGCTTATATAAGCGCTTTTTTTACACGCGCATACTAAAACTTTATATTTTAACGTTTTAAAAAACTAAACTATATTTAAAAGTATTTATTAAATATATTAACGTTTATTAGTTGTTTCTAATAGCGATTTAAAATCTAAGCTTATATTAATAATTATTTCTTTTTTAATAGTTTTTGCGTGCTAGTTAATAAATATTTTGTTAGTTAAAAAAGTTTTCTTTTGTTTTTGTCGGCTAAATAAGCGTTATAATTAATACTGTTAATACTGCTGTTAATACAGTTAATATTATTATTATTATAGCAGGCGTAAATACTGTTAGTATAACCCTTAATTAAATAATTAGTAATAGCATAAATATTATTAAAAACTTTTTATGTTCTCTTTATATAACTTTGTTAATTTTATGGTTAATAACTTTTAATTTTAAAAAAATATTAACCAAAATATAATTATAATTTTATAATTTAAATACATAAAATAAAAAATTTAATAGTTAATAATTAAATAGCTTCAATAATTGCGTTTAAAAGTTTTCTGAGTTTATTATTTAATTAACTTGTTATTTTGTTAATTTTATTTATTAAAATAGTTTAATTAAATAAAATAATTAGGTTTATAAAACTTTTATAATATATTATTAAACTGTTTTTAATTTTAAAAGCTTTTTATAATGAAAATAAAAATAATTATATAATTGTTTTATAATTTTATGTTAAATATCTACTATTATATTAACAGCTATTATTAATTAATTATTAAAATATAATTTTATATGAGCTTTTATATATAATATTGCTAAAATATATTTACAAAAATTTTAATATTAAAATTTTTTAATATAATTATAATATAACGTTTATAATATTAATCGGTATGTTATATAGTTTTAACTATTAAATTTGCTTAAATTAACTTTACACTAATATTTAAATATTTAAGTTTTAAAGTTGTTTAAACGTGGTTTAAATAGCGCTATTTAAAATATAAACCTGTTGAAAAAATATTTATATAATACTACTTATAAATTAAATTTATTAAATTATATTTCAAGTTTAGCAAAAAGTAATAACAGCTTAATAAAAAATATTAATATTATTGTTTAACTTATTAATACTGTTTTAAACGTTTATAAAATCTCTTGTTCTTATTAATATATAAAGTATTACTAGGATAATATTAAAGTTTTATTAATATTTTTGTTGGTTTATAAATATAATTTAATATTTAATATTTTTAACAGTTTTTTTGTTTATATATTTATAATAATAGTTCTCTTAATTTTTCAAAACAGTTTTAATATTAATAATATTATTTATAAAAACAGCTGCTAAAATAATAGTTTTATATTAAATAATATTTTTATAATTAAAATGTTTTTTAAGGTTTTTTATTTTTATTAATTATTTCAATAAAAACGGTAATAATATTTTTATTAAGCTTGCGTTATTTAAAAACATAGTTTGTTTAAAAAAAATTAATTAAAAAGCTATTAATATTATTAATTATTTAAGTTTAATTTGAGCTAATAAATGTTTAATTTAATAAAAAGATTAATATAAAAATAGGACAAAAGTGTCTTTATTAATTCTTGTGCTAAGTAGGAAAATCTAGTGAAACTAGATTTAATCTCGGCAGAAGTGGCTATAAGCCACTTGTTGCCAGCCATAGCTTATACAACATATTTTTGGCTTATTTAATCTAATAATACACAAGCTATTAGCTTAATTAATACAAGCCTTTTCAGAAACTCTATTATTCAATTAAAAAATCTTTTAAAATCATATTTAGCACTATTAACAATTTTAAAAACTTTTATATTTTTTATAATTAAAATATTAAAATAATTTTTCATAAGAATAAAATTAATTTTCATTTTTATTTTATTATTTTTAAGCTAGTTTTGAAATTTAAAAACATAGTTTAAATTTAAAAATTAATAATATAATATTATTATAGCTAGATTCAAAATAATATGGTTGTTATTAATATTATTTTAAATTAAATATTGTTTAAAAACATACTTTTAATATCTTTAAACAGTTAGTAAACTTATAATCAATAAAATATTGTTTATTTAAATTAGTTTTTTTTTTTTATGGTTGCGTTTTTTTAATTGTACATTAATTATAAATAAATAAGAAACTTAAGTTATTATTTTATTCATAATTAATCTATAATATTATTATTAATTGTATTTATAAATAGTATTATAAAAAAAATCGGCCGTTATAATTGTTATTTTAATTATTATTATTATAACAAAATATAAGTTTAATACGCGCGTGTAAAAAAAGCGCTTATATAAGCCCCTAGCTTGGGGTACTATAGCCCATAGCTACACGTATAACTTAATTAAGCCTAGCCTTATATATATCAGCTTCAGCCCATATTTAAATAGAACTTTAGTTTAGCTTAAATTTGCTAGATTATTTTTTTATAATATATATTTTATATTTTATAATGTATTTTTTAAATTAATACTTTTATAACGTTTTTTTGGATAAATTAAACTAAACTATTAAACTTTATTTTTCTAAAAATATAACTATTTTTATTGTTTTAGAATTATAAAAATATCTGCTGTTAAAAATATTTTTATATAAATAAAATAAACTAAAGCTTTTTATATTTAATATGTTTATTAAAACTAAATATTATTTATAGTAATAATCTGTTTTAAAAATTAAAAATTGTTTGAATAGCACAGCTAATTAAAAAGCTTAAAAACCTTTTTTAAACACGTAGTAAAAATAAATAGTAAATTTAATATATATTTTTATATTTTAGCTAGTAATAAGATAAACGTTATAAATATTTAAACTAAATGTTTAATAGAAATTATTTATTTTATTTATTATTTTACATTATAGTTTATTTTATTAATTTATTAAGCTTGCTAATAGTTAAAAAAAAATTTATTTGTTTAAAATAATATTTTGCAATAAAAACAGCTAAATAATAAGTTAACTAAAAAAAACAATTAAATATTTAAAGCATAAAATAAAGCTGTTAATAAAACTTAAACTAAAAAACAGCAACTATTTAAAATAATAAATGAAAAAAAAACCTTAAAAAAACTTTTTTTAAAAAATAAAATTAATATTTTTTAAAAAGTAGGCCTAAACTAATATATTATTTTTTATCTTTTTATTTAAAATAATACATAAATAAAAGCTATCGAAAAATACAAGCTATTAGATTAAATATGTTTAAAATGATGATATAAAGCTTAAATTTAAATAAATAAAATTATGCTGTAATTTGTTATAAAAAAAAACTTATATAAAAAAAAAGCTTATATTAATAAATAATTCAACAGCAGGCTAAGCGGTATATAGCAGGATATTATGAAGCTAATTATTATTTATGCCGCTTAGAATTTTTAAAAAACTTTTAAAAAAATATAAAAATAAAAGCATTTATTAATTTAAACTTATTTAATTATTTATTAAATTTTAATTATAAGATAAATAAAACAAATAAATGAAAAGAATAAAATCAAGAATGTTTTAACTTATGAAATATTTAATTTATAAATATTTATAATAAAAATATTAAACTAAAAAAAAAAGATTCGGCATATTTAATTTACTATATGACCATTTTAATAATTTTAATATAATAAGAAAAAATTCTTTTATGTTTATTAATATATATTTATTTAAAAACATTTTGTTTTTATTGTTAAAAAATTAAGAAATATAATATAAAACAAAACAATAAATTTAGGGGCCTAAAACGAGCTTGCGAGCGTGATGAAAATTACGAAAAAGTGAGAGTTGCGAGTAGAAAAAAACCAGACGTGCGGATAGAATAATTATTCGGCTTGCGTTTCGTTGTATAGGTCAACTCTTTAATAGTTAGTTTTCTACTTTTATATAAGCAGTCGAAAGCTGTTTTTCTGGACTGGCCGTATTTATGTTCAAATTTGGTCAGGGATTCGTATTACGTAGCGCGCGCGCGCGGGTGCAGTCCGCCGCGTAAAGCTTGCAAAGCTTGCATGTACTACAGAATCAGATATATTATTAAATACGTTTTTTAAAACTTATATAAATAATAAAATTTAAGTTGCGTATTATATAATAATAATAATTCGGCCTGATATTTAAACAAAAAAACATTGCATTAGCTAATATATTTTTATAATACGTTAAAATAATTTATATAAATAAGTTTATATAACTTTTCGCGAAATAATATGCATATATATATTAAATAAACCCTATAAAAATCTTTTGTTCCGTATATACATATATGCCAAACTATTAATATTATATAAAAAACCTATATATATACTTAATAAGTTTATAACTTTTGTTTTATATAATAAGCTTTATATATACTTTATTTAGCTTTACTAAAAAAAAAACTCCTAAAATAGAGGTTTTTTAATAAGCCCTTTTAAAAAAAAAAAAAAACTAAAGCTTAAATAATTGTTAATTATAATGCAACTTTTTTATAACTTATTATAAAACGCAGAACTATTTATAAAAAAGGTTTTTTAAAGCTAGCATTTTATCCGCGTAAAAACTTAAGTATTTTTTTTTTTTAAATTTTATAAAAGTTTCGAAGTTAAACATATATAGCAGTATTTTTTTAAAAACGCTAGCTAGCAGTAGCAAATCTAATAATAAATTAACATTTATTTTATTATTTAAATATTAAATAAAAATAATATTTAATAATCTAAATAAATTTTTATATTATAAGTTTTTTTAAAACACGATTATATTTTTTTTTTTTTTAAAAAATATTATTTTTATAAAATTTTGAATATTTTATATCGCTTTAAATATTATGTTTAAATTAATATTATTTTATGTATTATTTATATATAATTTTAAAATAAACAAAAATTTTAATCTAATTTTTTTTTTTTTTTACTTCTGTTAAAATAATATTTTTAGCGTTTAATTATATATTTTAAAATCTAGTTTATAATAACTTTATAAAATAATCTTTAGCAAAATAAATCCTTTTAAAATTTTTAACAGCAAAAAATATGTTTTTATTATTAATAAAAATATAGCTATCTGTTAAAGTTTTTAATAAACGTGCTTTTTTATTTATTTAAAGTACGCTAAAATTTATAAAATTTTTTAAAATAATTAAATAGTTTTTAAATAGTTTAAACTTAATTTTATCTAACATTTTAATTTTAAAATTTAAAAGCGTAGTTAATATTTCTATTTTTAAATATAAATTAAACTAAAAGCAGGCTTAACAAGCTTTTAACTTCTATTAATACTTATAATATAAAATTATTAATATAAATATATAAAATATTATTAATATATTTTTATAATATAAAATATTAAGTTAATTATTAATATATAGTTTATGTTCTGCTATATAAAAATTAGCAATATTAAAAAAGCAGGCAATTTTTATAGCCAGTTTTTTTTATTAATAAAAATATTTTAAGCTATATTTAAATATAAAATAATTATTAATAATATCTGCAAGTTTGCCTGTTATTTAAGCTTAATATAGTCTTATATAATATAAATCGCTATGTTTTTATATTATATGTTTATATATTTTTAATTAATTTTAAAAAATATTAAAATAATATATTATTATATTTATAATTATTAAAAAATACGTTATAGTTATATTATTAAAAATAATAACGTTATATAAAATTGTTTTAATAATATAATAATTTATATATTATTATTAATTACTTTTTAAAAGTTTAAATAAAATTTTAGCAGCTAGGTTATATATAGCTTTATAGCAAAAATAATAAGTTTAAAAACAAAACGTTTTTTATAAATTTTTAATAGCTTTATAAACATAAAAAACTTATTTTTATAATCTTTAGCTTGTTAAAAAAAAGCTTTTTTTTATTTTATAAAACTTATTAAATATTTTAATAATATGTTAATAAAAGCTTTTATTTTGTTTTATATAATATTGTTTTAAACAAATGCTTTAATTATTATAACTTTTTAAAGTTATTTTTATATTATTTAAATATTTTTATAGTTTTTATAATATTAATTTAAAAATATTATTATTATTTTTAAGTTTTTATTAAATATTATAACAAAAAGCTTATGTTTTTATAAATATTTTTAAATATTATTTAATTTTAGTTTATTTTAATAAACTAAAAAAATATTATAAAACTTATTAATTTATTTTATAAGTTTAAATCGTTTTTTTTAATTTTTGTTTTATATAATATTCTGTTTTTCTTAAATTAACTATTTATTTTAAAATATTAAGTTTTAAATTATATAGTTCTATAAATAGTTTATTAATTTTAGCTTTTATTTAATTTTAGTTTTAAAGTTATTTTAAGCTTTTTAAATAGTTTATTATTTTTAGCTATATAAATAAAATATTTATTTTTAATATTAAACTATTTTTATTTTAAAAGTAGTAATATTCCGTTTAATATATAAACTTTTTAATTAAATTAAACGCTAATAAAATAATTATAAATATTTTAGTTAAAAGTTTAGCTTATATATTAACTAATAGCTTAATTAAAATGCTGTTTAAAAAATAAAAAAATATTATATTTAATTTTTTTTTTAAAGCTTACTTTTTAAGTTTACTTTTTATTTTTTTAACGTTTTCTAAAGCCTTAAGTCTTTTTTTTAAAAGCGTTTTTTTAAGTTTTTTTTTAAAACTTTTTAATAGCTTTTTTTTAACGCTTAAATATTATCAGCATATTATCTTTTAAAATAATATATTATATAGTACTTTATAAATATATAAGTTAACGTTTAATTTCTTCTACAACTTTTTTATTTATAAACTTATATAAGTTTTTTAAAATAAGTTTATTTATTTTAAATTTTTTAGCTTTTTAATAAATAACAACTTTAATAAAAGCTTTATTAAGCTCTGCTATATTTTTTATATAAATAATATTTATTATTTTTTAAGCTAAAAATAAATAGTTTATTTTTGCTTGCTTATAATCTACGTTTAACCAGGATTTTTTTAAAACAGGTTATAATTCTGTTTTATTTTTATCTATATAATTATAAAATTTTAAAATTTTTTTTTGTTATATATTAAAATAATTTTATAAAGTATTTTTTATTTATTACTTTAAATTAAAATAGATTTTTAAAAAAATACTTTTAATTTTTATTATTATTAATTTTTAAAAACTGTTTTTTAAAAAGTTTAAAAGTTTATTAATAATAATATCAAATATATTTTTTAATATTCTTTAAAAGTTTTTAAAATACTAAAACTTTAAGTTTTTAATATTTTTAGTTAAAATAAAATGTTTTATTTATTTTATATATTTATATTATATAAAAGTTTTATTAACTTAATTATATTATTTATATATATTAACAAATTTAAAAATAAAAGTTTAAAAGTTTTATAGTACATAATTAAAACTATTTTAATATAGTTTTTACTAACATAAAATATAAATATAAAGCTATACGTTTTTATTTATATTTAATTTTTGCGATAAAAAAAATAATAATAAAAAAAAAAAATTAAATTAAAAAGCTATTATAAAATAAAAATATAACAATAAACAATTTTACATAAATAAAATTTAAAAGCTTAAAGCAAGCTTATAAACGTAATAAAAATTACAAAAAAATAAAAGTTGCAAGTAAAAAAAACCAGACGTACAAATAAAATAATTATTTAGCTTGCGTTTCGTTATACAGGTCAACTCTTCAGTAGTTAGTTTTCTACCCTTATATAAACAGTTAAAAGCTGTTTTTCCGGACTGGCTGTATTCGTGTTCGAATTCGGTCGGGGATTCGTGTCGCGTAGCGCGCGCGCGCAGGTGCAGTCCGCCGCGTGGGGCTGGCAGGGCTTGCGTATGCATATAACAATAATAATAATAATAATAATAATAATAATAATAATAATAATAATAATAATAATAATAATAATAATAATAATAATAATAATAATAATAATAATAATAATAATAATAATAATAATAATAATAATAATAATAATAATAATAATAATAATAATAATAATAATAATAATAATAATAATAATAATAATAATAATAATAATAATAATAATAATAATAATAATAATAATAATAATAATAATAATAATAATAATAATAATAATAATAATAATAATAATAATAATAATAATAATAATAATAATAAAATCATAGTTTTTATTTAAAGCTAAGAAATATATAAAAAAAAAGTTAATATTAATATTTAATTAATAATATATTTAAATAAATTGTAAACTTTTAAAATTAAAAATAATACATTTAATTTAAACCGCTAAAAGCTGCATATAATAATATAATTTAATAAAAGCTTATAATTATATTAATAAACTACTTAGTTATTAAAAATATTATGAAATAAACAATATTTAAACCTGCAGTTATTAAACGTGTTAATTATAGACTAATTAATATATTTATTTATTTATTTATTATAATATAGACTATATATACATTATTTATTAAAAAGTTAAATTATATATTAAATGTTTAAAAACAGACAAAAATTAATAAAACAAACAATAAAGTTATATTAAATATAATATAAAAAATTAAAAGCAATGTTTTATATTTCTATATTAAAAATAATTATAAATAAAAGTTCAAAAACTAAATTTTTAGTAATATATATAAAAACGATAAATATATGCAAGTATTAAAAATCTAAAAATATTTTAAAAAAAAACAATAATATAAACGTTATAATTTATTTTAAACCTAAGTATTTTTTATTATTATTATAAATAAACTAAAATATAATATATATATAAACATAAAATGTTTATATATTCTAATCAGTATAATTAAAAATCTTTTAAAATAAATATATAATAAAAATAATACTGCAGTATTTAATAAATAATATAAATATTAAAACTATTTATAATAGCTTATAAAATATAAATAATAAAAATTATATTAAAAATTATAATATATATAAATTAAACTAAACTGATAAACAGCTATTTATAAAAACCTAAAACTAATTAAACATAAAAACTTATTATTTATATTTATTATTAATATAAACTTTAATTTAATATTTTTAAAATTAAAATAAAAAGTATTTTTAATAGTTAAATAAAAAAAACTATATTTTAATAAGTGTAATATTATAATAACAGTTTTATGTTTTATTTCAAAACATATACTATTAGTTTTAAATATAAAGAATATATAACAGCAAAATAAATTGTTGTTTTAATGAAATAATTTTATTAAACAACTAAAATATTTTTAAAAAGGTATTTTTAATAAAAACTAAAAGTTTATATTTTACTTTTAATAAAGTATATAAAAATTATTTAATATTAAACTAATAATAACAGCTGAATATTATTTATAAATAAACAGTTTATTAAAACGTTAAAACTAAATAATTAAAATAATAATATAATAATATATATTTATTAAACTAAAATAAACTAAATAAATATTATATATTTTTATAATAAAATTTAAACGCTATATATAATAGTATTAAATATTTATTTTTTATAAACTATCATTTAAATTTAAACTACTTAATATATTAAAAATATTAGTTAATTTTCATAGTAGTAAAAATTTCTTGAATATATGTATTTTTTGCAAGCATTTACGTTAAAACGTTTATTTAGCAATAAATTTTATTTAAGCTGTAATGAAATACAACTATAACTTTAAACATTATTTATTATAATTTAATAAAAAATCAAGCTTATTTATATAATTAATTATTAAAAAAGTATTTTTAATAAAAATTCAAACTTTGAATAGTTAAATTATATATAAAAGTTTAGCTTATTAATTAAATTATTTTAATAATTTTATATTTATTTAATAATTTTACAAAATATTTACGCGCAAGTTTTAAAAGCCCGACATTTTTAAATATTATTTTAACTAAAAATATACCAGCTTTAATTATTTTATTAATTATTATTGAAATTATTATTAAAAACAACGATTTTATTTTAATTTATAATAAGCAAGCAGATTATTTTTATAAATATTATTTTAAATAAACAAAATATAGATATAATAAAAAATAATAAATTATAATAAAAATAATAAATTATAATATATTTATAAAACAATAATAAAATAATATATATTAATAAAAATAAAAACTTTAAAAAAAAAAGCTTTATATAAAAGTTTTATATATAATATAGTATATATTAAAAAAAACAGAATAAATAAATTATTATTATATATATTAAATAAAATCAAATAAATAAATAATTTAAATAAAAAGTTAAATATGTTTATTATAAATTATAAACTAAAAGTAATAATATTTGCATCTTAATAATTAAAATAGTTTTTATTTATTATTAATTATTTTGTATTTTTGCTATAAGTTTTGCTTTTTAATATATTTAATATATATTTTTCAAAAATAACTAGCTTTTCATTATTAAAAGCTTTTATTAGTTTAGCGGCGTTTTATATAAATAATATTTTAAAATATTATTTCTTATATAAAGCTGTATATACTTTTATTAAATAAAATATTTACTAGTTTTACTAATCTGTTAAGCTAATACAATTTTATAAAAAACAAAATTGTTTATATTTTTTTAATATATATATACTTAAAACTTTTCTTTAATAACAAAAGTACAGTTTTAACAGCGTTAACAACAAATATATTATAAATATAATTTAATATATACGTTAATATTTAAAAAGTTTAATTAATATATTAGTATATTTTTTTTAATATAATTAATATTTCTGTTTATTATATTCACTATTTTTATAAAACAATTTTTAAAAATAAGATCTTTTAAATAAATATAAAAAACTTATGTATATATTTAAAATTAAATTAAATAATATTTAATTTAATAATAAATTTTATATTAGCTGTTATAAATTATAGTTTAAAACTTAATAATATTTTATTAAAACTTTTATTATTATTATTAATTTAATATTATTAATATTATATTTATTTATAATGTTTTAAGAAATATAATATAATAATAAGTAATAATTTTAATATTTTAATTATATTGTTTGTTTTAATTATTAGTATAAAAATAATAATTTATTAATATTTTCAAAAAATGTTTATTTTAGTTTAAAAGATTTATTAAAATTTAAATATAAATGTTTAGTTTTTATTTGAAATAATTTTTATTAATATATTTTAATTATAAAATAATATTGTTTATTATATATTATTTATAACCGCTGTTATTTATTATTATTTATAATATATACTTTAAACTTATTTTAAATATTTATTATATAAAACAATTTATTTTAAATTTTATATAAAAATAAACTTACAGCCAGCTATAATAAAAAAACTTTTTTTAAATAATTATATATTTGCTGCAGTTGTTTTTTATATTGTTTATTTTGTTTTAATTATTTTAATAAAACAGAAGTTTTTATAGCTTTAAAATTTCTTTTTAAATATTATTTATTTTAATTTTTAAAGCTATAATATAACTAAAGTTTTAATAATATTTTTAAAAGCTTTTTAGTTTTTATTATTTTAAATAATAATATTGTCTGTGTTATAAAGTGTTAATAATTTTAAAAATCGTTTAATATTAAGTTAAGTTTATAAAATATATTGCAAATATTTTATCAAAATTAAAATAAATATATAAACGCTATTATAAATTTTATATTTAATTTTAAAATATAAACTAATTTCAAGTTTATTTATTTAACTATTTTTATATAATAAAATAATTTATTAATATTATTATTAATAGCATGTATAATTATATTTTTATTTATAATTAATAATATATTTAAACTAATATTAATATTTTTCTTTAATAAATTAATAAATAGTTTTTATTATATAAAAGTTTATTTAAAAATAAAATAAATTGAATATTATTAACAAAAATATTTATATAATTTTATTTAAAGTTTAAATAAAAGCTATTATTTTATATTTTTATTTATAAAAATATTAAGTTTAATAAAAACTATTTTTAGAGTTTAAATATTTAAAATACTTAATATTTATAAGCTAGTTTTAAATAATTTTATATTTTTAAATTTTTAAGTTAGTTAATTTAAATATAAATTTTTATTATTTAACGCTGTTATATTTAATATAATTAAAAAAAAAGGCTTTTTATTTAAGTAGCGCAGCTTGCTAGATAAAAATTATATAGATTAAATAAAGTATTAGCTTAAAGCTTTTAGTTTTTATAAAACTAAAAGCTTTTTTTTTAATGCTATATTATATTTTTATAAATTTAACTATGTTATTTTTAATAAACTATATTAAATAATATAGTAAGTTTTATAATTATATAATTTTATATTTTAGTTTATTTTTTTTTATGCCGCCAGATAAAATATGCTTAATTTTTTAACGTTTACGTGTGTTTAAACTTTAATACAGCTTTTTTTTATATTTTAAGCAACGCTGTTTATAAAAAATATAGAACTATTACTTTTTAAGCTTAATTATTGCTAGCAAGATTTATTAATGTTTATTTAACTTATAGATTTAAAAATTTATTTAATTTAATATATTCTGCCTTAATTAACTAATTAATTATTATATTTTATGAAGCAAAAATGTTTTAAAAAAACAGCAGTTAAATTTAATTTTTTATTATATTTTAAATAGCATATTATTATGTTTAGCTATTAATATATTAAAACAATTTATTATTTTTAAACTTTAATTATTTTAATATTTAATATTTAACTATTATAATATTACGATTAGCGGTTTATTTAAATTTTAATTAAGATCATATTTAAATAAAAAAACAATAATTTATAATTAATCCTAGTTTTATTTTCTTAAAAGCTTGCGTTAAGTTTTTTAATAAACACGCAGGTTTTTAATAATACTTGATTATATTTTTATTTAATTATTAATTTTAAATTCTAATTTTATTTTAAAACATATATATAAATATACATTTATAAAATAATTAATAATATTTGCTAGTTTAATTATAAAATCATATAATTTATATATATTTATTTTAGTATTAATATTAATATAAATATTAATTATTAATTTATATAAACTTAATAATTATTAATATATTAAAACATAAAACAAGCTTAAAATTTTAATATTTAAAAAATTAAAATAGCTTTAACAATTAAAAGTTAATTTTAAAAGTTATAAAAGCTAAAAAAAATTTAATTTTAAAATAGTTTTACTTAAACTATTAATTTTTAATATAATATAGAAAAATATTATTTTTGCTAGTAAAACCTAAGTTTATGAAACTAGTATTTTTTGTTTTATATAAAAATTAAAAACTAAAACTATAAATATTAAATATTTTATATTAAAAAAATAAAATATATAATAAGTTTAACAACAAGTTTAAATTAAACAATAATAAAACATTTTAAGTTTATATTTTAAATATATTTTAAAAAAATAATCTAAAATTACTATAAAATTTAATAAAACTTCAAAATTATGGCTTAGTTTAAAAATAAAAAACCTTTAATAATTATAATAGTTTTTAACTTTTGAAAAAAATTTAATTTTAAAAACTATATCGTTAAAAATATAAATAAATTTTCATAATAGCAATAATATAAATTATAAAATTTAAAGTTAAAATATAAACGAAATAAATAAGCTTTTAAGTTATTTATTTCAGCTATAGATTTTTACAGAATTAATATAATAAATTAAAAATAATATAATTATAATAAAAAACATGCTAAAAATATTTAAACAATATAAATAGTTAATTAATTAAAACAATAATTAAATAACGCTAAAATATTAGCTAATATAAAAACTTTAGTTTTTAAAACATTTTATCGCGCTATTAATTAATTATTTAAAGCTGTATTAAATATAACTAAATATGCAGCAGTATTATTTGTTTAATTTTAATATTTAAGTTATTAATATTTAACTATAGCTATATTAATATTAAAACTATTATTTAAATTATTTATTTTAATATTTTTAATAAAACTAATATAAGTTTTAATAATAACATTAATATTTATTATTTTAATAATCTGTTTCAAATTACAAGCTATATATTTATTAATAAAAGCTTTATTTATTAAAATTATAAAGCAGCATATAAAGTTTTTATTTTATATTAATTTAAACATTATATATTTATAACATTTTTGCTATAATATTTTAAAACTTTAATATTTAGTAAGTAATTAAAATTTATTAAAACTATTTTTATCAAATAATTATTTTAATAATTCAAATAAATTAAATATAAATAATAAAAACAGCAGAAAAAACTTTTAAAAAACTTTTAATTAAACAAGTTAAAATAGTAAAATAATTATAAATATAAAAAAAACAAAAAGAATATTAAACGTTTAAAAGTTTTATTTTTTATTATATAATAATTATATAAACTAGTTTAATATTAGCTTGTTTAATTTAAATAAAAACATAAAAATAATATAAAAATAATAGCTAATTAAAATAAGCTTATTTTTATGAATATATTTTGTTTTATAAAAAGTTAATTTATTTTTAAAAATTTAAAAATAATAAAACATAATCTTTAATAAATTTTAATTATGTTTTAAATAGTATTAAAAAATTAGCAGTTTTATAAAAATAATAAGTTAATTATTAATAAACAACTTAAGTTTAAAATATAAAAATAAAATATTATTTTAAATACAATAATTATTTAATTTAATATATAACTTGTTATAACAACAAAACGTTTAGCTTAAACTAAATTATTATTAAAAATATTATATAATAAAATACTGCTTTTATTACGTTTATATATAAAAAAACTAAAATATATTTATGCTGTAAAATTTTAAACACCAATAATTAAAATTAACACAATATTATAATTATAATATAAACTAATATTAACTTTAAAATTAAATAATATTTTTAGCGCTTAATAAAAAATTATTTTCATTAAATATATAATTTAAGTTGTTAAAATAAAGCTTTTTTAATAGTAGTAATAAAAGTAAATATTTATATGTTAAAAAAATATTTAACACTATAATACAAAGTCTAATTAAAATAATAACCGTTAAAAAAACGCGGATTAAAATAAAAACCAAAAAAAATAATATAATAAAAAAAAAAACTGTAAGCTTAAATAAAAAAAAAAAAAGTAACAAAAAAAAACGGCTAAAATAAACGAGGAAATAAATACAATTGCTATAAAAAAAA
The DNA here is from genome assembly GCA_021209875.1 of Rosellinia necatrix. Taxonomy (NCBI): domain Eukaryota; kingdom Fungi; phylum Ascomycota; class Sordariomycetes; order Xylariales; family Xylariaceae; genus Rosellinia; species Rosellinia necatrix. The sequence goes on along the minus strand of JAGYVD010000001.1, from coordinate 2,475,686 downwards.
CGTGTTAACGCAGCTAAATTAAATTTGTTAATATTAAATATAATATTATTTTATATTTTATTTAGTTTTAAATTAAATTATAATAAAAGTTTATTACAATTAATTATGGCTAATTATATAAATATTATAATTAAATATTTAATTTAAAATATAATTAAAATTAATATATTATATATTATATTAAACGTTCAATTAAATATATTTGAAACATGTTATTTTTAATTAAATATATTTATAAGTAATATAATATATTGTTTTAATATTTATATAAACATAATCGTTTTAATATTATATTAAAAATTTATATAAAAAATAATTTTTAGCAGAACTAATTAAAAATATAATAATAAAAACAATTGTAAATTTTAAATAAAAAACCAATTAATTATATTGTTAGTTAAAAAATATTTAATAAGTTATATAATTTTAAAAAAACAGAAACAAAAATAATAATTTTTAAATTTTAAAATTATTATTAAAAATGTATAAATAATAAAAATATTACTATAAGCTGAAATAAAATTATATTTTTTAATAATAATAAAATAATTATTAAGCAAATTTAAATATATTTTAAAAATAAACAGGCCAGATTTAAAAAATATTTTAAGCAGCGCCTAAAACTATTAAAAATTAAAAAAGTTTAATAAATTAGCTTATAAATTAAAATTGTTAAAAATTTTAATATTAACTCTATTATTTTAACCGTGTTTTATTATTTAAAAAGCAAGCAAAAATTTTTTTATTAAAAATACCGGCATTAAGCTTAGTATTTAAAAAGCAGGGCTAAAAAAAATAACTTATTTAAAATTAAAATAATTTTTAAACATTAAATAAATTATATTAAAAACAGATTTAATTATTTTATTAAATAAAAAATACCGTTATAAAAACAATTAATAAAAATCAACGTAGTAACTATGTAGTACTAAAAAACTAATTAAAAAAATACTAAAATCGAAAAAAAATAAACTTTAGCTAAAAAAATTTAAAAAAAGCTGTAGCCAACTTTATAAACAATAAAAAAAAGTTATATAGTTATTAAAAACAATAACGTTTTATTATAGCTTTAGCATTTAATATAATTAAAAAAAAAAGCTGTTTATTTAGTTAACGCAGCTAGCTAAATAAAAATTATATAAATTAAATAAAATACTAGCTTAAAGCTTTTAGTCTTTGCAGGACTAAAAGTTTTTTTTTAATACTATATTATATTTTATAAACTTAATTATACTACTTTTAGTATACTATACTAATATTAAAATTGGTTTAAAAATAGTTTTTATTGTTTCAGTTTATATTATTAGTTTTTTTTATAATAATAAAACTTTTATTAATATTATAAAAGAAGCTTTTATGAAAATATTATTATTTTAATATATACTTCTAAGTTTATAAAGTTCTTAATAATTAAAATTTTTAAATAGTTTTAATTTATTTATTATTAATTATAAAATTAAAACTATTTATTAAAAACCTTAATAAGTTTATTATAAAATATATTATAAAAGTCTTTTATTAGTTTTAAACTAAAGTTAATATTATTCAATATTTAAAAAAAAAAATTAATATGCTTATAATATTTATTAACAGTTTTAATAATTTAAAAATATTATTAATATATTTAGCTATAAATTAACAATATAATATAAAAGTATTCTCTATAAATTATTATATATAACTAATAAAAAGCTTTTATAACGCTTAAAAACGTGCGGAAATTTTTAAGCTTTATAAACTTTTATAAAAATTTTATAAATAACTATTTAAAAAAAACAGCTTTATTAATTATGCTAATAAAAGGAAAAAAAAATTTTAAATAAAAACTTATAAAAACGCGGCCTTTAAAGTATTTAAAATATTTTTATAAATAAACTTATATTAGCTTATTTTAACTTTAATAAAAAATTTTTTATAAAAACAAACTATTTAAAATAATTTTATAAAAAATGTTTAAACTAGTTAAAAGAAAACGAAAAACTATAGCTTGTTATATATTATTTATATTGTTTTATAGCTGTAAAAATTAATTATAAAATTTATAATAAAAACCTTTTATAATTATAAGCTATTTATAAGCTTAATATATTAAATTTAAAAATATAAACATGTTTTTTATTATAATATTTAATTATAAAAACTTTATTTATTTTATAACTATTAAAAATTAATTAAAAAATAAGTCTGCTAAACTAAAAATTAACTAAATATAGATTTAAACTAAAGTTTTATAAAAAGTATTTAAACAGTTAAATAAATATATTATTAAAACATAACTAAAACTTTTTAAAAAAAGCTTAAAATAAAAAATATATAAAACAAAATAAACAGTTTTTTAAAAATAAATAGCTGTTTATTAAGCTTTTTTAAAGCTAACTATAAACTATTTAAACAAATAAATTAAAAAACGTATTAACTTTTAAAAAAAAAAAAAATTTAATTATAAAAATCTAGCTAATGTTTAAAATACTGCTTTTAAAAAAAACTTAAGCTATATATATTATCTGCGCTATATAAAAAAACACACGCGTTTTTTTTAAAATTAAATTTTAAAATATTAATTGCTAAATATAATTTAAATTTGCGCAGCATGTTAAAATTTTACAACCGGCTTTAAATTTTTCATTAAAAACTTTTTAAACAAAAATAATATAAAATATTTATAACTTATATTTAATAAAACATTTTAATTAAAAAAGATTATTATAATAATATTTAAAAACTTTTTTAGCTAGCGTTTTTAAAAAAATATAAAACGTTTTATATATAATTATAATATTTATAATAAAAAACAATATAAAAAACTAAAAATAAAGCTTGTTATATTTACTATTAGTTTTAAGTAATATTAAAACAAACTTTTAATAAATTTTATAATAAATTTATTAGCAGAAAAATAAAACAACTTTATTAACTTAATAAAGCTATTATATTAAAAATAAAAGTTTTAATAAATATAAAAGCTTATATTAAATAGTTTATATAATATTATTAACGTTATTATAAGTTTTTATAGCTATAACTAATAATAAAAATATAAATTAAATTAATTATTTTTAACGCAGAATATATTCATTAATAAATATTAAACAGCGGTTATTTACAGCTTATTATTTAAAAATAAATAAAGCTATAAAATAAGCAAATTAAAAAGTATTAATATATTTATAAGCATATATTATATATATTTAATATAACTAGCTTATATTATTTTTAAAAGTTATGCTTGTTATAAATAATTAAAATATTATAATTATTAAGCTAAACTTTTTTTATAATTTATAAATATTATATAACTATTATATTAATAATTAAACGTTTAATATAATTAGTTTATAATTTATAAACTTTAGCTAAAATATTTATATAAAAACTAAAAAACAGCATAAAATTTATTTAAGCGGCTATAACTGCAACATAACAAAATTAAAAAAAAGCTGCTAATAAATAACATATGCTAGCTAATAAAATTAAAACTAAAGATTTTATTTAATTATTTTTTAAAAATATATAAACGCTGCAGCTATTTTAAAAATTAATATAATTATATATTAAATATTATATTATTAAAATAATTAGTTTTTATATAATAAAATTAAATATTTTAAAAATATTAATAACTATTTTTATATTAAGCTTATATGCTGCATAAAAACAGATCTTTAGTTTTTAAACGTTAAATAATAGCTAGCTTTTTTTATATAAGCAATAAAACTTAAAAAATAAAAATAAAAATAAAAAAATATTAAAAGCTTATTAAACTAAAAAATATATAAAAGTTTATAAATTAATGATAAAATAAAAAAATATATTAAACTTATTAAAAATTTTTTAAAAACTTTTAAAAACTTAAACAATAAACCGTTTTTAAAAAAATATAGAAATATATAAAATAATAACAGATTTAATATAAAAATAAAAAATCATAGCTTAAAAATAAAACATAAAAAAAAATAAATAAAATAAATAAATAATATAAAATATTATATTTTTAATTATAAATAAAATTAGCTTATAAATATATTATAAATATATTATAAATATATTATAAATAATTTAAAAACTATAAGAAAACTTTTAAATAAAGCTAGCTAATTTTTTATATTTTTTTTATATAACCTTTAAATAAAATAATAATAAGCGCTGCATAAGCAGCACTTAAGCTATTTAATATGTTTTAATTTTTTATTATTAAGCTTTAATTTTTTTAAGCTTTGCTTATAACTAGCGTAAAAACAGCTAATATATTTAATAAAAAAAACGCAGCTGCAGCTGCTAAAGTTTTATTAATAGCAGCTATAGCTATGCTGCTTGTTATATCGTTTTAAAACTTAACTAATTTTTATTTATTTTTTAAGCTGTTTATAACTAATATTAAAACAAAGCTTATATTTTTAATACGGTTTATATAAACTTAAAAAAAACTTTCTGCAAAAAAATAACAGCTTTTAAAAAATTTATAAAGAGTTTTATAAATTATATTAAAATATATACATTATTATTTATTTTTAAATCATTTTATTATTTTTTAATTAAATATAAATAATATATAAAAAAATATAAATAATAAGCAGAGTATTTATAAAATAAGCTTTAGTTTTTTATTATTTAAAAACTATTTAACGTAGTTTTAAATAATAGCAATAATTTTGCTTATATGATATATAAGCTAAATATAAATAATAATTATTAAAATTAAATTTTATTTTTAATATTTTATTAATATAAACTAAACGTTTTAAAAAATTTAAACAAGCTTTAATAAATTTATTTTAATTATTTAAAAAGCTTATAAACATATAATAAATAATTAATAAAAAAAGCTCATAAAAATATATTTATTATATATATAAACGTTTTTAATAAAATATAAAAATATTTAATATAGTTTAAAATTATTAAAATTTATTTATAAATAACATTAATATAAAATATAAACAGCTATAACAGCAGCTAGCTTATTTTAAAATATTTTTTTGCTTATATAATATATATAATATATAATAATATGTTTTTTTTATAATTAGTTTATAACAGGCTTATAAAAAAAAAACGTACTGCTGACTTAATTAATATAAAAAGCTAAAAAGTTATTATTTACTAGCTTATTAATATAACCTATATATAATATAATATTTTTATAAAGAAAGCAAAAAAAAAAGCTGCATAAAATATTAATAAAAAGCTAGCTTATCATAAAACAGACAAAAAAAGCTTTTAAAGCTATTATAAACAGCGCATAAACAGCTTAAAAATAAAAAAAATAAAAACTTTTAAAAATAAATAAAAAAAGAAATAAAAAAAAATTAAACAAAAAGCAGAAAAAAAACAGAAATAACGCTAAAACTTAATTAATAAAGCTTATAAATAAATAAAAGCAGCGTTAAGCTTTAAAAAAAAAAATTAACAAATAAAACTAAAAAAACGTTATTTCTGTTTTTTATTAACAGAATTAATATAAAAACAACAGCTAAAAACAGCCTGTTTTAATATAATAAAAAATAACTGTTTAATTAATTAATAAAAAAATTATAAATAGTTTAAAGCTAACTTTTAATAAATAAAAAAATATAGCTGCGTTAATAAACTAAATTAATAAGCCGGCTAAAATATAAATAAAAATAAAGCCTGGCTGTAATAACAAAAAATAAATATAATATTAATAATAAAACGTTAAACAGCTTATAAAATAAAATAAAATTAATTTATAAACGGTTTAAATAATAAATTAAAATATCGCAAAAATTAAAATAATTTATAACGCTAGTTGTTATTAAAAAAAAAAAAAAAAAAAAGCAGGCAGCTTAAAGGCTTTATATAGCTGTATATAAAGCAGTAAAAAATAAAGCTTAGTAAAATTTTAAAAAGCAGTCGCGCATAAGCATTTAAAACATTTAAAAAATTTATAAAAACTAGCAAATAATAAGCAAAAAAAATAACATTATAAAACGTTTATAAATAGCATTAAAACATTTTAGCAGATTAAACTAATAAAAATATATATTTATATATAAATTAAAACTTATAAAAAAAAACCTAATAAAAAAAACCTTTTTTTTTTAAGCTAGAAAAAAACTTTATTTATAAATTTAAAATATAGGCATAAAAACTATAAAACAGCTTATAACCGGCCTGCAACTTTTTTAAAAAAACGCAGCAAAAAAATAATATTATAAGCAGTACTTATAAAAAAATATTAACGCACAGGCTAATACAAGCAAAATATTATATATTTTTATTTTAAATAATTATTAAATAACTTATAAATTAACTATTAAACTTAAACTAATATAACTAAAACTAACCAGCTTTATAAAACTATGTTTTACAAGCTATATATATACTGTTTATAACTTCTGCTACTTAGCTAAAAAATAAACCTTATTTACTACTTTAATAAATGTACCTTCAGGCATAGCCCATTATATTTTATAAACTATTATGATGGGCTATGCCTGAAGGTACACTTATCAGGGTAGCAAATAAGGTCTATTTTCTAGCTAAGTAGCAGAAGTTATGAACAGTGTGTGCGTGGCTCGTAAGACGTAGTTTTATAGGGCTGGTCAGTTCTAGTTGTACTAGTCCAGGTTTGGTGGTTAGTTCACGAGCCATTCGGCAATTGTTCAGGATAGGGGTGTATGGCAGTTTGCCCGTATCGGCCCGTGCGCCGATACTTCCTTATGGGCACTGCCCATGACAACTATTTATTTAGGTTTTGCAGTTAAAAACAGCTTTTTTATTTTATAGCAGTTAATATTATATGGCTAAATATAAAAAAAATAATAGAATTAGCTGCAAATTATGCTATTTCATTAATTAACTAATTAACTAATTAATTAATTAATTAGAGCTGATATGCGCATATAGAGGGAGTGCTTACATAAGCCCCTCGCTTGGGGTGCTGTGGCCCGTGGCCACAGGCACAACCTAACTGGGCCTAGCCCCATGTATGTGGGCCCTAGCCCACACACCTAGCTAGAACTTTAGCTTAGCCTAGATTTGCTAGATCTTTATCTTTTATAATACATAATTTACACCCCCATGGTGCACCTCTCAAGAGCTTTAGATTTATTTATTTTAGCTACTTTAATTAATTTTACTAATTTTATTGTTTTTAGCATTTTTAGCCAGATCTGTTAATTTTAGCTAATTTAATTAAGCTCCTGATTTTACCGACTTTAACTTTAGCTGACCTAGATTAGCTTAGTGATATGTCTGGTCAGGGGTATGAAGCTGTAAATAGCTGTATTTGCAGTATACTGGTCTGTATTGTGGTGTTATATGTAGTTAGTGATAAAGATGGTGGAATTCTAGGTGCAGTCCTAGAATTCCACCTACTAGTACAGGTAGGTGGGTGGGCCTAGCCTAAGTGGGTCTAGCCCAGGTAGCCTGGGCCACTTTATTTAATCTTATAGTAGGGCAACTAGTGGTGCCAAGCCTGGCACCTTTTGCCTACTCTAATAAAATGCCGGGCACTTAAAAAGCAGTTGCTGTTTTTAGCAACTATTTAGCAGCAGCTAGCTAATTAATTATTTAAAATTCTATTGGTTTAATCTACTAGGTCTTAAACTTTCTACTTAGTTTTAAAGCTTTAACTTGGCCTTAAGCTTTTTTAAGTGCTAATTTATATAAAAACGCAATAAAAACAAACCGTTATTTAGCTAGCATGCTAGTTAATTATTTTTTTAATCGGGAATTCTGCCGGTTTAGCTGCAGCTGCCGTTCTGGTTGCAGTTCCGGCCGCCTTTAGTTTTTTTACAGTTTTAGCTACGTATATTAAAACTAATAAAACTACTAGCTTTACTAAAATAGTTGGAGCTTTTAATATTTTAAAAGTTATTTTGTTTATATAGTTGTTATTAATATTTTTACTTGTTTAAACTAAAGCTATAGCTAAAGCTAAAGTTAAAACTAGGGCTAAAGCTATAAAAACGTTCAGCTTTTTGTTTAAAGCTATTATAGGCCTGTTCGATTTTTTTATATAGTTTTTTAAAGTTTTTTTAGCTTTTAGCTTTTTTATATAATTAAAAATAAGTTTTTTTTATTAGTTTTAAATAATTATTATAACTTTTAACTAATTAAAATTATTTTTTTTTAAAAGTTTTATTAGCTTATATATATTATAACTTGCGTTATATAAATTAAAACATTATATATTTATTTTTAGCTATATTATATAAAAACAAGTTGTTAATTATAAATAAACATATAGCACGTTTAAACTATATTTTAAAACAGTTTTTTAAAGCTGCAATAATTTTATTTAAGCTAGCTTTATATAAAATATACTGTTAATTAGCTGGCAATTTGCTGTTTTATTATTTTAAAGCTTAGCTATATAATAAACAATTAATCCAGCTAAAAATTTAGCTAAAAACGTGTTGCTTTTTAACTAAAGCCCGCAGTTTGTTTATAAACAACTAAATATCCGTATAAATAACGTTACTTCTAGTAGTTATTATCTTAATATCCGCTAGGTCGGGATAACTAAAGTTAAAATAGCTTATGTGTCACAGAGTAGTACGCATATATACCAACATAACTGCAGGTGGATTAACGGTTCCGTTTTTCCATTACATTATGTTTAAAGCTTTTAAACAAGCGGTATATTTAAAGCTTTAATTAGTTAGATTAACCTGATTAAACTAACTAGTTTGGTTAATTATATTAAATTAGCTAGTTTGATTAGCTGGATTAAATTAACTAGCTTAATTAACTAGGTTAAATTAGCTAGCCTGATTAACTAAATTAAAACAACTAGCTTGATAAGCTGGATCGTTAAAATAATTAAGCATTTAATTAATTAAATTAGCTGGATTATGAATAAAATACATAGCTATATTAATAATTAAATATATAACTAGTTTATAATACATAGCCGGATTAACTAAAGCTGCAGTATTTATAAAAAAAAAAGCTAACACTAATATTTTTAGTAGCTAAAAGCTTTACAGGTAAAATCTCCAGGCTAATGTTATTAGCTTTAGAAAAGTTATTAGCTTTAGTAAAATTATTAGTTTTAAACTTATTAGCTTAAGCTGTTTTAGTTTAATTGCTTGTTTAGTTTTTAAAACTATTGCTATTTTATATACAACCGATTAATAAGTCTAAACGGTTATTTATAAAGCCTACTTTTAACTTTAAAAAGCTTAGTTTTATATTTAAAGCATTTACTTTTAAGTTAAAAGATTTAGTTGTAGCTTATAACTCGACATAAAATACTTTTAATTTAGTAATATCTGCAGCTAATTTATCGTATTTTTTGTTTAAGCTATTAACGCGTTTTTATAGCATATTTACACCTTTTTATATATTATCTATTAAAACAGCCTTTGTTTAAGCTATTAACGCGTTTTTATAGCATATTTACACCTTTTTATATATTATCTATTAAAACAGCCTTTGTTTAATAACTAATAAAAGCTATAATTTAGCTAAGTTAGCCGGTTAGTTAGCTAAGCTAGGTTAAGCTAGGCTAAACTAAGTTAAATCGGTCGGCTAAATAAAATAAAATAGGCTAAGCTAAAATAAGCTAAGTTAATTAAAGCTAAAGTCGGTAAAATCAGTAGTGTAATTAAATTAGCTAAAATTAATAGATCTAGCTAGAAACGCTAAAAACGATAAAATTAATAAAAACGATGAAATTAATAAAAACGATAAAATTAGTAAAACTAGCTAAAATCGATAAATCCAGGGCTTTAATTAATCAGTTAGTTAATTAAAAACTTAACTAGTTGATAAAACAACGTAATCTGCAGCTAATTTTATTAGTTCTTTCGTATTTAGCCGCGCAATATAAACTGCCGCAGAGCAAAAAAGCCGTTTTTGACCGCAAGACCTAAGTAAATAGTTTGCAAAAGCTGCTTAAAATAGTACCCTTAGTCCAATCGTTACAGAAGCACTAATTTAATTTGTCTAGTTAAAAGTATAAAGGTGTAAATAGCTATATTTACAGTATACTGGTTTATATTATAGTATTATATATAGTTAATAATAAAAATAATAAAATTCTAAATGCAGTCTTAAAATTCCACTTACTAGTAGAAGTAGATAGGTGGGCCTAGCCTAAGTAGGTCTAGCCCAGGTGGCCTAGGCCACCTTATCTAATCTTACAGTAAAGCAACTGGTAGTGCCAAGCCTGGCACCCCTTGCCTACTCTAACACTTAGCTTAGCCTAGCTTAGCCGGCCAGCTGGCCAGCTAAGCTAAGATATAGCTTTTATTAGTTATTAAACAAAAGCTGTTTTAATAAATAATATATAAAAATATATATATATGCTATAATAACATGTTAATAGTTGTTGCACCAGTTATAAATAAGAAGTCAAGGCTCCAGCAATAAGTGATATATTATACAAAAATCTACAGATAAAAAAAAAAAGAATAAATGGGAGGAATTAGCCTACTAGAATTCTAGCTAAGTGCAAATGTATAAGGTAGGTTTAGTCTGTGCGTTATAGCTAGTTTATATGTTTTAGTTAACAATAAATATATAGATGTTCTACGCGTGTTATGCATGTTATAAAAAAGACTAGGTATTTATAATTTTTTTTTTTTTAAAAAAATAGCTTGTTTATAAAACATGATTAAGTTTTAAACATATAATTTTTATATAATATTTTTAATAAAAAAATTATTTTAAATATTTATTTATATAATATTTTTAAGCTTTTATATTATTAAATTATTATATAAGTTTTTCATATTATATTATTCTTTTTATATTTGTTTTAGTTTATACTTATTTTTATTTTTATTTTATTATAATTTTTATATAGCTTTATTATTATTTTTATATATTATATTAAACTTGTTTTTTTATAGCTTATAATTAATTATTTAATTTTATTAAATGTTCTGCTGCTTTTAGATTTATATTATAAATTTTTTAAATAATTTTATATTATTTTTACAAATTTTATTAAATATTATTTATTATTAATATTTTAATTTATTTAATTAATTTAATATTATAGCTTTTATAATATATTTTTAAAGCTTTAATTTTTTAATAATTTTTTTCTTTCATAGTTTAACTAGTTTTTATCTAAGTTCTTAGTTTTTTATTTTAATAATAAATTACTTAAATATAATTATAATTAAATAGCATAATATTAGTTTATTAATTTTTAATTAAATAATATTTTTAAAATAAATATATTTTTGTTTTTATTAATTATTTTAAATTTTATTAAATTATGAAATAGTTTAGTTTATTAAACAAACGGTTTATTTTCTATAATTATTTTTTATGTTAATATATAGTTCTTTATATTAAAATCAAAGTTTTATTATTTATAATTAGCTTGTTTTATTATTTATATTTAAGTTTGTTTTAAATATTTTTAATAAAGTTTATAAAATAAATTATTTTTAATACTTTGTTTTATGCTTTTGTTTTAAATTTTTTTAACTAATAGTTTTTTAGTTTTTTATAGCTGTTTTATTTTTTAATAAAAATTAAAAATATTAAAATTTTATTGTTATTTTATATAGTAATAATTTTATAGATTTATAAAATAATAATATTTAAAAGTAGTTTATTGCTAGGATTTGTTTTAAATAGTTGTTTTAATAATAATTAATATAAAGTTTTAATTATTAATTAAAATGTTTATTTATTATTTTTATTTGTTTAATAATTTTATAATATTTTATAAAACCTAACATATATTATATATTTATTAATTTATATAATTTATTAATAAAAACTAAAATAAATTCTAGTTTTTATTTAATATTATAATTATAAATATTTTAAATATTTTAAATAAGCTTTTATAATATATTTTTACTCTATTAGTTGTTATAGCTTATATTATATAAAAATATTCTTGTTTTTTAAGCGGTTTATTATAATTAACATATTATTATATTTATGCTTATTTTTAAGCATTTGTTTAAAATTTATTATTAAATATTATTACATATAATTAAAAATTAATAGTAGTTTAAACTATTAATATTTTTTTAATATTAGTTTTCTAGTTTTATATTTATTTAAATAAGCAGTAACTGTATTTTAAAAATATAAGTTCTAACGCTTTTTGTTTTAGCTTGTTTTTATTTTTTATTTTTATTTATTTTTTTTTTTTTCTCTTTATTAGTTTTTTAATTTAATAAATACTAATGATTTATATTTTGTTAACGCTTTAGTTTTTTTTTATTAAAGTTATAAACGTAGTAGTATTAAAAATAGCGATTTAAATATTAGGTTTTTTTTTATACTAGCTTATACTATTTTTTTTATATAGTAAAGTCTATTAATATTAAATTTTTATAAAACTTTTTTAAAATCGGTTTTATTTTTAATAAAAAAATAGTTTTTTAAGTTTTTTCTATTTTTTTAAATAATTTTAAGTTAGGTCGTTCTTTTTTTTTTTAGCGGCATATTTTTAAAAATATTTGCTGCAGCATTTTCTTTTAATGTTTTTTTTTTATTAAATTTAATATTATAATTTTATTAGTTAGCGTTTTTTAATATTTTAAATGTTGCAACTAAGTTTTTGCTTTATTTATTATTAACATATAATTATATTTATAATTTTTAATAAGTTAGAAAAACAACTAAAATATATTATTTTACGTTTAATAACATATTATATAGTTTAAACTATTTTTTTAATTATAACTTTATAGTTTATATTTAATATATTAATAAAAACGTTTTTAAAAGTTCTATTATATATTTTTAAAGTTAATTATAATATTATATTAATTTTCTGACCCGATTTTCTATTATATTTAATAATTATTTATTGTTTAAACTTCTTTATAATTAATAGATTAAATAGCTTTATTAGTTTTTAATAAAAATATGTTTATATATATATATATACCTGCTTTTATATTTTTAAATACGTTATACCTTGTTAAAAATAATCTGTTATTATATAAAATATATATATATAATAAAATTTATTACTTAAATAATTATTTATTATATTTTTTATTTATAAACAGTAATACTAGCTTTAAAAAAAGTTTATTTGTTTTAAATTTATTTATTTTTATTTTAATATTAAAATGGTTTTTTAATATTATAATAAAAATTAGTTTATATTTGTTTATAATAATATTAACATAGGCGTTATATTATATTTAGTTAAAAGTTTTAAAAATAATTTTTAATAATATATATTTTCGGTTTATAATAAAATATTTACTTTTTATAATTAGCTGTTTTATTTTTTAATTAATAATTTAAACGTTTAGTTTTAATTTATTAATAACGACGTAAATAAAGCAGATATTTATTTTTAACAGGCATTATAAAAATATAATTATATTAGATATATATTATATTTTTAAAAGTTTTGTTTTACAGGCGTTAATACGCTTTTAGTTATTAATTAATAAATAGTAGGCTATTTATATATAATATTTTATATATATATTAAAATTTATTAATTTTTAAAATATTTAAAATTGTTTTAGTTGCAAGTTATAAAAACAATTTATTTTTAAACTTTTTTTATTTAGTTTTATTAAAACATGTTTTTTAATAAATTTTATAAAGTTTATTTTAAATTAAATAAATTTAAATAAAAATACTTGTTAAAATTTAATACTTTATATTTAGCTTTTGTTTTTTTAATATGTTTATATTTTTATAAATATTATATAAATATTATATTAAGTTTTTAAATGTTATAATTATATTAAAATATTTGTTTAATAAATAAAAATTAAAATTTTTAAAGCTTTTTAATAAAATAAAATTTAATATTGCTTATTTTTATAAAATTATTTATAAACTAGTTTATATTAACTTTTAAATAATTTATTATATTATAACATTAAATTTTAAAATTAATTTTGTTTTTATAGTTTTATTATAAAATTTATTTTTAAAATTTTAATAAATTTATAAGATTTTTTAAAAACTTTTAAAATAAATATATTTTATATTTAATTAAATAAATTAACTATTTATTAGTTTAATTTATATAAAAATTTTATAAACAGTTTTATTTTTTAGTTATTATTTTAAGTTTAATTATAACGCGGTTTATAGCAGCATTATTAAAGCTTTTTTAGTTTAAATATAAAAGTTTATAAAAACAGTTTAACATAGCTTTTTAATTTTTATTAAGCTTTAGTATAATTTTTTATAAGTTAATAAAATAACTTTATATTATTTTTAATTTTATAGTCTAGTTTTTAAGTTTTTTTATATTTTTTCTAATTTTTGTTTAATTAAATCGCATATATTTTAAATTTTTAATTTATTTAAAAGCGATTTTATTTATTTTATAATATATTATATAAAAAGTAATAATCTGTTATTATTTATTAAAATATTATTAATATATATATTTAAAATTTTATTTTATTAAATAAAACAGCAGCAATAAAAATATTTAAGCTAAATTAATAAATATTTTAAAATTAATTAGTTTTTTATTGTTTAACTAAGCTAAAACATTTTTTTTTATAATTAGTTTTTATAAAAAAACAGTTTGTTTATTTTTAACAGCTAGGCTTATAAACTATTATATTAATAAACTAACAGCTTTAAAAAAAACTTGCTTGTTTTTTATATAATATTTTTTAAATTTAAAGTTTTAAATTTATAAAAAAATTTTAAAGCTAGCTTTATTAATAGTTTTTAACCGCTAATATTAGTTTTATTTTTAATTTTTATAATAAATTATATTATAACAGGTTTTTAAAGCTAAATTAAATATATTTAATTTTATACATGTTATTAAAAGCTTTACGGACAAAATAATTAAAAAATTTAAATGCTGTGCAAAACAAAATTATTTTTTAACGTGCTAAAATTTTAGCTTGTTTTTAACTACTTTTAGCTTTTATAATAAAAGCTATTTTAAAATCGGTTAATAAAAAATATTTAAAAAAATAGTTTTAATGTTTTAAAAATAAATTAAATAATTTATAAATTGTTACACTAGTTATAAATAAAAAGTTAAAGCTTTAGCAATAAATAATATATTATACAAAAAATTTATAAAAAAAAAAAAAAAAATAAGTAGAAAAAATTAGCTTATTAGAATTCTGGCTAAATGCAGGTATATAAGGTAGGTCTGGTCTGTGCGCACTAGTTAGCAACAGGTGTACAGATGTCCTGCGCGTGCCACGCACGCCGCAGGAAGGACCAGTCATCTATAACTATGTAAACATTTAATAATAAAATAATAATTTTAATATTTATTATTAAACCGCTAATATTTTTTATTATATTTAAACTACGTTTAAACAGCTTTTAATTATAAATACTGCTATTTTAACTATAAATATAATATTTAAACAGCTTAAAATTATATAGCTAAAAATTTTACAGCTAATGTTTAAAAAAGCTTAACTTTTATAAGTTTAACAATTAAAACTTTATAAAATGTTAAGTAATATTATAAACTTTTTGTTATAGTTATATGAAATATTATTTAATACTAAAAGAATTTATAAATATATTTTCTATAATATTATATATAAAAACTAATATAATATTATATTTTAATAAATAAAAACTAATAATAATAAAAATTAGATATTATAATTAATATAATAGCAGATATTTAATATAAAATTATAAAATAATTATATAATTACTTTTAAAACTTAAAAGAAATAACGCAGCTATCTTTATTTTTTATTTTTATATAAAAAGCTTTTTATATTTAAAAAGTTTAATAATATATTATAAAAGCTTAATAAATATAATTATTTAATTTAATCGCAGTATTTTTATAAATAAATTTAATAAAATAAAAAGTTTATTTAACAGCAACTTTAAAAACTTTTAAATATTATAATTAAAGCTATTTAATTATTAATAATTAAAAATTTTAGTTTATATATTTAAATTAAAAACATAAAAATGAAAAAATAAAACTATGATTATACTACGTTAAATATTTTTTAAAATTAGTGTTATAACCTACAGCCATGATGGCCTTTATTGGCTGCACGAATAAGTGGCCTGGCGGCCCCTGATTAGTTCCCCGGCTAAATAAGTATAAATATAAAGTAGTAAATATAATAAGCCAGTTATATAATAAATAGCTAATAGTATATATAAGTAGGAATTTTGGCCGTTAGCCCTGTATATAAATTTTTTTTTTTTTTAACTTTAGTTTTTTTTTTTTAATATATAAATATGATTAGGCTCCGTTTTAACTGCTGTTATTGCAGCTATTATAAAACTAAGGTTTATTTTTTGTTATTTAAAAAAATATTAAATTTTTTTAACCGCTTAAATAATTAATTAATTAATTAATTCGTTAAAACGTTATAGCAAAAAAAAATAATTTAATTTTTTTAGTAGAAGTTAAGCAATAAATACGTTTTAAAAAAAATAACTTAAATAAACTAGCTTTATATAATAATGCCCGATATAACTACTGTAAACTTTAGCGCTAGTTTTTAAAGTTTATAAAGTTGTTAATATAAACTAATAATATTAATACAGCTAAACGTTTTAACTAAAAAAATAAAAGCTATAATAAAAACAGAAAAGCAGAAAAACAAACTTATTAATACTTTTGTATTAAAATTATACTACTAGCAGTAATAGCTAAAACATGCATATAGCTAGCTTTTATAAAACTTTATAAAAACTTTATAAAATAAATAAAAACTAACGTTGTTTATTTTATTATAAATAAATAAATAAAAATAATTTTTGCAGCAATAATAAATAAAAATAAACGCGCGTTTTTTTTATAAAACAGCTTTATAAACTTTTAATAGTTTATAAAATTAGTTTAAAACTATTCTAAAAGCATATATTATAAATTTAAACACTGCTTTTTATTTATAAACACTGCTTAAAATACTTTAAAAAACGTTGCTAATATAATTAATAATATTAATAATAATTTTACGCAAATAATACGTTAAATAAATTAATTTAGCTTAAAAACCAAAAAAATTAAAGCCGATTTAAACTAAGCTTTAATTAAAGCTAATAAAAAAATTAAAATTTTAAAAAACTAAATCGTTATAATATCTGCTTAATTAAATAAACCTAATAGTTGTTTAAAAACTATTCTAAAACTTAATTTAAAAACCCTGAACTTATAATATATTAAAAAAAAAAATTAACTTTTAAAACAGCTAAATTTTTATGTTTATAAATAAAAAGTAATAAAAATAAATTAAAAATAAAGTTTAAATATTAGTTTATACTTTTAAAAAGTAAACTTATTAAAAACAGCAATTATTTTTAATATAAATTAAAAAAATTAATTATATTATTAATTATATAAAAGCAAAGCTTTTAAAAATTTTATACTATTTATTATTAATAATTATAATAAACTAATATTAAAAACTAATTAAAAATATTAAACTATTTATTTTTATTTTATAATAACTTTAATAAATAAAAAAGCTAAAATTAAATATTAAAACTTAAAAATAATAATAAGCAATAAATTTACTTTGTTTTGTATTAAATTTACTTATTAAGCCAGCATAATAAAAGTTAACTTAAAAACTTTAAATAAAACATATATAATAAGTTGCTTAAACGTTTAAATAAACTTTATATAAACAAGCTATATAATAATATAATAAATTTTTCTGCTTATTATAAATATATATAATTATATAATTATTAACAGCAGAAAAACTTTATTTAAAATAAAGCTTTAAAAAAAAAAACAAAAAAACAAAAAGCTAGAAAAAGTTTTAATTATAGCTGCTAAAAATAGTCTCCGACTAAAAAGTATTTATTAACTACAAAACAACAATAAAAAAATAACAGCTATTAAATAAATAAAAAACGGAATAAAAATCTACGTTAAACTAAAATTAAACTAATTTAAAGTTTTTATTTTAAAAAGCAAATATTTTATCTGCTATAAACAAAAATACTATAGCAATAATTACTGTTATAAAAACAACTTTAACTAATTAAATAATATATACGTTAATATTATTTTTATAAAAACTATAAGAACAAATTATATAAAAAAAATGAACGTAAATAAAAAAAAAAAAACAGCCTAAAACAACTAGACTTTTTTTTTAAGTAAAAAATATTAGCACTTAATATAATATAATATAGAAAAATTCTGTTTAATTTTTTAAAAAATATACTAAAAAAAAACCTGTTTTTTATAAATTATATTGTAGCAAATAATAAATTTATATTATTTATTAAAGCTTTAGCTAATATAAAAGCAGATATATATATTTTAATTAATATAATTTTTGCTACGTAAATAATAAAATAGTTAAAACTTAAAACTATAACAGGTTTTAAACCAGCTATTATTGCTAAATATAACAGCAATTTAACTTAATAAATAAATTTAGCTTTAAAATTATATTTTAAAATATTAAAAAAGACCGTATATATAGCTTTTTTAATAATTATTAATATAAAATATAACGTAATTATTAAAAAAAAATATTATAACTACTACAACGTGCTAATAAATTTCCTGCGTAAACAATTTTTATTTTTAAACAACTAAAAATTTAAATACTAGGTTTTTAAATTTTGAATAAATAAAGCAGAAAACTTATTAAAATATTTTAAATATTAAAAAAATGTTGCTTGAAAAAAAGCTAATAAACTAAAGAAACAAAAATATAAAAATAATTAACTTAATTAAATACAGCAAAAAAAAAAATTATAAGCTTAAAATATTTTAAATTAAATATAATAAAAGATTATTTAGCTAAAAACTATATTAACTATTAAAAACGCAAGCTTAAAAAAATTTTACTTTTTTAGAACTACTCCGGTGTAAATTTTAAAACTTTAAAACCAGCAGATATTTTAAACAAAATATAAAACTATGCAAAAAATATATAAAATAAAAAAAATTTTAAGCTAAAAAGCTGAACTAGCTTTTAAAATAATAAAAATTAGGCTTAAAATAGAAACTCTGTTAAAAAAAAACGCTTAAAGCTTTTATTAACTCTGGCAAAATATTATTAAATAATATAAACATTAATTAATAAAAATTATAACTATTAAAGCTATAGCTT
The DNA here is from genome assembly GCA_021209875.1 of Rosellinia necatrix. NCBI lineage: Eukaryota > Fungi > Ascomycota > Sordariomycetes > Xylariales > Xylariaceae > Rosellinia > Rosellinia necatrix. The sequence goes on along the minus strand of JAGYVD010000001.1, from coordinate 2,456,718 downwards.
TTAATATAACGTTATAATAAAATAATATAATATATTATAATATAACTATGCTATATAAAATTAATAAAATAATAAATAATAAATAATAAAAAACTTTAAATAAGCTGTTGTTAAAAACAAAATAAAATTTAAAAAACTCGCGATAAATTATTTTAAAACTTATTATAAATATTTAAATATTTTTTAAAAGCTGTCTTAAACGACCTGTTTTTATATAAGCTAAAAATAGATTACTGCTTAACTTTAAATTAAAACCTAAAAACACTAAAATATAATCTTTTTTATAAAATATTATTTAAAAAAGCTAAAACCTGTTAATAGTATATTTTTAATAATTTAGCCAAAAAATTTATAAAGCTTACGCTAACTTTTTAAGCTGCTTTTATATTATTTATATAAAAAATAATAAATTATTACGTTTATATATTAATTATAAAATATTAAACGTTTTAATATAAAAAATTAATACTTGTTATTATTAATTAAAAAACATTAGCTTATATAACACAGGTTAAAATATTTATTAAAATTAATATTAAATAAATATTTTATCGTATTTATATTATAAAAAAAAAAAAGTTAATTGTTTTTAAACGTAATATAAAGCTTATTAGTTTAAAATACTATTTTTAAATTAATTAATAAGCTAGCGACTTTTTAAAAATATATTAATAATATATTGCAAAAATACTTAAATATTTTTATACGGCTTATATTAATAATATCTTAATTTATTTAAATAATAAATTAAAATATTAATATTATATAAATAAAATATTATTATGTTTTAAAAAGCAGGATTATAAACCGACTTAAAAAATATAAGTTTTATATAAAAAACTAAGTTTTTAAATTTATTATTAAAACTAAAATATAAAAGTTAACTTTAATAAAGTTAAAATTATTTATAATTAAAAAGCATTAAAAATAAAAATAAAACGTTATTAAAAAAATACGATGATTTTAAGTTTTTATAACTTTTATAAAAGTTTATTTATAAATATAAATAAATAGCTAAGCTATTAAATAATTTAATTTATATTAAAGCTAATTTAATTTAATTAAACTTTTGCTAAAAATATTTAAAACATTAAAAATAAACTAACTAGCGCGCTAGTACTAAAATATTTTAATTATAAAAATAAAACTTAAATAAAAATAAAAATATTTAATAGTGTAGCCGCTGGCGTCCTGTTATAAAAAAAAACCGTAAACGCTTTATAACAGCTAGTTATATTTTATTTAAAAAATTTTTATAACATAAAATTAAACTATAATATTTATAATAAAAAAATGCTAGCAGTAGTTAAAAAGCTGCTTTATTAAAAAACGGAACTAATAAGTTTATAGCAGCTGCACCTGTTTTTAATTATTATAAATTATATTATACTAAAATATTTTAATATAAAAAATTTTAAACTTAAAACAAGCTAAATAAGCCGAGCTTATTATATATTATAATTTTAATATTATATATTATTTAAAATTAAAAATATAATAGCAGATATTTTTTAAACTAATAAAAACTTAAAAATATTAAAACAACAAAAAACAAATAAAAAACTATAGCTTTTTTTAAACTAATAATTTTTAAAATAATAAAAAGCATATATAAAATATATATTATAAAAAAATTATATTTTTACTGCTGTTAAAAATAATACTTATAAACGTAATATTTAAAGCTTATTAATATAACACTAGCTTAAATAAATACTAAAAAAAAGCTTAAACTAACAAAAACTTTAATTAATTAATATTAAAAAACTTTTTATTATATAAAAAAAAATTAGTTGTTTTTAAATCAGATAATCTGCAGACTTAAATAATTAAAAAAGCTTACGTAAAGCCAGCAATAATATATTTAGGCTATAAAAAAATAAAACATTTAATATTCTAACGTTATTAATAGCTAAAACTATATTATAAAGTTAACTAATATATAACAAACTATTTTTATTATTTTATAAAAGTTTTTGTAATAAAATACTAAAAACTAACTTTTTATTAATATTAAAATATATATAACAATATATAGTAATTAATTTTAAAAGCTTTTTAAAACAAATATTAAATAATATAATATTTTATATAATTAACAAATTATTAAAACTAATATAGATAATTATATATAAAAATTAGTAATAATAAAAATGCTGCTAAAATATATTATAAAAGTTTTATTAAATATATAAATAGCTAAAAATAATAGTTAATAATAAAAAAGCTAGTTTATCGCCGATTTTATAAACAAGCTATTAAAAATCTATAATATAAAACTAGATTTTTTTATAGCAAAACATTATTAATTAATAAAACAAATAAAAATAATATATTAATAAATAAATCAGCAGCTGCAACTATATATTAATTATTTTTAAAAAAAACTAGTTTAAAACATTTTTAGCTTTAAACGCTATATAAACGTTTTTATTTTATAAAGCTTTAAAAAAACTATTTTTAAAAAAAATATTAATAAAAAAGCCGATAAATATAACGTTTAATTAAAAGTTTTAAATAAAAATAAAACAACTATAAAAAAACAAGTTAAAAAAAAACTATTTAAAAAAAAAGCTTAAGCGTTCGTAAAAAAAGTCTGCAATTACGTTAAAAAAAAAAATATAAATATAAAAATATAATAATAAATAATTATATAAGCTAACAAGCATTAATAAAATTTAAACTTTATAATTAAAAATTATATATTTATGCTGCAAAAAAAAAAAAAAACAAACCGATTAACTTAATAATAAGCTAAACTACTTAATAATATAACAAGCTTATAAAATTATTAATATTAAAGCTAACTATTTTAACATATTTAAACTAAAATTATTAACAGCATAGCAAAAAAACTGCTAGTTCTACGTTAAACAACTATAAAAATACGTTAATAATTTTTTATTTAAATAAAAAATACTTCGACTAAAAAAATAATTAATAAAACGCTAAAAAAAAAAAATTTTTATTATCAAAAATTAAAAAAAACTATTTTATAAAATATTTTTAAAAAGCTAAAAATATAATAATAATTAATATTTAACTGCCGACCTAAAAAAACGTTTTAATTAAACTAAAAAAATACTACGATAAATACTTAAAAAAAACAGAACTACTAAAACAACTACAAAATTAAATTAAAGCAGTTAAAAAAAATATATTTATTAAAACATATAAAAACAATAATATATCAGAAAATAAAACACAGTTAAAATTATAAATAAAATATAAATAATATAATAAATAGCTTAATTAAAAAATAAATCACATAAAATTAATTAATTAATATAATAAATATAAAACTAAAAATTAAAAACCTTTAGATTTTAATTAATTATATATGCTAAAAATATTTTTTTACTGCTTAAAAATATTAATTTAAAAATTTCTAGTTTAAGCTTTAAACGTAGCATAAACAGCTTTAAAAAAAAATCAGCTTAACATATCTTTAGTTCTACGCGGCTAAAAACTTAAGCCGAGTTTTTTTGCAGAGGGGGGATTATTATAACTTACAGCTATAATAGCCCTGATTAACTGCACAAATAAATAGCCTGGCGGCTTTTAATTAGTTCCCCGGCTAAATAAGTACAAATATAAAGTAGTAAATACAGTAGGCCAGTTATATAGTAAATAGCTAATAGTATATATAAGTAAAAATTCTGGCCGTTAGCCCTATATATAGTTCTTTTTTTTTTTAACTTTAGTTTTTCTTTTTAATATATAGGTATAGTTGGGCTCTGCTCCAACTGCTGCTATTACAGCTATTACAATTAGAAATTATTTATTATAAAATAAATAAAATAATATAAACTAAACGTAAAAGTTTTTTTATAACTTTTATATTATTAGCTATAAAGTTTATAATATTAATAATTTTTTAATTATAACGCTAATAATTTTGTTATAAATATTACGATTATATTAATTAAAAATTAATAAAAAACTTTTGTAGTTATAACGCCTGTTTAAACAAAAACATTAACATAAAAACTTCTGCAGCTAAAAATTCTTTAATTAATTTATATAATTATATATAAAAACTATATATAAATAAATTATTATTAACATACGCTTAAATATAAAAAATCGTTATTAACAGCAGCAAATAAACGCTGTTATATTTTATCAATATAATTAAATATAACCTAACTTTTTAAAACATTAAAACGTAAAGTTTAAAAAAGCTTTATAACTTAGCTTTTATTAATTATTTTTATTTTAATATATTTTTAAAAAGCTTTTATAAACTAAAAATAATAATTTAGTTTTTGTTAATTGTTTTTATTTTAATATTTTTAATAGTTTTACTGTTTTTTTTTAACATTTTGTTTATTATATATACTTTTATTTTATAATAATAATATCAGCTTTTATTTTTAATAATAACAATACTATAAAAACTATTAATATATCAAATTATTTTATTTTTATTTTAATAAATTAAACTTAAAATTATAAACTATAAAATTATTATTAATTATAAATTATATTAATTAAACTTTTTTATTTTATATTTTTATTTTTAACTTTTTATGTTTTTATGTTTTAACTTTATATTTTTATTTATTATTAATAAATTAAGTTTAAACTTATAAACAAATAAATATTTTTAAAAACGCAAAACAGAATTTCTTTTATTTTACTTTTTTTTTTTAGCTATTATAAATTAATAAAGTTGTTAATACTTTATATTAAAAACAATTATAAAGTTATTTTAATAAACAACTTGTTTAAAAAGCTTTTTTTAAAAAGCTTTTAAAAATAAACATATACTATTTTAAAATTAAATAATAAATTTATCCTTTATTTTTTTCTAACTATTTAATACCTACTAGTTTAAAAATATAAAATTAAATTATTTTTAATAAAAACTATTACTTAAAATATAAATTAATAATCGTTATAAATTTAATTTAACATAAAACATCAGCTAAATTATTATTTTATAATATAACTTATATCATTTAAAAATAAATATTATTTTATATAATTACAAAAATATTTTATATAGCAAATTTAATAAAATTTTTATAACTATATTAATTAAACTAGCTTATATAATTATATTATTTATATAAATAATTATAATATCAAACGTTTATATGAAGCTATCTTGTTAAAATGTTTTTTTAAAACGACTTTATTTTAAAAGCTTTTAGAAAGTATAATATATTAGTTAATTTAAAAAAAAAAATTAAATGTTTATTTTTTTAACTATTTAATATTTATTATATAATCGCTAGCAACTTTAGTTAATTTTTAATTTTTTGGTTTTTTTATTTAAAACAGTTAACTTTTTAGCAGACTTGTTTTTTTTTTAAATAATATTCTGCTTATTAGTTAAAAATACGGTTTTTTTGCTAAGCTTAATTTTTAACGGCTTAATTTTTTTTATTTTTATTAATACTTATTTTTATATATTTTAATCAGCTTTAATTTTTTTAGTTTTTTTTAAAAAACTGTCGCATTATTATTAAATTTATATAGTTTATTATTAATAAATTCTTTTAATTTTAACATTAACAGATTATTTATAAAAGTTTTAATAAATTTTGTAATTTAAATATAAACATCTAATTTAATAATATTTTTTTGAAATAGTTTTATTTTTTATTAATAGTTTTGCTGCAGAAGCTTGTTAGTTTTATAAATTTATTAAAATTATTAAAATATTATTTTTATTATTAAAGCGCTGTTTTTTTAAAACAACTATATAAAATTTTAAACTTTAATATTAACTTTAACAAGTTTTAAAAGTTTTATTATTTTTTAAAAACAAAATATAGCACGATATAAAAATGTTTAATTTAAACTATATTTTAAAAATAAATAATTAATATATATAATATTTAATAAATAATAAATTAAACTAGCAAGCTTATTTTATTAAAAACAGTTATATATAAACTTTTTATTTTAATTTATTTAAACTTATTTTTTGTAATTTTAAAATTATAAATATTTTTATATTAAAAACATTAAACAATATAACATTATAAAGCTTATAAAACCAGAGTTTTTATTTATTTATATATTTATTATTTTTATTATTTTACTACCTATTATAATTGTTTTTATTTTTATTTTTTAAATCTGTTATTTTAAATATTATTTCATAAAACATTTTAATATTATATAATAAAAATAAATATAACAATATAAGTTTTTATAAAAATAATAACGTTAAAAATATAATAAGTAATATATTTAAAACAGCTAATATTATTTTTAAACAACTAGTTTTAATATTAAATAGAAATTAAATATAAAAAGTTTATTACATTAAATATTTTTATTGTAATTAATTAAATATTGTTAATATAAACGATTATATTATAATTAAAAAATGCTTAGTAAAATATTATTGATTTTTTATAGCTTTAATAAAATAAAATATTTTAAACTTTATTAAAATAAAAATATTATAAAACAACTTTTGTTAGCAATTTTAATATAACGCTTAGTTTTAATATTTAAATATATTAAATACTTATATTAAAATAATGATTAATATTAGTTTAAAATATATATTAAATATATTTAAAACAAAAATTATTAAAATCTTATAAACATTATTAAATAAAAATGTATTTATTTTTATAATAAACAGTTCATGTTATAAAAATATTAATTTAAATATAAGCTATATTTATAATTAAAAGCAATTAAAACTTAGGTTTTATTTTAAATATATAGTTTTATAATTATATATAAAACTAGTTTATTTAAATTTATAACAGCTATATAAAAACTAATAATATTTATTAATTTAAATTAGTTTTTTATTTTATTAAAAAAATTAAAAATATATAAAAGTATATTATTATGTTATAATAATAAAAAAATTTTTTCTTTGTTTTATAATTTATTAGTTTTGTTTTATTTTAAAACTATTATTTTTAATTTTAAATTAACAAATAATATATTTTTTATTAAGAAAAATTAATTAACTTCATAATGCATTATAATTATAAAATTATTAAAAAACTTATAAAATTAAAAACACTTTTAAAACTGCAACAATATATAAAATTATAATAAATTTAAAATATATAAAAAATAATTTAATATAATAATTCAAAAATAAAAACTATATATTAAATATATAAAATTATATTGTTTATGAAAAATATGCTCAAAATTATTATAAATAAAAATATAAAATTATAATTAAATATAATAATTATTAAATAAATATTTTATATATAAGTTTAACTATTATAAACTTTAAAAAGTTATATTAATATTAATAATAAAATATTATTATTTGTTAATAATAATTAATTAAAAGCATGAAACTAAAACTTATTATAGCATAAATATATTTAAGCAACAAAATTAAACAAAAAGAACTTTTTATAAAATATTATAAAAAAATTCAAAAAAGAACTTTTATTAAATATTTTAATAAAAAACTAAAAAAAATAATACTGCTTATTTAAATTTTATTTAATATAAACTTATTAAATATTTCAAAAAAAACTAAATATTACAAAATATTATTATTATAATATATAAATTTTAAATAAAACTGTTTTTTAATTTATATAATTAAAAAATAATATAGTATATAAAAACTATTGTTATAGTTTTTAAATATAATAAATTTTATAAAACATTAATAATAGCTTTATTTATATTTATAAAATATATTATTAATTATAAGTTTAGTTTCAATTTATTTATAATTTAAGTTTTAGTTAGAAACATTTTCACTTTAAATATATAATTTATTTTTTAATAATGTTTAAATATAATTATGTTTTTATATAAACAGAATTAAGCTTTTGATTCTATTAATAATTATCAGAAATTTTAATTATATTTTTTATGTATAATATAAATTAGTTTAGTTAGTTTTATAGTATTATTATTATAAAACAGCCAGCATTAAAATATATTATAATAATTTTTATGTTATTAATTATAACTAATAATTAAAAAAACATATTTTATTAAATATTATTTTATATTATATAAAATGCTGTTTAAAGTTGTATATATTATATTAAATATATTATTAGCTTAAAAACCTTTGTTTTATTTAAATTAAACTTACTATATTATAATTATAATCATAATATTATTATATTTATAAAATTTAATATTAAAAATAATTAATAAAATAATAAATTATAATAATAATTAATATTTTAATATTTATATATATTATAATTATAATACTAATTATTTATATCGATTCTTTACGAAAAAATAGTCATAATCTTTATTAAAATTATATGTTTATATTAGCAATTTTAAAGTTTTATAATTAATACAATTTTTATAAGCTTTACAACTATTTTCTTTATTAATTAAACTTATTAAAATATTATTATATAGCAAAAATATAAATAAATATAATATTAAATTATTAAAACTATGATAATATATATATTATATAAAAAAAACTAATTAGCTACTATATTAACGTTAAAAAATTTATAAATAACTTTTATATATAATTAAAATTTAATATATTTAAAAAGCTATTATTTTATTTAAAACAATTAAACAGTTTAATAATAATATTTAAAATATAATAAAATATATTAAATTTAACATATTTAATAAGTTATATTTTAAAACTTAAAACTTATATTAATATTTTATATAAAAAGTAAAAATAGAACATATATATATGTTTTAAATAATATATTTATAATAAATCTAAAAATATTTTTATAAACATATAAAACTTAATAAACATAAAATATTATTAAAATAAATTAAAATTATATAATATAAATAAATTTAATTAATAAATTACAAAATTAAAATAAAAACGTAATTTTATAAAATAATTAATATTATTTAAATATATAATATTTATTATATAACAATGTTTACAAAAAAATACTAAGTAATAAAAGATTTTTAATCGTTAAACAATATTATTATGTTTAATGTTTAGTTATTATTAAAATAAAAACTTTTATAGCTAGACTTAAAAATATTAATATATTATAATAATTAATTATTTTAATTTTTTTTAATTTTTAGTATAATTATATTATTAAACTAAAATAGTTATTATTTTTTAAAAAGTTTTTATATATATAAATTATATATAACTTTTAAAGTTTATACTAATTTTTTACCTGTTTTTATAATAAATTTTAAATATTTTATTATAAAAACTTTAAATTTGCTTTTATTAATATTTAAATAAAAACTAGCGTTTATAAAACAGTTTAAAGCCTGTTTAATTTTATAATAATAGTCTGTTTAAAAGCTTAAAAAAAATATAAGCATATTATTAATATACGCGATATAAAAACGATTTAAAAAGTTTTAAAATATATTATTAATATAATGTTAAAACGTTATAAAAGCTTTATATAAATTAAAAAATGTTATTAACTATTTAAATAGTTTAAACTTAGTTTAAAAAACTATTTTTTTTTTATATTTTAATTTTATGAAAAACTGATTTAACGTTTAATTTAACAAACTATTTAGCTTATAAAAACATTTTAAACGTTTTTAAATTAAAAAAATACTAGTTTTTTTAATAATATTATTAAATACTTTATAATTATAATAAAAACAAAAATTATTATTAAGCTTATATATAAAAAGCATTAGTATATTTATTAATAAGCTGCTTATATATATATATTTTTATTTAATAGTTTAATAAAAGTTTTTTAAAAATAAAAGTTTATTTTTAATATACTATATAAAAAGCTTTATAAAACTAGTTTTTATATTTTTATATATTTATATTTAAATATATTTTATAATCTGCTTTTAAACAGTTAAAAAATAAAGCTTATATTTTATATTTATTAAACAAATCGGCTTATTTTTTAGTTTATTTAAAAAAATTTTAAGTCATGCTTAAAACTTTTAAATTAAAAGCTTAGCTTATTTAAGCGATTATTATAAAAAACTTTAAATAGCTTCTGTTTAAACTTTTTAGTTTTATATATTTTTTGTTTTTTAATAAAAATAATAACGTTAATTATAAACGTAGTTTAAACTGTTTTAATAGTTTTTATTTAATTTATATATTTTTTTATAATTATTATATTATTTATTTTTTTATATTTATATAATATTTATAAATAATATATATATTTTTAATATTTTAATTAAAGTTTTTTAATATTAATAAATATTATAACTTTTTATTATATATATATATATTTATTTTATATATTTGTTTATATTTATATTTAAATAAATTGTTTTATTTATTTTTAAAAACTGTTTATAAGTTTTTTTTTAATAGCTAGCTTAAAAAGCTGTTTTTTTATTTTTATATGTAATAACCTGTATTTTTTAATAATATTTTTATTAATAGCTGCATAACATTTATATTTTTAATTAATTAAAGCTTTTAAAATTATCTTTTTTATCAATATTTTAATTATAAAAAACAAGCTGTTTATCAGCTGTTTAATAATAATTATTTTTTTTTAAGTTAATATTAACTTTTAAAAGTGTTTTTTTTTAAAAGTTATTCATTTTTTAACTTTTTTTTATTATTTAAGCCTAACGTTTTTTTTATTTTTATGTTGCTTATATAAATGTTTAGCCTGCCTGCTGGTTTTATAAAATATAATTTAATAAAATAACTTAGTTTTTATATTATAAATAGTTTTTTTATTTTTTGCAGCGCTTTTTTTTTTTATAGTTTAAACAGCTTAAACTTTATTTAAAAAGTCCTGTTAAATAATAAGTTTAAAAAAAATAACTTTAGTTATTTTAATATTTTTTTTTAAATTTATTGCTAGATTTTTATAAGTTATGCTATATTTATATTTATTTTAAGCGCTGCTTTTAATACAGTAGTTTAATAGTTTTTTAATTTGTTTATTATTTTAAAACTTAATTAAAATAATTTTAATAATCGTTAAATAATTATATGCTTATAAAAGCTTTTTAAAACTTATTATTTATAGCTTTTAAAAAAATAATAATTTAATATTATTTATTTAACTTATTTTATTTAATTTTAATAATAATTGTTTAAATTAAAAAAACATGGAAAATATTAATTAGCTTTTTAATAAAGCATATATAATTTATAAATAAAAAATACAGCTTTGTTTAAATTGTTATAGATGGTTTTAATATATTTTAAATTAGTTTTTATATTAAAGCTGCTTATAATATAAAATAATTTAATAATAACTTATATATTATTTTTAAACTGCTTATAAATATTATATTATTTTAATTTATTATTGCTTATAAATTTTTATTTGTTTATAGTTTATATAATATAAACTTTTTTATACAGCTTATTTAAAACGGTTTTTATAAACTTTTAAGCTAGGCTAAAATTTACGTTTAAATTTTTATAATTAAGTTTAAAAAACTTAGTATAGCTTAATAAATAAATATAAAAATAATATTAAAATTAATATGTTAGCTGTTTAAAAATTATTTTTAAGCTGCTTATATATAGCTTTAATTTATTTTTGTTAATAAAACGTTATTTTTATTTTAAATATACTAAATTATTATTATTATATTTTATAGTTTATATTAAAATAAATTTTATTTAATTATTTAAAAATAGCTTTTAAAAAACGCTTAATTAATTTATTATAAATCTGTTCAAAGCTTTAAAAAGCTAGAAAATATATAATAAGCTATGCTTAAAAATATATTTATTAAAGTAGCAAATAAAGTTTATTTTTTAGCTAAATAACAGAAATTATAAATAATATATACATAGCTTATGAAACATAGTTTTATAAAACTGGTTAGTTTTAATTATATTAGTCCAGGTTTAATAATTAGTTTACAAGCTATTTAGCAATTATTTAAAATAAAAGTATATAACAGTTTGCCTATATTAGCCCGTGCGCTAATACTTCCCTATAGGCACTGCCTATAATAAAAAGCTGCCTAAAAAATTATTTTTAGTCTAATTGTTATAAAAGCACTAATTTAATAAGTCTGGTCAGAGGTATAAAACTATAAATAGCTATATTTATAATATACTAGTCTATATTATAATATTATATATATAAAAGTAATAAAAATAATATAATTCTAAACATAGTCCTAAAATTCTATCTATTAGTATAAATAAATAGGTCTAGCCCAAGTAAGTCTAGCCCAGGTGGCCTGGGCCACTTTATCTAATCTTACAGTAGGGTGTCACGATTGGTGTCCTTTACACAAGCAATGCTCCTAGTTAGGGTCCCATATATATATTAATCAGAAGATGGGGAACAGAAGAAACTATCTAGGTAGAAATTAGGTATGTACTAGTTTGTAGGTGCACGGATGCTAGGTCACAGGCTGTATGTAGGTGTTGTGGGCCCTGGCCCACAACTAGAAGGACCTTTCCAGGTGGGTCCTAGTCAGGGGTGTGTAGGTACGTGTGGCATCCGTGACTTAGGGCAACTAGTGGTGCTAAGCCTGGCACCCCTTGCCTACTCTAACATATGTTTTATTATTATAAACTTAAAATTAAAAATTTAAATTTATAAATATTTAATTAAACTATTATAATTATATAAAAATTAATAAATATATATTAAAAAGTTATTTAATATATAAAAAACTTACTAAAAATGAAAAAGCCATTAATAACTAAATAAATAAAAATATATATAAATAAATAATTACTATATAAAAAATATAAAATAAAAGTAATATAATATAACTTATAATAAACTTAAATATAATGTTTATATATATAAAAATAATATAAAAACATTTAATAAAAATAATCTAAATTAGTTTAAATTAATTTTTTGTATTTTTATATAAAAATATAAAAAAAATGCACAAGAGGGTTATCTATGCTAGGTGTTTATTTAATATGTTATTTGGTTTAAATATTAAAATAAAAATTCCTTAAATATAAAAAGTCTATAGATAAGTTTTCCTCTTAACAGCGCTTATCAAAAGGATATTTGGCTGTATATAAGAGGAAGTACAACCTATAGTGTCAAATGGTTACCTACTACAGTAGGCTTCATGTTCATTACTAAAATCCATCCCATCTATAACTTTGCTTTTTAATAGCTATAAAATTAACACTTAGTTATATGTATATATTATATAACCTAAATCTCTAATTAAATTTTAACATAAATATAGCTAATTTTAAAAAGAACAGCTTTTAGCTATTTATAAATAAAAATAAAAAATTAACTACTAAAAAGTTATTTATATAATAAAACATAAGCTAAATAGTTAGTTTATCTGCATGTTTAGTTTTTCTATAGTTCAACTCTTACTTTTTTTACAATTTTTATCATGCTTGCAAGCTTGCTTTAGGCCCTTTAATTTTACTGTTTTTTTTTTACTTGTATTTCTTGACTCTGTCTCAGAATACTTGTTTGAATTCCATCAATACTACTTCTTAGAACCGGGGATCACCTTGCAGGGCAACTGTGATAATACCCCATACCACACCCTAACAGCAACTTATCTTTAACATAACTGCTATTGTTACTCTTCTTAACTACAGGTGGTTCACTTCAATAATCTCTACCTCCAGAAAACATGCCTACACTCACCACTAATGACTCTGGCCCCTCGCTCAGTCACAGCCCCGTTGCATGGGAGAGATATTGGGAGAGTGCCGGCAGGAACTCGGCTTGTCCACTCGCATCGTTGGACGTCGGTTCCCTCCATGCAGTGCCCCGCCACTCCGCAAATATCAAAGAGAATTAACAGCTGGAGTCTGGCAGGCCCGGCTCTCAGTTGATAGAACCAGGGGGCGCGTCTCTCGTGCCCTGCATGGGAGTTCTCCGCTCGTTCTTGGAAACTAGGCTCGGCCTGTTAGCTCGTGGGCGCGGTCGCGGTTGGACAAGACCTATTGGGAAAGGCGGGCAGCCGCGGCGATGGCCTTCGCCTCGGAGCCTGGGCACATTGGAGGCGAAATAGATACGGGCAGGCTGTCGTGGCGCGCTCCGCGACCCATTGGATTTCGTGGGGTAGACGAGGATGTAGTCTGGCTACCTGAGAAAGGTTCACCTGCGCGGTTTCAATTGCCTAACCAGCATGGCCGCACAGACGGGGTGAATACTTGCCCCCCTTGTTACCAATTAAACCACGTTATAAGTACGCCGAGGAAACAAGACCCTTTGTTCAACGCCTGGTCAAACCGAGTCGGTATCAACATGTTTCAATATACTCCTTTCTCTGACCACGGCATGCTAGCTATATAAGACCAAGGGCTCTATGAGTAGTTCTACGAGTAGTTCTTCCCCGGTCTCTTTCATGCATTCCTCCCCCGAGGCAATCAGGGCGGTCCACAGCCTCATCGCAGCATTTCATTGTTCTGAAATGCAAGGCGTTACTATTGCCGGCGGGGTGTTGAAGCGTGGGCAGGTCTCTGGACCCGAACCGCGGGGCCAGCCACGAGAAAACCCCTGCCTTGGACTGGAATCGGCGCACGAGGCCATCACCGACACGCTTGGTTTTGCGTTGGAGTGGCCGATGTGCCAGGTAACCTGCACACCCAATGTAGGGGAGCCAAGCACTGTCTTCCCAGGGCGACTGCAGACGGCATTTCTAACAACATCCCCAACGGTAAGTAGGCCGTCTCTGAACTACTTGGCCCCAACTGTCTGTGTGGCTGCTGTCGGTTCCCGCGGTGCGGTTAAGCCTACTGCTGACCCCCCTTTGATAAGCCTTCGAAGGGACGAGCGAGCTTCCACTGACGCGAACGACATCAACAGCGGGGAAAAGAGGGAGGTTGGACGCCCGACTTGCCTCCCACCTGAGATTCTAGCCATGGTGATCTCGCGGGCGGTGGCGGTTGAACACAAATGCGCCCTCAACCTCGTTGTTCCGGATTGGCGGATCTGTCGAGGCGGGACGCCGGAGCTCGAGGAATCATTGAGAATTACCCGGATCGTGACCTACATACGGGGCGTAGGGTCCCAGGTTGGCACCCTTTCACATGCATTTGCTCACGGCAGCGGCGATCATATACTCACCCCCATCGTAGACTTCGACCTGAATATCGCTACAATAGATGGGAATTCCTCGTCCGAGTATACTCGACAGTTTTGTCGCGGCCATACCCACGTCTTCACCCTCGGTACTAGCCATCCCCCCCAGGAAGCCATCATGGGGGTATTAGGGAACGGGGGCGGAAGCGACTTCGGGTATCACTCGCCTCCACCCAGTCAGGTAATGGGGAGTATTCTGCCATTTGACGATGAGTCGATCGATATTGCCGGGAGGAGAGCAGATCCCATCCTAATTCCAATCCATCAACACCTTCGACATATCGCGGTCCATTCCCCTCTCGAACTAACCCGCGCAGGCACGGAAGATTTGGAAGTGATAGGGGCTGCCAGCCACCGGTGTACGATTGAGATCAATAACTCTAACCAGGCGCTGGATCTTGGGCGGTCAGCCCACTTATGGCTATCTTGGTCTCATATGCCGCGACTGGAGAGTGTATTCCTAGACTTGCGGATCTACAGCCACGACCTGAACACGGAGCAAAGGTGTCTCAGCAAATCCGAGATCATAGCCAGGGCGCAGGAGATGAGTCGACACCTGCAGCTGAAAACGTTGATACTCGCCGGGCTCCAGAGCTATAGCTTCCACGCGGACTACGAAGGCGTGACGGCGCACGATGTCGAACAATGGGGTGATATCGACGGAGAGCCAAACTGGATCGGGATATTTCGGCCGGCGATGCGAGCAGGTGGCAGGATTGTGCTAGTTGACAGGCTTGTGGACAATATATATGCTGACACAATCCCACTGAGTGGTGTCTGAAGCGCAAATTAAATTTGATGTACCCAGATGCCTGCCCATATGGCCGCCCCGACAAGAATTGAAGGCTGAAGACAACTACCGGGGCCGAGGTTGTCCGCTTCCCTTCGGCGTCGACTTCACCTCCTACTCCCGAACGTAACTTAAATATTAAAAGTAGTGGCAGATAATCATTCATTATCAAATCAACTGTTCACATTCCTCTCCTTATGAACGCTGGCACAATAAAAACAGAAAAATGACGAGAAAATAAGCCATAGGACAATGTGAGAAAAGAGAACGAACAATAAGTTCCTTTTTTTTTTTTTTATAAAAAAAAAAAAACCACGTTCAGGGTACTAGTTGGTAGTCGGTAGCTAGCGATTGTTTCGATCAATCGACCTCCGGGTTATGAGCCCGGCGCTCTTCCACTGAGCTAGCTAGCTTGATAAGAGTCGATCACTGTCCGCCGCCACAGGCGGGGGTCGAACCCGCAGCCTTCGGATGACCCAGTTACAGATAAGAACCATAAAAAGTCCGACGCTCTAACCAATCGAGCTACCAAGGCGATGGAGGCCAAACAGGACGGTATGGGAGAGGTGGACTCATAATGCGACCCAACTTGGTGGAGGCGACGGGGAGATGTGGTATTGTGGGTTAGTATCAACGCGAGAGGCGCAGCACGCGAACGAACATACTGACGTAGAATAAAGGTAGCAGGTAGTCCAATCAGAGTAGAAGGGTGTGTATGAAGAAGACCTCATGGCTCTAAACCAGGCATATAAAAATACATTTGTTTTCGAACGGGAGAACTGTCTAAAATCTCCCTCTATGGCATCACTCCCCAAAACATATGTCTATGGCACAGGCGGCGACCTCTCGGCCACGGCCTTGTGCTTACCAGAAAGCGCCCCTCGGGCGGCCGATATTCTGAAGGGCGTCCTCGGAGTGAAGGCTGCGCTTCGATTTGGCAGACTTGGTAGCGTTACCGCTGGGTGGTTCGAAGCCGAGCTCTGGGAACAGATCTTGCCACGTCGGGCCAGAGACCGCGTAGTTAAAGGGAGTGGCGACTGTTTCGCATACAGTGTTGGGCTCCGGCAGGGTGCCGTTACGGAAAAAATTCTGAATGATACGGGATGTGCATAGGGAAGGGTGCTGAAGGGTGGTGTGCTGTTCCGGTCCAAGTTGACGTGTTAGCATTTTGAAACAGGCAGACGGATACACAACGAGCGAGGGGGTCTAGAGACGAAAAGGGGGAGGATGGACGTACACCAACGCCACCGTGCTCGAGCAAGACGCTGCCCTTAATCGTTTCGCTAATGTTCCTTGCCGAGTTGATCGATGTCGCGGAGTCGTATGTGTTGCCAATCACAAGCAGGGGCTTTCGGGGCTTGACAGTGTCGAATCCACCTGTGAATCGCTCTCGGGCCTCCAACCTCCACTGGGCGCATGTCGCGGTGAGCGCGGCCAGCACATCGCCCAACAAACGGCTAGCCGCTTGGGCTTTATCAAGCGTGGCATCGAAGACATCGAAGTCGTCAGTGCGGGGAGCCTTGTCAACACACTCGATACCGAGGCCCGCATCGTCGGCGGGCGCCAGTCCGGCAAGGGAGCCGCCGAGATACGTGGTGATGGCCGCCCCTGCAAGTGTTTCATTCCGCGGCTCTGTAAGGAATGCGTCCAATATCTTATCAAGGGACAGCCACGAAATAGGGGCATAGAGCGCAAATCGGATTGCGCTCTTCAGCTCATCATAGCCGATTACATTGCCATCATAAGTGAAGGGCCTGTATTTGAGTTCCTCGATGAGATGATAGGTTGCCGCCTCAAGCTGCTCTGACGTATCATCGGGGTGGCTTTGCGCAAGAGTGCAGACTTCAGGCGTCGAGACACACTGACGAAAGAACTCGGAAAGCGTATCGTCGGCAGATTCGTAGCCCTCGGAGTCGCCACTAGACGAACGTTAATGATGCACTATTCGCTGCGGCCGTGAATGGACCTACAGCTCGTAGAAATACTGGATTGGGCTAAAGACTCCATCTACAACAGTGAGGCGTCAGTGGTTTTTCTTCAGCCGCGGTCTGAGGCGTTGAGAGCCTTACCGATGAGGACCTTTTCAACACGATCTGGGAACAGAGCTGCTAGGGTTGATCCTAAATCGGTGCCGTAGGAGAATCCTACGATGATCTCCAATGTTAGTCTAACCCGGTCTTTATTTTCCGCGATCTGAGGGGGGCCACACTCACCCCAGTATCTTAATAACCCATCCCCTTCTACCTCATCCACTATTCGCATTGCGTCACGGGCTGTGAAGGCTGTGTTGATCAAGGGGCCTCTCTCCTGGGCCTCTGGGTACTCTGCACAAGCATCGGCGTAGAGCTTCCCACCCGCCCAGAGCCGACCCCGTGCAACGTCTGAAGAGTTACCTAGTGTGGACAATCTAGCCAATTCACCACGTGCCGTTGTATTAGCAAAACAGGAGAATGTGAGTGTTTCAGCTGTGCCACGAGGATCCCACGTGATGAGATCATGCTCGCCCCCCGTAACACTGTGCAGACGGTATTAGCTATGTTCACCGTGTGCTGTGGCCCTCGTTTTCTTCGTCCACCTAGCACAGAAGACGGAGAATTGGAAGGGGATTCAAGAAGAAGAGAAAAAGACAGTGTGCGGCTATGCAGATACACGGACAGGATCTCAACATGATACTTACGCCTGTAGCATGTCGCCCAGTGCGGCGAGCGTTAGACGGGTCTCTAACCCTGGGCCCCCGAAATTGAAGAGAATACTGTGGTCGGCAGGTTCTTTGACAGCGGGGACTTTCAGAAGGGACAGCTCGAGTGTCTCGGTGCTATCAGCAGCGGTGTAATCGAGTGGTACCTCGAGAGTACCGCATTCGACGTCCAAGGCCGCTATGGCATTCACATTGTCCGGACACGATTCCCATTGTATGCCACCTGTTGGGTAGTCCCGGGTCGCGAGCTGTTGGTGTGTGGACCTCCCATGAACTGCGGTCGTCGTGGCCGCCAAGGCGAGCATAGCGGCTCGCAACGGAGTCGGGAGCCGGAGGGGCTGCATGGCGCCTCGCTATTTCGAGGCAAGAAACGTGTAAGGCAACACCGGTAGCGCGCGTTGCCGGGGACAGTAATTATGAAGGAAGCAAGAGAGGATGAGCCCGAGCTGCAAGAGGACAGGCGGGCCAGGTGTTTGGGGTCGGGTTGGTGTGCAGGCAGAGGCAGCGAGGAGTTGACAACGAAGGAAGATCCATTGCCATGATTATATACTGATACCGACTCGCGGGCCCCTGAAGGCCATTGGTTCTCTTTACCAGCTCCAGAGACGTACGCCGTATACAGATGAAAGTGCCTATTGCCTGCTAGCCGCGATCTGACGTGATAATGGCAGACAGGTAGGTACAAGGCTTCTTCATATTACCCAATTGGGCGTGATCTCCGCCCATCTCTCTCGGGTCGGCCTCGCATTTGCCAGAGTCATTGTGGCTGGCGAGAGGGTGGCGGCGAGGTCGAGCTTGGAGGGTCTTGGCAGAAGCCCTGAGAGGAAACGTGATGTTGGCTACAAGTAGGTTAGGTGTGAAGGGGGACTATTCCCATCTGAGGAATTGAGATGGCCAAGACTGCATGGCACTTCGTTTCCGTGGAGAGCAACGTCGATAGGTGGTGCGTATGTGCAACATGTAGCAGTAACACGGTACGAACCGTGCTGTGTGTCTTATTTTGCATGGTTAAGCTGGCTAAGCACTGACAGGTACCTACCAAGACCAATCCCGGATTGGCGGGAATACGCCGTATTTCTTTCCCTGGGCACTTCTTCTCCTCGTCGTCACCATCTCGGTTTATAATGGGTCGCATTTGACGAGCGAAGAATGGAATTATACTTGTAGTCGTGAATAAAACCCAAGTACCTACAGTATTTCAGGATTGTAGCCTGGCGGACTGATTGCTATATCTACTATCTACCCTCATTTGCGTGAGCGAGGTCACTCGGATAAAGCGTAGCAGCTACAAGTAGATGGGCTAGGTGGGTATGGATAGGTAGGATAGGTAAGTAGGTAGGTAGTGATTTGTACACCAGGCACAGCTCAATAAGTTTTGACGCCACGTAAGAACAGTCGATTAGACAAAAAGTAACCTGTGAGCCAAGCAGGGCACACATTTCGAATTTACGTGCAGCCTCAAAGTATATCCTCCCTCTCTTAGTCCTAATCGCCTAGGATGAGATGGAATAAGATGAAATGGAACGAGATTGGGGAATTGAATACGTTGCCATAGATATTCTCATAGATATATATCGTTAGTGTATAGGTAGTTGGGGATGCACTTTTGAATGATAGAGTTCTCGGTTGCGTGGGCGACTGTAGGGTGGTCTGTGCACCCAGGACCCTAAACCTATCCACCTTTTACCCTAGCCTAGGAAATAGCTTTATAATTAATACAATATTATTTCTTATTTTAAACCTAATAAATTAGTAAAAGCTGCAGCTATTTAAATTTTTTTTTGTGTAGTTTTTTCTTACCGTGGTTTAATACGACTTATATATTTGTTTATTATTAGAATTATTAGTTAATTAAGTTGTTAAAAGGTTTTTTAGTCTAGTAGTAGCTATTTAAAAAAATTAAGTAAAAAAAAAAGCAATAGCAACAGACTAAAGATTAAAAACGGATTAATATATTTATAAACTATAAAGCTAAAATATTTTGTTAAAAGCTTTAATTTAAATTACAGGTTTTTTAAATAAATTAAAACTTATGCATGTTTTTTTTTTATTTAATTTTTTTTTATTATTATTTAACGAGATTTTATTAATTAAAACTATAAAAATCAGCTTTAAAAAAATAAAAAGTATTTATTATTATTAGTTTAATAATTGTTTTTATTATTATATAGTAATAATTTATTATTTAGTATTAATTTTAATATAATTATTTTGTTTTTTTATTTAATAATATTAATATAAAATTTTAAATCATAGGATTTATAAAAAATTTTAAGCTAGTTAAAATATTAAAATAATTTAAACTTAAAAAAATATATAATGTTAAGCTGTTTAAAAGCTTATATAAAACTTAAAATTTAAATTTAAGCTGATTTAAACAAATTATTTAGTTTATTTTTTATTATACAAAAAAACATGTTTAATTTTTATATTTTAATTAAAGTTTTTAATATATTATAATTTTTTAATTAAATAAATTTATATTATTTTTATATAGTTTATAACTTAATTTTTAAAGCTTTTAACTTTTATTTAAATAAATAATTTTAAAATATTTATTAAAAATTATTTTTTTAAAAAGCTTAAATAAAAACTTAAAAAATATATAAAAAATATAATTTTTATATTTAAAAAGTTTTAAAAATTTAGCTTTATTTAATAATAATCTAGTTTTATAAAACAAAATAAAATCTGTTTTTATAAAAATTTTAAAAATAAAGCTTAAAAATAGTATTAATATATGGACGCTAACTTATAAAAAATTAAACGGTTTTTTAAAAAGTTTTATAAACTAATTTTTTTAAAAGTAATAAATTAAAATTTAAAGTTAAAAGTTTAAATTAAAAATTTTAACTGATTATTAGCAGAATTTTTAGCTAAGTTAATAAATCGTGTTAATAAATTATTTTTAAAAGCTAATAATATTTAATTAAAAATTTATGTTAGAATTTATATTATAATATATATAACAGGGGCTATAACAAAAATAACTAAATTTATAAACAAGTTATTAATTAACTAGTTAGTTAAAAATTAATAACTAGATTTAAAAAATTTATAAACGCTTATATATATTAATATATAGCAGATATTATAATAGCGTATATTTTAAAACTTAATAAAAAATTAGAATTTTTTAACTAAATAGGCATAAAATTATAACTGCTTAAAATAAATAATAGCGATTTTATTAAAAAAATAAATAAAACTATTAAAACCGCGTTAAAATAATATAAAATAGCGTTATTATTTATAATGTTTGTTTTATTAGCATATATATTACCCCGGTTTTTTTTA
Source organism: Rosellinia necatrix (assembly GCA_021209875.1). NCBI lineage: Eukaryota > Fungi > Ascomycota > Sordariomycetes > Xylariales > Xylariaceae > Rosellinia > Rosellinia necatrix. The sequence goes on along the minus strand of JAGYVD010000001.1, from coordinate 2,434,997 downwards.
AAACTTTAGTTTTAATTTAATGTTTATAAGTATTTATTAAACTATTATAACTAAGCTTATTATAAAATGTTTAAATAGTTTTTATTAAGCTAATATTAATTATATATATTTTTATAACTTTTAGCTAAAAATATAAATATATTTAAAACTAAAATAATAATTATTATTTTAAGCATTTAAATTTTATAAAAAAATATAGCAGAACAATAGTTTTTAAATAAATAAGAAAATCTGCGTAAAACATTTTAAAAAAAAATATTATAAAATATATTAAAAATATAATAAATATAATATATATAAAAATACGATAAAAACATAAAAAATATAAAAAAATATAAAATTAACTTTGTTTAATTTTAATTTGTTAAAATTATAATATAAAAAACATAAAGTATATAAATACTTAAAAAACAAAAGCTGTATTAAAAAAAGCTTATATTTATAAAGCAATAAAATAAAATTATTATTACTAACAAACTTTTATTATAACTTATTAAACGCTGTTTTTAAAAATAGAATATAATTTCTGCAGCTTTTTCTGTTTTTTAAATCTTTTAGCTTTATAAACTTTTAAGCTAGTTATTATTAATATAAATATAAATATAATAATAAATTTTAATAAAAAATCACGACTTTTAAATATTAAAAAAAAAAAGCAGGAATTTATATATAAAATAAAAACTAACGCTTTTAAGCTTATAAAACTAAAACTGTTTAAATATTGCTTAATTATATAAACATTTTTTCTATTTAATTTTATAAACAAAAGCAATTTATAAAAAGTTTTTAGCAGATCTAATATTTATTTAAAACAAAAATAATAATATTAAAATATATAATGTTTTTTAATTAAAAAAAATAAAAAATAATAAACATATTATTTAAACCGCTGTTATTTTATCTAATTTTGCAAGTAAAACAATTAAACAGACCTAACAAAAATTATAAAAAACTTATCCGACAGCTAATTAAAGCTTGAAAATAGATTATTAAACAAAATATTATTTTTATTTAAGCTTATAAAAACAATTATAAAAATTATATAAATATTAGCTAATTATTAAAATTAACCTTGTTTTTAATATTATTTAAAACTAATTATTAAATAAATTTTTATTATTTAAGCTTAGCTTATTTATAAAATAAAACTATTTTTATTATAAAGTTTAAATAATTATAAAAGTTTAAAAAAAAAAAACATTATTTAATAGCAGCTAAAATAAGTTTTTCAGCTATATTAGCCCAAGCTATATATATTAATTAAGCTGCTAATAATAATAAAAAACATATTTTAGCTATATTTAAAAAACTAAGTTTAGTTTAAATAAAAAATATTTAATTAATAATAACTTTTATTTAAACTTATTAGTTCTAATTATATTAAACGTTATAAATTAATATTAAAAATAATATTATAACTATTAAAATTAAAAATAGCTAATAATAGCACTTTTTTATTTATTACTACGTAATATTTTTATTTATTGTTTAAAGAATTATATTAGTTATATATGCTTATATTACAAGCTAAAATTAAACTTATAATTTATTATTAAAAAAGCTTAGCTGTAATAAAATGCTGCTATAATTAATTATATTATTAATTAGATTATTTTTAAAAGATTAAAAAGCTAAATATATTTTTTAAATAATAAAAACAGTATTAATTAAACTTAATGTTTTAAAAAGCGTTTAAAAATAAATAATTAAAGCTTTAAAACTTTGTTAGAAAAAATAATAATAATTTAAATTTAAACAATAAAATTTAAAAAAAAAATCTATTATATAAACATTTATAATTAAAATATAACTAAAAAGCAATTAATATTACTAAATTAATTTTAATAAAAACTAAAGCATTAATAACTATAAAATTAAAAATTAATATAAAGTTTATATTTAAATTAAGCTTTAAAACAAAACTACAATAATTTAAAAAACTAACCAAGCTATAAAAACTTAAAACTTTTAAAAAAAAAAATTTTTATTAAATATAATATTTTTATTTTTTTGTTTTAATAAACTTAATTTTATATTTTAAACTTGCATATTAAACTTATAATATTAATAAAGTTGTTTTTATTTTAATAAAAAAGCTTTTAAGTATTAATTTATAAATTATTAACTGTTTATTATCGCGGAAAACTATTTTTAATAACTTATATAACTAGATTTTTTTATAAGCTTTTTTATTTACTATTTTTATTAATTTTAATAAATTTTGCTTAATTATATTTTTAAAACAAAAAAGTCGGAAGAATATATAATATTGCTTATTTTAAAATAAAAATAAAAAAAAAAAAAAAATAATTTTAAGTCTGCAGAACCCCGGAAAATTATTTTATTAATACCGCATAAATTAGCTAAAAATCTCTAAAATAAAAAAACCTGTTTATTTATTACTTCTAAATAATAAGTAATTTTAATACGTTAGTATTTAAAATAAATATTTATAATAATTAAAAATAACTATTTTAAAATTAAATAATTAATTTAACGCAGATCTAGTTTTAACGTTTATTAAACAAAATAAGTTTTTCTGCTAAAATTTTAAAATATTTAGTAAGCATAAAACTAAAATAATAGTAAACATAAGATTTATTTAATAGCTTTTAAAAATAATTCAAGCGTTTATTTATTATAAAAGCCTATAACTGCTAAATTAATAAATATTTGTAATAAATATATAACTTATTTACAGGCTTTTAAGTTAGAAGAAATAAAAAAACTTAAAATAATAAAACGATTTAAATAATAGTTATTATTTAATAAACTTTAATAAATAGTCGACTAATAGTTTAAAACGTTGCAACTTATTATTAAAAATAAAGCTGTTATTTAAAAATAACAAGCTTAAGCTTAAAAACTTTATTATATATAAAAAATTGTTTTATTATTAGTTTAAAAATATAAAAATAATAGATTTAATAAAACATATTATTATAATAAATAAATTTATTAAATTTTATAAACTATATTAACTAAAATATATAATAAATAAAAAAACTTTGCAGAAAAAATCTTTTTTAGTTAAAAGCAGCCGGGCTAATTTATTTAAATATTTCAGCTTAAAAATATAAATAAAATACTTATTAAAATTAAAACTAAAAAAACAATTTATATATTGCTATATTTTTATTAATTAAATAATAATAAAGCTTTAATAGTTAGTTTATAAACATAACAAAATATTTAATATTTTAATTTAAAAAAATTACGTAGTGTTTTTTTAAAAAAACATAGCCTATAGGTTTTAAACAATTAAAATAAATTATAAAAACTAACTTAAAACTGCTTTTATTGCATTAAATAAATAATATTTAAATAAAAAATGTTTTAAAGTTTTATAAAAGTTTTATATATTTATTATGTTTTAAAAATATAAGATTTAATAAATAACTGCTTTATAAAAGTTTTAAAACCTGTTTTATTTTTTTATTAGTTATTACTTAAACTAAAAATATTTTTTAATATTTTTATAAATAATTATAATACGTTAAAAAAACTTTTAATAATTTATTTAACTTTTTTATAATATTTTATTTTTTTTTAAATCGTTTTATTTTAATTAGATTATTTTTAAAAAAAAAACTTTTTATTTAGATTAACGTTATAGCTTTAAAATTTAACTAAACTATTAAAAACAAGTTTAAACTATTTATTAAACTAAATTTAAGTTTTATTTTAATATAATAAACAGAACTAAAAACTATTTTTAAAACAAAAAAAATTAAAACAATTTTTATTTAGTTATTAATTTATAAAAATTTATAAACTATTAAAAAAAAGCAGACTTAATAAAAATATTAAAAAGCTTATATAAAATTAACGCTTATTATTACTCTAACTAAAAACCTTTAATATTAAAAAAAAAAAAATATAGAAACTTTTATATAAACTAAAAATAAAGTTATATTATTTATTACTATTTATTAAAAATCTAAATTTAAGTAATAAAAAATAAGCTAAACCTTATATTTTTAATATTATCTAGCTATTAACGCTTTATAATACAAAAACAAAAAATAAAACTTTTTAATTTAAACAGTTTAATTTAATTAAAATTTAAAATTATTAAATAAAATTATAAAATTTATAAATTCTTATGTTTATATTATTTATAATTATTAGATTTAAAAAAAACTTAATATTTTATTATTTAAACCTAGCCTGTTTGCCTAATTAAATTTTAAATAGTTATTATTTTAAATATAAAATTTTATAATAATAACTTAATAAAACTTTATTAATTACTAAATACGTTATTATTATTAAACTAGTAACCTAGCTTATACACTTATTTACACCTGCCTGTTTGCCTAACATTATTTTAAATAGTTATTATTTTAAATATATTTTATTAATAACTTAAAAACTGTTTAATTACTAATTATTATTATTTAACCTTTTTTATTTATATATTTATTAAAATCTTAATTTTTAAACTTATATTATTAAAATTACCGCAAATATAATTTTTAAAATAAATGCTTTTTAATTTTTTAAATTACCGACTGTTAATATTTAAAAAAGCTTTTAATTATTTAAAACTTACTGGAAGTATAAATATATATAAACATTTATATATTTAGAATATAAAGCCGGAGATATTTTTATTATGTTTAAGTTTAATAAATAACTTAAAAAATTTTAAATTATAGGCCGAAGTAGTTATAACAGCTAGAAAAAAACATATAATATATATTAACAAAAAATTTAAAAAACAAACATATAAACAGACAAAAATAAAAATAAAATTCTATATTATAAGTTAAAAAATAAATTATTTTAAATAAATAGATTATTATTTAATTGCTATTTTTTATATTTTTAAGCAACAAGTTATTAACTTTAATTAAAACCTTGTATATAAAATTAAATACCCTCTAGGCAAAAAAACATATTTAAAAAAAGCTGCCGACCTTTAAAATTTTTATTATTTAAAAAATAAATAACTGATTATAAAAAAACAAGTAGAAATGCTGGCTTAACGCATAAAAAAAAAATCCTTTGTTTTAAAACTAGTCGATTAATTTATATATAAAATATATTTATACGTTTAAAACAAACAGCTTTATTATTTATAAAGCGATATTTTAAAAGTGTTAAATAAAAAATTTAATTATTTAAAAAAAAACGTAAGTAAACATATTATAGTTTTTATAATAAAAAATTTTTTAGTACTATAAAGCAAGTTTTACGATAAATATATTTGCAAACAATATTTTTATTAACGTTTAAAAACTATAAATATAATATTAAAAAAAAAATATATCGAAAGCTAAAAATAAAAAAAAAAAATTTTTACTGCTTTAAAAATATTTTTATTATTAAAAAAAAAACAAATCTACTACATATATTTAAGCTTAAGTAAAGCTAAAAAAAAAAAAGTTTAAACAATTAACATTTAATATATATATCGTTTTTAAAAATAATAAGCATTTTATTAAAACAAAAAACTAGATTAAAAATTTGCTTGTTATATTACCGTTGTTAATATATTAAATTAAATATTTTAAAGCTAAAAAATAAAAGATTATTTATATAAAAACAACTAATAAAAACTTATAAATATTATTTAATTCGATTTAAAAAATAATTAAAACTTTTGCGGCTTTATTTAAAAACACTTATAAAAAAAATAATACTGCTTTTATTTATAAAAATATAATTTAAACTTTAATTTAAAACTATTAAATATAAATTTAAATATTAATAACGTATTAACTAATAAAAACATATTTTATATTTAAATATAAAATTAAATAAAAAGCTAATATAAATATTAATAAATTTATAAATTAAAAAATTTTAAAAACTTTAAAAATAAATATTATGTTTTAAAACTAAATCTTTTGAAAGTTTAAAAAATAAAGCAGAAGCTGTTTTTATAACTTTTAAAAATAGCCGAAAAAATTTATTGCCTGATTATTTAAAAAGCGTATAAAAAGCTAAAACTAAAAAATTTAAATATTTAAGCCTTATTTTTTAAACGATAGGATAAAAATATTTAAAATATTTATTATAAAATAATCAGACTTTTATTAAATATTTAGATCTAATTATATTAAAAAAATTTTTAATTAAATTTAACTGTACTTTTATATTAAACGTAATTTTTTATTGCTTAAAAAGTAATTAAAAATATAATAATTAAAATATATTTTAGTTAAATAAAATAATTTAATTTAAACGGAACGTTTTATTTTTATTAAACCGATTTATTAATATATTTTAAACATGTTATAAAAAAAATCAGATCAACTTTTTTTAATCTAGCTTTTTTAATTAACTCTGCGTTTATATATATAATATTAACTAAATATTTTTTTTTGTTTTAAATATATATTTTAATTTAACCGGGCTAACTATATATATTTATTAAAATCGTAAAAAATATGCTAAGCTTATTAAAAACTAGGTTTAAAATAAAATTTTACTGCTGGAACATAAAAGCTTTAGAAATATAAACTTATAATAAAACTATAAAGTTTTAAGCAATATATATTAATTAAATATTATATAAAGCTTTTTTTTTATTTAGCTAAGCAAAAATATATTATAATATATAATTAGCTTAAAAACTAATAAGTTTTATTATAACAGAAACTTATTAAATTTAGTTCGATAATTATATTAATAATAAAAAACATTAGCTTTAAAAAAAACTAAACCAGGTTTTTATTTTTATTTTTTATATAAAAACATATTTATTTAATAAACTAAAAGCTTAGTTTATTTTTAAACCAGACTTTTATTAAAATATATTTTAATACTATATGCCTGAACTTATATATATATTAATATAAAAATTATTTTTATAAGTCGATATTTTTTTTACCTGCTTTTTAAAAAAATATAATAAATGCTTTAAATAAAAAACAACCGAAACTTTATAATTAAAAATAAACCTGAATTAAAACCTGCGATTAATTAGTTAAAACTTAGCTGCTATAAAACTAAAATAAATTTAACTTGTTTTTAAATTTAATATTTGTTATAATAATATATTAAAACAAACCGGTCGGTATAAATTAATAACAACAACGCTAAAATTTCCGCGGTTTTAAAATTAAAACTAAAAATTAAATCTTATAAAATGTTATTATAAATAAACTTAAAAAAAACACGATTATTTTTTAACTATATTTATTTAGTAAATTTGCCTGCTTATTAAACTATAAACATATTTATAATAAAAACTATAAAAATAAATTTTAATAAAGTTATTATTAAATAATCTAATAAACGATTATAAAAAAAAAACAGATTATAAAACAGGTTATAATTATAAATATTTTAATTAAAGCAGAAAGATTTAAATTAAAGTTTTTTCTAGTTTATTAAAATAGCAGGATTATATAAAAAAACTTATATATTATATTTAATATTATAGATAATAATAAAATAATAGCTGTAATAAAAGCAAATAATTATTAATAAATATTTAATAAATATTTGCTAGTTTTTCCCGGGGCTAAATATATATATATTAAAATATTTAATCGGAAAAAAAACAACTTAGCGTTATTTATTTATTTAAAAAAGCAATATTAAACTTTATTAGCATAAAAAATATAACTATTAAAAGATCTTTAGTACAATATATTTTTTATAGTTAATAATTATAATAAAAAAATCGAATAATTAACGGAAGATTTAACTTATGTAATATAAACCTGCTAAAAATTAAATATTTTGCTAAAAAACTAAAGCTTTTTAAAAAATAAGATTATATAAACTAAATTATTTTTTAATTATAATAAAGCTTAATTCTTATATAAATGCTATTTAAACAAACGTATATATTAAATATATTAATAACTAATAGCCGCCTAGAGGAATTACCTAAACCTTTCTATTAAAATAAAGTTGCTTATTTATATTTAAAGGTTTAATTTAGAACTTTAATAAAAAAACTTTCCTAAAATAATAAAAAACGGAAGGCTTTTAGTTATTAAAATAAAAAAAAAGCGATTTTAATAATAAAAAAACCTAATAGTTATTTTATATTTATTTAATTAACGGTTTTATTATAACAGAAAAAACATATTATTTAATAAAAACTTTATTTTTTTAACTTTAATAAATAAAATAATAGTCGGTTATAACTTGCTAACTATATATATAATTAAATAAAAAAAAACAAAAGATTTTATTAATACAACTATAGTAATAGCTGTTTTTTTAACTTCTGGCTGTGTTCTAGTTTATTATAAAATATAATTATTTATTTTAAAAATAAATAAAACTGTTTTTTGCTAAATATTTTAAAACTTAAACGATATTTAAAACTTAGAATTAATAAACGTATAGATTTATCCGAATATTTAAGCATTTTTATTTAACTAAAGGTTTTAGATTTTAACAATTTATTTTAAAATAAAAAATCGCTTTGTTTATTTTAAATAATAATTTTTTTAAGCTTTATTTTTTTTAACTTATAATTATTAATTTTAACTTATTATTATATTTAATAACTTTTAGTTTTTATTATAATTATAACATTTAATATAAACTTTAAAAAAATATAAGTAATTAAAAAAAATGTTTTTAAGTTTATTTAATAAAAAACAAAAGAATAGTTATAGCTAACGTATAAAATAACCGATTTAAATAAACAGTAAATTAAATAAATATAAACAGTTATTTAACGTTTAAAATTGTTCTAATTTATTTAAAATTCTAATATTATATTAAAAAACTCTGCTTATTTATTAAACATAATTAAATAAATTATTTAATATAATAATTGTTTAACTTAAATAATTTAATAAAATATTATTAAAGTTAGAAAGTTATTAAAACATTTTTAAACGATAATATAAAAACTTTTTATTAGCTGTTTTAATTAAAATATTTTTTAAACGCTAAAGCAGAAATTAATTATTATTAAATGCTAAAAAACTGATTTAAAAATAAAACGGATTAAAGCAGAGAAAAACTAGCTTTTTTTTTTTTAATAAATATATTTATATTATTTTAAAAATATTTAAATAAAAAATATTTTAAAAAAATTAGTTAAATATTTTTACCGTTTATATTAAATATTAACTATATTATTAATTTTTAAAGTTTATTAAATTAAATATATAAAATTTATATATTTTTAATATATATTAAATAAAAATTAAATTATAAAAATATATATATTAAATTTATAAAGTTTGCTAGCTATTTAATTTAATATAATTTTTATAGCTTATATAAAAAGCTATAGCTATTTAAATATAATTATATAATTTTAAAAATATTATAAAAAATCTTCCAGCTATAAGGTTATATGTGCGGCTATATAAAATAATATAGTAATTTTATTTAAAAATTATAAAACTTATTAATATATTAAATTAAAAAAATTAATAAAAATATAGCTGATTATTTAATAAAAATAAAAACTAGGTAGTATAAAGACAAGCTATTTTATATTTTTTTTTAAAACAGAATTAACTATGTAAAAAATATAAAAAGTTTTTAGACTTTAATTATTTTTAGCAGCATAATATTTTTTTATAATAAAAAGCTAAAGCAGCTTAATTAAAAAACTAGTTAAAAATAAGCTTAGAAAAAACAATAAAAAGTTTTAGAATATTATTATAAATAAAACTTTTTTTAAAAGCATAAATAATTATTATTATATTTAATAGTTTAAATAAATTTAGTAAAAATTTAAAAAACTTTTATTTTTATAAAATAGTTTAATTAAAAGTATTAACTATTTTTTTATTAATAATATTATAAATAAAAATAATATTAATAATAACGCAGCATTTAATAATTAATTATAAATAAAAACTAATAAATTAGCTATAATAAAAATAAAAACTAAAAATTTAAAACTTTTATTAAAAATATATAATAAAACAAAAAAATAATAAGCTGGCTAAAAATAATTAAAACTTTAGAAAGTTTTAAAAAAGTTTTAATAAAGCAAGAAAAAATTTTAATAGATTAAACAAGATTTAAAATTATATAAAAAAATATTAAATATAAAGCTTTAAGTTATAAACTGCACAGAAAAAAATTTAAAAATTAAAAAAATTAAAAAAACTGCGATTTAAAAAGTATTAATAAACTTTTATTAATTATTAGTATTTTTTTAAGAAATAAAGTTGTTTTTAGCTAAAAAAAACTTTAAAATTTCTTATTTAAAAAAATAATCTAAAGCTTTAAAAATAAATAAAAATACGCGGATCGTTTTAATTAAATAGTTATTAAATCGTAAAAAAACTTTATTTATATATTAAAAAGTTAAAAAACTATTAAATAATTAGGTTATAATTATAAAAAATAATAAAAAAACAGCTTAATAAAAATAAAATTGCTTAAAAAAAATTTGTAATATTAACTTAAGCTTTAATATTAATTAAATTAAAAAGAAATAAACTTATTATCCCGGAAAAAAAACAGGGAATTCTCCTCGGCGGTGCTTATGGTAAGGATATTTAGCCGTGTGTAGGGTGGTCTGTACACCTGGGACCCTAAACCTATCCACTTTTCACCCTAGCCTAGGAAATAGCTTTATAACTAATACAACATTATTCCTCATTCCGAACCTAACAAGACCGAGCAACGGATATTTGGCGGGAGACGTGATCGCTTAAGTTTATAGAAAGGTTCTACGACTTGTATCTAAAGTTTTACGTGAAAGCTAACTTAAAAGTCCCTCTACTGGGTTAAATGTGGTAAGCATGCATGCCATACGCGTTATCTATAACATATTATATATATATATGTGTGTGTGTGTGTGTGTATGTGTGTGTGTATGTGTATGTGTATGTGTATGTATGTGCGAGCGTGTACGTACATGTGTGTGTCTGTCGTGGCACCGCCGACGTAAAGCCACGCCAATTAACAAAAAAGGCAAGCCAAAAATCGTATACTCGGTCTGACTGGCCGAAGCTGTCTCCTCAAGGGGTGAACTGGTAGACGATTGGGCGCTCGCGCCAGGGTTCCCTATCTGTTACCTAGATCTCACAGGCTCTGTCTCCAACTGAAGGCCAGCAACGGAATTACTATCGCACTCCTTACCGAAAAGCAAACAAGGGCGAACCCAGAAACCCAGAAGCCACGAAGCGACAACCGCGACCTCGTCCGGACACGGAAGCGCCGGCCGTGTCGTCGCTATGACCCGTCTTGCCTCGCATCCATCGGCGTTGAGAAGTCGTGAATAATCACCACGATGCTTCTGCAGCATGAGCCGTGTCCCGCCTGTCCTCACCACGACCATCGTGGCACCGGTCCACCATCAGAGCACTGTGCAGGATCATCACCCAAGCAGCCATCGACGGCACGAGTAGTGGTAAAACTCCTCGACATCGGTGCGCTCGTCCCTGGTAGGCCTCTCGTCAAGCTCGGCATCAAGACAACCTCAAATCTGAGCCGCATTGCTGCATTCCTGAAGAGGAAATTCGATAGGGGCGTTTGGGAGATACCGTGTGATAGCAAGATCGAATTTTTCCGCCAGGGCAAGTTACTCTGTGAGGACGAGTTACCAGGCGACGGTTCTACATTATGGTACAGGGTTATAGCTCCGCAAGACGATAGACACCTGAAGCTCAGGTGGCACGGCGGTGACCCGGCCGTGTGTCTGTCTCGGGGCCAACTCAACCACTTAGCTCAGTGCCTCGAACTGGGCACTACGGTCGGACAGTTGCGACGGTCGGTCGCCTCAGCACTCACGGCATCGCCCTCGTCAGAAACAGGGAGGGCACATACTATCGAGCACGACCAGGTCGTGGTTGTGGCCCTTGGCGGCCTGCGACGAGGTCCGGTGCAAGGCGACAATTGGATATGCGGCCGCGTAAAATCCTGGTTATGCCATGAGCTGGCCATCAGCATCGTAGAGCGTGATGAGTACTTTGTGTTCCACGGATTTAATGAACGATACGTCCTGCACAGGCCATATCTCGACGATCTTGGGGACCTCGCCGGATCGGCCCTCAAGGCATGGCTGAAGCTGACGGTGCTTATGACTGTCGGCCGACCGGGTACCCGGCCGGAGGAGATTCGGGCAGAGGATATCAGCCTCTTTCTCGATGGTAGGCTCGTCAGTGACGACTTGCTCTTCCGCCCCGGCGTGTCGGTCGACTTTGAGTTGCGCCGCGAGGCCGGGGATGGCTTCATTGACGCCGAGGCGTGGCTTCTGCCCCCAACTGAAGCCTGTAGTATTTGCACGGAAAGCAAACGAGTTTCGGAAATGCCGAACAGAAGGAAAATCACGCTGCGCTGTGCACACGAGGCCACAGCTTGCAAGGAGTGCGTGAGCCAATGGATCAGTTCCAGCATAGGGGCAGTCGCGTGGAATCGTGTGAAGTGCCCGGAATGTCCCGCAACGTTCTCGTTTAGAGAAGTCGAAGCCGTTTCCACAAGAGATATATTTAATAGGTATTCTTGAATAGCCATATCTTTCCCACTCATGCATGGATATATTCCATCGACATATCCCATAGAGAGACACACACACACACACACACACACACATATATATATATATATATATATATACATATACATATACATGACTAACCATTTCTCAGGTTTGATAGATTGGCTACGGAGGCAGTATTGGCCGGCGTGGAGGACTTCCGATGGTGCCTCAACCCGAATTGCAATTCTGGGCAGATTTATCCGCCGGGGTGTGAGAAGGGCCGGTGTCATGCTTGTCAACTCGATATGTGTCTTCACCATGACGTCCCCTGGCACGAAGGCGAGACCTGCAATCAATACCAAGCACGCATTCGCAGGCGGTTGAAGAACGACAAGCGCTCCGAGGACTACGTGAGAAGAACGACGAAGCCCTGCCCTGACTGTAAAAAAGATGTGCAGAAATCGTCCGGCTGTGACCATATGACCTGTGAGCCCCCCGACCCGCAATGGCCTGCACTGGTATTTGAAACTAACTCGGCTATAAGGTGCATGCGGCCATGAGTGGTGCTGGCAGTGCCTCGGTCCGTATACGGGCTTCTCGCTAGGTTGCCGGCACGCGCCAGACTGCCCGCATAGGAGGATGATGGAAGGGAGACGCGAACGCCAACACCATGACGACCTTTACCATGAAGAATTGGTACGGCTACATCAACGCGGCGTATCCTACCTTGCGTATACCCTTATCAGTCGCCTGGTGCGGTGGATTAGACACGCCTAGTCATAAATTCGGGTTTGCTATCCGAGACTGACGTTTGCGCTGGTCGAGGTGTGTAATGCTAGCCAACTAGGAAATAATGTTAGTGATAAGAGTTTGGGGTATAATCCCTACAACGAGGCTGAGAAGACCGGACTGTTTGCATGCTGAGGTCAGGGTGGGAGGATGTTTTGATCTATATCTCCTCTTACACAGGCCTGAGACGATGCTGTTATCGACGACATCGTCCCAGATCAGATATGTTTGTCAACTAGATTCTCAATTGGATGTCGGTTCTGCATGATGACTTTACTTGACATAGACGAATCTACGCATTTTCCTGTGCCCTTCCCATTCTCTTTTACCCCATCCGCCTCACCCTTTCCGGATCAAATGGGATTATAGTTTGGATGGTTCCCATTAACATCGCCTCCAGGTCCATCCCCACCGTTCGCTGACGGGCCAGCTCTTGCCCGGGCCGTAATACGCGGCAGCACCACTGGCCGCCCCGGTAAACGCCATGCGAAAATTGACATTCAGGATGCTGCTACCGCCACACGGTGACCAGACCAGAGCGGGCTCGGGTATGCTCGTGTGCAGGTCAAGGCTCTTCGAGACGGTCGAGTTTGTGCTGGGGATGGATCGGGCCGCGGTTGCCTAAGGCGGTCTGTTAGCGCTTCTTGCTTAATGGCACGGTATCTCACACGCAGGGAAACGGTAGGGGGAATAGATGAAAAGCAACGTACTGTATCTGCGGCGTCCTGGCTGAAATATACCGTGAGATACTGTGTGAGTGTGGCACCCGCACCGTTATTCTCGAAGTAACCCCTTGACCAGTGGTCCTTCAGAGCGAACTGCCAACCCGCCGTCGAGCTCCTCAAGTTGACGTGGGCTTGGCAGTTGACGGTCCTCTCGGCAACGCTGCTCGAAGGGCCAATCTTGGCCTTGAAACTGGGGAGATCAAAGGCGAAGTTCTCCCAGAGAGAGGAGTCGGGCGTGTCCGTCGTCCCCTGCGGACAGCCGCTGCCCGAGAAACTGACGGATACGACGGCCGGGGGCGTAAAGGTGTCGGTGGCCGGGGGCGTCGAGGTGACTTGTGGCGCGGCTGTTGAGAGCGTTGGGAGCAGTGAGACGAGAACGACGCTGAGAAGATGCATTGCGCTAACTGTGGTTTCCATTCGAAACTACTTATGCGCTTCGCGTCTTACCGAATGTGGTTGAGTAGGTAGGGCGGTCTTTTCTCGCGAAACAATGAAATGGAGGCGATGTGAGCGGCTACCAGCAGACTATAGATTCAGTCTAGCTTGACTCCTGGTTATGACGGATGAGTAGACGAGGGCGGACGCGGACAAATGTCGACAAGTCGTGAAAATGACCTACTTCTATATCATAACACCAGGCGCCCCCCGAAGCAGTCCAATCCAAATACCAAGCCCCCCTCGTACCAGGGCGGCAAGGGCCCTTTTGGATCTGGAGCGCCCTAGAGGCCCGGGAGATCGGTTTTCGGGCTGGGATTTCGAGACCTGCTGGCTGTGGGCTCGGTCTGGATCGGGGCAGAACGCAGGCCGATTTACCCATATTAACCGTGGCACCGTCACGGACCGAGCAGCTGTCCATGATGGATCTAATCATTCGTCCCGTGTAAGCCTAGAACACCTTGATAAAATTAGAAGCTTGGTTAAAAATAGTAAAATGTTGCCTGGACGGGATATCGCGTCGCTAACTAGATTGTTCCACCCAGCCGGAGCATGGGGAGTTGGGAGGCGTCATAACTGCAACTCTCATATCAATAACTGCAACCAAACGAGTCCGGATGGGCGAGCGAGTGACAACTGTGCGCCGACGTATGCTGTATGCTGATGCTCGGAGCTTTCACCCGTCACGATCCTCGCCCGAACGAGCTTGCCATCTCATCTCATCCGTGCGCATACGATGGAATGACTGTCCGCATAGGCATTTGATATTAAATTGCGACAAAAGTCTCCTAGCACCCAATTACCAGGGAAGTTTGTCACACGGAGAACTCTTAGGACGCCCAACGGCGGAGGCTGATTCGTCGAGGGAATAAGAAGTATTCAACATAGAGATCTACGGCTGGGTGGGATATATACCTAGTCGCCATCCTATTGGGAGGCTGCAATTGGTATCGGTTCGGGGAACCCAACCCTTGGACTAGCCGGACCCCTTGTAGTGGCAACCTTGCCTTTGTGTACTGTCATTGCATTCGCCAGATGAAGCACCAATCTAGAAAAGCCCTTTTCCCACCCTATTCTTAGCAGCATTGCATCGCAATCATACCACAAGCCCACAGTCTAGTATTGAAACTTAATGATGGGGTGGCATATGATAGCATGAAAGCGCCATTATGCGACTGGCCTGCCTGTGGCAATCGAAGCTCGCTGGACTACACAAGCTGAGAATGTCTGCTACCGTGGGCCTACGGGGTGTGCGCGCGTGGGAGTAGGTTCGCTGATGCATGGGTATGCCCAGTGTTCTCGCGACATCCAACCTCTGTTTTTCCGCACACGAAGCGTGACGAGTGGTTATGACCCGGGGGCTGCTCCGGATGACTTTGCCTAGGCGTCGGCTCGCGGCAGCCATAGTAGCCTGAGGGCGTGCCAGGCCCAAGGCTTCGGGGTTGAGCATATTGGGGGGCTGTAGCTCGCCTGGCTGAAGGCTTTGATGCTGGGGTCCCGCCTCATCGCCAACCGCCAACCCGTCTCTCGTTCCATCTCTCCTTACGCTCCTGGCGGAGGTAGTATAGCCGCCGTGCTTCTCGATATCTCCGAACCCAATCGAGCGTTTCTCGCTCCGTAGCTAGGCTGCGTCCTGCACCGTCGTCGCCTTTGCTGCCGCCCCCCTGTGTACCTTCCCCCTCTAAGAAACTCTCCTCCATGGCGGCGCACAACATTTCCTGCTCCTGCAAAGCCTGCGTCAGGCGGGCATAAAGGGCTGCGGGGGCGAAAGGGGCGAGAGCGGTGTCCATATCAGCCTGCTTAGAACGCCATTGCCGGTCGAGCGCGTGTGCGGAGAGAAGCTGGGCCTGTGTAGCAGAGCGTTGGTGTGCCAGCCGCGTCTCGAGCTCGGTGAGATGCTGGGCGAGGTTGATGTTCTCGTCCAGTGCAGTTTGAAGCGCATCCTGGGTCTGAGCGAGCGAAGGGTGCATCGTTGCCGGCGAGACGGTGAGGGCCTGGAGCACGGATGGGTTGCTGAGGATTTCGGCTAGGTCCTGTTTCCTACGCGCCACAAGCAGAGCTCTCAGTACAACATGTCCGGCGTGTGGCGTTGCGCTGGCGTTGCGCTGGTTCGGGGCAGACTTACGACTTATCCTCCAGCATCCGGGGTAGCCAGGTGTCGCCAGGATCCGGAATGGGCTCCTGGTGCTGTCGCGCGATGCCGCTCGTTGCGGCCGAGGGCGCAAGAATCAAACCCGAGGCGTCTGTGGTCGCTATCCTGCCGTTGGAAACCCCCATGCTCTCCAACCCGCCGCTATGCCCAGTGTCCGGCACCGGCGGCGGTGGACGGGGAGAGTTCCCAGCGGGCGTCCCGAGCCGGCTCACATCGTGGCTGTTGGGCTTCGGCGGCGGGATCGGCGGCGGCGGCGTCGGGGTTGTGTACATGGCTGGATTGCTTGTATGTCGCTTTGTGCGATATCAACTGACACATAAATCGGGACCCCGCTGCTCCGTGGAAGGATTCGTCTAGCTTTGAAGGGCGTCAAACAGGGTGGGAGCCGCACCACCGACCTACATAGAATATGGAGGTGGCCACGTAAACTAACCTACTCGGAATACTGGAAAGTAGGGACATGCCCGGTCAGATGGGGATCATTGTCATCAGCACTGTGAGCACACAACTTTAAGTTTACCCAAGTACGTACTTAGGTACCTAGGTTAGGTAGGCACCAGGTGGGTACCTAGGTAGCTTCGTCAAGGTACCGTGGGGGTTATCTTATCTTATTGTGCCTACCGATGCAGGAGATACCTACGCGTATATCTAAATGTACTCGCGAATGAGATACATATCTGCCTACCTACCTAACCTAGGTAGGTACCTAAGGTAGTATTAACGTTTAGCCGACCTAGGTACACTAGGTAGTAGTAGTACACTAGTAGTAGTAGTGATATTAACGTCTAATCTAGGTACACTAGGTAGGCTGGTATTGCTGCCCACCTAAGGTAGGTAGGTACTAGGTAGGGATAGGGCGTGTCTCAAATCTTGATGGTTTGAAATACCTGGATAGTGCCTGTGTCTTCGGAAAAGGCCTTTATATTCGGAATGAACCATGGCGTCGGCTAACTGCACCCGCCAGGTAGTTATGAATTTGGCGCATAACTCTTGCGACCCAACCTATTGTTCTAACCTAGGGAGGTACCTAAATAGTAGCATGTAGTGCACTTCCAGCACCACCGTGGTAATTCATCATATGCTTCAGCCTTTAGAACGCCGAGGGTAATGGGACAATTACAGATTAACATCGTAGGTTGCGGGAATTAGGTCCCCATCAACCTCATCTCTTAATAGTCCATAATTCGCGTGACCACCCCATCTCTCGTAACTTTTTGCTGCTTCCGCCCATTCCTTTCTTGTCATTACCGCTAATGGCCAGTGCCTTGCTGCAATTTGCAAAACCCTCCACAATCTCCTTCATGCGGCCGGCCTTCATCAGCACCGCCGCCACGTCGGCGTCTTTTCTAGCGATAATAGACGCGAGCTCCATGCATTCTAGCAAATTGTCTCGTGAGAGGCTGGTTCCCGCAAAATGCAGCACGCTCACGTATCCTATGATCATCTCGGGAAGATAAGCATCCCGGAGATAGGTAAAATCGTCGTCCCCTGTTTACCCTAGTCAGTCTGCATCACGATTGCTTGGTAATAGACGAGTGTCGGCACGAACCTTGAACACTTTCTAGGAGCCAGTTGTTGAGCATCGGGCGCATGTAGCTCTTGATGCATCTGACTTCGTTCCCAACGTGGCTCCAGAAATCTCTCCCTAAATCCTCCGTTGGACTAAAGCTGATGTTAGTACCCGTAAAACTCTACTGCGCCTGGGTTGCGTGGGCTGGAACGTACTCTTGAGCCATGGCTTCACTGGAGGCAATCGTTTCCATCGAGTCGAGGGCCCGCGTGAGGCATTCCATCTCAAAGTAATTCCTTGCTACTGCCACTTGTTCTGGCCCGAGGTCATTGCCTTGGAGAGAGACGGTGACGGCACCCGAGCGGATATCTTCAAACCACGACACATCTGTGTCATCCGCGATAACGAGGCCGGTTTTCTGTCTGAAAATATTCGCACATCGAACCCTCTCGGACAAGGAACGTGCTGCTTGGAGATTAAATCCCTCTGTTGCGAGTTAGTATTTATTACAAGGTGAAGATGATGACTTGGTTCTTACTTAGGAAGCGCTTATATACAGCTGTACCGGCCTCAAAAAACTCTTCCCAGAGGCCCTCCTCCAGGGAAAACCATTCAAGGGACTGGATTAGAGATTCGTCGGTAGCTTCCAAGCTTTCTGGCTCGTCGCCGAAAAAATCCGGCTTCAGGGGACGGCCGTACTTTAATGTCGGAGGACTGTTCAGAACCACTGTAAAGGAGCCGAACGCTGATATGGCCTGCTCCGACACAGGATTGTGTTCAAGGATAGATCGCGGTTGGTAAACGATGAACT
This sequence comes from Rosellinia necatrix, assembly GCA_021209875.1. Taxonomy (NCBI): domain Eukaryota; kingdom Fungi; phylum Ascomycota; class Sordariomycetes; order Xylariales; family Xylariaceae; genus Rosellinia; species Rosellinia necatrix. The sequence goes on along the minus strand of JAGYVD010000001.1, from coordinate 2,416,205 downwards.
TGGCGATGTCCATGCCCAGTTTGCTCATGATTTTGAGCAGAGTGCTCCGCCCGGCCGGTTCTTCCAGTCGAGTGATGTTTCGACTCAGGGTAAAGAAACCTCGTTCCTCTTGGAGTTTCGAACAATACAAGGGCATTAGATCTGTTAGATCGGCTAGCCGTAGAATACTGACATATGTGGCCACAATGTTGTCCCGAGCTCTGTGGTGGTCGACTGCGGAGTTAACTTCGCTCTGAAGATTGTCGAGGCGGGCGACTAAGAGATATACATGCACTGCAACACGTAGCCCATCGTAGTCATTCATCATAAAAAATCTGGGATCGTTGACGCTGATGGCTGCATCATCAATTTCGGGTATGAGGTGGGATGGTGCTGTCTGGTTTGCACGTTTCCCCAATGCTACGCCGAGATCGTGCATATATTGTGTCAGGTTGTTGGAAATGATAGCCGCTTGTAGCGCCTTGAGGGGCGTTTTAGCTTCGCTGGATGTTTTCGGGGTTGACTCGAGCAAGCTAATGAGGCGCTCACTGGCGGATGAAGCATCGCCATGAAACTGAAGAGCATTGAATGAGGGTAACGCTTGATGGATTGCAGCAGCTGAATCTGGCGAGGTTCGCTTCATGAGGTACCCATCGAACTGAGCCCTCAGGAGGGCATTGTAATGGGCGAAGACGAAATCATCCCAACTTTTGCATACCTTTTCCACGCTCATGATATCACCCGAAAGAATACCGTACACCGCGCGCTCACAGTCATCAGTACCACCCTGACGTGCAAGGGCAAAACAGGTTCTACGCCAAAGTAGGGTGGAAAGAGGATCAGCGGAAGACCGTTTCATTTCGTTGCCCTTGGATAATGGCATGGCTGACATGGTAACTGCTCGCCATACCTCGGTCCGCTCAACGCACCAATCTCGGATCTCGTTCAAGCTCCTGCCGCGCCGAAGTAGCTCATAACAACCAAGCCAGATGGCGCGCTCGAAGTATTCATCTTGCGGTTGAAGCTTGCGGCCTTGCCTAGTCGCCACGTCGGGATCTAATTGGGTCACCAGGGGATTCGAACCATTCGCATCAACTAGTTGGCTGGCGTCAGCGCTAGTGGGATCTAGGGGTCCTGTCCAGCTGTTTACGTTTTTTTGCATCTTGATGGCGGAGCGCGTGTGAAGCCAGCCGTACGCTATAATATCACCACGTTCAGCCTGCTTCTGGTAATCTCGTACGAGATCATCAATATCCATCCGGCCGTCGTCGGCGCTCGTCTGTAGACACTCAAGGATTGCCTTGCGCTCTTGGGCGGTCGGATCTGACTGCAGAAACTCTTCCCAAAGCTCGGAGGTCGATTGGAACCTGGAGACCTCGTGTCGTATCGGTCGAAGAGCATTCCGGCCAGAGTAACGCAGAGGCAAGAGGCGGCGCAGCATATCCCAAACCTGTGCTTCCTGCTCCCAACGGTCCAGCTCGTTTGCGGAGCCGGTCGACCGGATGTCCGCTTCGTCGAGGTCCATGGAGTCCTGGCTCGAGGAGTCGTCCAAGCGTCGAAGGCCGGTGCCAGACGCCGACCTTAATGCTTTGCGCAAAGTCTGGACCTTGCTCGTAGCATATTGGTAGTATTTGTCGACCAATGTGAAGATGTCGGCGCGTTGCTCGGTGGGAGACTTTTGTGTGACCGAAAGAGCGTCGAGGGCTTTGGCGAAGCGATCTGCATCGTCGACGAAGCCGGGCGAGGTGGCCATCTCGGATACTGAGCAATACTATGGTTAAGTTGCCGCGCCTGCCATGGTAGCCTTGTCAGAACATACCTTCACTCGTGCCGTCATCTGCGTCCGATGGTTTGTTGAATTCAACGCCAGCCATCCGCTGGAGCTGCTGGGATTGCCGAGACAGCATCGCACCACCGCGAGGCTAGATATCAGTCTGGAATGGCTAGGTCAAACCTGCTAATTACCAACCAGCATCTTCTACCGCGCTATCGCGCTCACCGAGTGTCACGCAATGGCTTGTCCGGTCTCGTATGTTGCTATTCTGTGGGTGGCCGCTGGCGTTGTAGGAATTGATACCGATGTTCGTTATTGGCAGTCATAAAAGAGAGAGAGAAGTACAATCTTGAGAAGCAAGCGGGTTGCAGATTGTCAAGGGATGTTGAGGTTGGAGGCTGGGTCTGATCGCCAAGCTTTCTGGAAACAAAAATACATAGTGCTTGTACAGCCAGCGGCTATGTAACCTATAGCTACCTACCTGTCATGAGAGCTACCTAGGGAAGCGCGACAAGGTTCTCGTGATTGAACTGGCCAATTAAAAGGCAGGTATCTTCAAGAGCACGTACAATATTACCTATTAGGTCCCTTGCCGTGCCATGCTCCAGTTATTTCAGGAGTGGTGCTAGCTGATAAGTTAACTAGATCAGGAAAAAAAAATCAAAGAAAAAAAATGAATAATCTATATTTTTTTCCCTAAATAAACTGCTAAATATCCTCTGCTTTAGATATATAAATAACAACTATAAATTTGGCTAGACAAAATTACAGCTCCTAGCCCTTTAGGCTAGTATATAGCCTAGTACATGTGTACAAAGGCTAGCATGGCTGGTGGTGTGGCTAGTGGGCGGCTTGGTCACTTGGGTAGTTGGCTTTTTCCATCGTTTGAGCTCTTATACATGACAGTGCCTCCAGTAGGTACTTTGTAACCCCCCTGTGGGTACCTACCTACTACTGCAGAACGCCATTCTTCTGGTACGTGTGGCTGGTGAGGCTAGCCCCGCTACAAAACTGAGTTTCTGGAGCCGTGCAGCATTTTTTCCCTTCTTCCCTTTTCTCTCATTAATGTCATCGGCATTCATATTAGAGTCTCGGGATAAGCCAAATTTGTTTCAATGCCTATCCAGGTCCCTTGAGGACCTCCTGCGCGCTCAATGATCGCCTAGAATAATTCCGCTCTTCATTAATGTTACCGAATTGACTAGTCTGTTTGGGTTGACGTGAATAAGGAGTCGCGGGACAAAGCAAAGATGTAGATTGAGGTAGGTATATTTTCCTGACCCTGATAGGCACGGTGGAGGGGTGCATTGGCTTTGGGGACTCGGAGGTTCTTGTCACCACGCTTTAGATGTCATCCCGGATGTCGTTGCCTCGGATGTTACCCTTGGTCTTTTACCACAGCCAGGGTCTTAGCCCACCGGTTCTATTTGTTGCCTTCTTGCTGTTGCTTCAACTTCAATCGTAGAAGACTGGGTTTCGGACAGCTTGCGGTGGTCGCCGCCTCGCCCTTTTCCCGGTAGAACGCATCACAACATTCGTACAGAGCATCGATGAGGTGCTCGCACTTGGCCTGGTTAAAGCCGGTCTTTGCAAGACAATCTACTCTGATTAGGCTTGGGTTATGGGAATGGCGGGCGAGGGATCTTACCCTGTATAGCGCACTGGATAGATCATAGACCATGATAACTTAGTTTCTGTAGGCTGTGAGAGCTTTCCAATACATTGTGGGTCTACTTACGGCGCGTGGATGACACGGAGGTTTTGACGCGATATCTTCTTGGAGGCCCTGCGAGAAGTCCGGGCTTGTGAATTTGGGGTCTGAGATGAACATAGGATCTGGCATCTAGGGCTACTGACCATGGCTCTGTCGCTATAATTTATTGCTATGATAAAGGTTTAGGATGGCTTTCAGTGTTGAGAGTCGCAGAAATGCCGACGTCATTAGTTGAAGCGGAGGAGAATTATAAAGCGGGCATCAATAACGGCGTATAATTTAGCCACTGTGGTCAGTGTTGATTCTGTATATCTCAATGTCTCTATGTGGGCACACGAGGGACAAGGCACATGAGATTAGGTACTTGTCTAAAATTTCAGCATGCATTGGCTGGATCTATGTTTGGTCGAGCTGGGACGATGATGTAATAGCCAATCTGGACCCTCCAAGTTCGGACGAGGTACAAAATGTGAGTTGTACTAGTGTCGGTCTTTGCCTACCTAGGTATCCAAGCTATCCAAGACCATCTAGGACAGGTACCTACCAGCAGAAGGCCGGTTCATGAGGCTCGCATCTTTAATACTACCAATGCTGGTACAGTATTATACCAGCGGCCTGAAGTGTTGTTCAGCACCTATGCCTACTTACCCGGCTTTCAGAGAGAGAAGACAGATCAGGGGCCTTCGGCCTGTGACAGATCTTGATATGCAGTCAATTCGGCGGCGTTGTGACATTTTTGAGAATATGTTGAGCAACAACAGCTCGAACATGTTGTGAAGCCTTTCGTCTTTTGATTCGTGCCATTGATGGAAATGGTGAGTCGTCATCCTCATTGCTAGAGTCATCCGATTCATAGATTGTGCCCGTTTCTCGGTTGCGAGAAGACGTCTTTTTGTCTGAAGATTCCTGTTCTTAACCTGGCGTGGTCCATTCGGCTTGTAATGCCTTGTTCACCTTGCGGCCGATCGGTGATTCCGGATGCCAGCAAGACATCTGAAGCTGTCCGATCGTGCTCTTTTGCTTGCTCTTTCAGCTTGGTGATTTCGTGTCACAAGACAGCGACTTCATTGACTAACGAGTGGACGGCGCCGACGAGATCCTTGTCAAGACGGTAGGTAGGTAGATAGGTACTTACACAAGTGATACAAGCCTTACCTGTTTGCTAGGTAATTATAGTTGTAAGTGGCATTTGGGTGCGTTGAGGTATACGCATGCTTGTCTTTTCACTCTGATCTTGCTGCAAGATATAACTAGAAAATTCAAGCTGTTCAACATTCTTTATCTCTTCTTAGATCTGTTAGTGTAGATCTAGCATTGTTTACCTTCTACGTACGTACCTACCTATTGCACACCACCTGGTCCGGTAGTAGGTGCTGAGCAGCGCCAACAATGGCAACCTACCAGTGACTTCTGATTAGTTATCTCGCCGCCCGGCTCCACCAGGAGCGTTGGCACTTAAGTAAGTGCACCTTGGTCGGTACTTAGGTAGGGTTCTAAGTTCTACCAATTGCCAAGAGTATAACGGATTAGGCTTAGCGCAATCACCACGTTTGCTCAGGCTTGGCTTAGCCAAACATCAAGCGGGTGACTGAGCACATCCTTTATGCATATTTTATGCAGAGAGAAACGGTCCGCAAAACGGCTTCTTCTTACCGTTAATGTGAGGCACAGAATGCTTGGTCCTATCGCTACGCCAAAAGCTGATTGCAAAGTAGGTAGCTAAATGTAGTAGCTTGTACGTATGCATGTTTAAACATTGGGGTTGCTCAAAACATGTCCACGACAGCTTTCAGATAGGTATTACAATACCGAATCAAAATGGGAATCTTACCTGAGCCAGGCCGCTTTTAGTGCAGCGTGGCTCGCGCAGAGATTGGGGCCGAATAGCTGACTCATCGTGGCGGCGAATGCATTTGCACCAACTATTACACCCATTCGATCAGTCAGGTAATCGTGCTATATCTATCAGCCATCCCGCTTTCGTTTCTAGGGCTACCGCCCTTAGCCTTAATCTGAATGAGTTGGTCATCTATAGACTATAGATGATTGGCGCTGTCAAGTCGACACCGCCACCGCGAAGGCTGACGCAGGATATCCCACCCGGAAAGGCTCAAAAAGCTCGAAAAGCTCGAAAAGCTCGAAAAGCACGAAAAGCTCGAAAAGCTCGGGGAGGGGTCGGTTGGGCACGAACTTACAACGCCACCCATATCTGCAACAAGCAAGAAAGAGAAGACTACCGACAATGAGCAAGTCCTTAAGTCTCAACCCGAATGGGATGATGCTTCACTGATATCCGGCCGCAGCTCCCTGGTTAAACAATTGGCTCACCTGGCGGACAAATGTTCAATTAAGGCTCTTCCGATGCTTAACAAGGGCAAGAACAACTTCCCCGATTTCCTTGGGGAACTCCTTAGTCCCCTAAAGCGAAGGGTAATCAAGGCCCAAGATCTCTTTTTAGAATCCGATGTTCAAACATTACGCGCTTATACATCGCGCAACCCGGGCACCGCCAGGGAGTTTGCTAATTGCATTAACGATGACCTTATTTGCCCCAATCCCTCATCAGATTAGGTGAGTCCGTTGGAGTCTTTTATCTCCCCTTTCGGCCTGTTTTAGAGACATGAATCCCCTCAATGGGCATTATGATATCTAATTGGATAGGCCATTGATTCACAATGGGGAAATTTTAAGCAGGTTATGTCAGACTTCAAACCTTTTAATAACGCTTTATCTCGCGATGGAGACCAATTCACCGAGGAAGACTGGTCAGAAACCCCGGGATAGGATGGGCAAGGACAAGAACATTGCCAGATCAAGCCATTTTATGGACAATTTGGGTAATCGACCTTCCTGCGAAGTTTGTCATCTGAGGCGATCACCGCAGTTCACGGCTTGCCCTCTGTTCTGGAGCCCTCCCATGACAAGAATTGCATTGGAAATGATGCGGCGCCAATTTGTGTGGCCCCCATATCCATCGTCAAGGCCATTATTAGGGTGCTGAGGATTGACACCCAGGTTGCCCATCGGATGCGAAGATGCATGTCTAAGTGGGCGGGTGGGAGTTCTTTTTTAGGGGACATACTAGGTAGGTTGTTGGGGCTGCTGGGTGTGCTCTGCCGAGGCGTTGGTAGGCAACGCATAGTAGTAATAAGTATGTTGTAGTTTATCGATTCTCATGATTGCTTCATGAAAGTCGAACTGTGGAAACGAAAGCACGCTATAGCTGATGATCAGAAGCGCCTTGGAGGCATCCTGTGCAACGACGGGACGAAAGGGTGGGCACGTGAAGGTCAATTTATCAGCCATTGTGGATTGCGCGACCAAGCAGAAATGGCAAACAGAAATGGCAAGGAAGGCTGGCTTTGCCGCCATTTCTAGAGGCGGGCAAGCCGTCTCATATAATGCTGCAACTAATATTTAATCGGACATTTTAAATATAGGAGTATGCTTAACCCTACCAGTAATCTGGGCCTAAAAAGCGCTACACGTTACACATGGCACTCACACGGGTCGGGGTCGCCAAGGGAAGCGTGGCGTAGCTTTCGAGGGTAAACAGTTTTTCTGGCAACGCATATCACGTAGAACGTCTCTAGGCACGACTAGATTACTTTTGCTGTCATGTTTACGCTCGACTTTAGCTAGCTGCCTTGTTTGTGGAGCAACTTCCAAATACGCGAAACCGTTTTAGAATAAAACGGTCACTATCGAATTATTCAGGTTCTAGTGCATTTACTGAAAGTTATGCAAATTTGTAGGGTAGGCGGTGGGCTGTGGTACCTGGTCACCTATCTCTCTCACTGCTTTCCAGTCAGCTCGCCGCCCCACTATGCCATACAGGTAGGAGGTAGGTAGGTACATACTTACCTAGTAGGTAGAGGTAGCAGCCTTGTTGCCTCTAGTCCCTTGCCTTACATGTCTTACCCAAAGGTGCCTAGATTAGACGTTAATACTACTACTTACCCAAAGGTGCCCTAGGTATCTTAGGTACAGTAGGTACCTCCCACTTAGTTGCGTACCGGGGTAGGTACTTCCGGTACCTGCCCACCTAACCTTTACCACCTACGAGCTAATAAGGTAACAATTCCTACTTACAGAGTACCTGCCTGCTTCACCAACTTTCCTGGCCTTTCCTTCCACCTTCTCACATCTCCTTCTTTGCGCTCCCTCTCCTACCAAGACTTGCGTACCTACTCCCTGCCACAAACCTGATCTCCCGACAACACTGTTTTGTCGCGCATCATCGTCACCGTCACCAGGGTCTTACCTAGGCACTTCCTCTTCCACCAGTGACGTCTTTCCAGCCGGCTCCGAAACCCCGCCGTTACCACAAAAATGTCAGGAGAGAACGAGTCCGGCAGCCCCAGTGGCGAGCGGAACGAGGCTCCTGCTGGAGGGGAGCATCTCAACATCAAGGTCACTGATAACAACAACGAGGTCTTCTTTAAGATTAAGCGCTCCACGAAACTCGAGAAGCTTATGACTGCCTTCTGCGAACGCCAGGGAAAGAACGTCGATTCGGTCCGTTTCCTATTCGAGGGACAGCGCGTTCAGAAGACCGACACGCCTGATTCCGTAGGTCACCAACCCCCTCTTCGGCTGCCGTTACCAGGCACGCTTGTCTAGCCACGCGTATATGTCTGTCCTTGTTGCTCTGCTTGCTGACGCCTCGCCCGATGATACAGCTGGAGATGACGGATGGTGACACACTAGAGGTCCACCAGGAACAAGTTGGCGGCAGTCGCTGCTAGTCCGGCTGGCTGCACGGCCGACGTTGAACCCTCTCAGAAGACCAAAACGAAAAATCGTCTGCGCCTGGCCTGGCCTAACCTGACGTCGTCCCACGCCTCGATGTTGGGACCTGTCGCGAGAGGATTCTACATAAACACCCCAATTATAGACGCAGGACCTATGGTTTTCGCGATGGATATGGATAGGGCGAGCGGTGGGGACGCCGGAGTTTCGGGCATAAGTACATTGGACGGGGGGCGAGGGTACCGGGGTCACAGCATGCGAAATGACTCCCACCACAGGCGTATGTGGTCTGATATGGGTGCGAGCTATCTACGGTAAAGCTATCGTCGCGGCCACACTTGCCTCGATACTCCCCTGCACAGACTCGGGATATTGATTCGGATGGGCTTCCATCAGGATGGTTTTATTTGCTTGCTTTGCGAGTTCAGACGTGCCACTAGATCATGGGAAGTCCAGTACATCTCTTTAATACTAGGCATGACTGAATACAACCTAGCATGCGTTTCTTCTTTCGCGTATCGTATGAAATTATTGCTGATTGTGTCTTCTGTCTTATTACCAGTGCACAAGAGTCGGTGGATATGTGCCGTACGGCCGACAATTTGGATTGGCCATATAACACGTACGGAGCATGGGCAACAGTCCCTTCCAGCGAATGAAAGAGTTGCAAGGAGTTGCCTCCACAGCCGGAGGCCTCGGTGAGACATCTTCTTCAGCCGTGTTAAATAAGGGGAAGGGGGGAGTGGACAATAAAGGTAGATAGATATGCGTGCGTTCAGGCCAGGACTAGACGGTAGCAGTCAAGTGTAGTTGCAGCAAAGAAGATGATAGCTATGTGTTATTACTACATACGCCACAACGAAGCGCGCTGAACTACCTACCACAAACCAAGTAGGTAGGTAGCAGGACAGGGTGGGCGCTTGGTACGACAAGTAGGCAAAGAAGAGGCAGAGCAAACTGAGCATTCCAGTTAACACACGATCCCATCTTGCGCACTACTACCCCAGGCATACGCGGCCAATCCTCTCACAGCAGCCAGGGGGGGGGAGGGGGGATTCGGCGCGCAAGGCTCCGTACCCAGTAAATCATACCTTCCGCAGAGCAGCAAGCAAGCAAAGCAATAATACAATACCGGTGCCACACAGGCAAAGCGCACAGAGGGGGCGAGAAATAAAGCCCCGAAGAACCGACCAGCAACACCACGCAAAAAAGGGACGCAAAAAAAGGACGCAAACTCCAGGCCCGTCCGTCCAACCCCAATCCCGATCCTGATCCTGATCCTGATCCTGATCCCGTTTCCATCACCAATCCCTCATTAAGACCCATTCATGAACCTGAATCGTTTTTGTCGTCGTCCCGTCGATCATTTACATCATAACACACGTATAAAACCCTCCCATTTTCTTTCCCCCCTTTCCCGCCTTTCCTGCATTTTCAGCGCACGCGTGCAAGAGGGAAGCCAGGAGCGTCGGTTGGTTGGTTGGTTGGTCGGTCGGTCGGTTGGTCGGTCGACCGTACTCGTCGATCGACCTTACTCGTCGATCGACCTAGCCACCTATCTCTTCAGCTCCTGCGCTCGACACGGCGTACAGAGCACCCTGGCACTCTCGCCCTCGCCGACGGGGAAGATCTGGCCGTCGTCGAAGCCGCCGCCGCATGTGGCGCAGCGGAAGCACTCGTCGTGCCACTCGGCGCCGAGGGCCTTGACATAGTGGCCGAGCACGGCGACCCGGCAGCGGCGGCACTTGGGCGCGCGGCGCTCGGTGCGCTTGGTCTGGCAGGCGACGCACCAGGCGTACCCGTCCTTCTCGATGTGGGTGGTGCCGCGCTCGAAGGGGTCGCCGCACTCGGCGCAGAAGAAGTGCCCGTAGTGCCAGTGCGCCCCCAGCGCCACCACGTGCTCCCCGAGGATCGGCGTCCCGCAGTGCTTGCACTGCGGCGCGAACCGCTCGTGCCAGTCCAGGTGGCAGAAGAACCGCAGCCGCTCGTCCCCGTCCTCCGCCGCCGTCTCCCCGGGCTTCTCCTCCGCCAGCACCTCGCCCGCCCGCCGTCGGCGGATCCGGTCTACTCGCGCCGCGTACCGGTCGTCCGGCTCCGGGCTGATCTCGAGCGCCTCCAGCCCCGTCCCGCACGCGTGGCACCGGAAGCATTGTGGGTGGAACCGCTCCGAGCCCCCGCTTAGCGCCACGAACCGCCCCTCGATCGGGTACCCGCACTCGTGGCACGTCGCCGTCGCCCGGGACGTCGCCCCCGGTGCAGGCGACCAGTGGCCCTTGGGGAGGCCGCCGCTGCCGCTGCCGCTGCCGCTGCCCGGCGCGTTGCGGGTGTGCCGCGCCGACCTCGGATCCGGAAGTGGTCTGCTCGAAGGGTTGGGCGCTCTCTGGTCGGGCGTGACTGTGGTTGGGATGTCTGGTAGGCTACCGCGCTGGCTATCCTCGCCGTTCGGCAGCATGATCGTGGGCACGGCGGGGCCGGCGCCGCCGCTGCCGGCGCCTGAGATGGCGATGACGGGCACCCCCCGAGGCGTGCCGTCCGGGTCTACCTGAATGCTTGGGACGGCCGCGGGACGACGGGATGGTTGGGCGGCCGGCGGCGTCGGGCCCGGAATATCCGGCGTACATACGATAGCAGGGACGGGCGGCAGCGGGTCTTGCGACCCCGGGCGCTTTTTTGCGATCCCGGCAGGGATTCGGCCGAACTCGTCTGGCGTTGGATCAGCAGCCACCTCTTCCGGTGCCTTCCAGTTCTTATCAAAGCTTACGATTGGACGTCCGGGGCTATCGCTGACCGCGGACGGGGTGGGAAGCTTGGCGCTACGGTCCTTGAGCCGCATGCTTGTGGCTTGCCGGATGTCATCACTGCGTATCTCGACCCCGTTCTTTCTTGGGATGTCTTGGGAGGTGCGCGGGGGGGTGGAGGCGGCTTCATTACTCGTGTAGTTGGCGCTGCGCGACTGCGTTGGTGGGTTCTTGTGAATCTCGATCTGTGAGAGGGACTTTGAAGCAGCGGCGAGGGGGTATGCGCCGGGCTCGGAAGCAGAATCAAGAGCAAACTGGACCTTACTGGGGGAGTTCCTTGTCTTGGTACCAAGTGGCTGAGAGTGGACGGGCACTTGGGGTAACTTCGAATTTCCTTCGGGTATCACTCCTTCGGGCTCTTCCCATATCTGATCACCCGAGAACGGCTTCTCAATTTCACCACTGATATTGCGCCTCATGCTGCTGCGGCGGCGGCTTCCGGAGCTTGCGCGCACATGGCTTCCAGTGCCGGCCGATACTCTTTGGCTTGTGGATCCTGTGCGAAGGTTGCGCTGCTGGTCCAGGCTCCCACGTTCACTACCAGGAGACGAATCCCTGTCACTTCCAGACGAGCTCCCAGAAAATGAACGGATCGAGTCACGAGCAAGCCCCGTGGCACCGATGTCGACTCCATATAGCCCCACGCTAGCCGTCCGGGCATGAGCGTAACTATTCTTCCTCATGTGGGGTTTGTATCGGTAGGGCGCATCAGGCTCGGGCGGTTTGATACCGTGTTCGTGCCGATATACCAGCTCGGCGGCTTCGTCAAGGGCGGCGTTATAGAGGCGTGTCTCATCATCTTCGGCCTGTTCTTCTTTCTCCTCGTCCTTGATATCGATGGCATCCATCGCCTGGTGTAGCGAGAAGGCTTCTTCCTTTTCCATCCATCGCTGGCCACGCTCGATGTATGTCGCAGTGGGGACGACGTCTGACGGCTTCAGAGGAGCGGCGGCGGGCTTGTCAGGGTAGTAGTCTCTCCCAGAGGCGGTGTTGACGGTGTTGGCTGAGTAGCGCGAGATGACACTGCTGGCGACACCGGGGCGACTGCCGCGAGGCTTCGTTAGGTCAGAGCCGCCCCCCCGATGGCTGGTAGGGGGTTCGGATCGAACGGAGTCCCCCGCAATCGACGATCGGCCGGTACTTGTAAGCTGCTCAACAGGGCCCAGCCGTGTCCTTGTGGATGGGGGTAGGGGCCGAGCTCCACTGGGACGGTTTGCCCGGTTTTCGCGCAGGCCCGCCAGGTAAGTAGCTGTAGGAGGCCGACGGTTAGTTGGCGCGTCAGATGGATCATTCTGGACCGGGGCATCCGAACCAAATTGCTCATTGTTCATGTAAGTAGGTGAGGGTGGTGTAACTTTTCTCCTCGAGGGGGAGGAGTCTTTGGGCTTGGCGCGGGGCAGCATCGCTGATGCTCAGAAGGAGATCGGAGAGCGAGGTGCACCAATGCGACGAAGCTCCAGGAGGGACGTGGTTATTCCGCCAACTTGTGAACTTGATTCAGAGTTTCCAGTTAGGATTGGGCGGGACTGGACGCGAATATGTAGGTAAGCAGGTAAGTAGGCAAGCGGACGGGCGGGCGGACGGGCGGGCAGGAAGGAAGGTAGACGGGTAGGTGAACGATAAGGGATGTCGGGGAGACGCAAGAAGCCAGCCTCTCGACGGTCGTATCCACGGCAGTATATGTTTTCATTGATAACGATAGGTCTGTTTACCGTGCCAAATGCCCGGGGTTGTCGGGGGAAAAGGTGATACGGCGATATTTCCACCTAGGTGGAAATAGTGCGGGCGGTGATTCAAGTTTCACCGTCAATCGGAATGCATGATGATGTGTCACTAGTTGCTGGTTGGGAGGCATTGATTGGGCGGGTCTGGATCAAGGTGGCATGGCAAAAGAAGAAAAATATTGGATGGCTGGGGTAATTCATGCCTAATTGTTGATATTCTTCTGTTGCAGGCCGTTGCTGGGGCAGCCGGAAGTGACTGGCGGTCCGTCAGCCGCCTCGTCGCCCCGTTCCAAATTCCCGACGGTCCCACTTGTCCCAATTTGCCAGTTTCAACCGAGAGAAGTCGTCCGGCTTGCTTCCCATCCGAGCATCGGGATTGGTCTTTACGGTACGGCGTCTGTGGTGTTTATGCGCAGGCGCTGCGCGATACTAACCGGGCCAGAGGGCCGAGTTAGAAGGACCAGTTAAGACCAGTTAAGACCAGTTAAGCCCGTCAATGATCTGCGCCCATAAATAACGCCCAAATGTGCTATCATTTCCAACGCGGGCTGAAAGCTAGCATTTGTCTGGCTAGACAGGCAGACGCCCAACAAACAAATACCTGGCTGGACCAAGTAAGCTGGGAGAGGCGGTCGGCAGATGTAGCAAGGTGAGCAGCTTGGGAGGGTCTTAGAGGTGAAGGACTAAGAGCACATACTAGCACATACTAGCACATGCTAGCACATACCAGCACCTACCAGCACCTACCAGCACCTACCAGCACCTACCAGCACCTACCAGCACCTACCAGCATGTACTTTGGTACAGCGGCTTTTTGAGCCATATCAACATGCCGTATGGTAGGCGACGAGTTGCATACTTGGAAGCACCAGCAGTGTCCCAGATACGGATGCAAATAACCATCTTCAGTAGATGTTTCGACGTAATAATCAATCACCTTCGGCGGTGTTTAGAAAGGCGGAACGGCAGAACCGAGCTCGACAAACACAGATAGAGCTGATCAGCCGCAGATACATTGGGCACTGCTCGGCCAAGGTTGTATAGCATGCCGTCGGCGCCTTAACGCTCCAACAACATATGAACATATGGCTGGCTGCGACGGAAACTCGCAGTATGGTACCAGGAGGGTCAACAAATAGTTGCCTGAGTTGAGGGGATGAAGGCTTATTGGTGCAGCAGCTCCTCGACGGGAAGAAAACAGGCTTCAATACCGTAACAGGTACCCTGGGACGGAGTAGGTGAACGAGGGAGCCCGCAGTGCTGATATGCAGTGCTAGTCTCCGTACATCCTACGGCGGCATTTCGCTACGGATCAGATGATGACGCATTCTGCGATGGAACCCAGAAGCCCAATACCAAAGCCTGAAGCCGGCGGCGCTCGCAAGAGCCAATGATGGCAACCCATGGCGAAGTAGATACCTATGTGAAACAGATATGCTGATATAATCATTGGTATACCTTGGAATAGCGCATAGCCTGGCAATCCGTGTAAGACGTTGGGTGATGCAAAATGGTCGACGTCTGGATAGACTGGGGGCAACTTCGCAGACTGCATCTTGTGGTGGACGCAACTCCGGAAGGAAAGGGGCCTGGTTTCCTGTTAGAAAGCGCACTAAGGGGTGCGTCGATCAGGGACTGGTGGGGAGCTGCGGGTAGCAAATATTGGACCCTGATCATGAATTTGGCCGGCTCTTGTCCCGATACCGTGCGCGTGGAAAACCCGGAGACGGATAGGCTCCACGGAAAGACTCCACGGAAGTGGCTGCTTGTCGTGTCCTGTCGTCCCCTGCCGCCCCGAGCCCGTGTACACTCGGCCGTCCGTAGCGAATAAACATCCGTATACAAAGGAAATGATATTGATGTTCCATGTGAAGATGTCAGGATTATGGGAGATGCGACGTAAAAGACCAAGAGACCATAAACCCATGAGACCATGTTGAGGATATGTGACTAATTTGAGTAGCCGGCCGGCAGGAGATACCTAAACCATCTACATAGTTATTTCATGTTACATGTATTTCCGGTTCTCAACGCCGTCCGGATCCAGACTGTCGGGACAAGCAGAAAAAGCGGCGCATTATGAAGCAAGACGGTAAAACATCACGTTATATCCTAAGACGACCCCCACCATGCCTAGCCCCGGCCTCTAACCTGGAAATGGCAGCCCGTCTGTCTTATCACCACGGCCACCATCATTACGTGCCTAGCAGCATTACCAGTAGTAGATGGACTCCTGTCTTGCACCGTGATATGCGATATATGGGTAGGTTGGCCGGGGCCAAAATCGGGATCGTATTCCGGTCAGAACCGGTAATAAATAGAGATAACTAGCGCCCACTTAGGAGTTCGGTTACAGCTTACCGGCACCCAAGTTGACAATGGAGGTTAGAGATTAGTCGTGTGAGCCGACGATTTCGACAACACCGCCTCGTTGCTGACGCCAGTTCGTACGCAATGGGGTCACCGAGTTACCCAGATAGAATATTGAGATGGCAGCTATGGCGTTTAATTCGTCCAATCCAGTAACTAGTAGCAGCAGGTAGGTTGGTAGTAGTCGCTGTAGCTTAGGTACCTACCTACCTAACCGACTAGGTACCTAGGTAGGTACTACCGTACTAACTAGGTACTACGTACGCAGTATGGCAGTGCTGAAAGTACGAGGATGGATCATTATCCGTACCTACCTAAACTCGATGGTGAGAATCTTGCCACATGCCCACTCCATAGTAACCTTTTGTCGTCTGTCATGAAATACTAGGTAACCTTGAAGTAAGTTGGAACCTATATCCGGCAAAAGGCCGCTTGCTGGCGCAGCAGATCTGTAGCCAATCGACCACCCACTAGCCACGTCTGCCGCGCGGCACTCCATACACAATCCATGCTTGGCATTGGGCACAGAACCAGTGGGCGACCAGCTGATGCCGTCAACCACTCTAGTCGAGTCGACTCAGGCCCGTCACCTGGGGCAGATCTACATAACTAAGATTCATGGTATACTCCAAGTTGACATAATCCAAACATTCTCTTTCTATTTTGATCTAAAATCTGGGGGTCTTCCCCCCCTCCCCCAGCGTTACCTCTTTTTATTATATTACATCTAAGTTCCGTTTTACTTCTTCTGATTTTATCTGACTGCGCTCTTTGGTTTTATAATTGTAGCGTTGTGAGGGCTTGCAGATATCTGCCTAGTGTGGCTTATACCTGACCCCACTCTGCTGGGGCAGGCGGGTTTCATCATAGAACACAGGTCCCAAGGAAAGTAACAGGGGGACCCACGCGATCCATGGGCTGATTGGATCTTGCATCCCTTGCCACCCCATCCCCAGAGGGCGCAGCGCTTGCCGTGGTGCCGATAACCTTACCTACTACCTACCTAGGTAGTACATACGTATACATATGTAGTGTATAACAAGTACTAGTAGATCCATATTTAGGTACTTAACTAAGGTGCTAAGTAGGGAGGTAGGCGTTACTAATACATACCATGGTCTGCCATTACCACGCTAGCAGGAGTGCAGGTCGTCAGCATTGCTTGTAGAGGTACTTAACGCATGCGAGGTATTGGTAAGATGTGCATGCCCCCAACCGGTGCTGTGTTTGGTTGCCATTTGCATAACTACTGGGGGCAGCTCTTGGTTTTCTCGGCGCCTAGAATCTCTTTGTTCCAAAGTCGTGCCAAAAGCCAAAAGGGAATAAATGAATGCAGAGGTACCGGACCCCTTCGTATCTCGAATAAGGCGCGTGGCGCCTTCGTGCAGTGCCATCTACCTACCTGGTAGTAGGAATACAATAATCACTGGGAACACATACCTGCTACTCTGCTACCACCACCACCACCACCACAACCACCAACACCGCCACCACCACCACCGACGACTTGTACACTACATACCATCTTTCCTGAAAATCGGCGGCCCTGCTTTTACCCTCCTTTTGCCCTGTTTTTGCCCTGTTATTTGATTTTACTCTTAACTGCTTGTATCCCGGTTCTAGATCGTCTCGTATCTTGGTCCCTACAAGTAGTGGCGGAGGGGACCCAGGCAAATTAGATAATCGGTACTTGCGAGCGACCTACCCGGCGCCCGCCTCTCGTCCTCATCTCGCCCCTTTGTAAGATCTCTCGTTCCTCGAGAGATGTCAGGGGCCTCTCGTCACACTCCCACTCGCGCCTTTTTCAACCTACACCCATCGCATACGTACAACAAGATGCCCGACTTTGATGTATTACCCCCCAGGACAAGGACGAAGAAGATCAGTGTGCTTGTCATTCTCTCCTATGCATTCGACTGGTTGATTATGGTCGTCGTTGGCCTCATCGGCTACTTCCTAGGCAATGTGACCCCGAATAAGAGACCCTTCAGTCTGATGGACAACAATATCGCGTGAGTTATCACATCTCAACTCGATTGAATTGAATTGAATTGTATTTATGTTTCTTATTATTTCTTTATTTTGTCTATTTCTTTATTTTATGTTTATGTTCTTACTTCTTTTCTTTCCTTTCTCTCTCTCTTTTTTTTTTCTTTTTTCTTTTTTTTTTTGCCCGCTTCATGTTCATCTCTCTCTGTCTTACTGTCGCACTGCCTCGCGCATTCCATTTCATCGTCACTAATGATAATGGATATATTTCCTTAGTTTCCCCGTTACCGAGCACGAAACTGTCAATTCGGCACTCCTCTTGACGTTCAACGCAGCCGTCCCTATCGGCGTCATCTTAATCGTCGCGTTGATCTTCGTCCCGGGCCGCACCGTGCCTGAAGGCACGCCTTCCTCCTTGATATGGAAGCGAAAGCTATGGGAACTTCATATGGGATGGCTGGGACTGGCGCTCTCGCTCATATCGGCGTGGATTATAACACAGGGCATGAAGAATCTATTCGGCAAGCCGCGACCCGATCTACTGTCGCGTTGTATGCCTGACGTTGAGAACGTCATGAAGTACGTCGTGGGCTTCAATCCTATGTTCACCACGAATGCTACGACAGCGACCTATAATGGTCAACTGGTCAGTGCCAAGATTTGCCAGAATCCTGATACCGCCTTTCTCGATGATGGCTTCCGCAGTTACCCCTCGGGTCACGCGAGCTCCGCCGCCGCCGGTTTGATTTATCTATCATTCTTCCTAGCCAGCAAGTTCGCCATCACTTTTCCCTTTGTGCCACAGGAAACCATCGCGAGCAACTCCGGCGCCGTGACGGCTTTCCCGTCGCGCTTGAACCGCCGCAATGGAGCCGCCGCTTCGCTGTCCGCCAACACTGCCCACGAAGGCATGCGCTCCCGCTCCGTCTCGGCCGTCGACGATGACCCATCTTCCCCCCTTGATCCGGCTGTTGTAAAGCAAATCGGCGTACATAACACGACCGTCGCCGCCGTTCGCCGTCAGGCAGCTGCACCTCCCGTTTATCTACTCCTTCTTGCTGTTCTACCTTTCTTCCTAGCGGTATTCATTGCGAGCTCGCGCTGGTTCGACTTCCGACACCACGGTTTCGACATCCTATTCGGCTTCATAATCGGCACCATTAACGCTTACTTCGCCTTCCGGTACTATCACATGCCCATCCGCGCTGGCGGGGGATGGGCCTGGGGTCCCCGTAGCCGGGACAAGGCTTTCTGGGCGGGCCTAGGGTCTTGGAGCTACGCCTCCGACAAGCAACACTGGCTCCGACCCGATAGCGAGGAGGAGATACAAGGTTTGCGCATGACGGGTCAGGGTATCGAGCTCGGAGGTCTACGCCAACGAGGAACGTCATCAGTCGTAAAACCAGGGGATATCCACGTGCACCACCACGATCGCGACGAGAGCTCAGGGGCAACGCTCGAGCCGCACGAAAATGAACGCATCTGATCGACTATCTGGAATGCGAGTTTCTCTTCCCACTTACTGTATGTTTCTTTTAATGAAGGCATATTTCTTTGTGCCATTCATCGGGCTTGCCCGTCATTTTCAAAACTTGACCATACGGGCCTTGTATACTGAGTCTGCCGCCATCAAGCCATCTTTCTCCCCCTTCCCTCCAGCTCTATTACAATATACATAAATTCATCCAATGGGGTTTTGACCCAAGAGGCTAGTGTGCAGCCGGATAGACCGTTCAAGAATGGCGGGGAAAGAATAATAGGAGAATAATGGTATGTCCGGCCAAATAGTGCTCGCTATGTTGAACAAGCAAGCCAAATCTACCCATTCATAAGCCGGCCGGGCCTGTATATCTGCATTGCATGATGGATAGGGTACTAGTAGTGGGAGGGGGGGGGTTGAGGCAGGAAGGCGTTTAGGACAGGATATAGGTTCTCAAGTAGAGGGCATATACGAAATTAAGGTATAGATGAAGCATTCGGTCGCGCCGAACCTCGTTTTATATAAACGACTACATACGCGCAAATACAATAGAGGCAAACACCCCATGGACTAACTAAGGATGATGAGCATAGGTTGGAGGCAATCCATTCGTCGGATGACGAGAGAGGCGGAGGCCAAAATACAAGGTGAAAGCAAACCCCGTTTCATCTATTACGCTATCCTAAGATAGACTATAAGATAAACTGTGGGGTGAGGCCATCTGCGTAATGAATAACAGGGGGAATCTTCGCCTGACGCCATGAACAAACCCTGCCAAGAACATGCACTCTCATACAACGCCAGTATTTGCGTGGGCATCGAGAAAAGGGAAAGTTTTAGTGTAAATCAAAAGTGTTGTGTATGGTGTTGCATCCCACTCAAAAGACCGTCTTCTCTTTCAGTTCTGTCATGGATGCATGTTCCTTCCGACGCCTGGGGCCAACTTCCAACGTTCGATTAAGTTTCAGAGGGCAGAGGACGTTCGGCGGAAGCAAGACGAGTCCCGTTCTTCTCGTTTCATACTTGGATTTCAGCCGACAACATGCATGGCATCCCCCTGGCCAGCACCGTCGGCCCCGAGCTCCTCGTCCTCGTCTTCTTCATCAAGGTCGTCGCCGCCCACATCCTCCTTAAATCCGCTCTCGACCTCTAACTTCCGTAACCGTCTGAGCATGTCCGCGCGTTGACTATTCTGCCAGCGGATGAGTGTGGCGGCGGCGTGCACCTTGAAGCCGTAGACACGGGGGATGTAACGCTCGGCGCTCTTAGCTGGTACGGCCGGGTAGACCTGGAACATGATGTTATGGAACGAGGTACCGAAGTAGGCGCCGTCGATGGCGGCGTGGCGAGATGACTTGGGATTGTATACATCTTCACAACGGACGCAGTAGAGCTTGACGGGTTTCTGGTGAGGGGCATCCGTCTGGCCCATTGGCAGTAATGGGTGGGAATGACAGAAGACCCTCGGACACTTACCGAAGTCTGCCTTTTTGTACTTGTCGAGCTACGGAGTAATAGCGGTTAGCGGCAAAGCACATGGGGGGTGTGGGGGGCCATCAATGTCTACCATTTTGGCCAGGCCTCTTGTCGTGACGATGTAGCGGGCGTGTATGAGACCATATAGGTGGCGAGCCGACTTCTCAATGGTTTCTCTCATATCATCGTCGCAGTCAAGATCGAAAACATCGGTAATGAGATCGAGGGCATACTGATAGTACTGGACTTCGGTGTTGAGGCCGGTTAGGTTGAAACGATCGGTAAGATAGTCCTCGTCGATTTCGCAGAAGTATTCGTTGCCGCGTGACGAAATAAACTAAAGAGAGATGCACGTTAGCAAACGGGCAGCCACAGATTGCGAAACGAAGAGCCAGTCTGTCAAGTGGGATCCAAAGATGGGGTGGGTGCCAAGGAGGAGGTTTGCTTGGGGCACGAATAGTTGGGATCATCCGGGTATGAATAATAAGACGGCCGGGCGGTGATCGATTGGTAACTATAGTCGAGAGTTGTGATATAGTTGGCGGGTAGGTTTCCGAACACTTTTGGGGCAACTTTGGAGGGATGTTACAGGAGGAGGAGTCGTGGTTGACAAAGATGTTTGTGGGTGCCCGTGGCAGTTGCCCGTAACGGATGGCCATGACAGATGGCCATGACGGATGGCCATGATGGATGGCCGTGGTATGTGCCCGTTATACACGTGCCCGCGATAAGAGTTCCTGGCTGAACGCTGGATTCGGTTCTATCAAGGTCGGTAGGAGTTGGCAGCAACAACAACAACAACAACACCAAGAACAAGAACAAGAACAACAACCGAAGGGGAGTTACTCGGGCTACAGCACAGCCCTGGAGAAAGACAACGCGGGCTGGGATTCCGTGGTGATGAGGCGCAATGGTTCTATGCGGGTTCGGCAAGGTCCAGAGAACGATGTGCCAGCTGTGGTGGCACATGCGTGTGCGTGCTCATATGAACTCACCCAATCTCGCCAGTAGCTGGTGTAGTCGCTATCGGACTCGGAAGCAAACTCTTCCATCATTGTGTGTGCCTATGCCTGTGCCCGGCGAGAGGATTGGGTGTTGCCCTCGCAGTATCGACGACGATAATGACGGCGGCGGCGGCGGCAGCAGCGGTAGCGGTGGCCCTCGGAGAGGATGTTGTGCTGGCGATGTTGGTGCCGGTGATGTTGGTGCCGGTGATGTCGGTGCTGGTGGTGGTGTTGAGACGAATCGGTCGGATTTGAGGGAGCAAGTGATGCGGGTGTGGACGCCAATATCGATGCCAACACAATGGGAGTTGTTGATAACCGCCCAAAGTACCTACTTCCGTCTAACCTTGTCGGGGAGGGGTGGACAAGATAAGGGACGATTAGGCACGATGGCAGAGATAGGCAGAAGGTGTGGTTGGCAGTCGTTGGAGGGGTTCAGCTTCAGAGGTCAAGGGCTTGTGAACCATGGACTGCCATCAAGAATCAAGTACCCCTAGTTTGCCCCTAGGCTGGGTGTTTGGTGGAGTACCTAAGTAGGTACCTGCCAAGAGAGCTATCGGTACCTAATTCCTGCATACCTTAGGTAGCCATAGCGCCGATCACTACCTACCTAGTAAGTAGGATGAGGCTGAAGGGACTGACCCAATAGGTACTTAGGTAGGTAGGTACCTACCTACTTCCCTGCTTGACCCAGCGCGGGCATGTACCCCACCACTCGGCTTGCGACCTGACAGAGACCACTCACGTCACGGAACAAACAAAGCAAGAAGAAATGTAAATCCGAAAAAGAGCTGGGCTAGCACGACTCCATGGCAAACAATGACCCTGCATCTACCGAGCTCAATCTCCAATCGCTGTCACCCAGGCATTGTGTAAATTGAATTTTCGGTACCGATACAGCACCTATAATTCCTTGAACCGTGGAGATGGGTTCTCGCTTGCGTTTGGAAGGAGTATTCGTAGCATTGGCCATAAAAGAAATCACTTGTTCAGCATATAGATATATGCAGCCTGGATATATGTGAATAGTTTACAACCCAGCCTTAAATAATCTTAGACCACGCCGGCGATGGTGGTGGAGAGCGACAAGGCACCGCCAAGCATACCAACTCGGACTTACTGAAAGAAGATGGATATAATGCAAACCCGTCAATCATACCCAAGGTTGACCCAACTGGCAACCTACCTAGGTATTCATCGTAATCTAAACATCCACACTGGGTGGTCTCCCTACAAGGTACCTTTTGTTCGTCGCTCTGACCGTGACTAGCATTTCTCACAGAATGGAACTTAGGATAGAACTGTGTGGCGGCATAAGAGAATATAAATTCGCCTTGAGATTCAACTCTTGATGGTCGATTCCGCCTGCGATAGTTGAATGCTTGGCGCTGGTATCATCAAAATGCTCTATAGTTTTTATACAAAAAGGGCCCCCTCGTATGCACTTCCTCACGACCCCCGTCGCTGGTTGAATCACACCGGGCTCGCTATACTAAGGCTGCTTACGTCGCTACCTGATTGCACATCCGAACCCGTTTCCGAGTGTCGCCGTCGCTGCCTTGAATGGCCATTACTCCGAAACGAAGGCACCTCTAGCTTCGTTGTCGGCTCCGGGCTGTCTGCCTCCTTCTGCACTTGCAGGTTAACTAATCCCATCGCTTCACGGAGTGTTTCCCCGCTCTCGTCCATTGCTGCTAAGAACCGCGCAAGCTCTTTGCAGAGCTCCCAGTCCTCCTCCCTGATGGCTCGAGACAATAGCCTGACCGACTGCTCTGATGCGGTTTCCAGTTCCTCGAAGGTGTG
Source organism: Rosellinia necatrix (assembly GCA_021209875.1). Classification (NCBI taxonomy): domain Eukaryota; kingdom Fungi; phylum Ascomycota; class Sordariomycetes; order Xylariales; family Xylariaceae; genus Rosellinia; species Rosellinia necatrix. The sequence continues at coordinate 2,393,342 of JAGYVD010000001.1, read as the reverse complement.
TAATATCAACAAATAACCCCCTGCTGTTTTCAACGAGCCTCGTTGGAGCGATTCTTCAAATAATTCCTGAGGAGGTGGCAGATATGCAAAAAGGGTCCGCCATGACCTGACCTCGGTCTTTCTAGTGCATTGGACGACGATATCGAGGTATTGTTTAAAGGATGAGAGTAATGTTAGAACTCTAGGAAGGAGTGCCGCCTCGGGGGGAGGCGCTAGGTCAACCTCTTCGTCTAGAACATGATGCAGAAGTATTTCGAGTCCATGAGCGAAGTATTCAAGATCCTGGTACTGCCGAGCTAGAGCGAGGGCGCCGGTTGCGTCGTTGCTCTTCAGATGAAATTGTAAGACGTCGGGTAAATACAGATGGGTCTAAGGCGATCGTTAGCAACAAGGGGTTTGGCACCAGGGGTGGGGGTTGATATACTCTAATGGAGAATCGGAAGAATGAATAATTCATGTCTCTACGTTGAACAAGATCAGGCTCGACCCCGAGTACTACGCCCTTGCCAAGAAGAATTGACAGGGGGTAGAAATCCACTGGTATCGAAACCGTTGGAGGAAGTTCTTTGTTAGGTTCGTTCGAGGCCGCACATAGAACGTCGTGTACATCGGGCCATAGTTTCAACGCCTGACCTTCGAATACCCACAAGGAGTTTCGCAAACTACTTTGATCAGCATCCCACGAGAAATGATTGGTGTTGTCACTCGGCATATAAATTGAAGACTGATCTCTCATGCTTATGTAGAACTCTACGCTGTGAGAGATGACGCGCATATCATATTTGAGTTGGCCGCCAGGATCGACGGATGGTTGGAGAAGAACCAGTTTCCCGTCAACCAAGAAGAGCACCGATGCGTAGGCAACGTCCTGTGAAGGGTCACCGTCCATCATCTGCTTTTCAGGTAGTATCCAGCTGAGTCCTCGTACCCGTGCAGGAGACCGTACTATCCCATTAAAGGCTATCTGGCCAACCTGGATAGGTTGTATAACACCAGACACCGGCGCGAAGACAAAATGATATAGTAGGTTATCATAGGTGTAAACCAAAAGCGAATCTTCCCCGGAGGGCGTAATCAGGACAACGGGGGCAGGCATTTGCTGCATAAACATAACATTAGAGCCATCCAAAGCAGCTTCTCGTGAATACAGACGAAGTTCATATGATCTGTTAGCTTCGACTGCTGCCACGAGGATATGCTGATACCAGCACATACCGCCCCGAACTTGAAACTCATTCTCCATCGAACTATTAGCGAATGTCTTCCATCGGCCGCTGTGGACGCTGTAATGAGCAAGGCCACGCTTTCCGGCCACAGCGACGTATCTACCGTCCGAAGAAATTACAGTACACCTAATTGGCCACTGGTTGAGCAAATAATCGGACGGTATCCTCGTTGTGTGCCAAAGGAAAGGCTCCGCAGAAATGCTGGTCAAATCTGGGAGATCATAACCTCTGTAAACCATGATACTGGACGAGCTTTGGAGCACTGCTCGAAAGAGGTTGGGTGGGCTGTAGCAACCTGTTACGGCACTTCGAGCCATCTCCAGGGACCAAATCGCCTCGCCCTGGTGACCGATAAGAAGCAGCTCACAAGCACCACCAACCCAACAAGCGTCCGCAATGCCTATCAGCCAACTCTCACCATTTGTTTGGGCGATTGAATAATCTGTAGTGAAACTGTTCGAGGCGGATTTGCCGAAGACACTCCATGTAGCCCATCCCTTTTCATAACCAGCAAATAAACAATATCCGTCTGGGGAATAGCCTAGGGTAGTCAACCTACCCGAATGGCTTGGAGATACAGTCGCCTTGTGCACATGTGAAGGAGGAATGGTCCCGGCATAATCCCGGGCGGAATACACATGAATACTTCCGTCGGCACAGCCGACCGCAATGAGTGAGAACCGAGCGTTCACAACGGCCCGGACAGCATGATGATCCGGACTCTGAGGGGTATGGAAGCAATATCCTTTGAATAATTTCTTTGGGTCGGCTTCGGAAGTAGGCTGGGCAGGTGGAAGGCGCTGCACGGCATATGATTTGCCGTCGTTTGTAACCCAGGCGGAGAGATTCATGGGCCGGTCGTGTGTCATTTGCTCTATCGAGGCCTTCTTATCGAGCCAGCCCATGCGGCTAATAATCTCGGTGCTTATCTGGCTGGCGGCGTTATCTGGTGTCCATCGAATACATTGAACGGTCGCTGGCTTCTTGGTCGCCACCACTAACTCATCATCGAGCGCCAGGGCGCACTTGATGCCGGCATCCACTTTGATGACTCGGCGGAATCGGACGCTAAGGTCCCGGACGCCCCCGCCCTCGCCTGGCCCCAGCAGAATCTGGTCAGGAGCGCTATTGCCAGGGCCGCCGAAATGGCTCTGTCGCCGGCGCTGTATGTTGGTGTGGTCGACGAAACGCGGCTTGTACACCCTCGCTTCTGGATCCGTGGCTAAAGAGTATGTGATCAAATAATCGGAGCTTGTTTGCAACACGAAAATAGCGGAGTCGGGTCTTATGAGGAGGTCTATGCTGGGGCCATAAGCCCTTATGGAGGCATCAGATCGGACAACAATGGCGAGTATCACTGTGGGCTATACACAGGGGGCCATGAAGTCAGCATGAGTGACGCGGGGGGCGTCGGAACGGCGATACTGACCTTAGTTTGCCAGATGGTCAGGGTGGACGCGGTGATGACAGCGAACAGGTGGCCGGTTCGAGAAACCTTCAATGCAACGATCGGCTCGCCTATAGGGACGATAGCGGGATGGGATGCCCCAAGATAGTGTATCCCGGCCTTTGCGCTCCCGGGCTTCGGTGTGTCGTGCTCTACGGACCTGATGTACGGGGTGGCGGGGGTGAGAGGGATGGTGTCAGCGTCGGCGTCGTCTCGAGCCGGCCGTTTGTCTTTGGCGGCGGCAGCGCCTGTTGACTCGGCCCCGGAGAACGAGACGGTATCAGCGAGGGGACCGGCGGGCAGGCCATCGTGAGAGATAACAGCGCCGCCATTGCTACTCGGAGGATGGGCAGTGGTCGCGTATATCCTGGGTGTCCCGATGGGCCAGTACATGACTAGCCTCTAGCCTCCAGGCCCGAGAGCCTGCAACCTGCATTCGTGGTTGGTCTATGCAGCAACTTTGAGCTCATGGAAAGACAGGGGAAATGTGAACGAATCCAACTCAGTTTACACGTTTGGTTCGTTGCTAATCATTTGGTTTGGTGTATGCAGGTATGTATGGGATGGTTGGCTCGTCATGAGTTTCGCGAGGGAAACGTCCAAAGACCAAGCTACCTCCCAGCAAGCATACCTACATACCTCCTCCTACGCATAGACATGCACAGTACTGAACCTTAGCTGCCGACATGGTAGGTATTCTTGAAGGTATCCATATATTTTTAGCTAAACCAAATACAGTAAGCTCTGGGGTCATAGAAGGCGCAAAACAGTTTCGAAGTTGGCATTAGCTAACTGATCCTGGATTGACTACCTAAGTAGGTACCTAGGTAGGTAAGTACCCAGGTAAGTACCTAGGTAAGTAGTAGTAGTAGTATTAACGTCTAATCTCGGTGTCAAGTACCTAGGTAAGTAGGTAGTGTAGTGTTGTCATAGAGCACCTAGGTACTTAGCATGTAGGTTACCTTACGGAAGGGAGAAGTGAAGCCTCCGAGTTAAGCGTATATCTATCAAAGAAGGACCAAATATTTTTCCGGAGGACTGCAATAGTCGCATCCCGAGACATACTTTCGATACCATAACTTCGCCTGCATGGTACCTCTTTTCATTACCCATCAGTCTACCTACTGACCTGCCTAATACCTGGGTAGGTTTCAACGACAGCCGCAGCCGCGCTTGACTGATTAATCAAGTGGAGCAAGAAACACAAGCAAGATATCCAGGTATGTTCAAACATCACCGGAACTTCAAATCGTCACCAGTCACTTATGTATCGCACAGGATTGTATATATGCGAAGACCCTATTCTTCTATACCAAACGGCTATTATAAAACCGTGATAATAGCAAAACAATGTCTTCCGGTCGTTTAGCAACAAGAGCCTCGGTCGCCCCGGAGCGGTTCAAAACGCTACTCCCGACTCTCCAGCCCACCATTTATCATGATCCAAACGCGAGCAAATCTGCTAACAAGTGAGTCATGCGTGATTAGCCTGCTCGTCCCACGGCTACTAACTTGTTCACTCGCTAATATTTCTTCTTAGCATCCGCACCATTGCTTGGAACCCTCAGGGGACATATCTGGCCACTGGATGTGCGGATAAGACGCTGCGTGTTTGTGAGTTTGCCGCCCCGGGGTCATCTACGCTCCTAATCTGATTCTGCTTCTGATTCTGCTCGATATATGGCTAAGCTGACTTCCCAAGGGAACGTGGACAAGCCTAACGTGCGCCAAACAACGGAACTTAGAGGACACACAGCACCTGTCGAAAAGGTAGCCTTCAACCCTACTAAGGAGCTTGAGCTTTGCAGTGTGAGCAGTGATGGCGTTGTGCGATTCTGGGACGTCAAAAACAAAGTCGTTCTCAATGAAATCAAGGGTTTAGGGGAGACCTTCACTCTGGCATGGGCGCCACAGGGCGAATATGTTGTCGTTGGTAACAAGGTGCTTTACTTTTTGCCCGCCTATCCACTTCAGAGCTTTTTTGCTTACCGAAATACAGGAAAATAAGCTCTTTGTCCTTTCGCCCACTGAACCTGCCCCCGTCTCCGAGCACCAGCAGCCCTCGGCAACAAACGACATAACTTTCTGTTGGAGCGGCAAGAGATTGTTCACTACTACTGGTGACGGCAAAACCCGAATCCTTTCATTTCCTGAATTCGAACCTGCTTATCAGTTCGACTATAGAGAGGCGCCAGAAAATGAGTTTATGCTATTAGGACACACTTCGTCTTGCATCGCCGTTGAACTACATCCCTTTAACAGATACCTTGCTACGGGGGGTACAGATTCCTTGATTGCGCTCTGGGAGACGAACGAATGGAATTGCGTTCGAACTATTACAAAAATGACAGGCCCAGTCCGAAGTTTATGTAGGCATGCGAAATATCACTCAATTTATTCCGGGCCAAGACTAACTAGTCGGCGTAGCCTTTTCTTGGGATGGTCTTTTCATTGTCGGCGGAAGCGATGAAGGTCAGTCTCTAGCAACCTAACTGCACACCACCAACATAGCTAATTCGTTTTAGGTTCTGGGCTTGAGATCACCGTTTCCGAAACGGGAGAACATCTCTGCACCTATAAGACACGGACGCCCTCCCCAGTCGTGGCGTGGTCGCCTAACCGATACGCCATTGCGTATATCGATATGGGGAGCCTTAGGATAATAGGGGCAAGCCCTGGGGGGAAATAAGGGGAAAGGGGGAGGTGCTTTGGAAGATGCCCCCAATCGCCGGGATCAGCTGATGAGGCTCGCACACGCATTAGTGTGGGCTTTACCGCGTGGCTAACGCATGGCGTGGACGTAGGTATGGTGACCGCTAGGTGTCAGCACGGAAGAACCAGACACCGGGATTGGGTTGGGCGGGTCATAGCAGCTCGCAGAAATAAATGAATAGCCGATGACACGCTACACTCCGGAACTACTACAAAGCAATGGGTGCGTTCGGCCTACACACGGCTGACTCGGCCTATTTCGACCCTACGATGCGCCCGATATACGCCCGATTAACAATAGTTAAACCTAAGCACTACCTCGACGCAACCCGAAGAAAGGTATCAGATATAAGCGTGTCCATTGCTCTTATATAAGTCACGGGCCCACTATCTTTCGCATGTCATTTTCATGAGGCTCTGGGCTAATCACCAGCCTCTGCTAGAGATTCGCTGATATCATGAGGTTAGTATGACAAATCAGGGTCTTGGGGGTATTGTGGGTGAGCAGCAGGCCACCTTCGCCTGCATAGAACGAAGCGGGCTGTCTGCGCCACTTGGACTGACAAAGTCCCTTGCGGCCGAGTGATCCCTGGCTAGGTACCGGCATCCGGATTCGACAGGGCTGGAGAAGCCGTTAAGTGGTTGGCCGTCGTGCTAACAGGTATATGTATATGGAACATGGTTGGGTGATGCAGCCAATGATGAGGGTCTCCAGTGGTGGTGGTGTCCCTCGCTGCTGCCTCACCTGCATACCAACAACAGTAGATGCATTTGGACTACAACAACTAGATAACTACAGGATGACAGGTTACAGGTCTTCTTAGGTACCCACTTGCCTTGGTTACCTACCGACCTGGCCCAGCTGCTAGTCTTTTTAACTAGCCTAGCATAATTGGAGACGAAGCATGTGTTGCACTTCACGCCTACTACCTAGGTAGTGTAATGTGCGTGTAAATGCTAAGTACCTAACCTAGGTACTTACCTAGCACCTTCAGCCTTAGGTTTCGATCTCGATTAGTTATTTTGTTGAGGTACGAAGTGCCTCTACGAAGTAGTTACCTGCTGATTATATATAGGTACCTACCTTCATGTGGGCGCCTTACCAGTAAGCAGGCATCTCTACCTGCTATGGCCAGCGCTGGACGACTATGTCAAGTCTGTCCACTCAATACCGACATGCTACTCTTTTGGGTAGTATGCAGAAGCAAATGACTTGTCTTGGCATCGTCTTGGTTTGGGGGTGATTAGGGGCCTTGAAAAGGCGGGACCCCATTACTAAGGAACCTGAAGGAAGGAAAGATGCACGCAGCACGCAGCACGCAGCACCGCCCATTTACTTACATACGGCAAGTACACAGTAGTCTAGCAGGTACCGTAACGCTCAACTTGATGCTTAACGGCCCTTCCTGTCTGATCCGCCTCTTAACCCCATTTCAGACCGACAAGTATCCGGCGTGAAACAGCCAGTCTGCCCAGACCGTTTCCCCCGATGTACCGAGCACATACATTTACATAGGTACCTAAAATCTCGGCACCGGGTTCCGCACCATGCCCTACCTACCGGCCGCCATCTGTTTCCGTCCTTGCCTGGTATTAAGTAGAACTACATTATATTACATTCCCATCTTTATCTGTTAGTCTATTTCCCGGCCGGATTCGAGCTTCAGCCCGCAGACAGAGGCTGCCGTAGATTGGGGTCACCGGCAGTAACAGCACGATTGGCCCTGGGCGTCCGCGCAGTATCGCAGAACTTCCCGGCCTTACTTGCAAGTTGCGACCCTGTGTGGCGCGCCGGGGTACAGCGAAGGAGTCCCGCGGTCATCGACTTATCCACGCCCACGATACCGATCGACCGGATAACTAGGCACTTGGGTGGAACGCCAGACCGGCCGCTCCCATTCACGCCCAGCTGCCTTGGTCAATATTCAAGCAACAACCAATGATGCCCACGACGGCCGACCCCGCCGACTCGCCGTCTCAGGGCACCGACAACAGCCCACCGGCCGATCCCCCGGTTCATTCCATTCCTCGAAGTAATAATGATGTGCCCAAACCGAAGAGGCTTGCGTGTACGATATGCCGCAAGAGGAAGCTACGTTGCGACAGTATAAAACCGAGCTGTAGCACCTGCACACGACTCGGCCACTCCTGCGTCTACGATGAGGCTAGGAAAAAGAGCGGCCCCAAGCGAGGGTATGTAAAAGCCCTGGAGGAGAGGCTGAGTAAGTTTTAATGCTTCCTTTATGCCGAGAGGCTCATGTCGTTCAGGGAGCCCAGGAACTGATGCAGACCCGCGTAGAGCAAGTCGAAGAGCTCCTGAAGACTCAGGAACCCAGCAGTGGCATGAGCCCGCAAACTATAAAAACACCTAATGCGGCCTTCGAGCAGCCTCGAAACCAACAAACCACCGCACCCGCCAGCTTCAATGTTGCCAACCCATCCATAGCAATAGCCGCCGACCGCGATTTGGATAGATGGCGCTTCAACGGAGAATCGCCCCAAGGAAACGGACTGGATGAATTCAACTTTACGAGTAACATGCCTATAGGCATGAGCAGCATGGACCCTAGTTTCACGTGGGAGATGATCGGACTGGGGCTCGAAGAACCGCTCCCACCACAAGAGACTATTGATGAACTGTAAGTGGTGTCTTGCCGCCTTATCGCGCCGAATTTAGCTCATCGTCTTAGGCACCAGATATTTTTCGAAAAAATTCACCCATCACTACCCATGATCCATAAGTTTCGCTACTTAGCAGCAATGAATTTGTATGTCCCGGCGCTCAAGTCTCCTAGCCTACACGCGTCCGCTACAGCACTCCTTAAAACGTCCCTCGCTCATTAGTACTGCTAGGGCACCCAATCAACGGCCGCCAGTGGCATTGCGATATGCGATATGGACACTGGCTTGTTCCATTACGGACAAATACAAGAGCCTAAAAGACCTTTTCTATCAACGCGCTCGCAAATATGTCGAAGCCGATGCCATCAAGGGGTATGGGGAGCACTCAATCACAATCGCTCATTGTCAAACCCACGTGTTGTTGGCGTCGTATGAATTTAAGATGATGTATTTCCCTAGAGCATGGATGAACACGGGCGCGGCTGTGCGTCTTGGCCAAATGTAAGTCTGTTTCAACACGACGAGAGATCAGTCATACTCATCTCTGTGAATAGGATCGGTCTACATCGAATCGACGGCAATGGGCTAGACGTCAAGCAATGTCTCCCACCACCACGTGACTGGACAGAGAGAGAGGAAAGACGTAGGACGTTTTGGATGGCCTTTTGCGAAGACAGATATGCTAGTATCGGAACGGGTTGGCCGATGACAATCGATGAGCGGGACATCATGACGAATCTGCCAGCCTCCGAGGAAGCTTTCAATCTGAGCCGGCCAGAACAAACGCAAACATTAGTGGATGCCATGAGCCCGGCCGGAGCAGGAAAGCTATCAGCATTCGGCGGCATTGTGCTCATGGCCACTCTTTTTGGCCGTAACCTCACGCATCTTCATCGCCCCGATGTCGGTGACCGTGATCACGACATGAACGGCGAATTCTGGAAACGGCACAGGCTTTTAGATAACATTCTACTAAATACCTCATTATGTCTTCCTAATCAGCTCAAGCTTCCCGCTGGCCTCAACAATCCGAATATCGTCTTCACGAACATGAACATTCATACATCAACCATTTGCCTCCATCAAGCGGCTATTTTTAAGGCTGATAAAAATATGCTCCCACCGACGGTCAGCGCAGAGAGCAAAGTTCGTTGTATCACCGCAGCCAATGAGATCGCAAGCATAATGAGAATGACTTCTCATATGGATCTCTCTGCAGTAAGTCGCTATCAACCGGTGAAGAGGCCGGTTATGCTTACAAATTTCGTAGATGAACCCCTTTATTTCCTTCTGCTTGTATGTAGCAGCGAGAGTGTTTGTCCAGTACCTGAAAAGTGACCCTGACGACTGCCATACCGTGGACTCATTGCGTTTCCTCCTGGCGGCCATGAATGCGCTGAAAAAAAAGAATCCGTTAACAGAATCGTTCTTGGTTCAGCTCGATGTCGACTTAGAGGCATTAGGACTACGGATACCGAAGCTTAAAACCGCATTCCCACGGAGCACTGATAGCGTAAGTCCTATTCCCGAATCCACCCACCTGTTCCCGTTCCTCTCTATCAAGATGATACTGACATGTGCAACCTAATAGCCGACACCGGGTTTGACTATTCCGCACATGCATGCCGGACCGGAAGGATGTCCCGATAGCAGCTGCCCCCGGACTGGCGTTGAAGCCGTGTTCGAAGATCAAGGTTGCAATTATATGACCTTCGAAAAAACTAACACTATCACTACCCCTGGCATTATCGAATCAGAACGGCAGACCCAAAGTAATGAGGGACAGCACGCTCATTCATTTGGATCACAGCAATGGTATTCCAGAGAGCAGCAAATACCATCAGGTGAACGGACTTCGGCGCCGGACAACGGGGCCAACAGTTTGGCTATACCGCCTATGATCTACACGCCGTACCTTGAGACCCAGGGCAGTGACGCGAACGATATGTCAGCATCATCGAACCCTGATGGACAGTCAAATCAGCCGACGCCAAAGTCCAGCAGCAACGCATCGGAGCAGCGCCGTAGTGTGGCTGGGACGGGCCCCATGACGACATCTGGTGGCGCACCATTCAATACCAGCCCCATCGAATCACACCAGAATCTGGGCGTCCGCGGGACCGAGATGGATGCGTCAAGGAGTTCATTCTTCCCCGACCACCACTCCTTCGGGACCGGTATGACCCCCAATCGGACATTTGCCATGCCCGACACGCCCAGCAACGACTTCAGCATACCAACCGGCTGGGAATCCGGACAGGTGGGCATGACCCCAAGAACAGCAGAAGCAATCATGCAGGGGCTAAACATGCCCATGGAAGGCCTAGAGATGAATTGGGACGCAGGGTCATAATGCGGTTCGTACCACGCGGACGTTTTTACTTCTTTCTATCCGTATATTTTTGTTTTGGCATACTATTTCTATTGAGGGCGGCCATGTCGCCAGAAATACATTGGGTCCGTCAGATGCGCCCACGAACCAACGGAGCTCGGCGTAAGGGAAACTTACTGACCAGAGCTGGCGAAACGGATGCACAGGGTTGGCCGGATTCTGATGAGGATACGATATTCACGTTCTCATACTCGATTATGGGATTCACAAATTTTACTCCAAGCCTCGGCAACTGGGACCATCCGTCATATCTCTGATTGAGGAGGACCTTGTTCTTGCGATGGCTCGTAACCGGGAAAGGGGAGAGGGGGTGGGGCAAGGGGTAAGGGGTAAAGTATTTTTTTTTTCTTGGATGACAATCACTTGTACTCTACACGGACAGTGAGGGGTGCTCCCCTGACGACTATTGATATCCGCTCTCACGACGATAATCACAAGATAGACATATAGCTAATGAAAGAACAACGATTTCGAAGGCTATCAGGACGGCCACGGGCCGAGGATAAGGAAGACGTAATACGCGCAGCTCATCCCTCTATTTCTTCTTCCCCAGATTCTATGCAATGCTACTCTAGCAAATGCGGAGGGAACCGGTAGCGCTAACCTATACTTCGGCCCCCGAAGGACTATGGGCCGCGGATTACAGCATGGGATAGACACAAGGCTGAGATCATTTGCTTTCTACGCCTAGCACGCGCGTGCCCCAGCGCTGCGGTTCGGGGAGATGGAAAATACCACAGATGAAACGATTCAATCTAAGCGTATTGCTCATCTAATAACCAACTCAACAGCACGTCTCTGCGGAGCATCGCAGGGAAGAGACGAGGCTGTCGAGGATGAAGCGAGTGAATAAGCAGCCGACAGTGCTAGCCCTTCATGGCTGACCTATGGCCTTGGATAAAAGGACCTCGGCCCTGGGGGTTATGCACTTGAATCAAACACGTGCTTTCGCGGATCGCTTGAGGTGGATCCCCTGACGTGACGATTAGATTATCGTTAGTCCATGGTTATGCCAACCCCCCTAATGCCGGAGTATTGCGATACATAGGTGCCCCGTTTGTGGACACACATCAGGTTCGCCGAAAAGGCGACTTATCTGACACAGGGCGGATATCCTTTTTTTTTTTTTTTTTTTTCGTCTTAGGCAAACTCGACGGGCTTACAATAACCCAAGGTAGCGTTGTTAGCTTATCAGATCAACGCCAAAAATAAGTCGGTCATATTTTCGCATTTTCGCCTCGGGTAGATCTAGCACAGGTGTGAATGGAGAGTGGACCTCAATCATGGAAGTTGTGTCAATTGTGGACACGCCGATTGTGGATGTTAGTGCGGGATACGCAGGCGGCTAGTTCAAGTTTATGTGCTGAGCAGTAAGTAGCACTACCCAACGTACCAGGTCTTACCACCTACCTAGGCACAGCAGCCCATCGGTTACCCTCCACCTCAATGCATACAGTCAGTGACTACTTACCTACCACCCAAGGTGCCCTATGAGACGCTCGACCCTTTTCTTTTTCTCTTCTTTGCCAGTCTTATTACAGCCTAGTGGCTTTACCAAGACAGGCCGAAGCCTGGTCCCCCAGCTCTGCCTAACCGGGTGCTGACTTAGGTACCGATCTGCGCTGAGGTGTACATTAGGTATGTAGCCGATATGTAGTGTTGCTGTCTACGGCAGAGCACGCAGTAGGTAATTATACCTACCCAAGGTACCCATAGTACGTTTCACGTAATGATAACAACGCGGGGCTGCCGTGTTGACGAACGGATAGCCGATAAGTAGGCGGGCCAGGCGACAAACATAGGGCGAAACAAAACGAGGGCGACGAGAAGCAGGAGCAGATGCAGATGCAGATGCAGATGCAGACGCAGACATAGACGCAGACACAGACGCAGACGGAGAAGAGGAAGAAGAAAAAGACGAAGCAGGAGGGAAGACGATTGAGGTGACGGTGATGACGATTCACTCATCCATCGCCCGTACCAAGCCTTTTGTTTTCGTGGCCAGTCTCCTATTGGCATCGGTCGGCATATATGTCTTCGGTCGACTGGTTGCCGTATTTATTTCTGTGACCACGATCAACCCTCACGAAGGCCGATATTGGTCCGATTTGGCCCAAGTCTTCATACCTTACTTAGCCAGGCACAACACACACAACTACCAACGCCCCTTCTAGCCTACGGCCCTTTCCCTGCCCAATCTCCTGGCCTAGGAAGGGCCAGGCGACAACGGGAAGGGGCACAACCACGCCTAGTATACACCTGCCTATACACATGCCTATACACACATGCCTATACACATGCCTATACACATGCTAAGTATACACATGCCCATCCACATGCCCATCCACATGCCCATCCACACGCCCATCCACACGCCCACAGGAAGCTACCACCCGGGAGGGACACCTTGATTTCTCTTCCCCGGCCGTTCCTCCTCTAGCCGTGGAAGCTACCATCTGTATATATACTTCAAGTTGGATCTGTATCTCTCTAGCTCCTTGCCCCTTCTTCGCCTCTACCCGCTCTACTAAGCACTGCCGAGGGAGGTGCCTGCCTACCTACCTGATCTCTGTTCATCTATGTATCTACATTCACTGACTATCCGACGACTGCCCCGTTCGCCGAATAGAGCACCTCTGTCCTGTCTCGACCTGAGGGCCTTCGGAAGATAATATACTCTCCTCTCACCCATCCCCGGTTCGCCCCTCCAAATCTTGTCCCCCATACTACCGTTCATACACAGTATGCGATATGGGCTGGATTAAGGCGTGGGCAAGCCGCGTCGGTCAGAAGCATTGTCGCCGGCCATAGCAGCAGCACGCAAAACGCACAACGCAGAGCACGAAACGCAGAACATAAAACACAGAACGCAGAACGCAGAACGCAACTTCAGAGGAATAGGTTCAAGGCTCTCGGCGACGAGCATAACCACGACCTCTACGTCCCCCATCTCGACCATCGCCCCGACCACAACGGCAACAACGACGACGACGACAACTACGACGACGACGACGACAACTACGACGACGACAACTACGACGGCGACCACGACGGCGATTACAACGACAACAAACGGTTGAAATCCGGAATATTTAATGTGTATATATCTATAGTAATATATGTCGTATACATGATGGATCCAGCCTCAATGCATTTCTCCTCCTCAGAAGATCCCCACCACCTGCATGGCCACGATGGCCATCATCACTCGAACCGACCGCCGCCGCCACCCCACGCCTTTCGTACCTCTACCCTTTCTTCGCATGCCGGTCTCGATCTCTCCATCGATACCGACGGCTCCATATTACAACATCACCTTCATGGCCTAAATGCCCTCTCTAATATACCCGTTGGCCATCCCGACTTTGTCCATGCCCACCACTCACCACAGGACGGCTTCGAACGCGAGCAGCCGCCACCGTCCGTACCAGCAACCCATGGTCATCGTCACTCATCCATTCCCCAGTCGCATCCGCCTCGTTCAAACACGCACCACACGTCCCCTAGTCCTCTGCCCTCTCATTCGCGGCCGCCAAGCCAGCATCAGTTTGGCCTCTTGGCTCCCAATATTCCCATATCCCAGCCCGGCTGTATGGCCCAAGTCAGCGCCGAGGAGGACATATGTATATTTCCTGCACATTCCGGGCCCCCGTCCTCTGTCACCATGCCCGAACCGCCCCCGGAACAACGACCACACGGCCAATTAGTGAATAGGATAGTGGTTGATCCGCCTAACCTTGAGGCTTGGCGCGAAAAGTTGTTCAATGTTGATGATACCATTACTTTAACGAATGATGAGTGCGCCCCGCCCAAGCTCCGAGCTCGTTATGAATCACTGAACGACGTGAGAACTAATATGCCTTATCCCTAGATTTGAAACGTACTTCCCCCATATTGATAATGTATATTCACATCGCTCAACTCAGAAATATAAGCGGAAAAACTTCAGTAGGTGCTTGCTAGCTTTTCCATTTTGCCCACTTACACTAGTCGGTGTTCGAAAGCACAGTTGCTAATTCCAGGTGCTAGTCTCCCACTATTGGGACTGTCGGATGAAAGGCAGACCCCCTGGCACTCCCAAGTCCGATGATCCCGCAAAGAAAAAGCGCAAACGTTTCGCACGAGAACGCGACCTTTGCGATGTCAAGATCAAAATTACTGAGCATTTCCCTGATGCCACATTCTCGGCGGATGGTACCATCAACGCTTCTCCTACTGCTGCTTTCCCGTCACATCAGTTCCTGGACCGGACGTTACGGTCTCCCAACGGCCAAACGACCGCCAAAAAATTTTGGACCATCCAGAGAGTCAACGGTAACGGCGGCAACGGCAAGGGGGACGGCATTCCTGGGCCGCACAAGCACACTTTGCAAAAAAGCGACGAGATTAAGAAATCCACAGTGCAAAGGTTTCTTTCTGCACAAGAGAAAAATGCTAGGAAAGGGCAGGTGAGCTACAACTCTATTCTCAAACCGTGGGATCTATGTAATCTTCCTAGTTATCAAGTACCACGCCTCTCGTCTTCACCCCAAATTGAGCCTTCTTAGCAGTCAAGGACTATGTAGCAACGTTATGTTCTTGTCGTGCTAATTAGCATATCTAGAAGCCACTGCAACAAAAGAGACCTTCTGGGAATGCTCTTGTGACTGCTAAAAAGCATTCGAAAGAGCATCCATTAAAGCTCTACGCCGCAAGTTTCTGGTACGCCTATAGCTCAGTAATGAGATTAATTTCTGCTAATGCAAGAGTGGTAACAGTCCCTTCTCTCAGCGGGTATGGATCGCCCTGGAAGCGAAGGGCATGCCGTACCAGTATTGCGAGACCGATCCGTCCAAGCGCCCAACTCAACTGTTAGAGGCAAATCCCCGGGGACTGGTTCCGGCCATTCGACAAGGTGACTGGGCCAGCGGGGAGAGCACAGTCATATTAGAATACGTAAGCGTTGGAAGCATCTCGAAGTCGATTATACCCATTCATGCTTATGCCTTCTTAGCTCGAGGATTACGACCGAGGTGTTCCTTTGCTGCCCACAGATCCACGGCTCAAAGCCAACTGTAGACTATGGATTGACCACGTACGTCTCGCCTACCTTCGGTTTACCTTCCTAAAAACCCTTTAGACTAACCTTTACAGATCAACGCAAAAATAGTCCCTTCATTCTTCGCCTTGATGAGAACCTTAGATCCCCAGAAACAAACCGAGTTTATCGATAGGCTCCAGAATGACGCTCTAGAATTGGTTCAAGCTGCTGATGAGCGAGTAGGTTCGAAATGACACGAGGAGAATGGCCTCTTTCTGACCTCGCGTGCAGGGCCCTTATTTTCTCGGTGGCGACCTATGCCTCGTCGATATTCACCTCGCCCCCTTCGTCATTCGAATGTCACGTATTTTATGCGAACTTCGTAATTGGCGTCCGATACCAGGTACACGTTGGCAGCAATGGTCCGACGCGCTTGAACAGAACCCGCATATTCAAGCCACTACAAGCCAGGACGAACTATATACTGAAACAAAGGATATATTCCTGAGAGCCCGCCCACAATACGGCGAACAACCGTCGTGTTGAGCGAAGTGCGCCCTCGCTATTTTAATATTTTTAAGAGATAAATAGAACGATGCCTTGCTCTCCCGCGTGGCCGTGGCAATGGATAGATAAAAAGGCCTGGATTGCATATTTGGTGTGTTCCGCTTTTTTCCGAGACAAAAAAGAACCCATCAGGGCTTGGCGAAATGGAGGCAAGGGGAGAAGGGGGTTATGATACTAAATATGAGGCTGTTGATCCGTTCAACTTTAATGTGGACTATGTGTTAGAGGAGGGAAGATTCCGATGGATACTTGAGAAGTGTAGGTTGCATGCGTGAGGGTGATTCAGCATGGGACACCAGAATATCCCTACATGATATTTGGGGACTGGTAGCAAGCGAAATTTGGCAACATTCATATATCCCATCTCTGAATGGCGACAAGTTACACTTGCTTTGGCGCGCGAGTTCAATCGAACACGTGATTATAATAGTAATAGCATCATGGATTACAACTGGGCTACTTATTTTCATTACTATACTTCCTTTTTTTTATTTCTTTTTTTTTTTTTTAAAAAAAAAAAAAAAAAAAACGGGGAGGAGAGGTAGTGTAAATGGGGGGGGAAAAACAGCCTTTGAATGGGGTCTAGCTTGTGGGATGTTACCGTTACCGCTAACTCGTGACAAATAGTGGTAGAGAGAAGAGCGCAGGAATTATGTCGTAGGGCAAATGGCTAATTCGATTTTTTATCGTAAAATAGGATGGAGAGATGCACGTATTACTTTTTCTACTGTAGCCAGACGAAGGTACTATTTAACTTGGCTAAAAGAAACCTGGGCTTGAACCATTCCATTCTTATTGGGCAACGTCAACCAACGGCTTGTACGAATGCTGGAGTAGTTGGGTGATTAATTATTTGCAATGGCCTAGTGAGCGTTGATACTCGCCCTTGACTCTTTGGTTTCTTACATAAATAGATGGCGCCGGGTGCCATATATACCGTTAATTCCGGCTGGGATTAACGGCGTCATTTTTCCTGTCACAATAGACTTATTAGAATGTAGCTGGTTCTATTACCATTGAGATACCGTAGATATTGGAAATTTATACGGACCGCTGTCGTTATACGGGCCCTCCTCCTCCCCGTGTCTCATCCGCCTCCTCACTCTTCCTTCGAAACGTGTGTAAGCAACTGAAAGGTGTACAAGCCACCATATATATACACGAAAAAGTAATATACAGAGGATACGCAAATTAGCCGATCTCGTCTCCCCTTGTAGCGCTTGACGGAGAAAATCCGTTCAGAAGAAATGGCCCGTGACGGAACTTTTGCGAAACCCGGATCTGATGACTACATGAGATAACTATAAGACCAGTGAAGAGGAGCATTGATTCAATACGGTCGTACATTGAGCCCGGGTTTTCATTCTCTCCTCCGCGAGTACGAAGTGGACTTTTGCTTTTATTATACCACAAGGCTCAGCCACGTCAAGACGACGCCATCATCTTCGACGGCATCATACCTCTGCCCACGATGCATGACCTTCGGGGCAAGACAGCGCTTGTCATCGGTCTAGGGCAGACGGGATCTGAGGGCTGGGGGATCGGCGCCGCCTGCGCCGTAGTGCTCGCGCGGCAGGGCGCGGCCATATTTGGCGGGAACAGGACACTTGCCTCGGCCGCGAAGACGAAGGAGACCATCGAGCGAGAAGGGGGACAATGCGAGGTCGTGGTAACGGATGGGACCTCGTCCGCGTCCGTCGGGGCGCTGGTCGAGGCGTGCGTGGTTCGGCACGGGCGCATCGATATCCTCGTGGCCAACGTCGGCCACTCGCAGCCTGGATGCCCCGCGACGATGGAGGAGGGGGTGTGGGACGCGCAGATGAATGTCAACCTCCGGAGCGTGTACCTGGCCTGCCACCATGTGCTTCCCGTCATGGAGAAGCAGCGGCCCGCGGGTGGCGCCATTGTCTGCATCTCGAGCATCGCGGGCCTGCGGTACATTGGTAAACCGCAGGTTGCGTATAGCGCCGCCAAGGCGGCCGTTATGCAGTTCATGAAGACGACGGCGGTCATTTACGCACCACGAGGCGTGCGGTTAAATACCGTCGTCCCCGGCCTCATAGAAACGCCATATACCCGGAGTCTGGCGGCACGTTTCCCGACGGTAACAGCAATGGTCGGGGAAGGGGGAGGAGATGGCAAAGAGGGTGAGGGCTACGAGGGGTTCAAACGCATGAGGGATAACCAAGTCCCCATGGGTCGGATGGGGGATGCGTGGGATGTCGCGAACGCGGTCCTGTTCCTCGTCTCGGAGGAGGCAAGATATATCACTGGCCAGAAGATTGTGGTTGATGGTGGCATCACTTCTTCAACGGGAAGAACGTAAAACATTTGGGTGCCATATGATCAAAACTAGATGCTTGATTGCATGTTTAATTGCTTGGTATATTCGCGTCGCCAAAGGCCCTTAGATTAGGTCAACGGATGATCTTTGAAGAAACGTAAAATATCGGCGCCTGACCATATAACGGTTGCCGAAGATGTTGTGCAGATTGTTACCTGAATTTTCCAAATGGATAGCCACATCATCTGTTATAGCTAATAGGTAGTAACTATGCGATAATGCCTATTGGCAGTAGTACTATCGAGGCAAAATCGGTGTCCATCGCTCAATATACACAAGCTAGTTCGGCTTCGACATACAATAATAATAGGCTGTCTCGGCGCCACTAGATCTCGTGCACCACGAGGTATAAGATAGCTCATGAGCGCTTCGGAGCGGTGTTCAGGCAGGCGTCCTAGAAGATTTCCGGCTATAAAATTTGCAAGGCTCGCACAGATGATATGTTGGGAATCGAGAGGCTGTGCCATGCGCCTCTGAAATGTCGGCCGTAATCAATGTTGCGTCCTTCCAGTATGACGGTTTCAGGTCTCCGATCCCGGGTTTATTTGCGTGTGCTTAATTAGCCCCGATATAGCAACTCGAGGTACACTATAAAGGGAGGGAGGGGTAGGGTTCATGGCGTCGGGTATGGTTCCTCGCGTCCGTGGTCGTTAAGCATCGACGCAAGGATCTGACGGATTTGAACAGAAGTGCTTTATTATAATAGGACGGCGCAAACTCATTCGCTATCCCATGTGACAAGGGATAAGGTGCTGATACCATTTCTTCCGGTACGGACTTCCCTTTTGTTATGAGGTCTCAAACCGATAGGGCTGGTTTCTGCGTGAGCCTTGAGAACCTTGAAACGATATTGGCTGAGGAATTTCTCGACATATAGGTCGGGCGAGGTGGGCTAACGGAGAAATCGACGGGCTCGCAGGCTATTATCCTGATCTCTCTGTCAACCGCATTTGCGGCTGTTTTGAATCGTATTACGTGGCACTACAAGCGGACACGTGGGCAGTCTCGTATTTGTAGACAAGATGAGAGAGAGGGAAGCGACGTGCTTCGTCTTAATGTCGTCTCACCGTTCTGGCATCGGGCTATATGAGGCGACAAATATGCATACGGCACCGATAACATCATACAGAACGCTAGCGAGAGAGGAGTGAGGCGCCCTGACGCTGGTCTGGCACCACGAGCGGTGCCGAATGTGAAAGCCGAGGCAATGCTATTCGCATCCGGCATTGAGTGAGCTGACGGGTATCGATGAGAATCGACGGTCGCGACAGTTGCAACTTAGCGATCCTCGTGGCGCATCGCAAGCGAAGCATGCTATTCGAAATATAGGCATCTCGCTGGGCCCCTCTTCAGGCGATGGCTAGCTACCGGGTCGATATTGGGGTCAAAGACACGGCGAGTCGCAGGACCGTCTCCTGCGTCTCATGCCAACCCAGCGCGTTCCTCTCCCTTTCCTGTCATCTGCTACACATGATAGTAATATATAGTGAGAGTCAATCGACGGGCGGGCGTGTGCGATGCGGCGATAGCAAGACAGGACCCTCGGCGGCCGGACCCGCGGCGCCATGGTTCCACCGGCACGGCATTGGTTGGGATGTAAGATCGGCATCAAGATCGAGATCCTGACCACCGACCCAAGAGGCGAGTCCAAGATGTGCCGTTCCCGAGCGGTGTGTTTTCTTCCCTGATGATCTCGCCCGAGTATCGGTACATTCGGTACGTATGGGCACAAGGTGCAGAGCAGAACGCGGGACACAAGACAAGACACAAGACAAGACACAAGACAAGACACAAGACAAGACACAAGGCAAGACACAAGGCAAGACAAGACACAACAACATGCTCAACTGAGCAAGACACAAACACAGGGCTCAACTTGGCATAACCAGCCCGGCGCGACCGGCTAGAGGAGGTGCGGCACACCCTGAGTTCTCATGAACCCAGCACACGCGCGTGGGCGCGGGTATCTGTCTGTGTCTACTGTAACTATGTGACAGTTCAAAGGGAAAGGTAAATCAGGTTTGACGTCAATTGTCCTCCCAGTCCCCGCGAGGACCTGGTTCTGTGGACAGGGGACCTGAACAGGACCTGGACAGGACCCGGACAGGACCCGGACAGGGGATAGTTTCGGATCTTTTCCTCCTGGACCGAGTCGTCCTGGACAGAATTGTCTTGGGCAGAGTTGCCCAGGTCCGCCTTGGGTGGTGCTCTGCCCTGCCTGTACTTGTAGAGTGCACACTACCATCCGGGATTCCGAATGGGTGCCCTGTCCCGTCCTGTCCCCGATCCTACACGTGCATCGTAAATGTTCTCCGTGTCTGTATGTCTGCGCTTGTCCATGGAGAGAGAGCGAAGGGATGGAGAAGGGAGAATAACTACCTAACTACCTAACTACCTACCTACCTACGGGAACCCTTATCGCTAATTTGGGGGGACTGCGGGCTACCTATGTACCTAGGTACCTACTAGGAACCTACACTACAAGTAGTACGTATCTAGTGTACTTGGTAACTACCTGGTAGGTATTGACGTGACGCCAATGGATACTTCGCTTTGGCTCTTCAACGCGCCCCCTTCTTCCTCTGCTGCCTTAGGTAGGTACGGTGCGATGGGAAATACTTAAGTACCTAGGTTCGGTGGTTAGGTATTGGCGTGCCTGACTATAAACTTGGCAAGTGCCTGAGGGTAGGCTTAGGATGTATCTATAGCTGCCTGCGTCTCCTACGTCACTGTGGGACGCCTGAAAATAAAATAAATATTTACCCACTACAGTATGTGCTAGTACTGTACAGTACTACACTACACACGTTCACGTAGAGCTTGAGGTTCCTGGATGCCCAGGCACTTGGGGTGAGCCCCCTACTGCAAAGGTACCCTAACTCAAGCACGGAGCACCTAGCTAGCTGGACACATACCGAAGGTCAGTGTGGCTTAGGCAAGGCGGTTTAGGTCCCATGTTGAAGGAACGGAAAAAGTAACGACAAGTGGAGAAATCGGACGACCGCTACAGTGTGTACTATACGGTGCTAGTTCAACTACACATATTAGGCACCGTCATGTGACGCATGCACGATACTTGAAGAAGTGCACGTAGCAGGCCGTTATACAGAAGTTACCCAGGCAGGTTAGATACTAGATACCTAGTTAGGTGCTTTGTAGTAGTCAATGGTGGTGGGTCGGTGCAGATAACCTGTAAGTACCTTGCTGTAGGAGGTAGTGGTCCTAGGGTCTTCGTCAAGAATGATGACACCAGGCCGTCGTCATCACTATCTATGCACGTAGTAGTACTTGCTTGCACCGAAGATCCCTCGTGGTCGAAAGCCTTCCCAGGTTGCTCCAGCTTTCCAGTTTCCCCCCAAGCCTCGGGAGCAGGGGTTCGGGTCCTCCACTTCCTGTTTTCGACCAGCATGCCTCATACTCGACCAATCCCAGCGCTGCTAACCCCTACACGACGTCCCAGGTCGTCAGGGTCGACCCCCAAACCCCACCAGGCCTCCTCCGGCGCTACAGTAGCCGACGGGAGAGATGGTCAACTATAGTCGACCGTGAAGAACAACCAAACCTAATCACCACCCCTCCCCCCCACCTTCCCCCCTAAAAAGGGTCTTCGTTTGTCAAACTCTCCTTGGCATATCCCACCTGTCGTGCACCTGAACCGGCCGAGGCACAAGATGAATGAGAACACATAGGCTCAGCGATAGTGGTTTGATGAGCATAACAGAACCGCGCTTGCCCCTAGCGTTATCTCTGGCACCGGCGAGTATGGTGATTAGCTGAAAGTCGCGCAGGCAAGAATCCGCCATATGAGGCATAATATATAATATGCAGTACCCCGTTTGCGTCTATTGTTTAGGTACGCATAACCGGGAGCCGCTCACTCGGGTTTTGGTCTTAACGGCGCGCCCAGGGAAGACAACTATCCGTAGGAAAGCAAGCCACGTCACGATTAGGAGCAAGAAAATAATATCATGACTTGCCATTGTATTCATCCAACGGTTGCTTTAATCTTCGTATGCTATCCACCACCCTATCACCGGGCGATGTTGGTATGTTGGTATCTGACGCCTGAACAAAACCGTACACGCAATGAATGGGTTGCACCCGTACAGGTTGAATGCTGTCTGATAATGTGGGGGCTATATGTACTCTCGAGCCCGGATTTCACCGTGGACACATCCCGCCACAGCCGTAGAGGCCCAACCGTATTTATATCCAGCGTTGTGCGCGTCGATATCCTTCGGGGGCGATGGGAGAACTGGAAGATCCCCCTGACAGTCCGATGCACGGCGCTTTGGCCGCGCGAAACATAGCAATGCTTCTTGTGATTGCTCAAGCCGCTTCCTCGGCCATCTTATGGTAGTAGTATAGTAGTAGTAGTAGTAACAACAAGGATAATAATAATGTAAAAGGTACTGTGGTGCGCCGTCATATGCTTGCGACTCCAGGTATCGAATGCACGCCTTGAAACTGAAAGCTGTATTTTACCGCCAACGCCGTTCCAGGAAGTCCGCTTAACCCGCCTACGCATCCAGCCGCAGGGGAACATAACCTAAGTCCATCAACCTTTGGTTGACGGCTGAAGTTTTGGTTCAATGAATGCCTCGTGACGCGATACTTGGCGCAATCTGCGTGCGTCTGAGGAGAAGGGTCAAAACTAAGCACCTTCTTGGCAGGCAATGGCTGCTAAAGTATCCAGACCGCTACTTGTCCGTACGGCCCTTGGGCGGCTCATAAGAGGGGTGTTTAAGCTCTGCATATCCCAGGTCCCACCAGGAGACGATACAGGCATGTAATCGGCGCCGTACTGCTCAACATCCCACATTTGTATGTCGCGGGACGCTCGATTGCTCTGGGCCGAGGATGATGACTTGGAGGATACAGACCCACGCTTGGACGGTGACGAGATAGAAGAGGCCTTCGTCTTGGATGAGCCAGATGCTCTCGACTTGTCCTTGAAATGGGTTTCGAGGTGTTGCTTCATATTATCCGCCCGAGTGAACTTTTTATGGCAGCCAGGGAATGTACACTGAACAGCCTTCTCGGCCGTGTGAATTTTGGAGTGGCGGGATGCATGGCCCGATGTGGTGAAGGTCTTCTCGCACCCATGACTCTCACGATACCGGCAGGGATAGCGCTTGCCCGGCTTTTCCTGTGACGTGTTCGAGCTGTCATCTTCGTAAGAACCAGCACGATGGGTTGCGGCATAGGATATCTGTTTCATGGAGGGTTGCTTTTCTTGAAGGTAGTCGTCGTAGTAAGGCCGCGCTGTATAATCATATAGATTAGGTGTCAATGGTGAAGTCGCATCGTAGCTAGCATTGGAGTCGTAAGAATCTGAACGCATGAGCTCTGGGGTGCGGGCTAGTGGTGATTGATCGCCCCCCGAGGCATAGTCCGTCGGCGATGGATACGAGGGGTAGCTGGCGTAGATATCATCGTTCAGCAACGACACCTGGCGGCCTGTTGCGTCTCTGGCTTGCATGGTCGTGGTTGATATGTCTGGGTATGGTGGCGGACAACGACGATAGCTACAGTAGCGCTCCAAACTATGGGCGTCAATTCCGAGGGCAGAAAGGCTCGAAATGTGCAGCACCCGACAGTTCTGTCTCCAATGGGAACCGCCAATAAGGGAAGTGGGCCGAATGGGTGGCGGTAAGAGGGTCTGGACTCAGGAACCACAAATGTCCAAAGACGTGTGGCACAGGTGAGATGATGTCGTATGAGTAGCACGCGGACACACGTATCGTATCAAACCGCTGCGGCGTCAAGGGGCGCAAATATCACGACAACAGCTCAACACAATTCAATTGGGAGGTGTTTTTTTTTTCTCCCTCTCTGGCGGCACTGCCGTTGCTGTCGCTGCTCTTGCTCTTTGCTGTTTCTGCCTCTTGCTTCTGCCTCTGCCTCTGCTCTAAATTAGACAGGAAACCTGACGATGTGTATACCAGGACAAGACAAAGCGCCAATGTAGCAGGATTGCCCGATGAGAGACGAAAGCGAGGTGCTGCCGCAGAGCGTTGTCATCAATGGAGGAGGCAGCGAAGATTTAAGATGGTGGAAGCTGAGAGCGAGTGAGAGAGAGAGGGGGGGGAAGAGAGATGACAGAGGTGAGGATGGTAAACAATGGAGGTATCAGGACCGAGAAGTGTGGGCTATTGATATAAAAGAATAGAGTGAGGGCAGAGCGCGAGTTTTGGGTGAGATGGCGGGCGTCGCATTAAAAGGCAAACATGGGAAAGCGATGAATCCCATCGAGTCCCGTTTTCTCGCAGCGGAAGGCCGTGGTGCTACATAGATAAGGGTATCTGGTAGCAGTTGTACCGTCCGTTCCTCTTCGCCATGCCCTGTGTGGGCGCTACCTATTATGGATCGCTACCACCCTTCGCAAGAGGAC
This sequence comes from Rosellinia necatrix, assembly GCA_021209875.1. Taxonomy (NCBI): domain Eukaryota; kingdom Fungi; phylum Ascomycota; class Sordariomycetes; order Xylariales; family Xylariaceae; genus Rosellinia; species Rosellinia necatrix. The sequence continues at coordinate 2,368,618 of JAGYVD010000001.1, read as the reverse complement.
CCCCGCTAGCACAGTACCTGAGCACTAGGCGGTTCCGCTGGGTCCTTTCTGGGACCAAAAGAGAGGGCCGCCAAGTAGGAAGCGGAGCCATCCCAAGACAGGGCCGGGGGTCCTGAGGGGCTGCATGAGCGAGCCCAAGCAGGGGCCAAGAAAGGGCTTTGTAGGGGCATGCCAAGGGGTCCTTTTTTATGCTGTAGGTACCTACCTGTTTTCAGTGTGATGAGGTGCAGATGTCGCTGCACTACTATGTTACAACTTTGCGTTCTGTGCTGTGGAGTGGGTCGGGCAGGGATGTAGGGTACTCGCGGTGTGCAATACACTCCACTCCATCTGCTCCGACTACACCTATTTTAATGTGCACACGACAGACGTAGCTTGCCCGTTTGCGTATGAGACGCTAGCATGTACTGCTTCCACCATGTATTTCCCAAGTACCATCCTGTAGCTATCGCCAGGGATGGTTCGATCTCCAGGGATCACCCATTTTTAGGGACAAAACAGCTCCCGCGCAGACCTCAACCCCAGCCTTATCCCGTACCGTGGTACTGGGGCAGGGTCAAGGGCTGAAGAGGGTTGGAAATTCGAACGGCCATGTTCCGAACAATTCATATCACCGGCGCTAGAGCTTCCCCGAACCTTTAGTAGTACGTGTATCGTATTATCGGACAGCGTTTCAATAGGGTGTTGTATTCTATTGCTTTGGAGTGATGTCGACTTGACCTGTCAGCAATCATCCTCGTCTGCGGGACTCGACTCTATTATGGGGTGGCATTACTAATAAAACTTGACCGCACGGTGACGGAATCAAATCGGCGAGGACGATGCCTGGATTAGTGTTTGCCATGATCGTATCAGGGATGATACCGGCAATCTATCAAGGTATATCGATATAAGGATCCCGACAACATGCATGGTTGTAGTCATGAGCAGTCCTCTGATTACCAGCGCATCCGGCGATACTTGTATGTAGGGTGGTATGTACGTAGGTCACATTGGATGGCTGTATTTATCTATACAACTGGACCGACGGGGTATGTAGAAGACGATATGTGCCAGATCTAGTATGCACGCTCCATCTATCCATGTATAGGGTGACAGGCTTTGTGTATGGTTCAACATCGAAGGCTCGAGCCCGCCCCGGGTCGCTGGGACGTTGAGCATGGTTCTTCTACCGTACCCACCATTTACTGGGCTGAGCACCTCTCTGTCGTGTGTGAGGTGAGAGAAATCGGCAACCTCTGGTAGCCCGATGGTATTATCATTCTTAAAATGATCTGAGGACAGTCAGTATATCTCTTTCTTCCTGTTGGATGACCCGTCAAACACATCGCAAGCTTTGAAACAGTATCATTATTAGCCTCGACCGTCGTATCTCCTGAGGGGGCGCACACACCCTTCTTCGTAAGTGTGACGTCGTCGCCCCATCTTCATCTGACTGTAGTTCCTCTTGACCCAGGTGCGCTCGCTTGTACATATGTATGTATGTATGTATTGCGATTGTCGCTAGCCTAAGAGCTAGAGAGCCCTGTCCCTCCATCTCTCGTCCATGGCGATGCTGCCATATGTGCACTTTTTATTCAGCAGGTTTGCTGATATTAAAATGCGATCAGGCAGATCTAGGCGGAGATATGCCCGCTAACGTAGGCTAGCTAGCATCGGCTTTTCCTTCATGTCCTCAATATTGTAGCTTAATTCGATGCTCTCTGACGTTTTCGGCTCAGAAGTGGTGGCTCGAAGACTAGCCGCGGGGTACTTTGGAGAGACCTGTGGGAGACACCCAGGCCATGTCATGGCATTCTTCCTTCTCCATGCTGCCGTTCCAAGAATGCCATACTTCTCTACCCCACCTGCATCTCGATCGTTGCCTATCACTTCCTTTTAAACCCTCTGCTGGCATGGAGCAGTCAATGGTTCGGCCGCTAGCAACGCGTTGCTGAATCCTTCATTCGCTTGTCGCTCTGTCAAACATGATGCCACACTCACGGCCAATTGCGGCTTGATTGTTGTGTCGCTTGGTCATGAATCGTAACATACATAGTATGGGATGCCCATATATTAATAAGTTAGCAGCAAAATAATTACGCATTGTCCGCTAGGTACCTCGGCTCTACGGTACTATAATACTGGCGATATTGTTTGATTTGAGGACGCTACCTCCCTCGCCCCCCTCTGACCCCTCTAAGCCCTCCGGCCCTAAGTGAGAAGCCAGGAACTGGTGGGAAGGTGCAGACAAGAATAAAGATTCTTAAAGCGAAGGTTTACTCCTTCTCGAAAGCGTATCGTGAGGCAGGAACAATGGATAGAGCTAGGACTATGACGTCGTTGGAAGAAAATCCTTGAGGAGCAAAAGGTCCTGAGCAAAACAAGGGTGAAAAACCGGGCAGCGTTTCGACAGCAAACGGGTGTCACGGTTACTAAGTGCTGGCCGGATATAGCCAGTAGATGGAGTGAAGGCCAGATCGAGATTTGGCCAGGCGATCGAACGTGGACAGTGCCATACCATTATGTACATAATTATGTACTAGTGGAGACAGGACTTATAGCGGGTCGAACATAACACCAACACGAGCTGGTTTAGTGTACACTACTTGTCAAAGTCTAAATAACTGCAGTATAATTTTAGAGTAGGTAACTAACTACATGCTGAACTGATGTACAAGTACGTGATAGAGTTACGTCAACTATAATAGTGTAAATGTAGAGTGTATTAAACATCAGTGAGTTGTTTGCACAAAAAAAAAACTAAAAAAAAACTACTTTATATTATGATTGTATTGTACTTGTGTCTTTAATTCTTTGCTCTTGAAACTTTGTAACTAAAACACATCTTGAGATCATGTACCCAGGTAGGTACCTGCCTCTTAGTCCGCTCTTATTCTATCCGCCCTGTTGTTGAGCAGAGGCATGTGGGTTCTCAGGCCATCCATATAATACAGTATATACTCGCGATGCGACACTGTTATAGTGGAGATATCGGTACTCCACCCTGTACCTACCCTAGCGATGGGTCCATTTATCCATGACTAGTAGACTTTTCAGGTACCAACAGCTCTGCTTAACTTGCCACTAACTTGAAGAAAATTTCTTGTGCGCCGATGGTTGACATATATCCTTCCGTACGAAGTACATTGCCTGAGCATGTCTTGCGACAGAGATACTCCACCGTCCCTCCGATCAATGTGTCGGACCAATCTACATAGTATATGTATACCTATGGTATGTAGGCACGGTGCTCAGGTAGACATTGTGTGGGCTATAGATGGCTGCGTAACAGTTCGCATCAAATCCGCCCTCGAACTTCGACCCACGAGAATGACCCGATTAGGGGATATGCTTGAAGCCCAAATGGTGGTGCACAGCACAAGAGGATTTATTACCACCAGCCTCATCGACACTTTCCCCCTTGCCCCTTCCTGTAGAGCTAAGGTAGGGTCCACCTCTACTAAAGTAGGGGTCCAAGACGGTGCTAAATTCGGAACCTGTGCGTTGTTCCCATTGGTTATCCATGGCCCAACCTGCCCATGGTGCCCGAGTCCCCTTCATTGCGCAGTGCAGAGCGCAATGCTAGTCATTCCAGGACAAGTTGCGTGGCTCAAAACACTAGCAGCACGAGCCGAGCTTGAATGACTGGGCGTCGCCGGTTCGCCTTCTGTGCCGTACCGATTATCCGAGGCCGACGGGATCACCGTCGCAAAACGCCATAAAAGCACAAGAAGTGGTGCACATGCGTAGCGTGCCACACGAGCGAGCAGAAGGAGGTACAGAACTAGTGCACGGGCCAGCCCACAGACCGATGTCTTGATGGGAATTCCGATGGAACGTTCGATCGTGATCACCTTCTGGAAAAGAACGGTCATGTTACTTTCGAACAGGGCGTGAGACGAAGAATTTTTCAAAACTAAAAAGGGATCGCTAGACGATCCTAACCCGGTCAAGATACAGCCAGGAGAGGCTGCCCATGAAGCCCTCACGATCTCATGGAAAGAACACCGCGAGTTAAGAGGGTCAAGACCAAGTGCCATCCCACTTGAAAAGATTGTCTGCTAACTACCGTACCACACAAGATGCCCAAGTTATGCCAGGCATAGGCTTGATTTCATCCCTAAAACCAAACCGCCCGGATAATGGAAGGCTAACTAGAGAGTGTTGTTATACGTACGAAGTAGGCTTATTGCAAATGGAAAAGTGAGATAGCCGGACCCACCATGAGCTGTATGTATACAGCGCCCGTGATCGAAGGTCGAAATGTACCTAGTGGCCCTTGTATTCTTATAATTGGTTACAGGCGTTGTCTCTGGCCCGCCACCAGTCAGTATATGATTTTATCTTATAGAGGCTCGTCCCTTCAATCGTGCAGCTAGTTGTTAAAACATTTTGCCTTTACTTGGTAAATGCTCTTTCGGGGTGACGTCTGGACTTCATCACCACTCGTGGAGATCGATGCATTGTATGCGTGATCGATAATTTCAATCCCGCCGATCCTCAAGTAGTCAGGCATAGAACCCACTACAACCCACTGGCCCACATAGCATTTGCGCGCGCGCGCGAGCGCGAGAGAGAGAGAGGGGGGGAGGGGGGGAGGGAGAGGGAGGGAGAGGGGTACATGGGACATTCTCTAGGTTGGGTAGTCGCGTTAGAGTGGGATAAAAAAAAGGGCAAGGGCGCCTGGTGCCTTTTTGCCCTTTTTACGAATGGGTACCTACCGACCTACCTAGGTAGTTAACTACTGGCACTTGAGGTATATTTCGGGCAGAGGACCCTCGATCTGCCTTCGCTCCAGCTGAGCCCGTTCTTTCCTCATCTGGGCTTTTGGCATGAGATGACTACAGTCCCTGGCGAATCCTTCCAAGCCCCTCTCCAACAACACCACCAGGGGCACATTGTAGGTAAGCAGCGAATCGGCAATATACTTGGAGACCACGCCTTGACGGGATGGCTCTGGGGCGCATGGGCCCGGGGGTGCGTAAACTAATCGCCAGCACTCAACGGCGCTCTTCCAAGCGTGCAGTGTTCCGCAACCACCAGCCCACACATTGCCCGTCCTGGGTACCCTAGGCAGGTGGGTAACGTGTACAGAAGTAGGCGTGTGACAACTCTGCCAGACCACGACGGGGGGACGGGCAGACGATCGAGAAGTGAGCGAGCGACCGAGAAGTTCGCTTTCCCACGACTCATCCAGAAGGGTCTTCCCGAGGGTTCCGCCCGGTGAATCTCGGGAGGGCGCTGACCGGCTCGGCCGTCCCTCTAGTCACGACTGTCACGACTCAGGGCAGCTGTGCTTTACAAGGTAGCTAGTGTCACCTATGGAAAGGCAACACACCGACCGGCCATGGCCAGCCAATCGCCCCTTGCCCTCCCCCCCGTCCATCACCACACAGCTAGCAGCGTTGGGAGCCTTAGGAATGCATCCTCCGCATTGGCTGTTCATCCAACCCGGCTGCGGATCCAGCGCATCCGCCAGACGGGCGCGAATGACGTGAAGCTGATGAAGTCCCGGTAAAAAACCGTCACGCTCAACGGTCGCCGATCATTTCCCCGCATCGCCCGACAGCCGGCAGAAGATCGACGGACGTCGGTGCTCTATCAACCATTCCATACTACCAAGCCCGAGAGCGTCCGTGCAAAAACAAGCTGATGACGAATGCATTTCGACAAGGTGCCTGAGCAAACTGTGCGCCTGGCAGATGCGAAACACTGGAGATCGGTCCGAGTCGTGCGGACTGCTCGGGTCTAGGCGAGTCATGTCTCCCCTACCCAGCCTAGACGTCCGAGCAGTGAGTCTCCAATCTGGAGGGAGGGCTCGATACTTGGCTCGATGCCTCGATACTTGGCCCGCGATGCGCCCCAGGTTTCTCTCGCCCTTGGTGCGGTCGCACAGCAGCAGGGTGCTGGTGCTGGTGTTGGTGCTGGTGCTGGGCGGGGTTTGGGAAATGGGATTCTTTCTAATATCCCATGTTTGCGAGGTGCGGGGGTTTGGCAGTTCTCGCTTCCACCGCGCAGTCTTCGTCTCATTCGTCTCATGCATCCCCATCGGACCTAGCCAACTCGAACGTAGTCCCCCGAGCTTCTTATCTCCGACATATACGCACGCACACATGACACAGACGTGATGGTCGCCGGTAGATATCTAGCTAAACTATGGCCCAGGTTTAGCCTGGGTTGGTGTCGTCTCTCCTTGTCCGTTGGCATTTAATCTACATGCTGCGGTTCCCGGCCTAATACACCTAGGAGATGGTATAGACAAAACAACTATCTACACAGTAATTGGTATCTGTAATGTGCGCCGAGAGGGTGTATCGCACTTCATCCAATATCTTTAGCTGGGATGTGTTCTCGCGGACTGACAGCTAATTTCTAGTGCCGCAAGAATCCATGTCCTTGCACGACGTTCACATACATAGACGAGGAGCTCATTTGTATAGAAAATAAAGTGCCGGCATATACGGACAGCAGGCAGGAGATGGAATAGACGAGTTACCCACCACCCCTCACGAAGATCACATCCGGCTGACGACAGAGAACATACACTGATGCTGTGTGTAAGTCCTAGCAGAAGCGCGAGTGCAGCTATTGCGACGGCTTCGTATCGCGACCGCGCTTTGTGGGGTTGGATGGAGTAATCTAGGCCCGTCAAGACTCCAACTGTAGCTTCTGGCTTTTCTCAGGCACAAAATGACAGGGTGAGCGACACACACCGGAGAGCCCACATGGGATATATACCGTGCATAGCGCTGGCACATGCAACGTGCAATGATTTTTGCGCGGGTTGGAACTTACAGTACAGCAGAGTGGGAAGCATGTATAAATGACGGCTACCAAACAACATCTCTCCACGACATGACGTCCGCGCTTTCATGCTACGTGGGCAGGTGCATGTACATTAATTGCATGGCCCTACGAACGCTATTAGAACATGTCAAAGATCATAATGACGTGAGAGAACCATGAGGGGAGGGGGCCTTGAGCTTGAACCTCTCTGAGCCGAGAGTGTCTGCAAAGCCTCAAAACGCCTCCACCTCGACATGCCCCCATGGCTTGAGACAACATATTATAGACAGACACATAAGTACATATGGCCTCCAGCCACCCTAGACCTTGCTACTGCCTACCCTGTATCACTTGGTATAGAACGGAGGAGCAACATGAAAGGCACGAAAGGCAAGGGGTGAATGAGGAGTGAGGAAGCCAAGACTCGAACATAAGCGTCGCCGTTTATTTGTTGCACGCTGGCGGCAATCAAATATACGGACGTATATCCCGGCAGGGACGGAGGCTTGTCGACACGGGGTAGCTTAAAAGTATACTGATCCCTCGGGCTGGTGTTCTGGACCCAGCCGGGACTCGCTCGGCCGCAAATCTCACTGTTATAGTCGAGGGTCTAGAACCGGGGCCTAATTTGTTCTCTCGCCGTCGTGCGAGTTACCCGTCTCGCCATCTTAAAAACATGCATTCGCTCTAGTCCTATTATCCCGGCGGCGGGGGATAGACCCCTAGGGGCACATAGACGTGACCCGGCACGTGCTTCTTCCTCGTCGTCGTACCAGCCGGCTTCATGTCATCGGAGCGTGCCCCTCCTCAGACCGAGAACTTTGCGACCCAAAAATGCCCGCCTGTGAATTTTGATTGGCAACAAACATAGGGCAAACAGAAAAACAACCAAACCTAAAGCCAGGTGAGTTCCTATCTCAGGGTTACCTGACACTTGGCTCGTCTACCTCGTCCTCGAGCCAGATGCCCAGTCGACGGAACTTCGTAGTTGCATTTCCCCGGTGTCACTCTCACCTAGGTGGTGTGACCCTATCAACCCTGAAGAGCATCCTAGGCGCAAGCCGAGCGCGCAGGGTTGATCCATCTAGATACCTGTCTAGCCTTGCGATGCACGGGTGAGTGGGTATGTATGTATGCAGCGCAGTTGATGGCCCCAGCATTAGAGTAAATATGATGTGCGTTAGTAGGTACAGGGTCCGTCCGCAACCTATCTTCTCCTGCATGATACTTTCGTCCGCCTATCGGATCCTGGTGTGGTATACTTCAATATACTAAGTTCCTGGCAAATGGGAATGGCAGGCATTGGTCGGGACTATATCCAAAATAGTTCAATCACGCCGCTTGTCTCGAGGTTGCCAATTGCCAATGGGCTTGCTTGGCATTGCCATCATATCACACGATTTGGGACTTCGTGATAGCTATGGCATGGAATCCGTTGAACATAGGACCTGGGAGGGATTCACCGATTTCAGGCGGCTAGGGTTCGCATCGGGTCGTTCGTTACCTACTAACGTGTGTAGTAGATCGTGCTATGGTCCCGAAGCGCAAGATCGAATCAATGGGGAGGAGTAAGCGCTGTTGACGGCGCTATCCAAAGGCGAATCGAGGCAACTATCTTATTAACGGCTGGCTAGCTAGCTGCTAAGCGGAAACTTTGACGCCATCTCCCCCAAACTACCAAGCTATTTGCTACTATTTCGATGCCCCGGGCGTAGCGTGTAGGCGAAAGGGATCAAAATAAAAATAAAAACCACCGATAAAACAGTGGTATCACGGATCTAGTCTTCCCGTTGGAAACGCCACACCAAACGCCCGCACGCCCACCCAAATGTGGTTCTCTGATGGTCCATCATACACTGTGAACGCCTGTATGAACCGCCGTGCGGTGGCGTCTGTCCGTCATTCTACCGTATCGCGCATCCGTACCTAATCTAGGAGGCTGTCCGCTACTTCTTGACCGGTAACGTCGGGGGTCCCATTTTGCCGGCGCCCGTGTCGATTTTCTTATTCGGTGGGTGCGCGGGGACTTTGAACCCGCCGTTGGCAGAACTAGCAGCGCCGCCTCCGACTTGGGTGAAGGTGCCTCCTTTGAACCAGCGATCTTCCTCCGCCTTTCTCTTGCGACTAAGTTCGGCCTGAACCTTGGGATCTACGAGCTCGAGACCTTGCACCGGAGTGAACGCTAAGGAGGACGCCGTTCCCGCTCCGCCTCCGATAGTCGAGCCTACGCCTGACGTACGTAAACCTTTGCCACGGAGGTCGATATTATGAGCTGACTGGCCGAAACCACGCAGTGAGGACGCCGCGCCGCCAATAGGCGTGGCCCCACCCCAACCTTTGTGCTTCTGGCTCAGCTTTGCCCTCGTCCGGTTGTCAATCTGCATGCCTCGGATGCGGCCATCGCCGGCCTGGCCTATCATACCTAGCCCAACAGTGGAATCACCAGTGCCGTATCCGGCTTCCTTCTCTTCTTTGCCGAAGGCCATACGGTTCTGCGCCTTCCGTATTTCTGTCATGGCAGTGGCTTCTTTTGCTTTCCGCGCTCGGCGGCCACCTCTCTTTCGAGAGGGCTTGTCATCGGGTGCCGGTAAGGCTCGCTGTCCCTTATTCGGAGGAGGTTCCGTAATCTTGTCTAGCCGCTCCAAACACTGAGCGCGAAGCTCTTCTCCATATGAGCCGTCGGGAGTAGCGTGGCTTGTATCGGCACGAGCTGCAAGCACCAACTTAGCTGCCACTGCCTTCATAGCTTTCTTTTTCAGATCGTTCGGTACGCCGCGAATAATAGGTGAGTAGTACAGAAACCCCTGCTGCCTGATCGAGGTATTGGTGGCGAAAGCTGCGCTCCTTGACTTGTTGGTTCCCCAGGCGGCGATATTGCAGGCAGGGACCCGGGATAGGTTTGTTAGGCCGCCAGCTGTGTTGATTAGTTGGGCGGCCGTCAGTGACCCGACCACGGCCGTCAGGTTGGGTGCGAAAATACTCATCCGAGACTGGACATAGTCTGTCAATGTCTTTTTTGCCTTGTCCATCGTGATCATCATATGACAGGCCCGGAGAATGCGGTCCAGCTCTTCCCGAGTAATCCCACGTCCCTTGCTTGTGGTAGCCTCGACGGTGACGACCATCAGAGATGGCCCGTCGAGGACGGATTTAAGGGATTCACCCAAGGAATTATTGGTCGACTCCTGTATGGCTCTTATGCTGTCGGAATCCATCGGGCCATTGCCAAGGATAGCTACGACTTTGGCATACTCTATTGGGTTCTGGATCAGGGTTTCCAACTCGGGGAACCTGGCCGAGTAGTGGTCTCTGATGAACTTGTGAACTTTCATTATCTCGCCATCGATCTGAGTAGAGAGGGTATTGGACTCGGTAAGGATCTTGTATTCGGGGTTGTCTTCGATGTTGCCGACGTTGGTGGTCGCATGCGAAAGAGGTTTCGATTCGAAATGAGAGATGTCCTGCAATAGGCCAGCGAATCGGTCAGGTCTGATGCTCAAGCCAACAGATGTAAACAAACGCTTGTACCGCCAGTTGGGGTGGGGGATGATCAACCAACCTTGAGGAGCGGTTCCAGCCTATCCATGACACTGGTAACCTTCCGGACGTCCTTGATGTTGCCGAGCTGCATCTTCTCGACTCTTGCTTTGGCAGCCTCTGCATCCTCCATGGCATTCACAATCCCATCTACCCCGCCCATATCTTCGTCTCCGTCGTCTTCGTCGCCATCGGGGTCCTCGGCGTCATCGTCGTCCATCATCATGGTGTCGTTCTCACGATGGTCGCTGTTGGGCAAGGCTGGGCCATCATCTGGATCAGGCCCGTTATCGTTCTGAAGATCGCCGTTTTCAGAGCCCGAGTCCTCAAAGTCCTGGAGGAGCTCGTCTGCTAGCGTCGACATTGTGTGGTTCGTTGGCGCAGCAGGGTAATGCACGAGGCTAGAGGCGGTGATGGAGGTGGTTTGGTTGATGAGTTTAAGCAGTGCAGTAGGGCCACAGGCTCCAGAGAGGCGAGATGAATAATGAATGCGACAAGGAGCCCGGAAGAAATAAAGTGGGACCAGCGCGCGTTGAGCATGGCTTTGGCACGCTTAGATTAGACCAATCAGACAACCTGTACCTCATGTATGGGCCATATACCCCCACTTAGAGACAGGGTGGTGTGGTGTAGGTAGCTTGGGTAATAGGATATACATCCTGATAAATGCATATCATCAACTAGTAGTACCCTAAGTAGATAGAGCCAGCTTAAGGTTGTCATAGCAATCTTTATCACATCTTGAATATGAGAGCCATCGTTCCATGTCATCCCGTTTTCCCTCACACATTCGTAAGACCATCGCCACGCCTCGCCTATTTCAATCTAAGCAACCGAATTGATAGCTGTGCTCTCTCAATCTCCATACCACCAATCTACATCGCGCCCTCCTCTCCCTGTACAATTCCGACCGCAATCACCTCCCCCAACCAGCGATGATGGAGTCCTCTCGCGGCCCTCCGAGGGTCAAGAACAAGGCCGCTGCGCCGGTGCAAATATCGGCTGAGCAGCTGCTTCGAGAGGCCGTCGACCGCCAGGACACGGGCGTACAGGCCCCGACGCAGCGTTTCGCCGACCTCGAAGAGCTTCATGAGTTCCAGGGCCGCAAACGCAAGGAGTTTGAAGACTATGTCAGGCGCAACCGGATCAACATGAACAACTGGATGCGCTATGCCGCGTGGGAACTTGAACAGAAGGAATTCAAGCGCGCTCGCTCGATCTTTGAAAGAGCCCTGGACGTCGACGCCACGTCGGTGGTGCTGTGGATCCGATACATCGAGGCCGAGATGCGAAATAGAAATATCAACCACGCCCGGAATCTGCTCGACCGCGCCGTCACCATCTTGCCCAGGGTCGATAAGCTGTGGTACAAGTATGTGTATATGGAAGAGATGCTGGGCAATATCCCCGGCACGCGACAGATTTTCGAGAGGTGGATGGAGTGGGAGCCCGACGAGACCGCATGGAGCGCCTACATCAAGCTGGAGAAACGCTACGGCGAGTACGACCGTGCCCGGTCTATATTTGAGCGCTTCACCATCGTCCGCCCCGAGCCGCGAAATTGGATCAAGTGGGCCAAGTTCGAGGAGGAGTTTGGAACGAGCGACTTGGTTCGTGAAGTCTACGGGGCCGCCGTCGAGGCTCTCGGCGACGAGTTTGTCGATGAGAGGCTTTTCATCGCCTACGCTAGATTCGAGGCCAAGCTGAAAGAGTATGAACGCGCGAGGGCCATCTACAAATACGCTCTTGACCGCCTCCCGCGGTCCAAGTCCATGGGGCTTCATAAAGCATATACGACCTTTGAGAAGCAGTACGGTGACAAAGACGGCGTCGAGGATGTCGTATTATCCAAGAGGCGGCGCATCTATGAAGACCAGATCAAAGAGAACCCAAAGAACTACGATGTATGGTTCGATTATGCCCGGCTTGAAGAAACGGCAGGAGATCTTGACCGCGTCAGGGATGTGTACGAGAGAGCTGTGGCACAGATCCCTCCGACGCAGGAGAAACGGCATTGGCGCCGGTATGTCTACCTCTGGGTATTCTATGCGCTGTGGGAGGAGATGGAGGCCAAGGATATCGACCGGGCTCGCCAGATCTATAAACTTTGTTTGGACCTAATACCTCACAAGAAGTTTACCTTCGCCAAGATATGGTTATTAAAGGCGCAATTCGAACTCCGCCAAGGAGAGTTGACTATGGCACGGAGGTCACTCGGCCAGGCCATCGGTATGTGCCCCAAGGACAAGCTGTTTAAGGGCTACATCGAGCTAGAGCTCAAGCTATTCGAGTTCGTGAGGTGCCGGACACTTTACGAGAAGCACGCCGAGTGGAACCCGGCGAACTGTCAGACGTGGATCAGATTTGCGGAGCTCGAGAGGGGACTTGAGGACTTCGATAGGACCAGGGCTATCTTTGAACTGGCTATTCGCCAGCCCGTCTTGGACATGCCCGAGCTGTTGTGGAAAGCATACATTGATTTCGAGGAAGAAGAGCGCGAGTACGACAGGACACGCGATCTGTACGAGCGACTACTCGAAAAGACGGACCATGTCAAGGTATGGATCAGTTACGCGCACTTTGAAATTAACATCCCCGACGACGAGGAAGAAGAGGCCGAAGACGAATTGGAGGAGCGGCCCGTCAGCGAAGAGGCCAAGGCACGAGCTCGCAAGGTGTTCGAGCGTGCGTATAAGAGTATGAAGGAAAAAGATCTCAAGGAGGAACGAGTGTCGCTCCTCAACGCCTGGCTGTCGTTCGAGCGCACGCACGGCTCCGAGGAGGACGTAGAGAAAGTGCAGAAGCAGATGCCGCGCAAGACGAAGCGCAGACGGAGGCTGGAGGACGACACTTTCGAGGAGTACATCGATTACATCTTCCCCGCCGACGACGAGCAGAGGCAGGATATTTCCAAGATGCTCGCCATGGCATCAGCCTGGAAACAAGGTGGTGGGACGTTCAGCTGATGTGGTTAAGGATTCTACTCTGGTGAGATTACCCGTAATTGTGACGATGAGAAGGAGACTGTATAATTTATGTATAAGAGAATATACCTACCATCAATGGCCATCCGGAATGCAATCAACCCACGATGACTTCGGGTTTCGTCCCAATTTATTGTACTTGCCGATCTGTTGCTGCGTTGGCTGAAGACCCATGGCCTTAATGTCTATCTAGTTGTTTTCGATACCTGTACGGCATCAAAGCCACCGAGTCAATGAGGCGAGCGTGACTCCTAAGCACTCTAGTCGGTTTTCCGTCCGAGTGGAGACATCCGGTATCATATACAAGTACGGTAATTTGCCAGACCGCCTGAGGAGTCTATCCTGCTTTATTATACTCAATATCTTCCGTACAAGTATCCGGTATCCACCTATTTCCTTCTTCTTTTTCTTCTTCTTCTTCTTCCTATTTTTTTTTTTTTTTTTAATTCTATTTCCTTTGTTGTTATGATGATTTTATTTCCAAGAAACATTACATCTACAATAAGAACAAGGGAGGAGCTAGCCGCGGAAGTTTTTCGGAATGGTTTATACAAATCTGTCGTCAGATTAGGAGGTATGTTGAGTATCTCTAGCTGTTAGTGAGACGGTGTCGCCATACACGAGAGAAAGGCGAACTGCTTATGCCATATACATACCTTGTTTACATTTCGTAGGATTGCTCTAGGCTGGGTAAGATAAGGATACACAAATACGTATAGGTACTAGGTACCTGTATGCTTGGATTTGGATCTGAAACCTGTAGGGATTCTACCTAGTAATTGACATGGAGTCCACCGTAGTAGGTAACCACCACACACGGGGTTCGTACCTCCCCTTACAAAAATCCTCGGTATAAAAAAAGTGTAGCAAAAAAAGCAAAAGCCCTTTGCTTGTCAAATCGATACCAAGATCAAATACCCACCTGCACTATCCATTAGCACAACCAGGGGGATGCATACAGCCCATTGGAAGTATGTGCATAGGTATGTATGATGACCTCATGGCCTCAACCATCTTCGCCAGGGACCTATCCCAGGCCGAGGGAACGCCCAGCATCGGTTATCTCAAACCATCTCTGGGCGAGGAGACGGCGCCGAGAACAAAATACTTATAGATATATATATAACTCTAGTTATAGTTATATATATATATATATATAAAACTATATAATATAAAAAATTTTCAAGGACAAGAGGGAGAGTCAGAGTCATGTGCATATCTGTTGTTTAAATACCATTACAGGCTACTAAGCTAGAACAAACGAAAACAAACACACAGCGAAGTCCTAACAAGATAGACGTCGATGGAGCCAATGCTAGCGTATGAAGTTATAAGGGAGGCCTGATAGTATACCTACTATCTGTGGTCCGATACTCCCGTCGCTATTCAAGATTCTCCCTTCCCCCATTCTACGCCCTGCATTAACCCCTCCCCCTCCCCCTGGCCCCCCCTCTTCAGACGAGAAAAAAAACAATGCGTCTACCTTCCCCCGCGTCATTGAAGCATCTGGTTCGTTGCCCGCAACACATGGCTGTGCACCAGTAACCCATCCCGACCCAATGAACGATTGAGAGAAATTTTTGCCCCATCCGCTTGTGGCACTCCGTGGTGTTAGGTAGGTACCTACGCCACCCAAAACATCTTGTGGCTTCCGGCCGTAGAGACGGGGACCTGCCCTGTGGTACAGTAGTGCGGCTCTGGTCCCGCAGGCCTCTTTAATTCTCTGCTTGAGATTTAGTGGTCGTGGGGGCGGCGGCGGCGCTCATCTATCACATTCGAGAAATTATCAGCGAAAGGGGTTCTTAGGAATTATAATAAAAAATAAAATAAAAAAATAAAAAGAAAGAAAGAAAGAAAGAAAACAACAACTCTGATTCTATTTCAGAATATGACACCACATAGGATATCTTGATGGAGATGAAGTAAAATCTGCACTAAATCCCGTCAATCTTTCTTGTAACTCCTCATCCCATAATGAAGACGCATAATCGGCATCAGTCGTGTAATCGTCGGAAGGAATGTGTGCCGGTATTTGTCTTGCAAATGCCGGCGAGATATGAGAGTGTGTGCCAGGGACGCAGGTGCTAACTACTATATAGAGAGGGCTGTGATTTATCCGCAAAATGCCCCCGGCTTCACCGCTCGCCGTAAGCAATGGGCGGTGCAGGTAGCATAGCAGAGTAGGGATTTCCATCTGTATATCGAGGCACGTCGGCATAGCGCTGCCCTTGCGGGGCAGAAGAAGTAGCCCAGCCGTCGGCTCGAGATCGACCACATCGGTCATCATTCACCCGTTTGAGCCTCTCGATGCGTTTTTGATGCCGCCTCTCTTTCTCTTCCTTCCACTCGATTATCGACTTGGTCTGCTCCCGAGCTTCTTTGACCTCGGATAAAGCGCCCTTGACGCCCAACGCTGCAATCCCGATCGAAGCCGCGTCTTGCATGATGGCTTTCGTCTTCAACTTTCTAGCCTCTTGTGGGCTGAGTTTGCCTTCTTGTACTGCCTTATGCCTTGCATTCCTCTTCTCCATGCTTTTATATACGCTATGCGTGGCATGAATTGTAGCGACGGTTGCCAAGCCAGCTGTGATGAGTTGTTTTCTCCGCATCTTCCCTGTCGTTTTTCTATCCGTATCCGAATCTCCAAGATCACTACTAGAAACTGAATTTGACCTACCTCCTCGAGAATGAGATCGACTCCGGCTGCGCCCTCCACGTGGGGGGTTGTCGTAATCATCATCTGCTGGACCCCTTCCCCCTCTCATATAATAATCATTGCCGTCATACCGGTTGTCACCGCCCCGATGACTACTCCCTCGAGGGGAGCGGTCATCATAGGAGCGGTCATCGTGTCGTTCTTCCGGCCCATTACCTATGCCGAGTCTAGCCATGCCGCGCCGTACGCCATCGGCAACGCTACGGCTACGGCTGCGCCTCCTCTGATATCCATCCCTGTCATCGCGGGAGTCATCGCGGGAGTCATCGCTACGGGCCCGGGATCGCGATCGACTGCGATGATCGACTAGTTTCTTCGCACCAAGGACGCCAAGCCCAGCCGTGGCCAGTGCTGCGATGCCGGGCCCGCGGCCCCGGCTGTCCGAACGGGCACGAGATCGGCTTCGACTTCTGCCGGTTGAACGATCCTCTTCGATATCTTTTCGGGATCCATTCAGCATTCGGTTGCCAACAAGACCGCCGATGACAGATTCAACCAAGTGTCGTTTGCCGTCCTTGGTGGGGTCGTGGGCGGCATCGATGGTGGCAGCGCCAGCAGCAGCAGTGATGACACGCTTCATCTTTTCCCCTTTCCAGCCACCAGGCTCCTTAGCAACACGGAAGGCTTCTGCGGCGCCGGCAATCAGTGATGCTTTCGCAGCTTTCTGCATTCTAGCTGAGGGGGTATCTCGTGAGCGATGAGAGTCGGGGCTGCCCCCGCGACTTCTCGTGCCATGGCGACTGTCCCTATCAGACTCGCCGCCGGTGAGGGCCTTGATGGCACTGCCAAGTCCTGCGGCGGACAGAGCATTTTCAAGGAAGGACTTGTTGCCCTTGCGGCTCCGGGGATCTTCGTCCTCATCCGAGTAGTACTCAACCGTGTGGCCGTCCCGGCCCTTGTGGACAATATACGTCGACTTCTTATCTTCTTTGCTATGATGCTTATTGTAGAAGTCGGCGCCTTGGTAACCTGCGAAGGCGCCGGCAGCGCCGAGGGCGGCCGAGGCGGCGATATTGCGCTGAATATCGGAGCCCTCCTTGTTTGCTTCGCGCCGATCCCACACCTCCTTGGCGCCAGCAGCAATGATACCACCGGCGACAGCAGCGAGGATCTTCTCCTGCTTACTTAGAACCCGCTTGCGCGTCCGTTCCTCCTCCTCATAGTAGACACTGCCAGGCTTCCTGCCACGACCGGGGGCTCTTTCGTAACCACGACGTGTGTCATGGTAGTGCTGGTCGTGGGCAGGCTCGGCGGACCTTGCCCTACGAATATCTCGTGCATAGCCAGGCGGTGGAAAGTCACGCCTCACCTCCTCCACGGAGAGATCGCTGTCCTCACGATCGCGGGCCACGAGGGCGGTTCGACTCGGGTTTACTCTGTAGTAGGCCTCCTGCGTCTCAAGGTAGCGCGGCTCCGCCCTCTCACGCTCGCGGCGGTCGTCATAGTAGCGACGAGAGTGATGTTGGGAGTGGTGGTGGTGGTGGTCGCGCGGAGGGGCGTCATACGGGTCGTAGGCCGACATAGCAACGGCAACGACGACAACGGCAACACACCTACTTTGGCTATTTGTTTTGTTTGCCTGCGGAGGATGCGCCTGGCTCGGGGAACTCTCGGTAGGGCAGACCTGACGTAGTGGTTGAGTTTGTGTAAGGTGGGATACAAGTAAGGTTTTGGAAACAAAACGAAGGGGATGGGGGTGCGGGGATATAACTAACCGGGGAGGGAGAACTTGGACTTGCCGTAAGTCAACTCCCTACTACTGTACAGTGGGTGTTGGGCGGTCGGTTTGCTGGCATAGGGTTTGTCCGGGGAAGGGGGGTGGAGGCCGGGGGGCTGTTTGTTACCTGAGTACCGGGTGGTTAGGGTGGTTGTCAATGACGGATGGTTAGGTGGTTAGGTAGTTAGGTAGTTAGGTAGTTAGATGGTGGAGGTGGTGTGGTTTTTGGTGATGAGGTGATGCAGCTGGGCAGGGGTCCAACCTACGTCGTCCTATCTACCGTAGCACAGACTGTACTTGTAGACGGGGGAGGGGGGAGGAGCAGGACCCCCGCCGAGTTTTGGGCAAGGTCTGGGCAGAGCCTAGACGGATAGGCCGCAATGACGTCATGACAGAAGTAGATTTTGTCCACTGTGGCAGTGCGTCACACGTTCTAGTGTGTAACCTACCTAGCTACCTACATAGTAGGTACCTTAGATAGGCACCAAGTATAGGTATGTATTATAGGTACCTAGTTACTAGATCCATAATGGCCGATGACATGGGCATTTCACCGGTGCACCACAACTGTGTCAGGCTGTGTGCTCTGAAGCCGATGTACAGCATATATTCTTCATTTCCAGCGTACGCGGCGGGCTGCCTGCCTACACTGTAGGTAGGACTGTGTATCTTCCTCTCTGCAGATCACGTATCAACATTACGAAGGACGGAAATGTTTTGCACTTCAGGGAATAGAACGTCCGTGGAATAGACCGTCCATAAGGTAAACAAACTGTCTATGGCTGGGCACCAAAACCCGTAGTCCTACTTACGGCATGGGGGTAAAACAGGCGTCCATGTCCATGTGAACAACAACAAGAGATGAGGAGCTTCCCTTTGTGCCCAATCGTCGTCATCCCCCTTTCCCCTCCCCACCCCTCCTTCCCCTTCATTCTCTTCATTCTCTTATCAGTCTCGCCCGTCTCTTATCAGTCGGGCGAGACGAGACGCGGGTACGCAAAACTAAATGCACATGTGCACTCGCCCGAGCTGCCCGAGCTGCCCGAACTGCCTCAGCGCTGTTCTGGTCATCTTACTTGCCGATAGCTACTTGTACACCCTCTTTTTCCCGTCCAAGCTTAATCGAGTCCCCTGCAATTCAGCCTGCAGCACACTTGTGTATATATCTTCGCACAACCTTTGCAGCCAGCCGTGCGGCCGACATTGGGGGTTGTGTGTGGAATGATTAACTATATGTACCATGTATTTTGCCATGTATTTTGCCATGTATTTCGCTATGTATTTATCATGGAAACTTGTCCGCCGCCAAAGTCTGCGATATCCTGATACCCAGCGCAGCAAATGCCTATGGAGGGAGTTTGGGGGTTCTGCATCACCATCTTACCTGCATAGCCTCCTCGCTTCACCACTGTCGTTAACTACCATCCCGAGGTGGCCTAGCCTGCCTGGCCACCGAGAGCAGAGGGAGACATGCATGTATGTTATGCACCTAGATGAAAGTGAGCATGTGGTCAGATACATACCCTCGACGCCAACAGCCCTGCAGGCCCATCGGTACCCAATAATAAGATGGCCTCAACCCCCTTCCCCCCCAGGCCTTGGCCCCAGGGCTACGCTATCTTAGCAATCTGCATCGATGTCGGTTCTCAGTCTTGAGAGAAGGATCAGCCGTTCAGCCTGGCATTGCCTGAGCAAGGCATGCACGTCAGCCATCCCATCATAATGCATATTGCCACCACATGTTGTTGTTGCTGCTACACGTCGCCCGACAGCTCATAGGAAGCAGCACCACCACCCTTCAACGTGGAGGTGATTTGTTTTGTTATGTGGTGCAGCGACACGCGCAGTGGGATGATTTGCACCAGCCACACATAACAACCAGCCCGTCCCTCCTTGTATGGCCATAGAGTTGGGCACTGAAGGCATATTCTAGACAGTATGCATTGGGTATGAGTGAGAGCCCGACCTCCGATAATCTACTTAACATCACTCCATCGTTTGCTTATATGACCGAGCCTTCTAGTTGGCGCGCCCTCGCCTCAGGCTCCTTCCTCTAGCTAAGATACGCAAATAAGTCGGCAAGTTCATCTATGAGCAGTCTGTTTTGGGCCTTATCTGCTACGGATTTGTTACCATGGGTTTGACATTGCGTACTGATATGGCCATTATCAGCCATGCCACAACACTCGGAGTTGCTGCGAGATATCATCAAGACTATCACTCGCTTGGCAGGTAGTCGGGTACTATCTTTACTGTGTCTCTTCTTACACCACTCTCTAAGATGAAACAGGATAAACCATCCCTTTATTGCCTTCCTCTGTCTCCTACTCGTCTTTCTCCTTTTGCTATAATCTTAGCCGCGAAGTTTCCATTACAAACCTGTTGGTGAAAACGGCAAACCCACTGAACTACCTTCATGAATGACAGTTCTTGATTATAGCCCACCGGCAAAACTTGGCAAAACGTTTCGAAGGACAAAACGTTTCGAGCAAATAGCAGTCAGGACCCAATCTCACCCAGGTTCTTTTTAGGTTTTTTTCTCCTGTTTTCTTTTCTCTTTTTGTTCCATCAAGTAATAGTACAATCATCATACCCGCATACACGTTGCAGGTCGTACTTTTTGCTTTTCCCTCCCAACATCAAAGTCTAATAGGTAGTGCCTTCCCTGTGCCGTGGCGCCGTGATGTGAATCGAAGTTCCCGCCAGCCTCGCAGAGATGCAAATGTGAAAAATTCATAGTAGGCCCTTTTTGTCTAGTGGTGGATGATTGCAGGTGGCATCATGCCGGCAGATTGGCTACATGCCACTTCTACCGCGACCAACATCCAGGATGGTGACAACCAAATCTCAAGGTTTGATCCCTATTGCACATGCCCATTCATGTGACCTCAGCAGATTTCCGCGTCTCATTATCATGGCAAAAGAGACATAGCAGACACGAAATGGCGCCCAGGGGCACTTTATCTGCTCACATGGAGGTCACCTCCTGAGCGAAACCCACCCCAAAATTCAATTCAAGAGGCCGAAGGAAAAAAAGACAAGGAAAAAAACGGGAGCGGGGGTGACAAGAGGCATGGAGACCGAAAAGCTAAAGCTGTCACCCTGTTCAACTTCGCTCAGCACGCAATATGTCCACCCACGTCGTCCATTGGGTGATGCCATCACAATGCCTTAGCTGATTGCTTACAAGCCACATACATTAACACCTAGGGCTTGCTGGCAACATATGAGATAAATTTTGCGCTCTCTGATCGAGTCGCACCTGGCCCACAATACAGGATTGAGACCTTCAGCATCGCCAGGAATTAGGACCCTCGGGCATGTCGAACATTTTGTAAGCCTGGGGCAATGTTTGGCTAAAGAAAAAAGTCAGTCGGTTCAGGGGCTGACTTGGCGCCATAGTATCCAGCCTTTGAGAGCGCTGTATGAATGATTTGTCTGGGGCTTAGATTGTCTCCGATTAACATAGACACAAAGAAAGCCTGGCTGGTTACTGCATTGTATGTGGATAGGATTTCCATCGCAGATTTCTGCCTTCGCCGTGGTCATAAGCACGGTAGTGACTCGATATTAGCTCGAGCATGTAGGTATTGGCTGGGTTAATGCCCTTCGATCGCATGTGCAGAACTCACGCCATTAGCGATAGGTTTTTCATGAACCAAGGCAACCCCATTTAGTCCTTTGTCGGCCTGTATTTTCGCGTCCTCACTGCCATTTTGAGAGGCAGACTTGAAGCCATTAAGTGCAGAGTTCGCCGACGGCGAGAATTCCGGGACAGTAGCAGAAAGTTGAGACTCATGTGGGCGAGCATGGCCATTCATGGCGGGTGCATTTAAAGATTGCATTCCGTAGTTGCTATTCGCATAATGCGCGAAGCCGTGCTCACCCGTAGGTGAGAAAACTGGGCCTGCTTCAACTGGATAGTGAGGAGACATCATAGGATGCTGGAACCCATTACCGAACGGCTGCCACGTTGAGGGCCCGTCGTGTCGTGCTGAAGGATCTCTTAGGTTTTTATCTGATATCACCCATTTTTCCCACCCTTCTCTGCCTCGTACTCGCTCAACGCCATCACCGCCCATGACTAGCTCAAGCACTGTCGAGTCCATGCAA
Organism: Rosellinia necatrix; assembly: GCA_021209875.1. NCBI lineage: Eukaryota > Fungi > Ascomycota > Sordariomycetes > Xylariales > Xylariaceae > Rosellinia > Rosellinia necatrix. The sequence goes on along the minus strand of JAGYVD010000001.1, from coordinate 2,346,783 downwards.
GCCTGACGAAGAATACTGTGATCAACTAGTAGCTCACGCATTCGGTTGAACGAAGCGATGAAATGGAGAGGCACAAAGCCCTGACTGTCCATGTGCGTCCGCAGAAACCAGTCCTTGACACAATTATCGACAGAGAAGTAGTATTCAACTTGCGTCTGAGCAAGCTGGAGCAGATTACTAGACTCGTATGGATACACTCCATTACTAGGAGGGTACATGTTGCCATCATAGGACACATTCATAGGTGCTATGGTTGGGACTCTGCCGTTGCCTTGTCTGCGATTGGCATTTGAAGACTTTCGTTGACCTGGCCCTGGCTGGGTGGGGAACGAATAGGGTATCGGCTGATAGCCTGGACCATAATGGGCCATGTGGCGAGATCCATTAGGTTGAAATTGATATGCTTGGTGCTGAGTCGGATATGGATTTTGCGAGTAATGCGACATGCCATTAGAGTTGTTTTGGTTAAAACCACCACGGCCACGACCGCCGGCCCTTGGTCTCTCACTACTTCGATGGTTCGTACCATTTTGGGGCTGGGGGTGAGCCTCTCTATTATTCTGAGATCTGATATCCTTTTGAAGGTCGGAGGCCTTGATATTCTCTCCAGGGTGGCTTGAAATAGTGTCTCCAGGCTGTTCATGATTCGTACCATTGACCACTCCAGTTTGAATTGACCTGGTTTCGCCATTGGTGTTGTCCTTTGATATAATTAGTTAGATATGCAACCAGATAAATTGTTTCATCTTGTAACGTCATACCGATATTGATTCCTTCGCTGGCCGCGAGTGCTCTGTATGTGTTATGTTCTTCCGACTTTCTCGGGCACCAGAGCCTTCTACTGCAGAACGCTTAGGTCCCGAGTTTGTACGGGTGCCTGTATTAGCGTCTTGGGTTCGGTCTGGAGAATATCAGCAGCTGTAAAACGGAATAGGGGAAGAAATGGGCTCTTACCGGTGGGGTTGGGTGTGGTGTGTTGGTTCGTGGCAGGATCTCGTCCACCACGAGAACCACCAGTACGACCACCACGCGGGGCCCGGATAGGCATAGCCGTCGCAAACTTAACGGTCGGCACGAAATCGGGCAGTTGAACCCATTCTTTCTTCTGTTTCGGCTTTGCTACACCAACCTCCTCCTTATCCTCCTTTTCCGGTTGACCCTGTGGTTGGGCCTTCAGATTTACGGCTGCTGTTTCCGGTGTTGGCCATGAGGCAGGGTTATTCGCAAGCAAATTTGTCTCCAATTCCTTTTCCTGCGCCCTGGCGCCCCGGGGAGCCGTCCTTTTCGGGCCCTGATTTGTACCGCCCCGCGACGGCTCCCCGTCGGCCCTCGAACCGCGTTTCCCATTGAATGACACCCTGTTACCATCCACCGCTTCATTCTGGTAAGCTCGTGCTTTGGAGTCGGTGGATGTTTGCGCTAGGTTGACTCCAGAAGTCGCGGGTTGATCGGCGGCTTTCACCCTCGCCGCTTGTTGCCGTTGCACCCAAACATTGACACTGGGCAAGGGTGCTTCGGAAAGCTCAACTTTGGGCGGTGGGCTTTCTTTCTCCGATCCCTGTCCAGTCTCTGCATCCTTATCGGTAGATTTGCCTTTCTTAGGCTTCCTACCCTTCTTGCCCTCGTGGTGTTCGCTGGTGTCGGAGCCCATGTTTATCGGGCGTCCCCGCGGCTCCGTGCTTTTGGTTGCGCCATCCACGGATGACATTTCTGCTCCAGCCTTGGATGAACTGACGGAGCCCGCGACCGAGGCCGCAGCGTTGGCTTCATCTTGGTTCATATCGGCACCATTTAGTAGATAAATCTCGGGTTTTGCGGATGTGCTTCGAGTACTGCGGGAATCAACATCGTTCGAAGAGGCTGACACAGCAACAGAGTGATCTCGGGTACTAGCGTTTGTGGTGTTGGCATCACGGCTGGGGTTGCCGGTGACGGATGGTGTTTGACTTTGGCTAGGGCTGTGTTGCGATGTTGTTGCTTGAGTCGCGAGCTGGCCTTTTGCGGCCTGTGCGTAGGAGAAACTCGAGGTCGACATGGTTCTTTTGGTTGGTATAAATGTGATACGAAAGGGCGTCTGGATTGCCTGTTGGGTATGAATGCGAGGTCGCAGCTCGCAGGTGTGGTCTGTTGCGTACCTCGATCGAGGAAGCCCTCAGGCCACTACCACCAACACACCAGGAATTAAACCAATCCTGGAGCACCTGAAGTGCAATATTGATAAGTATTGACGCTTCGGAGCGATTGCGTGCAGCCGGGGCGTGCGAGTTTATCAAATCAAGGAAGCGGATATGAGAAACGGGCAGGTCCTGGAGAGTTGCTTTCTGATACAAATTGATCAATGCCGAAACACGGGCTGGGGCCGGGCTAGGCAATCACTAAATGCTGATCGTTGGGTGTTTGAAATGGAGGATAGAGTAAAAACAACTCTTAGGCAGAGATGGATTGCCTATCGTTCGGGGGAAAAAATCGAAATCTCGACTAGATGCGGGGTGCAATGAAGTGGCTAGATGCACCTCGACGAGCTTAACGGAGAAGGATACAGGCGCGCGATGAGGCTCGACCTAAGATAGGCGACGAGCGGTAAACGACGACAACAGAGGGGCTGTTCGCCGTGGTCGAAGAATCCTAGGATCCGTCAGGTCATCCGCGACAATGTCGAAAATGAAAGGGTGGGCACAGAAAGAGGATGGGGAGGATTAAAGGGAAAAAAATTAGGTCGTAAAATAAAAGAGGAGACAGCTCAACAACTAATGCGAAAGGATGACTGTGCTGGAGAAATGGAGCCAGAACAGACCAAGACCCAAGCACAAATTCCGAGCCGAACCGTAAATTAAGCCAGGATAACAGGCGCAGCAAGTCATGAAGCAGACCAAGACAAGGTGAGGGGAGGACAATGTGTACAAATTCGACACACGCAACGCCACCATAATATAACAATAGCAATAATAGCAATAATAGCAATAATAACAATAATAGTAACAATGAACTCGCAATTTGACTGACCTGGCAAACAGATTGTGTAGAGACCTAGACGTCCGATCTCCTACGCGCCTGGGGGTATTAACAAAGTAGGTAGGGTAGCGAGCGAGGCCCTTGGCCGACCGGTCTTTGGGGGTCTCTGGGAGGGGAGACCGTCTGGACCGAGGGATCGATCGGAACGTGCTCTATTGTGCGGAGTGATATTTCCCCAATGGGCACGGAGACCTTGAAAGCAGGTTGGTTCAGGAAGTACAGTGTGTGTGTGTGTGCAAGAGAGAGAGAGAGAGAGAAATGTAGTAGGATATGTTATGATAGGTAGGGCGTAGTAGGACTGGTGGTATGAAACATAATACCAGTGCTGGTAGTAGAGGGAGGGAAGGGGAGAGAGGTAGACAGAGAGAGAAAGATAACTAGAGAATCTTCAAAAGTTTGTGGGTGAACTATCGTGGGTGATAGACCCGAGGAAGAGAAAAAGAGTAGGTACCTACCTACCTGTGCTTGGTTGAGGTTCGGTAAGTAACCCAGGTAGGAAGTAGGTGTTGTTGCTCGGGGCTAGCTACTTAGTTGGTAGGTAGGCAGGTACCGGCAGAGGTGAAGGTACCCGTAGACTGTATTTGGGTAGGTAGGTACCCTACCAGAGAGCTTAGTGGGCAGATGGTTGGTTGACTGGTTAATGCTGGTTTTAGCGTGGAACAGCTTTGTCAAGACCACCCAGATTCCCTAGGTAGGTAACTAGGCAACTATCGACCGCTGAGCAGTAGGTAGAAAGACTTGTTTTTCTGAGGAAAGAAGTACGACAAAAGTAAGTTATATGCTAGACCTTGCAACCAAGCCTCCGTCACAAGAGCATCAATTTAAGTACAAGTTGGGCCGTTGTGCGTTTCAATGTTGTCGGCGGGTGAAGGGTTGAGGAGGCAGAAGGTGAGATTGACAGAGATGATTGTATTTGGTAGTAGTGAACAGGAGTGGGCAGAAAATGTAAATAGGAAGTAATAAAAGAAAATACTAAAACGTGTACAATAAGGGCTTGTGTGCCTCCCTACCCAAGGTACCTATCTACCTACAACATGCTACCTTAGGTTAGGTAGTGCATGTGTGTGCCTAGGTGTATTAAGTTCCCTTTTTTTTCGCTCAAGCTCCTTGTCAAAGGACAATCAAGGAAAAAAAAAATTAATTTTTTTTTATCTAAGGAGGACCCTGTAACTTAGATGCAAGAGAGTTCGTTGGATTAGCCACCATTGATTCGCAAACAATTAAAATCCATATGCACTCTCCCCGCCCTTCGCAGTTTTGGTGGCAGAAGAAGAACCCCACTGACTCTTGATTGTGTTGCTCCCCTCTTTTCAATCTAAGGGAATTCCCTCGGATGAAATCCGTTAGTGCTAACTGGTAACTACTTAAAAATTACTTGGGTTCACAGTATTACAACTTACCTATATCTAAGTACATTGGATGTACTATATAACCAACTAGAGGCAGATGGGTAGCACCTGTAATGGCATGTTCAGGCCTGGTGTCTGGTGAAATTCCTGTGCTCTTATTGGAGGCTTTTGGCATGGAAGGATCGGGTCCATGAACCTGGGCCTTCTTGATTGATTAGGGTTGCCTCCTCTACTTTAAAACTAAATAGTCAAGTTGCCAGCAAGCCCAAAAATATCCTGCTTCTTCTTCTTCTTCTTTCTTTCTTTTTATCTTTCCCCCCCCTGCCTTTCCTTCTTTATGCAATTTTATATATCTATATAAGGATGACCTATCAGGGACCTAGTGGAGTGCTCCCTAGTATGCCTGAGTCTACCTACCCCTAGCTACACATGTGCAGTGAACCTTACCTACCTGGGTAACTTAGGTATGGACCTTAGTGGAGTGTTATGAATCATGCTATAATGTTGTCCACCTGTAAGTATTTGTTTCATGCCTAGTAGTACCAGTAGTACCAGTAACACCGATAAGTATATACATAACTAAGTATGTTAATGCCTATATAATACTAGAACACCTGCTGAAGCGGTACTTACCTATAAGTAGTAGGTACCTAGGTTGGGAACTAGGTACCTCCCTAACATATATAATATAGCACATACCTAGCTAGGCTGTCAGGCAATCAGTGGGCTCCTCTATCAGCTAAGTTATAGAAATAGGAGGGGAAAGTATTATTGATAGACATGCTGTTGATAAGAAAAAACAGTGGCAGCATCACAGCTCATGTTCAATTAACAGCCATGTATAAACAATAGGTATGCAGAATTGTTAAGTCTTACGGCAGCCATGACTGAGGATTGCTTCGTCATTATGCATTGTTATGTGTAGCATCATGGCGTGCTAAAAGACACAGCAGCTGAACTTAAATCACAAAAGTGAAGAGAACCTGGCTAAATACACGGTAGCTACGGCTATGGCAACGGAAGCTAGACCCAATCAGGCAAATATTTTGAATCGGCAGGTTAGTATCTTTGATGTACTCTTTGGTCAATCCAGGTACCTAGTTAACAGGACCTTAGCTGTATCAACCGTGTACCTGCTAGGTTTACCCAGAGGGACTTGCCTACTTACTTATTCTGCCGCTCCCTACTTAGTGCCCACGTAGGTATATTATCCTTCCATTTGTTTATACCTCAGCTAGCCAAACATATATATACCCATAGGGGAGGATAGTTACCAGCCTTTTTAACTGTTGCTTTACTATATAGTATCCCTGTTACTTACTCATCTAAATTCAGGGTTTACAGCACACATAGCAATGGTTATCTACCTACCCAGGTATTTCAGTATTGCTGTAGGTAACTTAGGTATCTAGGTGCATACCTACCTAGGAATACCCACCTATGTAGGTAGGTAGGTTGCCCAATTCATTCAATAACGCCCAGTGTATGTTACATACACCCCACAGTTGATATAGCCAACTCCGACAGCTCCGACAAGACAGCAACAGAGGCTTCCAATTTTAGCATCTAGCAGATACGGTCTTATGCCAACAGCCTATTCTAGAAGCCGGGGGTCATGGGAAGCATCGCTTGGCCTACCCGATAGTCGCTCACTCGCCTGGCTATTTCAACCAAGCCGCATTTAGACAAGCCGAGATCTGTTGGATACATCGTCATATAAAGCGGATAATAAGAAATCCTTGCTGGTTAGGTTATGTCTGAACAATTAAATATCTATATTTCGGCGGTCATTTTTCATGTGGCGGACGTCCAATCTAAATATACCCAAGCACATAAGATTGCTGCTCTTAGCGTAGTAGATTAAAAATAGTAAACCCTAGGGTAGGTCATTGATAACACCTCGTGTTATGGCCTTTGGCATCTACTACGTACGATCCAAAATCCGGGGATGTGCTTAGCGTTGTACAGTCTTTCAATGCCGATAATTTGCCAACTTTGATATCAGGTTGCTGGGAGTATTTAGTTGTCAAATGGCTGTAGACGTTGGGAGGAACTATTAACATTCGAATTCGGCAAGGTAATATATTGGTTCAAGACCGCAAGAATGCGCGTCGCATCATAAAATCGTAATTTCTCGGATACCAAGGTCCGCTCGCAAGTGTCGTCATGTAAATATAAGATAGACCAAAACACCACATGGCTCTAGCGTTCCCAGAAGCCTATAATGATACATATTTGTAGTAGCCATGCTATGTACAGGGTTTAACCAGTCATCCAAGCGGCCGCTCGCCTGGCGCCAAATGTAGTGGCTAGCCGTAGGCCACTCGATCCCATAGGGAAATAACTGACTAAATACCATAAAAGACACGCAATTTGAATAAGTGCAGATATCAGGGTCAAAATCGTATTGTGAAGCTGGGTCCGTCAGCTACCGCTCGAGGATTCAGGTCACCGGAAGGGTCTACTCACGCCAACCGAGAAGTATATAGTAAGAGCGATAGATCCGAAATAGGCGGCAGTAAATGGAAGACGGGAACCAGATGTAAGGTGCTGCACATACATACGAGGTCCCATTACCGCACCAAAGGAGGAGATGAAGAGAAGCGACCCGAATGACCAACTAGAGAAGACATAAGGATGTTAGTAATTTATTGTAGTCCGAATCACTGAGGGAAAGGAGAAACGGCATGAAACATATGACGTCGCACTCAGTGGCTGGTATTGAATAGTGCTTCAAGATTCAGGGGCAGTGGCTGCACCGGTCCACATGATACTTATGCAAAGGCGGCTTCTTGCAGATATGTACGATATCTCGAGAACAACTGGTCGAGGGGTGATAACAGAACCACAAGAGCCGAGGCTAGCAGCTGGGATAACGGCAATGAAAGAACCTAGGCCTTACAGAATCACGAATTTGCGCGGCTTGGTCATCAGGATCGGCCAGAGGGCGAAGCAGAGTGCGAAACAGGCGAGGGCACCTAGATTACAGGCTCCGAATATGAGTAGTCGGTCCCAACGGCTCACTAGACAGAATTCGGAGATCTTGGGTCAGCCTATTCGTAGCTCCGGTGGGTCTTTGACCATGTGCATCAATGAAACATGGCGTGCGGTGTATGCGCATGCACAACCACCAGGCACACCTCTGACAACATTCGGCACATTCAACGTTCGATGACGTAGACGCGGCTAGGCGGACTCACAAACAAACCAGCCTTCCTCTTCGTCGCGACGGTTACTTGCCGGTAAGGGAGCACCGGCGCCTTCAGTGGTAGGCAGTTGTACATAGCCACGGTCCCCAAAAGGATTCAGCGACTTGATGGACGATAAGAGGCCGGTCTGCTGCGTTGTGTTGACGGGGTAATCGGGGTCTCGGCGCGACCACCCCAAAGAGCTCATCGACTCCCGGAAAGAAGCAGAAGCCATGCCGGCGAGCGGCGCGCGTTGGGTTCTGTCGAGGGCGAATACCGGCGCCGGCAGGTGGGTGGTGCCAGCAGAGTGCGCGGAGCACGGTAAATGTCGGTTTCGGTGTAGTACGGTGGATTCGAGTAGGCGAGCTCATGTATCCGACGGGGTTCGATAGGTGGTGTAGTCAGGGTGTGTCGAGTGACCACTTTCTTGTGATGAAAAAGGGAAATGGAAGTAGCAGAGTTGCAGTGCTGATGTCGTCTTGAAGTCGCGTTGCCGTAGATGGGTGTGGCCATCTCTCGTTGGAAAAGTGGAAACTAAAAGCCACTGATTGGCTGTGCTCTAACTTGGCTGCCCATCCTTTATCATGTTATCAGCGACCAGCCAAGCCACATAGGTCCACTCTGGAGTCTAGCCGCGGTCTCGATTGGCTGGGATTAGGGCATGTGGCTTCAGCCTGCTAGATCAGGTAGGTAGTGTAGGAGGTGCCTCCTAGGGAAGTGCCTCTTCAGCATCCATTTTGGGAGGCATGGAGGGCGGTTTCTGAAAATCGGAAATTGCCTCTGTCTGTTCAACGTCTAAACATCCTGATTGGACTTGACTGCCTACCTACTAGGTACCTAAGCTTTGAGCGGCCCCCTTAGTAGGTAGGCAGGTAGATAGTTACTTATACGTTGCAGTAGTTTTACGTACTTATTAAGTATGCATTACTAGTAGGTAGAACTCAATAGCAAGTGCCCAGGGCCCTCATACCGATTACCTACCTACCTGTTATACTATTGTTCTCATACTTGTAGCAGGTGGCTTTTGCTGTTACTGCAAAGATCCCTAGACCCATTTCCCTCCCTTTGTCTGTGTCTCGACCTTCTATCCCATCCGTGTCCGCTAGTGTAGACAAATAGAGGCTCCACAACCCAATTCTTGGTGGTGGCGATCTCTCTCTCTTTCTTACGATTACTATGTACTCCAACAGCGATCAAGTCAAGGTGAGGGTTGTGTCAATAGCTTCACCTACCTACTTTAGGTATCTGAGGCTAGTAGCAAGGACGCCATCCTGCTGTAGTAACAGGGTTCATGCATGATGCACGGCGGGGGAGCGCGGCAGCACCACCACTAAGGATCATTTGAATTCTCGGGGGGGCATGATGGCGTCTCAAGCGCAATATCGAGGCAGTAAGTATGATACTGGGCGTTCAACGCTGATGTTGAACCTGGCGTCTCCATCCTATCAGCTCCTGACCCCCTCCATTATAGCTACTCAGTTGCCGGTAAATATCCCTCCCCTCGATGACCCAGCGTACCGTCTAGCGACAGTACTACATCAAGGTCTAGAATCGAAGCCAAAGGCATGACAACCCACGCGCGCTGCCTCTGGCACGGGATCTAGTGATTGGTTCGCGTTCGCGGGGCATGTGAGTGCCAGTCAGTTAGGTAGACTTAAGTAGTGCAAGTAGATAGGGTGCAGGTCTGGGGAGGGAGAGGGGGGAGGGGGTTCAAGTTTGAAAAGCTTTAACCAAGAGGGTTGGGCGATCGCTGTCGGCAAGCGGCAATCCCTCAACCCCACGGCTGTGCAGCTGCATTCTTCAACGAAGAAAAGGTTCTGTTGCGTTACATCGAGCCATCACGGACGCAGCCGTTGTGACCGTGTCTTGCCGGCGTCTTGCGCGCTAGTCCGCCGCGCTTTGCTAACCTGGGCCACACTATCCATCCCTCTGTACCTGGTAGACAACGTCGACAAGATCTACCCCTCTCCCCGACCATTCTCCATCTGCCCCTCATACCACCTACCTACCTACCTACCTCCCGTCGACGCTCGCAATAACCAGCTTATGCGACGTTTCACCGCAAGGCGCCACAGCCGCGGAGTATTCGTTGGGGTACAATCAACAGTACAATAAACAGGACATCTGTCGGAGATGAAACTGGGAGGTGAAATGGTGGGTAAAACCGGTGGGTAAACAACAAGCACCTGGGTTCGGCATGCATCGCCCACCTTCTATCGAGAGTGATAGTTCGTCCGGGGCTGGAGGGGCACGATGCGGGCAACAGTAGATCGTATGTTGCCATGGCTAATCAAGAAACCTTACTGCGGTTTAAACACCATGTGGATCTGTTGGCTTGTTGCGCGCGACTCTGGTGCCCTTTGCTGACGCGTTTGCTGACGGCATCATCCGCGCATCGACATGCCCCAACATGGGCCGCTACCTCCTCCCAGTGCTCCCACTACCACAGCACGAAGCCACCTTCGAGCTTACAACGACAGGAGCCCATCCTGCCTAACTTGGGTATTTCTATCTGCGGCGTACTGTAGACGTAGGCGTCCGCATAGCCCCTTTGCCCTGGCACCCTGTCGTCATGGTCCGTCAATCCGATGCACGATCCCTGGATCAGTAACGGGTGCCTTGCGCAAGCGACTGCCGTCGTGCCGCACCTTCACTCTGGCAAGTTGGCCAGTATCGATGAGCACAACATCTATCTGTCTTGGACAAGCAAGCCACAGGCACCTGCTCCCTCTCGCCGCCCAGACAGGGATTGTGGGAGTGAGTCAGACAGAGAAGGCCCATCCCAGTTTCTTCAACCTTCGTCCTCCGAACGGACGGGGGCGGGCAGCTCGGGCGGTTTTTAAATGCCATGTTCCATTTTGCGATTGCCATGGTCGTCGGTTGTGCAAGCTAAGTAGTAGAGGGTGGCATCGTGGCTTACCCAATGAGGGTTGGCTGACTTTGGCAGTGTCACGAGTCTAGGTCCGCCCTCCCTCACAACCCGGGAAACCCACCTTTCTTACGGGCTCCTCACGATAAGATGATAGAAATGTCGACCCTTAGGTACCTGGCCAACTCTGGTCCATATCCGAACCAGGTATCAGAGGAACCTGGCGGAAAAGGCATCGTATCTTGCCCTTTGCTGCCCCTCTCACACACCACACTACTTATACCGCTACTGGTATACACCACACCACCACCATTTATGGGCTCGACGGCATCAAGGTGTCGAGAGTCAGGAGACGCACTCGCACGCTATGTCTTACGGATAGCTTGGAAGAGACGTTCGAAGTGGGAACAGAGGTGCCCCGGGGGTAGGTTGGAGAGTCTGTTTAAGGTATGCGCGGCGAATCCGCTCTATGATGTAGATAGCTACCAAGGTATATATAAAAGCGATCCGGACCCCTGGACAGGCCGGGTCTAGCGAGAAACGAAGAATCTCTTTGAATCTGTTTTCCGTTCTCTAGAAAGAATAGCAAGACCCCCCTAAGCTACTTTATTACCCACTCTACCCCTAAGAACCTGCCAGGAGGTTGCTTCGTCTTTGCGCCGTTCACATATACGAACCGGTCTACCGTGCCACGTATTTTCGAACCAGTGAGTTGATATCCAACTTATAGACATAGCTACACGAAGCCCTGTACTGTACGATGCTAACTATCCTTAAGGAGTAGCCTTGACGCCAGTACCGCGGTCCACAAAGTGCACTCCGCGGACGATCTAAGGGAACATCAAGTGCCAGCACGCACACCGAAGGCGCAAGAGACGGTTGACGGTCGACGACTTGCACAGACTGATTATCTGCTGTTTTTGAGCATCTTTGATTCTATTACGATCTTACAAAAATACACCAGATCAGACGACCTTGGAACAATAACGGGCGCTCGGGTTGTCAACAGATCGAATACATTCCCACCTAACCCAGGCGTTTTGTACCCTGACCCGTCATTGCTCGGAGGATTGCAAACGATACTGCACTCGTCTACGAGAGCCATAGCTGTCACTCATAAGTGCCGAGAAGTACCTCGCGCGGAGGTAAAGCAGCAAACTTGGCTAGATACTCGGAGTTATCTCACCTGGCAGTGAGGAGTTCAACGGCAGGTACTTACTGCGACTCGGGTGAGAGAGAGAGAGAGAGAGAGAGAGAGGTACACTGTCTCCTCCCTCCAAGCCTGCATTTGTCCTTGGTGGCGCCAAGACCTCCAAGTCTTAGACTCCACTTCCCACTTTCCTAAGGATTCGACTCATCGTTGATTTGGCGTAGCTTGCCCCAACCATCGTGCCCGCACTTGCCTCCTACCTAAGGTAGGTAGGTACACTAGGTACATCCAGCGACCGGCCTTCAGCAGTGTGCCGCTACCTCAAGTAAGCACCCCTCCTCCCACCCATCAGCCCTCAGAACACAACACGACACAGCACAACAGCACAGCACACCCATCCCACCATCCTGCCCTCTGTCCATAAATCAAGACCCCATTCAGCCCCCCTGCTGCCCCCTGCCCGCATCCTGGACATCATATTCCGCACTACTGCAACCACTTCCTCCTCTTTTAAATCGTGCTCACTCGGCTCACGCTATGAGAACCCCGGAATAGGTACGTTTAGAAGAACTGCGCGATCAGGGCCCTCCCGTCCTCTCGTGTTTGTCGCCATTCATCATACGGTTTGGTTATGCGGCAGGCTTCCAGCTCAGCTAGAGAAGAAGACGACGACAACGTCCTCAGCCGTTGGCTTCACCGTAACTTGATGGGCCACACAACCCGAGCACCACTCTATGACTGACTGTTGTGGGCTTCCGAGGTCGCAATTACATTCTTGTACCTGGATCCTTTGTCCGCCACCGAGCAATTCGCATGGTTATTTAAGTTCTGGCGAATAAGCCGACAGGGCAAAATAGAACAAAGCAAGGCAAAGAAAGCCAAAATACCGTTGGGCCTGCCATAGCCTATCATCCAGCTCCGTTCCCAACGCAAGATCGCTAACGGCACCAAAGGCTGCCTTTTTACAGTAGGCAATCCCCCTAATCCCCTAATCCCCTAATCCCCTAATCCCCTAATTCCCTAATTCCCTAATTCCCTACTCCCCCCATCCCCCCCTCCCCTCCCCTACCGGCCGCCTGAGGTCCTACAGCCCGCATCGCCGTGCAATAGTTAGCGACCGGCGCCCGCCTGCTTATCATTCCAATCCATTTATGGGAGAAGCTGAGCGGGGAGCTAAGGTACCGAGAAAGGCCAGCCAGTAGGGGCTTTGACTGCAAACCTTGTCACTAAATAAGTTCAGATCCGTCACAGCGAGCCAGCAAGATACCTGTTGCCTCCACCAAGGCACCAGCCAAGGTATTGTACCCCTTATCCTGGACTTACCTCGTTAAAAGGGTACAAGAGGCTGATAAAGCGTATCGTCGGCCGTCCAGCTATCCCGCATTTACCGCCTCAATTATTTCTATTCTGGGTTTCGGTTACCCTCTCTCCCCTCTTTCATCGCACATTCTCCTCACCTTTGACTCGACCCGCCCACAACTCGTCGAGAGGGCTGGCCAACTCGTCTGCGACAAGGTAGACCTCGGCCGATCACCACCACCCTTCCAGGATTCTTTTTCTGGTTTATTGCAACCTGGTACTCCCGGGCCAACCTTTCTCACCTCAGAGGAGCGCACCAACCGGACAAGTACGGTCGCATTCCCTAGGCCACTCATCATTACATCTCACTTCTCTCGCGGTCTTGGACTTGCGCCACCCTCTTACCGCCTTTCACCCATATCCTTCTCGAGGAATATAGTAGTGTTTATTGGCCCAGAGTTATCTCTACCCTTTTCTACCTCATCGCACGCCAAAGCCGACGGCGCTACTATCACGGTTTGGTCCTATCGCCCACTATTCCGTATTGCCACAGTGTCCCCAGCCGAGCACTCATTATCGGATTCGGACTCGTACGTCGCGAAGGGAATAATAAGAACGGTACTTCTATCCTCACTTCAGGTTTTCTCACCATACTCTTACCCAACGGACCAACGGACCAACGGACCAACAGACCCAAAGGTGGTAACCCCAAGTCTACTGCATAATAATCCCGTTCTCCTCTCGCACCACCTGCGCCGACTCCCAACTTAATCAACAGTGCTTCACATCGATACTACGGATTATATGGCATTGTAACAAATCGCCACCTTTCAACTTAGATCATAAAGCACAATAGCGGTAAGTGTCTACTGTCCATCTTCCCCGTATGATTTTCGGGCTAGTTCCTTCCTACGCCATGTTGTGAATTGCCCACGAAGCTGTAACCGTTGCATGCTACTATATTTCGTTCCCTCCATGCCTCGGAGACGTGGGGCTGACTCTTGATTTTCCACAGCATTGGGTTTTCAGTGCGACGAGACACATAACATCTTCTCAGTTGTCCCTTGCGGCATGACATATCTGTCAACCAACATCGGTCACACGTACGAAACGATGGCACAGCACAGCTTCAGCCACTTCGGTGGAGGTCAGAACAACGGGCCAAATGTTGATCCTAGCGATTTGGCCACGGGAGCGTACGGGGCCTCATATTCGAACAACTTCAACGGCAATAACAACACCTCCAATGGGTTCTTCAATGATGAGGAGCTTTTAGATACTCTTGGTCCAGTCGATCGCATGCCTAATCAGTCAAGCTTGCATAATCAAGGCCAAGAATACGGAGGCGTAAATGATATGAATATGGGCTTTGGTATATACACACCACAGTCCAATAACCCGGGATTACAGATGGATCAGTCGCATATCAACGGTTATTCTCATACCCCAGATGGCGACCCGATTCAGAGCCCATTTGTTCACAGCTTCAACCAACCGTATCGACAAATTCAACACCCCCAGTCCTTCGGAAACTCGCTTCAATCACCCGTTTCATACTCCGGCTCTCCTCTAGCAAGCTCTGACATGAATCATGATGGCGGAGATCCCAACTATCTAAACACAAAACCTCACGCTCAGATATCCCAGAGTATGCAACGCAAAGCTTCGAGCACCAGGAGCCCTTTGACGAATAAGGCCGCTGCAGCCATGTCAGCGTTGTCAATGAATTCTCGCGAGTCGGGAGGCTTTGGTGCGCAACCAATCCGGACCCCTGGGGGCCACCATGAAAAATCCCCCTCGGCACAATGGATCCATACACCAAACAGTTTGTCATCTTTCCCCGGTTCTGGTTTCTCTTCCCCTTTGCAACACGGAATGCAAAACGCCCAGATTTCGGACGTTCTAATGAAAGGAGGCACGTCTATGCCAGCTAAGCTCAACAACCCCACCACCGTCTCGTCCCAAGAAATGAAGAGAAAGAGACGTCGTGAATCACACAACTTGGTCGAACGGCGGCGTCGAGACAACATTAACGAAAGAATACAAGACCTTAGTAAACTAGTCCCTACTCATAGGCTTGACGACGAGAAGGTTCGTAAGATGATTCAAAATGGGACGCCCGTGTCGCCAAGTCTCGCGGGACTCGCCAGTCCAGGGCAGGCAACATCGGGCTTGGCTGGCCCTGGTGCCAAGCGAGCTACAGGCGCCGGCAACATAACAACAGGCCTCCCGCTTGAGGATAAGGATAAGGGTCCGAACAAAGGTGATATACTCAATGGTTCTGTAAGCTGGACAAGAGACTTGATGTGGATGCTGCACCTCAAGCTCCAACAGCAAGAGGAGCTTATCAATACTATTGTAGATATGGGTGGCAGGGTCCCCTTCTCAATCTCGGATGATGAAAAACGGATGCAAACAGAGCTGAACGAAGCGTGGGACAAGAATGAGCCACACACGTTCTCATACAGCCGCTTCGCAGGGTCCGGCCTTCGCGTGCCCAACCATACCGACTACAAGGGGGACGCCGTTGACGGTACCGAACCTACGGGAGTTTCAGTAAGCCCCGAGGATTTGGGCCATGATATCGATGACAACGGTGTTTTCTGGGAACAGGACGAGGATGGCAGTAATCCTGTGACCTCAAACTTCAAAGAGGAGGATGAATATATGGACTTCGAGACATGAGTAGGATCGCCTTTTTCACCATTCCTACTACGATACCATTCTTTCTAAGCGCTACTTTTTCTTGGACTTGACATTCGGCTTCGCTGCTTCTGATGCGCAGTGATTCCTGCATATACCCCGAGACATCTTATGGGCGTTTTACCGAAGGCGAGGCATTTCTATTGCATTCACAAGGTCGTTTTGGCGTGGGACTGGTTCGGATCACCAGAATGCCAGTTCAGTTTGCAAGAAAGGGGAAACCTTTTTTTTTTTTCTTTTCCTATTTTTCAAACTGAGTAGGTTGGGCCTTCATGAGGTGGAAGGCGCCACCATCAGTATTCATTCCTTTCGTCATCATTTTTCTTTCCTTGATTATCCCTGGGCAACATTGGAACGGGCGTGATTGCTTCTATGATACCTGGAGAAATAAGGAGTTTTATGCCACATTTTCAGGACGTACATGGGTGTCTACTACCCCCGTTTTTTTGCTCATTACGCGATCTTGCGTCTCTTTTCCTTTTTCATCTTGGCGGCACTCCTCGGGACTCTGCGCGACAATCGAGCTCATGTAGCGTGCCGTACCGAGAGCATACTTGGTTGGCATCTTAATACTCATGTACCATGTCCCTTCGAAAGGGACCGACTCCTAGAACAGTTCATATATAATCCGCAAACCGTGGTCTTGTCTAGTTATAAGTTCATTGAATTAGTATCGAGCGACTATAGCTCTCAATGTTCGTTCTCTTCTGGAACCCTCGTGCATACGGGTAGTAAACCAATAGCCTTATAAGTATGTAATCAGTAAGTCATTATTTTTCTCGTATCCTCTCTTTAACCTAGTTGTAGTATTGTACGTAAGACATCCGCTCTCCCTTCTTGGCCCATCGTCTCTTTCCTATGTTTTTTTTAAATCATCAGAGACAATATAGCTGAATAGACTGAGCTAGTGATATACGTAAATGGGGGTTTATATATATAGTATACGTTCCCTCTAAGCTATGAGAAACTTCCTTTCATCCCTTACGTTATCCCGTCTAACCCCCCTCTTTGTTTTCTGTCTAGAAATGGCGAATGCAGATGAGATGCTCGCTCATAGCAGTCATGAGAGCCCAGGCCTCCTTGCGCTTCTTGATCTTCATCTTATCATTCCCACTGCCACTGCCACCGCCACTGCCACCCCCGCTCGCAATCCCGCCCGCACCGCCTCCAGATCCGCCGCCGGGGCCGCTGCCGTCGAGGCCGAGGACGATGCGCTCGAGGGCAGCGCGGCCGTTAAAGTACTTCCAGAGGACGGGCCAGGCGGCGCGTACCTTGGGGTCGACGAAGCGGCGGCCGATGGCGGAGAGGTAAAGGGAGTCGCGGCCCGTGGCGCGGCGGGTGTCGGGGACGACGTAGGGGGACAGGCGGGCGAGATGCGGGGCGGCGTTGAGGGAAGGGTGCAAAGTGGCGACGGGGACGGGCTTGCGCGCGAAAGCGGCGCTGCGCTCGTACGCGGCCTGGGCTTCCTTGTCGGCGATGCGGCTGAGGCGCGCGGCGAGCGCGATCCGCTCCCCCTGCGTCTGCGCGGACGCCGGCGGGGAGGCGGACGCCGAGGGCGGCTCTGAATACGATGGCGTGTCGGGCTCGTAGGCGTAGGCATGATAAGAGGGGGGCGAGGTGGAGGAGGAGGAAGGGGTGGCGTCGACGGGAGAGGAGGGGATTGGGGTGTTGGGGCGCGGGAGATGGGTGCTTGAGGTCGGAAGGGCCAGGGTCTCAGCTGCTGCGCTCGTGGCAGAGGCGGCGAGTAGATTGAGCGTTGTGGTTGACGCGGAAAGGGAGGTGTTGCCGGCTCTTATCGTGGATGACGAACCGGCTGGTGATGAGGGGCGGTGGTGGAAGAAGCGGCGGTCTCTATGGTCGGATTCCAGATCCCATAGTCTCTGTTGAATATGCTCTTCTTGCTGCTGTCTCTGGTGTTTCTCATCGTTCCCCTTTTCGTGGTCTTGGTCGCTGCTCTGCTGTTGGTGCTGCTGTTGCCCCCTCTCCATTTGTCTCTGCCTCTCCTTCTCCTTCCTACCCGCCTCCTCCTGCTGCGCCTTGAGTTCCTCGGCCTCGAGCTCGTATTCGACCTCGTATTGGATCTCAGGCCACACGACCACGTAGGCAAAGGTGCAGAGTTGCGTGACCCAGCCGCCGCGCATTAGCCATGCCAGCATCTGTAGATATGTAGGGCGGTGGTTTTTAGACGGGCAAAACCACTTGTAAGGGCGCGGGGCCGCTGACAACTCGGCGAGGAAGTCGGCAAGGTGCGGCGCGAGGGGGAACGCGCGTGCCCATGCTTGACTGGCACGGGGGAGGAGGGTAAAGTCTGCGTTGGGCGATAAAATGTACACGTCCCGCGCGTGTAGGGGCGGGATTGCGATCCCTCGGCGCCAGAAGATGAAGTGTTGGGCGTACTTACGAACTTGGGCTGGCGAGAGCCCGCTGCCTTGGCTTATCTGATAGAATCTGATGACAGCTGTCAGTGATAAACAAGGGAGAGTGACGAGCGCGTGCGCTGGTTTCATGCTTTCGTAGACGGGAAAATAGGCAGGGAGGAGCGAAGGAAGGTGGCACGGGTAAGGGGCCAAAAGAAAGAGGATTAAGATTACGTACGACATCGTCGGCTTCGAGAGCCGTACAAACTCGACCATGGCAGCTGTGGCCTCGTCAGCATCAGCCTGGAGCTCGGCGATGATCTTTTTTTCATCGCTCATAAGCAGCAGGCCAAAGTTTTTGTCGAGAAAGGACGGGTCATGCAGGCTATCCTCCTCGACGAAGTAGTTGGCCGTAGTAAGCCACAGGCCACGTGTGCTAGCAGCTTCCTCCTCGGGCGGTAGGTCTGTCAGGTAAAAGGGAATGGGAATCTGCACCGAGTGTGCAATAGTACCCTCGGGCGTTTCAAGCTGCAGCGCGGCGATCTTATTCTGCGATACGGCTTCGTAGATATCCTTCATACAGGCCGCGAGAGACGAGACCTCTAGGATCTCCTTCCAGAGGATGCTCATTCTAGTTTCTGCGCTCAAATGGCCAAGGTTAGCTATTTATTAGACAGTCGTAGTTGCGGCCTCGTTACTATTGTAGACCAGGATGGAATTTACACAAGGGCGTGTAACACAAGAAGAAGACTTACTCTCTTCGCGGTTCTTATCCTTCAGCGTGAGTATACGTTTCGACTCTTTCCAGACAAAATCGTTCTTCTGCTGGCTGTATTTGAATAGCTTGTTGATCTTTCTGATGATATGTGCGTATAAGGTATCGGCCAGCTCTTTAGCCTCATGTTTGCTTGGTTTTAGGATGAATACTAGGTTAAACATGGTCATGCCACTCCTCTTCTCCTCAGCCTCATCCTGGCCGTTCCCATTACCGCCATTGTCCGCAGCGTCGTCGTCGGCTACCGACATATCCCTGGTCTCAATCTGTGGTACATCCGGAGTCATCACTATGGGGGATTGGCCGTCCCTGGTGATTATGGAGGGTTCCGCCCCATTATCGGGCGATTTGGGCGCCCGGTTCTTAGGCTGGCGCTTCTGCTTGCGCCAGACGCCATTTTCGGGGACGAAAACGGGAGAGGAAACGAAGCACAGCTGATCTAGGGAGACCTGAAAGACGCGCTTGTGGAAGGCACGCGATGGGGTCAACAGGCTCTCCAGGTCCCGGGTCGGATAGCCGGCGACGTGCTCCCACGGCACAAGATGCGACCCGCTATCGGTCTCGAGATGGTCGTCGTGATTCCAGGCCTGGAGCCCGGCAGTATTGGATAGAGACCCCGACGCACCCTCAAAGAAGAGGGGCTGGACGATCTGGTTTAGAAGAACCTCGTCGTCGTCATCCAGCTCATCCTCGGCCGGCCCCGGTGCCTGCGTAACGCGTGACTTCTTGCCATACTGAATCTGTGCGGGATGGTGGAAGACAAAGCGAGGGCCATCGCGTGAGCGGTTGACGACCAGAGCTACGCCAAGCAAATTCGACGGGTTAGGGAGCACGGGCGATGCCATTTGTTTTGGTGGTTGATGCAGACGAAGACGGCGATGACCGTCCAGACGCCGCAATCGACCGATCGGCTGGTCCCCAGTTCTCTCCTCTTCTTCTCTTCTCTTCTTCTCTTCTCTTCTTCTCTTCTCTTCTTCTCTTCTCTTCTTCTCTTCTCTTCTTCTCTTCTCTTCTTCTCTTCTCTTCTTCTCTTCTCTTCTTCTCTTCTCTTCTTCTCTTCTCTCCTCTTCTCTCTGGCTATCTAGTGGCTGATACCTTTGCCCAGCAGCTTCTCATTCCATTAGGCATGTAGCGCTAGTTCTCCAATCGATTGTCGGGTGGACTTGACCGTGCCGTGTAGACACCGATGCTAGATGACGGGTGATTCTTTACGACGAATGACTGATTTGGCCGTTGTTAGTTTTTAGAACCTTTGCCGTTTCTAGAAAGAGAGAGTTGGGAGAAGACACAGCTAAAGGGCCTTGCCTGCTACCTAGGTATGGATGCACCTGTGCAATACCTATTTGTAGAGCCCACGTCGCTCCTGCCGCATCACCTAGCTCGCCAGTTGGCCCTGGTAAGTACCTACCGAAGTAATCAGAACCTCGCAATTTTAATTAAGTTCATATTTGCTTGGGGTGCTGCAGTATATTTGCTAGATACCTACTCACATACATACATAGCTAACCTATATTTGGGCCTACTACAATATCTAAGTACCTAAGGTAGGTGGACTAGGTAGTAGTAGTAGTATTTTAACGTCTATACTAGGTGGGTAGGTAGGTGTTTATAAAACTATACTTTAAAAAATCTTAAATTTTTTTAAAAATTAACATTCGAAAGATTTTATGAATAAAAATCTAAATATAATTTTTTATTTTTATTTATTTTAATATAAATATTTATAGAAATTTAGCAGTTAAAAAGGTAAGTTTAGGTGATTTTAGGTGTAAAAACGGAATCTGATCGTCAATTAATTTTACCCACTGTACCTACCTAGGCTACAGGTAGAATGTATCTCTCGGTATCTTAGTCCCAGACTGACTTCCAATACACCACAACCTCCAGTAGGTAGGTGGATTAGAAGTAGGCAGGATACCTTGTGCTCTGCACCGGTCACGGAGTGGGTTAGGCATTTTCTTATTTACCGCTATGCAAATGCTAAGAAATCTGGGTACCCCTGAGCATCTCGTCACCGCCTGGAATGTTGGCATGACGGTATAAATTCTCTTATGTTCAACTACGGTTTTCCTCCGGCGTTAACACACCCCGTCTCCTCATGCTAGAAAATCAACACGATGCGTCCGTTATCTACCAAGCGCGCTCGCAAATGCTAACCTTCCAACTAGCGACCCATGTCTACGAAAACACAGCACATACAGTTACAAAACGAAAACCAATCATCATCATGTCCGTAAGGTCATCCGGTTTGCCGCCCTGGTCCCCCTCGTGCCCGGGGCAGCGTCGTCTGATGCTCAGCATGTGTCCTGCTTTCGCGTTATAACCGACCGCCCATCACGCCGAACCCTACCCCGGCAATGATCCCGGCCATGCAAGCGGCTGTGGGCCGTGGCGCCGCATTCTCACTACCGATAGTGAACCCGCCTTGAGTCCCGGCGCGGCACAGTCCGTTACTCAAGCCGTGGCAGGCCTCGAGCGAGAGGGTCGAACACACCGATGTCGCCGTCGCTGAAGGGAGCGTCGTCCGTATCTGCGCCACCGTGGTTCCATCCGACCCCGGCACCTGGATCGTCACGCCATACCCGGCGTTGGCGCCCTCTAGGCCATCCACGCATGCATTGTAGTTATCGGTACAGTCGCGCAGCGCTGAAGTGCACGCCGCCGCGTTGCTGAAGGAGGTCGGTATGATGGGAAACGCAAAGTACGAGTTGCTGACGTACGAGGCCGTCGGCGTGGCCCCGACGCTAGGCGCCACTCCCGTGCAAGTCGCTCTGGGAATCCATCGTCGTCAGTTGCGACGCGCTCGCTTCCAGAAGAGCGCGAGAGCTCTCGGGGCAATGGGTAGGAACTCACGTTGTAGGACAGCATGCGGCGTTCTGATGGGCGTCTAACGAGCATACTTGTCCATTTTGGCAGCACGCGCCTTGGAACTGTGCTCCCTTGTCCTCACAGCTGTAGTAATTCGCCGGGCAGGTGATGGCCTTTCGATGGATGGGGGAGAAATCGAGGGCGTCGGAGAATCCGAACGGGTCGGCGGGATTGGCCAGTGTGGTGTGCGTCGTCGAAAAAACTATGGCGACGGGGAAGACGGCCGCTATTTGTCGGCAACCTGGAAGTCGCATGATTGGAGACGGGGGGTGATCAATTCCTCGAAGGCCGACAACTCATTATCATCGAATTCCCGGCTGTTTGGGCAGTCTATTATCTCTCGGAGCCCAATTTGGGGCGTCGTAACACAGCAGCAGAGGCCTTCTTTACGGACCAGGGATCGGGACGATGGCAGAAGAGAATGATGGTATTGCTTGGCCCTGCCACCTCACCACGATGCTAATGGATTTAGAGTCGGATTGCAGTGCTGCGAAGTAACCAGATGGTCCAGACAGACTAATAGGAGCGCCCCGATCGACGAGATCGTTTAGGCCGGGCAGTGGGCCACCTGCGGGTTGGTTGGTGGCACTTGTGGGCTGTGCGCCGTAATACGAGGCCAGACAAGGCCTAGGTAACGATCATGGGTAACACCCAACCTCATAAAACACCTAACCTAACACCTAACCTAACACCTAACCTAACACCTAACCTAACACCTAACCTAACACCTAACCTAACACCTAACCTAACACCTAACCTAACACCTAACCTAACACCTAACCTAGGTACTTCCAAGCACATAGCCCGGTCAGTTAGGTGCCTATCTACCTACCTAGGTAGGTAAGTAGGTAGGTAGGTAAGTAGGTAGGTAAGTAGGTAAGTAGGTAAGTAGGTAGGTAAGTAGGTAGGTAAGTAGGTAAGTAGGTAGGTAGGTAGGTAGAGGTACCTAGTTAACTAATGCTGAACAGATGCCATATGAACCCGTGCTACTCCACGACCTGCGGGATATTAACGTGACCTACCTACCTCCTTCCAAGGGGGCTACCCCTCTATCCGAGGCATCCTGTTCGCCCGGCAACCGTCAGCCGCTGTGGAGCTTTTACGGGGGGCAGGAGTCAAGGGTCGATACTCTGAGGTATGTTGTAGGTAGTTATGTATGTAGTTAGAGTGCATGCACAAGTTGTTTTGACTGCCTAGGTTTTCTGACCAGGTTTTGAGCCACTTCCTACATACTACTATACATAAGTACTACCTACCTAGTAGTTACCTAACTACCTACCTATCAGCACTTCTCTTCCTCACCAACGCCACCATATCTTATCACTGTATTTGATCCTTCTTCCTACACTGTATTTATCCCCATCAAACCAACCAATAAAGCCTGTAACTAACCCAGCTGGTCTTTAAACTAGGTACCAGGTAAGGTATCTAGAACTACTAACTAATGCTTTTGCGTGACGATTTCGCGCACAGTATAGCCACTTTTGCTGCCAAAAACCGACCGGTATGCACCATTTCCCCTAAGTAGCTTACCCGCTCCCGCTTGTACAAGCACAAGCCTGGCTGTGTCGCTCTCAAATCTCGTGGCAGTTTTGGCATAGGCCAATCCTAATCCCAGGCACATGCACATTACCGTAATGATATACGATATACATACGACCGATTGATATATGATAAAAAAGCACCCGATCTCATTCTCCGGAGAAAGGCCCAATGAGTTCCTTCGGTAGTCCAGGTACAGGGACATACACAGGAAAGCCTGTCCCGTAAGCTCACAGGCCTTGCTCGTTCATACGCACTCTCTCGTCGTAGCGATGCTAACCACTCACCGGCATGTAGTCCGGAGCGCGGTAGCTTCCCCTTGGACCACGATGGTATGTATGCCTCGCCCATTGTGGTTTGAATCACCCCCGCCGGACTGACAACTACCAGGCGAGTGCAAGCATGTCATGACGCGCTACCTCTCCTGCATCAAGAAGGTGAAGGGCGTCAACGAAGATGAGTGTCGCAATCTGGCCAAGTCATATCTCGCGTGCCGTATGGATCGGTGAGAACTCATGGCTTCTCCACTCTCTCCAACACCAGGGCTAATCTTGGGCGAATGGTAGGAACCTGATGGCCAGGGACGATTTCAAGAACTTGGGCTTCGCCGAAGAGCCGAGTCTGAAGTCACCTACATCAAGCTCGGGAGCCGGGGGGGCGGGCTCCTAACAAATACATAATGGCATCCAACAAATAGGTCAGACAACTAAGAGGCCGACTCCCTTCGACTTTCCAGACGGGCATACCGCACATGGCATACCGCACATCGGCAACACCGGGTTGTCCGGGTATCGTCTGCAACAATAGGTGGTTACCAGGCTGTATACACGTATGATGAGATATGGCACTCAGATATCAGAGGTCGTTCGGGTCCTAATTTCCGGGAATAATAACCGCCCACAAGAGGCGTCTGGACGTTGGCCTGGTTCTGGACGGAGGGCCTTAGTCACCTACCCAATCCAACAGGTTAGTTGGAGCAACGTACAGCGTAGGGGATCTCTGACTGCTGCCGTCGGCTATGCAATCCGTCTCCACGAATCACCTCGGTATCCAGTCTTAGCCCGCTCTAACTAGACATCTCTATGTATTTTGTGCTTAGTTCGGTTCTGGTAACTAGTTACTTTTATACAAGTTGAGAGTTCTTTATTAAAGCCGGCTTATACCCCTCTGCTGGGCGGGAACAGTCTTGAGTTTCCAATGCGCACTATGCAATGTGGATCGTGGGACGGTCTCCCCTAACCATATACTGGGTTCCATCCTTCGGGACTAGGTCAGGTTACTACTTAAGTGCATACCTAGGTAGATAACATACAAGTTACAAGTTACAAGCACCATACATATATATATATATATATATATATATATAATATCTTTTACAGAGGTATGGACCAGCGTTTGCCGGTAGTTCTATACATCATATACATAATCTCTATGACATGATCGGCCGCGTGTCACAACTCGGCCTTCGAGGCAAGTTATCAAGGCACGCTGGTTCGGCCGCCGCTGTTGCCGCTCCGAGTCGGAGCTATAGCCGGCCCCCGGCGGGACGGAATTACGACTCGACTCTCGAAAATCTCAAGGTTGGCAGCCATACACGGGTGATATTTCAAGGATTCACGGGTTTGTACATCCCGAGCCCGTCCCTCCGAAGGATTCCGGTCTGACTTGGGTTTGTGTAGGGAAACAAGCGACTGCCAACGCCAAGGAGTCGATAGAATGGGGAACCAATATCGTCGGCGGCGTTCGGCCCGGGTTCGAGGGGGAGCATCTCGGATTGCCAGTCCTGCCCACGGTCCGAAAGGTGTGAAAAGAGCCCCTGGGGGCTTTGGTCTTCCTCGTGAGAGAGGAGCAAGATATGACAATTACTAAATTGGCGTCTATCAACAGGCAATGGAAGTTCTCAAGCCCGACGCTACCGGCATCTATGTCGCAGCTCACCAGGCGACTGCCGCCATCAGGGAGGCGATCGAGGCCGAGGTTCCCTTGATTGTCGCTGTTGCGGAGCATATCCCTCTGCACGACATGATACAAGTGAGAGATTCCAGACGGCCGACCCGCAGGCCGCTAGCAGATTAACTGATCATAAACATGCTCAGATACATGCCATGTTATCCTCGCAGACTAAGTCGAGACTCGTTGGTGCCAATTCACCAGGGATCATATCCGCCGTCGGCAAATGTAGAATAGGTGAGCGATACGCAGCCATTGTGACTCAAACGGAGGGGCTGACCGCCATCCCTAGGTTTCCAACCATTGCCATGCTTCAAGCCTGGAAGAGCGGGCATTGTGGCGCGATCAGGCACTCTTAGCTACGAAAGTAAGCTTGGTCGCTGCACTAGACATGTGCTTTTCAAAGGTGTTAGCTGACGTTGGTGGTGATAGCGGCTGCCTCCACCCTTAGGTCAGCCCTCGGTCAAAGCATGTGCATAGGGGTCGGCGGCGACATTCTCCCCGGCACGAGTCTTAAAGACGGCCTTCGGATATTAGCTGAGGATCAAGATACGGACGCCATCGCACTGGTAGGCGAGATCGGAGGAGAGGCCGAGATTGAAGCTGCGGATTGGATCAGAGAATACCGCGCAAGAACAGACAAGCCGAAGTCAGTTGAGGCCCCTACAGACCAAGGCAGCCTTTTATTAAACATTCAATGCTAACGTTGAATATGTAATATGTACAAGGCCTATCGCCGCCATAATTGGAGGTATCCAGGTTGTCCCAGGTCGGATAATGGGCCACGCCGGCGCCTTTGCGCTTCCTGGTGAGCCATCTGCCCAGGATAAGATCCAGGCCCTCCGGGCGGCCGGCTGCATCATAGTGACCCATCCCTCCCGCTTTGGCCCCGTTCTGAAATCCGCCCTGGACGGATTTGCCCGGTCGGAACATGATGCTAGCTCACTTTTATCCGGAGCTAGTTTTCAACGTCGGGGCATTCGTACCGTTGTGAGGAGGCCTACACCCATCACTACCAGGGATTACACGCAGCATAAGAGATCCATATATATAACTCAGTCTGCCGCGTCTATTCTGTTACGGCAACGCGGGCTTCCGGTTATTAGCAATGCTTCTTCGCCAGAGACACATCGCCTACTGGGCGTGACCTTGAACCGCTCAACCAACAGACCTTGCGTCATTGCTTCTCCATCCGCCGACGGCGACGCTAAGCACTTGAAGAGATTCGACTTTGACTACATGACCCGGTCTGAGCACCTAGACATTAGCCCCATCGCGGCTCATCTTCGACTCGACGACAGTGACAACGTCGCCATCATATCGCTTCGCACCATAGTCGAAGGCCTCGTCGCCCTCTTCGCGGAGAAGGAAGCGTATCTGCTAGAGACCCGCCTCGCCATCTTTGGAGCCGGGGTTGCCGTCGCATCCGCGCGCCTTGGCTTCGACGACGCGGCGCACCGCAGCGGCCAGCGACAGGCTGACATCCTGGCCCTGCGGGACACGAGCGCCGAGGACGCCGCCGAGATCGAGGCGGAGAAGGACGGCATCGTGTATATCAAGCTGCCGGACGGCGACGGGGAGGGAGAGACCGCGAACATCGGGACGCTCGTCAACGGGGCCGGGCTGGCGATGAACACGGTCGACGCCCTGGCGTACGCCGGAGGCCGGGCCGCGAACTTCTTGGACACAGGCGGCAAGGCGACGAGCGAGACGGTTAAGAAGAGTTTCGAGATCATTCTGACGGATCCGCGGGTCAAGGTGAGCTGTTCCACACGTCACGCCTCCTCCTATTTCTAATATTCATTTTTATTTCTTTTACCCTATCTCTATACAAACCACCACTACTTCTAGGACCGACCAGTCACTAACAGTCTCGGGGGTGGGAGGGAGGGGCGTTCTTTCAAAAATAGTGTATATTCGTTAATATCTTTGGCGGCCTGACGCTCGGGGATATGATCGCGCGGGGCGTTGTCCTAGCATTCCGCGACCTGCGCATGAGCGTGCCGGTCGTCGTCCGCATCCGCGGCACGAACGAGAAGGAAGGCCAGCAGATCATCGCCGAGAGCGGCCTACCCCTCTTTGCCTTCGACGACTTCGACGAGGCCGCGAAAAAGGCGATCGAGCTTGCGAACGCGCCATAGCCGCGCCACTGCATGAAGGTAGGGGCTTGCTTCCTTTACCGACGGCGGTCTGTAGGCGGAGAGATAGAATTGTATATGGTATATGCAGACTGTATATGCCATGAAGCAATAAGATCGATACCCGAAAGATGCTTACCCGTGCTAATCTAACCGTTCCTCAAGTATGATAACCAACCGCTGTCTTAAATATTAAAACAATAATCGTTAACTCATGTGTTAAAATATGTATGTGTATATGTATGAACAATCGAATTTGGACGGGACCCCGATTCCTTTTTAGACGCGTTGTATAGACCATAGTCCCCGCACGTGTAACACCTTCTCCTTGACGGTCGAGGCGCCGCTCGGTTGGCGCCGCAGTTCGGCTGACGGCGGGGGCACGACGCCGTCGTCGCGGATGGCGAGCTCGCGCTGCTCCTTGCCGAGATGGGCCTGCTCCATTTCCCAGACCTTCCAGGCGCGCAGGAACCAGCCGAAGATGAACGCGCCGAGGTACATGAAGCCGGTGAAGAGCTGCACGTCGCGGTAGCCCCAGGTCCCGGGGGTGCGCAGGCTCAGGCCGATGACCTCGGCGAAGGTGGCCGGCAGCACGAGGATGAGCCAGGTGATAGATAGCGCTGCGTTTTTTTTTTCCCCACGGTTAGATATTTATATTCAATGACCCCTTTCTTTCTTTCTTTCTCTCTTTCTTTCTTTTTCTTTAGAGTTTGGGGGGGTTGGAGAGGGGGGGCAATCTGGTATTGGGATAGAGTGAGTGAGTAGAGATGCTTTACTTACCGGAGGGAATCATCGCGAGCCCAACGACCTCGGCGCAGATGGGCGATACCGTCGCCCACATGACGCCCGCGACGGGCCCGCTGAGCAGCGCGAAGACGATGCACCCAGCGAATGTCCGGGCCCCGAACGTCCAGACGAATAAGCATAAGATGCCGCACCATAGGGTGCTAAGGTTGGCGATGTTAAGGCGGCCCACGGCGTCGCTTGAGAGGCCAATGGCGGGGCGTCCGACTCCCTGAGCCACTGTATTAGAAAGTTAGCGAGCTTTTTCACTCATCTAATCCCCCCCTCCCTTGTGTCCTGTCCCCCTTTTCTGGGACGGACAAACCGAAAGGGTTGTCGGTTCGAAAAACTCACGATTAAACAGCGCGCCGACCAGCGAAGCCTGCGAGGGCGTCAATCCAACGGCCTGGCAATATGCGACAATGCTGAAGACGAGGATGGTATAGCCGATGAGAGAGAGCGTCATCCAGATCTGGAACATGACGAAGGCGGGGCGCTTGAACAGCCTCCAGTTGAAGGCCACATGGACGGAGCTGACGGCCTTGTTGCGGTCGCGGATGAAAAAGCTCGCGATGCCGTTGACGACGAAGCAGATGATGGCCAGCGTCCGGAAGGTCCAGGCTAGGCCGATGTTCTGTATCACTATATTATGCTTCCTGATTAGTTATTGCTAGTTTTAGGGCGTTGGATTTTATGTCCGGGAAATGTGAGAGACCGGTATGATGGGAGTTTTGATACATGTTTTGGCGTTCCTCAAAAAGAAAACTGTTGGGGTGGGAGGAAGATGACCTCTAGAGCTTCTTACTAGCATTGGTAGCGAGCGAGTATGTTAGACCGCCGAATCCTGACCCTGCCGCGACCCAGCCGTTCGCGAGGGATCGTTTCTTTTGGAACCATTGTGCGGGCACGGGGGCCGATGTTACAAATGCCAGGCCCATGCCTAGTCCAAAGGACACGCCTTGCGAGAGAATGATGTGCCAAAGTTCAGTGGCAAAAGAGGATCCGATGAAGGCTATTCTGTTATTTTCATATTAGCCGATGACACCTCCGCCTTCTTTCTTCAGGATTTAGACTACTTCAAGTTTGTTGGATTTCAGGCGCAGAGACGAGATGTTATAAGGGGTCATAATAGACACTTACACTTCGAACAAGACGCCAATAAAGATAGTTAAGCGTGTGCCGCATTTTTCCCATCCTGCAAGAAACGTTGCTAGTGGCGAGACTAGAAATGCTGATGTGCCGAGGTCAGCAGTCGTAGGTTAAGACGTGTAAAAGCAGGATCGTTTATACCTATCGACAGCGACAGCCCCCCGATGAAAGCATACCCCAGATCCGTAGTTTGAAAAGCGTTGGTCCTAATGTAATAGGCAAGAAACACAGCATACGACTATATCAAGATGCTCTTGTTAGTTGATGCCCTTTCGTTTGTATATCTAAGTGCATTTCGATAATCACCTACCGAGTTGAGACCCCATGTGTGGGCGTTTAGGATGAACTAGAAAAGCGAAATTAGCATATATATATCTCTTTCCTCAGGGTCTCCTTCTCCTCCCCATCCTCCTCCTTCTTCCCTTTCTTTTTCTCCTTCTTCTTCTATACATATGGATTTGCGATATGGTCATCATGAGCGACAGTGTCCTACCCTAGAACACATTCCACTATGCGGCAATAAATAATTAAGTGAAGATAAAGTGTCACCTGAAATCACTTACAACGGCAGCCACGACGATCCTATAATTATTGTTAGCCATGTCGCCAGAGAAAGATGTGATTCATTAGTGGAATGCTCACCAACCATATCCTCCTTCTTTGAATTCCTCTTGTGCTTGTGGTTGCTGCTGCTGTTGCTGTTGTTGCTGTTGTTGCTGTTGTCGCACCCGTGCCAGCTGTGCTTCGTCTTGTGTCGGGTTTTCCGTTATGGGGGGCGAAGAAGGCCCCAGCGTCTTTTCAGATTCGGACATGGTCCGGCAAGCGCTGCAATTCGGGGGATTTTGGCCAATAACTAATGCGCCTGGTTTGATGGAGGTCGAGGGCAAGGGTTCAAATACATAAAAGACGATTCCCTTTCATATAACCAAGGCTGATGTTGGTCTGCTGTCCCTTGTTTGTCCTGGAACAGGCCATGCCCGGAAATCGGGCAGACACCCATCTACACCATGCTGCGAGCTTATGTACGGACGGATACCCGAACCGGGAATAACCTGGGAAAGCCCTGGGTTAGGGAATAAAAAATGAAAAAAAAAGTGGTCTCCAGTAGTTTTCCCTCTCACTCCGTTGTACTTAGGTAGGTAGTGCTATACCCGCGCCTCCGGTGAGCAACTCGCTCAGCTCCACTGCTACGGCCGGGGTCAGCAGCAAGCCAACGACTTATACCGGATACAGCGTGCACTAGGATCCTTCCTCCCGCACTGGAGCTTATGTATTCACCGTGCACAGTGAGCCCGCTATTCTAAGTTCATTCCGTGACGTAACGTCATAGTAAAACGTTGGCTGTTTTTTTCGGTCTCGGCTTCTGTCACTCGGCCTCTGTCACTCGGCCTCTGTCACTCGGCCGAATTCCCGTTCGCGCTTCGCTACAATTAGTAGCCTCTTGGCGTATTTTTCATCCCTATACACGGATGGCTACACGGTATTGCTGCTGTGATGCAGGATGGATCCCTCCGGGGCCGGAGAGGTGAATCCATGCATCGGAGTTTAGCGGAACTTTCCCACCATCAACCTCGTTAGCCTCGTTAGCCCCCTTTGCATGAAGGCGGCGAATTTGCCATGCCCATAACAGCTGCCCATAACCCGAACGGCTACCCCACAACCCGCCTGGGTTAGGCAATCGGGAAACCATAATATAACAACAAGTGAGACCAAACGCCATGGCGTGAGTGAGTGCGAGTGTGAGTCGGTAGGGAATGATGAATCATCCAGACCTAGGGTCAAGCGTGCTGAGCTGGGGAGTCTGCGGTCGTTGTATGTGTATGTGTATGTGCGTGTGAATTGGGGGTTGGGGGTTGGAAATGCGGAGCCCCACGGGGATTCAATGTAACGAGGGATTCCATGTAGGGGCGTCAGCTAGCATCAGCTAGCATCAGCTAGCATCAGCTAGCATCAGCTAGCATCAGCTAGCATCAGCTAGCATCAGCCAGCGCCAGCCGGCCGGTACGGTGACGACATGCCATGCCTGACTTGTAGGTTGTATGCACCGGAACGAGGCGAGTGGCATGTCGGGAGAGGAGGAATGGAACCTCGGGGGGTTGTACTGGGTTCTCTGGATTGGGTTCTCTGGATTGGATTGGGCCTCTGTAGGTAGGTAGGTATTGGGGTACGTGCAGCGCTGGGCATGTTATCAGACGTGTTAAGAAGTAACGGATGCGGTCTGATGGATAAGTACTTGGTTATGGGGCCCCGCGGCAGCGGTTTCCTGAACAAACGAGGAAAGGGATCCATCTAGGGCTGCATAAGGGCTGAGAGGACCTGTACAAACTACCTAGGTAGGTAGTGTACTGGACAAGATACACTGAGCGGACGAGGAGAGGAGTATGTAGTTTGGGTGGTGGATTACCATGTCGCCGCTATTAGGAGACACAGACGCCATGTTTCGCGCCATGTTTCGGTGGCTATCCAGTAAGCAATCGAATACCAGAAAGAGGCGTGCAAAGTGCGTTTAAAACCGCTGTAAAACCGTTGACAAACCAAATGGAAGCTTAGACGAGGTGGCGTCTTCGTTATCTAGAGCATATTGTCGTTATCTCCTGGTCTCGATGCAGCCAATGATCCAATGGTATGAGCCCCCAGGTACTTGTATCCGATCGTGAGCGACATCGCAATTGGCTGGCAGATCAATTTGTACCAACCTTGATTATTGGCATCACCCCTTGCTTCCGATTGTTCATGGCTCTGTCACTGGGTGATAAGAAACAAGACACCTGGGATGAATGACAATCGACATGTACGATACGCTGGCTTCTAACTACCTGGGATGCACTATGCTCGTTGGGGTTGCCCCTCTATGTACTCGCGAGGATGCCACGTGAGCTAATACGTGATAGAATCGGATGTTCTTAGCGGAAACGTAATCGGGCCTAACCGGTAGGACGACGAGGTGATTGTCTTAAAAACCACGGCACGAATTGATGCAACAAATGAATAAGAGGGGCCGGCCGGCGATGGTGCATAGATCGGAGCATACAACCGGATTTCTAATTCCCAGAAGGGAGGTCCGTTGACCATATCGGAAGATTCCCTGACGACGCTCGGTAGATTGGTTATCATGTGCCATCGGGATGGGTGCATAGGAGCATTCGACGGCAATGGCAACCTCAATCAGACACTGCATATTATACAAGCCTATACACAGGCTATGGCGTGGTCGCCTGAGTTGTACATATATATGGATGGACGGGATATACAAGGCTAAGCGGGGGCGGCAAGGAACCTATGCCGTCTTGCTTCTTCGCTTGCCGTTGTTTCTCACACGTGCTACAACTACCCATTTGTTGACATTGCTCTTCCTGCGTGTCTTGTAACCGCCCTTGGCCTACGATAGAGGTCAGTATCGATGTTCATGCGAGGCTGGGAAAGTTGGGATTCAGGGAGCTCGTACCGGTGTGCCCCATGGACTGGTAGGGTGTCGGTTACCCTTCGATTTACCACGTCCACCGCCGTGAGGGTGGTCCACTATGCGAAGACTGTTAACAACAATTCCGGCGCAGGCGTACCAGAGCCATCTCAACGCCAGCAGACGCACCTTTATTCATAGCAACACCACGGACAGTGGGGCGGATGTTGAGCCATCTGCTTCTTCCGGCTTTTCCTAACTGTCGGTAATGGTGATGGGGATTGCTCGCAACACCGATGGTTGCACAGGCATCCTTACTGACCTTCCTGATCTCACCACTCTGAAGACGCACCGTAACGTATTTCCCAGTCATCACTCGAGTACCATCCTCTCTCATCTCTTCTTCTTTGCTCTCTACTACCGCGAATGTGCCAGCACTGCGGCAAAAGACGGCACCGCCCTTCGGATGTGATCCGACATTGAATACGGGTGTACTAACGGGAACGAGATGCAGAGGCAGACAGTTTCCTCGATGAGCTGTCTTGGCCGCCAGGATACCCGGATCGATAATGCCACCCATGCTTTCTAGAAGATCCTGTGGAATGCCAGACCGGTAGCTCTGAACAACATCACCAGCCCTCATGCCCTCGGGGGCAATCATGTAGGTCTTCTTGTTAGTGGCATCTTCGTTGAGGAGCGCAATATGGGCGCTCCGATTAGGGTCGTACTCGATTCGCTCGACAGTGTGAGGGCCGGCGACCCAACGGTGGAAGTCGACTGTCCTTATCCTCCTCTTCGCGCCACCTCCGCGATGTCTGACGGTGATTCTACCCGTATTATTACGGCCGCCTTTAGCCATGCCCTTCTTGGGGTAGGTCAATGGCAGATGTGGCCCGCCTTTCCACAGGTGGTCATTGATAGGCCGTTTCAGATGCCGCAGGCCGGGCGTTCTAGGTTTGTATGTGCGCAAGATCTCGGACGATTCACGCTGTGACTTGGAACTCGCAGCAGGCTTCGACGGTGTCCTATCGGCCTTCGGCCCGGAGGCGATGGAGGCTCGTGTCGGGCTTGGTGGCGGCGCGGCGCTTCGTCGAATTGTCGCATAGGTTCGATGGGAGAGCTGAGTGCTACTACTGCGGCCGGACAGTATCCTCCGTGTCGAGAGCGAGAATATCCGCGGCTGCAACATCATGACGGGTTATAGCAATTGCTGCCAATTGTCGCCAGGAGAGCCTATGGGGAGGGGTGGTGGGCTGGAGGGTAATGGCAGTCAGTCCCAATCCCAACCGGCTCAAGCAGGGAACCAAAAATCTTGGGATGAGGCTATCTGGAGACCAGGTTGTTCCGAAAAAGGCTACCCTGGCTGCCTACCCACATCGACCTACATCGGTACCTTCGACTGATAGTGTAGATACCAAGCTTGGCATGCTACCGGAGGACGCTTGGGATTGGACGCCGAAGTTTTGCCGGGCTCGTTTGTCCGGCGTGGCTCACGGGAATGAGGCTGGAGTATGTCAAAATAGAAGCCGTAAGCCACAATTCCACGGCCGACATGGGTGCCGCGCGGGATCACGTCATCGGATTGGTCAAGCTCAAGGTCCACTTGCATGCAGAAATAATTGTCCAATGAGGTCAACGTTGCTCGGTTGTTTCCTTTGTTGACTTAAAAAGCTTCGGTGGGCCACGGGAAAGAACGATCGGAAGGTGGGGATATAGGTTTACGCTGCAACAGCAGTATGACAAGGTCAAGACCGCGTGCTTTCTCTATTGAGCAGATGGACGGCCGGGTTACCAGGGCATATGCAGGTTCATGAGGGGTGCGCGACTGCGGCACCGGGGCTTATTCCTTCGAGGTAGCAACCAGCTTTCTGCCCATTTTGTTGTTATTGTTGTTTGTTGTTGTTCGTTCATTGCCCATTAAACACACCATTCATGAATCAATCAATCATTCATTCTCTCTCTTCTGCCGCTCACCCCATTATCTTTTTGCAATCCTAGGCTCTCTTTTGCGCCCATTAGAACAGTAGCGCGTGCCGAGGCCTCTTATACACTCTCTGCTCTCTTCTGTACTGGTAACTGGTAACTGGTAACTGGCTCCGTTTCAACCTCATACACTCCTTGCATCCACATATTTTCCGGGCCTCTGTCGCGTGGAACGTGCAGCGTGGAACGTGCAACGTGCAACTGGCATTAATCCTCTTACTCGGTGTCAAGCTTGGGTCCTCTCAGACCGTCTCAGCACCCACCTCAACCTCTGAAATCACTCTACCAACCAGTAAGAGTTACCCAAAAACAAAAAGGAGCTGGGTTAGGGCTCTCAAAGAGGAGTAGCAGAAGTACGAGGTACGCGCACCTGGCCGCCTGACAGGGGTTCAAGTCGCGCTATTGACCGTGTCTGACCCATACAAATAGAGTTGAGCCTGGTCCGTGCTCCATACAACCACATTCACCCTGCCCAGGTAAGCAATGTACTCTCTACCTTGGCTATTCCATCAGTTGTTGCTCCTCCACAAGCAATCGCGTCAATACACCCTGCCTGCCCGCCTGCCTAGGTCTTTGACCCGCTGTAACTAGTAGTGCTAGTGAGTGGCCGAGCGACCAGTGGCTGCACCGCCAAACATTGTGCTCTGCGCTCAAAAACATCATTGATCCTCCTCTCTCTTTTCCCAACTTACTCTGGTCCTCAAGATCAACAACAACAACAACATCATACCCATCCACCCTTCTCTACTTCAACTTCTTCACAACCTCAATCCCCTCTTTCCATTTACCGATCCTGCATGAACATAATTGCAACCCGATCGGCACGATACGAAGCTGCATCTTGCCTTGGCTTGCTTTGATCTGCTGTTTCCCGAAACTCTGTCACGAAATCGAGCCTCCGCGTCGTCCAACCGCAGCCTCCTCCCGGCTTTGTTGATATTCTCCGATAGTGACAATACTAGCACCACCAAGAATACTTGTTTAGGTATGCTTAGCTTGCTCTTTCCCGCCTACCCTCTCTTCCTTTCCAATCACCACTGGCCATCCACAACCTTTCTCTTGTTACAGGTCTCAATACCGCTACTTCGACGTGTGTAGAGGTGGACTCCAACCGCACCCCCGCGTTCCTACACCACATGCCGACGCTCAACCCTCATTATGTTTTCGAACAACAATACTGACTTAATTTAGTATCGCATCCCAGACTATTTTCCCACTTAAACACGCGTCTTTCCAACTCTCAAGATGCCTCCCGCTGTAAGTTAACTAGAGCCTCTCGGCACACTTTTTGCCAAGCTTCTTGCGTCCCACATACACTGCAATAGCTCCCCATTGTCGCGTTCCGATGCACTGACACACATGGTTTTTGCAGGGCCGTACCGCCAGATCGCGCATCGCGTCTAACGAAAATGACGAGAACACCAATTCCACGCGTCTAACGCGTGCTAAGGCTGCCGCTCTTGACGTCGATGTCGCTCAACCCACCAAGCAGCCCCTGCAAACCAAGCGTTCTGCAATCAATGCTAACCCTCCCGCTGGCCGAAGACGTGCCGCCCTTGGAGATGTCAGTAATGTAGGCAAGGCTGATGCCGTTGAGGGAAAGAAGCCCGCTGCTAGCAGAGCAGGCCTTGTCTCCAAAGCTGCCCAGCCCACTGGTATTCAGAAGAGCACTACCCGATCTACGACCACACGAACTGTCCTCGGTGCCAAGGAGACAAAAAAGACTGAAATCAAGCGGACTGGCTCTGGGTCCGGTGCCATCGGCACGGCTTCCCAAAAGAGAAAGATTGCTTCTGCTACATCCACCGTTAAAACCGATGTTCTCGCCGAGACCAATGAACCTGTTCGCAAGAGGGCCCACACTACAGAGAATGAACAGAAGAAGCCGGTACGATCTGAGTCAAAAGCAGCGAAACCAGTGCCAGCTGAGAAACAATCAGTTGAGAAACAATCTGTTGAGCCGGAAGCCCCCATTGTTGAGCCCGAACTCCCAGATGGTGTAAAGGACCTGGATCACGAGGATTTGGACGATCCCAACATGGCTGCTGAGTACGCCGTCGAGATCTTTGAGTATCTTCGCCAGCTGGAGACCAAGTCGATTCCCAACCCTAAGTACATGGACCATCAGGACGACATCGGTTGGCGAACACGAGGCATCCTCATCGATTGGTTGATTGAGGTTCACACGAGGTTCCACCTTCTTCCCGAGACTTTGTTTCTGACTATCAACATTATTGACCGCTTTCTGTCGAAGAAGGTCGTGCAGCTGGATCGTCTCCAGTTAGTCGGCATTACTGCTATGTTTATTGCATCAAAGTATGAGGAAGTTCTTTCACCTCATGTTGCAAACTTTAAGCATGTTGCGGATGACGGCTTTACTGAAGAGGAGATTCTGAGTGCCGAGCGTTTTATTCTTGGCACCCTCAACTATGACCTAAGCTACCCAAACCCCATGAACTTCCTCAGACGCATCTCCAAGGCGGACAACTATGATATCCAGACTCGGACGATCGCGAAATACCTCATGGAAATCAGCCTTCTTGACCACCGCTTCATGGAATGCAGTCCCAGTCAGGTCGCTGCTGGTGCCATGTATCTCGCCCGCCTCATTTTCGACCGTGGCGAATGGGTACGTCTCAACTAACTATGAGTTTAACGATATGTGTTAACAATTCTTAGGACGACACCATCGCGCATTATGCCGGATACACTGAGAAGGAGATAGAACCCGTTGTTGAGCTAATGGTTGATTACCTCGCTCGTCCTGTTATCCACGAGGCCTTTTACAAGAAGTACGCTAGCAAAAAATTCCTCAAGGGTAAGCATATTTCCAGGCCTGTATAATGAATTGCCGCTCACTATCTCCAGCATCGCTAGTTACCCGTGAATGGGCCAAGCGCCACGCTCACCATTTCGGTATCGAGGATATTCATTTGACCTTGGATGAAGTACCCTCATAGGTGGATTGCTATCCGTCTAATATTCGTTACCCGCGATTCTATATGGTATTCCTTCTTGCAGAACAGTGTTCAGCGTACTAGGATACCTCAAGACCCATTGGATGAGCGTACGACAACTACATGACGTTTTCTATCGACGACGAGCATAATTTTCCTGGGTGAGCATCCTATCACGACGATGTGTTGGTCACGTGCTGGGTTGTCATCACACTTTGAACCATGTTGAGTGGGCATGCTCATCTGATTTTCCATTTCTTGCGACGGCCCGTGGTTGTCTTGCACACTTTGTTCTGCATTTTTCTTCGGGGTTTGGGTGCGTTCGGTATGTGGCGTCACTGGTACCGGTGTTCGGAGTATGCATAGGGAAGCGGCTCACGTCATGATTCCCAAGGACCTCACGTGCCTGCTCTGCAGCACCATTGTGCTGCCTGTTCAGAGGAGAGGGTTTATTCTCGTCGGCTCAGACGGCTTGTTCAGGCAGGAAATGTCGTAGTGACATCTAGTAGCTGGCGGTGGCTTTATTCTGGGAAATGGTGGGACCAGGCGGGAGCCTACCTGTTGGTCACGTCAATTGAGCCGCAGTGTACTGTACATATCATGTTCCCGAACCCGTTGGTTTGAGACGTGGGAGAGGGAATAAAAAGTTGCATTACAGGATTTTCAAGAACTAGGTTTCTATAAGCATCGAAGTGGGCAACTCTGAGTTTCTCGGTATCCCATCCGTGAACGTGGGATAATTATGTTCCCCTTTATTCTGGCTAAATACGTACCTGGAGACCTGTTCCTACCCTCAACGATGTCCTTCAAGAAGAGTTGACTTTTAGTAACACATTTCCGCCCGATTGCCCCCAATTTAAAAAGGAATCGTTCAGGGGGGTTAATCAATGTCGAACACGAGGCTGGCTACCTCATACGCGTCCGACCCCCGTTCTCTTTCTCTCTCTCTCTCTCTCTCTCTATTTTCTACATTCTGTCTACTGCCGTAGCCGTCATCGACAGTACCCCTTTCTCTGCCGGCATTGTTGTCGCTAGCACTAGCACCCCTGCTATCAATGTAATTCCCACGATCATTATGATCAGGACCAGCATTACCCCCAACACCATACGACCGAAGTTAGCTATGGTGGGGTGCTTGCCGGTGCCGCCTCCTAGTAGCTAATACGCTAGGGAGACCCGTGGCTCTGGGACTGGGGAGGATCTATGAGCGGACGCCAGAGGAGGGAGGGTGTCTTGAGGACATGTTTGGACGATGGACACGTCATTAAGCAGCACTGTGTGTCTTGCGTAGTAAGTCAATTTCTCCAAAGACTACCTAACAGTTGTTCGGACAGGGAATCCGC
Organism: Rosellinia necatrix; assembly: GCA_021209875.1. Lineage (NCBI taxonomy): Eukaryota > Fungi > Ascomycota > Sordariomycetes > Xylariales > Xylariaceae > Rosellinia > Rosellinia necatrix. Next base: position 2,307,968 of record JAGYVD010000001.1, on the reverse strand, counting down.
CTGTGTAGGGTAACAATAGTTGAGCAAAAACTGTGCACGCTCCCGAGGAGGAGAAGGAGAGGCTGGAAGTCATGAAGCCTGGAAGTATGAGTTGCCTTGAGAGCAGCCAGATGCTCGGACCGTCCCGCACGTCAAGTTCAAGTAGCCCGTTCACCATTTGTCACATCAAGTCCCTTCTTGTCTCGTTCGGTGATATAATGACATGGTAAATTTCATGTCATCTTTGGTGCAAACGTTGTACCTCAGAACTGATCCTTTGAAAACTAGAAAAGTGCACCTCACAGTTGGTTCATTGGAATATTTTTATCTTATTGTTGGCTGGACTGATTGAAGCGAGACCGGGAACCGTGCGTTCTTGTCTTGAGCTTGTGTCCGATGATAATAGAACTGGCGAGGCCAGTCGCAAGCTATCACGAGTATACCTATTAGATTGTTACAATTCCAAACCGTAGACACGAATAAAAATCATAGGATGCTAAAGTACCTAACTTAATCACGTTCTCTGTTTACCTCTGCTTTTGATAGTGTGATAGTAATTATAATACTGTGGCTCTGTCTCGGGGGTAGCCACCGGCTCATTGAAAATTCATAAATCTAAGCTCGTCTTCATGTTTGCCTGCTATTAGCAGCAATGACTAGATTAAGTACATCGTGATGAATGAAATTCTACCTAGCTATTCTTGAGGATGACTTGGAAACACAGCGCTTCAGACTTGAGGGTAAGACACGTATGTGATATAAAACAAGCCGATGGTGGTATTCGTTTATGTGCTGCTTCCCAGCTGATGGTTCAACACATTAATTCAAAAGTAATGATGCATTAATATGATAATACATTAATACACATGAACACATGAATACATTAATTCATTAATTCATTAACAAGCCTCAAATGCCCCACAACAACAAACCACCACCCACTGCCATGGATAGTAAATTTCCCCAAAAAGAAACCTGAGCCTTGGCTAAGCTAGAAGAGGAATGGACTGGAGGGTCATATCCATAGTTTTCTGGGGGCTGGTGATCAACGAGCCGCGGATAGATAAATGCCGGCATCGCAGGCGCGCGTTAAGCCTGACCGTCTTCCAGACTCTTCAAACAAACAAAACAAACAAACAAACAAACAAACAAGCCAACGAAAGAAGGACACAAAAACGGGGAAAGAAACAAAGAAAGAGAGAAAGAAAGAAAGAAATAAATAAATAAAGAAACAAAGAAGCAAACATCCCGTCGCAATAAGACGACAAAGATGGTTGGAATCAGCCGGCTGCCACTGGTGGCCACCATCGCAGCCGTGTCTGCGCAGTTGCAGAAGCCTCTGCTGCCCCAGCCCGAGGATGTGCGGCTGGGGAATGAGCACACGGGAGCCAAGCCCATGGTCGACACCGAGTTGCTCCAAGCCCGGATCAGCACCGAGAGCCTCCTCGAGCACGCCAAAGCCCTCTACGAGCTCGCAAAATCATCCGAGGATGAGTTCGGACACCCGACGCGGGTCATCGGCAGCGAAGGTAAGCTCTTGTCGCCTGCACCCAACCCGGGATTCCGATGTGGACCGGGAAGGGCCGCATGAAAACGCCCGGCTCGCCACTGACGCCCATACAGGACATCGGCGGACTCTGGAATACGTCACCGCCGAGATAGACCGCCTGGGGGATTACTACTCCTACTCAACCCAGGACTTCCCGGCTGTGATGGGCCAGGTGTTCCAGTATCGTCTTGTCCTGGACCATGTCGTGCCCGAGTCGGCGACCCCGATGTCGTTGACGCCCCCGACTACCCGCAAAGAACCGGTGTATGGCGACCTGGTGCTTGTAGAGAACCAGGGATGCGACGCCTCCGACTACCCTGAGGAGGTGAGCGGCAAGGTCGCCTTCATCAAGCGTGGGACGTGTTCCTTTGGCGCGAAGAGCGAGCTCGCGGGGAAGGCCGGGGCCGTCGCAGCAGTCGTGTTCAATTCCAACGCAGACGGGTTGAGCGGGACCCTCGGCGTGCCCTCCCCTCACCATGTTGCAACGTTCGGCCTGTCCGGTAAAGATGCCGAACCCTTCATCCAGAAGCTGAAGGCGGGCGAGGTTGTGGATTCGATTGCCTTCATTGACTCGGTGGTGAACACCATCAATACAACCAACATCGTCATTCAGACGGCCGAGGGCGACCCAGACAACTGCGTAATGCTTGGCGCACACAGCGACAGTGTGAGCGAGGGCCCAGGTATTAATGGTATGCATTAATTGCCTTCCCCCCCTTTCCCCCTTTCCCCCTTCCCCCCTCAGCCCATCACTTCCAGCGCGATCGACTAGGTATGGGCTTTGATGCACATTGTCACGATGCAAGAAGTCGACGTTGACCATGTCAACTAACGTTGATACAGATGACGGTTCCGGAACTCTCACCCTGCTCGAGGTTGCGAAACACCTAACCCAATTCAGCGTCAAAAACTGTGTTCGTTTCGCTTGGTGGGCTGGCGAGGAAGAAGTAAGTGTCATTTTGCTATCTTACCCATGATTCCCTCCCAAGGCGTGTCACAGACGTCGCTCAGGCGTTTTTATCCCCGGCACCAATCGAATGAGCTAACCAGAATACCGCATAGGGCCTCCTTGGCTCTGACTATTATGTCGCCACCCTATCCGAAGAAGAAAACCAGAAGATTCGCCTTTTCATGGATTATGATATGATGGGCAGTCCAAACTTTGCGTACCAGGTTTACAATGCGACCAACGCGGTGAACCCGACCGGCTCCGAGCAACTGCGTGATCTCTATATAAATTGGTACAAGTCGAAAGGGCTGAACTATACCTTCATTCCATTTGATGGGCGAAGCGATTAGTAAGTAATTCTGGGTGCTCATCTGCCCTGTTCCTCTGTCGTTTTTAAGGATATAGTGGCCGTTCCCCTGCAGCCTTTTCCAACCCCGCCACACATTCCTAATCACATCCAAGGCGACGAGCTAACGCTATATCTCTCAGTGATGCTTTTATCAAAAACGGCATCCCCGGTGGTGGCATCGCCACTGGCGCGGAGGGCATCAAGACCAAGGAAGAAGAGTTGATGTTCGGCGGCAAAGCAGGGGACTGGTACGACCCTTGCTACCACCAGCTTTGCGACGACGTCGGCAACGTCAACACCACGGCATGGCTCGTTAACACCCAGGTAGGACAGACCTCGGCTTTTGCGATTGATTCTTCTATCTCACAACGCTTATCTATTCACAGCTTGTTGCACATTCTGTTGCTACTTACGCCGCGTCCTTCGAAGGTTTCCCGGCACGAGAGATGACTAAAACCGCGGGTGTGTACGAGCAGGACACTCTGTACCATGGACGTTACCTTGTTAGGTAATGGGCTTGCGCCGTTGGCGCTTATCACGTTTAGGTTATGCACCGAGCGATATTTCATTGGGGAATCTGCCAACTTGGGAACGAGAAAGGAATTTAATGGAACGACCATAGAGTCTAGAATGATATAGATATTAGAATGGAGAGCAGTTCCATGTTCAGGGTCCGGCCCCTAGTGTAAGGTTGAGGTTTGATAGGCCCAGCCTTCCCTTCCCCCCTCCCCACCAAACCCCCGAATCTAAGTATTGGCTATACACACGAGTTCGTTTTCTCACGCAGCCGGAAGCAAAACCACCCCTATTTTAATTCGCTTTTTGTGTGTTGCCGCAATGGTATGCTAGGAAAGGCATGACCCTCCCAACCGCGACACTACCGGCCATGGTCAATTCCGATGAATCATCTCCGCCAAGTTATGTTTTCTCGGTGGTGATTTTCTAAGCCGAGTTGGGCGCTGGAAACGACACGTATATCATGCGTTGGGTTTCGTAGCTGAGCTCATGGGTAGTGGGCGGGGCGAGTTGCCATGGCCGAAGAAAGCATTCCCATCACAGAAGGCGCATACTGTTTCTTGGATTTAACGTCATGTTTTCAAGTTTCCCGGTGTTCCTCTATCGTGGTGGCAGGAGACTACGCCCGCGTGGGTAAGACAGGATACCTACCTATACCAGTGATGCTCACGAAATTGGGTTGGATACTCTTGATTGTCATTGAGTTTGTGTAGAAGATAAAAGTAATAGAAATAATAAAAGTAATGCCCAGTAGTGTATAGCGAGGTTATATGGAAGTGACTACGGGGCACTGTAGGTCGTACCTTCCCCTTGAAATGCCATTAGCTTACTGACCTATTGTATCTTCTGGGACAAAATAGGTGTCGGGGGTACATGGTTGCCTGCTTTGATGATCTCATAGGGCAGACCCCTGCTTGCGACTGATTGCCTGGTGCCTAACCCGTTTTGGGATAAATTCGAGTTGGACATTTGGGGATACCTAACCTGAACAGCATTCTCAATATTACTCCTAGATACTTACCTATTATACCCGCATTGCGATATATCATATATCACGGCCGGCACGCCGAGATACTTCCTATCCACAGCCGTCTATATTATGGCGCTGGCATTTACATAGACTAGGCCGCCTGTCTATAGACGACTCTGTGCAACTGACTCCCCACAACTGACTAACCTACCTTCCTTACAACCAACTTTCCTTACAACTTACTTTCCTTACAACTTACTTTCCTTACAACTTACTTTCCTTACAACCAAATTCCCTGATCGCCAACCGTCGTCGCCGAGAGACGGCTCAAACATGGCTTCCTCCCCAGCCATGCCCGACTGCCCATCTGCCAACGACGCCAACGACGCCAACGACGCCAACGACACCAACGACGCCAGTGATGCCGCCCCAAGCCCTCACGTTCTCGACAACCGAGCCACCGAGGCCTCCTCCGGCTCCGATTCTCGTCCTAGCTCCGACCCGCCCGAGGACACCAGGCGATGCTTCGTCTGTCTCGTCGACGAGCCCAAGGCAACTCTGCCGGCGGACTGGTCAACGCCTTGCGAATGCTCCCTGGAAGGCCATCAGGAATGCTTACTTGCCTGGGTCACCGACCTCGAGGCCCAGGTGAAAGACGTCAAATGCCCCGTTTGCAAATCGCCCATCCTGATCACCGAGCGGTACGATCCCGCCATCCAACTCAGCAACTTCCTGCACCGCAAGTTCTCGAGATGGTCGCCCAGGATCCTGTTGGGCTTCATCGCGTCTGGTGCTCTGGTCAGCAGCTCTGTCTACGGCGCCAAAGCCCTATCCTGGGTCGCCGGCCCAGAGGTTGCCATTGCCTTCCTGACGGCCAAGGCCGAAAACACCCCTCTCCTCCAAATAGTGCGCCGTCCCCGGCACGACCCGTCAATCAACCTCCTCCACTTCAGCATTCTTCCTCTTATCGCGCCAGCCCTCATCATTAACCGCCTGGATGTGGGCGACGTCATCACCCTTCCCGCATCATTAGTGGTATGTAAACTGTTCTGCGCTGTCCGCAAGCGAGCTTTATTCCCGGCTAATGCTTCCCGAGTAGTACGCTACACTCTCTAGTTACACGAGCGATACTTTCACCTGGCCGCCATCCCCGAACCAAGTGATGGCCGTCTATCCAGCCCTCAAATCAACCTACTTTCACCTCCATAGGGCTGTATCCGATAGCTTCGAAAGGTCCTGGGCGGCGCGGGCTCGCAGCATGAACGTCGACCATGGATCGCAAGCCACCCACGATGTCGCACCCCCGCCCGAGCATGCCCCAGCGATGAATATTTTAGATCTCGAGATCGATATCCAGATTGGCGAGGCCGACGACGACCTAGCGCCTAACAACGGCGACGGACAGCGGAACAGGATCGCTGAGGCGACTGGCCGGTCGCCGATAAACTTCATCGCGGGCGCGCTACTATGGCCGAGTGTGTGCTACGGGGTAGGTGAGCTAATGCGCCAACTCCTTCCCCCTCGTTTCGTCAGCAGGCCTTTGGCCGGCCCGACAACTGGTCTGCTACAAGAGCGTTGGGGCCGGAGTTTTGTAGGCGGCTGCCTCTTCGTTGTGCTGAAGGATGTCTTCTTCCTCTACGTCAAGTACAGGAAGATGATGAACCGCCCTTACAGGAGGATCAAGAACTCGGACAAGCGCCGCGTCCGCGACTGACGGTCGCGGCGTCTGGGACTTTGATTAATAATAGATAACATTACGACTTATGTACCATATGAGGTGGGATACCCAGGCGTGAGAAGCTTTGCCCTCCGGCGATTCCCCTTTAGTTCCGTCCTGGGATGAACGTGATAGAGAGGCGAGGCTGGCTTTTGAACGCCGACTTGGACACTTGGGCTAGCATGCAGTAACCCACTTGGACCGAAATACTAGACACACATATACCTCCTGAAGGCTTACCGAAGTTTGGGTTGCGAATCATCAGCCGGCCTTACAGCAACGCCCAAAGAATTAAGTACTATAAAAAAACATCACGTTAAAAAGACATAAAAAAAACAATATGGTGAAATGGACACCATCGTAAGTAGTAGACGCCCACTACGGCTGTGCTTGGATTCATAGTTGCCTAAGCATTTACAAAGTCTGCTTGCTACGAACAAGAGGTTGATAATACAAGAACCACATTGACGCAAAGATGGCAACTGCGCAGTAAAATATATCATGTCGTTGATCTCATTATTCCAATGCGCCACCCCGTTCCAGTTCCCGTTTATCACTAGCTCGAACAGAGCAACATACTTATTCAAACCGGCCCTCCTGGTAGAAGGTGCTACGCAAGGGCAAGTCGGCATCGAAACCCTTGGTCTCCATCATGTGGCGATCGAAGCTCTGCGTCGACATCTGCACCTTCTCGAACAGGCTACGGTCTAGCATGGGAGCGGCGGGTGGCTGCTGGCCTAGCTCGCGGGCGGCCTCAGTCTGGATGGTGTAGTTGTGGTGAGCCAAACTGGACGCGATCTGGAAGGCGTTACGGATTTGCCGGCCGTTCCAGCAGCCGGTGGAGCGGGCGTTCTCCTCAAAGTGCTTGCCGGCGAAGTCGATGATCTGGGACTCCTTGATGACTAGGGTGGGCTCACCCGTCATCTCGTTGCGCTGGGCCTCGATTTCGCGCAGCTTGGCGATGTTGAGGCGGAAAATGTCGCGGGTCTGGTTCTTGTCAAGGGGCGGGTAGTACAACGACATGTGGATGCGGGACTTGAAGGCCTCGTCGATAGTACCGACTCGGTTCGTCGTCAGGAAGAGCAAGCCGTTGTAGTACTCGAGCACGCGCAGGAAGACAGATACGAGCGCGTTGCGCTTCATGTCGAGCTTGGAACGGTGCGAGAGGAAGACGTCGGCCTCGTCGAGTAGGAGGACACAGTCCCATAGATGGGCGAGTCGGAACACGTTGGACAGTGACGACTCGACCTCGTGGGGCGTAAGACCGAGATCGCCGCAGGTAATGACGAATAGAGGCTTCTTGTATTCCATGGCCACTGCTTCGGCTGTCGCGGTTTTACCGACACCGGGCACACCGTGGAGAAGAACGACCAGGCCGCGGCCCTTGTTCTGGATCAGATCCTGGCTCGGCCCTTCGGTCGACATGTCAACATAGCGGCGCTCAAGAGCCTTGCGCTGGAAGTGAGAGGCAACGAGGCCACGCACAATATCCTTGTAATCCTTGAGGATCTTGAGATTCTCAAAGACGCCAGGCTGTCGCCGGATGGGCTTGAGGAAGTTGGTGTTGACGGGCATGAAGCGACGCTCACGCAGGACGTAGGCAAACATGCGCTTTGGCAGCAGCACAAGGTCATCGTCGCGGAGCTCGAGGGCCTGCGGTTGGGTCTCGTAGCGGCGGGTGCCCTTGAGGCGCTGCTTGAGGAAGGTGTCAACGACGAGATTCTCGCGTCGCTGGCGCATCTCGACACCATCAGCGACCTGGACAATTTCGGTCTGGGCGTACGCGAGCGACTGGCGGCTGGCGTCGAGCCAATGCTGGATTTTCATGTCATCGTCCCCCGCGTCACAGCGGACGCTCTTATTAGGGGTCATACGGTGGAAGTTGGGGCGCCAGTCCGGGTTCTTCTGGTACGCCTCGGCCATGTCCACGATGACGTCGCTCTCCACGAACTCGGGGTGCCGCATGTCCTCGCCATTCTCGTCGCGCAAGATCTCGTCCTCGGCGTCGGCCGTGTCAAAGGGCGGGTTGCGTGTAAGCGTCCACGCGTTGTAGGCCTGGTGCCGGTCCGAGAGGAACTTCTGAAACTGTCGCCCCTGGTCCTTGAGGTTTGATAAGAGTTGTTGATGGTCATGGCGGTAGCGGATGGGGAAGACCTCAAGAGACTCGATCAGACGTTCGCCTTTGCAGAAAGTTAGCACTCACGCCTCACGGACACGCTAGTAAGGGCAACATATGAATTCTTAATACTGACCTGGGAACGAGGAGATATTAAACGTATGCCGCACAGCGCCGAAATTGTTGCCGTCGTGGTCGATGTAGTAGGCGAAAATGTTAAATGTCTCCTTTTTATTGTTCTGTTGAAGCTCGTCCATGAAGAATTCCCACCCAGATGAAGGGTAGCCTGCCTCGGGTGTGGGGAGCTCGACGCGGTAAATACGCCAGATCTCGTGGTATCGGCCTGCTGTTTCGCCGGCAGCCGGCATACAAATAAGGTCACCGACGCGGAACAATGACCACAGGTCATCGAATTTGACGCGTTCAGCAGAGGTACCATTGTACTGGTTATACTGAGGCATGATCTCCTCATCGATGAATTTCACGTAGCACCGCATATCCCGGAGCGCCTCAACGCTATCCATGATGCCGTCCAGATCTTCAGCGTTGGAGTCGACGGAGACAATAGATGCGGCGTCGTCATCGTCGTCCTTATCTCCATCCTTGGACTGCTCGTCACTCGTGTCCTTCTCATCTACGGCCTCGACGAATTCGGCTTCCTCTGGAGTAGAGTCGTCTAGTTTCTCGGATGAGCTGTCATCGAGATCCTCGACGTCAGCCCATTTCTCCTCGAGGGAGGCGAGGATCTCCTTCATCTTGGGCTGGAAGTAGACGAGAGACTTGAAGGGACGCAAGAAGGTGCGAGGGGTAGACCTCTGCTCCGTATCGTTGAGTAACGAGGTCAGGTGGCCTAGGATGGGTTGAGACTGGATACGGATGCGGTGGATCTCCGTGTCGGTGGCCTGCTGGATCTCGGCCTTCTTCTCCCTCCGCACCCTCTCCTCCGAGTCCCTCGTGTGCGGGCCATAGGTGCGAGACTGCTCCTTAAGGCCGCCGTAGGCGAGCATGTAGCTCTGACGGATCCGCGCCAGCTCCTCTTTGCGCCGGTAGGCTTGTTCGCGACGGATCTGGCCATCGAGAGTGGTGCCGCGCACTGCGATCATCACGGATTAGCAAACGCTCGAGAGAGAAGAGAAAAAAAAAAAATAATAATAATAAAATAAAAAAGGTCGACCCGGTGGTATGTACTTAGGACGTCAATGGCATAGCTCTTCTCATCAAGACCGTGGAAGTGGTTCTTGAAGTTCTCAAAATTGCACTTGCGAACCTCGGGGATCTTGGGTCGCCATTTGGCCGCGGTGCGGCGTGTGTCGGCGAGGATCCTCTCCCGTCGCTCAGCTTCCTTCTGAGCTGCTATGATGGCGGGATCGTTGTGTGCTGTATGGCGTTGGGTGGGCTGCGCCGGACGCCTGCCCGTGTTCCTCTTGCCTCTGGCCATGGCAATGGTAACGACTGGTAATAGGAGGGGCAAGGGGCAAGGCGAGAGGGGATGTCTGTGGTTGCTGACGTGGTTATATAAATTGGCGCCAACAGACGATTCCCGCTCGATGGCCTAGAAGCGAAGGCTTGGTTTGATAGGAAACATCGTTTCTCAGGGCACCAAACATGATGTTTTATATAAGAAGCTCGTCTCATACTCTATGGCACCTTCCTTCGCACAGACTAGGTTAGGTTGGTACTTCATCGCTTATCGGGTTATACACTTCTACCTACCTACCCACTAACATACCTGCTACCTCTGCCTACTGCAGTACATATGCGGTAAGATGGAGACAGACAAGGCAGCCGCGAGGCAACCAAGTGTACAGCCCTATGATAGCCCAGGTCACTTACCTCTTTGGACACCATTCTGGGGTCGCATGTGGGGGCAAGATATGGGGTAGCATCCACTATCTGGTCGGTGTGGGGGCTGAGTCATTGCCGGCATTGCAGCGAAACGCGATGATGGCCAATCAGACGCGGCGAGCCGATAATCCTTCCGGTGAGCAGTAGGCAATGCGATCAAATGAATGCCTGGCGTGCCTGGCTGACTCACTGCCAGCGGATTTTTACGTGCATGCGTGATGGTAGGAAGTTACGGCAGGGTGCATACATACAAGGAGTGTGCATTGGTGGCTTTGTCATGCTGTCTAGACCGCTCATGTCCTGGGCCCAGGGCAGCTTCATTGGCTTCTTCTCAGGCCCTTATCAATGCGTTGCTTTGAATCCCTTCCGTTATCGTAGGACTTTCGGGCAGAATCGCTTCTCTACCAAGTGATTGTACAGTGCGCTTTCCGAGACATGTATTGCATAACTCTTGGGACTGTACGCTGGCTATATTGTATTACTTCTACACCCCGTGTATCCTGACTTATAGCAATGTCGAGGACCATGATGTATGCCAACCGAAGCGGATGATAGAATATGGAGCGATGCAAGTACACGTTCACTATGAAGCATGGTTAACACGTCCTGAAAGAAATAGTATATCGTATTCCAATTTCAATCTCAATTTCAATTTCCATTTCACTTGCTCTGTGGATTTCGCAGATTTGAAAACGGCTCTTAATAGCGCCAGCATGGTGTCAGATCTGTCTAGATCAGTGGCTGTACATATAAACAGAATGGGCCTAGAAAATGGATGACAAATAAGTATCGAACGTTAGGTCTTAAATAACCACATCTAGAGAAATGGCCACACTAGTGTAGTCCGGTACCTGGATTGATTGATTTCACAGCCATATATAAATAAAATAAAATAAATAATAATAATAAGAATAATAACAATAATTGGAGGATATGAGAATAGTCTCAGGCGTTGATAGTTGTCGTGGTTAAAAGCGCTTTGCTTACTTAAGCGTATTGGTCGAACTACATACCTACAAATAGTTAGAGTAATGCCGAGGTTTACTCTTTCCCCATAGACGCCAAGCCTTACCCATCGTAAATGGAGCCGAAATGTTCGGATCGATAACCGGAAGTTCACTCTACTAGAGAGGAATTGAGGTGAGACTGTTGCCAGAGATGAGATCTTTCGAGGAGGCAATTGAAGCCGCAAGCGCTTCCGAAGAGATCCCCGGTGCTGTTCTCTTGGCCACTGATGAAATCGGTACGTTGGAAAACATCACCAGAGCGCGTTACCCCTATCCCTCACGAATGCCACGGCCCGGCCCCGAAAGGGATTCGGTACCCTAGCCCCCTTGGTAATGCGTGCTGGGCTAACGCGTCATTAGGGACATTTAACTATGGGAGAGCTTTTGGAAAGCGGTCTGTCCGTGCTGGCGCCGACCAGTCCCCGCTGGGACTGGACTCTGTCATGTGGATAGCATCTTGCACCAAGGTCGTCACGGCATTGGCAGCGCTCCAATGCTGTGAGCGCGGTCTTCTAACTCTCGACGGGCCCATCTACGACGTGCTTCCCGAATTCCGAGGCCTGCCGATCATCAAGCGCTTCAGGGACGACGGGAGCCCCGTCCTAGAGCCACACACGAAGCCCATCACGCTACGTCACATGCTCAACCACTCGTCTGGCATCGCATACGACGAGACGCACCCGAAGTTGATGGCGTGGCATAAATGGCACCGCACCCTCCCCAACCGCTCCAACGCGGTCGAAGGCCGCTACAGCTACCCGCTCGTCTTCGAGCCCGGCAACTCGTGGTGCTACGGCGCGGGCGTGGACTGGACCGGCGTCGCCATCGAGCGCGTGAACGGCGGCATCAGCCTACAGCAGTATTTCGAGGAGAACATCTTCTGCAAGGTTGGGGTGCACGACATCGTCTTTTCTAGCTATATGCACACGCGGCCGGATTTACAGGCCAAGGTCGTGGATATGAGCAAGCGCGATCCGAAGAACCCTAAAAAAGCTGTCCGGAGCAACGCGCGGCCGCAGTACAATGAAAGGGGGGGCTGCTTCGGGGGACTGGGTCTCTTCTCTACTCCCGTGGATTACCTGAAAATCATACAGGGCATTCTCACGACTGACAAGAACCAAAAATTACTGAACAAGGAGAGCGCCGATGAGTTTTTTCGGCCGTGTCTTAGCGAGAAAGCCAAGGCGGCGTTGAACGCAGTTGTGACGATAGAGGAGAACCGGGTAGGTATGGGAAACATCCCTGCTTCGGTGACCAAGAATTGGTCTCTGGGCGGTATTACAAACGAGGAAGACGTGCCAGGCGGCAGGAAATCTGGGTCGATGGCCTGGTCCGGTTTACCAAACTTAGCATGGGTGAGTGCGGCGCCGCCTTCATTTTGATATGTAGTATATGCTGACTCGACCACCTTAGTTTGCAGATAGATCGTCTGGAATCTGTGGGCTTTACGCTGCACAGCTATACCCACCGGGGGACGCAAAGATGGGAGAGCTTTGTGAGATGTTCGAGCATGGGATATATGATATGCGTTCGAAAGCCTTGCCTAAGTTATGATGGGGAGATGACGTAGCGCCCAGAGGGCCTACTCGGCTATTTCATGAAGTAACCACCTACAAGTAAGCCTAGCGGAGCAGGGAGCGATGTATAAGATCTGTATGCTTAGAAACTTGTAGGTAACTAAATAAAAAATGCGATACTGAATAAACTGGATGAATGTACATAGGAGGCAAGACCACTTGAGCGTTTGATAACGGTAGGGTCGATCTGCCCTTTCGGGTAGTCCGATGTTGTTATACCATCGTTTCGGCTTAAGCTGTTAGTGATTGGTACCGCATGTGCATAGACATGAAGAAACGACCAGGTAGGAATTCGACCGAAGGTGTAGCGATTGAATAGCGAAGTTGTAAGCAAGATGAAGATATAAATATTAATTATTATATTAATTATAAATCAATAACTAGTTATATATACAATAAATTATAATCCTCCAACTAAATATAAACAAAAACTGACCTATATTGTCTATTAAAACATCCTTTTAACCTTTAAATTGCGATCGATATTCTTCCCCCATCTGTTAGTCCACAATTCAGACGACACATAGCGCCAGCCCATTGGAGCACCCATATTCCACTTAGGCTTCATCTCAACCAGTGTCACTGGCTGTACCAGCTCGTATAACTCAAAAATTGGATAACCGTATTTGGACTGTTTTAGCCCGGCATTAAAATCGTCGTTACCAATGCCAGGGGGTTCGGTTAAGACTTGGCCGGGGACACGTCGCACTGAATCGGGGATCACAGCAATGTGTCTATACAGGAACCAGGGAGTCAACATTGTATAATAATTCAGGCGGACAGTTGAGTACGTATGTTATAAACGTGTTACTACACCCATTAGCTGTTTCATATAACCATAGCCGTTCGACCCCGTCAGGTAGCCGGTATTTACAATACTCGTGATTCTTTTTCCTACTGGCAATATTTGCTAAGTGTTCCGTCTTAATGGCTAGTAGAACATCGGTAGGTACACGGTCTGCGCGGTCGGCCCGACCCTCCGAACGCGACTTGGGTTTTATTGGTGCCCTCTTGGTAATTCAGGATTTGTCATTGGTCCGTTTTGCCATGATAAGTTAAAGTTGAAGGGTGGAAAGCAGTGAATGCGGCGTCCATCCAGTCACGCAGTGAATGGACTTGTGGAAGGTATAAGTAAAAACTTCGACCGTTGGCCCTGTGTGTAGTTCTCTTCTCTCTCTTTAACTCCAGTTTTTCTTCCCAATCCAGAGGTATAGTTGGGCTCTGAACCAACTGCCACTATTGCAGCCGTCGCAATGCCTACTAGTAATATCGAATCTGTTTTAGAATAAAAGGGTCACTTTTGACTTAATTTAATGCATTTACGGTAATACGTGTTATTGTTATTGATACTTGAGTAGTTATGCGAGTTTGTTTGTTTTTGGCTTGTGCAAAAGCGGGTCTTTCTCAGGCTAAAAGCGGCATGGCTCAGATCAAATTAATTGGTTCATCACTAGGGGGATACCCCACCACGTGGAGTTGAAAGGTGGACCGACCCATCTGGGCAGTTGCGATTAGACATATACTAGGTCAGCGATAAGAAATTTTGGCTGCGGGAGCTACCTGCAACGAATAAAATGATTTGCCTGTGATATCCCACTTCATCACGCATCACTTGCACACGCGTAGAGGCAAGCTCTTGGGTCAGTCACAGCGCCGTGAAAGCGAAAGCTAAAGCTACTCCGGGACTTAGGGGCCCCTTACAATTGCGCGACTTTATCGATCTCCAACTCAACCCCAACTTCGACAGGCAGCCCAATTGACTGCCTCGCGACGACACCCGGACGAACCTCGCAACGATGGCCTCCTCCCAGGTTACTCTCCGTAGCGACGCTGCCGCTTCGCTCCTAGAGCCGGAGAAGACGTTACACGCCTCAAAAGCGCTAGTCGCGCACTTACAGAGCGAAGCGGAGAAGAAGGCCGCGAGCGCATCGAAGAAAGACCTCCTCGCAGACGATGACGCCGGCTCCCTCGCGGAGACGCCCGTCCTCGTCACTTTCACCACCAAGCGCCATCTTACCGACTCTCGTAATCTCAAGCGTAAGCACATGAACATGTCGCCTCGACGTCTCTCTCAAGTTCGCGTCGGCTGACAATTCACGTAGCTACCAAGATTCCCACGCCGTTCCCCATCGAGACCGACTCGGAGAAAGGAATATGCTTGATAGTCGCCGATGTTCGTGTGCTCTATGAAATGCTCTTCCCAGGTTCTAGGTGTGTTGCTGACTTGACGAAGCCCCAACGTCACTACAAGAACCTAGTCGCCGATCCCGAGTTCCCCGACGAGCTTCGCAAGAGTGTGTCGAGAGTAATTGATTTTGGCAAACTCAAAAAGAAGTTTTCAGCGTGTAATGGGCTTCCTACCCTCGGCCCAGGAATATTAACTCACAATTGAATTATAGATGAGGCCCAAAGAGCGTTGTATGCCGAACATGACATATTTCGTAAGTAATAGAAGGCAGTCGAGATCGCGAGAGTACTAACGGTTCTTCATTATAGTGGGCGACACGTAAGTCTTGAGCTTCTTCTAAAAAGAAACCTGAAGATTGACATTACTAGGCGCATCATAAATCGCCTCCCTGGCTGTAAGTGATATCACCCGCTTCCAACTATCGTTTGTACAGGAATTCTTCCTTTGCATGCGGCTCTTGCATTGGAATTTGGGATAGAACCTAATTTCACTTCAAACTTTTGTCCGAATGTATCATTGACATTGAGATATCGTAGTACTAGGAAAGACATTTTATAAAAGTCAAAAGTATGTGTTCTCTCTCTCTCTCTCTATATATATATGTATATGCCAACGACTTCAACAACCGCCCGGTTCCCGAAGCTGGTATTCCTATTTTCCCTGGGACAGTACGACTAACTTTTTCTCAGGAAGCGGCCCGTACCGATAGAAATCCAGGCACGCATACCGAAGGTATTTTAACCGAGCCGGAAAGTTATGTTCGAATGCAGAAAGGAACGGGCTAACCAGCGTTTATTTCCAGTCTGCTGGCAAACGCGTGAAGCCTACGAAAGGCGAAGTCAACTCGTGTACGCCGGTTCAGCTATCTGGGGAGGTCAAGCGAGCAGTAAGTGTGACCGGTCAAGAGCAGTGGTAAAACGGACTAGAGAAGCTGACTGGGATGGAAAGGTTGCTGCGGCTCTTGTCCATATATCGCCTTCCACGAACCACGCCGTGAAGATTGGCTACGCCTCATGGAAGCCAGAAGAACTGGCTGCAAATGCAGACAAAGTCGTATCTGTGGGTTATTGCGGGCAATCCCATTCTGATATTGTGCTAATTAGGTGTTCAAGGTTGTTGTTAACAAGCTAGTCCCCGGAGGACGGAAAAATGTTAGGGTGAGCCTTCCTCTCCCTCTTTCATTTCTGAAATTTTTTTTTGTCATCTATGATCAACACTAACAGGATATTTTGTTCTAGAGTATTTATTTAAAAGGCCCCGAGACCGTGGCTCTGCCCATATACTTGACGGATGAGTTGTGGGTAGATAAGAAAAATGATGTACTAGACGAGGAAGCGGAGAAGGCCAGGGCTCTGCTAGCAGGACAGAAGGCGAACGTTGGCAAGAAGCGCAAGTCGTTGGACGGTACCGTGGAGGAGGCTGAACCTGCGCCGAAAAAGTCCAAGAAATCAAGGGCGGAGAAATCAAAGGCGGAGGTGGCGGAGAGCAATGATGATAAACTGGACAAGGAGATCGCAGAGCGCAAGGCCGCGTTGAAGAAGCAGAAGAAGGCCGCCAAAAAGGCTCTGGATGTATGAGATCGCTCGACAATGCCTCTTTTACCTAATCTGTAGAATGGCGGAGTTTGGAGTTTAACAAACAGCAGTGGGCCTATCTCCATTTAACCCGAAACAAGGCTATAAGCATAAAATTACTCCATTTATTACTTTTGCTCACCGAGATCGATAGGTATACGAGTCCAGAGAGTCTGGATACGCTCTCAAAGGATTATATCATTCATTTATTTATTTAGATAGTAGGTTGATACAAAGTGAACCGGCGTAAGTAAGGCTCACATGATTTATAGACCAAAAGCGAACAAGAGCATTCTCTCGCACTATTACTGATGATGATGGTGGTGGTGGAGGAGGTGGTGGTGGTGGTTGGCAGCTAGAAGAACTCCGAAAACGCCTCGAAAACAAATCAGCGCACGTACCGCGTGACGCTCATAGCTCGTCCACGACCGGGGCTTCCCTCGACGAGGCCTTGTAGGGGCCGAAATACTGGGTGAATGCCTTGGTCAAGGTCTCCTCGGAGATCTGCATGTGCTCGCCGGGGATGGACTTGAAGGTGAGGCCGCCCCTCTGGTCGAGGGCACGCAGGCCGATCCAGTCCTCCTGGTAGAGCTTGCGCTCGCGTAGCGGGGTGGAGCGGTCGGCCTCGACTTCCTCGAACCAGCCGGTCTCCTTGGGAACGACGGTGGCGTCGTCCTCAAAGACGTAGAGGACAAGGTTCTCGAGGGCGGCCAGGTTGGCGGCGTAGGTGGCGTTCTTGAGGGGGCGCTCGTTGTTGATGTCGGCGAGGAAGTTGGAGTGGGCGAGGTAGGAGTCGAGGTCGGCGGGGTCGCGGAAGTACTGGGCGGGGACGAGGCGGGACTGGACGAAGGAGGTCCAGGTGTTGCCGTGCAGCAGGGCCATGGCACCGCGGCAGAGCCAGTCGCGCGAGTCGCAGGCGCGGTAGTCGACGATGCCGTTGTGCTGGCTGCCGAAGGTGAGCAGGCTGCGGACGGGCGGGGCGCTGCACCGCTCCACGTAGCCGCGCAGGAACTGGCCGCCCTGGCTGAAGCCGACGGCGTCGACGGCGGGGGCCGTCGACAGGATCGGGTGCGCCGCGAGGTCCGCGCAGACCTGCGCCAGCTGCTCCGTCACGTTGCCGTAGAAGGTCGCGCGCCGGTCGTTGCTCGCGCTGGCGTCCAGCCGGACGAAATACACGAACGTCCCCGGGTGCACCGCCTCGATCAGCTGCCCGACCTGCTGCATCCCCTCGGCCGAGTAGGCGTCGCCAAGCCCGTGCCAGACCACGACGGGCAGCGGCGTGTCATCATTGTCATCGGCGGGGGTGCGGGAGAGGGCTGGTTCGGCGGCGGTGGCGGCGGCGGTGGCGGAGAGGAGCTGCGTGAGGGTTGCGAGGAAGGGGAGCGCTTGGAGGGAATACATTCTGATTGCCCGTGGCTAGAAGGGGTGCTGCGCAGGGTGTAGGTTGTAGATAGGATGGTTCATGGGTTGGTTCATAGGTAGGGAGGTCGATACCACCCGGATACAATGGACAGATGGTTGGAGGTTGGGAGCGAAGTGGCTGGCTCGGTTGATACCTGCTGTAGTTACTTGGCTACCTATTATGTCAGAGCTCATTGAACCTGCCTAAGAGGTTTGGGGTGTTGATTGGTCTAAGCTCCCCTGACCGACTCGCTATAACTGAGTAGTGTAGGTGGGTACCTAGTGTAGGTGGGTAGTGTAGGTGGGTATCGGTACCTATCTGCATGGCAGGTTTCAAGCTTCAAGCTGTCTGAAGTTTTATTTCTTGCTTAAGCGCTTCGTGCAGATCTGATTTAGTAATGTTATATCCCGCCGGCTTATAACTCTAAAGAATTCTTATTTGATTTGCAATCAAGCATATTCTTAACTTGAGTTGCCATTTCCGCAACAGCCCAGATTCAGTTGCACCTTCATCTGGCTACACATATCATAATAAGTGTGAAGGCAAGGCAAAGCAGAATCGGCACATGCGGGAGCAGGCGTATTATAGTTTCAAGGATATGCTACGAAAATCGGTTTAACGCAAATAACCTTTTGTCGCGTCAACGATCACATCGCTATAACCGAGTAATTCTTAATGCATGCTAACTACCTATAGGTAGGTCAAAGCGCGAGAAGCCACACTCATACCCGTATCATACCATACATCCCCTACCGTCTTTAGTCCGCCTTCTGACACGTCTAGAACCGTTGTAGTTATATCTCAACAGAAGCCATTCATCCAAAAAACCAAAAAAAGATATGGCGCCAACAGACTCGCAGATGGAGGACGTATCCGATACCGATGCTGCTGGTTCCTCTGGCCCCGGGCCCGGCTCTGGCTCTGGCTCTGGCTTGGGCTCGGGCGGTCCGTCAATTGGCGTTATCCGATCCAGTCGTCTATATCTTCATGAGAGCGCCATCCGCCGAAAATTGGCAATCTTGGAAACCGACCTCTCTAGAGACGAGGCCGCGCGTCTCCAGGGGGTTCAACTCATTGACGATGTTCGCAATGCCCTACAGCTGTGCGTCCTCCATCCTGTCTCCCGTTTGGCTACACTCTATCCCGTGGCCCTGGCCTGGCTCCGTCCAGCCTTTATTCAGCCTTCAGCCTTCAGCCTTCAGCCTTCAGCCTTCACACTTCACCCTTCACCCAGCCTTTGTACAACCCTCACCCAGCCTTCACCCAGATTTCACCCAGATCTCACCTCGATTTCATCCAGTCTTCATCTAGTCTCTATTACCTAGCCTTCATTGATGATCGACCGCACCTACTGACCCCGCGTGCGCCTTAGTCCTATCATCACCTACATCACTGCTTGTGGTTATTATCATCGGTTTCGGCTGGAAATTGGCACCAAGGCGTACCAATGGAACGACGCGGCACTCGCTTGCCTCTTCGTCGCCTGCAAGTCCGAGGATACGCTGAAGAAATCCCGAGACATACTGTGTGCCAATCACAATCTCAAGACTCCAGACCGCATTACCACCCCGGATGACAAGGTACCAGGCTCACTATCCTTATCGTCGCTATTCACGTCACCATCACCTTGACTGCTAACCCTGTGTAGATTTTTGACCAAGGCTCGAAGATGCTGATTGGTCTTGAGCGTCGCGTCATTGAGACTTTACGGTTCGACTTTCAAGTCCGCAATCCTTTTAAGATATTGGCCAAGATTGTGAAGGCCACTCTCGGCTCAGGTGCTGATGCCTCCGACTTTTTTGTCGAGGCTTTCAAGGTTGGAACCGACATGTACAAGACCTTCGCCCCATTGAAGCACACCACCTTCACCTGTGCCTTTACCGTCGCTAGACTCACCGCTCTTGTCACCGGGCTGTTCGAAAACACCTTTGCCCGCCTGGACCCTACCAAGTTTTATACATCCGAGGAGTGGATAACTGAGGTCATGTTGGACGTACTCGACCTCTACACTGATCATTACCGCTCAACCCTACTCGGCCAAGAGATTAAGCCACAGACCTTTATCGACATTAAGATTAAGATCAACCAGAAAATGGAAGCCGCTCAAATTCCTCGCTACCAGAATTCCTGCAGTGAATGTGAACGCGAAGGATATCTGAGCCCATCCACCACCGGGTTAGGCACGTCACCGGCCAGCCCCGCGGGAACTAACAGCACCATTAAGCTTGGGCCTAAGGGACAGGATGGTACCTTCCGTTTCCTTTTCGATACCGACGAAGTTTGTCGGGAGCGGGCCGCTTATGAAGTGTACACGAAGGACGAATGGGAGGAGTGGGAATCGGAAGTGGAGGAACCCATACCGGAGCGTGGGAGCCGTCGCCGCGCCGACCTCGGGCCGGAGCCACGGCCCCCCCCTCGAGAGCCGCGTGGCGACCTTGGTCCAGAGCCGCGCGCTCCTCCCCGCGAGCCACGGGGGTCCCGAGGGTCTCGTGGGCACGGCCGTGGTGGCCGCAGTCGAGGTCATGGTGGCCGAGGTGGGCACGACTCTGGGTGGCACCCTCGGAACCGCCACGATAATCGTGGTCGTGGCCGCGGTGGTGGTGGTGGAAGCGGCAGTGGCGGTAGTGGTTTTCATTAGGGCTCATGACTTTTCTCTCTTTTTTTTTTTTTTTTTAATATCTGTCTAGCGAGAAGCCCCAGCACCTTACCGTTTCCAAATTCAGTTTCAATAGTTGCATTTCCGGTTGGGCATGGAAATAGATATCGCATAGGCGGAACGGCGTTTTTGGAAGATACCCCTTCGCATTTCCTTCAGAAGGATTATGCAGCACTCATGAAAAGTACCCTGGTAAACGTCATTATATCCAAGACAGACTTATATAACTGTTTCCATTCGAGCACCGTACTTGATGGCGTATTACTTATGGACAAAAGTTCTCTCGTTAATGCCCCTTTCATACAAATGCAATGGCCGGGCACTGTACTGATCATAGGTGGATGTGCGCAATTGCACACAGTGAATTAATTCCACAGTATCCGAAAGTTACAGACACAGTAACAAACACCATCGCTGTAACTTACAAGCTTCTCCGTACGCCGAGAACGTGCAACTGGTAACCAACCAATTGACCTACCCCTTCACGACATATCCAAATAAGTTGAGATATACAAAAGGCTATCATACGATCGAGTGAAGCAGAAGCGATATTAATTTAGTTCTGTTCGTGCACCATGTCCTCTATCTGCCTTGTCATCAGTCTCTCATAAAAGCTTTCATCTACGATGCCTCGAAAGGTCAGTCAGTCATGATCTATTTATCTATCCTCTTTCCCCCCTTCACCCCATCCTTCCTTCCCACCCACAACACCAGCCAGCGGCCAGTGGAGGCCACCGATCCAAGGGAAAAAAAAAAAAAAACCCGAGCGCCCACCTAACAGGCCAGCGCACCAGGTCAGGGCGCCGGCGGACGCGGCCCGGAACCGCGAGAGCCAGCGGCGGTCGCGAGCCAGGCGGCGGGCGCAGGCGGCGGGCCTGGAGGCGCGGGTGCGGGAGCTCGAGGCGCGCGAGGGGCGGGCGACGGCGGCGATGCAGCGGGCCGCGCGCGAGGTCGCCTGGGTCAACGCGCGGCTCGCGGAGATGCTAGCGGCGCGCGGCGTCGGGCGCGACGAGGTCGAGGCGTACCTGCGGCAGGAGCGGCAGCGGCAGCGGCGGCAGTGCCGACTGGGGGACGAAGACGAGGACGAGGACGAAGACAAGAACAGGGACGGGGACGGGGACGGGGACGGGGACGACGGCCGCAAGGAAACCCTGGACGGCGCCGCCCGCGGACGGGACGCGGGGACGACGCCAGAGGCACGGACCGGAGGCGGAGGCGGAGGCGGAAGGGGGGACCGCCGTGGTGATCCTGCCGTCGTCGCGGATGCGCGCGGTCCGGCGGCTTGCGACGGCGCGGGGACGGGACGGGACTCCTCTACTGCTGCTGCTGCTGCTGCTGTTTCTGCGGATGGGGGCGGCTCGCCCGTGTCGCGGCGCGCGCTCGCTACCCCGTGCGGCGACGCCGCGGACATCATCGCTGGGTTCCAGGGCCACGGGGACGCGTCGCGCGTCAGGAGGGCTCTGGGGTGCGGCGAGGATACGCACTGTCACATCGAGAATACGCGGCTGTTCCAGATTATGGACGAGGTGGGACGTTCCTGATGACCCGCGCCTCTCGGGATACTTGGTTGGCGTCCCTGTGCCAAAACGGCAACGGGATGGGCAATGTATGACATATGTTCATCTCCAGCAGAGGCCTGCGTTTGACATGAAGGGGTATCTCAACCCAACCACTTATCTCGTAATTAATAGGGGATATCATATCATACGGCGGCCGAGCGCCTGGGTTTCTCTATCTACATAAATCCATCGGTATACGGAGCCGGACTGGCTTATTCCCATAACCCGTCAATACCTGCTTGCACAGGGGATGATGGAATGCAGAAGTAATGAACATTGGTAAATTGGATACGTGTTACACGTCGCCAATTCGAATCACCACGTAGTATATCCGTCGAACATGAAAAGCCGTCGAGGTAGGTTAGCGTACCTATCATGGAATGGAATACCGTCCTTTTCTTGGCAACGCAAAAGATACATACCTACCTAGGTCTACCTAGATCTACCTAGGTCTACCTAGGTAGCTCAGGAATGTGTCACGCCCCGTGTCTGATTGGCTAGAAGTATGTCGGTCAAGAACACTCCACCCTGGGCGCTCACACTTCCTCTTATAAGTCGTTCTCCTCGGAAAGACCAAAGAGCCGTACGGACTTACCTAGTGGTATAGGAGAAAACCAATTATGTGGGAGATACTATGAATTGAGGTTCAATATTCTGTTTTCGACGCAACTTCCTAAACCGCCCCATTTTCACCAATATCCAGCTGCGCCGTTAAACCAACCCCCTCCCCCAAGTTCCAGGACTATCATGGCCGAGAGGATATCAATAGGGATGGATGCGGACTCACGAGTAACCCGGTTACCTGTAATCGAGGACGATCACGAGAAGCAAAACAGGCAGGACGCAACAACGAACTCCGACCCCGAAAGCCAACACGATGTTTCCAGAACCCCTCCGCCAGATACCAAGAAATCGTCGGCGTTTAAATCCCTTGGTTTGCTAGACAGATATCTCGCCGTTTGGATTCTGATCGCCATCATTCTCGGCATCCTATTGGGGAATTTCGTGCCGAGCACGGCAGCCGCCCTTGACCGGGGGAGATTCGTGGGAGTGTCGGTGCCTATCGGTGCGTCTTGTCTCTTCCCCTTCCACCCTTCTATTGACCTCATGTGTCGTTATTTCTCCTATTGAGGGCAAACGAGAAAGAAAAGAAAGAATAATAAAGAAAAGAAAAGAAAAGAAAAAGACAACATAGATGAAGAAGGGGTAACAGGTTTGCTAACATCAGAGTGTATGACCGTCTTCATAGCTGTGGGACTCATCGTCATGATGTATCCAATCCTCTGCAAGGTGCGGTTCGAATCCTTGGCTGAAGTATTTGCGCATCGCGGAATCTGGAAACAGATAGGGTTCAGCATCTTCATGAACTGGATCGTGGCCCCATTCCTCATGGTTTGTTAACCCACCCCGCGCCCTCCTTTCTCCAGGCAAGGTTGGACACCACAGGGGATTGGTCACCGTTACGGCTAACACTGCCCTCATCACAGCTGGCGCTCGCATGGGCGACTCTGCCCGATCAGCCGGATCTACGGGCGGGCCTGATTCTCGTCGGATTGGGCCGATGCATCGCGATGGTAGGGAGACCCCCAGGGAGAAGGGGAAAAAAAAAAAAAGAAAAAAAGAAAAAAAGAGAAAAGGACTTCCCCGTTTACGTATGTGGCTAACACGAGCAAACCCTCAGGTCCTGATCTGGACGGATCTAGCGGGAGGCGACGGAGAGTACTGCGCCATCCTCGTGGCGGTCAACTCCATCCTCCAAATCGTCTTATTTGCGCCCCTCGCCGTCTTTTTCATCCGCATCATCAGCGGCGCATCCGGGGCACTGGACGTCCATTATGAGGTGGTGGCGACCAGCGTGGCGGTCTTCCTCGGCATCCCGTTCGGCGCCGCTTTGGTATCGCGCTTCGGCCTACGTGCGCTCGCCGGACCGGAGTGGTACCAAAACGTCTTCCTCCGATTCGTCGCGCCCTGGTCCCTCGTCGGTCTACTCTACACCGTCGTAGTGCTATTCGCCTACCAGGGCCAGCAGGTCGTCCACCAGGTCGTCGCGGTCGTGCGTGTCGCCGTCCCGCTCGCGGTATACTTCGTCATCATCTTCTTCGTCACGCTCTGGGCGACGCACCGAGCGGGATTCGGCTACAGGCTCGGCGCCGCCCAGAGCTTCACCGCGGCCAGTAACAATTTCGAGTTGGCAATCGCTGTCGCCGTTGCGACATACGGTCCTTATAGCGACCAGGCACTTGCTTCTACTGTCGGTCCTCTGATCGAGGTTCCCGTGCTGTTGGGGCTGGTCTATGTTGTCAGGTGGATTGGGAAAAGATGGGACTGGGAAGGATAAATTGGCCAGACACACCAAAGACAGAGACAGGCCCAACGGCTGGCGGTATATTCCATGGGAGGCCATGCATCCGCATCGAGGCACAATCATGACTATATTTGCCTTGGCAGCGGAAACCTAAGCATTCTACCATGGTAATCCTCTGAAAGACAGTGTGAAGACGGGATGTGGTTTGGAAAGCGCGCATGGGATCTGAAGTACCTAGCCATCCACCCGGAAGAGTCCGTAGGCGGGGTGCATAAGACGAAAAACACGTGAGAGTGTGTGTAGAGCGACATTAGAAGGCCTTTATGCGTGTATTGGATGGCGGTTACCATGTTCAGAGGAGGGGTTTGTCTCATCCTGCCCCGACAATATGTGCGTACGTCATTGCAATGGCGATGTAACGTCGGTCAGGCCCCGGGTGGCATAGGACTGCCAGGGATCTGGAACATCGGGAAGCCGTTTCGAAGGTCTTTAATATAAATTTACCCCCTACCATGTCATTTGAGTAATCTACCCCTTCAAAGTATTACCAATATCCCGAGGCATGCATGGGCGAGTGAGGCTGAACATACGGCGTTACCTTATAAAAGTAGATATGTCATTATTCTAAAGACGATAGCCGAGAGTCCATAACCGCCTGCTCGCCGTTGGATCATCCTTCACCAGAAATGGACGCTCTTAGTTCACAACTCAAACAGGACTAATGCTTTACTCACCGCGATTGGCCACAGCCGAAGCAGACGGAGCCCACCCCTCGTGTTTAACGATAGCAACCAGAGAGAGACATGAATAGGCTCACGTGGTGCCACTTGTTCGTGTTCGTTTCCCACTCGGGTAGTCGTTCTCAGTCCACTTGCCTTCACCGGTCGTCACCATAGCAAGTAACACCTAAACACGCAATTTTGTGGATATACAGTCTTATTCGCGAAACCGGCTAGGATGTGATCCGATAGCGAACAGGCCATCACGCTGCCATCCACGGTTTTAGACACACATTAGCAACATGACACACCATGTGTGTGTAACTGACATTGTTATAAGGTGAGCAATCCATGCGCCCTGAGAGAAAGCCCTCCTATCTAGCATACTCACTAACTAACGGGCTCCGAAACGCCGAGCTTACCGGTGCTAGATGTTGCGAGGTTCGGCGTCGCCATTCTACTTTCGTGGCTTGGGAAGCCCACGATGCGTAGGCGTCCTCGCGTTGGGCGTGGCGCCACCGGTGCACCCGACATTGTCCTCTGGGCTCCGGATAGCGAGTAGAATTGGGTCGGCAAACTCGCCGCGGAGCAATATGATGGCTTGGCAAGACAAAGGCGCGCCCATGCGGGAAGCCGTGTGGGCACGACGTCTCTCTCCCCTCATGGTTGATTTGTCCGCCACCGACACCGCCATCGACATCATTGATAGGTTAAAGGCCTATCGGGAAACATCCGGTTAAGTAACGAGTTGATTTGTACCTCCGTCGTTGTGGAGTATGCCAATATGTCAAGCGGAGATTTGATGGAAGCGAGCAAGGGGATCGGCTAGGATCCGCTGGGCACGGTCTGGTTTGATCTGAAGCTGATAGGTGGGTACATGGCTTTATTTTTGGCGTCGCAATCTCGAGACCTCGGAGTCCTTGAACGTGCTCTTACCCGGTTACTGGTAATGGCGGTAGGGGTATGTTCGGCGGCGAGCTGAGAAAATCTTGGGGCCTGTGATCGGTGTTTACACTATCAATGCCACGTGGGCCAGATGATCCCGTCATCCGATTTTATCCCCTAGGTCAAATTGACCCGTCCGATAGTGTGGTTTCATCACATCTAAATTGATATATGCGTTTACCGGCCCGGTGTAGCTCTAGAGCCGGATATTACACCTACACGACCCAGGACAACTCACGAGGGGCTATGGTTACTCATCTCTTGGGCAGACGGTTGGGTTTGTGGCATTAACGGGGGTAACAGGTCAACCCCTCGAACAGGACTTTTGACTCCTGATCCCGATTAGTTTTGAGGTGTGATAAAAAACCGAGTGGAGAGCGTAGTTTGCTCTCTCTATGCATATTCACTGCTGCCAGTATGCTTGTTGCTTTACCTGAGTCTGACCCGGCGCTACGTCTGCGGTAGTGAGATCGCAACAAATAGAACTATTCGTTTATATCCCTTGCCGTAGTGATATTCCACCACACCGATTAAACGGTTAGCTTATATCATAAAAGTCCACTTCTGTGTGATAGGCAGTGTTGTTTCTCTTTGGCAATTGCTTTGATATATTTTGTCTGAGTGGCGAAGACAAGAATGCGGCCGCACTACTTACCGCAGTTTATTTCCTAACAGTGACCGTTTGCTTACACAGTCTTAGCTCACTGTCCCTAGCCATGCTGTGCGTTGAGTTTGCAAATTGTTTTATGGCCACTCATAGCCAAGGCAGGACGAATTTAGGTGGATTTTCGGTCTATGTGGAAGCTCGGATATCTGGGCCCTGACCCTGTGTTTCAACTGGCTACGGCTAATGTCCATGCTTTGGGTCCCACAGAGAGAGGGAGGGAGGAACGGGGTCATTGTGTTACTGATTTATTAGGAAGAGAACCCAAGAAACTGCCGTTTCTCTCCCTTATCAGAGAAAGTATTGAACACTCCCTAATGGCGAAACCAAAGTGTAAGTTTAGGCATCCAATTTCAGAAACTAACTGACACAGGAACTTTGCCAAACTAAGACAAGAATTGACCTGTGGCTCAACGCTACCCGTTGACAACCTACTGTACTCTTAGAGGGTCAGTGTACCGCGGCCATCCTCTGTGAGTTATCACACGCCTTCAATGCAAAGGAATACTTGCCTTTCCTTCATCACTGTCAACTTGTTGTAGGACTTGCTAAAAGAGATGGAGGCAATCAATTGCTGTCGGTGGCTTGGTTCGGAAAACCATCTGCAGCCATTTCACATGGATGAAACCAGCTATACCATTGCCAAACCAAAACCAACGTCGTCGATATTGTATGCGCTCTAGGGATGACAGCCCAATCGCAAGATGCCAGCCACAAGGAAGATCGTCTAGCTCGGTGGGTGTTATGTTAGGCTACATAGCCATGCTACCCTCATCGCTAGACATAACCGCTTTTGATCTAACAGCGTTAGCACACGGCCATGGCATCTCCGCGCGACATCTCTTACCTCGAGGAGCCCCTGAACCCGTATGAAGCGGATTATGATTTAGAATTGCGAGGGCACTCCAGATCCGAGACCCGTCACTGGTACGACCAGGAGAAAAACCATATTATAAAACGAGCAAAATGGGACTCCCAGCGAAATCGACGTGATATGAAGGCCCCAACCGACGAATACATCCGACAGGAGTATGGGCTACTTCGAAATACCCGACGGATACCGCGTGCATTCTCACGCCGTGGCTTCGATTACCAAAGCTTGGTTAGCAACAAGGTCATCACCGAAGATGTTAACATTGTTGTGGCCCACAAAACGATCACACAAGAAACTAAGCTCGGGACTCTCCCATGTATATTTTACATCCATGGCGGTGGCCGATATGGAGGCACGCCCTACTCGGGGTACCTTGAGCGAGCCAAGGAGTGGACCGCTCACTTCAACGCGATTACCGTTAGTGTCGACTACCGCCTCTCTCCAAATGAATCGGACGAGTCCCCCACGGGAGAAGAGCCCACGAACGATTGTCTGGACGCCTTGACATGGGTTTACCGTCACCTTGGAGACTGCGAGGATAGTATCTTAAAATACGGGGATCGCACAAAGATTATTATCTTTGGTACTTCTGCTGGGGGCGGTTGTAAGCTTTTCAACTTTGGTCATCTATAAGGGCAACCACTGGATTTCAAGCCCAGGGCGCGTCCTGGGAGCTTTGCGAGCTCTCGAAACACTTACGGGCTTCTTGGACCATGGTAATGGCTAACCTCGCAGGATGCAGTGGCAGCTTCAGTTACCTTGAAGTGGTACCAAGAAAGGCGTAAATGGACCGCTGAACCACTCGGTGCTCTCTACGGACTCGTCTTGGAAGCACCTCAGCTCGATGATCGATGCAACACCCGGTCCCACGAAAAGTTCAACAAGGGGAACATGTTCTCATCAGCGGACGCGTTACTAGGATGGGATGTCTCTCTCGGGGATCGTAGGGGGACCAAGCACGTGAGCATCTTTGAGGCTCCAGCTCGGGCCTCGGAGGAGGATGCCCGGGACTTCCCTCCTACTTACATCGAGGTAGGGACAGCAGAGCCCTTCACAGACGAGGCTCATAACTTCTACAAGGTCCTTCGCAGCGCCAGGGTGAATGTCGAGATGAATTTTTGGGACGGGGG
Organism: Rosellinia necatrix; assembly: GCA_021209875.1. Lineage (NCBI taxonomy): Eukaryota > Fungi > Ascomycota > Sordariomycetes > Xylariales > Xylariaceae > Rosellinia > Rosellinia necatrix. The sequence continues at coordinate 2,279,378 of JAGYVD010000001.1, read as the reverse complement.
CTTCCATGGGTTTTTTGCAGCCAAGCCGGATGCGCTGGTCTCCAAGCTCTGCAATCTAACGAAGATGAAATGGCTCTACCAACGATTGGGCGTTGATACCGAGGAGATCGATAAACAACACCAGAAGGTCAAGGATGCTTATAACGCTCAGAGTAAGGACTATTGATAGAGAGAACCAGCCACCCAAGCACGTGAGGTACCTAGTTCGCTATGAAGTTCTAGGACTATACGATATTGATCATCGATGTCAGGCGGGTCGACGGCATGCGCATTGGATCGCAATAGGGGGTGGTGGTGGTGATGGCAGTGGTAGTGGTGGTGATGGCGGTGGTGGTGGTGGTGGTGAGATACATGTGGGGAATAATTACGATTATGGATAACCTGCCTACCCAGGTAGGTAGGTACAGGAGGAAAGTCAATTGGGACCGAGCTCCAGGGCTGCTTGTTGGGGTTTTTTCTTGATGCTTTCTGTTGGGAGAGATTATCTTAGATTTTCAGGGAAAAGTCAAACCGGATGGATGGCGAGTAGGTAGAGGTAGCAGGAACAGGTTTATTGATGACTTCCAAATTTAGGGCTAACAACTACCTAACTAGGTAAGTACCTACCTACTTATCTATCTGCTTACCTACCTGCCTAGGTACTGTAGGCACACTATCTAGGGAGGGCAACTACCCTAGGTACTGCTTATATTCGAAGTATGCACTTGCTTCCACACTTGATCATACCTGTCTGTAGCTTCTGGTGGGAATATTGAATAACCTACCTGGGTAGGTATGCACTTGTACATAGACAGGAATTTTGGAAGGGAGCTAAGACCACCGCCACGTAGGTAGTTGTCGCTTCGGCATAAGGACATGCATGGGTGCTTTACCTATTATTTGGTAGGTAGTATTGTGGTTGGCCAGTGCCAGGTGTAGGTAGGTACCTAGGTATGTGAGCCCCTGATAGGGTATCAAGCCACAGCCGATACCTCGGTGATACATCCATCACATTGTATCCTTCGCACCAATTCCAAACTACCGGATAGATGTACCTATGAAACCAGAGCCCCTACTTGTGTGGAGCTGCACTCGGCACGAGAAAGAAAGTACCAGCCCTGGCAGCCGAAGTACCAGATAAGCAAGCTGGACTAGCTGCAGGTGGGTTGGCATGACGCACTGACCTGACCGAAATTCAAGGGCAGTGGGCTGTGTGCTAAAATCCTACCCTTCGTCATTGTCATTCATCCCTCTTGTGGACACCCACTTTCTATTCTACCTACTTAGCCCACCTATTACCATCATCATCGTAGCTTCTTCACACACTTGCCCTTCCACAGCCCACCTGGCTTGTATCCTCTTCCCCTGTTCAACCTAACGTAATCCTCGCCTCCCTTCAATCCCGCATCGATATTGCGACACAGGCAATCCGGCTCCATCGGATTATACTAACATTTTGTTTGCCGCCGTCGCCCGTTAGATCGCACGCTCTGGTATAGACTCAATCTCCAAGCACCGGCAACATGGCGCCGCCTCCCTCGGCCGATCTGCCCTTGGGCGAGAGACTCCTAGCCCTCGCCCAAACACTACAGTGTATGTCATCTCGAGGCTCGATTTAGAACGGTTGCTGACGTTGCGCCCGGTTCAGTCGCGTGGTTTAGCGGGTATGTGGCATAGTCACCTTAACCAGCCCAACCCAACCCAAACCCAGCCCTTGCGGTCTCCGGACTTTGAGCTCGAACTTGCCTCTCTCGGCCCCGGTCGTCCTCTGCTCAAGCTCATCGACCTCAAACCACAATCCTCCACTTCGCTCACGCAGGCGGTAGAAGGCTGACAGTTTCTTGGGCAGGCATCTCGTTCTTCTTCTGTGCATCACCCGCTATGGAATGTCATACATCTTCTGGAACTGGTATAGCGGCTGGGCTCGGTTCACCTACCGCCTGTCCTTCCTCTCCGCTGCCCTGACATATGGAATCGTCGTTTACAAGACATGGCGTGCAAGGCAAAAAGTCGGGGCTAAATACCCCGGTAGTGTTATGGGGATCTTATCTGATGAGAACATTCAGTATCTCGGTGCGCTATCCCTTGTTACTCCTCACCGCCTTGCCATCTTCGTGGGCCCACTAACTCGCCTGCCTACCCACAGCCATGGCCCTCGTTTGGCTCCTGGCTCCCCAGATTCCCCTTGCCCTCCTGCCCTACGGCATCTACTCCATCTTTCATGTCGCGACCTACACGCGCAGTAACGTCATCCCCACCGTTCAGCCTAACAAGGGCCCCGCCGGCGCTGCCGGTGCAAAGCAAAGTACCCCTCTCGCCGAGGCCATCGGCACCTTCGTCAAGAAATACTATGATACCTCTATGTCTATAGTTGCAGGTCTGGAGATGGGCCTCTGGTTTCGTCTCTTCCTTGGTGCTGTGCTCTTCCAGAGCCGCTCGTGGATACTGCTCGGCTTGTACACCGCCTTCCTCCGAGCTAGATTTGCCCAGAGCACCCACGTTCAGGACGCCTTTAATACGTTGGAATTACGCCTCAACTCAATGATAGGCGCTCAAGGCACCTCGCCTACCGTTCAAACCATTTGGGAGACTGTCAAGGGAGGAGTGCGCCAGTTCCATGCCGCTACCGACCTCAGCAAATACTCAAGCGGCTCTGCCGTACCAAAGAAGACCTCTTAAACGTAAAATGGCCATGGCTTCCGCTAATGTGTGTATCATGCATGGACACATACCGTAGTATACCGATGGGACGGAAGGCGAGGCCGCGACAAAGATGGCTGTGGGTCGGGGTTATGAATAATAATATCCGAGGACTCGGCTTTGGTTGAAAAGAGTGCGATCAGGACGTGGATCGGATATATGTAGGACGATTGATGACAATGACATGACCTCCACAATCACACACGGAAGGGGTGGGGAAATTGTTGGGTTGGGGGTATTTGGTTCTGGTTTCTCCCAGGAGTTTGGTGAACGGTTAGTGTAGAGCAGATAAAGTTACTACTTTGTTTTACTAGTACGACTCTCGGCTATCCTGAACCGTGATCTTCCAACCCGGGCTAGTATTGCTACTGTCGCCTGGGTCAAACATATTAGTGTATATTGCCCACTCATGCAAAGGTAAATGGCTGGTGTTTCACACGAGTACTCCGTATAGCAGTCCATCTGTAAACAAAACAAGCTTTAAGCCGCGAATAGGCAAACACGCATCTATCTTGGTACACTAGGTCTAGTGGCTTGTTTGATGGTAACTAGCCTACCTATCTCACTGCGCAGCACTTGAGGTCAGCATGATTTATCGCTCTTTCTTTCTTACTATTCCTACGTGTCCTACTTTGAAATCGGCTGCCTTTAGGTATCTTAGAACTCTAGAGTACCTATGTAATACAAAGCGGGCTATTCGAGCCAGGACACTTCCACTTTATTGGGTTGTCTGATGAAATTCCGCGTATTGTTGTGCGTAAACATGTCACGTACCAGGTCGAGCATCATCTCCGCCGAGAACTCTTCGGGTTGCGGCCATGGCCTCCATACATGTTAAGTTTTATAAGCACGCAGCTTAGTGAGCCTATATTATCTACAGATCGCTGTTACGTCTGTAATGGCCCCTGGCCTCCTGGTACGGCTAATGGCACAGCTATTTTTCTTCTTTTCTTCTGTTTTGTGACTTGCCCAGACTGTATGCTACAAATGCCGCGTAGCCCATACAGTGGTAGTTATATTACATGCGGGCTATTCACCATAGCATTGCATCCTCTTTAAGCCATGCTCTTTATCCTGAAGCGATGGCAGGGGCAATTCACAATCGCGTCGATGACAAAGGAGCCGCTGTGGTTCAACACCGCAAGCATCGATCGTCTTTGAAGGAGTTCGATTGCTTGCATGTCTTTCGAATTTTATCACGCCGTTGTCCTCGAAAGGTGTCGATGGGCTCTATGAGGGGCATTTTTATTAGACAACTTAACGTGTTATTACTTTCCATATAATATTGTCCCGGGCTGGGCCGGGCCGTTTTCTATTATGTCCCCCTTCCCTTTCATTTGCTCCGTTGACCCGACCGAGAACAATCAATATACCCAAGCCAGCGGCTTGTTCTATACCAGCGCGACGTCTAACAGTAAGCCATGAGCTTCGACGACCCTGACGGCCATTACCCATACCCCACGAAGGGTGTGTCCTACACCGCTCCAACATGGGTTGCAGAATTCCCTGATGGGAATGAAAACTGGAATGAGCATGAGGGGGACTACGATGCAAGTTTGGAACAGGATGACTACTTAGATGATCCTATGGACGATGTAAATTTGGGACAGGGTGGCCATTTAGATGATCCTATGGAGGGGGTATTATCCTACGAGCAGGTATCTGCCGACGGCGACTCACAGCGCGCCACATCGGAAGAGGGCGAGGGTAAGTGTGCCTTTCCCTTGCTGCCTTGGGGTTCGGACCGTAGCTTGCGCCTTAGTTTGCCTGCCTGCGCCAGGGAATGGGTCTTCTCGCATGTATCGCGTATACTGACGATTATGTGGGCTAAGGCTTGGGACACGATAATGGCCAGGGCACATTTGGTGTAGAGCTTGAGTTCCTGGTCGTGGAGTGCCCGAAGCTTAAACTCCGAGAGGGAAAGCTGGTTCCCGAGGACCAGCATCCAAACGACAACAGGTGGATCTCAACCAAAATACAGAAATGGGAAACCAAAACTACAGAGGAGCTACCAAGATTTCATATCGAACTCAAGTCCGTCACGCGGAAAAACGGTACCTGCTCGTACGAAAGGGATTGGGAGGGGCTGAGAAAGCGTCTCCAGTATACAAGGGTAAGGATTTTCCAAATTCATGTACAGCCTTTTATCAGGGGTTCAAGCCTGTCCGGCTCTGGCAGGTCTCAAATAAGGCCAATGGGTATTACTCGCAAAGCTCAACCACTAACTTGTGGGTGTTAGTTCAAGATAACCCGCAAGCTGAGGAACAGTGGCATGGTGGTGATTAGATGGCCCGACATTGACATAGAAGACTACCCGGCAAAATTCGTCCCGATCAACAACTTCAGCGACAGCGAACCCAGCGAAGATGAGCTGGAGGAGGTATTGCCCAACTCACCCATCCTCCGCGGGTTCGAGAGCCATTATGAAATCACCCCGGGGGAACTACCACTGAATAATGCGACCCGGGCCCTGAACCAGTTCGTAGCTGATTATCTAGATTTCCACCAAAAGAATAACATCAAGCTATACAGAACAAAAGTCGCCAGTATACGAAACGCAATGGAGAACCAGTGTACCGTAGGCGGGTGGGACGTCATGGATGAACATATAGAGTCGTATATCAGGTCGGTGTCAAAGATGGACTTAGAAATAAAACGAGACGAGTCGAAGCAGGCGAGGGAGGATATACGCAACAGCCAAGTCGACCCATTGCATGTGCCCGTCCCAGGACTCAGTCCCCAATACAAGGCCTGGACGGTGACGGTAGACGTCTCGGTAGACGGCAGGGGCATGACTGCCGACAGGTATTCCAACGTCAACAGTCTGGACCCCTTTGATGAATATTACTGGTTTGGGGCAGAGGTTGTCAGCCCAGTCCTCCCGACTGGGGACGAGCGAGCCCGGCAAGCTATCAGACACGCCTGTGGCTCTCTTCGGGATGCATTTCGCTGTCATAAGCCTATGGAGGTCTCAACGGGCTTACACGTGCATTTAGGTCACACAGATGGTTGGACGCTTTTCCAGGCTAAGAGATTCGCCACTTTATGGCTTTTGACCGAGGAAACGATATATAAGCTACACCGGCGGGATCGTGATCAAGATCGCAAGGTGAGTCGGGATTCCTACTAGTCTGGCTCCCCGAGATGTTGGGGCTCGCCATGCGGGCGAATGTTGCATGGAATCTTGAAATGAGCCGCTTGGTTTATCGGCTAACGGTACGCTGGAAGTGGTGTGCAAAAATGGGGGATGGTTCTGCTTTATGGATGGCCATGTAAGTTGCCCGCAATGCCCCAAAGAGAATTCCCGTCCGTGCCAGATCCTCAGTCTCAAGCGCAGTACCACTTAGGGCTGACATGCCACAGGTTTTCGAACAACTTTAATGAACGGCGTGAATGTTCAGACACGTTGAAGTACTACGACGGAGATGAAGCAATAAGATTCCACATGGAGATGCAGGACAATGTTCCGGACTTTGGGATGAACGATCTTCAACGAATGTTTCTATTTAATGTGTGGCAATTTCCCAGCATCTCCGTACTGCGTGAGGCGCTGGGGGGGAACAAATTTAACAGAACCGGGATCAGATGGCGGATCCGAGGCGTCAAGAGCTCACTGGAAAAACCTAATGAGGAAAATCCGGAGCATGATGAGCCGGAGCCAGGAACGATCGAGGTGAGAATTATGCAGGGCACGTTGGATGCGGATCATATCAACAACTGGATTGTGGTGTTGGAGCGCATTGTACACGTCGTCCGAAACTTGTCGAGCCGTGCATTCAAGAGATTTCTCATTAGCTTCGTCAGATCCGACCAGACACCGTCTCAGCTCCTCGAGCTGCTTCAAGTGCCCGGCGATGTTCGGGAGTATTGGACAGACCCTAAGAGGCGAGATGTGGAAGACCGTTGGTGGGAGTATCCGGATATGGACAAGGTCGACTGGACCGATCCGTTTAGTGAGTATCCAGTGCCTAGGCTCGTTTCCCGAGATATCTGCTTCCAGAGCCTTGCTCGCTTCAGCATGATAACCGTACTAACCTCCATGATACCGGTGTAGTGGTGCCCGGTCATAAGGCGACACATGGGGCCGCCTGGGACTAAGATTGGGATTAAACTATCTTGACAGAGGGAGATGAGGTATTTGGAGAGGGGGAAGGGGGGGATCTAATATGGTTTTCGGATAATTATTCCTTCTGTTTTGATGCAGATTCAATAGAAAAGGGTGTGATCTAAAGAGAATGGGAAAGATACCTAGGTAGAATCGGTAATCGAATGATTGGCGTTGTTACCTAAGGAGTAACATAGGTATCTGCCTCGTTACCTGGCCACTACTTAGTACTTGCATACTGGCATATCGAACAAAAGCTATTAACCAAGCTATGTATAGGTATAGGTTAGGTAAGGTAAGGTAAGGTAAGGTAAGAGATGGGTACTTACATGAATACATTGCATTAGCTACCTGTCAAAGTGGGATGTTTAGTTCCCGAGACACTAGTGTACCTATAACTATAATAGGTAAGTAAGTATATGTACATAATTACAGGGTACCTACCTAGGTAGTTATGCAAACCTATACTTAATTAAGCCTCAACGGGGCTGCTCTATGACGTCCCCTGCTCTATGACGTTCCCCCACCGTTCAGCTGCCAGAACCCCACGTCATACCACAACGAACACCGAAGTCTTTTTCTCCGTAACATGCAACATGCAACATGCAACCAGCATCGTGCAGAGATTAGAATGTGACAGACCCAGACTACCACATAATAAATTTTACCCTTTTCATATATTTGACTAGTTATCTATTGACCTCTATTCGCCCATCTTGTGTCCCTCGAGGCGTACCACCGTCCATAGCCTCCGGTCCGCCTCATTGACCACTCGATTGCCGACCCAAACATAGCCATGGCCTCTCTCCTGAGGCAGATCGTCGCGGGGCCTCGCGCCAGGCACCCCGAGGCTGGGCTTGATCTGTGCTATGTGACCGATAACATAATCGCGACGTACGGCGCCAGAGTCATTTTCTAACATTGCGAATAAGCTGAGCCTACAGTGTAACTACGGTCAGGACAAGGCTAACCTTCCGTCCAGTTCCGGCCCTTCGCAAACCTATCCACAGCGCGCTTATCGTAATCCCCTCGACCGCCTTGTCAAGTTCCTCGACATCGAGCACGGCAAGAACTGGGCAATATGGGAATTCCGAGCCGAAGGAACCGGGTACCCCGACGGGCTCGTTTACAACCGAATAAGGCACTACCCTTGGCCTGATCACCACCCACCGCCCTTCCGGCTGGTCCCTATGATCCTGGCAAGTATGCGAAATTGGTTAAATGGAAACGAGCTGGGCGCCGACGCGCCCGGAACCGCGGGGCACAAATCCAAACTAGCTACACAGGTGCTAGATGCCTTGAAGGATAAGAAGAATGCGCGGGTCGTCGTTGTGCATTGCAAGGCTGGCAAGGGGAGAAGCGGGACCATAGCATGCAGTTATCTTATCGCCGAACACGGATGGACACCGCAAGAGGCAATCGCACGGTTCACGGAGCGGAGGATGAGGCCAAATTTCGGCCCGGGAGTATCGATTCCGAGTCAAGTCCGGTGGCTATCCTACGTTGACCGCTGGACTAAAGGGGGAAAGAAGTACACTGACCGCGAGATCGATGTACTTGAAATCCATGTTTGGGGCCTTCGCCCCGGAGTGAAGCTTGCCGTGGAAGGATTTGTGGACCGGGGCAAAAGAATTAAAGTCTTTCACACGTTCACGAAAAAGGAACGCCAGATTGTGGAAGGGAACGCACCTGGCGGCTCTGGTATGATTGATATGATGTATGAAATGGCAGGCTATGGGCAGGGTTCCATTCATAAAAAGCAGGACTCAGGAGGCACCGAAAACACTCCTCAGAAATTAGATACCAAGGTCACAACGACACCACCACCCGAGAGCGATACACGGGCTCCAGCAACGCCCAAGGAGAGTTCCCCCAAGAATCCTCCTAGACTTATCTCTCGGATGTCCCGCATAGGATCGCCCCGGCCTAAAGGGTCGGGGGATGGAGACCGTTCGGAATCAGTCACTACGCCCTCGCCGGTGTCAGCCCCGGATGACAGCAACGAACCGGAACCGGGCGGAATGGCTGTCATTTTTAAACCCAAAGATCCCATACGGATTCACAACAGCGACGTAAACGTCACGATCGAGCGACGCCACCGAGCGCCAAAGTCGGTGGGCCTTACGATGGTTACGGCCGTTGCTCACGTTTGGTTCAATGCTTTCTTCGAGGGCAATGGGCCAGAACAGGGCGGCGTACCGGACAACACCGGTGTTTTCGAGATCGAATGGGATAAATTGGATGGTATAAAAGGATCCAGTCAGAAAGGTACCCGCGCCGCGGACAGGATTGCCGTTGTTTGGAAATCAATCGTACCAGAAGACGGGGATGACGAAGTAGTGATTGACCAGCCTAGAATCAACGCCCCAGTGCCTCAGATGCCGGCCGCCGACTGGAAAGGCGACAATGACGAAGACCCTGAGAAAGGGAAACACCTTGGTCTTCGTGTGCAAAGCCCCGATAGCGAGGGCGTCAGCAAAGCGAGCAGCATCGCGGACGAGGCTGTTGGTAGAAGTGAGAGTAATGATGAGGAGCCCGCCGGCAGCTTCGAAGGCGTTAGATCAGACGCAGTTGGGGAAGAGAACGGGAAGGATGTGTCGAGCGACACCTCCGGCGGCGTAGCGAGTACAAAAGCTGACAGTAACAGAAAGAACCCGATCAATGCTTACACCGAGAAGCTACCCAACCCCGAGGGTAGGAATGCCTGAAGCGGCTTGGTAGACATGGTATAAGACGGGCTGCGATGGTGATGTTCGCTGACGGGTTTTCCGGTATCCCGTCTGCGTTAGACGAATAGATAGCAATACAGTATTGCTGTCACGCTACAGCAGGCGTTGAACAGCCTCTATAGTCCGCACCATGTTCTCAGTCGTCTCCATTGCCACATCCCACGTCGGCCCGATCACGTCAAGCCGGCCGGCAGGCGCCCGACCACTCTCCCGGCTGCTCCCCCTCAGAGCTTCCTGCACCTGCGCCCACAACTGCGACGAAAGCGTCGCGACCAGGGCCATGTACATGGAGATGGTGGCGGGCGGTAGACGCGGCCCGCTACCAAAGTCCACGCGCAGCGCCGGGGAACTGACGCCACTGGGGCCGCCGACGCGCAGCTGTGGTAGAATTATCCCGGCCGCGGCGTACGGGGCAACGTAGGAGCCCCCGATGCACAGTTGCATCGCGTGGAAGATGGCCCCATAAATCTCGATTAGCCGACAATGGCAGGATAGGAATAGTAGTGCTGTTGCCTCGTCGAGGCGGCTGAATGGCTGCGAGGTTGGTGGCGCGGTCCTCGGCCCCTGAGAATCTTGTGCCACCACGTGTTTGGGGAGGGGTTCCCGGGGCCTCATGAGCGTCTGTGGCGCTACGCATGCTGGTGTCAGAGTGGCCGACGCAGTCGTGATGTCCGGGAATTGTTGGTGGCTGGTTGTCACGGACAGGTTGTTCATGACGCCGATGAACTCGCTAGTGATGCGGAACACTTCGTCGAGGGCGAGTAGCGCTGCACTTCGCGCGCCGCTGTCCATGGAACAAGGCATATCAGCTGTGGCTACTGACGGCCCCGCACGGGGTCCCCTGATAGACGGGAGTTTGCTAGCGCATTCGCACAGCGCGACGTTCAAGTTCGCCAACCGTATGGCCGGTGAGGTCAGGGGGCATCCTAGTCCCAATCTCGGGCTGTTGTCTTGGCCAAACACTTCCTGTGAGTTGAATAAATCGAATGAATGATTGGCTCTTTCTCCGCCCATCCCACCCTGATGAAAAGGTATGCCTTGCAAGGTGGCCCCATCACCGTAGCCTAGTATATCCATGTTCATAGGCTCGTATAGTTGATTACCGTGGTATGGACCTATAGCGAATGTCCCTCCCGAGCTGATTTGCACAGGGGATCTTGGTTCAGAACTGGCGCATCCTGTGTGCAAGACGTTAGGACGACCAGTTCAAGCAGATCATTGTCTTGATAATCAGCTTACCTTGACTTTCGGTGTTCTCTATGCTCGATTCTTGAAAGTAAGTCCAATCTAATCCAGCACCCTCAAGCACGACGTTTCCATTTGGCCGCACGTCTAGTCTTGCCGGCACTGTGGCCGGAGCTAAACCTCGTTCTTGCCACGCGCCGGCGTTTGCCCCTGAAGGCGGAGTCCGGATAATGCGACGTCCCCGTAGGCCAAACCGACATTCTGTTTTTAATCTGGCACACCGCGCGCAGCTGGCCCGCCCGTTCGTCTTAATACAGCGGAGCTTTTGATGATGACAACGGTTGCAAGCTGAGCGAGATTTGGGGCGGCCCGCATCGGCTTGGGCGACCGGGACCATTGACGCTTGATCGCGCATAGACGGTTGTGCCGTGGTAGGCTCCGTATTAGCGTGCTGTAATTCCGAAGTCCGGTACCGCGATTTCCCGGTGGAACGCGAAAAAGTTCAAGTCTGAACGAGGCGTTGATGGGTCAGTGCCACATGCGGTGTCATCAAATCCGGCCGGTCCGTGAGGTTCGGCCCCGCTCTGCAGCTTCGGCGTTTTCTAGCCAATCATGCTTCTAACAAACGCCGAATCAGTCGTGCACACGATATTTTATATTGCACTCTGTGCTGGTTCTATGACTGTCGCCCCCGTATTCATGAGCTCTAGGCAATAGACTGATAGGCATGTAAAGCGCAGTATGCACTCAATTTGTCGTCATGTCAATTGTTTCCTTCTACGACTATTACAAAGGGCAGTGCTGCGACTAAAATTGCCACGAAACCCAGTTCAAGTTAGAAAGAACCAACTTCCAAGTCTCATCCAGGAGCACTATCGATCTATATCCCAAGAGTTATCATCGACTAAAATGGTTTCCATATCTAGCATCCGTTCATCTAATTCCTTGGTCTCCACCGCTCTGCCTCCTGGTCTAGTTGCGCTTTTCGTTGGCGCAACTAGCGGCATCGGAGGAGCGACCCTGAAGCAATTCGCCCAACACGCCGCTCAACCACGGGTGTACTTCGTCGGCCGTTCGCAAGAAGCCGCGGACCGCATCACGGCTGAGTGCCAAGCACTGAACCCGGGGGGCCAGTACGTCTTTCGAAAGGCCGATGTGAGCCTGCTCAAGGTGGTCGACGAAGTATGCGAGGAGATCAAGGCCCGGGAGCAGGCCATCAATCTCCTTTTCCTCAGCTGCGGAGTTCCGAGCATGGATCGTAGCAGTAAGTCTCTAGCGACCCACCCCCGCGTGCCTGCCTGGCTCGACCATGCTGAGCGCCAGTCTACAGAAACGGCCGAGGGCGTCCACCTCCTGGCTGCCCTGAACTACTACGCCCGTGTCTGCTTCACCACCAACCTGCTGCCCCTCGTCCGACGTGCGACGGCCCTCCGTCGTGTCGTCACGGTCGGGGGAGGCGGGCACGAGAGCGAGCTCGACGCGGCCGATTTCCCGGCCCTCCGAGTCCCGCAGGACAAACTCCGCGGACACCTCACGTCGCTGGTGACCCTCGGTCTCGAGGCCGTAGCACGGACCGCCCCCGACGTTAGTTTTGTCCATGACTACCCGGGCACGGTGCGGACGAAGCTCCTGGCGTACCTGCCGGAAGAGGTGCTGAGAACCCTGGAATTCATGCCCCTCGAGGAGAGCGGTCAGAGGCAGCTATATGTCGCGACGTCATCGAGGTTCCCGCCCGCTTCTGGGGTAGAAGCCGCGGGCGTGCCGCTAGGGGACGGGGTCGAGATTGCGGTAGGAACATCCGGGGTGACGGCTAGTGGGGTGTACTCGGTTGGATCTGACTGTGAAAGCGCCTCTCCCGCCGTACTCGAGCTACTGAGCGTTATGAGAGCCCATGGTCTGGTGCGGCGGGTACATCAGCACACCGACAACGAATTTCGTCGTGTCACTAATATTGGAAAGGTGCCCTCAACCACGTGAGGGCTGACTCGTCATTACAAATCTGGTAGTTAGAAGTGAATGAAGGAATGAGGCTACTAATATGTATACTGTATCTGTCATAGTACAATGACCTCTACCCAATAAGAAGCCAATAAACCTACTAGCCCTATCCGACACCTGGTTTTATGCGTATCGTCAAGACTAGTGTCATTTATCCTACACTACTTCGCACTTAACGCACATTTAAAATGGAAATGTATTGCATTCGGCTTCTCCGTAACGCGCGGCCGCGCTTAACTACTTAGTGTCAGATATTCTATAGTATGGCGAGTGCAGAGTCACCCCGCAATGTGGTCAACATTGTGTAGTGAAAAACCTACCTCTAACCATCGCATCATGAAGGGTAAAATATTGGTAAGCTGGAAATCTAACTGACCACGGCAGATTATAACTATGTATCATTTTAATTAAATTCAGTGCTGCCTGTGTGTTAAACAGTGTGAGTTTTTTATCCGGTCTAGCTCGCTGCGGCAGTGTGTCAAAGTGGGATAGAGCCTAGATACAGACTGCTGATGAGATGCTGAAAGATATTCTATGACTAGAACTCATTAGTGTATATCAGAGGCTTGACGTTACTTCGCAAATTGAGTTAACCTGAAGTAATTTCAACCGCGGGAAGGGAATTAACTTCAAGAACTGCGTTAATGGGTTGGTTCTCTACCACGTGGAACACTGTGTGTAACAATCCCGAGCACTAAGATTAATTGAAGGATACATAGAGAGGATCATCTACATGGATCGCGCAATGAGTTAGGTGGAACACCAAAGCGTCTTGTCCCCCTTTGGTTTCTGATTAGCCTTATCTCCTTAGGTAGATCTTGTTCCGCAATTGTAAGTTTGGGGTTTCGGAGATCCGCAACGGCCTTCGATTTCAAGTGATGATCACCATGGTCATTTTAGTGATGATCGCCAGGCAAGGGCGCCGCGGTTTGGCATTGCAAATGACCAAAACTATGACGGCAGCCTTGGCTGCTAGCTATCGGAAACTCGCTAATGCAGGATTAGCATGACAGAGGGTTGGGGGAGAGGAGGGAAAAATCTCCGACTACTGCATAGGAAATGCTGTTGTTCAGCAAAGATGCACAGATTGAAGACTCGATAATATTTAGCCGAGTGCTAATACCTTGATAGGCCTTGCCTTGACCATCATCGGATGTCGTCCCTAGACGGTTTGCCTAGCAAATAGGGACCATGCGACAACAACTGCCGATCACTAATCACTACCGCCCGTGCCCGTACTTTAAACATGGCAAGACATAATTCGGATCCTACTCTAAGAGTTACTGCCCAGTCTCGCTCTTAATTGCCAAGTGCTGGCCTGGAACGCTGGCCTTGGAGGCTGGGAGGATGATGAGGTACCTGGGGCATGTAGGTTTTGCACTATACTTTGTTGTAGAGGAGTAAGAGGCCGTCGTGGTCGGAGAGATAAGACCCAACACCTTCGGCTACAGGCTGCGTTGCTGCTCACATGCAGCCGATCGATCGATTAACTGTCCAATACATAACCGACCGTGAGATAGGGTAGCGCACCGACCAAAGCAAGGAGCAGGGCGTTGATGGACCAATCGGTACTGGGTGCTGATCCCACGGCTACTGTATCCAAGAGTCCGGTCCGCAACCATCGCTTGCGCGGCTCAGGGTGAGCTGCAAACGAACTTTCCTGGTCGTCCCTCAATCAAGAAACCAGGTATTGTCGTTGTTTGCGCTCCGACGCAATCTACCTTTGCCAGGCTTTGGGGCGCCGGGTAATGGAGAATAGAGGACGGACCGCGACGGGACGTTATCTATGAGCGGCTGCTGGGCGGCTCACCGAAATCAACTGCAGTTTATATTCCCTGATTACCTGCTCGCAGGGCGGGGTACGGCACTCGGCTCCCCAAGCCAGGCTCATTAATAGCAGGTCTTGTTTGAGGGTCCCTTGTTTGGTGCCGGCGACGAGGGCGGCCCTCCTTCGCATTCGTGCGCGAAGCTTTGCGGCGTGTTGCTGATAACGGCCGCGAGCATCCTCGCCTGAGTGCTCCGGAACCACATCTGGCAGGAAGGTCGACTGATCAGCGCATTCCATTACTCGAAGCGGGAGATGGAGTTGCAGAGCCGGGTTGCGCTGCAGAACAGGCACGGTATCTGCACGGCAGAAGAGCGGGAAATGTCGACAACGAGACACCGACGACCAGCGTGCTGACCTATCGACCTCGACGGCCTCGACGGCCTCGATGGCCTCGGCGGCCTTTTAATTATTTTGGATCCTTGATCGCCCGATCGACAGGCGCAAGGCTAAAAGGCGCCACGATCGGCAATTGAGCAGGGCCTTGTCCCTGCACTTCTGTCAATCGAGCGGATCTGCGACAACGGAGACTGCGACGAAAATGGAATTGCTTGGGTGTGCCATGGAGAGATGTCGCACGAAGGAGAATTCGGCGCCTCGCACTGATCGGCGGCCGCGACACCTCACTATAGTGCTCTGCGTAGTCTAGGTACTGCACTGACTTGGCTGTATGGACAGAACACGATGCGAAATATACATTCCATAGAGATCGACGGACGGGGTATGTATGTAGATACGTACGTACAGGCTACAAGAGCAAAGTAGTGTAGCATGCGGGAGAAGGAGAAGGAGACGGATACCGGATAGATTGGTCATCCACGCCAAGATGGTCCCAATATACCTATGTAGTGGGCGTAGTACCGTGCAAGTAAGTACATGAGTAAGTCATAAGGAATCGACTACCTACCTAAGGTAGGTACCTAAGACACCTAGATTAGATGTTAATACTACTACTACTACTACTACTACTACTACTACTACTACTACTACTACTACTAAGGTAGGTACCTAGGTAGTTAACTAGCAGTTTAAACTCCCTTTCCTTTTACCTTGTTTAGACATTGAGCCGCTCCGGCGTGCGACCGTCGGCCACTGTGCAGCCACCAAGACTGACAGCTCGGCATCTGCCAAGCGTCATGGCACTGCAAGGTCTGCACGCCACAACACGACTCGCTTCTGGCGAGGAAGTATCCGACTCGCGCTGCTTACTCGCTAATTGGGGCGGCCGGGTTGTGAATAGAGTAAATGCTGCCCTCCTCACGCGGCAACCCGCGATGCCCTGGGCATGTCCATTCAGCCGAACATGCCGCGTCGCGGCACCGGAGAATATGCCGTAAATTTTTCTCAGGGGCCTATTGGTAGTTATCAGGTAGGTTGTAGGTAGACAGGAAACGGGCAGAGGAAATGGGTAGATAGGATAAAAAGTCGGTCTTGGAGAGTTGGAACCGACCAATGTTCGCTAACGTTCCATGATGTAATGTATCCGTCAGACAATTCGGCCAGGTAAGCTGCTCAGTATTGATTGTGCCAAGCCCCGTTTGGCCTACCTTCCCACCCAGTAGTTAGTAGGTAGGTGGCTGGCAGGTATGTAGGTAACTACTCACTACTTATATATGGATGTTGATACGCAAGTTAACCCAATTGGTTAGTACCTACCTATTAAAGCACTCGAGATAAATACCCAGCTATACTACTACTACTACTACTACTACTACTACTAGTTACTACTAGGGAAAGCAACCACTGGAGATGCGGATTAGGGACGTTAGTTATACCGACTTATACACTACAAGTCCACTGCCTAAGTACCTACCAGAACTGCACATCCGGATTCGGCCCTCCTCCACAAGCCCTTATAGCTAACATGCATAGAAGAATGGCGACAGAAGATCTCCCCGAGATCTCTTTCTTCTTTTAGTAGCATCGGACGCCCGTCATTGCTGCACGTCAAGTATCGATCGCCCGACACGGCCGAAGAATAAAAATGCGAATGGGGATGGCACGGAAGTGGTGAAGCCAATGGTTAATATCAAACCCTGGCACCCTGGTCGTGGTTTATCTCTGGTTGCATAGGTAGGTGGGTAATAGGTAACTAGGTAGCTAAGTAGGTACACGTAACTACATGTGTAAGTACGATCCAACATGCGACAGGATTGAAGGGCTTATGCCTGCATACCTACATTATAGCTACTACTACATAACATACATGCTTCGTACCTTACCTACATACCAAGGAATACCATGCAGCTAGTGCTTTCTCCACTCTTGCTCGACTGCCGATCCCCAATAGCCTGAGCCAATGAGAGGATGGAACCCCTGAGCCCAACTTCCCAGTGGACCCTTGTTAGTTTGGCAGCCACCTGGGCAGTCTTGGCCCGGGTTTCTCGAGCTATACTTGTAAGTCAGGAAAACGGCGGGAATACGGAGGTGCCATACCAGGGCTGCCAACCAGGCCTCCCGACGAGGGCAATACACTACTCTCTTTTATTAGACCGCGTTTACAGGCTATACTGTGAGTATCATTACGTGGAACGAAAACCGCAATTCAACTGCCGATCGACGTAAAACTCAGTGTGCATTGGTTGCTATAAGGAGGCCGGCCTCTCTCCCTCGGCTCTCCAGGAGGACTTCTCCCATGTTCTTCTCTCTCTACTCATCTCATTCCTTTCTCGAGGCTCAGTGGTCCTTGGTCGTTTATCTCCTCTCGCTAAAATCCAACCTCATCAACAATGGCTAAATTCCTCGCTTCCCTGCTGGCTGCTGCCGCGCTCCTCCAAGTTGGCATCGCCGCTCCTCACCCCCCAACATACCCACCAACCAATGCCACCATATTGGATGTAAAGGCCAGGCACTACAACCTCACTCTCCTGCCTGATATTCACCGCCGCGAGATCCGGACATACCCCATTGCGCTCAACCGACCCTAAGAAGACGCCCGCAACCACAAAGTGCTGAGCCCCCTGGACACACACCACTGTATATATGTACATATGAGGCATTGCCGACATCTATTCCCGGTCACGATCTTGAAAAATTCCCAGCGGTTCTACGTACCTGCGACAAATCTAATTTTGGCACCTGACCTATCAGTGGGCGGAACATCTCGAGCATAACACAATCTATCATACCACCCTGTGCCAGCTGCTGGCATATTTTCGACCCTGGGGTTACCGATCATCGACCTCGTCGTACACGGCCCCCTACTCTACGTTCATGGCGATAGACTAATTTCACGGCATTCTAAGGATGGCTTTTTTTTTTTTTTATGAGTGGGGGGATTTATGACATGGGATACATTGGGCCCCGGTGCCCCCTATATCCGAACCGTCTTGATGGCGTTGGGCGTGCCCGAGTAGACGAACACGGGCTACCGCTACCTAGTCTGCGGAATTAGGCACTGGGTTACCTATTTTATATCCCTAGTCGGCACTACTATCATTCACATCCCAATATAATTTTCGCTTCACATATCTTTTCTCCTTGTATGTGCTGCCTTGCGCCGTTGTGAACGCTTGTGCCCTAGCCCTGTCACATACGCAGTTATAGCCGATAATTTCCTGGCCGTGATTGTATTCCGACCACCGTTAATACGTTGTTCATCCATCCATGCGCTCTAGAATCCACTCTAGTATACATCTGAAACTAGGGGTATATCCATCACGGAATATACCGATTATAGAAATTTTAGTGAATATCACACCATCAACTTCCTATTTCATCCCATCCGGGATTTGCTCGGCGAGAACTAGTTATATTTTACCTACCATAGTAATATCTGCCGATTGCTTGCCATGTTTGGCCGATATGGATCATTGGTATATTAATATCCTTCTGTTTCTAGACATCTGAATGATCAGTCTGCCAACCCAAATTCAATACCGATCACCGCCTAGAAACTAAATATCTTGCCCCAGCTTATAGGGTCTACTTCTTGTATCGTGTCAGGACCTCTTCCTGTCGACTCATCTACAAGCGACTTTATCAGCGGGAAGACCGTACAATGTCAATTTGAATAAATAGTAGGTCAGTGAAAGCCAAGACTTGGACGAGCAAAAGAAAGAGAAAGAGAAGAGGAGCGGGGAGTGCACACAACAGATGAGGGGATTAATCAGATGAACACACTGGATCTATCAACTTTGATGGAAGCTAAATACTACCCAACTTGTGAATAATTCCTCGAATTTTTGTTAAGTTGGTATATAGGCTTCATTATCTCTGTGAATAACATTTAGAAAGTATTAAACACATGGATGGGGTGGGTCGAGACAGTCTTTGTTTGTTCAGCAAGGTATGATGGGTGACGATCGGATCGGTAGTAACCAACTTGCGCTTATCGATGTCTAATCACCATCCATGTCTCTAAGCATTAATTACCCAGGTTAATTACGTTCGAAAAATCCAGCAATGATTAGCACACACGTATGTAGTCAAACCGGCAGGTGTAAGTAAGGAAGGTGGTCACAGTAATTACTATTGTCCTGTACGCTAAGGATGCGGCTAGAGATAAACACTCTAGTATGGAGAATTGGCTAGACACTCGGAGTCAGTGACTTCATTAGTAAAAGTAGATGGATTCGCAATAACAGTATGGACGGCTACATATCTGGTGTCGCTATGGAAATAAAGCAATACAAAAATGTTTATTTATGCGCGATATAACCACAAGACAGCCGCTTTGGGCACATGGTATTCTCATCCCGCGCAAAAGAATGTCTCTGTATGGCAGATGATTAACTAGCCACTGGTTACGCAACTTCACGAACCCGATGTATATTTTGACTCGTATAGGCACTTAAGGTACCGGCGGACCCCAAGGCCGAGATATTCGAAATCGTATACACAACGCTTTGTACCGTGCAAATATGTATAGGCTTGTTCAATCTCGGTTATGTTGGCGTTGGTGGTCAAGCGCATTGCCGCGAGTATGCGGCCAATTATATTTGTCCGGCTTAGTCTGCTAAGTTGTGTGGCATATGCAATTTGAATCTCCGCGTGGCTTGCAGTTTGGGGGACGTTCAGCACATCATAATAGGTCGCGCTCTTGTTTCGAGAGTCTGCTTGCGGGTAGGTCATCGGGGTAGTAGAACACATGGGTACCACGTAAAAGAGGTAAAGCTGGCCGAGGAAAATACCCAAGAGAATCACCATCGCCAGGAATAAGAAACAGGCTAGTCTCTTACGCGGCTGCTGTTGAGCGCGTGGCGCGTAGCCTGCCATGGCGATCTATTTTCGGGGTGGCTCCAAGAATCGATAATGACCGATAATGGAATGATAGAATGAAGTTGAACGTGATCGTGGTGCCGGGGACTCCAACCACCTAGTTATCTCTCTGCCCAGGAAAATTTATAGGAAATCTTCGTTACCTGGACACTCGCTATGTTTTGATTCCACGGCTTTGTTAGGTGGTTCACATGCCCCCATTCTTTATTTTGTCCATAGAGTACAAAGCCCCAGATAATAAGGGATACAATATTTGGGCTATGAAACATTGCTGCTGACTAGTCTGAGTACTATGGAACAAACCTTTGTTATTATTTATTCAGCACGGCACAGGCTGTATAATAAGAATGATTGAGCTTTAAGGCCCTATGGGTAAAAACGCATACCAAAATATCAAAATCCTGTGTTGCTTACCACCTTAACTTGCCAGTGATTATTGTATTTCCTTATTATTATCCCTTTCCTATTCATAATACATTGAATTGAACTATCACGAACAATGATAGTTTGACTGTTTCAGAGTATGACGGCAAGACCAAGTCGAATATTTAGCGGATTAATTGCCACTCAACCAAGAGTTCTTCCCTTAGCCAGAATATACCTCAGGCCCAGTAATTATCACGGACCTCCCCAAGTCCCTGCCCAATATGGTTGAGTTTCCCATTTCCTAGTCATTCATACAAGTCATGGAAGCAACCTTCTCCTCTAATAAATGGTTTAGTTATGTTCTTTTTTTTTTTAAAAATTTTTTTTTTCCTTCTCTCCTTTTCTTTCTTTCTTTTATTTTTCCTTTGCATACTTCCCTAGTAAATAAGGCAGGAAGCACCTCATAATCCATATACACCTGCTGACTTACAAGAGTGGCTGAGTAATTACCTGGTATGTAAGGTAAAACTCTATAATATGCTCTTTCTATTACCATACCTGTCCACCACATCCATCTCGAGCAGATACAACCACCTACCTAACCCACCAATATACATACCAACCTATCCAACCTGTACCTGCCCAAGCACCTGCCCAAGCACCTATGTAGGGGTACCCAAGTACCTACCCAAGCACTTACCCAAGCACCTATCTAGGTATCTCTAACCTGTACATACCTACTTACCTACCTAGGTACCTAGGTAGTACCAATACAATGGTGACTGGTGCATTCGGCCACAGGGGATAGACTCTTGCTATTTTGCCAGCAACTATAATAACTACCTACCTACTTACTTACCTCGTCCTTGAGCGCATGAGGTAGGTGTCAATTGGAGTTCTCATCCCCAATTCTCATTTCTCGGTTTCAAAATCCCAATTTCCTTCTTCATCTATCCTCTGTACCAGAATCCTCGCCGCTGATATCAACACGGATGACGACCTGAACAGTTTGCGGACGCAGTTCGCGATACGTCTTGACCTTTCCGGCGACTTCATACCGGTAAGAAATTCTATCTTGTGTCTATTGGCCACATACGCAACCTATGTCCATTGGTTAAATGCCCGTTACCCGTTGGTGCACCTGGCCATTGCTTGTTTGCTTACTTATTCAATCGCTAACAACTGGCTCGGCGCAACCTTCCACCCTTTACAGACCCCACACGTGCCTGCTACTGCTACCTGCCACAACCACATGTGCCAGTTCGGAGAGCTGTTCTGTACCTGCGCCCCGGCTGACACGGCTCTCCCTATCGCCAAAGCATCAAACCGGTTTTGTCGCATCGCATCGCATCGCATCACAACGCATCGCATCGCCACCGCCGCTGCCACCGCCGCCGCTGCTGCTCGCCGTCCGCTTCGGCTGAATAAGGAGTTTTCCATGTGAGCCGATCGGGCGCCATCCGCCCTTTCTATATCTGACCCTTCACGTTCCCGTAGCTTGACGGCTCTTCGTGCCAGGTAATACAACACACCTAGTCTTTATTCAGTGCGTCCTGAGGTACCGCACCGTTGATATCCACGATATCCCGCGTCGTGGCTCATTTCCCTTTATTATAGCTCTGGCCTCCCGGCTCTCAGTCACCGACCCGGAGATAAGGTAGCCCTCAATTACAAGGCCACCCCTGCTCCGAGACCGAGACTGGACCCCCAATTTACGACCGGCTGCATTCTTAAAATAATAAGAAGAGGAAGAACTCGACCCCCCCCTCCCCCCTCTTCACGCACGCGCATTGCAGTACTTCAAACTTTATTTTCTACACCTTGCTACCGGTCATACGGCCGCAGTCTGAATGGACCACTTGTTGCGTGGTTCGGCCAATGGCCCATCTCGACGCCGAGGGGCGATTTTGCCATTTCAGGCCCGACGTCCCGGGGCGGCGCCTGTGCGTGCCGCAGGTAACGACTTCCGCCGGGCTTTTGGGGTGCTTGGAAGGAGGGTTCACATCCCGCCTATTTCATCCCTAACCGGCGCGATACCAACTCTACCACTTACTTGCGCCATCTGCTTAGAGGAATACCCTGAGGACGAACTATGCGTCACCCCGTGCGACCACCGGCATTGCAAAAGCTGTTTTCAAAACAATGTCCGTGTTGCTCTTTCCTCCAACCCATTCAAGCCGGCGAGGTGCTGTCATGTACTTCCGGATGATATGGTTCATAGCTTCGGAAACCTTACCGAGGATGAGCATAGGCAGTACGCGACTAGGTTCGAAGAGTTGACCAACCCACACAGCAGCCTATACTGTTCGAATGCAGATTGTGGCAAGTTCATTCCAAATCGGAACCGCCATAGACCAAGAATCGGGGTGTGTGAGCACTGTGGACAGAATACCTGCAAAAGATGTTTCGACAAATCCCACTTTGGTCCGTGTAACAAGGCTAAGTTAGAGGCGGGTAGGACGGCGGAGGATGAGATCAATCGCCTTGCGGAATCTAAAGGCTGGAAGCGTTGTCCCAACTGCCTCGGCGTGGTTCAGAAGGATGGTGGTTGCGATCACATGGTGTAAGTATACGAAGCCCTCCTCTAGGCCCCTTTCCTCTTCCCACTCAGCCCCCCCTCCCCCCCCATCCTCTGCCTTGTTCTTTTCTTTTATCCTACATCCAATTGATTGACATATCTATGGTTGCCTAGGTGTAACTGTGGACAGGAATTTTGTTACCGTTGCGGACAAGTCTATACGGCTTTACACCATGCATGTGGACAGCTGCCACAGCTCCGGCGCCGTCCACGGTGACAGATAGTGTAAAGAAACATACCGATATAGGACTGAGGCCTAGCCGGCCACAGGTACGGGCGAGAAATAGACAGTGGTCAGCTGTCTATGGTTGTAGCGGCCGGTTATATCGGAAGTCATTCACGGAGCTGGTTGCGCGGCCACCCCACCTCAATAGTCTTAAAAGCTAGGGCTGCGATGTAATTCGACAGAGCTTGGGCGAGACGCTGGATCATGATGTCTCATATTTCATGGATTTAGACCACGGGGCCTGGGTTTAAGCTTGTCATAGAGATAGAGGGGTTGGACAGGAAAGTTGTATACGGTTAGATGGTGGCAGAGCTGCGGATCCCAAGATGCTGGTTACCTAACCAAATGGATATCTCTAGTTTGCGACACCTCTCGCTTTCCTTTTCACTGCGCTGGCATGGCAGACTCGTTCTCTCTTCTCCGATTCGGACGCGGAGTGCCAAGAGGGGCGTGGTGTTTGTATCACCATAGTGCCAGTGATATTATCATGGCAGCCTAGACGAGACGGGCAATAATAGAGCATTCAATGCGAAGGCGTAAATTACAAACCAATATTGCATACCGAGTTTATGAGAGGTGCCTCCAAATTCGCCGCGTCCATAACTGGCCCGGATCGACCTTATTATGTACTTTCATCTGAGGGTAAAGTCTCCATACGCCAAACCCCTCCAACACTAAAGCCAGTGTCATATGACCCACGGGGGTAAGCCCAACACGCGGCTAAACACCATTTGCACCAGGTAACTACCTAGGCAGGTAGGTACCTATGTTAGTAGTGTATGCACTAGTACCTGCGCTAATGCCTACCGCGCGTCTAAATACCGGGTAGCCTTACCCACGGTTTGAGATACGTATCAGAAGTTGGAATTGTGGAGTGGAATGCCTTGCTTGACCCTTCGGGGCGATTAGTGGGCCTAGAGGGGTAATGTACAAGCTTACTTCCTGCAGGTAGGAAGGTGCAGGTGCCTGGTAGGTGCAGCCGCGAATCCTCCGTCCCAATACCTATAACTATTGATTCTCTGTCCGTCCCAACACCTATAACTCTTGATTCTCTGTCCGTCCCAATACTATGACTATGGTGCAGTGGTCGGATGGGGGCTGTGATGATTCGAATATTGTTGGGGCTTTTGCGTATGTTATCCCTTCCCACTCGCTTCTTTCTCTCTCCATACCCCCGAAACGGCTTCGCACACCGAACGCACACGTGACGGCTTTCACAACCGGTAATATCTGGCAGTAGCAGCAGTAGCAGCAGTAGTAGTACTGTAGTAATATACATGCCTCAGGTATGTATTTGCCACTATCAGCAGCAATTCTGGCACCACTGGGAGGCTTTAGTATGATCTCGCCCTCGTGACGGCTGGACATACAGACTGGCTGGCGGCAGACCGGCGACAGGCCAGGGTCCCATCCAGGGTCCCACCCTCTCTCCCTCGATCACGGCCTGACTCCGGTTATCAACATTGGTACACAGCCCTAGAATTCTGCCTGCCGGCACTGCCAACCGTCGGCTGGGATTGAGAAGATGTACCGCTGTGGCTGCTGTTATCGCTGCCCATGATATCCTGCTTTTGTGACGTCTTTTCGGCAGGAAAGACCCGATGGGGGGAGAAGCCCTTTTCGCGGAGAAGGATTACTGAAGCCGTGGGCGGGTGTGAGGTTCCGCCGCACGTCTATGGCTCTGGGCGATATTTCAACGAAGTTGTGCCGGCGAGTCATCTGTCGCGCGCTCCCCGACCTAACGGACAGGCCGGTATGCGGAGGCTCCTCGGCCCCTCGCCTCGCCGCGCGTGCGCGGCCACCTATTATGTTTTGGCATCGTGTGCCTGGGTTGGGGGCGACCATGGGGGTTCGGTGGAGGACTGAGTCAACCCCTATTTGTCTCCTCTCGCCCTGACTCTCGCTCCAGCCTATGGGCATTCATGAACGGGATCCTTCCCTGTCAATTCCGCCGCCAGTGTTGTCACATCTGGCCTAAACTGTATGCCACCAACCATAGTTTCTTGCGTGGTGCTCGGGTCTTGTGGGTGTCAATAGAAAGCAATAATATGACATTTATACAAGAAATTCGTTTGGGATACGTATATAAGGTACATGGGCACAGGAAACGATTCATGGTTTGTCCTTGCGGTGTGTGGTGGTTGCCCCCCCCCCCTATTTAAAGGGGCAGCCCTAAATCTACCGTGCCAAATTCCCCGGATCTGCTGTATCTCAAATGCTTCACCTAAGAGTTGCAAGGTCGAAATCGCCAAGTCAGCTAGCCCAGTGGTTTTAGGAGTCGGACAAGCGATAATCTTACGCCTAAGCCCCTAGCAAATATGTCTTTTACAGGAGTAGGGCTAAATGGGTTGGACTGGTAGGTCATATTAATCGATATTGGTAGGCTAGATTCGTCAGCCCATGTTGGCAAAATGAGGAGGTTAGGTAGGAAGGCTAATCGGGTGGTTACCTGCAGTATCGAGTTTATTTGGTATTTTATTATATTAAAACCCTGTCTTCACGGATTTGCACATCTGCTAACATAGCTCTGCCCAAGTTTCCTAATACCTCCCCCGTCTCCCCGCGGCAGCCCATACAATCTAGCCTATCGCATTTCTTTCCTGCGCGTTTGTCCAATTGTGATAGCAATGACGCAGGCTTCCACTCCAGCTACAGTTATTATCGGCGTTGTCACAACTTTCCTGCATCCTATCGTCCTCGCCCTTCGGCATATGAAACGTCGCAGCTCCCACAGCCCTGCTGGTCAAGGTATTTCTTCCGCTTCGTGGCGTTTATACTTCTTGGTCAGACACGTATACCCCTTACCCCTTACCCCTTACCCCTCTCATACACGCATACCCATACACGCATATTATATATAAATATTTATATCTCTACGAAAATCTCTAGTTGTATAGATTCTCTGACAATTTCTAACTTTCCTTTAGGCAAGTGCACCTATGACGCTGTATCCCAGCTTCGCCCACCATCACATCCCCCACGTCAACAATACCTCAACAATGGGAATGAAGCTTCCAATACTAAAAAGGGTTACGAAATTGCTGGCGGGAAGTACTCGCTAAGCAAAACCGTCCAACCCAGCCGTTTAAATGCGTACTATTTCTCCTAACGAACTAGGGAGATAAGCCAATACATCCATACGGCTCAAAGACATACCGATTCGCATAATGGGGCTTATCAGTAACAGGGAGAGGGTTGGTGTGAGACCTAAACAACCCGAAGGCGCGTTGCTGACGGAATTTTCATGCTGTTTCTTCCCAATTTTTATTTCGGCTGGGGCCTCTAAAAGAACATAGGCCGCTCTTCTAGGCAGGATATCTCAATATTTCAAGGCGAGAACTGACCGGTTTGGAGAGGTCACTCGCGTGTTCGGGGTCGGCGGATACATGGTATCCCTGAATGCTGCCAGGAAGGATGATAAAAACCGTCACCAATCCACGGATCCTCCATAATGTTTGCCCCAGAAGACCCAGACGAGAGCTGATTGAGGCTCAGACGCGCCCTCAGCTGGTTTTTAGTTTCCTTTGTCTACTTGTCTTTGACTATACTGCTTCTAATTAAGGATCGAAGTTGCCATCAACTGTCTTCATCCGACATCTTCCCACTTACCATTGCACCTAGCTACCTACTACTTTACCCTGTCTAAATCATCCTAGTACTTGTCGAATTCCACATGGCCAACA
The DNA here is from genome assembly GCA_021209875.1 of Rosellinia necatrix. Taxonomy (NCBI): domain Eukaryota; kingdom Fungi; phylum Ascomycota; class Sordariomycetes; order Xylariales; family Xylariaceae; genus Rosellinia; species Rosellinia necatrix. Next base: position 2,252,784 of record JAGYVD010000001.1, on the reverse strand, counting down.
TGGACTTACCACACTGTGGTGTTTATTGTAGGTATTAGTCGTGGGCAAATGAAGCTCGGCCGACCATGGCGTAGTGATAGGATACATTGTTGGTGTTCGCGAAATGAGCAATATAGTCTACAAAGACCGAAAGGAGAGGCGGCCACACGCAAGATGGTTGCTTCTTAACAGTCGTCGAACAGTGGTCTTCGACGCAAGAAATTCCCTGAGCTTAGTCAACGCTAAACGGAAGAATCTATTCTTACTACTACAATAATGGAATGTAGAAGCCCTTAATTACGCCAATTTCTTTCCATTTAAAACGGATGGTTTCTTTCCCGCCGGTTCCGCGCTATGCCCCCTCCCTATTATCGATATGTTTTCAATGGATGTGCACAGTCACGTGCAAATGCAATAAGAGCAAAGCAACGTAACGAATACACGCAGAACTGTTTTCACTTCGGTGTAATTATCCATTGTTTTTCCGTTCACGTATATGGTGGATGGTATGTTGATGCTGGAAAGAGGCTATGACCAAATAATGGCAGAGGAGTGCGGATGAAGCCTTCGTAAGGTATGCCTCAAAACATGGCTGAATAAGCTGGTAGCATTGTCGATATGATAGGTAGTGGAGAGCACATCACTGCCCCTTCGAAGCCCGTCGCTGTATAAGGAGAAGTCGATTCCACTCATACCAAGGAAATGCTAAGACGGTATTATGAGCACCGTTCAATTCGCGAACAGCTGTGAAAATGCAAATGCAACTATCCATTAGCGCCGTCCCCTAATTTCTCCAGACAATCCCTCCCCTATGAACCGCGATTCGCCCACCAGCGGGGGAGAGCGATGCTGTGGACCTTTTAACCTTCAAGAGGGGAACCGTACGATATGCGTGTTCGTGTAAGTCATAATTTCGTATTGACCGTGACGGCATTTCTGAGTATCGAATTACTCAGACATAGCCTGTGCTGCCACCCCCATTCACAAGGAGCTACCCATGAAGGTGGTAGTATTGCAATAGATATACCGAAAACCAAAGCAAACTCCCAACTCCTCCTGTCTGTGTCTTGTTACCGTGCCGTCTATCCATCCATTGCAATCCTCGCTGAACGAGCCGGTAATATAAATCAAAACATTGAAGCAACCACGTTGATCTGACTATGCCTGCCGTAATTTGTGATCACCAGCCAATAGCTAATTAGATCGTCTGCTTGCCCTTACTGCTGAAGCCACCAGTACCGTCCGGTATCCCGAACTGAGGCCGCAAAAAAAGACCCTTGGGGTGGCAGGATGTTTGTCAGCTGAGGTGGTGGATTTACTGGCGTGCTGTTAGAAATTCCGCGTGAATCCGATCGATCGCCTGGATTTGCTGCCCCACTCCATGTATGAGATTGCACATCGAGCCCGCGGGGCTCGAAGAGTCCACCGGTAAGATCATGGCGTGAAGACATAGCAAGGGGGTCATCCTACTTCACCCGATCTCTAAATTCTATGAATTCCGCGATCCGTTTTCGGTGTTCAGCACAGGCATCGGCATGTTGCTTGCGTACCTCTAAATCTTGGTCCAGTTCTGCAAGATAATCGAGCGCAACATCCTCAAGCCAATTTGCGCCACGTTGTGAAGAGCGCAGCTTGTAATCGTTTTGTCGGACTTGGAAATGGGTCAGTATTTTTTCGTTAAAATCCTCCCATCTACTCATGTAACTGTTGAAATCTTGGGCATATTTTCGGAACGAAGACTTATTTGGTCGAAGTCCTGCCACGGCCATGGGGGGTGGGAGTCGAGGAGCCACGGGACAAGGAGGGAAGCCTAAATGCAAAGGGGGAGGTTTCATATCCAAGGGAATTTGCTCTGATGGTTGGCTTGGGAATGGAAGGGTGGACTTGAGATCGGCAAATGACTTCAGTCCACTCGGCAACGGGGCCACGAAAGGCTCAACGTTCTTCAAATCGGAAAATGTCGCAAAAAACTCTTCTGTATCCTCGGATCCACCACTGGAATGAGAAGGTTTTGTACCACCCATCGTTTGCTGGGCACCGTTAGCCAGAGACGGCATTTCCTTCGCTTTATCGGGGATAAAGGTTGGGGCGGTGGCCTGTGAGGTGACGCCGTTGACATCCCCTGCTCTCCAATCTGGTCTGTGTGGTTCAGTAGAATATTTCCGAGCACTATGAGGATTGACAGGTCGAGGAATCTCTTCTGTCACCTCCACTGGCGGGGTATCAATGTCCATGGCGTCTGGTGCTATGGAAGTGCGGCCCATGTCAGGGCTCTGAAAGGGCCGGTGAACCTCCTGCCATTCTTCGCTTTCCTCTTCATCTACTACAGCCGCTGTGCCAGCAGTCATCTTGCACGACTTAGACTTTCGCAAATGAGCGCGCCGAGTCGGAGACGTAGACGCACTGGTCGTAGGTTGTGGCTCGAAGTGTTGAGGTCCTATCTGCTCACTCCAGGCTCTGGCCGAAAATCCTGACTTGCTGCCATTTGTCTCAGTGGGCACTTCCTGGGCCTGGGACACGCGATTTGGTAAGGCGGGTTTCGACAAGGGCGTTTGCCGACGGGCAGGACGGTTACGGGATTGTGGTCGCGGGCGCGAAGGCGTTGTTGCCTCGTTCGCTGAGGCGGAGCCTGCCTTAAACTCCCAGTCATCGACCATCTCGTGCTCGACAAACCTTGTATTAATATTTTCGGTACTATTCCTCGTGAAGGTCTTGGGGCTAGTGCTCGTTGGGCCACTGGGAAAATTGAAGCTGGAAACACCATTAACGTTAGCTTTAGCTTTCCCATGATTAGTCATATGATCTGGCGAGGCATATCGCGGTTTGCTGTCCGCCATACACAGGTTGCTAACTAGGCGATCGAGCGTTTTTCTTTGGTATTCTTCCAGAGGAAGCAAAGTAGAAAATTTTTGGGAGTTATTCTCTTCGCTTGAAGGGTGTGGTAGACGATGGCCAGATGTATGAGCTAGCCGATCACCCGCCCGGCCTGCGTGCCCACGAGACCGATCAGGCCATTGAGTACTGGGATCGGTGGAGTGTGACTGAAACTGGGTTGGAAGGGTTTGTGAGGCATACAATGAAGAACCGCTGGCGTTCGGCTGCGGTGCCGTCGAACCAGACATAAACTCTGCAAACAACCCATTAGTAGGAGCTCTGACGATCAATCGAGCGACGTATGACTTACGGGAGGTGGTTGCTGGTTGCGGTGGGATATCCGTGACGGTTGGTCCCTTGGGTTTATATCGTTCACCAGCCTTCGATGGAGCGCCCATATTGTCGTGGTCAGTCCCACCACTTGTACTTGGGTCAACTTTAGTCGAATCTTCGGAACCTCCGTCGTTACTAGAACCCCTGGGGGGACTCGAGCTCCGCGGTCTTGTGCGTGGGAATGCGCCAGGCACTGGAAAAGATCGAGGCGGGGTGCGCGTACTAGTAGAGCGTCCGAGCCCTGGACTGTGATCGAATAAACTAGTCTTCTCACCGCCTGGGGTATGGTAAGGAGTTCTCCGACGAGTCTCCGCAAACTGTTCGTTGAGGCCCGCAAAGGGATCTCCAGAGGCGTCAGCGCCGGCGTCATGAAACGATGCCTCCGGAATGATCTCCGGCTCGGTGAACAAGTTTGAGTGCGTCCGATTTGTGAAATAGTTCTTATTGGTGACAGGCGGCTCATCCGCTATACCGGGAGTTCCTGGAGCGAAGCCTGTCTTCTTATTGGTACCGAATGCTGCCTCAGCCTTCTGTTTCTGGTAAGCTGTGCGAGGGGTAGGTGCCGGTCCCGGTCTTGTATCCCGAGCTGCAGACGTCGGAGCTCGCCCGGGGGGCGCTCTTCCGGGAGTAGTAGGCCGTGCTTGGTATGTCTTTCGTGAGGCACCGGCCCGTATGTGGTCCCACGCTTCTGCATTAGTTCGCCGGAACTGCGGATCGTCTTTAGGTGTCTGCGGCTGTGCATGTCGCGGCATACCAGCGCCGAAGGCCTCGTAGCGCTGTGCCCCCGAGTTTGGACGAGTCTGAGTGTTTGGTTGTCGCCGTGGAGGTGGTGGGTAGGCCTTTGCCGCGTCCTGCCAGGGATTGCCTCTTACGCCCGCGGCCGTGGGGTAGCGCGCTGTGTAGCTCCGGCGCGCTTCATCGTATTGCCTTTTCTGTGTGTCGTCGGACAGGATTTCGTGAGCTGACTGGATGACCTGGAATTTGGGGTTGACTTCAGCTTCTCTGCCCGGGTTACGGTCCGGATGGTATTTCAGAGCTGGGAGTTCGGTCAGCAACCATTCCTGGCGAATGGAACGGACAGTTATCATACCTAGTTTTTTGAACTGCCTCTTGATCTCGTCGGGCGTCGCGGAGGCGGGCACCTCAAGGTCCGCATAATAATTGCGTGTTTTATCCCACTTCGGCATGGTGACTAGCTGTCAGCAAGGGTTGCCGCCCGCTGCGGCTGGTATGGGACGACGGGTTGTGTAGAGCTGGCTATGAATGGATTATTGCGGCGGTCGTAGAATGTCGAGATTCGTGGTGAGACTAGCGGGAGGTAGCGCACAGCACCGTACCGTACGCGGATCGCGTTGCTCGTAGTTGTACCGTGGCAGAAGCGAGCGAGTATAACGTCGGGTTTGCGTGTCGAAACGGCGATATGCGCCGGAAGCCGAGGGGCGATAGTAGCTGGTGGCCGGTAGGCGTTCACAGGTGTTTAGTAGCAAGCGCGCATGTACCGAAGAATAGATTGTCTGACAGCAACAACACCAACAACAACACTAATGATCCCTGTACAGGCATAGGCCACTGCTCGGTGATTAGTAACGTGAGACGCTATGTGAAGGGGTGGCCGGAATGACTACCAGAGGCCAATGTGCCTGGATAAAAACGAGGTCACGGGAATGGAAAAAGGACTTGGAGGAGATGGTCTGGTTAGGGAATACCCGAGCTCTGTACGATAATGAGTAAGAAGGCGGGAAGAGGAAAAGAGGACGAGGACGAGGACGAGGGTGAAGAAGATGACGAAGATGAAGAGGGCGAAAGAGGGCGAAGATGGAGAGGCTGTGTACATGGACATGCAACTAGAATACCGCGACAAACTGACAGGTAGCTTGGTACCAAGCAGCAGTATTGAAGTTGCTCTAGGCACGCGCAGCGAGCGTTGGTGGAGGAACTGGATCTTTTGCCCTGTTTTGTCGTGGGTGATGGAAGAGAGGGTGGGGCTGCTAACAGCACCAGGTGGGTTGAGGCGTGCCGGGGGCGTACTTGACCAGGGAGGTAAGGGAGGGGCAGCTGAGGTGCCTTGCCTAGAGGCAACTCTAACCTACCTACCTACCTACACTGTAGTACCTAGGTAGGCACCTGGGTACAGTAGAGTGGGTACGGCTACCTAGCTTGCCTAGGTACCTATCTAGTAGTAGTAGTAGTATTAACGTCTAATCTAGGTGTCTGACAGTGCTAGTTATATTTTAATAATACGATTATAGCTGCTAGAAGCTTTAATACAGCTAATCGGCTCTGCTAAGCTTTTATATAACCCTGCTTAAATTTATATTCAAAAAAACGGTAGATATATTGTTTATTAAGCTATATTTAAACAAAAAAAGCTATATAAAAAAAAAGTTATTATTTTTATTATTGCTTAAATATTAATAAGCTTTAATAAAGCTTTAGCTTTTTATATTTTTAATTATTTTAAAGCTTTAAAAAATCTGCTGTAGCTTTATTATTTTTTTTAATAGCTTTTAAATTTATTAGCTGCGTTTATATTAAATAGCTGTTTTTTAAAATTATTTTTTATTTCTGTTAAAATTAACGTTTATTTATTTTTATAGTTAAAAATATAGCTTTATTTAAAAAGCTGTTTATAATTATAAATATAAACTAATTTTTTAAATAATTAAATTTTTATAATATAACTTAAAGTTTTTATGTTTTAATTTTTTATTAAAAATAACTTAAGTTTTTATTTAAAAAATATAATTTTAAAGCTGTTTTAAACTTTTAAACTATTTTAAATTTTATTTTATATAAAAATCTAGCTTGTTTTTTTTATTAATTAATTTTTAAATTATATATTTATATTTTAGTTTATTTTATAATATATATTAAAATACAGCGTTATTATTTAGCTAAATATTTTTAAAAAAGTTAAACTAATAAATTATTTGTTTTTAATCCGCAAGCTTATTATTTAAAATTTTTTATATTTTAAAACTAATAAAAGCAAAACTTAAAACTTAATAACATAATTAAATTTTTAAAAGCTTAAAATAATTAGTTAAAAATATAAAACTATTTTATTTAAAAGCTTTTTAATATTAACATATTATTAAAACAAAAATAAAATTTTGTTCTAGTTATTATATATATTTTTATAGCTTAGCTTAAAGCTTATAATATATTTTAAGTTTTAGCGTTAAAATTTTTTTGTTTAATTTTTAAAAAATAATATATAAAAGCTTTATATATATAAGCTATAAATTTTTAAAATATATTAATATTTTTAAATTTATTTAAATATAATATAATTAATTTAAATTTTTAGCTTATATTATATTTTATAATTTAAGCTGTTATTTTTGTTTTAAACTAAATTTAATATATTTTTGCTTTTATTTTTTATTTTAAAAGCTTTTTATTAAATTAAAACTGTTAATTAAAGCTTTAATTAAACTATTTTAAACATGTTAGCTATTATTTTTATAAAATAATATAGCGTTTTTTAATTATTTAATTATTTTTAAACTAATAAATGCTTTAAATTAAATTAGCTAATATAAATAACTATTAATATATAAATTTTATTAAAACAAGTAAAAGCTGTTAAAACGTTTATTTTTTTAATGCAGTAGTATAAAAAAATATGCTAAACTAAAAACTGTTTTAATAGCAGTTATAAATATTATATATATTTTATTATTTAATAGCTAATTTTAATATTAATTTAGCTTTTATTTAATTTTTATTTTTAAATTTTTAAATATTAAACGTTGCTGCTATAAATAACTATAAAAATAATTATTAATTTAACTACTATTATTATTATATATAAAAATATATTTTTAATAATATTATCTAACATTTTAAAAAAACGCTTATTATTGCAGCTTTGCTAGTTTAAATATTTATATAGTATTAAAACTAAAGTTTATAATTTAAATATATTTTTAACTATTATATAAACTTTTAAACTAGTTTTATTAACTGTTTTATTATTATAACAGCATTAAAAAAATGTTGTAGCTAATTATATATATATAAAAGTTTGCATTTTTTAAGCTTAAAACAGATAATATTGTTTTTTTTTTAGCAGGTAATTTTATTAACTTAAATAAAAAAAACTTATATATTTTATCTGCTGTTTTTTTTATATTTTATTAAAGCTATATTATTTATATAATTAAAAATATTGCTAATATTTAACTAAAAAATTAAAAACAAAAAAAAAATAAATAAGATCAGAAAAATTAAAAAGCTTTAAAAAAAGCTATATTTTAAATCTTTTGCTAGTTTAATATAATTTTAAAACAAATTAAAATAATATAGTTTATTATAAAAAACAGACCTAGCTTATAATTTTAAAACTTTATTTTTATTTAAAAATTTTACAGCTAATTAATTTTTAATATTATATTAAAAATACTAGCTATATTTAATATAAATAAAATAAAAACTTTTTAAAAGTTTTTATATTATATTTTATATTATATATTAAATAAGCTATTAAATTTATAGCTGCTTTATAAAAAACGCTTTAAATTATTATAAGCTTATAATTTTTTATTAACTGTTTTTACAGCTATTTATTTAATAAATAATCGTTTAAATTTTTATTTATATAAAAAATAAAAATCGGTTTTAAAACTTAATTATTATATAGTTAGTTTTACTTAATTTAAATAAAAAATTATTTTAGCCGATTTAAACGTTATAAAATAATATTTAGTTTATAAGCAAGCTTTATATAATTTAATAATTATTAAATTAATATAGCTTTAAGCTTTTTTAAAAAAATTAACTTTAATTTTGTTTGCTTTTAAAGCTATATTATTTACGCTATAATATATTTTTTTTGCTTGTTCTAGCGTAACTTTTAGTTATATATAGCTATTTTGCTTTTTTATTTTAATAGTTTTAAGTTTTTATATATATAAGTTTAATAAATCGTTTTTAATAGTTTTAATTATAAATATTTAATTAGCTAGCAGTTCGATTTTTTATTAAGTTTATATATATATTTTTTATATTAAAAAAAAGCGCTTTATTTATTATTAAACTTTTGCTAGCCTGTTATTTTATAAAGTTTTATTATTATATTTGTTTTAAAAATATAGCCAGTTTAATAGCGTTTTTTAGTTTTATAGGCTTTTTAACAAAAATATATTTTTAATTATATATATTTATTTTATTTAGCCGGTTTTTAACTAGTTTTATTTATAAAGCAGCAATTTTAAAATCTATTAAAACGTAGCTTTATATCTATGTTTTTAAAAATAAAATAATTTTATAAGCTAAATATAAAATATTTATAATAGTTTTATAATAATTTTAATATTAAGCAGAATATTTAATTTTTGTGCTGCCGGGACTTTTAAGCTTAAATTATAACATTTTATTTTTTAAGTTGTCAGAGTATATTTTTTTTTTAAAACTAAAAGCAGCTTTTTTAAAAATATTATAATATAAATAATAAAATAATTTAATTTTAAATATAAGTTATAATTAACTTAAGCTGTTACTTTTAAAATATTATTTATAACTAAATTAAATATAAAGCTTGTTTAATATATAAAAATATTAATTATATATTAAGCTAGCTTATTTTTAATTATATAATATATTATATTATTTTTAATTATTAAATTATATTTATTTTTAATTTTAAAGCCTAGAACTAATATATAGCGTTAAAATCGCCGGCTATTAAAATGTTATTTAAGCATAAAAAAGCTAATAAAGCTTTTATAATTAAATTATTTATATTTTAGTAAAAAGTTTATAAACGTTATAAATAATATTAAATCTAATTTTTATATTTATTATATTTAAATAAAATTTAGCTTATAAAAAAATGTTTAAAGTTTTTAGCAGTTAATTATATATATTATAACTTTTAAAAAGTTATATATTAATTATTTTTAATAAATAATATTTATATTTTATATATTTTTATATATTTATTATTAATATAATATATATAACTATAGTTTTTATATTAAAATTATATTTGTTTTTATTTTATTATTTAATATTAATATAATATTATATATTTTTAAAAATTATATATGTTAGCTTAAATTATAATAAAAAGTTTTTTTTAGCTGCAGTAGTTTTATGTTAAACTAGTTTTTATTTTTTATTAAAACTAGTTATTATATTTTTTATTAAAAGTTTTACGTTTAATTAAAACTAAATAGCTTTTAATATTTAGTCTGCTTAAAGCTTTAGTTTTTAACTAAAAAAAAAAAAAATATTAAAGCTTAAGTTTATATAAAAAATATAGCTTTATTTTTTAGCTATATTATTATATATAATATTCTAATATAATCTGTTTATAATAAAATATAAGTTATTATAAGTTATAAATATATTAAACTAGCTTATATTGTTTTAAACGTTATTTTTTTTGTTTAACAGGCAGTAAAAACAGGTTTTTATTTTTTATAAAAACCAAAAAGTAAAAAAAATCTATTTAATAGTTTTATTTTAAGCCTTAAGATTTAAAAAGCTTAAAAAGTCTGTTTATTTAATATTATATATATTTTAAATGTTTTTTTTTAGTTATATAAGCTAAAACTTAAAACTAAAACAAAAATAATAGCTTTAGCTTAATTTTTTTTAGCTTGTTGCTATAGCATTTTTATTTTATTTTTTTTAGCTTAGGCGTTTTTATTGCCTAGTTTTTTTTAGCTTTTTTATTTAAACTTTTATTAGCTAAACTAGTTTATTATTATTAATTATTAATTTAATTAAATAGTTTTTAAAAAATAAAATATTAATTATAGTAGTTAATACAGCTAATAATTTTATGCATGCTTTAAAAACATATAGCTTTTTATAATATATATATATTTTTTTAGTTATAAGTTTATAAATTATAAAAGTTCTAATAATTATTGCATTAAATTATTATAATAGTTTTAATTAATAAATAAAAAGTTTAGATTTAAAAATATAAAGTTCTGTTTTTTAGCTTAAATAATAAAACTATTTAAACTATAATATTATATTTAAACTAAATAATTTTATTAATAGTTTATTTTATTTTAGCTTAAACTTTTTTATTAAAAATTAATTATAGTTTATTTAGTTAGAAATATAAAAACTAAAATATTTAAAACAATATATATAAACTATTTTTGGTTTTTTTTAAGCTTAGCGTTTTTTATAAAAAAACAGTTTATTATATTAAACAGTATTACTGCTGTTTTTTATTTTTATAACGTATTAACTATTTAATAGCTGTTAAAATCGCTATAAAAAATTCCTATATTATATTAAAAATATTATATAATATAACCTATAAGTCTGTGCTATTAATTATTTTAAATTTAAACTTAGTTTTAAATTTAAATATAATTTTAAATTAGCTAGTTTTATTAAAATTTTTATATTATATTATTTTTTTAATTATTATTTAATTAAAATTATTTATAGTTTATAAAATATTTTCTGCCGATTTATTATAAACATAAAAAAAAACATAAATAAAGTTTAAAATTAAAACGTAAATATAATTTATTTTAAAACAAAATATAAATTATTTAATTTTATATTTTAAAATATTAAACAGATTAAAGCTAAAATTTTTATTATTAATTTATACAGCAGCTTTAATATATATTTATTAAAAGTTTTAAATATTTTTAACGTTTATAATAACTATTTTTTGCTAAGCTATTAATTTAAAAATTAAACAAAAATAATTATTTATTTAATTTATTTTAATTTTTTTAACAAGCTAAAAAAACTGCTGATAATATTTTTATTATTTTTTAATTAATAAATATAAGCTAAACTAATAAAAACAAGTTTAATATTATTTAATTAATAATTATAATAATAGCTAATATAATTTTTATAAGCAAAATAATTTTTATTACAGCTTTTAAAATGCACGAAAATATTTTAAATATTTTTAAAATTAAATTTTATTATTATTACTGTTGCACTAAAAAAATACTATTGTTTTTTTAGTTTTTTTAAAAAAACCGTAGTAGCTGTAATAAAATTTATAATAGCAAACATATCTGTTTAGCCGTAGCCGATAAAATGCTTTATTTATTTATTATAGCTAAAGCTATAAAAAGTTTAAAATGTTTTTTAACTAAAAAAAAAGTAAGTCTTTTCTAAAAATTAAAAAAAGTATAGGAGGAAGGGTTGTAGGTACCTATCTAGGCACCCGTAGATAACTTTTTGCCTGGGCCAGTCAAATGGTGGTGGGGCACGTGGGCGTGTCTTAAAAATGGCTGCCACCTGCATCCACCATGCATCGCAAAGCCCCTCCTATCGAGTACCTACGTAGAGGTAGGTAACGGGTGTAAGGAGGGACTTATTGACGTAGTTAGGTAAGTATCTCTAGGTAATTAGAAACCCCTCTCAGCGTAGCGTTGGATTTTTGTCGTTGTCGTCCAAAAGATATACTCGAGACGAAAGAAGGCGAGAGAGAATGTAGAGCATGAACGTGTACCTAATTGATATAGATAGTCTTAGACGGTGCCATGTAATTTATACCTAGCTACTACCTACCTAGGTAGTACTGCAGCGCTTACAACGTTTGCCATCAGAGGGCAGATGTAACCATGTCGGCCTAACCTAGCTGGGTACTTAGGCTTAGATCATACCTACCTAGGTAAGTGCCTAACCTACCCGGACCAGGTAAGCTTCAACACGTCGATAAGTAGGTAGACAGACACGAATACCTATAACCGGTGCAAACAAAACCTACTGTCATCTACCCGGACAATATATTTCAGTCTGCTCATCTCAGACACCAACCAAGAGCTGCCAATATAATATACACTAGTATAATCTGGTGAAGAAAAAAACAAAAAAAGAGAAAAAAAAATTGAAAAAAAAAAAAGAAGTAACAACTTGGCTCTGAACTACCTCGGTTCAATATGGTGGTACCTATGCAAATAGAGAGAGCAGAAGCGATTTCGGCAATCTATAGTACCTACTTGTCCCCGCTAAAACTTAATAACCGTTGACAACAACTTGAAGTTACAACAAAGCAACCAACCATAACTACCGACGTACATATTTATGGCTGGCAGCCATCAAATGACGTCATTATAACAGCCCACAATATCCAACAGCTCCCAGGTACAAGCAAGAAATCTCGCCGCCATATCATACAGCCTCGACAATCTGATTCCACATTTTTGACTAGGGCTGATGATGCCGAGACAAGGTAGTGTAGGTAGGTAAAAGGATCAGTGTTATCTTCGGTAGGTTAGATGTACACATAGATGGCAAGGAAGGCCTACCCTGTGTTTTGGAATAGGTCAATCGGAACCATAAATATGTGTGGTTGTAGCATACATGTGCAATACCCGAACTCGCAGCTATGGAATGGCCTGGCAATGCCATTACCCTGCCCGAACAAAGGCGCAAGTAAGTTATTCGAACTATTGCATGCTTGTTTAGCGCCTCCACCCCCGATATCCATCCGTGATCATCAGAAGCGCCGGTCCATGAACTTAACCCAGCCTAACCCAACCTGCAAATTGACGCCGGCAAAAACAGAAAAGCAGAAGAACAGAAAAACCAAAAACGATGAAGACAACCCTCCTCTCGTCATAAATAGCCCAACACCCGCCTGATGCTATTAGTCCCGCACTTCCAACCGCCCATGCAGTATTCTTGCCTATTATACAATCCGGTTTTGTGTGGTGAGAATCAGACACCCTACACCATCTCGCGGCCCATGTCATACGACCACCCGCCTTCTCTCCTCATCTTCTCACGCGCCGCCAAATCTTTTCGGATATCCTCGGCGGTCAGCCCATCCGCACCGTTCCAGTTGGCGCTCGATGTGCGAGAACGGAACTTCTGGAAACGATCTTTGTTCCGCGAAAACACCTCCTCCATGATAAGGGGCGCTGGTGGCCCAAACACGTCGAACGGGTTCTTATTCTCCTGTTCTACGAGCGCACGTCGGAGGTTAGGCGAATCGGCCCAGTCCGCAACCAAGCCTTTGCCGTCGTTCGCATCGTCATCGTCGTCTTCATCGTCCGTGTTTATTTCTGGCAGCTCGATGGAGTCTCCGTTCTGAAATCTGGGGGACGATCGCGTTGCCGACTTGGCAGTTGACTTGGTGCCCGGTACCCCCACAGGCCGTGCTGGTGTCTTGCTGGGCCCTCCCGCCGCATGTGAGTTGGGAGCAAAGGGGATGGCGCCCTTTGACACTTGTGCCATGTCCAAGGGGCGTGCGGCCTTCATGTGGCTGTTGTGCTGGTTCGTTACCGTCGCCTTGAATAGATCTCTCGTCACGGCCTGTGGTGGTGCATTAGTATAGCCGGCGGCGAACATTGCTTTCGTCGGCAGGTCCTGCTTGTCATGTTAGCTTATCCCCGCATGACGATTTGACCATGTGAAGATGGCTTACCTTCTTGAAACCACCAGATGGGCGCACTGGCGCCCCCTTCAAGCTTGACTGCTTCTCATTCTCTGCTGGATCGCCCAGCTCATCCGACATACGCATGCGCTTGGATTCTTTCGGCTGAAAGCCGTTTCCAATCCGGCTCTGGCCTGGGCGAGACGTGCCGTCATCGTTAGGTTCTTGCGGCAACGGCCGCTTCATCTGGGCTTTGGAGGCGTTGGAAAGGACTGCATTGATAGGCCGGCTAGCATCTTCTTGAGAGCGGGGAGCCATTGAATTCATCCGGGAAGGTGGTCGAGAAGGAGCAGTTTCATTCCTACTATAGTCCGGAGGGCCATTAGGCTGGTTTCGGATCGCAGGTGGGGGAGCTCTGGTTTGCTTCGCCTTCTCTATCATAGCTTGTCTCTGAGCATTCTTCTTCGCCTCGGCCTGCAGAGCTGCCTGCTTCCGTTCTTCCTCCTTTTGGCGTTCGGCGTCAAGTTTCCGTTGCTGTTCCTGACGTCTCTCTTCTTCTTGCATGACCGCTCGTTTCCGATCTAGCTCTGCTTTAGCATCTCGTCTGCGTTGTGCTTCACGCTCTTCCTGCTCTTTCCTTCTGGCGGCTGCTTCAAGGGCTTTCGGCCGACCAGAAGAGGAGGTCGAGCTTTTTAGGCTTTGGAGAGACCGTTTTGTTTGCAACGACGGTTGGCTCGTTTTGCTTTTGAGCTGGGACTGGGATAGAGAGTCATGAAGATTTGATGATAGTGTGCTATTAGAGGGATGGTATTGGGAGTGTTGAGAGCCCATGTTGACTCGGATTACTGTGGGTGCCTGTTTCATCTTACTAGCAGGCTCCTTAGTTGGCTTAACGGGTCGCTTGAGTTCCCTTGTTTTCACCGCGGATGGAGGAGCTGTTGGACGAGAAACGGAAGGGTGCGGTATCGTATTAGGTGCATCGAGCATCTCGACATCCCCAGCTTCTCCCTCGCTTGTAGGAACCTCCATGTCCACGTCATCAGATGCGACGTGCTGATTGGCCTTCTGCGGGCTACTTCTAGCCGACTTCGGAATATTACCTGGGGTAGCAAGAGCGGATCGCTTTTCCTGATCCCTCTGACTGACCACCTGCTTTTCCATAGCTGCTGTGTGCTCTTGCTCTTTGCTGAACACATGTGCTTTCTCACGTTCCTTTTCTCGCGCTTTTTCAAGCTTCTCTGTTTGTTCAGCTAGCCGTCTTGCCTCTTTAGCCTCTTCCTTCTTGCGCTTTTCTTCGGCCCTTTCTCTCTCAATGGATGCTCTAGTCCTCCTTCCTTCATTCCGTCCCGGACTATTGATGCTTGCTGGCTTTTGTGTGTTGGAGACTTGATGAGATAAATCAGGATATAGAGGTTGCGTCTCTTTAGCCGACGGTGACCTAAGTGTTTCTGTGGACGGGCCTAAATGTAGACCCAACCGAGTAACAGACGGAGAAAGGAGTGACGATTTCCCTTCAGCGCTAATTGCCGCACTACTGGCCAGGAGGCCCCTGGAGCTCTTCAGGATAGAAGATAATTTATTCTTCACCTGCTTTAGGGGGCTATTGTTGAATCCACGTGACGGCGACTTGGGCGTTGTGGGTTGTCCGTTCTCCGATACCATCGCGAGTGGTAGGTTTGACGCTGAGGTGGTTTTCTGAAGATCATTTTCATCATCGAGAGTTTGGCCGACGATAGGGAGGACAGGGACAGAAGCCGACTTATTATGCCCAAAGGCACCCGCGGTTCTTCCAGGCAAAGGAGATCGTTGTGGAGATTTGTCATGGGCCAAATACGGGCGTGAGGCTGGGATTGCGAAATCATGTCCACCAACCGTATTTTTCCCTGAAACGCCTTCCATCACATCTGTCGTATAGCTCTTGGGGAGGCCAGGTCGAGGGCTCTTAAAATTCGAAGCGTCATCAGGAGTCCCAAGTGGTTCAATCCAGTCATCGTCATCTATGGGGAATGCACCAGGAGTCATTATTTTCCTCGGTGATGTTCCTTGCCTACCCGGAGTAGGTTGCGGTAACACATTCGTTACTGGTGATATATGCGGCATGCCGGAATCTGCCATCATTCTTGAAGGTTGTTGAACACCTACCTGGGTTTTGCCCAGTTTATTTATTTGATCTTGAAGCCGCTGTGTATATGTCTTGTTATGCACAACTGCATCGTCCACTTCCTCCTCGAGTTGCGGTTTTGGAGGTTCCGGAAACTCGTCGATGTCCATGTCATCGTTCTCCTCGTCCGTGAGATCTTGTTGTGCATGGCCGAGGCTCTTGCCTCCGGTCTGCCGATAATAGCTTGTCTGATTCTGGTCTAAGTGGCTTGTCCGGGAGATTCGCGCGCCGATGCTTTTGTGAGTAATGGGTTCTCGTGCAGGTAAGGAAGCGAAATTAAGACTACTCTTCCTGACAATAGGTCGAATTGGACTAGAGCCGTCAGAGGGTGACCCAAGAGCTGTCTCCATTGCGTCGGGATCCATCTCTGGGGGCTCAGCCGATGGCGTATAGCTCTCGTCAGGAATCTTCGCTGGTGATGGGCTGTCTTCCGCATCCGAGAAAGGCGGTAAAGTCGGTGAGCCTTTGGGTGTCGTGGTTTCATGGTGTACAAGACTCTTGGTGGGTGATACCCCAGCGCCAACGTGAGCGGTGAAGTACTGGCCAGATAAATCGTGTGTGCCTATTTCTTGAACTGGGTCCGATGAGGGATGCATGATGGGACTCGTTGAGCCCTTGTGGGAGGGCGACGTCTGAAACGCTACATGGCCAGCCTCTTCATGACTCTGGGGGCTCAGCGGTTGGGTTGCTTCGTCTGAGACGACAGCATCATCTATATCCATTGCATCTTGGGACTGACTGCCGTGATACCCGGAATCCACTAGAAGCGCTGGCTTTGACGACAAGGCGGGATTTGAAGAAGAGGCCTGCTTGGCAGGGCTGTGGGGAAGCATGGGTTTGAGGGGAGAAGGCTCGCGATCGACGGCTATCTTGACTCGCGGAGTGTTGACTCTGCCATGACTTGCTAAGGCGAAGGGATTTAGTCCGCCTTTCGGGGTTGAAGAGAATATATTTGAGAGAGGCTGGTGAGGGTTAGTAAGCCCGTCTCGACTCACGTATTGAGCGACTCGACGCCAAAACACTTACAACGCGGGTCTCTCCTACGTTTCCCTTCCTTACTGTCCGCGGCGTCTTGCCACGTAATTTACCTGGGGTCTTGAATATCTCGGCCACGTTTCTGCTCACTTGTTAGCAGGGTCGAAGGACTGGCTAGGGGATGCTGCTCGCGCACATCTGGTTCTCGCTAAACACCTCGGCCATGTGCTCGTTGAGCCAGTCGAAGTCGTTCTGGACCGAGAAGGTAAACTCCTCGACTTCAGACTGGACAATCCGCGTCGCAGATGACCGCTCTTCTGCAACCCATGGCCCCGAGCCAACCTGCATTCGCGTTCGCCCGGCCATCGCGCGATATCTAGAGGGCTAACACGGACGCGTCGATTCTGGTGCGAGTCGCGTAATAGTAGGACACGGGGGCGACGCGACCTGCTGAATGGGAGATGGACGATAGATCAGTTAATCATGACTCGAATTGTAATTGTATATGTTGAGGCAACGGGAGCGAGCGATTGTCGAAGAGTTGGGGTGCAACAAAACAAGGAGGATGGAAGCCAGATAAAGAGGTAACAACGTGCAATGTGCAATGTGCGATGTGCGGGTGCGGTGTGTGTGTGTGTGTGGTGTGCGGTGTAGGCAGGTAGTTTGGCGGGTAGCGGAGGTCGGTGGGCTGTCGGAGATTTGGCGGCAAGGGCGATTTGCCGGTGTGATTGGCTAGATACCCAGACGTTGTAAACACAAAGCTCGGACCATTCCAATATAAATAAATGCCCCAGGCGGCCCCACCCTTAGCTTTGCCCTGAGAACAGACAACAATGATCCGCCGAACAGGTGCCAGAGGTAATGACGTACTTACTCAGATAGGCTAGCGTGGTGGTAGCTTGCCGAAAATCACAACAGCCCATCTCAACATCGGCAACCTGCCGTCCAATAATAGTACCCGAGATCTTGCGGTAGTACCGAGATAGCGGCCTACCCGATACCTATTTCCTAAACCAAGCGCAGGCGACTGCCAATTAACTATATCGAGCTAATCCGTGATAGGATTGGGTATTCAAGTGCTGCGTGAGTATCAATTAGGTTACTGTAGGTACAAGGTTGTATATAGATACCTAAGTGATTCCCCAGCCAGGTAGATTCAATAATAGGCATTCTACCTACCTAGGTATTCACGGACTCTGCATAGTACATAGGTACGTGCTGTAATAGGTAGGTACCTAGGTAGATATGATACCTAATCCACCTGGGTATATCATAACATTGAGTGATATCTCCAAGGAGCTTATATTAGGCATTGGTTGGAAGGAATCGAGGTATACCCGGCTGTTCCATTTCTACCTAACAGGTCAAAATCAAAATCGGCTGAATGGGTATGGAACATCCATCGGCTGCCAGCACACCTACATGTACAAAGCCAAACAATCATAAAGTATCCCAGGCCGAGTTTGCCAGGTCATAATCAATTCATCACGGAGAAAGAGCACCAACCAGGTCAGAGGACCGTCCTATATTAGCGTCCGCAGGCATCGGTTGCCTCCTAAAAACAGCCGATTAAGCCGTTCTACCTATTCACTAGACGAAGGCATCAAACGCCACAAAGCAGAGGCGCCAGACTTGGGCCTAGAATCAAGGCTGTATGTATGTAGCCTTTACAGCTCCCAGAAAGCCACTCCGGGCTGAGACAAGACCGTCCGTTTCCCTTGGTTGATATGATACTCCTACAAAAACGCCGATCGCGTACCGAGTCGTAGAATTTTCGCAGTGACATCAGCTTGACTATCTCTTACAATCCCGCATTTGGGCTTGTTTCGAGATCCGCATAATGCAATGTGAGCTGCCGCTAGTGCGGGTTAGCAGTGGGCGCGGATAATCGTTGGATAACAACATACCCTCTCCTTCCGCCACTCGTCGGTGCTCCACACAATGTAGTACCCTTCTTCATGCTGAGCACTCAACATCCGGGGGTGCATGATTTCATCCTTGGTGAGCCAGAGCTTTAGCTTCTTGTGCCATCTCCACTGTCGTTGAAAACTGGACCCGGATTAGTAATCTCTGGAAGGGATCAATTAGGGTAGTGTCAGATCCTCACAGCTGTTCAGCAGCAAGCTGTTGTTGGTAGTCCCCAGGACAGCTGTAGAAAATCCACATCAAAGTCTCTTCGTTGAAGTTGGAAATCTTATTGCGTAAAGGCATAACATTGTTCACTTTATAGCAATCCGGCAGGCGGAAATCAGGAGCAGCTGGGCGCGGTGGGGCGTCGTTGAACGGCGACCAGATCTGTGTCGAGATCATACTACGAAAGACAGTTAACACCAGATTAAATGGATGGGCACGGCATGCTCTGGTACTCACTCAGGTGATGTCAGATCGAGTCCGAAGGTAGCAGGGTCCATTCCCGCGACACAGGCAGCGTAATCGGGGTAATTGCTCATCAAAGTACGCAAACCCTTGATACCCCACTTGTCGATCTCCGCCATACCAGCCAAAGGATCACGGACAGCGGGTGATTGCGCATCTTCACTATCCTTGTTCTTATTGGATTGTGTTTCGCTGGTGCCAATTGCACCTAGAGGATTTCGACCTTCAGAGGATTGCGAGGGGTCTTTAGGGGACTGAGAAGATAACGTATCATCGCGGAATCCAGGTGGCTTCTGACGAGCCTCGCCACTACTGCTTCCCATATCTTGAGATCGAGGGAGATCTAGTCCATAACGTCAAGAACTACAAGTGACTCGGAGAAGTGGATAGGTGTACATACCGGTCCCATCAGGTGAGCAAACATCCGTCGACCGAGAGTTGGCAGACAAAGCATTCAGCAAACCATTGCCTGCACGCGTGCCCTGTAATGAGCCCCCTGCTGTGCTTCCTTGGGCACCAAAGCCCAACGTCGACATCAAGGTCGAGCCACGCTCCTGGCCAATATCGGCTTCGCCATTCCTTAGGCTGTTGTTGAGAGGTGGGAACTCATCGATGCTACTCGGTTGGGGCTGGGATGATTGCGACATGCTTGCCTGGGTACCGAAGCGGAATGCTCCTTGGGTTGTGCTAATGCGGGACGACGATGAGAAAAAGTCATCCTGTTGGCTTTGTTGCGAGTGAGGGGTAGGCTGGTTTCGCTGCATAGCACCACTCATTGGCCTTGAGCCCCCAGCCCATAGCGAAGATGCATTGCCACTAGGAAGCTGCGAGTTGTTGGAGAGGGAGGGGAATTCGCTACGACGATATTAGCTATCTTAATTGACATGGTGAAAAGTAAACGGAACCAGAATTGAACCAAAAAGTGCTAAAAAGTAAAGCGGGATGGAGGGCAAAAGGGAATAAGCAAACGAAAATGCAGATGGGATAATCAGCATTTACCGACTCAGTACGGCGGCATAAGGCAAACCCGGTGGCAACGCAGGCCGACCTTGGTGCATATGACCAGCCGTGCCAGCTTTGGATTTCTCAAGAGCCCCAGGCAAGGCCACCTCAGGATCTGTGCTGGAATCGGTAAAACCGGATTCACGCAAGCCTTGGCTAATCTTGGAATATAGCGTGCCCCGAGGAGCCGGCCGCTTCATAGAGAATGAAGGGCCACTAGACTGCAAATGTATCTTGTGCAGAAGCTTTGGCTTGCGAGCCTTGGAGGGGGAGGATAGACGAGGGCCTATGCCCTCAGACAACGAAGGGGGAGGCGGCCGTGGAGGCTGATCAGGCATGACTGCGTGCAACAAGACAAACTGCAGAATACCAAATTCTTGCAACCCGTTTCACTAGTGCGATGGAGTGGAGTGGAGTTGAAGATGCATGCCAATTAAACGAGAACGGCAACGACGCAGTGTTGTGGTGTTGTGCGAGAATGAAGGAAGAGGGATTGACCGCAGGTACCTAATGTGGGTAGGGCGCGGCAGGTCCCCCAGGTAACCCAAATGGTAGTTAGAATGAATGGAAAATGAGTACCTACGAGAGGTCCAATGATGCTGCCTGTTGCGAGGCACCTAGGCTCTGTGCGAAACTGAGGTTGCCCCCCAACTGCCTCGACGAGTTCTGGAGACTACTGGCCGCACCACCCATGGGCACATTCCCACCAAAGGCCCATCCGCCCGCATTGTTTGCTTCACATACATAGACCAGATCAGTGTCTGGACAAGCGAATTCTGGTGTCTGCTGCAGCCGCCATACCTATTTTACCGTTTGGTAACCGATTTGCCCTGCCGGGTTGTTGGGGCTGTTGTTGTTGACTACCAAAGCCAGTTGGCATCCCCCTCAGGGTTTGCGGCACCGCTCCTGACCATGCTAGTATTAGCCAAGCTCGCAAACGTGGATGCGCAGAAGCAGTGTGATGGCAAGGCATAGGTATAGGCATTCCCGGGGCCCCTCCACCAGCGGCCGGCGCACCAGGAGCCGGCAACCCCTCCCCCATCGTCTCCAGAGGACATCCGATTGCGACGAGGCTGAGGCGGATTGAACCGAATTGCGGCTCGTCCCGCTGTGTTTATGCGCCCGTCTACGATCCAGCCATACGACATCAGTGTCGCACGGGCAGCGAGAATAACGGGAACCGGTTGTATTCGATGGGACGGCCGTCATGACAAGACGCGATGGAGATTCGGCATCGAGTGGCAAACAGGGTGGTTACGGAGGCAGACAGGGCAAAGGGTTCGGGACAGCACTACCTGGTCGATTCATGGTTTATGTCCTAAGTAGAGAGACACCAGAGTGTCTATGCGCTTCTAACGGTCGTCGCGTGGGGTTTGGGGCTTTCAGTCAAAGGTTTAGTTACTGGAAGGCGGAGAAATTGTTGTCGGGTTTGGTCTTGACTTTGGGGGTGAACCGTTGTGGCTTCAATCAAGGCGCTCTCAGCTTGATTCGCTCATGCAGGCGCGAGATCCGCTGGCTGCGTGCTTGCAGCCAATCAGCCCATGGCCTAATGACCCACCAGCAGCACTGTCAAAGTCAGCCTTGTGCACCACCTACCTACCTACGTACCTACTTAGGTAAGGACTATGGAAACTAGCACCGATGGAACATTGATAAATCCGACTATCCCCGTCTAACCCCGCCTACCCCTAGATAGCCGAGCAAGATCCAACGAGCCCGTCATTTTATTTCCTGCAGTACCGACTAAAGTGTGAAAGCAACCTCTAACAGGTACCATCTATGTATTGATACCTATACCGTGGCGATAATCAGACATAGTGGGTTTAACAATGATTTGCACAGCCCGTAGGTAGGTACTAATAACTGCCTAGGTACCTACCTATTTGATGCACCTAGGTAGATTAAGTAATTATGATGTCTGCTGTGGCAGGTATCCACTGGGCGGAGCACATGTTACATAAGTACTTGCTTAGGTAGTTAGGTGCTCACAATAAGGTTCTGGTTTTTACCATTGGCTGAATACATTCTTATAAGTAACTACATTAGTTATATGTTTTCAATTCTAGCGTAAAGTCCTCAATAATTCAACAACGCTTCTTGTTTTGCTGGTTCTGCTGGTTCTGCTGTTTCTGCTGTTTCTGTTGTTTCTGTTGTTTCTGTTGTTTCTGTTGTCCGGTTCCAAGCTGCCGCATCCATTTGGTTCAACATCTCCTCATCGATAAAGCCATGGCCGAGTGTTTGTCTGCATGGGCACCAATGATCATCCCCAATTTCAACCTGATGATCACAGAAACAGCTGTGACTACAGGGGCAGTAATGGTCTAGAAGCCCTGGTAACTCGTCCTTATGTTGACATTCGCCGCAGTAGTGATCAAGAAGGCAACGAAGATTGTATTGGCGGTATTTGATCTTCCGCTGCTTTCGGTCTGTTGCCCGTCCTTTCTGGACTTTCTTCTGCCTCTTCTTTGGTGGTAGTGCAGTAGGCGTTTTCCTAGTCACAAATGCCCCGCGGTTATCATTCCTGTGCCTTGTAGATCGCTCGATCGATGTATGCCGGTCCATCGCGTCCATTTTTTGGTCGATTAGACAATATGTGGTTCCTTTTTTTCCTTTTGGAATAACTAGCCGTTGAATATAGTAGGCTAATCAGGTCGCTGCATCAATAATTATACTCATGGTGGTACGCGATCAGTCTTATATATGCTCCGAGGCCGCAAAACAAGAAAGATAGGGTTAACGATCCCTTTGATCACATCATTCGCGTCACAAAGCTCTGTTTTGCTTCCTATCTTTGACTTCCTTTGTTTGACTCGTTTATACTACCCTGTAGCTATTCCCCCGCGTTTCAGGGGTTTCTCCTTTCTCTTTGTCAGGGCATCGCGGCCTGTAAAAGGTTTGTACCTAAATAATAAAAGTCAAGTAAAAACAAGTGTCTAGTACGATACCAAGGCTCTTT
Source organism: Rosellinia necatrix (assembly GCA_021209875.1). Classification (NCBI taxonomy): domain Eukaryota; kingdom Fungi; phylum Ascomycota; class Sordariomycetes; order Xylariales; family Xylariaceae; genus Rosellinia; species Rosellinia necatrix. The sequence continues at coordinate 2,229,804 of JAGYVD010000001.1, read as the reverse complement.
TTCTCAATAAAGAGTCGAAACCAGATTCTTTGTAAAACAGGCTTTGTACTTGAGCTCTAGCCAGCGCTAAGGCGGGACACATGCTACATATGACCAAAATCCGTGGCCCCGGCACAGTAGAAATCTATCTCGCCCTTTTCAGCCGATCGCAGTGGCAAATGAACCTGACCTCGAATTTCGAGGAAGGAAGTTCACATATATCAAAGCTCTATATGACGGTCGCTACACGTTTCTCGAATCTATTAACAGCACGGGACCTGAATCACATCGCTATAATGTGGGTTTCAAGGCACTCACACTTATTTACTATTTATCATTTCGAGGAAACTTTGTTCAAAGTCGACGTTACGTATTCCACGACCGATAAGTACCATCTTTCCTGTTTGCGATGTTGTATCAACGTCAACCATAGTCGATTTCTCTCCATCCATAATCTCAAATATTTCCCGAACGCCCTGGACCATCTTTATATTCCCATCCTCAAAGACAAGACGCGCTTTTAGTCGGTGTATCTCGATTTTGGCTTCCCTAGCTGACGTACTTGGCACCTCATTTTCCCAAAGAATGCACCGAAGCCAGCTATCTACCTCCTCGAGTTGGTGTGCAGCAAGTGGCGGGACACTGAAGGACACGGTAGAAACGGTCTAGAGCGGTTAGGATGCCTCACGACACACAAAGGAGCATAAGGGTATGACGAACAGGGTCAAGATGGCTATGCCCCTTCTCTGTATTATCCAGCGTCCCGACTTGGTTGTATGCGTGTAAGTCGAGCAAAACGCCTTCTAACTGTGGCACCTGACTCTGTTCGGTCACGTGGATCTTCGCAAGACCATTGATAGCCCGCGTCCTGGCTATGACTTTCTCGAGTTCTTCAGCAGTGACTAAATCCGCCTTATTGATGACTATCACATCCGCATGGGATATCTGGACATGAGCGGTCGTCATTAGCGGTCCGTGGCCATCGTGGTCTGCGTGGTCTTCGTGGCCCTCCACCTTCCCGACCGGGTCGTCTAAGCTTCGCAAGATGTTCTTCGCGTCAACCAAGGTGACGATGCCATCAAGGTAGATGGTGCTGCCGAGCCCTTCGTCAACCCAGAACAGAGGTGCAATATTACCGGGGTCGGCAAGCCCAGTAGTCTCCAAAAGGATATAATCGAATGCACCCTTCTTTTCCATTAAGGACTCGATCGCATTGACGCCAGTGTCCCTAGACAGTCATTAGCCCTCGTCCTGTAACCCACAGGGAGTAGGTTAGTACTTCACTGAGCAGCAGATACAGCCGTTGCCTACCTCGAGCCATTCCTCGACCTGCTCGCCTCCTTTGTTCACCGTCAGGGACTTCTCGATGTCAAGAGCTACAGAGGTCAGCGGGCAAGTCTTTTGTGGTCAGCCGGGTTCAGGTCATCCATACAGTCACCGAATTCATTCATGATGACAGCAATTTTCTTGCCGTGACGGGCTGTTAAAATATAGTTCAGGAGTGTGGTTTTCCCGGCTCCCAGGTATCCTAACAGCAATGTAAGCGTATAGCTTATTTGGACATCCAATCCCGACGGCACCTAGGTAGCTTACCGGTGACGATAGTTATCGGGACTTTAATCGCCTTCTCCTCCCCAATTTCGTGCCCCGCTTCCACAAGCTCTGGGGGGACATCGTCATCGTCGACGATGTTCATGGTGTACCGTTCAATAGCGAGGGGACGTTGGTTCCTTGCTTATTATTTACACTTATAGGAGGAGGGCGCAGTGGTGTACAAATTTCTCTAGAGAAAGTAGGAGCTTGGCGCAATTTTATGTAGTCAATTCCGCCTGATCAACAGATTGAAGTATACCAACGCTAGGTGGCTGCACGAAGTAAGTAGGTAGGTTAGGTTGTCAAGGGAAGATGCACCTCTCAACGCGCTTCTAGATCTATTTAGTGGCTCCCTTTAGATGCTCTATGAACTGATATAAGGATATTCAGACAAGGGGTGGCGGCGACAATACCTAGGTAGCTACCTACCTAGGTAGGTACCTACCCACGACGGCCGCGGCACTTGATTACCTAAGAGATAGGTACCTAGGCAAGTAAGCTACATTGGTTGGGGTGCTACCTATCATGTCCAGGATATATGGAGGGTAGGGAACCTTGGAAGCTGTGGCGCCAATCATGTAGCTAATCAACCTCCATATAAGGACTTGCCTAAATGTACCTACGTCGTACCTACCTTCGCCTGATCGCTATGCCGAGGACAGACACGACATGCTATGAATCGGCTACTAACCTTAGCTTAGCGTACGTGTATAGAGGTATTGTGCTTGCCTGGGTAGCTCGAAAAACACAACCCCTCTGAAACAAAACACCCAGAATAAACATCACCACTACCGCACTACCATCACCACCAACACCACCACCACCAACAGTACCACCACCAACAGTACCACCACCACTACCGTCGCCGCAGTAGAAACACCGGCAAGACGCCATAGTCGACCAGAGACGACGAACCAGAGAGGCTACCCAGTCTCGGTATCCGACTCTGACTGAGCCATGTCTCTGGCACAAGGATCCCCTCGACTCCCCAGCCCACCGCCGGCTGCCGAGATCCAACTAGGGCCCAAATCACCCGCCTTGAGCGCTACGGCGAGCCGCCAGGCACAGCAGATGGAGCGGTCGATCAACGATGCGAATGCGAAACGGCGCATACACCCGGGAACCAGGTCGGAGGACATGGCCGCCGGCCCACCCCTGGTGCCCCTGAACGAAGTAGGTTTCCCGTCTCGTGGCTGAGGTGAGGATGCCATCTTAACCAGCCCTGCTCTCTCTTCACAGCTCGACTCGGCCTTCCAACTCCAAGAACACCTCGCCGCCTTGCATTACCACCATACCGCCTCTCAGACCACAGCGATAACGCCGGCCGCCGCAGCCCAGCTTACCCAACCGCCGCCCGGCATAGACCGCACCCTGTGGCTTTACGAGCTTTGTCGGTTTCTTATTGCGCAGTGCAACAGTCTGATTGTAGGCTTTCTTTTCGACAACCCACCCTGCTCGTCGACGACGTGCCCTGAAATGCGCGCTTCCGAATGGCAGTTTCTATGCGCCGTGCACGACCAGCCCAAGAGTTGCTGCGCCATCGACTACTGCTGCCACACACTCGATTGGGCGGCAAACGTTGTCACCAACCCCAAGATCTTCCCCAGCCGATTCGTGGTGGTGTCCGAAGGCCACGATAAAAGCGCGGTGCTGAAGAACCTAGTCAATGTTTTCAGGCGGCTGCACAGGATATTTGCGCACGCTTGGTTTCAACATCGAGGGGTGTTCTGGTCGGTCGAGTCGCAGACTGGCCTGTACGCATTCTTCAAGGCGGTTTGCGATGTATACGATCTGCTACCGGCGGAGAATTACAAACTGCCTCCCGAGGCCGAAGGTTTAGAGTCAGAGACTCCCAGCAAGGAAGAGAAGCGACACACGGTGATAGCTATTGCTAAGCCGGCCGCGCCCCAGGGCGGTAGCCCCGAGCACGACGATGATCGGAATAACCTGCATGCGCGTAGAAGCAATACAGCCAGACATTCGAGCAGACCATCCACCGGTAGTGCCGTGACAACGGTCCTCGAAGAGGGTGAAGACGAACATGGAGAAATCAGCGACAAGTTGAGGGGTATGCGCATCTCGGCTCCTGATATTGTCGAGGAAGCATTAGAAGTAGAGGTGCCAGTCATTGTTGAGAGCAGCATAATCGACGAATCCACGTCCATTCCCACGGACGCACCAGCCGCCGAAACCTCTAGGCGCGCCGACGATGAGCACGATGCCCAAGGTGATGCTACCGGCGAGAAACAAGAGCAAGGGGACGCTATCCAGGACACAGCGTTACCTGGCCGGGAGGAGCATCAGGAATCCAGCGAGCAGACGGTGGGCGAATTGCAGCCGGCCGCGGACGATGATGATAATGACCGAAGCTTGTCAGAGGACACGGAGCCGACCCCTTTGGAGGACTCAACACCGACCACAGTTGGAATTCCGGAGGGATCCGTTGAATCTAGCCCTGAGAAGGCCGAGGAGAAGTTGACGCCTGAGAACTCAAGCACGGGATAGGATCCCGTAGCCTGTCTCGAGCGACTAGAGGAAGACAATCAAGATAAATCGGATGGGGGCGAGGCCATTCGGCAGGCCAGGCCGGTTGGGCGTCCGATGCGACGCATGAGGGTATCCAGAACTTCAATCCGTGATGATGAAGCTCCCGATGCGGACATGGAGCGCATTGTTGAGCGCACGAGGGAGGTCACGGACAGGTTACGTCAGGGTTGGGGTCAGCAGCAGCAATAGCAGCCTACGCCTCACCACCGCTTCGAACTACTACCCCGACGGCTAGGATGGGGCCAGGACCGGTCCCTTGGGAGAAAGGGGGGAAGAGGGGGAAAGGGGTGTTGGCAATTTATATTGCGATGAAGTGCTCACGCGCCGACAATGTTTTTTTGTGTGGTTCATGTATATCAATCAGTCATGGTAGGATGGGGGCTGGGGGCTGGGGCTGGGGCGGAAGAGCAGGGAAATATTTTAGGTTAAATACCTCCCTCCCTCTCTGTATGAACGAAGCTTACGACGAGCTCTACGAACTTCCTTGGGAAACTTTCCCGCTTATGTGTCCGGGTTGGCAGTTCAGCTGCAAGATAAGGCCGACGCTGGCCTTATGTGTTGGCTCACACTACTAAGTCGGCGATGATCCCATCTCGGTGCGTCCCTGTACAGGGTCCAACGCGCCACCTCCATAGCAGCAGCTTCGGACTTGCAGATATGTGTGCCTCGTCTTCGCAGCCTCGTCGGTACTCACCTGGGCGACACCTGATTGGGTCCTCCCATTTATGTTATAAGTCCATATGCGGGATGTGGCCCAACCCGGGAAAACACCTGGGGTGATCCCAGCAGCTCGCGCTGTATTCTGCTGTACACTACACTACGCTACGCCAACCTTTAGCTTCGCCGGGGTAGGCCTGTTTTATGCGAGGCTCTGTCGCCTTGTCAGGGCCTCGGCACACTTTGACTTCTATGTGACAGATTCGTGTGTACCTACCGCATTCACAGCTCGAGGTATTTGGCACCTGCTTATATATATGTACGAGTATATGTACTCACCTACCCACCATGTCGTCTTAATTATAAGTCAGTAATACAATACAATGCCTATATATGTTCATACGTCAGCTAGCGGGTCTTGTCTGAAAACCATACATCCAGGTACAAATAGACTTGAAGTGATAGTTTATATCTATCCGCAAAAATACTGTCCAGGACGACACGGAGTAAATAATTTAGCTCTTGTGACAATTTGGCGACTAACACTTTGACATGATAGCAACGGGCGTATAAAATTATGGAATCGGAGCCTATAGCAATCGTAGATATGACTATGGGTGAGTATGGGTGAGTATGGGTGAGTAATAAAATAGGTTTTATAAAACGTGTAGGCTGGCGACGATTTACTACGTATTCTTCAACCGTCCTGTTGCTCTGGCCTTTGCGAATAGAAGCCATCCCCTCGTATAGGCAACCACGAGGATGTATTTTCTATCTTGGCAAATATATGTCTCGATCGACATTCGCCCGGGAATCCGGTATCTCGTGAGTATGCATTGTAATTAATAACCAGATGGGCCACATGGAACCCCTAAGTCAAGGAGTACTCCGCATATGCACGTCACACATGTGGCAACGACGCATTAGTTGCTCATCAAAAATATGTGGCCGTCTAGTAGTAGGGGCCTGGTAGCGACATTTGGGTCTCTTTCGTATTGGATGGCTAGGTCAGAGCGCGGTCCATCTGGAGAGGAGTGCGTCGCAGTCACAAATTTGGCGCCTTGTGTTAACTTGTTAAGCGAGACTACCCTACTTGTCGCGTATAGGCAATTATCGTACGCAAAGGAGAAGAGGCTGCGTGGTACGTTTTGCGCATGAGACTCGGACCGAGCTGGTGATGGCTCGCGGCCGCGGTGACGAGGTCCTGGCTACATGTAGCCAAGGGTAAGGGGGGACTTGATTTACGCATGGACGTAGTCTTATCAGCTGGGAGAGGATGACCCTCCCCCCCCCTCCCCAATGGAAATGTTTGGTTTGATTTTTGTTTCCATAGAATCCCATGTCATTCCGTAGGTGTATACATATACATTTATCTATACACAGTTGTGTCGTGCAGGCGCCAGGTGTTTAGGCTCCTCATCCCGCCAAAATGAGATCGGACGAAGATCCTTGTGGACATCGATAGCCCGTTGAGGTATGTTCATCCGATGTCTGCGGTTGAAATAGTGTAGTGAGCGGGACCGGTGACGAAACCCCGTTGCGGTTCGGACAGCCCCTGTAGATAAAGGGAGGAGAGAGAGAGTGGTGGTATGTATGCCTTGGGCGTGTTTTGATACGCCGGCATGAGAAGCGTTGATCTCCGTCACATTACGCGATACACACCCGGCAGGGCAGTTCTAGATAAACCATGGCCCAGAACCCAGACCCCTGGCCCGTCCTGCATCTAAGTTACATGACGGCTCGGCCCCAAGCCGAGCCGTCTCGGGCGTCACGTTTCAGACCCCGGTCCGTTGGGACATCGTGGCTCACCATACTGGTACACCCCAGCCCCGTCTGACGTCTGCTCCCGTGCCGCCTCGCTTTTGGCCGCGTCTAATGCTGCAAGGGCCGCATATATCTCCTGACATATGATTTACGGGTTTGATCGCAGCCAGGCCGGGAGTACCCTCTCGGCGGGTATAGCCCGAGCAGATCATATCGTTCCACCCCGTATACGGATCCCCCTTCCCCCGTATACGGATCAACTCCTGCGTTGGACGTTCTTGCCCTTGCCGGTACCGACTGGTTCGCGAGGGCTCGGACTGTCCTCGCTGTCGATGCGCATGTTGGAGAAGATGGCGCTGATTTCCCGGAGGGCCTCCGCCTGCTGTGTCACCCGGTTTCCGTTGCGCGCGTCGGCGAAAGCCCGTATATTTCGCAGAATGGGGAATAAGCCCTCGTCATGAGGAAGCCACCATTGGCTACATGACGGGTCTCGGAATAGCTCGGCCATACGGGAGCGCATCGCCATGGGGAAAATGTATCTAACGCAATGTTAGCATCACCGTCGTTCCATCGGATGTAAATGAAAACCACCACCCCCTACAAATCGTGGATCGGGGTCGGATGGATGGAGGCACATTTTTTAGAGGGGAATTAGTTTCCATCACATGAGTCCTCCGAGGTGAACAATGAACATATTATTTCCGTGAACGAACGATGGCGACTCACCCCGATGCCTCCAAGGACGCATATCTCCTTCGAATCCACATATGGTACTTTTGATCTCGGGGAATGAAAAGACAGGCGATGGCCAGGCAGGCTTGAACTGTAATGGTTGCCCCAGTCGGCGTTTCTGGCCAGAGCCGTATCGTTTCGAACATTTCGCAGGCCGAGAGAGAGAGCCGTCTGAGCTCATCTGAGGGTTCCTGCTGCAATGCGTATCCCTCCTGGCGACTTCTGTGCATTATAAAAATCGAGTGCCACTCCATTAGTAGAATCGTCGTCGAAAATAGGGGGAACTTGAATAATGAACCTGGTTTGTAGGGGTCCACAACATCGTCATCTGTTAAGGGTTGTTTATGTTGGAAGTCGGTTACAAGGTAGCTCGAATCGGTTATCGCAGGATCGAGCCCGTCCCTCCACTCTGACATTCGCGTTGAAATGTGATTATACTCTTCGGTAAATGCCTCGGCCGATATATCCCCTTTGGCGCTCCTAGCATACAGGAGGGACATATCCATCGATATCAAACGTAATGTCGTGGCCTGTACCTCGATTCTCCATGCGAGATCGTCCGGGTCATTTTTCACCCTTTCTTCGCTCCCCTCCACGGCGGATACGAACCACTCCCGCGGCAAGGTGGTTTCAAAGGCCCCCATCATCGCGACGAAAACGTCAAACCGAACATACCACGTCAATATGGCGCTGATAGATGACTGCACGATGGTTTCCGGTGTGAAAAGCTGCTTTAGAATCTGTAGCGCGGCCGTCTGATGACCTGACAAGTTTACCCAGTCACCTAAGTACTCCTTTATTTAAGTCAGAAATTGATTGGCAGCTATTCAAAATGCTGGCCCTCACCTCTATTGTAGCGAGTTGGAGAATGGCCAATAAGTTGGGTAGGTCTTGACTATCTCCTCGCTTGAGGCTACTCAGGAGCAGCGTAACGCTTTTGTTATAATACTTGAGGAAATCCTCGATCTTGCCGTGCGGGTGCTGGAGCGTGTAATGATATGCCGAGAAACCGACCAGGGCATACAGCAAGGCGTCGTTTCCTTCTTGCACGGCGATAGAAGGCAGCGTGGATTTAAAAAAGTTGTCCGGGTCGTTAGGCGCCCCGTAGCTGAAGTGCGTGATGGTTTCGCAATAGTAAGCCAGGTAATATTGTAGATCCTTCTGGAGATGAGCCCACTCCGGGTTTATCGTATTCGGCTGCAGCGTTGCGTCGGGAGTCTGGATGGTAGTGGAAAAGCTAACGGAGGTCCCGGTAGAAACGGACGGCGAGGAACTCTTGGTACCTTCTAGAGACGGCGATTCGGAGTTTTGTCGATTCCCTATCTTCGGCAGACTGAGGGTCGAGACTGTTCGTTCGCGATACGACCATTTCGCTTGCGAGTATTGCGGAGAGGGCTCGATTGCCTCGTCCTCGTCAGGAATGGACTCAAGCTTTGGCTCCCTTTCCGAGTCGTCGACGTCGTCTAGCGACGAATCCGGGCTCGCCTCTTGGCTGGTCGATGCCGCTTCCTTCAGCGTACTGCCACCGGTAGATCCTTTCACTGCCGGGGGGTCCGGGTATACACAGTCCCTCTTCCCTTTGCGACATCCTGGCGGGGGGTTAGCTCTATGGACAAAGGTTTCAGTACGGGATGGCCTCACGTTCACAAATCGGGTGCTTTTCGTCACACTGGGAACAAGTTAGCACAGGCCTTTTACATACACCATCCGGTTGGGGGTTTCGTACCTTGACCCGCCTGCCTCTGCATGTGTAGCATCCCGATCGTGTTCTACGGTGTTTTACGTGATCTATCCCGGCGGTTGACTTCTTCTTGTTTCGGTTACTCTGTGGTTTTTGTTCTTGAAAAACGATTGGGTCGGGAAAACCCGCATAGTACGGCAGGCCCTGATATTGGTTGATTATAGGCCCCGAGTGACTCCCAATCTGCAGAGGCGGATGAGGTTGATAGTGCGTATTTTCGATATCTTGAAGACTTGTATTCGGCGAAATCCCCATCTCCACCACCGAGGAGGAGGATAGCTGGTAAAATCCACTCATCGGAGGTCGCGATCAACCATGCGAAGCATAAATAGATTCCGCGCTTCACCGAGCGAAGAGGTGGCTTGACGTGTTACTGTTCGTTATAGGTACTGTTCGTCCCCCGGGGGGTGCTACTCATCTGCTTGCTGTGTCGATGTCTAGCAGTCTCGACGGAAACCGCAATAAGCGCCCAAGCAGTCAAATATCCTGCAAGGTGGATGGTTAAGAGATCTAATGGATCTGATAATAAGATATGGAGGCTGCCGCGACAGATCGGACGGGCGTTGAACAGGCGGGAAGAATCGACCCGTCCTCTGGAGAGCATTAATGGTTCAATGAAGGGTAACTGCTCATTCTAAAACCCATTAGACCAATGGATGGGCTTGATACCAGCAAGGTTGGCCACCCCAGGTAATTGGGGTGTTGGATTTCTGCGGCGGCTCGGGTCACCCTGGCGCTTCTCGAATGGACTAAATCCTCGAATGGGAGATCGGACGGGGTATGAACGCGCGAAGAGACAGGGAGGAGAAATGAATTATGTATAGGCAAAACTTGCTATAGCTGGACACACTGCCATCGCTATAGGCCAAAAGCCTGGTATTGTATTTCCCGAAGTTGACAGTGGTCAAGACCCCAAGTAACGGAAGTGTCTGGTCCAAGTGAAGGCGTGGTGGGGCTAACGCTGTCTATCTTGCATCGTTCCCCTGCTGTTACACGCCCAGTTATTAGGAGAAGCCTGTCAAAGATCTGCTGACGGGATTGTTACTGTAGGTGTGGCGGGGCTCCTCTTACGGCGGCGGTTGACGGATGACGGGTGACGGGTGACGGGTGACGGGGTGGGCTCGTACCCTTCGTCCTGGTAGACGGTAAAAGGTAACTTGACTTGTATGTCTGTCCGCTGGCGGATGGAGGTGATAGATGTATTCGACGCCCGGTATATTTGTATGCAAAATAATTAGAGGAGATTGCGTGTCTTCGGCGGCAGCGGAACTCGGTCTGCCCACGGTTACCGCACGGTTGTTGGCCAGAGGAAAGGGGATGAAATCGTGTGATGGTTGACCTTGTGGTACACAAGTACACGTAGAGCAGTCCTATAAAGCATAAAGCCTGGGCTTCTCAAAAAAAAAAAAAAAAAAAAAGTAGTTCTGCGGGATCTACCGGCTGCCCGAAGCTCATATCCTGGTTGGCTATAAGAGACCTGCAAAGCTGCGAGGGCAATAACTACATCAACTTGATCGATGACCAAATACTAGTCAGAACGGAGTGGGGGGCAGACTGCCAAGGGAAAGGTTTCCCCCCCTCCTCGATCTAAGATCACGTTGGTTTGGTGACCCGGATCTACCGCGTGCTGGGATATGCTCAATCAGATATAAAATAAGGCTTGGGAAGGAATCTTCGACGTCACCCCTACCAGCATGTGGAAGGGTTCCGCGAAAGTGCTTGCCTCGAGTTGTGAACTTAATGGGACCGTAGCCTCTCACCGGATCTGCTCGCTCAAGTCCAGGTTAGCCAGTGTCGTTGAGGTTGATGGGCGAGCTGTCCTTGCAGGGATCCTTTCACTTGACCTGGGAGACCAGCGTTTTGGCAATCACCCTCTAGGCAATACGGGTAATGGTCTGCAACAGGGGGCCAAGAATAATAAGACAGGGACAAGGGAGTGATGGAACAATAATCGACAGGCAAGGCCATCAACGCTTGTCATACGCTGTACAAGCCACTCAATATGTACTCGATCTTCTATTTTAGGGGATAGAGGGTTCAGCTCGTACACAACCTAAAATATTGATATTATATTGAATGCTGTCAACGACGTTGTGCATAAAACCAATCACGAGGAAATGGTAACGGCATGAGAATTATAGCTGATCGTCGTCCAGGGGCTCGGGCTCTAAGCGTATCTCACTCACCACCTCGAGAAGCCGAAGCACCTAACCTGGACAGCGCTGGCCTTGATTCCTGCGAAGTGCTAAGCGGGGAGACAGAGATGCTACCTACTTCTGCAGATAATGGCGGGAGATGCTCGGCATGTTGATCGGAGGGGGTATGTACGAAGCTCGGCCTGAGACAACTGTGAAGATGATTGAGGGCGAGCAACGAAAAAGGTCGCATATTTTGATACTGGAGACAGATCGAGAGGGCATCCTGAAAGGCACTAACTCGAACAGTTACCACAGCTACTATGATCCTCCACTGAAGAGGAGAAGAAGCCGAGTGGCGGAGGCACTGTGTGGGCTGTTAGATGGGACCCTGCACAACACTAATACTGGGTATGATTGATTTCTGCCTCGAACCTGGCCTCGGATACTTTAAGTATGTACACTAGCTGGGGCGAAAGTACTGCGCATGGTGGACTGTCACGGATGTGCCAATAGTTACAGGCAGTGCTTTTATGATACTTTTTACGTTGATCGAAGTCCGTGAACCCTTGGATTCTATTAATTTTATACATGTGTATAAGTATAGTTATATATAGTTATATAGTTATATAGTTATATAGTTATATATATATATATATATAATTAGTTAGTTATACATATCTATATTTTGTTTTCTTCCCAACAGTGATCTGTCACAACATGGCAGATGCAGAGGAACGTGGGGATGACAATTCCAGATGGAGCTTTGGTGAGCCTAGCCACCTATCTAAGGAGGAGCACACCATCTCAGCGCTTGTACGATAGCCTCCGAACCTAGATTTGCCATCCTGGTGTGCACTGACTTCAGCTAACTATGTTCAAAACATGTCGACGATTCGGCCTAAGGGTCTAAGGGTGCACTCATGTTGGAAGGTGGGTGGCGGGTGGACGCTAACAATCCAGAAGTTGTGAGTTGAGAGTCACTGATTGGCCGATCGAGGTATATCCAGGCAAGGGTTCTCGGAAGTTAGGCCGTAACAAGCAAGTACTTGACTATATTCTCTGCCTACGTCGAGTATGTACTAACCTTGGAAAAGCCGGTGTTAAGGTGGCGGTCATGTCGGGGGCGAGACTGCTTTTGGGACCGCCCTGGACTCTGAAAACGTCATGGTCGAAGACTGTTCGTTAGATTGCCCTTGCTTACTTACACTACACCATGTAGGATGGCCGGTATGTAATACAACGAATAATGGACCAACCTTGCAAATAGCGTGCGGGCGGTCGAGGGAGAGGTCCAAGGTGTCATCCCTGGTGAAGTTAGCGCCATAACCACGTACAGCAACTACATACTTGTACGTGGTGTACACGTTGTATACATATTGTGTGTAGTTATTGTACATATTGTACTGTTGGATGGGATAGGTCAGGTCGGTGGGTTTTCGGGAGAAATAGTGATTTGTAGTATTTCATCAGCCAATGTGAAGGGGAGAGATACTACGGTAGGTATGTATAAACTTCCGGGGAGGCGCCGCTTGTCTGGGCAGCTCCGTCACGGATACCGCCATGGCTCTGCTTTAGTTTTCTCGTCTTCCATGCTTTTATTTTATTTTAGACAATGCCTGCTGGTTCCGGCGCAAGGGAGTTCTAGTGCGAATGAGCCAAGCCTCTACCACGTGTGAGATGCCGCACTAGCTAAAAACGACCGTGTCCCAGGTACGGTTTGGAGGGCGGTAGTGCTATGTATGTACATATGTATGTATGTATGTATGTAGGTATGTAGGTATGTACGTACGCACCGCCACTAGTGTACGTTCCGATGGGAGTTGGGGCCGGGAATGTCAACGAGAGCTTTGAAACGCCCGTCTGATGGAGGCCCTTGCCTTAATCCGAGGCAAATTTGCCGGTTGGTACGCGTTTGGCGCGTAGTGTGGTGACGGGCTGGACCGCCCGCTAGGCGGATAGATTTGACCGTTCCGTCGTGCAGCGCCCAGTACCGTCAGTACCGTCAGTATTGTCAGTATTGTCAGTATTGTCAGTATTGTCAGTACAGTCAGTACCGTGCACTACTGGGAAGTTGCTACTAACGGTAGGGAGCGTAGAAAAAGACCCAGTTGGCCCTCTTTGGAAGCCGCGTGCCAGGAAGTAGGCCTTGTATGCCGGGCCGGAGATGAGCACGCGCGGAGACACTTCCGGATCGTCGTCGCGAGGAGCCGGACTGAGCGCGCGAATGTTGACAATACCTCGGAATAGCTTCCTTGCATCTGACGCTCGGTGTATGCTTAGATGCGCTGTACGACCACCACAGTAGTGTACATACGGGCGTACGGTGGGCCGGGGATTGTTGATACAAGCTCCTGGTGATGACACAACCAGCCAAGTTCCGGGCAGGCCACTCTCCACCCCTTACAGGCATCCCATGCCGAGATAGGTAATGGCAATATCCCCTCGAGGGCTCTTTGCACGAGTTGGGACGGGAGAGCGAGGTCTTATCGCAGGGTGAGTTCGCCCAAACAGTCCTCCCCCTTGTTGCGTGCCAGATTACGGGAACAGCGTCTCCAGTGTGTGGAAAGCCACACCAAGTACTAGTGGTTCCTACGAATATCTACACCACCTAGGCACCCTACTACCTACCCTACTACTACTTCTACCTACTACGTACACTACCTACCTAGGTGCCTACCTAGTTACTACCTACCTTAGGTAGGTAGGTACCGACTGTAATGTAGTCGTAGTGTGTGGACATGCATAGTAGGTACTGTAGAGAACTAACTCTATTACTAGTAGTTTACACTGTCTGTCTAACTAAATACCCACCTACCTACCTACCTACTAGGTACCTACCTAAGGTACCTATCTCTGTAACGATGAGGCTTTTTAAGGTGGCGTTCATGCTACATACTCTGCAACATCTGGATCTCTCATGTGGTCAGTCAATGACAAGTACACTACATAGTGATGTATATAACTTACAGTCCATACCGTGCATACATACCTAGTGTACATGCCCAGGTTCCTTAGTCAACTTAGCTGATCGCCGGAGCAGCAACCCGCGACTTTGCGTTCCGCGGGTCGTGGTCTATGGCGAGAGAGAGGGAGAGACGCATTAGCTTGTACACTATCTCTCCAGCATACAACCCTAACCCCTTAGTACGATGCATTGTTTGATATGACTCCCAGTCCTCTGGGAAGCGCCCGTCCCCCGAATCACACTTCACGGCACATGTACGTCGTAATTGCCTATGGAGATATGCCTTTCAGCTGCCCCAGCCAGTCCTCGGACGGGACGTGATAGCGTCAATCCCCTTTGCCAAGCCATGGGCCACTCCTCCGCATCGTAGCCCTGAAAGTTCGCCAACCCCTCCGCTTGCGAAACCGTACTCTACTGGACCGTTGACGGGCTCGACACATCATAAACCCTTGCCGCTGCATTCTGATATGCATGTGCCATTTGTCATGTTACAATATTCCTGCGTTCCTCGTATCATCGATCCTGCGCTTCACCTGTTGGGGGCGGTGGGCGATTTCTGGGCAAACCACTTTGCAGGTAACTGGGTACTGCGGTCTGGATATGTGCGTAGTAGCGTGCACTACGGTACCTAGTGTCGTTATAGGACCAGGACCGTTGAGGGGGGCCCCGGCACAGTCGGCGACGTTGAACCCGCAGCTCTGGGATGATTACAAAGTCTGCGCTAGTTACTGTAGATTAGGCTTTGACAAGTCTATGGCCAGGCTCCATGACAAGGCCCTAGCAGGGATCATGGCAGGGTCTCTCTGCCAGGGAGATTTTCACCACATTTTGCGCGCACAGTCACGTTGGAAGCTGACCGGGGGATCGAGAGTATCGGGCCATGTGGAGAGGGCTGGCCTGCAGCGCGGCACAGCACCGTGCGTCCTCAACTCGCCCGGCCGGCCCCATGGTCAACCATATGGTACCAAGTATGCGGGAGCATATGACAGCGCGTACCAATCAATGCGTGCAGTGATCTGTAGGTACCTACCTAGTCTGTAAAGTACCTAGGCAGGTAGTCTGTAGGTAGGTAGCATACCAGGTGGGTGCGGGCTGCGTATTGCGGGCGTATCGCAGGCGTATTGCAAGCAGAGAGTGCAGTTGCAGGAGAGTGCGGCAGAGTGCAAGTCTTCGAGGTGTAAGTGGGCCGCTGGCTCCTGGTTATAATAAGGATATGCCGTTTCTCGGCCGGCCGAGAACAGGCACATGGCGGGCGCACCGTGTAGCTTCCGCGCCAACCCACTGTGAAAAAGCCAAGCCAGCCCGCTATTCGAGGAACGGCCTCGAGAGGCGCCAAGCCGAGGTGGGTGTACCACTGTCGTACCCATTGTGGCGACATGCCGCCAACCGTTGCACCCGAAAGCAGACCAGATGCCAGGCGCCAACGGGGGATTTTCCCCTTTAAATCACCTCTTCCGGAGTCGTCCCAAGTCAAGCCTGAGGGCCAAATGATGCGGCGGATCTGGGCTGTCCCGCTGCATAAACCCCACCAAGACGCGTATCGTATCTACCAGGTACATAGGTGTATGTAAGACGGCGGCAAAGATCGGACGGTCAAAGGGAACGTGACGGGAACTGAAGTGGTGAAGCCGATACGTATTCGTCTTGCATACCGATATCTCCGGGGAATACCAGGTACGATGCTTGCCACTGCCTACTGTGCTATAGTACAGGCGCTTTGTCGCCGCCGCCATGTGCGTACCAGTATATCCCTACCTTAGGTAAGTAGGTAGGTAAGGTAGTACACCATCTTTTTGCACCAGCACGACGAATCACCGGGTTCTAGGGTCCCTTGTCCAACGCCTATCTGAGGTTTCCTCCCGGGTCAATAACTATAAGTACACTACTACGGTATGTAGAGTATGAAGGGTAACTGGTAAGTAGCCTAAGGTAGGTATGGTGCATATGTAACTAGTCGCATGGACAGAGTAAACACAACATTCCAGGTACGATTTACTAAGTAATGTCTTATAGTGTATTCTAGCGATCTATTTACATAGTTATCAGCGGATAGCAATTCATAGTGTTCATGGTGTTCCGATACGGACAAAAAAAAAAAGTCGCGGCTTAACCCGTTTATCCAGATTGACGGACCACGACGCAGAGCCACCACCCACGAGGTGTTCATGGCCACGGCGCTCCCACGCCTACGTTGCCTATATATAGTTATTAATTAGCCATCCTAGCCACGAACCATCAGATCGTCTCACACAGAGTACCAGGTAAATTAGAAGACGCCCGACATACGTACATACTGTACATACAGTACATACAAATAGTTACATTCATAATATATATATAAATACATCCATACAGTATCTACAGCACATGATGATGAACTCCCGTGTGGATATATATACTGTGCACTACAAGTGCGGCTCTGTTGGTTTTGACACGGGTTGGTGACCACCCCAAATTTAGAACGAAGCGCAATGTAGGTACATATCCATCCCATACATATCATAGTAGCACAAAACCAACTAGTCCGGATGCGCTACTGCACCACCAACAGGCCACCTAAGTAAGGTATGTGGTGTCGCATTCGTACGCGTGGGTGCAAAAGTTCCCACGATGCAGCCGGAGCTGCGCTGGCCGACAAGGGACTTACGGCAACGTACAAGGTAGCCCATAGCTAATTACCAGGTAGGTACATATGTACATACACTAATCGACTATAAGATCTTAGTATGCATGCATGCATACATACATACATACACTACAATTTTCGTGTCGGGAAGGCAGTCCTGTTCATCCGATTTATTGAGGACACAGCTAGGTACCTACCTACTGGGCAGTCTGCAAGGGGTCTTGGTGGGTTAAGTGCGAAGTAAGAGCAAGTAAGCTGGGCAAATTTCAAAGGAGAGCATGGGGGGGCAAAAAAAAAAAAACGCTTGTGGTAGGTACCTACTACACTACACTACACTAACAGCTTTACACCAACATTAATAAATACATAATGACATCAAGATTGTTGCAGGGACATGATAGGGTCACGTGGGGTCGGCCCCTGACTTGTTTCTTCCGTGTCTCATAGTTTTTTTTTTTTTTTTTGGGTTTTATTCGCTCTTTTTTTTTTTTAATTTTTCCTTAAATGAATAAAAGCTGTATCAAACCGAACTAACACGGCTTATCGGTATATGCGGCGGTCAGGGCTGCTTCCATCTGGTCCAGCCATGTCTGGTCTCACACCATAGAAACAGACACCTCTAGCACATTCTCTCGTGTTCATCGCAAGTACCGTACGTACGTACCATCACCACCTAGTTGGATAATGCGCTGAGAAAGCGATGAGAAAGACGCTTCTTGCCGGCCAAGAAGCTCGATAGAATCATAATTAATTAGCCGACCCCGCCGTCTAAAGGAATCCAGTGCATCATGGAGACGTCGCCGGCGGCATCGCTTTCGACCCTGGGTCAATCCGCGTTGGGCGATCTGAACCTAGACTGTGGCGCCCTTTTCCTCCTCTTCGTGACCGTGTGCGCCTTTATGATCCCGGTGGCCGTGGTCCTCCCACCCGTACCGGTCCGCAAAAGCGACGCGCTCCTGCAGACGCACACCCGGGCCGGCGTGGGGAAGGCCAAGAGCAACCTCAACGACCAGCACGCGGCGGCGCATGCGCCCAAGGACGGCAGGCTGCCGACCATCCGGAGCCTGCTCATCTACCCCGTCAAGTCTTGCCGGGGCGTCGAGGTGACACGCGGCAGGGTGCTCCCGCAGGGACTGGAGTTCGACCGCCTGTTCACCTTTGCTCAGCTCAAGAGCCCGTTTCCCGTCTCGCTGGACTCGACGGATGAGGCCAAGAGCCAGCACCGGTGGGAGTTTATCACCCAGAGGCAGTTCCCGCGTCTCGCGACCGTGAAGGTCGACCTCTGGCTGCCCGACGAGATGAAGCTGCGCAGGCAGTCCATGAAGTCTACCAAGGAGGCCTTCCTGATCCTCAGGTTCCCGTGGAAGGAGGACGGCTGGCGCGGGCTGCTGTCCGTCGCCATGGCCAAGCTCAGTAGGGGCACTGGCGCGGAGCCCGAAAAGGAAATCCTGCTCCCCGTCGACTTCCCGTCCGCGGCTGAGATCAAGGACAGTGGGTATACCTTTGAAGAAGTCAAGATCTGGAAGGAGGTCGTCACGGCGTTGAACATGTCTACGGAGCTGCCGAGAGAACTAATGCTCTACCTGGGCGTGAGTAATAAGCTGGGTCTATTCCGCGTCGACCCCGCCAAGCTGCGCGAGGTCTATAGATGCGCGCCCCGTAAAGGCGATGCGGGATACCAGCCCGTCACAGGGTTCCAAGACGCGGTGAGTGGTGACATTAGTCCCGCGCATTCCAATGCAGCCCTACCAGGCGAATAGGAAGGAAACTGACGGCAGGGTCAGTACCCGCTCCACATGATGACTTTGAACAGTCTGCAGCAATTCAGCGAAGAAGTGCCGAAGGACGACCAGCTCGAGGAGCTCGACGTCCGGCGATTCCGCCCCAACATCATCCGTAAGACATTGCCGCCGCGTAGCCAATAGAGATAGATCAATATAGCTGACCACCCTCTTCCTCGGCGCAGTATCCGGCGTCCCCGCCTACGACGAGGAGACCTGGAAGAAAGCACGGTTCAGACCGGGCAAGTCGGGACTGTACAACGACGCCGTATTCCACGTCTCGTGCCGCACGGTCAGGTACGCAACCACACACACATACATACCTAACACGCCTTTCAACAGAGGTCCAATGAGAGCTAACATGCCCGTCTCCAAAGATGCAAAATGCCCAACGTGGACCCAATCACAGGCGAGAGGCACCCGCGCGAGCCGGACCACTCCCTGCGCACCCGGCGGGACGTGGACAAGGGGGCCCCCCTGAACGG
Source organism: Rosellinia necatrix (assembly GCA_021209875.1). Taxonomy (NCBI): domain Eukaryota; kingdom Fungi; phylum Ascomycota; class Sordariomycetes; order Xylariales; family Xylariaceae; genus Rosellinia; species Rosellinia necatrix. Next base: position 2,210,796 of record JAGYVD010000001.1, on the reverse strand, counting down.
GTGCCTGGGCATGCAGTTGACGCCGTTGTTCGAGGTTGACGAGGCGCCCGGCCCCAACCCCAAGTCCGGATCCGGCCTGCTCGGCGACGACAACCCCGACGATGGGCGCTCTGCCTGGGTTGCTGTCGGTATGACGGTCGAGGTCGAGGAGAGGGGAGAGCATCTGTACATCAAGCAGTGAGCGCGGAGCTGCTTCGACGCCAGGACTAGACCGTGAAGAAACGGTGCTTGGGGGAGCCATGGCTTGTCTGTATATAATAAGCAAGGATAGACATAGATAGCCGCCTTAAAAGTGTAACTTGCGGGCACGTGATGCAGGCACGAATCGTTGCCCATGGAACAACAGCCTCGGGATCGAATCGTGGGATCATACCCAGTCGTGAATCACCATGACGCTCCGAGGCGAGACCTGAGAGGGATAAAACGCTGGGTCACACATAATGACGATGCGAAAAAGGCAAGAAGCACAGGTTCCTTCCAGCTTAGTCCTAGCTATTAGGGTATGCGAACAGAGATCGTAGCGTCCTGAATGAACAGATATCTCATTACTCTTCAATCGTGAGAAGCCGGTACGGGCAGGGTCTTTACAAAGAGCAGTAAACCAAAAAAAAAAAAAAAAGCATGTCTTTGTACGCTTATAATCGCCGGCGCCTAACGGACTACCAACCAAACGGCAGAAATAAACCAGTCCCCCAAGTTTTGAACCCACGCCGCACTCCACCTGCCTCTACCTCATATGTACCGGGTGCTCCGACAACCCAACACCCCCATGCCATGTGCGAACCAGTCGTAGCCTCGTCAAAACATTTCCGTACACCTGCCGGCCGGTGCGAAGCACAACTCCCATCTCCGGACTCCGAGCTCCGGCCCCGGCTCCAACCCCGGCTCTGAGATTGGCCGCGGGGGTTTTTACTTGAAGTCCGCGGCCGTCAGCGCCTGCACCATGCTCGTGCCCTCGGAGAAGCGGGTGCGGAAGATGCGGTTGGCGTTCTGGAACATGCCGTCCTTGAGCGAGACGACGATGAACTGCGAGCCCTTGAAGCGCGTCTTGATCAGGCGGCCGATGTTCTGCGTGTGGGACAGGTCCAGCGCGGCGTCGACTTCGTCCAGGATGTACATGGGTGCCGGCTTGAACTGCAGGAGCGCCATGATGAGGGAGAGGGCGACAAGGGATCTGGTGTCCGACGTTAGCATACCTGTGAAATTTGAGGCCATACCTGGTGTTGCGTGCAGGAAAAGGGAGCAGGCAGTCATAAGAAAGAAAGAAAGAAAGAAAGAAAGAAAGAAAGAAAGAAAGAAAGAAAGAAAGAAAGAAAGAAAGAAAGAAAGAAAGAAAGAAAGAAAGAAAGAAAGAAAGAAAGAAAGAAAGAAGACTGACCGTTGACCGCCGCTCAATTCTGTCAAGCTCTGCTTCCACACTTTACCTAAGCAGACCTTGACCTCGAGGCCCTCGTTAATAGTCTTGCCCTCGGGCGGGTCGAGCTTGGCGAAGCTGCCACCAGGCAGTAGCTCGGAGAAGATCTGGCCGAAATCGCTGTTGACCTTCTGCCACGTTTGCAGAAGCGCCTTCTTCTTGTAGTCGTCGAGACTGATGATGGTCTCCTCGATCTTGCGCTTGTCGCGGATGACCGTCTTCATCATGGTCTTAAGGCCGACCTCCTTCTTCTCGACGCTGTCGATCATGTTCATGACCTTAGGGTTGATCTTCTTCTTCATGCCCTGGAATCGCTCCGTCAAGTTCTTGAGTGTCGCCTTGCACTCGGTGATGTTCTGTGACTTGAAGTCGTATGGCGTACCCCCGCGTCCGAACTTGTCCTTCTCGTCCGCGATCCACTCATACTCCTGCTCCATGTGCGCCACAGCCTGCACTGCGTTCTGTTGCTCTTTGTTGAATTTGTCAACCTGGTGACCGAGTTTCTGCATCTCTAAGCTTTCCTCTGCGATGCGGGCATTTTTCGATCGCGTCGCGTCTTCGAGGGCGCGCAGCTCGTCGTCGAATCCGGTGAGTTTGGCGCGTTCGTCGTCCAGCTCGGCTTCAGCGACATCGTGGGTTTCTTGCAATTTTGTTTGCTTTTTCACGAGCTCCTCGATCTCTTCTTGTTGCGCTTTGATGGCCAGCTCAACCTCTAAAAGTTGCTCTCTCGCGGCAGCGAGGTCGGAGGATACCTGCTCAGAATCTAGTTGTGCGTTCTGCAACTCTTTCTGCAAAGTTTTAACAGCGGCAGAGTTCTTGGCCAACGCGCCCCTTAGCGTATCGAGGGATGCTTGGAGCTCGACAAGTTTCGAATCTTTGTTATTCTCAAAGTCCTTCATATCCTTCTCTATGCGTTTGACGTCGGCACTAGCCTCAGCTTGCCTTTTCTTGGCTTCAGCGCCGTCCGTTTTTAATTGACTGATGCTACTTTTCATGTTCTCAACTTCTTGGATAATGGAAGACGATGAATTACCGCTAATCTGCTCCTCCGCTAGCTTGATTTCGTGGGTCTTGAGATCAAGCTCTTGCTTGATCTTACGAGCTTGATCGAGCTTAGACTTCTCACGGGATATCTGAGACTGGAGCCCTTGTAGGGAAGCCTCGGTTTCTTTGAGCTGACGATTGATCTCGTTTAGCTTCTGAAGGGTGACGAGTACGCCGCTCGAGTTCGGAGAGCTACCACCAGATAACGTGCCTGAAGGGTCATATGCGTCACCTTCTAACGTGATACTCCTCATTCTAACATTAGGGTCAAATGTCACCTTCTTGGCGGTGTCGGCATCATGGCAAATAAGAGTATTGCCAAAAACGTATTCCATTGCAGCAGAAATTTCCTCGTCATACCCAACGAGCGACAGCGCAAGGTTGACTTTCCCTGGCGCAATCTTTTGTGCTGTTGCAATAGTCTGGGCGGAGGCTTTGAATGCCGCAATCTTGTTTAAAGGGATGATAGTAACTCGTTTTCGTAGCTTGCCCCCTTGGAGGAGTTGGGTACCCGTCACCTCGCTATCAACAACAACATTGTAAAGCCGGCCACCAGCACATATCTCCAGAGCTGTACCGGCTTCGGTGTGGTCTTTATCTAGAGTGAAAAGTTGGGCAACTAAACCTTTGACCTTGGCACGATCGAAATTAGGGGTCGGGTCGGCGTAGCTGAAGTCAATATTGGCGACCTTGCGTTTAAGAGCATCGGCCTCCTGCCGAAGGCCTCGAATGGATTGCTGTAATGCTGATTGCCTCTTGTACGTTTCTTCCTCTTGCCCTGGTTCGAACCCTAGCTTACCAAGCTGCGCCTCGAGCTTCTGTGATTGAGATCGCAGCCCTTCCAACTCTTTTAGGAGGTCAGCGTTTTGTTCCTTTGCCTTCTTGGCTCGCGGCTCCTCTTCTTTGACGCGCTTCTCCAGATGCACAATTTTTAGTTTCGCTTGTTCCTGCTCGGTAGTAGCAGCAGCCACCCGGTTCCTCGCGTCCTGTAATTGACCCTGGTATCCGCTTTCTTGGCCTTCCTTGGATGCAACGCCGGTCTGCAGTGTCTGGAGTAGTTCTTCCTTCGACTCTGCTTCCTGCGCTTGTTTCTCATTCTCCTCTTTCGCCGCATCGTATTTGGCCTTGATTTTTTCGTAGGCCTTCGTCTTCTCCTGAAGAGCGGCCTCTAACTCGGCTACGTTCTTCTGCACAGAGACCTTGCGCTCCTCTTCCTCCCCTTTACTCGACTGCTTTAGGTCCATCACGGTAGCTAAGCGGACCAACTCGTTTGAATACTTCTTCACGCTGTCTTCCAGTGCTTGGGCCTTGCCGCCCTTCTTTAGCTCCTTATCGCGCTCCGCCCTTACTCTCTTGACATCTTGTTCGAGGTGGGATATTTCGCTCTTGAGCCTGGCGGCGGATTCTTCGAGATCCTTCCGTCGCTGTCTCTTTCTCTCCAGGTCCGTCTCGGACTGCTCTAGCCGCTCCTGGTACCGGACGTAGTCGTGAGCCACCACAACGCGTGTTAACCTCTCGAGGTCATTCTGTGTTTGTTGGAAATCCAAGAATGCGCGCTTTTCCGTCCGCAGCTTCTCCAGCTTAGGCTCGATCTCCTCACGCAGCAACTCCGTTATCTCTTGCAGCTTCATTTCCTTCTTCGCCATGGTCTTGAGGGCCTTATCTCTCCGGTCCTCGAACATTCTTGTGCCCGCAGCCTCCTCAATCATGGCGAGGATCTCGACAGATTTCATATTCAAGACCTTCGTGATCTTACCCTGCATGATGAGGAAATTGGGGTTGTTGATGTTGAGCTGTACGGATTGGAACAGGTTCTGGACGGTCTGCTGTTGGGCACGGTGGCCGTTGATCAGGTACTTCGATGTTCCGCCCAAGACAATTTGTCGGGTAACGCTGATGGTGGCATATTCCTCGAAGCCGATGGGCGATTTCTGCTTATCCCTGTTGTCGAAGACGATGGTGACGCTGGCTTTCGTTACACCCGCCTGGCCGCGCTTGTAGATCAAATCCTGGCCGGCACAAGAGTCAGCTTCGTAAGGCACCAGATGGATTCCGCGGCCGCCGTCCGTACGTACCTGTAGGTTCTGCGCCCGCACCGTCGACATGTTTGTGATGCCCAGAACGAAGCATATCGAGTCGAGGATATTGGATTTCCCACTCCCGTTGAGGCCGGTGATGGAATTGAAGCTTTCGTCCCTGCGCGCCATCAGTCCCAGCCGTGCGACCGCACAGAGCAATGTTATTTACCATCCCGAGATGACTGTCCGCACGGCATACGATTTAAACCCCTTCGTTTGGTTAGAGCGGTGGGCCTGAGAGGGTGTAGGAGCGCTTACGTCTATAATAACTTCTATGACCCTCATGCTGGCGAATGCGGCTATTCGTAGCCACCGAAAGTTGGTTGTCTGATGATGTTCGGGTTGCTGCAATGCTCCCGTTGCTACGCGTGCCCGAGGTTGCGAAAGTCAACAAAACAAACCCACTACAGATGGCGTAAGCCACATCACCCGCCACACTTGCCCCTCCTCTTCAGGAACAGAGCAAATTCAATTCAATTCAATGCAGGCTAGGTGGGTACCTTAGGTACCTTAGGTACCTACCTAGGTAGTTAGTGGGTCATGGACCATGTACCTGCGTACCTACTTGGGTATCTAATGTGATCCTATTTAGGTAGGCGGTGAGTCAGAGATATTAGCCCCCTGCTTTTCGCCTATATAAACCTGTGGTGCCCTCCCGTCCTTCCTACTCTTCTTCTTCTTTTCTTCTTTAGCTCTCTTTGCCTTTTGGCTTAGATCAAGTGTAGTATCTGTTCTTTTCAGTTTAATCTCTGAAAGAGTCCTACTGGACTCAATCGTGATTATTCTAATTTTTTCCCTTCGGAGGCGTACTCTCTGTGCTTGCGCATGGTCGCCTCCACTGTGTCCCTGGTATTACACTGCCTCCAGGCGACGCGAACACCCCATCTTTCATTACTGTCACTGGCTGGTCCAGCGCTGTGAAGAAGGATTGACGATGCCGAGCGACCATGACGACAAATGGCTGAGGTGTTTCGATCAAGCGTGGATGTTCCGTAGAGTGCTAGGTACCAGAATCAGACTATCGGCGATCAACAATGCGCATGGTTAGCCGAAGGCGGACAAGGTTTAAGCTGGATTAAACTGACTCGTTTGACGCATCCAGCGAGGCCGTCTAAAGTTTGCCGACGCCGATCTCGTAAGGATCAGTTGCGGCTGTGATACACGCTCATTTTGATGCATTTGGCCGTTAAGACCTTTAGACATTGGAAACTTCGGCTTCCATTCCCAGTGTTAAGAGCTCACATGAGATCATCACAAAAAGCTTGGGTATTTAGTGTACTGTTGGGACTGCTACTTAGCTGTGTGGATCGGATAAGAGCCAAGTCGGTTGTATAACGACATTAGATGGATTCGGACTGGACCATACTAAAGTCCCCATTTACATTGGTCTAGCTAATTTCCTGATACCTCGAGCAGAACACGCTCTACCCCTTGGGTCAGCCAGCGGGGAGTTATAGATCAACGTGGGTTTACTTGTACATTGGGTAGGTACCTAGGCATTACGAGGTATTAGGTACCTACCGTATTGGTAATTGATAAGGGAGTTCCAGGCCATATATCGGACGAGCGAGTACTTCCTACCAAGTACCTTAGGTAAGGAATAGTAGTTATCTGACCTATGTAGGTACCTACTTACTCAAAGCAACCGGCCCTCAGAAGTACTTGGGAGTTGGGTCATGCAGGCTGAAGCCACGCGACCGTTATCTAGTAACTAACGTCATCCTCAATTATACCTGACAATCATTGCTACTCCGCGTTTCTCCCAACAACCCTCTCCTGTAACCTGGTACCATCAGATCCCGAGCCTTTATCGCGCCCACTTCGCCGTCCAGGTTAGGGGACCAATTATACCCTTCTAAACCACCACAGTCAAGGGAGATTATATGCAGAGGGAAGAAAACGAGGGATCAACACCGATCCTGTCTAGAGGAACACGATACAGCCATAGACCTGGCTCACCATCGATACCGACACCGACGCCGACGCCCCGTGTAACAACAAGCCCACGATGGAGGAGGAGCAGGTCTCCTTCACGTCTCTAATCCTGGTTGTGGTATTAGGCGGCCTCGCGATCCGATATCTGTTCTTCTCATCATCGTCAGGGGCGCCGGGGTCGTCGGCCGCGAACCAGGGCAGAGACGCGGCGGCCACCTCGAGGGCGCGCGAGGCCGCCGTCGACCGGATGCAGCAGATGTTCCCACAGCTCGACCGGCGTACCGTTCTGTGGGAATTACAGCGCAGCGGAGGCAACATAGCGACGGCAACGGAGCGAGTACTCACCGGGCGCCTGGAGACCGTAAGTTCTACGTTAGCATCTGCTCTTTCTCTCTCCCGCCCGTGGATTTCTCGCTCGCGGGGTTGCCAACAAATCAATCTGGCAACATAAGAGGTCATAGTGCAGAGAGGAATCGCAATCGACAAATGCAATACTGCATTTCAACCCCCTCTTCCTCCGCCTCTCCCTCCCGGGGGGTCTTTTAATCTCCCGTTTACAGAGCTCAATTTTATCTCGGTGCCAGCAAATATTTCTGCGGTAACTGCATCTACTGACACTCTTGGATCCTAGCCCCCAATAACATTCCAGCCACCACCACCGCCACCGTCATCGACGACGACTACGCCATCGGCGCCGCAGGGCCCTAGGGCCCCCGAGCCCGCTCCCGAGCCCGATCTGATAACGCGGTATAAACTCCAGAACAGAGTCAACAACGACGGTAGCAGCTCAGAGACCACCTCCGAGCCCACAGCACCGGGGACGAAGACAAAGGCGTGGAGCTCGAACCGTGAAGAGCGGCAGACAGCACTCCAGCGCAGACGCGACGACATGATACTGGCTGCGCGGCGAAAGATGGAGGCTAAGATCGCCGCCGAGAAGGCTGCTGCTCCCGGAAATACCGGAAGTGGCGCATGAACCTTTTTTGTGTAGTTAGTACCTACGTTACAACGGATCCTTATAGAACTCAGAATTCTCAACTGGGAAAAGGACATGTCTGGGTATCCGTTTCAGCCACGGGGGAATACATAGTTGAGCCACCTGGTTTACATAAAATTGTTGTGGCGTGTCGTGCCGATGGGTTATATGACATCGTCCGTCGCTTTATAGTGTTAATTAAGAAGACAGATCCCAAATCACTCTATTAGTGACGATCTCCGGTTCCGGATGCTGGCTTCCACAAGTTCGAGAGATACCTTTTGAGGCTTGTTCTAATGTGCTGTATCTATTCAGATTGTCTATAGGTACCTGAAATCCCATAATCTACACGTTCTAATATAGAAGACCCAAATTCTATACCTGTTTGATTGGTACTGGCATTATATTAGCCATGATCATTCCCTGCCCGATGCCTTCCTGGATGCCGTATGTGACGCCCTCGACAGTCCAGCTCGCGATAGAGCTCATGGCCTTTCCGACGCGCCCTTTCTTCATGGCGTAGATCTTAGCACTGAGCACGACGCCATGCCGCCCGACGGCCGCGGCGATGACAAACCCCGTGTCCACAAGCTGTTGTGAAATGCTATGCTTGCGCTCATAGTAAGCCGCCACGCGAGCTGCAACTGCTGCGTACGACAGCGCTATATGCACTAGCACCACGGAGATCGCCACGAAGCTTGCGACACATCGCTGCAGGATCGTACGGCTCTCGGAGGGAGGCCGCCAGCCAACCACTCTGGTATCCCCGCCGCCGTCGAGGCTCGTATCCGCGACGCCCCGCGGGAGAGCCTCCCGAATCCTGGCAAGCTCCTGGTCGCTGAGGTCATCCGGGAGCGCCATCAGCATGTACGTCGCGCCGTCGACGTAGGCCTTCCGACAGAAATCCGGGTCCTCTCTCTCTCGGTACGCGGTGCGCTGTATGCTTGTGCCTGGGAAGGCGTGTTAGAAACCCGTCTGATGCCCATCCCTTCCGACGGCGAGGCAAGTCGCCGCCGTAGGCGCAGGGAGATGACATACCTTGTTCAGCATACCTCCAGTGGATGCCCGACGCGGCCGCCCCCTGCGCCTTGCGCCGCGAGGCGGCCTTGGCCCTGGTCTCAGCCTCGGCGATGGTGCTCGCCGCCACCTGGACGACCTCGTTCTCCTGACGGCTCGTCACCACCAGCTCCTCGCTGCACCCCTTCCCGGCCGAGTGGTGTCGCGAGGAGGAGCTGGTAGATGAACGATCGAAACGCAGGAACCTGAAGGCCCACATCCGGGATCGGACTGAGGTGGGGAGTATGTCTAGAACGTCCCCCTGGTCCATTCTCGTGACCAAGGCTTCCGACTAAGGCGCGAGGGGGCTGGATAGAGCGCGTGCGCGCTTCGGCGAGAATGGTCGTCGGCGTCAGCGGAGAAACCCACCTATCCCAGGTCACGTAGCAAACCCCCAAAGGTCGGACAGGCAATTGTTTCTGATAGTGGATTATATCTGAACCGGAGACAGAAGCGCCCTGTCTGGGCCAAGCGGTTTCACACACCGGGCTGAAAAAAATCGCTAGGTGACGGAGTACATGAGATGAAAGGTAGTACTGTTAGGGTTTTTTTTTTTTCTTTTCTTGTTTTGTTGGAATGCGTCCGAGGTGGTGTCTTTGTTATGCCCTTGATTTCTTACATCGAGGATATGCGTGGGTGATATGGAAAATCGATATGTTGTAGAATATAGCAACACTACTGCGAAGCGACAAGGGGCTGACTCGGCAACCAAGCTTTGCCGACCAGTTAAGACAGCGATCGATAGTTGTCCGTACAGGTAGCTACCACTTCGAGACGGGTATATCGAGAAAAACACAACGGCCCACAGCCTATGGGCAAGGTGTTCGCAAATAAATCAACCAAAAGGGGATCCGGGTTGATTTCAAAATGATGGAGCGAACGTGGGGGGGCACCTATCTATTTATGTACATATCTGCTTTCACCATACCCTGGGCCCGGGTCGGGATCAAGGTTCTGGGCTCTCCACATGTCCTTCAGATGCTACCTGCTCGGTCAAGAGTGGGTAGGTGGTGGGTTGATGCGTCAGTCACATGCAAGATAAGGTGATGGTGATGATGACGAGGATGATGATGATGACGGCCCAGACCAGACGTGGTCCGGCATAGGAAGAGAGACAGAAACAGACGGTGCACTTTTCCCAGTCTTCCAGATAACTATAGCCGTCGCATTCTCCTCCCACTTATCGCCTCCCATGAAAAAGGCAAAGAGGAAGGGTAGTGGGGGAGGAGAAGGAGGAGAAGGAATGGAGGGGCAGAGGTATCTAGGTAAGGATAGGTAGGGATAGGTAAGGATAAGTAGGGCGATAGGGATAGAGATGCATTAACTTTGTACGGTTCAAGCGCCGACTGGTACCAAGATAGGGGCGGAAGCCAAAAGGCATCCACGTCAAACTCAGATGCAAGAGTTCCCATAACCTTTGATTTCCCTATGCCACAACGAGCCTGTGCGGTATGGTTCAATACGTACCAGTGGATTTGGGGCGTGCTTATCATGGCGGCTGAAAATCGGGGTATGAGCCGCACTAGCACGAAATTAGCGGGGCCGAATTGTCCGATGCCAGGACAGACATTCTGGGGCAACAGGAAGACTTGGCTATACATGCCTGAATACCTACCTACCCTAGTCATATAGAACTAGGTAGTGCACAAGTAAGCAACCCGACCCGACTCACCCAGCTTAGATTAATCTTATAACAGCTTCTCTACGTGAACATGTACTTACAGCAACCAGCCAGAACTGATACTACCTACGTATTAAGTAGATAAAATCCACTGCTGTTTTGCTTGGATGAAAACCAATAATAAGCACCTAGCTAACCTATCTACTAGGTAGGTACCTAGGGGTAGGAAGAGGTAAAAGGTAAATAAATACATTAGGTCGGTAGGTGGGCGTGTCTAGATTCCTAAGGACATACCAGGTAGGTACCTAGTAAGTCCTAAGTACCTACCTACCTAGCTACCTACACGTGATAGTTAAATACCTACCTACCTACCTTAGGTAGGTAGGTAGGTAGTTATGCATATTACAAGCACGTAGTGTAGTCACCACTGTTGACAGTGCCAGGTGCCACGATGCCATGACTGATGGTAGACACTTGTCGAGAGCTTGTTAGCCTGGCCCCCACATCTAGATAACTTAGATCAAGTGGGCCCATAATTACGACAACGATTAATGGATGCCCGTTCTGATAAGAAAAAAGTTCGAAACTTCGTTATCGGGCTGCTCCTCTCCCATCCCAAGACTTATCGCGTGTGCTGCCAGAGTATGCAACTTCATTTTTCCCTAATCCCCATTGTGCTCTCTACACTCCTCTTCGGCGGCTAATACACGCAGATACAGCCGGCTCCGACATATTCATCCGTGATGTTCAAGGCTTCCCTACAGCGGCAAGTCCGCCTGGGCTATGTTGCCCGCCAATTGTGTACCCTTTCCTCAAGGCGAAACATCCGGACGGAGCACCTCGCCGTCCTCCACCAGGCCCCGGTCTCATCACAGCCTGCTTTGCGGCATCTAATTCCCCAACAGGCTCTTTCCCGCCTCTACTCGACAGAGTCGGCCGCCGCCCAGGCCAATGGGGAAGACGACTCCGCCCAGCATTCATCAGGCCCCATCACCCGGTTCAGCGAGCTCAGCCGGCTCGGTGTCAACAACGCACTCATCGACGCTCTAACGAGGGGCATGGGCTACGACTCTATGACCGAGGTGCAGACCATGTCCATCAATGCCGCACTGGAGGGGACAGACATGTGAATAGCCCCAATTTCTAGTATCCGCTGCTTGCTACGTCGTAGCTAATCGTGTTCCTTCCAGGGTTGCTCAAGCCAAAACCGGTACGGGAAAGACTCTGGCTTTCCTGGTCCCTCTGTTCCAGCGTGTCTTGATGGATCAGCCCCTACTCGCTGATCGACGGGAGAGACGTAGGCCCTCGTCCACAGATATTCGTGCTATCATCCTATCGCCCACTCGTGAACTTGCCGAGCAAATCGGCGTTGAAGCTCGAAAACTCGCCATGGGCACCAACATCGTTGTCCAAACCGCCGTAGGCGGTACCAGGAAGCGGGAAGCCCTCGCAAAAATGTGGCGAGAGGGCTGTGACATCCTTGTCGCCACACCCGGAAGGTTAAACGATCTGCTTTCGGACGAGTCGGCCAGGGTTGCCGCGCCCAATCTACAGGCCTTTGTACTTGACGAGGCCGATCGAATGCTTGATGTTGGGTTTGCCGACGAAATCCGTTCGATCCAGGACTACCTACCCTCTCCAAGAGCTGTAGCGCGACAAACCCTACTTTTCTCTGCTACCATCCCCCGGGATGTGGTTCACCTAGCCAAGAGCATGGTCCGCCCCGATAATTTCAAGTTCGTCCAAACCATCAAAGCAGATGATATACCGACACACGAACGTGTTCCCCAGCATCTTGTCACCGTCGCAGGCATGGAGAACATATATCCAGCAATCTTAGAGATCGCGCAGAAAGGACAAGCCATGGAGAAGGAATCTGGCCTCCCTTTCAAGGCCATTCTCTTCTTCTCAAGCACTGCCGCTGTTCAATTTGCCTATCGAGTATTTAAGAAGTCAACTTCCTTCGCATATGGATCTGGGGTGGATCTCTTCGAGATCCATTCGAAACTGACGCAAGCAATGCGCACGAGGAGCGCTGAACAATTCCGCAGATCAAAATCAGCTATTCTCTTCTCATCCGATGTTACGGCACGAGGAATGGATTTCCCCAATGTGACAGATGTGGTTCAGATTGGTTTGCCACCCGACCGGGATCAGTACATTCATCGAGTGGGCCGTACAGGTCGTGCTGGAAACGCTGGGAAGGGCTGGTTGATCCTGACAGAACCAGAGATGGCAGAAGCACGTAGCCGTCTTCCGGGTTTGCCAATTACGCCCAACCACACAATCGAATCTGCAAAGCACGTCGCGGGACAGTCGCCACCACCTGAGGCTGTAGCCAATCTTTTCCGCGATATTGACGCGGCGTACCCCTTGGTGCATAAATGGAACTTCGTCGAGATGTATCTCGGAAGTCTAGGTCAGAAGTTTGGCAGGCGCTACCAATGTGAAGACCTGGTCAATTCGTTAAATCAATGGTGCACCTATATGGGCTGGGAGCAGCCCCCTGCCATACCCCCCAAGGTTGTTCAGAACCGTGCGTTGAGCCATATCCCTGGGATCCGGGTCGGCCACAATGACGACATAGGACGACCTCTCCTTAATGAAGGATTCGGTGACCGTCGTGGGTACGATGGCGGTCGCGGATTCGGCGATCGCCGTGGATCTGGTGATCGCAATGGTTTCGCTGGCCGCTCTGGATACGGTGACCGAAATGGTTCCGCTGGCCGCTCTGGGTTCGGTGATCGTTCTGATCGTTCTGGATTCGGTGGCCGCTCTGGGTTCGGTGATCGTTCTGATCGTTCTGGATTTGGTGGCCGCTCTGGGTTCAACCGCAATAACGGCTTTGGTGGAGACCGTGGCCGCTCCAACCGCGACGGGGGTTCCGATTTTAGTCGCCGGTCTAGCTTCTAAAGCTGAGCGCAAGCTGCTCTAGTCGCAATTGTTACGAAGCACTTATTCCCCTATCACGACATCACTCGGCCCGTTCCCCAGATAGGTTTATCTTCACACAGTGTAGAATTATGAGGTTTTAGGATCATGTAAAACATCGGGGATGCGGATAGCAATCATCCATCTAGAGGCGTCGCCGGAGTTGAGGTTTTGTCGTCCTTGAAGTGGACAAGAGCGGGGCGATCACGGCTTGGGCCATGATTCGGCCATCGCAAAAGCAAACTCCGAGTAGTTCGTTGCCGAAATCTCTACTTCATTGTCTGTATTATAAGGAGGAGGGGGTTGTGTCTGCACATAAAAGGCGACCACCAATAACACCAACGCGTTAATTCCAAGAGAAGTCGATGAAACTTACGATACTAATTCGATACGATTAACAATCACTTCCATCCTGTACATGCATGGTATAGAATTCTGTGATTAATACCTCGTTATGTTTCCAACCACGAACCGATCCCTAGGTCTTCTGCACATAACCACAACACCATTACTGACTTCAATTTTGGGCGGTTTGGGCGGAAATTTGATGAGGCCGGATCACGTGTTATTTTCAGAAGCTTATTATTGAAGTCATGGTGATCTGATGGGTCATACGGGCGGTCAACTAGGCACAACGATACTATGACAATACCTAGGTAGTTCCCTACAGTTTCGGCTTTCGAGCCTTGGATCGACGAAGAACGCAAGCGCCACTAACTTGCTAGGCACGCTTCTCTTATATTTGTCCAACTCCTCACAGACGGTCTGAGTAACTATACACACAGTCGGCGTCGAAATCATCTAGATGGTAGCAACAAGCGGTCATCTTCGAAACCCCTTCTACCATACATCAATGTACTTCCTGCACTAGCGAAATTTAAACAGAACGGTTCTAAAGACCTCTCATTCCGTTCCATTTGGAACACCAGTAGTGCAACAGTTTGTAATATTGCTTCGAATTGAGTCCTGGTAACTACCTAGGTGTACAGGTTACGTAGCGTCGCCATGTAGTTCTCCTTGTTCGAATGTTTATTTGTTTCCTCCAGCTTCTCACTACTCTGAAACTAGTTATCCACATCGAGAATGTGTACAGAACTACCCCTTGCATGAGTCGAGGCACTTTCGGGTGGGGGAGAGCCTTTTTTTTTTTTTTGTTTAAAAAAAACAAAAAAACTGTCTAGTAAAAGCATGCGTTGAAGAACAGTAGAAGAGCGGCGTCAGACACTCCGATGTCATCATCCCCGAGGCCAGCATACCCACACGCAGAGTTTCAGTACCGCATAAGCAGGACAACAGAGATCAAGAGGTGAACTAGGCAGACTGATGCAGAGAGGGAATTTCCGTCACGCAGATATAAGAGAAGGGATATCGATAGATACGTAAGGTAGACTGAACGGAAGAGGCTGAAGCGGCCTTGGCGGCGACCCGTGGGACGCCCGGGCGGGCGTCGGGGAAGGGGATACCTCGCTCGCCGTCGACGAAGACGCGGACCATCCATTCTAGAGAGGTGTGAAGACATACCCGTTAGTCAACCAACGATCTCGCGTTTAAAAAAAAAAAAAAAAAAAGAATCGATGCTACACCGAACTCCGGAACTCGAAGAAAAAGAAGCTCGATTGGGGGCGTTTTTTTTTCTTCATGATTATGATGAAGGCGAACTCACCAATAACATCCGTCTTAGTGACTTCCTGCTTCTAGTGGAAAGTCGACTTGCCGGAGACCTCTAGTCCGTGCTTGTGCATCAGGTGCCGGCGGAGCCGGGAGTAACGGCGGAATGGTTTTTGGCACTGGCAGTCTTCGTGGCGGCAGAAAAGCTCCCACGGCATCACTTGGGCCTCGCCGTCCTATGTTCACGCTTCCTTAGTCGGCTGATCGAAGGGGGTGGGGAGGGGAGGGGAGGGGCGAAATCGAGCGGGGAGGAGAAAGGGAGGGAAGGGGGGAATGGTAGTGACGAGCGGCCGGTATGAGGGGACATGCCGTGGTTGCAATGGGAGACTGAGAAAGGGAGGAGCTGAACTTACCTTGTTGAAGTCGTAGTGAGGCCAGGAACAATCTTTCTTCTGTCTCGCTAGGTAGGGGTGTAAGGCCAGAGGGGCTCTGTCGGGGTTCGAAGAAACGTTGGGCATATTGTTTCCTCTGTTGCGGGAGTTAGTCATCCCCATGTTAGGCTCTAGGAAACAAGGAAACGTACTTGTTGTCACTGTTCTTTGTTGTTGTCGTGTCTCTGTGATTGGTGGAGTTGAGTATCTAGGATACTCGAGGCTGCTGGGTTAACGCCACTTATATTAGCTATCTTTCTCAGAGTTACTTAACTCAGTACCAAGAGATGGTGGTGATGGCTTACTTTGTATCCCTTGGTTGGGATGGAGTCGGGAGGAGTGAGCGGGATGTAGAGGATGTGAAGTGTGAGGGGAAGAGGAAGAAGGTAGGTAGGTAGGTTGGTAAGTCTGGGATGTCTGTATACCCCTCTCAACTTCATTTGTTGCGTGTTCCCTTTAAATGCCGTGTGACTCATCCTGATGATTCGTTCATGGTGTTTGTGCCTAAAGCCCTCGTTCTGCACGCTGTTTAGACTCATAGTCTTGTCCACTGGGCCCCATTTACCCTACTTACCTAGCAAGGGGCATGCTGCGCGCTGTTTAGACGCGTATCTCTAAACTACCACCAAGATTCATCTTCGTGCTACCTCTTGATAGGTACTTGAAACATGGGGAAGGTGCCATTCGTGTTTATGGACTGCCCGGGTTGCTAAAACCAGTGCTTATTCAATATGTTGTTGCCCTGTTTCTACATCTCAAGATGAGGTTGCAGAAGATCTCATGATTTGGATTAGTGGAAGGCACAAACAAACATGGATGTCAGCCCACTACCTATGTAGTCAATTGGCATATCAACTAAGTACCTAGTGCTTGACTTCCTATCAAAAACGTGTATTCTAATAAATACCATCCAGGGGAATTCTTAGGGGTATATCAAAATAGTCGACATCTACATAAGTAAGGCGTCGCACTTGTTATACATACTCGCTAGTGTCAATGTAGGTCAGGCTTTACTTCATCATTTGATACAGCTTGATACTTAGAGGACGTCTGCTAGTTGAGATTCATCATGCCAACACAGAGAGGATGAACAGGGAGGGGACACAGGGCCGAAGGCTGTTATGCATAGCCGAGTGGTGGATTCACGATGACATGTTCTAGCTCTGCTAGCATTTGTTTCTGCGGCTTGACCGCAATGAGATCCGATTGAACACCTCTGCATTGGCTATGAACAGGCCACGGCATTCGCATCCTCCCCAAATTTTCCTTGATGGTATCAATGAAACAGATCCCAGCTTGGCCCCGTAACGCCCTCTAATGCATACCACAGGCTGACAGTATCAAGCGAGCCTCATCCATATCAGCTCCTTCCCTGGAGCATCATATTAGCATCCCATAAAAGGACTCTCTCGTCCCATCCAGCCGTTGCAACCCAGCCACCAACGCCAAATAAACACCAGTCAACACCGGTAACGAACTCTGTGTGCCTATTCATTATACCCAACTGTAGCCCCGGTTTTACTAAGGAGCTTTGGTCGGCGCCCATGGTAGATCCATCCGTCCATAGCCTGACTGTCATGTCATAACTAGCGCTAAGTAAAATGTCAGCAGCATGAGGGCTCCAAGCAAGCCTTCTCACGGCATAATCATGCCCCATCATTATAGACGCTGGCCCTGCTGTGGGGTTTCTGATATCGAAGGTCCTTATTACCCGGTCCACACCCGCGGTGGCTATGACAGTGTCCCTATACTTGTTCCAGTCGTGGGTTAATATTTCGGCTGGCATGAAGGGAGGCGCAACACCCGGGGGCATCGGGGCCGATGGGGGCTGGTGGACCGGTATCTTATTGGTGAGGTGGTATTGGGCGTTGACCGGTGTCCGAAGGTCGAATATGCGGAGGTGTGAATCGGTCGATACGGCCGATACTATATGTGGATTGGAAGGACAATAGGATGTGCTGTAAGTGCAATTGCCCACCGGAAGCGTCCTGAGGGACTCTCTCCGAGCCGGGGACCACTTCGAGCCGACGCATGTTAGCCCCAGACTAGAATTAGCAGAACGAGCATACGAAAGATGACCTTACAATCTTTATGGTTCCATCCCACGAACTTGAAGCAAACGTATCCTTGGTGACGGGACTCCACGCAACGGAATACGCTTCGCGCTTGTGTTCGTGGAAATTCATAACAGGGAACTCGTTGACACCCACGTCGTACAACTTGATCGAGCCATCGCCACAGGCGGCGAGAAGCTGGTTCTCGTTTATCTCGGACCATGCGAGGTCATACTGGGCATCGTTGGTATCAAAGCTTCAGGGCAGGGTCAGCAGGCACCACGACGCCATGTGCGGCGATATTCATGGGGATATGTCGCGTACGTCTTCTCCACCTGGATGCCCTGGGCGCCCAAGGCCAAGCAAAAAAGGCGGCCATTTCCAACGATGCCGTAGTTGGCGGCGGATGCGACGGCGATGCGCGAGTCGAAGTAGGGCGAGTATTTCACGGCGTATGGGTTGAAGCCGGTCGTGCGAAATTCTAGCATGGACGCCATGATCAATGCTTGTTCTGTGGAACAATGGAGGGCCCGCTAGACCATAACGGATGTCGATGACAGTCCTCGCATTCAGGGAGTTGGAGTGCAGCGAAGACCAACATTGGTAACCTGTCTGGGTAGGTGGACAACCGGACTCGAAATGTTGCTACAAATTGGTGGTAGCCGAGTCTACACGAACGTGGGGCCTCGGCTCCGCGCATTCAGGTGCCTGGGGTCCTCACTGCTACTGCCTTAGGTACTTACCTACCTGACAGTAGGTATGTAAGTAGGTACTGTAAATGGTACAAGGTCGCGGGGTGATAATATCAGATAAGCCAAGGTACTATCTACTACTAGGTAGGTACTCGAGGTACCTGATAATTAGGTACTGAAGGCACCCTGCCCACCTACCTAGGTACCTAAGGTAGTAGGTAGTAGTACCTAGTATTAACGTCTAATCTAGGTGGCTGACACAGGTACCTAAGGTAGGGTAATAGGTACCTACCTTTATAGAACCCCGGAATCTACCGCCTATGCTAATACACTACTAGTTGTTTTGCATTATCGGGACAATACAAAATGGCGTTCGACGCGGACATTGACCCTCCTCTCGTCTATTGGTCGCAAATCCAAGATGATGGATGGTATGACTATGACTAACATCGAAATCTGTAGTTATTAGTTCATTCGTACCCCCATCTGCTAGGGAAAGCTGAACACATGATGAATGCAATTTCACCTTCAGTCGGCCCATATAATGGATGCTTTTTTAAGAGGTGCAAAACGCAAGTCGTCCTCGCATACTCAAGAATCCTCTCGGGATGGAGATGACGACTCGACCGAAGTGAAGCTGGCAATGCTGGCATCCTTATTCCCGAATATATCCCAAGAAGCTCTTCTCGAAGCCCTACTAGCTAATGACGGATCCGTTGACCAAGCTGCTTCGTCACTCCTCGATGGTCAACCGAAACCAAAGAAGCCTCGCCCTGCTGCCACAGTGGGTTCTCAGACGTCACTGAGGTCATTTGCATCCAAATCACTCGTAACCGAAGGAACTGGAGCGGCCAAAAAGGCAAAGTTACTGTCTAAGAAAGGCGCTACACTCTATTTATACGACCCCAAGGACATCGAGGAGCACACACCATGTAGCATTATCCACAACTTTCTCCCACCAGACGAGGCCAATGATTTGCTTCGAGAAATGCTAGAAGAATCAAAAACTTTTGAGAAGGTCACCTTCAAGCTCTTCGATAATGTGGTCCAGAGCCCACATACGTCTAGTTTCTACGTAGCCACCGATGCCGAGGTGAGCACACAGAAACATGAATACTACTATTATGGAGGACGCTTGGCAGTGAGTGTCACTTTGTAGAACCAATCGAAATTAGGCCAGAGATAGCTGCATTACATTAGTGAATTCCCTGGGAAAGCTACTGACGTTTCACAGGATGTTCGACGAATCACACCCCAGCTTCTGCGGGTGAGGCCCAGGGTACAGGAAGCTGTCAACCAGGAGATACAAGCCCGCATCAACACGCACTACCCTGAGAGCAGAAAGCTGAGGTACCAGTGCCCCGATGAATGGACACCAAATGCAGCTTTCGTCAACTGCTATAATGGACCACAGGAATCCGTTGGGTACCACAGTGACCATCTCACATACCTCGGACCCCGGGCAGTCATTGGCTCGCTCTCTCTGGGGGTGGCACGAGAGTTCCGTGTCCGTCGTGTAGTACCGAGAGATATTGACAACAACCTGACAGACGATTCAGATGCGCAAGGACAAATATCTATTCATCTACCACACAACTCGTTACTCGTCATGCATGCTGAGATGCAGGAGGAGTGGAAGCATTGCATTGCTCCGGCGCAGGCCATTGATCCTCACCCCGTGGCTGGGAGTCGAAGGATCAACGTCACTTATCGAGATTACAAGCCGAATTTTCACCCCAATTTTACGCCGAGATGCAGGTGCAATCTTCCGGCTATCCTCAGGACAGTGCAGCGGAAGAAAGACAACTGGGGGAAATACTTCTGGAGTAAGTCTTGACTATCTCTTGGTATTCCATCCTTATTTGTTCGCTCCCTTTTTGCCTCCGTCTCTGTTACTACAGAGGACCCTTGAAACGGATTTCCTCAAAATCTAAAACTGAAATCGTATTGTGGTAGTGTGCCATCGTGGTAATGTGCCAGGCAAGGAGAACTGCTCTTTCTTCCAATGGGCAAACTTCGATGATGATGGAATACCTAGCTGGGATAAGTCGCGGTATAGGAAGACTCTCACAAGAATAGTTCAGGGCCCTGGCGAAACTTTCATAGCGAAGCAATCACCAGCAACTACGGGACAATAAACCTGAGGCTTATATTCGGCATACGTGTTTGACTGACTTTGATCGGGCGGAGCAAAGATCTTAACTACTTTCGTGATACAAACTTCTCTCCTGCCATCGCATTACTCACGCTCTTTATTCATTCATGGCTCAGTATAGCCCGGCTGGATGAAGTTGTAACCATCAAACTGGGTCCGGGATAAGTTGTGTACGTCCAAGCCATTGATGATACGAAGGTTGAGGGCCTTGACAACCTGGCTTTTATCATACCAAGTCCTTGTCCCCTCATTCATTTGCGCCAACTGTTCCTCGGTAACCGGCGCCGGCTCTGTACAGATGGGGATGCTGCAGATCTTACAGAACTTCTTGACCGCTGTTTTAGATCGGAAAGAGTACTCCCCGAGATTCTCCCTCCCTTCGATCACGATCTGTTCATGGGGCTCGTAGATCCACGTAGCACCATACTGTGGAACCCGCACAGGTTAGCTAGCCACCCGAGTCATTTATTTCCGATATAGAGGTTCTGTTCGGCTCATTGAGAGAGTATGGGACTTACCCTGCCACAGGAGCTGCAGTTGCATTCAACCACGCCCTCCAAATCCTTGTTGAAGGGCTTCGTCGAGTTAACAGCAACGGTGATGGCGCCACAATGACAGCTGCCGGTGTACAGCTCACCACCCTCAACGGCTTTGGTGGGCTGGGGGCCCGTGTACTTGGGGACCTCGTATGATGGGAGGAGGGCGCTTCCATCAAACCTAGATATGATAACATGAGCATTGAAAGGCATGGGAATCAAGGGGCTTTCATGGCGTCTTACATCTTGAGGTCGAGCTTCCAGACATCAACTTGGCCGTGCTGGAAGGTGCGAATCTGGATAATTGTGAGCTACCACAAGACTACCTACTGGGAGAAGTACCGGGGCCCAACCTACATTGAATCCATTTTCGGGCTCCTTATCCTCACCAGGCTTAGGGGGAGTCAAGTGGCCGACGACTGACAGCGAAACACCACATGTCGGACAGTGCTAACGAAACCGAGATCAGTTAGGGCCTTGCGTTGTGGATCCGCCATTGCTTTTCGTATGTCTCTTCTAGTTATACAATGCGGGTTAGACGAACCTTGTGCGTAAATTTCTTTTCGTGGAAGGTGTACGAGGTGAGCGTCGATGGGTCGCCTTTGACGTACTTGACGTCGCTGGGCCTCGGGAAGACCCAGATGGCGGCCTTCTTGTAGCAGATGCTGCAATTGCACTCGGACGCCTGCTTGATCTCGGGGAGGGTAACCTCGTAGACGAATGCTGCGCAATGGCAGTTGCCGCGGTAGGTCTTAGATGGTTCCTGTTGCTCGGCCATTGTTGGTGATGGTACGGAGATTGCCAATACAGAGTATGTTTAAGAATGATAGAGTGAGAGAAGTCAATGCTGGTACAAACGGGAGAATATGTGATGTGGGATGTCTCTAGAGTCCAACGACTAACGGAAACACTAGGCTATATATATATAGAAAACATGTAGGATACCACTGTAGGTAGGGTTGCATTTCAACGCCCAAACATATCGACAACGTCGAGCTCTTCAAGCCACTCGCGCCCGGTTTCGCCTGACCGCTCCTCTCACAACAACGACGACGACGATGACAGCGACGTCAACTTGTTGGGGTCGGTCTTCTCAGTTATCCGAAGGCCGTCATTCGTATCCATGCATCAAGCTTCATACAGCCTCAGTACAACTCCAGCACAGCACAGTACATGTCTTCGTAGCAGGGTCTGGCCTGAGGTCTGAGGGCTAAGACGCTTGGCCCATAGACTTGATTGGATCCTTCGTAGCTCACGTTCAGCACTTCAAGCATATATGCTATGCCGCATATAGTCACCGTTTGATATCTACCCCGCTTAAAGGCGCCTGGGGCCCCCTTTTTTTGATTTTATTAGCCCGGACGACGCGGAAGCGCGCCATGATTTAGATAGAGGGGTTGTTGCTCGGTCATTGCTTGTCGCGTTGTCAGGTGACTGAGTCATAGATCCTGGTCACTTCGGCGTTCTGAATGTGCGAGGTGTGATTCCAAATGATGCATGAAGAGTTTTTAGTTATTGTTGTTATTGTTGTTGCTGCCTATGATAAGGTTGATTATTTGTTGGGCCAGCCAATTGAGAAATATATCTGTAACAGCATTCGGCAACAGGGCTGAGGCCAGGTGCCGGGGCATCATCTCTGTGGATTAGTGATCAAGAAGTGTTGGCGAGAACTTGCGGGATCAGTATGTACAGAACTATCATAACCGGGCAAGTATGATTTTACCTGTCAATCCGTCCCATGTGGATCCGCACTAACTTGCGGGCAAACTCTTGTCATTCTTGTTATGGATGTTGCGAGCCATTTCGCGGATTACAAAGTGCATCCCGATGGATTCGCCTTAATATCACCCATCCACGTTTGAACGGCAAATTAGCCACGATAGTGTGTCCCAAAAAGCCAATGGACGTAACTCAAAAATGAAGACCTGATCTAATACACGCACAAAACAAATACCTCAAGTGTTTCCTACATCAAGAGAGAAGATATTCCAAACATACTCGGTACTTCCTTGAGGTATGTGCCTAGGTAGATAGATACCTAAAGCACCTAATCTATCTGCCTGTAGTAGGCTTTATGTCATTTGGTTAGGTAAGGCATCGTCCTAACAACCGGTCCTAGACAGCAGTAGGTGATACATGCATAGGTGCATATACCTATAGTTACCAACCTGTGTAGATGTAGGTATCATGTATGTAACCTTGGAAGGCTCTAACTTGGTACATAGGAAGCAGATAGGGGGGGTAATTGGATAATCTATGCACTCCCGGCGACGCTAGTGCAGTCTAGCGCCCGCTGCGCAGCTGCTAGTAACAGCCTGCTACTACGCCAGCCTCTCATTTACGACATCCGCGCGCCAACAGAATCAGACCAGCACGGTCAAAGTAACAGATTTATTTATTTTAGTATTATCACGCCGTCACCAGCATCGTGCGCTTAACCCGACTCAAAGTCAATGCCCTTGCTCTGTCCCGCTCTTGAAGACGCTTTGCGTGCACGGAAAATTGGAACACATTGTGTAAATTCAAGCTAAACGGGGTTAGGGTCGAACTCGAAGCTACCCAGCAAATAAATAGGCACTTACCTACCTACCGACATCCTCCTCCTACGTGCTCACTGTCTGCGCCGGAACCCCCAGCACTCCGGCCCCTCCTCGTCGCTCTATCCACGCCCGATAGCCAACGACCGGCTGTTACACTCATAAATGACGCCCTCTTCGGATGATATCCTGGTTTGAAGCGATACGAACCCGCGCGACGGCATGCCGGCTCTCTCTCTCATACTCAATGCTGCACAACCGTTACACCCCCGTCGATTAGCCAGCCCCCGACTTCCCCGCTACCGCATCCCTACACTCGGGAGCGGGAGCGTAGGGACGCTCGAGCCCCGCGCCTACGATGACGCGACAACGGTTCCCGAGGGCTATGGGCACGCGCCCTTCGGCCCGGGCCCCGGGACGGTCGCGGGCATAGTGCTCGGCTCGGTGGCTGGGTTCCTGCTCGTGCTTGCGCTCGTGTACTGGTTCGTGAGCCTCGGGCAGGGGCCGCGGAGGGAAGAAGGGTCGGTTGGCGGCGGCGGCGGGACGGAGTCCGTGGTGTCGTGGCGGACGCGGCCGAGCGGGCCCCCGCGGAAGCCGCACCGGCGGAGCAGACACTCGGCGCGCCGCGAGAAGGTCGAGGTCCGCCGCACGAGGCCGCCGCCCCCGACTCGCGTCGTCCTCGAGCGCGAGGACGAGATCGTCGTCGAGGAGTACCGGTCGCGGTCGCGGTCCCGCCCGCGGGCGGCGCGGAACGCCAGCCCCTCCCCACCGCGGCCCGCCGGGAGCGTGCTGAGCGCCGGCGACGACGTCATCATCGTCGAGGAGGACCACCACTCGCCGCCGCCGCCGCGGAGGCGGAGGGACAGCGAGAGGAGCCACAACACGGGCCTGACCGACGACCGGAGAGGCACGTATAGGCGGGAGGATATCTACGCCCGCGACGCGAGCCGCCGGAGGAGCAGCTCGAGGGCGTGATCGCCCGCGCCGTTGGTCAATACGAATGACGAACTTAATGCCGTGGGAAACGAGAGACGGCCGGCCGGCCTGTGTAGCAACACGGGGGCACGCCTAGTCCGCTTTCCGCGACCGGATGACGAGGCTACTGGGATTCCCGCCTTGAAATCGAGCAAACGATCATAATGAAGCAAGGGTCGATATCTTTTGGGTTGTTTTTGGCATCTGGCGCTACCGGTTTTGCGTCTTTGGCATTGGTCTTTCTCTTGCTACCGAGCAAGATAGGATACCTCTTGGATAGGTTTGTGCGACATGCTTGGTATAATATACCTACATAGATGTCCTCACTTATAACCCTTTATTAATAATGCGTCTATTTCTTGATCCCAAAATCAAAAATCTCGGTTTCGAGAGAGGTGTAACATCGGCAAGCAAGAAATTCCGGTTCTAGCTTAAATGTTTTATTTATACGCAAGGCAAATTAGGATTTTTTTTTTTTTTTCTTTGCTCGTCACAACCGGTCAGTAGCCCTGCTGCCTCGATCTACGGTGCAAACATCAAACCAGCACTTTAAGACTACCTAGATGTTTGTTTGACATGTGAAGAGATAAGTGGGGAACTTTGTACATGCTGTACTTTGTATAGACTCATAGAATGACATCATCAGTATCAGTCAGGCAAAGATATTAAACTAAGAACAACCCGCTAATTTACCTGCCAGGGGCTTATTGGTTATTCCCTATGCCATCGTCTACTCCATGGCCCAATTTACATCCTCGGAGATCTTGGAAGATTCTATTTGCATCACAGTCCCGCCCCAGCGCATCTTCCACCGTACACGTCGCCCTCAACATTGATCCCCGAAACTGTCCGGCAGCCCCCCATACAAACACAATGGAAACCCCAGAACAGGACATTAAGGGCGTCATAAGCTCCTTGACACAGGGGAAGAAGGAAGAGCAAGAGAATACCCTGAACCGCTACTTCCTTCCAAATGCTTATTTCGTCCACCCATTCTGTCGCGTGCCTTCATTCGAACCGATACAGGTCCAACTACCGTTCTGCAACTTCGAGACGATCAATTCGCGCCGTTTGGTCCAGTTCGTCTATCAATGGTATAGAATTCTCAGCCCCGATGTGGTGCTCGAGATTGATTCAACATGTAAGCCCATTTCTCAAGCTCGTTCAAACCGGGGATTTCTTAAGTAAGGGGAACTTGTGGAGATGTTCCGGTACCTGCGTCTCAATCACAGCGCTATCGCACTAAGATGATAAAATAACACTTTACTTACGATGATTCCTTTAGCATTTGATGAGAAGACCAATTCTCTCTACGCCACGATTCGACAGACTTTCACACTCTGGGTCGTGCCCTTCCACTTATGGGAGGCTAATGTTCGGCTGGTGTGCTTGTTGAAGCTGGAACATCTGCCAGTAGACAAGGACGAAAACCCAATATTTCCTCAAAATAGATCTGGGCAAAACGGCTATCGCCAGAACACCGCCCTCTCGACAAGGAGACGATATTTCATCCAAGGCCAGGAGGATCATTACCAAACCAACGACATGTTCAAGTTCGTAGCCCCGTTCGGTGCATCCGCACTCTGGTATCTGTGGCAGCTCTTCGCCACCATGGTTTGTGTTATTGGCGTCGCCCTTTTGTGGCCTGTGACTTGGATATATGAGCGGAAGTTGATTGACTCAGCCAAAAAGGTCGAGGGGAGCGTGCGCTCACATCGATAGGATGATACCTCTCAGATCTAGAACACCGGCGCCAATCCACGGCATGTATGACAGACAACAAATTGGGACGCGCTGCAACTGGTTTTTGTCCATTATATTATGTGATCGAAAAACTCAGAGGAGAGTGCGGCTAGAATATTACCGTCAACGGCCTTTTCGGCAACTTACGGAAACCAGTTGGTGCCTTACGACCGAACGGTAGAAGTTGGTACCAACAACGACAACAGTCATTTCGGTACACTACGGGAACCAGTCGGCATTTGGAATACCAACGGTAAACCGACCCCAATAATGGTCAAGTCGGTCTTTCGATGGTTGCCATTACCACGGCAGAAGAAAGTACCACCCCAATGTGTAGCGGTATGAGTTCGGTGTTGCCGGGCCGCCCGAGAACGACGATGGGAACACCTGTTCCGGGAATGAGCAGTGCACAAGCGGAATGTCTCAGGGCCGCATCCTCTGTATCCACACGCGGAAACACCTAGATTATGCCGCAGTACGCCTTTTATTCCCGCATCAGATGTTGAGGGGAATTCGATGCTGCGAGCCCAGGAGACGTATAAGCAGCTGTTTGTGATATGAACAATATCCCCCAACTGATGGAGTATTGACGACGTCGAGGAGATAGTTATGATTTTTCGTATGAATCCTTATATCAGTACTGATACTTTGCTGTTAGTTGAATGAATATATGAACAGTCAGCGTAGTGTTACAAACACAGTTGGGGGTTTGGGGGGGGGGGGGACATATACGATGATTCATGTCATATGACCTAGCGCCTACCTATGATATGCTCCCGTAGACCCTTAATTGTAATAGTTGTGCCCTTTTTGAGCACCTATCAACAACGAACGTAGACGAAGTCTGCTGTGTTGTCATATATGCGGGGAGTACTGGTATGATTTACTGTCATACTTCGCTGACCCACGGGTCACTGTGTGCGGTTGCCGTATTGCGATAAACTATTGCAACAAACTCGCGCAATAATCAATATTGATTAGGGCGCTGTATTGAGGAGTACAATATCATGTATCTCTAATTGATTCTAGAATGACGATACGTCAGAATCGATTCAGAGTTCTCACCCGCTCAAGCTACTCTGCACGTTGACCCCGCCGGATCATCGTCCCTACTTTCTCTCCTTCTCTCCCTACTCCGCCCAACCCTACTCTCCCATCCGCGCAAGCCTAGTATTGGCCTGTGCTTCATAGGACACCATGCCACCACTTTCATGATCTAAGGGAGGCGAAAGTCGTCTGCATCGATGAGACGCATCGGCGGCAGATCCCGGGCGGAGTCCTGAACGCTGTCCAGCGACTCCCAGTCTCCCCGGGCCCTCCCCCCTCTCCACCTGGCCCTCTTTGATTTCGGCCTCCTGGGAGGCGGTGTTGGGTCCCGAAACGGATCTTCGCCGTCGGCCGGAGACGCCGCCGCCGTTGTCGTCTTCGACAACAATATCCCGGGGATGATGGCGAATGTCTTGGAGAGCCTGCCCTTTAACCCCCCGGCGCCGCGGCGCTTGCCTTTCGTCGTGTTGTCCGGATCGCCTGGGTGGTTGGAGCCCGTTTGGCCTCCACTGGCCTCAGCACCCGGGAATTGAACGTGGAGGGATGCGGGAGCGGATCCCTGTGCCGTGGGCGCTCTCTCTAACGGGGCGATAGGATCGTGACCTGTCTTTGCAAGTTCTTTCTCTCGTTTCCTTGCTTCCTTTCCCTGCTTGCGGGCTCGTTTGCGGGACTCCTGAGGGCATTTTGGTTAGTACGGTGTGACACGGACGCAGGTAGGGCATAAAGCTGGTACGGCGATGGCCGGGAGACTAGATATCGCGATTTCCGAACAAGGGTGGCCGACTCACCTTGACGGTATCATGAATATCACGCGCGATTAGGTACCCGTAGGGCTCCTGTCGGAACCGGATGCGTAGCGCGAGATACCGGCGTTGGGCATGAAGATCTCTGCCGCTCCAACGGAACTCACCAAGGGCTCGCTATGAGATGTAGGAGATCAGTCATATGGCACCAAACGAGGGTGGTATTTTTTTTCCCCGGCAGTAAATTGACAGAGTGGGTTAGCGTTTTGAATGTTTGTCTGCTCTTTACCTCTAGATCGGGATGCCGTCGCCGTTGGAGGACTGTCAATAACCACGCACGAACCTCGTCCGTGCTAGCGTCCTCATGTGGTACACTCTCCACAAGCTCTTCCTATGAGTCTTCCAGGTACTGCTCGTGTCGCTTGGAGTACCTAGGCTTTTTTTAGGGTAGACCTCGTCCCCGAGCGACTCCCGCGAGGTTCATGGGAGAAGCCGGCCGAGTGCGGGTGGCTGCCGGAGTCGGGCGTGGAACCGCGTATGGCCAAACCGGACCCGCTGCGGCGGCGCCCCAGGTCCAGGGTCAGGTATTTATATGCCATGCCCGGAGAGCAGGATAGTATACGATCTCGGTTAAGACTGTGATTGGGGGGGTCGGGGGGGGGGGCTCAACACGTATAAAGATGAATCGGATGAGAGCGTTGGTGTGCAGTGTCTAAGCCATCTGGGACCATCTCGCAATTGCGGAATATGGGGAGAGATATCCATAAGGACCCAAGAATGAATTGGTAGGCCCAGGGAAAGTGCCGGGATAGTGAGCACCTAGTATCGCAGTATCGCTCCTTACGTCCTTCGGTCGTGTGAAGGCGCGTCGTGGTAGGAGTATTACAAGCAGGTACCGGGCCGAAGGAATGACGCGATCGGGTCGAGAGAAATACTACAAGCTTAAGAATGGCACTGCGTTCCAAGGTTCTTAAGATAGATGATGGATAGCTCAGATGAGGGCCACGAGGCTAATCAATGAATAGAAGTGGCTTTCCTGCCTATCGAAGACCAAAATTTACATCGAGAGTCTTGCTAGGTAGTTCTTCTATTCGCGAATTGTATACCTCGGGGACGCTTACTTAGGGCGATGGTGTGAATCTCATTTCACATGGGGAAGAGTGGAAATGTGTGAGTAGGTAGCTGGTATCCGCGGCTTGATAGCGCAAAGCGGTATGTTCGCATAGGAGGCTTCTAAGAGGGAAGCTCGATGTTGGAGGGCGAAAGAGCCTAGAGCTCGTCGGGTATCACGTAGGTAGCCGACCTAGTTCCGAGAGATTAAACCCATCTCTTCAGGCGAATGTTCGAACTGATCACTCTATATAAGTGGACTACTTCAACGAGGCACGGTTCTGGGATAACATAACGCATTGTATGAAGCGACGCATGATACCAGGTACGTAGTAGTCGGTGCTACCTACTATGTGGCATAAGACCTGTCGAAACCGGTTCTATATCCTACGCCGCCTAACATCGGCTCGGAGTGCGTGCTCCTCATCGTCAATGCGGCATACTTGTCCAGCGTCATTTCTGATCCAGGTCAACATGCAAAGATACCACATCTTCAGGGCACGTTTCTTCCATACGGCTAAGCAATGTTGGGGTCGGGGTCCTTTGCACGGCCAAATAATTATATTGCCCCCGGTGGGACAGGACGCTCACCAGGTAGGCGCACTGGGTGCTGTGGTGAGAGTGGGTGGACGCCACGTCCGGCGGGATTCTTGATGCGGCGACGGACCACTTTGCTGTAGTTACTGTTGCACGGTAGGGAAGTAGGTAGGTAGTCATGGTGGCATACTTCCAGTACATTGACCCAACAATTCCCTACTATATGGCGTGACATCGATGAATTGTGTTTTGCGCACTGCATATGCGTCCAACTGGACTCTGTTGCCATGGTCTTCAACGAAATCAACAGCATACCCGATCCTTGGCGAGTTATAGATGCCTCTCCTTATATGTAGGTGCGAGGTGTGTTTTGGTAGCGGTGATAGGCACCTAGGTAGTTAGTGGTGGTGTCTTGTCTTATCTCCCGACGGGGTAGTGGTATTTTGAAGAAGCGCTGGGGTTTCACTCGGTTCCCCTTGGATCGGTCGGATAGTTCGGTTTGAGAAAGGCGTGGGGGTTCCAGGGATGTATGGTGCTCCGTGGACGCTGGTCTGTGCTGGCCCACGTTACATGGGTTCAACCAGCTTGTGTCTAGCGCTACAATGATCCCCGTAACGGCCGAATAAGCCGTATCTTTGCCGGTAGTTGATTCGTCGGAGTTCACTTCGGCGAACCAGAACCCCCCAAAGCAAGCCCCCAAGCCCCAAAGCCCCAAAGCCCCTAAAAAGCCCACCGTTGAGCATTTCCGCCAGCTAGGACACCCGGTGACACCAGCAAAAGCTAGCCGATTCAATTGCTTCGAAGCGGTTTGGTGTACCCAGCTGATGGCGCCTAGGTAGGTAGGTTAGAAGACAGGTGCTACTAGTTAGTCCACTACCTTGGACATAACATAACATCCGTAGGTAGGTAAAGTACCTAACCTACCTAGACTTCAATCGATCGTGTTCGTGCATCAAACCTTCCAGCTGCCATCTGCACCGGACTCAGTCGCAGGTAGGTTAGTGCCTTACCTCTCAACTCCTCGAAGTGAGAGCTGGGCTTGCTTACTTGCTTACTTGCTCACTGCCCGCCTGCCTTGCTTCCGAGATTGCTTGCTTGGTTTGGATGCCCGCCCTCTCTACCACATACATACGTATATCTTGCTTGGCCTACCCACCCAGTCCGCCCGCCCACCTCCTGCTGCTAGATCCATACCTGCCAGTAGCATTCATGGCCTGCTTCTAGGCGGTGGCAGAGAACAGCAACGGTAGTAATAGCAGCGGCAGCGCGCACTGTTGATCCTCCTGCCACCGATCTCTCATAAGCAATAGGCGTGCCTTTCCCATTAGACCCCTACCTACCTAGTTCGTGCCCATTCTTCGTCGACGTCCCAACCGCCGGCGCCTGTGCTTCCCCCGCATCGCATCGCATCGCATCGTGCTTCATCACACCGCACCGCGCGCCACGCCGCCACGCCACTCCCCAGTGCCTCCCCAATACCTCCGCAGCCCCGTCATCGTGTACGACGGCCGGGTACGCATGCCGTGTTGTCGCTAGTCTGCCATCGTTGATAACGACCGGATCGCCATAAGGAAGCCATTGATCGCTGACGTAGTGGTTGTCCAAGGCCTAACACCGAACAGAGCCTCGTCCCCAGACATGGAGCCAACGAATCCGACGCCCGACTTCTGCAAGTGAACCTAAGCTTCGTGTCTATCCAGCTGGGCGCAACCCGACCGTGGGCCTGTCCAGGTATTCGAAGCGTGTGCGCTTGTGTGTGCTTGTGTGTCTATCAGTGTGGTGCTCGTGTCCGTGCCCGCTGTCCTGTCCGCGTGTGCGTGGGTAGGTGTCTGTTGCGCCGCATACCGCCTTGTCGGCTGTGAGCCTGACCGACCCAACCCCGGTTGCAATTACGTTCCTGCGAGTCTTGGGTGAAGCCTTCCTCATATCTACCCGCCAGGGACTTAATCACAGCTACAATCGTGACCGCAACCGCAACCGCAATCGCAACCACAACCGCAGCCATGGACCTTGATACACCCACATCGCCGCATCCGCATCCGCCGAAGCGCCCTCGTCCCGAGTCGCCGCTACACATAAAACACTCACCGACATCAGCTTCCGCCGGGCCTATCTCCCCGTCCGCGGAGCATTTGCATGATGGAGCAGGACCGGGCGGCGCCAAATCTATCCAGAACAGCAGTAGCTTCCGAAATGTTAGTGCATGCAATCGATGTCGGCTCCGTAAGAATCGCTGCGATCAGAAGCTGCCTAGTTGCGCGAGTTGTGAGAAAGCAAGAGTCGCCTGTGTCGGATACGACCCCATAACGAAAAGAGAAATTCCTCGTAGGTCAGTTGTGTTGGACAATCCCAAATGCCCTTCCCACGAGGCTGACCGCTCCTCAGCTATGTCTATTACCTTGAAACCCGTGTCGATCAACTGGAGTCTCTGCTCCGCGCCCAGAACTTACAGTATCCGCCGCCGGAAAACTTGGAGTTCTGCTCGCGACCGGGCACGGATGGTGGTCATTCTCGGTCGCCTAATGAAAGCGCGCTCTCAATGCTCTCCGAGGCTGCTGAGGCTTCCAGTATTCCTCAGTCATTTCATAACGGCGACGAGTCTGCGAGGCCCAACAAAATGATGCGAACAGGTGGTCTTGCGGGGCCGAAGCATCTCGGATCTGCTAACGGCGTTTCTTTCGCACGCGTTGTATTCGCTGCTGTACAGTCCTCCGTGGGAGACCATCGTTCGACATCGGATAAAGGGGGAATACGTCCGTATAGATCTGTATCCGGGAACGGAGACGCGGACGGAGGCACCTCGATGCGCGACTCATTTTTTGGTCTCCACACCCGCCCAACCATCAGCCCGGCACCATTCCCAGACAGAGATCTAGCTTTGAAACTCGTCGAGTTGTATTTCGAACATGCAAATCCTCAAATACCGTTGCTTCATCGTGTAGACTTCATGCAAATGTTTGAACAAGCGTATGCAGGTGAAGGGAAGGTACGAGGCGCCAGAGAGTTATATATGTTGAATATGGTATTCGCTATTGGTGGCGGCATCATTATGGACAGCCAAACTGTATCGAGAGCTTCCGGGGAGGAGAAAAAGCAGGCCCAACCGGAGGAATATCACGCGAGTGCCATCATTCACCTTGAAGCCTGTCTAAACGGTGGCGGGCTGGACGAGCTTCAAGCCGTGCTCCTCTTAGCAAGTTTTGCCCTGCTCCGCCCAGTTCCACCGGGTCTATGGTATGTTCGTGTAGCTTAGATTTTCACATGCACTTCCGGGCTAACAAGCTTTAGGTATATCGTTGGTGTGGCCGTGCGGCTAGCAGTCGATCTAGGCTTGTACTATGAGGACGGCAAGGATGTTGAATTCGACCTGAACGAGCCAAAAGGAAGTGCCAGTATTCTTGACACGAGTGGCAAACCACGTGAGGCGGTACTGCGAGAGAGGGGTAGACGCGAATACGTTCGCGATCTCCGAAGGCGGCTTTGGTGGTGCACATATGCCTTTGATAGGATCGTGAGTACCTGTGTTGGACGACCGTTTGGGGTGTCCGACCAAGTCATAACCACCGAATTCCCATCGACGCTAGAAGATCGATGGATTACGCAGGCAGGCATCACCACCCCTCCTATAGAAGGGGGACCTACCTACAAGGTCGTTGCGAAGCACTACCTACGACTTCGATTGTTACAATCCGAGATTCTACAGGTTTTGCAGTACCAACAAGCACAGACGGCGAGGCACAACGGGCAAAATCAAAAGAACGAGTACATGCATACTCAGCTACCGTCACCTTTCCTCTCTAGATTTGACTCGTTCAGAAGTTGGAGGAAGAATATTGACGAGCGCTTGTATTCATGGAAGAACTCCGCGCCGACGAAACAAGACTCTGGGGTGGCATTTTCGCCCGAATTTTTGGAGCTAAATTATTGGCAAGCAATTATCATGCTTTATCGGCAGAGTTTGAGTGTTCCCGCCATGTTCGAGAGCGAGTATCATACCTCAAAAGAGGTGAACAGCCCATCGATATATTCTCAAGAGCGACAAGAGGATCAAGAAAGAGTCTATGTCAAGGTCGCCGAAGCAGGGCAAAAGATATTGCGTCTCTACAGACAGTTACATTTGCAGGGCCTTGTTAACTACACCTACCTCGCGACGCATCACCTTTTCATGGCAGGCATCTCTTATCTATACGCAATATGGCATTCACATGTCGTTAGAAGTCGCCTGGTAAGTTCACACGCCTCATAATGTGAACACATATATTAACAAAGATATAGACGATGGACGAAGTTGACTTCACCATTCTAGCTGCTACATCAGTTTTTACCGACCTTATTGATAAGTGTCCGCCTGCAGAGGCTTGTCGTGATGCGTTTGATCGAACGGCAAAGGCCACTATTAAAATGGCTAATTCCAATGGCGGGTTTGGCCAAGTCCTAAATCGACATACACGTGGTTCTAAAGGGAGCAGCGATAGGGTCGATTATCTTACTAGCAGGGACGCAACGGCAAACCGGTCGAAACCAGGCCCCCATTCACCCATCGATCAATTTGGCTCTCGCCCGGTTACAATGTACGAGGCGCCATCTCATGACCCCTACTCGATGCAAAAACCTATTTCTCAGATGACCACAATGTCATCACCCACACAAGCGCCCCCTTACCGACCCAGTATCCCGAATATTAAGTCTGAACACGACGGATATTCTATGACACGGCCAATTTCCGGGACGGCCCTCAACGCTGTTGGGCTATCCGAGATTGGGACCATAGCGGACAATACAGCCATTGACCCTATTCTACTGCCCTCCCAGAGCTCGCAAGTCAATTCACCAGCATCTGCCTCCAGCCTGACACCGAAATCCGCACACCTGCAGTATACTCCGCAGAGCGGTCCCAACTCAAATTTCAACATGCTACGGACACCACCGGCCAGCTACGCCTCGGCGCCAGTCGCTCTAAACCTGCTTGATCTTCAAGGCATGGACTTTCTACAAAATATTCAAGATCAATCAGGCAATGATGGCTTTAACAACCCGGATATGCAGATGGATATGGGCTTTGGCATCGGCTGGGAGGGGATGCACCACGACTTCAGTGACGGACAGCAAGTTGACCTCTTTGACGGGTTTTTCTTTGGCGGCCAACAAGGCGGGAATGGTAGTATGTGAAATCGGCAAAATACCCAGATTATACGATATATCGATTGCATTTCACGGCCCTCAACGAACTAGAAGACTATATATTTGCTCTCCTGTTCCTTCGAACGGCTCGTGCATGACACAATGAGGTACGCGCGCGGTGGTGTTATGAAGATTTATATTGTGCCTATTTTAAGCGGAACACGGACGGGATATCGCACGATGAAATCATGACGAAGCAATGAATCATGCTGTATGCATTATCACGTTTGTATGATACGCTCAGTTTTCATGTCCTTTCGGGCGTTACATCTATTTGCATCTGGGCAGGCTATATACGTGGGCGTTCAGAAGAGTCAAAAGAAGGAAGCGGCGGATTCAGCGCTCCCAAAGGGGTATCCAGGCAATATCACCCTTATTAATAGGCAGCGAGCGCAAAAGGGAGAAAAGTAGTCGAAAATAAGAGCGGTGATCCCACCAATGAAGGTATGGCCAATTATTATACGAGTCAGTTCGCCGAAATACGGTTCTAAGACGATATCTCCCTCTCCCTTGTGCTGTATTGATGAAGGTCTACGAATTTTCAAACATATAAACGCCGTATAATCATACCAGATTTAAGTTTCTACGAATAAAACATGGTAGGCATTTTGATTCCTAGTAAAGCTAACCGATAGTACGCCGCGACGAAAAAATCCGAGAAGCCCTTGAAGCGAGCGGCTACGAACCCGCGCACCGCGCCCAGGGAGTAGAGTATTAAATCGGCAGCGCCGCCCTCGCGAGACGGCATCCCCCCGTCCTCGTCATCGTCGGCCCGCGCCCGCTCCCGCTCCCGCTCCCGCCGTTCCTCCTCCTCCTCCCTCCCCCCCTCCTCCTCCCTCCCCCCTCCTCCTCCTCTCCTCGTACTTCCTAACCTGGAGGGCGAAGTGGCGCTCGAGGCAGCGCAGCCTCTGCTCGGCGCTCGGGCCCATGAAGGCGCGGTCGTAGTCGCAGCGCGCGTCGCCGCGCAGCAGGAACTCGTAGGCGCGCCGCAGCTCGGCGAAGCGGTCCGCGGCCCGCGCGCGCGCGGCCGCAGGCAGGCGCTGGAACCGGTCCGGGTGCTGGGCGCCCGCGGCGCGCCGGTACGCGCGCCGGAGGTCCGCGTCCGTCACGTCCAGGGACACGTTCAGGAGCGCGTAGTAGGTCGGGTGGGCTTGCGGGTGGGGGTGGGGAGCGGAGGGGAAGGGGAGGGAGCGGGGGGGTAGGAAGAAGAGCTTCGGGATCAGGAGAAGGAGGATCAGGAGCATGGGGAGCATGGGGAGGAGAGTCTGGGTGAGAGTGCTTGTACGCACCTTGTTGGCCGCTGTGCGGAGCCGTGAGGCGATGTCGCCGAACATTGGAAGGAAGAGAAAAAAAAAAAAAGCGGTGGGTTTTGGGTTTTCTGGCTTCTCTGGCTACGTAAGTAGATAGTGGTTTGCTGCTTGTTGTGTTTTATAAGAACGAGTTTCTTGTTTTTTTCACCTTGTCTAGTGGCCGAAGGGTATGTGTGTTGGGCTGCGAGGGCGGGATAAATTATATAGTTTAGGGGGGGTTGTGTGCTTTGTTCGGTACGAATATATCAAAGCTGAATCGCTCTCATCTCGACAGTAAAGAGCTGTCCAATCCCTTTGGTAATGATAACTAGGTGCTTTGTTTTTTACGCTTATTTCTTGATTGACAGTTTGGTATATTGGAGGTTCTTTCATATGCACATGGAACACTTTTAAATCCTGTCTTTGTTTTCCTCTTGATGACTTATCCCCATCAATAATGGTATTGTCCAAGACCCAGTGCGCCGCTGATGATAATGCCATTGTACTTAGAATCATTCAGAGCCAAATCCATCGACCCTCACGCCGCCTAAAGCATAGTGCTACAATAAGTGTGCTGTTAGTCAGCTCGACACGATAACTAACCATCTTCCGCCGATGCTACTATATATAATCTTATACTATTCGCCACCTGGGGACGCAGTCCTGCCTGTACCCTCAATTCATCATTGAATATCTCATCTCGCTTTACAACCCTATGGGCAGAGGCGGGTATCTGGTCCCCCAATGGAAGGGGATAAAGAAAGGGTTGTAGCGGATGGACTGGGAAGGCACTAGGGCCGGCTATGATGAGCTCGTGGTCCATTGCTGCGTCCTATGCGTCCGCGGAAAACCACATTCCTGGGGCTCCAAGTACTCTTGCCCGCAAATTTTGCTTCTCTAGAGAGTAGTTCATTCGCTCAACGTCGGAAATATCCCCCTGGTGCCCGGGAAGAGATATCGACGATGGAAGACAACTCCAGCCGGGCGGGATATCACCACCATAGATGATGTCGGTTTCATTGTTAACGATGTCGAAGATTTCCAACGCGACAACCCCCACGACACCGGTATTACCGTATAGGGAGTAACCCTTTCCAGGGCCGTTGTCTCTGTAAACCAGCTTCTGCCCGGGGGCAATGAAGGGGTTGATCCAGGTATCGATGGGAGGCCCCCTCGTTAAAAAGGCCCGTATTCTCGTCCACCACGATTCTAAGTTAAGCCATCAATGAGCACGGGATTCATAGTGGCGTATACTTGTGTAGACACGGGGAACCTTGCAGTGGTTATAATTACCTGGTGTAGTGTTGGGCGGAGAGGAATGGGTGAAATCCGGATGGGACAGTGTTATTACTATCTCCTGTTTGGTAACGGTATAGGATCCATCTAGTCTCGTATCGAGATTCTGAGGATGTTCGCCGTCACCGCGGGAGTCGCCACCCTCCCGTTTTGGAGGCATTTTCGCATGGGGTACAGCGGGATCTCGACTGTCGAGGTCCAATCGGGTTTGGTACTGATAGAAGTAGTATGATTGAAAACTAACGCATCAGAAGAAGTTGTTGTTGGTAGCCAAGCGGTGCGTGTAAAGATGGCTCGCAGAGACGACAGGAATGCACCAATGCGGTTGTCCCTCGGGGATGAAGAACGAATAGCGTGAGATGTGAACGGAACAACATGTTGCGGTGACCGGCACAATCATTGGCCACGGGGGTTTCCCCATTGTCAAGTCAATGTGCAGGGCACACCTACTTAACCGTCCACGGAAGGTCTACATCATATTCGTTTTGGGTTACTCTTACTAGATGGGGAGTTATATGTGTGGCCCGAGAAGTTATCACGACCGACCTCGGTTGTAGTGTCTGATTCAGATGGCGAAAATTAGACGTGGCAGGCGGGGAGAAACATGAGAATTTAATCTATTGATCTTTCTTGTTTTGATATCTATTTTTCATTCGGCCGTGAACTCCCTGGCTATCCAGGATTCTTTCGATTGCGCATCCCCCCAGTGACGGGTTGCGATGAGGTCAGGTAGCTCAGTAGCTAGCCCAACGATGCCTCTACCTCAGGTCATGTGGCGGTATGGCAATGCGGTATTGTTCCATGTCCATAACATACACCAAAAAACAGGAGTAATTGGATGTGGGAGACCAGTCGAAGAGCACCCAAGTATGTTATGCCTACTACCAATGCATTGGGGTGTGTCCATGCGAGAGTGTTTATCCTTCCCCCGGAAGCGATACTGCTGTAACTTTGCATGGTTGCTCACAAGTGGCCCCTCCACTTAATTTCAAGCCACCTGAGTGGAAAGTAGAAAAGGGCGGTACCGAAGAAAGCAAGCTCGAAACCAATATCCCCTGCCGTCTTCGCAAGCGGCCCAACGAACCAGACTTCGTTGATACCGGGGATGACGAGTCCAAGCGACAACAGTGACGCCACCAGGGCCGCGACGCCAGACGATAGCTTACGACCGACGTTCCAGATTGAGTGGTCGTAGGATTCCCAGTCCAAACGGCGGAACACGAGGGCTTCTTCAATCAGGACAGCGTCGAAGAACCCCGCCCAGTATCCAATGACGGCGAGAAAGTTTTCAAGCGACTCTTCCCACGCGCGAGAGGCGGCGATCGATAGCGGAATCATTAGAGCCGTGACGGCAAGCGTAAAGATGAAACGGGGAACTTTGGTAAATGCTGGAACCAACATCTGCAAGTTCAACGCCACCGGATACACTGCCATAATCAGAGTCAGTCGTCGCCGATTTGGAGGTGATGTTATCAGTGCTTCGAAACTAGGAGAAGCTTCTAGACATGGTTCACCCCTGAAGAACCTCTATGCGGTAAAAGTTGCCATAGAAAGTAAAAAAAAAAAAAAAAGGGTCGGGAGACAAGGCAAACAGAGGCACTTACTGGAGATCCCTATGTTCCCTATGACGGACAGTGCTAAAAGTACCAGCACAAACTTCCCAAATCCTCCTGCTGGCTCGAGCATGGCTGCCATCACCCCCCCTGTGCCGTACGATTCGTATGCCTCTTCCCAACCTGACACAACAGGTACGGCGCCACCCATAGCTGCACCAAGGATTAGGAGCGGGACGGAGGGCGTAAAGATGCCCAGGTAGATGTACGCGAAGACCTTCCGTCTGTGCCCGGGGGTCAGCTTGACCAATCTCCATGTGCAATTGTAGTCGTATACTTACAAGGGGGCCTTCGGGTCATGATAGATGGAAAAGTCCGACGCAGTGCCACCAAAGGTGATGAAGTACCCGGCAATCAAACCACCATATGATAGGACCTGGGATGCCGTGGCGGCCGGGACGTCCTGCTGATTGGCAAGGTGCTTCCCGCCAATGCCAACCGTGATAGTGATGACGATAAGGTTGGGGAGCCATTGCCAGCGCTCCCAGATATGCAGGACTCGGTACCCCAGTAGCGACAGCACGAAGCTGGCCAATATGACGATGACGATGCCGACGGACACGCTCACGTTGCCAGGATCGATGGCGGCGATCGTTTGCCCACTTACGATGGCGGCAACGATGGAGAAGCCCGTCACGGTTGCGGCATTTAAGACGAGCAACACGGTGACGACGTAGAGACTAATGGAAGGAGGGGGGAGGGGGGGGAGGGGACGGCGTTAGCCACTAGAGCGACAGAAGACGGGGGGAAGGCGTCGACGCGGCACAGGATCTGGACTCACCCCCAGGAGTAACGGGCCTGGATCATCTGCCGCAATCCGGTTTTATAACCCCCCACATCCCATGAAGGCCGGGGCGGTAGTGCAGAAGGCAGAGAAGAACAGGATGGTCAGGGATGCGTCACGCAGGCTGAGACGGAAGACCGTCGTGGCGAGCATGCCAGTGGGCAACCTAGAACGACGGCATTAGTTAGGCTACTAGTCTCGAGTCTCGAGTCTCGGGTCTCATCTGACGACGTCGTACGTCGCATCAAGAGCAGGTTGACGGATGGGGTAGACTTAAGGGGTAGACTTTAGGGGTAGACTTTAGGGGTAGACTTTAGGGGTAGACTCTAGGGGTAGGCTTTAGGGGGAAGGAAAGGGAAGGGAAAGGAAGGGAAGGGAAGGGAAGGGAAGGGGACGACGCACGGCAGGATGCACAGCAGACCGGTGAAAAAAAACAGTGAACAGATTGTTGTACTGGGTGTTCGTGCGCTCCTCGACGGGCACCGGCTTGATGCCGTTCTCCTCGACCCCAGCATCGAGCAGTTTCCGATACCATCGCGTGTGCGCCTCAGCCTCGGGTTTGTACACGACGCCGTCCTCGACCGCGAGGATGGACGCGAGGCCGCTGGCGTGCCTGTTCTGATATTCCGCCTGGTCTTGGCTGCCCTCCCTCTCGACGTCCCCTGCACCGGCTGCCCCCCCATGGCTCTTCCGGGTGAACAGCATGGAAAGCGAAGGTGAGAGGTTGGCGATGGTGGTCCACAGTGGCTTCGACGGCTAGTCCGGGATTATACTCTTGCTCCGGCGTCGCCTCCCTTCGTTTTCGTTTTCCCTACTTTTTCTTTTTCTTCTTCTTTTTCTTCCTCTTTTTCTTCCTGCTCCTTCTCGGTTTGGCCCTCTTTTTTTTTTTTTTTTTTCTCTTACCCTTACTCTTTGACGTGGGGTTGGTCTGATCGGAGGATTTAGAGGGAACAATCTACGGGTAGCATCGGAATCGGGCCGGCGGCCGAGATCTGAATAAACGGCCGCTTACGGCGCCTGATTGGCTGGGAGCTATCAGCTGGAACTCCACCTTCACCGTGGCCCCCTGGCTCTAAGTCCAGTCGATGCTGGGCGTGTTTTGCCATCGCCACCATCTTGACCACTGTTTCGACAGGACGCGGTTGCGGAATTCTCTTCTTGCTCCTTCAATCGCGGCAATGTAACGTCGCGACGTGCCATATGAGACTGGTCACTCACTTGGAGTGCTAAGAGAGAACATTGGCCAGTAACTGTCACTCTATTTCCCACCGCCAACCTCGATGGCGTTGATAAGTAACTACCCTGATAATTAATTATAAGAGGATAAAAAAAATAAAAATAGTAATAATAATAATAATAATATATAAAAAAAATAAAAATAAAAATAAAAAAAGGAAAACGAGGCCGGCAAATGATCTACACACCCTTGCTCCCCTGCGGCCATCGATATGTTAATCGGACGATAGTTGACCAGTAATATAGGTCAGTTCACAAACCCATGTTTCTCCTACCCATGCGTCGCGCCGCCATATTTCTAAAAGGGGGAAAGGGTCGGATGTCTCAGACGACGACAAGGCTACAAACATGCCTTGTTTCACGACAGGAGCGGAGCTTCAGATCAACTTTGGACGGGTAACCCCATATCGCTTCATTCTGTGTGCCAGAGATCTTTCTCGTTTGGATTCGTGTCAGCTTCGGGCGAGCGGCTGACCGCTCTCCCTACAGGTTTGGCCCCCAATTCCGAGACCTAAGCAACCTGACTCTCTACACTCGGACCCGGCTCATCGTAGTGATTCTGATTACGGATGTATGCTCGCATGCTAGCTTCGTCGAAATCCCCATCTGAGCCACGTGGGCCGAGTCCCGAGCTGTTGAGATGCCGTGACTCAGCGTATTCGAGCTCCAAGGCATCCCCCTCGTGCCTGGACTCCTGGGATAGCACTCCCATTATGGGTTGGAATGACGTGTTCTATCCAACGGTCACTCCTAGTTTCCATCTCTTGTCTTACTATGCAATACCCCGGCATTCTTTCCCAAAACTCAGCTGACCTGCCTGTCATGCAGACTATACAATTCGAAATCGAACGCTCTGGGGTACGATCACACCCGGCCCCTCCAGTAGTTGCCGCACAGGGATGCCGTAATTCAACCGCTTCAACCACCCACTCTCGTGATTCGTTTTCCCCTGGCGTTAACCAAACTTGGGGATAACCAGGTTCTCCCCATAGATCTGATTCGGCCGTGTACACCGTAGTGTACATAGACCACCTTGGCTTTGACTAGCTGGAATGTGTCCTTCCCGGGTCCGGTAGCCCTCCAGTGTGCCCTGATCAGGCCACCCTTACCAGGCTGGACTGCCGAGCTGCCGTCCGCCTGCGTGCCAACTCGCTAGGCATCCAAAGACGTATGAGGCTTGAAGCTCTCACACCTATCCGGTAAAAAAACTGGGAGCTAATAGCCTTGAGTTTTTATAACACGATCCACCGGAACCGAATGACGGCCACTTGGCACCCTAGGCCCTCCAGCCCTCTAAACTTGGATTTTCCCATCCCGCCAATCGAATGGGCTTCTGGGTACCTGATCAAAGCCGGTAAAGTAATATTAACACCCCTAGGGTAACCACTAAGGAGGTATCGAGTATCTAACCTCCCACCTTCCCACTCCCCCGTTCCATGCAAACCCCTTGTTGTGTCGGTCGCGTTGTGGGATTTGCCCCTTATTTCGTATGGTCTTTCTACTATCGATATTTCGAAAGCCGATCAGTAATCTTTTACGCCCACCCCGGCACCTTACCCCTACGGATCTCGCCCGCATTTTAGCTTCGCGTAATCGACCCCATC
Source organism: Rosellinia necatrix (assembly GCA_021209875.1). Taxonomy (NCBI): domain Eukaryota; kingdom Fungi; phylum Ascomycota; class Sordariomycetes; order Xylariales; family Xylariaceae; genus Rosellinia; species Rosellinia necatrix. The sequence goes on along the minus strand of JAGYVD010000001.1, from coordinate 2,168,570 downwards.
GCCCCGTAAGGCCACTCCTTACACCACAGGACACTGCACTAACCATAAGGATACATTCTCTTAGTGGGCCATGAAATCCATGACTGATCACAAAAGCAACTCGCGTCTTGTATGGTGGCTGATGAGATTTCTTACAGAGAGCTTATGCTACACAGGACGGATGCTTCCCCGAGAATATCATGTATTGTCTCAGGTACTAATATAATATAATTACCGTGCATCTGAAGCTGTTCTCCAACATTCCCGCCGGGGGAGATAAAAATAGAATTAAATTAATGGCTAGGCAATATGGGGCCTAAGCCTTCAGGGAACTACTTGTGGAATTATATCATATTCGTAGTTCGGGGAATAGTGGCAATATCAACAACGAACCGGCCTGTCTCATTGAAGGTCACTTACATAATACACGGGGTAATGTGGATTGATTCTGGCTGACAGTTTATAACAGCCATCGCAAGGTGTAGCCCCGGCGGCTTAGTTTATGAATTGTTCTAAACTAAGGGCAAATAGTTCAGCATTTGGGGGAACGCGGTATTTCACTCTTCCCTACACTATATATGATTGGAACTAAGTGTGAGTTTTTAACAGCTCCAACTTACTACTGTGTAATGCGCTGTTCCTGGCCGAAATTTGGCGTGTATTAGCGCAGAGTGCGGCAAAGGTCATTCCAGTTTAGCCTAGCTAGCTGCTAGAAATCGATTCGTCGATAGGAGACGCTCAAGCTAGTAACTAACCTTCACTCTCTGATTTTCAGTCATCAAGTCCTATTCTAGTGCCATATATAAGCGTCTCATATGTACACCCCTAGCCGAGGTGTAATTATGTTTAGTAGACAGCTGAAATCAGTCTCACCTAATCTAGGTATAGTGGTATTTGACGATGAGGCTAGTAGCAATGGTAGCTAACACGTTTCCAAGGGGGCCACTTGGGTGTCGACAAGGCTGTCGTCATCAATGTGATTTTGGGCGGGGGGGCCTTTGTGTAGTTATGAAATTCTATCTCAATTTAAGTGACACGAGGCCCTGCACAGAAAATACTAGCTTGTGCCCAACATGCCCGCCTGGTGATTTGTGGATACTGCTACTCAGACCAGCCAGTGAGATCCTAGTTCAGGAGGTGAGGGCTCGTACGATCAGCAATCCACCCTTAGGCGTGAATAGATATCCCCATACGATATCAAATGTGTAACCATCAATAACCAGGTCTTTTAGGTGTGATCCCCTGATTGATACGGGGGGACATTGAATGCCGCCTTAACCAAGGGAACATTTGAGTATCGTGATTGTCTTAAGTCCTGGATACTTGGAGACCACCGTTATTTCATTTGGCAGAGCATACATCCACCCATATTGTCAAGGACAAATAGCTTGTAAGAAGGAAATATAGCCTCATTTTCTCAAGAGTATTATTTCCCTGGTACGGAAATGTCATCTCCGCGGAGCACCGCGGATGCATATGAGGACATAGACATACGGCAAGAAAGCCCTCGTCGACATTCCCTTCATTCGACCCCTGATATATCCAACTATGCTCTAGGCTGACATTATAGAGTCATATCTAACACGCGTTGTACCTAAGCTTGCTGAGATCTTAGACGCCGTGCCGCATCATGGCAATCTTAACCAACCAACCACTTTACTCGTTCCTCGCGTATGATGCCCTTACTCGCATGCCAAGATAGATGTTTATTTGTGCGGAGAAAATGCGGAGATTTAACTCAGGATATTCAGAGATAAGCTGCCTTCGTTACAAGACACTCAACTCACTATGCCATGGAAGTACCGTCTAAACCGTTGTTCAGATGGGCAAGGGGTTTCTATGATTAGTAGCCCAACTGTATAAGGAGAGCTGCGAAGTCCTAGCATGCTTCCAAGTGATCCAACCACTCAAGATCGGCGAGCTAAGACATGTCAGCAAACTATAGTAGATGAGGCAATTTTATAAATCCGTCGATGCTCAAGTCGTTATTATTTTCCTGAATCGGATTGACGATGACGGTCTAGTACTAGTGAGGCAGCTGAGGTTTCGGTCTGCGATATCCATATACTAGTATACAGTTCACCGGTCGACGACCTCATTCGGCGGTCTGGACGGTTCCAGCCACAAGCATGTTTGTTATGTTAAAGCAAAAACACGGGCTATAGTCGGCATGATGGACGCGGCTATTGATAATATCTCTGCTATTGCCCGGCCGAGAGCATTGTACTACATACGTATCAACAAATAGGTGAGTCACGTCGTCCTATGACCGCGATTCTAGTAGTTGGTTCGTTCATAACGTTAACCCGTATAGACGTGTTGTTTTAATGAACAGACAAGACTCACTTGAGCCGCTCCACGAATGCTTCTAGATTGCTTACCATACACAGGATCGGTATACTATGCATTCTCTTGATCTTCGCTATGCATGCTTATAACGTTCCTCTCCTGAATCCGAAGACTTGTATTTCACGTCTAAAGTATATAGACGTACATATTACTAAAATGCACAGCGTTTCCTAGGGCATGTAATTGCCATCATCGCCGACACCCGGCTACTCTCATCGGCGATCGATATTCTAGTGCGATGGGGATTTGCTTATCGCCGTCATCTCCCAGAGGCTGGGGAAGCGGTAGTTTTGGCATCCGATGCTAACTGGCCACGCTTTCGTGGGCCGCCATCCCTAGCGTGAGTTCCCAGGAGAGCAGTTTTGGGCGCATTGGAGCGAAGATAGCCAAGAATCTCTTTTCGGTTACGAACGACGCGAATCCAATTATAGCACAGCGCGAGGGGAAGGGGGGGGGGAGGGTCTTACGACCGTCTCTCAAAGCAGCAGCAGCAGCAGCAGCAACAACAGCACAGACTAACTGACTGCCTCCCGTTTGCAAATGCGAGGATCGTTCGGGCGTTTCCCGCCGGCTCCTTCACGAATATAGATATAACGGCATAAAGTCGCGCCTCAAACGTCTACCCCTCACCGAGCACGTGAGGGAATGGGGATAACAAATACGTAACTTGACCGGGTTTATTATTCGATGCCTATACCACGTAGGCATATGCCATCTATCTGCATGTCGTGATATGATCACTACTTGCTGGGATTTCCCGAGAATTGGATCCCGGTCGGGGAAAGGAAGCATGGGGTAACTAGATGCGCAGGCGATTCGGAGGCAATGTAGGAAGTACGGCGCAGTCCAGGCATCACGTCACGAGTCATATTTGCGGAGGAGGTCGAGGAACGCCGCAGCTCCCGGGCACTCTTCGGGCAATGGGAGAGGAGCTCAGGATGCTCGACGCCACGAATGGCTAGGTGTGATGCAGGAAAGTACCGAAGGATGCGATCGTGGGACGCGTTTCCTTCGTACCCCAGCTTCCCCGTAGTTACCGAGCTTGCCTCTGCTGATAATCCGACCGATCCGGGGTCTAGATAGGGCGATCTGGATATCCGAGTGCCTTCCAGGGGCCAAAAGCACCAGCAGGGGGGGGATTGGGCCTTGAACGGTCTGCTTATTGTCCATCAACATCGCGACGGGGTTTATTTGCAGTAACCTATTCTGTATCGGGTGCCGGCGGCAGAGCAGCGTTAGTGTCGTGTCGTGTCGTGTAGTGTAGTGCACTACGTACATGCAGCTGGGTTTGGGCAGGGCCAGGTATGGTCGCCGGGCATGGTATGCTGCCCGCATCAGTGCGGTGGTGGATGGGGGATATGGGGATATGGGGATATGGGGATGGGGGATAACTACCTATGGGGATGATGTGGATGGGATTCTGGGTGATAATCGTCGTGCTTACACGACACGACACTACACTACACTACACTACACTACACTACACTACACTACACTACACTACACCACACTACACTACACTACTACTACGACTGCTTGTGACCTGGATAGGTGTAACATCAGGACCATGCTGTTTTGGGACCAGGCAGATTACATCAGCGCCGACCGGTCACAGAGCAATATTTGTCTTGCTGGATTGGGTCGTCTACTCTAGTGTAGCGGTTGTCGCCTCGGGCGGACCACCATGTTGGGAGTCGGCAATCAGCATGACTCTGAGGGAGAGGGAGGGAAGGGAGGGGGGAGGGAGGGAGGAGGAGGAGGAGGAGGAGGAGGAGGAAGGACAATTTGCTTTTTCTCCTCATCACATTAACTTTCTCGGGATACGGCGAGGGCGATATGCCTGGGGGGATACATCACCGATGTGTGTGTGTTCAATACACTACATACCATACATACATCACATATCATACATACACTACACTACACTACACTACACTAAATACATACATACATAGTGTACAGAACCAAGCCTCATGGCCCAAGCACAAACCATCGTCCCCGGATCGTGAAGTGACTGGTCCCAAGCCTGCGATATCAGAAAACTGCAGCAGCCACAATGATCGGCGGCGAGCACAAGACGAACCGAACCCACGCAGCGCATATCTCGGGGCTCAGGGCTCAGGGCTTCACTATAATCGTACGGTATCCCTTCATTAGAGGGAGATTAGAGCGCGCTCCCCCTCTGCGGAAGACACTACAGCGTATACTGGGTTTCGAAGCTTGGCGACTCTAGCTGGGCCTGTGTGTTCTCGCTACCGAAGATCGCCCCCGTACCCATGGCCCTCTTCAGCCTCTTGAATCAACGCATCTCGCCCGTTTAGGCAAGATAACGGTCGTGCCCAATAGGTACCACCCTCGAATATGGAACGGATTTCAGCGCTGACCGCTAGTCTCGAACGAATAGGGCGCGGGTGAGACATCCAATCTCTGTGTGCTGGTCGAAAAATGCCAGCGAGAGGGAAACGGTTGACGAGGTGGCTGTGTCACGATAGCTGTACGCGACCACCGACTGGTCACTCACTTCTCCCCTCAGCCGTCAATCGCCATCCACCTATTCATTCATTCATTCATTCATTCGTTCGTTCGTTCGTTCGTTCGTTCATTGATTCATTCATTCACTCGCCATGCTGTCAGAGCAGGTAGGCCTGCGTGCGTGCGCGGGAACAAAACCCTGCCACTTCTTCTAGCTACAGTATTCCCAAGGACACAACCACTAAGAGGGAGGGCCCTGCCTGTCAGCCAGCCAATCGCCCTCTACACTACAAGTGAAATTCGATGGTGCGAGGGTCCAGGCCGGTCGGTCCCAGTCAGAACCTGTGGTGGGGATGGGCCATACGGTCAATAATACACACGCTTAGCGACCGGCACGCAAGGGTTTCTGATCGTCGTGGTGTGTTGTGTGTCGTGGACTCGTGGTGTGTCGTGGTGTGTCGTGGTGTGTCGTGGTGGCCGTGGTGTCAACTACATAGGTGGCGGATGGCGCTGGGACAGAACATGTTCGTGACAACGGTACATGATGCTAGGCCGCGGACCCTGGCGGCCGGTTTCGTCGCCCAGGACGTTCGGTGGCCTCGCCTTGGTCCTTGGTCTAATGTCGTGTAGCACCCACACGTCCTGCCGCCGGCGGCCGGACCAGAGGGATGAAAGCAGTGGCATCATTCGAAAAGGGCGTGCCTCTGATATGAGCCGCCGATCGTCTGTAGGGAGCAAGTCGTGCCTAAGCAAAATCCGTAATTGGACAGAATTCCGGACCCTGCCGCGTCTGGCGAATTACCAGCCTTGGGTAATACTGCACAAGTGCTGCGTGAGCTGATATCTGTCTGGTGTACTTGGCTATTTCAATACGTATATTTAGCTCAGGGATGGCAAGCGAGGGCACTCTGAGGAACACACTACAGCCAAAATAGTAGTCTAGGCGCGAACTAAATAAAAAGTCTTAGGTTTTTTTTTTTTTTTTTTTTTTTCCTCTTTCCGTTTGTTTGGCCAGTCTCAGAGCTAGATTGTCTTACACCCCGTATAAGTAGATATATCCGCGCTAAATTAACCTGACACAGCACCACACAGAGATCGGTCCAAGCAGGCGGCCCGATGCGCAGTAACGGGAACCAGCGTGCCAAGTCCGGGGGGCGCGAGTTGAGCCGGTCGAATGGGTCATCGTATCATCCTATATCCTGTCCCGGGCTTGTTCGTTGCGTAATCTACTGTAGGTATCCGGCTAGGGGTTTGAGGAGTCATGACGGCTATATCTCTACCATGGCTTAGGGGGCGAGGGGGGGACTTCAAGGGCAGGGCCTGACCGTATAGCATATATAGGTTCAATGTGCATGGTCTGGTTAGGGAGACGGTGCCATCGGGTCGGGGCTTAGCGACTGTTTCATTAGCTCACTTCCAGCATACATAGTAGTTTTCTCGCATACACCACAAGCACACACATCAATCACCTCCCCTCGTACTTGCTGGATGGGCGGATCCGAACCAGGGGTAGCTGGTCAGCTGACCGTGCCATCACTAGGTTGGACTGGGACTCACTGTGATCCAAACGGGACAGGTTTCCTGGACTCTCTCTCTCTCTCTCTTTCTCTCTTCTCTCTGCGATGGACGAGCAGTCGAGATGAATGGTAGAGGGGATAATGTTCTTCGATTTGACAGGGGTTGACGCCGGGATAACGGTGCTAGCGCTAGAGCGTAGTTTACCTTGACGATGAGATACATGACCCCTAAACTAAGACAGCTAGAAGAATGGGTAGTTAGCGGTTAGTTCCAACATGTCAACGAACGGGCAAAGTGAGGCGGAGTGAGGCGGACATGAACGGTCATCATCATCTTGGGTTATGCCCCATCTAACCCCATTAAACTCCATTCAACTCCATTCAACTCCATCCAACTCGCTTCCCGCAATGATTTGCGAGACAAAAAAAAAAAACCTAAACCGGCACGGGAGACTCACCGTCGGGATGCTCCAGTGAAGGCGTGGTTGATCGCTCAGCGGGACAGGCCGGGGTTGCTGCAGCTCTGATCTGACATAGCTGCAAGGCCGTGCATCTCACCTTTAGGTACATGACTAACAGGATGATCAGAGGTTTCCTGATGGGGTGCATTGCACAAGGCTGAGGGTTCGGTTTTCCGGTTCATGGGCGGACCGATCGGTGGAGCGTATGGGATCAAGCTAGAGGCGCGCGCTGCATGCGGCCTGGCACACAAACAGCGTCCTGCATACTGTAGCTTGTCGCCTGTCGTCTGGAGATACACACCGGCTGGGCCGAGGTTGCGTCCCTCCGGTTCTTCTGGAACGGCGAGGGGATACGGCGGGTTTGTGAAACATTTCGACGTAGCGTGGGCGTGGTGTGGCGTGGCGTGCGCTTGGGAGAAACTCGCTCGCTCGTATCGAGGATCGTCGCCCCAGACGGGGTGTGACGCAGAGGCATGGAGGAGTTGGTTAGTGTATGATCCCCCTTGTTTGATCTCTGTCGGGCGAGGGGGATGAGCGTGATGCCAATTGCGTCGACCAAGATTGTCCTCCCCATGGGGGACCGGGGTTCGTCCTGCCGAGTGCTATAGTATCTCAACATGGGATATACTCAGCTGCTGCGATGCAACGCCTGCTCATGACATGGACCAAAATACACTAATACGACTTGCATTCCCCAAAGGAAAAGCACCCTTGACAACTCCACGAGAGGAAATGCCGGGGCCGGGTCATTGGTTGATTCATTCATCGCGAAGATGAGATAAAAAAAAAAAAAAAAAAAAAAAGGAGCGATACTGAACCCAGTACTAAACTGGGTACGGAGGGAATACGAGAAAACTGACCAAGATATACCAGCATGAGAACGAGCTGAGATCCGTATACGTGTTGTAGATCATGGTGCGAATGTGTTAATCACTGCATACGATACGTGGTGTTCCTATTTGGTGTTCCCATTTGGTGTTCCCATTCTCGTCAGGTCGTATTTTGTATTTGCGTGCGGCGGCTGATACGCAAGAGGCGGTAACCGCACTATCACATCTCGAGGTTTGCTTCCCTTTTTGGTCTGTGTAGATGCACGGTACGGTTGTTGCGCAAGCCCCAACCGCTCCAGCTCGTTATGTGTATGTACACTACTCCGTCAACGCCGGATGCTGTCATGTCAGACCCTGACATATGTACTCCTAGTTTCATACACTAGGTACTAAGTAAGCAAAGAAGACCAAGTCACACTAATAGCTTGGCCGCATCGGTATGCCATACCGTATTAGATGCCATGAGGACGTTCTGATTTATCCGGGGGTTGGACGCAGAGAGGCATGCCTGCCTACCTATCTGTAAGAGTAGTAGGTAGTGTAGTTAGTTAACTATGTGTAAGTGAGCTGGTTCTTTACCCAGATAGACCCCAGACCCCAGACCCCAGACCTCAACCACCGTGCGGATCACGGATCACGGATCACGGATCACGGATCACGACCAGTCTGCGGGCGACCACTCACCACGCGACTCTTCAGGAACTCATTATCCAAAGATTGACATAAGGCTGATTGATGACTGCGGATAACTATGTGATGAGGACATGGGCGCGCTATGATTTTCGATGCCAATATTTATGTACCGATGGAAGGGTTGGTTTAAGCCGCCCATTGATGTGTCTCCGCGAATCACCCTTCACACGGCCTATCTAGCGCCTGGGTCCTGTATACACTACATAGTTACTACATATGGGCATATACATACAGAGTAGCTCTGTAGGCACTCGGCGTGAATGGGAGCTAGGTACGGTACTTTGGCACGTGGCGGCGTTACCTGCGAGGAGGGTCCCCAACCCCCAACCCCCAACGTGCATTGCGCCGCAAACTTGTTTGTGGCTATAGGGTTATCCCGACCTGACTACATATCCGTACTTTGGCGAGCCACCCACTAGGCGCGAAGAACGCAGCTATGCTCCCCCGAGATCTTAAGGCTTTGGGGGTCATGCCGTCTCCTTGCGGCTCCGCGTGTCTGCTTACCTGGAATAATGCCAACGAGGCCGCGACGTTGTGTCTGTGTCTTGGAATGCGATACGGGTAATGACGAGGGCAATGCCCCGAATACCGCGAATGTCGCATATAAGTTTGCTGCTACATAGGAGGAGGAGGAGGAGGTTGAGGAGGAGGTTGAGGAGGAGGTTGATGAGGAGGATGAGGAGGAGGATGAGGAGGAGCCAACCTTCCATTGGCCGTCGCGGCTGCTTCCACCCCAAGGAGTCTGGCTATCATATGTATGTGTGTATGGCTATTGTTGTGCAAGTATATGTATGGGGAAATGCCTTTCCCGTTTCTGTCCGAAGGCTGACCGTGCTTCACATATTCGTCGCCCTTTTGCCCTAGTTGCGCATCGAGGATGGCGGCTGGGATTGGAGACTAGGGTCGGTCCCTGGGAGTTGATCTCTCCAGGGTCTCATCGCGGATCCTATTCAAGAGCGCTTCCTACCCCGTGATGCCATCCCAAGCAGAGGACCCTGGTCAGAGCAGATGCCACGCCCGGCCATGTACACGGGCGTCTGCAAGGGTGCTGTACCTGTTGTGGCGCCCTTGGTTATCATATTTTGGTCATGTGAACTCAATAACCAAGCGCGGGCGAGCGAGCGAGCCTGATCTTCTATCGCTCACCGCCTGCACAGCATAAACCCAACGGTGGAGTCGAACCTGCCGCGAATGACCCCCCTTCCCCCTTGGGCGCCGGTACCGGGACGACATGTACGCATGCTATGCTGTACAGACAACAAATAGGTGTAACGTGCTGCTGTGTGCTCAGCGTCACCGTCGGCGGCTGGTACATTGGTTGTGCCGCGAATGTGCGTCTACACTACTTGTATATCCCACCGGGACTGCCATGGGACTGCCATGCGACTGTCATGGCCTACTCGCGAATCCCAAGAGCGTCTTGTTATAGCTAGGCTGGTGTATACTGTATGTACCTGGGGCAGACTGCTATTCTTACCGTATTGTACCATACCGTACCGTACCGCGTACCGTACCGCGTACCGTACCGCGTACCGTACCGCGTACCGTACCAAGAAGCAGAGTAGAAGGAGTGGAGCAGACAATTATTGACGAGACTAGTCGTGTATTGTAGTTTCAGCTCCGGAGAATTAAAGAGGGATAAAAAAAAAAAATTAAAAAAAAAAAGATATACAAGTACAACACGACACTACACTACACTACAGAAGACCAAGCCAAGCTTCCTGGACGAAATAATGGAATAACCCAAGCGCCACATCCGCTGTGCCGAGCTTACCCCTTTTTTTAACCCCACGGGTCTGTCCACCCCCTCCCTCTCGTCTCGCGGAAATCAGAATTTGAAAAGGGCACTACTGTAGGCATTGGTGACGCCAACTAAGGCATGGCCATTCGGGATAGCTGCCAACGCTTGGGAAGACTTAGCTCGTTCGATCCAAGTTCCGCACCGTCGGTTCATTCGCTAAACAACAGGGAGCTTCTAGAGCATTGTGCTGGGCTAACGCACCCTGCCCTAGGTGACCCCCATCGCCCATCATCCGTGCGGTGCGCGCGCGCCCGTGCGCGTGCTAGTCGTCGGCAAGTGATTTGCGGTTGTGGTAAGAGTTACATGGTCGACTCCTTCCACCTCGAGGCCGTTGGTTGATCTCTGGCGATTGTTACACACCTGACGTAGTGTAGCATCCAGCTCTGGGGGTAAGCGACACGCTGTTATAACACCACGCGTATTCATCCCACACGTCCGTACAGGCCCAGAGGCCCGGGGAGGGAGGGAGAGGGGGGGCTGGAGCGGTCCGCCTGCGTATCTCCCAACATCTGATTACATAGTTTCATGTTGATGGATTGCTAGATCGAGGAGCATCACACTCCTTCTGCCGGGCCTGTGGTGGGTCGCTGCTGTTGGGACTTTGTAAGCTCAATGGTGCGGTTCCTGACTAGCTCGAGATTCCCATCTGATAAATTCCGATTCTGCGGGATGACACCAGCATGCTGTTGGCTAGTGCGCTCTGGGCTGCACAACATAATTCCCAGGGCCAGAAAGATTGGCGCGGGATAGCGTTCCTGGGATCAACCATCGCGATTACTGACATATGCATCGTCTTTTCTGACAGGCGTGGGTGTACATAATGTCTGAGCGCAAAGTAAACCTTTTTTTTTTTTTCTCTTTCGTGCTTTATCCTGGACCAAGTCAGATGATCGCAGGTATATGCGCTTGATAGTGCTAAAAAGTAGTATGGAATATAGTCTATACCGGGGCTTTCCAGAAGAAATTAGGTTGATGTCAAGAACAAGCTATCGATCCCCACTGGGTTGTGGCGATAAACGCTACATAACATCATAACTACATCGCACTCCCCTGTGTCTTTGTTGGCAAGGCGTGGCATGGAATGGACTAAGAGTTTCAAAAACAAAACCCATTTTGGATTGACGGATGATGAGGCCTGCATGCTTCTTCTTCTTCTTCTACTTCCAGTAGAGGCGGTTTGTTAGTAAAGTTAAAAGGCCTCTGTAGAACATACATAGTGTAACGCAAATTACAACATGAGGAGGGGTAACTGAAGGCGTTTTTTTTTCCCCAGAAAAAAAAAAAAAAATATCGTACCAACAAAATAGTTACAGGCAGTACCCTTGCACCCGGCAAGCATCCGGTACTCCACTTACTGGACGGTTGGGCTCGCACCACACTATAGTCAACAGGGCCAGTCCCTGACAAAGGAAATCCAGTAGTGTAGGTACCTAGATATGTACATAGTCCGGTGGACATGACAACCTCATGGCTTCCAAGATCAAATTGCCCTAGCATGTACCCCCGTACCCTATGTAGGAAGTGGGATCGTCCCAAGTCGCAAATCTAAATACCATAGTACATTGCCACTACATTAGCATCGTCTGGGCCTGAGCTCCTCCTCTGACCGTGGGTTTTGGGGTAGGTTAACGCGGTCTCCGACTTAAGTGTCCCCGTCTCAAGTGTCGACGACACTACACTACTATTATAGTCGGCGTCGCACAAACTAGCACAAACGACTCAATTTCAACCATCCGATCCCCCTTCTCTTGACGCTATCACCCACTTGCCGGTGAATCCTGGCCGGATGTGATCCGCGACCGCTTGGATCAGCAGCGCGTACCCATACATTGACAAGCCCAGTCAAATTATTCAAGCTTCTCGATGTTCGCAATTTGCGCCCCCCCATACCTCGCTCGGGATGGTCACGAGAAGCCCCAAATGCGATATCTATCGGAAAGGAGGTGGAACAACAAACACTCTAGGCATTCAGTATTGGTACTATGATGTGACGCGCTTTGATGGCACGCGAGGATAAATGTCATTGTGCTTGGTACCAACTTCCACTCCAGATTAGCGGATCACGTTCATTAAAAATAAAATAAAAGAAAATAAAAAATAAAAGAAAAATACCAAAAAAAATACAATTAAAAATAATTAAATATAGAGAAGAAAAAAAAAGAAAAAAAAGAAAGAAAGACCAGTGGCTTGGTACAAGGCACTATCGTCACAGAGGGAGTTTGCCTAAGAACACCAGCCGAATATAACTACTTGTACATACATAATTAGTATTACCACTTTCGAAATATCTACGTGCATACGTACAATTTTTAAAAATGGCTTGGCGCCTAACGTTACATTACGCCTGCCTTGAAGCCGGAGCAATCAAACGGGTCTGCTGTATCGTGGCTTGCTGCCTCATCTTACGCACCTCTCGACCCTTGCTTGACCCCCGATCAACATACATGCATAGTATACTTGGGCGCTGGCGGCTAGTACACGTGTGCTTGTACTCGGCAATCACACCAGAAAGGGTAACAGACAAAGAAAAAAAAAAAAAACCCCCCCAAAAAAAACGAAGAGGCAGAGCCCCTCTCGGAAACGACAAAACCAGTTCAGATCATGTCACAAGTTGAAAATGATAGTGGGCTATTGCGCTTACCAAGAGATATATCGTCTCACCGGTCCGGGTGGGGGAGTACGCGCCCTTGCGAGGAGGCTGTTATCTAGCCGTGAGATGATCACTGCATACCCGGGTCTCTCGGATCCTGAAGCCGATGTAGTGATTGTGAAACATTCCCAGCGCTGTAAGCTGAGCAAGGCACGTTTGGGGCCTGTTCATAGGGTCGGAAAATATACTTGTACTCACTGCCTACACTACACTGCACGGCGCAACACCACGCAACACGGCGCAACAACCACGCCAACCAGTTACCCAGGCTTGCCAGGCTTGCCAGGTCCCTTGTACATACATGTCTTCTAAGAATAAGACCACATAATGGGTAATCAATAATAACGGTAAACCTTGATATAATACCCATTATCGATCCGATACCACAGGCACGATGTCACAGCCCGCCTACCGGGACGGCTGGCCCGCTGTGCTTTCACTCGCTGGCTGGGCAAAGAGGGTGCTGACCGGGTAATCTATCGCCTCGCCGCGGCGGCGGGCGGCAGCAGAGAAGGGCACAGTAGAGTTATTGTCATTGGAAAGAGAGGTGGATGTGGCAAGGAGCATGTGGCATGTGTGGTATGACGGGCGCGATGTGTATGTGTATGTGTATGTGTGTGTGTATGTGTGTATATGTCTAACCTGTCTGTCTATCTGTTATTTTGATAGTCGACTGCGTGCATGTGTGTGTGTGTGTGTGTGTGTATGTATGTCCAGGGTCGAGGTGAACATACGACTATGACGATACAGAACGACGACACCGGCGACGATGCCGATAAGATGCCGACGACATGCTGCCGACGACGAGAAGGAGGAGGAGGAAGGCGACTGGGTACCAGTCGATTCCAGTGCCGTGGGTTGGTTGATTCATCGGCCTGCAGCAGCACATCATTGTCTCGACAATGCCTAATGTCCTGCAGCGGCGATGGGCTATCGTCGGATACAGGCGACCGCACGCGGCTTGGCGATGGTTTGCTGCGAGTCTGCGTCATAAGTGTGGACTTGCCGTCCCAGCACTCCGGGACTGTCAAGCCCACGTACGCCCGTACCCATCCAGTCCCGATCAGTCGGTCCAATCCCATCGTCCCATCGTCCAGCCCTCGCGTGCCGGACCCTCCGGCTCTCCCCCCTCAGCATCAGGCTTCCCTTTCTGGGGTCATGGCCCAAGCCTTGCTGAGAGTGCATGGCCTGGAGTCCCAGTACGGCTCGGCGAACGAGAACGACGCGGCAAGCGAGGGGATAGGTCGATCTACCTGCTACCCAGGTGCGCATAATCCTTCACCGCTTGACCGCCGTCCACGCCCCTCCTCCCCCAATGGCTCTCAACCTCAACGACTCTGCGAGCGCCGGTGGATCCCGCCGAGCTCAGAGCGGAGCATCCCTCGTCGGCAGCGCTGCCAATGAGGGCTGTTGAGATGGCCCGGCTGACTCGTGAAGCTTGCCCCGAGCAGGCAAGGTGTGTTGACCGTTTTGGGTCGCCTCTTGTCGTTTTACTTCCTTCTTCTTCCTTAGTCGAGCCGGACCTTCCCTGCAGGCAGGCGGGCAGGGCAGGGCAGGGCAGGCTTTGTCTGGTCTGAGCTGGACCTTCCCTCCACGCTCTGTCTGATTTTCCAACGACACTATCTAGGGTATACTTGCCGCGTACTAATTAATAATCTCTCGTCGCGGCGCTGTCATTACGGACCCATGCATCGTCCACTGTCGGGAATGCACTCCAAAAGCTGCACTACATACTATGTACACTACCGCAGTACGCTATCCTCCGTCCCCTTGTCAGTCGTCGACTCTGACCCTGCCTGGCCTTTCGAGTTTGTCTCCAGTCCCAGAAAAGCATGTTGGCCCAGTCCGTCTTTTGTCTTGTACATTCTACGTACATACCTTCGTACATGCCTACGTACATTCCCACGTACACACCTACGTACATATATACATGCTGCACACACGTATATACACACATATCTATACATATCTACATATATCTACATATACCTACACGCATCCTATACATATGATGATACCTACCACGATACAAGCACATACGACTGATGATACATGGTTACGATGATACATCCCGCGATACATCCTGCCTAATACATAGAAGCTTAGTACGTACATACACTAGATACATCGTACATATCCATCCATACGTACCTTCCTCCATACATGCTCCATATTCATACTCCATATCCATCTTCCATCCAATCCGTCCATACATGCATACCTACATACATACCTACATACATACCTACATACATATCTACATACATATAAACATACATACATACACACATACATACACACATACATACACACATACGCACATCCATCGTCCATCCCTACATACCTTTACATACCTACATACATAATACATAATGCAGTCACGCATTCTTTCATAAGGCTTAACAGACATGAGGCCCAGTGACACCGCACTGCTTCTACCCCATCCACGTCGATGTACGTGTACCCGTCATCGTGATTATGGCCGCCGCGGTTCCACTCGAGCCCACTTCTATGTTAGGCTCTACGATGCCGGACGGTAGTCTGTCCCATGAGGTTGGAACAACGACCCATTTATGTGCTTTCTTTTCAGCATCGCCGGTTACACCTTAGCATGGTTGGGGGGATGGGGGATCTTCTTCGACGCTCCCACTTGGGCTGTGATCCCGCCCTACACTAGAGCGGCTACTTGTCACCGCCGCTTGGTCAAATATTAAAATAACCTTAATATCCGCAGCCCGCCCGCCATGGATTCGCCCGGCGGGCTGCCCTATCGGCTACGTTGCTTTTGTGCGTCCAGTGCCATTATATACATAAGCTCTCGTTGCGGTATTCCCTCTTCTCCTTGATGCCAAGCTGACACTGTTCCGACCTCTGGCTATCCCCATCTTCATCTTACCTCATCTTACCTGCCTTAGACGCCTGCCGGTCCTAGGCACAGGCATCTGTCTGCTCACTCGGTCCCTGCCTCGACTTGGTTCTCGCTCGGCACCTCCCGGTATATCAGCTGCCGGTGTACCGGTCACCCGTTCCCACAACCCTCCTCGGGTTCTTCTCCTCCTCCAGATATCAAGGACACCTCGGCCCTCTTCTCCCTTGCCTCGATCCTTCCCCATCTGCCTCTACAGACAACACGACATCCCACTGGTTGTTCCCTTAGGATCTTGCCTCAGAAGCTTCAAACATAGCCGGCCATTTGTCCACGCAAAGCTCATCACAATGCGGCATAACTCGTCCGCGAGGGCTGGCCGCTCTATAAATAACGACCATGCATTGGTCCCACCGTTTCCCATGCGGCAGATGCTCGTCCTATGTACGTGCCGTGCCCCGAGACTAAGACAGCGCCCATGCTAATACTTCTACTAGCCATCTGTCGAATCTGTGAGCCGATTGCATTTATGGGGATCTTCCCCTACGTATATTTCATGATAGAGGACTTCCACGTCACAGAGGATCCTCGCAGAATCTCGTTCTACGCTGGCATGGTCACGTCGGCCTTCACCTTTGCCGAGTTCTCAACCGGCCTTCTGTGGGGGCGGTTGAGCGACAGGATTGGAAGGAAGCCGGTTATCCTCACGGGCCTCATGGGCACCGCACTGAGCGTGCTCGTCTTTGGTTTCGCCCCTAATCTTACCGTCGCTCTTCTCGCACGGGCAATTGGCGGTTTTCTGAACGGGTACGTCCTCGGACCCTTACCACACACAAGCCCCTGATGCTGACCTCTGGCTAGAAACATGGGTGTGTTGCAGAGCACGATTGCGGAGCTAGTCACTGGCGAGGACCATAAACGTGAGTTTTTGGCTACGCCCATGATGTAGAAGGCGCAATTACTGAATCAATGACAGCGCGTGCTTATACCATTCTGCCTATCGTATGGTGTCTAGGGTGAATAGTCCCCCCTTTGACGAGATCTGTTACCTAGAGATAGGCGTACTGACTTCGTTTAGATCCATCGTCGGACCCATGATCGGCGGCGCACTCGCGCGGCCATGCATCAGCTACCCGAGCCTCTTCTCACCGGGCACGATCTGGGACCGGTATCCGTATCTGCTCCCGAACCTCTTCAGCGCCTTTGTCGTGCTCATCGGCGTCGTGAACGGCTTTCTATTCCTCGAGGAGACACATAGCAAAAAGAAGATGAAGCGGGATCGTGGGGTGGAACTAGGCCATTGGATCCTATCCAAAGTCACGGGCTTTCGGAAGTGCGGCGAACCACGTGATGAAAAATCCAAGTTAGCGGATCGCGAAGACGAGATACAGCCCCTCCTCGACCACGACGAGCAACTGCCGACGTACCGCACGCACGAGAACACGCCAACCAACTCGCCTCGCCTCAGGACCACATCGGCGCCGGCCATCACTCGTGACCCACTAGATCTATCACGATCAGGCGAGGCTATGGGCGTGGGTATCACTCGGACATTTACTCGACCGGTGGTTCTCAACATCATCTCCTTTGGTATTCTCGCCTTGTAAGCCGCTCATCCCACCCGGTATAGCCCTCTAGCTAACCCACATCCTAGTCACACGATGGCATTCGATCAACTATTGCCGGTGTTCCTGGCGACGGCCCCGCCCAAGCACAAGGTTGAGATGTCTCTTCCCTTCAAATTTGTGGACGGATTCAACCTCGACTCAAAGACCGTTGGGATCATCCTCAGTCTACAAGGCGCATATCAAATGCTCGTCAACGTGTTCCTAGCCCCGAAGGTGCTGAAGCACTTTGGGCCGTGGCGAGCGTTCCGCTTCATCGCCGTCGCCTACTTCCTGCTCTACGTGGTGACGCCGTACCTAGTTCTCCTGCCCCCAGCCTACCGCATGCCTGGTCTAGCCATCGTGCTGGTGTGGAGATGCACCTTCGTGACCATCATCTATCCAAGCAACGCGATCCTCACTGCTAACTTGTCACCGAGCCCCTTGGCTCTTGGCACCATCAATGGCGTCGCCGCTTCAACGGCTAGCCTGTGCCGCGCCTTCGGGCCGACGATCTCGGGCATCCTCTACTCGGTCGGTCTGGAGTCTGGGTACTCTGGCTTAGCGTGGTGGTCTAGCGCTCTCGTCGCGATTGGCGGTGCGGTCGTCGGGCTGAAGATCCCGGAACCCACCAAAGCCTCACCGCTGCTGCAAGACAACAACAAGATCAACATCCGTGGTTGCGACGTAGAGATTGCCGATCACGATCGGACTCCGGAACCCACCCATGGGACCACAGCGGTAACGACGGTTTCGCGCTTATGACAGGACGCTTCGAATTAGTTCCAAAATTTCAGCTGCCGTCCTGCCACAGCGAGAAAAAAAATAAAGAACAAAAAAAAAAAAAGGGAAAGGGGATTCACCCCCCGGGCGTTTGGTAGATTTGGGTTTTAACCTCTCTAGATGCATTCCGACCTAATCCTCACCGACTCGTACGGTTCCGTTGTCTTTCACATAACTCTGGCCGGGGCCAAGACTTTTCGTTGTTGTCCTGGACGTGGCAGGACTCCCCCACGATATTTTCCTTGGCGTCCAACCGCCAGCGTTTTTCGGTTTCGGTTTCTTTCCAAGCATGAAATGAATGGGTTTTAGTTCACGACGTCGTACACGCATAGACCGGGCTAGGCAACTGAGCAACATGATTACCTGTATACTTTTATTAAGCTATCTTCTTATTTCCTTCATTTCCTACTTTTCACCTTCGATTTATGCATGGAAACACAGGGGGGACAATAGGGGCACACATAAGGAATGAGGTCTCTTTTTTATATTTTTTATTTGCCATTTTGAATGTTGGGCGCGTGGTCTAGTTGTGATAGACCGAGGAACGTATGGGTTAGGGAGATTTGGGAACCGAAATAGTATGCTCTTGAATTTCAAAGCTACTTATTCTTCTTTCCTTTTCCCCTTTTGGGTTACAATGAACGGGCGTTGGACAATACGAAGCATACTTATTGGGTACTATCTTAGTTAGCTCTGGGCTCACAGATGGACGAATACGAATATGGATACCCTTTCTGCACCTAGGATTCTAGCATGTGTCTAGCTTTTGGAATTCAAGAGTCATCGAGAATATAGAGACTCGTTAATACACACCCACACCCACACCCACATACACACATACACACATACACACACACACACACATACACACATACATACACACATACATGTATGTACGCACACTACTACTGTGATATCGATGACAGATTTACGAATTGATCCGTGCATGTACCTGGCTCCCACGGAACTTGATCTAACGAGCTTATATTATTAAGCGGGCTACGGCGCCATCTTCCCGCACAGGACGACATCCTCGCCGAGCGGGATCCACGCGACGTCGCGCAGGCGGGCCGCGGGTTGGCCGGGGCCCCGCGTCCGCGGGGGGCAGACGACGACGCCGCCGCGGCCGAGCCAGGTGGGCGCGATGGTGACGACGACGCTGTCGACGAGGCCGGCGTGCTCGCCCAGGAGCGAGTTGATGACGTCGGCGCCGCCCTCCACCATGACGCTGCGCAGGCCCTCGCGCCGCAAGGCCGCCAGGATATCGGGCCAGCCGAGGCGAGGGGGGGAGGCGCCGCGCCGCGCATCCAAGACGATGAACTTGCCCCCCGCGTCCTCGAGAAGCCGGCGCCTGCCCGGCGGCGCCTCCGCCTCGAGCGTCACGACGTACGGCGCGAGCCCCCGTCCCTCGCGCGCCAGCCGCAGCACCCTGCTGTCGGCCGTGAAGTCCCAGCGCAGGCGCGGGTCGATGATGACGGGCCGCGGTTGGCGGATCGTGGCTACACTATTACTACCACTACCACTACCACTACCACTACCACTACCACTACCACTACCACTACCATCACCATCACCACTACTTGCCGCGCCAAGGCCACCCCCGTGGGGAGGAGGAGGAGGAGGAGGAGAAGAAGAAGAAGAAGGAACCATGGTGATTCGCGAGTTGAGCCCCGGGTCGTCCGCGATGGCGGTCCCGACGCCGACGCAGATGGCGTCGTGGCGGCTGCGTAGGTAGTGAGTCATGGCCTTGGACTGCGGCCCGCTCAGGGCGGTGGGGATGCCGGGCCCCAGCGCCAGCGCTGAGTCCAGCGACGTGGCGAAGGTGAGGGTCGTGAAGGGAAGGGGGGGGTTTGACGGTGGTGCTGATGGTGGTAGTGGTGGCGGCGACGACGATGATGAGGGGGGTGAGAGATCGACCTGCGGGACAGGGGGCAGGTGAGGTTCGAGGCGATGGAACTCGGGCTGCCAGTGCAGTGGTGCTTCTGCCATTATTGGGTTGTTGGGCCTTAGGAAGCGAAGATACCTAGTTTACAAGGGGGCACTACTTGGTAACGGCGCTGCTTCTGCTGATGCTGATGCTGATCGATTGATTTGTACATGGGGCTAGGGCCAAGAGTCATACGATGTCTATCTTTTTTAGTCTGGCTAAAGCAGATCCGAGTTGGAAGGCTCTACCCTGTATCATGCGGCAAACTTCTCCCAACCCTTACGAATCCGGCGAACCCTTACCGACCCAACCCACGGATCCCAACCCACGGATCCCAACCCACGGATACAATTCACGAATCCAGTCCACGGATCCAAATTCACACAAAACGTTCACATCTTTACACGTCATAGGTCACAGGCCATAAACCAAGAGTCGTAGTTGTTCAGATGTGTTATTACACGTCAACAACACAGCAATTTCAACGAGTCATGGAAACTACCAGTTTCGTCCAAGTCCAATGGGCCAGCGGCAAATTACACCGATAGATGGTCTGACAAACGGCAAGCAAGCGCGGATGGAGACAACTCGCGTAAGACAAACGTACAGACAGACAGACAGACAGACGGACGGACGTACAGACATACGTACAGACATACGTACAGACGGACGTACAGACAGACATACAGACAGTAAGACATACAGATAGATGGATAGACTCCAGGACTAGCTAGGTGTTGCCAAGGCGGCTCCTAATACCGGCTTTGGTTCCGGTACGGTTTCCTGGCTCCCGTCACATCGACATACATACCGACCTAAGCGCATGCAGGGCAAGCCACCTTTCTGATGATGAGCAATTGTGACGTTGAGATTTCCCAACCATTGGTGTTTGTTCGTCCGTCCAAGATCCAGGAGCGAGCGAGGCCTGTTCTCGCAGTTAGTGTACCTAGTGCACACATCGACTCTTGGTGTTCGGAATCTGATAGACGCTCGGGGCGGCGGCGGGGGGGATGGAGGGGGGGAAGGAGGGTAGAATCCCGGTTAATTCGCTGCTCGAGCCCCATCCGGCTTCGTACCCAACCCAAAGATGGCGATTCAAAGGGCGTTGATAAGGCTACATATGTAAGTGCCAGAACACTTCCATCACGCCCACCGAATGCTCTCCCCCATGCACCGTGTGCAGGTAAGTATTCTCCGAGGGCAGCATAGGCGAGTCTCACGTCAGATCACCGATCGGGGTCGCGCGTACGATACCCCAGAAGAGGGAAGAGGATAGATGGATTCGGCCGTGGCTAGCCCTCATGGCTAGCCATCATGGCTGTCGTCATGGCTGTCATGGATGTCATGGATGTCATGGATGTCATGACTGTCATGGATGGGATGGCTGTCGTGGATGGCTGTCATGGCTGGCTGTCATGGATGGCTGTCATGGCTGGCTGTCATGGCTGTCCTGGGCAAGCATGGCAGCAAGCATGGCAACGAGCATGGTAGAGCGGTACGTCGTGGCGGTAGACTTGGTAGACTTGGTGTTGTGTTCCGCGGAAGCGCGAAGCGAAGTGGTCATTGTCGTACCTATCTATCTACCTAGGCAGTAAGGCAGGGTGGGCGGTGGATTGGACGATGGAAGGAAGGGTTGGATTGAATGTCACTCCCTTGTAACTTGTAATTTGTAACTAACCCAGCCTGCCTTGCCTGGGCTTGTTCTGGCTTGCCTGCTTGTCTGCTTGCTCGCCTGCTTGATCGCTTGATTGCTTGCTTGCTTGCTTGCCTGGCTGCTTCGGACGTGCTGTCTGCTCTCGGCTTGCAGATAATAAAACCACAGATCGCTCGGATCTGGATGGGTACTTGCATTTCAGACAGATAAAGACGCGTGTGGCTTTGTCAATCATTGCCCTCCTGGCCGGATACCTAACCCCAGCTGGCGGAGGCGCGATAATTATAAGTCTTCCCCGTACTGGCCTATACCTCCCCGTATTGGCCTGTATTGGCCTGTACCGGCCTGTACCGGCCCATACCACATCGCTGTTCCCCCCCGTCTGGAACACTTCGAAGGGGGTGTGCGTTGTGGAATTGGGGTGCGTTATGGCGGGTCCGTAGCGGAGCAGGTACCGTAGCGGAACAGGCAGCGTAGCGGAGCAGTTATGTACGATCCGGCCTTGTTGGGTGCTTCAAGTTTGGCGACGATACTTGAGGGGTACTTCGGACCTTCCACAGACAGTAGGTAGGTAGGTAGGTGTGCGCCGCCAAGCGCTAAGTCATGAGGCACTACAGGCCGCGTTTAAGGCGCCCAGGTACCTTAGGTACGAAGTACCTACTTACTTACGAACACTAGTGTACCTAGTCTACCCACTACCTAGGTGGGTAGGTAGTCTCGAACCTTGTTGCATCCGCATCCCCTTACAGTAAGTACCTTAGTAGGTAAGTACCGACTCAACGTCCAAGTCGGCATCCGCATGGAAGAATTCCACGGTCAAGCTGTGATCTACAACACCGCATGAGCCTGTTGAGGTCCGGGAATGAGACATTGAGATATTGTAGGCAGTAGTTAGCGGATGCGGATGCGGATCCGGTCGACGCGGTCTCATCCTACACGTACTCATCCTACTTAGCATTTCACTTACAAGCACTGCTGGTGGTACATCATTTGGCTGGCCTCTTTGTGTGTTATACAACTGCACGGGTATTTTCAACGTGACAGGCTGTCTTTGTGCAGGCCACCTCAGTCGGAATATTCCAAATTGGGTAATTGCGATGGCTTTATGACAGTTTCCAGATGCCTAACATACCTAATACGTGACTACTTAAGCGGCTGCCGGTGTAAGAAGAAGGAAAAAAAAAAAAAAAGAAAAAGGAAAAAAAAAACAAAAGCACAGGGGAAAGAGAGAACAAAAGAAACGTACATAGTAATGACTAACCAGACGTTGAGGCGCTCCAGATTCCAACTCCTTTATAAAGATTCCAAATAGGAAGTGCTTTGGTTGAGCAAAACGCTTGGACCAACGGCCTTAGGTAAGTAAGTAAGTTGGAGTGGTGGCCAATCTCCTTGTAATCGATTACAATTTGTTTGCTGTGGCACTTGTGCATTACTGTAGCAGGCAGGAGGAGGTGGGTACCTAGGTACCTAAGCACCATACCTGAGGTCTGGTCTGCGACAGAGATCCACGCGGCCACTCAGCTTCGCCATACTGCTTCGCCACAATCGCAAACGCATGCTCAGCCCGTCTCTGCCCGTCCAACCCGTTGGAAGAGAGAGAGGGAAGGCAAGAACACCCGGCACACCACACAGAGGGAAAGCGAAACCCCTCCGACACCCCTCAAACACGAACTCCTGACCACCGCCGTGAAACGGGCACGTGCACGGTGAACCTTCGTTTCGACAGCTCTTCCGACAGAGGCGGCTTGAACGAACTCTCCCAAATCCATCATCATTTCGCTCATTTCCTCTCACCTGCTTCACTGCCCAATTCCTCCGTCTCCGGCCCGGCCAGGCAGCAATTTAGACGCGCGCGACACAGCACTCTTTCATCTACCACATAAGCCGACACACACCGGCCGTCCCTAATTTCCTTCTCGTCCAATCCATTGACGCCGGCTTGCTCACCGATTGAGATCGCAACCTCGTCCTTCATCCGTCGCATATACCACCCGCCCATTCACACATCCGGCCGGCCCGTGTTATCCGGTCGACTACCGAAAAGAAAAAAAAAAAAACCGGAAAAAAAACCCCCCTCCCCAACCGAAGCTCTCGCCTCGCTCGCCCCCTCTCAATCTCGCCACAGGCATAGACAGACGACGACATGTCTCACAAGTACGACGAGCCTCCCGCATACCAGGGCGGCCCGGGCCCGCAGCCGCCGCAGGCAGCGTACCAGCAGCCGTACGGCGGCGACCCGAACTACCCCGGATATGCGCCGGGGCCGCAAATGGGCTACCATCAGCAGCAGCAGCAGCCGGGTGGCTACTACCCGCCGCAGCAACAGGGTGGTGGTTACTACCCTCCGCAGCAGGGTCCCGGCTACTACCCTCCCCAGCAACAGGGGGGCTACTATCCGCCGCAGCAGGGCGGCTACTACCAGCACGATAGGAACGCGGCTGGTGGCGGCGCGGCTGGCGGTTGTTTGGGCGCTCTATTCGGTGCCCTGGCCTGCTGCTGCTGCCTTGACCTCCTGTTCTAAGCGCTCGGGATACGACCCGGGCCCCTTCCGGTGCGGCCGGGAGAGGGTGGGAGGCTGCTGCGCATCGGGGAACGTAAGGCATCGTACGAGCAGAATAGGAGTGAAAGTGGTACGAGGCATGCCGGAGCTTGGCATCGTGGGCTGCTCACGACGGAATGCGTGAGATGGCGCTGCGAGGTGATCGGTTGAATCCGGGAAGGGGGAGAAGGCTGGTGCAATGGCTGCTTGGGCACGACTTTGCCTCCAACGCAGCAGCTTCACTCAAGTGGTCTTGTTGACCGGATTACCAAGACTTAGTGTGGGTAACCTACGTATAAACGTAACATTGGAAGAGGGGGGTGGCGGGGGGTTTAAAGAGGTACACATTTCATTTCACAGTCATTCAAGGAGGTTACGCGAATGCATTCGGCTGTCGGGTTTGGCGTTCAGGGTGAAACAGATCACAACTAGGCTCCTTTGTAATAGCATCATTTTCAAGTTCAACTACGACCGTTTATTTACTAGTAAAGTCCACGAGACGACAGGAAAGATTCTTCTCTGCAAGGTATATATTTCATATCCTACAAAAAAACGCAAACGCAACCTCGGCCTCGCCTCTCTAGTGACTAACTCATCCTCTTAACTCTAAATTCGTAAAAAAAAACAAAAACAAACTATATATAAGAATATATCCAACGAGTAGAACCACGACAAAAAAAACCGTACATCACAGAGCGGCAGTGACGCCATTCGTCGTCTTCTCCCCTACGGCAGCGGGGACGGGGACGGGGGCAGGGGCGGCGAGCCCGGCGAACAGGTCGGCGAACTTCTCGCGGGCCTCGGCGACGCAGTCGTGGGAGTAGATCATCTTCTGGACGTCGGGGCTGGCCCACTTGTCGGGGACGGCGTTGCCCTTCTTGCGGCCCTCGGCGAACTGGCGGTCGCGCTCCTCCCGGGCGGCCCCCCTCGCCGAGGTGGAGGGTGCGGCCGGAGAAGGCGGCCATCTCGACGAGGGCGTAGGTGCGGTCCCTGCGCAGGGCCTCGTAGACGCGGAGGGCGCGCGCCAGGGCCGCCGGCGTGTCTACTACTGCGGCGCCGGCGCCGGCACCGTCGGCGGTGACGGAAGGCAGCGCGGCGACGCACTCGGCGAGGACGGCGGCGTCCTCGATGGCCATGGTGGCGCCCTGGCCGAGGTGGGGGAGGGTGGGGTGGCAGGCGTCGCCGAGGAGGGCGGCGGCGCCGAGGGTCCAGCGCTCGAGGGGGGCGTGGGAGCGCAGGCGCCACTCGCAGACCTCGCCCTCGGGCACGAGGTCGAGCATGCGGCGGACGAGGGGGGCAGAAGTCGCCGTAGACGCCGAGCATGGCGGCCTTGTCGCCGCGGGTGGTGTAGGTGGCGCCGGGGGCGGCGGCGAAGTGGGTGTCGGGCTGGCACGTCGAGAGGTTGTAGATGGACTTGCCGGCGATCGGGTACGCGACGATGTGCCGGCGCTCGCCGATCCACCGCAGCGCGCAGTCCGAGTCCAGCAGCGCCAGCATCTCCGCGTCCCCGGCCATCTGCTCGCGCCCGAGCATGATCCGGTACGCCGCCTGCCCCGTGTCCTCGACCGCCGCGCCGCTGCCCACCGCCGCCAGCAGCGCGCCCCGCGTCGGCGACTTGATCCCGTCCGCCGCGAGCAGGAGGTCCGTCTCGACGGCGTAGGGGGCGCCGTCGCGCGGCTTCGCGGTGAAGCGGACCTTGCCGCCGCCGCCGCCGCCGCCGCCGCCGTCGTTGTCGGTGCCGAAGCTGTCGACGCGCTCGAGCGCCGTCGAGAAGTGAAAGGTGACGGCGCGGGCCTCGGCGCGGCAGCCGGCGTAGAGGGCGCCGGCGAGGGAGGCGCGGTGGCCGACGCAGTGCGGGTAGCCGTAGAGGTCGGCGATGTCGGGCATGGGCACGAGCGAGAGCTCGCGCCCCGTGGCGCCGTCGCGGATGCTGCTCGACGTCACGGCCGTCGCCTCGGCGCGCACCGCCGCCCAGCAGCCCCAGCGGTCCAGCACCCGCGCCAGGTTCGGCGCCAGCTGGATCCCCGCCCCCACGAACCCGAGGTCCGACGCCGCCTCGTACACGTCGATCCGCCGGAACCCCCTTCTTCGCGAACGCCAGCGCGCACGCGAGGCCTCCCATGCCTAACGCCGGGGGAGGGCAAAGGAGTGCCCCGTGTCAGTTTAGTTTTACCGCGGGTTAGAATTGGAAAGGGGGACGGGGGTTGGGATTCTTGTGTGAAGGGGAAGGAGAGGGAAGGGGAGGGGGGAAAGGTTGTGCTTACCTGCGCCGATGATCGATATACGTAGATCTTTGACGTCCGCCATGGTTGGTCGGTCAGTCGGTCGAAAATGCTACGTTTCCGATGTCTTCTGGTGATAGAAAAGCCAGTGGTATTGGGTGAGAGGTCCTGTTAATGACAGGCAGGGCGCGCGGGACGCTCCTTATTTCAAGGGGCTGGCTGGACGCACTACGGCCGTCGGTCGGTCGGCAGGGGGGAACGACGACGTCCGACCGCTGCGAAAGAGGCATCGCGGACAATAAAAACGCCCGAATCTCTCGCTCCGTTTCGCAGAAGCTTGCAATAAAGTGATAATGGATGTATGTCCCTTTCTGCTGGCTTGTCGATGTGGGGGGTGGATAACGGGTGCACTAGACAGCCCCGGCTAATGACGGGGGCCAATTGGCACCGGCAATGCGAGCGAATGCGGTCGATTGGCTAGGGGAATCATTTTGCCTGAGACGCGCAAGTCCCCCTTGATAGCCCTGACGTAAAATCACATCCAACTAGGTAGGTAAGGTACGTAGGTATATAACGTTTAGGTAGGTGCTGTATGTACTTGTTAAGTAGGTAGGTACGTAATGTACTGTCCACTAGTTACTTGTGGTTTAACTGTAAATTCTGTATTCTGTCCTGGGGCAAGGGTCTTAGCTAACCCTTTCTCCCCTTCGGTCGTTTTGCGTGGAGATAAAAGCCCGGCCGACCGATACATGGGTGACCTGACAAGCTGATTCCGCCGACTACGGCGGGAGTGAATTTGATACCGAACGATTTAATCACGAGGTATGAGGCTCCTCATGTGTACCTACTGTCGTGCTATGGGAATACATCGGACAAAACAATTTACGCTTGACTTGTGAGAGCAGATTGCGGATGAGGGGTATTAGAACAGGGGTCAAGTGGAGGATCCGAGGTTGCACATAACTAAGTAGATATAGTAGTTATGTATTCATACCTGTATTATCTGTCATATGGCTTACTGGCTTACATTATATTGCCGTTAATACGGAGCAATCATCACTACTCCGTCGCGTCGCTTAGGAGCTATTCCCGATCAACCTCATATATGCACTTACACATACATATACTTACTTACACATTACACACCACATACAGTCGCCGTACGCGGATATCGCCTAGGTTATACTCGAAGTAGTAACACAACCCGCCTCTCCGTCTCTAACGCAACTATAAGGATAATCAAAAACGTGGAAGGTAGTCGAGCATACTTCGGGTAGAATGAAATATGTGATTTGCCGTAATGTAATCACATCCATAACAAATGTGATGGTATTGGTAAGATATTCACTAGAACGTCCTAATAATATGACTATCTCACCTAGGCTAAGTTAGTTATGTTACTACTCACGTCCTGCGATGACTGACTGACAACAATCGTGACGAATAGAGAGAGGGGGGGTACATGTGTTCTTCTTGTATATGGCTGTGATGTGGAAATGTATAATTGCAATGCTACTATCTAAACCAAAACATTTGCACTGGGCTGGGATGTGTGGGGCAACGGCAACTTATCGATAAGCAAGTCCTCCCCCTGATCTTTAGGCTTGCTTTGCTGTTGCTGTGCGTGTACGTACCCTGTACCGCTCGTTGCATAAACGGCTCAGCACCTAAGTGTCTCAATGGGCAATGGGCATCTATCTCATGACAATCGACAATCTCATCTCTCTTCTTTCATCAAGTTACCTCTTCACTGACCTCGAGTTCTTGTAATAAAAAAATCATAAAGAAACCACCTAGCAGGAAAAATGGCGTCTGAAAAACTTAGCACATTACCAGCGCTGAGGAGGCAACATCTGCTTGCCGAGTTGTGAGTATGGCTCGCAGAGGCAGCTTCTCTCTTCTCTCCATCTGTTGAGAAACGGGTACTCGGGGCCGCCCCGGCTGACAACAGGAGCTCTAGTGCTGGCCTCAAACAAGCCTGTCCAGATGGCGTTTACGTTGCCCTGACGCCTGGTGATCCGAGCCTCTGGTCCGGCGCCATCTTTGTGCGCGATGGTAAGACCCATCAGAGCCACCACCAGCACCACCACCACCACCACCATCACCACCACTGTGTCTGTCCTCTTTCTAATGCCACCTCGAGGCCCGTATGCCCCGGCCGTCATGCGCTTCCAGATCTCCTTCCCGGACTCTTACCCCAGGCTGCCGCCTCTGGTCACCTTTTCAACCGACATGTTTCATCCCCTAATCACGCCTCTGAGCACCTACATGTATTCTACCGATATAGAGGACAATGGTACCGTGAGCGCTACGGATGAGGAACGCCTACCGCCCGGAGGCTTCAGCCTGAGGCATGGTTTTCCAGACTGGTTTGGCCGCCGCGTCCGGAAGTCGGCTGAGAATAAGCAATCCGATGGGGATCAAGCAGCGCGGCAGACTCCGCATCGCCCGCCGCCCCCCTCGGATCTCAGTAGCGGAGGCACGCCTGGCTCGAGGAATTCGGCCATAGGACAATCGCCGGGATTTTCCGACACGAACAAAAGGGAGGTCTCCATATTCGCAGTTCTGCACTATATCAGGAGCACCCTTGATGACGAAGATGTGCTGGACACCATACCACTCCAAGCAGCAGGGAATCCAGGTGCATGGCACGCCTGGCGAACCTACCGTGTTGAAAAGGGGAAGGATTTCGAATTACCCGCTACGGCAGGCGACGCAGGCGGCCCAACAGCGGAAATGACCCCCATAGCTAATAAAGGTTCGGCAAGGAAGCCTGGAGAATGGAATTGGGAAGGTGTCTGGGAGGAAAGGGTCAAAAAATGCATTTCGAATAGCCTGTCCGAGTCGGTCATGTTCGGTGGCGTTGGTGCAGCTGATGATGTTGTAAGTGCACCCCTAACAGTTGTTTATACGATACGCAGTGTCGCTCAAGAGTGGAAACCGAAATACTCACCGGCCTGCAGATACGATTTCTGAACATGGGGGATGACGACCTCAACTCTATAAAGGAAAATCTCCTGCGCACCTTGGATCATCCTTCCTAATGTTATGGGCGCTTTGTTGGGCACCTGCCGGGGTACCTTAGCTCGTGAGGAGAAGGCAGGCAGCTTCACCTTACTTAATCGCTTTCATAGGAAAGCCTGTACCAGATCAACATCGATCTCGTTCGACTGTCAGGCAATGGCATACAGCCGCAGTTTCTCTTTTTACGAATCCGATTGATACATCAAGCTTATACCCCATAGAACGAGGTAGATCCATTTCTAGTTTTCGCCTCACCACATAGTTGACCGGACACCATATATCTCACACCCATTTTCGATATTGCCATCCATTGCAAACTTATTACCAAAGTCCCACAACCTCGGGGCAATTGCCGACATCATGCCCAATACTCTTACCACGGTTGGCCTCAGTCCTCGTGTTATTTTCTGCGCCGTTGTTCTTGTCGTCATTGTTAGCTGGGTTGTCGTTGCGCCCGTTGTCTGGTACGTTCACTTTCGACAGGCTTTTCGGAGGTGGTCACTGTGGCTACTACGTCGGGGACAGCACCTGGAAGATCAGTCGAACGACCAGAACTCCCCGGTTGACGATTCGGTGGGAACTTCGTCCCATAGTCCCAACCCTATAGCCGAGGACTCTGTGGCCATCCCCTTGCAGGACGTTGGGCCTCAAGCCAGCGGCTTTGAAGGAATTCAGATTGAATAAGATGGAGAGGGCAATGTCACTCCCTAAAGCCGAACCGTATATCGGGAATACCCGACCTCCGGTGTCCGATATTCCCGCCCCCCTTCGTATCATCAAAAGGATGAAGACAGTGGAATTTTGCCATCAAGAGAACAGAGATACAAGCAACGGTAGTGTTTATTATGGCCCAGATCAGCCGCTAAGAGTTACAAAGAAACGTCAGCGCCATGGGTGGACTGACGAGACTGCTTCTGGTGCCCACGCCCACGGAACCCAAAATATTAACACTCGGTTTACCTCCAAAATCAGCAACCCCATGCCAAAGACAGACTCTATTTCCCCATCTCAGCAGAGATTAAAATCACAAGCACCGCTCCGCTGGTTCTCGAGACGGCGAACTTCATCTTCTGGGACTACCTGCCGTAGGCACTCTTCACGAGGGTCCAGTCTGCCTTCTGATCGGTCGTCGATTGCGAGTTCCGGGCCCTTCGATGAGGGTTTAAATTTTGACTCTCTCAAATCCCGTGACCTAGGCCTCACGGATACTTCTTTATCCAGCATTCACACGTCGGCCGAACATACCGACGATTGCTATCTTCTAGCCCCTCGCATTTCAATCACCCCTGAAGCACAAATATCTCACAATGCTATATCCACTGTATGGGCGACTATAGAAATTTCGGTACAGTTGTCTCGTCCATATCCCTATGCCATGTCGCATTCTTACCCTGACGACAACCCCGTTTCATCAAATCCTCCGCGGGCAGGCAGCGTATCCCGATTCGGATATCTTTACAACCTACAAGTAGATGTCTTCCCTGTTCCATGGACTGCGGTGATCGAAGTTATACGAGGCGATGAGCCGAGGTGAGATACGAGCATTTCTTGCAAGCCAACTGTCGCCCTACTAACGTTGATCTAGGAGCCTTCATCTGGGGTCTACCATGTTATTATTGGCAAAGGTTCAAATCGATCGCAGGCGACCCCGACAACTTGACAGAGTTACGACTCGAAAGTCTAATGAACTTATTGCCGACCTAGAGAGCCAGCTTGGAGCCAGTAATATTAGGTACCTCCAGGTCCGCTTACGATACAACCATTCCGGTTTTCCGGTTTCCGGCAACCCTATGCCAACACATGGCATAGCAGATTGCCAAACTCGGCTTGAGACAGTAGCAGCCGGTATTATTGAGAAACAAGCATTTCGTATGCCACCGGGCATTTCGCCTGCCGGCACGAGTGAGAGTTTGCTATTCAGTATCGTTGCTTCACATTGGGGCCCCTCTTGTGCCAATGAAATATTCACCCGGAAGAGCTCTTACCAAACCAACACGACAGTTGCACGCCACACCACTCCGATTAATAGTCTCACGAGTGTGATAACTGAAGACAGCTTGACTTCTCCAGAAGTGATGGAACCCAACCCGTCTACTCCGCTTCCGCGAAGACGGATTAATCGTCAGTATCCATCTCCGGACCAGGGGGAGGATCCCGCACGTAAGATCTGGACGGAGATGCGCCGTAGAGCCTCTCGCGGCCACCAACACGTACAGGATTCTTCCACCGCATTCATATTGACAAATCGAAGAAAGACGCCGCCGAGCACTGGTTCGCTGAAGTTGAAATATGACGTGGATCGTCGAAGGGAGTTGCTACGCGAAGCAGCCTTGCGCAACAAGAGGTCAATTGGAGCGGATAGTCTGAAGAGTCTGGTGCCATCGATCATGAGTCTCGATATTAGCGGCAAAGGAAGCTGGGGCGATCTGGCCTCCGGCGTTCTCAACAAGGAGAACGTCCGTCCTGAACATAAGAAGGAAGGGCGATGGGGTCTTGGAGGGTGGTGGTGAGAGCGAACGAGGTATAGGAGTAAAGCTCTTGAGTATTTCAGTTTCAAATTCGGAAGTTGGTTTAGAAACATTATTATATATAAGCCTTCTGCAAGGGTATTCGAGTCGTTTGGCTCAGCGATACAACACTGCGTCATGCTAGCTCATTGTTGGATTCATCATCCTGATGATCATGGTGTAGCTGAGGTCGGCTATTAATAGGTGAACTAAACAATAGAGTACGATAGAATATGGGGTACTCAACGGCTTGCGAAGGAGATCTGGATTAATAGAAGCTCCCCTCTGCAAATAAAAGAGGTATATCTCCAAACAACTTTTCCGTTTGCGTATCGGATAAATCGTGATAGATCCCTACAACAGTTTTTTCATGCAAGTCATGTATCAAATGCTACTGCGCTATTCACTACGACAGGGAAATTGCTGTCTAGCTTTGTAATTTTTATTATATCATGTATTTCTTATTTTTTAATTTTTTTTATTTTTTTATTTTTTTATTTTTTTTTTTTTATTTTTTTATTTTTTATTTTTTTTTTTTTTTATTTTTTTTTTTTATTTTTTTTATTTTTGTAGTTTGCTTAGCCAGGACGTGCCTAGCCCGCCCACGCTCATCATAACTCGTCTCGCCAGGGGATGGAATCCTGCGCGCCCAACCTCTCGACGGTCTTGGCGGCGGCGCGGTTCGCCCTGCGCACGGCGGCCTCGATATCGAAGTCGCCCTCTGTCGTTGTCATCGCCGTCTTTGCGGCGCCGGCAGCGGCACAGACGACGTCGAGGGCGTACTGGCCGACGAAGGTGTCGCCCGCGGCCGTCGTGTCGACGACCTTGGCCTTCTCGGCCGGGACGAGCCCGCTCCTCCTCCTCCCCCCCGCACCGCCGGGGCCGGCAGCCATGTAGAAGACGCCACGGCCGCCGAGCGTCACGATGACGTTGCGGACGCCGAGGCCGACGAAGTGCGCCGCGACGCCCTCGAGACCGGCCTCGGCCTCGAGCTCGGCCGCGCCGACGCCGCCGAGGAGGGCCGCCTCGGTCTCGTTGAGGACGAGGTGCGCGAGCCCGGCGTAGGTGGCGTCGGGCAGGGGCTGGGCCGGCGCCGGGTTCAGCAGCACGGGGACGCCGGCGGCGCGGGCGGCCGAGAGGGCCGCGAGCACGGCCGGCAGCGGGATCTCGAGCTGCATGATGAGGAGGTCCGGGAGAAGCGGAGCGGTGGCATTGGGGAGCGCGGTAGGGAGCGCGGCGGCGGCGAAGGAGGCCGGGGGCAGGCTGTGGTTTGCCCCCGGCGACAGGATGATGCGGTTCTGCCCCGTCGGCTCGTCGACCATGATCAGCGCCACGCCCGTCTCGTTCCCCGGCCCCGGGGAGGATACCACGCCGGAGACGTCGACGCCGTGCGCGGACAGGTTCGCCGTCAGCTGCGCGCCGTAGCCGTCGGCGCCCACGGCGCCGACCATGCGCACGCGAGCCGTGGCGGAGGCGGAGGCGGAGGCGGAGGTGGTGGAGGTGGTGGAGGTGGGAGAGGTGGGTGAGGACCGGGACCGCGATAGCTTGGCGCACGCGATGGCTTGGTTCGCGCCCTTGCCGCCCGGGGACACGGCGAACGAGTTGGACGTCATCGTCTCGCCCGGTAGGGGGTGGTGCGAGACGTAGGCGACCAGGTCCATGTTCAGAGAGCCCAGGACGGTGATTAAGGGGGTCTTCGCCTCCGCCGCCATGGTGCTATTCAGGCTTCGGATTTAAAAAGTAGTCTTTTATATCGTAGTTACTTATAGAACGCTATATAACCGGGGCCCGATGGCTCTTGATAATGATCCCTGGCGATATGGGATGGGTGAGAGAGTGATGTATGATGTATGAGGATGTGTCGTTTGGGTGGTTCCGCTTAAGCACCTCGACAAATCCACAGGAGCTGTTGCCCACAGGGTAAGTAAGCTATAGGCCGTCGGCAGCCGACGGTTACACTGGATTAACTACCCACCTACCTAGGTAGGTACTGCTATGTATGTCATGTCATGTCATGTCATGGCATGGCATGCTTCTACCGTATGTATCTTGTACTCTTCCCCTTTTAAGTCGAAAAAGTCGGTTTGAATGAACCGAATGCTACCCATAACGTTAACCTGAAATATGAGTAAAATGAGTACTCCCTGTGCATGCATCCAGGTACTTAGATAGGCGACAAGCATCGAGCCTGCATTAGATGCCCCTACCCGAGAACCACCGATCCGTAACAATGTAATTAGGTATCTTCCGAGACTGTCCGCCCTCTCACACAAGGAGCCAATTACGTGGTACAAGTTAATCCACATGTGCTTGAAGGTTGGTTCCTAGGCAACGTCCAATCCCCACTACCTCCGGGGGCTATCTCCAGTAGTAGTAGTAGCAGTAGCAGTAGTAGGTAGGTAGCGGCTGGTATTTCCGCTCCAGCCCTTCATTCAATTCATTTACCTACTTCAGCTTCAATTCCATGCAAAGTATCGAATTCCAGTAGAACAAACCGTACGTGATAGACCACCATGGCCGACCTCAACCTACAGGAGATCCACGACACGCTCGTAGCGGTGGCCCACGAGGCCGGCCGTATGATGCTGGCGGCCAACCCGACGGACATCGACAAGGGGACGAAGCTGAATTGTAAGTCCTTTATGTCAAGATTTTCCCACGAGGAGCTACCTACCTACCTACCTACCCACCCCGCCATCCATCCCGCCCCTCCATCCCCGATGCCATCCCATCTCAACACGCCCCCCCTCCCCTCCCTAACCAAGGTATCTTACGTTGCATCACCGGGTTGGAGAACAAAACCCATATATTCGAACCACGAAAAAAAAAAAAAAAAAACAACAAAGTACGTGCCCATACTAACCCGCGATGATCTGAACACACAAAAACAGCCGCCGACATCGTCACCGAGACGGACAAGGCGGTGGAGGCGCTGGTGTCGGCGCGGCTGACGGCGGCGTACCCGACGTTCGACTTCGTGGGTGAGGAGACGTACGTGCCCGGGACGCGGATCACGGGGCGGCCGACGTTCATCGTGGACCCGATCGACGGGACGACGAACTTCGTGCACGGGTTCCCGGCGGCGTGCGTGGCGCTGGGCCTGTCCGTGGACCGGGCGCCAGCGGTGGGCGTGGTGTACAACCCGTGGCAGGACACGCTGTACAGCGCGGTGCGGGGATGCGGGGCGAGCGTGACGGTGGGCGCGGCCTGGGGGGTCGAGGGCGGCAAGGGGAGGCGTAGTCCTTTGCCGCTGGCGCGGAACCCGGCGCCGCTGGCCGGGCTCGACAGCAGCCTCGTGAGCGTGGAGTGGGGCAGCCAGCGGGACGGCGCCAACTTCGCGCTCAAGGTCGACGTCTACGCCCGCCTGTGCGCCGCCCGCGAGGCCGGCGGCGCCATGGTCCATTCCCTTCGCAGCATGGGCAGCGCCGCCCTCAACATCTGCGCCCTCGCCGCCGGCCAGCTCGACGTCTACTGGGAGGGTGGCTGCTGGGCCTGGGACGTCTGCGCCGCCTGGTGCATCCTCGCCGAGGCCGGCGGGCTCATGGCCGGCGGCAACCCCGGCGACTGGGAGCCCCAGCTCGACTCCCGCGTCTACCTCGCCGTCCGCCCCGCCCCGTCCGGCCAGAGGGAGATCATCGAGGAGTTCTGGCGCGTTGTCGGGGACGGCAGGTTGGAGTATTGAAAAGGTGCGGGAGAGAAGGGTTGCGGGAGAGAGGGTTGCGGGAGAGAGTATGGTAGTGTGGTAGTGTAGTGGTAGGGAGGTAGGGAGGGAGAGCGGGGGGGGGGAGCATGTACTGAGACAATCACGCCAAAGGTTCGTTATCCTATCAGATCGGGCAATGCGCCAGGTAATAAATTGATTGAATAGAATTTTTCGACATTCCCGCTTGGCGAGGACATTGGAATGCGAATTACTCATAAAAAAAAAAAAGACTACAACAAAAAAATGGGAATTGATTGAACTGGCATTTCATAGCTCTCCTGGTTGATATATACCTACTGGCACCCCGTCGCAGGCTCCGGTCTCTGCGCGGATGTCGTGCATCATGCGACTTTATATCCTAAACTATGATGCCCTGGGTTCCTGTAGAGACGTTTAATCGGGTCACCGCCCAGCCGGGCTCAATGCCTAAGAACTGGGATAGAGACGAGTTGATCAGATGCCGTGCGACTGGTAAGTCGAAACCCGATTGCTATCTTCGAGTGACCCGTTCAAGAGGTGCAATTTCTAAGGAATATATATGTTTGTGCACAGGCACTGGGATCACGGCGGAGACGAATCTGAAGGGTCGAGTCCATCCCGTATTCGCCGATTGGATCGAGACCGAACTCGACCTACGCAAAGAGCTAGAGCAGCCCCTCCTGCTCGCGAGCAGGATCCTCGAGGCCGTCGGGCTGCCATGGCTCTCGGACTTCCTGGCCGGCGACCTATTCGACGCCAGCTACCCGGGGAGTAAATGCGGCGGCCCCGCCAAGCCGGCGTCCGCGTGCGGAGACGGCGCGACCATCCCGCCCTGCATCGTCAGGCACCGCCGTCTGTCCCGGGAGGCGAGGGGCAGGCGGCGCGGCGCGGCGCGGGACGCGCTCAGGGGCGAGGTCGCGGGCGCGGTGCGGTGGCAGGCCGACGGGGACATGTTCCGGCAGCGGGGCTGGAGCGGGCACACGTGCAAGCACCCGCGAGGCGGCCTGCCGCTCGGCGAGGTCGACCGCTACGAGACGATCGAGACCTTTGACCGCCTCTCGGCGCGCGGGAGTACCCGCAATCTGACCATCCTGCTCATGGCCGAGTATCCTGCCCGTTTGGCGGAGCTGCGGCGCCAGGGCAGGGCGCGGGGCGAGGAGTACCTGCTCACCGCGTTCATGACGACGGTGACGCTACTACACGAGTACGTGGGGGCCGAGATACTGTCTGTCCTATTTCGATCCGAGGGGGCGTTGTTCGCTGACAATAGGGGTCTGGTTTCAGGATCGGCCACGTGGTCTACTGGAAGGACCGCCGCTCGCTTACTCGCGACCTGCGCGAGCCGTTCTACGGGGGCGATTTGGAGATGGGACTTGGCGATAGCTTCGTCGCCGCCATCTTCGGCGGCTGGATCCCGGTTCCCGTGCGCGGGCTTTCCGAGTTACGGAAGGACTTCAGTTTGGCGGACGGCATTGCGTGGCGGCAGGCACTGAGTTGGGACCACCATCGCATGAGGCCAAAGTATCGCACCCATTACTCTATTTCTGTAGATTAGTAAGTCTGTTCTCATTTAAGCTCTCATTTGACGCCCTTTGCAAGAGGGTCGAATTATCCCACGTCTATGTTTACCCCCCCCCGCCTTTGAAGCGTTGTAAACTAATTCCGTGCCTATAGTATTGCCCGGTTATTTAACAACGCGAATTGGTCGACGACGCGACAAGGGGTAAGAGCACTGATCCGTCCGCAATCCCTGGCCGGCGACAGCATCGCACTACGGACGGTTGGTCTGCACACGCCTCTGACGCAGGCAAACCAGCATGCAACGGCCGCCATCGCTGACTTTCACTGCGAGGGTCTTGGCTGGGCTTGGAATCGGCAACCTGATGCCTGGTTCCGCATCCCGCAATTCGACGGTTGCATGTACCCCGAACTCGAATTGCCTACGGCGGGCGAGGACACGATCCGCGAGCCCGTAGCTAGAGAAATACAGAGAGTGAAACTAACGGTATACCCGTCGTTATCTAGCTTACCGCGAATAGCGGGCAGGGATGTTGAAGAGGGAGAAGCAGCAGGACAGGGAGTCCGGACAAGTCAAACAGGAGGCCAAGTAACGGGCGAAGAGGCGATCTTGTCATCATTACGATCATTATCAAGGGCGGCGGCAGCAGCGGCCGTAGCAACGATGAAGCTGAGCCCAAGAAAGAGCGAGTACAGCCCTCGCAAATTCGCGCTTGCAGGTCCCAGTACGAAGATCCCACGACCTGTATCGAGCGGGTCACCGGTCCCGAGAAGCGGCATGGGTACCAGCAGATCACGAAAGAGGGATAGAACCAAGGCGTCACGAGTAGCCCGAGGGAGAGCCACTAGCGGCCAATTGCAACGGGAACGACTTCCTCCATCGCCCCCGTCAACCTCCCCGTCTGTATCACCGTCATCGCCGTCATCACCATCATCACCGTCGCCACCAAGCCGGGCTCGAGAGCAGATAAAACAGCGACGGAAAGGCCAGGGAGCAACACGTGCGGCGAACCCACTACCAACGCAGCGGGTACGCTGGGATCAGCGACTGGCAGGGAGGCCGAACGAGGGGGATGAACACGTCTCATACGGCCGGCTTGGCGGGTGCAGGGATGGAGGAGACAATGTCGGAAATCACGACCGCGGTGGTGAGATCTCGGTCGACGAGCTCAAGAAACGGCTGTCACAGCTCATTGGGGTCTCCCTGACAGAGTTGGAGGGCTTGTTCGACGGGCCGCATTGAGTAAGACTTACTCGTTGTCTACTTACTCGTCCACTTACCGGCCAACAGCTTACTTGGACGGGACTGGATTCGCTTACACGATATGCACAGGACCACCCATCGCGTTTGTCATGTATTATTAGAACATGTCACTGACTGTTCACGTCAGGGTCGGCACCATGCAGATGTCCCCAAGAGAGCAAGGGACGAACCTGAAACTGGAACTTGCCGTGGATGGGGGGATTTTCTACATGTTAGTCGGGAAATGAAAGAATGGATGAACGAATGAATGAATGAATGAGGTGAGGTGACACGGGTTGTAATAGCCATTACAATACCTACCTATGAGGGAGGAGGAGGGGAATAGAGGGGAGGGATGTTCTCTCTATGCGATGCGAGGGATTAATTGAATGGAACGAAGCAATGCGAGTCATCCTGCACATGCGCCTCAGCTATCGCATATTGGCACACCACGGATTGGAGGGGAAGGAGAGGGGGAACCTCGGGGCATTAGGTTAGGTATGTGCCTCGATCGAAAGTACTTAGCACACTATAGTTATCCTTCCACTGCGCTGAAAAAAAGAGGATCCATTGGGTTATTGCTTTTCTAGGTTAAGAGGAAGAGATTAGAGAAAAAAAAAAAAAAAGAAAAAAAAAGAGAGAGAGAGAGAGAAGTCTGAAGAAAAAGCAAGCACATATGTAATTAATAAAAAATTTACGCCGCTAGGTTAGTAAATTTCCCTTACGAGTACATGTGTATGTGTGTACCTTATCTTGCCCCCAGTACTTTAGGCACTTACTGCATCCCTACACAACGTCTGGAAGCGACACGTGCCTGGGCAGAATAGGACATTTGGTGCTGCGGTGAGTGATGATATACATACATACAGCGCATAAAGCGGCTGGTCGTAAGCCACACTCGTAGTGATGTCGGGATTCACATCCTCATCTCGGTTTCGATTGGCCTCTTTTCCCCAGACCGGTATCTGGGTGGCGTTGCGGCAGTTTCCAAAGTTGATACCGCTGTCGTTACTCCAACTCTCGAGGTTCAGCATCATGTGCCTCCGTCGGCGGCATCTTGATCAAGGCGGGGGTTGGTCGGGCTGGATTAGGCAGTGCGGTACCTGTCAGCTGAGTGTCGGCATTTCGTAATAAGCATCTCGAGCCCATTCCGTAAACCGTCAGATTTTTGACAGTTGGTATCCCCGGCCAGGCGCGTGGATTGGAGATATGCACGTGAGGAAGTATGGATTGATGTATTGCGTCTGGCCATGCCCGATGAGGTTGCACTGTGTTTTCTATTATGAAGCAATTATCGTCGACGCTAAAGGTTGCATCCACCGACCCGATATCTTGGTAAGGCCCTGGTAAGGCAGCCGGGTTCGTACTCTATCCTATCTAATCGGAATATGCGAGTACAGCCTCGACAAAAGCGCCTATAAATAATGCCCAACGTACGTACACTACACTAGGCAAGTGTTGACGCGATAATTCTTTGGGCTAGCCCGTTCTTCCGAATTCCACAGAGCAGAGCCCATCGCGGACCAGGACCGTGGCATCCGGAAGCTT
Organism: Rosellinia necatrix; assembly: GCA_021209875.1. NCBI lineage: Eukaryota > Fungi > Ascomycota > Sordariomycetes > Xylariales > Xylariaceae > Rosellinia > Rosellinia necatrix. Next base: position 2,128,701 of record JAGYVD010000001.1, on the reverse strand, counting down.
CTATAGCTACCGGGGTCCCCTAGATCAAAGCCCCCGGGGTCCGGTGGCGCTGCCCTGGTGGTTGCTGGAAGTTGCCGTATGACACCCAGCCACCGCAGCCGACAACGCCGCTGACTGAAGGCGTGCCATGAATTCGTCCATGAGATGATCAGCGGGATGACCGAAATCGAAGACTGATGTGGTACGAAGGATGGCAGCTAGCTCCCTCTGTTCTAGAGCGCACATGGAGGACGGATTGTGGCGCCGAGAGGTCCGCCTGATAGGGCAGAGTCGGAGAATTGCCTGCTTATACTCCACCATTAGCATAGCGCCACCAATTTTCACTGGCACTGGCAGCTCGGAATGGCGTCCGCTACCTTAATACTAATGCTATTACTCCTACTGAGATGATGTACCCCCTACCACAATACATCACTTTATCCTGGGATGGGGGAGTGAAGAGAAAGAGAGGAAGAGAAAAAAAAATGAAAATTTTGGGGAAAAAATAAATAAATAAAGAGGAGGTTGGTTCCAATCGGCGTCCGTGAAACAGAAGGGTGACATATGTTATAGGACCCTATATCTAAGAAATCATAGGTGCTAGGACGGCCGATTCATCCGGAGCATATTGTAGTACATCTAGCAAAGAATTTGATGGGTAAGCACTAACTACAGGATCGCGTGGCATTGCCACGAAACTTTTTTTCTGCCGGCCCGGTTTTCTGGAAGGTCGGAAATATCTAGCGCGCGGAGCTACTGCAGGAACCACATGCGGTGGTACTGAAGTTTATGTACGTATGTAGCAGAATCCTTCGTAAACATGCTATCGGTGGCGGCGGCCCGGCGAGGCTTGATCCAGCCCGAGCCACTCTATTGACGACGGCGCGCGCAAACGTGGTCACATGAAAGGCCATGAGGCTACTGCTACCCTACCGTACGGCCGTGGGAAAATCAACGACGGAAGACGGCGATTGATAGATTGAGCGACGGCTGGTAGCTGACTCGTATCTTGAAATGAATATTTATGCAAGAACTTTCTGTAAAGCTGTACCAATGCGAACACGGGCATGTATGACCACATGGGCGTTGACTGCTATAAGCACCCTGGCATATACGCTGAACCGACATCGCCAGATGCTATTCCAGGTCAGCCCAGTTGCAGATTTCAGCGCTGTAGTGGGACAGGGCACATACTTCGTACATACCACAGGCGATCCTAGAATCCTAGAATCCCAGAGCACGCCCATTGCACCTACGTACTGTATGTACTGCGGTATGTACATCGGCATGTACATAGGTAGGTGTACGTCATGCTATCTCGGGAGACGTTGTCGCCCCAGGGAGAGGAAGCACGATTCGGCGTGCGACAGAAGATCCCCCGCTCCCGTTTTGAGCCAATGCCTATCTCGGCAGTGCAGGGTAGGCATTGATAGCTGTCAAAGTGTCTTGTCTGTCCAATTCGAGGGATGGAGCACATAGTATCCTATGCGTGTCTAGAATTAACTGAGACCCAATGCCTTTTTTTGTCGACGAATGGGGTGCAGCAGACCGTGGGAGCTTATTAAAATTCCCCGTTCTTGATGGGTGGACCCGTTCCACCTGTGCAGCAGTTCGTACCTAACTCCAGGACTGTCCAGGAACCCGCGCAGTAGGGACCCCGGCCAGCGCCTAGCGATGCTAGAACTCGATTTTAATTTTCGTCCGCCGCACAGGTGCTCCTAAAACAAGCACAAGTAGCCAAGGTAGGTCCTGTAGCCTGTAGGTAATTACCAAGTCCTCCAACCTCGCTCATCCTGCATCGCCAACAGGTAGCGTCGTGAGTTGAGAGAGAAAGCGTTCTCGTTGCACTGCTCCAAAGCTAGGGAGGCGGAATGACAATCAACATGATTTGTTCGCCGAGTCCCCGAACGGATGCCTTCACCCGGTCAGCCGAGCGACGGCTCTCGCTCTGAGGCCTGGGCTGGGCAGAGCGAGGCCTGGGCTGGGGTATACATACTCTGGCTCCCTGCAATACTTTCTGCATACTGCAATTAATAATAGAAAATTGAGGTAGCCAACGCCTTTATAGGCTGCACATAGACACAGAGAGAGCCCTATCGGATCGGTAATAAAACGCATCGACGCGAGCCGTCGTAATGGCGACGACGACGACGCCCTCCCTCCCGCCTCTGCCGTGGTACTCCTCATTGCTGCCGCCTTGGGAGTGACCCAGTGCATCTTGGCGTTTTCGGGAATGGACACTAAACCCCGGGCAATATGAGGAAGTTGAGCATGTACAAGTAGAATGTTTGGTGGTGACACGTCGGTGATTCGTCAGATGAGTCAGGGATGGTGGCGGACCAACGCGTTTCCTCGCACCAACTCAAAACCCGACCAGAAGCCCCTGGACAGCACGGAACGTGACAAACATGTATGTGCTTGTATGAGGAAACCGACGTTGGCGATAATTGGATGTTGTTGCGTGCCACACATACCCATATCCAAAAGGGGAAGGCTCCGCGAAACGCGTGCAGGTCTGCTCTGCGGGGTGGCATCTGTGCTGCTGCTGTGCTGCTGCTGCTGTGCTGCCGCGCGCCGCCGCCGTGCCCTCGCTTCTCGCTTGCCCTCGCTGCATCCCGGGTAGAATTACATATGTAGTTTGATAATACAATGCACGCGGATCGCTACGGGTTGTGCGATTTAATATCGGCCTCGTTCAAAATGACGAAGTTCAATGCGCAATACGATTGCCGAGGACGGTCAATTTGTTTCGTGGGTGGGGGTTGTCATATGCCTGACCTTGCACACTTACAGGAGCTAATCTCTTAGCCCTTCGCCCGGGGAAGGCCCATACCTGGCAGACCGGTGCACTTTGTGTCCCACTGCCTGCTAGTTAGTTACCTAGGTAGTTACCTGAGTTACCCCTTCTCTCCCGAGGTCGTCTTTTAGTGTATGATGCCGGTACTTATCGGATCGCAGGTGTTTAGGCACGTGTATACATACTAGGTAATGTAGGTCGCTGTAAGACAAAGGGTAGCTAACTACCTAGGGTAGCTGCTCCTACATTAGCCGTTCGATGCATCAGATCACAGACGTGGTGTTTTCGGCTTACGGCCTAAGCTGAGTATACGGTAGAATCGACAAGGGGGCCAACAAAACGAGAAATGAGCGAATGAAAAAAATCCAATGCATAACTGGTCGCTACCGGAAACTGTGGTAGTACCTGCAAAAGGAAAGAATGAAGATATGGAATTAATACGCGTCGTCGGTCTGGTTCTTCTATATGTATGTATGTATGTATGTATGTATGTATGTATGTATGTATGTATGTATGTATGTATGTATGTACGTATGTATGTATGTATATCTGTATGTAGGTAGTGTAGTATACAGTGTTGTGGTTTCGTTTCATCATCGTCACAACGAGGTGTTGCCTTACCAGCACTAGCGCTAGCGGTTGGGCAAGAAAGGCGCAAGAGAAAGGCTTTCTCCCCAAGACCAGTCTGGACAAAGTTGAGTCTCCCCCGCCCTCGGCTTGTATCCCTGGCTTTTGCCCTGGGCGGCCCTAAGCGGCCCTAGTCTAGCCCGACCCCGACAGTCTGTGTCACTGCTGCAGGGGGGGTTCTTCTTAGGCCCAGCACAGATCCACATCTTAATCCACTGAACCTTGGGACCACTCTTCTCCCAACAGGGCTCCTCTGGTGGCTCAGTGCATCATTCCATATGATAGAGCTCTTCTCGCATCTCTCACTTCCGTCCCATTCCTCCTGTTGTTTTGCATTTAGCAACTTCTACCGTCGTCGCATTCTGTATTGGGTCTGGTCTATGAAACTACCCTTTCGAGAAACACGATGTCGAAGTAAGAGTCCATCATTCTTTAGGACGCTCATAATTGTCTATATACCTACATCACATCACGTAACACCACACTCTCCGTTTTGTTTAACCACGCACCCGCCGGTCTTTTTTTATTATTATTATTATTTTTTTTTTTTTTTCCCTGTAACCCCCCATTATATCGATTACCTCCATAATTCGCTCTCTGGCCCTCGTCTCTGGTTACACTCGACTGGTTTTTATAACGTTTACCCCACGGGTTTAGAACACTCATCTTTCCAAGTTTGTCGTTAAATAAGCTTTCCGAAATCCTGGATATCGGTATCGCTATTTAGTTGAGAGCCAAAATCTTCCACATCGCGCAAAACTTGCTTGAAATTTTGCAACACGAGTGCGACCGTTGTTACTTCATCACGCTATCATAGGCCAGATCTCACGGCATCAACTTACTCACGGCCCGCTTTGGTTCCTAGACCTTGCATCCACCTAGCTGTTGTGGCTCTGGGCGCGTTTGGAATCCGATCTATCTCGGCTCCTGTTGCACTGACTCTCTTGGCCAAATTACCCTGCGCCGTCGGCTTGCTCGGTCGGGCCTTGCGAGATCGGAACTGAGAAATAACCTTGTCTGTGCCCCGGATATCTATCCGGAGCCTCATTTCGGCCGGTGGTAATGAGTGAAGCACGGCTACAGATCTCCTCAAGTAGTACTTTGGACGCAATCCGTGAGCGGCCAAGTAGTCTACGGCGAGCACGGCCACCCGATATCGATGTTTCTCAGCATGGAGACGGCGTCCCGCTTCGGGCGGAGAGATCAGCAAAAAGAGAGTCGAAGATCGGGCTGAAGGGTCTTTTCACCAGAACCAAACCCGGGAAAACTGACAAAGATGCCGACGAGCCATCGCCACGGACCGCATCCCGGCATGCAGGTATTCGAGCCTCGCTGGTAGACTTTAGCAACTGGCCGTACAGACATTCGTCTCGCTCCGAGGCCTCCCTCACAAGCGCAGCATCGGCCGACCCGCCATCGGCTCCTGCCGACCGTTTCGGTCTGCATCGGCCACGACAAGTCAACCCCAGTGGAGTCATGAATGCACCGTGGACTCCACCGCCCTTTTTCCAAGTATACCCACAAGCCGTGAAGCATGCGACGTTGCCATACTGCAATGTCTCTGTGGATACTCTCGCCCGACATAGCGAATCGAGAAGTAGCAAATTTATCCAAGAAGTCGGGATCGTCAACTCGGAGAAAGCAAAGGGTGATGTATTGAAGAAGCCAAGAATTGGTCTGAGAACCTCGTGGGAATGGACGAGTAAGATATTTGTCTTGATCACCTCCGGGTATTTGCTGCAATACGCCGCAGAGGGGACCTTTAATCGGATGCCGGAAAAGATTCTCCAAATCACGGCAACGTCGGCTGCCTACGCTAGCGACCTTATACCCGGGAGACATTGGGTTTTGCAGGTAGCATCGAACACGGATGAAAACGGAAATACAGTTACGGATGGCAAATCCCGTCGGTCAAAGCTTTCGATCAAGGACAACGGGCGTGTTTCCAACATGCTACTGGTTTTTGAAAGCGCGGAGAGTATGGATAGTTGGTTGGCGGTTCTACGACGGGAAATCGAACTTCGTGGTGGTAAGAGGAAGCTGTCTGAGACTGGAGATGTGGAGATGGAGGATCCCACCTCCGCTGGTACGAAAGAACAACCCAGCCAACAGCCCATGGCTGTCAAAGATCGCATCCGGTTCCCGGGGGCTATCGTACGGGACTTCTCTTACACACAGGAGAACGCTCTCATTGATCCTATGGAAAATGACTTTCCTATTTCCCCACGCCGATTTTCTGCTTATACAATCGACAACAACTCTTCGACGGCCAGCATGATCTCATCCGATGGCCTACGCCTCGATAACTTGCGAGATAGCAGCAGCAGCAGCCATCGATTCTCGTACGTATCTTCTGGGCAGAGAACAATGATGACCTCGGAGGGCTCCTCTCCGGCGTGTTCCCCAACCCGGGTGAGTTTTTCGAGTCAAGGAGAGGATTCGCAACCTCTCCCAAACGCACCGGAAGTACGCTTACGACCCAATGCTGCGGCCATTGTGAACCGGAGGCAGTCAATGCAGGCTTTGATAATTTCGTCGTTTGAAGCGGCGCCAACAGAGCCAAACTCTCGCCTGTATGCCAATCCTGCTTCCACGTCGGGTCATGAGAATGAGCAGCCACATGCACTAAGCGTTCCGAATTTCAGTGTTCCCAATACGGTCAACAAGCGATTCTCCCTAAATACAACAGCGCCTAATGGGGTAAACCACCTACCACAGATCGCTGACTACGAGAGGGGCAGTAAATTAGCAAGAAAAATGCCACCTACGGCGCTCTTGATGTCTAGGCCCTTGTCAATTGTGATTGACCAGCCATCGCCGCGGTCTCCTTGTTCGCCGAACTCATTATCGAGATCGGTTGATTCTTCCCAGAGTACTCCATTTGAATTTCATTCAGCTGGTCCCGATAGCTCGACCGATCAAAACGCTTCAGGCCAAACATGGCCACCCAGACGTTCCAGTCAGATTCTGTATTCCCAAGCTGGCGATATGAACGAATTTGCTGGTGATGCCAATAGACCTGCGCCGGGCCCGGGGGCCGACGGCACTCTCGGACCTGGCGGGGCGAGAAAAGATGACGGTATTCAGAGAGCGACACCATCTACCGAGTCATATGGTTACCGGCGGAGGTTCTCCGGGAAGCTGCCAAGCAAAGATTCATTCAATGAAAGATCTAGCTTATTAGGCGAGAGTCGTTCCTTCCAAAATGAGCCCCTTTCGCCGGGAACTTCAGATGAGTGGAAGTCGATTGCAGTCGGTCAGGCTACTCTCGGAGTTCCATTATTATGCTCACCGAAGCGGTCGGCACCATCGCTCCGAGCTCCTCTTCCGATAACCTCGCCGGAAAAGCTAATCACCGGGAGAAGGAGTATGCCTCACTTGGAAGGCGTGCCGCCGCCAGCGCCACCTCCGATGTGTGCACTTCCCCCTATCCCTCAACAGCCTTAAGTGCGACATCGGAGAATAAAATGAAAGGAAAAAGAGTGCTCTCTCTGTTGGACGTGACACCCTGGCGTCGACACTACGTTATATGTTCTCATTTATGTAAAAGCTATTACCACTATAATGATTCCCTTCGTGGTACTGTCGGTTTGGGTTTAAAAGCAGGAAGAACGTCCACGGCGGTGGAAAAGGCTGGTCGGGCTATTATCACGAATTAACATGACGGAATGAACTGATTGGGTTGAGAGGGAGTGGCTGAAAATGTATAACTACCGCGCAGACAATAAATATACTATGCTGACTACCTAACCGACCTGGTTTGGCTTTCGTTTTGTATTATCGTGTGGTCTTGCTTGCGTCTGGCAAGTATTTCCAAAGAGGGGTGCTCCTTGCACAATGCTTGGCGATTGTCTCTATTTCTACGGTATCACCATGGCTGCTATGCGGGTGCAGCGACATTTGACCGTTGCCTCAGGTAAGGCAGGTAAGGCAGGTAAGGCACCTGAGGTATACAAGTACCTAATGAGCGCTTGTTCAAGCATTCAATAATAGTGCGACTAGGCCCAGGGGCAGCAGGCTTGATGGCCCCTAACACACGTTGATATGATAGTCAACCACCTAGATAGATGGTTGACCCTTCCGAGGTTTCCTGCCCACCCATATATGTGGGCCGGTTTCTATCGGAGTTAAGCGTTAAAGAGGTATAGCGAGGGGCAATTCTTTCGCCCCACACGGACTTTGTTTGCCTCAGAATTATTTCTTAATCACAAAAATCCCATTTGACGAATAGCACCAACCATCGATCACCCAACGCGCCCCATACCAGCCTTTCCAGAGAACCGAGAACACTACAGGATACGGTGAGGGTCAATATGGCAGCAGCAAAGCCTAGGTACGCGGGACTGTGCCTGAGCCATGTCGTATCGCACTTGCGCTAACCGGGCATTGCCATCGCTAGAGATTGGGCCGACGACGACGAGGCCGACGAGGTCGCCGTTGAACTCCCTCCCCCGCAGACGATCCAGAACAAGGACGGCACAAAGACCACCATCACATACCGGCTAAACGAGAACGGCCAAAAAGTGAAGACGACCCGCCGCATCCGCCTAGTAACGCACCGTGAAGTTGTGAACCCCCGCGTGGCCGAGCGCAAGACCTGGGCCAAGTTCGGTCTATCCGAGAAGGATGGCGCCGGACCCCAGCCCGATACGACTTCCGTCGGCGAGAACATCATCTTCCGGCTCAGCACCAACTGGCGCAGGGATACCAAGGACGAGGCGAAGGACCCGAACGCCAACGCCATGAAGGAGCAGCTCAAGGACAAGACCGTCAAGTGCCGTATTTGCAACGGCGAACATTTCACAGCCCGCTGTCCTTACAAGGACACGATGGCCCCCGTCGGCGCCGAGGGTGCCGCCGATGTCGCCGCCGGCATGGTAGATGAAGCCGGGGCTGCCCAGGGCGGCGCCGCGGGCAAGAAGGGCAGCTACGTCCCGCCTGCGCTCCGGGGAGATCGCGCCGGCGCCGCAGGGGACAGGATGGGCGGTGGCAAGTACGGCGAGCGGGACGACCTTGCCACGCTGCGTGTCACCAACGTGAGTCTCCCGCATATACCATTCCCCCTTACCTTCGATGTCGATGGTGGTTTGTCCGCGCCGCGTGTAGCCAGTCACTGACGCACCCAATCACAGGTTTCAGAAATGGCCGAGGAGGGCGAACTCCGCGATATGTTCGAGCGGTTCGGCCGTGTCACACGTGTGTTCTTGGCCAAGGATCGCGAAACCGGTCTCGCGAAGGGCTTTGCATTCATCAGTTTCGCGGACAGGGGCGACGCGGTCAAGGCGTGTGCCAAGATGGACGGTTATGGTTTCAAGCATCTTATCTTGCGTGTAGAATTCGCCAAAAAGGCGCAATAGGTTGTATGAGCATCGCATGGGGCGTACAAGCGGGGAGATAATGATAGGGCATGAGCATGGCCGCTCCGGGGCTTTACCCCGACACATCTGGCATTACGTGGTATCGGTCGAATATATACCACATTATTGGCTTCTATCAATGGGGATAGAATTTTCAAAATATACCCCAGTGTCTATCCAATGCTCACCGGCTGATGCTTGACTACTACTTGACTACGGGGACCAAGTACCATGTCAGGCGGGGGGGTTTAGATGCTCCGATGCATGTCCTCCCGTTTGCTTCCGAAGACCCAGCCCATATACATAGCATTAACTAATTACTACTATTACTTAGGCAGTGATGTGAAATATTTGGGGTGTAGGATGGGCTGATAGATACAAGACAAATTCCCACCAGCCACTTACCCGGTTTTCCTGTTGCCTCGTAAGGCTACATGCTGCTGGAAAGGTATTTTGGATATCTAAGCAATATTTATTCTATGCTGTTTAGACAGCAATGTATGTATATATATATATATATATATATATGTACATACATGTTGAATCTTGTCCCTTCGAAAGTAGGTAGGCATGTCAATGGACAACTAGAATCCGGGACTATAGATCAAAGTCGTGCGGAGGCTGTGTTTGGACCACTGTAAGCATCTAGTGGAGGCTATTCTTCGGATGAGGGCCCCTAGCAAGCAAGTTACACCGTAGTGCATATACATAACTCGGGGATGTGATGGAGCCACACATATTTAACCGGTTAGATTAAGCCCGCTTTCCCCCTTTAAGGTTAGCATGCATATAGAGCGCCTCCATTCCGTTGCTGCCCGCGGCATCTGCGAGCATCTGCAATGTCAATGTGACTACAGTACCTATGTACAGTAGAACACGTCGAGACTTAGATTTACACTACCGTACCGACTAGGTAGGTAGATGGATAGGTACTTCGCACAGCGACTGGCGCAACCGGGTCGCGGTATCAAATGACAACACGCCCTTGTTGCCAAGGCCCATTCCCTATTAGCAGCCGTAGCAGACTGGTGGAGACTCGGTCTACCACATGCAATTTGCAATGTCATTTTGGCAGGGAATCGGCTAGCTTCGCAGTGACGTTATCCCAAACCCGCGGCAGATAGGTAACGATAAAGCAATACGTATCTATAGGTATCCGGGTCATACCTGGGTATTGGGTAGGTTACTTAGGTAGGTAATGGATAATCGCACGCAGTTCTGAGGTTTGAATGCCCGCACAAATAATTAGGCTCGGCAGGTGCATATATAATAAATATATTGCTCTGCCTGTGCTTGAGCACCTACCTCCATCTCTTCCTGTTCTCCCCTGCACCTCAATTAACTGGATAGGTAGCATCTACAACCGGCCCCAGGACCGTTGCCTGTTCTCCTTCCCTTCTCTTCTCTTCTCTTTTCTTTTCTTTTCTTTTCTTCCTTTATTTTTAAATTTTGTACAAACCCCAACAAAGACTGAGCGGGCCATCGTTCAAATTGCATATTGGTTCATTCAACATCTCGGCCTCGCAGGTGCGAGCAGATAGACGAGGTTCAACACATCTCGTCATTTCCCCTTGCCTTCCTCCTCCTGTCTCCTGTGGCACAACCACGCCCAGAGCCAATCACAATGGGCCCGTCGAGCGACAACCCTGCCGCTGAGCTGCGTCGCCGGCAGGTTGGCGACGAGGATGGTAGCGATTCCCCTCACGGGCATGCGGGGAACAAAGAGCCATCAGCTCTTGGGGGCGACAAGGGCAGTACGAAGCCGCCGAAGCAAGACACCCCGAAGACGTACGGTCGAACCCGTGGCGGACAGGGTGAGTAGCGACTCCATTCGATAGGACCCGATGCGATCGACTGCTGGGCTAATGTATGCGTCACTGGTGTTCTGTAGTCTTCGTCGTCCCCGTCACCCACGACAGGATTCCACAGATGCTTGACCCTAGACAACCGAAGAATGTCGGCGACATCGTCGTGTTGGCTGTCCTGGCCGCCCACATCCTAGCGCTCTATGCCCTTCCGTCGCCCCAGAGCAAGTACGTTTTCGCTGCTGTGTACCTCTTTTGGCGTGCCGCCTACAACATCGGTATTGGTGTTTTGCTGCGATGGCAGTCCAATGACAACACACTCGTCGCATGGGCGCAGAAGTGGCGGCTGTTCGAACTCCCCTCGACCGGGGAGAACCCACGCCCATGGCTGTACAACCTGCTCAAGCGGGAGTCCGAGACCGAGATCCACAGCGAATTCGACTTTGACAGCGCACCCATCGAGTACAACACCTGGCTTGTCTTCCGCCGATTCGTCGACCTCATTCTTCTGTGTGACTTCGTGTCCTACGGCCTCTTCGCCATCGCGTGCACCCACACCCCGGTAGGCGAACCGGTACCCATGACAATTGGCCGGTGGCTCTTGGGCATGGCCATCGTTGGGTTCAACTTTTGGGTCAAGCTCGATGCTCTACGCGTCGTGAAAGACTACGCCTGGTATTGGGGTGATTTCTTTTTCTTGGTGGACCAGGAATTGACGTTTGATGGCGTTTTCGAGATGGCACCGCATCCCATGTACTCCATTGGCTATGCGGGCTACTACGGCATTTCCATGATGGCCGGAAGCTATGCTGTGCTTTTCATCTCTATCCTGGCCCATGCTTGCCAGTTCGCCTTCTTGGTCCTAGTCGAGAACCCACATATCGAGAAGACATACAACCCCCCTGCCCCCCGCAAACGTGTCGAATCCGAGGAGGAAAATCGGCCATCGTCACGCGGCACGAGCACCTCCCAGGACCCTCGCGATTCCTCGCCTGCGCCCCAGCAACCGTCGCCCAAGGATATCCACAACCTACTTGGGCTCCAAAACATCGATCTATTCCGGAATACCGATTATTCGACATGTCTACTGGTTTTGTATCTCGTCATACTTGCGCTGGTCACGCCACAAGGCCCCGTCTGGCAGTTCTTGTTCGTCATCCATGCATTCATATGGAGAATCTGGTATTCCATTGGTCTAGGCTCCATCCTGCATCGCCAGTCGGAAGACAAAATGTGGACTCGCCACTTCTTGAAGTTTGGAGACACGACAAACGAGGCATGGAGACAGTGGAAGGGAATGTACCACATCTCCCACGTCCTTTGCTATGCGTCATTCATTGCAGCCTGCTGGAAGATGTACTCGGTTCCCGTTGACTGGAACTATGGGTTCGTACTCTTACGACACGTAATCGGTTCCAGCCTTATCGCTTTGCAGATTTGGACTGCTATGAGCATCTACGAATCGCTAGGCGAGTTCGGCTGGTTCTTCGGTGACTTCTTTTTCGATCGTGGCGTGAAACTCAATTATACATCGATCTATCGTTTCTTGAATAACCCCGAAAGGATCATCGGCACAGCTGGCTTATGGGGCGCTGCACTAATTACCTGGAGCAAGGCGGTCTTTATCCTAGCATGGATCAGTCATGTTTTGACCATTGTATTTCTCGAATTTGTCGAACAACCCCACATGCGAAAAGTATACGGCGAGAACCTTAGAGACGAGGCAGGTCTGACAAGGGTCATCAAACGAGCGCTTCCGCCTTATGTAGTGGAGTGGCAGAGCAGCGTAAACCAATTCATGGATCAGACTTCGCGTGTGGTTGAGGAGCTTTTGGACGCAGCCCGTCCGAGATTAGTCGCGGGTGTCTCGACAATCGTCAGGGATACAACTGCGCTATTCAACAAATATCCCACTCGACTCGGAATTCCCAAGTACACGTCCGACCTAGCCGCCTGCTATTCTAAGCACTACTCAGTCACCGTGGAGGGAGAAAATTCCTCGGGCTCTGCACTTACAGAAAGATCTAGTGGGAAAGAGGGGACAGCCGGCAGATTCCCTAACTATCTGAATACCCTGATTTTTGAATATGGGTCACCCATAAAGGTCAAATGGACGGCGCCTTCAAACCACGGCAAGAAAGACTGGATCGGTCTATACATGGTGGCTGACAACCAGTCAAGAGACGTTACTGGCGTTTCTTCATTGGGCCGTTGGACCCCAACGATTCCAGACCAATACGAGTCCACTACAGCTGATAAGGGTATTCTTGTCTATGATGTTCCAACAAACGGCCCCGGCTCCGATGAGATCAATCTTGTCAAAGGCGAGATTATCTTTTCCGGCGACAAGCTCTGGTGGACACAGGGTGTTTTCGAGTTTCGGTATCACCACAACGGCAATCACAACACGATGGCGATATCGCAACCGTTCGAGATCCATGTCGCCAGATTTGATGATGAGGATGTTCCTGCAGGTATCGACCCACATGCAAGTTACCAGACCGCAGTTGAAACAGCGCTCCTCTCGGTCGTGCAGAACTGCTTAGACCGGGATCCCGATATCGCGCCCAGCAAACCTACCGAGCCTTGGGGCAGCCATGTCGAGCGTGATGGCAAATACGCGAAGAGGATCGTCTATGCCATTCGGCAGATGTTTGGCATCGAATTTGCTGCGGCAGTAGTCTCCGCCGACGGGAACGTGAGGAACCTTGCCTGGAGAATATGTAACGCGAAGCAGGTCTTGGTGAGTTTCCCAACTTTGTTGCTGAACCCTCCGTACCTTTTGATAGAAATGCTAACGCTGTGGATTATTAGGCACCATACAGTATGTCAAGTTCCAAGGGAACCACGACACCAGGGGGCTGAGAATGGAGTATAATTAATTATAGACGGAACAAGGAACAGGTGTGCCATGAAACCACTATCAGGATATTTCAAGTGTGGGACGAATATATCTAAAAATCTCAAGGAACAGGTATAGGTCGGTCGGTGTACGATGATTAGAGCCTCCTTGACCATAGACAATGCAGATATATAATGTAATACGTTAGGAACTTGACGCTTGATAACAACATGTCAGCTAGATTGGGCTAGGCGTGTGTTCTGCCTTGGCCTACATCATTCTTGTGTGCAGGAAAAAACAGAACTACGAATCTCATGACAATTATATTAGTATATATGCACTACCCTGAGACATCTTGGTGTTATAACTTGCTATTAATTACTCCATTAGGATTTAAGAGCCTGACACGATATAAAAACTGATAAGAATTATGTTACTGAGTTAGTTAAATATATAAAGAGTGATATGGTTGATTCTTAATATTACTTGTTTAGTTTATTCAAAGCTTTATAACAGTTTATAAAATAGAGAAACCGTGAAGCAATTTTGGCATCTGAACATTAGGAAAGGCTCGAAGAGTTATAGGAAACTAGATTGTAGACTTTTTTTTGTGGAAAATTTAGCTGCGTTTTGTTGTACAGACAACTCTTCAGTGGTAACAAGCACTTTTATATGTCCTGTATGAATATGTGTATTTGGGCCTCAAAAGGTAGTTGATCTCAGATATTATCTGCTGCCTTCTGCAACACATCCACTACCTGTGCCCTGAACGCCTGCTGTAGCTTTAGGTCCTCCTTTGTGTCATTAACAACGTCAAAGCTCCCCTGAAGACACTTGAGAACGACGCTCTGATATCTCTCTCCCATTTTTGCGCCCAAACGCTTCTCGGCATGACGTATGATATGCTTTTTGATAGCGTAGGGCTCGGGGTATCTGGAAAAGCTGGACTTCTCGAGACTCGAAGCTTCTTGCCACAGCCCTGTAAGGAATTCAGTTAAAGACCATCCCCGGGGTTCCAGGGCAACATCGTACCTATTTCAAGAAGAACTACGCCCAGGGCATAGATATCATGCATCTTGTTGAAAGGCTGGCTGGGGTGTCTTTGACGGTCTGGATGTCGATAGATGTCCCGCGAGAAGCATATGTCTTCAAGGCCCTGCGAGAAGTAAGTTTCGGGGCGGCTGAATTCAAAACCAAGAACCCAAGGTTCGGATAAATCAAGCCTGCTCTTCGGCTCCTCCGTATTTGGGAGGGTTGGAAAGAAAAGGATGTTCTCGCTTCGGAAGCTCTCGTGAACCTAGGCGTTGTCAGCTATGATGCACAAACTCCTTGAACCCAGGTGCCAGTACCCATTTGACAAGTTGCAGTTGCGATATACAGCGGGATAGCTTAACCGCCAGTTGAAATCTTTGGGACAGAGATGGCGGTGCTTGGTCATTAACGGATAGTACCTTCAGCAAGCTGACCGGTGTTGGATCCACAGTCTCGGAGATAGCGAACATGAAGATAACCCTGTTTTGCTGCATCTGCCTGACCCATCCCTCGCAGCATGGAGTCCGGAAGACAATCTCCTTGGGCTGATGAAGGAGATTCGCCAACTTATCGACTAGGTCGCGTGTCCGGTCATCCAGCTCGACAGGTACAGGGGATTCTGGAGCATACGATCGATATTCGACAAGCACTGACTTTCCTTCCCACGTGAACACCCCAAATTTGTCGCCATATTCCTTAACGTCCAAGATTCTCTGCTGCACGAGACTGTCATTCTGTTCGAGCGTCATTGGAATTGTCTGGGCCAGGCGGGTGGCCATTTGCAGTCTCGCGTCAACGTCAAACCCCAGCGCTCGTGAGCTGTGATCATTCTCAAGTCGCTTCAGATGCTGCAAGTTGACCCCAACAGAAGTACCAAGACACCACAGCTTGATATTCTCATGTATCCTACCATTGAGTTCACTGAAATCTCGGACGATGACTTCAACACGTTTCTTGTCGAGAAGGGACCACCGAAGACGCTGGAAGGATCCCAGCCGTCTGATCGTGGCCAGCGAAGACTCGCCAGAAAGGGGAGTCAAGCTTCCGGGCCGAGGAGACGAAACCGTGAGAGTTGCCTTTGGTTCTTTATCGCTGGCAGCATTTTCTTCTCGGCGGCAAAGTAGCTCGTACGCTTGGCCGAGCACACCCGTTGCTTGCTCGAGGAATATATGAATCTGGCCTTGGACCTCGGCGTCGAACTGTTCGAATAGCGACTTTCCTCCATATGTCTACCGTCTGTCAGCCATACTGCAGCTAATGAACGAAGTCCAGGTGCCACTGACACTAGATGGCTCAAATAAAAGCATATGAAGCGCCCTTGTCCGATTATTCTCGTCGCGTATCTTGTTTTCAAGCACCTTCGTGTCCTTTAGAGCGCGTCAGCCTGTCTGAATCCTAGGGGCCGGTAGCTCTGTACCCACATTATCGAAATCTCGAAAGTTCGATACCAGCTCAGCTGTTCGATCCCCGATCTTCCACAGCTGATCGAGGACGGCGATGGTTAATCCTGCAACACTGAGGAGATCCATTTCGGTCTAGCAAGGCTTCCGTCTGCTTCATGCGGATGCGGCACCCGTGATGGTGAAATGCCGGGCAAGATACTGGGATTCCAATTGAAGAGAAGACAAAAGTGCTTTTCGGCCTTTCGCAGCCAGCTGATGGGTTCGGGTATGATGATCTTGAGGCAGCCACTGCGGCTGAGGTTGGATGCAGGAGAGCTGGAAACCCCGCCCGCTTCCCAAGCTAATGCCAGTAGGTAGTATGAGCAGCCCTTATCGGGAGCTTCTTTCTCTTCGACCAGGCTGCAGCTTGGCCGGGCCTCTCTGGGTGTGAAATCGAACGGTCGCTCCCACGACTTTCTTTGACGAGTCTACGGCCATGGCTGACACCACCGCCACCGATTCAAGTTCCGAGTCATGGTCACTCGTCGAGGGCGAGGCCGAAGTCGAAGTGAACAAGGTCGTCTCGGTTGAGTCCACCTTGAGTTGGAATACGTTCCTTTCGCGGACATCGGTATCTAGCTTGAGCTGCGCAATCTTCTCAGAACAACAAAGCCAGGCTATGCACGGTCTCGAGGACGTCTTCCGCTCGATGAAGACCCTCAATCTACCTCGCTACCGCTACGAGGAGCTTGTTCGGGAGGAATCACTAGGTGAGGGCGAGACTTCTATCGTTGGGCGCTGTGTCGCCGGCAAAACAGTATTTGCGGTCAAACACTTGAAGGCCAAGTGTGCTGTGAATGACAAGGCGTTTCGACAGCGGTTGAAATCCGTCATTCTCGAGGTCCAAATCATGAAACATGGCCCATTGCGAACCCACCCCAACTTCCCATCCGCTGAAGGCTACGGATGGAACGTACGCGGCAGCCGGATTATCCCCTATATCCTCGTCGAATATGCTCCTCTCGGGACGCTGAGGCAGTACTTCCAAAAGCTAAACTGCGCTCCCCTACCAAGGGACATCGAGATTCTCGTGGGAGACGTCGCGTCGGCTCTTTCTGCGCTCCACACCTGCGGCATTGTCCGTGGGGACGTCAAGCTTGATAATGTGCTCGTCTTCCCGTCTTGGGACCGCCCATCTAAGGCTCTGGCGAAGCTGACCGACTTCGGTCATGCACTTATCATGAATGACAAATCCAGGAAGCGCGAGTCTGGCCAGATGAGATATGGAGGGACATTAATGTGAGTATAAATTAGGCTCTCCTGATGAACAGGCTAACATATATTGTTAGTTATAATGCACCTGAAGTCCAGAACCAAGACTATTATCCGATCGACAGGGCTGACTTGCCCAAATGCGATATCTGGTCGTTCGGCCTTCTTTTATGGGAAGCGTGTCTTGGAGGCAAGGAATACGTGGCTTGCATTGAAGAGAGCCGGGGAAACAATAAAGAAGCCGATAGTGACGATGTAATCAGGCCTGGCGAGTTGCTTCGCCTCGCTAAGCACTCTGTGCCGGGCGGCGCGAATAGTCTTGGGAGTCCCATGTTCATCCGAATAACCCTCCACAGGACGCTACAAGAGGATCCAGCGCAACGCGTGCCAAATGGCAGAAGAATAACGATCTCGGACATGTGGCAGTACGTCAATTCTAGTAGATTCGCGGGGTGCAAGTGATTTGAGCTAATTTCCTGGTCAGTGTCTCTGGCCTCAAGGGCCTTGAGGCGGACTTAGCGCTCCATCTTGAGGCTCCCACCCCGACTTATGAGGTACTTCGCCATATTGCTATCATTTGCTCTTTATTTTTTGTAATGCAGGCAATAGCTGAGCCTGTTTACAGATGTTCCGCTCCGAGAATGGAAGAGAAATACCCTGGGCCCACGAGGAGCAGATATTCAGGGACCTCAAGCAAATCCATGCGGAGAATCTTGCCAAAGACAGCAGCAGCATTGCATGGCAGATTGCACTGTGTTACCACGTCGGCTTTGGTGTCCCGCGGAACCCAGAGAGCGCTCATCACTATGCCGAGATAGCCAAAGCCGAAAGCCACCCAGTTGCAACCACGTTTGCTGGGGTGCTCCGGCTGGGGAGAGACACAACTGCTGATACTGAGCAAAGACAATATGCCACACGGGTGTCGAAGTTGCTTCGTTTGACGTCAATGGCTCAAGAGATGCCCTTGCTCGTTAAGTCGTGTTTTGATGGATATTCCGAGTGGGTCTTAAACCTACTAACCATTGGACATTGTCCCAACTCAACTACCCTCGACGGCTGCACAGTATTTCACTGGCTTTTCATGCTTGAAGACGCCGCGGCGATCGAGGCAGTCGCCAAAAGACTGAGGTTATGCTCATCTCGGGTACTAGTCAATGCCCCTACCAATATTATACGGGAGGCTCACAGTCAGTGGCCGCTTCAACTGTCCGGCACTCCCTTAGCAGTAGCGGTATCTGTGAATTGTTTGGATACGGTCAAAGCACTCCTGTCGCTGGGGGCAGACCCAATGTGCCCAGTCTATCACAAAGGCCAATTTCCCCCAGGCGAGCCTCGTTCATCCTGGACTGCGCTTCACCTGGCCACGAAGTACCACTGCGCGGAAATTCTTGCCGAGCTGCTGAAACACGCATCGCCTGAGAAGCTTCAGCCCCTGGAACCTTTGCCGTGTGCCCTCAGCTTCTTGACATCTCTCGCACTGGTTGCCATGCACGGCAGAGATCGACTTGACCAGCTCAAGAAAACGATTGCTTTATCCAGCAAGATACATCCCCTTAGCGCTACTACGTCAAGCGGTATGACCGCCCTGATGCAGGCAATCGACTTTCAAGATCACGACGTTGTCGCCGCTCTTCTTGAGACCGAGCCAGAGTTAGCATCTGCCGAGCTTCGATCACGATTGGATCCTAAGCTCTTCAACTTGCCCATTCATTTTGTAGCCCAAATCGCAGCAAGACGCGATGCACCCGAGACGCTGGCAATTCCCAAGCTGATCGACAGCTACTCGCATGGACTCAACCCGTCAAAGCAACCGCCTCGCGACAATCTAAAGAGGACCCCGCTTCACTTGGCTGTTACAGGTCCATCGAGTCGCACGGCACGGTGGATATTGGAGGAACGGATAGGCCTTCTGCAGGTGGAGGATGAACTAGGACGAACTCCGCTCCACTGCTGTGCGTCAGTAACCAACTTGGACCTTCTTCTCAGCAAGGGAGCCAGCGTAAACCATGCTGACCGGTACGGCATGACAGCGCTGCACCGAGCGTGCTTCCTCGGCGAGTTTGAATTGGTTCAAGGGTTCCTTAAGCACAAGCCTAAGCTAGACCCCAGCAACAACCAATACGGCACGCCGCTCCACTGCGCCATCCTTGCCGGTTCCATCGATGTCGCTCTCGCGCTCCTCGATGCCGGAGCGCCCATCGACGCAACCGACAAGCGAGGCAACACCCCCATTCATGTAGCAGCGCGCCTGGATAGACACGCCATGTTGCGTATCCTGATGCAGCGCGGCGCGGACATTACGCTCCGGAATTACAACGACCGGGATGCACGGCTAATCGCCGCCAGCACGGGACGGTTAGGCAGCGTGGGAGTGCTGAGAATCTTGCACCAGGGGTGGGAAGACCTAGCCAACAAAAAGATTCTTGAGATTAAACCAGAAGAGTACCGGGGGAGACTTGAGCTCACCGGTACCGAGCGGCGGAAGACGAATCTGCGGCCTGATTTCCTGTGGGAGAGGGGTAAACGAGGTATAATGCCGGACAGGAATGAGGAGACACGCACCTTCACCGCCCCGAGCGCGAGCCAGATGGGGGAGAGCTACGAAGAGAAGAGAAAGGAATCATTTGACGAGCAGGAGGTCAAGATGACGAGATTTGAAAGCATCTTTGAACAGCTCAAGAATGAGCACTTTCCGTGGGCGGACAACTCGTTCTGGATTGCGACGCAGACAATGGCGCTAATGTCGGTGTATTTCGACGAGGGCGTCTGGAGAGCGCCGCTGTCGGGGAAGGTCATGGAGATCATGGCATACACAGCGCTCGATCTTTCTACGATTTTGAAGGGCGCCAAAGTACTAGGGCCAGGGGGTGGCGAGATGCTGCAGAGGACCAGCCTCCCCAACGATAAGGATGCCACGCGGAGAAGAACAGGACAGGCGAAGTTGGAGGCAGCAGAAACGAGAACTGACGACACGAACAGCACTACTGGCGCCCTGACTGCCACAGACACTCTCCAAGTCCCAAGGTTGGAGGCTGGCGATGAGCCAATGGATTTGGATTCGAGCGGTGGAGCGGCAACTCCTCAGGGATCAGAAATGGAACTCGACCTTGAGGTTGCGAGTCAGCCGATAGGAGACCAGCCGGGAGAAATGAGCGAGAAGCGGCCAGCGCCCGTCGAGAAAGCGGAAACAGCCGACCTGAAAGCTCGAGCTGCTCATCACGTCGCAGCGATTGTAGAGGCTAGCAGGCCCGCCTCAGCCTTCCCCGGAAGAAGCAAATTAGACATCGAGGAGGTGATCCTATGGGAATTGAGAAGGATGCAAGACTATGCGGAGCCGGGGAAATGGAGATCTAGGTTCGGCGGCGGCCCGAACTCGATGCTATTCGAAAGGTTCCCGCAACTCGCGAGACATGAGTTTGGATCGAGGCGGTATCTAAAATGGAGGACTGCTAGGAACATGGCTGCCAGGCTCAGGCGAAGTCGTGCATCTACAGGGAACTCTTGGGCCAAGAACGTGTGGACCGCCCACTAGCACGTAAATAAGGTTTGCTACTAGGTAAGTTGAAACAAAAACACGCAGTCACGTGTGGGTCTGTATGAGGCCAGAGCTACGGACTAGGAAGGGGGACCCTTTGTTCTACGGGTATGTTTCTAGTCTGTCTTATAAACAGCCACGGTTTCCACCTTGTTGTACAATTGCGTGACAATCCAACCGAGTGCGTGCCACCAGCCATGCCCTTGGCTACTCCATTGCCATATGTATCATGTATGCAGCAATGGTAGAAGGGGGTTTCGATTGGCTAGCGTACGACGACGGCCCACGGGTTTTATCGGTAATAAAGCAGCCTGGGACATGTGGGGTAAATAGGAGAGGGGCACAGGGGTTGTGGGGCATAAGGCAGGATTGCGGGGGAAATGTTTTTTTTTTGAAAATTAGTTAGTTAACTATGGCAAATGAAGAATAGTCACGGAGTGCGACTGCGGACAGAATCGGACTGGCCAGTATGAGGGTCGAACCCATGACCTTCGCATCACCAATGTTACCATTTCTTATAATATCAGTACGAGGCTCTAACCAACTCTCTCAACCAGCCGATTGATGGGATACAGTGGTACTGCAATGGTATCTGCACGCGGAGCTTGCAGGTGGATGCTGCAATATCACGAGCGAGGGAATCCATTCTCGCTCATCTGTCTACGTTGTATTTTGCTCTGCCTCAAATGTTGGTGGTCACTTGTAACGCATCTTACAATCCACCCGCCATAACATGAAATATCGAACATCCGAGCTTATATATGCTCTAGAACAGGGCTGCTATGAAATAAAAGAAAATAAAAGAAAATAAAAGAAAATAAAAGAAAATAGGATAAAATAAAATAAAATATAGGGGGTGGCGAATTTATAAGAGCGTGCCTCACAACTCGGCAATTTTGTTTCTTGTGGGAGGAGCTGAAGGACGAGCTAGGTCCCCTCCTCCGACGGGGGAATTGGGGAATCTCACGGTGAGCGTGGCTCTTATTGCGCAACGCCCGGGGTAGGCTTCCACGGGACCGGGGCGGCGCGGGACGACTATCCCCCTCGTGAAGGGCCGTGGTTGGCGCTCTGGCGCGGCGCGTGTTCTAGATCCGTCTTCGTACTGGGTCGAGGCCGCCGAGAACAACACGTTCCCATCCATCTAGAGGAACCCAACCCTCTGTTGCATCCACCTACAGATCACGTTTCACGCGGCTCACCGCACTCGGCGCTTACAAATCAAGCAGGACCGCGTAATGACATCGCTAGACGTTTTTGTATTTGTAATGACGCCTTTTTATGTCATTTTATTCTTCTCGTTCGCGCACATTCCTACCATATCCCATCTCTGCCTAGGAGACTGAGACCAGAGAGAGAGAGAGAGAGAGAGACAGAGAGACAGAGAGACAGAGAGACAGAGAGACAGAGAGACAGAGAGACAGAGACACAGAGACACAGAGACACAGAAAGACAGAGACACAGAAAGACAGAGACACAGAGAGACACAGAGAGAGATGCCTGGCGTAGACTTATGAAGACACCAACGCTCCCACATACGGAAACATGCAGAACTACGGCCTGATCAGGGAGGCCGCCGGCAAGGCCGTGCTGAGGCCGATCCCGATCCCCCGGCTCCGAGACGACTACATCCTCGTGCGCACCGTGGCCGTCGCGCTGAACCCCACCGACTGGACGACGCTCGACGCGCCCGGGGAGGACGGCACGCTGGTCGGCTGCGACTACGCCGGTGTCGTGGAGAAGGTCGGGGAGGCCGTGGCGCGGGATTTCAGAAAGGGGGATCGCGTCGCGGGCTTCGCGCACGGAGGTACGGGCGGTGTGAATCATTGACATCTCGCACCCCTTGTTTGGGGGAGCCGAAACACGATCTTGTTTTTCTTTTTTCTTTTTTTTTAAATCCAGGAGTGGGGAGGGGAGGCGAGCTCCTTTTGCTATTCGAGGTGAGAGGAGATAGGGGGGAGGGGGAAGAGGGGGGTGTCGTCTGGTCCGTTCATCCTTGTCTAACGTGAGAAACGCAGGCAACGACGCGAACCCCGAGACCGGCGCCTTCGCGCGCTACATCGCCGTCAAGGGGGACCTGCAGGCGCGCATCCCCGACGGCGTGAGTTTCGAGGCCGCCTGCACCGTCGGCGTCGGGTTCGCGACCGCCGGCTACGCGTTGTACAAGGTGCTGGGGCTCCCGCTCCCCGGTGACGTCCCGAACGCCCCAGTCAGGGGTAAGGGCGGGGGCAGGAGCTCGGTTTTGATTTACGGCGGCAGCACGGCCACGGGTACCATCGCCATCCAGCTCGCGAAATTGTGAGAGAACACCCCCTCATTTTCCCGCGCCTCCGGTGTCGATTCCCTTTCGTGATATGGACAAACACGGGGGTGGGAAAAAAGGGGGGAAAAAAAAACAGAACAGGGAAAAGGAAATGAGAGAATCACAGCTAATTACTTTACTTCTGTGTTTTCTAGGTCTGGCTGGGACGTCATTACCACATGCTCGCCTAAGAACTTCGACCTCGTCAGGAGCCGGGGCGCTGATCAAATCTTCGACTACGTATGTGTCCCCCTTTCGACTCCCCCCCCCCTCCCCCGTCCTCGTCGTCGTCGTGCGGCCATCGTGGCCTCGGGGGATGGTTTGACTAACTAGGCTATGGTATTTTACGTACATACAGCGGCTACCCGACGTGGGACAATTGATACACGAAGCGAGCAACGGCTCCATCACGAGGGTCCTCGACACGGTGAACGAGGAAGGCACGGCGGCCATCTGCGCCGCGGCCATCTCGCCGCGGACCAACCCGGCTCGCCGGGAGAGCCGCATCTACTGTAACCTTCTGGGTGTGGACTGCCCGCGGGACGACGTCGAGTCCGTCTTCTTTCTCGGCTACTCGCTCTCGGGGGAGGCCTACGTCTTCGAGGCGGAGCCGCACCCCGCCCGGCCCGAGGACTTCGAATTCGGGAGGACGTGGATGCCGGCGGCGGAGAAGCTATGGGCGCAGAGGAGGCTGGCGACGCACCCCGAGAGGGTTGGGACTGGCGGGCTCCAGGGCTGCATTGAGGGCATGGAGGAGATGCGCCGGGGCCGGGTCAGTGGGGTTAAGTTGGTTTACCGGGTTGAGGAAACCTCTTGGCCATCGTGAGTCGGCCTTGTGCGTTATTAGGGTGTGTCGCCCGGACATACCGATGTATAATCATGGTCTTTGTATCTTGGGGTTCGGAATACCCCCTTTTTCATCCTGGGCCGCTGGCCCCAAGAGATTGGCTCCTACTGTATAGGTCGCGGCCTGGGATAGTTCCATTCGTCACGTACGGTATATCATTGCGGATTGCACATCCTCGCGGAATACCAATAATTATTTCGGAAACCGAGAGCAGCAGTACTCTCTCGACGCGATGCTGCCGCATGTTAATATTGGACATTTCGCTCAGCGGTTCACCCATAATACACAGGGTCAACGCTGTTTAGGATTCTATCCGTTATTCAGGGTGGGATCAATCAGCTTTCACTTACAATTGTGGTATTATAACAGCATTAGGTTGCATACACAATGTCTGTCTCTTTGATAAAGGGTGATAGAGTGGGGTGTCAGGGAATAAATTTACTAGGAACACCCTATTTCCAGAATAATTCAGGGGGATCTATATAAGGCGGCCAGTCTAGATACGGATTAATTCTACCCCCGACTTGAAGCCATATTGAGTGTGAGAATTGGTGGTCTCATTATGTAAAATACGTCGCATAAAACTGTTCATATGACCTACAACGCGGGCGCTTCCGGTGACTCCGCACGTCCCTACCCACGTTTTCTCATCTATTGGCGATCTAAGCTAGGCAGCGCTAAGATGTGTTTTGTGAAGTGTATTTCAGTGTTCCACTACCTATTGAGACGGAGATATAAATCTCGCGAACCCCATGCTGCCAAAAGCACATCGTCGACGGCTGACCTGGCCTACAATAAGATGCGCTGGGGACCAAGCTGATCGCCTGTAGAGTAGTATTGATGAAGGCCGACGTGGAGCGACAATAGTTGGCAGGGGAAGGATCAAGGTATCTATCTACCTACCTAAAGCTGGATACATGCACATCCATATTCTAATAAAAATAAAAATAAGAAATAAGAAAAAGGTCAAAGCAGATATATATCGATGATTGTCTTCGTTAGCGGATATCAGTAACAAAATTCTCGCTGCTTAAAAGGTAGGTACTATTATTTAACCGAAGGTAGGTCTGTTGATAAGAATAGAGCATAGGTAGGTCAGTAGGCACGAAAAAGCTCATGTCCACCATTATTTTCTCTCCTATCTCCCTCTTCCACCATCATTATCATTATTATCAACATCAACAACAACAGAAATAACAATATGAAGTAATAATCAATCATCCCACTATCCTATCTTATGGCTTCTACTTTTGATCAAGCAACTTGAACTACCCGCCCCAATCAACAACCTCTCAAAGGCAGAGGGGGAGTACTACCACGTTCGGGCCTGCCTGGCGTTTTGCGACGCGGCAGAAACGGTAGCCAAAGAAAAAGGTGGTTTTCTTTGGCGACTAGCTAAATAGGGGGACTCAATTGCCGAGGTGGCTTGCCGGGCCGCACTCAGTCAAACCACACCCCACACAGCACACAGCATCTAGACAGGCCGGTGATCCGGACTCAATAGGGAAGCACCGGAACGATTGTCAGAAACATTCTCGTCGTGTTCCGGATAAGTGGGCATGTTCGTAAGAGCACGACGAAACCAAGATCTGACTACAAAAGGTAGGTAACAATTGAATCGATGTAAATAGACGAAGGATTACCTGCCGAATTCACCTGCAAGTTCAATTTGACAGCTCTAAGTTCTGGAAAAAAAATGCAATACATGGTGAAGCATAATCTGCATTGTTCCGTCCCATGATACCTGTGAATGGCTCTCTAAGTGTATGCATGCCATTCTAAGTTAAGTTGTTATATAGGCACTGTTAAGTGAGGATATGACAAAGTGAACATATAGGCTTGTTCCGGATAGTAGGGGGGCGTAAGTGTTGTAATTAGGGCTCAATAAGGCAAGCAATTGATTCCTGAACCTTTCAAGACCCAAGGGGGTCTTGAAGGTATACGCCCGATTCCAGTACTACAGCCACCCTAGGTGTCGGATAGTAGCTAGCAGTGTCATAATTGCACCTGATAGGTATAGTGTCTATATCTAGGCCAAGCTGTTAGATATCTGACTTGTTTTTATAAATAGTATTTAATATTGTTCGTTTGTAGTCTTGAGCTTCCCTATTCCTACTGTGCCTTTTCCTATTACCAGGGGCAGTAGAAAAGCGTGCATCGATGTTTGGTCTGTTCGAAGACTACCTCATATGTCAGCCCTTTTCAGCGATCTTCCCGGTCCCCTATAGCCGCCACAGCGTCCTCAAGGGTGGTATCCATGTAGGGTAGTTGTGTATGGTGGTGGTTGTTGTGGGGGTGTGCTGGCTTTGCTTACATGGTGTCTTGTAGGTTGGTGAGGTGTGGAGTGAACTGGGTAGGGATTGTGGGAAGCGTTTATCCTCGACCTACTGAATTAGCCCGCGTGCTGAAGTGGAGTATTGTGACCAAGCTTCTAGGGAAGCGGGTATTAGGGGCTAAATTGGCCAGAGTGGCATAAAAAGGGGTACGAAACCACCTATGTAAAATTTCCAGGCTTCACACCATCAGCTATCTTTTTGCCTCATTGATTTTTATTGTTTTATTCTAATGGATATTACTACATTACGGTGCCTTGATCAACTAGTTCCCCAACAGTGCAAGTGATACGAACTACAGTTGGAAGAGTAAGGGCGACTTATCTCCAACGGAACCGCTATTATTACCCCCATAGTGCAGGTGGTTCACTTAAGTGCCCTAGCTGCGGACACTTGCGTGACTCGAGCGGTAGGCTGACTTCCATACTCACCTCATTCTTGTAAATTATGATAAATAATAAGTAATCGTTGAGGGACCGAATATGTTGGCTAAAAGAGCAGCGATGATCTCCTCTAAATGGTAGATGTGTGAGACTCAGACAATTGTACAAATATTCTTACTTGAATTACATAAATAGGCTCAAAAATTTACCCCTAATCTACCCCTATTTCGGGGTATAATCACCTAGTCTCGTACTTTATTACACCTAGTATGTACCCCCCCAGCTCGCGCGTCGAGTGTCGAGCAGCCGCCGAGCTACTCTAGGCGATGGCTTGAATTAAAACCCGCGAGTTTAGCTCATAGCTGCAGCTGAGTCGCCCCGAGCGATTAGGTTCATGAACCCGACCTATCATTTTCAGTTTATCGAGTGGACTTTAGGGCTGAGGCTTAATTTTTTTCCCCAGCCTATTGAATATATTCAATTGGATATGTTGGACTGTTACGTTGCAAGGATATATAAGGCTTCATGCCTGTAGATCGCACAAGGCGAGGCATGCGCAAGGTTATTATGCTTCTTCTTGAATGTTGCGTAGATAAACTCTCTGCGAAAACGTGCGCTAAAGCTTTGGCATACTGTAGAAGACCCCAGGAGCAGTATTTCCCCAGGCCAAATTTGAGTCCTATTTTCAGACCGAGCTCGACCCTTTACGGCGCCTGAATTCCTGATATGTAGAGGTAGACTCAATTCGATCACCTCTGGTTCACGTGTTGAATGCACCCCTTTCTCAAACGGAGCTTGGAAACACATTCCGACGTAACCATTATAGATCATTCACTCAAAGGAAGTCGTCTAGATCGTGGACATTGAAGATCGAGGTCACATTGGGCTTGACGCCGGACTTGATTTTGGTTTATAGCTAGTTCTAGGATAGCGAGCGAAAAGGCGCGCCTTACCCTATATATCTTTAGAGATTTTCTCTGTCCCGGTATAGTAAGGATAACGATGGACCCTAATCTTTAATATACTTGCTGGGCGGGCCATTGGGCCATTGATAGAGGGGTGGATAGAGGATCGTAATAGGGTTTATATATATATATATAAACATGCCTTCGATGTTAGCGGATGAGGTATAAATGAGTGAAATGAGGATTTCCTTCTTGTCGAAAAAGGTATATGGGAGGATACCAATATTGCCAACCCGCCGGTGTGCAACGTATGCGACTATCTTGTTCGACGAAGAAATATATACCTATACCGGCTCTAAGTAGGGTGCCGACCCGGGACGTTGGAACCACATCAGCTAACACACGATGCGTCCGTATCTACACCGAAGATGGTGCATACCTACCCGGGCGCTTTAGTGCAGCTTGGCCCCGTTAATTGGGCTGTAATTATAAGCGAGACTTGCGTCCCTAGGGGCCACTCCTACGTAGCATTGTGTGTAGTGATAAACATTGCTGGGGCGGAATCGGTTAGTAATTACCATGGCCGGGTAGGTAACCCACGTAAGTACTTCTGCGAAGAGTAGCACCATGTAATTGCTGTAATTGCTTCTCCAATGCGGAATGCGGGGTGAATTCTACATCTGGAGTCATGATGTATCATTATGCCTCACTCACGAGGTTCGGGGTCGCCTCGGCTACCACGCATTGGTCTTTATAAACTCGCCCTCGAAGTGATTTATTGAACTTCCCATAACTACCCCTGACTTCGTCGCAACCTCGTCACCAAGACACGTGAAGTGAAGCGCCAGCCAGCATCATCGAATCAACATGGAGACCCGCGGCGTTGTTGTTGTAGTGGGTGCCGGTAAGCATGCTACACTCTCGCATCTCTCGGGTGCCGGGGCAGCGGCGTCGGTTAACGGGAAAACAGGTGGTGGGATCGGTCGGGCCATAGCGCTGCGGCAGGTCTCGCTAGGCGCCGACGTGCTCGTGAACAGCGCTGGTGTAAGTCGGCCCCTCTCTCTCTCTCTTCGTCCATGGTCCCGCGCGACGGTGCGATGCGTGGGTATCATTCGCCATGCCCGCTGACAGGGGAGGTAGATCGTGCCCTCTAGCAGCACGCCCATCCGCGACATGCCCCTCTCCGAGTGACGCAAGCTCGACGAGTCGCACAACATTGGCTGCTTCCTGGTGACGCGCGCGGCGCTTCGTGTCATGGACCGGCAGGAGGCCGTCCGGTCGCCGGCCCACGACAGCCGCCCCCTGGCCAGGGGGTCCATCGTCATCCTCACGTCGGTGGCGGCGGAGCGCGTGTTCCCGGGCTCCGGCCACTATAACACGGCGAAGCATGCCGTCCGGGCCATGGTGCAGACGGCGGCCCTCGAGAACGCCGCGAGGGGCATCCGGGTGAATGCCGTCGCCCCGTCTTACGTCTCCGGCCCGACGCTGGAGAACTATTCCAAGGCGGCCCCGGCCTTCGAGAGGACCATGCTCGGCGACCTACCCATGGGCAGACTGGTCCAGGCTGATGAGGTCGCGGACGCCGTCGCCTTTCTCGCCTCCCCGGCCTCGAGCTATGTGAATGGACATACGTTAGTAGTTGACGGCGGCGCCACCCTGGCCGCTACGAACACGCCCTTTAGGGGGTTAGATCTTTGATGTACAACCCCAGCTGATCCGTTTACACTCCGGGCCGTCCACTACTCTACGGTGCCACGTTATACCAATGCTATGGTTATGGAAGCAAGACTTGCAGGAACTTCCAGTAATATTGAGACAAATTTTTTATTGTAGGATCTCAAAAGATGTAGCTTACTACAGCCGAGAGCTTCGGCGAATATACGTTTTCCATTTTCAAGCCCGAGCCGATCAGATCTTCCCGTACCCGGCGCTATTCGGGACGCTTGACTGTGCCGATGACGCAGTAGCCGCCGAAGCGATATTCTTCCCGCTGAAGTTCTGGAAGAAGCTAGTGTCCGTGCCGGAGTAGCTCGTTGTGGTTCCATAGGCATTGAGCTGGCAAGTATGTCCGAGGTATGTTGAGCAAGCCGCGTTGGCGGTGCTGTCCGGGCTAGTGAAGATCTGGCCTGCCAGGCTGCTGGTCTCGACCATCTGGCCCGCATTCTGGAATACGTTGCCTTCCGCGAGGATCTTGGCGCCCGAGTCAACCTCGAAGATATGTCCGCTGCTCTGGTACCAATAGTTGTTGACGGCATGGAGAAGCGTGTTGCCTCCGACCTTGGGTGCACGGCCTGACGTATGATGGATATAGTTCCCCTTCAAGGTCACCAGGTCATTGGAGCCCGTGAAGTACAGGTTCCAGTAGTGGTAGCCGTCACAGGTCGCGGACCAGCTAGACCTTCCATCGATGTAGTTGTTGCTGATTGTCACCCTGTTGGAGGCGTTGCTCCCCAGCACAATATGTTGGCGACCAATGAGCGAGGTCTGGAATGCATGTTAGCTCGCGTCGTTCCCACAGCGGTATGAACAGTAGGACAAGTGCTTACCGTGACGTGATCGATCCATACGAGATCGGTGTTGTCCAGAGTGATGGCATCGCCACCCCAGACGTATTGGGGGTTGAGATTGGTGATCATAATGTTCTGGATGATGACATTGGTCGCGCCACTAACAATCCTCAAGCCCTTGCCGATGATGACACCGCTACTGCCCTGGCCGACGAGCGACTTATTGCTCTTGACGGTAATGCCCAGTATGCCGGCCGTGTCGTACGAAACCGAGACATTGGGTGCGTTTGGCTGATAGTTGGTGCACCACCCATTCTGGTCGATGGCGGTCTGGCAAGCAGAGCCAGTGCCCCAGGGAGCGCAGCCGGTAGCGGTGACGGTGCCCTCGGTCCCTCTGAAATCGAACGTCTTCGTCAGGATGATAACGCGGGCGGAGCTGTCGCCAAGGTAGGACACCAGCTCGGCATTTGTGGTTGGGTATACAGGAGTGGCCGTTCCGCCTCCGGTGACGCCCTTCGCGAAGCCTTCAGCAGCGCCCGTAACGCCAACCGCGCGAGCGCAGCCAGCCAGGGCAGAGGCCAGAAAAGCGAGGTATGACGATCGCATGGTGATCCGTAATGAGATGGGTGATGATCGACTTGCGCCCCTGGCCAAACGTTCAAGATTCCCGGCACTTCACACTATTTAAGCTCATGCCCAGCGGTAGCGGCAGGGCCGGAGAGCTTATTACCACGACATGCTGGGTTTGGGTGCCCGGTGTAGTCCGTGGGTGGTCTTCCTCCACAGGTATAGCTCGCATTGTTTACATCCAACACGCAATCAAAGTTGGCCCCAGGGTCGGGAGTTGCCAGATTTTCCACCTATGGGTCAGTAAGATGCGTAGCCGTAAAGGGCGTGATTACGTCGGCGGTCCCTAGTAAAACCACCTAAACCCAGAAGCAGAAGTGGGCACTGACACGGGGATATGTAGGCATGCGGCCCCCCGGGTCATGATGCTCCGCCCTTAAGGGAAAATAAGACCCACTAGTAACTTCACCGAGTTATTTAAGAAAGCCATTGTGTATCCCGGATATGACGGCACCAGCATGTTGCCAAATATTCCGGAGCAGGTGTATCATGTATGTATCTTGCTTGAGGTGGTCTGATTCTTGCTGGGCGAACTTCGAAGACATCACAATAGGGGACTGTCTACTGCGGCGGTACTGTCTCATTCCGGTATAATTAATCACCGGCAGAGGCCCGTCCGCAGTAGTGCGAGACCAGTCTGGTAGTTTGTCTTTTCACGTTGCCTTTGATCTAAGAGTTATTTCTATTGATGGCATTTAGAGGCGTGTATTTGTATGCTATATTCGTCTACTACATGATTATCTATACTCGTGACAACCGCCCTAGTTGCAACTGCTTTGCCACAGGGATTTGCCATGCTCACCAGAATTATCTCGTTAATATTATTCCGAGTTGATGAAGTCAGCCGAGATGTGATATTGGAAGCTGACGTTTTAATTATTGTAAGTATTTCGTTTTATGTATGTTCGTAGGTTTTCCGTGCTATGGGGTAATGATTAATCGATCGGAAAATCTAAGGTTCCGGTTCGAAAGTATATATATCAGGACCAAGGCGCGGAGAACACCGGGTTGGAAGCTAATCATGTTGGATTTACTCGAATTATCGGGGTTCTACACATTCTAAGATTATCCATCGACCTGCTAGGACGTCTCTTACGGCCCCCGAGTAGTGCGTTTCGCCCATTCTAAACGCTCCTTAGCTCGTGCTGCCGCATGAGTCCTCTTTGCCAGGTCTGATCGGCAAAGGAAAACCGACTCACGCAAAGTTGCTCAGACGCCGGATCACTTGGAGGTCAGTAGAAGAGATGAAGTACGGCTAACAGGTAGCATCTAACCAACGGCCATGCGGCACCTCAATGGGTGATGAAAGGTAAGAGCAATTCTAAATATGCAGGATCACGTCGGTCCAGCTGCCACTCCATCTGCTGCACATCCCCCTGAGGAGGATGGAGGCGAGCCGACTGTATGTTATTGGTATTGGAATGCCTGCGTAAGGGGAGGCGGGGAGGCGGGGCAGCATTGCTAAATTTTGAATCTCTAGTCCTGCGTAGAGAGCCTCATTCCTCTCACTTTGGATTCTCTTGTCAGATTGTGATGTAGGGATGATACTTTGTTACCGCTAGCTATATGCTTTAACAGTACTGGGATCCAGGGCCTGAGTCCTAGCCTTCTCTCCCTATCTAGCGTAACATGAGGCTGTTCTTGATTTTCATGTTATTCGTTAATTATGTGTGCAAAGTCAGAATTCTCACCGCTGTGCTAATGAATATGGCTGGTGAGCTGCATGTGGCATTGAGTGATGGATTTCCAACCTTCCCCCCTTTACACTCTCTATCTATCCCTGCTTTCCCTCTCACAAATGTATCCCTACCTTTCTTTCCACCACTCCCGCAACCCCTGTCTAGAGCATGTGCTGGATTCTTCATCGAGATCATGCCCCGGAATCACGATCCTTT
The DNA here is from genome assembly GCA_021209875.1 of Rosellinia necatrix. Lineage (NCBI taxonomy): Eukaryota > Fungi > Ascomycota > Sordariomycetes > Xylariales > Xylariaceae > Rosellinia > Rosellinia necatrix. The sequence goes on along the minus strand of JAGYVD010000001.1, from coordinate 2,096,277 downwards.
TTCTTGTCTTTCTCTTTTCTTTTCTTTTCTTTTCTTTTCTTTCCAAAAAGAGAGCCATAATAAAATAACAGGCATCAACATACCTACGCTGCTTCCTCTAAAGTAAATTTATCTGCTATTTCAAAAAGAGAATCCAACCCCCTGGACCCATACAAGGGTAATACGTGCCCATGGAACTCGGGCCCTAAATATTCTACCCACGATCGCCAGCTTACAACTACCCAGGTTGCCCATACGAACAGAATGGAGCGTCACCTCCTCGAGAATTACGTCAGCCCTGAAGCATCCCAGAAGCAGACTCAAGATCGTCCGAGATCAAGCCAGAAGTCATCAGGAACAACAAGGGAAGGAGGTTTCTCGACAATCATCTCTTAGATATTTCATGCCACAATCGAGTTCTGGCTTTTGGTCTTACGCGAGCAGTTGTTGCCCTTCTTGTTCGATCCCGCGCCCCTAGAGACCGGCGAATCTGAGGGCAGTCCGGGACAAGACTCTATCGCTTCAAGCTCAAACCAGATGAGAACTCGCTCACGTCACACCAAGGAGACACCCCACCCTAGAACGACCAACTCGCCTGCGAAACCCAAATCTAATGACATAAGTGATGGCCCAGACTTCTGGCTGGAGGTGCGATTTCGGCTAGGCGAAGAGTGCGATCAACTACGCTGGTGGAAGGTTGAAATCCCCGACCAGAACCTGGACAGTCTCCTAGATAGTGAGACGGATATCTACCAGCGGCTGGGAAAGCTTATTTTGGGCGCATTACTTTGGTGTGCCGGTTCAATAAGCACTGCTGTAGGTATGGTTATTCCCCTACGCTATTTACCTTTACGACGCTAATGACACAAAGATGTACAAAAGACAAGCAAACTCGCCCCCGCAAAAAGGAGCCACTGTTGAAGGATAGTGCACATAAGTTGGGTGAGTTGATAAAAGAAGCTACCAAGATAATCGGCGATAATCCCTGGGCGTGTGATTCCGGATCAGGCGAAAATACACCAGCATTAGCTACTCCAACCCAGCTAATTGCTAAGTTCCAATCAAATATTGCCATATTATCCAAACTGGGCCTTCATATCAAGCTAGTCCGCCAAGCAAACAACCGCAAAAACGACAACGATACTTAATTAGTACCTATACATAGTTGCAGTAACAAGGGAGGTGCAAATGATTACCTTTCTCCGGCGCAATCGGCGCGAGCATAGAATCCACCTGAACAAATAAATAGTCCGTTCCTAATAGTCGGTTAATAAAACCTCGCCATAACCAAAGAGTGAGACTTTTAGGCTGCTAAGGCTTAGTAGTAGTAGTAGTAGTAGTAGTAGTAGTAGTAGTAGTAGTAGTAGTAGTAGTAGTAGTATTTTAACGTCTATGCTAAGGCTTAGTTTTGAAGTAGAGCTTGTTATTGTCACGGAACTAGTTCTAACCTAAGAACTCCACTAGGGCACGGGCCAGAATACTGTATATAAAAGGAGCGAGTAGCTGGCGACTGACCAAGTGAGGAATCTTCCCTCCTTGTGCAATAACATAAGTTATTTCTGGAACTACCAGCAGTACGAACTGTGACAGTTATTTCTGGGGCTGACGTTTGTGTTGTTGGCATTCTTCATCCATTGTAGCCACCACGACAAATCAACATATAAGTATTCAATTAGCCCAGTGGGAGTTGTACGTAGCCATAAGGACGCATAATGGTTGGATAGGGGGTTAGCTGGGAAGAAGGGAATAGAACACTGAATTTTACACCCTAACGTGAGAACGAAAATTTTGTTATCTAAAAACGAGTGTGTATAACTAGACGGATAGCATGTATCATAGTTCTAAGGACTTCCGTAATTGAATTTCAAACTGACAGCGCATCTTTGACACTCAAGCCGCCCCCACCTGGTTTTTAAAGCTTATTCATAGGTTATGAATCATAGCCGCCAAGATATCTTCCTTCATTTTAACTGGCAGAGACTCAATTTTTAAGAGACATGCGCGTTCAGACATCCGATAACGCTTGTTTTGCTCGGCAGCGACCCCATTAAGCTGCGCTGGGCTCATGGCAGAATTTGTCATTGTTGTATGACCGCTCTGTTCGATATCCCTAAGGGTTATTTGGCTGAAATCTTGGTCCTCTGGCCCCCTAATAACTCTACCGTTCACCTGGAATGCTTTGTCCGTGAGCTTCACATTTGTCAATGATAACGTCGGGCCAGCGGCAAGTGCGGCACTCGAAGCATCGGTTCGGTTGTTTTTTGAGATATCGAGTTCTTGTCTCAAGCCCTCAATAAGTTCCTGTTAGCTAGATCCGTTCTTGTAGCCATGTCAAACTGGCCGAAACTGCATCCATTCGAGGCCGTAGCAACTTGATTGATGGGATCGCTAAATCGGGTGGACACTTGGACAAGGTCGTCCAGATAGGCAGTTAGGTCATTCTGTTGGGGCAGTGGACTCTTATGAACTTGGGACGCAATAGCTTTCGCATCATCCGCAAGATGCATTACGTGAATTGTGAGGTTATGAGTGGTTCGGTAAGTGTATTGTATTGGATGAAGTATTAAGAAACAAGTCTAAGTACAGAGTAGTGGGGTGGTGCGTTAGTATTATTTATTATTTGAGAGATATGTGTGGGGTGAAGTGCCCAGCCACGGGCTTTTTTACTGGTCTCATAGTTTCAGCATCATGGTCTTGAAGTGCTTCAAGGGAGTTCGCTGCTGGCTGAGAGCTATGTAAATGTCATCTAGCAACTGCGCAGATTCCCACGACAATATCGCCGCGCCACTAACCTGTCTAGTGGTAGCCTAGGTGACGGTATTGTGATGGTTAACTGCGAAGAGAGCTTGGGTCTAAAGGCTCTTGGATTTTAAGCATTATATAGACACTGTCACACTGCTATGATCTCTGGTAGATGATACAGTTGGCCCGACTCGTCGCTGAGGCTGTGCTCCGCATCATGTAACGCCAGTCTCCATGCCACTAGCACGAGAATGATGTCTTTTTCTATACTGAGGAGGGGTCTTACAACGGCCTCAAACCGTTTGTAGAACTAGAAATTGAATAGTAGGAGAATGGAAACACCACTGGCGATATGGTGGCTGGCAGGCTGGGCTGATGGCTCCTGGGCCTCGTTCTAATTATCCTCCAACTTGGACTTAATAAGCTTATTAATACGCCTCCTAGCGAAATGGTTGAGGATTCTTACCGAAATCTTATCCCAAGCCATGTCAAAAACGCGATGGCCAAGTCGCCGGAGGTATACCTCAAAGTAGTACGCGACAGTGCTAGATTTGGCCTCGAAGGAGGGTATAATGAAGTCGAGATGGACGGAAAGGATCTCCAGGAAGAGTATTATCAATTCGTCATTCGTCCGCTGAAGATACCCGAGCAGGCGTTGCGGAGTACAAGGAAGACACAGGCTGCACAGAAATATGCAGGGGAGACAAGATGGGCATCGACTTCGAGAAGCGAACAAAAGAGAAATTACCAGGATGGCGTTTCGTCGTAAATTCTGAAAAAAATCGAGACGATACATGGGGATGTAGAAGCGGAGTTGAGGTGAATACCTACTTTCACTCTATTTCCGTAATTAACACAAAAGTCCAGCATGGTGGCGTTTTTAAAGTTAAAAAAGTAAAGTACAAAAAAATGAAATGAAAGAAAGATGACAATAACTAAAGCCCAGGACATCACATTGGCGCCTCGGTGACGAAGCGAAGAGGCTTAGTCTCACTTGCCAAGAATGCACGGTGGCTCCGCAAGCAAGCGTGACTGGAGGGCCACATGTACCGTCTATTCAAGCCCCAAGCTTGGTAGTTGTAACCTTGGTAGTTGTAACTTTGGTGGTTGCAACTAGCCATCCCAACGTTCTTCTCCCCTGGTGCTACTTGGGCTCTAGCAAGCATCGAAAACACCCTCAGGAGATGGTCCGGGAAGGGCTCGCAAAGTTTGCAAAAGCCGGAGCTGCCGCGCAAGAGTATTTGACCAAGAAATGGTGAGTTGAGTTGAGTTGAGTGAACAACCCCCCCCCCTTCCCCTCCCCCCTTGGCGCCACCGGATACCGGCACACACGTAATAATAATTTCACACCGCCGGCCGCTAACACGCCACGCGAGAAAGGGAGGAACTCGAGGAGGCCCGGAACGGCAAAACAAGAGCCGCGCAAGACGCGCAGAGGGCAGAGGCAGCGATACGGGAGAGGAACCGGTTCCTCGACCTGTTCAACGCGAAGCTCACGGGCCCGTCGGCCGGCGCCGTGCCGCTGCTGGCGTACAGCGCCGGCGCGCGCCAGCGGGCCGTCGTCCTGGCGACGGTGCCCATCGTCTACGGCCGCTTCGACGTGTCGCGGCGCTCCTACCACCTGCTGGCCAAGCACGTGGGCATGAGCCTCGACAGCGTCAGCCACTGGGCCATCTGCGTCGTCGACCGCGGCTTCGGCGCGTGCTGGTGCTACGACCTCATGAGCGACCAGCTGTCGCTCGCGATGCTCGGCAAGAGCTACCTCCGCGTCTACGAGGCGACGCCTGAGTTCGTCGCGACCTGGACGTCGGCGTACTACGTCGGGGAGACGACCAAGACCCACGAGATCATTCAAGAGATAGGTAGGTTGTATTAAGCTAGACAAGTACCGGCGCGAGAGCAGCGGAGGGAGGGGGGGAAAGAGAGGGGGGGGGGAGCGAGGGAAGGAGGAAGTAAGGGAGGGAGGGAGGGAGGAGGAGAAGGGTCGTCGCAGGTTGCCATGTAGCCATAGGATGCTAATAACCTGTCTATCCACTAGGCGCCAATCATCTCGCCGCGCACCCGAGATACAATCTGGTGTCGAGCAACTGTCAGCACTTGGTTGAGATTCTGGTCCGTGAGCTCTGCGACGGGAAGGCCGTTAGCCAGGCCAAGCTGGAAGAGGAACTGCACTTGGCGTCGCCGCGCATTGCGCGGGATCTCCTTGTCGCCAGGCTGCGGTCTCGGATCGATGCGAAAGACACAAAGGAACCGCACGAGGACTTCGACGAGGAAGTGAGCACAATCAAGGCGCTGGAGAGAACAATGACCGAGAGGGAGAGCCGCCGCTGATAATGCTTTCAAGATGGAGATGTGGATAAGATCATACGAATTATACCCTGTAATTCAGATTGCTAGAGGATTCATGTTATTTCATTCGAATTTATAAAGAGATCCCCTCGTCACCCCGGCGTATGATAAAGGTAGCGAAGAAATCGCTTCTACTATTCCTGCCGGACTTGTTCAAGCTGCCTTGACAAGGCAATTTCTATGCTACTAAGTAGGAGTTACATCATTTACATAGAATTTACCATTCAACCTACCTATTTCTGTAAGTTTTCGTATAATTTGATTGCCCTGCCGGGACTATAACGCAACTACCCACTGCTGAGTTAACGTGTTCTTTGAAATCCAACCGAATGTCTTTCTCGGGCTAGACAGTCTAATTGTCCTATCTCGACAATTAATTTTATTGTAGTCGCTACGATTCCTCAGTTCTCGAGAACAATGCGCCTGTTACATAGGGGGGAAATGTATATAAATAGACATTTTGCTTGCTCCCCTTCCCTCAAACCACCGCAACCCAACCAGGATCACTCACCCACAGCCGCAGCGACTTTACCAGCGACTGAACCAAAAACTGGAGCAACTTTGCTCGAAAGAATGGACTACCACAAAGTCCTCGGTGTCTCTAAAGACGCCGACGTAGCGGAGATTGAAAAAGCATTCAAGCTCTTAGCCCTTAAACACCACCCGGACAAGGCGAATGCCGCCAACGCCCCCAAGGACCGCACCGAGACAGACGAGGAGCGGAAGGCGCGCGAGAAGCGCAACAACGACCGGTATGTCAAGCTAGTCCAAGCCCGCGACAAGCTCGTCGAGGTGTTGAATAACCCGGAGGGCGAGGGCGAGCAGCGCGGGAGGCGATGGCCGGCGGGCGACTATGCCAACTACCGCCATGACGGCCACCACGGAGGTGAGTCTTCTTTCCGAGGCCATGCGTACGGCCATGGCTGGGACTACGATCAGGACCATCACCATCACCACCCCCACCCCCACCCCCATCCCCATCATAGCCGAGAACCACCCTTCCCACATGGCGGACCGCCGCGTGGGCCGGGGCCACGGCCCCCCTTTTATCCTCCCCCGCCTCCACACCGCTACCCTCCCCCCCATTCACCCTCTTCTTATTACCCTCCTCCCCCCCATCCATCCTCTTCCCATTACCCTCCTCCCCCCGCCTCGTCCTCCCACTACCCTCCTCCTCCTCCTCCTCCGCGGGGCCCCTTTCCCCACGACACCTATTCACCCCGCTCCCGCCCTCCCCCTCCTTCCAACGACGCCCATCCTTCCCGCACTCGCTCCAGCCGTCCCTCTCCCCGCGCCGCTCCTCCCCCTCTCCCCCCCGCTGCCCTTCCCCTCCCCGCCGGCGTTCCCCTTCCCGGCACCGCCGCTCGTCCCCCCCCGCCGCCGCCAACGAGTCCCGTAGGCGGCACGCCCCCCCTACCGCGGGGTCGACGCGCCTGGCGGGCTCGGCCCGGGAGGCGGTCGAGACGCTGGAGAAGGCGGAGCGCGCGCTGAAGGCCCTGGACGGGGAGCTGATCGAGCTGCGCGAGACGGTGCGGCGGGCGCGGAGCCAGCGCCGGGCCGGCTCCTCCTCCACTCCCGCCACTTCCACCTCCTCTTCGCTCCAGTACGACTACGAGGCCGTGATGCGGCTCTTCGACGACGCGCTGCGCCGCTCCGACGGCTGGAAGGGCAAGACGCACTGCGCCATCCAGCATCTGAGGCACACCCCGCGCCCGTCCGGCGACGGCGGCGGCGACGGTCTCCTGCCCCTGGAGCGCGACGCCCTCCGCGCCGCCCGCGCCCACCGCACGTTCCTCGGCGACCTCGTCCGCGACCTCGGGGCGGCCCTGGCCCGCCCCCGCCCCGACCACTACCGCGACCTCCTCGACAAGATCCGCCGCGCCTTCGACCGCTTCCGCCCTTGATTCGGTCGGTCGATCCCGGCTAAACGTCGCGCGCACTGGGAAGGGGGGAGGCGTAGAGGGACGAGAAAAAGGTAAGCGAGTGTTTTGTTGCCAACCTTGGCAACTCTAAAGGTAAACTATTCGTTGTTGCAAATGAAATGTAAACTGTTCGTTGTTGTTTTGTAACTTGTTTCTAGGAAAGGAAAAAGAAAAAAAAATTAACAAAAACAAAAACGAGGTACAATAATAAATAAAATAATACCCCTTTTAATAAAATAAAAATTGACTACCGGTACTAAAATGAAGTCCGTAAGAATAAGAAGAGTCCAAATCCCCCCCTAACTTGAAGTTCGTTTATCTTATAAGATATCCTGGTCTAATCGCGTCTTGGCAATAGACACTCACTTGCCCGATACGGTTTTATTAGCGAATCAGAATTAGTTTTGTCAAGGTAGGTGTGAGTCATTACGCCGTAGGTTTCCGGCGGCAGTAGCTACTGCTCTCAAGTTTCGCCCAAGGTATATATAACATTGGGTTCCGCCAATACAATCCGAAGTTTCGAATGTTTGATTACTTCAACGTTCACTGAAACGGGATATAATTTTACACTAAGATTAGGCTTGTTATGTATTCTTTATTTTTTCCCCTCGTCTCGATCCGCGTATCATGGTCGTCGCATTCGTGATCTCTAGGATCTTTCTACGATCCTACAACCATACTTGCAAGACCGATTCCTTCGGTATACACCATACCGGCAACAGCTGCAGAGGTCAGGGTGGAGATAATGCCAGCAACCAAAGCCGAAAATGCGACCCTAGAAACGTCGGCGGCACGGCCTGGGGCGATCTGGGAAAGAACACCGATTTGAGTTCCGAGAGATCCAATGTTGCCAAAACCCTGAATGTGTTTGTTAGCTTAGGCCCCTGTTTCCAGATACTAAAATTGACTTACACAGCAGGCATAGGTGGCAATGATGGTCGCTCGAGGGCTCAGCGACATATAACGGGGCTCGGTCGTGAGGGCGAGGAACGCGGCGAATTCGTTGATGATAATTTTCTGGCCGATAAGCTCACCAACTTGGAGAAGCTCTCCGGGGGGCACACCCAGGAGCCAGGCGACAGGGTAGAAGATATAACCGAGAAGGAATTGCAAGGTCAACTTGGGATCCTCGATACCCCAGTAACCACCCCACCAGGAAAGCAGACCATTGATGAGGCCGACGAAGGCGATAATACAGAGAAGCGTGGCGATAATCATACCCGCGATCTTGATGCCCAGCCATGCGCCGTTGGCAAATGCGTGGAGCGGGTTTGCAGCCTTGTCTTCCTCGTTCTCCGGCACAACCACCTTACCAGCCGTCAGGGACTCTTCAGTCTCTGGATATCGCATCTTGGAAATGGCGAGGGAAGCTGGAATTGACATGATGCAAGATGACACGAGCGCCTGCGCATTCAGACCCAATCCGATATAGGCAACCAGCACGGAACCGGCTATGGTGGCGAAACCACAGGTCATGACCTGGTGAAGCTCTGCCATGGTGAGATGCGGGACGAAAGGGCGAATCAACATGGCCGATTCACCCTGGCCTATAAAGGGGGTGGCCGACGCCACGACCGCCTCACCACCAGACACGCGCAGGGTCCAGAAGAAGAAGACGGCAAATTTGCCGATAAACCACTGAATCAGTCCGACGTGGAAGAGGAGAGACACCAGGGCCACGAAGAAAATGATGGGTGGGATGACGCCGATGAAGAACCATTTGATTTCGGGCACAGTAGGATCCGTCAAGAAGGTGACACCCTCTTTGGCGAAACCCAACAGGGTACGAGCCAATTCGGAAATAAAGCTGAAGATATCGTATCCGGCATGTGTCCGCAGCACAAAGAGGGCGATGATAAACTGGGTAAGCATGCCACCTGAGCGAGATGTCAGTTTTCGGGGAACCAATCGCCTTCACGAGCGGGCCACCGCAGTCACTTACCGATGACGGTATGCCAGGGAATGGCGGAGAACTTCCTCGAGGTCGCAGACATAGCAGCAATCATGACAACCAAGCCAAAAAAGGGCTTGGGCGCGGCCTGCCCTCGTGTTATCGCCCGACTCCTCCGGTACCAAGGTACCAACGAGAAAGACGGCGATGGTTCCGACAGCAGCGAGCGGCCGGTGCAGATTCTTGGGGATTGCGTTGTAGATCTGGAAGACGGTGTAGTGCCATACGGTCTTGGCCGGTTTCATCACATATCTGACGGGGATCCAGAGGAAAATGATGCGCAGCGTAATGGCAAGGTAAACCAAGAAGGGGATCAGCCAGTTCTTCGTCTTGCGGAACTTGACGAGGCCGAAGATCCACCAGCTGTTGACGGAGAAGGCGACGTGATATCAGCGACTGGCTAGACGGGGGGGGGGGCATCTCATCGCAAAAGAAACAGACGGTCAACAAGTCGAGACTCACGCGGTGAATACCAGCCAGATGAAGAGGTGGATGGGGGCCCTCAATCTCCGATACCACTTCCTGAGAAAGCCGGTGGACGAGTTCGGGTCGGTGCTGTCATGCGACCGGTCCACGCCGCCGAGCTCCTCGTCGGTGCCGACGGACCTCTTGTCGGGGGTCGAGAACTCCTTGTTCTTCTCGTAGCTCTGGGGCCGGCTCTGCTGCGTCATGTCGGTATACGTGACCTCGTGGGGGGGTGGTTGGCGTGGTCCGCCGCGGCGCCGCCGTGGTGAAGATGCTCATGGCTGTGCTCGCGCCCCGGGTTGGGTGCCACGGCGTCCTGTGGCGAGGCGCTCGGGCCATGGCCCTTCTCCTCCAAAGAACTCATTGTACAGCGCGAGAGGCGAGACGGACGTCCTGGGCGCCTGCTGCTTCAGCCAGGTGGTCCTGTCGGGGAGCTGCTGCTGCTGCTGCTGCTGCTGCTGCTGCTGGCGCGGCCGGGTGTCTCCGGGGAGAGGGGGGGGGGGGGGAGAGGGAAGAAGCAAGGGAGACGAGAGGAAGAAGGGAGTGGCAGAGCGTCGCGACCGGAGGAGGTGAAGATCGAAGCCCGTCCAGCGCGCGCGTTCGGGAGGGAGAGGAGACACAAGTAGTATTATAGGAATTATTCTGCTCGGGCGCCAAGAGCACCCACCTCGCAGGTCCCAGGTCGAGCTGCTTGATTGGGCCGTGGACTCATGTCCATCTCTTGCTCCCCATTCCCCATTCCCCATCCACGCATTTCGCCGCCGCAATCTGGTGTGGATCGCGGGCTGATGGTGATCGCGTGGTCCAGTTGGTCAACACTATTACATGCGCTAGGTGGGAAAGACCCAGGGCGGCGCTAGGGGATGGGTGTGGCATGGGCTTCCTTCTGGAAGCGGAAGGACCTTTGTGTGTGTAGGCCCCGGCTAGCCGACGTCGCCTGGGGGTGGATGTGGATTGGAGCTGATAGGCGCATGGGGGAGAGGGTTTGGCCCCGTGCAGACCCTGTGTACAGCCCCTGCACGACACTAGAACTGCGGAACAACTTCTGTAGGTGTTCTGTTAGCCACCTGGGCAGCTTTCCGTCGCCCACCACCCGAGGGCAAGAGCCCACTATTCAGACCTGAACGCACGCCGCCCTCGTGTGTAAGTGTGTAAGCAGGTACTTGTAACTATACCGAGGTATGTTTAAGCCACCACCCAAGATACCACTACATACCTGCCTGCCGAGGCAGGTAAGTTTTTGGGTACGAGGTATAACTACTACCAGGTACCTAAGTGCCTACCAGTAGGGCAGAGGTAGGTACCTAGGCAGGTAGCTGGCAAAGTGGAATCAGAGTTCAGGGAAACGGAGAGCGCACTAAATTGCTACCTAGTGTCAAGACAGGAAATGTTGGGGGTGATGTTGGAGGGTGGGTGTCGGAAACGTCTCTCAATGCGTAGTAGGTACTTACTTATGGATCAGGGCCAGGTGAGCTAATCAAATCTTGACTATAGCGCCGTATAGCACACCTACACTACACACATACTTAAGTACATACATACAAGTTACACTACATGCCTTACCTCGGTGCTCGCATCATCGAGAGACAAGCGTTCATGAAACCTGGACAAGCACCGCGCGACCTTGGTAATAATCCTTACCTGCCGTCTGCCACCTCTGGAGGTAACCTCTGTAATCTCTCAAAGCGGGGATGGAAGATACAAACAAACAAACGAGGCCGGATTCTCGGCTGTCTCACCAATTCGTCATAAACGGTCGACTATATTTTCCGATCAGCACGCACGGAGAGGCCTCGCTGCCAATTCCATAACGTGAGTGGTCCAAATGCGCTCGATCCAGACCTAGTCAGCACTCGGTCAACCTCTACCTGTTAGTGTATGTGCCTCTCATGGCACTACCTCGGTAGGTACCTCGGTAGGTACCTCGGTAGGGTAAGTACAGTGGTGGACCCCTTGTCAAATACTTGTAATTATTGAGATTTGTCCTAGAGATAATTGACTAGATAACTACCTACCTACCTACTTCAACTCCCTACCGCTGCAAACTACAAGCTACAAGCTGCAGGCTACCTACAGGCTACCTACCAACACCACCCTCGCCACATTCCTCGCCGACGCCGTAATACTACCTACTTACTACAAGTACAAACCTAGATTAGACGTTAATACTACTACTACTACTACTACTACTACAAGTACAACTATCTTAGCAGTCCTGCATGGAACAACACGCGGGAACAGCACGCGGGAACGACATCACCAAGTGGTGAACAAGAGTTCAGCTGACGGCAGTGGCTTCGGCCAAACCCAGCCATTCCGGTGCCAGAGTCTCACATAGGACATAATGCCGATAACATCCCCAGGGTCTGCCCAGTGAGTCCCCAGAATACGGTACGCGCTGCTGTGCCAAGCCGTCTACTCCGATTCCTCGATTCCCATTTTCTTAATTTTCTCATTCGACGACGTCCTACTTGTATTCGCACACACGACACTACCACTACACTAGATAAGAAACCGCCAAGACTGCAGGGATTTAGCTTTGATGGGGCTTCATATCTATGTCTACCTAAGTAACTAACTACCTGATTTACATACACTACCTACCTAGGTAGTAGATACGCGGTTTGTGTACCCAGTCATCCGTCTCATCTTTCATCCTCGCTCTTGCTACACTACATAACAATGGCGACCAAGAATACCGATCTCCCCTTGCCGCTGTCTGAGAGTATCGCTCTGTTTTCCCTTCTATTAGTTATCTATGCTTTCCCCTACCGAGGGATTCGGTCAAGATCACACAAGAACTCCTCTTCATTGTCCAACGCTGTTAAATTTTCTTGCTCGTATGATAACATTCGTTCCCCGCGTCCCCGTCTCAGCTAAGGAGGATCAACGCTAGCGCTTTCTTGGTTGGCCTCAACTTCGTCTCTTGGCGCTTCTTCCCAAACTGATACATAGCACTCCCCCCTTGCGCGATGTGATTTGCACCACATAAAATGTCTATCAGCGAGGTTGAGACATGCAATAACTAGTTGGTGCTCTATCATTGATATTGTTTCTGCTCACTGTCTCGGTTCATACTGATCAAGCACCGAATGGCAAACGCAAACCATAGCAACATGCCGAAAAGATGAAGCACTAGCAAACAGTTTTCTACACCAGCCAACCACCGGTTACCCTTGACAGCGGTATAGTCTATATTAAGAACCGTTGGGTGTGTTCCACTTAGCAATTTTACCTTATCTCGCACCAAGCGTGTACATATATTCCTGTGGGGTTGAAAGCGAAGGAATCACGAGGGACAAGATACTCTGTAGGGGCCAAGGATCTGGGACGTGACCAAATATACCTAGATTAGGTGTGTATGTCCTCACTTCCTGTTTTCACTAAACCGCCTTCGAACTGTTAGCAAACTCTAGGCCGAAGCCCAATGAGAAGCAAGTGGGTGCTTGGGCAAGATCTTATCAGTTACCCTCCTCGTTCACCATCCCGCCGCCGCCTTAACCAGCAACTAAGGGGTAACCATGCGTTCTGACCCTTTTACGAACTAAGTAGTCCCATATGGATTATTCTCACTTGCAAGTACACCCAATCGCTATCTACCGTTGACATACAAAGGGCCACAGCCATCCAGTCCCGGCCTATAACAATATCGATGGATACTGCCGTACGGGTTTCAGCATAATGCCGGTATAGAGAGAGAATAGAGCTCGTATAGTCAATCAAACGCCACAAAACATCGGGCATGCCATGCGACATGAAAACCCCGGTGCAACCTCCCCGCAACCTCGCTGCGACCTCACCACCTACACACACCATCGGCTAACCTGGTACGTGCATCGCACTATGCAATGCGCTAGGGTGAAGATCACCAACCAACCAACCACCTTTGCATTCCGTCTCAGCTCAGCAAGAGATAGGTACCAACTGAATTCACCGCACCGTCCCGATCACTGCCTACAACGTTGGGTGGCATCGCATTAACCATGCCACTGGGAGGCGAGATCCGCGTCAACCCAGGACTCAATCCCACGTGTGACATGGAATCCCCTTCCGTTGAGGCCTACCGAAAACCAATGTGACTTACCTACCTTGCGCTGACGCCGAACCGGCATAAGTTACCTCAGGCTTGGCTTCAGGCTTCCGAACTTGATGTCATAAACACCGCCACCTCTCAAGGGGACCAATAGCTCGTGGTGATCTACAGCCTACGGGATACCGGTAACAAGGCTCTTGTATTTAGTAGTACGAGACCGGGAGCTTCCGTTTCTGGCTCTTGGCGACACGAGGCCAGAAGAATAATTCCGTGTTCCGTGCCAAATTCGACACCCTATCCATACCCGCGATTCAACCCTCGGGGACAGGTAAGCCCTCCAGTGTTATTACCGACTTGTTGACATGTGTGCCAGGCAGGCAGGTATACTACTCCGAAACGACCGGACAAGGTATAATTGTTCGAAGGTCCAGTTAGCAGTTCTTCACGGACTCAATTGAGTGAAGCAGGCATCGACGCACATGGCATTGGTGTAAAGTAAAGGGCTGCACAGGTACAACCGTATTTCAAGGCTTGTCAACACGGAACTCTTCAGGCTGCAGATGTAACAAAGGCTTCAATCTCATCTACCCCGGCCTCTTGACTTCGTTCTTCTTGGTCCAGACTTACAGGGCCGGCCCTAATTCCGTCCTTACCCCCCACGGAAGGAGAGCGCACACCCGACATGGCAGCTGCCAAGTCCCCCCAGCCCAAACGTTTCCGGAGATCCTTCCGGGCTCCGGTCGCCAGAGTGCAAATGCATACTTCACATGGACGGCGACGACCAAACCATATCAGCACGCCACGCTAGAGTATGTACACCCCATTACAAACCCCGGTATGCTATCTCTTGGTGCTACGGTAGGCGTTTCCGTGCCTCCGTGGCCCTACCACGTCCAGTCGATCGTCCAACATTCGCGGGCAAGTCCGGGAACTGTATATCAAAATAATTACCCTCACTTTCTAGGTTACCCCATATCGGTAACAATGGCTTGGGGATAACAACGATGCCGCGCAAGAAACTAATAAGAGCAAGCTCCGTGTGCACATCGTGATAATGACCCATCTCCCGACGACTACCCGGTTCCTGATCTGATGATCCTACTATTCGAAAATTAACAACGCTGCATTTAATACTATTGCTTCATCCTTTCCGTTACTATATTAAGTCATCGGTAACTTTTAGTATATCAAAATCAAGACATAAAAGCAAGGAGCAAAAGAATAAAATGCACAATATCGAGCTTGCTGGTTGTCAGAGACTAAACCATGAATCCGATTCCTGTAAGCTCTCGGGCGTAGGAGTTATGTTATTCCGAAACCAGGACATCTGGGTGTAGCCTCTGTTACTAATTCCCAGGTCAGCTACTGGCGGTGAACCGGTTCTTTTTGTGTAAGCTAAAGCCTGCTTGGGGCGCTCAATAAGGGTTAGGATCTAGAGAGCAAGAACCCCTAAGGGTTGAGAACGTATCAAACACTTGATACTACATTTACCGATACTTAAACCCGAGTCGGCGCTTTTCAATACAACTTCACAGAGAGTGGGGGACAAAAAGGTTCGATTCTCACTCTACGCCGCGGGCCAACGAATTAGGCAGCCTCCACTGGACGCCTGATTCACAGTCAGCAGTGGTGCTTGAGTTGTTCCACCGTCTGATTGGCGGCGTAACTTGAAACCATAAATATTCAGTGCACGTGATGCGCAGTCGTGAGAAAGCCACTAATCCGCCAGCAAGCCATCTGGCATGATTCATCAATTACCAAGACCTTTGCTCCCTGCCGTTATCCTTTCATAACGCGTAGGAGGTTTCCACCGAGTCACACCTTGCGCCTTATCCTAATACAGATTTTGATGTTTCAGTGTGACAGGATGTGGGCGAGGGCCATAAGACAATAATTAAGTAAAGTTAGCTATACAAGAAAGCTAGAATGCGTGCTGCCAATTAGTCATACATCGATAAATTATTAAGGCAATGAATGCCAGTTCGACGCACTATTGTTAATTAGCTGGTGAAGATTTGGAAATTAACTCGCAACTCAAGTTCCCTGTGGCTTGGGCGTACTTGAGGCTGTCAATTATGTCTAGCCTTATGATTCGGGTATCCCTAACTAGCATCACCAAAGTAAGCTGAACAGGATGTACTCAAATGTTGTTATGCTGAGATCAACGTTGCCCAAAAATTTGTAAGCAACACCAGTTACGATATGATCGGGATATATTACCCCTCAACAAGAGGCAAGCAACCCTCGAACGAACATTTGGGCAAGAGGGAATGCTTGGTCATCCGATCCAACTCATGTGTCCCGGCCCCCCCGGCATACCGCCGTCAGCTCGACTATGACAGTGTTGTCCACTAGCTAGGTTGGTTGTAATGCGTTTGATAGTGGCACCCGGGGTCGTGACGAATAATTCAATACTATTCGCCACATACTGTACATAAATGTTGAAGTGTTAGTATGAAGGCCTCCATGGCTTGAAGTTCTGGCATCTACCACTTGACGCCTCCACAAATCATATTGTTTACATAAGCACCCCTTTTGATTGCGTGGCAGAGGAACGGGGAAAATGGCCATAATACAGTTATACTTTTTATTGAATACGGGCCACTTCATTTGGTCTGTTTATTCTTTACTATACGCCGTTTAGAGCACCTTTATGCTATTACACCGACCAGTTGTACCGGGATTTGTCTCATACATATATATATAATTGAAATCTAAAAGCAATAATTAGCAAATTCAATAAATCAAACCAAATTAATCCGCGGCGGACAAGCACCGGTAACATTTACGATCGCTTCTATACTGAAAGGGTGAAACAAAGGCTTGTGTTCGACGGCTGAGAATCGGATCAATTCAGCTAGTAATTCCCTTGGAGCCTTATGGTTCATGATTCTTTTCCTTTTTAGTCGAAAATTAGGCCGCCACTCTATACATGGAAGTTGGTCCCTGACACCTTGTCGCAACGGGATATTATGTCCCTTTTTATTAATCAGTTGCGACTGCATAGCTCCTCTCGGAATCAATTTCATATAGATTGATGAATGCTTCAAAGTCGGAAAGAAGGCCCTGGTAGTTAACCGATATTCCCACCGTCGGTTTTATTGAATTTTCAGCACCATAGTTGATAAACATGTGTGGTTTACACGAACAAGAATGGTTTAACTCCGGAGCTTGGTATTATCACAATAGAGTAAAAAGACGTGCTCCTATGGACAGAGTAGTAAGATTTCCTTGACGGCCGTAAGCTATGTATGCATATTAGCTTATCCTATGCCGCCACAACATGTATCACGGGACACACAGATTGTAGCTTATTAAAGCTAAAACAGTCTTAAATATTTTAAGTATTCGTCTTCTATGATCTAGATGCCATCATAGAGTCTGCTGGCCATTGTTATCACCAGTGGTTCAGCAGCCATGACACTAGCAAAACATTTAAATAGGGAATACCTTGTTCGATGGCTTCAGTGCAAGCGGCGGTCCGTTGTGTGAAATGAACCCTTTCTAGTGTTCATTACTACAGAGAAATGGGAGTGCCTATCCCGTATTTCTTAGCTTGAAGGGGCTTATGGTTCGCCGTATAACGCCACGTCTCACACCGAGGCGTCATTAGTATTGATAGGCAAAACTGGGCTCTGACGGTCATCTATTCACTAAAATCTCGTCATGGCGGGCCCCCTTTTTGCAATGGGATTAAGTATGCGTTACTTTAATACGTTGCCGCTGCTTGTATATCCAAGTAATCAAGTATTGACAGAATCACTAGGAGACCAACCATGTATATTTGTCCCATCACAAGGATCGTTTAGATAAGTTGGTCATACTTCTAAGGGTCATTGAAATCTCATAGTATTATCCCAGAGCGACACCATTGGACCAAACCCTTGGATTCGAACGGCGAATTTTCAAAACTCGGTGCCAGGATTCGGTTTGTCAGACCTGATACATTTGAGTCGTTTGTACGCGGTAAAACTTACCTCTTTTGTTGTGCTTTTGCGATAGTCAGCGCTGCAAGGCGTGTAAGCGCAGGGAAATCTACGCATGGTGTAGGTCACGCGAATCATATTTAAGGCTTATGAGGCTTCGGTAATAGCTAGAATGTAATGAGACAGTAGAGAGGTGGAGAGACGTACCCTTACCGGGAGTACATACTTAGGGGTGTAATTATGATACGGATTACGAGATATGGAGATCCCGAGGAATAAATGATATAAGCTGAACAGAATGGTAAGAGGGGAGTGGAATAGGATAAAAATTTAAGTATAAATACGAGAAGCTATGATGCACTGATGAGGGATTCGTGCGGTCTCTTATTCCTAAGTTCAGCTAACTGCCATGATGATGACGACTCTAGAGCAACCTAGAACAGTTATGACACAGCCGATTGATGAGAGGCAGCAGTTGCTTCTCAAAATTCGCGGCAAAACAGTTCATATTCCTGACCTGGAACCCATCTTTGCAGACTGGCGAGAAGTCCATCATCACCAGATCAGTCCTTGGATCGAGCCCCTCCGGGAGAAAGTGAATGAGAAAATACAAAGGTGAGTCCAACAGTCCTCCATCCCAGGCACTTTGGTCGTTGGCGTGATAGACCGGTGGCGCTCACTCTCCCGAATCCCAGCCTCAACTTCAGCGATGCCAGACGGAAACAGCTAGAGAAGTCGGACTTCGGCCTCCTCACCGCGACGTGGTGGCCCGAGGCGCCGCTCGAGAGACTCTGCATCCTAGCCTACATCATCATCTGGCTCTTCACCTGGGACGACGAGATCGACGAGCCGGCGGGGACCTACTCGGAGGACTTCCACGGCGCCCAGGCCTACCGAGAGCAGACGCTACGGTTCGTGGAGCGCTGCCTGGGCCTGGCGGCGACCTCCCCCGACGACGAGGGCGGGGACGCCCACCCGAACCCCATCGTCCAGAGCTTCGACGCGATCGGGTCGGCGCTGCGCGCGTGCTACGACGCGGGGCAGATCCGGCGGCTCTACGACGAGATCGCGCGGTTCGTGGGGGGGTCCGAGGCCGAGCAGCGGGGGCGGCTGGGCGGCCGGGTGCCGACGGTCGAGGAGTACTGGGCGTTCCGGCTGAGCACGAGCGCCGTCTACATCAGCACGGCGGCGGGCGAGTACGCCATGGGGGCGCGGCTGCCGCCGGGGGTGATGGGCGGCCGCGCGATGCGCGCGCTCTGGGACGAGACGAACGTCGTCATCGCCATCTGCAACGACCTCGTGTCCCTGAGGAAGGAGGTCGGGCTCGGCTGCATCGACAGCATCGTCCCGCTGACGTTCGCGTCGACCGGCGACCTCCGCGGGGCCGTGTCGCTCTCGGTGGCGGCCCTGAAGGCCGCCAAGGAGCGGTTCGATATCGCCGCCGGGGACTTGCTTGCCGGGAGGGCAGAGACCGAGGACCTATACAAACAGATCCAGGGGTTTATCAATATCCAGAAGAGTAACTGTGTTGGTAACCTTACGTGGAGGTATGATTTGTATTCGCTCCATATCGACATCTCCATTTGCAAACAGCTGACTATGTTGTGTCACTTAGCCTTGAGTCGGGACGATACAATCTATCGGGAATGCAGAATACAGACCGAAGCCTCGAATTTACCCTTTGATGTTATCATGTTCTAACACGCCGTGGCTTGTTCGGGGGATGTGAGGGATGTTTGCCAGTCGTAGTTTTATGGTGGTTGTTCTATATATTGATTTCTTGATGCCACGCGGGCTTCGAGGTTAGAATACCAAATACGAATACAATTCCAGCCTCATTAGCACTTTTATCATAGCCCCGTCTGTAATCATGTACGGCTGTAGACCTTCAAGTGCTCAACTTACAACGTTCTACCTTTGCCCTCAGTGACTAACAGTAACTAGTCGGTTTTCTTTCGTGATAATTCTATTGCATCACTCATGACAGCGCTTCGTCTATGTCTTGTTGTAACTTGCCTTGGCACCGGTATCGGTCACTGTCAATGTCTGCATCCTCAAAGCCAACACACTTCCAACATTTAAGAAGGCCGTCGGGATCATACCGCCTCTTCGCTTCCAGTAGTCGTTTGAAGTTTTCACCCCACCATGACATGCGCCATTTCTGGGCGAAAGGATTCGCTTCGTTCGGGTACGCGGCTCCCTCTGCGCCCGTCAGTTGCTCACTTAGGAGAGTGGCCTTGGTGAGTGTAGTCATATTCTGCAGCCGAACAGGGTAGGTTGCGTTCCACGGGATCGTGACGCCCGCAGACAGGCTCCAGAGAGACTTATACCACGCCGGATGAACAGAGGTATCGGTGTCCGCTGTCTTGTTTGTCCGTCGCGATACGCTATGCCGAGCGACGAACGGGGTATCTACAGGCACGTACAATGCCCGCGGATCGAAACCTAACTCTTGCACAACCCTTATGTATCCCATTATCCTTTGAATGCCCTCCTCGTTGGAAAAGAGCGTCCGAGGAATCAATCTAGATGATAGCACACGTGCTAAGGAACCCCCTGTGTTCGTCGCGATATATTTGTTCCATACAGAGAGGAAGTCTGGGAGGACCTCGACGACGCTTGTACCACCAACAGAGAGGGCGAAGTCCGTGGCTGCCTGAACGGATTTCCGGGCAGCGGCGCTACCATCCCCGGGATTCGTCATCTGCGGCAATGGGTTCATGTGTGTCATCCATAAGCCCGCCACATGGCCGCCCCAGCCCTCTTCCCCCCACCTTCGTGACTCCCGAGCCATCAGCTCAATCCATTGGAGAGACGTATCGACGGTAGCCTCCGCGGGGAGTGTGATATGCGCCACAGCAATCGGCATCGCCGGTTCTACTCGGTGTGTCGCTTCCAGGACGACCCCGAAGGTACCACCGCCGCCGCCCTTCAACGCCCAAAATAGATCCGGATGTTGGCACCGGTTCGCGACTCGCAGAATACCATCGCTAGTGACAACCTTGAACTCGACCACTCGATCTACTCCCAGCCCGTACACAGGGGAAAGGACGCTGTGCCCACCCCCTAAAACCCAGCCGCCTGAGATGGCAAGATCAGGCGAGTACCCCACGATTATGGTGCTGTTGCGAGCCGAGGCAAACACCAGAGCTTCCTGGGTACTGACTCCTGTCGCGATAGTCATGGCGCGGCCGGTCCCGGACTCCGGTTCACAGCCCTGTGGCACGAAATCGTCATGATGTGTCATGCCCTTCAGCGTGTACACCCAAAGCATGAGAGCGCCTTTTTGGCTGCTTCGGGTCATGAAATCATGACCGCTGTTCTTGACGGCCAGTGGCACACCGGTGATGCGAGAAAATTCGAAGGCAGCTGTGATATCGGAGCTCTCCCGGACCTCGATATAGCGCGAGGGGACGCTACCCTGATTGCAGGAGGCTCCGGGCGTGGGCGCCCCGGCCGGGTGCGGCGAAGGATCCAGCACACACTCATCCAGAGGGTCGCTCAGGCAGATCCCCCCCTGCGAGTAATAATATCCGCTAGCATGGTCCGCCAGGAAATCGCCCCTCGTATAGTTCTCGCGGATGGCCGCGCATGATTCCTCATTGGCCCCCGTCGGGCTGCCGTTATGGAATGAGAAACAAGGGAGCGCCAAGGGCATGTTGACACGGAGCCTTCCATTGACTGTGGCGTTGAGCGCATCCCATTCGGCTCGGCTCTGCGCTACGGTGTATGGAAGGCTGGCGACCAACGACCAAGCTCGTATGATATTCCACAGCGGCATGGTCGGCGACCGGGCGATGCATAAAATAACTGGTGGGTGGGTGTATTGTATTGTTAGTGATACATCCCGAGCCCGCTCAGGGGAAATGGTCGTGTGAAGGATGTCAATATGGCCTGCAATGTGGACAGATGTTCTTTCTTACAATATGTTTTGTAAGTATGTTTTGTAGGTATGTTTTGTAGGTATGTTTTGTAGGTATGTTTTGTAAGCATTACCTCCAATCAGTCGTCATACCTTCTGGCGCCGTTCTATGTGATGAACATCCGATTGCGGAGAACTAGCAGAATACATATGACCTTGGGTACCAAAGAAAGGTTTAAGGTTGCTATCCCTCACATCCTGCATATCGCTAAACTGCATCAACCGCGACCTTCCGGCGGCAATAAGTATCCGCCTTCATGTGTAAGAGAGGCCTAATTTCCGGAGTGCAGGCCCAACAGGGTCAGCTTCGGACGGTAGAAAAGAAGATCCGAATCGCAAGGGAAAGATGGAGAGGACGAAAACAGAAGTAAACATACAACAACAACAACATTGGGGTTTCACGAGTCAGTCACCGGCCCAACTATTAAGTTAGCGGTGGTAGCAGGCCTACATACAGTTTGTTTGCACCAGTATTGCTCCTTATTCGAAAGTCGTTGCTATAGATGGGTATATGTAGCGCTCTCAATGAATGGTCTCATGAGTGCCGATGGATATAAGGGACGATTTTGATCTCTCAGATGGGTATAGTATGTTCTCATCATCAGCCAGCAATCTCCGCTCTCTCGTCTTCCCATTCATCGTCATCCATATCCTCGTTGACGGCCTCTTCCCCATCTCCAGCCAGACCTTCGCTATCCAGCTCGTCTTCTTCCATCATTTCATCAAAGAGATCACTATTATTGCCGTTGATCTCGTCGTCGTTGTCGTCGTCGCCGCTATCGTCCCCCTTACCATCCCCCTTTGCGCCGCGCTTAGCCCCGTTTGCTGCCCGTTCCGTCCGTTTCTTCTCAACATTGGCCTTTTGCTCCTTTCTCCTGGCCTCTTTCTCCTTGGCCCTTGCCTCCCACCGCTTATCGAGGTCCTGTACTT
The DNA here is from genome assembly GCA_021209875.1 of Rosellinia necatrix. NCBI lineage: Eukaryota > Fungi > Ascomycota > Sordariomycetes > Xylariales > Xylariaceae > Rosellinia > Rosellinia necatrix. The sequence goes on along the minus strand of JAGYVD010000001.1, from coordinate 2,074,058 downwards.
CCTGTCTAGATTTGTGGATGTGTTCGTGCCACATGACCTTTCCGGAGCAGAGCCCTTCTTCCACTTTTGTCATGCGCAATTTCATGCGCGGCCCAAGCTCGACCAGTTTGACTCGACGTCGTTCTACTCTTTCATCATCTATGGTATGGTCATCTCCGTCCTCCCGCGCAGTACGAGCCTTGGTATAGACTTTTCGGGGCGCGTCTTCCAGCACCTCAACTTCAGCATCCGTGTCCATCTCGCTCCCGCTGGTCACATCTGTCATATAACCCTCTCCGTTTTCACCGCCGATTATAAAATCGGCAATGTCGTCTAGCTTTCCCAAATTTGGTACACCCCCTTTCCGCCCACCTTTACCGCTGACTATTTTTTCCGCGGCATTGAGTCTCCGAAGGGGCCTGGATATGCCGGCGGCTTTGGTGGTGATAGCATAGTGACGGAAATTCAGGACAAAAGAACCGTCGTCCTTGTCGGCGCTCGACTCCCGATTTATCAATAGCACCCGTCGTATCGATTTGAGCGGCGTGGTTTGCGGGTTTATGCGGGGGAACATGGATTGGAAGATGGTGGTGGTAAGCGTCTCGAGATGTTTCGGGACGCCAGAATGGGCATCGGCGCCGGGTGTAGTTATGTTGTTCATGATTAGCTACGATAAGACGAATTGTATTGTTAGCAGACGCCGCGGGAGGAATTGAAGGAAGCGAAGGGAGCAGAGGGGGGGAGTAGAGAGGAAACAGATTCATAGATTCGTACCAATGGAGGCGTGGCGTACTCCTTGCCGCCGCCCCGGGGATACCGTTGGGCGTGGCGCACATCTTTGCACAGCGAATACTTCTCGACGCGGAAGTGGAGAGTCGGGCCTCTCGGGGTCGTGGCCACTCGGAGATTCGTGTTGCCAGACTCGGATCGCGAGAAGAGCAGGAGATGGGTGACACCCAGGGGCCCGGTCATGGTGACGTAGTCTCGCAGGCGGTTTGCGCGGCGCTCCTTCAAGCGGCTTGCGGTGCCCGGCTCCATGACCTGACGGACGTCTTTGGCCAACTGGCTGACACTCGAGCCTACTTCGCCGGCGCCAATGCGAATGACCATGCTCTTAGGATCTAGCACGGCAGAGCGACCCGTCGGGGGTGCCTGGTGCTTGGGGTTTGTGGCGCCCACGTGGGTGCGCTTTTTGGTGCGTTGTTTTGCCATTGTCGGAACAAGGGCTCTCTGGTCGGCTTAGATTGGCGATATTTCCTATAAAATGGCATGGGAAGTGGGTGAAAACACTTTTCTATGAAGGTACCTAGATTGGGTGTTCCCGAGTTGTTATCTCGATCGACAGCGGCCTGTGAGCTTGGAAAGGCGCTGGGGGAAAAGTTCCAATGCTACCTAGCCATGATAGCGATAAGATAAGATAGTTAACCCCGGCGCAGAAAAGGCTTCCAAGTCCTTCATAGGTGCCTACCTAGGTAGTTAATAGTGGGCCAAATGTCAGGTAGGTACTTCAACTTAACGGTTCTAGGTACAGTTACTATTTATAGTTACTAGTTACCTTAACACATCCCCTAACTAAGACCTGCCTACACCAGATGATAAGCTGAACCACTTCAAGGAGCCCAACTTTGGAAAACCAAAGAATCGTCTTCGCAGACCTTGACCTCGACAGCTTTATCTGCACCAACAAGCGGAGAAGAACCGAGTCTCATTGCGCACTATCATGAAAAAATAAATAATAAATAACGAATAACTAGTTGATGCATAATAAATAGTAAATAATAATAACCTGATAACACATAAATAACAAAAGAAAAGGCTCAGTTGTGGCATTGTCCTCCGCTGGTCTAACGGAAGCATGGCTCAGATAAAACCATAACCTCCTGACCCCCCTCGTCGCCATGATTGGTTAGCTGCGAGATGGCGCGCTGTCGGCTTCCTACCCCATTGCTCTCTCACATCCTTGCATAAGTGATCCAGAGAAGTGCCTGTAATATCTTGTGTGAGACAAAGTATCGACCAGCCCGCCCTCCCCGGGAGAGAGAACATAAGATGATTAGGTGGCCGACAAGACAACTCGCGAAATGGCCAGCCCGCCAGTCGTAACCTTTTATTCATATTTTACCCGCCCGTCCAACAAAAGACCCTATTGGAGACCTCTGAGGATCGGCATGGAAGTCAACCCAGCGTCGCCCTTATACGTCTCCTTCGTTGCCTCCAGGGCCCAGTTGCGAATGTTTCCCATATCTTCGACCCATTTTTCATCCTTCTGGAAATCCGCTGGGAGGACGGCTATGCCGTCCCAAATCAACTCGTTGGCGGTATTGACCCTTATCCTTCCCTGTTCTATTTCCTCCAATAGCCTCCTTATCTCTTCCCTAAGTTTCGGGATAAAGGCTTTTACGAGATAGGATAACCGGCTCGCCGAATTTACGTTCGTTTCCGCGGAATCCCGGATGTAATATTGCGCCGATTGCAAAGGAGCCCCCTTGTTGTTCTTCTCGGTTGCTAGGTCATCCTTCTTTTTGATCTTGGATAGGTAGTCCTTGGCGCTCGCGGCAGAGGGGGCCGGGAAAGTTCTGTACAGATCCCGGTATTAGTCAAACAACCATCCCTTTCGCTCCGAGATCACACCGGGCATGTCTGTAACCGGGGTCTTGGACAAACATACTGTTTGCTGGACATTGTTTGGTGACTGGTGACTGATGACTGGTGACTGGTGAAACGTTGATTGAAAAGTGATGGTTAAATGTTTGAATGTAGGGGGTGTTATTGTGTAGGTTGTTTGATGGGAATGTTATACTATAGCTGTGTTCTCACGCTTATCCGAGGGAATTTATATAGTAAATACTCAATAGATGAGGGCCGTACAGGCTAGCGGTATGGTGTTTTGATACACGATAGCGAAGGCACCTCTGCTTAGATGGATTGCGTGGCAGTACCAGGGAGGCCCAACCAAGCCGATGCTGAGATACGTGTATGTTACGGTCTCATGGTTGGTCCGTGGTTGACATGAATCAGAGCCTCACGCCCTCAGGCCACTGTATGATTGACTTACTTGGATCACCCTATTTCAGCGCTGAACCAGACCATCATTGCTTTCCTCGATATAGGGCATCCAGAACCATAGGCAGCAGACAACAATTTAGATAACTTGAAGTGCAAATGTATCTAGGTCTGTCGTCGGTTTCTACCTTTCCCCCCCTTTCATCATGTTTTTTTCTTTCGCCTCCCACCCCTAACTCTTTCTCTCTCTCTAGCCTCCCCATGCGCTTTCCCTCAAATCAAAGAATTATGACCGAGATCGCCCAAATCTCCGTGTGAAGTCCACTGCTGTTACAATGCTACCGAGTGTTGTTAGGCATGAATATGCGCATTTCAGCTTCACTCCCGAGTTCATCATGCAGTGTAGATCAATGCCTAAGGAGTGGGTATTCAATTTTTTTTTTTTTTTCATCTTTTGTTTGTCATTTGTTCAACCTCCCTCTACTTTCTTAAAGCTTGCTAGATGAGGCTCAAAATGTACCTATCATGGAGTTGATCAAGGTAGCCAGTGGGTACCTGAAAGCAAAAGTTGCGCTACGTCATCTAGCTCGTCTGGCCATTTCTCAAAGCTTCCAGAAGAGGCTCAAAATAATAGCTGTCATAGGTTATCGTCTAGCTATCTTGTGGGCCGTCGAATGGACGGCTCCGCTACGTCAGACGACAGTGGCAGCAACGCGGGGGCGCATATGGCACTTGGGGATTTCATGCGCTGGCAACTCCCAGCCCACATTACGAAGCAGCGCCAGACGGCCACGGCACGAACAGTAGAGCGGTATCCAGTCGGCGAACATAACGTGACCGTTTGGGGTAGCAAGGATGGAGGGTTTACGGGTGGGCCCGCGGCATTCACAATGCGTGTGATTCGTACTTCGCACAGATATTGCTTCTATAGGGGTGCTCGGTCGCCGAATGGGCTGACGACGAACCTGACGTGAGGGGTGAACCAAGCCGTTTGCGTCCGTGTGTCGGTTGCGTAGGTCCACGACACATGGTCGGGTCACCATGGCCTATCTAGCTAGTCTAGGTTAGGCACTTATATTCACCGATTGGGATTTGTCCTCTTCCAACTCCAATAGTCTGATACTCTCCTGAAGGCTCTCCAATTCCCTTTTCAGCACTTGGATCTTCTCCGACGGCTTCATTTCGGATGCCCTCCGCATCTTCGGTGGGGGGTTTATCCAATCCCCCAAAGGAATGCTATTGCGCAGCAATAATTGGCATTGCTGGAGCTCACGGCACTTGTCCACGTAATCATTTTCCAGCTCCCAGCGTCGGGCAGCTTCCTTTGCGTGCTCCTCCCGTGCTTCCTCGTACTTCTTCTCGGCCTCGACTTTCGCTGTTTCAGCCTCGACTTTCGCTGCTTCGAGTCCCTTCACTTGTTCGGCGAACACGTCGAAACGGGACAATATGTTGTCTCGGGTTAATGGAACACCCAAGATGGAATCCTCGATGGCTTGAGTTTCCGGGTCGTCCATAACACGACTCCTCTCTTGTTCCCAAGAGCCTCATGTCAAAATCAGTAGGTACTCCAAAAAGACTAGCGTCTCGGTTGTGAACGCCGACCCGTATCAATAGAGGGATCGGGGTACACACCAGTAAACCGACCCAGGTAGTCCGGCAAACTATGGGCCTTGCTCGAAGCACGAGCGAGTCGGGGGGGTTCGGTGACGTGTCGCGAGGGCAGCCCCAAAATTGAGCTGTGGCTGCTGCGACCGAAGTTTTGAGCATGACAACCAGGAACCCGCTTAATATAATAAAACAATAGTAGGCAACTAAATACTCACCAGGGTAGGGTGTAAGGGGCCCATTTACCGGACCTAACAGGTAGCCTACCTAGGTACTCAGGTTACCTACCCAGGCACTTAGGTTAAATGGGTAATTTGGGGTGCAAGCATATACACTATGTACATGCCTACCTCATACCTAAGTAGGTTAGTTATGAACATGTCGCCTTCCATTGCCTCTCTTCACCCCCACCTCCCCTTTCGTGCTTCTCTTCATTCTTCATTCCTCTCTATTTCCGGCAGCCACACACTAGAGTATGCAGGATGAGCATATGCAGGATGAGCGTATGCAGAATGAGACGATGCCTGGTCGTGATACACTCCTTACTCTCTCCCTCCCTCTCTCTCTCTCTCACTCAATCCAGTGACATTTCTCATATGGTTCGCCGGTGCTGCATGATCCACCAGCCGTTACTGGCCAATTAGTCAATAGTAACTTTGTGCGATCCAGAGAATATGTTTGCATCTATTGCCCGGCTGTCGCTGGCCAGTCAAACAACATCAGCAACCTCGTATGTACCGAGGAACCCGCGCGCTGTCGTCCGCGGCGCCAATTACCTGCTTTATAGCAGGCATGTGACCATGGAGCACCCAAGTCGGGTCAACCCCTTGCGTCGTCTACGGGACGCTCGTGGGCTTAAAGGGAATGGTTATGCCCAAGCCCGATCAATGCCTTCCGGCGCCCAATATCCCATCGCCACACCTTCCTCAACTCTCATCACCTCGACTGTGTCCAAGGACACTAGGACTGCGGTGTGAAGATGCTGCTCCACCCGCTGTTTTCGGCTTGGGACTCGCCCGCGTCTGGTTCCGAGGACATCCCTGTAGAGTAAGCCTACCCAGCATCCCGTATCGTATTGTAGTGCAAGCCCAAGCCGGCGCCGACGCAAAGATCGTTCACTCACAGTCGATCCAAGTATTGTGCTCGTTCATGGCCTCGGTGGGCACTATACCAAGACCTGGGAAGCGGAAGACGAAACGGTCTGGCCGACGCATCTCTTGCCCAAGCGCCTCGGTCACAAAAACATCCGCGTTCTATCGTTCGAATATGGCGGCTCAATCAAGGGCACCACCAGTAAGGCTGGGATTAACGATACCGCTAATAATCTTTTGGAGCATCTTATGGATCAGCGCCGCGGCGCGGGCCTCAAATGGTGGCCCATCATATTCATTGGCCACAGTCTTGGCGGGGTCATTATCAAAAGGGTGATTGCGGGTTTCCAAGATGCCCTGAGACGTTTGAATATGCTCTGATTGATGCGTCTAGGCAATCCAAATGGCATACAATAACCCTCGATTCAAGTCCATCGACCACGCAACCTTGGGTGTCGTAAGTCGATTTGATCCATGTATCTTTCAATCGATAGCACTAATGCTAATCAACGCGTTCAAGATGTTCTTCGCAACTCCCCACCGAGGGTCCCCAAAGGAATTCTCGACCATATTGCAGAACATATTACGTTGTAACGGGCCGAGAATGCCGCAGTGGCTGATACACGTAGTACAGCCCACCGAGGGCATGGTGAGAGAGCTTCAGCGGAATCTCGAGTTATTCGACTTCATATCAGGCGACTTCATACATTTCTCCAATAAATTACAACTTCGTTCTTTCCAAGAAACAAAGGAAACCCCACCGATAGGCAGGTTGGTAAGTTTTCACATCTCATTTTATCGTCAACCTCGCTGGACGATGTATAAGCTGGGACTAAACACGGATGCAGGTCGTGGATGGCAGCCTAGGAAAGATGGAACTGGTTGGGGAGGAGCCTGTACCCATAACTGGCGACCATTTGAGTCTTTGTAAATTCAAACAGGACCAGACGGGAAAAGACTGTTTTTTGGAGGTGTGGCAAGGGATAGAAATTATGATCGAGAATTCCCCCATCAATAAGGGTAAGTTGCGTCGTTGCAGCCCCTATTATCAGACATTAAAACTAATTAGTATATCTAGATCTCAAGGCGGAGCGCGCGGGAGTCCTCGATTCGCTATGTACCGACATGTTTTGTCAATCCATGATGGCGAAGTCAGTTAATAGGACTGGAGACTGGCTTTTTAACCGAATGGAATTCGAAGATTGGTTTAACCGAAAGTCTGGCAAGCCAGGGCTTTGGATTTCAGGCGAGCCGGGCTGCGGCAAAAGCTACCTCGCAAAGCATGTTGTTGACGAGCTCCGCGAACGGGGCGAAAGAATCTATCACGCAAAGCAGATCGTCGACGGGCTCCGTCATCAGGGCGAGTTGGTCGTCTGCACCTTTCTATGTGACTCGGACCCATCTCCGACAAATACCCACTCGTGGTATCTCTTATCCGAGATTATTCAACAAGTCCTTAACACGGATCCCGAAGTACACCCTCGCCAGTCATCACCCAGTGGAAGCGGTGTACGGGAGCTTCTACTTAAGACCTACGGCGAAGCCGCTATGAGACTGGAGAGATTTCGCGAGCCACATCCGGCAGAGAACAACGTGCAAGGCCTGTTGGCTGCGACCGTGCGGCAAGTTCTAGAGATGGCGCCGGATCTAAATGATAACATAAGGCACAACTGGAGAAACGGCAAACCACCCGGTAGCTGGACGCTCGATACCCTGAAGACTCTTTGGCTACAAGTTATGACTGAATGGTTGAAACAACACACTATGATTATCGTCATTGATGGGTTTGACAAATTGAAAGGCCAATGCCAAGAAGATTTCCTCAACACGCTCGGGGACTATAGAAACGCGACACAGACGCCCGACAACCTAAGACTACTCTTCTTCTCCAACGAATACCCAGACTTACAATCACAGTCAATAAAATATGGGTTCACTCGATACACCATTACTGCTGAGGATACTAGAGCGGGTCTCAGCCCCGTCATTAACCATCACCTAGATCTAATCGGCCGAATCTATAAGTACCCTCCTCAAGTCCGACAGAAGATAGAGAAGGATGTACCTAAAGCTGGAAACGGCAATTACCTACGGACGGATCTGATGCTAGGGAGTCTCAAACGCGCACATTACACCGAAGCTACTCTATCCGAACTGGTAGACAGTTCATCAAACGGCACTTTATCGCTTTATGATCATTTATTTGGGAGATTATGGGCTCATGAGGAGAACAGAAGGTCGGTCAAACAGGTTCTGTTGTGGATTGTGTTCCAACTAGAAAGGCTAGATCCGACAGAACTCAGCATTGCACGGGCACTCGGGGAGATGAGAGAGAGCACCAACCGGAGAAGCATTCTCCACGAGAAGAAATTGCACGAGATATTGGACGAAAGTACCGAGCTCTGGGTGGGCCGGTTTTGTGGTCATCTCGTCAAGCTTGAAGGGGGTCGGTTTGACCTTATCCATCCGAGTCTAAGGAAGTATCTGACTACGAAACCCGACCGGCTCGACAAGGAAGACGAAGGCAAAGCCAGGCTACGTTATCACACGGAGTTTCATATGGACGGAGCGGCGAGCCACTCAAAACTCGGGAATATTTGCGCCGACTACCTAGCCATGTCCTCTTTTGAGTCGGCGCTTTGGCCTGGGAAGAAAACTTGGGCCGAGTGGCAGGCGGCAGTGGAAGAGAGGATGGAGAAGCATAGATTCTTTCGATACGCAGCGTTGTATTGGTCTGAGCACCTGAAACTAGCTCATGATCTAGCCTTCCCGGGAAACAGTATCAGTGAAGGGGTAGCCGACCGGGATCGACGAGAAATGCTAGAAAACCCGAACCTAGGCAACGCTCAGAGCTGGGCCGAAGTTCAATGCTATTTCCATAGCCAACACGAGCATGAATACCCTAAAATGTGCTCCTTTAACGATAAAATAAAGCATGAACTATCCCCAATAGTAAAGACAACAAGTCCGGCGGGCGGAAAGCCCAGCATACTGAAGGCGATAGAGTCTGGCCCCTTGGAGTCCGGCAGTCTAAAGGTAGCTTCAAGTCCGTCACAGCCGACATCTCCACCAGGAGATACCATAATTCGAGAGAACAAGCGATCCAAAACACCAGATGCAACAAAGCCCGAAGCGATAAGGCCTAAGGCCTCATGGTCGGTGCATCCAACGCCGCGGCAAGCAGTTCCATATCCAACGCCGCCGGCATCCCCGGCAGCGAATGCCATGGTTCAAAAAGCCGAACAACCCAGTCCTCCAAAAGCGATGAAGCCCGAAGTCTCCGAATCGAGACAACCAAGCCTACCTACAGAAAAAGAGGGTCTAATCTTGCGAGAAATAGTTTCATGTCCGCGACCGCCAATATCTTCGCCAGTAGTGTCTATATTTCAAGAGGCCAGTCGCCATAGGATATCAGAGGCGATAACGGCCGAGGCTTCAGGATCGGTACAGGCAATTCGCCCTACTAAGGAAGAGCATCAAACACTGCGAGAAGTGGTTGTAGTTTCCAACCCTCCGCCCCCGCCATTCATACAACTCAGTCAAATAGAAGGTCGTGAACACGGGTTGATTCGAGGGGCGCGTAAAATAGTAAAACTTCTCGGTGCGCGGGAATTTAAACCGATCGAGCCTAGCAAGGAGGCGAAAAGGGAAAAGAAAGCGAAAAAGGACAAAAAAACTGCACGACAGTAATGAAGACGCACGTTCAAGAATATTCCGCCTAGGTTGTCCTGGCCAGTCGAGCGGTGACAAGCGCCAGGCCGTTATTCGTCAGTCGAGCAGCATAGTTGTCAGTTCAAAAGCGGAACTATCCGCAGCGACATGCCCGTTGTGCAGATACCTATCAGAAAAGATGAGGCTTAACCAGTCTAAATATAACTCTTCTCTACCTATGGAAGTTGCCTTAGAGCACCTTGGGTGGCTCCCATCATCGCGATGATTTCAATCATCGAAGAGTGCTTCGGGCTATCAGGCGAACACACGCCGCCTTGAGACGTGCCAGGCTATCTCCCATAGCCTTTCCCCTCGACCGTGAATACAACCGTGGTGGTTACCTCCATTGTATTACCGTGTGGCGCCGTAGATGGGTGCAAGATCTTCTTGCTAGCCTCGTCGATAACATCGCAAACCTTTATAAATGTGTTATCCTCGCGTGTTTTAAATTGGCACATGGTGAGGTGATCCCCATTGACACCCACACTCTCAGAATCGGTAGCCGTGACCGCGTTCGGTTTGGCCACTAACGCTTTATTTCCCCTCCCTTGACCCTGCACCTGATAAAAATTCACTATGGTGTAATTGCCCGCGATGCGACAGAAATCCTCATCGATTTCCGTCAGATCGCCTGTCTTCTTCGCAAGGACATCAATCATCTTGGCCTTGCGCCCGAGCCCCTGGATTCTGGCTAGATCCAACAATGCCTTTTTTTTCGCGCCTCCATGCGGCGTCCCAAAGAACATCTGAGTGCGCCAGCATGAATATAGTCAGACCTGTCCCTTGGTAGCAGCTACTGGGTAGAGACGATGGGGCAGGACTCACAACAGACCTAGTGGCCAACGCAATGTGTTGGTATCTAGCCTCCCTCTTCGCGAAACATAGGGCCTATTACAGTAGCGCGTATTAGCCACAGGAGCTATATGACTGAGAAATTCCCTAATTACCTGTCTAATAATGAGTCCGCCAAGACAGTGGCCTAGGAAAACAATTGGCCTCATCCGACAGGAGCGGCGCTGGCTACTTAGGTAGACCGCCATGTTCCTTGCGTTATCGCGAATGGTGGCTGCCGACGTTTCTCCCGCATCGTATCCAAATGATATAACTCGCGTTCGCGGTAACTCATGTATAAGGAGATCTGTTGGCCAGAATATTGGCTTATCTTGACCGCTTTTAGAGGTCCAGGTGTCGACGAGGTCGCCACCAAAGCCATGGGCGAGCACCAGGCTACCGTAAGTACGGGTCAGAACTTATAACTAAGAGGTATAACAGACTTCTAGTCAGATAGAAACGTACTCAACCTCTGCAGTAGCCTTTCCCTTCGTCGCTGGGTCATAGATCACGCGAAGTACTAACTCCTTTGCTGGGGCCATCATTCGAAATAGATACTGTATGCGGTATGAGTTGGGGTCAATGAGGCAACGCGCGAAAGACGGTGGACTGAGACTTTGGGTTATGAAATGAAATAAATGAGTTCCACTTTATAGATAATATGCCGTGCCATACACCTCAAAATTCCCTAGATTTCTGGGGGTGGGGGGAAGAGATAGGGGCGCTCAATATGGCTGCCCAACCTCCACGATGGGATCGGCATGAAAGGAATAGTAGAATGTCCATGGGATTGGTCGCCCTATTTGAGCAAACGATACCATTTGCTGTTGATTATCATGACTTGCGAGAGTGAGTTGGGCCATTGGCTGTGTCCATCTATCAGCAAACATGGCGTCGTTGGCATATGCGGGCAGTCCGGGGCACATGACATACATTTTGACCTAACAACCGCGAGAGTAGTATTAGATCGTGGAGCCACAGAATTGTTTCCCTCTCTCTCTCTCTCTCTCTCTCTCTCTCTCTCTCTCTCTCTCTCTCTCTCTCTGTGTGTGTGTGTGTGTGTGTCTGTCTGTCGGTCTGTCCCTCTTTTCCTCCCTTTCATGTATAAGCAGGCGCACAGTCACACCTACATTTTGCAACGGACCCAAACTTAGAGAAGGCAATCTGTGTCACCATGTTGCACGTGTTAATAGAGGGGAGCAAAAGCCCTACTATGGAGTGAGTAGCCCGCGTCTCCCCCGACCACCAAAGCATTAGATGACATAAAGCATAAAGTATTATTGCCGTTCACGGTTTGAATGGGCACTACATGAAAACATGGACGGACAGGCCCAAATCCCGTCGTAGAACCATGTGGTTGAGAGATCTCCTGCCAGAGAAACTCCCAGGGTGCCGAGTCATGAGCTTTGAGTACGATGCTTCAGTTAGCGGGATGTCAACAACGACTGTACGGGACGCTGCGGGTAGGATGATCCAAATGCTGCAGGATAAGAGAAAAGAGGGTGTAAGTAAATATTTATGTGGACTCTTCACTGATACTTTGGGTAAAGGCCTTGGTAACATTAATTAGTTTTACGACAACGTCCCCATCGTCTTTATTGGCCATAGCCTTGGAGGAGTTGTGATCAAACAGGTATGAATTCCGACTTTCTTCGCGACTTGTTTCCCCTTGGGCCGCTCGTCTTAAGCTGAACCTGTCCAAAGGCTTTGGCGATAGCGGAAAGAGACTACAACTACAAAATGGAACGGACGCCCAAACACATCTATGGTCAAGACATAGCTAGCTGCACGAAAGGAATAGTACGTACTACCATACCCTAACAGATCGTTGCTTTAGACACCTTTTCTCTCTAGTAGTTGCTACCATTTACATAGGTTTTTTTCGGAACACCACACCGCGGTGCGGATATCGCCAAATGGGGTGCGATGATAAGAAATATCGCAAGGGTCGTAACGTGCTGGCCCCGACCATCCTTCCTAGATGTGCTGCGAAGAAACTCGGGGGACCTGTACAAGATATCCGAGGATTTCCTGCCCCTATCGTCAAACTACGCCATAGTCAGCTTCTATGAGGAGTACGCCATCGGGATATGGGGCGATGTAGTATGGATATCCTATGCTCCGGAAATGCCCCCTTTCCTAGGCGCCAGCTGACTTGCGAGCCAGATCGTGGACAAAGACTCCAGCATCACGGGGTTGCCGCATGAACAGAAGATGATGCTCAGCGGCGATCACAGGTCGATCTGTCGTTTTTCAAGAGGCGACCAGCAGTTCGAGACTGTCTGGATGCGCATCGAAGACGCCGCCGCGGGGCGCCAGGAACTATCCGCGACTCGATCAGGGCCAGGGGGTTGGAAAATGCGCTAGAGAGCGAGAAGGAAATTTTTGCACAGCGTCGGGTGTTTCCCCGAGATTATGGTTTTATAAGGAAGAAGTCTTCTGGTATGCATGAGCTTTAGCATATATCCAGAATTCATGAGCAGATTATTCACCATGAAGAGGGACGCCTCAAAATCACGCTCGAGTGAAGCATGTCGTCGTGAAAAGAGAGCACAGTTACAAGACAATGTCACATAAGCTTGAATATACCCCGATCCGGAAACCGATTCGCAATCGACGTGGTATGTTATACCGAGTCGCAGGCCTAACAGGCCGTCTTCGGAATGCGACACTCCATATCCCCCAAACGATTCTTGGCGCTCCGGCGGTGGCCGGGCCCTGGATTTGGTTTTTCCATCAAACAGCGATTGTCGAGAGCTCAAACCGGGAAAATCAGAGCGTTATCGACCGTTCCCCCCTTCCCAATAGTTATTCTATAAAGAGGCTTCGCGATGGCATTCCGCCGACTTTCACGAGGGCGTCCTGCTCCCACCCCCGTCTCCTCAACAAGTTCTCTGCGCTCTTAGCAACGACAATGGGTTGGCTACAGTATCTCGGCACGGCCGCATTGCTGGCCCTGGTGCCCCAGGTTTCCGGGCTACTCGCGTTTCCCGGAGCGGAAGGCTTCGGACGCGACTCCGTCGGTGGGCGGACCGGCAGCGTCTACCACGTAACCAATCTAGCGTAGGTCGAAAACCACCAACCCATACCACTTATTCCGAGTAACACAAAAAAAAAAAAAAAAAAAAATAATAATAAAAACAAATACATATACATATACATATACATTTAAAAAGGAACATAAATGTACAGAGAGCTAACGGCGTGCGGTGTGATAAAGCGACACGGGCACGGGCTCGTTCCGCGACGCGGTGTCGCAGGCGAACCGGATCGTGGTGTTCGACGTGGGGGGGACGATCAACATCACGTCGCGGGTGGTGGTGTCGAAGAACGTGTACATCGCGGGGCAGACGGCGCCGGGGGGCGGCATCACCGTGTACGGCAACGGGCTGTCGTGGTCCAACGCCAACAACGCTATCGTGCGCTACATGCGCTTCCGCATGGGCAAGTCGGGCGACTCGGGCAAGGACGGCATCACCATCGCCGACGGCCAGAACATGATCTTCGACCACGTCTCCGTCACCTGGGGCCGCGACGAGACCTTCTCCATCAACGGTGCCGTCACCAACGTCACCATCCAGGACTCTATCATCGGCCAGGGCCTCGACACTCACTCCTGCGGCGGCCTCATGCAGGCCGACAACATCAGCCTCTTCCGCAACCTCTACATCGACAACAAGACCCGCAACCCCAAGGTCAAGGGCATCAATGACTTCCAGAACAACGTAAGATCACCCCTCTGCTCATCCACATATTCCCCCCATCTCCGTGGTTAGGGAGTTCGAGAGTCCTCCCCCCTCCCCATATCGTCTTGAATCTGACCACAGCTCGCCTTACTTAGGTCATATACAACTGGGGTGGCGGCGGCGGCTACATCGCCGGCGACAGCGCGGGCGAGAGCTTCGCGAACATCATCAACAACTACTTCATCTCGGGACCGACGACGAGCGTGACAGCCTTCACGCGAGGCAACGCCAACTTCCACGGCTGTCAGTTTCCCCTCCTTCTCCCTCCTCTCCCCCCTCCCTTCCCCTCCCCTTTCTCTCCCACCAACAGCGCGTGCAGTCATCATAACCCCTCCTTAAATCATCAAGCAAGACAGTTCTTTCTTTCTAACTTAACTCGACCCGCCCAGACGTGTCCAACAACTTCTATGACTCGGACCGCAACGGCGTCCTCGACGGCGTCGCGCTCTGCGTCAAGACGACGTGCTACAGCGACATGGACATCGTGGCGGCCAAGTACGACTACCCGGCGCCGGCGCGGCTCCTCAGCCCGCAGGAGGCCGTGACGCACGTGCTGGACCGGGTCGGCGTGACTTTCCCCTGGCGCGACGCCGTCGACCAGCGGCTCGTGGCCGAGGTCCGCAGCTGGGGCAAGTCCGGGCAGCTCATCAGCGACGAGACGGCGAGCCCCATGTTCGGCCCCGGCTACGTCGCCGCGGGCACGAAGCCCGCTGACGCCGACGGCGACGGCATCCCCGACGCCTGGGAGCGCGCCAACGGCCTCAACCCCGCCGACGCCTCCGACGCCATGAAGATCTCCGCCTCCGGCTACGCTAACATCGAGCTCTACCTCAACTCGCTCGTCCCGTCCTCGTATTAGTCTGTTTTTGTTTTTGTCTTCGTTCTTGTTCTTGTTCTTGTTTTGGCTCGGATGATGATGGCGAGGGGATGGGAAAGAGTGACGGAGGAAGGGATGGGAAAACCGGGAAGAAGAAGACCTGTATCCATCCAGTGGCCCGGCATAATCATCGGGGATGGGTTGGTGGGTGGGCGGGTGGTGGAAGGATCATGTACTTAGGTAGGTACTTAGTAAGTAAGTGACCCATGCACAAGCAGCATGTCACCATCTATCCGTCTACAGATGGATCCACGAAAAGCATGTCGTTGTTCCCAGTCATCGAAGCATCTAAAATGCATAGATCGTGCAAGTGTGTAGTTATTCGCGCCTGAACCGCGCATGCAAGCCTGCGTGGGTACTTACTTACTTACTTACTTAAACGAGCCGACGCCGTAGACCGGTCAGCAACCTCGGCTCCGAAGCAAGAGCAGAGGCAGGAGCGGGAGCAGGAGCGGGAGCGGGAGCGGCATTGCCTCTGAGACAGTAACATACAGGCATGGCAATCATCCGTGGCCATTCGCCCGTGCTTGCAACATTCTTACTTGCTCGGGTGCTCCCGACGAATCGATCTCGGCAGTCCGACAACGTGTCGGATTTAGTTGGGCTGCAAGATGGGCTGCAAGATGGCCCGTAGCCGCAGTGGACGACCAACCGGAGATGCTGACACTTGTCAAGAAGGGGAGAAGGTTGCAAAGAAACGTGGGGTTGTGGGGTTGTTGGGTTGTTAGTGAAGTTCAATCTCTCATCAATGACCAAGTACGGACCAAATATGGGAGGGCCCGAACAGAATCTCCCGAACTCGTCGCACCTTTCTCCCCTCGGCCTTCCTCAATGCGCCAGCACTCCACGCCCCCCAGGAGCAATCGCCGCACAGCTCTGGCTTGAGTCATTATTCGGCCACAGTTGGAGTCGCCCGCATAAATATCCACAAGTCACTAGGATGTATATTAAAATTACCCCCGAGTCCATCGGTTCTCGGGTGTGCGCAATCATATTTCTGCTCTTCTACTGACCGACACCTTGTGAGATTCTGCCGGCCTCTATATCCAACAGCAATTACGGAAGTTCGTCTATCTCCTAGACCCCGGTATGAGATGGAGGAGGAACCATAACGGGACGATACTCTACCGACTAGATGGTGAGCGGCTTTGACAACCACGAGGCTAAATGAGAAGAGACTGGCGGAAGGGGGAGGCAGCATGGGCAATGCCCACAGCACCATCCCGCATCAATCCTCTTCATCGTCACCATCGACAGCAGTCGCCGTGACAGTGTCTTTACCATTTGTCGGGATGTCGACGACGACTTTAGTTTTGGAGCTTGGCTCATCAGCATCGGCGTCGTCATCGTCATCCCATTCCTCCACCTCAATACCGTCCTCGTCTTCATCTCCCTCTTCGGGGCCTGCCTCGAGCTCGTCCTCGTCGAACTCGACCTCCTCTTCTTCGCCATCCTCGACGACGGCAACGGGCTCGCTCGGGGCATTTGTGGTCTTTTGCCTCTTATTTGGGGGGGCTTCGACGGCTGGAACGGACATCATGTTAACAGAATGCACCCACCCATGTCCGCGAGATCAAGACGAAGACGACGCACGGCAGCGGCATCACTCGGGAAAGGAAGGAAAAATCAATCAAACTTACGCTTTACGCCGTTCTTTGTCTCCGGCTTTACTTCATCATAGTCCTCTTCATCCTCTTCGACGTCCTCTTCATCTTCCTCGTCATAATCTTCTTCATCAGATATGCTAACAAGCAGCGGCTTATTAGCAAACTACTCAACGTATTCCCTACTATGGCGACAGGACAATCGTAAACACATGGCAACAAAGCGCCGAACACAGTTTTGCCCAGTGGCGCCGCGCATTTCGGCGTATCATTCATGACGAATGGTACGGCTGCTCAATTTTTGCGACAGACTGACTGAAGATGGTACTGACAACTAGGCAAGGGGCAAGGTTGCAAGACTCACTACTCATCCTCTTCCTCACTCTCATCACTTGGAAGCGCAACAAGCTCTTCTTCGTCCTCTGGCTTTCTCTTGCGGGCACTCATTTTGATATTGCTTTCGAGATTAAGATGATATGTCGATTATAGATCGCCTATCGGAGATGACGGGAAATAGATAAAAACAATTGGGGCCTGGAAGTGTACACCAAGAAGAAAGAGAGAGAGATAAAGGGAAAAGAGATGGGTGGGAGCTGGGGAAGTAGGGGGTGTTAAGCTGTCGCACCCAAGGCTGCTGGGTGAGAGGGAGAGGGATGGAGGGGGGGTTCGGCAGGTAAGCTTGGTAGGTCGAGCCGGGACTATGGGGGGGTGGGAAGACCTAGAACCTAGATGGGTAGATGGAGAGGAGAGAGCGAGGAGGGAGGGAGAGAGGGAAAGGAAGGGAAAGGGGAAGGGGGAAGGAGGGGAGGCAAGGCGCAAGGCAAAGCGGGTGAGGGATCAGAGCTCAGAGCAAGAGCTCTGCTACAGCTTGCTTTTGGCTCTAGCTTTACCTACCTGGTTGCTTATTAGACCTACCGTCCAGTAACGTTCATCCGACTACCCCGTGGGCCAGAGGGTGAAGGCTGGAGCAGCCCGGGGGTGGGTGTCGTAGAGGGGAAGGGGGTAGGAGGAGGAGGAGGAGGAGGAGGAGGAGGAGGAGTTGGAGCGATTGATTGTGCGGGTGTGGGAGCGCGAGGTGCGTGTAAGTGAGAGACGGGGTGACGGGGAGACGGGGACAAGGGCGAGTGAGAGAGAGACAGAGAAAGAGCCACAAGCAGGCGTCATTCGACCCGCAAATCCAGTCGTAGTAAGTTCGACCGTCGTTGCAACGGGGAAAGCCAGAGACACCAAGGAATGCCTACAGCGCATCTTGTACTCGATGTCACTTCGAATATATAGATGATGGGATGGTACTTCGAATTACCTACCTTTCTACCTCAACCCCAATGACAAGGTTGGATGGACCACCATGGGCTCTTAGACCACCCCCTTGGAGTAGGTTGCACAGGGAGCTGCGATCAGAGATCAGAGCCCGCTCCAACAAGCCCCAGTCTAAAAGCGCGACCAGGTCAAGGAGGAAAGCCGATGGTTGGTCACAGAGCAAGTATGTAAGTATGTACTCAAGTACCATCGTACCGCGGTGTACCGTGGTACCTTTTCATCGCCCACCCCCAGCTTTATCCTTGTTGCTATGGTGTCTATTTAGTGTAGATAGCCGGAACTGGTAAACGAGGCAAAAGACGCAACCTCACAGACGGGAATATGAGAAAAAAAAAAATTCAACGGGTAGGAAACAAGAAAGGGATTCTCAAGTTCCAATAAATCCTAAATTTACTCGAAGCGGCCAAACATACCTGTATCCAACCAATATCAATTGCCGAGTACTCAGTCAGTTCCAGTCACTCAACTGCTGAGCCACATAGCTAGCTGCACACCTTAGGTACCTACCCACCTACCTACCTAGGTACAATACCACTATCGAAGCCACGGAGTACGGAGCCTCTTAGCGGAGCAGCTGAAGGTCAACCACCCAAAAAGGGAAGGACAGTCAGCTACCTACCAAATGTACGGGAGCGGCATAAAACCTTCGATCTCTGAGGCCCATCCTCTCCGGAACAACCTTCCTACTTATAGTTTGAACTGTCGGTGTCATTCCAAGGTACTTTCGCCAGCATTTCCGTGCGGGGGTGTGTCAGACATTATTATCTACCTAGGTACTTCACACAACTCATAATAGCCAAACATACCAGTCAATCTGGCACCTATTAGCTTTACTAGTCCAACATTTGTCCTATAGATATTTACAGGTACGCGGTCATGGGTACTAAAAACACAGGCAGCTTGACATCAAAAGGCAATGAAGCGGTAGTTATTTTTAACCTGCATCGGGTACAGCGACACGACCAGCCCCTTGAAGGGGTTGTAGAGCACCTACCTACCTACCATTCGTTTTTCCACCGCGCCAAGACCATCCCCTCTCCTTTTGGCCAATCAACCCAGATTGTGATGGAACGGAAGAGCAGTGCTACATGTACCGTTGCACTACTGCAGATGTAGAACTTAATCAAGTCGGAAATATAACTGTCCGTAGTACCCTATAACGCTTGCGGTTAGGACAGCGGCCCCGAGAGTTACCTTGCTGCAGCGGTCATCTCCACAAGGCTGAAGGTGTGTCCAGTTTCGCATGCATGCACGACCAGGACCATTCACAGGCCTTACTACCACTCTGTGCCCATTTCTGAGCAGATCTCTTGGAAAAAAAAAAAAAAAAAACCCTCCATGTTCCCCATTTAGATTCAAATCAACCCAGATTAGAGATGGCATTTATTATATTTAGGGTGTGCATTATAGAGGCAAGTAACGCTGAACAACACATGGGTCAATATTTCTTGCGCAAAGTGATCACGCGCACCCTTGGTATGTCAGCATCACACCTTGAAGCAATGGGAGACGCTAGGGAATGCAGACTATTCTTCCAGTCCTTAAATATTCATTTCATAGGTAATGGAAACTAGTATTTCTGAAACCATATGGTAGTGATACAATTCAGAGCAGTAACATAGAGTAAAACAAGGAAGCCCACTCACGATGATGTATTAGATACTAGCTCGTCGTTGATGGTGGATTTATCATAGATCAACGGATAAATTCCGCTTGAGAGTTCATATATATCATCTCCACCACCATGAAACTAGGCCCTCGCTCCCTAAGACCTATGCAAACGCTAGCAATGCCTGGTTGTTAATTTAGACTCCTTTCCACTCCTCTATCGATTCCTAGACGTGTCAAGGCTCAAGATCCTTACTCCCCATAGGTAGAAGGCGTCATATGGTAGTGTCATAGAGCGAATGGACGACCATGATCGTTGAGTAGGTGGGCATTCATGGCTTGATCCCGGAATTAATTGCTTCTTGGCCTTCAGATGGCAGAAAGTAGATCCGAATGTATATTGTCATGGAACTAGTCTCAACATAAGAACTCCACTAGGGCACGGGCTAGAATACTGTATATAAAAGGAACGAGTAGCTAGCGACTGACCAAGTAGGGAACTTCCCCTCCTTGTGCAATAACATAAGTTATTTTTGGAACTACCAGCAGTACGAACTATGACATGTATATCTATATCGCCAATTACTGTACCATAACCACCCCAGGATTGAATAGTCCCTGCGACAGCATTTTAAAACCTGATAGAAGATATGAAGTTGTTTGACTTATGTAGGTAAAATTTATATAGTATTAAGGTATGGGTTGTCCATAGCGGTTAATGGGAAGGTCTGATCATCTATACTGCTAAAATTAGAACTGTCTACCGAAAACCGCCCTCAACGAATTTTCTCGTTCTAGATGCAACAAACAATTACTGTAATATCTCTAGCAGAGTATTTAGCGCAGCGCTGGTATGGGGATAGTCACATAACAAGTCGAGTGCAACGTTGTTTAGAAGTAGTCGGTCATAGGCGGATTCACCAGTACGATTGACAATCGTCTGCACGACTGTTGACGAAATAGCAGAGTACATGGATGAGGGAGGGAAGGAGGGAATATAGATATACTAATTACTGTATTAACTAGTCCTTTGGGGTCGATGTATACTCCATCAACTTGCGGTCTGAATATGTTCCGTTGGTTGCCTGGTGGGCTACTACCTACGCACTACAATAGCAGTGAAAGTAGATGGTTTTCTCAAAAGAGCCAGAATGTCACGGGACAGAAATACGACTCTATACCATGGCAACGTCATTGTTAGGATAGCAAAAGTATAATATCTTCGGCCCCAGACTTTAACCATTTTCACCCACTTCTATACTGTAACAGCTTACTGTGACATTGAGGCATTATGCTTTTAATAAATTGGATATGATGATTTGCACTCGCAATACCTCCCAACAATTATTCAATGGTATTAGAAATCCCCTTCCAACCTAACATAGTACCCCTTTAAACACTAGAGTGCGTTCATAACCAGAGGTTGATTGATATAGACCTCGGAATACTAACCTGTGTTTAGGTATGCTACCTCTAAAGGATTCCCCTCTAATCCCTATGATGCATTCCTGTGAGAGCCGAAGCTACTCATCACACGAGGCGGCAAAATTCGAGCCTGGACGTATTGTGGTCGCGGCAAAAAGTTTCGCCGCGGTTAGAGGTTTCGTATATCGACTAGACAAATACAGCTCTTACCTGCACACCATGGTGTTCTGCCTCAGTATCATCAGATCCATTCTCGCTACAAGCTTGGGGGTGGGGCGGGGGGTGCCAACGGATCACGTATGTATCCATAGTTGTCAGTTGGGGGTATCACGGAGTGAATAGATAGGCTTGTTTTAGGTAGCAGGTGGGTAGAAATGTTGTATTTAGGGCTCAACGGGGTAAAAATTTTGATTCCTGAACCCTACAAGATTCAAGGGGCTCGTGGAGGTCCTTATATACACCCAATTCCAGTATTACAACCACCCTATATGTCGGGTGGTAGCCGGCAGTGTCATAGCTGCACCTGACAATAGTGCAGATGCTTTTGGTCTTAATTCCTCAGGATATACAATATTGTAGCTGATAGCTTGATGCGGCATTGCCTTGCCAAGCTTCTTCTTAGTATAGCTTGAGATGCGAGG
Organism: Rosellinia necatrix; assembly: GCA_021209875.1. Taxonomy (NCBI): domain Eukaryota; kingdom Fungi; phylum Ascomycota; class Sordariomycetes; order Xylariales; family Xylariaceae; genus Rosellinia; species Rosellinia necatrix. The sequence continues at coordinate 2,052,617 of JAGYVD010000001.1, read as the reverse complement.
TGTTCTTGAATGGATGCGCTGACATCATCGCGAGTAATCAAACCGGGAGACTCCGATTGAAATATTGACCATCGTGTATGTGTTTACTACATATATGGAGGTGCGAATGGCAAAGGAATTGGTTCGGTTGGATCATTTGCGACGTTGCGTATCGTACAGTCGGATACGGCGTCATGACTGCAAAGAGCATGAATAAGAAACAAACCCGGGTGCAGGAAGACGCCTCGCGATATATCGTTCTCACCCGTGCGGCGCTACGTGGTCTCAATGTATTGCCATACCGACTTTAAGCCATGCCGGCCGGCTCGGTTATCGCGATCATGTTTTCGATGGACCTTCCTTGAATCTGATGTTTTGGCTTTCTTTGTTGTTGTTGTTAGTCAGCATATGTGCAGGGCTAGCCCAAGCTGATTTGTGCGCTTTCAAACACACACCTTCATATGTAGGCATGTTGGCGGCAGACAACTACGAAGCCGTATTGTAACTCAAACTTGTAGTTTTTTGCGGATGGCTAATAGCCATTAGATAGGTGCTAAAGTTTGTACGAATAACTAGCTTCTTTTCTTACCGGGCTGGGCTACTATGTAAGTGGTAGTTTATGTTTTGCCGTCAACATTGCTGTGTATGACCTAAACCCAGGTCTTGTGCTGGCAATGTCTCGTTTGAAGGGGCATCGGCTCGGGCCTCTCGGGGGTGTGGGGTAGTTAATGGATCGGGTCCCTACCTTGGGGCTTCCTCCCTAGTTTCTTGCCCCTGGTCAAAAGGGGCGTTGGGCAGGAAAAGAGGGACGGACCAATTTTCTTGAGAACTCGTTTCCATCGGAAGTATCCTCTCCCGGGGGGCAGACATCGTCCCTGGGTTATCCCAGAGCATGTCCGAGGAGAGAAAAACCCAGCCTAATAGTCCTTGGCTATAGTGATCTATTATCGACATATTGACTGTTTTCACAACCGGCGGGTGCTTTTATGACGTTTCGACAGCCGTCACAGCAACTACCTAAAGGTTAGATGATTGTCCACCCACGCGGCCAAATATGCAAGCAGGTCCCGTGCCATCGTGCGAGTTTCAAGCCTGGCCTCACACGTAGACGCATATAACGCATGTAATGAATTTAGAAGTGCTAGGTTGCTTGCGCTATCTACCTAGCCTGCCTAGGTAGGTACCTTAGGTGCTCGTACCTAGGTGCTCGGCTTTTCTACCACTCACACATTTTGCTTAATTGAATAAAATATTGGAGTTGCCTGCCTAGGTTTGACGAGAGTAGGCAAGTGATTTGAAGGTCGCGTGTTGAATGCTGTAATGTTGGACTGAGTGCGACCACCCTAAATTCGTGATCATTAACGGGCGGCCAAGCACCCGTTTTGTGTTGCTAGTGTGGTCAGGCCAACACCTTTTTATTTTATTAGTATTTTACTATTTTTGTCTTTGTTCGGGCGTACTATTATCGTTAGCGGACTGAACATATCAAACCACGTACTCACTCAGCTGGTGAGATGTATTTGCAGAGCTTCAGGCTCATGTATCGGCCCTGGCGTGGCATACTACTGCTACGCAAACCTTTCCCCTTTGTTCCCGTGAATTGGCGATCAACTTCTTGCGACCGCTGTAATGGCTTTACATTGTGTTCTGATGAGGATGCAACAACCGAAATTGGCCATTTAGCCATCACCTGGATAGCCTTGGGATGTGCCTACAACTGTTTTGCCGTAGAGAAAGAGAGAGAGGATCGAGGGTACCTAATACTACGTGAAGGCGAAAATGAAAAGGTGCCACATGCCATCGTGGCCCATCAAGTCGGATGACGGGAAACGCGGTGGTAATCTTGACGGCGAGAATGCGAAGAGAAAAGGTTGCTATTTCTCTTGGACGTGAGGAAATTACGAATGGATGACAAGGAGACGAGCTGATAAAGCGAGATTCCACCCGGGCGGATTTCGCAGATTTGGAATGGGGGCATGTTCCCGATGCTCCGGAACTGCGATTAGTCGGAACTAGCATCCATATTCATTTCGCGTCGGCCATGTGGTATATGGATTGTAGCTTCTCTTGCGCTTTAACATGTCTCTCTGTATCGTGTCTCTGTATCGTGTCTCCGTATCGTGTCTCCGTATCGTGTTTCTGTATGTGCGTAGTATGTGTGTGTAGGTCCGGAATGGGTCGTCGGTAGGGCAACATGGAGCACCTCTTGTAATCTGAGGGGCCAAGCATCTTGAATGATGACATCAGGTCGTGCACTGCGACGAGACCTGCTGCTAAGTAGTATGTACGAAGTATGCACGAAGTATGGTATGTGACATATGAGGGCAGAAAATTGTCTCATACACCAGGTACAAGTACACCCATATGTAGATGAGATGTCGATCACTAACGGAGAGATATCCGGGATTGGCGATGATACCTGGCTGGGCAGTCTGACTCCTTCAATTTGACGTCCAATTGGACAAAGCCTGTCGCTTTTTATATTCCCTTCTATTTCTTTTCCTCTTCTGTGCCTTCCCGACGAGGGCCGGCCAATCATGGTAGCCTAGACGGGCTTAGGGGCCATCTTTGCCAAGAAGCGGACCGGAATCCCTCCTCACAAGCTGGAACTGTGGGTGGGGCGCGAGCATGCCCACCCAGGATGGCTACCTAGGTAGGCACAGTAGTCTGCCCTAGTGTACTTGTCGACCCTGTTGCTTGCAGGGCGGTACCTACCTTTCTAACTGCATACAGGCAGGCAATCCAGGTACACCACATGTTGCATGTCGTAGTGCACACCTGTCGCTGCCGCTGCCGCCGCCACGGCCGCCGATCGCATGCTGTGTTGGCCTCAGCTGGTGAGGACTCAACTCATCGAAGGGCGGTGTTCTAAATAAACACTCTTTCTGCTTGACATCATTTCTTGATATGCATTTTGCACGGTCCTAATCGTGCCAGAAACACCGGTAGCAGGAAGTGACGATGTGTCTTATATTCCCTACGTATTATTTGGGGAATGTCTATATCCTTGTTGATGCTGTATCTTTTCCACTCCTGCTCCTTGCGAACCCCGAGTTATATAGGCTTATTTATGCTGCCCATTGCAGCGGGGTGTTCAGATACCTAGCTTACCATGTAGTTACCTGATCAGAGGCTTTTTCCTTACATGAGACTCATAACACCCCTGGATCTTCATACGGAGATCACCTGCAGAGGCTGCAGCCGTCAACGTTGCCTGCCTGCGGGTACCTACATGTTGACCCCTGAAAACAGCATGAGGTTGCTACAGTACTAGGTTAGTCTAGTTGTGTCCGGGCAGAGATTGATTTGCAGTCAGTCCTAAGCAGGAGGGCCTGCCGCGAAATCGTGCCTCCTATGGCAAATTCTTGGCGAATTTTGTGCCGTCCAGCTATTGGCCCCCAGACTTGGACTGGGTCCCAATTAAGTAGCTAGGCACCTTATTTACCAGGTATATACCCAGGAGGTAGGTAGGTAGGCTAGTGTAGGTAGGTCCTGGCAGACGGACAGTGCACGGCGAGGAAGATGAATAAAAACAGTCAGAAAATTACAATAAAGTTGTACAGGGTTGGAGAGAGTTCATGTCGGCATATGTAGCACGGCATGTCCGGCCAAACTGGAGGCAGAGATTGGTCAGAGGCAAGGCGGGCGGCTAGCCTCTATAACGTCAGGCAGTGAGTGTACTTGCAACCTTTTGCGTCAGGTACCTACATACTGCAACTTTATGCTTTGCCGTCTATCTAACCCGTAACTCGTCCCAACTTCAATTCATGTCGTTCACTGGCACAATACCTGTCCGTTTCCCTGTTTTTCTGGTCCTGCAACCACTTACGTCGCTGCCTCGGCGTGCGCATCTGTGGCTTCACTTCTTCCCGCTCGTTTCACTCTCTTGGTCAAAGCCACAGATTCGACCGTCTGTTTGGCAGTGGCGGCCATCGCGTCCAGTCACGCTACCTATCCTGTCCTCCCTTCTCCTGTACCGCTGTTTGCATGCGTGGCTCGCTTTGCCCATGCGCGGCTTGTTCGTCCATTCATTCAATTGGTTTATTCATTTTGTTAATAGTCCTCCTCCCCCTTCGGTAGTCTAACCTGGCCACAGCTGGATGCCTCGCTTCGCCTCCCGTATTCCGTCTCCTTCATCCGATCCAGTCCTCCCGTCATTCCTAACCGTCTCCTTGTCTCCAGCCACTCGCTGCAGGACTGAGTCTTGGGCTGAGACACGCATCGACTCGTCTACACGCTCGCCCTGGTCCAATCTCGAGTGCCCACCCTCTTTTCCCTATCTGGGCACACCCACCTCGTCTACCTGTCTACCTCAGAAGCTGGATCACCCGACTCGGCCGTAGTTAGGAGTATGGATGGTCCCTGACCTCCGCCGACAATACCGCCTGCCTCTGCCACACCCGTTCACCTACTTTTCGACTCGGGGTTACCCTGCCAGCTACATTCGATCCGGTTCCATCTTGTACATATCTTCATTGCCTAACCCACGACCGAAAGATCTCGAACGTTGAGTCGGCCTGTTGATTGCCATCTGGAGAGACTGCTCCGGCATTTGCACGCTGCTATATCGAGTCTAGTCTAGTCATTCCAAGCTTCCATCCGATCTCATCCTGGCTTTGCGTTCTCGATAGAGCCCGCCGAGCGGCGCTGCGGAGGACGGGAAGGCCTAGTCAGGGCGGGTTGGCTACGATATACGCAGAAGAACCAGGACAGTTTTGTGCGTATATCTAAAGAACGATGGCTGTTGTTCAGCACTCGGATGATGCACCCTCGAGTCCTCAAGAACAGCCTAATAGCAAACATGTCAATACTTATAATGCAGATCCTCGTTTGGGTATAATGCCGGCCTCAGGTGGTGGACCTGTTCGTTTCCCTCGTCGGGACCAAAGCTTGAACGCTAGGGAAACAGGTCATCCTGCCCCTAGGGATTGGAATCCGAAGCACATGCAGGATAGGAGCCCTACGCTGCCTCCCCCCTCGCCATCTTATCCCTTCCCCGCGCACCCGGCCCGCAGACATAATACCGGCGGAGGTACATATGACCACCGCTATTACCAGTCCCCCAATCCGCCGGTGGCGCCGACATATGCCAGGAGCAATTCGAGCCGCGACCCACGTTCACATAACGGCTATCTGAGGGACGGTCCCTCCCCCTCCCAGGCGATACCCTCGTCGAGCATTTCCCCACGATGGGACCCCAAGACCTATGGCGCGGCCTATAGGCAAGCTGCTACGTCTGCTCCTAACTCGCCGATCGGCCTTGATTTTATGAACGGATCGTCCTATTCAGCTGGTGAAGCACATCGAAGCATCAATTCGGTGGCCTCCGAAACGAGAGACGAGTTCCCAGCCCTCCCTTCGAATCGGCTTAACGTTGCCGACAATCATGGAGCGGTCGAAAATTTCTCTCGGCCTCGTGTTCCAAGCATCAAACAATCCTACCACGACACTGCCCAACTCCGATCCCCGACACAGCCCCGTCCCGATCAAAGCCTACACGATCCAGGGAATGCTCATGGAGGTTCATGGTCTCGATCTCGAGACCCTTCTATCTCTTCGAACCAGTCTGCTTCTACATTTGCTTCCCTGGCCGTTCGGCCATCGTATGACTCTCAAAATCGGGATAACCCCCGTGGTAGGGCTCGACAGCCTCACCCCCCTCCTACCCGCCCACCGCTTTTTTACATGCGAGCGGAGAGTAGCGGTCCCGCCTTCAGCCGTGATCCTATGCCTCGCATGGCTTCGTTACCAGGTGATGAGCTCAGATCTAGTTTCCGGTCGCAGCTTTCCGGCTCGACTGCTCAAGGCACTCACGTAACGGAGAGAAGTAGTATCCAGACAAAAAGCAGCTCTGTGACATCTATGTATGGGAACATTGATGATAGCCTTAGTGTGGACGATGTTTTAGGGCTCTATGATAAGGGTTTTGACGATGATTCGGCGGCGGAAGATAACGATCCCGACGAATCGCCCCCGCCCACTGCGTTCTCCGAGTCCAGTCAAGGTGGGACTACGGAATTAGATATTGTAGCCGAAATGCCTGCTATGGTCTCCGGACGACTTTCTGTATCTGCGAGTGGGGGTCCCATCGTACGAGACTCGGCTGCTATTTTCCGCGTTTCCAACCACAAACCTACATCCTCGGAAAATTCCGCAAAAAGCAAAGAGAATTCTGATGTATCCCAAGAGACTCAGTCGAGCCCACGAGATGATTTCACCCCATCGCCTCCAGTTCGTCATGAGACGACTATGACAACCACCGGTGAAGATGAGCGTGACCGTTATGGTTTCAAAAAGAGCAACCAATATATTACAACTGAGGAGTTTGATCGGTGGGATAACGATTATTCCAAGTATCTTGCTCGACGGCGAAGGAAGTGGAACCTGCTCCTGAAAGAAAACGGGTTGATGACAGATTCCCCAAACCGGTTTCCTCCACGCTCTGCCAAGACCAAACGATTCGTCCGAAAAGGGATTCCTCCGGATTGGAGAGGTGCCGCTTGGTTCTACTATGCTGGTGGGCCTGCTATTGTGGCTAAACATGCCGGGTTGTACGATGAGCTGCTGGATCGCCAAGTGAAGGACGTGGATGCCGAAGCTATTGAGCGCGACCTGCACCGGACGTTTCCAGACAACATTAGATTCCGTTCCGCGGCAGCTCCTCACGCTCCGATACCGGACGAGGCTTCGAGACGTAACAGTCAACAGACGATGACAGGCTCTGCTAAGAATGCTGCCGTGCCAGGTGAAGCCGCCATGATTTCCGCTCTACGCCGTGTTCTCTACGCCTTCTCCATCTATAACCCCCGTATTGGCTACTGCCAGTCTCTTAACTTCTTGGCTGGCCTGCTACTTCTCTTCGTTGAATCTGAGGAGCAGGCATTCTGGCTCCTCAATATTATTACACGGGTCTACCTCCCCGGTACACATGAGATGAGCCTGGAGGGGGCCAATGTAGATCTTGGCGTGCTGATGTCATCGATTCGAGATACAATGCCTAACATATGGGCTAAGATCGGCGGTGAGCTGGACGGTACGGAAGTCGCGCGGCCCAAAAGCCGGCGTCATAGACAACGTGTCGAACTGACGACTCGCCTCCCCCCCATTACTCTCTGCATGACGGCCTGGTTCATGAGCTGCTTCATCGGAACGTTGCCAATCGAGAGCACACTGCGTGTGTGGGATATATTTTTTTATGAGGGTTCGAAAACACTGTTCCGTATTGCGTTGACAATCTTCAAACTTGGGGAGCCCGAGATAAAGTTGGTGGGAGATCCAATGGAGATATTTCAGGTGGTACAGACGATACCTCGGAAAATTATTGATGCCAACGGCCTCATGGAAGCTTGTTATAAGCGACGCAACGGGTTCGGGCACCTCAGCCAAGAAACAATCGAGCAAAAGCGCCAGGAACGACGAAACCATGTCAAGGCAGAGAAGGAAAGGCTCGCATCCGGTGAACCTCTTGTATCGGTGGACACTGATGTTGGAAGGAAAGGCACATTGTTTAAGCGAAAGGCCAAAGGCTGAAGCTTGCCTAACTACACGTGATAATCTCTCTACTGCCGAATGTGGGATTAGGTCTATGAGAGGTTTATACAGTGATTTAAGAGGAAGTGCTGGTGGCGTGAGGCGTTCGCTCAGGCTCACCCGTGATTGGTGTTCCGGTTTCGCCAGTACCCATGCTTTCCTGGTTTGTGGTCTGGTCGTATGGGACGATTATTTTGTTCTTCTGACGACGTTTGATGATACCATGACCATTGGTAAAACTAGCGCTAGGGAAAGGGAATTGATAGAAAGCGGGGATTGTGTTATGCTGAGGCCATAACATGTGATTCACATGAGAGCCTCATAACCCCAGCCGTCAGGGGGAAATGAACGCCTCTCCGGGTGTTTCAAATTACTCCTTCAGAGATCGGCCAGAGAACCATCAAGCAATCCCACGAAACAGATATAAAAAAAAGGGGGAAGGAGGGAAAACGCATCGTGTAATCATACCAGGTACATCAACATTGGCATGGAAATGGGCTATGGCATGGACCATGCGAGACAAGTACTGAGGTGTACTTGAAAGTATAATGCATCTGATCGCAAGCGGAAATGGCACTAGCATAGGCATCAGCATACTTGACGGCGCAAGGCGTTGGGGATATCAAATAATCGCAATAAGCATGTATGTGTGGCCATCATGGGAAGGCCAAGTTAAACTTACTTTTGCCGGTTTCTACGAGCCATATCGAGCAGAAGGTCTTGTCATGTAAAAGCTGTTAAAAATAAAATACCACTTGCTTCAATTTTAAGTTCGCCAACATACAACCAACCCTCGCATCATGGTGTTGAAAATGCCCATAGATCTGTCTAAATGACATTGGTTCCTCGGTATAGCTAATAATGGGGACGCGCATTGGTGAGAGGACCGTCTACTATTTTCGAGGGGTTTTTCGCTGAGAGGAATGGCCCATGTCATACGTCGTAATTCGTTGACAACCACGCGATTTAACTTCACATCGGCCATGTGTGAGTGGTCATATCTGCCTTACGTATTAAAACCTGAGTGAGAGCGTTTACTCTTTGCTCAGCATGTGCAATAACTAGACTTCGTTCTAGAGCTATTCGTCCCACCTTCGTCTCGACTGGCCCCCCGTCCCAACCAAGTGCATATCATGTAATCCTACGACGGGTGTTTGTCTTTTGCCAGGAACCCGAGCTCCTCTCTCCTCCCCCACTATTCCCAGAAAGGACCAAAGCCAAGTGGCCAAGTCCTTTAACCCTCAATAACTTTTTCTTTTTTGTTACCTTTTACCTAACTTTTTTTCTCCCTTTGGTTGACCCCCTACCATTTCCTACTTCGAGGCCTTGGCATAACGGGTAACGTAACTCTTGACGTTCTTGTCAAACTCGGGGCGGTTGGTGCGGTACTCGTCGGCAATGCGGGCCTCGAGGGGGTCGTCGGGGTTGGGCTCGACGAGGAGGTTGCGAACGGCCTCGAGGATGGCGCCGAGGCGGCCGGCGGGCTTCCAGTTCTCGGGCTTGAGGATACTGAGGCAGACATTGCCGGCGTCATCATTCGTGACGTTGGGGTGGTAGATGCGCGTGGCGAAGTTGACCTGGGGCGGGCGGAAGGGGTAGTCCGGAGGGAAGGTCAGCGTGAGGTTGTACGACCCGCCCGCATACGGCGTGCCCGCCGGCCCCGCGAGCACGATCGCCCAGCGGTGCAGATCCGACTCGGACGCCAGGCTTATCTGCATCCCGGGCGGGGGCGACTCCGTGCACTCTTGCAGCTCCTGGGTGTCTGCGGGTCAGCCTTTGGGCGTTGATCCAAGGTCGGGGTCGTGGTCGGGGTCGGGGTCGGGGTCGGGGTCGGGGTCGGGGTCGGAATGGGATGGAATAGATGGGAGCTTGAGCTTAGGGGGGAAGGGAAGGGAAGGGAGGGGAACCGAGGGGAGCGGAGGAGAGCGGGGTGGGTTGGCTACCTTGGTTATTCGCTTCTTGGCTGTTGACATGATGGCTGAGTTGATTCCCGGACAGTGGTTGAACGACGAACGACGGAGGTTGAATAAGCGATGGACTGACTAGTCGACCAAGCTAACCAAGCTAACCAAGCTATCCGTGTGCTGTAGACGGAGGGGTGGGGGAAACGAAGCGGTTCTATATGGGCCCAGGGCAGGTAGGCAGGTAGCTTCTTGAGTCTCGGCTTTCCCCAACACAATGTGAAAACGATAGTTATCGCTATGCCTGGTCCAGGTGTCGTCTGCTAGAAAGGCTACTCTAAAGCTTATCTGCCGAGGGTCTGAATAATCGAGTCTTGTGGCCGACGCTGTTTGTGCGTTGGATGAGGGATGGAAGATGATATCATGACCCGGGATCTGGTTTGTCGGCAGATGAGAGGGCGGAGGGGATGAGAGGAGAGCTAAACTTTAGCTAGGCTCCAGCTGGCTTGTAGTGCAAGGAATTATCAAAGCTAAACCACCAAGCGCGCGCTTGCTTGCATTGAGGACAACGATCCTCCGGGTTCTTGCGCTAAGTACTATTGTACCTACCTAGGTAGGTAGGTATGTAGGTACATATAATACTAGGTAAGTAAGTAGGTACCTTAGGCAGGTAAACAGGTAGAGCAGGCAGAGCAAGGCAAGGACAACAAACAGCAAACAGCCTGTGTTTGAGAACTAGCAGGTACTACCTGTTGCAAAGAGGGGCGGGATGCCTACAAGTAGATCCTTGTGGAGACCGACCTAGGTATCAGGAGACCGCTCTTTACCTAAATGGCACAGCTCTGCCAACCTATCATGGCCCATTTCTCGCCTCCCGCGTTCCATTTTAGGTATGCGGAAGGTGCCTAAAGGCTAAGGGCAGCCAATCCGGGAGTTGGACAAATCCCATGATGCCTTACAATTGAGCATTTCCAAGTTGTAATCCAACTTCTTTCAGATGCTCCCAGCCTACCTGGTACTCAATTACACAAGATAGGTATCACCTAATAATAACGGGTACCTCTGTATCTTTCTATTATTATCTACTTCTTATCCATCTGCTACCTGCTAGGTAGCTGGAACTAGACTTTACTTTCAATCAATTATTTCTTATGTATTGCTAGCTCTAGGCCCTTGAAGCACCAAAGGCAGGGTCGGCCTGCCAAGGTACCTTGTACACTAAAACCCTTTAATTATACGGAGGCTACAGATAAAAGAGGTTCACAGGTAACTTAAGTCTAAATATGTCCATGGGCATTCCCAAGTGTTACATGCAGTAGTATACGGGACAAGCATATTCCCCAGGAGAAGCACTCCCCCTGGAAATATAGTGAAGTTTATTATACCGAGGACATTTCGTGTCAGTCATGAATGAAGTGAAGGAAGTTAGGTAATCACACCATATCTCTGAGCCATGAAGTAGGCTTGGAGGCTGGGAGAAACCAGTGAACAAGCATCCACCCGACAGCCTTTGGGGAATCCTTGCTGCTGGTTGAGATAATGGCATCCGGAACCCTGTGTAATTACTACTTCTCCTAGGAGTTTGGTAAGTCAGCCATAGGATGTGAAGCGGAGGCATTAACCACGGCTTCGATTGACAACAAACAAAACTCAACTACTGCCGAATTTTGCCGATGAGTCTAAGCAATAATCTAGAACAGACACCTTTTAAAAAAACGGGAAAGAACACCTTTTGACTTCAACCCAGCAATGTCACAATTATATATTGCTGTACGTGTTATTACGAGGCGAACGAGAAAGGAGAAAGGCGCGAGGGCCCACGAGGAGTTGAAGGGCGACATGGATACATTCAAATTCTGCCTCAAGAAATGCAAAGAAAATTAGGAATGCAAGACACTATTCGAAGGAGAAAAAACGGTTGTGCAAGCTCAACAAATTTACAAAAGCAGGCCGTGAAATACGTCAACACGACGCTCAGAGAGAAAGAAGAGACAAACCGGAAATATGCCAGCTAATAATAGTTATCACGAATTGTTCTAAACCGGACTAATACGCGGTTAGAAGTTGATTGTATAGAAAAGGGTAGCAGGAAAATTGACAAAGAGCAATCAATAATTAGCAGTAGCGTGGTATGGATGAGGGGTACTAGGTAGATTAAGGAGAGAAAAGGTGGCATGGCATGATCTTTCGTAAATGGCATATTTGGGTAGGTAGGTACTTTAACGTCTAAGTGGGCAGAGATGCACACCAATGTCTGGGTAACTTTGGCTTCATCCAGCCCCCCCAAATAGTATGTTGATGAGGTAATTTTGCAGTATTATTTAAAGTAGCTATTGATGTGGTGTGATAAGACCAGTATCATTAGTTTTGGTCAGACGAATTTAATAATAATTTAGGACCTCTAAGCCGGGGCTGTGCATTTGATCACAAATGAATAAAATTGGCTTGCTGCCATCCTGTCGAGAATCTCTTCATTGACGACTTGTTCCCTTCCCCTTTCTGAGCTCGGGGAATCTCGGCTTATTAGATCAGAATCGCCATGTGCTTCATGAAGCTTAAAATAAAATCGCCTGCACCTACCTAGTGGCGGGAATCATTGTGTGTTTGAATTTTACCTCGGCATCTAGGTAGCCGCAGCAAGAGTGCCTGATGAGTTGTTCAGGTACATTGCATACAAACATAATTACCTAGGTAGTTACCCAGGTAGATACTTGCTAGAAACTAGAAGCCAATTTTCTGATGTTGTGCCCGGGCGTACCTGCCTCATGCCAATAATATCTTGTGCACCTACTTCGATATTTACTACACCTACCTACCAGTACCTACCTTAGGTACCTACCTAAATCCATTTTATGAGCCACAGGTACCCAAGTATGTATCTAAGGCACCTGCTACAATTACATGCACTATTCCCGTGAATCTCTTCTACCAGAGCATCCCCCTTCTCGGATTAGCCTTTCGACCTCCTTCGGCTTCCCTCTTCACATCACAGCAAGATTCAATGTGGTATTAATCACTGAACAGGACGTGGTAGCCAGCTCAGTCTACCCCAGTTCGGTCGGGCCAGGCAAATTCGTAGGGTGCCCCGGAAGCCAAGAATACTTAAATTCTCTCTCATTTCTTCCAGTCAGTCAATTTCGACTCTCCCGGTGTGAGTACATTCTTGCGTTTACCCATGTTTGCGTTTACCTCCCGTCCACTACGTGTGGCCGCATTGTGGTCCAATGTACAGTCCTGTAAATATCCTAGCTTGGGCCAGCATGCGCTTTCCTTAGGCTTGAGTAGGGCTGTATCTGTTATGCCGAGCTGCCCCGTCGGCAATAGTACTCACGAGTGTTTGGTCTTGCTACCTTGGCGCCTTGGTGCCTTAGTGAATAGTTCCGGCTCTTTTTTTTTTTTTTTGACCTTTCCTTTAAGTTTTCTTCGTCCTTAATTATTATTGGTCTCACTCCCACCCTCTTCCCTCCTTCCCTTCTATCCCTCCCTAATTTCCTCATATTTTTAAACCTTCTCGCACAACAAACATCACCAATAGTCCTCGAATCTCTTCACTATCCCCTCTCTCCCCTATCTCTATATCTCTCTTGGCCTACAATCAGTTATATTGTTGTTGCATATGACAAGACTCTATAGACCCCACCTAACCGCTGATCATAAGTTATCTTCTCGCTATGGCTTCACGGCGCCATGCCACGGCAAAGGCCGCAAAGTCAATGACCATGGAATGGTCCGCGAAGACCGTCGCCACTAAAGACATCACGAGGGTAAATGCAAGAGACCGCCAAGGAGAAGAACCTATAGACCTGATTCTAAGTTCCAACTGGGTTTTGGGCACAGAAGGGGTCAGAGATTTCTATGAGGCTTTATACCAAAGCGGCGAGGTACTATTTTCCCCAATTTTCCCATCATATCATACAAGTGATTTTATTTGTGGCTAACCTATTTTTAGAACCTAGAGGTTGGATACGATACCGTCATACAAGGCTTCCGAATAAAATGCTTGGCCTGTGATGAAATGAGGCTAGTAACTTTAGTGAAGGGTATTCTGGACCAATTGGTTCAGAAAGAGGCCCAGGAGGGACTCGTCAGTTCTCTTGCAAATACGAATTGCTAAACTCGAAAATTTCTGACATGGTTATAGAATAATAGCGACAAGATAATCAGCCTTGAGAATTGGCGCAAAAAAAAACACAAGCTGGGTAGAGAAATCAAGGTTTCCGAGAAGTACAAGTTTCCCCATGATGTCGCTATGTGTGTCGCCCGGGATGTTTGGGATATCCCGGATGAATGGTTTAAAAGGGGAATCACTACAAAAAAGGTCCTTCCCGAAAGCATGCAGTCCAAAGTCCAGCGACTTACCGGTGCCGCATTAATTTCCAGCACGAATGGACGAACGGTCTATGTTGGGGCATCTGGAGTCAATGAGGTCAACGTGGCCAAAGAGAAGCTCGATAAGATCGCCCTATATTTCGTGAGTTATGTTTCAATCTCGGGGCCTGAGTGAATTTACCAACTAATGATTTAGTGGCTGAAACCAAAAGATATCACCCAAGTCGTCAAGATATTTTTCTATCATGAAGGTGATAGATCTGCTACGGGAGAGTATAGATACCTAGCAGATGGCAATTACAAACTTCTAGGAAGTTATATCCTAGACCGTTTTGATTGGCCACATACTGACGTACGCTATCCTGCTATCTTCCACAGGGGTGTCATCGTACGATTAAATCCGAAGAATGAGAGCTTGGAGGAAACTTCGCTTATATCCGACACAATCTTGCCAGTTGTAAAGGATCCTAACGCAATGGAAGATTTTGGCGCATTTGGACTCAACAACTGGATATATCCAATTAAACATAAAGCTCGGAGCCCCTCTCTGTCGGAATGTGCTACTTCTACGGCTCGTTCCAGCTCCAACTATGTAACCGACCGGGCTAGGTCCCAACCACACGTCGAAACTTGGGTTTCCAGCCTTCCAGTTCCAAATACTACCGGGACAAGCCCCATTCCACAGATAGACAGCCCGACGGATATTCAAGAGTCAATATTTGACAACTCACTGGATGAAATCCTTTGTCTAGAACATCACGGAGAGGAGCCAGAACAACTGCCACAGCCGTCACGACTGCCACATCTCTTTGTATACGATCAACTAAGCCAGAGTCCCACCCCTAATCCACCAGGCACGGAGGTCGGGCTTGGTTCCGTGACAACCCAGTCTACGATCGGTGATGATCTCCTTGGACTGACATCACTTTCGCGCGCTCATGGCCCTGATTCAATCGCTAGTCCGACGACGAACTCTCGTGTGGGAATAGCTACACCGGATGAATCTATAATTAATAAAACAGCTGGATATTTCACAGATTTGGCTGATAGTCCCACCTCTGCCATGGCTCTGGAACAACAACAGCCTCATAAGCCTGACCCATTCGCCCATATTTGGGATAACTACCGGGCCCTTGCTACAAAACAAACACTAGGACCTAGGAAACCCCCAAATAACAAAACAGGTCAAGGCCCGCCATCTAACACAAATCAGTCTCCCCAAATATACGAACAGGATTCTCGATCTTTTCACCTAACTATGAATCAGAAGGCTGGCTCCCGAAACAAGGTCTTCCCTGAATTCGACCCGAACATGATGGCATTCATAAACAAGTCAATAGTGTGCCTCATGGCCCCGTTGAGGTTGTGGCCAGGAACCGTCGATTTAAAAATTGACCTCGGGCGATTCTGTTTTCTGAATGTCAAAAAGTCGCAGGTTCAAAGGCTGAATGACGATGACGATGAGAAGTATTATAAATTGGATTACATCCAAGCCGAACTCAATAAGAGGCATACTACGGCTGATACGCTTCTTTTCACGCGGATTCTTACGAGTTTAGGCGCTGATGCTAACTATATCGCTCGCATGAGTGATGACAGCAAAAAGTCCAATGTGGAGGCGCCCAATTGATGGGCGATCCTCAATTTACGAGTTCACTTGCAGGTCAAAAGCAATCGGAGGCGCAGATCTTAATTTTATCGTGGAAATAGATGCGACGAAATTTACTAGTAGGGTTAGACAATTCGAGCCCGACCGGAACTTTTTTTGCGGTGCACTGTCCTAGACGTGTCTGGGATTTTCAACTCGTGCTCTCATCATCAAAGGATTTGGACATCATTTATAGACGCTTCGCCGAAGATCTTCTACTTTCACTTCAAGTTAAGTATGTCATAATTCGGCATTGTCCCTTATAGGAAGTTGTCTATCTAACAGACACCTAGGCCGATCGGCGATCGACTACCAGAAATACAGATATCTTACGACCAAAACTATAGCATAGAGATACTAGTAGTTCGCATACGCAACATAGCTTGCTGTACTAGCGAAACGAGCAGCACAAACGACATCTCAACTCAACCTGCTCCCCGTAAAGATATTCAAAGAATGTATATCAGTGAAGTCTGGGAGATGGACCTGATAAATAAGGTCGACGATAAACGGAACACTCAACTTACGTTTGCGCGCAACAAAGGCAACAGCGAATACCCCGATATACCCCTAGTGTGGTACGAGGCCTCTTTAAAATCTGATATATTATCTACCGCATTTGAGGAGAACGCGAAGTTGGAACTCGGAAATGAAGTCAAGTGGACCACCGAAGACCTTATGAAGAGCGGAGCTATCGAAGAGCTGATACGAAAGGCAGCTTACATGGTGAAGAACATGGATGGCGTAGGTTACTGGAATGATAACCGCCAAAAGGAGCTGCTACATGGGATTGTACAAGCGAAAGGACCCAAAAAGGGCCAATATGTTGAAACATATTGGTAAATTCACGTGGAAGCCGGTTGCGTTCTAGCCAGAATCAGGCGCCTTTCCCTCCCGAGCTCACGACGACCGATCAAGAGTCACCAATAGCCCCCGTCGTGGTTCATTACATAACCTCGCCGTTCGACAACCGGTCTACAAAATTTGCGAATGCGAAGATTCTGCTTTTGGCGCGTCCGCTTTCAATCGTGTTATTGTATCCATATTCCATCCACCTCTCTGTTTTCTCTTGAGTTCCCCAACCCTAAGCGATCGGGTGGTGGGTGAAGGTACTTCGTGGAAAATTAGGAATAAATGCTAACCGGTCGGCCTTGCTTTGACCCCTCTATTTCATATCCTATTTGGAAGCCTGGGGGGGTTTTACGGGCAGATTTAGGCTATAGGGGGGGGACTGCCCTTGGACCGGGGTGGGATCGAATCATTCCTTTTCGTTATCTTCTCGCTGTTGCTGTGGACGACCCACATGAATAAAATCCAGGGAGTCTCATTGTTTTATGATTAAAAGTAGCTGGCCGTATTGCAACTAGCAGATGGTGGCTGTGTATAGGCATATGTACCGCTTTATAGTCGGGTCTTGAGAGCCTAGGATCCACGTGCTAGCTGATGATCAAGAGGCGTAATAAGGATGTTTTTAAATGATATATTTTTCCGTGATTGCGTTTGCTGGTATTAACTGTGTAGGCCAACCAGGTAAGTTAATCTTTTGACAAGGAGTGTGGCCTCAGTCCTGCCCTAGTCCCCGCCATGAACTCGGAGATCGGTATTAGGGTCAACGATTTCAACCATCTTGTGTGTATAATTCGCGAATGCTAGTATTTAATGTGAAGAAGCATGAATCATTCCCCACGCCCAATCTGAAGAGCTCCTATCAAGTCTATTTTACAAGAATACTTCTTCGTTTGGCCTATCCAGAGATGTGAATACCAAGAAGTGCACTCGAATCTGCTCAAGCTACGTAAAAGCGTCCCACTATCAACTCTATTCCCGAGATCATCACCCACGAATTGGTGCACTGCCAAGCTGTCGAGCTTGACGAGAACTACCCCTCTGCCAGAGAAGTCTCGACCTGGGTGAATATGAGCGTACCTTTCCCTAGAGTGTGCTTAGATCCAGGGGAACGCTGCTACCACGACCAGCACGATACCTCTTGATACCACCACCTTGAAACTGGCGGGGTTTGGGTAGCATACTTGGATCAGCAAACTTCCACCGGTTATCCTGAACGATATACCTTTCTCCACCTCCTCCTGTTGGACGAGGGCTCGCGATTGTACTACCCGTGGGGCTTGAGTTCTTGGTTCCTGAGCCGTTCGTGGGTGCCAAGGTGTACGAGCTCGATTCTAACAACGTAGAACGGACATTGGAGCCTGCGCGCGATCGACTCGCAACTGAGGACGCCTCTGGGGGCGCGGTAGGCGGTGGGGGGAGCCGAAGATGGTGGTGCGGGCGCGGAAGTTGGAGGCAGCGGAGGTGGAGGTGCCGCAGGTGCCCCTGTCGGAGACGATCGCCCGCTTGTCGCACGCATTGCTGCTTGCAGGGCAATATTTGGCGACGATGCATTACTGGGCGGTGCAGAAAGTGGAGGAGGTGGTAAGTGTGAACGCGTGGTCGCGCTCTGCGACCGCGACGCCGGTGCTGGAGGGGGCGGTGGAGGAGGTGGAGTTGGCACTGAAGATGGAGGTGGCGGGGGGGGCGGAGGAGGCGGAGGAGTAGATGCCGACGATGGCGGAGGAGGTCGGGAAGTGGGTGGCAAAGGTGGTGCCGGTGGTGGTGCCGGCATAGATGATGAAGCCGGTCGGGGAGCTGGTGGCAATGGTGGTGCTGGTGGCGGTGCCGGTGCCGATGATGGCGGTGGAGGTGGGGGAGGCGCTGGCGCACCGGGTAGCGGGGGGGGCTGCGGCGGCGCCGCTATCGACATGGAGGAAGGTTTTCTAGTCCCAGGCCGTGGAGGTGGTTTCTTGCCGACCGGAGGGGGCGGGCCTTTGGACGATACCGTTGACATCATTGATAGAGGCCGTGGCGTGCTATTGGATACCTTGCGAAGATGCGGTATTGAAGGGGACAGCGTCGGGGCTTTAGTAACTTCCGGTACCACGCGCGCTGGCAACGTAGGCGCGGCTCCTATGGGCGGTCGTGGTGCTAAAGGGGGGTTGCAGTGCTAATGATTGCTCCGGGTCTGATAGGTACGCGGCATCTTGATTCGCTGTATGTACGTATTAGCAGGTTGTTGCGGATGTGGCATATCACACGACGCGTCTTCTCACCTCCTGTATCAACACCGCCTCCTCGCTTTTTCAACTTGGGCATGCCGCCAGCAAAAAGGCCAGCAAGCTGCGGGGCTGCATCTATCACTCCTCCGGCATCACCGCCTTGATCGCTGTTACTCCTTGCTCGGTCTCTCGGGACAGGCGGCGCAAGTCCCCCCGATGCCTTTGCCAGAACCGGAATCGGAGGCGCCCCTCCAATGGGCAGTCCTCCTCCGCCTGCTCCTCCGCCTCCGCCTCCGCCCGGTGCACCTGCAACCGCCGGGGCCGATCGATCGTTCGTCACAGCTTTCCTCAGTGCCCTTCCTTTTTGAATGTCGCCAAGCAAGGCGCCCTAAACTACTATTAGCATCGAACTAGGCATGATGACTAATGTCGTTACTTACACGGCCCATACCCGCGGCGGGCGGTTTTGAGAGCATTCCGCCGGGAGGCGGCGGAGGCGGTGGCGGCGGCCCTCCCATGCCCATGCCCATGCCCGGAGGTGGCGGTGGAGGTGGAGGCGGCGGTGGAGGAGGCATCTCGACACGCCCGACTTGGTGATTCGGGGTGCTTGCCGCAGACGGGTTCGTTATTGGCGTTGCGCTGCGCTGTGCTGTGCTGCGTTGCGTTGCGTTGTGTTGAGTTGTGTTGTGTTTATTCTGTAAAGACTTTGGGCGGAGGGTTCGCCCGGGCTATGGGGAGAACTGCTAGCCGCAACGTAACTCAGGAAAGGCTGATCGTTCGGTTCGGTTTGGTCTGGTCGTGTGCAAACAGGCCAAGAGGAAATGGACAGACTGGTAACAATGCGGTGGTGTTTTCTGCCGAGGGCGTGCGACAGCGGCTGTCGAGTCAAAAGCAGAAACGTTGCGTGCAGTGGGAAGTTGGAAGTTGGAAGACAGCCAGTGGTCGGAAGAACTGCAGGTGTTGGAAGCCTAGTTGGAGGCACCCTATGCCTATCATTAGATTAAGCCTAGGTAGGTAGGTACCTGGGTAGATGGATGATAGGCAGGTAGGTGCCTACCTACGGAGCTCGGGAGGTGCCTGCGTAGGTAGAGAGAGAGAGAGATGAACTGTAGTCCACTTACCCAAGGTCAACTAACTTGATGCCTAGTGTCGACAGATGGCATTGGGAAAGTGCAAACTTGTGGGTTGTGACAATCACATTGGACAATGGGAGGAAATGTCGTCACCTAGTGCCTGCGGCGCAGCACCGCCACACTACCTACATAAATGTCTATGCCTGATAGCAACTAGGTAGAAGTACCCAAGTACCTACCCAGGTCGGTGCAAGTATTACTGCCAGTTGGTAGGCAAGCACTACTAGTACAGTATTTTACAGTATGCAACACTGTCATATCTATCAACTCACCTCTCAAGTTTTTGCTCACTTAGGTACCTACCTACCTAGGGTACCTGGGTTATCCACCTGGTATTCAATATTCCGTAGTGCATATGGTATGATACCTAAGTATATATATACATGTATAAACACTGCCAGACGGGGTCGGGCAGGTCATCATGAGATTGAGACAAGATATCATCCCCGGTCTAGAGAACCCCATCTCTGTTACCAACTACAGGGGATATGGTGCCAGAACCGAAATCATAGGGATCTAACAATGGTGCTGGCAAAGAACTAGCCTTGCTGAAGTGATGGTGGCCGCCCATGATAACATAGATAGACCACCCAGACTCAGACATACACATTTGTATGTGCATACTATGCACATACATACTTACACTACTTATATACCCCCGCCTACCCGACCTGACCTGACCTAACCTAACCTAACCTAACCTAACCTAACCTAACCCAACCCACCTTAACCTACCCAACAAACAAGTCACCCCAGAGCAACAACCCCTCATTCCGGCGGGCACCTAATCGGGTGTCTCCCTATAACCCCATTCGGAGACCTCCCGGGCCCTTGGCGGCCGAACCGGAGCTTTTCCAACCCTAGATGGCCGCCTACCCATCAATTGCGTTACTTAAATCCGGTTTGGGCCGCCTTCATAACTAAGGATGAGGATTGAGAACCGCGTGTGTAATTGTTCTAGGAATATACGTTAGAGTATCGCAAAGCATCGTGTCATCAATTTATATTCGCAACCGCCGCCACCACCATTGCCTACTCCTTTCCCTGCTTACTTGGTACTTCTATTTTGTGTATACGTAGTATGTATACCATTTACCCCGTTCCACCTGGTCTGACCAACGTTAATACGTTAATACTAAGCCGAGTTTAAGACACTCTCCCGGTCTTCACCATGGACGATCTCCGCGCAACCCTGCAGAGGACAATTAATACCTTCCTAGAAAACAACATGCTGGCGGTAAAAGGGAAGGACGTATCGCTATTCTCGGTGGCCCTGAGCGAAGGGTGCGTTCGGATGTACAGACCGCACTCTGTCATCCGCCGGTATCCGCAATTCTTTAAATCCGAGCTCAGGAACGCCGACTACGAGGCTCAGATGAAGATCGAATTGCTATCTATGAGGGACGTGTCGCAAAACATCACCAGGACCGTCATCGATACAGCCCAGCGGAGGGCTACCCTCTGGAGCGAGCAGACTGTCATCACGGGCGATGGCGAAACCAAAAATACCATTGAGGTCGTCTTTGATCTCGACTTTACCGAGGACGGGACCAAGATCTCACGCATCTTGGAATTCATCGATACGTATGAGTCAACTAGAGTAATAGAGGAAATGCTGAGCAAAGCGGCCGCCGCGGAATGATTTTCTTTTAATAGTTTTCGGGGACATAGAGTTGGGAGGATGTTAGAGGTCTTGCTAAGCCCACAGCTTTATGCGGATAGGCCAATACATATGCACCCCAAAATACATGCATTGTATTTTCCTAAGGGCGCTTCAAGCCAGCTATGTGCATATAATTATTGACCATGTAGGTTTTATTTTGTAACCTACGTGCCCGGCCATCATGTTAGCGGGCCTCGAGATGCATTAAACCGAGGGGCACTATCCATACGGCTAGAGATCAGGCAGTTAGGTCAGATATTGCTAGCTGGTCGCCATTTTGTTTGTTGTATTAATGTGACAAGGGATAGGATCCCAGGGCTTGAAACATAATAAGGTTGTGTGCAAGAAAAATGAAACTGTTAATCCTTGGGGCAATTATGCTGGTATATCTACAACTACTCCGTGACAGGTTTTTCTATGGATAAGAATATGCTTGGGACCTAAAGGTGTAACAAAAAACAATGATAATTCTTTTTTATCTTTGATACTAGGTTGAGCTATCTATACCTAGTTATTAGCTAGTGCTAAACATAATATCATTTGAATATTTCTGCGGCTTTATTATAGTTTTTACATCTGTGCTGAGTAGAGGCCTGGAGGCTGGGCTTGGTTCTATGATATATATATTAGTCTTTTAACCAAGAATGTACTCCTCACAGGTTGTTTAGCATATAGAACAGCGCTGCACTCCATAATACATGTGATAATTAAACTCTCTACCTCCTCTCCCTTCAACTATGTCTTTAGAGTTATGTTATATAGTTATAAGAATATGAATTATAGGTTAATCTAGGATAAAGCATGCTTGGATTATATATCCCTGGACCAGTATAAATAGATGTATGGATCACAAAGGATAGTAGAAACTACCAGGAGGTGTGTCATTATCAACATACTAGCTATATAAGAATCATATGTATTAGTTGTGCTGCTTAGCAATAGCACGAATTTCAGGATTATTCAATGCCTACTTAATGCAATAAAGAATAGTTAGGCTTACTTAAATTACCAAGTTTTCCTGTCTGTAGAGGTGGGCAGGGCATAGGACGGATATAAGTGGTGGTCATCGACGCTAATACATGTACCTAGGTAGTCTAATGTTCCCCGCCGTCCGGATTGGTACAGAGATTGTAATACCTGCTCACACAATTGATCCCAATGTCCTCCTGTAATACCTACGTACATTATCTTCTGTCATCCATAAATGCACGCTAGGTAGGTGCCTACTAGGTACTATCTAGATGTTACCTACCTCGGTAGATAGACGGATCTAGGTACGTACCTACTACCTACCTACCTACCTAGGTAGGTAGGTATGAGCCGTGGGCAAGATCTCTCCCCAATTACCTAGGCACCTCATTCACTATGCGACAAATTCACGACTCTTGCGATTCACCCCCCGGCGTGCCCCAGCACCCCGACTATGGAGGGGGCGATGGGAAGGGGGTAATAGGATGATAAAATACTGAAGAAGTGACGTGAGGACCGAGTTGGGCAGTGACACCCGGATGGCCGGAGTGCGCTACAAGAGTAAGGGAAGAAGGAGCTTTGCACAGGCTAGGATGGCTGACTGACGAGAGATGCCATCAAGGTTCGCAAAACTTGGAAAAGGTCGGCATGCGACAACGGCCCTGCGCAAACTACCCAGGTACCTCTCCCAATCATGTGAATTGGGTCGGCTCGCCTTGAGTTCTTCCTCCCATACCACTAACTAGGTAACTAACTAACTATTCTTACTTGTTTGTTCGCTCGCTTATAAGACACGTTCGATTCCTGCCTTAATAGCACTTGTACTGAGCTGTGCCCTGCTTAGCTACCAACGCAGCTACCAGCAACCGCTTGCCACCTACCACCACGGCTCTGCCGCCCGTAGCCAACTCTCCAGACGACCGGCCCTCGAGAAACAGCGACACTCCCTCATATATTTAATATGAGCGCTATCGATATGGATTCTCGATGTCGGAGTATCATGAAGATGCCAAACGAGATTCTCTTGACAATGGCGGAGCATATGGATACTGCCACGCGCCAGTGCTTCATGGCATCCAACAAGGTAATAACAACTCGCCATCTTAACACCTCTGTTTCCTCAAGCTCCTACACAATCCCAGTCGACAGTGAAACAGGTCCTAATTCAGAGATAGAAATTCTATAATCTCATCAATTCCTACGAGCACTCTATATCTGAGAGCCGCGCTGCCTCCTTTCCACTGCCCCCCCTCGGAAACATTCTTTCTTCGTCAACTCACGAACGCCACGTGTTACGGCCGTACACGTTCAAGATGGTTCGTGAACTCGAACTCCGCGAGCACAGAATCGCCGGCCTCGTGAAATACTGGCCACAGCTGGTCAGCTGCGAGTGTCCCTACGGCCTCCCAGCTTTGACCGTCTCACAACAGATCCGTCTAGGGTCTGTTATCAGGCGGGCATTGAATCAGTGTGACCGGATTGCAGATATTGCAGCAAACGAACCATGCGTCCTGATCCCACCGAGGTATTATGACTATATCTTCAACGAAACGTACTCTTTGCAAGAGACCATGGGATCTACCGACGAGGAACTAAGCAAGTTCAACCCCTTGACTAGAATAGACGCTCGGCTACGCCAGATAGAGTATATTCGATCGCTCTCATTGGAAGATATCGCGGGACTCTTCACATTGGTCAATATGATCGGATACCAATCGATAAGCTCCAACACTATCACCCCTGCAAAATTTGAATCCATAGTGATCACTGAGGAATGTATTTTGCGGCACGGCACATGGTTCGTGTGGTCAGACCTCCTCGGTGACATCGACATGATAGATTTGGCCAGCTACATAGTGGAAGCAGGGAAGGCCGAACTCTGGGGGTGGGAAGCCGGTACTTTTGATGGACCACCTGGACTCAAGATGACGCTAAGTAAACGGTTCAGAGAATTGGCCGGCGGCGAGACTTCAGGTCAAGTTGAGATCAATATGGATGCTGCAATCTCGAAGCTCTTGGGTGATGACGAACAATGTGTCAGGTCTGTATAGGAGGACTTCTGCATATGCTAGGATAGCAACAGGTGGTCAGCCTTGCGTTGGGATAGACAGCGTGGCGTCAGATACCATGGGGTAGGGGTGTTTAGGCTAGGTATTGCATTCGCTATAGCGTGGTGAGACGAGCGCGGTGCAATATTTTCTCTGTAGCTCTGTTCCTCCCTGTCGTCTCGCTATGAACAAGATGATATACATAGTTGACAGTCAATAAGCTTCAACGATGTTTGGCCCTGGGGTCCTGTCTTGAACGGGATATCGGCCAAGTCTGAGCGCAATCGTCATGGTTCCCATCGAGGTTCCCATCGAGGTTCCCATCGAGGTTCCTACCGAGATTCCCTATTTCTCTTTGGTTGCATTGATTTGCATTGTGTTGCGCGGGTTTCCCGATCCCAGGGAGGCGAGAAAGATGCCGGCGAGCACACGTAAAGATACTTGTATTATGCATACACCAATCGATAATTCAAGACCGTGTTGCCTAACCCTTGCGCTAAGTGAAGGCATCGTCCTGACCGCTTAGGCCCGTGTAAATAGAGTTGGTTCCGTTGTCCGAGTTGCTTGCTTGATGTTAACCAGGCGGCCCTGCTCTAAATCTATATATACACCTATTCCAGGATTAAAAATGTTAGCTTGGGTATAAAACAAAGGTGTTAGCCAGAGTAATAGCCAAAGTTTATATAATTATCTCTGCTTATATTTTTATTTATAAATTATATAAAAAAGTATATCTAGCTTTAAAACAGTAGATTTATTAAACTATTAATAATATAGCTGTTATTTTTTATTAAACTAGCTTTAACTATGCTATAAGCTTTATTAACTAGCTATATAATTATATTTTTATATTAATTATTCTTTTATATTTGCTGTTTATATATAAACTATTATTAAATTTAAATATTTAAAAATATTTTAAATAATTTTATTGCTTATTATTTAGTTTTTAAAATAAAATAAATTTAAATTAATAATTTTAAAAGCTAATTTAGTTTATTATATTATTTTTATATTATTTAATTTATTAATTTAAGCTTTATAATAATAAAAATAATTAATTAATTTAATTAAAATTAATATATTAAAATAAAAACTTTTTATAAAATTATTAATTAATTATATAAAAAATAGCTATAAAATAAAACTATATAATTTAACAAGTTTAATATATTTATAACTAGTTTTTAATTTTTAAAAATAGCGCTAAAAATTATAGTTAATATATTTAATTAAAACTAAATTAAAACTTAAATTAAAGCTAACTTTAGCTATTAATAGCTTTTATAATAATATATATTTTTAATAGTTTTAAGCTGCTATATTTTAACAAAACAGTAATTAATATTATTATAAATTTATTTAATAAAAGCTTATAAACAAGCTAAAATAATTTTTATAAAAGCTGTTTTAATTAAATATTTTAATAAAAAAATTAGCTATATATAAATTTAATCGTATTTTTTAATAAATATTAAGCTTATATTAATTTTATATAAAAACTTAAATAATAATTTATTTAATAAAAAACCTGTTTATTTTTAATTTTATTTATAAATAATTAAATAATTGTCGCGGAGGAACAGATGAATTATATAAAAACAGTGGAATTAAAGCCGAGCGATTAGTGCAAGCAAGTTAATTTAAGCTTATAATAATAATCTATTTAGTTAAGTTGTATTATATAGAAATAATCGGACTAGCCAGCTTATATATACAGCTTAAAAAAGATTATATTTTTTTTGTTTTATAATTAGTCTGTTTAAATAAGTTAGGCTTATATAAGCCCGACTGTTTATTTTAATAGCTATTAATTTAGTTATAAAGCTTACTGTAGCATTTAGGCTGCGATTACTAGTTTTTTGTTAAAACTATTTATTTTATTATAATATATTCTTTAGATTTAGCTAATTAAAGCTTAATTTATAAAATAAATTTTAATAATCGTTTTATATAGCTTTATATATAAAAAATAAGTAGTAATTTTATAATTAATTTAAATAATTATTTTTAAAAATTTTATAATTAAAAGGCTTTTTTTAAATAAAAGTTGCTATTTAAAATAATTAATAATAATAAAAAAGTATAGTTGCTAAAATAATTAGCTAGTAAATAATTTTATAAAAGTAATATAAATATTTTTAAATAAGTAGTAGTTTAGTTTTTTTTTTAATTTTTAAATTAATTAATTAATTTATATATAATTTTTAAATCGCTAGTATTTTAACGCGCGTTAGTTTTAAGCTAACAGCTGTTTTTAATAGTTTTAAATAATTTTAAAAATTATTTTTTATAAATAATTTTTTTATTAAATATATGCTGCAGTAAGCAGCTTTACGCGCGATTAATTGTTTTAATCGGTATAAATAATATTAAAAATTTATTATATTTAGTTTTTTAAGCCGCCGTTTTTTTTTTTTGTAAATAATTTTTAAAAGTTGTTCCGATTTTTTATATTATAATTAAAAAATTAATTTTATTTTAAAATAAATATTTTTATATTATTACTGTTATTGCTGCTATAACTGCTGCTGCTGCTGCTAATATTACTGCTGCTTTGTTTTTATACTGCTTATTTATTTATTTATTTTTTTGTTTGTTTTTTTTTTTTAATTTTTATTACTGCTGCAGCTGCTGCTGCTTAAGCTATTGCTGCTGCTAAAAAGCCAGGCTTAATTGCTGTTTTTTTTGCTGTTAATTTTATTTTAAAAAAAACTATTAAGCTAATAATAACTAGCGCTATTAATAAAACGCTAGCTAATATTTATAATATTAAAAAATTAAACTTTAAATTTAATAGTTTTATATTTAATCTAGCTTTATATATTTTTTTAAAGTTTTTTATTAATTATATATATTAATTTTATTTTTAGTTTTTTTTTAGCAAGTTTTAAAGCCGACTTTTTTAATAAAAAGTTTTAAAACTTTTTATATTACTGCTATAGTTTTTAGTTAATAACGCAGATTTTTTTTAATAAAAACTAGTTAATCTAGCTTTTTATTAAGTTTATATTATATTAATAATAAATATATTAATAATAATAAAATCGTTTTTAAAAAACCTGCTAAAAAAAAAAGTCGTTTTATAAAAAATAAATTAAAAAAGCGCTTTTGCTGCACTTATATTTGTTTAACAATATAAAAAATTAAAAAATATTATTATTAAATTTAATATTTTAATTAGCAGTGCTATTTTTACGTTAACAGATATAAATATATTTTTATATAAATAGTTTTATTTTTATAAGCGTTTTTTTATTAAAATTTTATATAGCTAAAAACAGACTAGCTTTTTGTTGCAGCTTTTTTAAAGCAGTACAAGCTAAAAAAAACGTTTTAATAAGTTTTTTTTTTTTTTAATTTGATTTTTTAACGTAATAGCTTATAAAATTTCTAAGATTTTTTAATTTTTTATATTTTTGCTAAAGCTGCTATTTTTTAATTTAAACATGTTTTTATTAAAAATAAAATAAAGCAGGCTTAAGCTTAGCTATAACAATTAAAAATAACAGCTTTAAAAAAAACTAAAAATAATAGTTTTAAGTTTAGCTGCTTTTTTTTTAAAAATAATAACGCTAACGCTAATATTAATAATATTTCTGTTTTAATAAATAAAAAAGTTATAATTATTTTAGCAGCTAAAAAAGCTTTTATTTTAATAAAAGCAAATATTAAAAAAACAGTATTATTAAAATTTTTTTAGTTATTTGTATTATATAAAATAATTAAATATAAAATAAATTTAATAATTTATAAGCTTAAAATATTAATAAATATTATAAAATATTTAAAAACTATAATTATTTTTTAAATCAGCAGTTATAACGTTTTAACGTAAAATTTTAAATTAAAAAAAAAATTATATATTTTTAAGCTTTTTATAATATTTATTAATTGTTTAAAAGCTTTAATTATTAAAAATAACTTAGATTTTAAGCCAGCTATTTATAAAAAAAAGAAAAAAAATACTGTTTTAATATAAAATTAATCTTAATAATAATAATTTTATTAATTTATTTATAAAAGCAGATATTTAAAAATAATTTAAAAAAATTTTAGTTATAATTAATTAGTTTTTATTGCTTATAAGCTATATTTTTTTAAAATTTTATAATTGTAATCGTAAAATTAAATAAAACATAAAAATATTTAAACTAAGCGCGTAATAAATTTTTATAAGCTTATTTATTAATATTTAAACGGTTAAAAATATTTTATTTTAAATAATTCTTTTTAATATTTTTGCTTTATTTATATATTTTATATATTAATATATTATAATTTTATATTAATTTATGTATTTTTTTATAATTAATTTAATTATTTATATATTATTTAAATAAATAGTTTATATATTTTTAAAATTAAGCAGAATATTTTAAAAAAAATTTTTAATATTATAGTTTTTCTAGCTGTAAAAGCAATTATTTTAATTTTAGTTTTAATAGTTAATATTAAAATAATATTTTGTTTTATTGTTTTTAAATAAAAAGTTTTTAAAATTAATATAATATATCCGTAAAATAATCTGCGCGTTTTTTTATTATTTATAAACGAAGTGTTTTTAGCAATTATAAAAGCTTGTGTTTTTAAAAAGCTTATTTTAAATTTAACCGTTAAAAATCTAGTTTTATATAAATATTTAATTAAATAATTAATTGCAGCATAATAATCGGCGCTTAAATTAGTTAAAAATTATAATAATATCTTAATTATAAAAGCTATATCTGCTTTTAATATTATTTTGCTATATAGCGTTAATTTAATTTTTTTAATAAGCTTTTATTTATTTTTTATAGCCTGACTTAGGTTATATATAAAATTTTATATAATAAAAAATAGCTAATATATAAATTAAATTATTTAGTTTATAACGTTTAACAATTTTTTTAATATATTAATTATAAGCTAAAAAATCGTTTAAGCTTTTTAATTATAAATTATTTTAATTTTTAAAAACTATTTAATATTGCTTTATTTTTAAGTTTATATATTTTTTAATACTTTATATAATTTTTTATTTTTAGCTTTATAATTTTTATAATAAAATATTAAAAATTATTTATATAAAAATTATAAATATAAATCGATTTTTAGTATAAAATAAATAAAGCTTTTTAAAAAGCGATTATTTTTAGCATTTTAAATATTAATAAAAACTTTTATATTAAAAAACAGAGAATTTTTAAGCTGTATAACGTTTTATTTAATAATATTGCTTTATTTAACTATAAAAAGCTTTTAAAAAAAACAGCATATTATTAGCGTTTTTTTAATTTATAAAGCGTTTAAAAATATAAAAATTATATTAAATTAAAGCATTTTTAAATTAAAATATGCTGCTAAAGCTATTATAAGCTTAAAAGTTTTTGCAGCAAGTGTTGTTATATAAATTGTTTATAGCATATTTTTTAGCTAAAAATTATTTTATATTATAATATATAATTTATATTATTTAACGTATTTTTTTATTAAACTTATATTAAAATATTTATTTACGCAGTAATAAAGATTTTAAAACTTTATTTAGTTTTATTATTTTAATTATTTTTTTTAAACGATTTTATTTTTGCGTAAATATTAATATAAAACTATTTGTTTATTAAATAATTTTAAAGATTTTTTTAGCTTTTTAATAACGGTTTTAATAAATTGTTTATATATATATGTTTTTTTAGCCTAACATTTATTTTTTTTGTTTTGTTTTAGTTTATTACGGCTGTAAATACTACATGTAATATTTTATGTTTTTTATTTTTTTTATAAAACGTTTATTTTTAATTAAATAAATAAGTTTTTATAAAGTTAAACTAATTTTAATTATTTAAAACTTCGATAATATTATTTAAATAAATTATTATAGTAAATATAAACATATTATTATTTTTTTAATATTAAGTTAAAATTTTTAGTTTTTAATTTTTAGTTTAAATAAAAGCCGCTAAAAATACTTTATATATATATATATGTTTTATTAGTTTATTTAATCGATCGATTAATTAATAAGCTGTTTATATTTTAATAATTAATATTTTAAAGCTATTTTATAGTATTTAATTATTTTAGTTTTAAAAGCGATTTTTAAGCTTTTTTTAAAGCTGATTAGCTTTACGTTAAATAAAAAGCTTTATTTTATTTTATATAATTGTTTTATTTTTTACGTTTAAGCTTAAGAGTTTTTTTAGCTTATAGTTTATTTTTTATTTTTAATTTTTAGTTATTTTTAGTTTAAAAATATTTTAAAAGTTATAAGTTTATATAGTTAAATATTATAAACGCTGCTTTTAACGGTATATTTTTAGCTGTTTTTATTTTTAATTTTATTTTATTAGTTAGTTTTTTAAATTTTATTAATTAAATTAAAAATATTTTTATAAAAATAAAAGTAATAAAAATATTTTTAAGCTTATATATAGTTATAAGTTTAATATTTTATATATTTAATATAATAAAAAGATTTAAAAGTTTAAATTTAATTTTAATAATTTATTTAATAAAAGTTTTATTTATTTTAATTATTAGTTTTTTATTTTTTTAATAAAATTTTTTTTATTAAATTTAATATTTTATATAGTAATTATTTTATTTAATTAAAAATTTATATATAATATAAATTATAAGCTTAATAGCTTATAAAATATTTTATATAAATATAAACTTTAGTTTTATATTTTTACTAATTATGTTTAGCAAGCTTATTAATTTTTATTAAGTAGGCCTTATATTTATATATATATATCCTGTTTTAATTAAAACATAAATTATTTATTAGTTTTTTAACATGTTTTAAAATATATTAATAAAATAAATATTTAAATTAGTTTTTAAAACATAATAAAACATATAATAGTTTTTATAGCAGAAGGGCTTTTATTATATCGTTAGACTATTGTTTTAATAGTTTTAGCTAAAGTTTTTTAAAAGTTCTGTTTTTTTTAATATTTTAATAGCTTAATTAATAATTTTTTAGCTAGCGTGTTTTAACGCGCTATTTAATTTAAAGATTTTAATAAATATTAATTTGTTTTTAATTTTTAATATTTAATTTAACGTTTATATTTTATTAAGCTTTTAATAATAATTATTTTTTTGTTATTATTTTAAATTTTATATATTAAAAGTTTAAATTATTTTATTATTTAATATTTAAATTTTATAATTAAATTAATAACTGTTTTTTAATTTTAATTAAAAAATATATATATAAATTATACTGCTGTATTTTTTTTAATAATAAATATTTAGCTTAATTTATTATATTTTTAAAAATAATTAAATAAATTTTAATAAATACGCTAAAATAGGCGGGCTGCGCGCTATTTTAAACGTTTTTTATTAATTTTTTTTTTAGCATACGTTTTAGTACAGCTTTTATATTTAATTTATAAAATTTTTTTAAATTTTTAAATTTTTTATTTTATATATAAGCGTTTATAAAACGTTTTATTTTAAATAACCTGATTTTAAATGTTATAAATTTTAAAAATTTAATTTTAGTTTTAAAAAGTTTTTTATAAAATAATTGAGAGGTGCACCATGGGGGTGTAAAGTGTGTATTATAAAAGATGAAGATCTAGCAAATCTAGGCTAAGCTAAAGTTTTACCTAGGTGTGGGCTAGGGCCCACATACATAGGGCTAGGCCCAATTAGGTTGTGCCTGTGGCCACGGGCCACAGCACCCCAAGCGAGGGGCTTATGTAAGCGCTCCCTCTACGCGCGCGTATCAATAATATAAACGTTTAAAAGTTTTAAATATAGTTATAACGTTTAAACTAGCAGCGCTTGTTTAAATAAAATTAAAAAATTATATAAATTAATTATTAATATATCGTTTAAATAAATAAAAATAAGCTTATATTTAAAAAACTAAGTTATATTGTTTAAATAAATTAGCAACAATTATATTATTTTTATATTTTTATATTTTAATATATAATTAATTTTATAATATTAGATTTTTTTTGTTTAAATAAGTTTTTAATATAATATTTATATAAAATTTTTAATTAAAGCTATATTTTTAAAACAATATTTATAAACTGCTTTTTTTAAATATATTAAATATTTTATATATAATTTTATGTTTTTTTAAAATTAGAAATTTTATAATTTTTATTTAAACTGTTTTTTATTATAAATAATTATAAATAAATTAAGTTTTAAAAATAATTTACTGTTTATTAAATATAAAATGCTATAGTTATTAATTAATATATTATTAAAAATATATAACGTTTAAATTTTAAAATAATAAATATTTTAATAATATAAATAATACTTTTAAAAAAATAAGGTTAATTATTATAAAATTTATTTTAAAATTAAGTTATTTATTAAACTAGTTTTTACTGCTGTTAGTTTTATTATTAAGCTTTTTTAAAATATAAGTTATTTAAGTATTTTTAGCTTTAATTATTAATAATTTATTTAAATAATTTTTAACGTATAATTTTTAGCATATTTTAATTTAATTAATTATTTTTTTAAATAAGTTGTTTATTTTTAATTAGTTTTGCTTATAATAGCTAGCTAAAAATCGTATATTTTTTAAGCTTTATTTATAAATATTATTAATGTTAAGCTTATATAAGCATTATTACTTATTAGTTAATTTATTTATATAATTATTTTAATTTTTATAAAATAATTTATTTAATTTTTATTAAACTAATTTTTTATATTTAATTATTTAATATAATAAAAATTAATGCTAACTTTTAAGTTTTATATTATATTAAATATTAAAACTTTTAAAAGCTTTTATATTTATTAAATAATATAATTTTTTTTTATAATTTTTTTTATTATATTAATAAGTTTAACACCGGTTTAATTTAAAGTTAATTTTTATAAAAAATTTTAAAAAACTTTAATTATAAATATTTTTAAATTTTAAAAATTATAAGTAATAGTTTATAAATAAACTATTTATTATTTTTATATTATTTATTAGTTTTAATGCTTTTTTATTTAATACGTTTAAAAATTTAAACATATTTTTATTAAATTATTATTTAAGCTTATAAAGCTAAAAAATTAATTAATTATAAAAAGCAATAATAATTATTTAAATCGTTTATTTTTATTTTTATTTATTATAGCTGCAACTTTTATATATTTAATTTTAATAGTTTTTTTATTTATTTATATAATACTAAATATTTAATAAATTTAGTTAAGCTTATATTATATAGCATTATAACTGTTTATAATTTTTAAAATGTTTAAAATTGATCTATTAAATTATAAGCTTAAAATTTTATTTTTATATATTTTTTAAGTTTAGTAATAATCTGATTTTTATTAAAAATATTAATTTAATATTAAAAAATAAATTGTTTTTGCTACGTTTAAATTTATAATATTTTAAAAATTTTTATTTTTAGTATAAATTTTAAACTTTTTAAACTAGTAAAACTAATCTGTTAAACTATTTAAAATAATAAGCTTAATATAATTAATTATTATAATAAAAATAAATTGCTAAGTTTTAATAATTAAATTAAATAATTGTTTTAAATATAAAATAAATAAAAATAAAAATAAAATTTTTAAATTAATAAGCTTTAAAATAAAAATTGCTTTTATAACAAAAACATTAGCTCGACTAATAAACCGGGCTTATAACTATCGCAAAAAAATAAATAAATTATATAAAAATAATAAAATTAAAACTAAACAATTAATACAAGCAAATTAATTTAAATTTATAATAATAATCTATCTAGTTAAATTATATTATATAAAAATAATTAAACTAGCCAGCTTATATATACAGCTTAAAAAAGATTATATTTTTTCTGCTTTATAATTAATCTATTTAAATAGGTCGGGCTTATATAAGCCCGACCGCTTACCCCAACAGCCACTAACTTAGCCACAGGGCTCACTGCGGCACTTAGGCTGCGATCACCAGCCTTCTGCCAAGGCTATCCACTTCATCGTGACAATAATTAAATAATTTAAAAGCTTATTTAAAAAATAATTAAAAGTTTAATTTATATATAAAAAAAATTAAAATAATATATAAGCTATAATTTATAAAATAGTTATTTTATTTTTAGTTTAAGCTTTTATTAAGTTTTAGCTAAGCTTTATTTTTTAATAAAATAATATATTAAGTTATAAAACTAAAATTATAAAAATAATTTTAATAAAACTTAAAATAAAAACTTTTAAATAGCTTATATATAGCTTTAATTTATTTTTAATTAAAAATATATAGTTTTAAATAAAAACTAGTTATATTATAATTATAATATTTAAAGCTTTAAGCTAATAAAATTAATAAAAGCTATATTAGCTGTTTAATTAGCTGTTTTATAATTATTTTTATAATTTTTAACTATAAAAATACCGGTTAAACTATAAAAGTTATTTATTAATAAAAAAATTATTAAATTATTAATTAAATAGTTTTTATATAAAATTAATATAAAACTATTTAAACTATAATATTTAAATAATTTAATAAGTTTATAAAGCTTAGCTTATATATATTTTTAATTTTTATTATATATAAATTATTTATAGTTATATTTTAAACTATAATAACTTTAATAATAAATAAGCTGTTAAAAAGCTAGTTAGCTTTAATATATATTATATTAATTAATTAATATGAAATTATTTAATAAATTATAAAAGTTTTAAAATTAAAAAAATAAGTTTTATTAATTAAAAATATAATAATAAATTAATTATTAAAGCTTAAACTATTTAAAAATATTTTATTAGCTATAAAAATATAAATAAAAATATATATTTATAAACTAGCATAACTTTTAAAAAATATAAAATTTTATATAAAACAGCGCTATTATATAAATAATAAATTAAAATGTTATAAATTAATTAATATATAAAATAATAGATTTATATAGCTTATTTATATAATTATAATATTTAAATTATAAAATAAACGTTATTACAGCTATAAAATATAATAAAACTAATTAAAAACAGTTTAAAAACGTTAATTAATATAAAAACAGCTAAAAACGCAGTTAAAATTAATATTATAGTTAAAACAGTAGTAAAAATTAAAAAAGCTAAAATTAATCAAAAAAATAGCTATATTATTAGCATTATTAATAGTTTAATAAATCTGCTGTTTTAAAGCTAAATATACCTCTTTATACAATTTATAAATAAAAATATAAGCAGAAATAATTATATAAACCCTGGCCATCACCCTAGCCAACACCCTTGTTTTATACCCAAGCTAACATTTCTAATCCTGGAATAGGTATACATGGTCGGACAAGGGTTGCTTGATTGCACTAGTATAGAGTATACATGCCGCATCATCACCATCAACTCACCCTCAAAAGTCCTTGTAGGTTCCAACGGGGATGTACGTTGTTGTGGGGGTTTCCAGCACTTGTATGAATGGATATGTAAAATTATGATTATGTAGCGATGCATATTTACCGGTATACAAGCCAAAATGACAAGTCAACTGCCAACATGGTCTCTATTTGTGGATGGACCCTAGTTATCTGATGTAGTGTAGGTACTAAATGGCCAATGACAACGATTGAACTGCTCGATCACGCGATGCTTGACTTGTGGTGGTGATGGAATATAATGTTGGAAATTGCGGCTGAATGCTAGACTCAATCCCCTAGATAGACAACCTTGGAAGCTACCTAGGTACACTAGTTATGATGCCCTCGTTTTAGTGTAGCGTAGCTCCCACTGGCAAGACCCTGGAGTAGACCGTTTTATAGTGCTGATGGGATTACACACTGCACATCCCTGCAATCGAGTGTGGAGAGGGGACGAGTGGGTCTGTCTCTGTCTGTACCTGCACTAAGGTACCCGAGTCAAAAAAGAGCATGTAGTAGATAGGCTAATCCTACAATAGAAATCTAGGCGTAGATCAGCAGTTCTCACTTAGGTACCCAACTGCCCTGTAACCTTAGCGTAGGTGCACGGGAACCTTTACTGGCCAGTCCCTCCTCCTGCCTACGTAGTAGGCACAGTGCTTTCAAGCTTCCAAGAGGTAACAGCTGATCCATGCAGGCGTGGCGCCGTGTCTCGATAGGCATAGTCTGGGCGTAGCTTAGGCCAGTAGTGCACAGTCAAACACTCGAAGCCCTTCCATCGTCATTTCCCCATCATAGTGTACAAGTAACTATCAGCTCTTGACATTCCCAACAGACATCCTTTCCCGTAGAGTTCAATTTAAGGGCCAGTGCCTTGTTTGTTTTAGCCGCATCTTGTTGGAGAACACGTTCCATATTCCGCATTGCTCAACCCGCCCACCATTGCCCACCTTTGAGCACTCCAACAACTTTCCACTGTCCATCGACTATCCATCCCATCGCATAGCGAACCACGTCCAACAAACGCCCTTCGAGTGCTGGGTGTCCCTCAGGTCTTGAACGCCCAATTGAACATTGAACGCGGCAGCATTTGCCTCCTGTGGCCTGTCCTCTATCACGCCTGGCGGCTTGTGCACCGCCCTCTACAACGACAATCCCGCCACGCCTGTCCTCACCTGCCGTCTTTCGTTCCCGCTTTGTCGAGACCGGCTACCCGAGACATGTTTGTGGCCCGTATTTGACAGGAAGCTTTCCCCAGACACAGACGGTCAAACGAACACGGCGCCCACTCCGAAGCAAGAAGACGGAGACTGCCCCTAGAAGGCTGTTGGCTCCAAGCCCTCGGATACGATGCCTTCTCCAAGACGTTTGCGTTTCTTCATGGTGACAATACTCGCCATCGTCGTCACCACCTTGTTCTTCACGGCCCAGAAGCGGCATTCGGCGACAGATGACCCTAGTACACTGAATAGCTTCTTTGACAAGACAATGAACGGGTTAGAACAACGGCATGGAGGCAGTGAACAGGTCGTGGTGGGCGGGAAGGGGTCCTCTACGGACCCTGGCCTCAAAGACCACGACGGCGACGGCAGTGTTGATGAAGATGATGAGATACTGGCCCAAGAGATGACGGACCGACTGCGAGCCGCCGAACAGCAAGCGAAGGACCAGGCAAATGCCAAGTCCCCGCTCAAGCCAGATGCCCCAAGTGATGTTGTCGGGGTAGGAAGTTCCGCCGGTGGCCAGAAAAAGGGCAAGTACAGGATCTCGAAGCAGGATACTGACGAGGAGGAAGAAGAGGCCGATGAAGACTCTGAGGTCGAGGTCACTTTACAACAGATTCTGAAAAGATCACCAGGTATGCATTCGGGTTCGGAAAGTGGCTTCCTTACAGTACCTCTTATCTAACTACGGTACAGTTGTTATTTTCTCGAAAACACACTGCCCCCATTCGAAGAGAGCAAAAAGGGGTTCTTCTCGACAAATACATTCTAGACCCTGCACCTTATGTTGTCGAGCTTAACGAGCACCCGCTTGGCCCGAAACTACAAGCCCTGCTGGCCGAAAAAACGGGCAGGAGAACAGTCCCCAATATTATGGTGAACGGTGAGAGCGTCGGCGGCAGTGACGAGATAATTGGCCTCGATACAAGAAAGACCCTGATCGACAAATTCAAGTCAATGGGCGGTAAGACACTTTCCATGAAGGAACGATTCGTCGGTAATGTCAAGGACAGAGCGTCTTAAACCTGCCGATTGTTTTTCATCATTTCCAGCTTTTGCCCATATTGTAGATTTAGGATGGCCATGGGCAGGTTACGGTTATATGCATTGGTGGCGTTCGGGGGGGGAAACGGTACCTAACCGGATCTCATTAGTTTTATGGGACACTGTACAAACCACGAGGAGGCATATGCCGAAGCTTGACTAGGCTGATTGCCTTGGTGGCCTGACGCATCCGGCCGGAGCTACATCTGGCACCTAGTCGGTATAAGATATTGTTGTCGGTGACACTCGTCGCATCGAATCGAACACCTCGGTACCTATCCCCTATGGTATTTATATCAATGATGCCACTTCTGCCCCAGGCGCCGCGCCGGCCCCAAGTAGAGTGCCAAGTCTTCGTCTTGAAATACATGCAGTTTGGGGCTTCACGAGCCATACATGGCGGCTCCAACGAGTGGCCTCTATCTAATGCGCCCCTTGGAGCACTACGACAGATAGCGTATCGGCAGCTCTGGCCGACGGGTCTCCTAAACAGTTTCGCCGCGAGGTCACAATGTCGCATGGCATAATATCGTCGTAGCGTTGACGGGATCGTCGGCTCCACAAACCAACCAACCACACAAACTCCAACTCCGCCGGAAAGCGATCTGCAGCCGATCTGCGCATGTACGGCTCCGCTGAAAACGACACTACGGTGCCCTAGAGAAGGCGTCTCTCCATATGTACGCCTTGGGATACCGTTCGGTGCTCGTGAATAGAGATATGTACTCCGGATCACGGGGGCCCCTGTCTATCTGCATTCCCCCGCACTTGGCTGTTGTGGTGCTACGGAAAGGGGTGTTTTCGATATTTTGTCTCATTTTTGAACGTAAGCAGTTTTCTTTTCTTTTTTCCTCTTCTTCTGTTCCCTTCAGACAAGAGTCGCAAAGTCGTTCTAGATAGATAGTGCGTGTTGAGGGCCGGTGGGCAATGGCAGGTCGACTATTCCTCGGCGGGTTGCTGCTGCTCGTTGCTGCGGGCACGGCAGAGCCCGTGGTCCGCGTGCTGAACGGGAGCTACGAGGGCCTACACCTGCCGGCGTTCGGGCAGGACGTGTTCCTCGGGGTGCCGTATGCGCAAGACACGGGAGGCGCAAACCGGTTCCGGGCGCCTCAGGCGCTGGACGCGACGTGGGAGGGCGCGCGGCCGGCCAAAGTGTACGGCCCCGCGTGCCCGGACCACCAGGTCGGCGTCGACGGGCGCTTCGGCATGGGCGAGGACTGCCTGAGCATCAACATCGTGCGCCCGTCCGGGCCGCCGCGGCCGAATCGGGAGGGGCGAGGGGAGGAGACGGCGGCGCGGTCGAAGCTCCCTGTCTTGCTATGGATTCACGGCGGGAGCTACCAGGTCGGCACCAGCGCGCTGCCGAACTACAACCTCACGTTCCTCGTCCAGCGGTCTGTGGAAGTCGGCCTCCCTATCCTCGCGGCGAGTATTAACTACCGCAAGGGCGGATGGGGGAATATGTACTCACGGGAAATCCAGGTACGACCATGGGGTTTTATATAGTTCTGGTCACCTGACATCTCTAATAGCATCGTGCATGGGCTGATCGGGTCATCTTGTAGGGATCCGGAAATACGAATCTCGCCCTTCGGGACATGCGTAAGGCGCTCGCCTGGATTCAGGAGAATATCGGCGCCTTTGGCGGGGACCCCTCATCGGTCACGATATGGGGCGAGTCGGCGGGCTCGTTTGCGGTGGTGCGTATCCTTGAGAGTGAGAGGGGTGGTGGAAGCCCCCTACCATCTCTACATACGTAGGCTAGGTATCAAAGATGTGTTTTACTGATTAGCATAATTCTTCTAGGGCCAGCTTGTGATGAGCTACGGCGGGCGAACGGATGGGCTATTCCACCGCTCTATCCAAGAAAGCGGAAGTGCCGCAACGGCCTGGTATAACGGGTCCGACTGGTACCAGCCCATCTACGACAACATCGTCGAACAAGTGAACTGCACGGACGCAATCGACACGCTCGGATGCTTGAGAACCGTCGATTACGATGTGCTTTTCCCGTTCCTGAACGCCTCGGCCGTTACCGGGCCAGGTTGGTATCCGACAGTAGGTAAGTCAGCATGCTCGTAGATTCCGGACGGAAAGGAATCTATTCCCTCAATCCCTCACATATTCCATCCCTTTGTATACCTAGGGGGGTGTTGTGAGCCAACACAGCGAGGGTTGAAACACGGATCGGAGCAACATGACATGACGTATTATTCTAACTCTCTTCCCACACAGACGGCGACGTGATCCCGGCCTACCCGACCGAGCTCCTCCGCCAGGGCCGCTTCGCGCACGTCCCACATCTATACGGGACGAACTCAGACGAGGGGACCGACAACGCGCCCGCGGGGGCGATCAATACGGACGCGGACCTCCGCGCCTACCTGCTGCGCGACACGGGCTTCGGGTTCCCGCCGTCGACGGTGTCACGCATCATGGAGCTGTACCCGGACGATCCGGCGCAGGGGATCCCGCTGGACACAGGCGCGGAGCGCTTCGCCGAGCGGGGGTACCAGTACAAGCGCGCGGCGGCCATCGTCGGGGACGTGTTCTACCACGCGCCGCGCCTCGACGACGCCCGGCACTACGCCCAGGGCGGCGCGCCGACGTTCATCTATCGCTTCAACACGCGGCCGCTGGCCGGGTACTCGAACACCGATTTCGATGGCGGCGGAGCAGCAGGAGGAAACGTGACGGTCATGCTGGCCCCGGCGTACAAGGGCGTCGCGCACTTCAGCGAGGTCGCCTTCGTCTTCGCGAACCCGGCCGCCGTCGGGCCCTGGCCCGGATACCGCGCCCTCAGCGCCCAGATGAGCGAGCGGTGGATCCGCTTCGCGCACACGGGGGACCCGAACGGAAAGGGCCTGCCGCGCTGGCCGCGGTACGACGAGGGCGAGAAGGGGCTCAATATGGTGCTGCAGACGGAGGCGCAGGGTGGGTCGTATGTCGAGGAGGACACGTATAGGCTCGAGGGTCGGGAGTATCTGACTCAGTGGGCGCGGAGGCGCCACGTATGAAAATACATCAACGGAGGGTATGGTATACCCAGTACGGATGGTCACGGAGGTAGACGCGATTTGTTTCAGGTTATTGTAGTGTGGAAATGGACGTATATAAGCGCTCTTGATAGAATTACATGACCCTCCTAGCCCTAGGTTTCCGTCTCTTCGACATGTGCCTGCGTATGCAGAAAACTTGTACAAGAACCCAAGGACCCAAGCCAGGCATGGTTAAAATAGATTTCTTGGCCAAGAAATGCGGGTGGTTCACAATTGAGCAAGAAGCCCATTGACGTGCTCCTGTAGACGATCAAGCGGGATGAATCCTACGGAGCCAAGTCGTCGGCATTGCACTTCGCACAGCCGATCCGATGCCCATTTCCGTCCGAGGGCGACGATGACGGGATACCCGATCAGGTCTGCGTCCTTGAGCTTCCAGATGAAAGTCTCGACCCGGTCGTCCAGGGCCAGATCGATTGGGGGGAAGACGGCCGACGCGGAAGATTCGGTTAGCGAGCGGGTGACATCTGCGGCATCCTCCTCTCCCACGTCCTTCCCTGGGATAACCACCACCTCGAAAGGCGCGATGGCGCGTGGCCAGTTCAGCCCCCGCTTATCGGCCAGGTGGTCGGCCACGGCGCCAATGATCCGGGAGACGCCTATCCCGTGGCAGCCCATCTGCATCGCGACGCCGGTCGTCGTGCTGTCGGATTTCGTGGGGACGAGCTGGCCGTCCTCGACCATCGAGGTGGGCACCTGGACGTGGGCATGGAGAGCGTCGGAATACTTCGTGCCGAGGTGGAAGGTATGCCCAAGCTCTATGGCCTTCTGAACCTTGAGCGTTCCGGAGGCGCACCGAGGGCAAAGATCGCCGTCGTGGATTCGGATCGTGTTCAAGGCTTCCCCGCTCGTCAAGGAAGTTATATAACGCTCATCAAGCCGAGACAAGTCGCTAAGTGTTTGGTCGGGAATTATGGAGAAATTTCCAGGCTCGTTTTTCAGGAGGTCTGCAAAATGATTGCCCAGCCTGTAATCGACTATGTTGAGTAACTGTAGTCGTTCATTATTTCCCGAAGACGCCGACGCGTTGAGTGTCGACTGCCATAGTGGTAAAGCATCCTGGAGACTTGAGTCCAGGTCTGGGAAAATGGATTTGAGAGCATGAGTATTTACGTCGGAGCTCGCAAACCTGCCCGGGTACCAGACATTCACGAGACATGTCCGGTCTTTTGAAATACCGCGCCAGACTCGAGGCCCAGTAACGCCCTCGGCATTGATGTTTTCAGCGGAAGCCTCACCGTTGAGAGGGGCGGGTCGCGCGGTAGCCAGCTCTTCGTTTGCGACATAACTGCAGTCTGTACAGCTCATCACGTTGTCCTCACCTATTGGCGACGGTAAGTGATATTCGTGGCTGAGGTCGCCACCGATGTCACCGGAACTCGCCTCGGCAACGAGATACGGTAGTTTCAATTCATCAAAGAGTCGACTGTAAGCGGCCCTTGCTTCCTCATATGTCTTCAGGGCAGATTGAAGTGAATGATCAAAGGTGTACAGATCCTTCATAAGAAACTCCCTTGACCGTAGCACACCATGGCGCGGGCGGATCTCATCACGGTACTTGCGGCCTAGGGGAGTCAGGCCGTGTTTGTTTTATACTTATCGTATTTTATCACGTACCGATCTGATAAAGCCTTAGGGGAAGACTCTTGTAGGACTTGATAGTTTTCGCCACCAAGGTCGTGATCTCCTCCTCATGAGTTGGCGCCAGAATATACGGAACATCCTTTCGGTCGGTAAAGCGGAATAACTGTGCCCATGATTAATCACCGGACACACCTTGACGGCGCTCCATCTCAAATTCGCGTACCTCTTGGCCATAGCCATCTAATCGATTCGTCCGTTGCCATAGCTCCTGAGATGACAGGGACGAAAGCGATACCTTACAAGCGCCTAGAGGGACTCAAGCGTAAGTAAAGTGGTGATTATGGTCTCATTGGGGGGGTTGAGAGATCATACCTAGTTGCGCCATATGCTTATCGATCAGATTTTCCAGCTTTGTCTGTACTCTTTCGCCTAACGGCAGGACGTGGAAGATTCCTGAGTGCGACTTTGCTGAAACTCAGTGATTCATTCAGCCTGGCATCGGAATGAGACAAGCTAGAACCAACCTGTCGCAGGTAGCCTGCTCGTATGAGTTTGGCATGGCCATCTAGCATCTCAATCTTAGCACATTGTAGGTTGAGGATAGACGGAGACGAGGCCTCCTTTGTTCATACCTTCGTGTTCACCTTGGGCGATACCGCCGGTGGGTAGCCAAAAGGCCGAGAGACGGGAGAAGCGACCTGGTGTCTGCGACCCTGGTAAATGCGGCCCTGATGCGTACGACGACCCTGATGAATACGACGACCCTGGTGACTAGAATGGCAAAGATGAGAGAGACATCAAATCGACTGAGAGGTATGTCACCAACTCACTATGCTGGTTCTTAGTGAGGATGGACTGCTCAGGTATCGGCGTTGCGATATCTTAGCCTGTCGCTGTAAGTGTAGCTGGCATTTGTGCGTATTTCGGAACGTGAATGCCATCTCAATTATCGCATTATCGCATTGTTTGCTGTTGATGAGCCCGATAACTAGGACCTAAGAACTGGGAGAAA
Organism: Rosellinia necatrix; assembly: GCA_021209875.1. Lineage (NCBI taxonomy): Eukaryota > Fungi > Ascomycota > Sordariomycetes > Xylariales > Xylariaceae > Rosellinia > Rosellinia necatrix. Next base: position 2,009,115 of record JAGYVD010000001.1, on the reverse strand, counting down.
CAAGACAGATTACCTAAACTAGGTAATAGGTATCTTAGGTTCCTAGGTGGTTAAGTACTCAGTAAGTAGATCGATTTAGGTTTCAATTGAGCGTCATAATGATCAGGTCAACTAACTACAAGTAGGCGGATACTAGATAACTAGATAAGTATCTAGACAATAAATTGATAGATGTGCCCTAGTCAAGTCAGAACTAAATTATACTACCCACCTACTTAGGTAGGTAGACTTTAGCAGCCTTGCATGATAGATATGTCCACTAAGCGCGCTATAATTCTACGCAACTGACAATCCGGACCCCTGGACTTGTAGCCGCGCCCCGCTCAACTTTTTTTCTTGGGTCCTCCATTTTTTTTTTTTTTTGGTACTCGAGGTTCGTCAATTCCGCCAACGCACCTTCGGACGGTCGATATAACTACAAAATGGCCACATTCGACGAGGCTGCGCTGTCTAAATTGACCGCAAAGCTCGACAGCAGGCTCACTGACATTACAAAATCCGATCCGAAGAGCAGCAAAGGCAAGAGGAAATTAGACCAGTCCATAGCCGCCACACAACCACCCGCGAAGAAAAGAACCCAGCAAGGCAAACCCGACCACGCAAAGGGCGGCAAGCCGAACGGGAAGCCCGTTTCGAAACCTTATACGAAACCAAATGGGCAGGATAGGGACCGACCACCCTTTGCTAAACCGAACGGCAAGCTAAATGCGCAATCCAATGACCGTCGCTCGAGACCCCCGCCTCAGGACAAGAAGCAGAGCACCTCGAAACCAAGTCCATCAAAACCGGGTGCCTCGAAATTAAGTGCCTCGAAACCAAATGCCTCGAAACCGAATGTCTCGAAACCAAGCGATGCAAATGTCTTACTTGATGAGATAAAGGCTCTTGGAGGTGACGAGGACGATTATGAACTGGTCGGGGATATCGATTCGGACGACGATGCCATCAATGGCCAATCAAAGACCAAAGATGCAGATGAATTACTGCGCGCCGAGCTTGCAAACTTCGCCGCCGGCCTCGGTTTTGATCAGGTAGAACCAGATCCTGCCGAGGAGGAGACCGACCCAGAGGATATACCCGATGAAGAAGCAGCGGCGGCGGAACAAGACAACCAGGCCGCCGGAGACAACGAGGATGACGACGAGGACGACGAATCTGAGGAAACCCCGGCTCTAGATCCCAAGAGGAAAACGGTCAGTAAGCCTTTCCGACGCCTGGCCTCTGCTTCATGGTAGAACTAACATGTATGAAGATCTATGAGCCTCGTCCTGATTGGCATGCTGTCGGACTCAAAACCCTCGCCAGTCCAACCTCAGACGACACAGCATCCTTTACGGGGGCAGCAACGGCCTTGAAAGATTATGCAAAGACTATTATAGATGAAGATACTACTGCGTACAGCACTACCTTTGCCGCATCGTCATCTCGCAAGTTCATGTCCACCATCATGTCTTCTGGTACCATGTCAGACAAAGTGTCCGCGTTGACCCTTGCCGTCCAAGAGTCCCCAGTGCACAATATCAAGGCCTTTGAGAACTTGTTGGGCCTGGGAGCAAAGCGAAGTCGTGGTCCGGCATTGACGGCTCTTGCTGCTCTCGTGGATCTTCTTGGCCCGGGCATGATTCTGCCATCCGACAGGCGACTACGCACCTTCGCATCCCAACCCTGCCTCATAGGAACCCTGCAAAAACACAACACCACGACTTGGTCCGTGGGACAAGCACTTCCCGGGAAGATCACTAAAGCGCACCTGATGTCATGGTACTTTGAAGATTGGCTGAAAGATTCCTATTTCAAGATGATACAGAGTCTGGAAGTATGGTGCGACGACGAAGTTGAATATGCAAGAACGAAAGCCATCGACCAGATTTTCGCTCTGCTTCGGGACAAGCCCGAACAAGAATCTAATCTTCTCCGTTTGTTAGTAAACAAACTAGGCGATCGCGACCGGAAAATCGCATCAAGGGCATCGTATCTCCTGCTCCAGCTACTAACTATGCACCCCCGCATGAAGCAAGTTGTTGTGCGTTCTATCGAACAAGACGTTATCTTCAGGCCGGGGCAGAATTCCCGTGCCAAGTATTACGCAGTCAATACCCTAAACCAAACGATATTGAGTACCAGAGAACCCGAACTAGCAGATTCCTTACTACGGATTTACTTTGGGATGTTCTTGTCGTTGTTAAAAAGCGGAGAGCTTGGTCATCTCGATAGCACGCTCGACGGCCCCAAGCAAGAGAAGAAAGGGAGGCAGACCAGGAGGGCAAGGCCATCCAAGGATGAGGACGAGAAGGCTAAAGCCGGTGCAGGCGAAACGGAGGCGGCCGAAAAGCTGGTCTCAGCAATCCTCACGGGCGTCAACAGAGCCGTTCCGTTCTCTCAAGCAGATCAATCCACGTGCGTATAATGATTATCGATGAATACATAACCGTATTTTATTCGGCTTGCTAATCTACGACAGGCTCGAATCACATCTCGATACCCTATTCCGTATTACTCACTCTTCAAATTTCAACACAAGTATTCAAGCTCTCATGTTGATTCAGCAGCTATCTACAAACAGACAGCTCGCTACGGAAAGATATTATCGAACTCTATACGAATCTCTGCTAGACCCTCGCCTAATGACCTCTTCAAAGCAAGCGTTATATCTAAACCTCCTGTACCGAAGTCTCAAGACGGACGTCGACGTTCGTCGCGTCAAAGCGTTCGTTAAGAGGATGTTACAGATTATGAACTTACACCAACCTTCCTTCGTTTGTGGTATCATGTACCTGGCTATTGAGCTATCTGTAGCCTTCCCCGATCTCAAGACGCTCCTCAGCGTGCCGGAGGAGAATGACGTTGAGGCGGCGACGCCACCTCCCAACTTGGATACTTCACACGATGATGCTGCTGTCGATGGAGCTTATACGCCCACCGCAAACAATGCCTACGACGGACGGAAACGAGACCCCGAATACAGCAACGCACACCTAAGTTGTCTATGGGAGCTACTGCCATTCCTGAAACATTATCACCCTTCCGTCGATGTCTATGCCAAAACCCTCCTCAACGGCGAGATAGCGAATAAGAAACCCGAGCTAGCAAACCACACTCTCATTGCATTCTTAGATAAATTTGTATACAAGAACGCAAAAGCTACCGACCAAGCTAAGGGAGCCTCTATCATGCAGCCGATCGCAGGCAGCGGACAGAGCCATATTCTCTCGTCAAGTAAGCCTTCCGTAAAGGAAGCAGAGTCGGTCAACTCGGCGTCATTCTGGAACAAGAAGAGTGGGGATGTTGCCGTAGAGGATGCTTTCTTCCATGAGTATTTCACACAGATGGGCAAGCCAGGCCAGGCTGAACGTGAATCCAAACGGAAGGCGAAGAAGAACGCCGAGGGCGAGGGTGGCGATGATGAAGAAGCCGACGAAGACGAGATCTGGGATGCCTTGGTCAAGTCACGCCCTGAAATCCAGGGAGATTCCGATGATGGTGCCGGATTCGATGACATGATGAGCCTTGACGATTCGGACAAGGAGTTCAGAAAGGCCATGGAGGAAGATGATGATGATGATGATGCCTTTAATCTGGACGATTCGGATATGGAATTTAGCGATGAGGAGATTGAAGGAGATGGTGATGACACAGAGCCTGATGTGACAGAGCCGCCTAGTGAGGATGAAAAGAAGGATGAGAAACCAGAGTCGGAACGCAAGAAGAAGAAGAGGGCTCTGAAAGCGCTGCCACTTTTCGCTTCGGCGGAAGATTATGCCGAGATGATCGCTCAGGACGCGGACAAGATGTAGGACATCAAGACTCGCGTCTTTTATTGTACATAGGGCTAGTTCCACTGATATTTCCGGAGGGATACATAAAAAAAAAAAACCGAACGAGATACCCGATTACCTGCCGCATTGCTCCCCTTGTCCCCCGTGTCATCCTTCAGAATCAATGTAAGCCCAAACCTTCGTCTTCGCATCCATAACAAGCCTTCCCTTGGTGCCTCTCCCCACGCTGGGGTCAGTTTGCCCCCTCCCCCTTCAGGTATCGAACCATTCAAGGGGGTCATCGGCGGTGAAGATGGCGCGGTAGCGTTTCCCGCCGCCACCGTCGGGCTCGTCGCGCTCCTCGGTGTGGATGCTGTGCAACTTAGCAGGCTCGTCGGAGACGAAGAGGCGCACGTGCAGGTAGGCCGGGTCACCAGGGCCGTCGGCGGGCATGGCGGGGATGCGGACCCTGCCGAGGAGGTGGATGCCGTAGGCGGACTGGGCCACGCGCACGGACTCGAGGTCCGCGCCCCCGAAGGACGTCAGCTCCGCGTCGCTCAGGTGCTGCACCGCGGCGAAGTACTCCGGGTCGTGCTCTTTTGGGGGAGGGCCGCGCATTATTTTTACTGTTAGCAGGTTTTTTTTTCTTCTTTTTAAGGGGGGGAGAGTGGGGGGTTCTAGATACATATATATATATATATACGCTAGTCTTAGGAGAAGAGGAAAGGGGAGGGAGGGGTGGATGTAGGGTAAGGTAGGTTAGGTAGCTGGCTTACTCAGATAGGTGTGCTTCAGGTGAAGGAGCTCCCGCTTCAGATCCGCCTCCGCCTCGGCGAAGGCCCGGAGCGATTCCTCCCGAGGCGGGTGCGGGGGCCCCAGGTCTACGGTGTCGATGGTGGCCTAGGTATTTCTAGGTGAGTGCTTGGCTTATTGTGATGTTTGGGTGTGCGTTTGTATTGGATACTTGCATAGGGTCATGATAGGTAGGTTGACGCCTGTGTCTATTGCATTACGTCTATTGCATTACATTGGGAAAGCAAGTGCTTACCATGGTAGTCGTTAAACGGGTAGCGCAAAGCCAGGTATTCTTAGGTGTGACGATACAATCCGGTAACGGGTACTAAGTAGGCTTCTCGTAAACAATGTTCGAAATACTTGAGTTTATGAGATGGTGCGTACTTGTGTAGGGAGTAGATGTAGGAGTGGGGGATAGCATATGAAGGTGTATCTTCGTAAGGTGGTTTTAGAGGATATTTATATACCATGGATTCTAAAAGTGACGCAATGTGTGTCGCAGACACTTCCCGGGCTTGAACGGTTCGCATGATGTATTACAGCGAACCGCATGAAAGACGGCGAATGAGGGGCCTTCTGTAGCACCCGTACAAGCTTCTTATGTACCTACATATTTTTGCTTCTCTACTACCTACCTACCTAGGTACTCAACTTTGACTAAGCGCCTAGAGCTGTTTACTACGAAAGTGGGCTTTAAGGATGAACATGTATCCTTGGGTAATCAATTCTCATTTATAATGAGTCTTTGCCAGCTCGAAAGCAGAACTTGAAGCAATACGGTTCCAAATGTGCCTTATGATACAGACGTCACTTGGCTACTTATACGAGTATACCTTGCTTGACCTTAGGCGCTTCTTCAAGACCCACACTATTATGCATGCAGCATGCCTTAGGTATCTAAGGTAACACAACATACCTAGGGTATCGTAACTACCTAGGTATCTGCTTAGCACTAATGGGATGTAGCACGGAATACATATCTAGTTTATCACGGAACCAAATCCTGAGCTCCTGGCTTCGCCGCTTCCGCTCAATACGGACCCAGATCTCATACATATGTACATATGAGCTAGAATAGCTGGCGACTACCCAAGAGAGAGAGAGAGAGAGGGAGAGAGAGAGGAAGAGAGGAAGAGCTTCCCTCTTTGTGAAATAACATAGGCAATTTCGAGAATAACTAGTAGCGAGGACTAAGTATGACACAGTTCCTGGAAGTTGTATTAGTGCTCCGTATAAAATCTCGTACGAGGAGCACTAGTAACTGGTGGCGGAATCAATGATATATTAAATGAGCGGAAAAGATGGAACTCTAGCTAGCCTAAAGCCCCAACGACGTTGTCGGCTCGCCGTATCCCAACTAGGTAGTGCCCTTTAAAGCTACTCGAATAGCGACCGTGATGCCCCCCACCAAGGCCAGTTCGATACTGAGCGAACAGAGAATAGAGGCGTTTTGATACACCCTACTTCAGTATGTTCGAATGAGACCCGCACCGATAATGCTCTCCTCCATTTCAAACATCATCACCCTCTGTTTAGCAACAATTCTGCCACGATGAAGTTCACTCTTCATGACGCCATCCCTCGCGGCAAGACAGCCGGGATGATGGACTCGTGCAGGTGCAATCGTTACTGGCAAGATATTAGCTTTGACGCATTCATATGGGGCCTCAAGGACATTTGGGGATCAGATATCAAGTAAATAGGACGAGAGCCGCGTACCTGCTGGGCATTGTGGATGGCTTCACACAGCCCGGCCATGTTTTGATGAGTGTTGAGTCTGTCCAAATAAACAGTGCCGCGAGCGCTGACGCTGATGTAGGCTGTGTGGCCCTCGGTGGTTGGGGGCTTGTCCATGAGGATGATGTTGAATCGGGGATCAGCCTCGACAAGGGCGTCTCGCAGCCGGACCGTGTTGTCATGGCACGACGTGGGCCCCCAGATAATGGCGCCATTGAAGGTAAGGATGCATTGCTTTGTGTGGCCTTCGAGGGAGTGTTCCTTCGGGTCAAGCCAAGCTCTAGTGGTAGCCATGGTTCAAGCCTTGTTCGTTTGGAGAGTGTGGAGATGTGATGATAGTAATGGGATCGTGAAGAGGTGCCAGCCAGAGAGGAAATGGGTGGTTGCAGTCTAAGTTCTCTCCTTCTTGCCGGCGATTTGGTCCGTAATATATATCCCAAGGAGAGCAGGGAGACATGCACGCATAGACGGAGAGGCGAGTGACGATGAGCAAACGAAAATTGTCACAGAGTGATATCGCCTTCGGACTATCATCCTAGGAGACGCTCTTGCCCTCGGACTCTCCGCCGCCTTGCACTCTGTATCCTCTAGACCCTCCAGGCCCGCGATATTGCAGCTCAGCCCGCCACTTCATGGTTCCATATTCCCAATACGGAGCTATAACTTACATTACTATAGAAATAGCTTCTCTAACGGTTGGGTGTTATGCAATGGCCTCCCACTCGATCCCTCCCTTGGGTATGCTGGTATTAGAGCTCCGTGAGTCGGGAATATGTGTGAGATGGTCACACGCAATGTTGGTTGCTATTCGGTTAGGCATGACCACCTTTGCAGCTGGCGTGATGTTATAATACTATTGGCTGTATAGCCGAGGGGTCAATACACCCAGTAGTATAACCTAGTACTTTGGTCTTGCTGTGGTCAACTTGCTTTCGGTAAGTTAATGGTCACCCTGTTAGGCTTCAGCTGCTTTCTAACGAGAAACAAGCGGCATGGAAGAAAATTTGATGTTTAGCGAACGGTGAAGATTATATTACGAATACAAACAAGAGTTCTTCATATATGTATTGAATTACCACACGTATTGCTTTCTTCTACTAAACAAAAGCAAGAACAATAAGCTAACCACACAGGCCACGGGCAACACCCTCACGGGCCACTTAACGCCACCTTATTAACGCGTTAACGCGTACTCTAGCAATTTTATCTAACTTACTAATTTACTTTTAATTTTTATCTAATATTTAATTTATTAGTATTATTAAAATCGCCTGCTTTTTTTTTTTTTAGTAATACTGGTTTTATTTTAAAAAATATATATAAAAGCTATAATTTATAACGTTTAATTTAGCATATTTGTTTATAAAGCAGCATTTAAATAAAATATATAACGTATTTATTTATAACGCTGTTTTTAAAATATTCTAACCTAAAAAAAAACTAATAAAAGCTTTTAAGTTTTATTATTATATTTAAAATATTAATTAGCTATTTAATATATTAGCTAAGCTAAATTAAGTTATATATTTAGTTTAACCAAGTTGTAAATAATAGCTTAACAAGCTTTAGCTGTTTTATTTAGCTTTTAAACATTTAAGCTAATATAGCACTATTAATTTTTAGCCTAAAACCTGTTTATATAATTAATAAAATATTATATTGTTAATTATTAACATATAAACAGAGCTATAGCTTAAAATATATATGTTTTTTTTAACTGTTTAAATATAAAAAAAATAGCTAATATTTTATTAAGCTATATATATAATATAAACAAAATAAATATTAGCTAAAATATTAATAAAAACTATTAAGTTATTATATTAAATAACTAGCAAAAAATACTTAAAAAAAACTAAAAAAAAAAAATAAATTACTGCTTTAAAATATATTAGCGCTTTTAATAATAATTTTCTGCTGCTTTTAATTTTAAAAATATTAATATATAAAATTAATAGTTTTTAAATAATAACATTAAAATATAAAATAACTAGCAGTTTTAAATTTTATTTAATAAATAGATTTATAATTAAACAAATATAAATTAGCTTAAAAATATTTTTATTTTATATATTTAAAGCTTTTATAATAATATATAAATAGCGTTAATATATAATAAACATAATTTATATATAAATAATAAATTTTAGTTTTTATATAGCAAATAAAGTTTAGCTAATATTTTATAAGCTTTATTATAATTATATTTTATAGTTTTTAAACGTTAGTATTTTTTCTACGGTTAAAAAAAAGCTAAAAAAGCTGCTACAAAAAACTTTAAATATAATATTTAGCATTATAAATATAAAAAAAAACGTTTTATTATATTACCGGCAAGCTAAGCTTAAAATTTTAAATATTTAATAAATTAAAAACGTTTAAAAAACAGCTAAAATATATTTAAAAAACTATTTAAAGCTGTTATTATTAAAATATATAATATTAAAAACAAAAAAAGTTTTAAAAATTAGTTTTAAAAGCTTTTTATTAGTTTAAAAGTTTTTAACACCGGATTTTTTAAATAAAATAGTTTTAATACTGCTTATAATACCTGCTAATAACTAAAAACTACGCAAAATAAATTAAAAACTAAATATTAAAATGCTTTTAGCTTTTAAAGCTTTATATAAGCTGTTAATTTATAAAGCTTTTAAAGCTTTAAACTAACAAGCTTAAAAAATCGCTAATTTTTAAGCTTAAGTCGATTTTTATAAAAAAAAAGCTTTAAAAAACGTTAAACCGGCCTGTTAAACAATTAAATAAACGCCTAAAAAACAGTTTATAGCTATAACTAATATATAAAAAACTAAGCAGAAATTAAAAAATCAAATTATATATATAAATAAAGCCAGCGATTATAACATAGTTTTTAACTCTGAAACTATAAATAGCGGCTTAATTAAGCCGGCAGATAAAACATAAAACTATATTATCGTTAAAACGGCCGATTAAAAATATATTATTATTAAAATCGGTCAATTAGCTAGTTTTTAATTAAATTAGTTATATTTAGGTAGAGTGGCCCGTGAGAGTGTTGCCCGTGGCCTGTGTGGTTAGCTTATAGGTGCAAAATGACATATATCACCGCTTCATGCTTGAGATGACTACGTGTAGTTGCCACTGCGGAATCAGAACCAAGAAGTTCAAAGAAGTTCAAGGCGGGGGGCCAAGCAAAGAGGCTTAATACTCCACTCGCTTCCTCAGAGGAAACAACCAACAACCGACAATCTGCAGCTGTATCTGTATGCAATAAACAATAAACCGGCATGGCCTGAGTTTGTTGGCCTCGCTGGGAGTGGAGGGACACGCTTCGATGCCGAGTCCCGCATGCTCCCAGCCCAGCGCTTTCAGAACTTTTGTTCGACCTCCTGACGCCGTGTTTTCGTATGGTATGGGTGGCTTCTTCATCGCTGCAGGTGGCCCCATACCTAGTCAGTGTGGGTGTTTCTTCTTTGCCACTGGCACTTGCGCCTATTCTTGCATCTTCTTTGGCTGTAGTGTATACAATCCCTGAATACTACCTTCCACGGCTGCAACCCGGGTATAGCCGTCTGCGGCTGCACCCGAACACTGGCCATGTATGTATCTACACTACTCCGTCGTATAAGTTTAGCCGAATCCCCCACCAACTTCGAACGGGGGACTTTTAAGAAGCTAGCCGCCTTCGGTTGTAATCTCTCTAGCTCATTCGAACAGACATATGCAACCCCAAGTTAACCTTGGGAATGACTTGGTTGGTAGGCAGTGCTTTTTCAAACGTTTAGTCTTTTTGAATTTGTTTTTTTTTTTTCCCTTCTTCTTTTCTCTTCTTCTTCTTCTTTTAAAGCTGCCCAGGTGCTCCGCTTTAGAGAGATAGGCTAAACTGTACGACGCTACTGGCTGGCATACCTATTACCTGGTAATCCAGCAAGAATGTTAAGCTTATATGTTCCGCAATACTCCTGCAGCAACTGTCCATATAAACCGTTCACGATGTAGTTAGTTCGAATGTAACAAATAACACATAACACGCGCGACTGACTGACCAGGTCTGTACACTATAACTATGCTCAAGCGCCACTTCGGACTTACCCCCCGGCTGGCTGACGTCAGAATCTACTTGATTTACAGTCGCCTTTAGACCGTTGCCTGTCGTGACAGGTTGGTTGGTTGGGTTGCTGGGAACTGGCTGGCTGGGTAGTGATGTGGCTTGCTGAATGAGTAATGAAGCGAAGTGGGTGCCTGCCTATAACTGCCTGCCAAGGTACGTAGCCTATAGGTAGGTTACCTTAGGTACCAGGCACTTACCTAGAGGTATGCGGAGGTGGTGACTGCGACACCGGCGTCACATGACCCACACCAATAGCTCGGTATGCACTTACGTTATCCAAGACCGGAGACGGGCCAGAATAAGTAGCCGAAAAGTGTCGTCGGTTCGTCACCTGTCAGCGACGGACGGACGGCATTTTCTTGCCGCGGCATCCTCCAGCAACATTCCGTGTAACATCTCGCGCAACATCCCGCCACCAGGTACTCACCCACGCCTCGGGGGTCTACGGTATGGGGAGCGCCACCAGAGCCATCTTGCCTGATCGAACGAACCGTTTTCGCGCTGCCGCCTCAATCGCGCATCTAATCGTGAACTAGGTGCCTACAGGCCTTGGCTCATTGATGCTCGCTGCCCCCGACCGCATCATGTCGGCCCCCTTACGAACACTGCGAGGCCGGATCCTCACCCCTCGGCCGACATACCGAGCCGCTCGCCCAGGATCATTTCGGCACATCGCTTCCCGTCTTGCCAGTTCCGCCGTTTCTCCAGGTAGGTAGTCTGCTGGACGAATCTCCCCCTTCCCCCATTCCCCCATTCCCCCATCCCCCATCCCTCGTCCTCCGTCCTCCGTCATCCGTCCTTCGTCGCCCCACCAACCGTTCTAACCCACGGCCTTTCGGATTCTTCAGATGCCCCGACGAGTCGACCGTCTTTCGCCCGCCGTGCCGCGACCCTCGTCGCCATGGGCGTCGCCTTCGGCTCGCTCGGCTTCGCCCTGGCCGTCTCGCCCGCCGTGCCCGCCGTCGTCGCCCTCATGAACCCGCCGACGGACGAGGAGACGCTGGAGATGTACAGGCCGCGGACGAAGGAGGAGCGCACGGTCGACGATCACATCAGGAACCACCCCGTAGCCCAGGAACTACGCGAGAGGGAGGGCTTCTGCGAGGTGCGGCCGCACATGAAGATCCCCGAACAGTACAGGAGCCACCATCTCACCGGGGGCGTGCTGTCAGGCCCGGGCCGCATCGTGGTGCCGCCCACCGTCTTCGCCGAGGAGGGCGGCAAGTCGATGGTGGCCATATCCTATCTCGGCAACGAGCTTTGCGGCCATCCAGGGATCATCCACGGCGGCCTCTTAGCGACGATGCTCGACGAGGGTCTCGCGCGGTGCTGCTTCGCCGCGCTCCCGTACAAGGTGGGCATGACGGCCAACCTCAACATCAACTACCGGTCCCCGGCCAGGGCCGACAGCTACGTGGTCCTGCGCGCCACGACCACCAAGGTCGAGGGGCGCAAGGCGTGGGTCGAGGGGCGCATCGAGACCCTTGTCGGCCCGGGCGAGACGCCAGTCGTGCTCGCCGAGGCCACGGCGTTATTCGTGTCGCCAAAACAAGCTGCGGTTCGTAACGCTGCTATCGCACCGCCCATGCGACAGGCAAAGAGGAAGCCCCCGCTAACGTTTTCACAGTTGATGGCGAACATATTCCCTGCAAACTAGACGAGCGAAGAAGACCACAATTAGATATATTCATAGGGGTGAATCGGGATAGACATAGATACTACAGAGATGCATTAGACAGTTGCGTGATGAAGCGGTGACACTATGGGCCGCTGGGTCAGCCATTTTTCTCCGGGATATCAAATATATAGACTTATGACTTATGACTTATAGGGAATGGGCTTGGGTGCATTGGAGTTCGGGGGCGCGCGGTTTCCGCTGTCGGTTGGAAAGCCTTGGCGAAATAGGAAGAGGTCCGCGCATCCAACACTGCGCATCCAACACTGCGCACCCAACACTGCGCACATTGGGACTGACTGACATGCGATCGCGGAAGAATACAAATAGCTAGGTAGTGACTGAGAGTAGATTTCCGTCACAGGACTACCTACTTAAAGTGACAGCTGAGCCTGACCCCCGGCATTACAGACCTAGGCATGGCCAGAGAATACGTATCACTATAGCGGCCTGCCCTTGTGCATCGATACACAATATTACGTATGACGAGAAAAGAGAAGTCGACGCGCAATAAGATGACGTACGGCCATCGCCCGTATGGCTGTATGGGGGGGGGATCAGGACATCTCATGATGCTGGATGGTGATGGCGGGCAGGTACCTATTAGGCTACCTATGGCCCTATGATGGGTAGGTAGTATTACCTACAGTATGGCTGCTGGGCGGGGCTGTTCCTCCTCGTGCGCCGAGGCCGACCACCAGACCAACGGAGTTCTGTTTGGGGCAGGGACCGACTACCCTACTAGAACGGAATCCAAGGGCCCACCATTACATTACCTCTTGCTTCCTTCCCTATCGTCGCATTAGAAACAATCTTGTGTGTGGTTTTTTTTTTAGCCCAGCTCACTCGTCAATTCCATTTACACGAAACAACCAATCAACCCTACGCGCAATACATACTATTATATATATACACTCTTTCTCTCGCACTCTCAAAACCAGCGGATTCAAACGTGCAGGCACTCACTATCGCTGTACCTTTCCAGTCTCCCCCCACTATCTAAAGTAGGGTGCGATTTGGTTTTGTTCTCTGATTATTTATACATCTACATATACATATATATATACATATACATATATATATATTGGATTCATTTTAATATATAAACCATGGCGACGTAAGTATCCCATATCCCCTCCTATATCTGTCTCGTGGTTGGGTAAAAAGAGGTCAGGGAGTTTGGGGGGTTGATATAAAAATGAAAACGGGCGCACATTCGGCTTTGTGCCCCTCCCCCGCCATCTGGCGGCTGGATGCAACGCGCGCTACCTACCTACCTATCCTCAATACCGTACTATCGCCAACTTGCGGATAACAACTGCACTTTCAAAGAAACCCCCCTTAAAAGGGACAAAGAAAAAAGAAAGGGGAAGGGAAAAACGAAAAAAAGAAAAATATATATATATATATATATATATATAAGAGAGAGAACGAGCTAACACCCGAGATCCCCTCCCCCGTCCAGCAACATCACCTGGCACCCGTCCCTGTCGCGCGCCGAGCGCAACGGCCTGCGCAAGCAGCAGGGCTTCACGCTGTGGTTCACGGGCCTCTCGGCCTCGGGCAAGTCGACCGTCGCCACCGCCCTCGAGCAACACCTCCTGCACCTCGGCCTCGCCGCCTACCGCCTCGACGGCGACAACGTCCGCTTCGGCCTCAACAAGGACCTCGGCTTCTCCGACAAGGACCGGACCGAGAACATCCGCCGTATCGGTGAGGTAAGCTTTTTTTTTCTTTTTTTCTCTCTATTATCCCCCTTTCTTCCTTCTTTCCTTCTTCTCGAATGCGGTACGTACGTGTATTAGGGAAAAGGTGGTATGGTACAGTCAAGACAAACATCACAATTTGGAACGGCACAGACAACGTAGAAAAAAAAAGGGGGGGCCGGGGGAGTAAAGAAAAGGGAAGAAGAGTGAAGAGAAGAGAAGAGAGCAAAAGCCATGGAAGTAATATCGGCTAATACAAACCTCGCCCCCTTCCCTTCGAAACTACAGGTGGCCAAGCTGTTCGCCGACTCGTCGACCATCGCCCTGACGTCCTTCATCTCGCCGTTCAAGGCCGACCGCGAGCTGGCCCGGAAGCTGCACGCCGAGTCCGTCGACGGGCCCATCCCCTTCGTCGAGGTCTACGTCGAGGTCCCCATCGAGGTCGCCGAGCAGCGCGACCCCAAGGGTCTCTACAAGAAGGCCCGCACCGGCGAGATCAAGGAGTTCACCGGCATCAGCTCCCCCTACGAGGCCCCCGAGGCCCCCGAGATCACCATCCGCACCGCCGAGAGGTCCGTCGAGGAGTGCGTCGTCGACATCGTCGCCTGGCTGCAGGCCAACGAGCTGATCCCCGTCTCCAAGTGAACCCGACGACGACGACGACCCGCGCCTCCCGGTTTCTTAGTATTCGAGATAGATTCCAAAATATATTCAAGAATAAACCTCCTTTTCGTAGCTCCGAGAGGACGTTTCTCTAGTCTCTATGGTGCTTCGTTAAACCTGGCTTTCTGTGCTAATGCTCTCTCTCTGATTCGAGAGGCGACAACGACTCATCCACAGGCCGTACAGACGCCGCCGGGCCGAGCCTGCGGGGACAAAAGGAATACGCCATAGCTGATCGTACTACAAGTCAAACTCGTAATACACGTAGGCCGTGTACTCATTCCCCTCACCGTGACCACCTACACCTGCCGCTGCCATTTCCGACGTCAACGCGGCATCATCCTTGATTATTTTGCCTCGCTTATCTCTGCTTACTGCGTTACCCCCGAGGTATGAGTACGCCGTGTCCAGTGCTGTCTTGACCTTCTTGGCGAGCTTTGGATTCGTCTGCGGCGTTTTCCCGATTAGCATTAAACCCATGTTTGGGCCATCGGGGACGGAGAGGGATGCCTACCTGTACGAGAGCGGACACGAATTCGAGGGGTAGACCATAGCGCAGCACAGACTCGACGAAAACCCGGAGTGCCATCACATGGACCCAAATCATAACGCTCTCGCTCCAGCCGGTGTGGACCATGCGCAGCGCCTCACCCCAGACTTTCTTCTCCTCGCGGGCTACGCGCTCAAGCTCGCGCTTTTCCTCCTCCTTGCCGCCCTCCACGTACTTGTACTGGCGCGGCGTCCATTTCTGCTCACGGCATTTCTGCTGGAACTCGGCCCCGGTCTTCTTGAACGTGGTTACCGCGTACAGGATGAACTCGTCATCCTGCGCGAGCTCCACGGCTGACCGTGGAACCACCCACTCTACTAGCGTCTCGTAGCTCTTGATGAAGTCTTTTCGGAGATTTTTTGGCACTGCGATCAGGTGCGTCTCGAGGTACTCGGAGTCCAGGACAAGAGCGGCGGGGTCAACGATGGGTGTGAGCGACTTCGTAGAAAGATTGCCACTGGATTGTTGGGACGAAGTCATTAGCGTCAGCAATCACAATGGGGCTGATAGTTGTCCCGGCTGCCGTACGTTTGTTTTCTTTGCAGTACCGTCAACTGTGACTTCACTTGGTTGTATTGGTTTAGCTTCCCCTTGACATCGTTGTCTATCGTGACTAGGTCCTATTGACGCACAGCGCCTCGGTCAGCCGTCTGATGGGCGGGTATGACAAAGCGGGCATGGCATGACACAGGTGAGAGAGGGAAGGGATGCCTGAAGTTCCAGAGGCGGGCGGAGCAGACGGGGCAGACAGGGCAGACGGGGCAGACGGAGCAGACGGAGCAGACGGAGCAGACAGTACCTTTTGTAGACCACTGACGAGCTCGCCAACAGCCTTATCGGCTCGGTAGCGGACCGTGTTCCAGGCGAAGGAGCGGAGATACTGGTCGGTCGGCTCTGCGGCACTTGGTTAGTTGGTTGCTTCGCCGAGGGAGTCTCGCGGGAGTCTCGGGGGCCTTGTACTATCGTTGACAACTTTCTGCTCGGCAGCCTTCTGTTCATCCCCGTCATACAGTGTCCGCAACGAATCGCCGACCTTGGCTACCGAGGCCTGGCAGGCCGCGTCAAGTTTGGCTAGGTCATCGGCCTGCTGGACGAGGGCATCCAAGGTGCCGATCTTGAAGTTGGGTATGGTGAAGGGCACGACGGTGCCATTGTCGCCAACCGTGGCCTTTAAAGAGTCGAGTGTGGAAGGGAGCGAGACGAGGACGTTTTTGACCATTTTGTGGGCGTTGGGGGACGTCAAGGAACGGCTCGGAGGGAGATCTTACAATGACGTCCCAGAGGTTACGAGCTGGGGAGCTTGGAGCTAAGGTAGGTACATACAGCGTCGAATAACCTTTACCGAGATGCCTCCACTAAGTTACCGCTAGTTACCTGCCTACCTCCGTCCCTACCTACAGTGCCTTCCTACCTACCTAGCATACCTACGAAGAGTTACCTAAAGGTGGGGTTACCTTACTAACCTCAATTAAGGGCTAAGTGATTATCTACATGGTTAACCGCCTATTATGCTTAAATCAGTGGGTTACAGAATATTCAGGGTTATGTCAATATTAATAACAAACAATTGGTACAACCTCGACACCTAGATAGGTACCTAAGTACCTAGGTATGTAATGGATCCGGAATGGATCTGACGGTCTGAGTTTGAAAGCGTAGTGTACCTAGATCGTGGGGAAGCTCTCGGTCTTGGCTTGCTTTCTGAGTATGAGCAAGCCGCTCTGCCGTCTCCTGCCGTGTCCTGCCGCCTCGCCTGAGAAGTAAGGCTGAGAAGTAAGTTTGCCGGAACGGAGGGTTTTCTTGATGAGCATCTAGATTAAGTCCTTCAGAGCAATTTGGGTTATAGTTGAGATACAGTATTCTCACTCAACCGATCTCGTTACGATTTTCGTTGAGTATCCATAGTTATATGTATATATATATATATATGTATTATACATAGACACAAGCGCTCTGGTGTTTATCACTAGGAAAGGTAGAGTGAGGAGGGCTCGCAACTCACTCCCGAAGAAGCTACCGTGGGTTATGCCTCACGTTAGCACTATTACTAACAACTATGTATGCTGCGATGTTAATCCTGCGATTTGACATGGCAGGTAGGTATCTGCTGAGTGATTACCTACTGGACGCTACGTGTTAAGTACTTCCTTCCAGTTGTGCATTATACGGTGGCTGAGAAGCTATACATAATTTATGCAATAAAGTAAAGAGTTCAACTCCCATTCTTGGGTTTATCCACTTTCGCGCACCTGCCGCCCGTCAGCGCCGAAACCACGGTCCCGATCCCCGGATAGCCTATCCATGAATCCCCACCCGGCAAACCGAGATTCGGGAGGAATATCCTCCTTTTGGACGGCTTTGGAACCCCGACATATACCTCATTCGGCATAGTATGTCTAATCGCCTGCGTTAAAATATACAGTTACGTAACTTGATTTACGGTGACATAGCCGGCGCAACACACCGGGTAATGGTGTAAGTAAGGGGTAATCATATATAAACCCCAAGACGGGGCACTTATGAAGTAGCATGACCAACAGATGTCTAGATATCCTAATAATTCAATTTCCTGCCTACGTTTCCTGCCTACGTATCACTTAACCCACCAACGAAGCTTGTTGTGCCAACCAGGTTTAGTATGGCAGCCGAAGAGCCCACGTATGACCGAAGGTGCGTGAAAAAGAGTTCTCTAGACGATCAAAAGATGCGGAAAACTGACTGAACATTTCAGTCGCCCCCTCCCATCCCTTGAGGTTGTCTTCCAGAACAAACTAGGCAATGCTCCTGGAAAGACTATCCTCGGCATGGTGGTGACGTTCCCACCCAATGCTTCAACGCCGCCTCACCGCCACGGCGGCACATCCGTAACAGCATACGTGCTTGAGGGCGCACTCCTGAATAAGATGAATGACGAGCCGATGCAAGTGATCTCGGCCGGGGGTACGTGGTACGAGGCACCCGGGTGTCACCACAGAATCAGCGACAATCACAGCAAGACGGAGCAGGCGAAGCTGCTAGCCACTTTCATCGTCGACACGCAGGTGCTCGAGGAGCAGGGAATGGGCGCACTATTACAGGTCGACGAGGAGTATAGGGACGTTAAACTAGGTGGATGAGGGCATCTTTTGTCTTCATAAGTCAATCTAATAGATGAGATAGATGATTCTTGCTTTGACGTGCCTGACTGAATCACCATGGGAGTTTCACCTGAGCCATGCCGCTTTTGGTCTGGGTCTAGTAGGGCCAACGCGCTTCATTAGCAGACCTAGCACACCAAGCATAAGCCTGTGCACTTTGTGTGCGGAACGCCATCGCTGCCGTAGGGGATTCCGGTTGGACGTCGGGAATGGAGGTGAAGACAGTGTGTCGTAGAATATAGACATGAATCGAGACGTCCTATCCGTAGGGGGAAAGAAAAGACGGCCCAGCCCGCCAGGGTCTGATATTCGGATCCTCCCTATCATGGACTTCATCGCTACTCTGGCCGACCGGCGCTATCGTCTTGTCCGGGCTCCATATCGTGATCCATTTCATTATTGGCAGCGCTCACGTCACCAAGTTACAATCACCAAGTTACAATCACCCATCATCTGGGTCTGGTACAACCTTCCTCATTGCGCTTCACCTCAGTGGCATCTTTGCAGACCTAAGTAATGCCACATTCGGATTCATGTAGGTTGTGGCAGCAGGTGACGGCTATTCCGCATTCATATAGAGTTGGTTAATTGCAGTTACGCAGCTGGACACGGGGCAGAAATAAGCAGATGTTGGATGTGTACCTCAGTTATTGGCTGGTAGTGACAGAAAGTCTCAGCCGTCACGACAGGCTGTTGCTTGGCACGCCCCCCAACTGAGAGGGTTCTATGGTGTGGCTGGTGTGGCTGGTTGGCGAGCCCTGAGCAATGCAGAATTGTAGGTAGGTATGGCATACCTACCTCCTACTTTTTGATACAGAACAGCTCACTTAGGTAGGTACCGATGACCAAACCATCGTCAATTCGGTAGTTACCCTAACTGAAGTGGCCGCTTCGTACATGGTACCTCGAGATACCTAGGTAAGTAAATGCTTACCTAAGGTCGGTTGTTATACATAGTCACCTCCATCGTCCCCTCCCTACCTCCCTTGATCTGCAACTAATCCTAATCGGTCGTCTCTGGTGATGTGCAACCCCAAAGCCAAAACAAACCAACGCGGGCAACGCCCAACGATCTGCTAGCACTTGAGTAGAGCGCTTGTAGGTAGGTAGGAAGCTACCTAGTGACTAGGTAGCCCTTGTAGCGACCTCCTTCGGGGGCAAGGTAGTACAGACGGAGGGCGGGACAGACAGGATAAGAACACCACCAAAACAAACAGGACGGAGAGAATTAACCGCCGCCACTGCGCGCATTCAGCACCTACACCACCCGCTCCCACTGTTCTGACTTGCCATCCACCTAACCTACCTACCTGACCTACCTGCCTACCTACCTACTACTACCTCCTACCTACCTACCACCTACCTACCTACTTACTACCTACCTAGTATCGTCACGACCAGTAACTACCTACTAGGTAGGTTACTTACTTACTGTTCCTAGTAGTAGGGAGTAGTTACTGCAACTTGTAGTAGTCTATACTACAAGGACGGCAATAACGACGACGACAACGATAGCGACGACAGCGACGACGACGACGACGACGACGACGACGAAGACAACAACAACAACAACGACAACAACAACAGTAATAACAACAACAGCAATAACAGCAACAGCAACGAAGACCACGAAAAGACAAAGCGACCGGCATTCAGCACCGCCTCCTCACCCACCAACCACGAGCACTCTTCATCTCATTTCATCACCTTGCCGACGTGCTACGTCCGTGTGTACCTCCTGACCCGCATAGCACCACCATCTACCTGGCCTGCCATCTGCACGACTGCACGACGAGCGACTGTGCCGACACCATTCAAATTCCCTCCTCCTACCACGCCGCCTCCTCCCCCTAACTCACTATATTGTATCAGCGTCGCACCGAGTCTTTCTCCCGCCTGTTGATGCCATAATCCCGCCGTGAGGATAACCGGCCGCCAGACTGCCGGCCTGGAATTCCATATCCAGCATCCGGCATCCAGCATCCGGCACCCAGTATCCAATCCGTCCTATCCAGGCCCTGTTTACGTCTGTTCGCCCCTGTGCAACTGGATCCGCGCATCCTCGCACCCGTCATCTCGCTGCTGGCGCGAAGCCTCCGGCCCATCTCCTAGGCCTGAGACGCTTGTTCAGACCGCCTTGCACGCATCCGCCACCATCCCTACACACATATACGCACACGCACACGCACACGCACACACATATACACTGACATACACATACACACACACTCACATACACACACATACACACACACATACACACACATACACACACATACATACTCCCCGTGTCCCCTGCTCACGCGCCCAATCGTATTGTCATGATATGCTAGTGATCTCAGGTCCGTTTTTGTTTGGTGATCCTCGACGAGCATGGGCCCCGGCCTCCCGGTAGACGCCCACCCAAGCACGACGAGCTGCGCATGCTAGACAACTAGGCCATACACTCTCGTATCTGATCATTGCCATGGTCGCCGTTGCCCGAACCAATGGCTACCGCTTCTAGTAAGCCGCGAAGCTATCTCCCATATCTTCCGTGCCCTTGTTGTCGGTTATTGACATTTCGCGACAGGCCAAACACCCGCCAGTGCGGCCAATGCACCGGCTGCCGGTGCCGTGAGATCCTCGAGTGCCGGTGGACCGTCACTGTCCGAGTCGCCAGTCGTTTTGGCGCCATCGCTTTCGCTGCCCGGTGCTGCTACGAACGGTGTTGCCAATGGCCTCTCGAATTCCCTCGCAGCACCCCCGGACGGCGCTCCAGGGGCGGAGATGAGGATATACCCCCGGGATGGACGCGTTCGAAACCCTGTCCCCAGTAAGCTGAAGAATGTGAACGAGCAGATGAGGGGGAATTTTGGCGTTATGCATATGGACGTGGCTAGCCACCGCGCCAGCGAGGGGAGGGATGCCGCTGCAAAACGCACGAGCGAGAGCACTGCGTTGCAAGCCAAATTGGCCCAAACCGACGTGTACGTGTCGCACCAGCGAAGAGCGAACTATCCGCGACCACCTGGTCTGAAACAATTTAGCTCCTCTGACAAGCCTGAGCAACCCGCCGTCGAGCCCGGCCCGCCGCGACCCTTGACCTTTGCAGAGACCAAAGCGGAACAGGCTCGTTTATTGACATTGCTACGGACCTTACCTCACCATACTGTGGTTGACCAAATTTGCAAGGGTCTGGCTTTCTTTGGCGGGACACCCGACGCTCCCCCTCCGGCGGACGGTAAATTCCCCGAGAGCGCCGAGGCTAACGGTTCAGGGTCTCTCTTCGTCGGCTGGATAGCCGAGATATTCCCAGACCTAGAACATCCACGTCCAAGATACGTTGGGGGCCCAGCAGCCCAGGCTGCCAACCAGAAACGGCCAAGAGGGAGGCCGAAGGGCAGCAAGGCCAGCAAATCCCGGAGCGACAAGGGTCTCAAGAAAGGTTTGCAGAAGTCCGGCAGAGCCGTGGAAGACCAAGCACAAGACCCTCACGACGACAGCTGGGTCGACGTAGAGGATAGCGTTATGGAGCCAAACGACAATAGGGACTTGGTGGAGGCGATGGCAGCGTTGAGGAATGCTCCTAGCACACCACCAGATCTGAACGATGGTGGGATTCCGACTACCGTGTCTGGCACAGGCTCTGCGGCCGGTTTCCGGTCTATCAACGATGCCAGTCTCACTCCCGGCTCTAGTTCTAAAAAGCGTGGACGACCTAAAGGGTCTAAGAATAGGCCCAAGGATAAATCGGCGTTGCAATCAATCCCGCCGCCGAAAGTGACTCCAGTACCTGTACCGATCCCCATGCTCGATGGCCAGTCCAAGAACAAATCAAACTCGGCTAAGTCCAAGCCGACTAAGAACCGGCCTGGGCCTTTGGCCGAGACACCTAACGATAATACTGCCGTTAGCACACCCTCACAGCAACAACCCCAGCAACGTGCGGATCCCCATGTTCCTCCAGACCTCTCTTCGGTCCAGGCACCAGCAGCTGCTTTGGACTTTGCTGTCGATCCCTTCACCACATCGGGTGTTAATGGGACCATCACGCATGACCAGGACAACCGGCAACCTGCACAACCTACGGCACCAGTCCTCCCATCACCGGCCAGTCAAGTCAAGGCCTCAACCGTAACAGCAAAGAAACGCAAAAGGCCGACTGGAAATACCACAATTCAAGTGGAAAGCACAGGGTCGCTGGGCGGAACATCTTCCAACCCCCAACATGTGCAGCCAACTTCTATGCAGGTGACACCATCTGTACAGCTTCAAAACCAGACTACTCAGCCTATACACCAACCGACTCCGACCAACGCCAATGTCCCGCCAGTTAAACGTGCACGCAAGTCACAAGAATCGTCGTCCACAGCTACAGCTAGACGGCAAACCCCCAATAGCATGAGCCAAAAGGCACCAGCTCCATCGGGGCCCGTTGTCCCCGAGACTACGCATCAGCCAGATGACGGAGATGTTGAAACTCAGAGCCACCCTCCGGCCGAGGGGCTCGAAGCGCACTATGCTGCAATGCAAAGTCACACGGATCAAATGCAAAGCTATAATAACAGCCGCCCACAGCTTAAACAACAGCCTCACTCTAGTAGCTCTCTGGGATCCACGGTCTCACCCGCGCCAGTAGCAGCTCCAGCCCCTGCGGGGTTGGATGCCCATTATGAGCATTTCACGGCCCTGCAAAATTTGTCTGATAGTTCAAGGCAAGCCACCACAGGGCGGCAGAAACAGCAGCAGCCCACGCAGACGGCGTCACCGGCCCCAAGCCAGCCGTCCAAGTTACCTCAGATGCCAGCAACATTAACCTCACATCAGCAATCTAGAGCACCTCAAAACTACTATACCCAAAGTCAGGGCCAGGGTCTCGGGTCTTCGTATAACTCACAGCAATCGTCATACTCTGGCACGCAACGCTCTCAGCAGCATATAGCAAACGCCTCACCCAATGCTGGGCTTGTCCAACATGTCACGAATTCCCCCCAATTCAGCACACAATCAAACTCACCTATCATGCAAACGGAGAATAATTACCGTGGATCACCATCACTGATGCACAATAATGCCGCGTTCGCAACGCGTCGAACGCCCACGGCATCACCTCTAGACAACACCACTTACCGCTCCAGCAGTGCAACGAACCATGGAGTCGCAAACCATTCGCCGCATTTTGGCGCGCGGCAGACGTCAGCCGCCGCAACAACACACAATACCTCTCATTCAGGTCTTTCATCTACCTTCCCCACCTTCTCCGACTCGAGCTTATTTGAGATGAGTCTTGATTCAGGCGCTAGCCATGGCAACATCGGTATCGGGGGCAATTCGTACACCCTCAGTAGCGGGACTGTGCCACAACAGCAGCGCTCATCGGGTTCAAACGCCGCGTCCCTGTATTCGTCCCCAGGTATGAATAATACCTACATAGGGTCAACTGGGATGGGCCGTACGGGCCAGCAAAATCGATGGGGTACTTGATATTTGCAACCCCTTTGATTACGATGGGGATTTTCATTGTCGAACAAAATGCGTGGCGTAAGGGAAAGCGGGAAATGATAGGTTTGCCTTTCGAACACTTGTTGGCTCGTTATTCTGCGACACGCGGCGTTTTTTCGGAGGATTTTTACGAGAGACATGGATGGATTGGAGGAATAAGGAAGGTCAGTCAGCGCATGAGATGCGCAGGACCTCCCGGGACACTATATCACACGGGTCACATTAAGGTTTCTCAGCCCACTATCACGGATGATTGATTGATTGATTGAATGATTCGGGTGTGAGCCGGAAGCGCATGAGACGAAAGAGGCAAGGGGGGACTGAAAAGGGAATGGGAAGAGGGGAAAGGGAAAGGGAAATGGAACGGGAAAGGACGGTTTGAGTTTTATGTTGATTTTCTTTTCAGTATTCCTTCTACCTTCGTGGGGCCATGGGGTTCTTTTCCCCTGCTCATCTTCCACTTCGTCGTGTCCCCAGAATCCGTTTGCCGATTGTTGTTTCTGGTTTGATTTTCCCGTCTGGGGGCATAACCAGGCGAGATTTAGTTTCAAGTTCATAATGAGGCGTTAGAATATACCACTCCAATTGTCAGCCATCCACGTCCAGCTCCCTATGAACTTGGCCAAATACGGGTATAGACAAGAGGGCGATATATGCAGCGGATAAGCATGTATATATACGGACAAGCACATACCGCGCGGGAACGGCTTTCGGGGTGAATTTTTCGATTGACTGTTTAGTTTATTCAAATGCTTGGTGGCTAGGCAGGATGAAAATTTAAGGGTGTTCGATGAGAGATGAGGATACCGCGTTGAGCATCAGAGGCGCCAAAAATATGTGTTATATACCATGTGTCTAGGGTTCGTGCATATGCCTTAGAACAATGGACAACTGAATAATAGGGTCACACTCAGACTCGGGAATCACGGATGAGATAGGCGAGACATATGACGAAGCTTTCGACGTTAAATGCAGCAATAGATATATATCTATACATTCCAGGTTGATATCCACACGCGCATCTATGGCACGAGACTAAAATTGTCGAGTCTTACCTCAATCCCCTAATAGCGCCTTGCATAATCCATATAATGCCCTTTCCATCCTTTCCATCCCGGATCCGAGTGTGATTAACTCGCCAGGCACGCCAATATGACAAAATAAGCAAATGATAGTTGACCGTCACACCGACGCGGTGATAAACAGCAAGACAAAAGAAGATAGTTCATGCCAGTCTGGGCATTATAACGACCAACAAGTGGCACCCTGCCATGTCGGGGCACTTCCTGTCGTCGCTTCGCTGTCATCCAAAATAAAAACCTTCAGACAATTAAGATAATCTGCTCATATATGCAAGACAAATGATCCGCCGATCCCAAAACGCCCGTAAATGCTTCACGATTTAGACTAGTCGAAGCGCACACTTAGTAGACGAATTCCACAGCCCATCTATTCAATGGGGTCTTCTTCAATGGCCTCAAGAGGCGGCCGCACCGATTCCGGGGCGGTTCGGCCGTACAGCCACTCATCTTCCTCTGCTGCGCCGTCCTCGCGAATCAGGTCCAACAAGGCCGGTCCGTTGCGCTTGATATCTTGTGGTCGCCCAACGATACCCCTATCCAGAATGAGGGCCTCGGCCGTGGGAAGCCAGATTGAGTGGAGATCCGGTAGGTTCGGTAACAACATTTGCAAATGCTCTCGTGGTAGTGGTCCCATAGGCATCCCTTCTGACAGACTGGTACCAAACACAAAATCTCTCCAAGAGGTCGTTGAGATATCGCTACCGCGTCGACCGTTGTCCGATCCCCGCCGCTCACGGTTGCTGGTGGTCGAATCCGTCGTGGCCCGTCCGCCTTCACCGATATTAAAGTTTGACTTCTTTCGGCTCAGGCCCATGAAACCTCGACGTGGTTTCGGGGGATGCTCGACTGGCGCGTTCGTGACTGACTGATACCATGTATCCACGACAGCTCTTCTTGTATTATAACCCTTCACCTCCCAAAATCGCTCTACCTGGCGGAGCCCGCCAACGCATAATGCCGTGACGTACACCTCGTCCTCAGGTTTATCCCTTAAATAACCTCTCAAGGAGCGCTCGAACCTACCCACATAGGAAGGAGGCCGTAACCGTCGACAAAACGAAGAAACAACCAAAGGGAACACTTGATGGACCCTTAATAACGTTTGGTCGTCGTACATATTCAGAACCTTTGACTCGATGGGGTTTACTGTATATGGTTCGACCCTTAAGCCGTGGCCGTGTTCCTTGATATATTCCAGATGCATACTTCGGTATGTCTCGAAGAAATGGAATATTGTGAACAATAATGGAACGAGTCGACGTCGCATTCGTTCATACTGAGGTGCGAATTCGTTGCGCTGAGCTTCTGTAGTCCGAAGAAAAATTTCCTTGGTGACCCTTTCACTTATTAAAATAGATAGCTTACTCGCAACGTGTAGCCGATGCCATATCCCACACAAATAATGTAGTTTCATTGCTGAGGGTTCAGGCGCGGGGTATAGGCGAGTCGCGTAGGCTGGGACATGGTGTTCGAGGTGATATCTAGTGATGGAGGATTCGTTGAATGTTATCATGGCAAGCCAAGATCGCGATGCCAGGCGCATGCTCAAGACATCGGAGAGTGGTAAGGAAGCGATTATTTGAATTTTGAGCTCGTTTGGTAGGTTTGCAAATAGTTGATCGAAAGGAATACTGCTCATACACAATTTAGCGACAATGGCAAGATGCATTTATCTCGTCTCATCATACCTTTTTTTCCGTGTGGATTCGGTTGATGAACGTCGAATGTCGTGCTCGGCCGATGTTCGTGTGGGGAGGATAGTCCGGAAGCTAAAGTTTGCCCGACGCTTCTCTGACTTGTGATGATCGTGTGTTATCTGTTGGTCAGAGAGCCTTGATGACTGTCCGATAGGGAGAATGAATGTGGAGGACTGCGCAGCGGTATGACCGTCATGGGGGTGTGTAACGGCATCATGAGGTTGGTCTTTGGGTTCGCTAAGTTGTCGTAATTTTTCAAAATATCGCTGGGAAGCGAACTCGGTGATATGTGGAGGGTCCATGGCAATCGAAATGAGAGAGGGCGTAAATAGGACCAATGCGCCTCAATGGGCAAGAGGACAGGCGGTGCTTTCAATGCCCGCTTGCCCTCGTAAGAGCAGGTAACGCAACAGTGTTATAACTAACGATACCAACAGATAACAATCGCGAATCAATCATGTTGATACATTGGAACCCAGTCGACGACTTCTCGTAGGATAACAGCCAACAAGTGTTCCGCCCCCAGATGCATGCAGCGCGACAACAAGTTGCCCCGTATTCGATAGGAACAGCGTTACGGTTCAAACGAGCGACGACGGTAAGGTTCGGGTGATTCAGTTCAAAAAGCGAGCGACGACGAGGAACACACAAGCACGGAAAATGCACACAACGCTGGAAAGTACCACCGGATTATTCCCTTTCCTGTCTTCGTCCCGGGGCGTGTCCTCGACCGACTGTGCTGAGATGTCGAGCCAGTCGCCAATTAGCCGTCACTTGTTGATCCGGCCAAAGCAATTCCGGCGACCGTCAGCGGGCGTGGATGGCGTGGACAACGTAGTCGAAGCAAAAAAGGGGGAGGAGCGCAGGGGCGGCCGGTGTCGTGGTCGAAACAGAGGATGTATCTGGGCGATCCGGGTGCTGTCGAGACGGGTGGTGAGGCGGGTGGTGAGGCAAGTGGCCAAGCGACAGGATGTGGTCGGGCAAGTGGGTGTGGGTGGACGGATGGCCGTGCGGGTTGTTGAAGGAATCGAAGCTTGGGGGTCAAACTTCACGAGGCGTCCAGTAATGGGAAGAAGGAGGAAAGGGAGAAGAGAAAGCGGGCTAGCAAACGGCGAGGACGCAGGCCGGGCAGAGGGACAAAGGTGGCCGTCGACGCACAAGGCAAATGTTGTATGTATCACGTCTCCCACCAAGGTGGAATAGGTAATGAACCGACTGGGAGAGAAGGAGTGGAAATGGGAGGCAATAAGGCCGAAAGCTTGTCGGAACCCTGAGGACGCTTGGGACTTGGGGCGGGCGGAACTTCTTGATTGGCAATAACTAGTGAGGTAACTAGGGTACCAATCAGTCAAGCGTGTACGGTGCTGTGGGTAGGCAGGCAGAGGCATTGGAGGTACCCAGCGACGAACCAAGGTAGCGCAGGGAAACAGGCCACGGTGTATATTGGTGGCACACACTGTACACGACAACCACCACAGATGAACCAGAAAAGGCGAGTTGGAGGCACGGTACCGTACCGCTCTACACACTAACTACCTGCCTACCTACCCGCCTACCAAGGTACCCAATCGGTACCCGGTGCCGTCTAACTGCATCCCCTTCCGCCTTCCTGCCCAGGTAAGCATGCCCATGAAGAAGCACTGCACTGCAGCCAGCGGTGGTCCCAATGAAGCGCGCAGTGTGCAGCAACAATCGGGTTACATAACAAACCTACCTACCGATGTAGACAGCCAAAGGTACTGCAACCGGCAAGTACCACTGAGCCTCCCGCCCGTACCTACTTACCTGGGTAGTCGGCGCGCGCCCTCGGTGGGTCCGATAGCTCACTCTGGCTTGTCTGGGTCTGTCTGGGGCTGTTGGAGTTGGTCATGGAGACATATTGGCACGGTGCCAAGGTGGGATGGGGCAGAAATGGGGTGCTCTGGAATGCGGTCTCTCTCGCTGGTTACGGCGACTTGGCCGGCCTAATAGTGGAGTGTTGCCGACCTTTGCCCAGCGAGTGAGGCGTCGCCGTGCCCGCCTCGACCATCAACACCTCTACGACTCTGCGACTCTGCACCGAGAAACACCCGCCAACCTTATCTCTGTTTTTCCGTCTCCCATCTGCCTGGAAATCGTCGCCGGAGTGGCCAGCTTCAGCAACTCCCCTCCCCCTCCGTAGCATCATCGTCATCCATCTCAATGCGTTCGGACAAAACAAGATCAGAAATACCACCGAGCTTTTCGTACCATCCAACCTGGCACCACCCTGTTACTTTCATGCTACAGTAGTTTAGCACTACCACTGCTGCTACTACCACTACGACTGTATGTATGCGCCTGAGCAGAACAGAAATCGAGGCCTGAGGTATGACTAGCATACATGTACAGCGACTGTACAGTTTATCGCCAGACAGGCCAGCAGGACAGTCATATATGTACATCCATCCCTCTCTGCTATTCCCGGAGCCTAGTTCCATCCGACACTGTCCTCCGAGGTGGTTTGTCTTGACCCTATCTACTACTTGGACATGGAACATCCCGTCCGTTCCCTCTACGTGTACCACAGCTAACCACCAACCTAATATCGCCTGGTTCTTGCTTTCCTTCTGTTAGGCGTGAGGTACTCTTGTTGACCATGGATTATGCATGGGCGGTGTAGCTATATCTACCTCCCTCCTATCTAGGTTCTGCATCGCTCGCCATGACCTGACCAGCTGATAGAACGGCTTATTGAGACAGACTCCCCAGCGATATACTACTTGCATACTACCAACGCAATCATGATGCTACTTCGTCCAGCACATATTGTCCTTGCTCTGTGGGTCTATGTGGCCAGGAGTATATGCTATGAGCTCAAAGTTGGGGTCGCCCCCTTAGTTCTTTTGCTTATTTTTTATTGACAACTAGGGCCAAATATCAACACATATACGTAGGCGCTACTTATCGGCCCGCAACCGTCGGTCATCCTCTATGACCCAATTCTCTCGTCGTGTGTCAACCGCGCGAGACCGTATCATGACCCGGTCATCGTCAGAACCACTGTGGCCTTGGCCTCCTTATCTCGCATCTAACTTCTCACCCCGACTCCACTACCGGTCACCAACACCTCAACGCCCTCTTTTTCTCGAGTGTGTATGCTTGCTCGTTTTGCTTCTCTCTCTCTCTCTCTCTACTATATAGACCACCAAATCCATGTGCTACTAGAAATCCTTAGGGTGTCGAAGCATAAACGCGGCTTCGATTTAGCCTATTCATACCGCCAGTAGCATCACAGCAAGCCTGCATAAAGTCATCTATCGGTTGGTCATCGAAACGGTTTGTCGTCAGTTATAATAGTCCATTTGGGGGCAGCCCGTCAAGCATTGAGCCATCCAGACCTCTCCACATTAGAAAAACCATTTGAATCATACCCACGACCTATGTTGACCTATGCTGAGTATGAGACTAACATCGACTGTAACATCAACATCGCTACTTCGTAGCCTAAACTTCTTTCGTTAATACAACGATTCATTGGCGGCACCGGAAGGAGCCTCAGGCATCCTTGCGTCTGATCTCTATCCAATACAATACCGCGTGCTCAGATCCCAAGAGGCCATACAACTTAGCGAGCCAAGAAGGGGACGCCAAAGGTCAGGCCACAGACGGTATCACAAATAGGGAGGTTGAGTTTCCAGGCCCAATCATTGCGCTGTGATGGACCCCGTCCTTGGCTATAGGCGTCAGGAATGGAGAAAAGCTTAACTCTAATCCCACCGACGACCGCCAGCGAGCCATTTGCGTGGTTTATTTTGCTATCATCCACCCACCCTCGCAGCGCCTTTCGGCACTTCTTTCCAGAGATTTCCCTCTGCTTCACTTCGGTCCGTAGTGGAACCTCTTTAAGGCACCAAGACATCGTCTTACTAGTCCCGAAGTACATACTAGGTTGATCCCTTTCAGAAATCTAGTGTGGTCAGTCATTCGTTATCTCTCGCTAAACGCATGGGAATGCTCGTTCGACAATGCCCGCTCGACAATGCTCAACGTTGGCAGGTTTGACGATTCTACTACCTACATAGGTATGACGTTGGTAGTTGTACGGGCATTCAACCGTACTCAGCAACTCATCTAGGCCAAGTGGTCAATTCAACAGTGGACATGGTTACATTATCAATACATAAGTGGTGCACCCCCCGACCCTCAGCCGGCCCGTTAAAGAAATAGCAAATAATAATCTCGAGACTTCATCCAAACCCCGGCGGCCTACAACTACACCCGGGTCCAAGTCCGACAATGTATCCCACCCCTCACTCCCTCCCTCATCTGTGCCCGCAAGTAAACATGTTTTGGAGGCTCTCTCCCATACCGTCACTCGTTCCTAATCTATCTCTTTATCGAGGCATATTGTCGTCATACCGTATAGCTTATCAATCCACAATGGTGTACAACTCCTCGTAACTGGGAATGGTGAAACTCCCCGCGAAAGAGCCGCTTAGCTGTACATGGGCACGCGGCCCTATTGCGGTGAATCTCCACAGCTCCCTACCCCTGTGATACATCACTCTGGTTGGCTGTGCCACGACAAGCCTCCCCTTTTCGGGCAAGCACCTGAAAGGAGCTATACTAAAAGTGGTAATACCAGTGGTCCATCTCCCCTAATCACACTACCACAAGGTACCATTCTGCGTATATCTATTCCAGTCACTACCCAGATAAATAGATAGGTATGTAGGTTGTGTACCATCAAACTCATCATGCCGAGATAATTTTCTTTGCGGCTCAAACAAAATCTTTTCCTCAGCCTCCGGCCCGCGTGTGGTTCCGCGGATAGTCCACCACTTTTTCGCATGCATCACCTTGCGCAAAACACAACATCCGATCTATACTATTGTGGTGGCGTTGCTAGGATCGACCTTGAAACGTGCTACGGCGCATGTGCATTTGAAGATGTCTATCGACTAGACCCAATGGGAGAATTGATTGTCTCCCAAGTTAACAAGGGCTCCAAGCCATCACGAGTAGCCATCACGAGTAGCCATGACGGGTAGCATCTCAGCAACACGATAGTCGTACATTTTTGCTCGTCAAGTGCCTAGTAATCGGACAATCCGCAGCCAGCAAGTTCAAGACGATTGTCATATCTTTTCACATCTTGTTTTTCTGATAGCAAGAAGGGCCTGTTCGGGTTGAGTTCCTCGAGGCGGGCGTGCATACTTGCACTATGCAAAGCAGGTACATAGGCAGGTCGAGTCCCACAGTCTGGGGAACTGACTCTCCGTCCGACTACCGTTCCGAGCAATCTACTCGGCGATCCCACATCCCCAGACGTGGACATGATATGTGTGACGTAACTGCTCCAGCCGTGTTTCCCCTGGTTCTCGAGGAAGCCCGGGAAATGGCATTGCTGCAGCTAAGCGAACTGTTTCTCTGTCAGTGCTCTATCGAGCTGTACCGCCCGGAATAATATCAATATTGCAACCCGATACCAGGATCGACGTCTTATATAAGTCAAACAGTCGCTTCCCTACAACAACATGACTCGACAAAACTCACGACCCATCTCACACCTTCAAGCCCCATCCCGAACCTTGCACAACCAACAGAGCTCACTATATTCGGTGGATAGTGCCGTGTTTTGTAACCTAGAATAGAGGTCCGGGCTGTCTGGCCCCGCCCTATTGCGAAACTAAACCGATGTATAATTGTACCCGTTAAGTGTCGAGATGACGGACACAAGTATAATATGGCCGTGCGCAATTTCAATTGGAATGGGTTTCATTTCGAGCAGCTCTCTATTCAATAAGAGACCATTCCTCAGGAGAGGCAGCCTTCAGTCCTCCCGCCTTGCCCGTGATGATGAGTGGTACGGCAGCCTGCCAAGTCGGGTTGGTTCTTCGGCCCCATCGCTTCGGCAACAGCCGTTGAGGGGGACGGGGGGTTCGCACACCAAAACTCATAATCGCAGGCGTTGCCATCTCAATGCTTGATAATGACATCGGGAATCTAGTCTCAGCACTGACGCTAATAGCATGCCGGCTGGCCTGTCTGACATGTACACTATGTGTCTTGACATAGAGCCTGGAAGATTCAAGCAGGTTGCCTCTCACCACGCAATGATGTTTCCCGCGCACTCAGCGCAAACAAGGCAGTATGAAGGTCTACGGTCGGCGACATGCCTCCTGATCAGCGATCTCACGAGAGGATGACAACTTATTAATGGTACCCCCACCCCCCCGGGACCGCGCGTTGCGGTACGTATGGGACCAGAGTATAATGAAAGTGTTGGGGACTCGGATATTTGCCTCTCCATCATACCTACGACCAGGCTGTGCAAACTGCAAAATAAGACCGTTGGCAGCAAGTCGTTGTCCAGCCTTGCCCTCCGTCGTGTGCATCGGTCAGATCGGGGAGATGCAAAATGCAAAAGGCGTGTGTGGGAGCTAGAACCAGATATGATCAGCGTGTTTCGGCGGCTTGGACGAGCATCTCCTGCCCGTGCTTAGGTAAATATCGAAGCCCAAGACGCACCCTCATTCGGGTCCGCTTAATCCCTTTTAATTACCGTTTCGGCAGCAATCTCACCCTGTCGATAGGAGCGGGTTTAGGTTCCATGCCACCACCGAATTAGGCCATAATATACCAGCAAGCAACATGTTCTCTTCAAATGGCATCTCCATGTGTTGTTACTGTGGATAGATAATTCGGGCCCCGTCAAATGAATGTATTGAAAGAACTGGCACCAAAAATGGGAGCAAAGGGCTGGTTGCAGCAGTCTCAAAGCGTAGGCAGCATACACAGCGCTGTTCCAAGGAACTAACCAAGACGAACATAAGCGAGGGTGCGCATCCACCATTATGAGAAAAGAGCTACAGCACTATGTGTGTGGTGTATAAGGAGAAGGAAGGTACATAAGTTGTCCAATTATGTGTTGACGATCCGCAATAGGGACTAGAGGTAGGTGGTATCCAAGTGGACAGGTCCCTTCAGGCACCGTAGATAGACACTTAAGGAAGTCAAGGGTGCCCGTCAATTGGGTCGGCGACTTTTGCCTTTAAATGCGCGTAAAGTAAATATTGTGCGCTTCCTCTTATTCAGAGTGGGAGTCTTTCGAGTTTATCTAAGGATATAGATCTCGGTAGGTACCTACCTAGTTACCAGTCCATACTACTGCACTTTGTATGCATACATATGCTGCCTACTAGTATCCAATAACATCCCCCTTGCTTAGAGCCCCACAAAAGAGTGGACAAGAAAATGCCCGGTACCAATCGTCGACCTGGTACCCTATTTTTAGACGGTAAGTCATGCAGTGCAGCCGGTCCAGTTCCGGCATCATCACTATACACGCACAATTCTTGCCTCGCAGTACTTCGGAGCTACCTTCACAGGCGGGCGAGGACGCGGGTCCCACGCCACGGTCCGCGAAACGGCCAAGGTTCTCGTCACGTACCGTCTCCCGCAGATGCCCAAAAACCCAGCAGCGCCAAGACACTGAGCGGTCCCTTTTAGCGGTCCCTTTGGGTGATAACTGGGTGATACTTGGGCGATGGCCTTTTAGCGATGACCCAGTACCTTTTATGGATAGTTAACCGTCATGCACAAAGGGAAAGAGGAGGTAGAAAGAGGTGGCAATCCCTCCCCGCCTAGCCATCCATGCCCCTCCAGAGACCCTCAGGTCGTGAAGGGTCGAGCCAGCTAGCCCGGCGTGCGCTGTGATATACCCAACCTACAAGTATAACAAGTATAGGTAAGTCTACCTACCCAGAGGTAGGAGGCGCCTTGGGGGTCTGTAGCTGAAGGAAGCTTAGCTACCTCCTACCTAGCTACACTATCTACAATCTACACTATCTACGATTCACACTATCTACAATTCACACTACCTACCTACCTACTTTGTTAGTGAACCAGAGAGCATCCATCGTCTTCTGCATCCTCCACTTTCCGTCTGTTCCGCTCTTCGTCGTCACCGTCCCGGTCACTATCCTAGTCACTGTCCTGGCCACTGTCCTGGCCACCGTCCTGGCCACTGTCCCGGTCACTACTATCCTGGTCGTCGTTGTCATTGTCATTGTCAGATATGGCCCGTGTGCTAGTAGTTTCTTAGCCTTGGATGAGTCGAACGAGTCTTTGTTGTCTTCGCCAGCCACCGCCGTGTTTCTGACTACGTACACCTGCGTTGCGCCGCTTACCCTCCTGCCCTCCCACGGCCTCGTGTGCATCTGCAAAGGGGGAATCCCCAAGCTGCGAAGCCTTACAGCTCTCCCTCCCACCAACTGCCGAGTGTTGACACTCTCCCGCGAGATCAACAGCCGCTGGGAGACAGGCGGCAGCGACAAGACGCAAGGCGCGACGGCCTCGACCGTCTACTGGCGAGCATTTCTCCCGCCTAGACACATTACATTACCCATCACATCACCCGACCACTCCCCTACTTCCCCTAAACAGCCCCCCCCCCTCCCCCTCCCCCCTTCCCCCGCGCGTCTAGCTATCTGGTGCGAGCTCGCAGCTTTCGGGTACCCGTCGCCGGGATTGGCCAATTCTACACACTTTGCGCCCAGACGCGCGCCTTACCGGCCCACCGGTGACGCCCCTAACACGGAGGAGCTTGCAACCAGACTATAGGGGGGCGTACCGGCAGCATATACACGCCTTCGCGGGTACCCGCGTATCTATATTCCACCCAGCCTGCGCCAGCCCAAGCGCGCGTGTCAGTATGGACCAAAATCCGGCTGCCGGCTCGGGCCCATCCAACACACTGCTCATACCCGACACTTCAGCTGCGCCATCCAACGGTGAAAACAATACGCGAGTGGAGGGAGGGATAGAGTCGCCTACGACCCCGTCCTCCGCCAATACCCTCGCCCGGTTCGAATTCGAGACGGGGAGGGGCAATGAGGGCAGCAAGATTTTAATGGTTGAATGGGATTGCTCACATGCCGACGGTCGCGAGCTCTGCGCCAACGACCGCGAGGGCTGGGTAGTGTTGTGGGAGGGTAAATCAGCGGCATACCCGCTTCACGACGACAACAACAAAGGCCCATCATCTGTGTTGAGAGTGTATTTCCTACTACCCGAGAACGCGCCAATCCCCCCCGCCGTCACCATCTCCCATCCCCGAACGGGGCGTACGCTGACCACAAAATGTATGCCGGCCATTTTCGCCCCAGGCCTCGGTGCCAATCCACCAGATCCCGGCAAAAGGGGTGTGCTGCACACAATATGGGCCAAGTTGCGCCTACTGGAGCTACAAGACGAGATTACAAAAGAGATGCAGGCTAACAGCGAAGGCGTCACGCTGGAGATGGCTATTCAGGAGAAGCAATGGGTGATGGATCACTTCGGTTTTGCGGACCCAGATGCTCAACAACACCCAGTGCCCCCGACACCACAAAGCCCGCGGTCTCCTGTGGGTGGGCGATTAGGCGAAATGCTAAGGGGCCTCAAGCTTTCAACTTCGCCGACAGACCTTGCTAGAACACCAGGTAAGTTTGTATTCCCGCCGTAGTGACAATCACTCTCGTCACAACGCATTACTCGACGAGTCGCCTGACGCCGTCTTAAGGCACTGCCCCGCGGCAGACATCTCAATCATTCCCACTAAGCGCTTTGAAAACTGTCTCGGTGCCAAACCCGACGATACCGAAGCCCGGCTCTGGGGCTGCCGTAGCCTCTCTAGACGCTGTCATCGGCAATGGACAGCCCGTGGTGCCAGTCTCGCAAACTAGAGATACTGCGGATGAGTTATTCGCCCTCCCAATGAGCCCACGAAGGCAAGTACTTTCCTGAACCGTTGCGTTTTGCTCTACCCACACGAGGGAAGTGCGATGGCCGCCCTTACAGCATAGAGCGACACCTGGGAAGCTATGCACACGTCTCGGGCTCCCACTGGATCGTATACGAAATAGCAATAACTGACGGTGCGTGCTACAGCCCCGAAATGAAGACTAGTCCCTTTAGCTTCCTAAAGTGAGCCGCTACAAGCAGCTGTATAGGTGACGAGAGAAACCAGCCGTCGCGGGTTAGCCCATAGGAAAGGCGCGAGCTTCTGTTAGAATGAATTTATTCCCCTCCACAGCACCGAAGCCCGGTGACGCGTTCTTACGGGAATGGCAAGGATTCAGAAAACCAGTAACATCACGGCATCTTGGAGGGCTTCCGAGGAATGGTGCGTGCCAGGCAGCGAGGCGACAATTCATATCACGAGAGAATTGAAGTTTAGTGTATTGCAATCAGTGGATAAAGGAAACGCAAAGGAACGCAAAGGAACGCAAAGGACGAATCATGCGTTCTGAGGTAGGGGCTAAATTTTAGAGCATGACCATCACTTGCCGCTGCAGTCTCGACAGTCTGGCTTTGACGCCTGGTGTTTAAGGAAGAAGAGATATGATGTATACCACGATACGAATAATGCACGCTTTACGGATGGTTATCCGTACCCCTTGTCCAATCCTTCCTCGTACGTAAGCATACCTAACGTCTCATGAAACAGACACGCATACGCACATCCCCCAATACGGTAGGTGTTTTAGCACTACTGCACACAAGTTACATCGTGCAATAGCAAAAAAACTAGCATGGTGCGCGAATACGAGAGGCTCCCAACCTGACCGCTCAAGTCCAGTTGTCTATGACCTCGCCTGCTGACCTAGTTACATACTCCATCCGGCCATAGATGCCACGAATAGAAAACACTTCGGCGTAACAGGCCCCGCGGAGAGGGGGTAATAAAAGGTCCTGCGGAATTACCCGTGAGTCCGTGAGTCCGTGAGTCCGTGACCAAGCCGTCACAGTCCAACGGGCGGGTGGTCTCGTCTCCAGCTCCACAGTAGTCATCTCGATCTCGCTGCCCCGTCAGGGACCGAAGAGAGACAGGGCCGGTAGTGTTATCTGGCCGCCCGGGAGGTACCGCCGTGGGCGCACGAGGCTTGCTCTGTCCGGAGCCTGGCGAGGGAGGGGGGAAGTGGGCTAACCGGTCTCGCCAAGGAACCCTTTCTGCGGACATCTTTCCGCGTTCTCTATCCATCCATGCCTCTGTCCCGCCTCTGTCTCCCCTCCGTGTTCAACCCCCGAACCATGTTCTGCCAGGCCACCCAGCCCTAGCTACTCTCTTTCGGCTTCGGTACTTGAATCGCCCATAGGCAAGTTCCGTCGTTTCACTCTAAGGGTGCTAGTGCACATGCACACCACACTACTTACTTACTTGCAGTCCAGCATGGCTCACTTGGACTCTGGGTGGGGTACTATAGAGTTGCGGAGGCCCGAGGATTTTGTGGGCTGGTCGTCATGATTTATATATTAGACATGTTTACGGAAGCTACCTAACGTAGGTACGTTCGTCACGAGACAGCATGTCCCGGCCCTCTGGTTGGCTGGGGGTATGTCGCGCCTAAGGTACGGTGATGGCGCTAAGAGTACAAGAAAGTCCACACTAAGTCCCCGCGGGCCACAAAACGCCCGGCTCTCTGCTTCACGATGTGAGAAAAAGAGACATTTTATCTATCGGCGTAATGCATTACCTGCTATATACACACGAAGCGATGATCTGACAGGGGTGCGTTGCACCTTTAGACCTACCTACCTACCTACCTACCTACCTACACCTATATACCTTGAAAACAACTAGTTCAGCTCCACGAGCCGACTGTGTCAATTAACCTGGCTATCCACGGCTGATAATGTATTATCCTTGAATTATTATGAGTAGGCCTCACACTTCTCTCATCCCAGCCGTTCATCCCAGCCGTGTGCTGTTCATCCCAGCTGTTTATCCCGCCTAGTCTCTCCAGGTCAAGTGCTTACTGAACACCTCTCACACGTCAACAATGCAAACTAACACAACAACTGAAGCCAGATACATATCAAATCCCAGTGCGAGCCATTGGCTCCTGGTTCCATTTGGGTTTGTTTCATCTCGAATGTATAATCAGTCTTGGTGTTAAATATTGCCAGAATTCATGTGATTACTTCAGTTCAAATCAGTCTCTAGACATCATTCCAACTCCCGGTCCAGGGCAATCATGATTCCTTGGTGACATCAACAGATTCACCTGTAGAGTTCATGTCATGCCATTTTATCTGCAACGCTTTTAGGGGTGTATCAATAGGTTTGTTTTGGGAAGTAGTGCGACTGCAGAGCGAAAAGAGAAACCCGTTCCAGTCAGACATGATTATTGGCTACTTAGGGCTTGATAGTGCGGTCACCTAGTTTCTAGCTTTTGAGGGACCTAGGGTATGATCCAACGGTTGTACATGTGGCCAGTTATAGCACCGCAGCCACCCAAGGGGAGGTCGAAGAAGTCTGTAACATATCTTTCCAGCATTTATATGCGGCCTGTACGCATAAGGATGGGTCATTGTAACTCCATGCAAGCTTTTATATTGCTGAGGAGCGCACCCAAACTTACAAATCTCTACTGCACTACAGTCCTTTTGGGCACCGCTATAACGCCATTATATGGAAAAATCAATATTCCAAACGACAGACGAGCGCGACTCATTGGCAGGCAAATAAAACTTATTGAATTATGTGTGGCCTCGTTGATACGGTGTGGAAATGTCTATACTACTGCGTACATACGAACAGGGCTTTCTCAGCCTCATACTATTACATTTGATAGCTGCTGCCAGCCAGTCTTCACACAAAGATATTCGGGTGGTATGGTCGAAGCTGTGAGCTTTATCATAGTTAGCTTAAATATTATGTGAAAGAATTAAGAGGGACTGAGATTGAAGACTGACAGTGTAGGTTACAAGTGAGGAGCTGATAATAAACATATAGTAAGAAGTGATTTCCTAGACAAATTCTCGCACGATAAAACTAAACAGGTTTAATCTTCGACCTCAGACTGCATCATGGGCAAAGTGCTATGGCCAATCACATCCTATCAATGTCTGGGCCTAGTATATTGCTAAGTGCTGCATTAATATTGTGGTTGAACTAATACATACCATGGCCTCGGCATAATTAGACACCAGAAAAAATAACTGTCACCTGTACTAGGAAACCAAAACAAGCATGGATTTGTTACTATACTACACTACATATTAAACCAGTGATGTTCAAGTAAGCTATCTAATTCGCTCATTGTAAGCCGGCCTATTCTCGCTATCGATATTCAGTGATAGTCTTAAGGAGTAAGCCGCTCCTCTGTTGCATTGTAAACGCGTCACCATATCGGTCGGAGCATTGGCGGTGAGGATAAACTACCATACTGTGCAGAGTCACAGTCCTGGAAGCGCCATTCTAGACAACTCCGCTCGCTTTCCCCGACGTGGCCCTTGCGGGCGAGTCCTGTTGAGGTGACTCCGCTTAGCCCTGGCGAGATAATTCTGACAACAACGACTCAATGCTGTGGCGACCAATCGCTAATAATTTTGCCAAATATAGGTTTCGTCATGGTCAATGGTCCTTCAGATCCAGCTTATTTCCATATCAGATGTTTCCGGAATGAAGATTGTCCTGAAGAGTTTAAACATGTCGCCAATTTTCATAAAATATACACATAACTATAGCCCATTGCTTTGCCATATTCTTCTACTGTGCCCAGTCCATATGGGGTGAGTTGCAGCTTTTATTTAGTAAAGAAATCAAGTCTCCAACCATAGGTTTTTTGCTTTTGTTCATAGGTTAATGATCATATGCCAATATATATTAAAATTGATAATATACAACGTTCAGAGCACATCTATAAATTTCACAGGCAATATAATTGTTGTTTGTATTATGTCTATTATTAATTGAATAACTAGCAAAAAAAGCCAGAAAATTCTTCAAGATCACCAAGTAAATCTCAGCCACTCTTTATATCGAAGCAGCAAATTTTATTATAAACAAAAAGCTGTTACCATAGGTTAGCTATATGCACTGGCATTAACACTGTTTTTAATATGATGTCAGCTGGCATTGCTTTTATATATCTATGTTCTGGTATTATATGAAAACTGAATTTTATGCTAATATATAATAATCAAAACCCCTTATAAAATTTAAATCATTAAACTGTTATAATCACTTGCTTTTCTCTGTAGGTACTTAGGATTATGTTTTTCTTCCCTCTCATATATTAGTATCTTGTGTTCTGCCCAAACCCCCTCGTGACATCTGCACAAGCAAACAACACTGCTTCAAAACATTCTCTTTCATCTAAAACCATTAAAACAACCACAGTGATTGTAAAATTAATTACGTGATGCCAACAGGCTCGTGTGGAGTATTATTGTTTATAATCACAATATTTATTCCAGCATGTAAGCCATGTTGAGATAATGCCTACTAACTAGGAATAAGTATAACTCTAATTTATTACCATACTGTCCAGAAAGATCCCCTGTGTCTATTTACTCATCCTGATTCCCTTAAATGAATAGCGGCATAATTGTTAGAATATGCAAGCATTACTCTTAGAAGCAACATTCCAGCCAGTAGGCGGTCGCTGAGTTAGAGTAACAGCGATATTTTTATTTGTCTACTTCCTATACTTCTTAATTATATGCAGTGAAGAGTACATACACTGCAATATGTGGTACTTGTGTGTATTAGCCCCAGAATAACCACTTGGAATGTCTTGCTGGCTCAAGCCACTCTGTTTGTTTAAATAACAATTACATGCCATTAAAAAAAAAAACCCTATTATCCAAACCACAATTGACGGCATATTAGCATCTTGAACCATTATATTTGTGGCAAGTATGTGACTTAATAGAGAAGGAGCAACTGTTTACGAGTTGGGGGGATTGTCAGATTCTTTATTC
Source organism: Rosellinia necatrix (assembly GCA_021209875.1). Classification (NCBI taxonomy): domain Eukaryota; kingdom Fungi; phylum Ascomycota; class Sordariomycetes; order Xylariales; family Xylariaceae; genus Rosellinia; species Rosellinia necatrix. Next base: position 1,968,029 of record JAGYVD010000001.1, on the reverse strand, counting down.
CCCTTTTTGACAACAAGCTGTAGAAAAGTGGTTACAGTAAACCTGCCTACACAGGATCAAAACAGCAAACCATGGTATGTCCATTATAAAACCAGAAATATTAATAATTACTTGCTGTGGTACCCACGCCAGTACACAGAAGGTGGTTCAATATATTCTTACCAAGACTGCTTGACAGCTGCTGGAACGTTGAAGGTACCTCTACCTACTGTAATAAGTAATAACTACCTAGGTACCTAGGTACAGTAGCGGGGGCCAATAGCGGGGTACATACCTAAGTAGTAGTAATATTAACGTCTAGTCTAGGTGTCTGACGGGGTACATACCTAAGGTAGGTAGAACAGTAGCTAATATGGTGGGGCGTCAGGGTAGCCCAGAGGTTCTGCAGCAAAGAGAGAGGGAAAAAAAAAAAAAAATGAAAAGGGCTTAACGTCTCACCAGTTCGCTCCATGTACCATCTCCCTCCGGGAAATCGCCTTTACCACAAGTCGTGAATGTTATGTGCTCTACCGTACACAAGCCTCCGATTTTCGACCAGGCATGTGAGCCACATTTTCATCAAGAAATCCCCTTGTCGAGCCATGCGCAACATGGCAACAACTCCCCCGAATCGGTCGGCCTCGACCATAAACACGAACACGAACGCAAGCATGCGCACAAACACAGCCTCGCATGTCCAGGTCTTTCTCCACGACGGCCAGGAATACATCGAGATCAAGGAGGGCCTGGGCTGCATCCTCGTCCCCTTCTCAAAAACCGATTCCTCTGGAAAGGCTGCGAGCGTGGAGGAACAGCAGCAGGTCTTTTACAACCCCATCCAGCAGTTCAACCGAGACTTGACTGTCCTTGCCATCAAGGCCTACGGGGAGAGTCTCTTATCCAAGCCACGCTCTGCCAATGCGAAGCATATCGCAAAGAGGAAACGCGACAGGTCCGACGTCGATGGGCCGGGCTCTAAAAAGCAACAGGAGCAGCCTGCCAATGCCGCCGAACCTAGCACTACCAACAAAAACACAGCCCACATCGCACAGGCTCCCGATGTATCCCGGATCGAAGACGATGTTCATATGCCCGATGCCGGCGGGGACACCGGGAGGCCGGATCAGGGCATGGGGGTGCCTGGCGCTGCTACTGGCCAGCCAATGCTCGGGACTAGCAAAGAACCCGAGTCTAAACTAGAGGATCTGGCTCAACGTGATGCCCCCAATATCCCCACCTTTACTATTCTTGACGCTCTCTCTGCGACTGGCCTTAGGGCCCTGCGATACGCTCGGGAGCTTCCCTTTGTTACCTCCGTTACTGCCAATGACCTTACTCCTTCCGCTGTTGAGGCCATTCGCCGCAACGCCAAGCATAACGGCATCGAGTCGAAGGTCACTGCTACGTTAGGCGACGCCCGCGCTCATATGTATTCTATGCTAGCCGAGGAGGCTACCCACAACCATGATAAAGGGAAACATGCGAAAAGAGCCAAATCCAAAGGGAAGAGATACAATGTCATTGATCTCGATCCCTATGGAACGGCAGCCCCGTTTCTGGACGCTGCAGTCAATGCGGTCCGCGATGACGGTGGGCTGCTATGCGTAACCTGCACCGACTCGGGTGTGTGGGCTTCTAATGGTTATCCCGAGAAGGCATTTTCCCTCTATGGTGGTGTGCCTATCAAGGGCTTTTATTCTCATGAAGTTGGGCTGCGCTTGATTTTGCATGCTATTGCCGCCTCTGCCGCGAGGTATGGCCTGGCGATCGAACCTCTTCTCAGCCTATCGATTGATTACTACGTCCGTATCTTCGTTAAGATCAGGAAATCTCCAGCCCAGGTCAAGTTTCTTGCGGGGAAGACAATGGTAGTATATAATTGTGACCAAGGCTGCGGCGCTTGGGAAACCCAGCTTTTAGCTCGCAACAAGAAAACCACAAATAAATCCGGCAAGGGCACATTCTATAAACATGGCTGTGCCTTGGCCCCGACAGCCAACCAGAAATGCACGCATTGCGACTCCAAAATGCATCTTGCTGGCCCCATGTACGCCGGACCCCTGCATTCCCCGGACTTCATCAAAAAGATCCTAGACGGGCTGCCCAACGCCTCGGATGATATTTATGGCACAAAGCCACGGATAGAGGGTGTACTGCAAACTGCACTTGAAGAATTGCTCCCGCCACCCGATGATGCCTCCCCAGAAACCAAGGAGGATGAATTCGCGGCTCTAGAGCCGTACCCATTCTACTTTCATCCCACCAACCTCGCGGGCGCTATACATTGTGTCTGTCCTGATGAAGATAGCCTCAGAGGCGCTCTCCGCCATTTGGGCTACGAGACTACGCGAAGCCATTGTAAAGGAGGGAGTATGAGGACGAATGCACCGTGGTCCGTGGTATGGCATGTCATGAGAGAGTGGGCACGACAGAAGCATCCTGTAAAGATCGAGAAGATTGGGGAGAATAGTCCTGCCTACAAGCTTCTAAAGTTGGGCGGTGCCGAGATGAAAGACGACGATGTCGACGAGCTCGAAGTTATCTTTGACCAACGCCTGGGTCGCGACAAATCCAAGCCAGGGCTGATCCGATATCAGAATAATCCCACGGAAAATTGGGGCCCTCAGTCGAGAGCCAAGGGGCACTGAATCTGGCTCAACTCGGCTAAGCTGTAATGGTTGGTATTGTTGCTGTATAAATAACTTGTACAAACTGCATGTAAGGAGTCTCCAGGCGGAACAATCACAATTGATAGATACCATTTGCTTTTAGATACCTACCTAGTACCTGGGTGGTTTACACAGGATACAGCAGCCGGCCTATGGCCACTGACAGGCCCTCGCTCTCCGGTGAATGTCTGTCTTATGGCGTGTGCATTGAGCAACGGGGCTGGACAAAACTACTTATAAGGTATAAAACGCTTGAATGTCAATATCCCATACCATGCAATAAATTGTACCAGGAATCGTCCATATGCACCTCATTACCAAGCTCACTCGGGCTGCATACTTAGGTAACCATAATCGTACCTGCATCCAGGGTTCGTCTAAAAGCACCGACCTTGCTACCCACCTAGTAGGTTAGGACTACTACTAGGTTAGGTACCGTTACACCAAGGGTAGATAGATACTTACTTAGGTACGTGTAGGTACCTACCCAAGGGATATACTCACAGGTATGATAACATAGACACCTACATACCTAGGCACCTAGGTGAACACTGCCGCTAGCACTGTCAGGTACCTAAGTACCTAACCTACCTGGCCCTCTACACCGACCTAGCCACATGGCTCGAGCCACACGTCCTTCTAGTGCCAAATGTCTAACCTACCTAGGGTAAAGGTAGGCAGTAGGTAGGCAGGCAGGCAGGCAGGTAGGTAGGTAGGTACCTGCTAGCTAGCTATACAAGGTTTGTATCTAGGATGGCAGCTAAGTTGTATGTGTAGATCCGTAGAGCTGCCTACGTCTCCCTACCTACTAACTGCCCACGGAGCAGATAGCAGACACAAACATGATCTCTCACAATCGAGGGGATGGCTGCCTACACCTAACAGAGCAAATATCCTTCCCTGCCTAGGACCAAGACCCCGAGAGACCGAATTATCAGTCGCACTCACGTACCACAAGAAAAAAATGAATAAATAAATAAATAAACAAGAACAAAAAAAAAAGGCTATAAAGTACACCAACTACCTAAGGCTGGCAATCTTCACGCCGCTATCCCGTCCAATCTCTTCCTCAGCCCCCAGCCTCCCATCCACAATGGCCTACCTCCTCGACATCCCTCTCGAGGTGCTTCTCCATATCACCTCACACCTTACTACCCCCGAGTATGGGTATCTTCGAAGAGCCTGCAAGCAGCTGGAAGTGCTGTTGTTTGGCGCCTTTGCCAAGGAATTCTTCACCAAGAGGCAGTTCTCTCTGACCGAGTTCAGCATCCAGGCTCTTGTCGACATTTCTAAGTCGCGGCTGGGCCCAAGTATTGAACATCTCATTCTCCACTTAGAGCACCCTAATACCGCGGCCTACGCCGATGCAACGTCTGCCGTAAGACTCGGGGTTGCCTCCAGGACGATGGTGCAATATAACCAGTACTATGCCGAGTCTGTCAGCCACACCGAATTCATCACCACCGGTCTGGATGTTGAGATGCTGTCCGATGCCGTCAAGCACCTGCCTAATCTCGAGACAATTGGCATGCGGGATTTCCACTCAAAAAACCGGCATCGCGACAACACCGTCTGGAACAGCTACGGTACCGTCACGCTTGAAAAGGAAACAGGCTACAAAATGAAACTCCCATACCCGACACCTTCCAAGCTGAGACGTGGCCCGGAGTATGCGAGTTATGTTTTCTTGACAATCCTACGAGCTGTTGGAAACGGCGTAGGTATGTGTCTCTCCTTTCCGCCGCCGACAATGTTGTCTATCCCATGATCCCATGCCGTTTCGTTCTCCATTCAATCTGGTGTCGATTCCTTAGGGATATAGGCAGTTCTATACTGCTTTCAGAAGTCTTGTGACGGCAGGACTAACGCTCACCGATGTAGTTTCCGGCTCGAACCCTAAACTCACTCGGATGGAGGTCCTTCTACACACCTGCACATTTCGAGACTTGTCTTTCAAAATACCTGACCGGTTTGATGCCAGCATTTCATCAGCGCTAAAGAGGTTCAATGTCATACTCCTAGATAATCTGGGTGAAGAGACGGGCTATTTTCGTGCTGCCGATTCTGGTGACGGAACCAGCTCAGTCCTTGCGTCTGGGTATTGCCTCTCCAGATTTCTAGCAAAGGCCTCGGCTCTGCAACACCTACGACTAAACTTCCAGAAATACTCACCGCAGTCTACCGAAAGGTTTTTGTCATGGCTGGCGGGTGCAGGCCAGAACCCCACAGGCGCAGCAGCTAACACCATGAGCTCGTTGGCATCGGCGAATGTAAGAATCCTGCCCTGAAATGTTACTAGACATAATACTGATGAACACCCGTGCCAAGGCTTCAGGATCTCTTCCAATGCATTTCCCGCCTACGCCACAGTCCTGGGATTTAAAACGCATAGATATAGGGATGGCATCTGTGACAGAAGATGTGCTACTTACATTGTATAAGAGGTATAAAACAACCCTTCGAGCTATCAGCCTCCACAAGATAACACTCCTCCCCCCGGTACATACGAAGGCGAACCTCTGGGCCCGCTTGTGCAATGGTATGGTTAAAGGCGAACTCGAACTTCAGGAACTTACGCTATCCGACATGAGGCAATCGCTTAGGGGCCGGCTTACACGTCATGGCGAAGTCACCTTTGGGGGGAACCAGCATTCGAAGACGTGGACGGGGAGCGCTTTCAGTCAGGCGATCAAAGATATCACCGATGAAATGGTGCCATCCTGGAACAGTGGCGGTAGTGACGCCGGCGACGACAGTTTGTCGACCCTCTTTTATCCCTGTTCATAACGTCCCCCTCTCGCTAACTACTTGGAGGCAGATTATATGGACGACGACGAAGGAGACCTGGATTCTGAGGAGGATGATGACTAGATAGCAAATGTGCATTGAAACGTCGTCATACAGAATAATCAGCGCTACAAGTGCGCTAGGCGTCGGGAAGCTCGGCACGTCTGTCCTTGCAGAGATAGGCGGCCAAGCAGTGGCTTTCTTTCTTTCCACGGTGGCCGATGATTAATGACCGCTGAATGAATGATAAATAAAGTACATCTTAGATATTTAAACTACCTATCTAAGCGTAACAATAGGTACTATGTTAGGTGGGCAGAGAACATGTTGTTGCCTCCCACAAAAGGCCTTCGCCCTGCATTATATAACGGCTGCGGTTCCTTATGCCGCATGCTATGCCCTAAATAAACCCAATCATGTTCTAGCAGTGAGCCATGAAATAATCATTCCTTCCATTCCATTTCCAAACATCTCCCCCCAGACTGTTCCCACCACATTTTTCGTCTTCTCCTGATTCGGCCATGTGTTATTGCGCTTGTTGGGCTGTTGCCACCCCTACCCATTTAATGATCTATCACAGCACAGCACATAGTCATCGTAAAGAAACACCGGGTCTCTCTTCTCCATAGACCCAATCAAGTCAAGTAGGACAAAGTTTGGCTTCTGCTAGATTATGCCCGTCGGCACTCCAACCAATTCCCACCATGAAAGCGCCAGTTCAACGTGTTGTAAAAACTAGTCAGTACGATTTCTCGCCGAAGATGCAAAGCAAAAACGGGAGACTTCGTCATTGGATTTCCTATCACTCAGCTACAATGTTTATCTAAGCCAGTGGATGGATATCTACCTATCCAGTGTAATTGATCGTTGTATCTAGTCAACGTTGGCCTAGTAATAATAATAGAGAGAGGGAGGGAGAGGGGAGGGAGAGCAAGAGAAAAACATCAAACGTCATTCCCACTCGGGATGTCGACTCTTAAAAAGGAAATAAAAAAAAAGGATGTCGCATGGGCTCAGCCGGGATTCGAACCCGGGGCCTCCTGCATTCCCATGTGAACGATGGAAGGGCGCGACCCGAAGCAGGAATCATACCACTAGACCACTGAGCCAAACATCGAAATTCGAGATTGATGAACGGAAGTTATGGCATTTATTACCGACTAATTATCCTGCGGAGCACGTTTGTTCATGGGAATCATCTCGAACAACTCGGGATAGTGTTTGTTCTGGGGGTCTACAGAGCTCCGATGCATAGAGGGATAGGATTCTACTAAACTAACGAGGTGTGGTATTCAAGTATGCATTGGCTTGGCGTGTCATCCCCTGCCTGGCGCCACGGCTCGCGAGACAGGCAGGTGTAAGTGAGCAGGTGTATGTTTATATTTAGTCTGCTGGAGTGTTTGGCATAAGGCCCCGACCGGCCATCATTCGGTGCGTGTGCTAATTACTCTGGCCCAGAAAGCGCCGACTTTGCTTGCCCACGAGGGAGCGGTGGCTGGTAATAAGTCTAGTGATGTGAAAGTGAGACATGATGATGATGAAAGACGATCTGAGGGGATCGAGCTAGTCTCATTTGGTTTTCGGCGCTAAATGAATTATTGAGTGTTTTGTTTTTCTTTCTAAATGGTACCTATGGTAGTAGTAGTAGTATTAACGTCTAGTCTAGGTGTATGGGTGCCTATGGTAGTAGTAGCAGCAGTATTAACGTCTAATCTAGGTGTCTGAAGGGTACCTATGGTAGTAGTAGTAGTAGTAGTAGTATTAACGTCTAGTCTAGGTGTCTGACAGTGCTAAAGGTGCCTATGGTAAGATGGGGTTGGTATCGAAAAGTGTATGTGGCTCGTGCACATCTAGTCCCCTGATTGCTCCTAACTACCTACCTAGGTACTTACCTATCTATGCACGGTCAGCCTAGGTACACACCAGAAGTCAACAGGTGCCCAGTCCAGTCTAGGCTTGTCTACTCCAGGCCTCTCTGCGCTAACTCTCTGCCCCCTAAATGGCAAGATTTTCTTCATAATATAACTAGTGGAAGAATTCAGTCTGGGATGTGACGGGCTGTGATGCGACAGCAGACTTGCTGGATTGCCTGCGGGGCGTCCCGTATGTACAGCCGAGTAGTGTTTACCTAGACGACTCTCTGGGTACTAGCAGTTTCATGATGAGCGTCGTGCTCCCTTGGTCGCCGACGGCCTGGCGAGCTTATACCCAAAGGCTAACTAACCTACTCGCCGGGCCCCAACCGCACATTTGTATACAGGCTAGTGTACTCGGGAGATGATAGAAATATAGGGTAAGCATGTAAGTCTTACTTCAACAAATTCTCATCGGCGAACATGGACCCAATTGTGCTCGTCTGCAGCCACGCCTTGTCTTTGGCCCAGCCCTTGACAATCAAGTCTCTGCCAATGGTCAAGGCAGCCAAGACCCTGGGCAGCGGGTGAGGCAGGGGAGCATTCCGATCGCGTCGGTAGTACCAGCATATCAAGTGCACGCCGGCATGGACGGCCACCCGGTAGGCGAGGTCTTCGCTCAGCGGGCCGTAGCCCTCGATGAAACCCTTCATGGCGGGGATGCTCGCCTCGACGCCCTTGAAGTGGTTTCGCTCGTAGAGGTCGGCCAGCAGACCACCTACATCTACGGCGCGGTGGCCGAACTGCACGTTCTCCCAGTCTATGACGAAGAGATCGGTTGGCTTGGCAGGATCCTGTGATTCGGTCCACGGACCACTTGGCAGCAGGATACTATAGCAGAAGAAGAATCCTGGATCAGCAACTCAAGTCCTCTGTTTACCTCATTCTTCTAGGTACTCAAGACCCAAACCGGGCGATACTTACTTGCCGCCCCAGAAGTCCCCGTGGATGAGCCCGTGCACTCCTCCATCCTGTTCAGTGGTTTGTGGACCGGTGAACTCGTTCTGCATGGTGGCCTGGACCTCTTTTAGGATGTCCATGGTACCCTCGATGACTTCGGGATGTCGCCCGAGGATCTCGATGAAGCTGTCGTAGGTGATGAGACACTTGAGCTTGCGCATGCCCTCGTTGGCGCCTACCCTTGACGCCAGGCCACTCTGCGCGGGTTCGGCCGCCCAGTTGTGAAACATGCGGAGCCACGAGCCGACCGACAGCCCGAGGGACGCCGGGCTCGACCCGGGCAGCGTTTCATTCACGGAGGGCGACTCGAGGATCGTGGTCACATCGGTCGTGTCAGCGAAGTCCTGCAGAACCTGGGTGTGCGTCTTCTCATCAAAGGAGAAGATCTTGGGTGCCTTGACGACGACATGGCCGCCGGATGTTGAGATGGTCTTGGGAAAGCCGTCGAGCGCCGAGAGCATGGACCTCTCGAATTCGCAGCGAGAGACGTCGAGGGGGAAGTCCTTGTTGATGGCGACGAAGCCGGTGGAGACCTTGATGATGACGGTCCCGGTGTCGCCGCCGTCCGAAGGCGGCTCTTTCAGGGCACCTCGGTAGAGGAAGTTGGCTGTGCCGCCGCTCAGCTTGGCCAGGGCCGAGCAGGCATAGGGAGAGCCGGCTAGCTGGTCCAAGACCTGCTGGACAAGGGTCTGTTCCTCGGTTTCTGTGGGAGGGGCCATCGCGAAGGCCGGCTTGACTGACTGACTGACTGACTGACTGACTGACTGACTGACCAACTCACTGCTGGTCACGACAAGCGGATACGAAAATCCCAGTAGGGCGGCGAAGAGAGAATATCATACATGTGTGCGGTGCCGGCATGCCAGAGGTGTACCTGACGGCTCCGACAGGTGCCGTAGCGCCTGGTAGCTGGCTCCTCGGTTTGGAGGGCGCCGGGGTCGGGACACGTACGGTGTAGACGGCATCCGGGAAGAGGTAATCAAACGGTCCCACTGGGGACCTGAAATGTGCCCCTCCCAACCCACTATTACGTAGGCAGGTACTTAAAGCACCTGTCTGGCCCTTGCATTAGCATTGACTTATCAAACAGCACTATGACGTTCTGTGGAGGGGTCTTCATCTGTGCACCACACTCCCTACGGCTGCGGGCAAGGTAGCAATCCGGAACAGATGGCCTTTGATTATCATCTTATTACCTAGGTAGCTATTTAGTGCCATTTCTATGCAATCCCAAATCTATCTATCAATACACTCAACCTGCCAGTAGTGAAGCCGCACCAGATTCTGGAGCATATTTAGCAACGCGCGCTTCTACTACAAGATGATCCTAGTTCTAATGTGTCTGATTCGAGGGGCCTGTATATCGCTCATCAGGCTTAGACACTTCCACACGCTCGAGTATTCGGGGGGGAAATGGGCGAGGAGAACCAAGTCCCGGGATGTTGACCACCCTAGGATGGCGATAGAGGTCGCGTATCACGAACCAGAATGTTGCGAACTCTGGGCCCTCTTCGCTAGGGTGGCATGTAGGTGTCCTCTTTGTCCCTGTCGCGACAAGAGGTGTCTAACGGTCGCATAAGGTCTGAGGGGACAGAGGCGTTAAAAAAAAAATTAAAAAAAGGGCCCTGGCCTAGTACACTAGAATACCGGTACAATAGGTGCGAGCTATACCATTACGTATCATATTTTTACCTACATGAATTATACATAGGTTTAAGGCCGAGAGTTTTCATCGTCCATACTACGCCGATCACCAGCTCTCCAGTGTAGTCATTGCATGTTGAGCGTATAAATCTAAGAACAGAGTTGTAACATAAAATAGACAGCACTAAGTTGAACTACTAGTGGAAGATCAGCCCCAAATTTAATAATGAATGTTTTACTAGCTACTAGATGAGAGATGGCTAGCTTTGCCACTTAAGATAAGCTTGACGTGGCGATCTGCGGATATAGCCGCCATCTAACCTGGTAATCAGCGGAAGAAGAGAGCTTCAAACAACTCAGTCGGTTTGACATAGCCAATCCTTCACGATGTTAGGCATTTGGTTTGTTCCGGAAGCCAGCATGCCGGTTTTCCATGTTACACGCTCGCGCGCCAGGCTTCCTCTGGGTAAATCAACGACCTAGCAACATCCTCGGAGATTGGTGGTCTCGCGAGTGCAGCACGCAAGTCCACTCGAGTGAGTATCGCCAGCCCTCTGAGATACTTCATCGTAGGTACCCACTCGAATAGCTTGAGCAAGATAAACCGAAGAAGCGTTTGGAACTGGATACCGTGGCCGCTATCTTGGTCTATGTCCCTAAAATAACGGGCGGCCTCGTCATCCCGCACCAGAATATGAAGGTAAGCATGAACTAGTTCGTGTACCACGATGGCGAGCGCTTTAGGGAATAACTGGAGCTTCCCTGACTTCCGGCGCGTGCTCACGAGAAGTTTGCCGGTGCTGATTACGAATCTCCCATTTAACGACTTACCATCGGCGTCCACCAACCCAGACTCGAGTTGGAGCGCGACGATTGGTCGCTCGGCAACCAACTCACCTTCACGCTTCGTTGGGCGGGCCAGGAGGCCGAAGAAGAAAATGCGGTCTATCCACAACAGATAGTCGCCCAACACTCGGGCTATGTGAGCCTCTTCGTAAGGGGTTGCTTGATCCGCCTCCCAGTCGGCCCGGAGTTTCTCTTTAAACACCCTTAGAAGCTCGTTATCATTAGTAGCTATCGAGGCCAGGCTGTGAGCTTTAGTAAATTGCACGACGTCGAAGGCTGTGAAGAGGTACAATGGCTGGTCCGGATTGTCCATTTCCCAAAAGCTTCTTCTTTCATTGCCTGGTACCCGGAGCCAGAACTCGGAGCGACGAACAAACTCCCACACGATCTTTCTAGGCCCCAGGGGTAATGATAAGATATCCGACATGTTCTTTGACGAGTAAGATGTTTGGCGAACCGAATAGGGAGTTTGTAGGCTTGTGGGTGTATAGGTGTTGGGATGTACCTAGGGATTATCAACGACCTCTTATATAGCTATGCCACGAATGAACACAAGCGAAAGAAACGGTACAACAAAGCCACTGTTGTACAAACGCCGGGGCTATTAAGTGCTAGAACCGAGGTATATGTCAAGGGAACGAAGGGAACAGAGGGTGAATTCCAGCAAGATCATCCATGCGAAAACTAGCAAGCATGTTGTAAGTTATGGAGATGAATCATACGATGAAGTCAGAAAGAGGAGCATGCGCCAACTCAGTAAGGGCTGACTACCTAACTTTAAAACGGGCTGATTGTTTCTATGGTATATTGGATTCATTACCGATCCGATTGTGGAATAAGAGCACTATCCAGCTGTCGTTGTCTCCATACCAATCTTTTCCAGCCAGGGAGCCAGGGAGGCTACCTAAAGTACTCGGTCGCCTTTGAAGCCAATCCCCAATGTTTGTTTCACCCCGATAATTGAGCTACAGAGTACCCTGGGGGATCCCTTGGGGGCATCTGCGGGTATCTTCGGGTTTGTCTCCGGCATTCCCAATGAAAATCTAATATGGCGCATGGTAGTTGTCGCTTAAACCACAGCGACGGCTGGAGCTGGCTCGCGAGAAAACGAGATCACACAACAATGGATATATTCAGACGAATTGGCCATCCTCCAGGAGAGTCAACATCCGGGTACCCCTTCCCAAGCCTTGAGAATCCGGACAGGGGGTCGGAGGAGATGCCTACTGTCATCGCTCTGTATATAGGATATATAGTGAAGCGCATCCCTGGGGTACCAGCACGTCCAATCCCATGACGCTGGAAACACCGGGTTCGGAGCGCTCGGGGGTGACATAGCTTTTAAAAAAGGAACTGCTATTGCATTTTGCGGGGAAATAGACAGGTTTGAACTTCCCTATACGAAATGCCAGACAAGATCTCTTTGCATCAGCTTAAAAGGCGACCAGCAAAACACCCCGAGACGTAGCTCAGGATGCGCTCGGCCACGCACGCCCTCGATCAGGTCGGTGCTAGTAACGCCACTTGGTAAAACATATAGAACATATAGAGCATATAGAACACATAGAGCATATAGAACATATAGAACATATAGAACATATAGAACATATAGGCTCCAGGACGAGCAACCATTAAAAGTTAGGCTCATCTTCGCTTGTCACCCGCGCCACGCCTTCTCAGGACGAAGCCACGCAAGGAGAACCAGGGCCAACAATGGCCGACATGAACGACAGGGGTAGCGAGGTAGTGTACTGAGGCTGGATGTTTGTCCGCGCCCTGTCCGCGGGCAATGTAGGCGACGTGATCATCGGTGCAGGCAGCCAGGCCCATGGGTTGATTGATTGCCTCCCGCATCCCCTTGGGATCTCCCCCGCCTGCCGGACAATCTGTCGTGGCAATGCCATCGTCAGTGTTGCCGACCGGCCTGATTCCCTACAAGCCGATCGACCCCCCTCTCCCGCCTTACAACCGTAGCGGGTGGCGCCGCAGGACTGCGACTCATTGTAGAACCCATGACAAGAGTCGTTGTACGACTCACCGTGAAATGTTAAACTCGTCAGAAGCTTCTAGTTCCAGTCCGAAATTAACTGGGTATCCGGCAACAGCAGCGGGGTAATAGGCCAAGTGAGCGGGACGCTTGCGGTGAAGGAGACGGTCCGTTCCTGGTGAGTGATTGGCTACTGCATTTACCTATCCCGTTGTTGGTAGATCCACAGCGCTGCAAGTAATCCCCAACCCAATAAAGCGGGGAGGAGGGGTGGTGATCGGCGTGCTATGTACAAGTATGCCGTCATGAGCAAACATCTCACTCACACATATGTAAAGTATTATGTAGCACTGAAGGGACACTACCTAGGTACCTCCCTACCTAGGTTCCTTAGGTATTCTAATTATATACCTAGACCATACCTATGTACTTTTCTTCAATCATAATGCACTTGGATTGTATGTATTAGTACCTACCTAGGTAACATGCACATTCCCTTAATAAAATTCCATGCTCATTACCTACCTACCTACCTGGGCACCTATTTCATGGTTACTTGAACACGTCCAACTCTACAATTGGGCAGATCAGTAACTACCACGTCTCACAATTTCAAAGATTACGATGAACATGGGTCCGTATATAAATAAAATATATGAATGCCAGGTTCCCCATGCTTATCAGACAATCTAGTTTTAGGGATAAAGGTCGCTCTCAACATAAGAGTGAGTAGGTATTCAAATACATACCCAGGTAGGCCGGTACCTAGCCGGCCTGTAGGTATGAATGACAACTGTGTAACGCAGATGACTCCTGACGTACCATGTCTTATTATTATACCTACCTACCTAGCTAGCTAGCTAGCTACCTACGACGTTAATACTACTACTACTATGTAAGTAGGTATGTAGATGCTTTCCTAAGATTAAATTGAGCTCGCCTCCAGTGCCCGCCTTCCCTCCGTGTGTGATTGACGCGATGTGACAGGATTGACCTGAACCAAAAAAGGCCCGTCCCTCCTACCTGGTAGACGCAGGGAGACCCTATTCTGGGCAGCTAATAAGCAGGCAAGTCGCGAATTCCATGCTCCCTCGTGAGACCTACGGCTGTACATGGTGGGTATAGGTACCTGCCAGCTAGTTACAACACCTGCACACCACCCCGCCACCCATCAGTTCCTCCCACCTTCTCTTGTACGCGGCCGCGCTCGAATTCCCGGCAGCAAGTTACCTAGGTACCTAGCAGAGTGATTTGGCCGTGTCCCCGAGTTTACTGGTACATTTACAAGAGGATACTCGCCCCGGGCACAGGGTCCATAAATTGCTGTGCAGTCTTGGGTGCCCCTCACCTTGGCTGTACTTGCCTCCCTAAGTCTGTGGTACGGAAACGTGGTAGTTCCGGTGGGTAGAAAAGACGCTAAACATCCCACCTGCAGGAGGTATCTTAAGTTAGTACTTATTTACGCTCACATTTCCCAATTCTTCCAAAACATTTAACACCACTTGTTTCTCTCCCATCATCGTCCACAGATCCACACAACAGCAACAAAAAATCCTGCTTCTTCATCATCATGGGTGTTACCAAGACCGTCATCCAGGAGGGCACTGGCGCCACGCCCACCGTAGGCCAGACCGTCACCATCGAGTATACCGGCTGGCTCAAGAACACTAACAAGCCCAATAACAAGGGTGACAAGTGAGCATTGTCTTTATTGTCCAGAAGATTCTTGACTCGGAGCTACCCCGCCATCCCTCCCTCCCTCCTTCCCTCCCTCCATCCCATACCACCGACACCACCACCACGGACAGTCGAGCAGTACTTCGAATACACTACCTGCCGTAGTCCCCATGTGTCTTCATGGTGTGACGTCAGCTGCCTTGTTCTTGCCTTAACCCTCGGCCTATTTACTGACATTGGAAACCTTCAATGATAGGTTCGACTCGTCAGTTGGTCGCGGCGACTTTGTCACACGGATTGGCGTTGGTCAGGTCATCAAAGGTAGGGGTTTGTCACAGCGACATCCAATGAACTTTGGCTGATGTAATGAACTACCAGGTTGGGATGAAGGCGTCACTCAGATGAAGGTTGGAGAGAAGGCTACTCTGGATATCTCTAGGTACGGATTCTACTAGGAACCCCAAACCAATACATCGGCAGCTAACGCGAACGTCTTATAGCGATTTCGGCTACGGCACCCGGTATGTGGATGAATCCACGGAATTACACTATTCTCTTGTCATCGTGTCACTCAAATCAAAACAGCGCTCACGCTATCTCCTATTGCGTTTCGTTATATCCCAAACCGCCTCTTTCATTAGGACTAATTAGCTGACGGATTGGGAACAGTGGGTTTACTGGTCACATCCCCCCTAACGCGGACTTGATCTTGTAAGTGGTTCCCCGACAGGTACAATGATACAGTATGCTGTCAGTTCTCATCAAACTAACAACTTCGGTTCTCAGCGATGTCCATCTAAAGAAGGTCGCGTGAGCGCACCACCAGCTGGAATATTGCATACACGGGCGCATAAGCCGTAGGAGGATTGCGTTATAGCGTAACTGCAAAATATGGCAACAAGCAGCTTCGTCTAAAATGACCTCGGCTAGGAAAAACATTTATTTAGGACGTAATTAAGATACTTTAGCTGTCTTTGCATCCCGAGCGATTCTTATTAGCTTGGATATGACATGTGATTTCCGTTACGTGAAATATTAGGGAGCACGGGGTGCTCGTAAATATTTCACTTCTCCCTGTCGCCTCATAATTCTGTACGACTCCTATCTATTAGGGCATGCTCGCCTTCGAATTTACAGGGCATCGCAGGTTTTTTTTTTTTTTTACTTTCTCTTTTCATTGTTTTTGTAAAAAAAAAAAAAACCGCGATAGCAGGTCCAAACAATAACCGTGTAGTTGCAATTGGAAGACTAGATAGAGATACCACAGCATTGTCATATTACAACTGTGACAGTATATGAGTGGCTTCAGACTGTAAAGTGCTCAGCTTAACAACGTGATACTTTTGCCTCCAGCAATGGTGGCGCTGTGGCATTGTGCTATAACCGTATTCCATGACGAACATGATAAATAGACGATGTGCTACCAGCGTAGTATCCTATATAATACGGCGAATGAATTGAAGAAGGTATTGGTGCCAAGATATATAATACTATAGGAGTGCACAGAAAAAAAATATATTTCAGGTGGACCTATCCAGCATGTTGCTGCTGACCACCTAACACCTAGGGTTGTAATACTCGATTTGGCTTTATATATAGACCTCCAAGGCCCTCCAAATGTCGAAAGGTTCAGGAATCAGCCTTTCGCCCTATAGAGTCCTAACCACAAGCTAAAACTATTCTATATAGTCACTCTACACGCTTATATGATAATTAATAATTGATGGTGACAGCCCACGGCCATTTACAAGCAATTATACAACCATATAAAAATAGTAATGTAGCTAAAAGAAATTTCCTACGTGAATATAATTTATTTATATCTCCAGTTCAAGCTACTTAACGTAAGTAGATACTCCATATTGGTATTCTAGTTTAATTTTCCCTCTCGGGCTCGTTGCTTCTTGCAGCCACAGAAGTGGTCACCAAGGGTGGCGAATAGAATTTGTACATGCCGACGATGTCAACGCCGCCTGATCAACATGATGTGAATATATACGACCGTTAATCCTAAAATTTCGCACATCTCGTGTGTGTGTATTTTGTTTTTTTTTTTTGTTTTTTTTTTTTTGATAATTAGAGGGCCTGAAGTATACGCGGTGGGGCCCGATGAAGCCCTCCCAGTAGGTTGCCTAGAGTTCAACTAATAGAGAGCCTAGGTCGACAGTCTCTAGGTTAGTGCTGCCTAGTTACCATTAGTCCCAATAAAACATGGTGATTATCTGCTGTATAACATATGTGTGTCCTGGTATTGACTGGTAAAAGCCCAATGTCCTATGTTAAGGCTGGCAGGCACCCAATAACTTTCAGTTGCAGCTATCAGTTCGTCCTACTTTAGCTGAGGCATTTTAGTTTACATCTCAAGTCGCATAGAACATGGGCAATAAGCGTATCTCTAGATAGATGCCATTGTATATTGTAACACGCAATGTATATGCAGTGGAAGAGTTCCTTTTCGTATGAACCGTGTATCATGCGCCTGACGAATTAACCGAGTACCCTTAAAACCCTGTTTATGTCCCAAATAATCTTATCATTGTCATTTTGCACCCACGAGGCCCCCTAAGTCGGGAATGCAGTATCAAGAACAAGAACGAAACCCGCAATTGTATTCAGCTATACTTGAGACTGTAGAAACCAAGCGAGAACACGTTTACCACACCTACCGATACATTGATTTGCGGCCGGGATCAGCCATATTATTATCAGACAGTAATTGTCACAGTGTTTATTCTGATAACTAGCACTTTTGTTTCTTCTGCATGTATACTATAGAAATAAGAATATAAGTCAACTTGGTTGTGTGCCCAATTAGTGCAACGCTTAAAAGTAGACTGATATTGAAAGTGGGCTTAGATTATTCCATGGGAAGTTTCTATATTTATTTCATAATTGGTGCTAGTTTTTCCGAAGGGGGATCATGTTTCTTTTTCACTATAAAACTTGGTTAATATTGGTCTTGTCCATGATAGTAAGTGTAGATTGCACTATACCATGAGGTATTTTGTTATATTGTAACATCACCACCTAATATGGTATCAATGTAATCTTTGATTACATCATTGTTCTATCCATAGTGTTTGGCCATTCAATTATATTACAGTTTCAGTGTTTAATTTTGATAATCCAAGACTAGAATGATCGATTATATGTCTATCTAACCCTGTCCTAGTGTTGTTGTAGGTTACATTATGTATATTAACAGAAGTTCAGATCCCCTTTTAATCCATTAAAAGCCAGTTACCAACTAATTGCTTTTATTGGTCTACGAATAGCCCATATATTCGACTAAAACTAGTTCATCTGTTCTTTTTACACTTACCTTCTTACACTTATCATGGGATTTCTGTTAACACTGTAGCTTAACATAAGCTTTTATGTTATACGCGCTTTCCTAAGAACTTTTCGGGAACTTAGGGATTCTCACTTGGGATAATTAGTCCTTACATCTACAGCGGTGGGAACCTTTGTAGGGGGCAACATAACAGATAGCTATATAGTTGGTAGTGAGATTTTGGTGTACAGTAATAATTAGAAAGGCTTCTCTGCCTTCACAAGGCAGTTGGATAATTAGAGTGAAGTGAGAGCTGGTGAATAAAAGAGGATATATTTACGTATTAGTTTTAGCCTATGCTTTATTTGGTCGCTTGAACATCATATATGAAGTATAAACTCCATAAGTACTTCTATCTAAATCCTCAGCGATTATCATTACTAGATAACAAGCATGTTGGCCTAGACTACTAAGTGAAGATAACATGTGGGGAGGCACTTGAATATAAAGACGACTTGCCATGGACTAGCGTTACTTCAAGCCCAACAATACCTAGGCTTTATGTCATGAAATCTTGCATGGCTTACAAAAGTGACCATTGACTAGACTATATCTAGCAGTGCGGACCTAGAATGAAGGGAGAGAACGAGATTTGGGAACAGTATACGAGTGATGGCTCAGGGGCCAGATCAGCTCCCAACTTAGTTGATGGTTGGTCGTATCGTGTACGCCCAACCGACTTGTAAGCCGTGATACCCCCTGGGTCACACGAGGGCGTGGCAAAGTGAGAGAGCCTCTACCTAATACTAAAGATGGGGTATATGGGCATTGCTAGTTAGAACACGGTGGCTTAGTGCACGACCGCTCTGGGCCCGTGATGCAACAGATGGCTGGTCGATCCTCATTAGCTCCCTGCCGGCTTTCTCGGTAGCTAGGCGCATGAGTGTATGATGTGCCTGGATATAGGCGACAAGAGCACAAGCTGCAAATATGCTTGCCGACGCGCTTCAGCCGTCGCGGGGGGAAAACAAAGGCAATCATATATTGGCTAGGTGATCGACCCGAATCTTCGTCGTGCATAAATACGGCTTGCCATGGCAACCAGCATGGCCTGCTGTGTGCATGTCCAAATGAATTTACGTGCACACCACACCCTACGCATCTACCCTCCAAGCTTGTAGAAAAGCCCAGTCGGCGTGCGGGGCGTTTGGCATCGGGATGGCTGGGGGTCTGGGACGTATGGATGTATCTTGGCTCTGGGTTTGTGACGAGCAGGGAGGGGAGTGAGTCTGTTGATTCATCTATCTCGCCCACAATGGCCAGGGGGAAACGGATGAGCGGCGGACAGAGCGTGGCTGGAAACGGCCCACGGCATTGTCTTCTAAGCAGCTATATGTCGGACGGAGTGGCCCGACGATATAGGATGTCGGGGATGCGATAAGATCGTCAGCGCTGCTGCCCGGTTTGCTGCTGATCCCCTCATTAATCGAGGTTACATGGCATCGAGAACATGTTTGCGGCCCATCTGCAAACTCGCTCGGGATGGACGCCGACGTGATATCCTTTGGCGTTATCAATTATTTATTATTCTCCGGACGGGGCGCGGCCATGCATACACACACACACACACACACACACACATGTACACACACACATATACACATATACACACGGCAATACCTACCTATTTATCTACCGCCTGTATATACACTACACCCCCCCCAAGTCGTCGGCAGGGATACCAAGAACGAACCCCGAGAAACGAGATGAGCGGCGCGGAAATGGCGGTCTAATTGGCACGCAACATGCCCTCTGCCTCTGTACCTGCTTATGATAAAGTGCCGCACGTCGTCTCAGCTACCGGTTGAATATTTTTGGTTCCGAACCTGCGGAAATCCTGATCAATCAGCAGAGCATCTCGAGCGGCCAGAGTGCGGTGGCACAATACTCTCGGCCCGTGGGGGCTGTTGTCATCCAAACCTGCGCAAGGTGGGTGAAAATTACGCGTTCAACCCCATGTCGCCACGCTGGGCGAATAAGGGCGCCTCTTCTCTCTTGTGCTGGGGGAACGATAGAGGGGCAGGCGCATAGGCTAACTACACTAATACCGTACAGAGGACCTCGATGCGCTTGCATGGCCTATGGCCTTGGCCGTCTGTAAATATTGGCGGCATGCAGCACATGCACCCTCGGCTGCGCATCAGGAGTAGCATCGACGCTTGCGAAATATTTGCATGCTATGGTGATTCCAATAATAAACATGCTCTGCTCTCTTTGCTTTTCTTTTCTTTTCTTTTGTTTATTCCCGCACATATGAGAGATTGTACGCATGTGGGCGGCGCGGGATGAGTGTCATAGTGCCGTGCCCCAGGAAGGGTGTTGACTGGATACAGTAGTGTGCACTAGAACTTCCCTCTGGAACCTGCTTTGACCGCCACAGGCGGAATTAAATTAGTTACATGGTATGTATAAGACTGCTAGGCCGGTGTGGTGTGCCTCGATTTGGGTAGGAGAGTTGGGACATTTTTATCCTGGGGATGCGATGAGATCGAAGGATGGATCAAGCCCCTGGATTTTGTGCGTAAGCCGCCGAGTCAGCCTACGGCCCTTTCAGTTCTAGTCAGGTACCGAATGGACTCTCTCTCTCTCTCTCGGAGTAGTGAACCCCGGCGGCGGTTGGAAGAAGCGACGAAAGAGGAGGGAGGCCCTGGCGTGTATGTACAGTGCTCATGTACAGCATTCATCTATCATGTATGCTGTATCCACGATCAGATACGATCACGCACACCTTGTTTCCCCATAGCTCTGTTCATGGTGTCCCAGTGGTGATGCTGCACGGGGCAGCAATAATACATAACAACAGCTGCTAAACCGATTAGGCGTTGGGAACTGGCGACGCTAGAGGGAGAACAGCAGATAACCGTGTAGATCATCATCGAATCATGTGGAGTGGATGAGGGCTGAGGGAAGCTGGGCGGCACCAGGCTAGACCGTTTGAAGTCTAGAAGATGCTGACATACATAGATCCATACATTTGCACATGCTGTTGGGAGCGCAGGCCAACTGGTGTATGGGCGCCGAGCTACGGTATAGAAGGATGTAGGCACACTAGGCTCGATCTCGTCGCTCGTGACAGGCAACCTACGTCCGAAGATCCCTGCCGCGCTAGCCATCGTACACTACTTCCATAACGTCGGGCTCTCGTCTTATGCAAGCCACAAGACCTCGCGAGAACACAAGTCGCTACCGAGGAATGCCAGGAGCACGCCGGCGTGCCGAGAACCATGGAGCATCCACTATGATCCGGTCGAAACACCGGAACTTTCAAGGTACCAAGATGAAGGGATAGCCCACTGAAGGTAGCCCACTGAAGGTAACCCACTGAAGGTAACCCACTGAAGGTGGCCATCGTGTCAATTGCCTCGCGAGGTTTGGGTTGCGTGGTACCGCGACGGTTTGCCTTGGTGGTTGCTTGATACGGCCACAGTCAGGAGGGAGGGGAATGGAATTGGAATTGTGTATGAAATCATGAAATCAACCCTACCCCTTCTTGGGGGCTTGCTTCCCCCTGGCCTGGACGATTGAAATGACATTGCCATCCACGTCACATAACATCGTTGTTTAATGCTAGTCATTACCGAGGCGGCATGGCCCTGACCTGCTTGTACAACCTGATCTCACTCTTGTTGAGAAATAGGGAGGGAGGAGGGTAGGTACTTGTGTATATGCATGTATGCATGTATATAGGTAGGGAGGTAGTATGTGTCAAGGTCCAAACAGGCGCCAAATAGGTCTGATCATCTACTTTAGCTAGGGCTGTCGATTCAATCGGCATTACCCACAGTAAACCGATAGTATCGGGGGTTGAGCAGATCAGTAGGTAGCCGGTAGCTAGCAAACATTGTGTCAGTGTTCCGCGCCCTGCCAATCTTCTCCTATCCGAATGAATTGTAAACGGCGGCGGAGAAGCTCCGGGATGTGGAAGATGGAGACGACTGCTAACTACCGGAGAGCGTACGGGATGCCCTACACTGTCAACCTACACAACAGTGTAAGGGCTAGGTATCGCTAGGCGGGGCTTGTCGTTGGTGAACAAGCAAACGTAATAACTAACGGCATGATGGAGAACACTGAGCTAACAATCTGGATCTAGAATATTGGTCCCATCTGGGCTCAATAATAATATATTGCCGTCGTCGAATTGGCTGCCGCTCATGCAACAACTGCCGAGCCCAGAAATGGAAAGAATCGGAGTAATTAGGAGCAATAGTGGCGAGACCAACCGACATGGTCGTGGTTTGCAACTCTACCGATTTAGGCTGGACCGGATTCGGGATTTTACAGAGCAAAGATTAGTGCAACGGTTAAATGCCAAGCAAAAGCATATCCGAGCTTGGTGCTTTGGACACGGGAAGCACGATAGCTACTGTACCTAGTTATGGTTAAGTCACTCTGCTCGTCTTGGCCGAGAAGCAGGGAGATGGATGACAACACAGCAAGATGGGCGAGGCAATGAATACCTACCTACCTACTACATACATACCTAGGTAGGTAGGTGTCTGCCCCCGCTACAGCACCTGGATATGTTACGTAGGTAGGTTAGGTTAGGCAGGTAATGTACTGGCTGTTGGGATGACTGCGGGCGCTTCCTGAACTTTGGCGATGCCAGATGGGATGTGTGCGTGTGCATGTGTGCCCCTAAACTGAGAAGAGGCTGTGCCTCTTCTCATATGGGGGTGATAGGACACCGGTGATGGGACACCGGTGATGGGACACCGGTGATGGGGCGCCGGTGATGGGAAGTGGGAGGGAAATTATTGCCCACGGAATGTGAAAGGAGGCCCACAGGTCACCTAGGTACTGCCAATGAGCGAGGGGAGAACTTGACCGGGAAGCAAGAGCAAGCGCAGGGTCCAAAATTGAAATTACACCACCTCCCCATCTCGGTGCTATGCCTGCCTACCTACCTAGGTAGGTAGGTACGTAGTATGTATCCTGCACCTCATCTGGGTGTTGGTACTGAGTATGTGATGTATTTACCGGGCAGATTATAGTGTGTATCTTATGTATCTAATAACCACTCACTTAACTGTAAGGGACCTAAGGTTAGGTAACTTTGTAGTATAAAACTCGCTTTGATTCACAGAGATATTGCCATAGGTAATGACCTATGTACAGTACTTGATGTGCCACCTTGCCTTGCTAGGTAAACGAAGCGTGAGGGCAACAAAAAGTGCCGCATGAGGGTGTCATTGCGTTGATTGTGTAGCACTATAACGCTTCGAGTTACAAGCAGGTTGGTGCCTACTAACTGCCCAGCTACACTACTACCCTCACTTGCTACCTAACCGAGTATACATAATTAGTAGCAACAGTATGTATGTAGTGCAGCGGTAACTAGCAGTAGTACAGTCGCAGTAACTAGTCGTACCTACCTAGGTAGTTACCTCCAATACGGGTAAGGTAGTAGTGGTAGGAAAGACTAGCCTCAGAAAGTTAGGTAGGTCGTACGGGCTAACTCTGCACTAAAAACATGTGGTTGGCCGGTAAGGTGCCGTTAACGGTTTCCAACACCGTCCGGGCCATTTCCTGGTTGTTGATTCCGTCATCCAG
The DNA here is from genome assembly GCA_021209875.1 of Rosellinia necatrix. Taxonomy (NCBI): domain Eukaryota; kingdom Fungi; phylum Ascomycota; class Sordariomycetes; order Xylariales; family Xylariaceae; genus Rosellinia; species Rosellinia necatrix. The sequence goes on along the minus strand of JAGYVD010000001.1, from coordinate 1,944,680 downwards.
TCCGGGGGGAATACAGAGCGGGAGCTGTAGGGCATGGGGCCGTTTGGCCAAGTTGAACCCGCTCCTGGAGTTGCACGCCTTCTCTATGGTACCGTGTAGCCACATGGAGGTGGCATCTGTCCGTCTGTCCATCGGGCCACTCAGGCAGCGGTGTGCCTGACGTTTCAGTCGAGGCGCTGCTGGACGGTGGGCGAAGTAGAAGTGGGTGTTCCAGTTCACACCACGCTAGGACAAAGTATCTTCCTTCAGCGATCCTCCTAGCCCTTAACATTAATAGCATTTATTCGGGTAGGTAGGTACTTAACCCCAATGGCGCACCTATGTAGGTACCAACTTGTCTACACTGCAGTAATACGTTATTTCGTGTCAGCGCTGCCTGACACTCTATCAAACGGTCAGTGCCTGTCTGGTGTCTATCTGGTAATCTGCCTACCTTGGCAAGCACTGTGACATCTGTATGGTATTTCTGACACTATAACAGCATATAGGTATGATGGCAGATTTGGGGTTTCCGCAGATGTTGTATGTACCTACCCACCCAGATAAAGCACTACCTCTGATCAGTGATTAAGTATTAGGCAGTTATACACACAGTCGTTGCTAATTGTTGCACATTACCTTATGCAGGTGGTGTACTTGTTTACTATATTAACGGTGGGTATTCTGTCCTTGGCTTATATACTACACTACGCGACATTACGCTAGACCCCTGTCTGTCTCCTGATAATCCCTGTTAGATTTTTAGCAATAAAGCACCCGGGGCCCCCTTGTCTCGACGCCGCTAGTCTACTAGTCTCCTAGTGTACACACTTGGTCTTCCCACCCTTGTTTCTTTCTCTCTGCTCTCTTTCTATACATGGTAACGTGCGTGCTGGAGAGTGGGTCACCAACACTGACCCTTCCCAGTCTTTCTCCTAGTCTTTTTCCCACTCAACCAGCTCTCCTCGTGTTTCGCGCAGCAGTACCGCCGTACCGCACTGCACCCCCAAAAGGTACATCTAGCACCTAGCTTGGTACGGTGGTGTCGTGGTGTACACTGACTACCAAGCAACTGGCCGCCGGCCTTGATTTCCTATTTCCCCTGGCTCCCACATTCATCACCTTCCCTTTTCCCGCCTGCCAACCTCAGCGCCTCACCTTTTGTCTTTCCTTCCTTCTTTTCGCCGCCCTCGTGAGGTTTCCCTTTTCTGACGACAACGCTTTCTTCGGCGACGACCTTCATCGGTCTCGATAGTTCCTTTCTTTCGTTCGTCGCGCGCCGTTACGACCGTCGTTCGACCCGAGTCTAGAGGAACTCCAGGGCTATCCCACAGCCATCCCGATGCCGTTGTAAACACTTAATTCGCGAAATCGACCCACGACCATCTATCATAACCATTTACAACTTGATTTTTGGACGACTTTGATCGTCTTGCCACTCTTTTGGAAGCAATATATCGATATTTTTGCAATAGTCTGCTTGTACCTTCAAGGTGAGTTGTCTGTCATGCGGTCATAGTGCGCATCACAGTCTTGCCCTGTGACGTTGGCTCCGTTGCCATCGCAAGCGATCACTGGGTGGCCCTCAGGTTGGCGAATCAGCTGTACTAATTCTATGTCTTGTTGAACAGCATCCGCTCGTTGACACTATACTGTCAAGTACATTCATTCTACGACGCCCTGACATTGTGGGTAAATTGGTATCGACTGTGTTGGCTGGAGAGATGCTGATTTCGGCCAGACCAACCATATAATTCTCGATCTTGATCCATTGTTGGAATAGGCTAGAAACTGGATTAATCAGGAGGACGTCAATATGCATACTCAGTCCGTCGTGGCTGTTGCCCTCGTGGCCGCCGCGTCTGTTGCTGTCGCTGAGCCTGAAAACCGACCTAGAATCTACTTCCCGCGGCACGTGAAACGAGTCTTCACAAACACCACGATCCCGATCACGAGCCCCGCTTCTCAATCCAGTAGCTCAGCCGATTTGGCGACATCCGAATCCTCATCTTCAAAGAGAGACACGATCTCCGACGTCCTCGCTAGTCTTGGCTTAGGTGGAGATAGCTCGAAGAGCGATGATGACTTGACGACGGTAGTCGTTCCGACTACCGTTTACATGCCACCATCTCATACGGGGTCTGGTTCCAAGAACGATACCGATCCGGAGCCCACGAAGACTAAGACTAAAACCAAGGCATCTTCAACTCGTTCTCCGACAGTAAAGGGTGAGAGTACAACTACCAAGTCGCCACCTTTGTTGTCCCTCCCTACCATCGATCTGAGCCTACCCCCTCTCCTTGGTGGAGATGATAGTACCACCACAACTAAGAGTTCGACGCGGACCACCAAACCGACTCAGACATCCTCTGACATACTTTTATTCCCAACTGGGGCGGTAACAACAACGGCCAAGCCAACGTCAAGCTCTGGTGGTGGCGGCTTATTGGATGGTATTACTAGCTTGATTGGCACCCTGCTGCCAGGATCGCCGACAGGAAATGGTTCGGATTCTACTGCCCAAACAACTACGAAGAAGGCAGCAACACCCACCACAACCAAAGGTGGGCTGATCCCCGATCTCACCGATTTATTACCTGGACCGACGGATACGACAAAGTCGCATACCACGACTAAGGGTGGACTAATTCCTGATCTTACCGATTTGTTACCTGGGCCGACAGGTACGACGAAGTCGCATACTACGACCAAAGGCGGGCTAATTCCTGATCTCACTGATTTGTTGCCTGGGCCGACGGGTACGACGAAATCGCACACCACGACTAAGGGTGGGCTGATTCCTGATCTTACCGATTTGTTGCCTGGGCCGACGGGCACGACAAAATCACATACTACAACGAAGGGCGGGCTCATCCCCGATCTCACCGATTTGTTGCCTGGGCCAACTGATACGACAAAATCGCACACCTCGACCAAAACCGGATTAATTCCCGATCTGACCGATTTGTTACCTAGCAAGACTACAGATTCCAGCGATTCCCATGCGTCTCCTACTCCAACCACGTCGAAGGGCGGGCTAATTCCAATTATCACCAGCTTGTTACCCGGATCGACAAGCAATGGCAGTGATTCCCAGCCAACTCCTACCCCGACGACCACGTCATCAGGTGGTGGACTTCTGCCAACATTGAGCTTGACCCCGACATCTATAATCCCAATCCCAACTGGAAACAGCACTGATCCCACTCCTACACCGTCGGAGAGCGTGAGCGTTCCTATTACTCTGCCCCCATCTTCAACGCCCATCGCGAATGGTACCTCGACGCCCCCCACGTCAACGTTTCCTCCATCATCATCTCAAATCCCAACCAACAGTACCACGGAAGCCCCCACTTCAACGCCGCCGCCTACGACTTCATCTGGCTTCTCAATCCCCTCGAATACCACTGCGCCCGTGTCAACTCCATCCACCGTCTCGACAAGCTCTTTGCCATCGACCCCGACAACTTCTACCGCTGTGACTTCTACCTCAGAACCTACATCAAGCTCGACTAGGGTGCCTGTGACAAGCATCGTTGCCACAGCGACTATTACTGACTCCTCGCAATCATGGTTGCCGACATCGCTTATTGTTCAGAACCCAACGGACACAGTCACTACCGGCGTCCTTCCTTCCACGACCACTGGGCTTCCTACAACGCTACCAATGGCTATCTCTCCCGGTTCAACAGTTGTCCCGCAACCACCGGACACTATCATGATTCAGATCTCATTCTTGTATGGTGAGCATTACAAGCATCTTGTCGAACAACCGAAGGCCGCTGCCCAATTATTCCAGCTGCTCCCGGGAGCTCTTGCGTGGGGTGCCGGAATTCAAGCGAAGGATATCGTTATGTCTAGCATTAGACCTTACGATACACAGTCTACGCTTGGGTACATTACCTCTCAAGCTCTGCTCTATTATCCAAATGACAAAGTTAATCAGCTTGCGGATGATATCAAGACGCCTAATGCCGCACTCTATCATCAAGACAACGTCCTTGCCAATAATTTAACGAGTCAGATTAACCCGGCCATTCCAATCTGGGTCGGATCTGGGCTGGATGGTAATCCCAACTCTAGCAGCGGTGGGAACTCTGATGGTGACGGTGGATCGGGCGGTCCCGATGTTTTTGGTGGCTCTACTGGAGGCGAGACGACGACCGCACAACGGGGAACGACTGCCGGAATTGCTATCGGAGCTCTAAGTGTTGCAGGCGCGTATGGCGCTGCCATGTTCATTATCGCTCGGAGATATAAGCGCAAGAAGCAGCGCCACCAGCGGAGCAGCTCGATCTCAGCCGTGGATGAAATGCGACAACCGGGCAGCCCGGCCCTAATGGGCGGCGCACTCCTTAGCCGGGATTTCAGCAGCAGCCCGGGTTACAGTCCTGGGTATGGCGCAACAACCGGGGGGAATATGCGCGACAGTCAAGGAAGCGGAAGAAGTGGTACGAACCATTCCGCACGAACAGCAAATATCTCTGCTCCGGTCGCCGCTGAAAACTCCCTTGGGTGGAACTGATCGTGAACGAAATGCGTATGACTGCACGCCAGAGCCGTTTTATTAGTCCTGTTTTCACCCTTTCATACTTGGATACCCTTTCAGGTGAGCTTGTCGACCTTCTCAAACCAGGAACACCCGATTGGGGGGGAGTAGACAAGCCACCGTGGAAATGCGATCAGGTTTGAGCCACCCGCTCAATGTTTTCTTGTGAACTACACTGTGGGCGCCGACAAGGATACTGGCCCACCTTTTGCTGGCTGGAATCTGGCGTCCAAGTGCTTTTTATCTAATCCATTTGCTCGTACTTAACTTAGAGAGGAGCCGAATTGCTAGGCCCCCGAGCCGTCAGTGGGCAGCGGCTGTGAGAGCAGGGTGATGGTAGTTAGTGGGGGAAGGACTTCCGGGGGCAGGGGGTTGCAGTGACGACAAGCCATGGTAGTGTACAATACAATCGGTGCCCGTACCGCGATTGGCCGTACTGGCGAAAAACGAAGAAATCTAAGACAATGGCCCAATCCTATGAGTTCCCCGGAGTAATGCATATATGACGAATAGACAAAAGAAAATCTCCAAAATTAAAGTGAAGTATCTCCGCCCTTGCATCTAAAATGTTCTTTTACGCGTTGTTGGCCAAGAACTTGTGCCGTCGCGAGCAAGCTTGCTTAAGGCTTGAATTCAGTGCGCCATTCTTGTCCAACCGGCGGAGGCTTGTGCAGCATACCGCATAATGCAGATCATGTCCTTGTGCTTGATTGTACAAAGAACCGAGAGGCTTGGCCTCATCAAATGTTATGCTCAATAGGGGTGGTGCGGCTGACTTGGGCCGCCACTCCCTACATGAAAAACCTCGGTATGCCTACTAGATTGGCGCAAAGTTCCCCTAATACACATACACCTACAAACAGCCTACACTAGAGCTCTTTTTCGCAGGCCTCAACACCCCGGTGCAGCCGTGTGCCGTATTTACTTGTGACTACGACTCCCTGCCGAGTTTAGCAACTCGTTTTGCGTATTGCTATTCTTTCATGGGGCGAGGCCTGCACTGCCATAACAGATGCCGGCTGCTTTCTTCAGCCCTACGCTTTAGAAAGCTTTCAAGTGGAAGCAAGCCTTCCGAGCACATGCGTCCTAGTTCCTTGCCATGGCACGGCATCGGATAGGCAATGCGGAGGAGGCCCAGACAATCCCACCGCGGTCCCACCACCACCGTTCCGCAGAGGAAACAAGCATAGGCGGACGAGCGACGCCACCAAGTGGACCCGCGCCCAATCCGGGTGTTTTCGGCCGCGCGGGTGCCGTCAGCCAAGGGCGGTCGCGCGGCCATCCCCAACGCGAACCACTACCGTTCGCGGGTGCGGAGCTCGGCTCGCCGGTTGGTCGTGCTGCCGACGGCAACGGCGATGGCGGCGAGGCCTACGAGCTGGGAGATTTTGGCGGCAGCGTGGTCGGAGACGACGAGTATAGCGAGGACGAGGAAGACGAGGAAGACGCGCATGGCGCGGCGGGAAGGGGCGGGGACGAGAGCGAGAGGAGGCTGAGTGATAGCACTGTCGCCAGCTTCCAGCTCTACACACCCGACGAGGAGCAGGCCGTGGTCCGGAAACTCGATCGTCGTCTGGTGATATTTCTGGCGTTTTGTTATATGTTGTCCTTCGTCGACCGATCTAGTGTGTTGTCCCATTCTTTTCCCCCCGCTCCCGCCTTCGTTTTGAATAGGGAGCATGAGGGTTCGCGGACATGATCCCAATCCCCACGCATCTCGACTATGATGTAGCCAGCCTCCTCTCTCCTTTTATGCCTCTACCCTCAGCGATGGTAGGCGTCTGATATTTTGCAGATATAGGAAACGCTCGTATAGCGGGCATGGAGGCGGACCTTCAGAGCAGCGCTCTGCGCGAGGACTACTTCGAATGGGCGCTGCGCGCTTTTTACATCGCCTACATCGCCTTCGAGTGGATGTCGTTGCTCTGGCGCATTGTGCCCGCACACATCTACGTTTCGCTGATTGTGCTATCTTGGGGCGTCATCGCCTCGCTACAGGCCGTTGTCACGAGTTACCCCCAACTCATCGCACTACGCGTCCTCTTAGGAATCGGCGAGGCCGGCTTCACGGGTGTGCCGTTCTACCTATCGTTCTTCTTCAAGAGGCACGAACTGGCCTTTAGGACAGCGCTTTTCATCTCTGGTATGTCGCCTTGATTGCTATCGAGGTTCCCCCTCTCCTCGCCGCTCACTTCTCTCTTTCGGTCATGCCCCAATACTCGCACACGGTCTAACGTAGACCCAGCCGCCCCGCTCGCGTCCGCCTTTGCCGGCTTCGCGGCCTGGCTCATCCTCTGGGCCGGGGAAATAGTGCCGATCGCCTCGTGGCGGCTACTGTTCCTCCTCGAGGGCTTCCCCTCGGTCATCGTCGCGACCATCGCGTGGGGCGTGATACCGGATTCACCTGAGACGGCGCCGTACCTCAGCCCACGCGAGCGAAAGATCGCGGTCATGCGCCTTCGGCGGGAGAAAGCCGAGCAGCACGACCACGCACAGGCTTCTGCTGTCTTCTCCTCATCTCCCCATAGTAAGAGATCCGAACCGTCGTCGTCGTCGTCGTCGTCTACCCCCAAGCTGAGACTGAGCGAGGTTCTCGCGGCGCTCGGGGACCCCAAGGCATGGCTTGCAGCGTTCATGCTATTCCTCGCCAACATGGCGTACAGCACGCTGCCGGCGTTCCTGCCGACGATCCTGCGGGACATGGGCCACAGCGCGCTGGAGGCCGAGGTGCTCTCGGCGCCGCCTCACCTCGTCGCGTTCGGCGTGGTGCTGGCGACGGCGCGCCTCTCGGACTGGGCGCGGTCGCGGGCCCCGTTCATCGCCGCGCACGCCCTACTCTCGGCATCGGGGTATCTGGTGCTCGCGCTGGCAGCCCGCGGCGGCGGCCGGTGGATCAGCCCCGCGGCCCGCTACGCCGCCGTGTACCCGGCGGCCGCAGGCTTCTTCAGCGTCGTCGTGCTCGTCATCGCCTGGTCCGTCAACAACCAGCCGGCCGAGGGCCGCCGCGGCGCCGGCTTCGCCTTGCTCCAGCTCGTCGGCCAGTTCGGCCCCCTCCTCGCCGCCCGCCTCTACCCGGACCGCGACGCTCCCTTCTTCGAGACCGGCATGTGGGCCTGCGCCGCCGCTATGCTCGGCGTTGCCGTGCTCGCCGGCGTTCTCAGGACGTACCTCGCCTGGCTGAACCGGAGGATGGACCGAGAGCAAGGAGCACACGCGGATGCGGAGGGCGGCGTGGAGGAGGAGATTCAGGGCCTGGTTGGTTCCGGCAGGGCTGAAAGGACAGGATTTAGGTATATATTGTGATTTCGGACGTGCTTACGCCGTTAGGGTGCTCGCCAATACTTACTTCTATAGGGAAATATGGGTAGCGTCAGTGCCTGCTGCTGTTTTGGGGTATCAAAACAGCCGCTGCGTATCCCAGCTATTCAACCCGATACAATAAAGTAGGGGCGGGATTCACTGGCCGGCGACTAAAACTAATAGGCTTCGCGGGCTGTACTCGACCGGCAGGGAGAGGCCGGGACGGAAGGAATACTGATTAAGGTGTATCTTGTTCGTGTAAACACGTGGGAAGGCCTACGAACCCCTTCCCCCAGAAATCATCTTATAAACCACAAGCTTGTTATCATGAACACGGCAATCCAATCACGGCTATCTGATAGTGGTACCGTAGCATTGATACTTCCGCGGCCTATTTTTGAGCGTATATTCCTTAACAGACCATCCTCTCGTCAGCAACCTCGACTTACACGCATTTAGCTTCTAAATCAGACTACGTGATGCGCAATACTACCCTGAGGGGGCCCTAGGGGGAACTATCACAGACAGGCAATCCTTCGTTCTCTATTTACGACAGGTCAGTAAACAAAAATCATAGCCTATTGATCCCCAATCGCAGCTGGTAGGAGGTGCTAGTAGTTGGAATGCACATGTCGTCTCACTAAATATTTAGCATTCATTACGACATGTTAGATAAGGGTTATAATATCTTTGCGAGCGTTGGTATATTTTCAGGTAAATATTTGATACTTGAAGGTCCATCACTTTTGTCGTCTCGCTTTATCCGAAGAGAATTGATCTACAAGTACCAAGGCCCGGCTGCTCGCAGAATACGACCGTATCACGATACGCCCTTAGGTAAGCCCATGAAGTAGCATTCAGCAGCGGCGTTTCCCATGTCCTCGACGCTCCGGCGGTGACCAAGACATGCTATAACGGACTCGCCCTTCTCCGGAACCTCGACGATGCCGTTAAATTTACAGCGGACAAAGTAAATACAGATAGGTAGTTGTCGAGTGCACATATCGCATAGCGTAGAACCGGCTACCCTATAACGCGCGTCGCTCTAGTAGTATATTAGTATATTAGTGTATATAAGAGCTAACAGCCTCCATCACTTGATAGCAGACCCAGGAATCAATAGAATTGGCTCTTACCCCTATACTACTTACTATCTACCCGCGGCCCGGCTACCCCTTTATGACTAGACCTCACCTTAAACAACCAGCTCCTGACAACAGCGGGTTTGTCTCCCTTTGTCATGTCAAGACCAACATAGCAATTAGAGTAGAGTGTTCTTTATTGCCGGTCGAGCTAGCGATATTGCCGCCTGGCCTGCCTAAGCAGATTGGTTATCCAGATGGAACGGCGAGGACTAAATGGTCTAGTTAAGAAGTTATCTAATGTAGATGCGACCGGTAGTGGGATTAATTGATCCATGAAGGTTGCCACGTAGCGAGCGAGCGGGTGTGCATCCCCACCAATGACCGACGGTGGCCATTTTAGCGGCCGGATAGTGAGGTTATAGATTGTAGAAGGGATAGTTATTTATAGGTAGTATAGGAGTATAGGTAACCTCTAGGGAGGGTCGGAGAGGTTGATTGATCAGGTAGGTCGCCCCTACCGAGGCCCCCTAACCTATCACACCCAGTCATTTCCACCAAGGCTGGTAGATAAAGTTTCAAACTCATACGTAGTATAACTACTGTAAGGGGAGGAACTACTCACCGTGCTAGGTGGTTACTTAAGTACCTACCTACCTACCTACCTACCTACCTACCTAGGCCTATGTTGAACATCCTAGTGCTCCAGCTTCTTGTCTCCTCATTTCATATGCCCGAGAATCCGCAAACCATCACCACAAGTTCATTACGGCTCTTGTTATTTGACATTAAAACGCCCCTCTGAACTAAGACGACGAGGATCGAACGGACGCGGTCCAATGAGATGACGAGGGCACCGCGTGCTGTGTTTTGGACACCTTGCATTGTCTCGGCTTTGGCTTGCTCACCTTTATTTCTTTTTCTCCTGCCGTGAGCGAGGATTGGCTGAGATCTGTGTGACGTGGATGCTCGCTCCTATGACCTGCAAGAGTCGGTGTTGTCAGACTCCCTGTTGATTGCCGTTCCAAACTGGGCGTCTTTTATCGTCACCGAACATGGAAGCGCCAAGATTTCGTGCGGTAGGTATTTGGGGCTTCGGCGAAAGCTTTATTCCGAAGGGGGGGATCAGATATGATATACATATAACTTACCAGCCATCAGAAGGATAGGGATGGAATAAGGCATGCCGTCGCCCACTGTCCTCCCACCATCCTGGATTTGGTGGGTGTAGAAGCATGCACGATATGTCACATACGTATCAGACCAATTACCGCGGATACGGACATCCTACGCATCCTACGCATCCCACGCATCCCACGCATCACACCCATGGCCATGGCCTCCTCTGATTCCATTCTCGCCATACCAGCCATTTCATCCATCTCTCCTCAACTCCTATTATCGGATATAAAAGGGCTGTTGCCCTACACTTAGCTGCCGACAACTACTTCCCCGTCCCCCTCACACGACTGTACTGACCATACTAAACTAGCTTGGCGGAGCAAAGATGTTGAGGATCCGATGCATGCCTATTGGTGACACCATATATCGGCATATATTGACGCTGTGCCAGGTCCGGCCGACAGCCTACACACGTGGAATAAGATTCGGGATCGAACGTGATCGTACCCGATCCCCCCCCCTTATCATCTTATATACCATCCTATTTCTGTTCCCTCACCCCCCTTGATTGGCGAAACGCTAGCTGAATAGTCGCTTTGCCTCTTCTATCTTCTATCTCGGGTGGTGCCATGTACGAGGCAACGCCGATTTAGCCTCCCAGGTTACCCGGCATCTATGTAGTGCGAACATTGGACTCCTAAGAATCGCGCCTACACTCGTCTCTGGAATGCGTGACGGCTTGCGCGTTCCATTCTCCCGGCAAAATGCTGTCTGCGTCGTGTGACTGCGTCGTGTACAGGCTATGATGGTACGCGTGGGTGTGATATATCGAACCACCCTATACCTACACTTCGTATCAGAGATGGGCGGAATATGCAGTATAGAAGTTACAGCTCTATACAGATGCAATATTTCTCTTGGCAGAGTTGCCGCACGTACCAATAGGAATCGCCACTGATACCAATCATTGACGTCGTGTCTTTGCATGCAGCCTTGCACGCTCTATCGATGACAACCTTGAGGGAGTAAATGCTTTCGTTGCGTGCATCGTAGCTGCTTGAGACCCGATTAATTCGACTAGGGGGTATGTCAGGCAGGATGGCATGATAAGAAAAAGAATTGCGGTGGTCGGAGCCCGGCTTAATTCGCAGTCCATGGCCCGCCGGTTCTAGGTTTCGCAGACGGCGACCTTACTAGGTAGATGCTAGAGAGGTAACCTTATGGTACCAGAAGACGGAGGCGTCTGATGGCGACTAAAGCAGGGCGAAGGAGAAATAGGTTCAATTACAACTGCAATGCAGAGCATGCGGGACCTAGAACGTGAACAACAAACTATCCGGGATCCGTATGCAATCTAGGTACTTAGAAGTCCAAAAGCAGCGCTTTTGACCCCTTGGTTTCCCCCGGATCTTGATTCTATTGTTTCTTTCCTGGTCTTCTCAACATCCGGATTTGATTTTGGCTCGTCTCTACTCTTACCAATCTCCTCTCAGCGAAGGTCGACAGATGGGTTATCATCTCCCAGCCTTATTGCTTGTGGCCACCCTCGGTCTCTAAATCGTTACCGCCCTGTCCGCTTCCTCGACGACAAGTCCAAATCGGAGGGCCGGTGGTAGCCTTCTGCACGTCACAAACAGAACTGCCCCTGGCGCGGCCAGAAACCAAAATTCTGTGCCCCAACAATATCCGGCCATCTGCAGATCTAGTCAGCAAACTGGGGAGGGGACGAATGAAGACCCCTCTGCAGCACGTCAATTCACCTAGATCTCGAGACGCGGTGGGAGACGCCGGAGAAAGCGTCTGAGCACGAGATTGCGAGTGGGGAAGTCATGATCATGCATAGTAGAAGGGGTGGCATAGTACTCGCTAGGAGAGATGTCGCCGCAGGGAACTGGACGGTGTTCCCGAGCCCGGAGCCAGGCGCCTCGGCACCCATAACACATCCCGTACGTACACCTGTTGCTACCATTCCCTCGCCTTAATACCTGGTGGCAAGTAACATGGTATCTAAAAGAGGGCGTGCCGGCTCATGGGCTTGGGTGGGAAAACGGAAGTGTTAGATGTGTAATACTCTGGGACACTTTCTCCTCCCCCCCCTCCCCCCCCTAACCTGCTGTCCCCTCGCAGTCTCCCCCAACATTAGCCCGGAGTCCAAGCTAACAAGGCGACGCGCACAGGTGAACCCGGCACAACACGGGCCGCCCTACGCGCCGATGACGGCGGTGGTGGGCGGGGTGCCGGCGGTGGTGCCGGACGCGGCGATCGCGGCGGTGCTTCTGGCGCTGTTCGCGGCGTCGGCGGCGGCGCACATGACGGTGCTGCAGCTCAACAAGCGCGCGGGGCTGAAATTCCTGTTCTCGGGAATGCTGTTCGCGCTATGTGCGCTGCGCAGCGTGGCGTTGGCCGTGCGGGCCGCGTGGGCGGCGCACCCGCGGGACCCCGACGTCGCCGTAGCCTCGGGTATCCTGACGCAGACGGGCAGCGTGCTCGTGCTCGTCATTGACCTGCTGCTCGCGCAGCGCGTCGTGCGCGCCTACCACCCGGCCGTGGGCTGGCACCGTGGCGTGACCCTCGCGTTCCGCCTGCTCGTCGCGGGCGTCGTTGCCTCGCTGCTCGTCGCCGTCGCCGTGACCGTGCAGTCTGTCTTCACGCTGGACCCGGCCACGCGCCGCGCCGACCGCGCCGCCCAGCTCGCCGCCGGCACCTACATGGCCGCGCTCGCTTTCCTGCCGCTGCCGGTCGTCGCCCTCGCCGCCCTGCTGCCCCGCGCCCGTCGCGTCGAGAAGTTCGGCGCCGGCCGCTGGCGCTCCAAGGTCCGCCTGCTCCTACTCGCCTCCGCCCTCGCCACCCTCGGCGCCGGCTTCCGCGTCGGCACCGCCTACGCGACCCCGCGCCCCGCCGCCGACCCGGCCTGGTACCACAGCCGCGCCTGCTACTACTGCTTCAACTACGTCATCGACCTCCTCATCTCCGCCGTCTACCTCTTCTCGCGCTTCGACCGCCGCTTCATCGTGCCCGACGGCGCCGCGGCTCCCGGCGACTACGGCAAGGGCGTGCGGCGGGTCGAGCGGCCGTCGTTGTCCGACGGCGACGGCGGTGAAGGAGGGGGAGAATGTGGCGGCGGCGGCAGCACCAGTAGCGAGAAAAATCCTGAAAAATTCGCCAAGCTTGGCATTTGTGGTGGTGGTGGTGGCGGTAGTGATAACGGAAGCGGAAGCGGCAACGAGGGTGGCAGCGAGAAGACAACCCTGCCCCTGTACGATGACCTAGACCACAAGGGCTCCGACAAGGGGAAAGGCAAGGATACCAACGTCGAAAGTGACGAAAAGCAACAGCAGCGACAGACCGCAGACACCGCCAGGTCGTCCGACAGCGGCCTCCGCGACGCCCAGACGCAGACGTACGGGTCCGTCGGCGGCGCTTGGGACAGCGTGCCGTGGCCGTTCCGGGCGTCGTGGGTCTCACCGCGCGTCTTTGGTCCGACCGCGCCGTCGTCGGTATACCTATCCAGCGCGGGCGACAGCCTCACCGAAGACGCCGCTGCCGCCGCCGCCCTCGCCGCGTCGTCGCCGTCGCCCGTCGTGAGCTACTCGCCCGTCGACGGCAATGGTGGCGGTGGCGCCGGAGGCGGAGGCGGCGATAACAGGTCCTCGGGCCACTGGGGCGCCGAGACGAACGGCAGCAGCACTTGCTGCGGCATCCAGGAGCCCGAGATTGCGTATCTGAAAGGCGGGGGCGGGGGCGGAGGCGACCACCACCACCACCAGCGCAGGTTTTACCCCTACCCGTTCTCCATGATGCAGCCCGGCCAGGCCTTCACGTCCGACGAGCAGATCCACCTGGACGCCGCCGCCGCCGTCTGGCCGTCCGTGAGCGATCCCGTCGCCAGCCGCTGCAGCAGCGCCGCCACTCACAACAATAACAACCATAATAATAATAATAACAACCAGCACCTCCACCACCTCCACCACCAGCATTACCGCCCCGGCAGCGGTCGGACATCGAGCCGGGGCAACAAAGGGGCCGAGAATGAGAACATCGAGGGGGGCTGGATATAGATAAAGTCCTAGCTCCCCGACCCTACCCCCTACCCCCCTCCCTCCTGAGGCCTTTGACGCCTCTCTTCTCTCTAAACATAGAAGCAAGTTTTTCCTTTGAGACGGAACAGGCTGGTCGCCAACACGTCTCGGTTATGTGCCATGGGTGGGGGGGGGTTATGGATGCAGAGCAACCAATTAGCAGACCCGCGGATCCGTGAAGACCTCCTCCTGCTTCAGCGGATTATTTTAACAACTAGATATGTTACCCCTATTTCACAGCCTGGTTGTAGTATCCAGGTAATATCACCGCTATCGTCAATACGTATAACCATTTTTATATTCCCTGGGGGGATGTGTTCGGATGTAAGCGGAGTTTCGGTGTCAAGGATAGGTTATAATGAACTTGGTTTTTTTTTTTTTTTTTTTTGGTACATGACATGTCAATTTTGAAATTACTTTGGTAGACAAAAGCAAGATATTAATACCCCCTTTTTTTTCCTGTTGCCATTAGTACCCTGGACTCGATTATACTCAGTATGACCTGTCAAATATCATTCAATGAATTGTTTCAAGGGGTCTAAGAATAACAGTAGCAAACCGATAAAAAATGAGTTTTACCGTGCCGACTTGGTTGCATTCCTTGCATGGATATATCCGGCTCTAACGAACAGACCAGGGCTGTCACATCTAGATAGGCATGCAAGGGTTCTGTTTCATTTAACATCAAAAGTTCTCTCTATTGATGGGGAAATCTAGACGCCCTGTATCTCTTTGGGTAGGTTTTCTCCTTATGCTAGAGTGAGACGTGAGCCTTCAACAGATGATGGCAGGATGGTTCTTCAGGGTATCATAGCGGCCCAAGATGGCACCTCAGCGACCTAGGATGAGCGTCATCCCAGTAGCTTGAGCAATCGTACATGAGACGGGACGTTGGGTAGCCACGCCAATAATTTAAACTTTCGGCCCTGGAGATGGCGGTTGAAACCTTGGACCACGCGTCGTCTTGGGTCATGTAACGAATTATGCGAAACGCTTAGAGGAAGTAGTCCGGCGTGCCTAGCGAACGGTCAGACAAACTTAACTCCGACTGAAGGGAGCGAGGACAGAAAACTTACGTCGAGAAACCATGGGCTCCCCAGCTCGTGGACAAGGGTCAAACTGTAAGCTGCAGGTACGCATAAGTATACCAACTTGGGACGGTAACAGGACTGGGGAAGGGCCATCTTACAAGGTATATTTTAGATGTTCATCGATCTCCATGATCGCGGCTTGGTTACCACACCGGTAACAGTAATTCGGAGCTACCTAGTTGTTAGTTCTTCTCCTTCTAGTTCTTGTTCTTGGGTAGACGGATAAACCGCGCGGGAAAACCGACCGGAGAAGATAGTGACGACATTCCTATCTTGCGACCAATTGTATCCCTCCATGACTAACTGATGGGCCCTGGCGATGAGAGTCAGGCCATTATTATGGTTGAAGGCTTCCGAAATGTCTTGGCCGAAAGTATAACCGGCACCGCGGGGAGAGATGCCCCAGCCGCATCGGTCGTCGGGATCGGACCACAATAGGTCGCACATGGGGCCTTCATGTGGAACTTCTTGGATGCGGTCAAGGGCCCGAATGTTATCGAGCGTATCAATGCTCGGGGAGAGACCACCGTGGAGACAGAAGATCTGGTTGTCGATGAGAGCAGTAAGGGGTAGGTAATCGAAAAGGTCGGTGAAGAACTTCCAGACGTTGGCGTTGCCATATTTCCGTAGGCACTCATCATAGAAACCGTAGACCTGTGTGATTTGCCTAGACTCGTGGTTGCCACGCAGGATAGTGATGCGCTGGGGGTATCGAATCTTGAGGGCAACCAGGAGGGTGACAGTCTCAACAGAGTAGTACCCTCGGTCAACATAATCGCCTACAGTGCGGAGCCAGTCAGCATGGAAGATCTCGTTCAGCCCCGCCGCATGCCTACACCACCGCGGTGAGGATGGTGGATGGCGGTGATGACGGTGACGACGAACCCATAAAAAAGATAGTTGGTATCGGGGTTAGGGCCGCCGATCTTGAACAGTTCCATCAGGTCGTGGAACTGGCCATGGATATCGCCACAGACAGTTACCGGGCATTTCTACCGGGGTTAGCAGAGGTTGTGTGCGTGACGGACCGGATGTTCGTATCATACCACTGGCTGGACATTGGATTCTTCCTGCAAAACCTCTCGTGCCTAAAAGGGATGACAGACTATTAGCGCGAGAGGACGTAAGTGCGGTAGGTAATAGGGAAGAAGGGCGGTAGATATAAGGGGGGGAGGGGTGGGGTGTGTATATGTGTGTACGTGTGTGCACGTGTATATGCAAATATATCCATATATATATATCTACACACAACACACACACACACATACACGCACACACACATAGATATATGCGTTGACCCCCTACGTGTATAGGCGCGCGAGTATTTGTTCAAGAATAAGTGGTCATGATGGGAGTGGTGGCAGTGGTAGTGGTAGTGGTAGTGGTGGCAGTGGTAGTGGTAGTGGTAGTGGTGGTAGTAGTGATGGTTGGTGGTAGTAGTAATGTTCATGATGTCGGGGAGCAAGCAGACCTTCTCGCAAAGTCTCTGGACGTCAGCTTCAGCCAACTGTTTGCAGCCCATCAAGCTCTCGATCCAGCCATCCAACGTCGGGATGGTAGTGGGCTCTGAGGCCGGGGCGGGAGCCAACTCGGTCGGGACCCGGCCGACGTCCTCCATGTTGGTATCCATGTTGGCTGGCGGGGGGAGTGTCTGGCAATGGCAGCGGGGAGGGGGCGTGGATCAATTGAGAGCCAGGCGCGGGGATACGGGGGGTTATTGTGGCCTCGAGGCGACAACGGCAGAAGGGCGAGGAGTGGAAGAGGGTCGGGACGGTATGATATGGGTATAGCTGGAACTGTGGCTATGGTGGTGATGGTGGTGGTGGTGGTTGCTTGTGGTTGCTTGTGGTTGCGCTACGCTGGTGCCGCTGTCGCTTCTAAGCTTCTCCTTCGTCTTCGTCGTCTTCGTCTTCGTGGTCGTGGTCGTGGTCGTCTTCTTCTTTTTTCTTCTCTCTCCGTTGTTTGGTGTTTGGATGAACACGGCGAACGATGATGTCGCTATCGGGCACACACGCGCGATGGTGGCAGTAGGCAGTAGCAGCAACAGCAGGTTTGAGCTAGGAGGTGGGGAGGGGCCGACCTGGGTTGGTCTGACGGGTTTTGGGTGTGGATTGGGTATCGTCGTCACGGTGCGTTGTGGGAGGGGAGCACACGGGATGCCGGGGTCGTGTCGTGTGCGCAGCGTCGTATCTACTGACCGTATCTACGGGTCGTATCTGGTGATCGTATCTGATGCTCCTATCTAGGTGGTGTAGATAACTCGATCCATCAATCGATCCATCAATCGGGCAGAGCAAAAAAAAAAAAAGAGAGAAAAAAAAAAGAACCGAATAATAATAAAAACAATGCTAGATGGGGCACGCAGCAGCAGTCTGATGGTTGTCGCCGCCTGCTGTCGCCGTCTGCTGTCGCCGTCGTCGGTCAACCGATGTAGGGAGGGCCTTGTTCGTTGAGGTGTGGTGGGGGGGCAAGGTAAAGGGGACGACGGGATTGTGATGTTGTTTTCACGAGAGGCAGGGAATTCGTAGGTTGGCGGGATCGAGGTCGACAAGGCACCGAGGAGATACCTGCATTTTGCCGGCTCTTAGCTTGTTGGCAGGGCTGGACAAGGAACGTAGATAGGTATCTCAAAGTACCTACCTAGCCAAACTACCTACCTTATTATTACCTACTTGCCACTTACCGTACCTACCTACCTACCTAAGTGCACCCTGTAGGCACCTACCCACTTCTTACCTAATCTAACCCCCTCTTGCCTCCCTGTGGCACTGCTCGACTCGATGGATGTTAGCTTTATCTAACCCACCTAGGCACACTGCAGTAGGTAGTTAATAACTACCTACCTAGTCTGCCCAGTAGTAGTGTATATGACAAGAGCGGGCAGAGGCAGAGAGTACTGAGTCGAGTGGAGGCGAGCGCAACTCAATCCTCGAATAATGAATAATGATGAAATCCGTTCCCAGCTCGCTTAACGTGCGGCTCTTTCATTCAGATGTCACTGCTGCGACCTCGGTATTGCCAGGTACTAGGTATATACGTTCCTCGCATGCATCTATCTAAGTGCCTGTAGGCAGGTAACCTACCTACTTGACCTTCCTATCGGGTCTTATCAAATACCTGCTATAGCATATAGTCGTAGTGAATATAGATAGATATATACATCGGTACCCGCACCTTGCCAAAACAATCCCATTTTAGCACATGATATACAGCATCTCGTCTCGGTCCAGAGTCTACCGCCCCTCACAGAAATGTCAAACGCACGACGTGGATGAATGGCAAACCCAGCGGTGGACTATGTGATTGCACCCGGGTCCAGATTGAACGCGGCGCTGTAAGTCTACCTTGCCGTTACAAAATGGGGACTTCGCTTGCCACTGGCCAGCTCCCCACACCGTGCCTTGTGTCGGGATAGCACTGCCGCACCTACGGTTCGCCTCGCGCCTTTTCCATCTGACAAGCGGCAAGGATAATGTGTGTCTTGTGGCATCGCCGTTAAATACCGTTAAATGCCGATAAGGTGTCCCGATAGGCATCCAGAGGTCGACACACAAGGCAATGACAATGACTCAAGGTACTGCTCGAGCAAGGTCATGTCGACAACCTCTGGGATAAATCATGCTCGCTCGGATCCCGCCCATCTAGGGTATGTATGCGGACTGGGGGAGCCGCTATCTACCCAGACTGGTTATTATAGAGACCATGGCTCGTCTGCTGGCATTCGTTATGTAAGGCCGAGCCCAACCGGGCCAGCATGGCGCGTGCTACCCTGCGGGACCTCTCTTCCTACGAGGTCTCTGAAGTCAAGCTGAACCACCTCGAGCATCTGGGCATGGGTCTTGGCACGCTCCATGCACCGATTCCATACCTCGCCGCCACGCTCTGTGCTACTCAACTGCCTGCAGAGGGTTGTATTGAACGCGTCGACCTCTTCCTTGGCCCACTTAACACACGCGCTCATCATAGTCTGGGGGAAGCAACCCTGGAAGCAGCTAACTGTGTTTCTGATGATGGAGAAATAGACAAACGACAACTGCCATATGTAAAGGTGCAGGTCGCCCTGGAAGATACATTGTCTGTGAAGCGCGTTAATAAACTGTCCATGTTCAAGCAAAACGTGCTGTGGTGGATCGGGCAACCTACCTGCATCGTTTTTGGATCAAGTTACCCCGGGCTTCGAGGTACGCTTCTCTTGCCTGGTCTTCGAACCCTAGCCTGTTCAGCCAGCCCACGTTACGCTTCGTTTTCTGTGATTTATCGTGCGTTTCCACAAGTTCTCTGATGATAAACCCGGCGAGCTTGGAGCTTCTTTCTTCCACTTTAAAATTGATGAAATCCTGGGCAATCGGGTTGCTCTTTAGTCCACGCGCAAGGTTCTTGAGCTTTTCAACGCGATCAACTGCCGTGTTAAAGCGTTGCAATGCGATTTCAATGTCAAGCTCATCCATCTGACCTTCGACCCAACGCAAATTCTGCTGCTTTCCATCCACTTCGATCAGCATGTCCTTGACATCGGACAGCGTCTCCAACAGCTCCGTTTTTTGCAGCAGCCCGGGGTCCCGAGAGGCGAAGTAATTGATTGTTTCCTTGGCTTTATTATTTGCCTCCATCTCGGACTGCAACCCTTTGCGCAGCTCCTCAACAGCCTTTCGTATGTTGAGTAGCAAAGTTGATTTCTCTGGGTCTTCGGGCTTCTCTGTCCGATAGATGAAAGATTCCTGCCCAACCCCTCGAATCATGATCGCATCGGCGAGCTTGTTCCTCCCACTGTAGGCCTCACTCGTTGCGGCCATATCTACAACCTCGATATCTAGCAAGGGCCAACAGCGATCCGCGACCAATTTCGTGGCCGGCCCACGTGTATCGTTCGGGTTTTCAACTTTCCGTTTCTTGCGTGAGGCAACTAAGAGGTGGTCATTCAACAGGAAGATTTGCATAGATCTCCTAGATTTATAGGTCGCGTTGTCCAACTCAATCCACTGCTCCGCGTTCTGAATCACGTGCCTGCCCATGGAATTGGGAAGGAATTTCTGTGAGCCCTCGACGCTTTTATATAATGCTTGCATCTGTGTGTTCCAGAGCGCGGTTCTATCAGCCACCGAGCTTCGCTTGTCTCTTTTGCTCAGACCGGCGGAGAACTCTCCAGTGGGGCCATCCTTATTGGATGCGGCTCGGAGAGCGTTCGTATTGGTCTCGAGCTCTTTAAATAGATTGCGAAGGGAGCGCATTTCACTCTTCAGCTTCTCGGCCTCCTTACTGATCTTGATAAACTGCGTGCGGTTCTGATAGACATTTTGCTGTAGATCGCTCGAGGCTCGGGCCTTCAACTTTCGCAGGGCATCCTCGTAATCTCTAATTTCATCCTCGGTAGCCTCACTAAGAATGGCGGCAACATACTGGTCCGGAACGAACCTAGGGTCCCGTAGCGCCTTTGGATCGACGGCGGGCGGCGCACCGCCAGGGCCGCGCGTTGGTGGTGGCCGCGAGCTCACTGGCTGGTCATATTTAGACAGATCGAGGTTGGGCATAGCGGGGACGGGTGGTTTCTCGGCGTCGAAATCCGAGGGCAGGTTATTGAAGCGCGTCGAGTACCGCCGCTTGACGAGGTCGCCAGTCTTTCCTCCCGTCGAGGGAGGCGGCCGTTGGCGGGGCGGTGGCGGTTCATCGCCGGCGATGACAGCCGGCCTACCGCCGGTACTTCTGGGTATTGTCGGGCCATCGTTGTCGGGGATCGGAGCCGATATCTGCCTAGGCGCACTGATTGTCGGGCGAGTCTTCCTCTTCGGGCCTTTCCGGAGCGAGATCTTGCTGCGCTCTTCAGACATGGTGCAACGAGGACGGACGCGGTCGAGAGGTACTAAACGGCGACAACACTCAGCACGCACCCACGCACTCGATTGGCGCGGCTGGTTGCAGTTACGGTGCCCGCAAGGATGGGTGTGGACAAAGTATCTGTACAGAAAAAGGTCGAGACTCGAGAATATGAAGTAAGTAAGGTGTAGTTAAAGAAGCGTCGAACACACGAAACACGGAACGCTATCACTGATCAGGCCCGCCGCCGATAGCATATGCTTCCTTTACCTAAGTGTTCTGTAGTACTGAACCTCACGGATCCAAACCACTTAACTGCTTTCCATATAACTGACTAGCAGCATTTGCTACCCCGTGAGGTACCATAAAGTATCTGCTTTTAGGTACCTTAGTAGGTTACCTAGGGACCTACACAGTTAGTTAGTTACCTTGGCCACCCTAAAAACGTCACTATTAAAGGAACAAAGACCCACCCTTAGCCACAACCCTTCGATGCACTGAGCAAGGATTAGGGCACCACTGCATACCCAACGCTGGGCACCTCGAATGCTTAAGTGCCCTATTTACCTGTTAGTAGGCACAATGTAGAGGAGATAGTAGTTCCAGGTACCTACCTACCTTACGCTACCTCCCCAGCAGTTACCTAATAGACCTAGTTGTACTTACACAGAGATACCTGCGTCTCGACTTGGTCCTGGCCCAGCTTATCGCCGCTCTATCAAGCCTGCAAAAAATTAGGCCAGTGAAGGTTCTCAACACTAAGCTACCTACTCTCCCGCTCTACTAGATAGAGCCTTGCATCTCCGCCATCTACCGCATACATAATTGTCGTCATCGTATAGGTATTCTCCAAACCGAAGCCGGACCGAGTGTTGAGTTCGCCCGTCTCGCTCTGGCCTGCCGTCCCGATCCCGCCTTCTTTTCTTACTCCTCCAAAAATGGTCCAAGCCAGCACCATCGCGACAATATCCGTTGCCACGGCGGCGACGGGCCTATTGGGTATGTCGAGTTGTTCAATTACCGTCTTGAACAACCCCAAGCCTGGGCCAGCCCCGGTACTACTGGAATCTCGCTTGTCCACACATAGCCAACCGCGAATCCCTTCGTCTCCGCATGGAGGGGGGGTTTTGGACGGCCACATCCGTTTTCCAAGAAAGCGCCACTAACACCGTATCTCCGATAGCCTATGCCGTTTATTTCGACCGTCAACGCCGCGCAAACCCCGATTTCCGAAAGAACCTACGGCGTGAGGAACGCCGGCAAGCGCGTGCTGAGAAAGAGGAGGCTCTTACAAATGGCAAGCAAAGACGCCGTGAAATCCAGGCCGCTGTGGATGCCGCTCTGGAGGAGGGGTTCCCTACCGGTGTCAACGAGAAGGAGCAATACTTCATGGAATATGTGCAACAAGGAGAGATTCTAGCGAGTGACGGTAGGCCGGGTCCCCTTCATCATCCCCTCTCCCACCTTTCGCAATGTAGTTTGCCCACGAAAGAACAAGGCGATAGGTCGTTTTGCCGGCAAAATAGTTCCGGGTGGTCGAAAACGAGATATAGGCAGCTGACAAGAGAAATTCTTAGTATCACGCACAACTGACGCTGCGCTCGCCTTCTACAAGGCACTCAAGGTGTATCCCACGCCTCGAGATTTGATTTCTATTTATGATAAGACCGTAGATAAGGTACGATCATCGCCCTGGCCCAAACCATGACCAACCCAAAAATTAGCATGCTGACAACCTCTGCACCCATCTAGCGTGTACTCGATGTCCTCGCCGAAATGATAGCATACGACAAGTCTCTGGATCTTAACGGCCAGGCCGCTGGTGACAACCTCGCCGACTTGATGGATATTCCTAGCGCCGGTCTGGACTAGAGAGACAAATGCAGTATC
The DNA here is from genome assembly GCA_021209875.1 of Rosellinia necatrix. Taxonomy (NCBI): domain Eukaryota; kingdom Fungi; phylum Ascomycota; class Sordariomycetes; order Xylariales; family Xylariaceae; genus Rosellinia; species Rosellinia necatrix. The sequence goes on along the minus strand of JAGYVD010000001.1, from coordinate 1,921,777 downwards.
ACGTCCATGTTGACCACGGACGCTTCAATCCTCCACTCAACCACTGGGCTTTCCGAGAGACGGCTCGATGTCGCCCCCGCCCACAAATAAGCTCCGGCAACGAGTACCATTCAACGTATGATCCATGATCGGCGATATATGCATTCGAAGAATGCAATTACTACCGTGTTTTCGTCTGTATGTGTGGTGTAAGATATAATTTTGGGTGCAATACCCGGTTTCATTCCATCCACCCGTGGTGGCTATTCTGTGCGTACGGCCATAGGCGAGGGACAGATGCTCAAAAAAAAAAAAAAACTAAGGGAAAGCGGGGGATGGCGATTGGATGGTCGGCTTGCCCTTGTGTATTTTTTTCTACGAATTAAGAATTGGCAGCGGAATATAGATACGGCAAATGACAGAATAGTAGCACTATTCCCCAATTCGCTCAATCTGGAACGATTTTTTTGTCTTCTCCCTTTTGCCTCTCTCTTTCTCTTTGTTTTTCAATATACAAACACATGGGTTAGACTTGCCCCGGTTTACGGCGCCTCAATCTTCCTACCCTTCCGATCAACCCGCTCATCCCGGGGATCAAACCCACCGTTGCCCCACGTTGCCCACTCCGGCGTCTCCGGACCCATGTAATCTTCCGGCTTCCAGTCTCCATCGGTACCGCGCTCCTCCAGCAGCTCAAAGAAGCGCTGGTAGTCGATCCGCGTGTGCCACTTCCCGTCGACGCGGAACCTCCCGCTGGCAATAAGCACACAGCAACTGTGCGCGTGCTCGGCGGCGATGCCGTAGTCGAGGCCGCGCTCCTTGAGCTTCCGGTCGAGCGCGGTGACGAACTCGGTGACCTCGGCGTAGAAGGGGACGTTGGCCATGCTGAGGCCGGCGCCGGCGCTCGTCGAGGTGCCGCAATATGTGACGCCTTTGATCTCGACGAAGCAGGGCAAACCGCGCTCGACGAGGTCGGCGTAGCCGTCGACCTCGTCGTCGACGTTGAAGCCCTTGACGAGGGTGAGGCGGAAGACGGTGCGGTGCTTGAAGCGCTTCTCGCGCAGGATGTCGAGGCAGCGCTGGAAACGCTCCCAGAAATCGCGGTGTAGGGGCCGGTCGATCTTGCGCAGCGACTCCCGGTTGCTCGCGTCAATAGAGACATATAGTTGCGTCACAGCCCGGAGCGCCGCCAGCTGGTCCGGGTGCTGCGCATTGCAGACCAGGAAGCTCGAGATGCGCTCCGTATGCAGCATCGCCAGGAACTCGTTGATGTGCGGGTAGAAGATGGGCTCACCCACCAAGCTCAGCGCGCAGTGCCGGATGCGCATCGCCTCGGCAAACCGCTCCGCGCGCACGCCCGGCACACCACGCATCATCTTGATCTTTTGGTAGTGGCCCGCCTTCACGCCGGTGAAGATCATCTCGGGTGGGTCAACGACCCAGCGCCAGGTCGTGCCGACGGGGTTCGTGCCGTGACGCCAGCAAAACACGCATTTGTTTGAGCACGATAAAGACGGCGTTGTCTCCATGCATTGGTGCGATGCAATCCCATAAAACGAATACTTGTAACAGGAGCCTCTCCCTCGCAGTGCTGATTTTGTCCATCGGCAAATCTTGACCCCCGAGTGTGAGCCCACGATGGAGTAGCCCTGTTTTGTCAGTGCGGTGTATGTAGGTGAGGTTTTCGGGACCATCTCCTTGACGGTTTGTGGTGCCTTTCTCGCCTTTGGTTTGCTGTATGTGGTGAAATCAACCGCGATAGGTGCGGACTCCTTTGGGCCGTCAGAGTCGGCTTGGTTTGATTTCATAATTCGCCCTATGTCTTCGACATCATCAATATTTGCTCTTCTCTTATTCGCCTTATTCTTTGGCACAGCCGATTCTTCCACCAATATTTCACCGTCGTCATCGTCTCCAGACGCATATTCAAAGTCGCTCTCGTCGGCATCCCCGCTCCCCGGTACCCCTTCTCCTAAACTTCCTGTGGTTGCGGCAAGGATAAGAACATCCACTACACCTTCAATCCATTCCCCCAATCGACTAGCAAGGTCCTGCTTTTTATCGCCCATGCCCAATGGGTAGGCCCTTTTTCGGCCAGTTAATTTAGCCATCCATTTATCAACCTCCTTAGCCTGGAAGCAAAACCCCTCTTCTTCGGTTGGCCATCCTTCACGATCACCAAGGCCAAACACCGAATAACCCAATAACCCCGACAACGGAGCCGTATCTATCCTGAAGTCATGGTGGGTCTCCTGGAGGTGCTCAAGCAAGTTGTCGTTCGTAGTGTCAATATTATAACTCGGTATCAAGAATAAATAGAAGTAGTCAATCGGGATGGCCGAATCGGTTGTTTTAGGCGGGCTAATAAAATAATTGTCGTAGTCTATTTCCGCAAGATCTAAGGTCGTAGGACTAAAGAAAATATTCTTGTGCTCAGTAGTATCCTTTTTTAGAGAAGCATCCAGGTTCCGAGCTAAATCGGTAGCAATCTTCTCAGTCGTGGTTGTCAACGACGAGTAAAATACCAGGACTTGGGTGCGGCGACTGCTGTCGGGATCGGACGCCCTTCGTGTAGCCTCGGGTTTACGCAGTTCGCCCTTGATACGTCGCGGTCCACGAGCGGTTATGCCTGAAGATTGCGCTTCAGATTGCGCTTCAGATTGCGCTTCAGATGGCGCTTCTGGTTTCCCATCGCTAGTAACCGCCGGTTTGATAGACACCGGCTTCGCGGCAACAATAGTGCGCTTTGGCACCTTCTTGACAGTCCTTCTTGTCGGAAGTGTAGAGTATAAAACCCATGACATGGAGAAAAAGGACACCACCACTATCACAATAACCTCTCTATGGATGTGCCAAAACTCAAGGAAGTCTACCCAAATGTGTTAATAATGACACGTATAATGCTCAGTATGGGGTACAATTACCTCCTAGCGACTTTAATCCGCTATCGTCCATCTTCGTTTCATTGCTAGCCATTGTGATCGATGCTCGAAAAAGACCCTGGTGGTAAAGATGTCGATAAGAGAGCCTTTCGCTGACAATCCAGATAGAGGGGCAGGGTTTAATTTCTAGTGGGGTCCTACATACATACGCTAGTGCAGCAATGCAATCGTACCTAGTAACTAATGGGTAGGTGCCGCCTACCTGCCTACCTAGGCAAGTCACCCAAATTTCTGGAGCGGTATCTACCTAATCTACAAGTGGGCCCATCGAGGTACTTAAAACCATGAATGTCAGCGTAAGTCCACTTTGGGATGTTAGCATTGTTGAGATTACCACAACCTTCGCGAGTGCGCATTTTATATTCGTAAATATTAGAATCGTCTCTAATACTACCAAACCGTGTTTTTCAACTTTGATAGTAATTAGGTGCGGCAAAGATTAGTTCGATCTAGTGCTCGACTAAGCCAACGTGAGCAAGTGCCTTGACAGATTGAGTATTACAGTAGTTAACTCAGCACGGGATGCGTTGCTAGATGCCTCACCCCAACTACCTGTTTTCTCACTCTTGTACTTATTCGGCCCCGAACAGTTAATATTCCGTCGCACATGGATTCCACTAGGCGTCGGGGTCGCTGGATTCGGCCTTCACTTCTGGTTGCAGGTCGGGCTGAGCGTCAATATAATCAAGGAGCACATCACGCGCCCAACAGATCGTTACCAAGATAGCCAAGGCATTCCACTGATGTTGGTTTCTCTCCGCCATATGGAGTCGACAGGGGACGTGGATAACAGCGCATGAATCTAAAGTATCGAGAGTGACAATTGTGATGATATGCTTCATAATAACAAAGCCAAAGATAACCGGGGATTGCACTGATGGACATCCATTCGAGGCATGAGTCCTCCATTCTTCGGCCAAGCTACACATTTCGGTTTGGATTCTCACTTCGGATTCTGGCTCATCGGTCGCCGTTGTACTCTCGAGCTCCATAACCCTTACGTTGGGGAGCAACTGGCCTCCGTATTTATCAATCCCGCCATCTTGCTTCGCCCAATCCAAGGATTGCTCAAGGGCACGTCTAAGTTGCTTGGCCATATCGATTGACATATTCTTGATGAGAACCTTCTTCTCGGCTCTATCCACTTCATCGTTACCTTTAACTGCGGTTTCGTTATCTCGAATATCCTGAATGCGTGCATGAACATCCATCAGCTTGCGGAGTGCTAGAGCGCCTGCCGACAACCAGTCAGCACAAGAGACTTGGCGTGTGTGCCCCAGACTCGACGTACCTCGGTATTCCAATCTATCTGTACGTGCGTAAATTTTAGGACGAATACTCTTCGACTTCGTTTTGATGTAAAAGAGGCTATCAGGAAGGGGAATTCCCCGAAAATGCATCCTCCAGGTTGATGGCATTAGAGTGAACTGGTTTCGAGCGTTCAGTATCTTATTAAGATATACCTGCTCCCAGCGCCATGCCCTGTTTGAATCAGATCCCGAATCCGCGTCATCCTCAATATCATCCTCATACGTAGCCCTGTGGATCATCCTCGCTAGACGGGTTCCAATAGTAGAATCTTCTTGATTGCTGTCCTCGCTGTCACTCTTGTCGTCGTCGTCTTCTTCCCGCTCGCCCTGTCCGTGGTCGTACTCCTCGCCATCGGATTCGCGTTCCCGCGTATCAGGGGTGGCCAAATCCAATGAAAATCCAAGATTTACACTTTTAACACCATTATCACTGTCTTCGCTGCTTTGAATGTGATTTTTGAATTTCTCGATCTTGGGTATCACTCTGGGATGTGTAGGCTTTGTAACGCGACCACGCAAGACTCCTTTTGCACCCGGGTTTGGGTTTGAGGAAGTACCCGATATACCTGAGGCCTTAGGCTGAGGGGAGCTCGAAAGATACCAGGTGTCAGAAGCCGACATGATGATGGGATGTGTTTCGACGTCCTTCGGATGCGCCGTTTGTGTCCCTAGGGTTTAAAGTAGTCCTCGGGGTAGTGACAAAAGAAAAATTTCCTGGCCAAGGGAATGGTGCATCTGTGACTTGACACTGCCGGCAATGATAAAAGTTCTGCCCGTAAGGCGACCGTCCTCGTATGTAGGGGTAACGTAGGGCTCGGGCGATATAAGCTCACGGCCAAAAGTTTGCAGAGTGGTTATGATATCGTGCTGAGGATAATGAAAGGGCATATCTCGACACTCAGCGGTTATTGCTGTTGTGTTGGGACATAACCATAAGGTTTTATCTGGCATGAATCAAGTAGCAAAGGTGCTAAAGGGTGTTGTATTCTAAGTTCCGGCTAGGAATAAGATACATCTGCCCAAGATTAAACCAAACAAATAAACACGGTAGGTAGGTAAGTAGTAGGTAGAATACCTTAGGCAGGTACCCTAGGTTTATCTATCTGGATAAGCATGCGCTTATTGAAGCAGAACAGTACCTACCTACCTAACTACCTCCAAGCATTGCTCTTGCATTGGAATTTCTGTGTAGATTAAACCAAAATTAGATGCATTTAGTTGACCACTTCGTTGTATAGGAGAAGGTTAGGTACCTATATGTACGCGTCTAACACATATGCCTGCCTCCCCCATGCATGATCCGCCTGACCCAGGTAGCTACTTACTTACCTAAGGCGAGTAAGTGTAACTGCCCAGGTGGTTATAACTATCTCAGGAGCACTTCATTGAAGTTGACTGTGTGATTACCTTCCGATGTCAATCATGGCCTAGGGTACCTAACCAAATCACACCTGCATGCGTACCCCAGAAGTTTTTCCTCGGATCTTTCAAAAGAGAACTTTGAACTGTGTCCCATGGATATGGTAGCTAAATGTACATAGTGCCGACAAGTGGCGTAGGGTATCCTGGGCTGCCTTATGTTTATTGCTACCCAGAAGATATGTGCAGGGCAGGTACAGCTACCTACTTACGCCAGATATTTGAGTTGAGATAGACGGGCATGTCCAATGTGCCTGCCTCATACCCATCCAACGTAGCGCCTTGATAATTCCCCATGATGTCACAGCTTGGTTTGGATGTTGCACTACCCAAAACGGTTAGTGGAATCTAACTATAACCGGATAATACAATCTCCATTCATATTTCAGCCAATGAGAATGCCAGATCCGGTGACTTGCATAATGTAAGAATCTGATAGACCGCTAAGAACGGCAGGTTGCATCAGTTAGGTTCAAAGTTCACCTGCAAGCCCCAAGGTTGCCTTTGAACCTTTTTCGCGATACTCGACAAGACAGGTCCCTCACATCGCGACCAACTGCGTACTAGAACTCGACGATAGGAGTTGATGCCGAACAGGACGCCGCCCTCGATCCAGCACCATCCATTCGGTTGAAGCACTTGGTGCATCTACGCCGACCGCTACTACCATCGCAGTCCATCGCGTGTTCGCCCCCTGCCTCCCATCCTTTCCAGATTTTCAGCATCCAAGCAACCTTCCAACTCTGCCCTTCAAAGAAACAAAGCACCCACAAACTACAGCGCGCTCCACGTCGCGCCCAAGTCGCGACCTGAGTCACGTTCCGAATTTCCACGATCGCAAGCGCTCGCGCTCGTTCCATCTCTAGCAGGTTCCCTTCTTGGAGGCATGCGCACTGCTCATCTCTACAGAATACATCATGGCAGAATACAGTAAGATGAAGGTCGTCGAGTTGAAGGCGGAATTGAAGCGCTTGGGGCTGCCTCAGAATGGACTAAAAGCTGAGCTCGTTGCCCGGCTGGAAGAAGCTGCAGCTTCCGAGGGCGATCCAGCCGCAGATGATGCGTCGCCCGATGAAGAGACGACGGCGGATGTAGAGTTCCACGAGGCGCAATCATTAGAAAATGCCAAAACTACCCACGATCAACCAGAAGCATCTCTAGCCGAATCCGCAACCGACACCACACGGGAGAAGCACGAGGAGTTGTCCGAACCGGTTACCGTCGTAGCCCAAGATCGCCCTAAAGATGATCATCAGGCGCAAACCATAATGAGTGTCACTTCCTCCGAAGTCCCATCCCGTCCTGCCACTGAAGTCATCCAAGACGTACAAAAACGCAAACGGAGATCGACCACTCCTCCGCCTGCTGAGGATGTTGGGCGCAAACGGCCGCGACAAGGCGACTCCGGTCCGTCCTCGGATGCCGCCCTCGTCCCTGCCTCTAGTTCGCCTGGAACATTAAAGCCAGGAGGCGAAGACTCTCATAAGATGCCATTAGACGACGTTGATATGGAAATCGTACACGATAAAGAGAGTACAAACAGAGTACCAGAGCTGGATGAGAACGAACGCTTGATTGGCAGAGACCCAACCAATGGTGTTGAGGAAATAGAGGACACTCATATTGGGCATGGTCGCAACGCAGCCACCGAAATTAATGATACCCACGTAGGTGACGTGGATGACAATGTCATGACTGATGCGGGGGCACCGAGCCACCTGGGGGATACACGCTCGGCTACTAATGAAGCCCCTGGCCAAGAAATATTTGACGACCCGAGACGGTCTTCTTCACCCGAGCGGGATATTGAACCATCCATACACCCAGCAACTTCTGCACTATACATCAAGAACTTTATGCGGCCTCTTCGACCACAAACCGTCCAAGAACATCTATTGGAGCTTGCCACGCCCGCCAACGCCCCATTAGACCCTAGTATCATTGTCGGTTTCTATCTTGATACCATCCGCACCCACGCATTCGCCGTCTTTACTTCTATCTCTGCGGCCTCGCGTGTGCGCACCGCGCTGCACAAACGCGTTTGGCCTGACGAATCAACCCGGAAAGCATTGTGGATAGATTTTATACCGTCGAAATGTTTTGATGACTGGATTGACATAGAGCAACAGGCGAGAAACAAAGGCAACATGTCTCGCTACGAGGTTGTCTACGATCGCGACGAGGATGGCAATGTGGTCGCTAAACTCGAAGAATCGGACGTAAGCCAAGCCGGTAGACGCGGCCCTGTCTCCCCAGTCTCCCATCCTGATCGCAAGGCCTCGATCCCAACCGGCCCATCGCGTCCTTCCGGAATCGAAAATGCGCCAACTGGGCCTCGCAATCCTTATTCTCACAACGGGCCTACTGCTATGTATTCGAACCGACAGGATAAACTGGATCCTGGTTTTGTTAAAACCATATCCAACCCCCCAGTTCTTTATCGGCCCGTGGCCCCAGAACTCGCACAGCGCCGTCTAGACCGTCTTGTACGGGCGAAAGATCCGAGCTACAATGAAGAGTCCGGCAGAGACTACCACAGGTACTACTTCGAGCGAGATGATGTTTTAGTCAATCGTGGTCCCGAGATTTTCTTGGGCATTCGACCTCCGCATCGCGAAAAGGAGCGCCGCGAACTCGCACGCACTGGTGGCGGCGACCCTCGCGATCGTAGCCACCGTGACCGTCGTGGGCCTTTCGGTCCCTTTGGCGGGGGAGGAGGTGGTGGTGGACGCCGTCGGCGTAGGGCGCCACGTCCCCATGGCGTCCCAAGAGGTGGCGATCGCTTCCGTCCAGGCTCATCATACGACACTCGATCTGGACCCGACGACCGCCGCGACAATTATGGAGGCGGCCGCCGCGGGGAAGCTCATAGGTATTGATCCGTCAGGCTATAAAAGTGTTGAAGAGCACGATGCGTGATGGCGGACTAAGTCAAAATAAGGACAGCCCGGGGTCTGAATATCTCTATTCTGGCACCGCGCTTGTACGATAAACCCGAGACCACACCAGTCCTAAAGCAAAGGGGTGGATTTACGCGTGCCACGCACGAGATAAAGGAGCATGCTGGCCTCAAAGTTTCCTCGTCGGCTCGCAAGGGGAAGAAAATGGGGCGGGTAGATGGAGGGTCACATAGGTTGAGATTTTCAACAGGTCATTTCAGACCATATCTTTCAGACCACCATCTAGAGCAGCCAGTCACGAGGTTAATAATGCGCTGCCATCGGCCACTAGGTATGAGCAGCAATGGACATTAGGTCATTTGCGGAACCATGCACAGGCTTTTGATTCGACCGCCAATTCCATGTATAATACCATGGGCTTATTGCCCTTTTCTCAGATTTTTGATTGTCAATCTAGACGCTTCGTGGAATGGCTCCATATCTTTCGTTGATTCATGCTCCTTCCATGCTTGCACATCTCGCGTGTTGTCCCCGCTCACAGTCAAAACCCAACCCAACCCATTCTTGCGGTTCGCGGCATGCCCGATGTAGGCCATACCATTCCGCCGAATAAACTAACTGCCTCTCAGCTCATCAAACTCACGCTAAAAGTTCGGGGCAAAATCCGTGACGTACCTACACCACTCAGGATTGGAGTGCACAATTTCCTAACATACTGAGCGGTTTGGCATTCCGATAAGTGTCATCGCCGGCCATCACCTGTGTCCACATGTCTTAGTCTCCCCCATCAAAATGACTAATCCCAACTTATCAGTCACTAAACAAATATACAGAACTTCAAATATCGAGCTTTCATTGACCTATGTGGGGAACGGGCGATGTATAGGTATCCGTTGTGTTTTTTTCTGGTCATATCACAAGACGGTAAAAATGGTGGTTGAAAAAAGGATAAAACAAAAATATTGGTTGGTTGCTAGCAGTAACGGATACAGGGGGTCCGTAACGTAGATTTGGATATATTTCGAATTGATGGACTAAATTAGATAGAAATTTTATTCGGCACCACATCGTCAATTTCAGACTTGATCTCACTAGTTCAAACACGCTTGTATGATAATGTCAATCATCAAATTAAGCAGAAGTCACCAAAGGGTCTGGCTGCACACCGATTCTTTCCTTGCTCAAGATGTCAAGCATCAATTGCGAAGGACGGTTGTCCCTGTACACCGACTGGCTAGCCTTGAATGCCTGGACATCTTCAATGTACTTGTCAAATAGATATGAGCTGTCCATCGGACCACCGCGAGCCTCGGGATGGAATTGGGTAGAGAAGATGGGCCGAGACGTATGGCGCATACCTTCGTTACTACCGTCATTCAGGTTGACAAAATACTCCTTCCAGCCATTTGGTAAAGAGCTCGCATCAACGGCATAGCCATGGTTCTGGCTAGTGATGTGGCATTGGCCGGTGACCAAATCGAGTGAAGGAATATTATGGGCCCGATTACCATACTTGAGCTTAATCGTACGGGCACCGGTCGCTAGAGCTAGCAGCTGGTGGCCTAGGCAAATCCCCATGATAGGAACTTGAGACGTCTCCATCAGCACTTGCAAGTTGTGCACTGTAGACTGGCAATGGGTTGGGTCGCCGGGGCCGTTGGAGATGAAGACGCCGTCGTAGTTATCGGCAACCTTCTGAATCTTGAAGTCGTAGGGGAACACAGTTACACTGGCCCCACGGCTGACGAGACTTCGAAGGATGTTCTCCTTGACACCGCAGTCGATCAGCGCAATATGGTACTTCGGGTTGAGCGCTTCCACGTGGAAAGGAGCTTTGGTGCTGACCCGTTTAACCAGGTTAATTTGACCGGGGTCTACGAAGCCCTCATCCTCATCGGCATCGTACTCCTCCCCAATCGAGATCCTCGCAAGGGAGGAGCCCTGCTCCCGGAGGTAGGTGACAATAGCACGGGTATCAACCCCAGAAATAGCAGGGATACCTTCTCGCGCACACCAGTCTCCCAGACTTTCTACTGCGGTCCAATGACTGTACTTCTCGGCGGCATCAGCCACGACGATACCAGCACACTGGATATGGGGAGACTCGAAGTGCCGCAGAAGGTTCCATTCGTCACGTACGGGCGCCGGGACGCCATAGTTTCCAATCAGGGGTTGGGTGAAGACCAGAATCTGGCCACGGTAAGAAGGGTCGGTCATCGATTCCGGGTAGCCAACAAGGGCAGTGGTGAAAACGGCTTCGCCAGATATGTTGGAGTTAGCTCCAAAAGCTTTACCGTGGAAGACGGGGCCGTCCTACAAAATGGATGTCAATATGGCGTTCGGGGACGATGTGAATAGACATTACTCACGCGGAGGGTGAGGGTAGCCTCATTGCCGGAAGCCCGCGGAGTCGACGGAGAATACTTGGAAGGCATCTGTCGTCCCTTGCTACCCTTTGGCTTGGTAGCTAGGGCGGCGGTCACCGAAAGGAACCGGACCTGCGGCTTGAAAGCGGCAGCAGCCGCGACTCCGGGCTGCGCAGCCTTCAGAGCAATTCGGGAGAACATCATGTTGCAGGTAGTGGAGGGTTTGGTAGGGTAGATACTAAGATTATTCAAGGGACCCCCTTAAGCGGAAAGAGCCCGCCACAAGTGGTCTGGGGCATCTTGGTTAGTGCCTCTGCCGTGAGTCAGGTTGCGCGGTTGGGCAACGTACCAGAGATATAATCCTGTTGAGAAAAGAGATTAGTTTCAGCCATGACGGACGCCAACGAGTCGGGAGAAACAATCCCGCAATTGACAAAATACCAAAATACCAAAATACCATAATTCAACTGCGGATGAAGAGACATTGGTAGTGATGGGGGAACGAGAGGAAATTTGGAGAGATGAGGTCATCGCGCAACCATGGGAAACACAGCACCCAGACGACGCCAATAGAGGAGATGGTGAGACCTGTTAGAGGGGAACATACCTGTGATGTGAAAACTGACGAGCGCCCGTTCATAGGGGCAACGGTATCCGGAAGCAGTCAGAGCCGGGGGACAGGAATACAAGTTGGTCGGTAGATATAAGTATTTGTGAGGACGCGACGAGTACGCTGGCGCTCTTAGAAATGAGGAAAAAAAAATGAGTTACAGGAAGACGAGAAGAGGGAGGTCAGTCGGTCGGTCGGTCGGGAAAAAAAAAGTGTTGATAGTTAGTGGGGTACAAATGAACGCGAATTGGCCAAGAGGGAGGCTAGCACCAAGCTAACAGGGGGGGGCTCCCAATAGGCCAATCAGTAACGTTGTATTACTGCCTAACTCTGCGCTGCTATACCGCTATCCTGCATTGCTAACCCATTCATTGCCCACTCATTGTCGACCTCCTCTACAGCCCACGTCCGAAAGCGGCGGCAGCTTAGTGTCACAGCAGTATAGATCAGAAAGGAGCAACTGCCTTGGATCCACAACTCATCCGCATACCTAGGTATGACACCGAGGTCCGGCGAGCTAGAACACTTGAGGATAGGTGAATAGTGACCGCTTCTATTTTGTGAAGAAACTTCACTAGATCGAGCCGCGGGGTCGTGGGATACATACCACGCCCTTCAAAATTCCTTAAAATTCTTCGCTGCCGCCGAAGAGCAACCTTTAAGCGCTCAGGAATTGGAACAGCAGGATAGGCATGCACTCAGTTAATTGATCACCGGGTAAATAGAATTCGGACGGTAGTCTTGTTTATGTCAAATTTAATCTGCTAGGTTGGTTGGGATTAATTAGTTTACCATTTGTTGTGAAAGGCTGGTAGGTTGGGAAAACAGAGGTGCCTCCCTATCGTAGCAAAGCTCAGCTCTAGTATCACGGCCGTGGTGTCTGTGCTAGCCCTCAATGTGCAGCGAGTCGTTCTACCCAAGAAGAGCCGCTGCCCAGTCCACAATGGGGTTCAGTGTGGGTTACATGGGTGGCTTTGTGGGTATGTTTTGTCAATTCTCTACTACTTACTACGTACATCGTGATATAGCTCAATAGAGCCGGGAAGGGTGGATTGGATAGAATGCACCCTAACTTAACAGATATGCTGCCATGATTTGCGGTGCCCTTATAATAGTACATATCCATGTCTTGGTCTTAGGCATTCTCGTACAATATGCTGCTTTTATTTTCCCAGGTGGCCAATCATAAAGCGCCCAGCTCTTTCAATTTCGAAATCATACCGTCGACATCCTCAACCTTACCACCGCCTAGCCTCGGTGCAGGTTCTACATAAGAGTTAGTATGGCAGATTAGTATGACGGCCGGCCCACAAGGAAGTCAATGTCTTGGGAGAAGGGCGAGAGCTATAATAACAGAGCAAGTTGAACTGCCGAAGTGGCACTCTAACGAGAGGTTATAATCACGGGAGTAAATGTGAATGACATACCTGTGACCTTAACAACCTTCAACCTCCTCTCGTTTGCCACGCCCAAGTCAGATAGGCTCATTTTGACTAGCGGCTTCTTCTTTGCTTTCATGATATTCGGCAAACTCGCATACCGCGGCTCATTGAGCCTTAGATCCGTTGTGATGACCATGGGCAATTTGGCGCGCACCGTCTCCACACCACCATCGACCTCCTTGGTAACCTCGACGCTATCGCCCTTGAACTCGACACGGCTCGCTTGCGTAGCCTGTGGCCAGCCGAGCAGGCCGGCGAGCATTTGACCGGTCTGCGCGGCGTCGTCGTCGATGCTCTGCTTCCCGAGGATGACGAGGTTGCTCTTCTCCTTGTCCACGACGGCGCGCAGCATCTTGGCGACGGTGAGTGGCTCGAGGGCGCCTTCGTCCCCTTCGGCCGTCTCGACGTGGATGGCACGGTCCGCGCCCATGGCCATGGCGGTGCGCAGGATGTCCACCGACTTGGCTGGGCCCGCCGAGATAGCACAGATATCCTCGACGCCGCCCGGCGCCCGCTTCTTCTCCCGAATGCGTACGGATTCCTCAATGCTGAGCTCGTCGAAGGGGTTCATCGAGTGCTTCACGCCGGCCGTCTCAACGCCCGTCTGGGCTTTGTTCACACGTGGCTTGACCTAATGATATGGCACGGCAGCCATCAGCCATCAGCCTCAGCTCTTCTCATTGGGGTAGAGACACCTGTTCAACTCCTCAAGCGTGGCGGGGCGGGCGCAGCGCGCAATTGTGAAGCGTAACCGCAGTCCCACGCTGAGGGAGAAGACACAGCGGACTATGACTACCAACTAGAATCATAAATGGGCCGGGGTAGCTTACAGCATAGTCGATGACCCGTTTGACGGGTACGAGAATCCGTAGTGCAGACATGACAAGTAATTTCGCAGGGGAACTGGCGTCCACGACTAGGCGCGGGTGGTGAATAAAGTAGTGCTGGCGATAGATTCTGGGCGGTGTTTCGGCAAGTCGGACAGGTACGGATTGCCCACTCTCAATGACGCGGGAAAAAAGCTGGCGAGACCGGCAGTAGCCGATGTCGTTCTCTCGGCCGACCGAGGTCATAACCTTGGAACCTAGCTACCCTAATTATGTAAGTGTGTACATTAGCCCCACCTGATGGCCTTCTTCAACGTTTATACTTCGTGCATTAGGTGCAACTACCCAGATACCCCAGCTTATATTCGCTCCTCCTAAATTATCTAGTTAGGGGAAATCATCATCACTTTCTATCCGTTGGTTATCAAGCAGCCCCCCCCTCCCCTCCCCCAAAAATTGGACTTCGCCTAGGTATTGACATCTCAAAAGGAATGCCGAAAAATACTAGAAACCAAACCACTTGAAAGCATTGCATCTTGCTCCCGACGTTAATTAATACATTGATAAACCAAGTACTTTAACACCCTGTAAAATCCGAATAACTAAGAGGACGTATGCCTCACTCTTTTAAATTCTCCTCGCTGGCCTCTCAAATATCGGCTTGATACGACGACTTACCCAGACTCCGGATAATCATACATTAGTAAAGTACCAGTAAGCAAACAGGCCCGTCGCATCGACCTGCCGATGCGGCGATAAATCCTCTACCGGTTCTATTTCTCTTCCATACTCCTACTTTCCCCCGCCTTCAGACTTGGTCTCATCACCAATCATCCCACTCGTCGTCTTTCTTACTCGCCGCCGCCGCCGCCGGCGCAGTACTCTTCCCCGGTGCCTTGCCCATAGCGGATGTGCCGATGGAACTGTACTTGGTGCCCGTGCCGTGTCTCTGATCCGCCAGTGACGAGAAGTCGTCCCAAAAGTCCTTCTTGCTCTCGTCGATCGGTGACCGATGTGGCCGACCGCTGCCGTCCGCATCGGGCCCCTCAACGAAGCGGTTGAATCTTTCGTGGGCGCTCGCGGCGCCTACCTGGGCCACACGACCCACATTGCCCGCCGCGAACCGGGCCTGTGCCGCAAACTCGGAATCCGACAGCTGTGTGCATAATATCGTTAGCGGCCTTTGTCCCAACACCCACATTCGAAGTCCTCGATAGCACGGATGGGAGGTAACGTGGGACAGGCTAAATAGAAAACGCGGAACTCACCTGCTTAGCCGTAGGCTGGATGAAATCGTCGTTGATTCCCTTGGCAGTCTTTGTGACCGTAGATGTGAACCACCCGAATCCCTTCGTCAGCGCCCCGACCGGATCCCTCTGTAGCTCCCCTAGGTCTGGTATGCTCAAGCCACTGCCCGTGTCCGTCGGTGTGACTGTGTTTCCGAAGCCAGCGTATTTCCCTCCCTGGCTTGGCGGTAGATCGGCAGGTCGCGACGCATTCTCCTCGCCCAGGCGCGCGAAGTACTTGTCGTCAACCTTTGCTTTAGTGCCGCCAATGGACTGCGGGCTCTCGGCCCTCCTTGTCCCGCTTAGCGGCGTACCGGTTCGGCTGATCTGCCGCGAACCACTGGTGAGCGGTTTCGTGGTTGCGCTCGCGGCGGGCTGTGGCGTGCTCCGTCGCTCACCAGGGACGTATTCTCTGCCCTCGACCTTAGCGCTGAGCCTCTCCTTCCACTCCTCGCCGGCCTCGCCGCTGTATCGTTCGGCGATTGTCGCGTCGTCCCAGCTCAGACCGCGCATCTTGGTATCTTCGTGCCCTTCGAAAAACGACCGCCATCCGTTGTTGCCGCCCAGCCGCATACGCTCAATCTCGGCCTGCTTGAAGGCGTCCATGGTCACGGAGCGCACAAAGGAGATGTGGACGCCGAGGCCGCGGTGCACGCCAGCGCACGATAGGCAGATGAAAACGCCGAACTTCGGGGATGCCCATTGCGGATTCGGGGCGTTGCAGTCGCAACAGCTGTTGTTGTTGTTGGTCTTCTGGATCGCGAGAAGCTGGAAAAGACGTGCGATGATCGCGGCAGTCAGTGAGAGTCGACACCTTGAGGGAAACGGTACATGGTCCGGGGTAGGATGCGCATGCTCATCGTACCTTTGATCTCGTCTCAGGGTCGACTTCCCACATCTTTCCGCTTGTCGCTTGAAGTCGCTCTGGTTTCGGTAAGATGGCTATTTAGTCATATGATGCAGGTCGAAACAAGATACAGTTCTCCTCGATGATGGAGATGTTCTTGTATCCAGTCCTTCAAGCCAAGATGTCCATACCGTCCATTCATCTGGCTAGTGGTGTGATTGGCTGATCAGCGCCTGGTCATAGTCCCGAAGTTCTGCCAAAACGGTTGGACTGAGTACCTGTACCTACACTATGTACTTACCTACTTGTAGGTTAGGTACCTACCTAGGTAGGTAGGTACTCTTGGGTAGGTAGGTTAGGGAGATACCCCTTGCCTAGGGGAAGTCTAAACTACCTACCTAGGGTAGTACCTAGGTACTAGGTAGTAGGTTAGGTACCTACTCACTATACGTGCCTACACTCCAGGGACACAACCTTAGATCAAATAGGGGATACTAACTTACATAATATCTAGTAGGCATATATATATTCCGCTACATACATCATCTACAAGTATGCACATTCCCACCCACTAGGCAGTACCCCTCATAGAATACCTGGTACCTCAGCAGCAGTACGGCGCATACGTATGCACATACATATACTGCACTCGAGCGAACACAATTATTTTAAGGTGCGGTAGCGGGAAATTGACTAGCAAGGGTCTTCCATGTCGGATGGAAAGGTAAAAAGGTTCGCGACAATCGCAACAGCCCTGGTACATACCCACCGTAGCATTCAACCCGATGGACCCCTTTTACGCATGTACAGTAGCTCCATTTCATGTAAACCATGAATTCCATGAAAGCATTTCTCGGCTTTGCTAGCGTACTTCACCCGAAGCGTATTTAAGACAAAAAAACTCGACACAACGATGCCCAAAATCAAGCACTCCTATCTCTATTTTCGCTCGAGAACTTTTCCCAGTCCCAGTTAACGCCTTTTCTGGCCGCCACCTAGTGTACAATCCGAGAATTATGCGTGAGAGACTGAGAAAATAACCCGTGAGAATAAATATGGACGTCAGAAGCAGAAGCATCATGGCCCGACTCCTATCAAGAGTGCGGCGGCATTATTCTCACGACAACACCCTGTCGATAATATCAAAAGCCATATCAACTACTGGTCTCGGGTTCGTATCTATCATAAATTCAGTTGCTCCTCACCCGCTACAAATGCTCCGCACCCACGCACACAGCGTGCTCAAACGATGTTTGCCAATGGTTGTAGGGATGATTGTCTGGCTCCACTCCTCATCGAAATAGGCACATGCTTACAAAGAGGTCGAGTGGTAAATTTAGGCGGCGGTAGGGGCGGCGGCCGCTTCTTGGCCATTGGTTTCGTTCTCGTGGGGAATGTTCGCTTCCTCGTCAGTCTTATCGGGGCTATCGATCGCGACTTTGACGGCGATTTCACGACCCTCAATCTCCTTGCCGTTCATCTCCGTAACGGCCTTCTGCTGCAGCTCCTCAGAAGCCAGAGTAACAAAACCGAAACCACGGCCTTTGCGAGCCTCGCCACGTGCCTGAAGCTTCTTGATCATAAATCGGGGAATAGGCCGGAGCGCAATCTTCGCAGAAGAAGGCTCGTAGGCTTGGAAGAGTTCTTTGAGCTATCCAGTAGAATTAGCATCTTTTGCCTTAAACAAGGCGCAACGGTGCGCCGCAAGTACTTACAGTCTCCTCTGTTAGGTCGTAAGGCAGGTTTGCAACCATGACCTTATTCTTAGAGGGAATACCGTCAGCTGGAGGTCCACGCTCTCGGCGCTCACGAGCAGGACCCTTCTTGCTCTTATCAGACCCGTCAGCATCGGCTTTGTTGGTAACGTCGGTTAAAGGCAGAACCTCAGAGGCGTCGGGGAGAGCCTCGTTTTTCTCGGCAGTCTCCTCTCCGGCAACATCCTTTCCACCGTCCTACATACAAAATTAGTCTCACCGTTTCCGATCGAACGGGTGATCGCATAGATTTTAACATACAGCTCGTCCGCCACGTCCGGTCCGGCCACCACGTC
Source organism: Rosellinia necatrix (assembly GCA_021209875.1). NCBI lineage: Eukaryota > Fungi > Ascomycota > Sordariomycetes > Xylariales > Xylariaceae > Rosellinia > Rosellinia necatrix. Next base: position 1,903,799 of record JAGYVD010000001.1, on the reverse strand, counting down.
CTCGGCCTCGGCCACGGCCACGGCCAGAAGCCCGGCGCCTAGAACCCTCACCGCCTTCACCGCCGGAAGCGCCTTCGACCTTCTCGCCAGCAGGTTGGGGAGTACGAGCTAGCTGGACAGATACTTTGCGCTCAAGAATCTCCTTGCCCGAAAGCTCCCCAATGGCACGCTCAGCCTCGCTAGGAGTAGACAGATCGACGAAAGCGTAGCCCACAGGGCGGTCGGTACGAGGATTCTTAGGAATGGAGACGGACTCGCTGTGATAGAGTCAGCCGACAAGCCGTCCAAAAATAGCATAGCAAGCCGAGTGGCCATCCTGTAATAGGTACAAATCGATCGAATGAAGTGGAATACGAGCAAAGGGGTATCATAGCTTAATGCTATTCTTCCTCTGGTCTAGTGCATTCCGACGAGGGTCCCAAGGTGGCAGAGGCAGGATAGACAGCCCGTAATTCATAGGTCAAGATGGACTAAATAAGATATAAAATATTTTCAAGGAAAACTTACACAAGGTAACCCTTGAAGAACTCCTTCAACTCCCCCTCGGTAGTCGCATAAGCGAGGTTGCCAATGTACAGGCGGCGACCCTCAGCAGCACTGGCATGGACGGCATCCTTGTTTTCGTCCTTGTTTTCAGTGAGCGACGTATTGCTCAAAGCGTTGGTAACGTCGTTGACAGCCTGTTCGGCAACCTGGGTGACCTTCTCCACAGTGCTGGCCATGATGTCTAGTGAGTGTGGATGGGAGTGGTGATGCAAAGGTTGGTCGTAATAGCAGGAGATAGAGATGCGTAGACGTTTGCGGAGCGTTTCAGTAATTGAACGCGTGAACAACGGTTGATGTCGGGGGAGGAAGATAGGGTGGCTACGTGCCCTAGAAGTTGGGAAGACTTGAGTGTTGGTCGAAAGTTGACACAAGTTTGACTTGATTGATTTGGATTGAGAGGTGTGAAGAGGAAGGGGAGAAAAGGACTAAAGTAGGTTGCTGCGACGTGCCAGAAATTTTTGAACGGTCCACGGGTGTTTCGATGCTTGTGGGCCCTTTGTTGGATGTGCACACGGCAGGCGTGGGAAGAAACGACGAATGGGGAAAGGGGGAACTAAATAATCAACCAATCAAAAGTTCAGTTGAAGAAGTACGTATCCTTTTTGCTTTACCACATATCCACTTTTATAACGGCAATAAATGGAGCGGCAGTAAATACCAGGGGGGTTGTGTTGCAGGAGCGACTAAACGTGAATACTGCACCTGTCTCAAGAGGGAGGTTTTTGAGCGCTGATAATAAGTAGCGGAAGTCAGGAGAGAGCAGACCATAAGCATTTCCGAAGGAAGGTAGGTGCCTTGTATAAGACGATCGTCCCAAGGCCGTTTACTACATGAAAGTCCCAGGGATGCGAAGAGAGCGCCAGGCAGAGTTGGCAGGTACATCGACACTATCCACCCCGATTTGTTGGCTTAGGGCACCTCAGTAGGTGGGTGGTGTACCTGCCAACGATTATATATCCTGATTGGCTCCTGCCCCGTGGAAGGGTGTAACTTCTCTAGTCAACCTACAACAGAACTTTGGAGTGTTGGGTACCTAAGAATCCAGAAACCCTAGAAGAAATTCAGCACCACAAGCCAAACCCACGTCTGCTGTGGCCATATTAGGTAAAAGGTGAAGAGTATCTGCTATGCAATATACTACCCGGTAGAAGCTGCTTGCCGCATGACGCACTTGGCCGCAACTGCTTGTAACTATGGGTCCGTAAGGAAAAGATGCGTCAGATGGCATGTGGCCATGACATGACCCCCTTTGATTAGATAAGAGATCGCAGCTATCAGGAGGTCCGCTCCAACACTTTAATGCCATGAACAGGACGATCGGGCTAATTAATCGTTTATTGACGAACTTGCGAAATAATTTACATATCATGGTTGCTTGAGAGCATGTAGTATAAAACTGACCTTGTCTTGGTCCACTTGGCACGATCTGTAGCAGGACACATAGTGCACATACATACATATATCTATTGTTGTTCACCTTTAACACCTCATAAGGTGTTGAAGTTATGATTACATACACCGAAAACGCCCCATCGTCAAGTTCGGGCCAGACCCTACGAGGACCCTGCTTAAAGCCTGGTGAAACCCACAATATATCAAGGGTTAGGTCCTCTGGAAGACCAGCACAGCATGTACCTAGGTAGTTACATATCTACCCAAGATTTAGCAAGTACTATGGTACCGACTGGAGTAGGTAGTTTTTCCTCGCATCCCCCATCTGTGTCGCCCCCATCGGCGCCTTTTCTTAAATTTTTTTCCTTTTTCCCAATCGATTTCCCCGTGAACCCCATTTTTTCTGTAAAGAATTACTCACGCTATTCATACTCTATGATGCCAAATACTTAATAACTACGGGAGCATACGCTATATACATACCTAGTAGGTAGGCACTTATATGTAGGTAAGTAGTAGATGAACCATCAAGACTTAGTGGGGCAAAGTAGCGGAGAATTTTATATGATATGCATAATAGCAATAAGAACCTTCCCCCAACTGGTCCCGGGCTGGCCATTGGCTAAGCCTCAGGGAACAGCACTCCACTCTTTAGTCCGCAGGATACTCGACACCAGCTTGCCACTGATCGTCCAAACACATATAACGATTGATCGGTCTTAGGTCACAAAGTCACGGCCATCGTCATGGCTACCAGCCAAATGCCACAATTCGTAATTCCGCCAACCCCTTCAACCCCAGCCTCAAGCGGGAATAGGTCGTCCCCAGCTAACAGTGATACGACCTATTGGGGCCCCTGACACAATGGCCACATAGGGCGAATACCTCGCTCCGTGAGTAGCCCATCGGGTAGGTACCGCCGCCCAAGGAAGTGGGAAAGCACTGAACCGCTGGCCCGAGGGCTCCACAGGGGCAACAATGGCGGCAATAATGAGGACAACAATGCCAATGAAGAAGGGGAAGGGGACAGGAACCGTCCCAGCAACACCCCCCTGAGACCGTCGGCGCCTGAAACAGCAAACTCCCCTAAATCGGAGCTTTACATGACGAACATGCACATGCAATTCGTTTTCGTACACGTGGGCTACGTGGCTCATGGATGAATTTGCACAGGGCGCTTGTCAGGGAAACCATAAAAAGTAACATCAGAAACTGTATATAATTCCTCAAAGGGGTGGTTGATCGGATCGGCGCTAGTGTCGATAAGCAGACAACCGCGAAAAAATGCATATGGGCTATGGCTACTACCCAAGGCATGAGAGGGGATGGAGCAATCGAGTAGTCATAATGTCCTTCTACTTCACAGGAATACAAGTACAATTGACACCTTTAGAGTTCCGTTAAGTAAGCAAGTAAGTAAGTCAGTCAGTCATCCACCAAAGCGATTTCGTCTTCTGGGGCCCAGAGCGGGATTAAATGACAGCGATCAAGCGCATGAAGCATAGAGATGGGTAAGACATGGGCGTCGTGACAAGGCTGTATCCGCTGTGGATGACAATTCCACGGCCCATCAGAGGAACAGCGCAATCTCGGTAGCAGTAACGAGCAATCTTCGGCCCTAGTCAGCAGGGCTGCGAATAATAGCCGTCTTGATACCACAGGGCTCTACGAAGTAATTTGCCAATCATCATGCCACGTCCAAAATCACGTCCAAAATCACCGTCGCACATGGAGAATTGGACAAGCATACGTTGACATACGACCACAAGATCTTTCGCGCAGCCTCCCAACATCCCAGGTGCTCAGACGGATCGCCTCATACCGTCGGTTTATATTGAAGCCTTTACTCTTGATGTTATTGCGATATATCTACTGAATAAGGTACCAGTAAAGCGATCTCATCGAGACAGAAAGTGACCAGTTCAGGATGCCGGCCGCTTGTCTACCCACTCAGGGTAATCCTTAAGGCACCCAAAACCATCTGGTAGAAGGATAGGTCACGATAACCACCTCGTTGAAAAGAGAAGTGTGATGCTGTCAGCGGCGATGAGAACTTTCCAAAAGCCATCGAGGGTCCCGTATGTCTTGGCCCAGGACTTTGCACGTTGCTACCCCAACACAATGTCTGTCTCCAAGGGCTCTCATTTGCGGCTCCGGTTCCTCTCTGATCACACCGTTCCTGCATATTACGCCTCTCGGTCACTTTCGGGTTTCATGCATGAAGGCTAGCCCAGGTTCGTGGAAGTTAGATTTCAGGTGTCGAGAGCTTGACTCTACTACGTAGTATGGTAGGGGGTAGCATGTAAGCTGGTCAGGCAGTTGTTCCGATGTGATTGGCCATGCCAATGTGTTGCACCAAAATGCTCTCGTTTTAGGCCGCCGACCCATCCGAGACTCAACCCAGGTAGCTAGTTATGTATGATCTACCTAGGTACTTCTTGAATATTCTTTAAGTTTTTACATCAGAGCTAGATATCAGGCATCTACCTATGTACTGCTTACTTAACTGCTTAGTGGATCGGCACAACAGGAGTTTGCCATAATAGATGTTCGTTAGAACCCAAAACTGCCTGAGTACTTTGGGCACAACTTCCATTCTGGAGGCACTTGCTTGTAGTCACAGCACACTGTGCTAGGTCGCATGTAGTGTAGTTTAGCCAACCAACAAGGGCCATCTATAAACTGTTCCAGGTTAGATTGCTTTTTCAACCCATGCACCGCTGGCCGGCTGTCCAGAAATGGCACCTGCACTTCTTGTAGCTAACTAGGCACCCTGTCCAATAGTTATTACGTGCATAATGCTAGAGGAGGAAAGCAGAGAACATGTACTACCTGCATAGGTATTATATCACACAATAGGTCAGTTACTCCGTACGGAAAGAGGACTATACAACTTAGATCTCAGTTTTGCCGAGGCCGTAGCCCGCGTACCCACAGGCATATTAAGCTTAAAATGTACCGGTCAGTACATTTGCTTAGCCACCTGTTGAGTGATTCTACATCAACCCCCCTGCATTTTTCCCCCACCCCTACCCCGCATTCTATAGCTCCATTTTCAGATACTGCAATACTGTATTGCTACAAGTATTGTATTCCTTATGAGTATAGGTATGAGTTCAAATATACATAACACCTCTACCTGGGTAGATACTAGCACTGTCAGACACCTAGACTAGACGTTAATGCTACTACTACTACCTGGGTAGATATTTACAATTTACTCTTACCTAACTGGGAGTACACCTTGAAGTTCAAGCCCCCCAGTCATTAGGTACCTACCTTAGGTTGGTATATACCTAGGTAATGTTGAGGCTACCTATTTACGTACATAGAAAGTTTAATAAGATAGAGGAGCCTGGTGTGAATTAGGTAGCAAACTATCTGATAAAAGTATGATAGGGAGAGTAGGTATAAAAAGGATGTAGAAATATAAAGAATTAGAACTTGATAAGCGAGTCGTTTATCAAAAAACAAGTAGTTATCTTTTGCATAATGCCTAGATAATCATCTAACCTAGGTAGGTATGTACATAGTGTATTAGGTAACTTTAGCCCGTCCAACCCCGCATACAAGTACCCTCGTACTTACTACCGTATTTGTAGATAGTTAAGTCATTTAGGTATTGCTACACTTCCCGGGTGGCTTTCACGTGCAATATTTGACACCCCATCCATCCATCTTTCCTAAGTGTCTGCCCGGTATCTCGCCCAAGAGGCTCAGAACGAGGAGGACTGGTCTGCAACTTCTAAGAATAAGCTACTTGATATCCTCTGTGCCTTGTTCACGTAGGTACCGCAAATACCGCAGGTGCTCATCCACCCACCCAGGCAGGTATCCGGTCTCGCAGGGCCGGGTAGGTACCTTAGGTATATAGGTAGCCTACCTACCAGCCTACTTACGGCATGCCCTTAACATGTTAACCAATAATATACGTGTATGACATAAGCATGTCCGAAAGTGCAGGCGCCTATCTACCTACTTAGTCACGAATAGGCAGTGGATGGGCAGGCGCAGTGGCGATTTCCCTTCTTTAGGTTATATGGCGCTGAATATAATTAACTACCTACCTACCTACCTACTTACTACCCGAGCTTACTTGATGCAGCAAGGCACTTGATGAAGACAAGGACGAAGACGAGGACGAAGACGAAGACGAAGACGAAGAAGGCAAAGACGGCCCGGTTCTAATAACAGCAGAATACATTGAGGGCATTTGTCCACCCCCACCTCGACTGCCCCCATCATTCATCATTACTATCATCGACAACCCATGGCGTCCAACCAAGATGCCCAAATTCTCGAGCATCGAAAAATGCTCATCCTTTATGGGTCCGAGACAGGGAACAGCGAGGAGTCTGCCAGTGACATTGAGCGGATGGCGAGGAGGCTGCACTTTCGGACCCTACTTGAGGAGATGGATGATGTCAAACTGGTACGTCGAGAAAGCGAAAACCCAAGTGCTTGCACAAAAACCATTTTGATCACCTGCCCCATGGCCTTCACCATGGCCTTCACCCACCTGAGGTAGCTTGTGGGAAAATCCGGTACCTTGTATTTTGATCCGAAGCCTACAAATCTGCCAGACTAGTGAGGCAAGCCCATTCACTTGCATATGTAAAGTGGTAGGTAATGCCGGCAGGTGAACGAACAGAGCAGGCGGGTAGGTCAGCAGGTGGGCAGGGAGGCAGGCATGTAGGCGTTTCGGTAGGCATGTACGTCCATCCATACACACACATGTTTGTGTGTACGTGTAAGCAGGTAGTGGTTACTTTTCCCCTCTATCTCTTTTCAACCTCTCTCGGTCTTAGCCTCAGCTACGCCGTTTTGCCTACCTTTACCACTCCCGGTTGTAAACCTAAGCTTCGCAATCCCCAGTCAACCCATCGTCGAGGCTGGTATTGTCGTTAACATCCCGGTTTCCATCTTATAGGGTGATTTATTACAATATCCCCTCGTCATCTTCGTCGTTTCTACCACTGGGCAGGGAGACTTGCCCAAGAACGCCCGCAAATTCTGGAAGAGCCTCCTTCGCAAACGCCTTCCGCCGAATTGTCTTCGCCAAGTCAACTTCACCACCTTTGGCCTTGGCGACAGTTCATATTTCCAGTGCGTAGCTCCTCCCTTCTCTTAGCTTCCGATCTTGTTTAAGGCATGCTGCGTAGGCGCAGACCTCTTGGGCTCCCTCGTCTGCTTGCCTCTCGATATCTGCTGACATCTTCTATTACCGCTTGGATAGGTATAACTGGGCTGCACGAAAACTTCACAAACGCCTCGAACAGCTTGGTGCAATAGAGTTTCTGCCTCGTGGCGAGGCTAACGAGCGACACGAGGACGGGTAAGTTGCGAGGCTCATGGCATGGTCCTTTCCCGATACTAGTGTTTAATGTAGCAAAAACTGACGTGTTGAAAGCATTGATGGAACATTCCTGCCGTGGTGTCTTACTCTGCAAGCATATATTGAAAAACAGTGGCCATTACCCTTAGGTCTATCACCAATATCGCGAGATGTGCAGCTATCCCCTAAGTTTATTATTGAGCCCGTAAAACAGGACTTGGCCATGATCTCAGACAATGAACAAATTCCCGGCCGCAACACTATCGCAGCGATGGGCGGCCCTCATACCAACAACACCGATACGCCCACAAATGCTATCACTCATACAACCACCACCCCCGAGGAGACCTCAATCACTAACCGCAAGTCTGGGCACAATATCGACAGCTACGGCCGAGAGCTCGATAAGGAAGCCGCAGTATTCAGCCATGTCGACAACTCCCCTTCTCACATATATAAACTGAGGTACGAACTCGAGGTTGAAAACCGGCCGTTATATAACAATATCCTTGCACGCCTCTCGAACCAAACCGCGGATAAGTGGCCAGGTGGTGTGGATATACTCGATAGACCCAATGTGTTGAAAGACGCACCAGCTAAGTATGCCCTCGACGAGTCCACCGGATGCATAGATGAAGATTCGCCTGTTGCCCTACTCCCTATACCTGGTTCGCGGTTCGGCATGGTATTGAAAAACACCCGATTGACCCCCGACTCTCACTGGCAAGATGTCCGCCATCTTGCTATATGCCTTAGCAGTGTAACCCTCGACACGGATAGGCCTACGATGCCTGCGTTACCTAAGCTTCTACCTGGTAATGTGGTGGTCATCTACCCGAAAAATTTCACTCATGATGTACAGTCTCTTGTTGATCTCATGGGATGGGGTGGTGTTGCCGATAAGCCATTCCAACATGTTCCTCAGGGGATGGAACTTCCTTGCGTGGTTCCTAGGAACTGCTATCCCCTTCATGCCGGTACCCTGCGGGATCTTCTCACCAATAACTACGACATCACTTGCATACCAAGGCGGACATTCTTCTCGGAAATTGCACATTATACAGACGATCCCACACATAAAGAAAGACTCAGGGAGTTTGCAGATCCAGCCCACTCTGATGAGTTTTGGGATTATACATCCAGACCCCGGCGATCGATCCTCGAGGTGCTACAGGACTTCCCTAGCGTTCAGATACCTTATCAGCATGTCCCGTCGATTTTTCCGGTCATACGGGGTCGTGAGTACAGTATTGCGAACAACCCACATTCATCCGCTCGACGCTTATCAGATAAACATCCATCTATATCTAAGATCGACGCCTCCCCTGATAACCTTACTTTGGAGTTGATAGTTGCATTGGTGAAGTATAAAACGGTGTTGCGTAAAACAAGGCAAGGCCTCTGTTCTCGTTATATCGCTTCGCTCAAACCACGTACGCCAATCAATATTACAATCCGGTCCACAAGCTTTCCGCAGGAGATTCTCGAACCACACAGGCACATTATAGCTATCGCGGCAGGCACAGGCATCGCGCCTATTCGTGCTCTCTTCTTCCACCGTCTAGCGGCTGCCGCTAGCAAAAGTGTTGCACACGGCACAAATAGCATTTTGTTCTATGGCGGGAGGAACCGTACAGCTGACTATTTTTTCGAAGAGGATTGGTCGAACCTAGGTATTAAAGTTATCACAGCTTTCTCCCGAGATCAACCGCATAAACTATACGTCCAAAACCGTCTTCTCGAACACCACGAAACCGTCTGCACGCTTCTCCGCGCTGGCGCTGCTGTCTGCTTATGTGGTAGCTCAGGGAAGATGCCTGAGGCCGTGAGAGCGGCCCTGTATGACTGCATGGTTATGGGGGGGATGGCCACTGGTCGTGATCAGGCGAAGGAAATTTTTCACCGATCATTCATGTTCTGGGAGGAAGTATGGTAATTGGGAATGGCTAGGAAGCCGCCGCGCGCGAGCGGTATGGCCACAATTATCAATTCCCTAAGAGGTCTGAGCAAGACCTGACGAGCCGAGCTCGAATTCGTCGATAAGGGGCAACGCCAAACGTACAGATAGCTGGCCCTCGCATTGACAGCACCTTGTATGTGTTATAGAAAGTGCTTAGCAATGGCCATAGCGAGAAGAGCGAAGGCTTATTTGTCCATCGCGCCCTAGCGTCTCCATGAGATTGTTAGCCAGTGACTCACGTACATCACTCTTCCCTCCCTTGGGGACTGTAACAAGAATATGGTATTTGCGCGTATGTAACAAAAATGGTACGTAGATGAACTCTTCGGCCTCTTCCTTCCAGTCCTATTTTCGAAGGTCCTGCTACCGAGCCATTGCCGAAAACCGTTTATGTCGTAGTTCAACGCGCAGCCTATATTTTGCACGGTTATAAGGAAGGCAACTATGCCAGAGCGAACTAGACTAATATCCTATCCCGGCAGTAAACTCGAGAGTATAAAGGCCAGTAAAGTTGTTGACTAGTTCCGCGCCACTCGGAGCTTGAGGAATATCCCACAGAACAACAGGGGCGAGGGTGAATTATCATATATGTACATGCTGCCGACATAATAGTTCCCGAGAGACAGTTGCAGAGAGAGGCAGACCTATGTATATCTGTTTCACACACCGGTGGTCTTGCCTATGAGCGATGGATGAGTTGGTATATGAGGCATCAGCCGCAATACTCGAGATACGATGAGGCCCTGGGTCGCCTGGTTAGTTAGTAATCTAGTTACTATGGTGGATGGCTACGATTAATTAAGGGGGGATTAGATATCAATAGGGGATAGATAAGGAGCCGAGGGGATTGACGAATACTGCAACTTGACTGTTCCGCAACGTATCATTGAAACTGCGAAAAGGACTGACCTCTGATTCGCATCAATTTACATGCTAATGCGAGGGACTGCGCTAGATGTGTGTGTTCTAGCCTTGTACTTGTATAGAAATCACTCTGTTACTGCCACGAGTGGTATTTCACCTCACAACGAATTAGATGCACTCGAGGTGTGTTTACTCGATATAAACCAGGTATTGGATGATTGGGGCCTTTGTACTGCCGAACCGTAAAGTCTATTCTCGGGAGCATACTCAAGCCTTGCCTAGTGAATATGATAGAGAATGCTTGTTGACATGCAAGGTTATTCAACGATCTCGTTGCTATATTCACCATTCGCTTTATTTTACTCTCTACGATCTCTCTCGCGTCGCTCGAAATAATTACCGGGCCTATGCTATCAGTCTTTCTCGGTATGATACTCACGAACTATACCGTAAGGCGTATATATAAACGAGAGCAAAACTGTCAGCTACAAAAGCTACGCAGGGGTGACTTCTCCTGTCATGGACTTAGCCATCTGGCACAAAAATTTAGGTTCTATAACATTGATGTTTTCCTGGCCTCCACGACATACGCGAGAAACTAAGCTTCACCCCTCCTACATTGTCTATAAAGAGGAGGGGGGTAGGTGAGCGCACATCTATATGTTGTACACCCACGAGTAGTAATAACCCTATAAACGTATAACAAAGTATGTCATTTATACAAATACAACATTATCTACTATCTACCCTCCGGTACGCTGTCGCCGGCGCAGGTCGTGGGGTGTATTCGCGTCAAGACCATGAACTGGCGCACGCTCAGAGCCTCGCCCCTCAGCTCCAGAGTGGCGAGGATAATTCCCTTGCTAGGCCTTAGAGTGTACTATTAAGTATAGACAACTGTCACTCGGGATGACAGGCCGTATAAACGCCACAGGAAAGAATCGCCAGGGATAGTCGAACTACATACTACGCTTATTCCAGAGATATAATTGGAAGGGCCGTTTGAGAATTTTTGGAATACTCGTAAGAGGCGTAGAGCGCCTCATTACCCCGGAAGTCCTAGGGAACGGAGCACGGCTATTGTTTCCTTCGTGAGAGTTGGAATCCGAGGCTTCGTCTAGAGCCCATCTACAACACACCTTACTATGCTCTCTTAGCATTCCCCTCCCCCTCCTTTTCCAAGCGTATCTATCGCTCCTAGCCAGGCTAGGTATGGCCACTCCTAGGCAAGTTCAAGGTAGATCGTCAAAAAACCGCCGTTTGAGATGCATGATGATAAATCTAAATCGACGCTTGTAGTTCTGCGAGGGTGCTGGGCTTTTACCTTGTGGCCCGTGCTACGCAGATGTGTGCTTGTATGCAGGACGAGGGATTTTTCCCATACTAGGACCCCCTGATAGCACGGGTTTCTAGCGCCGAGCTAGCTGACGATTATGATCCTGTCTACCTCGAAGCCGTGTCCGGCTGATGATGAGGCCAACAAAACCTCCTAAATAGGTATGCCGACCGGGGAGATAGATGTATACCATAGGAATTAGGTATTTCGCCCTCTGGCTAGCACGGCACTGTAATCTAGCAGATCGATAATCTGGGAACCCATTTGCATAGTAGGAAGGTGGACAAGCCACACTGGTGGTTAGGAGTTATATATCGCCATACCACACACCTAGGTTAGAACCTGTATGTAACAGACAGCTGTGCGCCATGGACACATGCCTGCGCGTGGCCAACATTGCAAATAGGCGCCATCCCTGGGATCGGCAAACGCTGTCCTACGGTTGTCTTGGCGTGTAAATTAGCAGGTTGGGAGGTGTGTTACTGGCTGCCTATTATTACCGCGCTCCTGCGCGTACCGTGAGGGTCAGAAGCGCGATGTATGTAAGGGTGGTCAACCTGAGCATCTAGGCCCTTGCTGTCGGCTGTCATGATGATACATACCAAACGAACTTGGGGAGAGAGCATCTACCTAGCGTCTGTAAACGACCTGTCGAAGGTCGAAGCTTTGCGCGATGCCGTTATAGAACGGCGAAGCGCGGCGTACGCCATCACTACTTACTCGCACGCACTCGCACTGGTTGGCTTAGATAGGCTGGCTGGCTGGCGCTCGCTCTGCCTAGGGGCGCCGCCGCCTGGACGTGCCTTCGGTTCCGCGGGCTGGAGCGGGTGGCTGGCTTATGGTGTGCTCGCGTGAGAGGTCGAGAACAGCCGTGTCATGGAGATGCAGACATCCGACGACGTCCCGCGTCTGTCTCGATAGATATACATACCATACGTAGTTACAATTAGGGAACGGTCCTGGAGAGGTTTGCGTGTTCGAGAGCGCTCGCCTGTCGGAACGGCACAGCCGACGTTGGGTCAAGACGGCGAATCGAACGAGGCCGCGAAATAAACCAACACTCCCCCACGCTCGTTTTTTTTTTATATCCCTATCCGTGTATAGTTTCATAGAGAAGGGAAGGGGCGGAGGCAACACACCGCAATGGAGGGGCAAGCAACCATGGGCCAATCTGAGGCAACGCCACCCTCCTTAGCATCGCGCGAGCGGGCGGCTTGGATATCTCCATCAGGATGAACATACATACATGCGCGACACACAATGCGTACGCGCGATCCTATGTCACCAAAGGATCGCCAACTCCCCTTCACCTACCGAAGCCACTTGGCAGAAACCTGTCGCCCGCTTCGCGCGGGGGGGAGGGGGAAAGGAGAGGGAGGGCCATGCGGGAGGATCCCCATTGGTGCCCAGACACGGGCTCAATCTATCTACCAAAGTGCCGGAATTTACGAGCGTCGCATCGGGGGGCGATCGAATCCCCATCAAGGCCACACGCTGGTTCCCGCCCGTTCCGGTCCCCGCCGTCAGTTGGGCGAATTTTTTTTTTTTTTTTTTAACGACGACAAAACAGCGACAGCGATAACAAAGAGGCGAGGACAGAAGGGCTAGAGGGGTCCGGGCACGAGGGCGCGTGGCTCTGTTCTCCTCCCTGGCCTGGGGGGGGGGGAGTAGATTAAAGCACACCGCTGTCTGTCTCTCTGTCTGTCCGCCCGCCCATCCGCCCGTCTGTTCCGTCTGTGCTTGTTTGCTTGTCGATGAATGAGCTGATTCGCGCCCGTCGGGAGGCTGAGCGAACCAGCCAGTCCCCTCCCCTACGCTACGGTGTGAAGAAGGCGGTTTTTTTGGTCGGCGACTTGCTGGGGACTGGGCGTCCTAGTTGCAGCGATATCGCATCTAACGAGCAGGCAGGCTTTCTCTCTCTCTCTCTCTCTCTCTCTCGCACTTCCCTGCCGGCCGTGCTGTATTCGGTCGCCATGTGGGTGTCCTACCCGGTTGTCTCGGTGTGCTCGCCGACGGGGGATGATGACACCGGAACACGGCTCGCGAAGGGGGACAAGGTTTGAGGGGATGCAAAAGAGGAGGGCAGGGGGAGGGGGGGGGTTCTTTCCTGACAACACTGTACTTGCCTTGTAGTAGTAGTAGTAGACTGTACTTGCCTTGGATTGCATACATAGAACGTATAACGTGTAACCATGTAGGTATGAATATGTATGCCGGTGGAGTTGTGGTGTGTGGCGGGCGGCGCGCGCCTGCCTGTGTTGTTGAAGGGTGTTGTCGTCCATCACTAGCAACAAACATACCATAATGGTTTTTCTTTCTTTCTTTCACCCCTTGGACTTGCTACTCGCTCGCTCGCTTACGTTTACTTCTTGAAGCAAACATGGCTGGCTTGGCACACGACAACGTAGGCACGCGCGAGTCCCACGTTCGCCCATCTCGTACCTGGTGGCGCACCTACTACTGCGCATAGCGTGTCCGCGAAAGCCGGGGGGAGCACGGCTTCTCATTCGACGGGATCCGCACCACTTGGTCGAGCGCGCCCGGTTAAATCTCGCTATAGGTCGATTCTCCGACAAACTTCGGAGTCAAGTCCCGCATTGGGATGTCGGCAGGTCAGCTCGAGAGGCTTGGCCGGGGACGTGTACACCACAGTACTATGGGCCTATGGTACTGTAAACCAAGTAGGTCGGTCGTTGGAGAATTGTATTGGATTTATGTCACGACCCAGACTCGGCGAGCAAATTACATACACCTACGGCACAAGTAGCATCGTATCTTATGTCCTAGCATCAACATACAAATATGGTCACAAGTATGTACATCTGTATGTCCATATGTATGTCCATATATATGTCCATATATATCGGACTTGCAAGGTAGAATGCCCTGCTTTCTCGCTAGGTGATTGGACCGGTATACGAGATAGTAGTGGCCATTTGGGCTGAAGATCGGAATGTGAAGCCTATCTGGATACATCCTTGGGTAGACTATCTACTACGTAGTCACTTATGATTCAATAACTCTGAACAAAATGGATGCATACAGAACCGCATACTGGTAGTGTATGAGCGAGTACATAGGGTTGCGGGTGAGAACCCCCCCAAGATGATCAAGATCCAACAAAGCGACCAGCTCAGCTTATACACAGCTAGGCTAATACATACGTACATACATACGGACAGACATATCAGTGCTGGCGTGTCTCTCCAGTCCAGATGGCAAACCGGGCGTGTCGCTGCAACGCCACCACCTACCACTCACCACTCTGGGTAGCATTGATGCTGATTCCATGCTATAGGTAGACTATGAGGTTACAGCCAGGACAGCGTCTTCTCAATCGTGACGCGCACGACGCGTGGGCTTGGGTGACTTACCTACCTGGTGTGTACCTATATGCCGCCGGGCACCAAGCCGCACCGATAGGCTTGACCATACCACTCCATACTTGTATTCCACGAGGGCATGAGCACGCCCCCTAGTGACCTCATCCAGGGGGAAAGAAAAAAAAAAATACTGGGTCGGTCTTCCGGACGCCACGTAAGTATGTATCGATCGAACCCCGCCGGAACAACGGCTGGCGTTTCTTCTTATCAGTGATGCCCCCTTCCCCTCCCTCAGAGCGCAGAGCAGCGTGGGAGCCTTCGGGCGAACAGGACGGGAATGGAGATTCGGGTCCGAACCTGGGCAGTAACTGTCCGAGGCCCGGCTTACTCGGCGCTATCGACGGGCAGGTCGAGATAAGTCGCTACTAGTTTGTAGTATGATGTATGTGGGCGTGATGTATGTAGCATGATATATGCGCCTTAAGATGATATATGGAGAGGTATGGCCCAGGTGACGGATGACGGATAAGGGGCGTGCTATTGAATAGACTCTGCAGACGGGTCTCGGGGATGATAATGTCGGATGCACATGTGGAAATAACTACATCATGATACAATACATTCATACCATACATACACATGATAGTATGTATATAGGTAGGTATATAATATAGCAAGTTCACAGTAGCACCACCGTGGGCCTCCAATCCGACTGCTAAGTCTAGGCGAGAAGAACCGCGCATATCGCGTTCCCACTCGGTGGGAACGCCATGTGGCTGGCCATCACGCTAAGCCCTCACCTGTTTGCAAGTACAGTAAGTACCTAGTTTTATCTATGTATGTATAACTATGTATGTATGTACATGTATGTATGTAGTGCCATGGTGACATTAGGTAGTGAACGGTTCGGGGCCCTGTAGCTTGAAGCCTCACTCATGTGATAAGGGTTCGGGAAGGCGGGCGTGCGTGGTATCTTATTGTGGTACTGTAGTTGTCCTTGTTGTTTCGCCTTCGCTGGCCGGACAGGTAGCATGTAGAGTGACACGCTGGCGTTTCGAGTACGCCATCGACTAAATTACCTGCGCAGCTGAGGTTGGACCTCAACCTTCGGGTACGATAGCCGGCCAAAACGACCCGTGATTTCGCATTGCTCTAATTTCGACTGGATATACACTACTAGTTCATGGTACATAGTGCATGTACGATGATATGGTACACTACCGTTGTTATATCCGGTCCCGGCGTACGGGAATAACGTAGAGTGAGAGGTGAGGGTCGGAACTCTTTTCACTTGAGTTTACCTTTTTCGTTTGCTAGCGCTGTCATGTCTAGTGCATCTTAGTCCAAGTCTTGTTTTGAAGCTGTCTTGTCGGGGTAGGGGCCCTACAAAGTATGGATGGATATACTACACGTGTACGTAAGTAGTGTATGTATGAAGCAAGTCTGTAGTTACCGTATGTGCACTACGTGTGTGTACCTTGTTCCTCTCTGGTCCGGCACTTTACCGACTGTGGTTTAATTGGCCCCCAAGTTGGGGGCCAAAGAATGACATTGTACAAACTGGATTCGCACGTTGTCAGCAAACGGCCTCGAACATGGATCACAGCTGTGGTAACAGGTACAAGTGACCCATACCAAGTGGTTTCACAAGCCAGACGTGTCTCAGTACGGGTAGTTACAGCGCCATCGACGCTCCCGCTTGACATACATACCACATCCTGTGCATCGTAAAGAGCTCAACTGATGGTTACAATAGATAGTGGCTCCAGGACGATATAATTCATACGTAACCTACCTATACCTCATACTGAATACGCTAGAGAGGCATATGCCAATATGTGCGTACCTTAGGTACATACGCTACTACTACACGTAGTATAGATAGATTCCATCAATGTTGTAATCACCGGATATGGACCGCCTATCTTCTCAGCCCTAGATAGTAGTGTACCACGTTGAATCGCCCAGCCAAGCAATTGTCTGATTTGGTTGGTTACCCCAAGTTTTCCTTGGGTTTTCCATCGCCTTCATCGAAGCATGAGCTTACCACCCGACCGGCGGGACCGCATGACGATTGGTACAGCAGCGAAGCGAATGTTCCCTTCAGGGGTAAACCCGCGCCTATGGGGCCGTTGAGCAGCGTTGGGATGTGGGCTTGCATTATACCGGACACTACTACGTACACTACACCACCTACTACCATTACAAGTAGGTATGGTACAAGCAAGGAAAGTGTGCATGTATGGATTATGGATGTGCTGTATGCATTTATCGGCAAACAACCCAGTTCCCTTTCCAAACACGTCAAAACAGGAGTGCGTCGCCGTCCTGTAGTGTACGTACCATGTATGCAGTGTGCTGTGGGTGGTTTACCCGGGTTACATCGCCAGCGTCACAGGAGGACGCCTGTTTCGCGTCTCGCGTGCAGAGAGAAGGGATCGACACTCCTCAGCTCGCAGATCGCAGGGCGCGGAGGCGTCATCGCATCACGTACGGCGCTTATCACGCCCGGCGCCGATCGTTTTCTGTTGTTTACTGTACCTCCGAGCAGAGCTCCGGGATCGAGTGATTCGAGTGATGCTCCCGATGGCCATGTGTTGCAGATCACTGCCCCTTATCGCGTGTTGTTTGCTCGTCTCTGCTTGCCCTACCGTGCAAGTAGATTGAATGCGAATCCCGGTATTTTTTGCCCTTGACTCTGACGAGGTTTCAAAGCGCTACCTACATACGACTGCAAATGTGCAGTAGTGTAGTAGACACCGTCGCCCCATACGCCGCACTGCGCCGTACAATAGAGACGTGCATGGGGTTTAGCGCCGGGCTTCTCTGGCCTCGCTTGGCTGACGCTGATCGTTCTGGTGATTGGTGATTTTGACCTATGTGGCGTTCGTAAACGAGGACGGTCCCTCCGTGTCGGTATGGCGCCTCCCATGACACTTTTCAGCTGCGTTACCGGAGCGCGACCTGTCGAGACCCGAGGACTTGCTTGTACACTAATCTAGAGTTGGTATTGCAACACGCCAATATTTGAGCAAATACTTACTTAGTGACTGCACTGCAACGGTATATTATTATTACCAGGCAATGCGATTTGCGGCTGATTGGTTATTTTGGTTCTTGCATATTTGGGCGGCATCGTCAGACCCCGGATTCTGGGTATTTTATCAAGTACATAAACATAAGTGCATATATATTGGTACCTACCTAATGTGAAATGACGATTCCACATGTTAGGTACCTGCGTACACTGCGGTAGAAAAAGGGGACCTTTTTTTTTCTTCGGCGACCATTTGCCCGCTAAATGCCGACGCCGTTTTCCACCCTTAACCGTACGCCATAATAAGCCCGAGCGTTGCAATGCCCCATTTACCCAACTATTGTATGTACATATGTACTTTTAAAAAATACAGTACTTGCTAGCACACCATGCACAAGTAGGTAAGAGGTAGTGTACACTAGCACGGGGAGAACTAAGCACCTGACCATGGTTCGCCATGGGTGGGCTAGAGGAGCTGAGCCCCCACGACACCGGCACCCATCGCAATGCAGATGGTCAGGGCCCGATTTGGGCGTCGCGAGGCCCAAGATGGCCCGTCGTTTTCCTTATTCGCGCCCGCGGCCGTGGCCGTGGGCAGCGCCACTGCCGCGCCGTTGCTTGGCGTGATGACCGTGGTCGACGCATAGGGCGAGTCCAGCGTCCAGGTGTCGATGGCGACGCCCCTGGGCCCGATCGTGACCGTCTCGCCGCCTAGGACGGTCGTCGTCTCCGGCTGCGGCGTGGCCGCGAGCGGGTCGAGGGTGTGCGTGACGCCCTGCACCACCACGAGCGTGGGGCCGACCTGCGAGATGGTCACGCCGCCCACGGCCGCGAACTGCACCGCCGTCGAGGCCGCCCCGGGGCCGCCGTATGTCGTGCCGTGGGCTACGACGCCCGACGGCCCGATCAGGATCGTGTCCCCGTCGATGACCTCCGTCACCGTGCCCGAGCCCGGCCCGTATGTCAGCGTCCGCCCCTCGATCACGACCTTGTCCGACCCGATGGCGGTTATCAGCTCGGCGCCGAACGCCACGCGGGTCGTGCCCTGTGGCGCCGGGATGGCAAGCGTCTCGCCGGGGAAGACGATGGCGCCCGGCCCCACGGTGATGGTCTGGCCCTGTACAATCACGGTGGTGGGCTTGGGCCCAATCGTAAAAGTAGTCTTGTCTATGACCACGCTCGAGCCCTCGATGTCTACCCCGATGTGGCCAATGGTCGTTTTCGTGGGCGACGGGGAGCTTGTTATTCTACTGGTAGGTGGCCGTGTAACCGTAGCACCAGCACCGATAACCTGCGTTGGGTTGATGGTAAACGTATTCTCATCCACTACCACGGTCGACGTTGGCTGCACCGGGTTGTTAGTAAACGTCTGGCCATCGATGATCACCACTCCGGGCTTCACCACAACCGTAATCGGTGGGGGGTCGGTGATGGGCCTCGATCTGACGTTCTGGTCCGTCGTGACTCCGCTGCCATAGTCGGGGGGAGCGGGGGACTGGACTTCGTTGGGGTAGGCGGCGCTGTGCACGTTTCCCATCGGGTCGGGCGGCCCGCCGTAGTCCGGGGGCAGCGAGGTCGGGAACACCACGGCGGGGTTTTTGTCCGTCGTCACGAAGGTGAGCGTCGGCTGCATCCCTCGGATCGCCGACGTGTCTGACACCCAGACCCACCATGGCTCCGTCGTGCTCGACGCCACGGGATCCCCCGTGGTGGTGTGCACGAGGGAACATGACTGCCCCGAGCTGTCGCACACTGAGATGGTGAACCTACCCGTTGCGCTCGCCGTGGGGGCGCATGGTCTGGGTGTACTTATGGTGGGGAAGGGGGGCGTATAATCGGCCGGATTCCCCAGCCATGTTATCGTCCACGTGTGTATAATGGAATATTCTATGATGGTGACAAATGAGCCGTAGTCGCTCGTCGCTGTGCAGAAACCATCGGTCGTTGTTGGCGGCACTCCTGTCATGCGAGTCGGGAAAGCGGCAGTCGACGAGTTAGTATACCATCCCCTTGTTGTTGTTGTCACATTATTATTAGTCGTGCCTAGGGGAAAGGCAGGAAATGCCAGGCTCGCCGAGCTAGCTTGGCTTGCCAAGACGGGTGGTGCTGTAAGAGGCGGTCTTGCAAGTGTTGTAATACTGGCTATAAATGTATCTCCGTAAACCCTGGCATCGCTATTCCGCGCTCCAGTGCCGGACGACCGAGATAATTGGGATGGTTTCTTGCCTTCATTCTCTATTGGGGTCGCGATGCTGACCTCGTCAACAGACGAAGTCCCAGATACAGCAAAACCGCCCTCGGGAGCTGCATCCAAGGAAGAGTGTGGCGGTGACACATCCTGCTCCGTCGGGGTAGTGGGCGAGGTGCTTGAAATAGTGACTGAGGGATGCGGCAAGGAGGCGCTCTCCGCAGCAGTAATTGTGTTATTTCTGATGGCCAGCCTCTTGTGAGGCCTGTCTATGGAGCGATGATCTACGTAAGCGGTCAGCATCCTCCTTCTGGAAGGAAGGGGTTGAAGCGTGGCAGACCTGCTGCTGCTGCTGGGGCGTGGAATGCATGGAATGCATGGCAAGACAAAGGCACCGCCCACCATAGCGCGCATTGTGCTGTTCTCATGGTGCCTCTGACACGCGAGATGTTTTACAGCCCTAATCGACGATAGGCTGCTGGGGTCTATGGCCGCCCCAACGAGGTTGCGATGCGCCTCCGGCCTTGCATTCCGAAGAATACAAGAATGAGGCTCAAGGAAAAAGAGGCAGGTCATTCGAAACCCTCACTCCCAGGCGCAATCTCATATGTCGAGACGGTTACCGGGGGGGTTGTTGTTGTTGTTATACGTGTTGTCCCTCTACCCCATACTCTGCCCAGAACAGGCGCGCAGAACAGGCGCAGAACAGGAGAGCTGCCACACCGACGGGCGTGTGCGGCGATCTACGAAGGTGGAGCAACCGATGAATTAATCTTTATGACGATTTGGAACGGGAACAGAGAAATATTACCCGGCATATATCTATTACACCCCGTATCCAAGCCGGAGACATATGCCTCAACATCGCAATAAGGAGCTACCCAATCCAGGTTGGTAGGCACTATTTACATGAGGTGGAGGAGATGGTGTGCATACAAGGGATTGACGGGCTCTGATACCTCCCTAACCCAGGTAGGTAGCTTTGGCTGTTTGGAGCCGTCCCATGCAATCTAAGCTGCCTAATAAGAACCTTGTCTGTCATGTACGTGGTATTATAAATGCACTTCATAGCTTGTCGGTACCGGCTCTAAGTAGGGGCCAGAATGTAGACTCGGAGAAGATGAGTGTGCGTAGTGTACGTAGTGTAGTAGGCCGTGAAACGGGGTGGGCAGTCTCTCATCTTACCGTGGGCAGATCATGGGATAGGTACAAGTAGGTGACCTGCACTAGTTTATGTATTCGCCATTATACCGAGATTACAACAGCTTGGACGATGGTCATCAAAGGGCCATTGAGTAGTACTACACATACCTGCCGACTTACCTTGGGTGGTTAAATACCGGCACCTGACCCGGCAAAGCACGGTGAAAGGCCCAATCAAACCGTTGAGGGCGGCAACCTGCCATGAATTGGACAGATGGGATGGAATGGGATGGGATGGGTAGTGTAGGTAGTGTAACTTACAGTGCAGCACAGTAGACTACTGCGGTGTCCTACTCAGCGCACGTTAGTGTACCTACCTCCATACTTGTATGTAAATGTGTAATTACAAGCACAAGTCTAGTGCAGTTGTGTACCGTGGAAAATGGGAGGGGATTTTGTTTCCCACTAGGTAAGGTGTTGCGCACAGTCAGCGCATTTCCACACTTACATTGTGAGGCCTAGTGTGTGTAGAGCCTTGGAAAACAGTATGCACTAGGTACCACGTTATAGCACCAACATGGATGGGTACATGAGGGACGGATCAGTACCACCCACTGGTAGGAGGGAGTGGTTCCGTATCAACCATCCCGGAGGAAGCTTCGTGTCGGTACTGCATAACCATGCGCCTAGGTAGGTAGTTAGTGTATACACCTACGTAGTATTGTCAGTAGGTGATACCTGTATAGGAGAAGGCAGTCAATAAGGCGCCTGCTTACCTGGACAGCTTGGATGGCGAAGCTCGTTATTCTGATTTTGTACGTGTGCATCCTATAACTAAATTTCACATGGCTTCCATCTTACATGGCTTACACGGCATGTATGCAGTGGCTACTCATGATAACTACAGAAAACGTGCAGCGCCCCCTCAAATTGGACGCTAACCAAAAGCTCGGGCATCAGAAGAAGCCAGGCTAGGCGTAGGCGGCCCTTGTTTGTCTAGCCTCCTATCAGCTTAGTCTTGCGAAAAGGCGAGCGCCTAGATCTGGGGATGTTTGGGTGACAATGCGGTCACAGCTGGTTCGAGGTAGTATTCGTGTGTGAGTATTTAGTGGTACGCTATTAGAATACCTCCTGGTGACGTTGTAGGGCCTAGGAAGCTATCCAAGTATGTAGGCATGTGGTTGAGGGCTAAATCCAATCCAACATTCGCAATAGATCTTTGGTTTGCGTTTGCTGTAGTGTAGTTACCTACTGTATAGATAAGTGGAAACTACCTAGGTACTTGGTCATCGCTTATACCTTAGGTACCTAGTAGTTTACCTCTTAGTCTACCTACCTAGGTAGTCGTCAGGAGCCCAGAACCAGAGCGAGTTGCTCTGGTGTGAGCCGTTACAGAGAGTGAGTTTTGGGTGCCTACTTCGCCCACCAAGGATAGAGCTGCTGGTAACATATGCGTTCACCTAGATAGATTACACGTTACATACGAAAGTTAGCTAGGCTGATTAAGGGAGTTAATAGGTACCTACACACTCGCAGATAGGTAGGTGCCCATTTACAGAGATTCGATACAGTACAAAGTACGCTAGATATGCATACATACCTACCTATTTACGGTATAACCTACCTGCTATGGTGCATACATGTACACTACATACATTACAAGTAGTGTAGAAACTGAGTTGGACCCCTGGCCCAGAAGCCGGCCTTGATCATTCCAAGTCCCCACCATTCCCATTGACAGACAGGGAAGCCAAACCTTCGCCCCAACCTCGTTTTGTCAGCACCTCATCTCAGGGTTTCCCTTCTGAAACCACCACCCGTCATTTCAGGATAACAGGGCATCAGCAGCACAGGATAGGATCAGCCTCCTAAGTCTTCGCCGAACCAGCACTCCTCTCCGCGTTGCAATTGAGTGCGGCCAGGTAACATCATCGCCATTGGCGGGCTCCCCGACTCGGATGTTTAATTACTCGACGACCTTTCCAGCTCCCGGCAAAATCGGCCGGGACTACCAATCTCTTATTTATCCATATATCAAATAACTACACTGCGATGCGTGATATGGGGACTAGATCGTCGCAGTTTCTGCCCCAATTGCAAAGACCCGATCGGTCGATGAGCCACGATGTCCTCTCCCTTGCATCCGCTGGCGACGATGACAACCCCATTCCATGAACCGAGTTGTTGGTCCAGCCCGCTGAGCGCTTCTTACTATTAATCCCCGTGTATGGCATACACGGAGAGATCTCGTGGCGTTGTGTACATGGAATGATTGTGTTACCTGTAGATATCCTGCTGCGGTAGAGAGCCGTCAGCGACTGGGAACCCAGGTGACTAAGGTTAGCTAGCTTACTAGCCAAGCGAGCCAAGGCAGAGAATGCCTCACGCCAAGTCGCCTCGCGGGCTGGTTCTTGACCCTACACTAGGACAAGTACATACACATACAATGGTATCAATACCCCTCCATCAGGGCACTGTGTCTGCGTCTTGCCAGAGGTCTCAGAGGGTCTAGTCGTGTTGACGAATCCACCACGGATTAGTGTAACCAGCTGCTCTTCTGCACAACAGTACGGGTAGCCAACTAATCTAAAGTCAATGGCGAAAATGGTATGCGAGCAAGCGCCAGAACGGGTCCGATGGGAGGCATTTTAGATAATCCACTTAGACCATAGTTACCTTATGATTTTATATATACAATATATGTACATATATTTAAATGTTTTTATTTTTATTTTATATATATCTCTCTTTTTTTGCACTCGGGGCTGAGGCATCCCGCCAGAATTTATGGCTTCCGGTCTCCTTGGTGATAACTATGATGTACCTCCAATATCTAGGTAGTTTAGGTTAGGTGCCTCCGTCGCCGTGTGTACATACGTAGTACGGTACGTACAGGTACGTACCGCAACGCCAGAGGCACCACCCCTCTCTCACAGGCAGGTGGTCATCCCATCTCCATACATCCCAATACCAGTACAGATGAATATACATAGTCTCATGTTTACCAAGTATTCTAACCCGAGTGCCCCTACACCATTAGGTCGTCCGTATTTGCCGACATAAATAGGGGATTATAGTATTGAGACCCGAAGGTTTTTCACGATCATAGCCAAGACCATTATTATGCTTCATAGCAGAGGTGTGTTTTGTTGTCATATAATAGAGTAGATATATCGGTTTTTTTTTCCCTCAATAGCCCACTTCTCAAGTGAGGTCGCAGGTACCCTAGAACTATGCTCAGCAGGTACTGTGCTACAATATGTACCACCGTACATAGAGGCGCTGCAAGTGTGTGGATATTCACGTTCCCTGGGCTGCCCTGGCGAACCAGCCAAGACAGCTGCATAGTGTATTGCACAGTATGCGCTACCTGCCACATCCAAGCAGTTAACAAGGTTGACCCCTGTCCTAGCACGCACCAAAGCGGAATACCCGAAGGACGGTACTCATCACAGGTACCTCGGGACTTCTGGGGCACAGACTTGTGGCCCCAGAAATCCTCTTGGAGTTTTGGAGTTACAGCGCCCAAGAAGTCCCAGTCTCTATCCATCCCAACCTTCGACTCTTCAACCAACTAACTCGACAACAACGCAGCTCGAACCCTCGCCCTTTTGCCTGGAGCAGACCGACACACCCCGCCGCCGCCCTCCGACCAAGAATCACAAGCGATCACGGCACCAGACAACGCGCACCTCGGTTTTGGGAGCGGATGGATTTGGAGCGCACCAACGTTTGGGATTCGGCGAAACCCATGAAACATCAAGCGGACCAGTGGTGACCTCGGGCCCGTGTACGACCATCTGGTGGTGCGACGACCCGAAGACAATGTCGATGAGGTATTCCCTCGCCGCAGTTGTCGGGGCGCTATCACTCGCACCCAGTCTCGTCCGCGCCGCTGCTGAACCCAAAGCGCTGTGGCTCGAGCCGTCATTAAGATGGCACGTATACCCCCGATCACCCGCGACGGCCCCGGGAACTAATTGTGGTATAGGCATGGCGTGGATGGTAATTGGTCCTCGATGAGCCTCTTTGTGGGCGAGCCTGCTCAAGAAATTGATGTGGTCGTGAGCACGAGTATTTCGGAGATATGGCTTGTGGAGGACAGCGGCTGTGGAAGTGAGTATTCATTACGCTATGTCGGACGGGAACCGGTCCCCTCACATTGCGCGGAGAAGCGTATTGGGGGGAGGGGGCAATGTTGTCGTTGCAAGGCTGCTGACCATCTTCCCCAGGCCCTCTCTGTAATGACGCACGCGGAGGCGTGTTCAATAGAAGCGCTTCGAAGAGCTGGTCGCCTATGGGACTATGGCAGCTTGGATTAAAGTCGATCGGCATTCACGCCAATGGGGATTACGGGATGGAGACAGTTGTGGTCTTTGATAGCGTTCGACGGTGGCAGACTTCCCTCAACAAGCTGCTTGTTGCTGGTATCAACGACACTGCGGCTTATACAGGTTTCTTCGGTCTGGGAATAACGGAAGGGAACTTCGGCGGTGTCGTTGCACAAGGTCCAGTTGCGTCGATGGTGGAACATAGTGGTATAATACCGAGCCACAGCTACGGTTATACGGCTGGCGCCTATTATGGTAAGCGACCGAGCACGCGCCTTATCAACTGAGGGAGGCTAACAGACGTCAGCCGGTGCGAAGGGTGTCCCGATGTCTTTAACTCTAGGAGGCTATGACGAGAATCGCTTCGAACCTCACGATGTTCGATTTAGTCTAAATTCCACAACGAGACAGCCTCAGGTCCTGGTGCGAGCAATAACAACCTCGGTGTCGGATGTTGAACGGGCTCCTACAGAGTGGACCACAGCATCGATGATGTTGTCTTCATTTAATGAATCTATGACGGCGACGATTGATAGTTCGACGCCATACTTGTGGCTCCCATCAGACGTATGCGACCGTTTCGCCAGTGCGTTCAACTTAACATGGAACGAAACGTTTGGGCTATATCTATTTTCGGATAACGACAACCTAGAGCGTTACCGGTCAGCGCCCGACCTTTCTTTCACATTCACACTGTCTAGTCTAGACAATAAGGACAACTTTGGTTCCCCAACCAATATGTCAGGAGTCGTCAATATTACGGTGTCCGCCAATGCGTTCATTCAGAGTCTTCAGTATCCATTTATGAACCTCATGGAATACGGCGCACCGGCAATTCCATATTTCCCATTGAAACGGGCAGAGGATAGGAACCGAGTGATCATAGGTCGCTCATTCTTGCAAGAAGCTTATATTATTACTAACTATGAGACGAGCATGTTCTCTGTACACAAAGCTAAGTTCCCGAACAGGCCGTTGAGAGACACGTCTATTCAGACTATTACGGCATCATCAAATAGTCCCTACCCCGGAGCGCCTCATAAAGCAGACGACACTCACAATATATCACAAAACCAAATAGCCGGTGTAGTAGTCGGGGTCTGTTTGGGAGCTATCGCGCTTGTTACCTCCTTGGTACTCGTGCGAAGAAAGAGAAGGGTTTTCAAGGATGACGGAAACGAGAATGAGATGGATGAATACAAGGAGAAATACTCACCAACGGAGCCAGAGTCCCCTATTAACCCTGCTGCCATGACTTTGTTCCGGACGAAGACGCGAGGGAAAAATTGTCACATCAAGGCGGGAAAACAAGAGAGTCACCGGGAGACTCACGAAGTTGGCGCCGATTGGAGTCATGAACGCTACGAAATGCCAGCCCCGTTACCTGTTGAACTCGATGCAACTGA
The DNA here is from genome assembly GCA_021209875.1 of Rosellinia necatrix. Lineage (NCBI taxonomy): Eukaryota > Fungi > Ascomycota > Sordariomycetes > Xylariales > Xylariaceae > Rosellinia > Rosellinia necatrix. The sequence goes on along the minus strand of JAGYVD010000001.1, from coordinate 1,876,938 downwards.
TACGACGACAAGCGCCTATTTTGCAGTCCCCGCTGGAGAGGATAGCCTTGGCCGGGATTCGTATAAACGACCACAGCAATGGGCTCAGCTACATTCACCTTCAAAGCCGATGGACGGCAACAAGGGTACCCATATCCCTTCACCGATTAATACTCAATACTGCGATAGCCCCTCGCCGACCACGAGCCCAACCCAAGGGAATGATATGAATAGAATGCCCTCTCCGATAACGCCCCCCAGCGATGGCTCGACCTACTTTGGGGACTATCCTTCTCCTATCGCTGGTTTCTTCCCAGCTCGGACACTTTCAAGATCTACTATATCGAATCCGACTATGATGTATACCCCACCATCGCCGACAGGTGCAAAGGACGGCGTGAATGATACGACGGGGCTTGCGCGCTCTGCATCGTCCATAGCATCCTTCGGTTCACAGGCAACAATTGCTCCACCGCTACAGCCACCAATCCAGAGAACGCCTATCGACTCAACACATGTAGTCTGTCTCGGACCCCTGCCCGATAATGTTCGACTTCCACACCAGCTCATGATGCAAAGGCCACATGGTCCCCAAAATCAAGACAGTGTCTTACCAAGAATGCCCACCATCTTTTCCGAATCCCCCTCAAGACGGCAATCGACGGCCGATACTTTAGGGAGTAACTATACACTCGAAGAGGAGGCAAGGGTGGCGGCTACACGCAACGACACAACTGCTTTTGGCAGAATAGACGGCTTCGAGATTGTCCACGTTCCTCAGATGGCTCATCGGCGCTATAGCTGGGAGGAGTAACGGTGGCGCCGGTTGCTCGCCGCATCATTAAACACCAACACTTTCTAAATCGCCTCCTTGAGGGAAGACTCAAGGGAGGCATGAGGATCCTAATCCATATACCCCCGCCATTTAATTCTACTTGCTAGACGCATCTCATCTCTCTTTGTTGCACGCTGCTTTATTCTCCTTCGCGCATATATATATACGTATATATACTTTGGAACGCCTACGCAGATATCTAGGCCAGCGACGGAGTTCACGGCTTCTTGGTTATCTCATTATTACAGCTGTCATCTTACAAGGCCGCTTTGGTCAGTCCTGATTGGACTTCAAATCGATGGATTGAACGAGCATTGGGGAAGGTGGATTTGCGGAAACAGTACATTAACGCAGCGGATGATCGCCGTCGGAATGGCATAAGATCATGAGCTCAGCAGTCAGGTAGTTGGCGAAACAAAGCCTGCGAGGATTTTTGGGTAGTCGACGCACAACGGCAAGCATACCATACCGTGTCCCGGTCTAGGGCTTTATGTACCGAATCCACATTCACGCGTTAACTAGCAGGATATGACTTGGGTTGGGAGGAATGCCAATTTGGCAAATCATGTGGCCATGAGGAATGCGAGTAGCGGATCCCGCTATAGCAGTGCACTACACCACAGTCTAGGGAGGACCCCGGTACCTCCAGGGGGTTTGTTGACTTGCCTGTCTGTAGCTAGACCCGAGAAGCATAAAGCTCTCCAAATTCTGAATAAAGAAAGTTACATTCCATCACTGCTTGCCGTGTTTCGTCTCAAGACGCATCCTATTGTATATATGCTATTTCTTGTTCATCCGGCTCCGTATGGCCTCGGTTGGTATATATGTCTAACTGAATCAACCAACTACTAATGCCAATATGGTTTCAACCTCGGGTCTAGAAATCGAATGAAACTAACTTACGGAACCATGCCTTCCACGATATCAGTAGAGCGTTACTAAATAACTAGATAAACCCCTTAATTGTAAATGTTGCTGTCGTATGCTGTTAGTAGGAAATCCTAGGTAATAAAAGTAGAAACACAAGTGCTGAATGTTGCAGTCCTGTTTCCCCCGATTGGGATTCTTCAATGTATAGACCACTGAGTGGCCGGGTTTGGATAGTAGTCACGAAGACTCAACTCTATTCGAAGCCTGTTGAAAGCCGTAAGAGGATAAAATATAGCCATAGAGGAGAAGACCCCCCAAAAAAAAAAAATTTAAGAAATAAGTAGATAAATAATAACAGACAAGGAAAGCATGTAATGTGCAACGGACGAGATGAGACGTATATGTATATGCAATGCATGATCTCCCGATCCAAGTGCCCGCTGTCCTGAAAGCGCGCCATGCCTGGGCAAGTTTGACTTATGTATTAAGCCCATGGACGCTGGGAGTTCATAAATTTTGTAAGAAGGCCAGATAAAAAAGAACAAAGTAGAAAAGAAAAGCAAGGCGTCAATTCAGGCCAATGAGACTTGACTCATCACCACCTATCGTTGGCTCTTGAGAGAGAGGCTGTCGTCGTCGCCTAAACCGTCGTCTAGGCTAGCTACCTCGTTTGCCGAGAGCGATTTCTGACATGAATGCCAGAATGTAAACTTTGATGATGCTCGATGATGCAGGGGGTTGATGGATTACCCCCACGGGCTCTCCGGCCTCCTAGACGAATTGTGCCCTGTGCCCTGTGCCCTGTGCCCTGTGCCCTGTGTACCTGGGAAGGGGAGCAGCGGCTACAAGCCTATTTTAAGACCGGGAAGACGTAGGTAGTTCTGGGCTTTGTCGCTTCCCTACACTAGAGAGACGTTATCATGGAACCGGACCGGGTATTTGTCAACAGGCTCCATGGGGAGCCAATAATGAGAGAGAGCGAGGGACCGAGGAGTGGTGGGAACGAAACTCTCACAATAAATATATCAATATAAAAAAATGCATACGTATATCCCGGTTACAAGTCCACCATCTGTAGTGACGGATGAGGAAACATCCGGTGGCGGTTTACCCAGTCAAGCTTTGGTTGTCTAGTTATCGGTGTTCTTTCTACTCGTTACATGGTACAGCCGCACACATATTACTAAGAAAGGGAACTACGTAAAAATTAGAATATAATTTGAAGAAAAAAAGGGTCTGGCCGGGGATTGAACCCGGGACCTCTCGCATGCACGGCTGTAGGGTGGACCCTAAGCGAGAATCATACCACTAGACCACCAGACCATTGAACGCCTATGATTCGTTGTTCGATGTTGGTTCTTCCCTCTAAGACACCCTATATTGTTATAATGAGATGCGTGTTTTTGTGCTCAAAACCTTCCAACCATAATCCACATTATTGCTATTATAGGCTCAAACGTTGATATATATATCAATCACTTGTCTTTCTAGTCAGGATAATGCTTTTGTATTTCTGCACGATTAAAACGTCAAATCAATTCGTCGAGCGTGGAGCTGACGATATCAAGCCTACCGGCTAGAATGGAACAAACAGATACTGTGAGAAACGAATTTCATACCACCATCATCTCCCATCGTCACCATGCCACTCAAATTGCCCTCCCTTTCCCTTTCCCTTTAGCCCGTCCACTCCCACCAAGCGCAGGGAATTCATCTCCGCTAGTCTCAAAACTGAACATCGCTTTCCGACCTTCGTCCTCAACAAGGCCAAGCTGCAAGGCCAGTTCCCACTCCTCGTCAACGATTGAAGGAGCAGTTGTCACCGCCTTAGATGATGAGCCGACTTGCTTCGCCATTGGGGTATGACTTGGCGGCGGAGAACCGGATGAGGGTGATCGTCTGGCCATTTGCTCTTTGAAGATAATGGGGCCTTCGAACTCGCCCGAGCTATTTCCTTTCGGAGAGTGACCCGAGTCATCAACGCCTTCTAAAAGGGATAGCCGGATCGCGGTTTGTATCTGCAGTTCGTATTCGCTCTCGCTCATCGCTTCGATGGTAGTGCTATTCTGCCCGGTTGGAGGGGTCATATCGGTAACACTAGGATCGGGCGTGACAGTATCCGTACTTCCGGTCGTCGAGGTTGTATCGAAACTTGCGGCCGATCCGGTGTCGCTCGCACCAACCCGTCGTTGCTCGTCTAGTAAAAACGACTCTTGAGATATCATCTCGGCATATTGAAGCGCCTCCTCTTCGCTCAAATTGTTGACTCCCACTCCAAAACGAGACCGTAGGCGGGCCTGTTCCTGGGCTTTGTGTCGCTGTTCTTGACGAAGCTCTTCAGCTTCGGCCGCGATGTAGCCTTTGACACCTCCACCGTGCCGCCGCCCGGTGAGACGGCCATGAACGTCGGAATGTCTCAGCCTTCGTTTGCGGCCTGTAGCGCGATTGGAAGAGCTGTAAGCCCAGTACCGTACGAAAGTACCAAAAGCCACAATCCCATGAAGAACAGTTGGGTCCGGGTCCAGATAAATAGCGCTGACGGCGGAAAAGCTGGTATTAGTTAGGGTTGGGTTTAGAGCGTGGAGATGGCGAGGCATGCGGCCGGGAGAACGAGAATTTAGGGTGCGGACAGGTTCCAAGGTAGAGGCCAGGGGATCCCATGCTTGAACCAGTCCATCAGTTCCACCATGGACTAGATAGAGAGCTGAGAGGGCCAAGCACGAAACCCCGGGCGACTCGGTCTGAATAACACGGACTGGGAAGATACCGTCGCCTGTATGCCCGGCTCGCATATTCCATAGCACTATTGTTCCAGCGCTTGTGCCTAAGCCTAGTAACCTTGCTCTCCGGCCTGGGATATCTGAGGGTAGCTGTCCGGATGGTGTCGTAGGACCGCTGGTTGAGGGGCCCGAAGATTCCTTTAGCGGATCTTCGAAAGGTGTAACCAATGCCATAAGTGACATATCAATAGCACTTGCGGTGATCGTAGCATTGGTAATTTCCTTCGAATAGAACATGGTCTCTACCCAGTCATCTAATGCCTTTACGGAAGGGGAATTCGCGAAAGCGGTCGGTTTACCTGATGATGGTAAGGCCTGTTGAAGTAAAGGGAACCTCGAAGGTCCTGGGGAAGCGGGCCCAGAGTTCTTACCACCAAATATGGACTGATGTGGCGCTGGTACGGATGGGGATTCCGTTGCATATGATGGTGCTACTTCTAGCGGAGATTGGTCTGCAATGGCTCGGGTGAAGCGCCTGAGAGCCCAGGCTTTACCTTCATCCAACGCACAGTCGATGATAAAAAAGGTTTCTCCCATCCCTAGTTCATCGTCACTGGCGAAGTCGACTTCCAGCTGTCGACGCATGTCCCAGCCATAGCAAACCTTACGGAAATGTACGGGCTTATAACGAAGAAATTTCTCAATCTCTCGTGCTTCGGCAATCATTTGGTCTCTTTTCAAACTCATAGCATCAGAAGGAGATCTGGGGGAATAACTTCCCCGAACGGCATTTCGTCCCGAACCGTCCGGACGTGCCTGCCGCCTAGTAGCTTCCACAAGGTGCCAGTAAGTTGAACGACCGGTGTGCCAAGCAATTTTGGTACAATCGTCGGCTTTGGTCTTGCTAGCAGGTGGACTTGGGGTCTGGGTCATGTAGTAAACCTCTCCCAAGGCATTGAGAGCAACCGCCCAGACGCGGTTCAAGGCTTTCCTCTTTTGAGTGTAGTTATCGTCCACTCTGAGCGCGATAATGGGAACACCAGGACTTAGAACCCAGCGAGCACTAATTTCCCCAGGAGTGTACCGTGGGCCAGAGGGGTCATAACCAAGGGCGTAGGCGGTTACAACCCCCAAAGATGACCCGGTCATGATACCGACTAGAGAGCGAGTAACGGTAGGGACCGAGGATGATTTAGCAACCCATACCGAACAAATGGCCTCGGAAAGCTCGGGTATCTTGGGAATATCGGGATAAGCTTCAACTAAGCCGGTTTCTTGGCCAAGGTACTTCCCTCTATACTCACCAGTCGGACGAAAAAACACACGACCACCTGGGAATCCTTCGCCGCCGACAAGGCCGTAGGGTTGGCTTACATCCATCACATTTGGCACAGCCGCGGGCCCCTCACCCATGCCGTACGGGATGAGCAGTGGCATGACCTCGTCCAGCTGAGCAAACGCGAAAGGGTCATCCAGACCCCATTTTTCCACCTTCCCGATCGTGGGATCGCTTGCGCTACCGACACATAAGTCAGAAGCACCATGGATAACCCGTGGTGGTTTCTTGCCATTCGGGTTAAATGTGGCGTGAAGATGAGTGACAACAGATGGCACCTTGGTGTTGTAGGTCAGAACCGCAGTGGCCTTCTTGCCGGTCTGGCTAGCACGCGGGGACGCACCAGCCCCCCCCGCATTTGCTCTCGGCTTGCCCCGAGACAGACTGCGGAGGAGGCGGGTTCTCAACAGATATTCGCTGCGCCAAGAGGCATGGGGGGTCAGGCGGGTGAAGACTCGGACTTCAGACCGGACGGCATCACCATCCTCGTCGCCCCATGTAACACTGTGTGGTCTATAAGTAGTGACCAAGGCATCTTGAGCGGGGAAGAGGCGCTGGAAGGCAATGCGCCACGCGTGAGATGTAGTGATCAAGGCATAGAAACGTTTCGACACAAGTGCTACGGAAGCATGGGAATCGGGATGCAAGTGCGAGAGTATGTATGTTAGGATCTCTGCATATCCAAGTTAGATGCGTGACGGGCGTGAAGGGGCACAAGCGTGAAGGGGCGCAAGCGAGCGCATACCGTTTGGGAAGTCATTCACGTTGACGCGACTCGTCTCATTGTCGGCGCGCCTGACAACCTTGAAACCCAGTGCTTGTCTAGGAACAGAAGGCGTCGATGCATTCTCATATTCGGCAATGCGTTGGCCGGCTAGTGAGAGCCGTCCGGGAGGCGCTTGGTCGCCGATGTTCAGTCGCTGTAGTCGTTCCTCGAGGAAATCCGGGTGGACGCCTTGACCGAGGTAGTGGAGCGGGTCGGCCTCGCTGACAGAGTGCGGCGACATGCTCCGATCCCGCTGCTGCTGTTGTTGTTGCTGCTGCTGCTGCTGCTGCTGCTGTTGCTGCCGCTGCGGACCACTCGCATCATCGCGCTGGGGGCCATATTGATCAAGGTGTTGGGGAGATTGGGAGGTGGTTCGCTGTTGAGTCTGGTTGGGGGTCTTTGGAGGCTCTAGTTGCATAAAGTAGTGGCGAAGAAACGAGGGGTAATGGTAGCGTGACTGTGCGATGGGTGTTGGCACAGTCGATGGGTAGAGGGACTAACAGATTAATCGTGGTTTCGGCGTAGGTCGCGTGAGGAGTTAGGGGAGCTGTGATGCGAGCACTTCATTCGAATTAGGGGGAACTGAAGAACAACAACCTGACTTGGAAATCAACCGTGATTAACTAACGACAGCGCACTCTCATTGGGCACCTTCCGTACCTGGGCTGGGCTAGGTGGTACAATGTGATTTATTTTACTAGGTAGTGGTACGTAACTACCTAAATAGGTTGTGTGGACTTGTGGCTGGGAGTTGTGGAGTGGCTGGCTCATGTGTGGTTCACCTTGTGTCAGTGCTTTAGGCACCCGCCCACCGTAGTAGTTATGGTTATAATAGGTAGATGACGACAACTGAACGACAGCTCTCCACTCAAAATTACCCCATTTGGACTAGGTAGCCTAAGCAGCTAGCTAGCCCCTGTAACAGGTTGCGTTGCTTTTGGGCTCTAGCTAGCTCATATCTCCTTCTCCTTAGCAGACACGAAGAACGACCAGCCCCGAAAAGCGTCTGCCTACATTACCAAACTACAAGCCGTCACCGTCATTCTCCAGGCTACCATACGCGCAGGCAGTCCGGCCCCAAGCTTCGCTTCCCAATTTCGACCACGCCGAAGGCTCCCCCTACGATTCAAATCGGGATCGAGTCAGCTATTCCACACTATCCCGCGTCTTCAACGCAGCCAAGGACGGGCACGAGAACCACAAAGCACCATCGACTCTCAAGAGCGGAACAGTAAAGACCGTACTTCATGAAAATGGACTTCTCCGACTCCTTGTACGTCCTCCCAAACCAACTGCGACGAGTTGTCCATGCCGTATCCCCGTTACACCAAACGGCATGGTGGCAGCCGTACCGCACCGTCTATAGACTTCCCGGATGATGTGCTGGAGACATGCTGGACTTCGGTTGCGCTAACATCCCCCGTGTTGCAGCCGAATCGTCAACCTCGTCGTAGGTGTGGTTATGATCTTGGGCGGCATATCACAATTCTTCCATGCTACCATGTACGTTGGCGCATTCTCCTGCTCCCATGTCAACCCGTCGCATCCGTGTTTGCCTTCGTCGCCACAGTCCGGATGCGCGCGCATAAGCGCGTAAGGCGAGAGGGGATACTAGCTAACGGCGGTGCAACCAGTCAATCGGTGATTATCGGCGTCTATGTGATAATCTTCGGCGCCTGCGTTGGACTCCTCGAATTCCAGATCCCACCCCAGGTCTCGCGCTACGCGTCCTTCATGTTCTCTTTCATCGGCCGTGGAATCTGTATGTGTTTCCCCATACCGTTCCTATCAAGGCCGTGCTGTTTTGTCGTCCGACCTGCCCGCACCGGCCCTCGCCCCGTCCGAGGCAAATCATTCTCTAACACGGCGTAGTCTACATCTTCATCGGCTCCATCCTGCTGTCCGATCACTGGACGCGCTACATAGCGGGCTCCATCATCGGACTAACAGGCGTCGCATACACCGCGCTAGAATTCGTACCGTCGATCGAGCCGCCAGCCAACATGCGCGACGCCGACCAGGGCTGGGGTGCTGAGCAGGTTTAGTCATGCTCCACAAGAAACGAGAGGAGAGACGCCTCCCCCATTTACGATTCTTGTTTGTATTTCGTAAGGGCACTATTATCACGCACGTCCGTTATGCGGGAGTTATAATCTGGCTCACGGGGTAGGGCGCATATTTCCGAGGTTGGTAGGTTGTTAAGTCACGAGGGACCAAGACAGATATTTCCAAACGATGTGGGGGCAAAGGAGAAAATTCGGGGATAGGGGACCCATCTCAGCGAGGCAACTCTCCTTGTTCGGCTCTGCTCTATGGGCCGAGGGGGGAAGGCGGTCGATTTTTATGAGATTAGTCGCCATGTGGCCATGCTTACTTCACGACGTCTCTAAATGTACATGCACACAATCAGTGTAACTTTTTAAAATTTTGGTGGCAGGATGCTATGGCCGTTGAGTTGGTCTGACGCTTGACACCGGGGGCGTCAAACTCGCCGCGCGGGTACTCGTAATACCAGATACGTAGCCTGAAAACTGGACATTGTATGTTGCGACTTTATTAGACTTATAGGGACATGGTTTCCACTAAAAGGGAACGTATAGGTACTTACACGGGCAAAGGGGAGGGAGGGGCAAAGAGAAGAAAAAGTAATGTTCAACGAGCGAGAAGCAAGGCAAGGATAGGTTAGAGGGGGAATTGGCGCCAAAGGGAATCGAACCCTTGTTTGGGCGGCCACAACACGCTGTACTAACCACTATACGATGGCACCTCCTAAGCAATCGATATATTTCAGCCCTCAAAGCTCCTAGACAACTCCTTCCGAGGCATTGCATTCCCCTTTCTTGGCACTTTAAGCGGTTTCTCGTCTGTCTATTTTAGATGGGCACTAATACGGAATGTCTTCTTCATTCATAGACCAAGGTCATGCTGTTTTACAGTATACTATTAGTCCCAGTTTCTAGCACTCTACAGTCGGAGTTGCCTTAAGCAACAGGGCACGTAACTGATTATATCATCATAGTAAGTGACCTATACATACGCCCCTGCTTAGGTAGAGAGCCAACTTTTCCCCTACTTGCAGAGGCCTGTAGACTGCCCGAGTTATTTGAGGTGTGTTGGATACGTAATCCGAATAAGACCCTGCTAACGTAGCAAGCGCAAGGCAGGAATTGCAGTAGAAACTAACCGACCCTTTCGGAAACAAGCCTTGTGACATTTGATCACATATTCACGCTAACGACGGTTTAGGCTAGAGCTGGGAGATCGTGGCATCACGGACGAGGCTAACGGTCTTCGGTCTTCGGGTCTATTGGAGTATGCTTGTTTCGACAGCACCCTCTCCATTGATTGTCATTTACTAGTTGTCTATTTTGCATGGACCGGCTTGGGTGTAAGTAGAATTGGCTGAAGTTTGAAAATAGCATAAATAAAACGAAACCCCTAAAACCCGAGGCCGAAACTACATTTAAAGTAGATACAAATCTAATTACATCGAGCCGCCTGGGTTTGTTGGTTGCGGTATGATATTACCTCACCAACGGCTGTCTATCGAAAGGAGGTTGAGCTGCTTACACTGGTATTGTGCCTCCAGCGCCAATAACGAAATGTAGCCCTGAACTCCCAGAAAAGAAGACGTCCAATTTTGATTGTATATATTGGGGGTCCGAAGCAGCGAATCCCCCACCCAGAGTATATCAAACAATCTGGACACACATCTAGACTCCTTTGAATCGCAGCTCCAAAGCAAACGCGATCCAATTATATGCTAGTGTATGCATAATTACCCACGCTGGATGCCATTACTCATGAGTGGAAGTAAAATTACCTCCGTCGTTATGTTTAACTGAACCATCGTTAAATCATCTGTAGATCTTCCCTTTGTTCTACGTAACACGCTCGTCATTACACATGGGGAGAAGGATCCTCTGAACTGCAACGAAAATATGATGAGGCCGTCAGTCTTCGAGAGCTGCTAATTCTCTTTCCTTAGCCGCAAGTAACTCCCGCATTCGTTCGGCTTCTTGCTGTAGGGCCACTCGTCTATCTGCTTTGGATCTTTCGCTTTCCACTGTTGCCTCTCGTGAACGCATACTTGGGATGAGGCTTGGCGTAATCGAAATACTACCGGGGCTCATGGCTGACATCGATGTACTTGCCGGGGAACGCAGCCGTAACGTATCTGATGTATCGTCGGATATAGAGTTGAAGTTCAACCTGGACCCGCCTGTTGGATTTAATATTGATTTGATCGAAGACAGCCTCTTAGTATTTTCAGGATTGAAATCGCTACTTGGGGCATCAGAATCTGTTGCCGAGAACGACCGTTTCCGACTCGACGGGCCGAGGAAAGAAGCAGGTGAGATCGATGACTGTCTATCGGGTATGATCGATGTCAATGGTGGTAGCCGGTTATCATCACTCATTAAATCACGGCCACTGAGAGGCTGCAGCGTCTGAGAGGAATGGTATACTATGGGGTCTGTGGATGATATCGGCGTGGATCCCTGTGTGGAGTGTATGGGCTCAGGGAGGAGTGATATATGATTGGGTTTGCGCCGTAGCCCGAGGTTCACGGATCCGTCCTCGTTCATGCTGCCACGCTCCATTTCTGATTCCGCATACTGGCTTTGTTGCTCCACTGAGTCAATAACCATCATGTCTTCTGCATCTGCTGAGGCCTCCTCTTGATTTGCTGGTATGACCCGCTTTCTCCTTTTAATCACGGACTTTTTCATCGTTACAGGTCGGTGGACGCCGTGAAGCTTATAGTATAATCCTATCTCGTTTAGCATAGCATGGGGTAGGTTTACGGGCCCTGGCTTACCGCAAGCGTTGCAGATCGTGTGCCCAGCTTCGTCACGGCGCCATAACGGAGTGATAGTTGTCCCACAATTTTGGCAGGCTATCACTACCGTAGTATTTTGAGCCTGTCCTTGGTGCTCCTGGGAATTGATATCAATGGGCGTTGGGCCATCGCCTGCTATGCTATCCGTTCCGGTGTTAGGAAGATGGTTATGGAGCTGGGCGCTCTTCGCAATCCTATTGTTATAAGCCGGGCATCCGCTGCAACCTTCGGCGCCGCCTGTGCCATTGCATCGTCCACCACCTGGGCATGAGCCAGAGGGAGTCTGGTCCGCTGCTACGTAAGTGGCGCCAGGCATATTTGCCGTATTTCCCTGCAAGCACGATGTCTGCGCGCTTTTAGATCCTACATTAGGTTGCGTTGTTGTTACAATAGATGGAGGGCGCTTGAGGTTAGTCGGACGAGCAGAATTTCGTGCCTTTAAATACAATCCACACGCGTTGCATATTGTGGCTCCCTGAGGTGAACGCCTCCAGAGAGGGGTCCTTGTAGTTCCGCAATTGCTATGCCTCATTAGCCACCGTATATACTGATGTTTCAACTGTACATACCTGCATACTTGGCCACCTTGGTTGGCGCTGGCCGGCGACGGGCTTGTACCCGAAGGGGGTTCTTGCCGGCTTACGTCAAATGGAGAAGGGCTCTTAGAGTAGGCTCTGTCGGATCCGTTTAATGATGGGCTTGGGCCTTCTGAAGACACGCCTATACTTCGGTTTGCGGGACTCGTTGAGCCCGAGGGTGAGGTGCTATTAAAAATGGTGCGCCCGGATGGACGTCCACAGTGATCTCTTGATATAGTGGGACGCGAAGGAAGAGCTGTCCTTGTCGAAGAGGGCTCGTTTCTCGCAAGCCTGGGCTGAGGATGTGGCGCGACCTCCGTCATGGTCACTGTCATTGGCGTTCGGATCTCCTGGGGGCGAGGGAAAGTGTGGGATGACCGCCGCAACGCAAAGTGACGATAGGCAAGGGCGAAGTATTAACGGGGAACAATCTACACTGGTGTCATGAGTCTTCAAGTTCGGCAAAAAGGTATATATACGAGTGTAGAATGAGTGAGGTGATATAGGGCCGGCCGACTTCGGATTTAGGGGTGTCTCGGAGCCGACCAGTCTTAGAAAGCAGTGCATTTTTGGAGAGATGATTTTGGGTCGTATAAAGCATATTCCAGAAAGAGCTCTAGCGAATATCTGTGCCGGTGCATTATTCCCTCGATGATAAAGAACAATGATAAAAGAGGGATAGCGGATACAACCAAGCCAAAACCTGTGAAGCGAAATACAGATTGGACATGGCCGGAGTAGTGATTGGGCGCGGCTGAGAAGAATGTTGGCCCAAGGCTAGGGGAAGGGAACGGTGCTATGCCTGAAGGAACGTGTCTAGGCCAGAATCGTATTCTGAAGGAGATTTTTGACGATGGTGTTGGGAGAACAGTGTGTAAGAAGCAAAGACGTGTAACCATGGGGAAGGGCGTAAGCTGATATATGGTAGGTAGATGTGTGTAAGGGACCCAGAATTTCTTTAGTTGCCTACCTTGTCTTGTGACGTCCGGTTATACGAGCGGTTGGATCCCTCTCGCGTAAATGGCGATAATAGAAGGGGAAGGGATGGCAGATTCCCCCTGTAGAGTGTGGCCAAGTAATGTGGAAGTATCGGCAGAAGGATATTGGTGATAGCTATTGCGGAGGCGGGGGTAAGGATTACTTTGGCTTGAGTAGACGTGGGCCACGATCGAGGGCGGGTTGGGGACTACCTGGGTAAGTTAGGTCGTACCAAGTAGCAGGCTGAGGATGGCCGAGTCTATTGTCGTGACGAGGCTTGTGGTGTGTAGGGCGATGTAGATTCATAGAGCGCCCGGGGGGGGGGGATTGTGGGGAGGGAGGGGGGGGGAATAGACGATGCTTTCCGATCTACGGGAGGTAAGAGGTGGATATAGCGGGTGGATGATAGGGATTGTAGATTGTGTGGCCCTAGTACTGTGCGTGTGTGTATGTATGTGTGCGTGTGTGTGTGTGTGTGTGTGTGTGTGTGTGTATGTGTATGTATGGTGGTTGAGCAAGTGGGCTCTGGTGCGTGATGAACGTACGACGATGAATCGATGGAGAAGATAGATGCAGTAGGCCAGGTGAAAGAACTAACAAGGGATGGCTGGCTGTAAGACGGAGGCACCTACCTCTCACTGACCAAGAGTCGTTGGGGTGCAGGCAGGCAAGTAATGGTTGGGTTGTGGCGGCGGGCAGCTGGCTTGTCGAGTTGGCTTGGCTGGCGGGAACGTTGCTGTGGCCTGGCTGCTTGGACCGTCGAGACGCAAGCGAGTTAGCTAGGAACTTGGGATGTGGTTGAGGTCAAGGCTGCCTTCTGTCCCAAGTTGGCAAATGAGCATGGCTTGGCAGATGTAGGGAACGATAATGGGGACGCTAGGCCATCTAGCATAAGCCCCGGAATCGGGTGTGGTGCTCTTGCGATTGATCGCAACATGATTATTATTCCGCCGCGTTCTATTGGCTGCTTGGGTCTACCGGTGTGGACATCTGAGACATGGGTGTTCACATCGCCCCTGCTCGTGAGCCGTGCATTAACTTATCGGACAAGTACTCAGGTTAGCGTATTACAGTAGTTATATACATACCTACTTGTGCAGGTATGCCTGTGCCGACAGTAACTGCATACCTAGCCTACCTAGGTGCTGTACCTACATTCTGTAAACGGCGATGGAGCCTTGGCACCCTTAGTTGCCTCTTAGCACGACCCCTCCGGGCCCTCCCCAATGCTACCTACTGTGCGCCTACTGTGGCGTCACGACCTGATGCTAGACCCGATGTTAACTACGGTATGACTAAGGTTGTCTTGAACAACAACGAAGCGGTCTGCCATCATCCGCTGCAATTGAGCCTTGGAAGAATGCAGTGCACTGCGACTGGGGGCATTGCCAAAACCGCCCTTTGGTGAGTCGAATACGAGTGTGGAGGAAATACTGGCATATAACTAGCACGCACCTTGAGTGAATAATCACATTGAGAGGCGAGGCGAGGCGAGTGAGATCCTAATTACCTATGTGGTGTGCAGTAACTGAGTTAAGGAGGGTGAGGGGACGGACTAGCGTGTATATGCTACCTGTGTAATTGTTGTGGTAGCTAGTCTAATAAAGTAGGTAGGTTAGGTAAGTTGGGTAGATAGATTAAAATAACTTGGAAAAGATTTTCTGACCATTGAGCGCGTCTTGATTGGCCAACACCATACTGGGGTTATTGTTTGATGCCTTGCCCAGATAACATACTACTTGTACACACGTACCTACTTAGGTACCGACATATGGCAGATATGTTCCTGCAGTGGGTTCGTTGTCAGGACGCACCGTGCCAACTAACTTACCCAGTCAGGTATCGATCGCCAATAGCCTTGTGAGTGATCGCGTATATTGATGACATAATACCCTCGCCAGCACATCGTACCCAATCGAGATTATCAGTCTGCCCACCCGTCTAAAGCCCGGCCAGGCCCGGCAATGTGCATTGGATAAAAGCGAAACTTGATGGGAACAATAACGACAGTCTATTTAATTCGGGGGGTATCAGTATAATCTAGGTTCCCCCCCTCTCCCTCAATTGTATAGTCCTAGATGGCTATTTTGAGAACGAATCTTAGGTATTCGTGTCTATACTGGTCTATTACATCATCCTTGCGGCCCTTCGCCGGCTTCCTCAGCCTCTGTTAGAAGCTGCTCGCCCTCGTCCAGCAGCTCTGTTACTTTCTTCAAGTTCTGGATCAAACTCCGGCCTAATCCGACTAGCAGCAGCTTCTCCGCGTTGGCAGGGAGACCCAGATATGTTGGCGGTTCGCGTTCTGGTAGCTTCTGGATCCAATCCATAAATTCTTGCAGCAGTGTACCTGACGGGACTACTAAACTTGTCTCCTGCCCGTCCTTCTCAGACCCTTCGACTAGCTTATGGCCAATGTCGTAGGCCGACGGCGTCAGAATTTGGTAAACTAGAGATGTGAGTTGCTTGAAATCACCCTCGTCGTCAATCTTGCCACCGTATGTCTCGCGAACAAGATAACATATCATCTCCCATGGAATGTTCTGTGGCGCAATGTTTGAACGGTTTTGGGCCACGGAATCGAGCCATGTATCGATAATAAAGGCCGAGCATTCGTACTAAACAAATCGTTAAATATTGCTCTATGCCAGATTGGGCAGGCAACTTACATCGCTGTCATTAAACTCCCAGAAGCCCTTCCATCCCAAACTGGGCGCATACCGCAGTCGCTCTTGAATCACGGCATGTAGAAATGAGAGAAGCAGGTACAGCCTGGTACGCTCAACAGGGCCTTTGGCTGCTCGGGTGGCGAGTGAAGACATAGAATCTTTCATGTTGGCTCTCACACCAGCTGGCTGCTCGTACATCAGGACACGAGAAGCACGGAGTAGGTTAACGGGGATCTTGGGGCTGGATTCCATAGAGAGGAACAATCTAAAATCGGAGTGCGGGTTGAGCGATTCCATGCGCTTTTCGAGAGACTGTAACCAGGTAGGCGCAAGGTGGACATTTTTGATCAGAACCCAATTTCCAACCTGTGCTGCATTGCTCACGGCTTTATCGGCGCTGGCAAGACTCTCGTTCGACCCCATAGCGATGTTAGTACACCTGGTACGCATTCGTTCCACCAAATTATCAACTTTGTAGCTGGCATCAAAGCCAGGGCTTGAGACGAGCGAGATTGGGCGGGTCGATGGGACTTGCTCTACAGTCCCCTTCAAATCCTCTACGATGTCGAATAGTTCAGGCCCGAATACAGATGTGACGAAGCGTTCTGCGGTGGGTACAAAGCGATCGAGGCGGAACATCCTGACCAAGAGTAATGCTAATAGGCCTTGATCGAATGGCTCACTGTCTGATTGCCAAATCTGAGGGATAAAGTTTTCTGCAAACTCCTCCGAGAAGAACTTATCCCAAACTTCTGGTGGCACCAAGTCGAGCTTGTCCTTTAACATATGAAGTCTCTTCGCCCGGGCGAATGTCTCCTCTCTTTCATTAACATCAGTCGATAAATCCTTGCCTTCAATTCTATCGTCCAGAATGACGTCGATGAGTCCTTTATCCATCTTGTATGGGGATGCTTGGGCAAGCAACATAGCTAGGGTAATCCGGTCCTTCTGGATTAGACCGAGCGCCGTTCTTTTGAATGTAGTCACGAAAAGATCACGGATGATAATATTTCTCCGGGCATTGTGGTTAGACTCTGAAGCAAGATTTTTGTTGCCATGGAGGACGGAATGGAAAATGTCCAAGAAATACTGCAGGGAGAACTGATAGAAATGGTTGAGGTAATGAAGTTGCTCGAGAACAGCGAATACTGCACTGCAAGATCGTGCAATGATGCTGTACTGCTGTGTAATCTCATCTACCTCGGCCATCACGCCTTCCGTATTGCTCATCTTGGTGGTTATCTCTCCGGCTTCGGTCTTTAGTGTTTCGAGCGTTTCAATAACGTTGTCATCGTCGAGTATATTGCCGCGTGATTCGTTAAGAGACTGGAGAAGGCGTTTTTCTAACTGTCGAAGGTGAACTTTGAATTCACCCTGCAATTTGATCAGATTTGATCTTCTCTCGTCGATGTCTGGTCTCTCGGACTTCAGAACATCGTTAAGGGACTGGGTCTGGAGACTACTCTGAGTCACTGTGAAATTGACGAATGTGGTTCTACTGCAAATGTCTGGCGGGAATGTTGCAGAGGGATCGCGTGTGGAGAGGTATATCCTGAAAGCAGGAGAGAAATCAATTTGTTGCTTGCCAAGCTGGATAAGAACTCGACCTCCGGTCTTTTGATACTCTTTGTTGAGAACATGATTGAGGATAGGGTCCAAATGCTCTGCATCTTGTATAAGGATTGGGTTACCAAATCGTAATGCGCTCTCGAGCTGTTTTGTAAAGGAATCATCCAAGAAACTGGTGACTGTTAAACGGCGGTCTTTGCATTCTCGTTGCAAGAATTCATTGACTCGGCCGGAGGGATCGATAATGAGCGGGTACCGATTGAAACGCTTGAGAATAATTGCATTCTCCATACAAAGATCGTCTACCGGCAGAGTGTTCTCCTGCCAAGATAGTCGTTCATCAGCAGTAGATAAATATTCCGTCATAGGGTTATGAGGCTTGAAGCTCACGCCGGAAAGATGAAGTTGGTGCAACCAATCTTCCATCATTGACTTGCGGAACGTTTGGTCATATAGACCACTATAAGCAAGGAAGGCGGCAGCGACTAAAACGTCCCCAACCAACGTACTGATTTGGGTTTCAAATGACTTGCTACCTTCTTCCCATCGGGTTCGTTCCGACGACAGACTATCCAGTAACCGGACACTTCGGTCAACTTTGAATTGGACGCGTGACATCTCGGTCTTGATCGCTTGAGTTTCGCTGATAAGAGCAGCGTATTCTGTTTTATATGTAGCGATACTCTCTTCCAGGCTAGTGATTGTGTTTTCAACTGCCTTCGCCTCGGCCTTGGTCTGAAGCGCTTGCTCTTCAAGCTGGTCGACTTCATCTCGCAAGGGCCCAACGCGGTCGAGAATTTCCGAGTAGTTAACTTGTGCTTCTACCCATTGAACTAAAGGACCACAGGCTTTACTCGCGCGGTTAACCTTTTCGTACGTAAACTCGGAATTATTCAAATACCCAGTTCGCATTTTAGTCCTCATAGACTTGGTCATCTGCTTCTCGTTGTCAAAATTAACGATGCTGGCAATAAAGTCATCGCGTCGGACTATAGCTTGAATGCTCTTCCAGTCAGCTATCTTGTGCCCCAGCAAGGTACAAACTGACTCCATGGCAAGCTTTACACCTTGAGGAGGAGAACCCATTGATCGAACTTCTGTCAAATGTTGCCGCTTAATGTTGCTAACACTAGCCTTGGCCTCTTCGACAGCAGGCTCTGCTCTTGCGAGGTCATTTAAGACTACCTCTTTCCGGGTTGCCACTTCTGCTTCCTGCTTTTCGAGGGCTGCCTGGATCTCGAGGGAAGTGTTCTTGCGTTGTTCAGCTTCCCGTTGATCAGCTACCATACGTTGGAGTTTTTCGTTCGCTTCGGCGTCCTTTGCCTCTAGTTGCGTTTTCTTTTCGGCAAGGCTAGCTCGCAGATCTCGAACTTTCTCGACTGTGTCTCTGAGTTTGTCAAGACCCACATTGAGATGGCGCTGCTGCTCTTCAAGGTCTTCTCGTTTCTCGTTGTAGAGCTTCACGTACTGCGCGACGAAGTCTAGGAAGTGACGTGGAGTGAGAAACGTAACTTTGCCTTGTTGTTTTTGAAGTTTGATATTGAATTGCTGTAGCGAATAGTGGATGTAGACCATAGAATTGATGATAGCTTCTCTGTGGGAGGGTGGGAGGTTGAGACCGCGATAAGCGACAGGAATACTATCAGGGGCCACAAAGTTAGGTTTGTCCAAGTCAACAGAGTGAGTTAACTCATTGGCGACCTGGAAGAGTGCCTGATCAGACCAATCACCAAACCAATTTAGCACGCAGCGGTTGAAAAGGGCTGGACTTGTGGCAGCTTTTGAGGAGAGGCCTTCTTCGGGGGGGTTCATTGTAAAGACGACGTGTAGGTTCTTGACGATTTGTTGTGTGAACCACTTATATAGCTCTTCTTGAGAATCCAATAGCAATCCCTGTCGTTGAGCGCCTTCTTTACAAGCCGTCATCAGTGCGGCAAAGTCATCTCCTTCGAAAAGACCAGGAACTTCAGCGTTGGCGAGGAGAGTATTCATACGTTCAAGAAAGCCGGAATCCAAGACATTGGACTCGTCCATGATAAAACACATCTTCTCCCCCTTACAGCCGCATCGACGTAAGACCTCTCGGAGGTCATCATCAAAATCCTCTGCTGAGTATTTACCATGTACCTTGATTTGGAAGACTTTGAGACCATTCATCCAGGCAACAAATCTCGACAGCGTTGTCTTACCACTTCCGCTGACACCAATCAATATTAGATGCCCTTGGGGTTGTCGGAAGACGCGGTCAATGCGCAGGACATGCTCAAGAACATCGTTGAAGAGAATAAGGGGGACATCAACCTCTTCCTCGCAGAAGGTCTTGAGGCGAGCCTTGACGAAATCACGAAGTTGTTCACGATCCACCGGCACGTAATTCTTCGATAGCCAGTTGGAGAACAAAATAGGGCCGCCCAACGCTTTTGACTCGTCAATGGTTGGAAAGTATTCCAGCGCAATTCTACGGACGGCATGATCTGTCCACTGTCGTTCTTCCTCCGCTACTAGACGGTCTTGGAAAAGTCGGAGGGCCTCATGGGCCCATATTCTGATAAGCCCCTCAACAGAAAGTGTTTCGAGAGGGCGAATGGCCTCATATACACCGCGAACCCAACGTGTCAGTTCACGGGGACTGTAGACATAATGTGGCTGGATTTTGGGCGTAAAACGTTGTTGCGATTCAAGATACAGCCGCACCATAGCCTGCGTAAGTGCCTCAGAATAGCCTCGTAATGCAGGGATTATCTTGAGGACTGCCGAGTTAAAAGTACCGTAAATTTGTTGAAGGGAGAGTTCGCCGGGATAATCTACCATAATAAGGGGAGCATGTCGAAGGAAACGAGCACCCATTGGTGTGCGCCCGGCATCAGTGGGCGGGTTGCAGGCCCCAACAAACTGTATCCGGTCGAGAGTAACCCAAACTTTGTCGGAAGTGCGCCAGAAGCCGTTATGTTCAACCAATTGCCGAAGAAACGAGATAGCCCTCTGAGTACCATATTTATCTGGAGCCGGAAGATTTATTTCATCGCAAAAGATTACAAGCCAGCGACCGATTTGTGTTGGGGACAACACCATACCGTTAAGAGTCTTCTTGTACTCGCAATATTGCTCGAAAGTTTTAATTAAGAGATCTGGGGTTGTGGCGCTGGAGAAATTAAGGCCCACGACTTCCATATTCGGAAGCTTACGAAGAGCACTGAAGAGAGTCATGGTTTTGCCTGAGCCGGGGGGGCCACACAAGAGTAATGGCTTGTGCTCAGCAAGCCAGGAGTAAAGAACATCCTCGTGGCGCACCGTATCCAAGGTGGGAATGACAACATCAGTCTGAGTGATTGAGTGTGTGTTAACTTCAATTGTGGGGACCTGGTTCTGCCACGATGCCCACTCAGCCTGAGGTAGGGTGACATCAAAGTCAATGAGGGAGCTCGTCCCATCTAACGGAGGTGATCCGAAACTTGCAAGAGCTGCGACCTTATCACCAAAGGTCTTACGGTCGTTGAGCGGGCAATCGCCGGTCAGAGCCCAAACTAAAGCGATTAAGAGCTTCTTGGATACATAAGCTTCGACTTGCTCGGGATCGAGGGCAAAATCAACGTGTGAGGCATTATACTCAATCATGTCCCTCACGGCTTTATTCAGCAGGGAGAATAGCGTCGTTAAGACACGCGAAACGGTAAACTCCATGATGTGGTTGAATCCTTCTGCTTCCTTTAGAACGTCGGTCATGAGGTTGTCCGTTGTTAGGTAGGCATTCAGTAAATCAGCGACTTGGCTCTGGATTTGCAAGCTCTTAGCTGGACTTTGACCTGCAGCGGCAGTGTCCTCATCTAGATCCTCAAAGGGAACGGATCTCAGAGTGTCGAGGTAATGAGCAACAAGCATACTGGGCGTCACAGTATCCTCGCTGTACCAAACCATACCGCATCGACTAACGGTAGCAAGTGTCGCATACTTGAGCGTTTCTACCTCAAACATAATGCGAACATTCGCTGGCAAGTTAAGTCGTTCGCCGTTGGGAAGGGTCAAAAGTTTGTTGTCGTCCAACACGCTATTCAAATTCTCAACCCATTCCGGGTCGACGTCGCCATCAAAGACGATCCAGTGCCGTTTGGAGTCTTCTCCGCGAAGGTTATCAACAATCTTGCGTAATATACTGGTAAATAGACCATCAGTCCACTCTCTGGTGGTTGAGTCAAGACTGCCATATAATGCCTCTTTCGACATAACTTTTGAGTCAATAACGTGAGAAACACCCTCCACGCCTTCGACCTGTTGTAACGCGTCCAGCAATAGCCGCCAAGCAACGGACTTCCCAGTCCCGGAACTGCCTACCATCATGACACCATGATGAATTTTCTGAATCTGGTATAGTTGAAGGACTTTGGTGAGCCAGGTATCGTTGACAACTAAATGCCTTTCCGACGCAAGACGGCGAATGGCTTCCTCAAGTTGTACTAGATTAGCTGGTACATACTGAATACCGGGGAAACATTGAGACTCTATGTCGGCCATGATCTGGACGTCGCTCTGGATCAGTTTTGGTGCAATAGTTTCTCTGATGCTCTGAACAATGATCTCCGGCTCTACGACCTCCTCCGTACCAATAATACCCCCGTTGTTCAATAGACGGGCACGCTTTAAACCTCCCGAGCTTACAAGAACACTTTTTAAAGCACGAAGTCCGAAGTCATAGTGGGCCTGTTTGGATAATCTTCCAGAACATTGGTCGAAGAACGGTACAGTCTGTTTCGATAATTGTTTGGCTTGGTTGAAACCTTGGGAGTACAGCATGACTTCCGCAATGAGTTCTTTGTCAGGTTTTGACATAGCTACACTGCGGAACAATTTTTTGAGGTTATCGGGTAGGTTAGAGCGGCCAGCATAGCCAGGATTCATGGTAATGAAAATGCCTGTATTCGAATTGACGTGAAGCTGACGTCCAACTAGTTCGATTTGGGCAGCATCATTTTCGGCGCCTTGCTTAAGGCCAAGTTGAATATTTTGGATTTGTTGCGATACGGCGGAAAGAATTCTCTCTTCTAGTCGGTTGAACTCATCGAAGCAACCCCATGCACCAACTTGGCAAATTCCCAGAAAGATGCGACCCATGGCTTGAAAGTCGAAGGTATCGTCGCAGCAGAATACTAAAGTGAAGCGGCCAAGCTGGACACCAAGGGCTTTAACCGATTCCGTCTTGCCAGTGCCAGCCGGGCCATATGGTGAACCACCAAGTCTCTGCTGGAGAGCCTGAGTGAGGGTACCAAAGCAACGATCGGTAAGCGGGGTTCGTACGAGCCGATCAGGGACTCCTAGATACTCAAAACCATAATTGAGCCTCGCGTTGGCCATCTTGATATGAAGGCGCTGCATGAAATCCCCCTCTGGCACGTATACATATCGCATTTGTAGAAGCCATAGATAGTGTGTTGGAGTGGTCGCGTTGAGT
Organism: Rosellinia necatrix; assembly: GCA_021209875.1. Taxonomy (NCBI): domain Eukaryota; kingdom Fungi; phylum Ascomycota; class Sordariomycetes; order Xylariales; family Xylariaceae; genus Rosellinia; species Rosellinia necatrix. Next base: position 1,854,355 of record JAGYVD010000001.1, on the reverse strand, counting down.
TTGATCAACTTATCAATTACATCACGCTGGTGAACACACTCAGTAATAAGGGCTTCGCACTTCTTTCGCTGGATGACCTCAAGGTCACCCAGGACTGTTTCGGCCAGCAAACGGAGGATTTGGACTTCCCGATCAAACAAAGACTGGAGTGAGTTCCCCCCAGCGGCTAAAGTGGCCTCAACTGCTGTGGTCCAGACAGCTTGTGTAGCAAGTACCACGATTTGGCTAGGGTAGGCGTCCATGAACTCATTAACCGCAGCGTGGTCAATGTTATCGGACTCGAAGATTGGTGTGTATACATCAATGGCCTCGGCCAGCAGCTCCGCAAGAGAATACTTCATGCCACTTTCAAGGAGGGCTAGCCAATCGTTGATTTTGGGTACTTTGGCTAGTGAGATCTCTTTCTTGAGACGGACAATTTCGCCTTCTTTGGAGGTGAAACCGGAAATAATAGATTCTTCGTCCATAACCAGACCCGTCAAACCCGCAAACATCTTCTTGAAGTGCTTGGCAATACGCAATGTGTCGTTGCTGTTGCCAATCATTTCCAAAAGATCCTCATCTCCAACGAAATAGAAACGAGGGAATGAAACGCGCTCTTTTTGGAGATACTCGCCAAGGGCTTTTTGGATCTTGTTAAGGAGTTCGGCCAAACGTTCCAAGGACTTCTGCACGCCTGTGATGCTTAACACGTCCATAACCATTGGTTGTTTGTAGACTTTCTTCATGACGGTCATGAATTCGCTATTGATATTTTGGAACCTGGATGATTCAATAGGTAGAAGGTGCTTGATATCAGCATTACCAGTAAAGACACCTTCCAAATAAACCCACTGGCGTTGAACATCAATCCAGACATCAAACAATACGTGAACACGGTTTAGTTTATCTTCCCAGGAGGAAGCTTCTTCTTCGAATTCCTTGTAATAAGGAGAGTGTTTCATCGCTTGTAACGAGTTTAGGTTCTCGCTACATTTCGCGAATAAGTCGTCCCAGCCGCGAATAAGACGACATTTATTCTGGTAAGCGACCAGGTCAAGCTGGTAGTTATTCCAAGTCTCCTTGACCTGCTTAAGAAATTCTTCTAATGCCATTTCGCCTTGTGCCTGTGTGATGATGTCTCGGACAATAACCTCGGTGGCAATAAGATTCAAGTCCCAGACGTCTCCAAGGGTCATCGACACCGGTGAGTAACGGCGTCCGGGTTTGATATCTTTCCAAATCTTAGTCCAATGGCGATCTCGGATTGCCTCTGATTTCAAATCACCCAGAAGACTATTGACCTTGAGGTGCTGGCGAAGAATGTTTTGAATGTGTTCAAACGCGGCGTACTGGCGCATTCGACTCGGCATATCCTTGGTCATTTTGATAAGACTATCAATGGAGCCTCGTATTTTTCTGGGCTGGACGCTACTCCAAAGGGTCTCTCGAAGTTCATTTAGACTCTTCCAGATGGTAGAGAGTGCAGCCCAAACAGACTTGAAATCATGGACTTCTTCCAAGACCATAGCAAGAGATGACTCAGGGCTTGGGGGAAGATCAAGAGCTTCCTTTGCTTTAGAGACCATCTCAAACTCCTCCTGCAGTTTTGTGATGCGGGATTCGAAGGAGGCAAGAGTGGTAGACGCAATGTCGGGTGCAATCGTCCCGGAAACGGGTTTTTCCTCGTTCCATTGGCTGCTGATTTCGGCAATCTTCTCCATCACTACCTGATCTTCAGCCACAATTTTGGCCTTCAGAGCGTCCGTTTGGTCTTGGACAATCTTTGCCTTCCTGCCGAGAATCTCGTTGAGAGCATCCCATTGTGAATCGACTTGTTGTACATCAACCCAATCGTTGGGCAGGTTGTATCTATTTCGAACCAATGTCGATTGCCCTTGACGAAAAGTCTCGACTTCTGGTGCCCACGCTTTGACTCTTCTCTTACAATTTTGGACGATAGTGATAAATTGCACAGCTTGAGCAGTCGAAGTGGCCTCAAGGCTTTGCGTCTCTAAATCACGTCTAGCTTTTTCGATCTCCGCGTGTACCTCCCTCATGCGAGTACCAAGACGCCCAGCAAACTTGAGGATAATCTCGTGTTGCCACTGGTCGTACTTGGCGTTGACTTTATCTTGGACTTGGCCATAATCGATCGTAATATGGCCAAAGGTGCGGCTAACCTCTGATGTATCGAAGGTCGCACGAGACTTCCGAATCTCTTGCAATAGCTGTAGCCATTTGGAGAGCTCATCACCTAATAGATCGTAAACTTGTTCAGATTGCAAGTCCCAAAGAGATTGAAATTGGAGCCATTTGTCAACATATTCGCCGATCCCTTGTAGCTTAGTCTCAATAGACGCATACACTCTGCCAAGGATATCAGCGCAGTCGCTTGGCAGTTCATTAAAACGCGCTTCCTCGTGGACAATAGTGCTCAGGGTCAAACTCATTTGATACCTCGACGCCTTGATCTTAGGTAGGTTGCAAACAATCCCAATCCAGTCATGTAATTGCAAGAACCAACTGGCTCTAGCATATTCCAGGGGAGGATCCAGGTATATAACTTGATTGCGCATCGTTATTTCATGAATTAACGGCATCATCGTGGGATCATCAGATTTTAGCGGTTCTCCGGAGGGCGCCAGTTGTTTTCGACGTTGGGCTTCGATTTGCTTAACAGGCGTGTCATCGTTAAATGCTTCAATCCAACTAGAGACCGAATGCTGTAAGCGAGCAAGAAGCGTCCTTTTGATCCGTTCGTTCATTCTCTCAACCCAGAATCCCAAGTTGACGTACTGCTCCAGGTTCAGTTGGTCCACAGCCGCTTGGATAGTTTGCAAACGTGATTCAAACTCGGATGATTCATATGGACAGGTAGCTAGCTCTGCCAAAGCCTTCTGAATATTCACGTGGATGTTTGCAAGAGTAACTGTTTTCGACTGCAGTAAAGAGGCGGCTGCTGCGAACTCTCGAACGAATAGAACATGTTTGCTCTCCGTTCCTCTCCCAACCGCATGCTCAATCGTACCATTGGGCAGTAGTGTTGGTTTCTGGTATGATTCCCAAGTATTAACAAAGGTTTCCCATTTAAGAGGAATGCCCTTGGCAATGAGGACGTGGACGTCGTTCTGATAGCCACTCAGGAGAATGGAAACCTCTAACATGTCTGAAATTTGCCGCGTTGTCTGGGCAAATGTTCTCACGCTCTCCATCAAACTGACAGCATAGGGATAGACTCGCTTAGCCTCCTTCGCGACGTTATTCACGGCATGAGGGACATTGAAATTCTGCCAGCCTAAATTTCGGGTTTCCTTGAACAAGGCAATGATCTGCGCGTCGAAATTGACTGACAAGTCCAAGGCATTATTGGCAGCCCTAATCTTGTTGATATTAAAGAGTCGGCCGGAGATCGAGATTTGTTTCCGTTGTACGTCTTCAACCCACGCTTTATAGATCGCTTGGGTATTCAGTTTCTTCCTAAATAGTTCGCTTTCTGTCTGAAGCTTCTGACCTTCGCTATGGAGAGCCCAGTCCGATCCTAGGATATCCTCAACTTTCTTCATATATCCATCAAGCTGCCGTTCAATCTGACGGGCCCAAATGATGGCACCCGAAACTGGAGGTAGATCATGCAACTGGGCCATAGCGTGTGCTTCCGAGTGGCCATACTGTTGCTTGAATCGCTCATGAAGAGCTGCTATTGCTTGCTTCACATTATCTATCAGTTGATTCTGATATTCAGCAATAGCGCCTCGGATCTTAGGCCTGACAAAGAGGGCATTGAACTGAGAGAAGACTCGAAACATCTCATTCGCATTCTTCGCCGTCGCTAATCGATCACGCAGCCGAGCAATGATAGAGTTTTCCACTCTAGAAGTCCGTTCGTTGTAGGTATTCTCCGCTTTAACCCATTTTTGCGTTCCTTCGGGAGAGACGTCAAGCAGGTCGACATTTTTCAATGCCTCCCAAGCCTGTTTGACTTCTTCAACGGCGTCAACGTCACCCATCTCTTCAACAAGAGCCACGCCATTCGCTGTGCTTTCGTCACCTTGGCCACTGCTTGCTGACTTCGGGCCCAAAACATTGATGATTGTCCTCTGGAGTTGCTCATGGTTGTCCCGAAAATTGTCAATGTACTTCAGGCGTGCCTGTAACTCACTATGCTTAGGCGTCACTTTTATAGGTATGAATTTCTCCTGTCTTCGCCGGGTCGTTTCTCGAGCTATATTCGTAAATTCTTTGATTTGAGTGTCCCAAGACCTAAAGATTTCATCGGCCCTGGCCATGAGACCCTTGAAATCTTTGTATTCCAGGTCAACCAGCTCTGATCCTGGAAGAAGTCGATGCATAACATCTTCCAAGTCAGCGGAGATAGCTTCAACTAGATGCAACGTTCGGGCAATGGGATAATTGCTGAATCTCATCTTTTTGTTCATGTGGTTAAATATCTGTGCAACGGCATCCTGGATCTTGGGCAACGAAGTTGCGGACAGCAGTTCATCAAGTGGGAAATCTCGCATGAGCTGGTTGTACTTCTGCACCATTTCCATCGCTTCTTTCAATCCAGTATCGGCCGTGAAACTGACAGTTGCCTGGAAACGTTTGGCGTGCTTAAGAATTTCCAGGGTCAGCATAACACCTTCGCTTCTTAGTTGAGCTTCGATGCCTTCTAACGCGGATTCCATCGATAACCAGAAGTTGATCTCCTGTGTTGCCGTTCTCGTCACAGGGTCCCGAGTTAACTTCGTGATCGCCTGGATCGACTTAATCCAGCTGTTGACGGTGGATTGCAGGTTATTCATAAACGTGCTATCCCCGAGGAGGGGTGCCGAAATCAAGTCGGTAGAAGGCCGTATACTGCGGGAAGCAGCATCGTCCAAGGCCGTTTGCACGATTGGGTGGAATGAAAGAGACAACTCCGGAATCTCTACATTCTGCTGAAGGTGTAGCAGGCTAAGCTCAAGCTCAGTCATGCGCTTTTTGGTAACAGGGATACCGGTCTTTGCGTCCACGTCTGCTCGGCTCCTAACGCTATTAGCAGCTTGGGAAGTCTTGGTATTGGCATCGAAATAAGGCGCCAGCGCATTATGAACAATCGAGTGGAGAACTTCAAAGGGAGAGGCTGAAGGTCCTTGCTCTGCAACAAGACTAGCTAGCGAAGCGGTGCCTGGTAGTGTCTGGATCTGGATCTGCGAGGTCAGGGGAAGCAAAGGGTCGATCGCTTGAGGACGTTTCAGCAGCGCAAGATAAGCAATAGTAGTTGGGCACGAAGAGATTTCGGAGGCGATCGTATACGTATATGTGGCAGGCACTATATGGTGAAAAGAAAACAGGTCAGAATAAAACATCCTTGCGCCAGCGGCGCTGGGCAGCCGGGGCAATCACTCACCATTATCGGTTGACCCGTCAGGAATGCTGTCCAACTGCTCAACATCCTTTTGTATGTATAGGGCCACTTGGGCATCGGTCGCAAATCGACTGCACCGATGAATGGTGTCCGCGTGGTTTGCGCTCGAGAGCAGGCTCCCGGGCCTCTCGAGTTCATCGCGGGTAGCTCCCAGAGCAATACTAACAACCGACGCCAGATAATCCACGATGACTTTGGGATCGACAACGTTGAAAGAAGGCGAGGAGGCGCCATTCGCTCCAGCGCCTTCAGAGCCGACAGGCGATACCACGGCCTCCATCCTTGAGGCAAGTATACGCCGACGACGTTTATTGTAGTCGTTTACAGAGTAGGGGACATATCTCGGCGTGCCAGAGCACCGGGTACCAAAAGCCTACGCGACGCCGATGGAGAAAGAGGAAACGTACGAAGTAGGGTACGTGGTTTCGATTAGGTAGACAGTAGGGGAATACAAAACGAGGCGCAAAGGAGCGTAGGTTTGTTCTGAGAGGTTATCCTTCCGGGCCGTAGCGTTGATCAGGGCGGTCGCTCAGGGGCAGGCAAACGATGGGGAAGTGGTAGGAATCGCGATAACCATTACGGGCCACCCGAGCTCAACTCAAAAGATGGTAATAGTGTTCTAACGCGATGAGCCGTCGGTCGCGACCGACAGGGGTATATTTATGGGTCCACTGTCCGTGTCGTGCCGTGATTGGTATGCTTCTTTCTCAGCAGGGGCTCCAGTGGGGTCGGGCTGCTGTACCTGAGACCCGCAGATTTTACCACCACCAGGGTAAGTAACCTGAGGCAGGTACACACCACTGCTGAGCAGAGCAGGCATCTGCCACCCTCTCTAGTTGTCAATCCGAGCTGTCACATGAAAATGTATAGTTGTGTAGAATGCGATTACGCAAGATGAGCTGCTTATAATTTTAATTTCAGACCTTGTCAACTCACATCTGATACCTTAGGTAGATATCTAGTTACCACTTGCCGGCCTGAAATATGGCCTAGAATATAGCCATATATCACGCACGCCGGATCATGTTCTTTGTTGATAGTCGAATAGGTTAGATTCTATCCCGCCCCATCCCCAGACCTTTTCTCCATGATCTTGCCAGAATCATCAAGTCGTGTACAATCCGTCGCATGTCTTTACTTTTTCGAATCAAACCCACGCCATCCCGTGGCCCATGTAGTCCCAACGCCAAATCGCTCACTGATGCCACTATTATGGGGTTCCCTTTAATCAACCTCCTAGAACGCCTATGCTACTGCAGATGATCCGATGCCCGTCCCACCTTGACTCAATTTTCCTACCCATCTCTAGTCAATGCATTTACCTTGTCGACACTCCACGCTTAATTTCCTGCGGGAACGCCATCGTTGTTACTCGGACCGCTCGTGTCGTTGAGTCTCTCTCTCTGTACCATAACGCGTTCGTTGCATATGTCGATAAACATCTCGAATCTTGTAATCATCTTATCTTTCTCTCGGAGCTTCTCCTTGAGCTCTTCGATCTCTTTTTTGCTTTGTTCTTGAACCTTTTCTAGTTCGTCCTTGGCCCGAGCCAATTCCCTTCTCAGCTCTGACCGTATACGGTCCTCCGCCGTTGGTGGCGGTTTGCTGTATATTGCAGGTCGTTCTTCCGCAATGCCTGCCTCGACCTTTTGAGGGTTGCGATTAATAGCAGCGCGCGCATTATAAATATCTCTTGGGAGTAGTGGCACATGAGGATTCTGTTGCTGCAGAATCTCCAGTGTTTGGGTAACCCCGATACCTGGTAGTGTTAACACCTGACCGTGCTGAACGAATCGTGGGGTGCCATTACCTGACTCTTTCAAACTTTTCACCGCGGCAACCATTTTGCTATCCAACTTCCTCGCAGCAGGATGCAGCAGGGGGCTCTCGCTGGGGCCGTGGTTGTGTTGCAGATGCGCCTGATCTGGTCGGTACCGAATCGTCCACTGGGTCCTTTGTTCGATGGCAAAAAAACCAAAGGGACAGTTACACTTTCGAGAAGACGTCTTGCGTTTCCTTTGCTCGGGACTGACTCGGCTTGGCGGTTTGCCGGCACGATCACAAACGAAGAGAACCTTCTTCAGGCCCGGCACGGTCTTCTTTGACCGCCCGATAACGACAGCATACCCGACAGAGGTGCAGTACTCGAGCACGTATCTATGGATAGCCTCAAGGCTTGCAAAGCTACCTCCTTCCGGAGGGGCCGACATTGTTGCACCCATAGGCGACCGGGGAACGAATGGCGTGCCATCAAGAAGCTTCGGGGTTAGGCGGTCATCCCCCTCTCCAGAATCCCCGGGACTGTCAACCTCCATATCATCATCCTGGTGGGGGTCTTGCGAGGTAACATTAGCCTCGGGTTGAGGAGGCGGTAGTGGTTGAGCCTGTGGTTGCGGAGTAGGCTGGGGTTGTAATGTCACAGGTTGTTGGTGAACTTGATGATGAGATTGGGAATGAACCTGTTGGTGTTGATGCTGGGTATGTTGCGGAGGCTGCGGTCGTGGCTGGGAATGCGGTTGATGATGAGGCTGGTTTTGCGGTATCAAGCTACCCTCGTTCTGCTGAACCTGTTGAACTGGCTGGGTTTGAACCGGTTGGACCGGCTGCACTTGCTGTTGTATAGCTTGGGCATGGGGTAACTGCTGAACAGGCTGTGCAACTTGCTGCGGAATTTGTACTTGTTGTTGTGGAACTTGCTGAGGTGGTTGGTTCATGGCCTGCTGAAGGTAAGCCATGGAGGTGGAAGGACCTGGTTGCGGCGGCATCTGCCGTTGTTGGGCCCCTCGCTGATGCTGCTGATGCTGCCGGACAGCCTGCACCGCAGCTTGGGCATGCTGGGCTGTCTGTACCGGGGTATGCCTGGATGGGCCATTGGATAGGTTTGGGACGCTCGCAACATTCGGGACGGGAGACGGAGTGGTATTCGGGAACAGATGATGTGAGTATGTCTGGGGAGGCTGCTGAGAGCTATATTGCTGGGGCTGGTAAGGCGGGGTCGGAGAAGGTTTAGGCGGCGTGGAAGTGTGAAAGTTGCGCCGGAGAGTGTTGACCTGGGGGAAGGCGAGGCCGGGATGGCTATGGTTGCTGGAGCCAGGCTGACCGAGGCTCGACATGACGCGAGGAACTGGGGGAGAGAGGCGGCAGCAGCGGCGACAGGTGGTGGTGATGTAAGAGGGCAGACACCGGGCGACAGGCAATAATAAAAAGAAGCTATACAAACATAAACAAATGCTCGAGACGCCAGGCAGAGAAGCGGAAAGGAATAAACGCCAGACCCCAAGACACGACACGATGTGCAGATAGACACAACAGCAAGGTCAAGTCGGTTGTGGGATCGAAATGGTCGACGATGGACGTGATGTCAACTTGTCGACCCCGGTGGTTGGGCAGACGTGTGAAAGGTGCGAATGGTGGTTAGCGGGTGTGCAAATATCACGATCGATCAACCAGACCAGAGCTCCAAGGGGGGCTCTAGGCTTGTTGGTGTGGGTGTGGGTGTGCGTTTGAGAAAGAGAGAAGGGTGGGAATTCTGGGATTTGGCTCGTCTGGAACTCAAGAGTGGGCGACAAGGTTGGCTGGGGTGGGTCGATCTGATCATGCCAGCTAGACCAAGCCAAGCAACCAAGCAGGTTTATTTTAGCTGGCGGTTTGCAGTGGCAGGTGGGGACATGGCGCTGCTGTATGTACCTAGGTAAATACCCTGCACGGACGCATCACACCTCTTTACAGTACTAATAATAGGCAACCTTGGAGACTTGGTACTTAGGTACTATTTTGAATGCTGAATCTACCTACCTATCTTCAGGTAATCGCCTGCCTATCACTTACTCCCAACCAGCCTCTACCCAAGGCGGGTATTTAGGTAAGTATCTATGGGCGGTTTCGAGGAGGCAGTGTTGGGAGCATTACACAACTACCTAGGTAGATACCTACCAGGTAGGTAGGCACTAAGCACTGAGTAACTACACATGCCTAGGTATATAGGTAGGTAGGTAGGTATATATATAGAGTATTGTAGTACCTATAATTGTCAAGTTCTTCTTACCTACCTACCTAAGTTCCTAAGAAGTTAATAGCACAAGAACAAGCATATAAGCTGTATACCATAAAATTATCCCAGGGTAAGATTAATATTTTAATAAGTTAGTCATGTACTACTTGTCTCAAGAGTATAAATATACGCCTATGTACTGTATTCCCATACCTTAGACCACCTAAGTACCTAGTGTAGGTAGGTATTTGAAATACCCACTTACACGGATGTATGCCTGCAGGAAATGTGCTGTAATGTTTGTCAAGTCATATAATTGGATAAGGCATCAAATATCTTGATAAGATTAGGCAACCTATCACTTACAGTCTAGTTTAGGTACCTACCTAGTAGTAGTAGTATTAACGTCTAATCTAGGTGGCTGACACTGCTAGTTACATTTTAATGGTGCGATTGTGGCCGCCAAGCCCTTGCAGCCAATCGGCCGCAGGTACCTACCTAGGTACCTACCTACCTACCTAGCCCACAGGATGAGTATATGGTTTGTTGTAAGAGCGTTGACGATTATCAAAGCCCCATAAAGAATTTATTGTGTGATGTAAAATTTAAGCCCTAGAAAGCAACAGACAAAGTTTACTGAACAGAATTTGATGACATTTCCACTTGATATCAGATACTTTACTTGGCAGTCATTAAACATAGGTAGTTGGACTTTGACATGTTGAGCTCCCAACAGACCGTTCCCTGTGGCACTAAGACTACCTACTCAAGTACTCAAGTAGGTAAGTACCTTAGGTAGTACTTAAGTTGCTGAACAGACTATACATTTGCTAATCACACTCTCTCCCCAAGCATCAAACCTAGGTGAGGTACAGATTAGACGTTAATACTACTACTACTACTACTACTACTACTACTAGGTGAGGTACCTACCTAGATACCTAAGGAACCGGAACAGTGGTGCAAGCCACTACATCACCTAGGTGGCACATCCCCCCAGCAAGCAAGGCCTTATCGATAAAGCCTCAGGTAACCTAGCTTTTTGGGGACTTTTTATTCTCATCATAGTAGCACTTACCTGCCTATAGTTATTAAATCCCCAGAAGTCCTTACTGTAGAGGTGGAGGAGGGAGATTACCAGGAACTACCTAGGTAGGTACCCGAAGCTAAGAAGAGGTACCCAGACACGATATGTCCAAGGTTAGAGCCTGTACATGCCAACATACCTACCCTGCGGAAGGCACCTGGCATATAAATACCATAGTACATTGATGGTGGTGTTGATGAGTCCCACAGGCCAGACTTGGTGGGCCAATTAGAGGTCCAACCGATAAAGTTGTGGTGCCGGAATTAGTGTATGAGGAAGGGACCCCTCACAAGGAACTAGGATGTCCAACACATACAGATTCAAGCTCATATCTGCAGTTACCTGAAGCGGGCAGGTAGTAGGGTAAGGTAGACGATGCAAATACAACCTAAAGTACGGATATTTAAATATATGCATCAACAATACCTACATGGCACCTACCATGGCACCTACCAAGTGGTAGGTGCCTCAAGTTGGTAACCTACCTGTGTACCTGGGTTTATAAACAGCTCTTATTGCAGGTCGTCTTCCCCGCATAGAAAACACGGTCCAGGCCAGCCACATATTGGATGATAAGTGGTTGCATTGGCCTCGGAAGGGTATGACAAGATACTGTCCAGCCAAAGCAGACCAATAAGCACGTACATGATGCTTTTCTCTAGTCGGTGGCGATGCATGGTGTGCGATACCGGTAGATGGGTGTCAGCCCGTCGCCTTTTCCCGTTCGCAACGTCCTGATACTGGTACAACAATGTCGAAGGGCTGCCTCTGCAGCGTAGTGCAGCGTAGCGTAGTGCAGCGCAGAGCAGTGCAGCGCAGAGCAGTGCAGCGCAGAGCAGTGCAGCGCAGAGCAGTGCAGCGCAGAGCAGTGCAGCGCAGAGCAGTGCAGAGCAACAGCAAACAAAGCTGCAGACCGGTCACGTAACGGTCGCGCTCTCTCGTTCATCTCTTATCTCTCTTCCCCTCTCTCGCCCACACCGGGTCGGCTGGCTGTCTTCTCCGATCAACTTCTTGGGTTGTTTGAAACAATACCATATTGCTGCTTAATCAACCCGTCTCCCCGCGAAGTGACCCTGGTATGATATAGTACGGTATGATACATCCGCGGCCGAATGCACTCAGGGGGCTCATGACTTGACTCGGATACGGAACATCTATGAATCAGGTTCGATACCTTACTACCAGCTCTCCGCTGTCCGCTCGCTGCCGTTGCTGCCGGTGTCTGTTGCCGGTATCTATCCCGGTGTCTGTCTATTCAGGTAGTGTTTATACCCACCCGCCTTGCTACTACTGCCCTAGGTAGCCATACCTACCTACCTAACCCAATGCCTATCCAGCCTCGAGTGCCTGGGGTATATAATATAAACACAGCTAAGTATGTAGTCGGTCGTCCTGAGCCAACACTCCCACCCTATCACATTCCCATCTGTTCTCTTGCACTGGGTGGGTGGTGATAGGCTTCCCGGCTTCCCAGTTGAACGCGGAGGCTGTGTTGCAACTTGCGTTGGCCGCCCACGTCCTCATGGGCGAGGGGGTTGGGGCCGGGAAGCCGAGGCAGAGCTTGTCTACCGTTCGACCTCAAGTAGCCCCCAAGTCACCACTCGCCCACCTAACCCAATCCACCTTAAATCCTTTCAGCGCTTGTTAAGGACATTCGTGTGTACTTGGTAGTTCCCCTGGAAAGTGCCCCCCGAAGATGAGGTTCTGAGGAAAGGGCTCCCGTTGCGCCGTCGTACCGCCCCGAAGACTGGAGCAGGCTGGGCTGCCCAAACCCGTCCCACAGGGGTTTATGCTTTGCTTTTAAGTTCTAATCCTTAGTAGCACCTAGTATCAAGCTCACTACTACCTAGGTATCTACCTGTGTACCTGTAGGTACCCGAGCCAATTACCCGGGCCCAAGCAATGACTGGAAGCCGCATCGTATTAAGCAATGCAGCAGTAGGGGCTACTTGGTATCTTCGGCGCCTAGTATGAGCGCTGGCCGGGCGTGGTGTGATCGGCCATTCGCTTTGTGGGCTCTTCCAACAACCAACCAGACACATTACGTTCTTGGTCTCCTACCACGAATCTGCCGGGTTTGGGCCCAGTAGACGCCAGCCATGGACGAGGAGGAAGCATATCTGAAATATGCTGATTGGCTTATCATGCAGCGCCGGGGGCGCCGACGCATTCAGAAGGCGTACAAAAATCCGGCCGCTTTAGCCAAGTTCCTCGCCGATATACCGCCTCCAAGGCCCGTGGTGCTCCGCCCGCGGCATGACGAGATCCGGCCCGCCTTAGATTCCCTCCCGGCTTATTGTGCCCTGGCCAACATGTCGGCCTGTCTACCGTCGAACACCCCCCTCGGCTTCTCCTTTCTCGGTAGCTTCCCACCAGAGATCCGGAATGCCGTGTATCAATACGTGATCCACTACCCAACATGCCGTGAGCTTTTCGACGCCTATTACGACCAGGTCGATACGTTCAGGGCACGCAATGGCAGTAGCTTACCATGTCGATTTGCTATTCGCCTCCATACGCCGACTATCCTACTCCTGTGCAAACAGATTACACGGGAAGCGCTGACCGTGCTCCGGCTACGTCCCTTTGTGCTTGATCGGATCCCTCCGTGGATCATGGGCCATCCAAGGCCGCTCCCTCTCACTTCGTTTCTCAGCAAACGTACACTCCAAAACCTGCGGTTTGTAGAGATCAAGCTGTCCCTTGGCGATGGCGAGAGCTCTCTCAGCGGCCGCGTTTGGTTTCAGCTCCTGGAGGATATCTTTCGAGCATGGTCCGGCAAAAATTCACTAATCCGCTTGAAAGTCATGATCAAAGTAAGCAACCTCAACGTACATCGGCTCTGGGTTTTCGAATTGAGAAATTATACGGACATTGTGAAAATGGTAAGCCTGCCCCTTGTTTCCCACTCGGGGCCAGTCCCGGTCGTGGGATGCACTGACGACCTGCTAACTCTACACGATCTTCGGGAGATCGATAACTTTGCATTTAAACACGGCTCTAGACCAGATCTAGTCCAATACGAGCATTGGGTTCTTGATTACAACTATGCCTATAAATGCGGCTTCAGGAGTTAGTGATGCAACCTAAGTGTTCATTTTCCAATTCGAAAATCCCGAGACACTAAGGCTACGCAGATCCTCTGATCCGCCAGCATCCGGACCCCCATATCTGGCAAGGGAGTGTTCTAGAGTGGGTATAAGTTGTGATGAATGGAAAGGAGGCAATGAATAGGTATCCGATAGGAGGACGACAGGCGAGTAATAATATATTGCATATCGGTGTTGCTTACCTCGGGGGGAGCGTTGTGCGCTTTCGTTCCTTTCTACGCGTCTGAGCGAATGATGCTATGATGGAAATACAATGGCGGGCATCCCGATTTGGGTTTTTCTACTGCGTTGATTTAGAAGACGTTAGGCCATTTCTATGGGACAGGGCCTTTCGTCAGTGAGTCGCGATGATAAGAACATGCCTAGTAGTTATCTTGACTCGAGAATAGGAGTCTTCGCCGGCCGTAGCCGAATAACCTGTGTTCGAGCTTGGGCGGAGGAATTCGTGATGGGCAAATGGCCGAGCTAGGATCGAGGTAGAGAGGAAAGCAGAGCGAAAGGAAGATGAAGAAGCTCAAGACTAGATAGATTAAAGACGCACCCAAAAACCCGGGTTATACTCTAATTTTACGCTTAACTACACTATTAGCCGTAGTAATGCGTCCCCCGCGTCCCTCCTCTCCCCCTCTCCTCGGCAAAGATTTACATTTCACGCGGAGAGGAAATGGCAAGACATAGGACTGCGCAGCGTAGTATAGCACAACGCAACGACCCCCCTAAACGAGAGCGGGTCGGGGATGACGACGATCTCGAATAATCGAAAGCGTCAATCCCACCCCAGTTCCCCCACGCAGCGCGAGCGGGCGGGCGGACGGACGAGGGACGCGTTCAGGAATATTTCCATATCTAGTCGAGCGAGGGAGGCGGGAGCCGACTGACACCCTACCATACCCTCAGTGTAACCTACCCTGCATACCGAGCATTCGGGGAAGCCTTGGTACTGCCAAGAGGGCGCGATGCGCGTGCGTTGCACCCCGATCATAAATAACACGAAGGAGGGCAGAGAAGGGAAAGGGGAGGGGGGAGAGGGAGGGAGTAAGGGAAGAGAGAGAGACAACGGTGGTAAGCAAGCCGTGCAGATACAAGTAGGGTCGTAACCGGCGTCGCCGAAGAGACGAATGATGGCGTTCTGTCTATGATAGATGAGCCGAGGCTAATGTAAAATACAGTGGCATTACGACATTGTCGGGGGGAGGGTGCTGGGGGCGGTTCTCTGCTAGTTGTGTAAGTACAGTATGTATGCTGTTGTGTTTTCTGGGGGGGGAGCCTCCTTGCCTTGCGGTAGATCTCGGCACATGTGGATTGCTGCAGCCCTCCTACCCCTTTTTCTCTGTTCTTTGCTTTTCCTGACCCTCGACTTCGCACGGATGCATGCCATATTCCCGTTTGGGGTTATTTGTGATTTGGTAGACTACGAGCTGGCGCTTCGCATGATGATTGATTTCGGGGGGGGGAGGGGGAACCAATTACCGCCCGGCGGTCGCCATGATGCCCATGTTCTTTCTGTTGGAGGGTCGGATTGCCTACATAGGTCACCTGTAGTATGCATTGGACCATGTATGTGGGCCGGCTGCCGAATTTTTAGGCTGCGGAAAGCGAGGGAAGAAGAAAGTCCCGCGTGTCGCAGACAGCTTCGAGAAATGGAATACCCAGCCTTTCCGGGGCTCTGGGCGGCCCTTCTCTTCCCAGAAGACGTAAGTGGCATAACCAAGCTTAGTCGGTTTAGAGATAGCCAGGTCGCCACACCGTCCATCCGGCGGTCGCTGCTACCTGTCGGGTCCACCAAATGTCCGTCCAAGGTCAGCTCTTCCCCCCTTGCGGCGCTGTGCCACCACCTCCCACGCCCGTGATCCAGCACCGCCGTAATAATCCTCCCAAACACTCCTCTCGGCGTGAAACAACGGTCCGACACTGCCTCTGGATTCCCTCATACCTACGCCTACCCCAGCAAGGTGCTCTGGGAAGACACGTGGCGAGTGATGTAACGTAGGAAATGCTAGCCTCTGGTCGCTTCGTGAAATACATCCATACCTATCGAGGAACCCACCCGGGCTTCTAAAGTCCCTTACCGGGGCGGAAACAACGAAAGCGGGAGGAGAGAGAGAGAGAGAGAGAGAGAGAGAAACACTTTCATGCAATGCTCGCATGGAGATTCATACCCATAGAACCCATGCTAAAACACGTGTTCCTCTGGTATCTCGGGTAACGGATTGGGAGGTGGGTGTTTAGGTGTTGGCGAGAGAACCATTCAACGAACCCTAGACGAGATAATTAATGAGACCCTCCCCCCCCAATCTGACAGCCGTCAATGATCATCGCCCTGTAGGGCTGGCCGTCCGCAAATGCGAGACCCCATTAGCCGCCTAGATAACACCCCTGCTTACCCCATTCAAGGTGCGACATTGAAGGCACCCCCCTTCTCCCCCAGCCCTATGAAGCTCACCAGGCTACTGTACACCTACGCTACCAGCCTTAGCGTCAAGCCAAGACGGCGCTGGTCTTGGCTCGAACCCCCCAATCATCTCCTTTCCCTCTCCTTTCTCCAAGAGTACTTGTGTATGGTGTAAGCTGTACATCCAGGCGTCCGTCATCCTTTGTATGTGTAGCATGCAAGGAACTTTTCCACTTCTAATTGGGCAACTTTAGGTAAGGGCATAATGTGACGGCTCCTTCGTGCGGTTCCCGTCCCCAGCGCGCCGAAATGCTCCTTTTCTCCCTCTGTAGGTGTGCAGACTGGGCTCGGTCGTGTTGCGTGCCGCCCGAGGCTGTAACAGGAGACGGTAGATGTGTACGAAGTATGTGAGGCGGTGAGCTTAACGACAAAGTCGGAACGAGAAAGGAAAGATACAGGGTCCGAGAAAGGGTATTAGTGGAGAAAACCATGACGATAAGAGTTAACTACATATTGCATCCTGCCTTCTGTTATGACCACGGTGGGAATTCGGCCCTGTTCCCTGCTAGTTTTAACATGTACCGGTACATATGTACATATATACATACATATATATACATCCATTTGCACTTGGGGATCGGACTGGCCCACTACCTCCAATCATCTTGTGAACAAAACCCCATGGAGCATGAAGTGCTCGGGTACCTAATGTGCACTACGGTGGTCTTGACGATTTGATTACCTCCATATGCTGGAGTCAGCGTTAGCTGCCATGATTATTCGGTCGTTGGCCATGCTGAATCTATTTACCCCACGTTTATTTGTATGCCCATGGTATCTCTAATTTCCCTCTATATGATGAAACCTTCAGTGAATTGAAACAGACGAGTGAAGGAAGATGGGTGAAGTGAGAAGAGAAAAGCATTTTCTGTATCCGTGGTAAATTCTTCATGCCGGACGCAGCTCGCCATCATATAGAAACTAGGCCTCGCTAGGAGATGCCGTCGCAGATATTAACCCAACCACGACGCCGGACCCGCGCGTCCCCCAAATTTGAGCTTGATTTTGAAGATTGTGTACATCCTTCATCTATTTATTGCCTTCGTTTTCTCTTGTTCGTCGTTCGCGGCATGGTTTCGTCGCCGACAAAATGACCCTTTTCGATCTGGTGCTGCCGTAGGTTGTCCCGCCGATTCTTGTATTCCGAGTTACAGCCTGGAAACGGACATTTGTAAATGACAGGCGGGTTAGTTGAATGCTGCATCTTTTTGTGTTTCGCCATGCTGCCCTTGAACCATTGGGGTTCCCCCTTTGGCCTATAACCACAAATATCACATGGTTCATTCGCTTCCACCTTTTGCCCAGACGAAGCCAGCGTGGAACTACCCGAAGCTTCACCCCCCTCTCTCTGAAGCTGGAATGGCGGCGTTGGCCTGTAAGAATTGGGCTGCTCTGGGGGTACGTCCGATAAAGGAGGCGGCGATACTGTGTAGGTCTCGCTGGGGGTCTCAGAGGCATTGCTCCTCAAGGGGAAGGCATTCGGACTGCCGTTAACCAGTTGTGGCGCCTCAACAACTGGATGGAGCGGACCCAGGCTTAGCTGGGGGTCGGAATCGAAGCTTGAGAACGGTGCCTGCGTGCTGGGAATCATCATATCCCACCCATTCAGGACAGGTAAGAAGTTATCTTCGCAGGGAGTATACGGGATCAACGGGTACTCTGATTGCCCTTGTTGGGGTTGCTGAGGCTCACGGGCAGCGCTTCGAATTAGGCTATCGACCTGCGATATACCATCAAGATAATGCGCTACTCGAGATCGAGTTCCCGACTGTGCAAAGATTTGGTCACAGCGGCTCCGAACTTGTATGATGTATTGGTTTAGGAAATCATTCGACGGGAGACAGTTCTATTCGTATAAAGTTAGCATCAGCATGAAAAGCGCAATTTCTACAGAAGGAGATTCCAAACTATCCCTACCTTTCCTGTTTGTATTAGTTCAAGTTCGAGCCTGCGGATTGTGGCGTAATATCCCGCCCCAGCATTGTTTGCAACCACTCTCAATTTCTGCAAGAGGTTTTCGGAGTCCTGGTACAGGTGGCACAGCTGTGAAATGAGGTATTCAGACGCGATACGAAGAGCCGGCAGGGCGGGCTGATTTGGGACAAGATGTGAGTGCCAGATATCTGATCTAATGACCTCCATGGGTTGGCGAATGCGACTTTCCGTCATATACTCAAACTCTTTTCTCTGTTAGCTTATATCTTAGGTCTGTAGCGTGGCATCGAAACCTCAATCTACTAACCATCTAGGAAATTTTGCCCAATGTCGACCAAAGGATCGGGCTTTGCAACAGTTATTGGGCTAGCACGGTAGTCCGGTTCTTTGCCCTTGTTTCCGATCGGTCTGTTCGCCGCCTCCCCAAATCGCCTTCGTGATACTGAACCTTGCAGATTTTGCTGCCAGATAGCCCTTACAACCTCGCAGTATTCATTACGGTACCCCGTATCAAAAAGTACACCATAACTCATGGCTTGCTCATAAAGCTCATTCGATCGGGTGGCAAAATTGTCTTCGGGGCGGGCCAATGAAATGGAATACATTAGGTGAACAAAACAGAGGTATTCGTGTGGTTCCTGTTGGGTGATATGGTTCTGATTCAACATCTTTTGAAATCTCGTGAGACCGGCCAAGGCTACTGCTATTGGTGTCTGTGTTCTAAAGTTAGCGGCGAGTGAATTGTGTTGAATCCTACTGAGCTTTGGTGCCGACTCCGAGAGGCATTCATTTAAAGTATCCCACACATGTCCAACCAGCTCTCTCGCTTCCGGACCGGTAATTTGGGGTCCCAGGAAGTCAGGAGGGCTAGCTGTTTTCGTGTTTGGGTCGGAAAACATCATATTGACGGAAGGGCTAAGCGATATTCCCGAATTTATAGATGATAGCCATGAAAAGTTGACTTCCGGGTCGTATGAGAACATATTCGGATCTGATAATGGTCGAGGTATCGCGGAGAGAAGTTGAGCACCTCTATACAACTCTGGCGCCCCACCTGGCTTATAGCAGTCAAAGTCTTCCGGGCAGATGGGCATATCCATATCTTTCTCCGTGCTGGTGATATAGTCTTCTTGTAATACTGCCGTAGGCGCGTTGGCGCTTAGGGGCGTTATAGGGGAAGCCAGCATGGCCTCTCGGTTAGAAGTTGCGGACCACATGACTGAAGAGGCTGAAGTTGCACTCCAAGGAGTAATTGGGGATATGCCATGGGCACTGGATTGAGGCGATAAATTAAGTGACAGGTACGTCGCGGGTGGTTTCGTCCTGTAATGGTCGACTTGGGTATCGAGGGCTAGAGATGGCCGTCGTCCTCCACCTACTGAGGTTCCTACATTCGACTGGGGCGGGGCCGAAAAACCCTGTGACTGGCATGGCTTCGAAATGCGGCTGGGCGCGGGGGACAATACGGTTTCTCTCAAATCAGTACACGAAGCCAAGGGATCCAACATCGTTGTTCGGTGCGCGTTATGATTAGCGGCATCAAGCTCTGCCATAGGAAGCAACGGTGTCGAGTCTAACTCAACCAGTTCTGACCCGTTTAACTCTTGTCGGGATTGCCTATGTTCCAATCGTTGGCTTTCATTATGTATTTCCCCATGTCGTGTTGGTTCGTTCATCTGAGCTTCGCTGTGTTGTTCAGGTATATCCACAATGGGAGATTCATACCCAGGATGACATGGCTGAGCGTTATGAGTAGGTAGGCCGCGATTTTCCTGCCGAACTTTGATGCTGCCAATGCTGGAGAAGAAGTGTTTAGCCATGTTGATAATACGCCTTCCTTTCGTAGGTTGTCCCACGCTGCATGTGCATTTCTTGTCGTTGAAGTATTCGATTTTCATGCCTTCGTAACAATAGTAATCGCCCGTCGAGAGGTGCTGGCATTGCGTTAGGTGTCTTAGCATTTCTTCGTGGTACTCAAATCCCTTGCCACACCGGACGAGCGGACATCGTAACCGGTCGCTCGCCGCCGTGCGGGAAGATCTGTTTCGTTTCACGGCAGCCCATACAATGGATCTCTGCCGGGCGCCGTCCTCTCCTGACATGCTCTCTCTCGATCTGCAAGCGTTAGCTTTGCTCTGGGTCGTTCATAAAACGTAAACCAACTCGTGAACAAGCTTACACGCATGAGATGGGAGTATTGGCGCAAGGTTGGGATCGCAAGCTCGACTGTGACGATCGTCTTGTCTGTGAGGATTCTACCGAGAGGGTCGTGGATGGCCGACCCGGCCGTGGGTCCATGTCAATGGTGGCAGACTCATTATCTACGGAGCTCGACTCGGCGGCGGCGGCAGCGGCAGGGCTCTTTGTCGGCGGCATGTTGAAAAATGAACATACCAAAACACGGACTTACGCTTGAGGAGAGAAAAGTGTCTTACGGGGCAATTTAGATCGCCACCTACCCATGTCTTTTATCTTAAAGATCTGGAGTCGACATCGACTCCGTGGACGGTTGATGATGTAGGACTTTGGACATGGATGGGTGGTACCTGTACATGGACCTAGGACCCGCGGCAATGACCGCAGGTTAAGGGATAACGCAGCCATTGGTGAGCAGGCTCCCTCTGTAATAGATCCCGTGCGCTATGGTCGGCAATGCCCTACAACAGTCGTTCGCTGCGCACCATGATGCAGAGGATGAGCGCGCTGGGTGGAGTTGGGGTCCGAAAATCAACGACTCGGTGAGGTACGCGGCAGGGGTAGGCAACAAGGCAGACTAGGGTCGCTCATTGCGCCTTGTCGCCGAGCTGAGTTGCAGCAGCGACTGCTGACTGCAGGACTCGCGAGTTGTCCAATCACAGCGGAGGCTCCCCATACTGGCGACCCCGAAGCGAACGAAGGGGAGAAGGCAGAACTCGAAGCTATTCGACGCTCTGTAAGATTGATATCCAAACCTGAAATGAACGGTTCGGCTTTGGACGTATTGCACGCCGGCGAGGGTCGCGAGAGCGCGCCGTCCGCTGTTCACTGATCGGGAAGACCACCACTTGGCAGGCATGGTGCAGGAGGTGAAACCCGTCTGTCATCTTCGCCCTTATTGCCGTCACACTTGTTCCGATCTCGTCATTAGATTGGCATCCCACTTAGGCACCTGTATCCAGAGGAGTCCGGAAGATGGGGGGGCTTCGCTATTCTTAAATGTACCAGCCGGGCCATGGAATGCGTGGCATAAGCAGGAATGGGAACGGCGATACACCTTTCTTGTGAAGGTGTACCCAGCCAGTCCCCTGGTAACTAACTAGGTCCCTACCTACCTAAGGTGATGTGGCTAGCGATGGGGACGGAAAAAGAGGCGGTGGTCTGGAGGATACGGGCGGGAGGGGAGGCAGGTGCACCAAAATGCTGTGGCTACCTAGGTAGGTAGTGTTGTCGTTGTAGTTACCTAGTAGCGTGCACTAGGCAGGTAGGTAGGTAGTTATTGCGACGCAGCGTTTTTGTGTAATTAATCTGGGCTTGACGTGGTTAGGTATTTTTCTCCACTGACCTACCTTCCTAACGCCACCCCGCTGCAGCTTCCCCAGTTCAATAGCCCTATAGGGCTCAAGTCCGGACCCAGTTGAACCTGCTAAGGTACCTCCAGGCCTATTCCAGGTTGGTTACGTACAAGGTTTCCTACCTACTCACGCACCTCCTCCTCACGCACTTACTCAGGTAAGGCAAGTGGCCTGCAGGAAACAATGTTTTGTTTAAACTGGTATTTGACGGTTCCAGTTTGGGGTAAGGCGTTGTGGAGCTTAAGATACATTATACATAGGACTTTATGAAACGGCCAGCTTGATGTCACCTTTACAGATAGAGATAGTGTAGGCGGTAGCGAATTTGAAGGCCGATCTTATCTTCTAGAAAAAAATAGAAGCTTGAGGAAATACTCCCTGTAGGTTCCTTTTGTGGATTTTCTTAATGATCTGGGTGACCCCTTTTTAGGACAAGTTAGAACTCATCTTTGAACCTTCAAAGCGCAAACACGGCCGCTTCTGTTCATTCGACAAAACATAAATATGTTACGTATATTATACTCTCATCCTAAGGAGGAATACACCTCTTTCTCATTCAAATAGTCGGAACGACTACACTCCCCATCTACTTAAGTAGGTACTTTAAGTGGCATTTTTTATCTGCCTAGTAACTGCTCGTACAAGTATGCCGTCAACTCTGATTGCTCACATGCAATAACTCAAATAATTGCATTTAGCATTACGCTTCATACATACATTTCTAGTAGTGATATGCTTTTAACAGTAATATCCAAATCACGGTATTGTTTCACTATTATAACAGGATATAAATAGTCGGACTTGATCTACCACATGCTTCCATAGAGTTGGCTAGGCAATTGAAAACAGCGATTAACCAAGCGCCTACTAGGTAGGCTAACTACTTACATAGATACATACACAAATGGCGTTTCATTAACTATCTAGTACCTAATGGGATATATCAAACTTGTAACGTAAATGAAAACTTTGAGTTCGAAGCTTACTAAGAATCGCACACTGATCGATAAACTGGTGAGATTGATTTTCACCATGATCAATGCCGAGCGCGTAATCCTACCATCAGCCACCAGCTAGACGGTATATTTCATAGTTGGTTCGTCAGCATGGCTTTAATCGCCTGGGATATGAGCTCAATGGTGGGTGTAGTGCGCCGGCTGGCTCTATTTGTTTGGCCTTATGAGTTCTGTATTTGATTCTACGTTATTGCCAAGGTATATAGGTTCTATTAGGTATGTTATCGTCGTCCGTTCGTTATCTGGCGGGGCATTGGGTACCTACCTAGGCACCTAGGTAGGTATCTTTCACCTCCTATCTCCTCACCATCATAATCCTCCCGCCACGACACTTCTTAGGGCTACGGTGCTACCACCTGGTGTTTATATTACGACCGACAATACGACTATGGCTCTTGCTAAGTAAAACAACGTCTACCTAGATCTTAAAGAGACCAGACAATGCTGCGTGAAATAGCGCTAGGGACATCGTGTAGAGATGAAGGGGAAAAAAGGACTGAAAACGTCCCTCTTGGCAGTAATCGGTAGTTGCCTCGTTCAATCCTCCTGATAGGCGGGTATATACTATGGTTTGGATGTCCAGCTTGCGCCATATCTGGCGACACACTTTCGTCTTCTCATCCTTTGGGAAAATCCTACGGTAGATTATGGCCTCATTGGATGCAGGTAGGGGAAACAGACGCTCCCAGCTGCCAAGCCCGCCACAAATACACCAAGCACCAATTTATCTGAACACTATTGTGACGAACGCACCCTTCACCAGCCAATCCCGATCCCCAACACCAACCCCTCCGCGTCCACGGATGCTCTGACGGGCAGATTCGTGCATAAGCTGCTGTTTCAGAGCCACCCCGTCATGTGTTGGAAAAGTTGTTTCAAATTGACACGACAGGCCCCACTGATTGGCTGCTCTGGCGTCGTTCCCCACAAGGAGGATCCCCCATTCCAACCCGGCCACGGCGGATAGCGCACGACACCGGGGGAATGGGGGGAAACCAAGCCACCAAGCCCGGCCTGACTCGACCAAGCGACATTCTAGGCATGATCCACGGCTCTGCGACGACCAGGACACCTCCTCCCGGGCGGGCGTTATCGTCAAATCTGAACAACGATCGATGAAAGATCGACAACGGTACTGGAACAGGCACCTCGAGACGGGCAACGGGGGGCTCTAGGCGAGCAGGTGCCCCCCGAAACCCCGTCCCCAACCGCTTTCAAGAGGTGACATGGTGACATGGTGACATGGTTGAGACAGTCTCGAACGACAAAGGGCTGGTTATCCTAGGTAACCGGTTATCGACCACCTTGGGTGCAGGTGTATATAACTAGTTACAAGTACTAGGCATTGCCGTGTATGCAGTATGCAGTTGTAGTTACCTGGTTGATGATGGGGATACGTAGACCGCGCACTGGCTGTCGTTGTAGTTGATGCAGAGCCGGAATACAAGCATCGCGTCTGGCGCATTGTCGTGCCCCGACCAAGCCAGACCGCAGACGAATCGAGACCCTCGACTAAAAAATGAGCCGGACGGGCTGGGTCGACCATTCATCCATCTAGCTCCCGATCTTACGCGGCACCTCCACGACGGTTTCCTCTCGACGACCCAGAATCAGAGCCGTGGCGGCCCTATGGGGGGACGAGAAACGCCGGCATCCGATTCGCTCCCACGGCTTTCTTATCTGGCAGATAGCTTGGCCTAACCCAGCCCTGAGGTTATCTCGCCCTCCTCCTCCCGGCGGCTTGGGCTCGATAAAACGGTGGCTCTGTATCGCGGGGAACTGGGTTCATATCAGCGGTGCAAGTAGTTATCCGTGGGTTTATCTTTTGCATCATCGCACTGCAGGATCGTCTCAGTGGCAGCACCATTCTCAACGCGGCCATATAACCACGGCAACGGACCCTCTTCGTCGATCATCATCTTTTCTTGACCACTTCCCTTACACTATTCCCCCTCCGTCCCGTGCTCACCACTTTTTTTTTTATCTCTTTTTTTATCTAATCATCTATTATCCATTTCACTTATACCCCCCCGGTTATTCAAATCCTTTTCAGCGCTGAGCGCACGGACGAAATAGGTATTCACACACCCCCGCACCACTGCGATCGGGGTCGCGACCGTTTCTATAATAGTCGGCGAGCTGCTATTTTTCAGGGTCCTCTGCGGCTGCTTTCTATCTAGTGCACTGCCGACTTGTTGGTTGCTCGTCTTGGTGGTGTACGGAATTCCAGCAATTCGGGTAAGAATTGCGATACTACGATAATTTCCATTAAATTGCGACCGTTGCTATCGAGGGTTTCGTTCAGGTGCACTACAACCCAACCAGTCCCTCCTGGTCACTAGCAGCCGTCCACCTTGACGTTACCAGACTGGCTTACCAGTCATTATGCCGGCATGGCCCACGTGGTACGCGAACTAGACCTCAGCGCATATTGCCGCCATGATACCATGATACAACGAGTGAGCGCGGTGCCGGGTCTGAAGACCAGTACAGGTAAGAGTGGTTTTTTTTTTTTTTTTTTGGTATTTATTTATTTTTGCTTTTTCAAACCCAACCTTCATTTGATATCAAATGCAATGGAAGACCATAAATCTCATTTATTCATGTCGCTGTTGATGTCATTTTACTTCTCTTGTTTCCCGTGGATCCCAGTCAGCCGCCTCTGCATTGAGTCGAGTGCAAAAAGGGTTACGGTCAAGGTTCATTATCTTTTGACCTTACCTCTCTTTGAACTTCCGTCGCCCGAAGAGTTTCGTACATAAGATACTCCTCCTTTAGCGGTTACGATACTGACAACACGTAATTGCGATTAGCCTTCTTCATCTTCTTACGAGCCAACTTGGTCGCCAGTTCCTCAGGATTCGCTACGCCTATTATGGATCCCATTTCCTCTGCGACATTGCCGCCGTCGCTATCTTCACCCCTTGTGACAATCGAGACACCGGCGGATGCCATTCCCGACGATCTGCCCTCGCTGTCAGCTGGCGTTCTAGAGACGCAAACCGAGAAGGAGGATGCTCTTCGTCTGATTGCTGACTCCATCGCGCAGCAGCGGCAGACATCCTCTTCTTATCTAATCTTCCACCCCTTCCTCCTCGCACCCCTAATAGCAGCCTTAGCGGGCGCGTACCAGTATGCATGGGTGTATCGGGGGGATCTGGGAACCGCACTATTGATGACATGCGGAGTAATCATGACCTACCTGCTGGGCATCCGGTATTGCACGGGGGGTTACATCCAAGCAGCAGAGGAGCTCCGCTGGTCGTGGCTGAGCCCCACCTCCAACCCCAGCCCTCCCCCGTCCGAGCAGGACATGATGCTGGGCGTGCGCTTCGGCAAGCAGCTCATCGGGGCCCTGGTCCTGCGACTGGAGCCGTCCCCCTCGTCCACCCACGCGCCCGGCGGCGGCGGTGGTGGTGGCAGGCGGCGCTCCCGCTCCTCGCTGCTCCGCGGCGGCCGCGGCGTCATCCGCGCCTGGACCGTCAAGCTCAGGTACCGCGGCCAGGGCGTCGCGCGGGACATGCTCCACGAGGCCGTGCGCCTGACGCGCGAGCGCTGCGGCCGCGACGCCGAGGTCGGCTTCGCCGCCGAGCACGCCAACAGCAGGGCCGTGCTCCCCGAGCCCTTCAACGCCCCGTTCCGTCGGAGCGAACGCAAGGCTGCCAAGAGTCTGGAGAAAGTGCTCGCTGAGTGGGAGGGCAGCCGACGGAGGAGGTAGTTGTCAAAAGACTTAAGAAAAGGAAAAAAAAAAAAGAAACAAAGAAACAAAAGAGGAAACGTGAACGAAAAAAAAAAAAACCCCCCCTTTTTTTTTCTTGTTAAAATTCCACCCAATTTGCACGGGGTTACAATTATTAGGGGTACATCGCTCGGGAAACCCACTAACGGGCTGGTAGAGAGCAGAGAGCGGTTCGTTGGAAGACATTAGGGAGGCGGAACACTTGGCTAACTATCTGATTTTGGAGTTGGCATTCCGTACCTGGTATTCTAGGCACATCAGGGATTGCATAGAGCGACGTGGTTCTATATATATATAAAAGGAATACCCTGGGTCCTCTCGTTTATTGATTCACAACAAAGTTCAGACATTATACCCTCTCTCTTTTTTATTTTATCTTAGCAAAGAACCTCCCTACCTAATGGGGCGGCTCCAATCATTTTTTAGTTTTTGCAAGGAAGCACTACAAACTCATAAGTTGGGTGAGCCCATGGTGCTACTTATCTGTGACATCTGCTTAACGCAGTAGCTAGACCCTAAACTATGTACATACTCGGCCTGGGAGAGGCTCTTTGTTCGTCCCTATAGCCTTCAGCTGGTCATATGGACATACATTTCCCCTACCTGGTTCTGATTGCCTTTAAACGTGACTAAACAATGTGCATAGAAGATACCCTCCACACAGTCTTCACACGTTGTGTCGGTATTATGCGACGCTCAATTACGACTCCTCAAGAATTCCACCCGTAGCTGGTGGAGAGCGCGGCAATGCGTCCGGAGGTAGGGGACGTACTCTTCACTCTTATTGGGTAATCGGGCCACATGCGCCGGGGAGAGAAACGTGAGAAGATTAGGCCGCCGTGCGACTTTGTGGTTTTGGTGGTCCGCCGCCGATCTTGATATCATCGAATCCGTAAATGGGACGGCCTTGGCGTCTGAGGGAGTGTAAAACCTATTGTGGCGGCTTATCAGTGCTAATTCGTAAACCAAACGTGACAGAGGACCATTAGGGTTGAAAGAAGAAGCGCTTGCAAGTAAGCATGATGGAATGGCAAGGAGTTAAAAACTCACGTCATTAATGGTGACCGTCTTAGCCTGGCGGTACTCCGTGTATGTGACACAATCTCTGATAATCTATGCGAGGATAGCTGTATAAGCAAAAATGAAGCCCCCCTGGTCTCGACAACGGGGGAGGCGGTCTTTTCGGGGATTTTACCTCCTCTAGCCGCTTTTTCATCACAAGGCGAGTCTCCTCGTAGATTGCGCCAGATATCCGCTTCACACCACCTCGACGGGCGAGACGTCTGTCATTCGGGTTGTCAACATCAATTACGGGTGTGGGTTCGGCATCTCGGCGGGCAATGCGCGGGAGGACGGAGTGATGATAGTCAAGATGTCGAGGATATCATTGTAGTTCTTCGAGAGCGAGAGGATGCATACCTGATCGCTGGTTTGGCTGTAGACGGGAAGTGGCGTTAGCATGCAACGGTAATCGGTCTGTGAATGATGTGTTCCTCAATCGGGGCGCACTTACTGATCCCCAGTATGTTGTCACGTAGGATCTTGCTGTCAGACGAAGAGTCAGTGCATCCGGATCGCGCAATCAAGCCCTACTTGGGAATCTGATCCATACCGGTGACGCCTGGCGCCCTATTACATGATCGCGGTGCACGTCAGCAGAGACACACGATCACATTGAATCAATCACAATCACATGAGATGGGAGTTGCGTACCCCCTTACCACCTAGTCCCTTGCCCAGACCCTTTGCGCCTTTGGCGCCACGAGGATCGACTTTCCCGCCTGCCATGGTGGTTGCGTTCGTATCTGCGCGGGCGTGCGCCGATGGTTTGCGGACTAAGGGAGAGTAATGAGGGCCGACCGCGATTGTTTGAATGATGGAGCTTGTCGATAAGTACCATCACGGTGGTGGCATGGAGTGTTAGCTTTGGATCCGTTGCTGGGTGGGTCAACGGGGCGCAGCCCAACTGTTAGTGCAGGCAGCGGCAAAGAGTGGATTGAGGGGTTGTACGATAGTACCTCTTTCCTACGACATGTCCCCTACCCGCTGGACGGTCAACCATCCGGCAGTAGCTACCTACATACTTACTTAAGTACATAGGTACGTCCCTAGGCTAACTTGGGTAGGTGCCTACATATGTTAATACGTGCAGTAGGGAAGTAGGGAGGTAAATAAAGTAGCGGGGCCGAGCGAGAGTAGGAAGGCACCTAGGTATCTAGGCTCAAGAAGTTGATAATTTACCTGCCTAGGTAACTACCTATTTATCCGATGTAACAACCAATTGCCTATCTTCGGTATTTTTGAGCTGGGCCATCCACTACTCCTTCGATACCTACCGAGGTAGTATTAACTAGTGCAAAAGGGTTGAAATTTAGCGAGGGTTGATCCAGAGGGGATTACGTCGTTAGCTTCACGATGCTCAGATCTGGATGAAGAACGCCATACAGAACGCAATCATCTGGTATTGGCTGCGTCTACGCCACCTAGGCCTGCTCACCAGATGCGCGATGGAGGGAACGTTTCCGTTTCGATCCAGGGACACATACACTAGATAAGTGGCTGCCGGGCCGGGGTCAGGCAACATGATGAGACAAGGCTACCTACCTACCTCTCAGGTGCCGGGAGAATAAACTCTGTGGCGCCGCCGCCGCCCAGCCTTTATTATGACAGCCGAAATCATGAGATAATACAACAGATTAGTCATGACCCATGAGATATTACAACGACTAGTCATGGGAAAATACAACAGATTAGTCATCGAATGATGCAACAAGTCAGTCAAGCATGCATCACTCTCCGTCACTGCCTACCTCTGCAAGTGCGTATGGCATGGACACCTCGGCTGCACTACCGAAAACAGGCAGCAGCTCCGTCCAGAGGCTGGTTCTATTTTGAATTCACCTCGCCGGTCTCTATTTTGGCTATTCTGTGTAACGCCGGCGGGAGGGGGGGAACGCGTAACTTCGCGCCTCACGTTTCCAATAGACACGGAGGTGCAGGTATACACTCGGTGCGAAGACGGGACTAGAGGCCACACAGGTAAACCGCACAGGCTGGCTAAGACGTCTGATTTGAGGACAACCGCCGGTCCACCTCCAGTCCACCTCCAGTCCACCTCCAGGAACCCGGACCCGACGGAATAGGTAGGTTGAATAGGTACCATGCATCCAGCCGCAAAGACAAGCTGCGTCACATCCCACCGCTCCTCCGCGGCTGCACTGCTGACGTCGGGATATTTCCCCCTCTACAAGTACGTAGTAGTGTACACTACCTATGTACACTACCTCACTCAGCCCACACCCCCCTCTCACTCCATTCTCCCAACCCAACGGTGCGCCCGCGCATTGGTTGTGTTACCACCCCTATCGTGACTCTCCAGCGCTCGCGCAGCCCGGGGAAACTCTTCGACGAGTGGTCAGCTTACGCCCCCGACGACTTTGGCGACAAGTACCGGTACATTGGCCCTCATCTGCCCAGCCCTCGAGCTGACGGGTGCCGAGACTCGTGTTTCTCATTGGCTGTCAGCCCGAGCGGCGGTGGTGGGTTTGGCGACGACACTACGGACGGATTTCACGTGGTTACATGGTACAGAGGCAGCTCCGAAAGTCGATTTCAAGCATATTACTTGATTCGGCATATGAGCGTGGTGGTGATTGCTCTCTCTCCGGATAGGCAGTTTTCGGATGGGGCGAGTGAGACATATTTCGCAACAAAAAAAAGGGGAGTTGCTAAGAGAGCACTACGACTATTGTCTCGCATTCTGCCCATCTAGAAACATCGGTATAAACTTGCTCGTCGACTTATATGCCGGTTTCATTGACACCGGCACCGTATATGCGACGTAAGATATTCTCAAGATTTGCGCTTAACCAGACTCTATAGTTCTCTAAGCAATCGGTACAAAATACTTTCTTCATACTGCTAAATGCCGCAGGGTCGACCCATACTCCATGCACACAGCCGTATTCCCTCCAGGATAACCTAGTGGATAAGAAGGTCCAGGATCTGAAGTGAGGATACATGGGTTGCTCAGGTCCATGTGATTATTATTAGAAGAGTTACTACTATAATCGTATGCCTAGCGCATCGTGGTTAAGATTAGTTCGTGTCTTCAATGGCAGATATGAATGTAGCTTCGGAAAAGGTGTGGCCCTCTTCAATGATCTCTTCATCGCCAATCTTCAGTTTCAGAGTGACTGGCTTGCGAGGGGCGAACTGATTCTGCATGTTAGCAACTTTGAATTTACACTTGATACTTTATGGGTGACACACCTGGTAAATGTATGGTTTGGTCCCCGCGGCATTGGCAACGATCGTCTTCACGAATCCTGGAACTTCTGCCATGACATCTACGCAATCTTGCTTTTCGGTCGGGCCTTCGATGATGGCCTCGATAGCCTTTCCATCTTTGGTGGTACCAGACCAGTGATATTTTGCCTCTGTTGGCTCGGGCCAGCCCGTCACCGTGTCTTGCTTTGTTTTGACATGCGTTGCACGACAGGTGGCGCCAGCCGTAATGATTTCGCCATCCTTAAGTATCCCGCCAACATCTACCACCGTGGTCCCATAGGAAGGAGGGGTGGTAAACTCCATAAGAACGGCGGAGTAGTTTGGTCCATGGAAATCGAGGAAGTTCCACTGAGCAGCAGCGTGATGGGGTTTCATGCCCTGAAGACACATGATGAAAGTAGCCTTTCCCTTGAAGTCAACAGGGCCATCTGGCGTCACAATACTTCCCTCCGCCTCACACCGGGGCCAGAATGCATGCCGCATGGTGCCCCACGGATGAGACAGATCAGTGCCGTACAAGGTCTTCCCATCCTTGCCAGCCACGAAACCGGGGGCCGTCTTGGTCAACTTGAGGTTGACAATGGATCGTTCATCGTTCATCGATTTGATTGTGTATGACTTCCCGTCTTCTGATAGCTCAACCGCGCAGTCTTTCGCGTAAAAGGAAGTCCTGTCTTCGCTGAAATCGTAGTCGGTCAGGGGGTTGGAACACCAAAGATGGGGTTTCGATCCGTCAGTGTAGAAAATCTTCGAGTTGAACTGAACTGTGGTTCGGATGCCACTTTGGTCACTGCGCGTTAGCGGTGAGCGAAGAAGGAAACACGGTATGTCCATACGCTACGTTGCTATATATGATCTGAGCAAGCCCAACGTGGCCAGTGTCTGCCATGAAGTAAAACACCTGTGTTTCGACGGATGTCTGGTCAAGCGCGACCCATTTGAGATCATCCCGAGTTGTTTCGGTATAGGGTGTGGACTTGGCATCTTCGGCGACAGATCTGATGGCAGAGGGGCCGTATATGGGCTCCTCAGTGCCGACGACATTCGCCAGACTGGGTTATGGTATTAGTTGAGAGATGGAACGAGAAAAGGAGTGGCCATCTGCTAACGTTTGTTTCGCCCAGTTGAACATGGTAACTGTCTGGGGCGCCGAATTCTATGTTGAGACTGATTGATGGAGAGAAACGGGAATCCGTAAGAAGAGTGGTTGGGTTATGGTAGAGATCAAGTGTCAAGATGTTTCAATTGGTGCCGTCGTTCGCAAGTATACCTGACTGACTATGCAGACGTAGTATGAGTTTGATAACAAAGCGAGTTCATCTGTTTAGGTAGGTAGGCAGGTAAGTAGGTAAGCAGGTAGTACTAGGTTAGGTTAGGTACCTACTTGGGCTTCTTTGAATGGAGTAGATACAAGCTTTGGGGGGGATGGTGGGGGGTGAACGGTGGGGTTGCTCTGGCGGGGTGTTCAATCAGACGGAAGCTTTGCACAAGTTGTGGCGCATTTGGTTGATAACACAGTATGCAGGGAAAACGATGTACCGTACGAGTATGGTGCACCAATAATGCCAAGTCCTGCCCAGGTACCTAGGTACCTCTATCTAATCCTTGTTGTGGCTAGTGTGATTTTGCTAGGTAGAATTGGTTTAGTTTCTCGTTTTATCTTTGCCCATACTTGATATCTACTTCGCTACTAGGCCGCATACCTCCATGTCACGACGCCAAATACGTATACTCCCCGAGAAGTAGAAATATGTCGAAGCGTGGCGCCTCGGCCGCCGCCGACCAGATTGTCAAACTGATCGTGGGAGCTGGACAGGCTAGTCCGAGTCCACCGGTTGGTCCCGCGCTGGGTAGCAAAGGTGTCAAGTCGATGGACTTCTGTAAGGTGAATAAAGCTTCTATACATTTTATATTTGGGATTGGGTGGGATTAACTGATCTCACACTTGCCTAGGAATTCAATGCCCGGACATCACACATAACGCCCGGCACCCCAATGCCCACCCGGGTAACCGTCCGCCCCGACCGAACATTCCACTTCGACATCCGAACACCACACACCTCCTGGCTCTTACGGAACGCAGCGGATCTTCCCGTCGGAAAGAAGGGTAAACGGAAAGGTGCGAGCAAGCCGGGTCACGAGGTAGTGGGCGCCGTCAGCTTAAAGCATGTCTATGAAATTGCCCGAATTAAGCAGACCGAGCTGCGATTGTCAGGGTTATCCCTTGAGGGCCTATGCAAGTCTGTCATCTACCAAGCCAAATCTATCGGCCTCGAGGTTGTCCCATAACTCGGCTGGAGAATTGGCCCCGACTGAGCGATCACGGATAAACCTTACAGTTGGTAGTTCGGAGCGGAACTGGTTTTGCTGCACAAACAAATGTATATATTACTTGTACTCCTCAGCAGACTAGATTGTACATTAAGGGGGAATGGCCAGATGTCTCTGATGCCTCGTATCTTTCGTCCTTCGGATGGATATCGCCATGGCTCTCCTGCGTATGAACGGCCTCACTCGGTTCCCCGGTCTGGCAACATCAACGGTACTTCCAAGTTCATACTCCTTAACTCAAGGGGCCATTATTGACATCGTTCTACGATTGTAGCTCGCGCAAATCCTTGTTGGTTCGGTAACAGCCAGACCGTGCCTCAGATATCCAACTCAGTGTGAATGATAAATGCATTATATCAGCAATGAGAATATCGAGTAACATGATAGGCGCTGGAATCAAAGCACGGTGATGACACCTTGCGTGACAGCAAAATCCAGGCTGCATAATTAGCGGATACTTATAGCAAAAATAAAAAAAAATATTAGCTTTCCAGGAGTTTGGGTTATCCGGTGCTAGGGTAGACAACTGCATATTTCAGGAAAGAATAGCTAGCATGTGCGACCGACATCGGGCTTCTAGAGCGGAGTTAAGAATAATGACAACTGCTCATAACATTATAGAGTTCAAATGATTGCTTGCTGCTAATTAATACAGCGTCTAGCCTACCTAGATAACACGTAAGGTTAGGTAGTGCTTAACTTAACTACCTACCAGTAACCAGCGCCGACACGCCGATATCGCCCAGTCGATGATGGTAGAGGGGTCTTGGTTTAGGTAAACGAAGCGATACCTATCTACACAATGAATAAGAATAACTACCGAGTAAGATAAGCGCCCGCTTACCTGGGAAGGTTGTTACAAGTAAAGTAGGGGGAGTCCTTCCTGAAGTGCAAGATGCTACCGTAAAGCAATATCAATCCGAATAAGTATATCCGAGTAACAACATACCTAGGTAGCCTAGGGATTCTGCGGATGCATCGGCTCGAACCTATGAAGAAAAAAAAAAAGAAATGAATAGATAAGGTGGATATTTGGAACCTTGGAACTATGTAGTAGGTATCATATCCATATCTACATAGTACCTACCTAACACATAAACTTCGCATGGTTAACCGCCTCCGCTTTTACTGTCCCTCCCTAGGTACTTATCTATGTATAATTCCTAATATCAGCCGGAAAACTCGGATGAATTATGGCAAGGCCTATAGAAAGCGGCACAAAAAAGAATTATGCATGTGCCTTTCTAGATAACGAAACAGGTTTCTAGAATACTGCACATATCTAAATTAACTCCACTCTAATTAGGTAGTGCTAGCCTTCATATGTAAGCATATCGACAGGGCAGAGTACACAGGGTAGCCCAGTTGGGAGTCGCGTATCCGTGTGCTGTTCTATCGTTTCTTTTCTTTTCTTTTGACAAGCCCCGTGGAAATTGGGAGTCGCCTTGGCGAGAGGTAGAGGATCACAACGATGCGTCTGTTGGTACTGTGCATTCAACAGTTTTCACCTTGCCCCATGATTATTGATTATCGGACTTGAACAACATGCTTGGGCTACCTGTCGGAACCTTGAAGTGACTACTGACGCTTTTTATACGAGCCCGAAATAGGCAAGGGGTACGTACCACTACCTAGGTAGGTAGGTAAGGTACATACATACATCCTAGGCAATAGGCACATATGGTGGTAACAAAGAACTCTATCAGAACCCACAGCCCCACCACGTTCTTTACCAGGTACCATGGTTACGGGGTACTTAGGTAGTGTTTTGGTCGGGAATGACTGCCCGAGGCTTGTTCGCGCTCTCGACTCTCGACTCTGAGCTTTTCATCCCATCGTCATCAGTGGGCTCTCATGAGCCCGCCCTGCATTCGCCCTTTATTCCCCTCCACACCTTATCCTTGCTGGATGCGACAACTTCTGCTCACACACACACGAGTGCTACTCGCGGCGTGGTTATACCCCTCCCTCGGTATAATCCGGGTATCTTACCAGGGCATTTTATCAGGGCATCAGTAGAATAGGCTTCTTTCGGTGCCGGTGCCGGTGCCGTTCCGTTGACCAGATATCCTTCTCTGTATCTATATCGCTTCTCCGGAATGGCGACACCAGGCGAGGGGGCCAAAAGCTCTGCCAAACCCGACGACTTGCTGCAAGGTACGAAATGCGAGCAATGGCAGAGCATCTTTGTTCTCCAACCCCGCCCTTGCATTCTCTCTGACGTCTTACCGTTGCCCAACACCCCTTGCCTTATGCCTAGCTAACCCGCTGCCGCTGTTGCTGTTGCTAGGCTTCTCCCACGATGTCCCCAATCCGCCTCCTGAGCGCGCGCATGCTGTACGATTCGCGAGCAACGTAGACGAAATCGACCCGCCTGCCGTGGACAGGCCGCGCAATGATTCCTCTGCAACACCGGCGCAGATCCAGGCTCTAACGGACTGCTTGAATGCAACTCATCTTCAAGAACAACGCGCTCAGATCTACGCGTTTCAGCCAGTCTCACTTCCACCTTCTAGGGTATGTCGTTTGTTCTGTCTGACAGAGTGCCCCCACGAGATTCGCTTGCCTTGTCTGTTTTATTTTATATGGATTGCATGTGGAAGGGGATTCTCCTTGTTCACCTTGTTCACCTTGTTCACCTTGGTTCTAAAAATTGCGCACTTAATGGTCCCCGAGCTATTCGTCATAATTCATTACCATATTCCTATCGGGCAGCCAGAAAGCTCGATAGTCGTCCTCGGGGGTTTCACCTCACCAGAATCATTCGGAAGAATCGCTTATGGTTAACTATTATTATTATTATTAGATACCCTCAAACGATACCACGCCGAGCGCAACGCCCCAGCATAGCCATAGCCCCATGGCGCCTCGGTCGCCGCACTTCGGTCCTAACAGCTCAGGTCTCACACCTCCCTTAACACCCGCTGGTACCTCGGTTGAATATGCCAGTAGCAGAACCTTCCGGCCGGGCGGCTCGGATGGTAGCTTTCCATCACACGAGGTTACCCCACAAGACTCAAGCCAAGATTCGCGGCCGTCATCCCGATTGAGTTTGCCGCATCGACCGGCATCTTCAGATAATCTTTCCCAGAGAACAACAGTCGTTGACGACCGAACCAGCTC
Organism: Rosellinia necatrix; assembly: GCA_021209875.1. NCBI lineage: Eukaryota > Fungi > Ascomycota > Sordariomycetes > Xylariales > Xylariaceae > Rosellinia > Rosellinia necatrix. Next base: position 1,818,341 of record JAGYVD010000001.1, on the reverse strand, counting down.
TCGGTCGCACAGGAAGGGAATGTTTGGTATTGGGATGGGCGGCCAATCGCTCCCCGTATCCAGAGAATCAAGCCCGTCGAGGAATGCTGCCTCTCAGTTTTATACCCGACCTTTCACCCCTCAAGGAGATGCCAACGACCCCTATGCGGCTAGCAAACGGCCGGTACAAATCAAGAATGCCACGAACATAGATCAAAGATTTGTCTTCTCTAGGAGGAAACACTCCCCCACAGCATCCGCCACAAGTTTGCGCCAATCTGACAAATCCGACAAGCGTCATTCTGGCTTACTGAATGCGCGAAATAAATCTGGCGATCTTTCAACTACGGGAACTAGTTCCAGTGGGCATCACACTCACCAGAGTTCTATGTCCGATTTAAGAAGGTTTTTCAAAATGGGTGGAAGTCATAAACCGAAGAAAGGGCATCAATCACCGGCCGCATCCTCGTCGGGGGCATCGGGGCTACGTTCGAATCACCTTCCCTTTGCTGACGACCATGGTCTTTCTTCAAAGTACGGTAAAATAGGTCGGGTTCTTGGGTCTGGCGCTGGTGGCTCTGTGAAACTTATGAAGAGAAGTGAAGATAATACGGTCTTCGCCGTGAAAGAATTCAGACCCCGACATTCTTACGAGACCGAAAAAGAATACACTAAAAAGCTGACTGCCGAGTTTTGCTTTGGATCCGCTCTCCATCACGGCAACATAATCGAGACACTGGACATTGTCCAGGAGAAAGGAAAATGGTACGAAGTCATGGAATACGCCCCATTCGATCTATTCGCTATAGTGATGACCGGAAAGATGAGCAAGGCCGAGGTAAACTGTTGTTTCCTACAAATTCTTAGCGGCGTAACATACCTGCATGGCTCGGGTCTCTCTCACCGCGATCTCAAACTAGACAATGTCGTTGTCAGCGAACATGGGATTATGAAAATCATCGATTTCGGCAGCGCGCATGTATTCAAATACCCCTTTGAGAGCGAGATAGTCCTTGCCAGCGGTAAGTCACGTCCCATCCTGCATTTGTGGATGCTCTAACAACCAAACTAGGTATTGTTGGTTCGGATCCCTATCTGGCCCCCGAGGTCTATGACGAACGCAAATATGATCCGCAGACTGTGGATATTTGGTCTTTGGCCATTATCTTTTGCTGCATGTCATTGCGAAGATTTCCGTGGAAGCTACCACGGTTGACCGACAATTCTTATAGACTCTTTGCGTCGCCACCAACGCCCGGCCATGACCCGAAGCAGCTGGTTCTCCCGTCACGGTCTACAAATGACCTCGCGGAAACCCCCGCACGGGATATCATCGCTGAGGAGCCGCTGAAGAGCCCGAAACAAAGTAAAGCGGAGTCACCCACTTCATCTAGGGCTGATCCCAAAGATGCGGATCGCAAAGAAGTGATTCGAGGCCCGTGGCGACTCTTACGGCTACTTCCTAGGGAGTGTAGACATATCATTGGCCGGATGCTGATCATTGATCCCAAGAGACGGGCTACCATGGCCGAAATCCTTGATGAGCCCTGGGTGTCGGACACAGTCATATGTAGGCAGGTTGGTCCTGCACTCATCGAGAAGGCCGAGGATCACACACATATTCTCGAACCTCCCGCACCTCCCCCTTCTAAGTAGCGTTGGTAATAGGGGGAGAGGGGGCGGAAGTTTAGGCCCATCCGAAGACTGCACGGATGTTATTCAGGGATTCAATTGCTCGGTTATGTATTTTTACATGGAGAGAGGGGGGTGTTCTGTAGGCCGGCGAAGCGCCGTCATTATAGCGCTTGTGCGCGCCCTAGACGCAACACAGAGCGATGCAGTCAATCAGAGGATTGTTTATACAGGTATAGATCAAGGGGTTGTCTGGATATCGGTATCTCTTGGCATTATTTATAACTAGGTAGACATAAGTTACCATCACCCAGCTTGGGCTGAGATTTCAAAACGTCCATCCAACTCGACTCCGTGCGGTGTCACTGGTGCTGATAAAATGCTTGTTGACCATTTATGCACCCCAGGTTATTTGTTGACCATTGTGTGTATTGTGGTTGCATTGTAGTTGTATAAAGGATGGGTTAGGTCCAATGTTGCATGTTGCCTACTGTGTAAAGAATACTACCTAGTTATACCTGGGCAGGTAGGTAGGTACTTATATAGGCACCTACCGAAGTACCTAGGTAGACGGAGCTTGATCGGCGCTCGGTCCCTCGCCACTAGGTAATCGAAGAAAGGTGGTTCCAGGGACTTGGATCGGACAATTGCCGCCAAAGCCAACCCGGTCGGAAAAACTACGGCATCGAAAAAAAGTCTGGACCCAGCGCATTGAAGCTTCTAAAGCTTTCCTAAGATATCTACAACTCTTTCTTCGCGATAGCTTCAGCTTCTTCTTATTCCCCCATTAAAAAAAATCATCGGTCTCCCCTCACCCCCTCAGCGCCCATAATCTCCCCCCCATAGACAATCAAAATGGTGAGTCGGCGTTACATTACCTATCTGGCCATGTCGAGTATGGGTCAAATCCCAAACGAGTGGCGTTAGGTGAGCCAGGGCAAACTTCAATCCCTGGCTATCTCATCTCAGAGTATCTAGACATTAGCTAACTTGGGCTTTCTTGACAACATAGGCTACTTCAATCCGATCCATCAAGTCCCTCGTTCCCCTACTGGACCGTGTCTTGGTTCAGCGCATCAAGGCCGAGACCAAGACTGCCGGCGGTATCTTCCTACCCGAGTCTAGCGTCAAAGAACTCAACGAGGCCAAGGTTCTTGCTGTTGGCCCCGGTGCCCTGAGCAAGGATGGCAAGCGCGTGCCTATGGGCGTCACTCAGGGAGACCGCGTGCTGATTCCCCAGGTAAGCCTAACTAAAATGAACATTGTCGGGGCGGTTTGGAGAGAAATTGGATCGATCGCATGCAGATAAATCACAGATCATGGTGGGAGATCCGAGTTAAAAGTGCTAGCTAACGTTACATGATATAGTTCGGCGGCTCCCCTGTCAAAGTCGGCGATGACGAGTACCATCTCTTCCGCGACAGCGAGTAAGTTTCCCTCTTGATCGCTATAATCAAGGATAATAGAACTGCTCCTCTGGGTTCATGATACCCCCTCCCCACATCTAACTAACATACACAACACCAGGATCCTGGCTAAGATCAATGAATGAGTGACGCCTACTCGGTCCGTGCGGCCTTTAGACAACGAATTTACGAGAGAAGACTGCACAATGTACCATAATCCTACATCTGTACAACAATAAAATCATGTGAAAATACAACAGCGAAAAAGGCGTACTGGAAGGATCATAGGGTCCTCTTGGCATAGATGTATTCTTAACGGGCGGGCAAGGGGGTAGGCGAGCCGGAGTTTGGAAGAGAGTGGGTGAGAGACCCTTCCTTGAACGACCTAATCGAAACCCGTCTCCGCTCTCTTTTAGATAAATTACAGGACTTTTGATGCGAAGGTGACGTTGTGCCACTGTTCAAAAACCGTCAGTCTCATTCTACTAGGGACTGCTCGCCTCTAGGTTGGATATGATGTTATTCAGATGATGGGGTCAAAAGTAGTTGGTAGACATGCACGCGCCCCTACCTTCCCTCAGCTGCGGGATACTCTGGCTAATAACAGGTTTGTGTAATATTCGTTGCACAAACCGCCGCTGCTATCGATCTCCCTTTAGTGCTGGTCATCTCGCAAGTCAGAGTTGTCACATCGCCGGGATACCCATCCCGGCGGGCTTAAAGCGCTCTATGTAGTGGTAGGGAAAGCCTATCACAATCCTGGTTTCGGTTCCTTAAACATTCCCCCTACACACAAGCGACGGATGTTGTATTAGTAGTTTTGTTGAACCTCGATTTGCACCAACCGAAGCATCGCCATTCAGTCTCATTTGGATGCCCGCATCCGACAATCGGGTCGTTACGAGACCCGGGGCAGCCCATAGGTACCTAGAGATTAATATCCGGATGTTGTGTCTTGGGGAGCATCGCCACGCGATCTAATGGTTCAAAATAAGTGGAAGATTATATGCTGGCTCAGATCGCATGTTATTCCACATAGTTAGTAGTTGCCGTCTCGAATGTTTGACGTCGGTACATAAAATATAATACCTAATGAGCCGTGTGATAGGTTGTGTAAATCGCATGCTGCAAAGCTGAGGGGAACTTAAAAAGGACCCTATTTCACCCTCTTTGATCACTGTGTGTGACACTGAATAAATTAGTTGTGATAAGCTTGTTTGAAGTTATATTCGACATCCACTCAAAACTACGGATGTGATACTTCATTTTGACTACAAATGTAAGGGGTAGGCACCTGCGCATCTGGCGTCGCCTACTCGGTAACACGTAGAAAAGTTGATCATAGCTTTCACCAATGAAACCCTCGGGTCCGGGCTCTTACCACATCATCTACCCCACGATGCAGCCTCTCATTGGAGAAGGTTCGTCTCATCACCCTCGGGAGGCGTCCAGGTACATAGGGGGGCCAGGTAGGTAGAATCATTGGACCCGCTCGGCGTTGGAATCTGGATCGCAGCTGTTGCATGAGGCTGGGTTTATGACTGTCGGAAGCTAAGCAAGAAGACGATGGTGATATTCTGTTGTGTTGTACTCCAGTACAGCATGGAAGTTACTGGCGCTCTAGCGTATAGCTTCTCCTAATACACGGACCTTTTTTTTTTTGTCTCTTCACAGACGTCTGTGCATCTTGCCATAATTTCTACGCGAACTTGCCTCCCTGTTTGTGTGTTGTGTAAATGTATAAGAAGGCATTATCCAACCCTCGTTGTCCCTTTCTACATCATGGATATTCAATCCTCTTCATTATATTCACCACGGTCTTCGGCAACCACATTTGTCCCGCTTCCTTGTGAAAGCATCCACTCATTTAAGTAGCTTCCGTGAAGCTTTTATCTATATTCTTCAGTCCTTCATTTCATCGCCGGTAGGAATCCGAACTCCCGCGCGACTTTCTATGCCCAGATATTGAGCTACGTCATTCTTTTTTATTATACGCCCCTCGCCAGCTGCCCATCGTTCAAACGCGCCGTAAATACGCATCGCAAGATGAGACAGCATTTTTCAGTCGTTTCGGCCTTGGTGGCCAGCCTCGCCGCCTTCGCGAGCGCCCACACCGTCATGACAACATTGTTTATCGACGATATTAGACAGGGCGAGGGCACTTGTGTGCGCATGCCTCTGGACCCTGGGCAATGCACCAACCCAATCCAGAGCATTTATAGCAATGATATGGCCTGTGGTAAGCAGCCAAAATTTGGGAAACTATTGGGGGGCAGCATGCTAATATTTAGAAGGGGTTGACGGCCAACAAGCAGTCGCTTTTACCTGCCCTGCCCCAGCAGGCGGAAAACTCACATTCCAGTTTCGGGAATGGGCCGACGCCGAACAGCCTGGTGCTATTGATAAGTCCCATAAAGGTAGGATGAGTCTCCCATACCTCCTCAAATAAGGTGGAGCGTGCTGACTGGGGGTTGCACAGGGCCATGCGCCGTTTACGCGAAGCAGGTGCACGACGTGGCCAACGATGAGGTTGCTGGGCCGGGTTGGATCAAGCTATGGCACGAGGGATACGACGCCATTACGAAGAAGTGGTGTACCGAAAAGCTCATTGACAACAAAGGCTTGCTTTCATTCGAGATACCCGAAGGCCTACCGGCGGGCTACTGGGTTTTCCGTCCGGAGCTACTCGCCCTCCACGAGGCTGACAAAGGCGACCCGCAGTTCTACGTCGGATGTGCGCAGGTGTTCGTGCAGAGCAGCAATACGGCGGCCCTCCAAGTGCCTGCTGATCGCAAGGTGAGCATTCCAGGGCACGTACACGCCAACGACGCCGGCCTCACCTTCAACATCTACGCCCCCTCTTTTCCGTACGTGTTACCCGGGCCCAAGGTCTTCGCCGTCCCGCCGCCGAAGAACAGCAAGTTTGATACTACCGGCCCATCGGTGCCGAAGCAGACGCAGGGCGTAATCCCCTCCAACTACATAGTTAAGAACGCCAATTGGATTGGCTTCGAGGTTCCAGATTACAAGGATGAGAACGGCTGCTGGGCATCTTCGGAGAGCTGCTGGAAGCAAGCCGGAAGGTGCTACGATACTGCGCCACCGACGGGAGACGCCGGCTGTACTGCCTGGGAGGGGAAGTGCAATGGGATTCAGGATGCTTGCGGCAGTGGCAATTTCCGAGGGCCGCCGAACAAAGGCAAGAAGTTGACAGTGAAGGAGCCGGAACTCCTAGGAAACATCCCGCGCCCGGTGAACGCCTGAGATGGTGATCCCGGGCGGTATCTATCCATATGAAATGCCTTGGTAGCCACGTCAGTCTTTTCGCAGAAGAGATCATGGGGTGGTGAGGTGTGCGACACAAATTGATCACACGTTGTTAACCGCAGAAGACGGGCGTTACGCAGGATGGACTTCTTACTCGCCGATAAACTCACCGGCACGGTGTGCCTTGGCTACCACGGAAACCGGCCGGAAGCACCGTGTTTGGGTGACACTTAGGTAACGGGCTATGTTCATGCCCTTTGCGAGCGTAACCCTAATGACAACACGGATCAGAGGCGTTGAGGGATTTCGGTGGTCTAGAGTCTAAGCCTATTTTTACTACGCGTTCTTGCCTACTTAAGTTCAGTTTCGATTTCCCGTTATGGCAGTTCAAAGTTGAATGGTCGTATCATTATTCATTGTGCGCACTAGCTGCATACTCACGCGGACGTAGCACGCGGGGACATGTGACGCGGAAAGGTTTGTTGGGGTAGATCAGTGCCTAGCTCGTGGGTAAGAGGAAAAAAAAAAAAAAAAAAAAGATTGATGCACTGTAAATATTATGTCCTGGTAGAGCTGAGTCTAGTCCGGGTGGTCCCCCGCAACCAAATAGATAGCGGCTCTGGGCGTTGAATGTCATCGGTGAGAAGTATGAGATGAACGAAGGAGAAGGTGTAAAAAGAGGAAAATAAGTGACAACTGTGTACACTATCGGCTATACTAATGAGGTTACATTCGACACCCCCGCCGGTGCGGCGCCCCTGCCCGAGGATCACTCAGGTACGGACGAGTCTGAGACGAGGATGCAGCAGCAGCAACAGGTGAACAGGCAACCTGCTATTTGCGGAAAGCAGCGGGCATCAACGGCTAGGTGAGTGACCTATTAAAAGCGCACTAATGCAGCCAGGGTCGACACCTGGGCAGCGGGAACCGGGGAAGATCGATGTAAATTGATAAGCATCCGAGAGAGCGTTGGAGGGGCAAGGAGGGGTCCTCAGCTACCTTAGATTGGCTGCGCCTGGATGTACTACTTTAGCTACCTTTTGTTGGCTGGATACCCGATGAAAAACCTAGGCTAGGTACACGATGTACTTCGCAGGTTGGAACAAAACTCTAGGTAGCGGTGATAATCGAAAATTCACAGTATCCAAGTTTAATGTCTTGCCTAGTTGATGCCATGGTAATACGTACTCTGATGTTCTCATATACTTAGATATGACGCAATTGCCGAACGATGCTTAGCGTCAGAAGGGCACGCACCCGTAATAATCTGAGAAGGGGAAAAAAAAAAAAAAAAAAGGTTGATGACAAAACAGACTTGCTGTTCTTGTCCGTTCCATCTTTTGTTCCACGCCGGCTGCTTGGTAATTTCCGTCTTGTTCGCCCTGGTGATCCTCGCGTAATATTTACTTAAGTGTCCAAGGGCGCTGAGTATTTCAATCCCTCCCTCCGCCGGTCTTCTCAGCCATCAGTCCATCCTCCCCAGCCAGCCCGCCCCCCTCAGCTACGACTTTTTTTCGCCTGACCCCCGACCCCCCTACATAAAGTACCTACTTACAGTACTTACTTCTCGCGACGGCCTCGACGCTGGACAGCATACGCTACATCAAGTCCGATAGTCTCCAAATCGATATTCTACAAGTACACGGTCAAGTGGGCATCCCAATCTCTTGCTAGTAGCGTACACGTATACGTGTACATACCTAGGCACATCGACCCTTGTCCGGCCTCGCCAATTGATCCTCTCGGCGTGTGCAATCATGCCTGTCCCAACCGACTCGTCCATTGAGACCCCGCCACGGGCGCCGACTCCGGTACACGGCTTCGGAACGCTCGCCGTCCACGCTGGGTCGCCCCATGACCCCACGACTGGCGCTGTCATTGAGCCCATCTCCCTGTCCACAACTTTCAAGCAGACTGCTGTCGGTAAGCCCGTGGGCGAATACGAGTACTCGCGAAGCTCGAACCCGAACCGAGATAATTTCGAAAAGGCCGTCGCGGCGCTGGAGCATGCCAAATACGCCGTCGCGTTCGGTAGCGGCAGCGCCGCCACGGCCACCATCCTCCAGAGCTTGGCATCGGGCTCTCATGTGATCAGCGTCAGCGACGTCTATGGTGGAACGCACCGATATTTCACTCGGGTGGCTAAGGCGCATGGTGTTACGGTCACATTTACCCCGCAGATCGAGGTCGACATTGCAGAGCACATCAGAGACGACACCAAGCTGATCTGGATTGAGTCACCCAGCAACCCGACGCTAAGGCTGGTCGATATCCGTGCCGTCGCTACCGTGGCGCACGCCCGGGGCGTCGCTGTCGTGGTCGACAACACATTCCTGAGCCCTTACGTACAGAACCCGCTGGACCATGGCGCCGATATAGTCGTGCACAGTGTTACCAAATACATCAATGGCCACAGTGACGTGGTCATGGGAGTGGCTGCATGCAACTCGGAAGACTTACGGGATAGACTAGCTTTCTTGCTAAATGCTGGTGGCGCGGTACCATCGGCATTTGATTCCTGGTTGGCACACCGAGGCCTCAAGACGTTGCATCTTCGGGCTCGACAGTCCACCACCAATGCGGTGGCAGTAGCACAGGCTCTGGAAGCGAGTCCTCATGTTATCGCCGTCAATTACCCCGGCCTGGACTCTCACCCCCACCGCGCCATCGCGTTACGGCAGCACCGCGAAGGCATGGGCGGCGGCATGCTTTCCTTCCGCATCAAGGGCGGCCGGGTCGCGGCCGAGCGCTTCTGCCAGCTCACCAAGATCTACACCCTCGCCGAGAGCTTAGGCGGCATCGAGAGCTTGGTCGAGGTCCCTAGCGCCATGACACACGCCGGCATACCAAAGGAGCAGCGGGAGGCCGTCGGCGTCTTCGACGACCTCATTCGCATAAGCAACGGCATTGAGGAGCCCGAGGACTTGGTCCGTGACGTGCAGCAGGCGCTAGAGAGGGCCGTCCAGGAGGCATCGGCTGCAAACGGGACAAACGGAACCAGCGGCGTTGATGGCCATTAGAGTGCTAGATATAGAGCATCCAAGCAACTAGAGGAGCATGGCGATGAATTGACGATTTGCATTACAGGAAGGCATTGCTGCGGCAGCCTCCTTTGGGATACGGTTATCTTTGGCCCTTACAGGGCGAGAGCCATGGCTGCATACAATGGGATTTAGGAATTGAACACTTCGTTTTCTTGTTTTCTTGTTTTCTTGTTCTCTTGTTGTTCATGTGCTGTGTTTGACGCGCAACCATTAATTATCTTGGTGATTTCTTTGTTTGACACTTGAGTAGCTGGAATGTTCTTGTGTGTGTTGACATGACAATTTGAGGCATGGGCTCCCTACTGGCTTGCACGTAATCTGCCCATCCTCTTAGGCAATGGCTGACGCGCGCCAGCACGTCATACAGGGGATACATTCAGTACACTATGTCGCCGACCACCGGCCCGTAGCGATACGACTCCACTGCCTGTCGGCTCCGCTTCGCTTCCGGCGGTGGTTCCCTTCGGCTTTGACTCTCGCTGGACACGGAGATTCGAGTACCCCTTGAGTAGCCGCTGAACCCTTCCCCCGCGTCCCCCTCCATCACAATAGTATGGCGAAGTACAAATGTTTAGCTATATATGCAACGATTTCAGGATGTATTGGGGCGCATCGGGCCTTGGGGGTGAGAATTTAGCTCTAGCACTACGGAGACGATATGGTTCTTCATACTCGGCTTGTGACGCAATACGGGCTGCTTATTTCTCAGGCCGGGGATTTTAGTCCAAGTCTTCATGCTTTACCGCGATGGCGCCCATCTCTCATGAAATCGCCTAGCCGTCAGGCTCTATCGGGCATCTCGATCATATTCGGTGATGAACACATTTACATTATCCCCCGATATCTCTGTGTCCGTAGCGCATCCGTAGAGCATTCATAGAGCATCCGTGGTGTGCATGTGTGACGAGACCACGGGTTAGATCCTGGGCACTGGAGGATGGGTGGGTTTCGCCCGGTGCGGCGCTCTTCTTGGGCTAAATAGCTACGAGCCGACGAGGCAGCCGGGTCGACCGATCGCTTGGGATTAATTAACTCCTTCCCTTGATTTATTCGTGGTACCTAATGCAGTGGTGTCATATTACGATATTTAACATGGAAGGGGCGGAGACTGGTTCACGTCACGGGGGTCAGCACTGTGTAGGAACTAGGTATGTAGGTAGTTTGTAGGCTGTATAGCACGCATAGCACGACGTATGGCACATGGTTTGAAGTCAAACAGATGTTGTGCAACGACCGACCGACCGACCGACCGACCGTTGAGGCTACAACTGCTTCGATACGTATTTCCGACCCCTCCCTTTCGGTTTGCATATGTGTGCAGACAGACGCTTGTTGGAATTACGAAGATCGAATGCTATCGAAAGTGATTGGTTGTCGTCGTAATTATCGGCATTCTCCCACGCAGAAGACCTTCGTCTTAGGCTAATTCGCACATCATCAAAACGGAGTCCTTCCGAAAATGGCTTGGCAGGGGTGATACAGTACCTAATGCGCATGCCTGGATGGTTGCCTGTACCTGTGTCTTATCGTGCACGTCCTGCCTGCAGAAGCTCCTAGGTTCAGGTTCCTCCGGCGTTGTGGTTCAGAGTCACCGCCTTATCGACCGTTGGCTCCCGCTTAATAAAGCCTTCTCCCATGGGAACTTTATCATCATTTTATCTTCCTAGACACCACCACCACAACCACCATCACAACCACCACCACCACCACCACCACCGCCATAAATGTGCCCATACTAGCATAAGTCGGCATACACCCGATGAACCAGTTTCTCCTCGCCAGTAGCGACTGGGGATCTTCTCTCGATCCCCAGGGCTATTATGTAAACCAACAGTTCAAGTTCGGCCTTGAGATACACGAGTGAGTCCCATCCGGCCCAGTGCCCTGCCACGGACGTGAACACGCGCTAATGTGCCGTAGAAACACAAATCTCCAATGGATACATGATCTCGCCCACTTTGCACAGGCTGGTTACCTCCAACTCACCGTCGTCATCGCCTCGTTTCTTCTGCTCGTCAGGTACCTGCTTTTGAGGTCATACGCGAAGATTTTACTTCCAGAAACCAAGGCATCCACCATCTCCGTGTCGTTTGAGCTATGTGGCCAACTCTTTCGGGCCGCTTCGTTGGCCCTGATGGTAATTGCTGCTGTCCGGTTGGGAGGCAAATGGACCAATGCTGTTACGCTTATCTATGCATTCTCTCTTGGTATCCTACGGCTATTGAACGATCTAGAATGGAGACATGTCGCATTACATCATGTGAACTTTCTTCTCGTGACCATGCTGCTCGTCGTCGTCGTGGGAGAGTTACTTCCGTATGTGGACGTCACATATAATGAACGCCTAAGTCCCATCATGATAGGCAGCATAGCAACGTTAGCCGCCGCCGTCATCGTGGCCGCGAGCACACCACGAGAATGGATACCCCCGTCAATGGGCCTAGGCCTTTCTGAAAAAATCCCAGCTTGGGAACCGTCTCCTGAGGAAACCTGCAGCTGGATAGGGTATTACCTCACTTATGAATGGCTTACTCCACTTCTGCTCAGAGGCTTTCGTCGGCAGATGACAATCGAGGAGCTTCCAAAGCTCCCCTGGTACGACGAGCCATTTGTTCTACTCTCGAGAATACTTACTGCGCGCGCTAAGTCTCGCCGGAGTTTCTCCACAGTAGTGCGCTACTTGAGGGCGGAATTAGTCTCCATGGCTTGCTTTTCTATCATCGCTTATACCGTTGAGTTGTTGACCCCCTTTGCTATGTATAAACTACTGGGGTATATAGGCAACCCGGGAGGTGCTAGTGTGAGGCCCTGGACCTGGCTTATACTGCTATTTATCGGACCGCTTTCCCGCTCTGTCACCTTTCAACAGTATGTCTTTGTGGGAACTCGTGTGGTTGTGCGAATAAAGGCCGCTCTCACCCAGGAGCTCTACTATAAAGCGATGGGATCGATGGAACTAGACGATGAAGTCTTTGCTGGTATTGCAGCTTCGGGAAATCATAAGAGCAGTACGAGAAAACCACAAGCCACTACTGCCTCAGGTCGCCTCGCAAACCTTATGAGCGCCGACGTTGACGCAGTTTGGGGCGGTAGGGACATCATAATGATTCTTTGTGGTGTCCCCTGTGGCACTGTGTTTGTTCTAATTGGGCTATACAAGTTGCTGGGCTGGCCAGCTCTCGTGGGCACCGCCGCGATGTTGGTTCTGACGCCAATCCCATTGCTTATCTCGCGAAGAATGATGGGCATTCAGCGTGAAATGAAACAAATACAAGACTCCCGTATTTCGGCCGTATCTGAATACCTGGGCTCTATTCGAGCTATCAAGTATTTCGCTTGGGAAGATGCAATTATTAAGAAAATTGAAGCAATCCGCCGCGGCGAACAGAAGAAAATTTGGGGGCTAAATATACTGTGAGTAGCAAGCCGATTTCTTGTACTTATAGAGGCTATGCTAACAATAGCTCAGTTTTATATGCTTGGGCCAGCTCACGGAATGTATCCCAACCTTTGCGCTGCTACTAATGTTTGGACTTCATGTTGTCGTACGGAAGGAAAAACTGACTGCGGAGGTAAGACCCTTATTATTTTTAACCCGTTCTCTTGGACTTCGTACTTATCAACAAACCCAAAAATCACTAACTTGTAATCTTCAAAGATTGCCTTTACATCGATAAGCCTAGTCAGAACTCTGCGGCGCAACTTGAGCATGGCCTCGGGGCAATCAAGACAGTTCACAGCAGCTCTAGTATCCCTTAGACGCTTGGATCGTTATTTCGATGGCGTCACGTCGCTAATACGTCATCCTGATGGCCCCTTAAAGATCACCAACGCCTCACTAAGGCGTCACAAGAAAGCTGCTTTCAGTCTCAGGGATATATCTATTGACTTCGTTGAAGGTGGCCTGAACGTGGTCACGGGTACTAGTGGGAGCGGTAAATCGACTTTGCTGATGGGTATTCTAGGAGAGACACTTCTCGAGCGTGGATCTGTTACGTGCCCGAAGGACATCGCCTACGCATCTCAAACCCCTTGGCTTCAAAACGAGACTATTCGTGAGAACATTCTATTCAACAGTACATTTGAGCAGGTGAGGTATGATCGAGTCATTGAAGCTTGTGGGTTAGCTATCGATATGAATGAATTCTCTGAACGAGATGAAACTGAAGTCGGGGAAAATGGGACTTCACTGTCGGGCGGTCAGAAATCACGGGTGGCCCTAGCTCGTGCCCTGTACTCAAAGGCGCCGGTGATTCTTCTCGACGATATCTTCTCTGCACTTGATGCAAAGACTTCAGCGGCGCTTTGGAAAGAAGCGTTCTGCGGAGACTTGCTTCGGGGGCGAACTATTGTGCTCGTTACCCAGCTGCCCTGGGTTGCGCCTCAAGCGGACCTCACAATCGAGATGGAAAATGGCCAGATCAAGGATCTACAACAAAATATAGGTGTCACCCGTCATATGGTAACCATAAACGAAATTCCCGTCGACGAGGGTAACGTAGATGTTACAGTGGAAGTGGCTGCCGCAAATGCCGTCGAAACGAATAGGACAGACGGTAGCGGAATGGGCTTCAACGGGACCAGTATAAATAGTCACATCAAGACTGCGGCGGCCAAGCGTCAAGACGAAGTTACCCAAGAAGCTCTAAGGACTGGCCAAACTGCACGTCTCCAGTGTTTGTCTCCCCACCAGCATGAGGTTATGAAACTATCTCCCTGCATCACGTTACTAACGTAACACTAGTCTTCTCCTATATGCAATTCTTTGGAAGTCCCTTTCATGCCTTACTCGCCATCGCAATGAGCATACTCAGTAACGCGTCATTCGTGGGAACTACACTATGGCTTGCAGTGTGGGTAGATGCGTATGAAAACGAAAACGCTCACGATGTCGTCTTTTATCTCGGGATATACGCCGCGTGGACCCTCGGGGATACATTTTTCAGTGGACTGACTTATATCTGCTACGAACGTGGAGGCTGGCACGCGGCGCGCACGCTTCACAATAACTTCATCCGGGCTATTATGAACGTGCCCCTTTCCTGGTTCAAGACGACCCCAGTCGGCCGCATTGTCAACCGCTTCTCGCGGGATATGAACTCTCTCGACACGGCCCTGGTCGGAATGCTACGCATGACCATCGAGAATGCGGTTCGACTTTGCTTCCAAAGCTTGGCCGTCGGTGCCGTCCTACCAGTCTTCATGTTTCCCGTGGCCGCGTGTTGCCTCGCTGGCATCGTGGCGGGAGAAATCTACACCAGGACGGCCGTGGCCGTAAAACGGCTCGTCTCGTCCGCGCAGTCACCCGTATTCGCACATTTCGCGGACAGTCTGGCTGGGCTTCCGATTATCCGCGCGCGTGCCGGCATGCCGGAAACCTTTGGCAACCAGCTCGCGGATAAGTTACGAGTGCTCGAGCGGGCCTTCGAGGCTCAGTTCAACTGTAACCGGTGGGTAGCGCTAAGGATCGATATGATGACAACACTAGTAACCGTCGCCGCTGGTGCCATTGCCGTTTCTAAAGCCGGCACTGTTGCTGCTGGCATAGTGGGGTTCTCCCTATCGAATGCAACAGTACGTGATTGATGAGAATGAGCCCACACGAACCCTGCTGACTTGGGCTGTTCCTTAGACTTTGAATTCACTCATCGTGATCCTTGTCCGAGCGATGAACGAGGTTGAAGTTGAACTCCAGAGTGTAGGTGTCCGTTATGAATGCACCGTGTCGTTGCGTCTAGCTAACGAACTATTTCTCTCTCTCTTTCCTAGTATCATCGCGTTAAGGAATATGCCAGCATAGAACCCGAAGAGAAGCCGAGCGAATATAAGGGAGAAGGCGCTTATTCTGACGATCCGGATGCGAATTTGCCAAAGAACTGGCCGCGCAGCGGCGAGATCGAGTTTCGCAATGTTACTATTAAATACGACCCAGAAGGCCCCGAGGTTCTCAAGAACATCAACCTCAAGTTCACGGCCGGTCAGAGGATAGCTGTGGTCGGGCGGACGGGCTCCGGGAAAAGTACGGTAAGTGAATGGCTAGCTCCCCTGTCTACAATACAATAAAATAAAACCCCTTCCTAGACAAATTTGAGGAATCGCATGGGGTATGAGCAATGGACCCCTTTGCTAACAACCAGAAAAGACCTACAATATAAATTGGAAGCTAATTTGTCGCGTTAGCTCATCTTATCTTTGCTGCGTTTCACCAATATCGTGTCAGGTCAGATATTATTTGATGGGGTTGATATCACAAGCTTCCCGCGCAGAAGGCTTCGAGAAGCTCTCACCATCATCCCCCAGGAAGCAGTGCTATTTAACGGGGACGTCGGGTCCAATCTCGACCCGACGGACAAAGTCCATAAGGAGATCGTCGGAAGAGCCCTCGAATACTGTAGTGGGATTGCGTCTTTCCAATTCCACCGCGACGAGGGGCGCGAGAATCACGTAAACGGCAACGGCAGTCCCGGCGCGAACGGCTCAGGAATCACCCTGGCTACCGTCGTGAAGGCCAAGGGTGAGAATTTCTCGCACGGGCAGCGGCAGGTTCTTTCGCTGTGTCGAGCACTGGTTCGCAAGAGCAAGCTCATGCTGCTGGATGAGGCGACGGCAAGCATGGATTACGAGACGGATCAGGGGATCCAGGAGGTGCTGCGGAAAGAGCTGAGCGAGCACGGGGGTGATAGGACGCTCGTCACCATTGCTCATCGACTCAAGACGATCATCGACTATGATCGTGTGGTGGTGATGAGTGCCGGTTCCGTCTTAGAGTAAGTCCAGAAATATCACCAACCCCCCTCGGGCCCCTCCCTCAGGAAGGAAACACGGGAGAGGTGCTAGGCTTTAACTTTTACTTACTCCGTTTGTGCAGGGTCGGTAGCCCTAAAGAGTTGTATGAGGCTCAGGGGCAGTTTTATGACATGATGAGACATAGTGGGGAATTTGAGGACCTGGAGAAGTTCCTTAATGGGAAGTCGTGATCCGGAGTTGGTTTATTTATCTGGTAGATATAGATGATAGACAGGGCGTTTTATTAGGAGTGGGTTGTCGTCTAAAACGTGCGTTGAGTTGAATGGAAAGTATAAGTGCTACTGGAGTATTTATATGCTGCCTATAAGAGGTATGAAGGGTGTCAAGTGGACTGACTGGGTTGCTCAGCTTGTATACACTAACATAAAAGCCAAGTGCGCTAGTCTTACCTTGGTTAGCATTATACATCCCTCAAGGATACCTATCGGTATCTGCATATGTACATACATACCTCCAGTAGTGCGCCTGTGTACCTGTCATTAGCATGTCGCATCCCGCGGGCAGGCGGGAATATTGGAACCTTGGTTTGTCGAGTGATTAACATGCCAACTACTGAGTAACCGGCATGGATTAAGCTCTGCACCCTTGTCTGTCTTGCTGAACACTTTATTTACTTGGGCCAACAAACATCCTTCCCAGGCTTGCATCCTCATCCTCATGGTGAATTGTCTTTTGGACGGAGTGATGCATAGTATGCATATTTCTACATTGATCGAAGGATAGCAACATTATTGGTGTACTGCCAAATCGCGCCCTGCCTCCCGTTCCGTTCTCCCCCCCCCTTCCCCCCTCCCTCCCCTCTCCCCCGGCCTTGTGTCGACCGGGTGCTGGGCCATGATGCTGTGCGCCGACGTGCCGCGTCCGCAGCTTGAGTAGTCAACAGACATGTTCCTCTCCAACCTTCTTGGAGCCTCTTCGAGGCGAAAGAGCTCGCTCAGGAAGGGCCGGAGCCATGCTGTACAACCGTCGATGTCACCGTCGCTGTCACCACCATCACCGTCACCATCACCGTCGCTGTTGACGTCCCCATCGCAGTCGCAGTCGCATTTGCCCTCGCAGTCGGAGCAATCGCAACCACAGCCGCTGCTGCCGCAACCACCGCGACCGCCGCGACCGTTGCACACTGGCGAAGCTTCCTCGAGATCCGAGTACATCGTCGACGAATCCCAGCTCGAGCCCGTCGCACCGCTCCCGAGCCATGTTCTCGCCCTGAACAACGACCTGAATAGCCTGTCCTCTCTGTTTCCGGATGTCCAAGTAGAAGTGTTCCGCGAGATGCTCTCCAATTTCTCGGACGAATCAAAGCTATTCGTCATCACCGATATGCTGCTGAAGAACCCTGCGAGCTATGTCAAGGGCCGCCACCGGACCATCGACCAACAGAACGATCGGAAGTCCCTGGTCTCCAAAACTGAAACCTTCCGGGCACCCGCATACAAGGCTGCAGTCCGGGCCCTGGCCTTGCAGGAATTCAAGGGTCTCTCCAGGTCCGCCATCAGCGCTGTGCTCTCCGAATCAAACTACTCCTATCTCGATGCACGCCCGACCCTGGTCAACTTATCGTCTAAGTCGTGGAAGTTCGCCATCTCTTCCCTGCTATTCGGCCGAAAGCCGGTCACCTCGTCCGAAGCCGAGAGGCACCCCTTGATCGTTTGGAGAACGCTCGCGGGCGGCCGGGCAGTGCCCGCCGTGAAGGCAACAGGCAACGCTGAGCTCGATCGAGAATTGTTTGAGGAACTCATTCTACCACTCAGAGTACGAGAGTCGGATGCCAGAGGGAAGGCCGACCGTGCCCTCGCCTTGTCCATGCAGACGGAAGAGGCCGAGGCCTGCGAGGCCATGTACGAATGCGCCTGTTGTTATACCGACTGTGTCTTCGAAGAAATCACAACTTGTAATGCCGAGGGTCACATGGTCTGCTTTCGTTGTGTCCAGCACTCTATAACAGAGGCTGTATTTGGGCAAGGATGGCAGCGTAGCATACAGAAGGATACGGGCACGCTACGGTGCCTGGCCGTGTCCTCCGCCGACTGCGAGGGGTGCATCTCTTCCGAGCAGATCCAGCGGGCTGTCAGTGGAGTGGAAAAGGGTGCTGAAATACTGGAGAAATTGGACCAACGTTTGGCGGAGCACGGCTTACTGTCAAGTGGCTTACCCTTGATCCGGTGTCCCTTTTGCAGCTACGCGGAAGTCGATGATCTATACATGCCGGATAACATCCGCCCGCCCAGGGTTCGCTGGAGCGGGATCCCTAACGTTATCCTCATCATCACCACCGCTATGTTCTCCCCGGCTTCGCCCCTCTTGGCTATTCTCGGCCTCACATGTTCAATCTTGAGTCTGAGCGCCTCGTTCAGGCGCTTTGTGTGGCAGCAGTTCGCAGCAGCAATCAACCGCTACCAGCGTCGGCGCCGTGGCTTGAAATTTGTCTGCCAAAATCCAAATTGCGGACGCTCGTCATGCATGTCATGCTCAAAAGCGTGGGTGGACATCCACCTGTGCCATGAGTCATCCCTCATCGCTCTACGTACGCAGGTCGAGCAGGCCATGTCTATGGCGATAAAGCGGGTGTGCCCGCGCTGTAATACGTCGTTCGTGAAGATGGAAGGTTGCAATAAGTTAACTTGCCCCTGCGGTTACAAGATGTGTTACGTTTGTCGCAAGGATATTGGCGCCTCGAATGAGGGCTATCAACACTTCTGCCAACATTTCCGCCCCGAAGGCGACGGTAGGCAGTGCAGAGACTGTAATAAGTGCAATTTATGGGAGGCAGAGAACACAGACGCCATTTTGCGCAAAGCCAAGACAGACGCGGAACGAAGATGGAAGGAAACAGAACGTCGCGAACTTTCAAACGCGGAGAAGGCCTACCTTGCGAGTGGCGCCGGTGGTTTGGGTGTTACCGGCGGGGACGGAGCGCTCGGCTCCATACTCCCTGGCGGCAGGATTCCGAGCATGGAAGAGATTTGCGATTTTATCGTTGAGAGGTTTATAATTTGATTTCGCTAGATGGAGTGACGTTGGAGCTGGAGTTTGTCAGAGTAGACAAGAGTTCGGGCGGGATGCATACACTAACCACGAGGACTACCTTTCTTCTCCGGTTAGCGTCTTGCTCAGTGACGCCACGGCATGCGCGGTTGCATCGGATGGGCGTTATTGGCGAACTGGTCGTTTCACTAACGAGAGGATTTAGGCCCATGTCTTTATCCATAATATCACGTAGAGCCGGATGGGTTGGGTTAGGTTGGATTCAAGACACATGCATGGTATGATGGATGAAACCCGAGGAAGCCCCATAGCATTATACACGCAATGTTTGTTATAGCCAATACACAACTTACACACTCCATGTAAGACTGTGGTGGTACTAGCTAATCACCTGGTTGTTAACATATCACAATGTGTCTACATAGTGTAACGACCATCTGGCATATTTTCAATTGTTTTAGGCCGCGACATGGAACAGAGGTGTACCGCCATACCACGACATTGTCAAAAATGGAGAGTTGTCAGGCAAACCCATCGACTATCGGTAGACATCGCAAGACAGTCGCGACCGAAGCGGCGATAGGCAGGCGCAATAACGGTTATATATAATATAAAAAGATAAGTATGCACATAAGAGTCTCCTCATCCCTATCTCTGGCATGACTCAATTGCTGAGTTGGCAAAGAAGAGGCTTCAGTGTTTCGGTCAGCCCTTACATACACATTTCTTACGAGAACAAAATCATCCTGCATAGTGCCAGGGCCGTCGCGTCGTTTTTTATGGTTAGGTATAAAAATAATGAACGGGGATATAGGGGAATTTTGGGAGCGCGGCATGAGGTGGTGACCCAACCTTGGATAATGGGATAGGGAAGTAGGTTATATGGGAGCTATGTAGTGTCTAGCGTGAGAGTGATGGAACAGCCTATCCTAGCAGGTAGTAAATAGTAGATATTATTTAACACTCAAGGCGTAATATGCTCGAGACACTCTTCCCCTTACAGATATGTGTAACATTGTTAAGGCTCTCCCGTCATTAGCCTCCCGCTATCAGCCGCTCATCCGCCGGCAACGTAAGTTGGGATTAATCTACTAGCGGGTAGATCAAGCCCAGACTTCTACACTAGTGGATATGTCTGAGAGGCGTGAGTGATGCCACAACTGATCATGTGAGTCAATATAACCAACGGCCTCACGCCTCGGCTACCAAGACGCTCGAATTATTCTTGATGTGGAACGAAGGCCGTAACTACTCGCCTCGTGACTATTTCCATTGGCTCTGACGGAACAAAGCTCTTGATTATTCGTATATCCCTTCAAAGCTTGGCCTACTGGACCGAGCTATACAGCTTCCACCCAAATGTCTATATAAAGAGACTCTGCACTGGACTGGTGCCAGACAGCCCCTGACATCCTCAACCAACATTGCAAGTAGACGAGCTAATACCAAATACCAAAAAAAAAAAAAAAAACCACCAAGAAGGCAGACAAAATGGGCCACGGTAAGCAGCAGAAGAAGGGGAAGACGCATGACACTGGAGGGAATTACCCAAGCAAAGAACCTCATTAGTATGTCACCCATCCAATTTACCAGCCGTTGTCTCGCTCACATCGTTAACACGCAAAGCCAAAGCTACGGGGGCGGGGGCGGGCACCGTGATCAGCCCACCAGCAGACGGCCCCCGTCCTACGACTCGCTGGACGACGAGGAGCCCGACTCCCCGCTGCCGCCGCCCAACATGCTCGAAGGCCAGCGGGGCGAGCCCCGCGAGCGCACCCGGCAGAACGCCAAGCGGTGGGAGGAGCAGAAGCCCAAGGAGGTGGAACGCGACGCGCACTACCGCCTCGAGGGGGGTGAGCCGGGACGAGTCGAGGCACAAGTGGTCCGAGCAGGACAAGGCCAGGAAGAAGGTGCAAATGGAATGGGAAGAGCGAGAGGCGATGAGGCGCAGCCGGGACGTGGCAGGCGAGGACGAGAGGGCTGGCCAGCATGGGTCTAGCTCCAGGCACCACCATCGAAGCTACAATGGAGCGGGCGGGAGTAGCCAACCAAATCATCACCACGATAGGGATCGACATCACGATCGTGATAGGGACCGAGACCGGGACCGTGATCGTGATCGTGATCGTGACCGTGATCGTGACCGTGATCGCGATCGCGATCGTGATAGAGACCGACAACGTGACCACGACAGAGACCGACATCGGGATCATGATAGACACCGAGATAGCAGGGACAGGCGCCGCTGAGCTACCTCGGTCAATATATAACGTGCCGCTATCCGGGGAACAAGGAGACGAACGTTGCGTATTTCCCTCTCCCACGTGGCAAGATGCTACAATAACACTCGGAGGGCTCTCCCTGCTTACGAACTCCCTTTTTTTTTAAGTTACCCGGTTGGCTAACGTTGCGGATGCTAGCGTCCCCAAAAACAGATGGAGGAAATCGGGCAGAATGAACCTAGAACGAGATATATGAAAATAACAGTGACGGGTTTTCCCTTATGACTATATCTCTGTTGAGATTGTTTCACGTGCTGTATCGCCTTGTGAAGCCGGCAGCTGTGATACTTGTATTACTGTGTTATAGTCGTGGAATGATAATTTTCTCCGACTAAGAATTGAGCCACGGCTGTTCCTAGTAAATAATTGGATGGCTACGCCATTTATATAACGATACGGCCAATGTTTATATTATACGCCGTGGGGCTAGCGCTTTACACAGTCGGTAACGCTGGCCTACCGAGAGATGAACCGTCTGGGCACAAAGAGAATCTGTCAATAGTATCACCAATTTATCCCTTGATGTTATAGTATTGACCCTGTGTGTGACGTGGCGGTTGTCTTGCTAAAGCTCCGACGGCACACCGGTATGATGCCGTTAGCACTGGCAAACCGAATTTCGTAGTTAATATCTTTGATTAACACGTGTCACCGGCTCTTTAACTTGCTCGTTTGTAGAAAAGGAGCTACCCAGGTAAGAGCCGTGTAACGTGAGGCCGGATGGGACACTAGCAACGAAGCAGACACTCGTTTAACGTCAGGGGATTTATAAATTCATTGTTCTTTATCGTGGTGAGTTCCCCAGGCCCGTTTTATCCGACGATATTGCTTGTCCTCGGCACGCTCTTCATACCTGCCAAGGTTCGAGATACCAAGCAACGAAGTAAAATATGTGCTGTTCTCGTCAATCAATCGTGGCGGAAGTAAGATGTATCGCGTTCACGCGACTTAAGAGAAAAAGGTCTCAGCAACGCTAATAAAGATATATATACAATTTCCTCTTTTCGAGTCCACCTACTCCAGGGGAAATATCAAGAACACGATAATGGGTGTTTGATCCAGAGACCTTTTTTTTTTAACAGGACGGCCCTATTTTCGCGTTAAAGTGTGTTTATAAAGTTATAGATAAGTAGAGGAAACTTATTTATCCTTGGATGCTAAAGTGAAAGAATTGTGTCTCAGAATTTGAAATATATAACAACCAGAGAGATATGAAGGAATAATGAATGGGGTAGAGAGGGATGAGGCGACATCTGGGTATGAATGACGAAGTTATCACGGGGGCTTAGGATGGGAAATCAAATCAATGGTCGTCGTTAGTAAATGGTTCATATCATGTGACATGCGCTACGTCTACAGTCCTACGCTTGCAGTCCGATTATCGGCGTAGGAGGTCTTAAACAACAATTGTGGAAGCAAGGGAGTTCCCATACAATACCGCTATAGGATAATAACATAGCCACTCAGGCGACGATCAGTTGCGATCTGAGGCGAGTATTGATGCTTCGCCTCCAGTTCCGGCGAAGGCGGAGGCGGGGTCTATCCATCATAGGCTGGGCATGGGACGGGCCGAAGGCACCTCCTGGCGTGATATAATATCAAAGATGCACCGCCCTATAAGAGGTAAGCCCTGCGCTGAACCTGGAATTCTAGCAGTGAGACATGGCTGTCGCTAGGCGAGACGATGCGGCCCGGCTGCCGGCAACAAAATGTAGTGCTAATAAGCGTAAGGGTCTGTGTTGTGATCCTAAAATTGTTATAGGCCGCGAAATGTCCGCCACGAGTTGCTAGAGCAGAGAGCTGATACCCATCTCTTTAGCTTTGGGATCTGGTATTCTATTAGGTATGCTATATTTATTTCGGTCAGGACTATGAAAGTGATTCAGTAATTATGAGTTTGCCTCTCGTGGTTCTCCTGTTATCGATACAAGTTGTCATTCAATTGTTATGTGAAAGATACACTAATGTAGAAGACGATTTCGCATCCCTTGACTCCTTCAAAATGCCTTCAAAATGCCTGCAAATTTTCTGTGTGCTGAAACTCCTGTTTGAAACGAAACTCAGCGCTAGTAAATAGACAAGGGGGGCTTCTGTGATGCTGGGTTACTATAGAGTATTATGTAACCTTTGGTTCATTACCCTTGGTAATATTTGAGTCCCAGGACTAGATCGGCGCATTGCCTCACGTTCCTAGCTGAGAGTAGTTCTGGGAAGATATTGTGAAGGGCAATCGTTATGATATAGTATTAAAAAAGATTCATTTTAGTTGTGCTCAAAACTGATGATGCTACTAAATATTAAGGTAGCTGGTCTATCGCGCACACACGCAGACATATCTCGTACACAGGCTTTCCCCTCTCCTATCTAGCCTTACCAGCCTCTACAACTTCCCGCCCTTCGAACCATCTACCAGCTCGGCGGCGGCTCCCGAAATAGCAAGCTTGCCTGTTTCCCTGACCTTAACTTGGAAGATGACCTTGCCCTTTCCTTCTTTCCACATTTCTGTGACGAGGGTCTGACCGGGGAACACAGAGCCGGCGAATCGGACTTTGATATTCTTGAACGGACCGAAGCTTTCGTAAATGGCCTTGCCCGCAATTCCCATAAAGCATAGCCCGTGTAGGATAGGCTCCTTGAACCCACCCATCTTGGCAAAGTTCGGATCGATATGGAGAGGGCTAAAACAGTGAGAACACGTTAGTCAAGTAATAACCATCGGGAGAATATAATAACAGGTGCTATTGAGACGGGCGCATAGGGATAGTGATTGAGGACTCACTTGTAATCACCACTCAAGCGGTAAATCGCTGCTTGCTCAGCAGTGGTCGGTGACTCCACCACAACATCGGGAGCTCTCTTGGGAGGGACATTGGCGGCGGTCGCGGCCCCACGGTCAGCAGGCTTCTTTTGGCCATCGAATCCACCACAACCTCGAAGGAAGACGGTCGATTCATTGTAGAAGAGCTCTTCGCCGTTCTCGGCGTTCACCGTGGTGACGCCGCTCTTCAGGATAGCAGCAGAGCCCTTGTCGACAACCTCTATTAATTTGGCATAGTTCTTTGTCCTTGCTGCCGTGGGAATGGGATACTTCTTAACTTCAAGATACTGCTCGCCGTGAAGCA
Organism: Rosellinia necatrix; assembly: GCA_021209875.1. Classification (NCBI taxonomy): domain Eukaryota; kingdom Fungi; phylum Ascomycota; class Sordariomycetes; order Xylariales; family Xylariaceae; genus Rosellinia; species Rosellinia necatrix. The sequence continues at coordinate 1,793,814 of JAGYVD010000001.1, read as the reverse complement.
ACATCATGGGTGAGAAGTTGGGCACGACATCGTCGAAGCTAAAGGGCATATTGGTGTCGAACTGCGGAATGACACCATACGTGGGAAGGATCTGGAAATCCTCATGACCTTCGAAGACATAAGGGAGATCTGTGCGCTTGGCACCGATACCCAAGTTATACAGCATAGCGTCACGGTCTGTGTAGCTGAATTCGGTTGGTTCCGATTTCGATTTCTTGGCCTTTTCTTGGGCTTCAAGGTACTGGTTGCTCTCGCTAGGTTGCTAAACCAAGAGATTTTGTTAACGCCAAAAACGTAGTATTCCAGCTATTCTAGTGTAAAACTTATATATACAGCGTAAAGGGGCGCATCGAGGAAAGTAATGTTCATACCTTAGATGCCCCGCGTCTGTTACCCATATTCGCCATCACTTTTTCTATTGAAGATGACGTCTTTTCAGGGTTATCAGACCGGCCATCTTCGAAGTCGAGGATCTTGGACCAATTCTTGGCGACCTCCTCGGGTTCCAGTTTCACATCGAGTGGGAAGCCAACACCGCCGGAACGCTGCCACCTTGTCTGGCCGCACCAACCAGACCCAACTTCGTAGAGACCACCGTTGGGATTTTTAGGGATCTTGTCGCTGGCAAGAGCGAGGACGAGAGGCGCTATGTAGTCGGGCTTAAAAGCTTGTACTAGCTCTGGAGGCAGGATCGTGGCCGTCATCGCCGTTCCGGCGTTGGGGGCAATAGTGTTAGTGTAAATGTTGTACTTCGCGCCCTCAAGCGCGATGGCTCGAGAAAAGCCCAGAATGCCTAGTTTCTAAATAACCCCCGGCTGTCAGTTTCTTGCAATTCGAATCAGCTAGTTGTTTACTTACCGCTGCGGCATAGTTGGCCTGTCCGAAGTTACCATAGATACCACTCGTAGAGGTGGTGTTGATGATACGTCCGTACTTCTGCTTGAGGAAGTAGGGCCAAGCAGCTTTGGTGACTTTATAAGTACCTCGAAGATGCACGCTCAAAACCGGGTCCCACAGTTTATCGTCCATGTTAGCAAAAGCCCTGTCTCGTAGGATACCAGCATTGTTGACAACAATATCAAGTCGGCCAAAGGCGTCAATGGCACCCTTGACGACCGCATCACCATCTTCAGATGAGGCCTTGACACCAGCTGCCTTGCCTCCCATTTTCTTAATTTCCTCCACCACAGTATCCGGGTCCACGAGGTCGTTGACGACAACCGACGCACCGGCTTTAGCAAAGGCAAGACAATAAGCACGACCGATTCCGGCGCCGCCGCCAGTCACCAAAGCTACACGGCCTGTGAAATCAATCTTCTCTCCTTGCGGGCTGGGGCCTAGTTTCATAGAATCCTCAAGTAGGCCGACGAAGTCATTGACTCCGGAAGGGTATTGTGGGTTCGAGAAGTCAGTGACCTTATTCCATTGCTTGATAACAGCACTAGGGGTGTAGCTCTCATCTGCCTTGAGGAGCAGACCGCCCGACCGCTCCCATCTAAACTTGGCAATGTGACCACCACCAGCTTCGAAGATGGAACCATTCTCACTGGTGTTGTCCTTGTGGACTAAAACAGCCACAAGGGGCACAACCCACTCAGGCCTCAGATTCTCCAGCATCTCCGGAGGCATGACGGTCTCCGTCATGCGGCTAGCAGCGATGGGGGCAATGACGTTGCTAACGATATTATACTTGGCGCCCTCTTTGGCTAGAGTTTCTGTGAAACCAACCATGGCCAGTTTGGCGGCTGAGTAGTTGGCTTGACCGAAGTTGCCGAAGAGGCCAGCAGCCGAAGCGGTGTTGATGACACGGCCGTACTTCTGCTTGCGGAAGTACGGCCAGGCCGCGCGGGAGCACTTGTAGGCGCCCTTGACGTGCACCGTCATGATCAAATCCCAATCGGCATCCTTCATGTTCTTGAAGCTGATGTCGCGCAGGATACCGGCGTTGTTGATTAGAATGTCGATGCGACCGAAGGCCTTGATGGCGGTTTCAATGATCTTGTCGCCGTTTTCGACGCTGTCATAGTTGGCTACGGCCTCACCGCCGGCGGCTTTAATCTCGTTGACGACTACATCGGCAGCCTGCGGGATTACACCGGTGTTAGTCTAAAACGAGTCGGAGCTATCGTGATCAACAGGATCAATGGGATCAACGACAGGAAGGGGAGGGGGAGGAGGAGGAGGCGGCGCTGGTTTGGGGATTCTCTCTATATTACCTTTGTCGAATTGCCTTCGCCCTTAAAAGAACCGCCGAGGTCATTGACGACAACCTTGGCTCCTCTTGAGGCAAAAAATGTGGCGTATGCTTTTCCCAAGCCGCCGCCGGCGCCGGTAATGACGGCGACCTGGCCGTCGTAGCGCAATTGACCCGACATGATGGGCTTCACTTTGGGGGGGATTGGGTATCGGCAGAGGGACAAGGAAGAGAGAGACCACCAACACCAAATCACACGATTGGTCTCAGGAGGGATGGAATATACACAAGAAGAAAGAGGGAGAAGGTTAAGGGTGGGTGGTGATGGTGTGGGTGGAGGAAGAGTGAGAAGAAAGAGCGAGACTCCGACGGTTGTGTCGGGTAAAAGTATTGGCTGGTTAAAGCGACTACCACGCAACTGCGCGCGCGCTGTCGTTCAGAGATGCCGCCTCTAAACTCCGCTACAGAATCAGCCGAGGCAGCTCTGCCAGCTCTGGCTGGAATGCCGAGGGACCCATATGTCGGGTAGTGGATTTTGTTGGCCGAGCACGCGGCAATTCCGCCATTCCCCATCAGGCTAGCCGTCACCGTCTCCCCAGACTAGAATGCTTTTCGATCGTTCACATGTCAAATGCTCGAGAAAGATGAGGTCATGCGCGCGACTCAGGTTTGCACGCATATTTGCCGACGTGCACGAACGACATGCACGAAGTCGCCAAATTTAATTCGAGTCAAGTGAAACCCTGACAGTGATATTAATATCTCGTGAGAATAAGGCTTCCTTCTATCCTGGTAGATCGATTATAAGCAAAGTTGAGAGTCTAAACTAGGGTGTTGGCGTATGGACTATAACTACTACTAAGTTCCGAAAAAAAAAAAAAAAGTGTTGTGCACTATCGCGCATATGTTGCAAATGCTCTAAATAGGCTAGCTATCTTACGAACTAACCTAGAAACTTGATAGAGCTTGTCAGGTTCCCCACGATGAGATGGTCATTCCCCGCAACACAGTACATACAGAACCCTGGATATTGTAAGCGGGTGCATGCCCGTCTCTCGAATGCTTCAATTGAAAACTCGGCTTGAATTTACTCATAAAAATTGCCTCTAAGAGTAGGTTAAATTGCTTATTTCTATTAGTATATTCCTTACGATATTTTTCATTGTTGTTTCGTTATAACAGCATCGTAGAATAGCACGGCCTGGTCTAGCTTAGCACAAATCCGCACATAGCAACTTGGATACTATCAGCACCCAGGCCATACACAAACAAGCAAGAGCGAGACTGAGTAAGAAATAAGGACTTATTATTCTGCGCCGAATGATACATAGAGCCCTAAGGTCCCTTTCGGCGATAGTTGGTATCTTCATATCCCTATTCGCTAATTGTAATCATGATATCGGCTTCCCCTTGACTCTTGACTCGCGCACATGAAAAAGGGAGTTAGATGCGAGAACTTTCGGAGCAGGGGCATTATGTCATTATCGAAAGGTTGGGGCAACAAGAGCCAAACTATTAATAGGGCCAGAGATCAGCTACATTTTATAAACTATGCCTACCCCATATTCATAGCTTTGCGTGTAACTACCAATTTTTGAAAGCAATCAATATTGGTCGCGGTAAAAGCCTTCTATACGGGCACATTTGAAGGTGGCATAATTGCCTAACTTGCCTGTTAGCTTTGATGTGGAGGGTGACATGAATAGCCTATAGCATAGTGTGTAAGTATTTAGGTAGCAAGCCCGCAATTCTAATACATAAACTAAGCCAACACAGTTAAAAGCACCCGAGAACACGACTGGGCGTTTTCGGTGCTTATCGTGCATTCCTTCCTTCCATACACTCGCGATTCGGACACTGGAAATCCGGCCACTGAGGCGCATGTTATTCGCAAAACTTACGATCCCAAACGGCGACCTGATTGAGGAAGACTGTTTGTTTTGTAGGCCTATATCTCTCGACTCGTCTTGATTCTGTAAGTTGTCTGTCTGATAAGTCTAGTGGCAAAGGCCCTGTGGTCAAACCGGGTGTAATCTTGAATATGATTTTGAACCCTACCTCAACAGCGATGAAGGACACTGTCTGTTAAGGATCTTCGCACAACGTCAGCCATGGTTACGCTGAGTCGGATGAGGCCAGCACCCACGCCGTTCTAAAGCGCTACTATGTAAGCCTTAACTACGTATTTTCACGAAATGAGACGAGCCCGGCAATGGCCTTGACGGTGAGGTGTCTGGCTGGTCCACTTATAGATTATGATACATCAGACAATACCTAATCGGGGGTTCAGAACATCACGGAATCCCCAACGTCGTCGGTTGAAGGCATCGTATGGCATATCCGGCAAAATAATGGTGGTCGTCATCTGGTGAACGGCGACGTAGGAAACCCACCAAATCCGGAAAAAAAACCCTCCCAAGAAAAAGAAAAGAAAATCCAGGCAGAAATAAAGCGGGACGCTCGCTCTTAAGTGAACACCCGAAGTAAACCAGCGATTTTGTAAAGTGGTCCGAGGCCGGCACACTCGCCGACAAAATTGAATACCAAAGCCACCACAATGAGCGCCGTGGCGGACTGTGAACGGGACCGGGACCCCGCCTGGGTCTACGACTGGCGCCGGGAGCAGGGGGCCACCCTGCGCGCCCGCCGCGGCGCCGGCATGACCGACGAGCAGGTCGTGCGCTTTTGTCGACGCCTATTATCCCGCCTACGAGCTGTTCACCGATAAGTTGCGTGGGGGCCTGTTTGCCGACAAGGATAGGCAATTGAGGAGCAAGATGCTCATTTGATTCTGAATATTTCTCTCCTTTTGTTCAATAGCCCAATAGTCCAATAGTTCGACAGTTCAACAGTGCAACATTTCGATATTCTTTTGTTTCTCCTAGAGTCCGCTAATTTTGGCAATAACGGGGGTATCGTACAACTCCTGTACCGGCCAGCTAAAAAGCCTTAATATGAACACCACCTGGAGTTCCGTCTATAAATACGACCCATCCCAGCGAATCGAGCAACTGGCTGCTATGTCAAGCAATAGTATATAAGCAAAGCTCCAAAACTCCGGCTCATGCGGTCATACGTCGTGAAAATACGGTACGGCTCGGGTTGAACTCACAACGTGGTTTACCACGTTCTCACACTACTACCCTTGGTTGGTGCCCGGTCGTAATATCGGTTCAATAGCATTTTCTTCTCAACAAACCCGTGCGCACTGTACCCGCCATCCATTGATTAAAAATCATCTCAATTCCTTACCAAGCATCATATCTTCGCCCTCGGTTTTCAAGTCAGTTAGAGTCTGACCGATGCCATGGATCTTGGTTCGTACGGCTTCCTCCCGCTCGGCAATCTCGTTCTCGAATGCGTTCACGACGTTTCGTTTCTCTTGCCGTACCTCTTTGAACCGGGCCATAATCTCTCCAAATCTTCCAAGGATCCAGTCACCCGACTCCTCCCAATCTTTAACGGGCATTTTCGTGAAGAAGTTTGCCTGGTTTGCTTCATCCTCGGTGAAAAAGTGCTCCAATTTTTCTGGCAAAGTGCCCCGAGGCAAGTCAAAAACTGATCGTGCTTCAGCTTGGGCCGGATCAAAGTCAAAATCTTCACCTTTCAAAGTTGTATAATCCATAGCAGCCAATGCGCCATCATCATAGTCTAACTCAAGCGAGCGTTTTTTCGTGGCAGACGGACGTTTCTCAGGCAGAGAGTGAGGTATAACACCGCTCTCGCGCAGGTCAGCTTTGCCTTTACTAAGTCGGGCGAAGAGTTGTCGGTTCACTTGAGGTTTTGCCTTGACCGTAGGTTTCGTGGCAGGCATGGGCGTTGGTTCTCGTCCAACGCTCATATTCTCTAAATCGTCTTTCCGACTGACCATGGTAACTTCGGTGTCAGCGAAGATGATTGGCCGATGAGGTTGGTGTTCTGGGGCTTGCTGTCTAGTCGAGGGCTCCGGCTGGCTTTGTGGGACCTCAGCGGGCGCATCATGCCCGTGGTTTGGGTAGACTTGGGATATGGAAGGTTGTGGCATCGCGGCCGCGATAGCACTTGGATAGCTAACACGTCCAGGATACGGATTGGACCTGGTTGACCTAACCGCTAACGGCTTTGCATGTTGGAGCCGTTTCCCTGATGGCGTCTTTTCTGGTGATGTATCGTACGGGTTCTCCTCAGTGTATGACTCATGTCCGCTATCAGAAATGACCTCGAAGCCACCACGTCGGCTTCTTGCATCAGGGGTGGAAGCGCTTCTAGTGAGGCCATTTCCATTCGGATTCCCATTTCCCGTTATGTTAATCAGACCATTCGACCCAATGACGAAAGGGGGCGGATGATCCACCCGGCTAGATTGCCTTGGAGCAGAACGGTGCCGTGGATTCTCATGCTGCTGATAACCAAGAACTGGACGGCTCTCCACTGCTAGTTGGCGATGAGTGAACGGCACGTTAGCACCAATATTACTGGCAGTATCACTAAACGCGGAATCCCCTGCCGTCGACTCGTCCCAAAACGGCGCCGACCCTTTAGCTTGCTGGAAGGGTTCGGAGGCTGTTGTTCTGCTGCGTTGAATATTCACAGGCCCATCTCGGGTATCCGTATGGACGTGGGTGGAACGGGGGGGCATAGGGATGCGTGCGGCCGTGGCGGCGGCTGTGCGCTGGGCATTGGCATTGACTATAGGTGAACGAGAACGGCCCCGTGAGGTCTGCTGTGCAGTCATCGGCTTCGCCTGGGTTATATTTACGTGGCGTGTCTGCGGTGCCGGGGCCTGCGGTCGCGGCTGAGGCTGAGGCTGCTGTTGCGGCTGCGGCTGCGACTGTGTTTGGCCCGGAGCTGAAGAGTCGTAGGCCGCCACAGGAGCAGAAGTGGCAACACCAGGCTGGCTATGGCCGAGCTCCGGGTTGTTAATCACCCAGGCTTGCATCTTCGTCCTGGACCGCTTTAAGAAGGAAGCGGCGGCTGGTGGCATACAGGCACGACGAGACGAGGCCCGGCGAGAGCAACAAGACAAGCAGATACGATATACTAGCCCTGTGTATTTCGGGCTGGTCGGGTCTAGGTTACGCGTGGATGCGCTTGCGAACTGTAGTAGCACGTGTACGTATTTACTGTAGGTATCATGCCCATGTGTATAGGTATGTCATTAGAACCTATATCCTAGTGATCGACTCGGGTCGGGAGGGCGAGAGATTGCGAAGGCCTGGCGACTGGTCATGTATCATGCTTCCATCCTGCCCAATTCTACCACGAGGTTGGGTCGCAAGATAACCCGGAATGAATTGACAGGACCCCAGAAAGACCAGTGAGAGGGGCGATACGTCGAATGCAAAGGGGGGAGGGCGGGGGGGGGGGGGGGGTTGCGTAGGGTGGAATGCGTTTGCAGATGTCGGACGTTCGAATGGTGGGTAGTTGTTGAGGGTAGGAAGCCTCGCTCTTAAGGCCGAGAGAATCTCTGCGTCTCGTCAATCTCGTCAATGTAGGTAGGTAGTTGTTGCCCATCAGTTGTCTCGACCGCTGCTTGTCACTATTGGCCATTTAGGGAAGCAATTAGCTTAATCGGGACTAGACAGGGTTCCTATTGGTTATTAATTCAACCCACCTCGGCGCGTCATCATTGTGGGTGAACACTGGCGGGGTGCACGACAGCGTGCTTAGCTCCTGCATGGAGCACTTCCAATCCCCATATCTGTACCCAACCTCTTTGCCAATCTAAACTGCCTATCTACTTAGTACTGACATAAGTTTAGGCACCTACCTGCTTATTACAACTCAATCCGCCCAGGGACTGATTCAAATATGTATTTGGATATGTTAAGATTACTAGTTATCTAGTATAGTTATATGTAGTATACCCCGTTGCTGCATTGTGATGGATGATGGCCTCAACGCGCGGTCCCCGTCTGATTGGCTCGCTCGCCTCTGGTTATGTCCGATGAGTTGTCCTGCATAAGCTTTCGCAGCCAGCGTGCTCTGTCGAGCCATTACCATTCCACCTTTTCGTCTATCTCAATATTCCCGCCCACTTTGCAGCGCCCCTTGACGGTTTCATTTGCGCTTCGCAACGGTTGGGCGGGCTACCTGTCATGTCGACCTGCAATACCGCAGAACCAGGGGAAACTTGGGATAGCCCATCCTGCTTCTTGCAGTCGGTCTAATTACCTAAACCAGAATACAGACTTCCCCGGTTCATCCACGAGGCGGGGACCCGGAATAGCCGGGGCCACGGTGCTCATCGATTCTCTTCTTCATATAGGAAACCCGTAGCTGGACGCTGCGTCCTTCTGGGGTCTGGTAAGTATACCCGGGTCCCCGTTTGTATGTTTGGTATCCTTGGCGAGCGTACCATTCTTCCTTGGACGTCTGCGCAGATGTGCTCAATACGAATTCCATTGGGTACGAGCATGTCGCATAACTTACCACTGGTACCATGTTGCCCATGCCTACGTCAATCGAAGCAGTCTCGCCCGCCTCCATCTGCATCTCCTTCTGCATCTCCTTCTGCACCTCCTTCTGCATCTCCTTCTGCACCTCCCTCTGCACCTCCTTTGCAAGCGTGTCCAATGCCATCCATTTCCCCTTCATGGGTTCCTGCGCCGCTATAGCCTCGATGTTCGCCATGGTTGCGACACCGTACCCACCTCCTTGTAATGTGTTCGATATGTAGAGTTGGTGGACCCAAACGGCGCCTGGCGGAAGACCCAGCTCTGCGTCTTCCTCGGCATCATGAACGTCAAGTGCTACATGGCCAATGGGCATGAAGTCTCTGCCAGTGGGTTGCCGCCGTGCGAGACGAACCTCCGTCGCCGTATCTCGAAGATAGCCCGTTTCCTATAGAGTCTAAGCGGCCGTCTTCCAACCCGCCAACGGGTTTACGGACCTGAGGATGTGCTTCGATATATCGCTCCAGCAGCGTGCCCCTATTTACAACATCTCCCGCTAAAACCTAACGGTAGTTGTTCCTGTAAGCATGGCACCAGTACCGAGACGATGGGATTCAACCTACGGCCCAGTAGAACACCTTCCCTCCCCGCTTTGCGGATTCTACCCATTCTGGAACCTCGTCTGCCCTCCACCCACAAGCTATTCGTTGGTCGTGCATGCGCTGTACGTGCTCGGGGCTCAAGTGATCCCACGGCACCACCTGCTCGGGGATTTAGTAGGCGCTTAAGTCCCATATCCTTAACAATCTAAGCAGACGTCTTCTCCCCTCGTCCAAGACTTACCTCAATCTTCCATGCGTGTTTGGATGCCATTGTTTGCTACTCCCCACGCGCGTTCCTTTAAGGGGGGGTTATTTCAATCCTTGTTTTTATAGGATTTCTCACGCTTGACGGTCAGAGTATTTATTGATAGCCCGAACCCAGTCTTACTCCAACGGTCCTAGCCACCGATTTTCGGCCGCTGGCAGTGTTCTGGGCCAATTTCGCAGTCTACGATAAACGCGTAACTACACGGCTATTCGGCGATAATTCCGCACTTCTTGGTACTGCTTTAAATTGAGGAACAACTTTAACCGGGGACAAATCCGTTGTCTTCTATATTATTTTCACTCAAATGCCCGAACATCGGCCATGTCCACAATAGGGCGCATCCATGTCCTTCCTCTAATCAGTCTAATTATGGAGAGAGAGAGAGACTGCTCCAGTTTCATAAATTATTGTCTTTTTCGGTCTCCTCGCTTGGGTTTTCCGCAATTTTCATCACCTCTGTTGATTTCCTCGACTTCTCACTTTCCCGAACGTCAACTTTGGGCGCATTTCCCTGTGTGCCGAGTCTGATAAACGGAGATATGACTAAACCAGCCGCGGCCAAAGCGACGGCGGTCTGGAAGGTCCTGGTGTACTTGAGCATCGGGTCCGAGAGGCCCGCCGGGGTTGATTCGACCGAGCTGAACACGGCCGTCGAGATTCCCAGGACAATGGTATTCGATAGTCGGATCACCACGTTGAAGATTCCTCCTGCCAGCGACTGCTGATGGCTGGGGAGAGACTGCAATACATACATCTATAACAAGTCAATTTTGAGTCAAGCTAAAGGCGAGATCAGGGAATGACGGAGAGAGACTTACATTGGCGACGTTAAATTGCAGGTCTGCTCCCGCTACATTCAAAACTAAAGCAGGGAAGATAAATGCCCAGTAGTTGCTATTGGCCCCCATGAAGGAGAATAGCAGAGTCGCGGCGAGATAGCTCACAGCGCCGAAGATCATTATGAGCGTATTGTTAACCCGATGTAATATCCGTGCCGCCAGAACGTTCCATAATAACCCGGCAATAGCCATCGGAAGGAGTCGCACGGCGACATTCAGGGTTGACAATCCTTGGACTTGTTGCATGAAGAATGCTATCCAGAAGCCTGTCGCTTGGAAACTCATATTTCCGAGGATAACAACGATAATAATCTAAGCAATATTAGCCATCATCTGGGTGGCACTTTCGCTAGAGGCTTCTTACCAAACTAAAATTACGATCTTTCCAGATATGTAAAGGCATCAACGGTGTTGGGAAGACCTTCTCCCAGAACACGAAGATCACCAGAAGCGATATCCCAACCACAATTAGCGCAATCACATGAGGCCGTGACCAGCCGTCCTGGGGCCCAAGCCTATACACGTATTAAACTTAGTTAATGACAGTCAGGCTCGAGAAAGCAGTACTCACGTTAAGCCAGCGGCAAACATTCCAGTCCCAAAGATCGTAAGGACCGTGCCCAAATAATCAAATTGCCTCAATACCCCCAACCTCTGTCTCAACGGTGCCCGCTCGAAGGTTTCGACGTTTGGTACGGCCCAGAATGCACACACGGTAAAGACGGCCCAGATGATTGATAACAGGATAAACGCCGCGCGCCAGTTGAAGATTTGCGTCGCAATACCACACAGAATTGTGCCGAACACAAAACCTAAGGGATTCCCCGCACTGAAGGACGAGAACGCGGCGTTCTTACGTTTTGAAGGCGTCGCATAGGCGGCGCCTAAGATCCCGATCGCAGGCGGCACGACCATGGCCGAGGGAATACCCAGTACGCCGCATACGACCAACATCCAGAAGGGATTCTGCGCGAATGCTACGAGGAGCGAGAAGAGACTGAAGCCCGCCATGCCCGTGATGAACATCGGCTTGCGGCCTAGCAAATCGGCGAGTTGACCAAGCGGTAGCTGGAATGCTCCCGCAGCTAATCTGTACAAATCAAATATGTCAGCTGTTTGCTACTAAATTATTGCAACAACCAGGTGGGCACATGGGTGCGTAGGAAAGCTGGAATGCTCACGAGGTCGAAGCACTAATCCAGGCGATCTGCCCTTGCGTCATGTTCAAGTCCAGCGATACAGGGACCGTGATGATCAATGCTGTGCCAGCGAGGAAGGACGAGGAAGCTGTCGCCACCGTTGCCTGGATGACGAAGGCCACTTCTTGCAGTGTGTTCTTGAAGCAATCCGGACGAGCCCCGAAGCTTGTCGTGATTCTCTCGAGCCGTGACATGCCGGCCTCCTCGTCGCTATCGGCCCCGGAGGCACTAACGCCTATTTTCGTCTCGTTTTCTCCAAGCTTTAGAGCAGAGCTTGCCGAACTCTGCGACTCCATCCCGGGTTCCTCGTCAAGGGCCCCCGGTTCCCGCTGCGACGACATTTCTACGATGCCTGATTTTTACTCCGTAGCGTTTCGATTTTTCCAACCCCTTACAGCAACCGCAAGCCCAACTACTCGTAGTAGTCAGAGTTTTCCTCTCGGGAATGGGCTAATCCTAGTATGGCTGTAGTGAGATCAAGGCATGCTGCAGGTTACACGAAGGCACAGGCTTGATGGGATATATAAGAGCCCTGGATCTACACTAGTTAATACGGTCAAGGTTTGTAAAGCTTATCAATCAGTAACCCAGTAACCAGGAACGGCCATCAACATTGTGGCTTCATTGGCTCACCTTGCCCTCTAGATCAAAACGTGGGGCGCATATCGGAGTTATTGACCGAGGCAGCTCGGTTTTATCTTTCTTCCGCCGTCCTGCCCAATAAAATTCGACAATATTTGGCCTTGGACGACTCAAGACCCGGTGATTCCAGTGCCTGCCTACAAGTAGTTGGATAAATACAGCATCCTACAAGCTCTTTTTGTTCGCAGCATCAAGACGCAAATTGCCAATGCCAAATAACTAAGTAAACCAAAGAGCGAGAGTGTACGTGTTAGTCGCCCTCCTCTGTCCACTGAGCCGCGCGGGAATGTGGGATCCCGCAATATCCCACTTCCCGCCGGCTGAATAACAATGGCCGGGGCCGTTAACCTCCCCGCTTGGCGCACTCTGGGATACGACTCATGATTGTTTTAGCTTGACAATAGTCAGGCGGGATGACCAGGAAGCTAGAGGGAGTCATAATTAGTCGTATGGTAGTAATTATGAAGGTCTGTAACTACTGCTCCAAGGTTCACTTGCCACGCCCATCACTCTCGTCTTAAGACGACAGTGGTAAATAGCTAGAATAGTATCGCTACTACTAACGTTATACAGTAAACAGAGTAGATCATATACGTAATAGTATGTTTTTGTATGCTAACGATACTATTTGGTCGAATGACATGTTCACCACCTTGCTGTATTGGGCAAACAGGCTCATGCAACGACTGCCCCGTGAAGGCTAGCCCCGGAGAGGGATTGTATTCTAAGCAATGAGTAGGATCAAAATTCATTGGTTGAATTTTTGAAGAGGAAAAGCGATATTGAAAAAAAGGGGACGTCTTACACACACTGTATAGATGGTATTGTGTGGAAAAGCTTTTTAGTCTTCAAACCCCAAGAGCCTTGTTCTAGTGTACATATTTTATCATTTGAGGCCTGCGTATGAAAATTCTTCAAGGGCCTCAGTTACCATCCAGATCCATGCTATGCCGTTAGCGTGGAAAGGGAAGGGGAAGGCGGATGTGTTATTTTAGGATTACGTATATTGTCCATTCCCTATGTAGTTCCCGGGCTACGTCCCTCGAACCGGCTGGCCCATATAGACAATTCAACGCGAGCACGCCTTCACGCGAACACGGTGGCTCCCAGACAGACAGCGGCAGGTGGATGCGATGGGATTCACCGGCCCGCCAGCTCGTTGACGTACAGGGGCGACACCTCGACCTCGCGCACCCACAGGTCCCAGGGCCGCCGCACGGTCTCGAGGTTCGTCGCGCGGCTGTCCCTCGCCTGCCGCGGCGTCAAGTGCGCGAGCGGCGGCGGCCGCACCGAGTACGCGTGCTGGATGGCCAGCGCCTGCGACTGGGCCTGCGCGTTGAGCTGCGCGTAGATGGCCTGCACCACGGCCGCCTCGATGTCGGCGGCGCACGTGGTGAAGCCGTGGTTGCGCATCAGCGCGACCGAGTGCCGCGGCAAGTCGCCCTCCCCCTCTCCCTCGTCCCCTTCGTCCCCCGCGAACTCCGCCGCGAGCGCCGCGCCGAGGCGTGCGTCGCGGACTAGGAGGTCCTGGGTATCGTTGGGGTGGTAGTACTTGGCGATGTCGAAGACGGGGAGGTCGTCGTCTGCCCAGATGTTTCAGTAGGCGTTCACGAATGTTATATATATATATACATATACATATAACCTTAGTACGCCTGAGTGGTCGGCAGACGGGCAGACTTGGGGGGAAAGGGTTCATAGGTACGCACCCAGGAATCCGGCCAGGTGGAGCAGCGGCCTCAAGGGCACGTCGCTGACGCCGTACGGGATCAGGGCCGGCGAGTGGCTGTGCACGACGGCGCCGACCCCTGGGAACCGCTTGTAGATCTCGCTGTGGATGTAGCGCTCGATGAAGCCGGCCGGGGCGTCGGCCCTGACCGCCGATGCGTCCGACACGCGGTATTCCACGATGTCCCCGGCGGACGATGCGAGGGCCGGCGCTATGCTCCGGGACATGAAGAACGTTGCCATGTCGTCCGGGTTCCGCACCGACAGATGGCCGTAGGCGTCAAGCACCCCGTTGTTGTGGAGAATGTGCAGGCCGTTGATAAAAAGGGCAAACAGTTGGGTGACATTTGCGGAGACCATCCTGGTAACAGTGAGGATTATTAACTTTCCTATAAGTAGGTAACACGGCGGGCTATTCCTCGCGATGCTTCGTACGAAAGATGTTGAGTGATGTGTCGTGGCGTCACCAAATAATGATGCACTGGCGGTCGCATAGAAGGTTCATTCAAAGACTCCTCGCGAGGGGTTTGTATCCTGATTCCCCGTCCAACTTGCGCCCGGAAACGATCACTCGCTAAAGTTGGAAGTTGGAGAACGGTTATGCAACGAAGCCCGGCGTGCGGGCGCCTCTGACGTGGTGGCGACTATTGGCACGCGCTTATAATCCTCGCATAACCCGGGTATTCTGGGGATCTAGTTTGGAAAATAAGATAGTTACTGCTAATAGTAACTACGTCGGGATCAACTGGGTTCTAATGCGGCCTGCCTAAGACGCCGTTTCACATATATTTAATTAAGCCTGAATTGGGAGTGGTTACGGCAACCTATCTCAGCGAATGGGTGAGGACTAAACTGCTGGTACATTAACCATCAATACGGAGCCTTGTATATATATTTTCACCGAAATGACTGATGTTGATGGTGGTGAATTTATCTATGCTAGATAACTTAAACCAGAGCTGGTGCCAATTCATCTATGTCCTCGGACTTCTTAGAAAGCTGACTACACCGCCACAGTACCCTACTAGATTGTCTAGTCTACTACATTCCTCAGCTTGATGGTGCTTCCACTCCGTTAGTGCGCTCATGAGGGCATCGTTTTCAATGATCAAATCGAAGTGTAACCGCAAGAAGACCATCATCCACGCTTGGGTAAGCTCGTAGTCCCGCCTTGCTACCAGACGACTTGTCAGGGCCTTAATAAAATGCAGCAGTTCATTTGCGCCATCATCATCGCCTAAGGATAGCGACCGTAGCTCGAGATCGGCCGTTGCTGGAGCGAGAGACTTTAAATGCTCAATAAAATCGTCATCTGCGATAATAGTTAGTAAATATCATGGGAATGCTAATTAGCAACGGGTCGATCTCTTACAAATTCCGTTGGCAGCACCAGCTCGCAAAATGCCTGTGAACGCCTGCTCCATCCTGCTCTGGTCAAATTTCGTAATTCTTGACTGGCTTTGGTTGTCATCGGGGCTTGCATCATGGGCATTTTGATTCGAGGATGGTGCGCCAGTTGTCGACGGTAAGAAAAAAGGTGCCTTTTCGGGGGCTTTTGGTGGTTCTCTTGGCTTGTTTCTTTTCTTAATCAGATCAAGGTGCAATAAATTTTGCCATCTGCTTCTTGGAACCAGGCTTAGAGTCATCATGTCCGCACTAAGCTGGTCTAGACTGAGTGTGGCAACTTGGTCTTCGCCTTCCACGGCATCCTCATCTTCGAATGCCGCCTCTAGTAAGCCCTGACCACCCTCCCCAGATGCCGTAGGCCCGGAAACACGCTCGACCGCACTCTCGGATATTTGCCTAGCTGGCACGTGTGTGAAGAGGCTCTTGTTATTCCATATATTCACGCCTAGCTCGCCCTCAGATGCAGCAGCAAGGTATTCACCCGTGGCTGAGAATGCTAAAGCAGTGCAAGGCCTTTCGAGCCGAATTGCGTCGATCAGGTGGCTAGTGGGTAAATCCCAGACCCTGATTATGGAGTCTTGGGATGCGGCTACTATCCAACGCCCGTCGTTGGAGAACGTAAAATCGTTGATCTTACCCTGACAACCCCAAAATTCACGAATGGTTTGCTTTGTTTCGATGTCTACCACGCGGATAGCTCCATCATCGCAGGAAAAAGCTATGAGGTCACTCGCAGAGTGATAGCGGCAGCCAGTAATCGCGGTCATCGGGGCCCAGTTAATTTCATGGAGCAAGTTTCCCGTCGAAAATTCCCAGAACTTAACTCTACCGTCGAGAGAGCAACTGATCACGAGGTGATTCATCGAATCGACAACGATCCCGGTGACTGCCTTCGTATGCTTCCCAACCCCCGGGAGGAAGCTAGAGGATGTACGAGCTTGAAGTTGTAGAACGGCATCCGCCTGCCTAGCTTGCCGCATCTTGACCTGTCTAGCCTGTGCCGGTGTCAATTTAGATGGGAACCGTTGCCTATGCAAACCTGACTGCAAGTTGAACATGTCAATGGATCCTTGAATAGATCCAACAACGGTGAAGGTTCCGCAGGAACTCATCGTGACAGTTGACACGTTCGCACCATCACTTGTCTGAAACGCCCATCTCCCTGCACGCTTGCGACCCCAGAACCAGGTACGTACGAATGCGTCGTCTTTGTGAGCGGTGACGACACTTTCCCAACCGGTCATTCGACTGATCTCAGCATCCAGAGCTTTATTTGGATTGCGGTTCTTTTGCCACCGCGGCTGCTTGCCTGGGAGAGCGCCCATACCACCGTCTCGATTTAGTGAACACGCTATACAGATAATTTCTGGAGCCTTCAAGTCTTCGAGGGTCGTGGTTGGGCCGTGGCCAAGGGCGCTCATAGCCAAAATGCCAGCCTTTTTAGCTTTCTTACCTATATTTCCCTGACTCAACTCCGTGCTTTGTCCGTCTCGTCGAAGACTCCATCCCCACAAACTCCGATCTTTCCCGCCGCTAAGAAGCCATTTGTTGCCTGCCTCGGCACCGTCAAAATCCGAGGGTAGGAAACGGAGAGATGTGACAGGTGCTGCATGACCGCTTCGGATGTGTAGAATCCTAGGCACAGGCGAAAACGGAGTCGCATCGAATATCCAAGTCTTCAAGGAATTGTCTTGACCGCTTGTGACGATAACCGGTTGGCCTGCTAGGAACTCGATCTTATTCACGCCGCCACGTGTTGTGGTGCCGTCTTGTGCTGGTGGGTTATGGGCGCTTCTCAAAATACCCATTACTCTCCCACCCTCGTTTAGATCCCAGAACGTAACGTCGCCGCTTTTATCGGTCGCGGTTGCCATGACTCCATCCTTACGGCCGTCTTGTCCCGCACCCATGCCGTCTGTTCGAAAGGTGATGGAAGTCACAGGAGCGCCCTCAGTGCTAGCATCGATTTGAATAAGCGTCTTGTCGGTGAGGATATTGCGGATAATGAGCGGCCCCCCAACATAAGAGATGGCCATTAGCGACAGCGCGGGCGAAGGCTGCATGCACGTCACCGCGCCACAACTAGGCGACGGAGGCAGGAGAGTGTAGATGAGTTTTCCTGTTGACACGTTCCAGATTTCCACCCAGCCATCCCGGCGGCCCGCGAAGATTTTGTTGAGATATGTAGGCATTGTGCATATGCCTCCGGTAATCTCGTTATCACCCTTTCGGGTGGCCATTGTGAAGAGTGTGGTATAGTGTTCGAGCGTTGCCGCCTTCCAGACCTCTATCCTTGTCAAAGAACATGCCACTATCCAGGACCCGAAGACGAGGATTTGTTTAATAGGTTGGTGCAAATCGGAGGGGAGCTCTAGATGGCCAACCTTCTTCCCCCTCTGGAAAATCCAGATCCCCTGTTCTGAGGAGCTTGCATTACCCGAATCACCCCATGCTGCGATAACCTTCTCCTTCCATGCGCATGTCGCAGTGATTTGACAAGGCGTCCGGGGCCTCGTCATGAACACGAGATTGAGCCCACGTTTCAGATCATATGTCTGTAGAGATCGACCGACCGAGGTTGTGACTTGGAATGTGGTCTTGCCCAGCGGGATCGAGGTGAAGGGCACGTCCGTCGGGGAGACTAAGCCTACGGTCTACGGGTCTCTGTCAGCGCATAAGCTCTATGGTAGCCGAAAGCGAGGTGTATAGTTACCCGATAAGGCGCAAAAATGCGAGACCGCTGGGTAGTCGAGGGTTGGGTCTTCGCGATGGCGCCCAGTTTCTGGCGCTTGGCCAGAGGCCCGTCTTGCTCGGAATGCGGCATCGTGGCTCGCTTTTTCGTTCTCCTCCCACTCACAAGTACTATCCGCCCCTCGAAAAGCGCACAAGCATCCCCTCAAAAATGACGATGGTACGGATACTCCCTTGAGGCAGCGCGTGGTGTTGGCGTTCCGTGCGACAGCTGGGATAGCTAGGATGTAAGTCGCGCCCATCACCATTGAGGTCCGGGAACTTTTTTGGTTGGGAATATTTTGGGTCTGTCAATTGAACCAATCATGAGCTCTCTCGAGCCCCTCCATAATTCCCAAGCGTCTGCATCTACAAAACAGTACCTAGCTAGGTAGGTAAGTACCTACGACTAGGTAGTCGCTGCTGCCGCCATCTTGATATGGTACCACAGGTACGCACCCAAGGCAGCTTTATTGGAATACCATTCATTACCAGCATAGCTTTACCTTTCAGTTTTGGTCTTTTAGCATCGTGAACCTGCACAATACTAATAGTAATACTCGACAACTGCTCCTCCAATACCCGACTGGCACTACTTCCTGAAGGTACCTACTCCAAGTTTGCATAAGACATCCTTATCGTTATCGCTGAGGCTAGTGTATAGTTGCCTTAGGTTTTAACTACCTAGGTACTTCGTACCTTATACAGTAACATATGATAGATCGGGGCGTTCAACAGCCGTCTTTTTTTTTATGTACTGATACGCCCCTGTCCGTTGTCGCAAAAAATGTGCCACGCAAAAACAGATGACGCATGATTCTGTCATTGGCCGCCTTGCCCAGGCATATCAAACCCTGTCTGGGGATAGGTATGATGAACCTAACCTACCCAAGATGCTTAGATCCATCTCAGAATACATGAACCAAAACGATACAACGCAACAAGTAATCGAAGCTTGGGAAGTGAAAGCCACCTCCCCAGGTAGATATCCATCACTCCATAAGGTGTTTTTAGGTAACTACCAAGAGAATGCCGTGGGAGGCTGCAACAGATAACGGCAAGACACGGTACTGGATAGGGCAGGCCTCTGCACCTAACTGATGGATCTATCGATTATCATAGAACCACTCCAAGTGCTTAGATTACACCGTCCTGAAAACCCAAATATAACAGTAGTGCATGTACCGCCTCCCTCCTAGGTGCGGTGAGAACTTTCACCATTGTTTCACCACAAAACCTTTTGCCTTTTTTCTTGTTAGTCTGCCTCCCCGGTAATGCGACCTGACACATCTAGCATACCTATTTTACATATTTTACATCTGGACCGACAGCCACCCTCAAGCATCGCAAGCTACCTATTTACCTACCTAGTAGGTAGCTACCGCTAGACTGGCATTTTCGCATTTACCAGCTCCCAGCCTGAAAAAGAAATGTGCCTAACGACAACATCGATCCGCACCACCAACTCAAGACTTACACCCTGTAACAGGCCCGTAACGTATGTATGAGCTATGTTGTTACATCGAGTGTTGTTATCTAATGTACTAACGTACGTAGTAACGTAACCGGTGTCTTCTACAGATGGTTCTTTATGTGTGCATAGCTTACACATACTTGCCAGTACATTAGATCTATGACCGGTGCCCCAGTTTTGGTACCATCCTGCACCCATCAAAGTACCTTGTCATACCTACTAGTAGGTAGGTATAGCATCCACAATTTGCTTAATTATTTTTGGGGAATTTATTTCGTTGTTTTTACATTATTTTTACTCATGCTTTTCATCCCTTGTTTTCTCTCCTTTTCTCTCTTTTTTTTCTTGCTGCAGGATAGATTACTAACTGTCTACACAAAAGCGATTTCATCAGGCCTTGTATCCCTCTGCAAGCTAACGCCCCTGCTACCACCCTGTCGTTTCCACCTTGCTGCTTCGGTCCTTCTCTGGTGTTTTGCTGTTGTGCAACCGCGACGAAATACTTCTCAGGCAGGTGCTTAGTTGACTTACACTAGTGGCAACTAGGCTCTTTTCCATTTTCCTCCTTTTTTTTTTTCCTTTCTTTTTTTTTTTTCTTTCCTTTCTTTTATAGAAACAAAAGGGGAGAAAAGGAAAAAGAAAAAGAAAGGGAAGGAGGAGGAGGAGGAAAAGTACACGGCCCAGAGAAGCGGGACGGTGGTCTTGGGTTTAGCTTTGTTTGCCCCCAAAATGGAGGGCAACTCGAACCCAGCCGTCGGAGGTTATCCTGCTATAAAGAACTCTTCGGCCCAGGATCTCAATTCCCACAGCAGCAGCCAATCATTCGATTCCGCCCCCAATCAGCGCTTCTCGATCTCCGGTTCGGATGGTAGCAAGCGTGTTTCCGTCTCGTCTATCTTATCCCTGGTATCGGCTCACGGGGTCACGGGCTCCGTTGCCTCCTCTGCCACCGGCTCCGATTCCGGCCCCGTGCAGCGGTCCATCCCCAGCCAGGGTTTCATGGCGTCGGGCAGGGGCTTCGACCCCGTCACGGGTCAGCCGGAGGCCGGTATCTCCAACGTCACCGTCGCTGCTTTTTCTAGCCCCACCGCCCAGACCACACCCGGAAATGGTCCGCAGCTGACGTCGACGGCTACACTTCACAGCAACTCGCTCGACTTGGTAGGAAGAAACCCCGTGGCTTCTGCCGCTCCCAATCCCGTTGCCCGGTCTCAGCCGAAAAGAGACCGGAGTAGGGCTAAGCGTCGCTTCAGCGGAAGCACTGCGACTAGTAGTCACAGTCAAAGCAGTGAGCGCGCCCCCCAACCCAGAGAGAGGGAGGAGGCAAAGCCAGCGCCCTGGGGCATCATCGGTGTCTGTGCCTTGGACTCGAAAGCTCGTAGTAAACCTAGCAGGAACATACTGAATCGCATCATTTCCAACCGCGACTTTGACGTCGTTGTGTTCGGAGATAAGACGATCCTAGACGAAGGTTAGTGCCACGCCCGAACCACATTAATACGACATTGCTGACAGTCAAATAGGCGTGGAAAATTGGCCGATATGTGACTACCTCATATCATTCTATTCGGACGGGTTCCCATTAGACAAAGCTATTGCATATGTCAAGGCTCGGAAGCCATTCTGCGTCAATGACGTTCCCATGCAAAAGATCTTATGGGACAGGCGACTGTGCCTCCGTATATTAGACAAGATTAACGTCCCAACACCCCAGCGAATCGAAGTGAACCGGGATGGTGGGCCGGATCTCCTCACTCCTGAAGTTGCAAAGCACACTAGGGAAGTATCTGGTATCGACCTAGAAACTACAGAGCTTGAGCAGTATCGAGCTCCTAGAAAAGTCGAGTTGCTTGACGATGGCGATATACTTAGTGTCGACGGTGCTCTATTGAAGAAACCCTTTGTGGAGAAGCCGATTAGTGGCGAAGATCACAATGTCATTATATATTTCCCACGGTCCGCCGGCGGTGGTGCACGGAAACTCTTCAGGAAAATTGGCAACAAGAGCTCTGAGTTCGTGGAAGATCTTGTAGTTCCCCGAGCTATTACTGAGCCAAATAGCAGCTTCATATACGAGAAGTTCATGCAAGTTGATAATGCTGAAGATGTAAAGGCTTATACCGTGGGATCCCACTATTGCCATGCGGAGACGAGAAAGTCGCCCGTCGTGGACGGTATCGTCCGGCGCAATACTCACGGCAAAGAAATCCGCTACGTAACCGCCCTAGCCCCTGATGAAAAGGAAATGGCAAGCAAGATTGCTAAAACATTTGGGCAAAGAGTTTGTGGTTTTGACTTACTCCGCGCCTCGGGGAAGAGTTGTGTCATTGACGTAAATGGCTGGAGCTTCGTCAAAGATAACGAAACATACTACGATCACTGTGCCAGCATACTCAAAGATATGTTCATGAAGGAGAGAATTAAACGCGGTGGCCCAACTCCCCCATCTCCTTCAGCGGACATCTCTGATCCTATGGCAAAAGCACTCTTATCCAACAAGGAAAAAGAAACATTACCGGTTCCCCAATTCACGACCCATGCCACGGCAGCTAACGCCGCTAGCACCCTGTCCCCTGAAGATTCCATGCGGGAGCTGAATGCTGATGAGAAATCCGTAGGGGGTCCTCCTAGCGTGAGATCTGAGGCAAGTGTGCCCAACTTGGCGTCTAAAATGCAAGGTGGGCTTATTAGTCCTATTGCTCACCTTACCGGTGGCGATTCAACGCCCAGCAGCGTGCCCGCTACCGCTCCACCAACACACCCAGCCACTCCAGATAACACAATAGAAGAAGAATGCGCTGATCCTCACCCTACGCCACCTCCCCCGCCGCCGAAGCATTCTTGGAAACTCAAGGGCCTTGTCTCGGTAATCCGGCACGCCGACCGTACCCCGAAGCAGAAGTACAAGTTTACTTTTCATACCCAGCCTTTTATAGACCTCCTCAAGGGGCATCAGGAAGAAGTCCTTTTAATTGGCGAGGCCGCTCTAGCAAGCGTGCTTGAAGCGGTAGATACTGCAATAAAACAAGGAAAAGAAGATCGGAATAAGCTCAGGTCATTACGAAACGTTCTTGTGAAGAAGGGTGGCTGGGCTGGTACGAAGGTGCAGATCAAGCCGATGTTTAGTAAGAAGAAGTCGGCAGAGCCAACGCCTGAGTCGGCAGCCAACACCCCCGAAGAAGCGGGAAAAGCCTTGCCAGCACCAATAAATTTGGGTCAGCAACCTGAGGAGGACGCCAATTCAAATCCAGAGCCTCCTGGAGACGCCAAGGCCATAAACCATGACGAAGAAGAAAAGTCTCAAGATGAGGCTCCGGATGGACCCCGGCGCCAAGATTCTATGTCAGGAGTGACCATGTCCAAATTTACGGCGGCAGATAACAGTTTTGTTCTAGATAAACTCCAACTGATCGTCAAATGGGGAGGTGAACCAACTCATTCCGCACGATACCAAGCCCAGGAGCTAGCGCAGAATATGCGGAACGATTATATGCTTTTGAACCGAGATATCCTTGACGAGGTCCACGTCTTTAGCAGCTCAGAGCGCCGCGTCACGACTAGTGCCCAGATCTGGGCGGCGTCTTTTCTTGACCGGAAAGAACTACCGGATGAATTTATTACGATCCGGAAAGACCTGCTCGACGACTCCAACGCGGCCAAGGATGAGATGGACAAGGTAAAAAAGAAGCTTAAAGGTCTACTGCGCAAAGGTAACGAGCGGCCGCCTCAGTTTGCTTGGCCTGAAGGTATGCCTGAGCCTTCCGAAGTCCAGACACGGGTAGTTCAGTTGATGAAATTTCACCGCTATGTGATGCAACATAACTACAATAAGCTATACAGCGGCGCCGTGAACTCCCTTAACGCGATTAATAATTCCAACTCGGAGAAAATAGCCGGCGAAAGCTCCAGTACTTCCATCGCGTCGTCACTCTCACAGATTAACGCTGTCAATAATATCCAAGCTCGCTGGTGCTGCGGGGAGGACGCCGAGCTTTTCAGGGAACGTTGGGAAAAGCTCTTTGCCGAATTTTGTGATCACGAGAAAGTAGATCCAAGCAAGATCTCTGAACTGTACGATACAATGAAGTTCGACGCCTTACATAATCGCCAGTTTCTTGAGTGGGTATTTACGCCACCGAAGCACATGTTAGAGGAGGAGTTTGGCATTACGGTGAATCGCGAGAGCAAAATCACGTCCAAAGAGTCAGAAGAATACAGCAAGACAGGCGACGACAGGTCCGATAAGAGCCAGATTGTAGGTTCACCCCCAGGTGAACGGACTGACAGGTCTGACTCACCGGAGAAGGCCGAGAAAGGAGGCGAGAGATCAGAAGCACAGAACGCCATGAGGCGCATTTTTCGACGGAGGTCGTGGATGAAGCACCCAAGCGAAATCGCGCAACCGGACGAATATTTCCATCTCCAGAGGGGCAATAATCGGACTAAGGCGAAAACAGACGCACGCTTCGAGCCTCTTCGAGAGCTGTATCAGTTAGCGAAGGTGATGTTTGACTTCATATGTCCCCAAGAGTACGGCATTTCGGATAGCGAGAAGGTAAGTCGCATCTGAAATCTATTATTGATGACGATAAATAACCAGGGGCAGCTCGAAATTGGACTGCTAACCTCGTTGCCTCTTCTTAAAGAGGTGGTTCAAGACCTCGAGGAGATGCAGGCATCCGAAGATGCTAAATCATTCTTCTATTTCACTAAAGAATCACATATTTACACACTGCTCAACTGCATTCTGGAGGGAGGTATCGAGACAAAGATCAATCGCCGCACCATCCCTGAGCTAGACTATATTTCTCAAATCTGCTTTGAGTTATATGAGTCCGAAAATAAGGGCGCAATAGATACGCCACTGCCTGGTCAACCTACTTTCAACTACAGCATTCGAATCACTATCAGTCCAGGCTGCCACATCTATGACCCGCTAGACATCCAACTGGACAGCAAACATTGTATTGGGTGCGCACCACGGCGAAGCCTTACTCCCCACGGCGACTGGAAGCAAGTGATCGAAACACTCCGAGCGAAATTCCACCAGTAAGTCTCTCCGGTGTCATGTCATGACTCGAACGCCGGATGCATCGGGGCTCACAAGAAGAATCGTAGGGTCAAACTACCAAAAACATTCTTGGCGGTTAATCTATCCGATGCATTCACTTTCCAAGAAAAAGAGCGCCAGAATTCAGACGCCGACGTGTTTGATAAGGATCATCGAGACGATGAGCACGAGGGCTTAGAAATGAAGCTAGCCAAGTCGCCGGGCATTGGCGATGACGGCCTTGCGACAGGCTCTGTGCGGGACGACGAGTCTGCTCCAGCGACGGTGGAGGCTTTGCCTCCGCCTATCCCCACGAATATTCCTAAGTCCGGAGCCGAGCAGTCCCCGAACGCCGCTGCGACAAGTAATGATGCTCGGTTACGGGCAGAATAAACTATCGTGATGACGTATGCGCGTGCGTTCGAGCTAGCCTCGGCAACAATGCACTATTAACCCTGCCCTACCGCACTGAGTAAAGGAGGGTTTTCCGGAATGCGAGCCGATGGGTGTTCAGTCCACCGGCACGACGGCGCTGTCTAACACTAACTGGAGCCCTGTTTCACCTTAGGCGGTGAGCGAGTTTCGGTCAGGGGATCGATCCCCTAAGATCGCTTCTTCCGACTCGGCCCTCATCTTTCTCAACCGTACGCGGAAGAGAGAAGGGAGGAGGAAAAAAGAAGGCGAAAAGACCGGATGACAAGGAAGGCGGATGTTTTGCTGAGCATTGTCACGATGGGGTACGGTCAAAGCGGTATCGCAGCATTGACGTGAGTTAGTAAGCAGGGAGCAGGACATATCCCATGGCATTTCATCACAAGAGGCTAGACGACGCAGGAACCACCCATCCTTCGCTCTCCCCCCATGCAGGTGTTGTGTGCAGGTGGCGCAAAGGCGCGAACCGGACCAAGGCTAGAAAAGCACTAGAAGAGAATGCGGCCAGGATCATGGATGGGCGCGAATAAGGCAAGTTCTTTTGTGATAACTGGGTTGGCGGTCTCTGACAAAATTTTCTGGGAGGGGCAGATCAATGTGCCCTGCTCAATGTATAAGTAGCCTGATTGTGAAATGTATAGCCCGTGCGAACATTAATTTGACACATGATGTATAACGCTCGATATCGATCCTTCTCCCAATAGGTGCGCGATCAGCAGCTTTTTCCCTTCTGTTAATTAGCACCTGACGATGGGGAAGGGGGAAGACAGGAGGGGAGGGAAGCAAAGAAGGCCGAGAAGTTCTGTCATGTAGTGTAAGTGGAAGAATGAACCCGTACCTGGACTGGATAGATGCCTTGTGACCCCCCTCCGGATTGGGCTTCTACAGTTGTCCTAATCAAGCGATCGAGCGCCAACCCCACACATCCCAGCAAACGTGCCGTCCAAACCACTACACTAAAAGAGTACTAATTAAGCACGCTCTGCTGGAGACCTATCATCCAGGTTAGGGCGATCTAGTGGTGGCGTGGCCTGCGCTTTTTGCACTTTCTATCCTGGGATCCCTGGGCTGAGAAGCTGTCAAATGGGGTTCGCCTAGGCCCTGCCAAGTCCAAGGTAGCGCGTAGCGTAAGTCAAAAAGTCCCGGTTCCCCTGCGCCACCCAAGCCGGCCATGTGGTAAATGATGTGATGTGGGCGTGGAGCGAGGAGGAAAAGCCAGGCAGCTCGCAGGTAGCAGGTAGCCGCAATCTCCTTTCCCTGCTTTTTTGAGGCGAAGGTTACATATTCGCTACCTGTTGTCTCATGGCCGCAGAACGACGTCGTCGAGTGTGATTGTTCAAGGCAATGCCGCCAAGATCGGCTCCGAGAGGGTGGGTTTTGAGGGGAAGAAAAGACCCAGGAAGGCAACGACAGGTCTGCGATACCTGTTCTCTGCACGAGGCGTACGTCATCGGGCCACGGATGAATCCTCGAGCCCGGTTCTATACCATCCTCGGCTCTTCCGCCCTCCCTCCCCCGTAGCTTCGACATTCGTAGTATTCACTACTTGTAGTATGGTCGATACTATGTTTATAACACTGGCGGCCGAACAACCGGAGATGCTCAGCATGGAGTACCGTGCGGCGGGGACCAGGTAAGGGTTCCCATGCGTTCCTGTCAACACACTGACAAGTTGCTTGTTGTGGAGGGTACATTGGGCATCTTTCTCCTCTTTTTCTCTTATGAGGCAGCCAGTATACGATTGCGGTAGGCAATCTCCGATACTTCTCTTCCGTGTCTCGAATAATCGCCAGGGTCTTTGGCCCCTCAAGTTTGTGCGTAGGATTGCGATTACTTGTCTGTCTCTCTCTCTCTCTCTCGAATCCACTGCTGCCAGTAGTACTCTCGGTCATAAGATAAGCTAAATTTTTAGTCTCGGCAACCCGAAGACCGAAATTTTCACGCCGCTAACAGCGGCTTCGTTATTCAGTATGGCCGCGATGCTAACAATGACGACAGACGCAGGTTACGAAACGGAGCGGTATAGTAGAGGTGAGATGTACCAAAAACTGTCAAGATATGGTACATCTATTTTTTTTTATCACTTTCTCGATGCGAGATCGCTAATTGCAGCGTTTTACCGAGAGATAAATTTGAGCACGACACCACCCCCCCACGGGTGAGATTGTGTAAGCGACTTGACCTTGGCCGTCCGCATGTGGAAGCTCTTAAAGGGCATATCCGCTCAATAACGGTGGCCGCATGATTAGGGATTCATGCAGGTTTGTTGTGCGATCGCTGCAGCCGGTGGTAGTGACACCCAGCCGGAGCCGGCAGAGAATATTTATGCAAGGCAGTCAGTCTCGCAGGCTATCTTGGGGCCAGCATTCCAGCCAGTCATGTACGTAGGAAGGGATTGGGTGAAGATGACGTGAAGCTACCGTGGTAATAAAAATATGCAAACCAACCCAGCGCCTTGCCCACAACCGCAGTAGGCGAAATAATAAAAATGATTTGCAATGCATAGGACAGTGGTTGACGAATCCGGTAGCATGCATATATGACATGGGATATGCTACACCACCCTACGCCGGGGGCAGTGAATGGCGCGCATAAGTTCATCGTACGAGCCACGAGTCAAAGTGCGAGCCACGAGTAAGAACGAGTGTTACATCACAGCAACACACGTGTGTAGTGCAGACCTAATCTACACTACCGGCTCATGTTCCGTTGCTGGGATGGTAAGCTCACCCGTGTGTGCAGGGGACAAGGGGAGAAGACTGCCAGATGCGGATCAAGGTGAAAGTGACAGGTCATATCATTCGGCAAGCACATCCTAAAAGCTTACTTATCAATCTAAGGTTCGTTTCTCGTCGTCGAAAATATTTGGAACGGGAGGCATTGACTATACAGCACCCCGAATCTTGAGTCATGTCACTGCAGCTACCGTACTGGGTTAGTTAGTTCGTTGGCTAGTTAGTTAGCTGGTTAGTTAACTAGTTGTAGTTAGTTAGTTATGTGTCAAGGTGTACGGAGCAAGATGTAGGGAGTATGTGCAGGGGGCGGTGGCCCTACCGGCATCACTTGCAGTGAACGGCACGTGCTAGGTACGATGTTGGTCTTTTCATAAAGTTCATAAAGTGAGGCTAAAGATCGAGGCGAGTGGTGGGTGGCGTGGCGTGGCGTGGGAGTTGTTACAAATTCGAACCTGAAGGCTTCAAAACGTCCTCACCTGATCTCCATTCTCATCGGCATCGACATCTCCGGAATCTTCATCGTGACCCTACTCGAGGCCCATGGTCCAATACCGAGAACAGTCAAATGCGCGAGAAGAAGCCGTTCCGTCAAAGAAGGCTCGCTGTTCCGTTCGTACCGCGCCTCCGTACCACTGAATGGCGTTGTAGCCTGCGCGAGTATGCCTATCACCTGGGGTTTCATCTTCTTCCTTCGGGCTGGACGGCTAGACAGGCGATTGTTGCGAGCGGGAGCGGCACGCCGTTTCCTGTCAGAGCCTGCACGCCAGCATCCACAAACGGTTCCAGCAAACGGTTACCGGGGGGGCGCACTGGGTTCCTGTCTGCGCCTGTCATAATCTGGACAATTATAGTTTTGCTAGCGACGTCATCCATGTTCGTCGGGCTATTTTTGATGCTGGAGATTGTCAGCGTACATACCCGGCAGCGGCACCGGTTGGTCGATCACCTTAATGGGTCGTCGCTAAGGCCAGTGATTGAGTGTTCGGGTGGGCTGGCCACCTGGACCGCGAGCTTGGCGTCAATGGGCCGAGTTTGGCAATATCGACCGTCCTCGTTCATGGCGTCTGCCATTGTCGGTTGAGCGCCTGCTGAGATGGATGCTACAGTCTGTAGATTCTCGGCCCCGCGGAGACACCGCCTGGTTTGAAACTAGACTGCTTGCGGTGCCGCCCGTTCGATGCCGAAGGGGGCTTGCCCAGCACGTGGCTAACAACGTGCGTATGCGCACGGGTGATATCGAAAGCTACGTAACGTCACGTATAGGGTAACTGCTGCGCAGGGAGCGATTCTAGCCCGATGTGAGCCTCTTGTACACGAACGTGCTCGCAGGGTGCCCATGGATGGCATGGCCGAAACGAGTTCTTGGCCTTTTACCCGAGCGTGGGACGATCAGGAGGCTCGTGATATTCTGGATCGTGTGTTAGCACGTATAGGCCATACATAGTAGGACGGGCCATGCTGTGCCTTCGTTGCACAGAGCGCGATCTAGTCTCTCTCGCCAGATACCGGAGGCATGTGTGATATGTGATGTGTGAGGGAACCAGGTCAGTTTCGATATTAGGTAGTGTGTGTAAGTAAAGCGGATTTCCCTTCCAAAAAGGGAAAAAAGGAACAAGGAAAAGAAAAAAAGTCGAGCAAATAATAATAATAATAACAGTAATAATAATAATAATAGTTAATAATAATGATTAATAAATATTTTAGCCAACCCAAAACACTCGCTGGTTTGGGGCGGTTACTTCATCTGCCTCAAATCTATACTACATATACATAGCACCTTGGTAGGTAGGTCAGGTAGGTAGGTAAGTAAGTACTTGGGGTCGTTCTACTGCCTGCCTGCCACTGTTCTGCACCTCTAGTACCGGTATCTGAGGACCCAAGTAAGGCAATACTCACTGGGCAGGCACTATTGTGGGCAAATATGTGGGGAGAACTAGTCAAGTACTGGTACAGCCATCAGCTGGTCGTGTGCGCTCCTCCCGGGGCTAGACAGAGATTCCCCAGTGCCCGTCGGCGCTTCCCAAATAAGTAACCTTAAAGAAGTAGGTAGGGGTACAACGCAATAGTGTCCGTTTAGATGCACGTGGAGTTCCAGTCTATCTGCTGTGTGTACATAAGGCAGTCTAAGTGGGGTAATCGTTGCCCCTCTCTACTACCTAGCTACCGAGGTAGGCCAGAGGCTGCCAAGCAAAACCTAATTGGGACCAGAGCATACCTAGGTATATGTATGTATTTAGGCACATGTATCAAACTTTACCTGTTTAGTCCGAGTAACCCAGTAAGGTAAGGATTTCGTCTAATTAGAGGGTTCGAAGGATGGAGGAGTTCATCCGATGCGTGTGAAAGAGCCCGGCAGTGGTGGTTTTGTCACTGAGAGCGAGCTTATCTAGAGAGTGTAGTCGTGCTGAGGGTGGCTAGACGGTTGGTTTTACTGCACTACTGGTGTGTGTTGTAGATATACAGGTGGCGAGCTCCCAATACTGATATTTCCTATTCAGGCCACTTGCATGTTAACAGAGCCAACAGGAGAGTGGGGACGCCAGATTGTATCAGGACTGATACCTACTCCGGAGGGGCACTCTTGCGCCATACACTACACTGCCACAATATGCTGTTATATTTCTTCCTACTATTCCTTCACCCCTACGAGTGAACATTCCTTAAGAGATGGGTTCTCGGCCTGCTATAGAGTCAAAGCCCGGGTTATAGCCGGCATTGCCAGCCGAGAGACTTCACCAGTTGCCGGAACATGCCTGGAGATCATGCCCAGATGTCGTTCGTTACTACATTGCCACCGTCCAGATGTTTCAACCCAGCATCGGAGAAAAGGGGACAGGCACCCGGGACGTGGACTGATTCTCCAATGGCGATTTCATGCGGCCAGAAGATATGAGAATTATAGTGTTATGATGGGGATTTGCACCGACGACGTCAGTACGGTGGGGTATCAAGAGATTTATGTGACTAGATGAAACTGCCTAGACATCTTGACATATTAGTCGCATACTTGGTACCTACGGTAGGGCTGGTCGCATTGTGGCCGCAGGAACAGCCGCATCGGCGCGTGATCAGGAGACAAACCAAGCAGCTCATGGCAACATCATGAATTAATTTCTGGCATTATACTTCGTGATGCCTTGGCCCTCTTTCCTCCTCATATTCTGTCTAGTCGCTGTCAGTGGGATAATATGCCTGTATCACAATACTACGTTACCAGTCAAGTAGGTTCCACAGCTCATTCTCCTTGGAATAACTACCAAGGTACCTACCCATCAACGTAGCAAAGCTCAGCCGGTTTACCAGACAGGGTAATCCGCACCCGAAGCCTCAAATCAATACATGGTATCAGCGCCAAAGCTTGACCACCCCGAGAGTTACCTTTTCGACCAATGCAAGCAATCCAAGTTACAATCTGCATTCTACGTTGCCTTGCGTATGCGTGCGGCGGATCTTCGCCACTATGGCTCGATTATTTCGTGCGGAATCAGCTGAGCGGGAGCTTGCCCTGGGAATTATCGCGAAAAGGTAGCCCTAATGCACACCCCATCTCCCACATCTTGGAAGGCTGACAAGGCTGGGGATGCTGGGACTATTAGATAATAAGTAACAACACTCCTACTAACTAGCTATGAAGGGCTTAGTAATAGCCCCATTGAACGGGACCAGGCGGTTGCCAAATCGCTACTCTTCGTCATAAATGCTTACAGATTACCCTGAACTAGGCCAATCCTCCTCGACGGTTTTCAGGCAGTTGTCCAAGGACTACAGTGCTGGACCAAACGAATGGATAGCTTAGGTAATTAATATCAAGTTGAATAATATCATATTTTCATTTCCGGATTTAATTGTTATGGTTGGGATTCAATCAAATGATTGGGCAAGCCATTTAAACCTCTCTCACAGCTTATAAAGCACATACGGGATTGGGCCGCGGGTCCCGTGGTTACACTTGGAATTTCTTATTGCACTGCACTTAAATGTGGAAACGTGACAATAGGTCGTGAGGACGGTGGTAAGCATAATGGCAGCGCATGTTCACGCCAACCTTCGGGACCGCACCCCACCATCGCGCCGCGACTCATGACCCCTGGTATGATATACGCCTTTCGAGATGTCATCTGGTGGCGCTGCGACTGTGATATTGGGGGCCCGTTGAACTACGTTGTTTCGTCACCAGTATCACTTGGCTGCGGTTTGGGGTTGCACCGTAGCATCGGCCGGGGAGGGCGGGTTGATACGGGTAAAGGGAAATACATGGCGATGCCATCGACATGGCTGCATACATCTGGAAGCTTTCACATGACAAGCTTACCACCCTAGAAGGGGTGTTATATGTGCCTTTGCAGGAGAATCTCACACCGGGTTGTCAAGATGCGCCGTTTATTCGGCCGTCTATTCAATCAACCGGCAATTCTTCAGTCCCGGCCGTCTCCTGTCCCCTCCACGTCCAAGAACGGCGACCGTAAATCAAAAGAAGCTTTGATCCCGGCTCGATCCCGCATGATGGGTCCGACCGCCTCCCTTACTCAGTACCAAGAAGCTAACAAGGATAGGCAACGAGGCTGACTCGTGGTGGACAGATGCTGCCCAGCAGGCCTAGTGCGACGGTTCCAGTGGAAACGCCACTCATATTTATGAGATGATGCCCGTCCCCATATATCACCCAATCCTGTGCGCCAGACTGGGGGTTTTTCCGGGTAGAGGAGATCGATCATCGATGGAAGTAGGAAGTCCCGAGTGGTAACGGAGAAGGGAGGCCGACTGAAAGAATGCGCTCGCAACCGGCTCTCTCCCATGCCGCCCAAGGTCCGCGAGTAGTCCCCGTTCACCGGTGAACGCACACTAGGTCTGAGAAATTCTCCGACTTATAAGCGAGGTTCCTGAATCGCGGACATAGGATTTACCCATGCATATCCTCAACAGCGAGAAACCTGCCCCAGCTGATGTCACGTCCTTGTAATAAAGCGAGTCAACGTACAGACGGCAAAGCCCATGCAGCACCCCTCGGTTCGGCCCTCCGACGATGCCTGGCGCTAGCACAAAGACGGATAAATATCTTTCTACGCGAAGAACCCGGCACCAATAGGAGACGGACCAGAAAGAAATCAGGTGAGGAATCGGCACTTCTGTAGTCGATAAAAGCGTGGCTGCATTGAGGCAAGGGGAATATGTGTGAGGAAGACCCCCAAGACCGGTGAGAGCCAATGCCAATAGGAGCAACTCTTCTATCCCACAACCCATCAGCTGATTGGCATCATTTTCTTGGTATCCATAGTTGCTGGGTCTCTAGGCCCTGATACCTTTGCCAGCTCTCTCCGGATCCGCCTTGTTATTTGTCGATCCCCCCCCTCGTTTTTTATAGATCAGGATATCCTTTTGCCAAGGTATGCTCTTACCTGCCAACACAGGTACCCAAGGGAGTAGGTTTGTATTCTGGAATAACCATAGTTACATCTTCCTGTTGTACCTGGTTGAGGGGGGAGGGGGGAGGGTTGCGACTAAAAAGACGGCCCTGGAAGACATAGTACCCACAAGAGGGTCCGGCCACTAGCAGAC
Organism: Rosellinia necatrix; assembly: GCA_021209875.1. Taxonomy (NCBI): domain Eukaryota; kingdom Fungi; phylum Ascomycota; class Sordariomycetes; order Xylariales; family Xylariaceae; genus Rosellinia; species Rosellinia necatrix. The sequence continues at coordinate 1,760,584 of JAGYVD010000001.1, read as the reverse complement.
CCGTCCTAGTTACTGTGCTACGCACCTGTCAAAAGTTGGTGCCTTGCAGGTATGGCTCCCCAGAGGAAGAGTAGCGTAGAAGCTAGTGCATCGTAGACGCCCTATAGCCACCCTATAGCTTATAGAGTATGTATGTAAATGGATGGCTGTGGGATGCTTTATAGGCGTCAGTAAGGGCTAGTAGTAGAATCTTCTACTGCTAGTCAACCTGGTGGGTGACGGGCTTGGAAGTCTGCCCCCTAGGTTAGGTTAGTACAGGGGTGCAGTCGATACCGCGATGCCTGCAAGTAGGTAGATAGGTTGTTGGTGCGTGGCTCGGGTGCATCCGATGGTCCTGTCGTCAATAGACCTGAGATAGACTTTATGAGGGAATCATAGTATATCCCACTAGTAGTTACTACCTAATGGTGTTAGCATGCATGCATGCATTCAACGCACATGCATGCCCTGCATGTATGCCCTGCCTCTGGTACCCTGGGTAACTCGGTCGTATTGAGCACGGCGTGTATATATACCTATCTCGGCCGTACCAATGCGGTTTGTCGCAGGTGTACGGCTACTCGCCTCAGGGAACCGACAGGGCTAGGTAGGTATCGCTCTCGCACCATGCCGCCGCTGGACTTGGGGCGGGTACGTACTTACATAAGTAGGTACCTGGGTACTCACCCCACAAGCGTTATCCCAATCTTTTATGTACAGACCTCAGCTGCATGGCTGATAGGCTACCTGCCACGCGAGTAGTCCGAATGGTATTTGAGGTAGCAGTCATGGCCCGGGGTTGTGTCGACTTAGCTCCCGAAATGGCAATACACATGTATGAACTGCCTACGACATGCAGCATTGGTTATAAGAAGAAAGAGTAACGAGGTCATCTCCTCTCGTCTTGTCAGGCCTAATTTTCCCTTGTCTACTTACCTACCTGGGTACGCAGGTAGATATTAAGTTACCTACCTAGGTAGGTAAGTTACACTAGATGTCATCTCCCCAGGGCGTGCGCGTACTCGTTCAGTCGCTGCTAGGCCCAGACTGTCCCACGTTACGGTTTCACTCGGAACCTACCTAAACCTACCTCGGATTGAGTCGAGGTACATACTTAGCTCGGCGAAAGTAGTGAGTGAGCCATGGTGGCAGGCAGAAATCAAGCTTGCTCTATGCGTCCCACACGCCACAACTACCTCTGATATAGCTCCTGCCCACTGCCCACCAATGAAAGGCCAGCAGTCGCGAGACGAGAAGCATTAGCAAGAGATAAATCGCACGCTTATTCGTTATTTATTCTCTTTCTTATTTTTCTTTTTAGACTAATCACGTCGGCGAATTTAAACGCTAGGGACTATAGGGACTTGACGAAGAGCCTCCATCCGACTTGGCCCAATACATAGGCATTGACTGTAGGTAGTTGCGATGCCGAATCCACCTGGTAAGTGAAGTGCCTACCCAATTCCACGGCCAACGTAGCAGTCGCCTGTGCTCCCACGTGCATCGGGAAAGGTTAACGCACTCCAGGGTGTTCGAGTACTTAACTACCTACCCATCTCCCGTAACCTCCCTACCAGCCTACCTACCAACCTACCTACCTACCTCCCTCGTCCAGGCATTGTGCGGTTCCCATGGGTCCTTACCCAGTAGTCTGCCCCGAGCCCAAGGTCTACCCAGGCGCTACCTGCGTGGTCCCCACGCCGGCTCTAATAAGGCTCTTAGTCTAATAAACCGTCCAAGTGCCAGGTCCCGTTCCAGGTTCGCAGCCCAGGCGCCTGGCCCCAGTCCCAAGCTCCGAGCTCCGGTGTAGATAGACACCACCCTAACACGTTCTCCCGGGGGTCTTGACATAGCTAGGTATTTATTAAAGTGGAATGATTAGTTATGTCTGAACCCACGCTGCCGTCCCTACACCACGGACCTGGACCATCTGGACCGTCGTCTTGGACCGTCCCACCCAGGTCGCTAACACGACGGGGAGATGCAAGGACCAGCCAAAAGCAACGGGACAGATTCAAACCAGGCCTCTGGTAACTAACTACCTGTCAAAGTACTTGCGCTTGGTACTTGCGCTTGACACTTCCTCACCTGCCGCCGAGCCCTGGCCTCGTTGCATACCTACCTAGGTAGTTGAGCCGCTCGCCCGTCGCCGGCCTGTTCACGCCATATCCACCACCGCCTACAATAGTTGTTGAGCTCATACCAATAAGCCCATCATAATTTATTCTCGTATGTTTATGCTAATGCCCCCTTGGCCTGCTTTTCGTTGATACATGGGACATCCACGTTATATATCCCTTCCCGTGCTATCAACAATAGGAAATGAAACGTCGTCATAGGCGGCAACGTCGGCGTTCATGAAACCGTTGTACTATAATTACACCTTCTTCTTCCTCTCCGTCCCCTTCACCTTGACCTGTTACCATCATCGTACAGGCTTCTTATCATATATCATACATACACACACACACACACACACACATATATACACACACATATATATATATCTATATATATATATAAACATACACGCGCACACGCACACGCACACGCATATACACATACACACGCAGATACACACACACACACACATACGCACACACACATATCACACAAACAAACACACATATAACACACGCATACAGTGTAGCCCGTCCAGCACGGTACTTTCACAGTACATTCTTCTGATCTTCCCGCAGATTCACGGCAACCCGAGTGCCTGCCTTGATAACAATCATTCAACCCGGAACCATCTCGCCCTAACGAGCAAAATATCATTAATCAGAAACCGCTTTGGGCCGCTTTGCCTACCCAGTAGCCCTACAAACCGCCTCATCCTTGCAGGAGCGAGCAAACGACAGAGCCTTCCCAAGCTGACAAGTCACTCCTTCCCGTCTTGCGTTTCCCGCTTCTCGACTGTTTGGCAGGTCCAATCCGTCTACCCACGCTTCTGGCCTACTACTTAAGCCTCTCTATCTCCTCGTTACGGCCTAGAACTCACCCCGAGGAACTCGCTAGTAGTTGTCTTCTATTTATCTATACCGGCCAAGTGAACACCACTCCTCGCCCACACATATTGGGCATTTACAAGCTTCCCCAGCTAAACAACACTAAAGTGAGTTCTCTCTTGGCCCAAACCCGGTGTCTGTTCCACCACTGACTTGTATTTGAGGTCACGCTTCCAAGCCCCCAGGGAACTATCTATCTTTGCCCCTGGCCCTCTGCAATCTCGGAACTGTACAATTAGTAAACTAGGGTTCTACCTAAAACTATTCCACCATGGCCGTCGCAACGAACTGTGCGCACTCGTTCAAGATGATCAAGTCGGACAGCACGCTCGTCCAATGGACTTGCAATTTGTGCCATTCGGGACCACACTGGTGGATTTTTGAATGCCGATACTGCAAGATCCATACTTGCAGGGCGTGTATTCATAGTGCCTAAGACCCGCCGGCGGGGCTCTCGCGTTGGTGCTGCTCTGCATTCTATGGGTGTGTCCAACGTGGTCAAGCGTCGGTATCCGGCTAGCTTCCTGGTTAGTCGGGCATCGTGTCAGGGCGCAAGGGAATATAAGCCGGAGCGGTGCTAGCCATCTCTTTATTGACCGCCGACCATATCTCATGGCAGACGGCACCGGAGACGACGGCATCCCAACTAACTAACTTTATGCAGAGTCCGGGTCACTTTTGCTCTTTGTTGGGATAAGTTAGCTTGACTTATCATATTTTGACCGGCGGGAACTGGGATATCCCTGATACTGAATGCCAAGCGGCCTGCAGGTCGTAGACGCCACGGCCGACGGTCTCTTACTTTGGAACACGCTTACCAAGTTTATTCATTCCGCCTGGCAGATATCAGGCATCTCGCAAAAAACAACTTGTCACTTCACCAGGCGGTGGAGAGTGTTCACTCTACTGCACCACCATGCGACGTGTCACTCTAGCGCTGGCTGTTGTTTCAGCTCCTCAGCTCCTTGGCTCATCGTGTCTGAGGGGCAACCACGCGGTTACCATCAACTACAGCCGAATCTCAACGACATGGTACGGTTATGGATAGAAGCTTGAAGTGTGTGGCTCAGTTCCCATCTCGTCGTTTTTTATACCCCCTGTCACCGGAGTTCGCGGCATCAATTCCCCCAGTTGGCGTTTTTATGTTAGAAATTCAATCGTTGCGCAAGCTATGGACAAACGAAAAGAAAGAACGAGATCGAAACGAAGAAAAGAGGTAAAAGGAAAAGCCCTGGTCATGGGCAAGGATTCCTGGGAGATTCCTGGGGTTCGGAGGAAAATTGGCATTCCTGTTTGTTTTCTCTTGTGTGCACACGTTGGGACGATGCTAGAGTTTCACTCTGAATTTTCCATCCTGTTGAATGTCTCGGCGTACGATCTGTTGGTAGCAGTAGAATATGTTTCACAACGTCAATTTACACGGCTCTGTGAGCCTAGAGAAGATCGCCTGTCCCTGTCATTATCTGCTCATTCGTATAACTACCTGCCGCGGAACCGAAACTCGAATGCATACAATACGATACTATATGCCTGGCGCTCGATGGAGCTGACGGAACGGGGAAGGGGAAGGGGGGGGGGGGCAATGGAATGTTCCATACTTTTCACCCCACCACTCAGCTCCGTATTCTATCTGATGCATGCAATGAAAATCCTCAATCATCACCCGAGAGCTGTGCTATGACGTCTTCCCATCCATCATGGGAGGTTACTCATGCTTAAATTGGCGGCCAGGCTAAACGGGTGGGCTTCATACCGCAGACCACACCACACCCCGCGCCGAAGCTGATGGGCTGTTGTCGTCGTCCAGCACACGTGGCAACGCTAGTAGGCCTGTTAATCGCCGTCGGATAGACAAGGCAAGGTAAAGCTGCCCAATATCCCTGTGATGTAACGGCACAGTCTGTCTGTGTTTCCGCCCATCTGCAAGGTCCCGTCTCCTGCTGGGAGGCGGGGGGCGGTCTACGAACGCGGTGAGTGACGTGAAGCCGTTCCAGGGCGGTCTGTTTGGCTGCCGTTGGCCTCTGTCTCCTCGTGGGCTTGCCGATCAGCGCACGTGTGTTTGCCGCAATCGACCTTTCTACGACTGTCGGTTTGTAGAGGTGAACCCATGGTCCAACTGGGCTTGGCGAGGATCTAACAGCGTGGGAAACGCGCCATCGGCTGAGCTCTAGCGATTGGTTAGAGCTGAATGAATACCAAGCTAGCGAGCCTGGTTCAGCTTTGGTTGAGTGCCTGCTAGGCGTCGCCACTATCGTGACTAGGCATGTAAGACCACGGGCAGGAGTATTCGACGCACGCCAGCCATGGTTAAGATGATGTTGGTGCTTACCTAACCCACCCACCACAAAAGTTCCCCTGACTAACCAAACGGTCGGCAATCAACCCGATTGCTGGCGACTGTATAGTCGTTAGGCTGCGCGAACGTGGCACGATACAGGAGTGCCCAGCCTCACTTCACCTCACCTCGCCTCTTAGCCCAGACAATTCCTCATCCCAAAAGTCTAGTAAACAACAAATGACACGCAGCCAATCCGCATACGAAGCAGCGGGAAACCGGCAGTTGTTCACCGCCGCCTCATGCCCATCGCAGTAGCACAGATCGGAGAGGTGCGTGAGGAACAATGCTTGGTTTATGGCCCCGCACTCTCGGCCCAACGACAGAGGGATGCTCGGTATCATTGAATATGCAGGTATACTATAGGGCAAAATCCATCTCTGAGGCGGACTATATACCTACTCTCGCACGAGACGCGACTAGCAGGGCAGCCGTCATACCCCACCGCCCCCTTTCTTCTTTAGCCCCCTTTCCGCTGATCGCGGGAGCCAAGGAAACCGTCCAGAGTATAGCAATTGTACTACCTTCATGTCATGGACTGCATTCTTGTCCTCCCGACACGAATAATGTATCTGTAGGTGGTGCATACAAACCATCCCACAAACCCATGGTGACGCACCCCTTCGGAAAGCCTGCTTAATGCTTCGGCCAAGCCCAACTATCCCGATAATCAAGGCGCTTCGTGACACGTATCTCGTCGCCCACGGCGATCTCCACGCCGTCATCGCTGCTGCTGCCGTCCTCCCCAGGGGCAAGGAAGGCGTATCTCCCGAAGATGGGGGCGTACTTGTTGCCCTGGTCGACCCTGCGGTCGGCCATGAGCTTCTTCAGCACGATGCCCGGCTCGCCCTGCGATGGCCGGCCCGTGTCGTAATCGATGTTGATCGAGATGCAGCGGCCACAGTTGGCCGTGAGGGCCAGGCGGTGCTGCTCGCCCGTGCCGCCGCGGGTGATGCTGAGCTCGGCCCAGTAGTCTTCCTCCCACGCCTCGAGCGCCTTCCCTTCGTCCTCTTCCCCTTCCCCCTCCCCCTCCTCCTCCCCTCCCCTCCTCCTCCCGACCCTCCCTCCCTTGAGCCTCATCCACGACGATGTTCGGCCGGAACCGCCGCATGTCCATCTCCTCGCCGTCGGGCAGCCTGTCGCTGACGTTGCGCAGCGACGCCTTGGACGCCACGAGGAAGGGCGCGATCTCGTTGAAGGTGAGCTGTTCCGGGCCCCCCTCGTCTCTCCCCCCGGCTGCCCCGCCACCGCCACCACGGCCCCCCACGCCGGGGATATACGCCGAGATACTCGAGAACCAACCACCCTGCTGCTGCTGCTGCTGCTGCTGCTGTGGCCGCCGCCAGAGGCGGTGCTCGCTCGGGCGGTGGGCGAGCACCTCGCGCCCGCGGTCGCCGATGTACACGAGGATGGCGGGGTAGCCGAGGCAGGCGGAGAACCAGGCGTCGTAGGGGTCGCCCATGCGGTAGGCGGCGGTGGCGCTGCCGCCGATGGAGACGTCGACGAGGCCGCGGCCCTCCAGCCCGGGCGCCAGCGGCACGCGGAGCGCGCCCCGCTGCTCCGCCGCCCCGGGCGCGAACAGCGGCCGCGCCGGCACCCGGTACGTCACCACGATCTCCCCGCCCTCCAGCCGCTGCCGGAACAGCGCGCACTCCGGGAAGTACGGGATCTGCATGTTCTGGTACCGCTCCGTCCCCGGGCCCCCCGAACCCGGCGCCGGAGGTAGCACCTTGAGCAGCATGAAGCGCCGGTCGTGCTCGACGCTCTCGCGCCGCAGGCGCGCCCGCGGCACGGAGAGCGGCGCGAGCGATTTGATCGGGTAGATGTATAGCTAGATTCACATGGTGTAAGTTGGTTTTTTTTTTCCTTTTTCTTTTCTTTTAACGGTGTGAGGTTTTAGGGGCTTGGGGGAGGAAGGGTTGTTTAGGATGGATAGATCACGTTGGTGATTTATACGCATAACGGTGAGTGCGCGAGCGCGCTTATGGATTGCGGGGTTGGCTGTTGCTTGGCGCGGACGACGGCGATGATGATGGGGGATCGGGAGTCCCGGGACTGGGGGGAAGAGAAACACCACAATTGACTAACCTCGGTGATCTTCATCTCGATGGTGCGACAATCTATCTGGCCGTGACGTAAATGGCAAATACGGAGCTCTCGCTTGTCTCCGCCTTCAATATGCTTGACTAAAGGGGGTGAGCGAGGCAGTTGTCTTCTTCTGTATCTCTATGGAAAAAGGGGAATTGATGACGATGTCATGTAGGAACAAGGTGACTATTATTAATATTAGTCTTCGATCGGTGCGGATTTTGAGCCAGTTATGTGCAATGCCTTCCAAATCAAGAAGGGATTAACGCTGCCGCTAAAGTATCTGACTTAGATTCTAGAATAGCTTAGGAGGTAAACAAACCTAGAAATGTTACGAAACGATGCTGAAATAGAGCATCGGCAACGCTTCCGAGATGCCCAACTTCTGCGACGGTCTAGCCTACGCCACTGATAAAGAGTTCCCCCCACAACCAGACGCCGGATCATCATTGGGTACACTGACCCGACCCATGCATTGAAATAACTAGAGATAAGTTAGCCTAAGCGTGTAATCCCGATATCTCCAGCCTCTCTTCCCCATCACCATCTTTTTATTACATAAGCTACTCCGAAGGCAAGTATAGAATATCCAATTAATACATATTGAACATGAAGATATCAACTCCCATCGCTGGTATCAGCCTCTCTTCATAGTTTCCTCCCCCTCTGAAGTGCAGATGGAAAAAGTAGATGAGGATATGCCCACCACCCACCAACTCCATATGAACACTTAATGAACGTTATGCACTATAACATGGGAAGTAGATCCCGGTGCGCGTCTAGGTAGCTACCATGATCATTTCAACGGGACCAAACGCGTTATGTCAAACGGTTGTATTATCCCAGGTAGAAACCGCTTTTTTGATGACGTTTGGACCGAGGGAGATGTTCTGTTCTGTACCCCCGGCCGACCAACTGGTCTATACACCTGCTTAGAAGTAGGTCTAGTTAGCATGTCGTTAAGCTATGCATTCATCGTGATCTTGAACTTGTAGGCCGATAGCCCGAAATTTTCTTAGAAAACAAACAAGCGAGGCGCAGGATGTACTTCATAGTCCATGTGTATTTCTGGAAAAATACACTGCCTCTAGGCGCGTGCGAGACCACTCAACCCTAAATTCTTCAGGGTCAGTCGTTTATCCTCGGTGAGGTGTGTATCTACATATCCGGGCAACGTAAAGAGTATAAACGCAATGTACGACGAACTATCTGTCACGGAACTAGTTCTAACCTAAGAACTCCACTAGGGCACGGGCCAGAATACTGTATATAAAAGGAGCGAGTAGCTGGCGACTGACCAAGTGAGGAATCTTCCCTCCTTGTGCAATAACATAAGTTACTTCTGGAACTACCAGCAGTACGAACTGTGACACTATCCGCCTTCGTTTATAAAAATCTGAATTACTTACAAGTTACCAGGTGGCCGGGAGTAAGGCCTGAGATAGAAACCCTCTCGCTTAGTGACCAATTGTGTCTGAGATGGGACTTGCCTTGCTTACCTTACTTCCAGCACTCGCCGAAACGTTGGTGTAATATCGCCAATACTATTCAATAGGGCTATACTGCACGATATAACACGGCACCAGACGCCGCATAAAAGACTGTGAGATACCTAGGGGGAGTATATCAACTTCAGGGAAACCCGACTTCGGATCACCGAAATAGCAAGAGAGTGTGTCTGAGATTAGGTGACCCTACCCGTCCTGTTGTTACAATTTAGGCAGGTGTATCAGTGTGCTTTCTAACCCATCATCATCATATAAAACCTCTTAGCTTGTTTTTAGGAAAACTCACAAGGCGCTCTGTTGTGTGGTGACTAGTTCTAAAGGGGGACAGCACCCACTATCTAATATCCATTTAGAAGCGGTATGCATTAGGCGTTCTGCTGCCCCCCTCTCTGAAGGAATGAGGGCCATTGCACCATCAAGGCAGGAGAATGATTTGGCAAGAGTTGAAGCGGGCCAGGAACTCGACAACAAATATGATATTTCTGGGGAAGGTACTATGGGTAACGGAATCGACGGGAAGGCAATTACTTACGCCAACCTCCACCGGGGTCAGAGATCCCATACACCATCCCAGTTCCTAGCCCCAAGACTAGTCTAACAGTAGTCTTTGAAGCTTCCGATAATAGGTTATGGAAGTAGTAAGGCAGATTAAGATGCCAAGCTCGGTGTACAATTGGGACTACCGGCGGCCTTCGGGTTTTATTGCCATATAGCGAATCACTCGGGCCGATTTGCTGGCGCATACAGACGTGTAGGTAGTGATCATATTCTAATTTTCGTTGCATGGGTGTATTTACTCCCCAACCCCTCATCGCAGCTACCAGGCGAAATGCATTCCTACGTAGGGCTGTAGCCAAGCCCCGTAACGTCGTGACCAAATGTGTCGAACTCAAACTTGAATAAAGTTCTTCTAATTTTAACTTATATTAACTAAAGTCTTCTATTCAAGTAAGTAATGTTGAATTCAGGACCAATCCATTTCACATCACATCACATCGCAATAGTAACGGCCGATTACTGCACACAAGAGATTTCGTTGTGTGGAATTACACCAAATTGAGACGCAGGGTCAGGGGTGCGCCGCTACCACGGACTTGCGCGAGGGCAAGAAAACTCCGGGTTTTCTCATTGAAATTGACGGTGAGTGCCCGAGTAGTCTGCATCTTAAGATGGGAGTTGACTACTGCAAAGGGGACCTGTCATGGTAGACGTGCAGGAACATCTAAGAATACCTACCTAAGGCAGAAAAGCGTGTGATGAACAGTCTCCGCCGCTGTAAATCATAGATAAAGAAGAGCCCAATGTAAATACTCACATCATAACTACAGCCTAGGCGGTTTATAGCTTCGTTTGCGAGGAAGGCACGAACGTACGTACCCCTGCACTGACCCATGTTATGTTGGGTTGAAAGAAGGTTTGAAGTTCTTCAAGGTCATATAAGATGGCCCACCCCAATGGTAGCGCACATGACGAGAAAACGTGTGGGGTCTTCATTGAAGCCAACTAGTGTTGTTCGAGGGCATGCTCCGTTTGTGTGTAGATGTTGGTTATCGTTCTACCCCGCAGTATGGGCCCGTCGTGTCGGTGGCTAGGTAGTAGAATGAAAAGCCACGATGCGTCCTTCCGAGTGATGGGAAGCCTGATGGTATAGTGACCTGGGTACACTGGAGCATCGTTCTCTCCCGGGCCAAGCACTCACAGGTAACCATGGGGAGAAATGCCGTGGTGTTTGACGGCCTATCATGTAGTTTCCATCGATTCACCCCACTACATAGATTTTACTAACTAGGTCCGTAGGATCGGCAATTTTGAACCACCTAGGCAGCTATGCATCGTCCCTGAGAGCATGTGAGTCTGGGTATATCGAGTGATAAAGCAGAAGCCTAGTAACGTAGTATTCGCCGTTTCGCGTGCAATATACGCCGCCGAAGGGCATGTAGATTCGGCTAGGGGTTGTATTCGTTGTATCGGTAGGGGTGTTGTGTCGATGTCATGTATTAGTTGGTTTAGATGCCGTCAGTGGACGAACCGAAGAATGTGTGCCGGAGAATATCCAATATCTGACGGCTAGATTGACAGCCCGCGTACGGGGCGTGAAGTAGCGTGGTTGGCCCTAGGATGCGGGGAACCATGCGAAGATGGAGAAGCGACCTTCGTCCCGAAAAAAAAGTGAATGACCTTGTGGTCTCGGGAGGAGCTTTTTTTTGGGTTGGGTGCGGGGAACATGGGTTGGCGGAAGCTATGACGATTGGCCTTCGGCCAGACATGTTGCGGTCTTGCATAAAAGCCCGTCAGCTTAAGCAACGCCGATGTGACGGCGGTATCCCATGGCATTTTACGCTACATCGTGCTCGTGCTGTGTCGAGGGAGACGAGTGCGGCAGCATGGGAGAGGCCATTCCCGCGCTGCCGGCCCCGAATCACGCGAGAGAAACGGGCGGGAGCTACGCCCCAAGCGTAATGACGTGCAGGCATCTGATGCTCGTGAGACCTGGCGAGCACACGCGACGGCCGATCGCCAGACTACCAGCCTATCGGCTCAGGCCTCGTGGCGTATGGCCTCACATGATGATGGCGGCCCGGGTCCAGAACCGACGACATCACGGTGTAACTCAACACCAGGCTTTCGTCGCGGACGCTATCGAGCGGGCTACTGTCGTCGCTGGCTCGATCAGGGACTCAATCCGACTCTACTGCACCTGCATCGACCGAGACAGACAGCGCAGTTGTTCGAGAGTAAGCGAGCGTTCATTCGGACTCGTTGTTTGAGGCCGCGATGTAACACGGCAGCAGCAGTAGCAGCAGCAAGGGAGCAATCCTACGCGAAAAGTTAAACTAGCGGTCACATTGAGGGTCTCACGGAAGGGAGAATGGAAGGGGATACTTGCCTCGAGCCATCGAAGCCCGAACGGAAGGGTGCACCGATTCGCCAGGTGGCATACGACGACGGTGTCATAAATAGCACCAGGCCAGATTATTACTGGTGAGCCACCTTAGAGCCTGAGGGAGGGAGTACGCGATATGCAATAGCCGCCCTTCGTTGGTACTATATTAACGCGATGTTCCGGGCGCGCTTAAACAGATTGAAGAAAAAAAAAAAAAAAACAGACACAAAAATAAAGCCCGTTCTACGGCGGTAAAGTTGATGCTGCACAATTAAGGTGTTAGATAGACGCTTACTTTTTCGGTACAGCGTCTCTCATTGGGCACTTCTCTTGTGCTGTGTCTTGTCTGTCTTGCTATTGGCCGACCCGAGCCAAAAATTCCCGGGCGGGCAGAACAGGGAGATCCCGTCCGTCGCTGTGCCACTCTCGGCACATCCATGAATGCTAGTGTGGATTGGTTGATTACCATATCCAAGGTGGGCTGGATGCGCACAATACTAACTTGATGGGGCTGCAGCGCTTCCTTGAACCTACCAGAACCAGACAGGTTGGTTGCGATGGGACCTGTCCTTGCTTCTCCATCTCATCTTATTATCTACCTGCACTAGTCGCCATATGGCTAGTCGCGATTGGTACTTCTCAAAGTGGGCAAGTAAACCCCGACACGCGCTAGAATACCTATGCTCACGACTAGCAACCACCAACATACTTGGCACCTCAAGGTCAAGTTGCCAGCAAATCAAGCGAGGGAGGGGGCTGCTGGGACGCCTACACTATGATCTACTTGCACCGGAAATTGAACAATCACAAATAAATATCTGGGTATGCTAAGACAACATCCAGCCAATCGTCTCTATCAGGCCCAAATGCATTGCCTTTCCATCCTCATGCCACAATTAGCTACGGGGTTATGCGCAGCCAAGACCCAGCATGATGGTTAATCTCAATCTGAAACAAGACCCAGCCCTATCAGGGCGCCCACCAGCTCGATGGAAGTTGTTTAGGGGACCAAGGAGAGAGCCGGGTGCAAAAATAAGCGAAACAATTCTTAACTTAGTGTCAGGTACTGTGCTGGTAGTGTGGGTAGGTATTCTGATCCCTAAACATGTGTTGGTACTAGGTAAGTAACTAGGTAGGTAACTATGTGGATGTCACCCGTAGCAGTGCAACCGCACATCTCGTTACTACCTACTACTTACTAGCAAGTACCTCCTATACAGGTAGGCATATCTAGGTGGTGTGGTGGTGTAAATGATAGGTTAACTAACATTAACACGTCCACCATCAACTACACTACATACATACATAATCCATTCATACCTACTTACATTCACCGCACTATTATCAAATGCCGCGCCGATCGCTTTCAAAGTTTTAGCTCCCCCCCCATCCTCCAGTAGACGAGAGGATGACTATGAGAGACAATATCCATGGGAGGTAATGTTCATGAGAGACAGTTGGGCTCTCACGAGGACGGCCTGCATATGTCGGCAATCCAACTGCTCGTCACTACGCATTGCCAGATGACGCGCGATCCGCACACACGATGGGTCATCTTTGGCTGCGATGTACTTTCTTGTGTGGATCGGCGTGCATCGGTGTTGTTTATGGGTCGGTCAGGCTGGGTCAGGATTGACAAGGGGGAAGGCTTGGTTGGTTGACAACTCGACACTGCCGGTACTTTCGTTGCGCCTCCCTTAATATGTATGTATGCATACATATATCGATACATCCCATTCCTTATGGATTGCCCTAGGGATCTCGGCAACACACAAGTCAATCCAGGAGAATAACTTTCTTTTCTTTAAACTTTTATTCTTAGTCCTTCGTCTCCCTGATAACACCGACGATCCCCCCCATTACATGCCACAGAACCGATAGTCATCATTCTCACCATTCTCACCATTCTCATTTGTCTATCTTATCCACCATTGTCATGGTTTCTTCATCCTTCGTCGGGGGCCTGGCCGCCAGGGCGGTCTTCTATATATCCGTTCATGACATATTCCACGCCGCCAAAACCTACGATTCCAATGCGGTCACGGGCATCAATACCCTACAGAGCTGGTATAGCCAAGGCACTGGCTTGTGGGATACCACAGGCTGGTGGAACTCGGCTAATTGCTTGACTGTGCTTGCCGACTACGCTGTCCACAACCCCGGGTCCGGCGCCACGCTCAACATCGCCGGCATTATTCAGAATACGTACCAACAGGCGCAGAAGACATCATTCCAGGCGATTAAAGCTTTCGGCCCCAGCGGCCTTCCTATCTCAACCTACATTAGGATGCCCAGCAAATCAAGTATCTCCGAGAGAGGCTTCGATAACTTTCTTAATGACTATTATGATGATGAGGGCTGGTGGGCGCTTGCTCGTAAGTAACCCTGGCGCGCCAAGACGCCCTGTCCTACCTACTCGTCTGATGAACCCGTGTTGCACCGGCTTCTAGAAGGATGTCTAGGGGATCCCAGCCAGCGCTAACCCGACGCTTCACAGTGATCCGTAGCTATGATGTGACAGGAAACCAGGAGTACCTGCAGGCGGCAATGGATATCTTCGAAGATATGAAGGGGGGCGCCTCCACATGTGGCGGCATCTACTGGAGCAAAATCGGCACCTATACTAACGCTATCGCCAATGAGCTCTATCTTCAGACCGGTGCATCTTTGGCCAATCGAGTTCCCAGCAAAAAGAATTATTATCTCGATATTGCCAAGGCCCAATGGACTTGGTTCAAGAGCAGTGGTATGATCAACGGAGATAACCTGGTCAACGACGGACTCAACGAGCAATGCAAGAACAATGGGATGAAAACCTGGACGTACAACCAAGGGGTCATTCTGGGGGGCTTGGTAGAGCTGTCCAAAGCTACCGGCGACAAGTCTTACCTCACCTCGGCGTCATCCATTGCTACCGCCGCGATTGTCGCTTTGAGCCGAGACGGCATTCTATATGAAGGCTGCGAGCCAGACTGTGGCGCTGACGGTGCCCAGTTTAAAGGCATTTTCATGCGCAACTTGCGTGCCTTGCAGCAAGCGGCACCCCAGGATGCGTTCAGGAACTTCCTCCTTAAGAACGCAGACGCGATTTGGGCCAACGACAGAAACAGCAACAACCAACTGGGACCTACATGGAATGGGCCATTTGCGACCGCATCCGCTGGCACGCACAGCTCCGCCCTGGATGCGATTGTAGCCGCCGTTGCCGTCGCGTAGGCGCTGGTCATCTAATCTTTTGTCATTTTCTTGTTTTGGTTTTATTATGATACCATGGGACGGTGTGAAGTTAGACAAGCGGCAAAGGCTGGGCCGGTGTTGGCGCCAGGATTGGGATTATATTATATTGCATTACACGAAACAGCGCACATCGGGATACAACACCCACTTCTCGCTAATCATAGTCGAGTAATTTTCATTATACTAGGTAGTATACCTATTAACACACTGAGCGTCTTCACCCAGTCATGGTCCCGAATGTTTCCTCTCTCTGTTGTCCGTTGAACTATCCCCTCTTTCTGGGTGGTGAAGCCCTCTTCGAGCAGTGCGAAGAGCTTCCCGGCACCAAATACGAATGCCGAAGCCGTGATCGCCATCGCAACCCGGGGTTGATTGTGTGCACTACACATTAGCCGCCCCGGAGCTTGTTTCGAAGCCCCAGCAGTCTCGTATGGGCGGTGGAGTATCATCGCCGATTAGATACCTAACCGCATTGATCGTCCTCCACACGTATCCCGCCGTGTGCTCCCCATGGGTCGGTCTGCCACCAGATTGTGCACATTTACTGATAGCATCGTGCGGTCTCGGCACATTCGTGATCTCGCCGTCGATGTGGTCGGTCCCCCCACGGCAACCCCAGACGTGGTTGAATTACACATTTAAATCCCTGCACGGTGGCAGCCCCCTCGTGCCAGTGCGCAGTTCATCTGTACGCGTCGCATTGCAGCCAGCCACTTTAGCCGCCTGTCCCCGACATCTCTGGTCACATTGCAGGCTGGCGCAAGCCTTACCCAGCGCCTCCCGACGCCACTCCATTTCCCACATGAGGCCCTGTGAGTGAGCACTTCTCGGGCCGTGATACATAGATTGTCGCATCGTTATGGGTTCGTCCGATGCACGTTCAGTCTCCGTCTGCTTGTTAGTATATTCAAATAGCCTTCTCACTCAGCATGTCAGACATTGAGGTTTACGAGCTAGCTCTTCTTTGGTATAGTGGGAGGGATCACGTCTTTTCAGCCTCAATTCTATTACAACAACTCGATCTATTCATTGGGTAAGTATGGACTGCCATAAGATCTTTTGAACCCGAAGCTCTTTACTACCTAGTACCTACAGGTTTGGCAATAAATTCTCTGAGATGGGGATGAATTTAGGTTAATTACCTACGTAAGGTAGAGCAAGGAAGGCATCATAAACAGGGATTATCGGATAGTAGCATGTTAAAATGTATTCAAATGGATATATGCATTTATGAAGGAGATAGTTCTGTATAGCTGGAATTACGTAGTTAACGAAGGCCTAGGTATCCTGCTATGCCGGTACCAGAGGCACCTGTCCTGTCCTTACTTAGGTAAGTAGATAGGTACTTCCAAGGTTACTATCTGCATGAGGTAACTCAATCACGTCTTCGCAGAATATCTTGACTGTCTCTATACCTAGAATCGCGCCTATTCGTGCTTGGCAATCTTGAACCCGGGAACAAACTCTGATGTCGCTCCCTGACGTCGCTGCCTAAACCCCAGACCAGCAATAAATAACACACCGCACTTTGCGGGGGTTTGTGCTCCAAAGCCTGCCTAAAGCCTACACTGTTTCGAACACGATCAAAAATAGGAGTCACGAGCTAATTAGCGGCCATATCCTTCGAACATGGACGCCGTGGAGGGCGAACGGGATGTATTCATTCAAAAATATGCGGCCGATTTCATTGCCGACTTCGACCGTTCGCTAGCTCCTTTTCTGAGGAAGTCCAATGGCCAACTGAGACGGCGTGTACGTTCTCGGGAAACGCAGAGGTTGATCTCCCAGGTCGGTCATCTCAGGCCCTTCTAATATAGTGGCGCCTGCTAAAGACTAACATACCTGCTCCTCAGGTGCTGGAGCACTTTCAGGAACTACCCCAGCTCCTGGACCCGCATCTTTCGGGATGGCTCACTGCCCTGTCAAGCGCCTATCTAGAGTGCTTGCAAGATCGGAGAAGGTCAAGCAAGTTGTCAACAAGATCCCAGCTACTCTACCCCCCTCCCGAATGCTATCTGCAGGATCATATACACGTTCTGCAAGATTAGAGGTGAGAAAGTGATCGTGCGATTTCTCAACGTCGAGACAAAATATCTCGAGCTTCTACTACAGGCCATTGAAGACGCAGAACGGGACACTGACGCTGCTCTGAAGACCGAGTTGGTCAACCATTGGACATGGCACGAACGATACGTTGCCCTCATCTGGCTATCCCAGCTGTTCTTCGCCCCCCTTTGATTTGTCTACCATTTCCTCGGGCGACCCAGATGAGTTCGAACAACCAGTCATACCGGGATTCCAGTGGCCAGAGCAAGTGCCTCGTATAACATTGAGAGTTATCCCACTAGCTACCACTTATCTCGCGTCCCCTGGGAAGGAGCAGGATGGTGCGAAGGCTCTGCTGGTTCGCCTGGCTATGCGAAAGGACATGCAAGATCTAGGTGTGCTGAGCGCCCTCGTACAGTGGGCTTTATCTACACTGCGGTCAACTGAAGACGCAGCAACAGTGTCTCCGTATTATTTCATCGGGAGACTGTCGTTTCTCGCAGGGGTCTTACGTGCTGCTGAAGATACATCTATCATGGACCAGCACCTGTCTGGTATCTTCTATGCTGTGCAGGCGATCCATGCAGAAGACAATGACATCCACAAAGTCATAAATGGATCCGCGCTTGCGCGCAAGATGATGATTAAAGTAACCCGCTCGATTATCGCCATAGTTTTGCGCAAACCTCGACAAAGTATGTCTGATACCGAGATGATCGAGACCACCGTTGGGTATCTGCTTGAGCGGCTCGCGGATAATGACACGCCCGTAAGATTTGCCGCTAGTAAGGCACTAAGTATTATCACGCTCAAGTTAGATCATGACATGGCCTCGCAAATCATCGAAGCCGTTATCGAATCACTTAATCGAAACGTCCTCTGGGTCAAGAACAAGTCAGACCCAAAGGCAGCGCCTGTCAGAGACCTTACGGCCATCGACCCTCTAGAATGGCACGGCCTGATGCTCACCTTATCCTATCTTCTTTATAGGCGATCACCACCCCCGGAAAATCTATCAGCCATTATCCATGCTCTACTCATTGGCCTCTCTTTCGAAAAGCGAAGTCCTTCTGGTAGCTCAATAGGCACTAACGTCAGAGACGCCTCTTGTTTCGGGATCTGGGCGCTTGCTCGCCGTTACAGCACCGCAGAATTGCTCAAAGTTGAAACTCAGTCTGTTCTCGTAGCTAAGGGACACGACCCGGAAGCATCTATTCTGCAAGTCATTGCGACGGAATTGGTCGTCACCGCATCTCTTGACCCAGCTGGTAACATTCGGCGAGGTTCATCCGCTGCTTTACAAGAGTTAATCGGTCGACATCCCGATACCGTAGAAACGGGTATCTCTGTGGTTCAAACCGTCGATTATCATTCGGTTGCCTTGCGTTCTAGGGCAATACATGAGGTAGCCCTCCGAGCCACTAGACTATCATCTCACTATGGGCGTGCTCTCTTAGAAGCTACACTGGGATGGCGAGGTATTGGGGACATGGATGCCAGCGCTCGAAGGGTCGCCGCAGCCTCCTTCGGGACTCTGACTGCAGAATTGGCTCGAACGGCCTTAGAGGACCCCCTTGGTAACCTGGCAACCTCGATTAAACTGCTTCTCTCCCGCATTCAAAATCTCCAGGTACGGCAGGTCGAAGAGCGGCACGGCCTCCTATTAAGTCTTGCAGCAA
Organism: Rosellinia necatrix; assembly: GCA_021209875.1. Taxonomy (NCBI): domain Eukaryota; kingdom Fungi; phylum Ascomycota; class Sordariomycetes; order Xylariales; family Xylariaceae; genus Rosellinia; species Rosellinia necatrix. The sequence continues at coordinate 1,741,820 of JAGYVD010000001.1, read as the reverse complement.
TCTTTAACTCCATTCCCGGTTTCATCAAATCAGAGACATTAGGAGAACAGGCCAACCGGCTACCTGTCTCAAGAGTATATAACAGCCTCAAGGCAATCCTACAAGAATCAAGAAACACGAAATTTCGAAAGCCCGAACTAATGGCGGAAGCTAATAGCACGCTGTTTGTGTCTGCCATACCTTTGTTACTGTTGAGTCTTTCAGGCCACAGGGAGCATGTCCCTCAACTAAACACATTTATACAACCGGGATTTGCTATCATCGACGAAGTCAATGAGTCTCTTTTAATGAAATCACTCCGTTTCGTTGACAATGTTCGTAGTCGTCAGCCAGACTTGTTTGACAATCTCCTGGACGTTACCGAGAACTGCGTTGATGACTGGCTTGACAGAAATGAAGATGAGGTTATGAGACCGTCATCCGAAGCCGCCTTGGTGCTTCTCCTATTATCAAAGCCTGAAAGGCGGGTTGAAATTATACAAGACTGGAGGGAAAAAATCTGCATACTTCAGACACCACGCAAAAGGCACGGGAATGGGTACTTCCACGCACTTAGCCGAAGCCAGCCCGTCCTCGCTTATGCTCAATCCATCAAGGATGTTGGAGGCGAGCATGTTTCAATACCTAGGATACTAGAGGAGCGATGGGCAAAGGATCGCGATATCGAAACGCGCGTGGCGATAATCCAGAGTCTTATCGACAAAGAAATTCTTAGGCAGAAGCCTCACGAATTCCATGATATAATCTCAGAAGGACTTGACGACTATACGACGAACGCGCGGGGCGACATTGGCTCTCACGTTAGGCTGGAGGCAATCAAGGCCACAAAAACCTTATGGCAAGCCCAATATGGCAACAAAGAGCTTGTTGTTCGGTTATTCCCGCAGATTTTGCGTTTAGCAGCCGAGAAGTTAGACCGTGTTCGAGCCGAGGCAAAATCGACGCTGGAAGCGATTCTTCAGCCTAGGTATATTGGCGGAACTATTACACAGAGGAACCTCCTACTAACACTAGTATAGTGACGCCGAGTCTTTCCATCAATTATCGTTCACGTCGAGATACTACTTTAGCTTTTTGTTTACACTGCGCGATGCGGCTCGGCTTGGCCCGGGTACGTGTGATTCTGCTTTCAGTACCGAAGGCTGCACATCCAGTCTGCTAGCTGGCTTAGTTACATCGGCAGATACAGGGAACGAAGACTTGGTGGTTGAGACGCGGGCTGCACTCGCTGAGCTCTGCGAAGCCTCCGATGAAGACCTGCACCAGGTCTGCGGCTCGCTGCTGTACAACTTGAAGCTGTACGCCGGGCAGGATCGGGTGCTGATCCCTACGCTGGAGGTCGTTGCCTATTTGTTCCATGTGGGGTTGATGCAGCGCTGCTATGTCGCCCCTGACGCTGCCGGCGCCGATGTCATCCGCACAAACAGTGGAAGCGCTCAGCGTCCCAACCTCAAACAGCTCTGTCTCCTCGTGCAAAAGGCAGCATATAAGACCGGCAGCGTGCGTAAGCTGGAGGCGTGCATCAAAGTCTACGGGGCCATAGCCGCAATTCGGACTGAGACGACGACACCAATAACGACAGAAACAGCAGCCACGGGGACAAATAAGGCTAGCGATGTCGACGGCGTCGGCAGTAGGAGCAGCATTGATGTCGGCGTGACCGGTCAACTAGACTCGGGCGAGACGCCGGTACTAGAGCAGAAAAGGCAGGAAGAGGGGGTCGCAGAGGCGAGGAAGCGTCTCGGCGCGCTGCTGCTTCATCCGTGGCCCAGAGTTCGAAGCATGATCGTCGACGAGCTGTGGAACATTCTCGGGCCGGGACAGGGCGGCCACGAGGTGGTCGGTGGCAATGGGAGGCAGGGGAAGGAGGAGGAGAGGAAGACGCTCCTCGGTGTCGACTGGGGTAAGGCGGACAAACCCCACACGAACAGGATCGTGAAGGAGCTAGGTTTGAACTAGAATAACCACAACAGGAGCGAGCGTTTCTCGTTAGGGGGTTTAGTATGCAATCTCTTGCTCGCTGGCGCAGATCGCTGTTCTCAGCATACCTCGGCGGGTGATAAGGCCCGAACTGCCTACCCTGTAGTCCCTGCCTGGTACTGAATATAGCGAGACCTACAACAGAGCTGATCCAGCTGATCCAGCTGACATGGCTAATACGGTGGAAGGAAGGATTATGAGATACATATGTATTTGCCTTGGGGCGAGCTGTTTCCCCCATTTTCCTGTCAATCCCGGCTGAGTCCGGGAGCAGTCCCGGTTAGGCTAGAGAATCTAGTGTAACGGCTACGGAGAGATGAGGTTAGCATAAGAGGAGCTAAAAAAAGGGAGCGAGAAAAAAAACCGTTGATTCGGAATTCATAAACCATGGGAACAGGAGGATCTACAAAGCATCATACCAATAGTTGCCCATACGTGGTTTTGGGTCGAGACCGTCGCTGTGGTATACATGAAATACACGATCGTGCTAGTCATCTCCTGGTTGGAAAGCTCCTAGTTGGAACGGGGTGGTCGCTAAGGCACCATGTGCTGTCGGGTTGGTGCAGGTACGTACATGCGCACTGGTATCTAACCAACCTACTATCCAGGTACCAACATAGGTGTAACCTAGGTAGGTAGTTAGTGTGTGTATGTTGCACATAAGGATGCAGACAATCTACCTAAGCATGTATGTAGGTGTGCACACTAGGTAACCAAACCCATGTGAAAGTGGAGATTCCTTCATACCAAGCTCCCAAGATGTTGAATAACCAACCCACCATGCATGCGCCAACTATCTATCTAGCGAATGCGCCAATACTATAACGCCATACTGTACCTCCATTCCGGTTCCTTGCGAGTGTTATCACGCGAGAGGGGGAGAGGAAGGGAGAAGAAAAAAAAAAAAAACCCCCCCGATACCTTTACAAAAAGAGGAATACGACGTTCCGTACGGGCTACTGTAACCGATTTATCTTGGCGCGGGAGGAAGATGGGGGCTCTTTTGAAAAATGAATGAGGGAACACGGACATGTGCACATACACTACATCCATACATATAGCAGATCGACAGTACAGTAGGTACTTGGTATAACTGACTAGCGTATGATAAAACAATACAACATACCTGGTACCTACCTAACTAACTACCTAAACTACATGCTGTGCATACTAGGTGCGTAAGTAAGCAGGTGGATAAGGGTAGCTCGATACCTAAGTTTATACTTAGATAGGTAGTGCGACACAAAAAGTTGCTTGAAGGAAGCCCGGACTACCCCCTCAAGCCAAGGAAGAATGCATTGTTAAACAGACAATTGGCTGATTGATTGATTTATTGATAGATAGATAGATAGCTAGGTACCTAGAGCATAATCGTGATCTGGCCCCTAACGAATCCATGGCTCCGTTTCTCGTGGCAGCGAGCGCATGTGATAGGTAGATGTGAATAAATAGCTATCTCGCCGCCGCCTGGGTCCTTGTACATAGTCAAGTGGCGACCGAGTGTTGTAGTAATCAACACTTTGATCTCCGTCCTTCAAGCACCCTATTCCTTTCTTGCGCTTATCGGCAGCTGGACCATCCCGGTGAGATGGGTACATCAGTAGCGTCAGCTATTTACACTGGAATACATATGTAGAATTGGCCACACACCTCTGCCCGGAACCGCGATTTCTAGTCAATAATGGAGACCCAATAGCTGTTGGTCGGTCGGTCGGTCGGTCGGTAGGGTAGGACGTCTTGGGAAAGCGAACGAAATATCACCTGATGAAAATGTGTCGGTACGCCCCGGGCCATAGATACGGAGGGGGCCTAGGCGAGGCCCATACTAATGTGCTAACCTGATGAAAGATGCTGGGAGAGAGATGCTAGTGATTTACCTGGTCGGGGTTGCATGTCGGCACCGCGACGAGCCGTTAACCGAAATCGGTGGCTGGCAGTACAGTAGTGTACAAATTTTATACGACAATTGCCTAGGAGGACATACACTAGATAAACAGGCCACCAATTTTAGAGCGGGCCAGCTAACAATAACTACTGGGCAGCAGGAGACGTTATGCTGTGCCCACCTCCTCACAATGAATTGGTCTTGACCTACTTATCAATTGGTATCTGCTGTCGGAATACCCAGGTAGTTATCGTGTACGAGGATTGAACACCCTGCGGGGCCAACCGTGTGCTCTCCCCCATCGGGCGTGGATGCTCGATTGTGCATTTCTTCCATGCCCTCTGAGTGGCTGTAGAAAAAAGCTCGGCTAGCTGAGTTGGAGTTGCGGGGGACTTTTGTTTCGCGTTTTTATTATTATTTGTCGCCATGAGCCTGCCAAGAAAAGCTGGGGAATGGTAGTAATTATCCACACACGATGGTATGTCAGTTCTTACCGTAATAAAAGCAAAGGGACCAGACGTCATCGCAATAATCACCAGGCTAGCACAGAACCCCTCACAATTGGAAGATATTCACATCCGTCTATCTTGAATGGACCGGGGTTAGATTCGAACATGACATTACCAAGTTAGCCTAGATGAGTTAGCGGTCATACACATACTTTACAAACATACTTACAAACATACTTACAAACATACTTACATACATGCATACATACACATATGCTAAGGAAAAGTCGGTGGAGAGCGGTCACGAAAAGCCATCGCGACACTACCGACAGAGCTACCGACATCCCTCGTGACCTAAGACCCTGCACGTAATACCAACTCGGACCAGTTCGGGTCGTGCGGCTCTGGAGGCATAGGACGCCTCTCTTCAAATTCCCCACAGCGCCGTCAGGACTGGTTGAGAGAGCTGAAGGCCAAATTCCACCCGATTCGTGGTGGTCGTTTACAACAAGCCAAGAATTCGATCACGCTCAGCGGACGGTGAGTATAAGTAAATAGGCGGCTGGCTAGCTGTGGGCCGAAGCTACCATGACCTAATGAGGCCAGCTATTGACGCCTAGGTCATTGTGCGTGGGCTGCGTCGACAGGTGTCGAACAAAGCAGATTCTCTTACCAAGATATCCACCAACATCGAGTCTTCCTTGACGGCTCTCGGCGGCGACCGTGGTCATCGCCACTCCGTGTCGGACTATTCGTGGCCTGTTCCTATCAAAGCCGTATAATATGACGCTGTTAGGATGAAGGCGGCCTCTAATGAGCACCCACGAAGAAAACCAGCTTGATGTAAATAAGGCAAAGGCCTCTGCGGCTGACCAGAGATAAGTACTGTCAACAACTCAAATACCCCTCCTTGTGGTAAGTCATGGATAAGGCGATATGCGAAGGGGATACCAGGCTGGGCACTACCCCCTTACATACCATACTGCGATAAGCCACCGCTACCAATCCTCACGGCTCGGCAGTCGGGAAGAGAGGTAATTGTCATCATCGTATCGCTTCCGCAACCAATGTCGCAGAGCCCTCAAATTGCATTTTCCGCCGCGGCGTATAGTCCAGCCAACAGGCTGCCGATCTAGTCCTGGCTGAATGACCCCCGTGCTGTAGCAGGGGCCGTTATCAGCTGGCCCTTGCTCTCGTGGGGGATGAATTTATGTCATAGTAGGTAGAGTATGTACGTACTTGTAGCTTGTAGTGGATGTTACGGGTAGCGAGACCAACCAAAAAGGGCAACCGAGATATATGAGAATGTCTAAGGTGGGGAACTCAACGCCTTCGCGTATCTCTTGACAATGAAAATGCCATGTTGTTGTTATTGTTGTTCTTGGTTCGTGCGTACGTGGTATGGTTATTGTTGAGTATTTAGAAGAACACTCATTCATTCATTCATTCATTCATTCATTCATTCAATCGGAAACGGGATGTGTCAACACCGGAGCGTTACTGTATGCTGCTCCGGAGACCTGTCTGTTTGATGCTAGCCCGCTTGCAACTGACCTACTACGTAGAAGCCCGATCCGATTTGGGGCATCTCGGGAAGGTAATCCTAGCTGTTTTCGTTATTTTTGTCATCTGGCATCAAACGTCATCGTTTGTTCGATGACTAGTTTTAAGAGCTTTACAAGTAAGTAATAAGCAAGGCAGTCGGCAGCAATACCTAGTTCCAGCATCTTGGGACGCGCCGATTGATGCCGGGGCCAATGACGGGTCAGGGTAGACATCGAACCCTTGGCATGTTGAATATAATGGACAGATCTGGGGTTACCGAGAAGCGGACAAAGCTGCGGAATGAACCAGTTAGTCGACTATCCAACCATTGGGCCTGGGCGCTTTTCCCCGATCCCACTGGCTCATGTGTAGTGTACACCGCAGTACCACCACGTCCTATACTGGCACACCATCGGGATTTTCGCATGAAGGGAGCAATGTGGCTTATCATCGCCTGTGATCCTCACCATGCTAGAAATAGCACACCGTCCACTTGACACATACACGTAGCTTCGCGGTGGGGTGTTGCGACTCGTCGCATCCATCCTATACATACATACCTGTAGCGATTAAAGAGCACCTGTTGTTGAGTGAGTCAGCAATCCAGTCTATATTTACAAGTACATATCTGTGCGGGCAGGGTGTACAGTAACTATGTGCCTACCGCTGCCTACACTACCCACAAGTACTACCTACAAGTACTACCTACAAGTAACTACTACGTACGTAGTCACCTCCAGATAACTAACTACCTAGTTATGTCTCGGCTGAGCACCGGCCGGCAGCAAAGTCGGGACGGGTCAACTGGAAAGAGGAGAGACAGCGGGCTCAGCTACTGAAACGGGCGGCTGCTTGGCTGGACTCAACGTCGAATGATTGAAGCGGACAAGCGAGGTTAAGGAAGCCCGATGTGGCTTTTTTAGTGGTCGCGTCACCATGCTTTGCTTCGTCTTCCCCCTCTTGGGTGCTAACCCAGCCGGGCATCGGATAGTGCAGACCAGGATCCAAGAGACTTGGGATCTTGGTTGGTGGAGGAAGGAGGCGATACCCTGTCCAGACCTGGCCCTCGGTATACCGACGAGGTTCGTCGAGAGAGGGACTCGGCCGCATGCTTGGCTTTTTGTCCTTGCCCAACGACAGCCAACAGGCAGCCGCGCAGCACCATATGCATGGCATTGTGTGGCATGCGGTTTTTCACTCACCGCAAATGATCAGGCCAATCCAGGTGCGTGGGATTCCTGCTAATCATGGTGTCGTCGCACAAAACTAAGTCGTGTAGTGTAGGTAGGTAGGTAGGTAGGGAGGCGTGAGTAGTGTAGGGTACAACTGAATAGAGGATGATACTTGTACATGAGCCAGCACATCTGCCACGAGGGACAATGCCTGCCGACAAATTACAGTGCTACTATACAAAACGGCAGGTTTAGTTCACATGTACCGGCCGATGGTCGACGCTCGAGCGGGTATCTTATGTATCCTACAGACATGCAATCCAACACTATGGTCCTCTACCTGCAGTACCTACCTGTCGCCCACCCGTTGTTACTTCCGTAGGTACCTAGGTAGGTACGGTAGATACCTAGGTAGGCACTTTGTCGGTCTACATATCCGCTTATATGTACATAATAAGTACCCAGCCTACCTGCCTGCCTTAGGGTAAGTAGGTAGTACGTATTAGTAGTTACCTAGACTTGAATTGCCCACCGAACGCCTCTACGGCTACTAGTGTAGGTGGTGTTGACAGCCGGCTTCGGAAAAACTTATACTCTCCCCTCTCTCTCTCTCTCTCTCTCTAGCTACCTAGTCCTGACCTTCGAGTACATACTTTGTAATTATATAGGCCAAGCCATATTTGATCTTCCAAGACGTGGCCAGGGCAGATGGCTAGGGCTTGGCTGCTTCTGGGCTTGTCCTGGGATGGCTTACTTGGGCTAGCCTGCCGCTAGACGTCTGTCTGCTGCTGCTGGTTGAGGCGATCTTGGTCACGTCAATTGGACGGTGCGGTACGTGCAAGTACATAGGCTTACGGCTGGCTACGCACCGCAAGGCAAAGTAGTGGAACTTGTAATTGGGTGGGCCGCCCGGTCCCGATGGATTTAACAATGTGGGGGGAGAGGCATGTACCCACATGTACGTCTAAAGTCAAAATGTAAGACAACCGGGGCTGGGGCTGGGCTGGGCTGGGTTCGTCATCCTAAACAGTGAACGGTGGACTTTAGTCCCCTGTCGTTGCCACCTACATACCTGTATGTCGTACCTGGCCTACCTACGGTAGCAGCAGCGTCATGTAGGGAGGGAGGCATGCACATACCATACTGACTGACGGCCTTGCGCAAGTCGCGGTGCGACGTCGTGCTTCTGTTATCGGCTCGAGGCCCTCTTTCAGGCCCTTTTCCCGCAACGCTAAAACGCACGAGATACACATGCCCAGATACCAATGCTCAGATGCCAGTGCCTATCTGCCCTCAGCAGGCTCTGGAGGCGCGCATTGTACGCCCGCATGCATGGCAATGGCAATACATAATACCTACTTGGTAGTGTGCCCAGCATTGTACTCTGCACTACTTAGACGGCATTGTACCCATCTGGACCAATACGCTAGAGCGCAGGTAGCGTAGTGGCAGACCGCCGCGCGCGCAGGAGCGGGAGCAGCACGACCAAGACCAAACCCAAGACCAAGACCACGACCATGAATGACTGACTATGACCAATGTGGGAAGATGGTGAATCCCCAAAGCTCAATTACATCTTCGCCTGTTACCCTCGCATCTCGCTACCCACTCTCTCTCCCACCTTGACCCGACCTTTCATCGAGCTCGAGTCCGGCTGTCGTGTCGTGGTTTGCGACATCCCGACTATCAAGAGTCCAAGTCTTGTTGTCATTGCTGTCGTCGTCGTTACCATCGTCGCCGTCCTCGTCGCTGTCGACAATTTTGATCTTGATTTTTTTTTTTTGGTGGTCTCGCTGCTACTGTAACTGTTACTCTCGCTGTTGCTGCTGCTGCTACTGGTACCGGTGCTGCTGGGACTGGTATTATTGCCGTTACTTATATTGTTGTTGTTATTGTTGTTGTCACTGTCACTGTCATTGTCATTGTCATTGTCATTGTCATTGTCACTGTCACTGTCACTGTCACTGTCACTGTCCACCACCATCACCACCACTACCACCGCCGCCGCCGCCGCTGCCGCTGCCGCCTTCCCTTCCCACGGGCTCCATCGATTCTTCATTACAATGTGCAGTTCATCATACCCATTGACAACACATTATTCTAGTACATATTGTTACCCACGAGAGGAAATCCACGCTACTCCGGTCATATATGCTTATGCCCCAAATATACTTGACGCTGTTGCTACTAGTCCGGCATCACTGGCCATTCCCCCAGCGGTTTCTTGTCATCCATTGCAGCATTGCGGACCCGGTTCGCGCATGAATAGTGCCTGGTACAAGAAACCGGAAATCGACATATCCCACCGCTCTGTCGGCTGGTTGCGCCAACATCTGGCTTTCAGCAACCCTGCGTTGTGACAGGGAGTGGAAGACCTCAACCCGCAGCCCGTAATAGACGCCGGTAATCGAGTCACGAACCTCGGGGACATCACGAACCCCCCGCTCGTCCCTCTACGGAGGTTGACGGGCGTGGCCGCCACTGACCAGAGACGCCATGCCGCTGTACTCATCACCGCCACCGCTACACACCTTCGACGACGACAAGCCCACGCTGCTCGTCTGCTGGTGGATCACCCTATTCTGTACCACCATTATCCTCCTGCGCGTTGCCGGCCGTTTTGTCCGGTCTGAGAAGCTCTTTCGGGAGGACAAAACCGTCACCTTTGCGGTCATCCCTCTCTACCTCCGTATGGGCCTCGTGCATCTCGCGTTATTATGGGGGACCAACAACGCCCGGTTCATCTGGCCCTTGACCGAAACGCAGAGGAGACAGAGATCGATCGCGAGTGGGCTGGTCATCGGGAGTCGCATTCTATATGCAGCAACGTACGGTGCCTTACTTTCTTTCCTCTCAACAAGAACACCCGTCCACACACCCCATCTCCCTCCAATCCACTTATTTCATATTAGTCTCCCACGCGTCATAGTAGGCTGCGTGGGATCCGAATTACCCCAAGCTTAGATCTGTTTAAAGCTAACTCGCGTGTGACCCAAGGCTCTGGGTTCTCAAGCTTGCTATCCTCGATTTCTTCAAACGCCTGACGAGCACGTTTTGGAGACGGTCGCATGACCTTACTCTCAATATTATACGTTGCATATTGGCTGTGACTTTTGTAGCTGTTATCATTGCCAATCTAGCCGAATGCCAGCCCTTTAACCATTACTGGCAAGTTTTGCCAGACCCCGGTGGCCGATGTCGTCAAGGCTATGTCCAACTCATCACAATGGCTACAGCCAATATTATGACCGACCTTGTCCTGGTTATCTTTCCTGTGCCCATCATCCTAACCAGTCATATGGGCCCCAAAAAGAAGCTTCAACTTACCTTACTATTTTGCTTAAGCCTAGGTCCCGTTGGCACCACTATCTATCGAGTCTTTTACGTTTTCCATACACATGGTAGTCAACAAACGCGGTCCCTTCTTGCCTCGGTCGAACTACTCTTCGCAACTACGGCAGCAAACGCATTGGTGCTCGGATCCTTTGTGCGCGATCGGGGCACCAAGAAGATTAAATACAGAGCCGACTCCGTTGTTGGCGACTCTATAGATCGAAACTCCTCGCGGCGACCTACAATTCAGAGGCATTGGGGTAGCGACGAAGATTTGGTCAGAGATCTAGGCTTGGGTGTTAATCGGGAGTATCGCAACGACGAGGAGGAGGCGCCGTCGAGGTTGGGATTTGGACCCGCGCCGGTCGCTAGCTTGGACCACTGGCAATTCGATCAACCATCAACAATAAGCTCGAGACGCAGAGATAACGCTTCCCCTTCCCGTCACCAGTCAGTCACTACCGGCCAGAGAAATTCAACCAACGCCCCAAGACGGGTTTCATTCTTGGACGTGGGAGGATTATTGGATGTGGAGACCAGCGACGCTACTCTCCGGAGCACTGGCGACAGTTTCAATTCGAGCCGCGATCCAATATCCCTATTCCGTACGACTCCATCGCCAACCGTAAATGCGAGCGGTTCTGGCTTGCGGCGAGGTTCACAGACGCTTTTGCGGGACTTGGGTGGTCTTTTTCGTCCTTTCCAGTCAAGACGCCCCAGTAGCCCTTCGGGCGGAACTGAACTACAACCTATACCGCAGCACCCCCACGAACCAGCTTATGAAATCGACGAATATCGCGGTGGTCCCGTCTTAGTCGATGCCGGCGGTTTGCTCAGATAATGCGAGAATTCCACCACCATCACTCTTAATTCGCATACTTATATACACTACCATCACATTCTTACTATAATTCGAGCGCTGGGGTCATTCAACGTTCACAGTTCGGCCCCATCTCATGAGATTTACGACGCTAATGCCGAAATCTACCATGAAGTGTAATACAATATTATATACATACACGACGAACCCAAATAGGTTGGGTTGGGCACCAGGCGTTAGGTTAATGGGTTGTTTGCCTCTATCCTGCAAAATGGATTTGTTTTCATCGGGGCCGACTTCGGGAGAGAAAGCCACCGCGGCGTTTTCGGGTTCCGGTACGGTAGTCATGACTTGAGGAGTAGTAGGCTTATGGCCATGGGTTTCCCCGTCATGCCTTTTTTTCGCATCGGCCAGGGGATTATGACTCGATATTGGGGGCGGGAGGAGGAGCGCGGATACAACGGAGGCACGGTGCGTTAGTCACGGAAGAGAAAACTAAAAGTATCAGAAAGATATTGAATCAGCCACTACTATAGCGCCGGAGGGATATTCTTGACATATTGGCCTGTTTGCTTAGACCCTCTGTCACGATGCAACGGTTTGCCGGACGGAGTTATAGATACCCCCAAATACTATATTATTTCCAGCCCCATCTGTTTAATGCATTTCTGAGGGCCTGATCACCGATCTACTATATGAAAAACGGGAGTATTAAGCAGCGTTCAAGGAGTTTCGTGCATCTATTTCCATCCTCGTCGCTTCGGTCTGTCTTGGTCGACGAATTAGGGGGCGTAAACTGTCTATCTCATTAGTCTCAATTGGTGATATATATTACCCTAACCTACTATATCTACGCCCAGAGACAAACTAGATTGTCTGGCTCAAGATGAGAAAAAAAGGGGCATCACAATCTGCACATTTAATAGGTGATCCATCTACTCGAAACTGGTACCATTCACTATCTATTAAACCGACTTCAGGGTAATATTTGGGCATCCTTTTTCCATACTGGAGCTCGTTTGTCTGAGCCACTTATTAGATAGCCAAAGAACTCGTCATCTTGTCTCGGGCGACATGATAACCACCATCACGTGGCCGGTGAAGCACCCTCCTCCCCTCGCCTGGACATTCTCTCCCGAGACATATAGCCCGGGTGGTAATTCACGCGAGACGCTGAACCAATTATACTTCTCTCGCCTCTTCCCCCACATGGTGCTTCCACGTGAAACCCTTGATTAGGCTTGGGCTGGCACGTTCTTTGAAGTATTTTTGGGGAGAGTGGGAGGCGGGTGAGGATTTGGAATCCGTGAGACGGGGTACGGGAAGGATCTTCATATGAGGATTATACGCTGTTGTGGGTAGGAAGGGATGAGGCGTGGCGGGCGGCTACAGAGGGGAGGGAAATGCATGTTTTATCTTAGGCGCGCGTGTCATTCATTGGCAAAAGATAAGATCGAAAGTAGATCAAGGGTTGGGCGAATTGGGTGCATTGACTCGGTCCGGTTTACTAAGAGCCCGATCAGGATTTGTTGCGTTGTCATTGTTGTGTAAGGCTCTCGTTCGACATCTTGTCCGTTGCCCAAGTTGCTTCATCTCGTGTTTTGTACTGGTTCTGTTTACGGCGCGGCATGGCATATTCTGGACCAGGCCGCTTACATCTCGTGGTGAGTAAGGCTTGAAACCGGCGTGGACATGTTTCGGCGCCTCAGTCAGCGGACAGTCAAAAAGGCTAGGTACCTTCAGGAGGCGAAATATACGGTGCAGCAAAGGATTCAGCGTGCTGATTGGGCATTTCGATTAGGATTGTAATGAAAGTTCTCGATATCTACGGGGAAGGTAAATGATAAAACATAATATACCTGTAGATTTGGCATAACAATATAGAGAGTTTGGCTGGCGCCTATGAGTAAGACGGAATTAAAACTGAAGACGTACTACGTGCAGGGAAAGGGGGTGCAATTCCGTTTTCCTCGGCTCCGAGTGAGTGTGGTATAGGAATCGTGTCTTCAAGCCCGCACCAGCACCTATCGAGACCGGATACGAGGATAGTAAAGATCCCCCAACATATACAATACCGCCTACGATCAGCCAGAGGGATTATGTTGTCGGAGCACAAGTAGCGACGCGGTATGATGTGCCTAAACAAGCTCGAATGGCTGGTTACTTGGTTCAGATAACTTAAACGCGCGGGCATCTCAACTTACACACAGCAAGGAAATTTGGGTCATCTCAGTTTTGTGTTGGAATATCTGTAACGGGCTTCTTACAGCATACCTAGCATAACCTTAATAGGCCGCCGTGCAAATGTGTGGATTTTACATGTTCGTAATTTATCATGCTAGTGTCGACCCTCATAATGGCAAGGAAACTGCTTGGATCGTCCATATTATCGGGTGCACTTGCGTGTCTGGATTAACTTACTGAGAAGATCGGCTTGATATCTCATTCTATGCGCGAAAATTCTCTGTTGCTATGAGCTGTGGCGAGAGTGGGAGTATTTCTGACCGTTTGAACCTTGCCACTTCTTGATTGCGCGATAAGCCTGGTCTAGGTGTTATTGGATTGTCACAATCTAGTTGAGAAACATGAATACACGATTGCTGCGAAACACAAGTACAAGCACCCGACCGCTGGATATTAAACACAGATATGCATCAAGAAGGCTTGACTAGAGTCAAACTCCGTCCAAGGAGCCCTCTTTGAGCTTCTCATACCAATAAACGCCGTCCCGCCCCTGGAAAATTTCCATTGTCATCCACGTAGACGCCATATTCTACAAATGCTTTCCGCACAATCATCTTTTCTCTAGTCTCCTCTCCTCTCCCCCCGGGTGTTTGTACTCGTCCACTATACACACAACCGGTAACTGGCGTAGCGCCCAGCCGTTTCACTCTTGCGGATAATTTTAACGACTTGGCCGCGACGCATGCCGAAATACTTCGCAATCGGGTCACGCTGCAGGATACGGGGCAGCTGGGTCTCCTTCAGGCGGTAGCGCTTGAGCAGCGCTATCTTCTCTTCCCTGCTTAGAATTACGTGCTTCGGCACAAGCTCGTGTTGGGTAATGTTGATGAGCAGGTCCTCCTCGAGGAACCACTCGATGGAAGTCCACTGGGCGAATTTGGGAATTTCCTTCTTGGCAGCAGACGAGACGTTGCCACTCAGTATCATCATGCCGGTCTTGTAGTGCTCGTGCGAACAGAACTTAGCGAATTTACGCATAGCCTCGGCGCCGACGCTGTTATCATCGTTGAACTCCACCCAGATCGTGCCGATGTCCGGTTGCGGGTCGGGGTTGTTCGGGGTTGCGGGGGGAGTGTACTTCTTAAGCATCTCGGGGCTTGGTCGAGCAGAGAACTTCATCCTCTCGCGCCTATACATGGTGGTGTAGGGGTCTGGTTAGTGGTGGCGCGGTTTTTGATCGGAATCCACGTTGGCTGGGTGTACACCTACGAGACGGTGCCATCTACACTTGAGTACTGTGTCCTGAATGCGTCAAGAGAGATCTTGACCTCGTCCTCCGCTAGTTCATAGCCCTGCGTACATCAGCATCCCTGCTTTCTCTGTTCGCGGCCCAAGGTCGGCATTGAGGGCGACATACTCGGTCCTGGACCATCTCGTGAGCGGTTCTCCATGCGCGCCAGGCTTTGACCAGGCTTCTCTCGTTCGCCTCGGCATTGATGGTCTCCGCGTCAGCCATGTTGGGTTATGATAGCAGTAAACTCGTTTGGCGAGATGCGCGTCTTTGGCCAGGCTGATGCCTCTAAAATCGAAGGATGCTTTAGGAGCCCTTGATTGAGGGGGGGGCGTGGCGATGTGTGCAGGGAGGAAGAGGGGCCGGGGGGGCGGGGGAGGAAGTAGGAAGAAAGAGAAGTTCAACAAGATACTGGGATTCGAGGTGAGGATGGTGGATGGGAGGTAACAAAGACTAGCTTCAGCCTCGCTTTTCTGTTAGAAAATTCCAAGAGCGTTGCAGGGGGGCGCGCAGGCTACCTGCTTCCAGTATATACAGGGGTCTCCACCACAGAAGGTTGTGGATTGCAACGCAGGTACGGAGATACCTACTTCACAGATATACCAGATATAGTGACTGGGTGGGGACAGACCCAACCAAACAGACCTACCTCACGCGCCCAGACCACGTCGTATGGCCGTCTTGATTGGTGAATTGGAGCGAGACGCTGAAAATTGGGGTTGAATGGCCATTGAACCCCAATATTTTGCCAAGACCAAGCCAGAATTAATTTTTCCATTTTGCTACCTAAGTACTAAGTAGGTAGGTAGGTAGGTTACGAAAGACTAGGTAGGTAGGTAGACCCAAAAATCACAAGAACTACGCAGAACAGCCTTCTGGACCCTGAGATCTGGCCTTCCTCTCCTCAGGTTTGCTGATCCTTCTCCTTACCTTTCCGCGGATTCCCCGGGCACTGCACTCATCCCATTTCCCTTGTCACCACCAGCAGAGCATCGCAAAGTCTAAGTCTATCATTAATTTGATAGTCTTCTGCCATTGCGCCACGAGCCTGTGTGCAAGCATCCACCGTCACATATAATATATACAAATATATATAACTAGGTATAACTAACTAGTTACATATATTTATATTATATACGTATATACATATACGCACACACGCACACACGCACACACCCGCACACCCGCCCAAAGATATCTCCCTCTCATCCCCTTCTTTCCCTTTCTTTCCCTTCCCCTTCTTGTGTCTTCGGTTCCCCCCGCTGTGACCATGGCCGAGACTGCTACTGCCCCTGCCCCAGCCCCAGCCGCCGCCGCTGCTGCTGCGGCTGACAAGAAGAAACCTGAGAAGCCCAATGCCGAACTCTTCAATGAGCGTCTGGCCAAGGCTGAGAAAGAGTACCAGGACACGATGGCTAAATATGTGGGTGATTGCATTTGGACCCGGACTACGCAGCTGGTCTCCTTCTCCAATTACCCGGTAGTAGCATGCTTACGATGCTGTCTAGAATGCTATCAAGGCCAAGGTCGACCTCGCGACTCCGAACAAGAACAAAGAAACCCAATCGCCTACTCAGAAGCGGCGCCAAGAACTAATTGCCGAGGCGAATGAGATTCGTAACAAGCAAGGCGTCGGTAAGAATGCTCGCAACTCCAAGCTCGACCAGATCAAGCGCTTCGACGAACAGCTCCGATCACGTATCACCGAACAGAAGAATGCCCGTGGCAAGGTTGCCTTCAAGAGTGTTGAGGAGATCGATCGCAAAATTGAGAGTCTTGACAAGGAGGTGAACAGCGGTATGATGAAGCTTGTTGATGAGAAGAAGTCCCTGAATGAGATCTCAAACCTCCGCAAGCTACGCAAGAACTTCGCCCAATTCGACAACTCGCAGAAGGCCATTGATGACCTCAAGGCCAAGATTAAGGAGATCAAGGATAGCATGGACGACCCCGAAGCTCGTGCCCTTAGCGATCGTTACTCCAAGGTCCAGGCCGAACTTGATTCTCTCAAGGCCGAACAAGATGACGCCTTCAAGAATCTCAACTCTTTGCGTGACGAGCGAACCACACTCCAGGCTGCGCAACAAGAAAAGTACCAGGCCGTGCGTAAGCTCAAGGACGAGTACTACGCTGCGAAGAAGGCGTTTGGCGAGTACGAGCGTGAGGCACGCCAAAAGGCCCGGGAGCGTCAGAAAGCCGAACGGGAGCGCTATGACAAGGAGAAGAAGAAGGAGCGGGCCCAAAAGCTGCTACAGGAGGCCAGTGACCCTGCCTATCTTGAGGAAATTCGTCGCTCCAACAGCCTGCTTCACTTCTTTGACCCGTCGTCCGCCCCTACCGAGAAGGCCCCCCTCTTGGCCGACAGCGGCTTGACTGCTCAAGCCTCGCGCAAGGTTGACGACGCCGGCTTGAAGGGCACCAAATTGGTGCGAAAGGAAGACCGCGACGACGACTACCTACCCGCCATTAAGAAAGGGAAGAAGGGCAAAAAGTCAGCCCCCGCCGAGAAGAGTGGCTACAACTGTCCACCCTCTGTCATCGATGACTGTAGTTTCTTGGGCGTTGATCCTCCCATGAGCGCTGCCGACGTCCCGGCCGTCATCGAGAAAGTCAAGGCAAAACTTGATCACTGGAAGTCTGACCAACAAGCCGAAACACAGCGCGTAGGTGTCCTCGATGATGCCCGCATTGATTACATTTTTGCTAACGGTGTTTAGAATATTGAGAAGGCGAAGAAAGAGATCGAGAAACTAGAGGCTGAAGAAGCCGCAGAGGCGTCTGGCGCCGTGACGCCTAACGGTGCCAATGGCGACAAGGCCGACGCTAGCGTTGAGGATGTTACCTCAGAGCTGAAAGACGCTTCTTTGGAGGAGGAGAAGAAGGACTAGAGCTCCGACGACTCCCCTGAACTGGAAACAAAACAAAATTGAGGGGTCAGCCAAGCCTGAGGAGGAACCAGTCATTGAGAACGATAACTCTTGAGAGGGACGTCCTCCTTCCCCGGGCTCTGTCACAAGGACATCACTATCCGCCTAAGATATGCTCATGTTATCTCCGAGCCCGACAAGCTGAAAGCAGGAGGCACCTTACCGATATATTTGGTGTTGACCGTTGATGTCTAGGCATTTCTCGCATATGCTTATCGCTGCCCCGGGCGCCACAGTCTCCTTCGCCACATCTAAACGCAGACGCCTTCTTGATCTTACTCGTTCATCCATGATCTGTTTTCGACCCAGCCTCGACAGAACCCCCTGTGGCAAGCGCCGTGGTATCGATATAGTAGCGAGGATAAATACAAAATCTCTTATCATTTAATAATCTACGCCATGAGCTAAACGAAGCCCCCTGCTTGACTGTTCCTCTCTGACCAAATCGAGATACTACAAGTGCATGTATCTGATCCACCGGCTATACTTCTCTCAGCTAGATTGTCATGTGTCGCTCCGCGAACGGGTCGATGCCGCGTCTCCCCGTGGTAAGGTACCATTCCACAAGAGCGTCCGCGTCAATTCGCGTGATACACGTGGACAAGCCCACGAACAACGCGAACTCACGTCTTCAGATTTCCAGCCAAGTCATGCGGGCCCGACGGATCGGTGGATGGTGCCGGGGTGGGCCGAGACCACGCCGCCCGTCGTTTAATCAATCGAGGTTGGGTTCAAGGTTGGGCCGCGCTGCCGCTGACCCCGTTAGCCGTACGTTACATATAAAGGCACCTACATACCTTAGGTATCTAAGCGTGATGCACGCCAAATCGGTCTCGTGATCTATGATGCAGCGTGACAATTGTTACCTATTTCTATCCGCCTGCATAAGCCCGCATACACTGCAGTGCATACACATACTGACATACACATATGATGTGTTACATGGTTGCGCACGCAGTCACGGCCTTGGTAGGTAATTCCATAGCCTAGTTAATATATTGTGACTTGCATTCTGAGAGGCTATACACTTTTGCACATATACACACACTCACACACACACACACACACACACACACACACACACACACACACACACACACACATGTATATCTATGTGAATATGTATACATACAAATATACGTGAGGTGTATGTAAAGATGCTTGTGAATGGATGGGCAGGTAGGTAGTATACGTATAGCTATGTATGTATGTATACGATATAGGACGTGGGCAGATTAGAGGTAGATAAGTAGGTAGGTAGGTAGATAGATAGCCGCGCAGTACCCAACTTATACTTACCCGCTCAAGCGCGTTTTTTATTGGCATGGTACGATCGATACCTAAAGGCAGTAAGTATGATGCGATAAAGAACGCCTACCGCGGCATCATCGCCTGATGTCGGTTCTCACCTATCAGGATATCTTTTTACACTACTTCCCAGCCTAGGCTAGCTACCTCTTTAATCTCGAACATCCGGCGGGAGTTTCCGAGCCTTAGCGAGGTTAAACCTGAAAAAAAAAGATGTCTATATATGTGGGAGTCGACGCATTACATGTTACCCTACCTATAGCATCTTGGGGAAGGGAAGAGAGAGAGAGAGAGAGGAAGAGAAGAAGAAAAGGGTAAAAAAAAAAAAAAAGGTGTAAAGGAGGTTCTTGGTGTTCGTGACAGTTTCCGACCAATCCTCGCATGCCTAGCCGGGGGGGAGGGGCTTCATATTGGCGACGCACGCGGGCAGGGAGGTAGGGCGGGCAGGTAGGCCTGGTTGGTTTCGTTGTCGTTCCACAGCGCCTGGCCAATCCGGAGGGGCGGTTTGACCGAAAATCTCGCGTCTTGCATGCTGGAGGCATCGGATGCATGGCTGACGGGAGCGGCTGGTCCCTATAGTTTATACATGGTGGCACGGTTTACTCGCCCCCTCCCCAACGGTTGCTTGGGGCAAGGATGGATGATTTGTTCAGGTCTTCGTGGTTATGTAATGTATACATGCCTCATACATACGTCCGTATGTGACTACTCACATAAGTGCGTACATTATATACTACATATAGAGATGGCTGTTTGGATTGACCACCGGCTGGTTTCGTCCTTTTGCTGCAAAAGTGAAACGTGGAGGCCATCGCGGGAATCAATAGCTGGCGAAGCTTCATTATATTTTTTTTTGTTTGGCTTTACACGCATACACGTTGCCAACCCTGTATATCTCGTCCTCTCATCTCCAGTCACCTGTTCATGTCACGTTTTCCGATAGGTATCTCGTGGACTGATGTAGTGGTTAACCGAGGCCCGGGTCTTACTCTGCCTACTACGTGTCGGGCTTTTATAGTTGCATATATCGTATGGCACAAAAGAGTTGCAGTAAGAATGTCGTATACGCGAGGTGGCGGCGGTCAGAGGACCGGGCAGCTTAGAGAGCAAGTAGTTGCTGGGCTCACGAGATGACAATTCAGGGAGGGGAGTGTTTCAATCATTTGGTCTCTTGCCTTCTACGCTGCCAGGGCCTTGGGCTAAAACACTGATAGACAGACAGTTAATCAGAGGCATATTCCATACTCCGTCCTTGCCTGTAAATCGGCCAACAGTGTTCATGGTTAGTCGCACAGGGTGTCAACGTATTGACCATGGCACAAGACCGTCCCCCATCTAAGTTCTTCTGACAGGGCGTAACGCATGTTGACCGGAACGCTTTCCAACTTCCCAAAGCACCCGTATACCGGCAGCTTTTTTGCCTTGGCCGATTTCTCTGCAGGTGGGGCTGATTCCTTCCCACCTGGACTCGTTATATCTGACAATCAAACAACTTGGTTGCGACGAGCCTCGCTTTGTTCGCTCCTCCATTTATGAATTACCGCTTCAAAACTCCATACACCAATGCCGCAAGCCGCGGGGTGACTAAATTCGAAATTATGATCAACACCTGCAACACCGTCCGGACAAAGCGGAATCGGAATATGCGATCTGGAGGCTCATATCCTGGAACCTGCAAGATGGAGCATGTGAGGTCGTAGATGAAGAGACAAAAGAACTTTGGAAAGATGTTGCCAAAACATGACGGGACCGGCGCTATGCAGAATGACTATGAGCCTATGCCGTGGCTTTTTCTTAGATAGGCCCTGGATGCATTGCAAAACGTGGTTATCGACTCATATAATCGTCGTCTCGTGAGATACTACCCTCTCGATATCTAGGATCTGAAGGCAATATGTTTGCGGGAGCTGTGCGGTGAATAAAAGAAAAAAAAAATAGTACGTTTGGTTTTGTTGTCGTCCATCGTTCCCTTACAACATTTGGGTAAACGGGTTAATCATGGCGTGTCTTAATCATTGCATCGTAGAGTGAGACTGTTCTGCTACTCATGATCACGGAGACGTGGTGTTTGCCACCAGGATCCCTTTCGGCTTATCCCGATCAGAAGCCGCCGCCGCCATAGTAACTTTGTGGTGGCGCTGTAGGTGGCCGGAAAGCCTGCCGTCTTCCTGTTCGTTGTACGGGTGCCATGGGGTTTCCTCCTGTGATATGCAAGGGAGGACCGGGCGTTCTCCGCTCGAGGGCGGGTGGCGGTTGCTGCGGCGGCGGTGTCCTTCTGTGACGTGCCCTTTCGTGAGCACTCTCTGCCGCTATAGTCGAACTTCGTCGATGCCCCTTTCTTGCCGCTCCGTTCAATGCGCTTAGTGGCGGGTCTTTGACGGCAGGATCATCTTCCGCGGGGAGGTTCAACTCAACCAAGGTGAAGAAATATTCTAACACTTCGGGATACCGCTGGACGCTTGACTGCCAATCCTCGTCGATACCTCGCTTGAGAGTTGCTTGAGCTGCTTGGACCTCGCTTGGGTGTGGAGGTGCGTGATAATAATGATAGGCAGTTGCATTTAACTGCTCCATGTGGGTGGTATGTGCAGCCTTTCGCCGCTCTGTAAGCAGTCGAAAATACTCCAGTATATAGTCCTGGGCATGTGCTCGAACCCAAGAGCTGTATGACGTTAGCACGAGGCAACACACAGCCATGCGTTGGTATCTGGGCGTGGCCAACGTGGTCTAGTTCTGCGGGTAGCTCACCGTATTTCAGTGTAAACAGATTGCATCATTCGGTGCTCTGCCTGCTGGACGGCATGTTCCAGCCCCTTAGCCTCGCAATCACAGCCATGGGTGGCAGGGGCGTGGCAGATAGCACAGTCCGGATCCATCCTAATGACGGACTTGCGATGTTTCTCCCTAGGATACATCTTAGCGGCGTGAAGCCGGGGGCGGCGGAGGCGAGAACGGCCGGTGCGTGAAGAGGCTGGTGCACATAGGGGACGATGGGGTTGAGATGTGCTATTATTGTACAGCGTATCCGTGGAGTGACCCGAAAGGGTCCATGGAGCGAGAAGGGGGAAGGAAGGTCAGAAGTAAGCAGGATGGAGACTGACCTGTATTATGAAGAGGAAGACAAGCAACAACAGCACAGCGCAGCACGGAACAGCACAGCACAGCACAGCGGCGGGCACTACTGTCCGCTGTCCAGGTAGTGGGAGTGTTGCAGCGAACCGCGTGGTGGCAGGAGGGGGGAATTGGACGAGAGGTGCTCAGTCTGTGGCTAGCTCGCGATTGCCCTGCAGGGAGCAGAACTGACCGCACGGTCGAATGCGGCGAAAGGGAAAAAGAGGGCAGCAAATAAGAGGCGAGGAGAGCAAGCTTGCGACCCGATCTGGCCGATATCACGGGCAGCCGAACAGCTCTATGGAGTCTACGGGCTCTACGGGCTCTATCGCTCTATAGGAGTGTGGGGTTATAGGCGCAACCACGACACACAGTACGGGAAGAAGCCAGGATGGATGAGGGACGAGAAGGGGGAGGAGTGCCGGCGTGCGTGGCTGTGTGCTTGCTTGCTTGCTTTGTGTGTACGTATGTAGTATGTATATGTGTGCCTGTGTGTGTGTATGTGTGTGTGTGCGTGTGTGCGTGTGTGTGTGAGGGAGAGAGAGACAGAGACAGAGACAGAGACAGAGGCAGAGGCAGATGCAGAGGCAGGGAGGAAGGGAGAGGAGAGGGGGGAGAGGAGGAGGGTGGAAGAGCGGGAGCGGAAGACACAGAGGGAGAGAGAGACAGAGAGACAGAGAGACAGAAAAAGATGGAGGTTGTACCGACAGACCGACAGACTGGGCAATGTGACTGGCAGAGTAGAACACGGACAGACAAGACAGGCTGGATGGACTGACTGACTGACTGACTGACAAACCGACTGAACGCGGACGGACAGACAGATAGATAGAACTGTCCGACTGACGGACGGAGCACTCAAAGGCCAGCAGAGCAAAAGTGGTGGCGGCGGCGACGGCGGTGGTGTTTGGTGGTGTTGGTGGTGCAGACTGAGAGTGATGCGGACAGAGTGGTGCAGATAGTCGGAGGGGACGCACAAGACCAATTGATAGCAGCAAGGGGACCGAATCAGCAGAGGTTGCGAGTGTAACAGCCCAGCGAAGCCCGAGCAGCAGCGGCCTGGCTAGGTAGGTATGGCTGGGTATGGCTGGGCGTGGTAGGCAAGTCCACGTCCGGGCAGGAGATACGGTAAACGCTGGCTGTCGTGGCTCGAATGGGCGGCTGGATTACTGCTAGTATGCAGAGTGCATGAGGTTAACCCAATCGAGCGTTCGCATATCCGCCGACATTGCTGCACACCCCAGATCTTGATCAAGCTGTTGGTGAGGGGGGCCGGGAGGACGAACTGGGGGCACCAACGACGGCACAACAAGGTTTGGAGATATAATAAGAACTGTTCAACATATTGGCCAGCGAGAATAATAATAATAATAATAATAATAATAATAATAATAATAATAATACATGAGCAATAGGCAGATGGTGGTAACTACCTACCTAATGCCTTTGGAGGCAGACACGGGAAGTTCAAGTCATACCTGACTGAGTAGAGTACCTACCTAGGTAGGTAGGTAGGCAGGTAGGTAGGTAGGTACATGCTGTATACTATCTAATCTAATAGGTGCCACCGACTATTGATTATTTCTCTGGCATGTATTTATACCTCGTGTGGTTGGTAAGTTGGTAATTATGCCTGTCTCCTGTCTCCTGTCTCCCGGTTTCTACCCAAGCCTCTATAAACGTTGAAAAAAGGCGAAACGAGAGGGGTAGGAGTATGCTTAGCTATCTTGAGCCTCCAAACCCACTATACCCTGGAATCGGCGGTTAGGTATGGTACAGGTCCTCGGTACCTACCTACCCACCTAGTAAGGAGGAGGTAAGGCACGGACGTAATTAAAATCGTCGAATAAAATACATACCTAACCTACCTTATGTGACATAGTATGCATACCCCAGGTGGTAAATGAGTCGATGCCCTGATAGGTATAGTGTATAGTAAAGATTCCAGGTCTAGCCGGGAATTAGAGAACTCAGTCGAGAGAGAGCAGAGGCAACGATTGGGTAAAGGCAAAACTCATATGCGATAGTGCATACAATACGATGGGACCTCTCACAGTATCAATTGCCTACAAGTGCACCTACCTTACAGAGTAGTAAAACATGCGCTACTAGATCTACCTACACTACCTACCTAGGCATGTATCTGCTATGTACTGTAACTACCCAGGTAGGCAATATCTCTGTGACACCTCCTTCTTCTTACATACACCGCTTCTATCGCGCACCGATGACGCCGGCCGGCCGCTTATATGGCGCGCCTTCAGCTGCTCGGGTCTTGTTAACCGACCGAATTTATTGGTGGTCGGTTGGGACAATTGCCCGTCAAACGGCGGGAGAGGGGGGCATCAACTGTCAAACCGGTGACCAACAAACGCAACAAGGTTATTTATGCTCAATTGGCCCAACTTCGAGTGAGAGATGCCAATCGATGCTCGTTGACGTATACCAACACGGGTTGCGCTACACCAGGTCGTTTAGTTACCCGCCATTCCTCCCACGCGGTAGGAGTGGTTTTGATGTGTTGTCAAACATCCACCCGTAAGACCCCATGTCCTTGGCCTCACTGGAGGGGAGCATGACTTCTTGCCTCCGAGGCCCTTCCCCCCCTGATTCCGGATCGCTACCGGCGCTAGCCCCTTAATGGGTTAGCGTGAATAGATCCTATAATCCTATAATCCTGGGGCTCTACACTAGTGTAGATACCTACCTACACACTCGGTTGCATCTACGTGCAACTTTACCTAACCTAGGTAGGTTAACGGCTGGCCTGGATAGAAGGGCTTTATCTTATCGCCTAAAAATTCTAGGAATACGATTGTAGGTACCAGAGGTAGGCACCATACAGTACCTGGCTACCGTGCCAACACCGACGCATCTCTACCTCGTCCGGGCACGATGGTGAACGAAGTTCAATCCAATTAGAGCCACCGAAGATGCCCCCGAGATGCTCCCCGGCCTCGGCCCTCTTCCTTCCGTTCCTTTATCCGACGCTGTTCCGCTCCCTCCCACGCATCCCCCGAGCTGGGCTCTCGACCTCCCTACCATCACCATCGAGATTGATCACCGAGAGCGATGACGGGTCCGAGGCTTCCATCGTGGACGATGCGTTACCAATCTCACGATTAAACCCTGCGCCAGATGACTATAGCATCTCGAGCTTCGCGGACAAGGCCAGCATCACAATTCAAGCGGGCGGAGGTGGCCATGGCTGCATTTCCTTTCTTCGCGAAGCCTTCTTGGCTAATGGTCCTGCCAATGGGGGTGATGGTGGGCATGGTGGCAATATATACATCCAGGCGGTTCACGGCGAAAACTCGTTGTACCGGCTGGCTCGTCGTCGCATCATCCGCGCGGGCCGTGGTAAGACAGGACAAGGCAGTAATCGTGGCGGCGCCCGAGGTGAGGATGTTGTCATCCGCGTTCCCATCGGCACCGTCGTCCGGGAAATCGAGAGGGTGGACCCGGTAGATGAAGAGAATATGCTCTATCGCCAGCAGAGGGAGAAGGAGCGCGAGTACCGGAAGCTGGTTAGAGAAGCTGAAGCAGCGGCCCAGGCTAACGAGGAGACGGGCGTTGGCGAGGGCGAAGCTCTGCGATTGAGCATGGAGCTACCCGAGCCCCCCGAGCATCCGAATACACACAAGTTTGTTCTGTATCCGGGCATGTCCCCCGGCGAGCGCCGTAATCTCTCATTGCCCCGGTTACCGAGCCGAGATCGCCTATTCGCGCAGCCCGAACCATCAATTCATCTTGACTTATCTGTTGCGTCTCCTCGTCCTATTTTGTTGGCAGCGGGGGGACTCGGAGGCCTAGGTAATCCGCATTTCGTCTCCAAAGAACGGCTCCGTCCCCTATTCGCGACCAAGGGGGAGAGGGCTGTGCGCATGCGACTGGAACTCGAGCTTAAACTCCTCGCGGACGTAGGTTTTGTCGGACTTCCGAATGCCGGTAAGAGTACCCTGCTGCGTGCCCTGACACGTAGTCGTGCCCGCGTTGGCAATTGGGCCTTCACGACACTTCAGCCTAACATCGGCACTGTGGTGCTCGATAACCACAAGGGCCGACCAATCGTAAAGCCCCGATCAACCGGGTCCTCCTCCCCTCCCTATTCTGTTATCCGCGATGCTACCTCTGGATCGGTTGTCGTGTCTCGGCAGCCTAGCCAGTTACAAATTGGGCAGGCGTCGGAGCCCCGCAAGCGCTTCACCATCGCAGATATTCCAGGTCTCGTTGAGGGAGCGCATCTAGACCGCGGACTTGGAATGGAGTTTCTACGTCATGTCGAGCGGGCAGGCGTCCTCGCATTCGTCATCGACTTGAATGCAGGTGATGCCGTCAAAGCACTCAAGTCCCTATGGACCGAGGTCGGTCTGTATGCGCGCATGCGCGATCTCGAAGACAGAGAACGAGAAGTGAGTGAACGTATTGACTGGCGAGGAGACGGAAATACCCTGGCGACAGGCCGGATGATAGTAGCAGACTTACCAGAGCCGACAGCTGAACCAACTGGCTTGCATATTGCAGCCAAGCCGTGGTTCGTCATTGCCACCAAAGGGGATCTACCCGGGACGGAGGAAAACTTCAAGAAATTGAAGGAGTATATGGACGCGATCACAGATCGTAGAGAGCCCCACCCCAGCGGTGTTGAGCATGCCTGGACACATGATTGCGTTGCGGTTCCAGTCAGCGCCATCCACGGGCAAGGTGTTGACAAAATAATACACTGGACCTTGGGATTATTGGATGATTGATACCCTCTGCGACACGGAACAAATTGTATACCATATGAACTCTCCTCTGCACCATAAAAGAATGGTTTGCAACCAATCCGTAATTTAATTCGGAGGGCTCGCCAATACATGCGGCTCGCGAGCTCTCCCGAGCAGGTTATATGTTTACTTGGACCCTCCCAGGCCCGTTGTCACCTTTCTTGCTGAGGTCGTAGATTTGATCTGTCAATGTCTCCGAAGCATTCCCAATCAAGAATATCTACATTTACTACTTCCTAGTTGCGAGCTTGGATTCTTACAAGTGAGCTGAACCGTTGGATCCATTTTTCTTTGACACCTACCTGTAGGGTGACCGTGATCATCGGGGGCATGTGTGCTGGCACGAGGGGCTGCTTGAGTATGCCGACCCAGGCAGCGTCTCGCCCCTAGCGATTTCATAACCTTGCTATCGAAGTGAGTTCTGCCTTTCAATCCTGAACTATGCATCGCCAGCACCGGCTCCTGAAAAGAACTCGTCCGCACCTGTGTCAGGATATTGCCGTTGTTACTGACTATGGATGCGGGTTGGCAAACATCTGCTAGAAGCCCGCTATGCTGTCTAATGGAGCGCATCGACTTTCGTGTTCGGCCAGGAGGATCGTTTCATCTCAAAGTTGGGAGAGTGATTTAGTTGCTGATGGTAAAACTACCGATACCGTTACATATACAATCTCCTGGATGGTTTGGTACCTTCCTGGCATATATGGAACTCAAACTGGCCTTTATTGAAGGTTTCACTGCTCACTGATAATAGTTGATCACATATCCTATGATAGAGGTGATATAATGGAGACTAAATATATGGGAATTGCAAGATCTAACTGTCAATAGATGACTGACCATTCCAGGTTGCTAGGTTATACAGCATGTAAGATATTAGCCGCGGGTACTGACGAATTAGAGTTTATCCCGGAGGTAGGTGCCTCTGCATTTAGCAACAACGCGCTACTGCCATGCAACTATAGACTGGTGCTATTTCGAGGGGAGAATTTGAGAACGCAAGATGGATTTTGGACACTCAGCTGAATCGCATGGTTTTGGGGAACGCGTGCAAGGCCATAGAGACGTTTCTTCGCTACAACGCACTGATACTAACCCGATCGCTTAGTCGCGATCAACTCGACACATTCTAGTGCTTTTAGGTAGGACCACGTCTTCGGGTTCTGCTAGAGGTACGGCTGAGTTTCCTAAGTTGAAGGGTGAGAAGGCGGCATGATGCATTGGGCCACTAGCTATACTGATATGTTGATTAGCAGTTTAAACGCCACAGAAATTTCTCCGTGCTTGGTCTTGGGTTCCCCCGTACTCTTTGACTCCGCTCATCCTACTCATCAACAAGGTAAAGGAATTGTAAAAGGATCAGAGGCCAATAGTCACCAAGGCCACGGGCTGAGAAATAATGATGCATCACTAGGTGAGGAAGATGGAAAAGAGATGGCTAAACAATGCCCCTATTTCTAAGCCCCTGTTTCTCCGCCGCGGTGAATTAATCCGAACATATGGGTACATGGTTATGCCTGGCCGTCGATCAATTGTCCTGCGCCATTGGTGCATAGTCGGATCTAGAAAGCAGCGTTGGCTGCGTCTGCTTCCAACTCCAATCCGCCGTTCTCCAGATATTACACTTCACCTCGCTGGGCGGCCGCTCGGAAGGCGAATTTACAGGAGATGATGACGGTATATGGCAGCGGCGTTGGCTCACCCTGGTATGCGGCTGAGCATCTGCGCCCCAAACACCAATAACCAACAACGACCCCGGCTCCAGCCCAAGACGCGGCCCGTCACGTCACAGGATGTGGGTTTCCCCCTTTGGAGATAGGAACCTTTCTAACGCGAGCAGTTATGCATTGAAAATAAGGCTGCGATCCTTTGTGCCTGCGCCCAGTATGCAGATACGTAAGGGAGGGTGACCAATCTCCTCCGTTGGTGTCGTGCGGCCTCCCGTTAGCCGAGACGCAGATACGGTAAGTCTGGCTCTAGGTACCTTAGTTAGACAACACAGCCGGCCTGCCTACCTGCCTACCTGCCTGCCTGCCTGCCTGCCCAGGCACATTGATAACTTAGAAGGAATATACGATAGAAACGAGTACTTTAGTCAAGTAGCCACCCAACTAACCAGGTAAGTACCTACCTACATAAGGCACTTACGGTACCTAGGCATATAGGTATCTACAATCCATACAGACTCCCTCGTTT
This sequence comes from Rosellinia necatrix, assembly GCA_021209875.1. Classification (NCBI taxonomy): domain Eukaryota; kingdom Fungi; phylum Ascomycota; class Sordariomycetes; order Xylariales; family Xylariaceae; genus Rosellinia; species Rosellinia necatrix. The sequence continues at coordinate 1,712,850 of JAGYVD010000001.1, read as the reverse complement.
ACATATGCTGCCGGCACTCTAGAAGGAAGCGTATAAATACACATACCTCCCTCCGCATTCGCTTGTTGTCTGAGTTGCCTCCTTGTTAGTGCAAAGGCGAGACTACTTAGGTGCACTCTCCCCCTTTTTCTGGTGATAGGTTCTGACGTCTGCACTGCCCTACTTTCTCTGGCCCAATACGCATCAGACTCGGTTTTAAACTATTGTGTGCTCCTTCTCTGCTGCCACCTACCCATGACGAAGTACGCCAGTATGGCCACGCAAGCAGGGAATAAACAGCCAAGTCACGGCAACCTCTCAATTCTGACCAAAGTTGACAAGTTGCGAGAGCTAATCGGGACCCGGGTTGCATTGCCTCAGGTATGTTCCACTTGCAACTACTCCCCCTCCTCCCCGTCCCTCAACAGGACAGAACATCATGACTCAAGATTCGTAGCTTGTCGTGGTTGGAGACCAATCGTCGGGCAAGAGCTCAGTCCTCGAGAATCTCACTGGATTTGCGTTTCCTCGCGATGCCGAGCTCTGCACTCGTTATGCTACGCAGATCACCTGCCGCCGTGAGGTAGAGGAAAGCATCTCCGTCTCTATCATGGTCAACCCGGAGGCCTCATCTGAATCGCGCGCTCGCGTCAAGGAATTCCATCGTACTTTCACCGAACTGTCTCCGGCGAACCTCACCCAGCTTTTTAAAGATGTAAGTGTACCGTTTAACAGGGCTGACTGGACCGCGGCTCATCGTATCTCCAGGCAAACGACGCAATGGGCATTAGTAGCGGCATCAACGCTACCGCCCCTAACGGTTTCCCGCTACCGGCTTTTAGCGAGCATATCCTCAAGATCGAGAAGCTGGGTCCTAATGTAGGTTTCAACGCTCGACATGGGTGCCTTGTTCCGACCTTCTAACAAGACGTAGGAAGAACATTTCACCGTCATCGACGTCCCTGGTATCTTCCGAACGGAGACTGAGGGTAAGCACGGCACGCCCTATTTCCGTGGATTACACTCATTTCCCAAGGTGTTACTACCGAAAGCGATATCGAGCTGGTAATGAGTATGGTCAAGAAGTATAGTAAGTCACTATATGTTCCCGCGCTGGCGACATTAGCTTATCGCCACCACCACAGTGCAGGACTCGCGGACGATGTACGTATCTGTTCTACAATCACGCTGTAAATGATTGGATCTAACAGCCAGTCTAGTATCTTAGCTATCATTCCGAGCAATGTCGACCCTGCCACCCAGGAGATTTTAAAGCTGGCAAAAAGGGTTGATCCGACTATGACCAGAACCATGGGAGTTCTTACAAAGCCTGACCTAGCCATCGAACGCACAACCCAGCAGATTGCTATTGACCATGTGTTGGGTAAACGAGGAGATCTCACGCTAGGCTACTATGTCGTCAAGAATCGAGGCCCAGACCAGGCCGACAAAACGCTAGAACAGGGTCAGGTCGACGAGCTGGTTTTCTTTTCCAAGCCACCTTGGTCTGCCTTGGTTCACACCGGCAGGGCAGGGATCCTCTGTCTCAAGCAGCGCGTCCGGGACCTCCTCATCGACCTCATCAAACAAGAATTTCCCAAGCTCAAAAACGAGGTCATGAAGGAGCTTAGCATCGTTAGGACACAGCACGCGGAGATGGGTGCGTCTAGAAACGATCAGCACACGCAGCGAGCGTATCTTAATAGAATAAGTGAGGCATTCCAATCCCGTGTCAGGGACGGATGCAACGCGTATTATACCAGAGATCAAATATTCTCGAGTCGCCACGACCTCCGACTCATTACCCGCATCGTTGAGGCAAGTGAGAGTTATTCGAATCGGATGTCGACGAATGGACACACGCGCCCTTTCCAAAGGAAGAGGGACGCCAGCAACGACAATAATAAGGATATGCAGAATATGGAGGACATGGACGAGGATATGGATGGGGATTCGGACGGGGATTCGGACGAGGATGAGCAGGGCGAAGATAAGGGGGTTGTAACATTCAATTTCTCGACAATTTTGGAGGGTTCTACCCCCAGTAAAGCTTCCCCTTTTTCTGAATCCTACGGTATCCACGTTCGCTTAGCCACAAACGACTATCCCGAACTGGAGGAGATCTTTGACAGTTGGGAAGGGATCTCAACAGATACAAACGCATCTGATGTCATGGAATATATCGAGGAGGTATACAAATCGAGCAGAGGACAAGATCTCGGAACGGTAAGTGACTGCGAAATTCAAAGGCGGCCTTATCTAACATGACCAATAGTTTGGGGGCGACCTCCTCGGGACTTTATTCAAAGAACAGTCAAAGAAATGGGAGAGAATTACCTTGGAGTACGTGAGTGTAATCATCTACCACGTCCATCGGTTCATCTCGGAAATGGTCAAGTCCGTCTGCCCCGACCCGAGAGTGCGCGGGGAGCTGTGGAACGGATATCTTCTTGAAGAATTGATGAACTCCTACCGTAGCGCCATGGACCGTGCGAGGTTTCTGCTGGAGATCGAGCGTGAGGGATCCCCGTTGACGCTCAATCCCTGGTTTACCGACAAGCTGCAGGAGAACCAGGGCGACAGACTCGTGGAGCAAATCACGAAACTAGGTGTCAGAGAACCCCCCAGTCGCAGTAAGCTGGCATCGAACTGCGTCTATATTGACCCCGCCCGGCTGCAGAATCTGTCGACCAACAAGGCCAACTCGGCACACGTCCGCGAGTACATGCACGATATTCTGTCGAGCTACTACGAGCTGGCGCGAGAACGCTTCGTCGACGTGGTCTACCAGCAGGCCGTCAACCACTGCCTGCTCTTCGGGAAAGGGAGCCCGCTGAAGATCTTCAACACGGAGATGGTGCTCGGTCTTAACGAGGACCAGCTTGATATGATCGCTGCCGAGGACGCGCCGGTCAAGCAGCGCCGGGAAAAGCTGTATCGCGATATCAAGAACTTCGAGGAGGCTCTCAAAGTGTTGAAGGGAACTCGTTGAGCCGATATGGTTAGCAGGCCGTTGCCAGGGCTCAATAGCAGTTCTAGTCCGAACACACGGCGAAGTGTATAGTGTATGTTGCTTTTCGATGTGCTCATGAAGACTCGATCTTACTTACAATGGAAGATGGCTCTCACATTTGGGCGGCTGCTGCCCGAGTACCGCCTTACTAGAAGTGGGAGACCGTAAAATCTGAAACCTGGCTTATGGAATGGGCTTTGTAACCCTATATTTTTAAACCGGTCAACTACCCAGGTAGAATAAGAGCAGCTGGCAGTGATGCCGAATTCCCACTAAACAATGAGCTTATCGTGCCCTGACCGTTCAATTGACCTACCTACCTACCTACCTACCTACCTACCTACCTACCTACCTACCTACCTACCTACCTACCTACCTACCTACCTACCTACCTATTTATACAAAGAGACCGTGTAGGATAGAAGTGCTGTGGAGCGGCTGCGCGACCTAGTTCTTGATGTCCCCATACCACGCTTATTCGATCCTGTGTCAGCAGAAAAGCCAACATGTCATCCAATGTTTGACCAGTTTAGATAAGTAGGTAGTTGACCAACCGCCGATCATGTTCCGTCTTAAATATCATATCATTGAATACTATAATCATCAACCACCATATCATTAGCTCATATAACTATAACTACATAACTATAGTTATACATATATACATATATACATATACACATACGTACATACATACATATATATATATATATACGTACATACATACATTTTTACGTACAAGTGCCGTGCAGCTTGGCTTCGGCGCCGAGGAGTCCGAACCGCGGTCAAAGAGCGACTGACCTCGGCGCGGGAGGTGATATTTCCCATGGTAGGCTCGCCCGGAAATGAACCGATTGATAAGCGATGCCTATGGTTGGCTGATGTCGTGCGCCCTTCGGACGCGCCGCACCTCTAGCGCTTCTTCTCCGCATCTCGACCACAGTCCAGTTCGCTACCCCTCGCTCGACACTGCATTGGCCCCCCCCATGGGGCTTATTTAGTTCGGACCCCCAATTGCAACTTCATCCACGTGTGAGCTGCTCGCTTGTGTGTAACTCTACCTCCCCGTTGCTTGGAGTGTTCGGCCATTCATATTCATTTGTTGTGTGTTTTTTTTTTTCGAATTCCACGTTCAAGCATCCCCGTCCGTCGTCTTATACTATTTGCCGTACGGACTGCCCAATACTCAATTTAGGACATACTTGAACCGTTAAAATGTCCCCTCACTCGACGAAGGGCACACCTGGTGTGGAGGCCGCCGCCAAGGGACAAGTAAGTGAAGTATTCCCTGGGGAGGCGGGAGGGAGCGAGTACCGTCATCGAATCATCCAAGCTCAACGAACATCCAGTTTCCCAGACCGCCGAGTTTCAAAGACCCGCTCGAGGAGCGCCAGTACCTCAAGCAACGGCTTGCGCTCGCCTTCCGCATCTTTGCCAAGCTCGGCTTCGACGAAGGGTAAGCTGATCTGCCTCAACCACCTGGTTCGCACTCGGAACCCGACTGAAAGTAATCGGAAATAGCGTCGCCGGGCATATCACCGTCCGAGACCCCGTGGACCCGACCACGTTCTGGGTGAACCCGTTCGGTGTCGCATGGCCGCTACTGAGGGCGTCGGATCTCATCCGCGTTGACCACAATGGACAGGTGGTCGACGGTGGCGCCGTGCGCCTCCTCAACGTCGCAGGTGAGTTCTCCGACGACCGCCCGGACCCGGCCACAGGACCCGGCCGGAGCCCCGTTTATACAGATATATGGATATATATATAGATATATATATAAAGTGACCTACCCCGTCCGCTAACAACAACGCCGCAAGCATACATGATCCACTCGGCCGTGCACTCGGCCCGGCCGGACATCAACGCGGTGGCGCACAGCCACTCCATCTACGGCCGGGCCTTCTCGACGCTCGGGCGGCCCCTCGAGATCATCACGCAGGACACGTGCGCCTTCTACGGCGACATCGCGCTCTACGACAGCTTCGGCGGCATCGTGCTGGGGCCCGAGGAGGGCCTGCAGATCGCCGAGGCCCTCGGGTCCAAGAAGGCCGCCATCCTCGCCAACCACGGCCTCCTGACCTGCGGCAAGTCCATCGAGAGCTGCGTCTACTGGTTCACCAGCCTCGAGAACTGCTGCCACGCCCAGCTGCTCGCCGACGCCGCCGCCGCCGGCCGTGGCGGCGAGACCGTCAAGATCGCCGACGAGGAGGCCGCCTTCACGTACAAGACGGTCGGGTCCGAGATGGGCGGCTGGTTTAGCGCCAAGCCGGCCTTCGACATGATGGAGCACGAGGCCGGGGCCGACTATAAGATGTGAGATGTAATGAGAAATCAATAAATGTTTGTTCTAGTTAATTGGAGCGGACCGTATCTTCCACCTCTCCTCTCTAGCCCAGGTGAAGCTGCGCACAAGCCAAGGTTAACCTAATTATGATTCACCGTCATGACGCCTAGCCATCCGAAATAGGCTTACCTGCCTTCATTTTTATCTAGAGCTACCGTGGCTATATCCATATCGTCTCCATCTCCTGTTCACACACCAACTCTACTCCTCCTGGGTGACACACCCATCAAGCCAATATAAACAAGTCCCTAGTCGACTACCAAATGGTGCAGAAGTTTTGACCTGGAACGTAATTTTAGTGCCCTCTTCGCTACTCCCGAGACACTACACAGAACGACTCATCCTATTTCTTCACCAGAGTATAACCTGCCTCAGTCATCTCACTCGCACTGACCGAAATCGAGAATCCGTTCCACGGTTCCTCTTGGATGTAATAATGGTAGAAGCCCGTGATGACACCGTTATCATTCCAGATGGCCGAGCCGCACGTACCGTCCGGAGGGCAAACTCGATCCTCGTTCCCTTCCCTCTGACCCCCATAAGACCAATTGTAGACTATGTAGCGCAACCTATCCTCCGTAGGATGCGTTGGCGCCTCTAGTTTCACAGACTTTCCAATAGTGCTCGCCACCATGTCGCCCGTATAGGGGCTGTTTAGAAAACAATCTTCCAACACAAATTTGTCTTCCGACGTGGTCAAGCGAGAGAAGCTTGGAGAGTCGCCATTGTCAGTCTCGAAAGTCTCGTTGACGAATGTGATGTCATTCTTGAGCTTCACCAAGCTGATGTCGGTGAAAGATATCTCTAACACCGCTTCGCCAATAGATCTGCCAGGATGGTCCCCTTGCTGTATGTTTCCATCGTTGCCAATACCATGAGAAGCTGCGGTCATGAAACAATCACCAGAACTGTTCTGGACGAGGATACCGGACGTAGATGGGAAAACTGCGGGATGCCCATGCTCTTTTAAATTTTTGCTGGATATCAATATCCCGGGCCTTAGTATATCATACATGGTGTTGTCAACAACACCGGGTATCGGTTGCGGGTTAACTTGTCGCTTCGCTGGTGAGTCTGCCCATAATGGTCGACGAAGCTCACGGTTAGTGAGGTATCCTACTGTATAACCCGCAATCTTGCCAGGAAGCGTAATCTTCAGTGATATAATATCGAGATGATCCTCAAGAACGATATAGATTGTACGTTCAGGAGTAACCAGGAGTTCAATCATGCGAATTTCCGGCACATTCTCCTTGAACCAAGAGTGGACACTGGCTCCAAGATCACGAAGCTCTTTATCGGATAATTCCTCAATATTGTGATTGTACCCTTGGCGACAAATGGAAATTTGGAAGTTGCCCAGCATCTGTTTCGGAAATATCAAAGCTCTGCCCCTCCTATCGTCACTAGTTATCGTGAATGGTACGCCACCAACAGTGAGTGGCCATGGCGGTTCTGGCAGTGCTTTCACCTGGAAGATAAGATGCGAGCGACAGCGCGCTTCTGTGACGTTCAAAGTCTCAGGGAAGATATGATAAAGTAAGTCACGAACTTCGCCCTTGTAAATGTCGATACTCCAGTCTCGAAGGTTAAAAGGGAGGAGGACATATTGTACATGCCAAGTTTCCTTCGCATCTTCCTCTCCCCGTGATGGCGGGTGAGTGTGGGAGAAGAGTTGCCTGCGAGCAGAGAAAAGTTTTTGAAAACTCTCCTCTTGAGATGCCAAGGGCCCTCTATTAGCTGTAGTAACAATTAAAGCGCGCTGAGGGGAAGATTGCTCAGCAGAGGGTGTGATTTTGCGCTTATTCCAGGGAGTCCGAGATGAGGATCTCCCTGGAGATACGGGAAACTTCAAGATATTGGGGCTGGACATTATTCAAGGCTTCGAGAATCTAGATAGTCGGGTGCGAAATGAAAAAAATTCGAAAAGCGATCTGATGAGAGAGGGGAAGGGAGAGAAGATTTGTATAGCTACCAGGAAGAGACTCTGTCTGCCTACCTAAGCAATCGGGGGAAATTACCTTGGATGTATCCTGACATAGTTAGGCTTTAGAACTCTATTCTGCACCGAATTAGTAGAGAAGGTACGGCCCACAATGTCGAGTAGTTACCCACGAGATACGGTGGACTTTCATATCAATTACTATCTACCTAGGCAGGTCTCCATCCCAACTATAACTTCGCCTTTCAATTGCTACATAGTCCAAAACCTTGTTCCAACGATAGTTTTCCCCCTATAAATTTACGTTCCTAACACGAAATATTAACCTTCCAGGCTCCGTTAGACCCGGTTGTTGAATCTGTAGCCACCCCCTTCCCCCCAATCTATTCATACCTAGAGTGGCCTAAAGAACGTGACGCATCTGATACTACACGCGAAGCAGAATCTGGTTTCTACGCTGTTTTTAGTGCTACACAAACACCTAGTTAATTCTAGTGTGGCATGATTCACTCTTTGTTTTCTAATGCAGTTAACTAGAACAGCAATTCCTCACTTCAAAAGCAGCATTTTAAAACCAACATGTCCCCTCCATCCAATTCCTATAGCCGCCAGACGAGTGACTGGGTCGGTGACGATCAGCGAATCCTTGGTGCTGTACATTTTAAGGATATCATAGCTTCATAGCAGTTGCTTGAGTGATTTTTTCTCTCTTTCTTTTCGAAATGACTGCCCAAGTTACCTGGATCACGACTGTCAGGATCACGGTAACCAAGACATATATCCAGCTCCACAGAGATATATATGGCCGGTCGGCATCTAAGAAATCGAAAAACGTCATAGAGAAGAAAGCCTTGCGTAACTGTTAACAAACAAGGTCTGTCTATTACAGCTATTTCAGTGACTCACGGCAGTGAAGGTGGCGGGAAGGAACAGGATCGTGACAGCAGCAATCACTTGCATGGCTGCGCTATCTTGAGCTGTCGCAACCGCAACCGCTCGAGAGTCCATTGATACTTGGGCCATCAGCTTGTTGTCTCGGTGGCTAAGTTCCGCAATTACTCGCATCGCCTCGGTTTCTCGATAACCCCCTTCTGCGATATTATAAAATGCCCGAGCAATCTTTATATTCGTCAAGTTATCCTGGGACGCAATAAAACAATTAACTTATACTGCTTAGTTCGTGCCTTCTAGCAGAAGATAGTAGGCTTATAGTTTGACTTTATGCAGCAGCGCGCTCTAACAAACAGCGGCAACGTGCCGCAATTCTAAAAAACCAGCTATAAACGTGCTCAAGCTTCGAAAAGATGTCGTATTAGTCGTCAATATCAAATAAAGTCTGGCATTTGCCGCTTCGTACAATAAATAACTCCGTCGTTCGAGCCATCTGTTGCACAAAGTATGCCCCGGTCTCCGCCTGCATCTTAAAAAAACAAACCTGCTTAAAACGCCGCTAAAATCACGAGTAACCAAAATTAAATCTAAGCTCTTCTAATCCTAGATGCTCGTGCTCTTTCTCTTATGCAAATAGTTAAACTATCTCATCCCGGTGGCTATCTCGACAGAGTAGATGCGACCTTAGTAATTCTTGATGGTTACGCTAAGGCCTTAAGCTTGTAGTTCCATAGCTACTATAAGAATCACCATCGGCCCGTACGGTTGGGGCGATAGAGAGTGTAGGTATGCGAATAACTCTAACAATAACGAAGGTTTGACTTCAAACACCAGCACGCGCGTCTTACCAGTCCTTAAACTAAACGTAATCGCTATCGAAAATGCTCTGTTTTGCTGAATAACGAATTCTAAAATTACGTTAAGTATTACCTTCTCTAGAGACACGAATTTTACTGACGTGCATTTTCCCGTTCTCTGCCGTCTTCACGATTCCCGGCCTGAACAGTGCTGGTATATGTTGCCAACCCGGTATTGAGGACAGTTAGATATGTCGTAGAAATATCAAAGACTTGGGTGACGTGTTCAAACAATCTTCTAGAGTTAGGCAATGGTAGCTTTCCGTCCATTCCCAGAGTGTGGTTTGTAAATGCACTACTCGTTTTAGTGTCTATTTTTGCGCCAGATTAGTATGAAGACGTACAGTATACATACATCCGGCTGGGTCTTGTGGAAATAATTAGCGAGAGAGTTATATACTGTGAGTACCGCAGAGAGTATGCATTTCCAAGATCGTTAAGATAGACGTATACCTCGTGCTCGGAGTTGAGCGTCCTGTTATTTGGTGGAGTTGGAAGTGAGGTTGTTAGGTTTGAGGAACCAGCTGTTCAACGCTGGAAATTAATAGCCTAGTTAGAATTTTGTCCAATTCATCATGTAATACTACTAGTGGCTCCATACCTGGAAAACTGATTCGGAGGCTAGACATCCGTTAAACTCGCCAAAGACTTCTGGTCTTTCACTGAGAGAAGTAGGAAGCCATCCCACTTCGACATTATGGATGGAGACAGTGATTACGTATTATACTGACAGGATAAACTATAGAAAACTAAGTCGTATTTGTGGCAAGAGAAGAAGGGAGAGAAATGAATACAGTATTCATTTATTTGCTGAATGAAAAATAGCACTGAGCTGGTTTGCATTCGCGTAAGGGAGGCTTATCTCAGGAGCTTATATAGGGGATTGTGCCCCTTATGTACGGTATTTCATTCTCCCTCTCAAGCCGGGCGAAAGCTGGGGTCTGGTCAGTTGGACCGCCTTTTCATCAAGAGTGTGCACAAGGCTATTTGGTTGGCCAACATATCGGCCAGTCAGAAGTAATATTGGTAGTGCCTTAAGTATGGTTGCATTATAGGGATTTTTTTTACCCCTCAGTTAGGCAGAAGAATGGCTGTGCATTCCCTACTTACCTCTCAAGGAAGAGTATTACACCTACAAATTTTCGATTTTGATTTACAGGCTGCTAAACAAACCTGTACAGCTGTTAATATCCATATGCACAACCTAGAGTGCGGGTTACTCATCGTCGAAGCACGCCAGAGACGCTATTAATCTGTGGCTTCTGGAATTAGAGTCTTAGTTGACTTGATAAAGCAAGGTACACCTAATATCAACAATAATGAAGACGTAGTCTAGTATGTATGCGCGCTCCTGGACTAGCCACACATCTTTGACACTATAATATCATCGCAATTCATGGAATCGGCGCAGATCTAGATCAAACCTGGACCGGAAAAGGACCGGGCGAGGAAAAAATCAACTGGCTCACACATTCCGGCATGCTCCCCAGAGCAGTACCTACCGCTCGAGTTATGCGTTTTGGCTATGGATCTGACTGGTATGGTACTACTAAAGGCGAGCCTCAGAAGACGCATGTCTCTGGCGTGTCCGAAGTGCTACTTAAGCAGTTAGAAGTCCATCGTCGGGTGAGTCAATTTTACATACTCGCTTGGAGACGTCGGCAAGACTCAGATTGCAATCGAGGCCGCTTATCGCATCCACGTCGCCTACCTGGACTGCTCCGTCTTCTGGGTGCCGACTGTTGATTCGGCGTCTTTCTACAAGGCCTACCGCGAAATCGGTCATGCTCTCGGCATAAAGGGGCTTGAAGATGACGAGGCTGACGTGCGGTTGCTCGTACATGTAGCGTTGGCATATGATGATGTAGGACCGTGGCTATTGATCACCAATAACGCCGACGATCGAGAGCTGCTGTTTGGAAATCAAGCAGTCATGAAGGATCTCCCTTTAACAAGAGCGGCTCGATTCTCGTTACGACTCGTAATCACGGGGCAGCGGTGATATTTGACGTTCCCCAACCGGGTCTGTTGAAAGTGGAGGCAATGCACTGGCACGAATCGAGCAAGCTTCCCTGCCAGGGGTTAAGGGACAGTTAGACACGGGATGCACCGCCAGCCGACTACCTTCGATTTATCAGCTTTCTTTCCGGGAAGAAAATCCCAAAATCACTACTTCCAGTAGGAGGCGGCGAACTGGAGGCAGACGAAGTATTTGGGACTCTGCTAGCATATCATTTTATCACAGAACGGATATATACTAGCTACTTTGATATTCGCCGGTTGGTTCAGCCAGCAATGCGCCACTGGGTGGCAGAAAATGGAGAACAGGCAGCACGGCGTACCAGGGTGATCAAGCATCTAGCCGAGATCTACGTTGTTCCTGCAGAGGACGATATACGGATGTTAACGGACTCTTTACCACATGCATAGGCTGCACTCAAGACCCACGCAGAGGCTATAGATGAAAGCGCAGAGAGCCGTCTTCTCTCCAAAGCAGGGGGACGCTTCTCCTTTTTCGGTCAATACCCGGAGGCCGAGGTAATGTACCGCAAGACACTAGAGATTAGGGCTAAAATACTAGGCGCTGAGCATCCAGATACGCTGACTAGTATAAACAATATTGCAGGTGCGTTAAGCGAGCAGGGTAAATATGCCGAAGCCACGACGATGTATCGCAAGGCACTTGAGTTTAAGACTAAGCTGCTAGGAGCTGAGCACCCGGATACGCTCACCAGTATGGAGAACCTTGCAACCACACTGGACATCCGGGGCCAATTCGCCGAATCTGAGGTAATGAATCGCGAGGTGCTCAGGCTGAGAACTAAGGGATTAGGCGCCGAGCATCCGGATACACTCGATAGTATAAACGACATCGCTGTCGTACTTCGAGCACACGAAGACCAGGGTGCCATCGCCTGCAGATCTTCCACTGATGGCTCTTGAGGAAAGAGGTCCTGAAGAAAGAGACCTTGAGGGAAGAGAGGGAACGGGAGGATCGGGCTCAGCGGTCGGGATTTTGTTATTTTCCTTGTGTGTCCTCCCTTGCCTTCTTGCGCCTGTGTGCGTTTAGTCATGGCCCTCTCTTTCCCCTTCTATTCTACCATAGCGCGTCATAGGAAGGGGTCGGGAGAACCGACGAATTTATTGTTGGCTAAGTAAGTAAGGAAGTAAGTAAGTAAGTAAGTAGCTCGCTGTTTACTATATAATATAATATGCAAGTAGATGTTTATGTCATGCCTCCCGATCGCAGCATAGCTTCAATTATGGTGAGGGTCTATGCAGTGCCAAGAGCTCGGGGATTATTGCTAGCACCTTAAATGCATAACATATAACTACCCCACATTGCATATGTATATATACAATATTTTGGTGGGGTTGGAGCAAACCTTTATTCATCCTTCGCGAAAGCTCACTTCAGACTGGCGATACCGTACTAAATCTGCATTGCGCTTTTCTCGGTCGCACCGCTTATTGGCGACGTCGAATACAAAGAGCCACAAGAGCGTACCGAAAGAGCGCACCGCAAGAGCCTCCCACCACTCGTCGAACCAGCGCTAGCACAATTTCCAAGGGCTCCCGTAGCCCTCGCAACCTCCACCATGGGTCGCAAGAACCATCGAGTACGTCTCTCAACGCCCACAGGCTCACTTTTAGGAATTGGGTTGCAATGGCCCCGGACAATGGCCCCGGAACCCCTGGCTAACACTCTCCTTCGGCAAGGGTGGCCGCAAAGGTGGCGATCGCAAGGGCGGTGACCGCAAGGGCGGCGATGCTCGAAAACCCCGGACCGACGTCTATCGATCGTACCCAGACATTCCCAAGACCAACGAAAAGCTGGAAGCCTTCTACAACAGCTTGCTTCCTCTAGACGACGCCGAGAAGCTCCGATTCTGGGAAGCCCTGCGCAGGGACTTGCCCAACTCCTTTCGTTTCTGCGGATCCAAGGGCCATGCCATCGCCGTCAAACGCCTTTTGGAGACGCGATATGCGCCAGAGATCGAGAAGATTGAACACTTCAACGGCGAGCTCGTGAAAGCCCCTCAGCCTGTCCCCTGGTATCCCGACCAGCTGGCTTATTCCATGACGACGCCGAAGCAAGTCGTTCGCAAGTTCCCCCCTTTCGCGTCTTTCCAGAAATTCCTGGTCTCCGAGACGAGCATTGGCAATATTAGCAGACAGGAGCTCGTCAGCATGATCCCGCCTCTCGTCATGGACGTCAAACCTGGTATGAGCGTCTTGGATCTTTGCGCCGCCCCGGGAAGCAAGTCCGCCCAGCTACTCGAAATGATCCACTCGGGAGAGGAAGCTAGAGTCCGGAAGTTTCTCGAATCCTTCGGCGAGGCTACGCTCCCAGCCAACGAACAGGAAGATGTCGATCCTTTACAAGACTCTGCCGACGATGGACGGGCGACCGGGCTCCTCATCGCGAACGATGTGGAATATAAGCGATGCCATATGTTGGTCCACCAGCTTAAGAGACTTTCTTCGCCGAATCTCATCGTGACAAACCATGATGCCACCCTCTTCCCACCACTTCGCATAAGCCGTGATCCAGACAACCCTAACGTTCCGCGGTATCTCAAGTTTGACCGAATCCTGGCTGACGTCCCTTGCTCGGGGGACGGAACACTGAGGAAGAATGCCGACCTGTGGAAGAATTGGCAACCTGGAAATGCCCTAGGTCTTCATGCCACCCAGTCTCGAATTCTAGTGAGGGCTCTCCAGCTGCTGAAAGTTGGTGGTAGGGTTGTGTTCTCTACTTGTAGTATGAACCCTGTTGAGAACGAATCCATTGTTGTTTCAGCAATCGAGCGCTGCGGCGGCCCAGATGTCGTCGAGATTATCGATTGCAAGGATAGGCTTCCCCTCCTTGAGCGCTACCCAGGCATGCATCAGTGGCAGATCATGGATAAATCGGGAAAGATCTGGAATAGCTGGGAGGAAGTTCAGCAGCACGTCTTAAACGGAGGGCAGGCGCCTGGGAAAATCGCGCAAACCATGTTCCCCAGGCCAGACACAAGCAATTGCTCTGGCCTTCCTCTTGACCGTTGTATGCGGGTTTACGCTCACCAGCAAGATACCGGTGGATTCTTCATTACAGTCCTAGAGAAGAAAAAAGAGTTTAAAGCCAGGGAAGAAGTTAAATCTCACTTCGAGACACCTAGTGCTCCGGAGGGCGATATTGGCATTCCGGATGGACAGAGCACTGCCACCCCAGAATTGAAAGTAGCGGAAGAAATTAACGCTGCGATCGGAATGCCAACCGATGAGGTTCCATCCATTGGTTCTAAGAGGACAATTGAAGAAGTAGACACTGACCAAGCCCCGGATAACAAGAGACAACGTACAGAGACGCCGATAGAGGAGAAAGTAGAGAATATCATAGAGACTGTTCTTGATGCCGAAACGACTGAAGCTAAGACAGATCAAACCGAGTCGCCAGCGCCTCACGTCTCAACTGATAAAAGGGTGAAGCGTGCAGAGGGCAACTTTGAAGAACCATTCAAATATCTGCCTGCAGACCATGAAGTGATAGAAAACATACGCGCATTCTACAACATCTCCTCTCGTTTTCCCTCCGATCGATTTATGGTACGGAATGCCATGGGCGAGCCGTCCAAAGCCATTTACTATAGCAGCCAGCTAGTTCGAGAGATATTAGTTGAGAATGAGGGCCGTGGAGTCAGGTTCATCCATGGAGGCCTTAAGATGTTCATGAAGCAGGATGCTCCATCCGCCGAGGTGTGTCGCTGGCGAATACAGTCTGAGGGCCTCCCTATCATTGCTGGATATGTTGGTAGCCAGCGGGTTATCCGTTTAACTAACAAAGAAACGCTACATATGCTCTTGAGGGAAATGTTTCCTAAATTTATCAACGATGACTGGAAAAAGCTCAATGAGATCGGCGAGCGAACAAAGGAGATCGGTATGGGCTGTTGCCTCCTAAGCGTTGAGCCCGACGGCACAGATCCTGATTACTCAGAGCGCATGGTACTTCCCTTATGGAAGAGTTTCCACTCACTGAACCTTATGCTTCCGAAGGAAGACCGAGCTGCTATGATGCTGCGCCTCTTTAATGACACATCGCCTGTCATTAATCGCACGCTTAAAGAATCGGCGAAGTTAGAGGCTGAGGCCGCGGATGCGGATTCTGGCGTCAAAGAGGAGCTCGGGGACGGAGCAAATGAGACCAAAGCGGAAGAGAATGATGTGGTCATGGGATGATGGCAAGGTTAAGCTGCATGATTATATTGTCATGTTCAATAAATGGCCAATGTGGTAGAAATACACACTGCAGGGAGTTCTTCGAAACCCGAGTTTTTTGCGAGCTTGACGCTGGATCTGGCTAAACCGCGCTTCGATCGTTGATAGCTATGATGGACTGCGACAGCACCGGAATTGGAGATGGGAGTCCTGGATAAGGCTCTCACGTCACTACGACCGCAACCCTCTCCAGGGGATATAGCAACAATGCGTGGCCTTAGGTCCCACACCTACGACTTACATTATTTGCTACATATTGGGATTGATGGCTCTTCTGCGTAGAAGACGCTAGACTCACCGCTGAGCTATCGGACCATGACGGTTCTCTTACGGACAGCTATAAAATACTCAATAATCATATAGAGGTGATCAAAATACAATAGAAAGGAGCTATGATAAAGGTTGACCACACTGTGTTTAGGCTTTTGCGACTCGTTGCAAACAAGCTCCGAAGGGTTTTGAAATGAAGTATCTGGCTTTTATCTGTAGATCCATCGCGTCCAGGGATAAAAAAAAGGATCTCCACGATAAAACAGGAAAAATAAATGCTCACTGATAATGGTACACCGTATGCATACATGTATTTTTGAGCATAGATACATATGTAGAAATAAGCTCACCTATGGGTGTTTATTTTTGTTAACATCCTTTTTCTTTTTCTTTCAGAAGCAATAGAGCCAACCGAGATACTACAAAAGGTTTAAACAAGGGCCTTCTCCCTCGGCCCGGTGACGCGCTCGAAGGTGTCGAGGGCCATGGTGAGGGTGTGATGGCCGGAGGTCTTGCCGCGCAGGACGCCGTCGTACTCGAGGACCTCGGCGAGGGGGACCTGGGCGGTGATCTGCAGCATGCGCAGGCGGCCCTTGCGGGTCTCGCGCAGGGACTTCTGGAACTCGTACGAGTCGGGCGGCGCGTAGATGTCGTCGACGTTGATCACATCGGCGGCAGCGGCGCCGCCGCCGCTGCTGCTGCTGCTGCCGCTGCTGGACTCCTGCAGGTCGCGCACCTCGAGGACCTGGCCGCCGCGCGCCGAGTGCAGGTCGTGCTGGATGGCGCCGGCCGCGGACTCGGGGCACACTATGGCGACGCGCATGACGGGCTCGAGGATCGTGATGGCGCCCTGCTGCTGCGCGGCGGAGAGGGCGTCCTTGACGGCCTTGCGGGACGCGCCGGAGAGGTGCGCACCGGAGACCGCGCCGAAAAGGTCCGTCGCGCCGTCGTAGGCCACTGTCACGAGGCAGCGGTACATGGGGGACGCGCGGCGCGGGCCTCGAGCCAGGCCGGCGATGGCGCCGTTGACGAGGTGCTGGCGGGTCGCCTCGACGTCGAAGGCGTGGGCCTCCTCCCCCGCGAACCGGACGCGGATGACGTTCCCGTCTCGCTCGATATCCGAGGACAGCGGAGGAGCCTCCTCGGCCTGGTGGGGCTCGAGAGGCTCGATGACGACCGTGCATGCTGCTTTCCCTGCGTGGCCTGCGACGGTCTTGTCAAAGACGGCGCGTGTCGGCGCTGTGGGCGCAGATAGGCTCTCCTTGTAGTCGACTACGATCTTCCCCCATATCGCTTCTGCTTTGTAATGGTTCTCTAAACGGTCTCGTGCGATCTCGAGGTGAAGTGTTCCCATGCCTGACAGCGTATATTGCTCTGTCTTCTCGTCCTTGGACCATCTGAGGCTGGGATCTTCTCGTGAGGTGTTCTCCAATGCGATTTCGAGGGCCTTGGCTCCCGTGGGTGTGTATGCGTCTAGTACTATGAAGGCTACCGCTGGTGGGATTTCAGGCGGCCGGACTTGGACATGTGAAAGCTTCTGCGGCGGAGGTTTGTTTGAGGACATGACCATCAGCGTGTCGCCTGTTCGGGCTGTCTTCAATCCTGTAAGCGCGCCTATCTGCCCTGGCGTGAGGTATGGAACCTCCACATTCTGGGAGGCAGAAATCTGCATGATATTCAAGGGCTTCTCAAACCCTTGTAGGTGGGTGTTCCACAATGGGGTGTTCTTTTTGAGGACCCCATGATACACTCGCACCCAAGTGAGCATGCCTCGACGCGCATCATTTACAACCTTGAAGACTGATGCCAAGGCCTCAGCGTGTGGCTCCTTTTGCTTCTTGGAGACCTGTGGAGGATGGAGGATTTCACCCAGCCGTTGAGTCTTCTCGCCGTTTCTAACCTCGAGTTCCGGACGATCGAGCGGGCTTGGCAAGTAGTCATTCACGGCGTTTAATAGCGGCACGACACCAATGTTTTTTAAGCTAGAGCCCGCGAAGACAGGTATGAGGGAACCATCGCCGTTGCTCAAGACACGTCGAATGCTCTTTTGTATGGGCTCGTTAGGGAGATCTTTGCCATGATTTGTCCATAGCTCCAGGAGCTCATCGTCTCGCTCGCAGAGAAGCTCAACCAATCTCTCGCGGGCACGCGCAGTCTCATCCTTGATAGCTTGGTTGACAACTATTTTGGAACATTGCTCTGGAGAATCAGCTGAACCAGCCAGGCTCACAACTCGACCCGTGATGACATCAACCACACCCTTCATTACGTCGTCTTCCCACCACGGAATCTGGCAGACCAGGGGCATACCGTTGAGCTTCAACCCTATGTCCTGGATGGATTTCTTGTACGAGGCACCCTCACGATCAAGCTTATTGACGAAGATGAAACGAGGTATCCTAAATTCTTGGGCGGACGACCACACCCTCTCTGTGTGTGCCTCTACGCCCTCTACGCCGTCGATGACGCATACAGCACCATCCAAAATTGGCATGCATCTCTCGACCTCAAATCTGAAATCCACGTGGCCTGGGGTGTCGATGAGGTTAATGATATGTGGCTGTGACTTCGGGTCATGGGGGTCCCTCTTTGGCCAGTTGAATGTGATTGCTGCGGATTGGATTGTGATCCCTCTCTGCCTTTCCATGGGTAAGAAGTCGGTGACGGTGTCGCCATGATCCACGTCTGCATGATGGGTCAGCGCCGGGGAGGGCTATTTACTACGCAACAAGCGGAGGAGTAAGTATCTGGGCATGTTACATACTGCCCGCATGTCTCAGGGCACCACTGTTGTAGAGCATCTGCTCCGTGGTCGTTGTTTTGCCCTGCACTCCGAATCAGCGTTGAATAAGTAGTCCTCGCGGGAGATTGGAGCTTGGAGCTGAGAGCGTACGGCGTCGACATGAGCAATGATACCAATATTTCGAATATATTTTATTGGATTCTCGGGCTGGACAGCAGAGACGGACGCCACCCCTCTAGCACCGCAATTCCCCCTGCCCAGCGCCGAAGGAAGCCCCTTTAGCCTTGTGAGATGCCAACATCTCGGCCGAGCTGTGCCGATGGCGGCGGACAAGCTCAGCATCACGACGTGACGGGTGCGATTTAGACACCGCCGTGTTGCACCATGCCTTAGGAAGCCGGACGGGACAGGATTGGATTCACACAGGGGATCCTGTCATATACAATGAATGCTTCATAAGAAACACTGATCAAGGTTCACAGCGACTATTCAAATCACCATGTCTGATAGGTATCATGATTGTGTCAACGTGCATTTTCGACCACCAATGAAAGAGCCTGTTCATTAGACAGAGCATGGAGGCTGTTGAACGCACAGGCCAGGTTGAAGAGCAACTAGGCAGTCACTAACAGGTAGGCAGGTACCTAGGTAATAGTAGTAGTAGTAGTACTTTGGTATCTACCCAGGTAGTCCGTCTTGAGCAGCTATCTGTTAGTTACTCAGCAAGTACCTACCTAGCGCACACGCAGAGGCAGGCAGGTATATCAGCCACTTACAGGGATAGCAAGGTACCGACCTACATAGGTACTTAGGTAAGTAACGTTAGCTGGGTACACCCGGGCAGTGTGTAAGTGTAAAATAGGTGGCTTGGGTAGGTAGGTGAGCATAAAGGAACCAAGTACCAAGTACATGCAGCCTGTAATATGCCATAATCCATCATCATTGAACCACACACTGGAGCTCGTCAGCCCGCATCTCTAGCCATCAACCATCACAAGTCGCCGTAGGTTAATTGGAAGTTAACCAGGTGACTGCTGCCGCCGCCTTCTCACCCTGAATCCGGGCGCATCACCTCGTGCTATCAACCTGCGCGACTTGGTGTTCTCTCTATATTTGCGCATAGAAGCCTTGTGCTTCTCGGTTCTCTGACCAAAGACCAAAGGCCTGTTTCGTCATCGGAACAGTCTCAACTGGTTGCCTTGGGAGCCATTCAACCTCGACCGATCCCAACCCAGCCTCTGAACAAGTCGACCCTCCCCATTTACCATTGGCCTTGTGCTTCCGAACATGGACTACCGATCGCCCATACAGGACGACGAGCATCCCGCTGGCGCATCGCCATGGGGCTCACCACCCCCGACCCCCCAGCGCAACGCCACCAACTACAACCCCATATCCGGCTCTCAGTCGCCCGCCCCTTACCAGTACGGGAGCCGAGAGGCCGGCAACGGCTTTGCATCCGAGGACCCGGGCATTGATGCCTTCAGAAGACCAAATACCGCTAGTAGCACAGCTTCGACAACCGAGTACCAGCCATCAGAGCAATCCGAGCCGTCGCAACAGGCCGGCCTCGGCTCCGGACCAGAAGCACAGCAGAGTGCGCTGCAGCAACAGCCACCTCCCCAAGGCGGGCCCCCGAGTAACACGGCGCCATCGGACGCCCAGGGGACGCAACAGGGCCAGCAGCCACGCAGGCCACCCGGGCCCCAATACAAGCTCCAGGCCAAGATCACCGGACTGGAGCGGACGGGCAAGAAAGATCCTATTCTCAGATTTGATGTCCACGTAAGAATCACTTCGCAGCCACACAACCGGGGCCGCTCCGGACGCTAATCGAGGGAAAAGACAAACATACCTAAATTTAGAACTACACAATTCCGCGATGTCCGTCGTTTACATTCCGAATTTACCAAGCTCGCCGATCATCTTATATCCGCTAATCCTAATGCTATGGTGCCAGCCGTGCCCCCCTCCCTGACGTCCGCCGGCGCCGGCACAGACGAGGACGAGACTCGCGTGAAGGCGCTTATGCAGAGGTGGTTTAACTACGTATGCAGCAACGAGGTACTTATGATGGATGATGAGATGGTCTTGTTTGTCGAGAGCGACTTCGGCTATAGTCCTATGATAAAGCGAAAACAGCCTGCCACCGGTGTGCGGAGAAAACTCCTCAAGCAGTTTGCGCCACCTCCGGATGACACCCCGGAGCTAGCAGAAGCACGTCCCATCGTGAAGCTCTTCTATCTGGGCTCGATGGATGCAGGACATAAGGTGGACCGGCTGGTCAAATCACGAAGAGGTATATTGTTACCGGTTCGACATGTGACACCTCCAGCTTAGCTGACCATCTCTTAGGACTTGGGCTTTCCGAGTCGGATTTCGGGGTGAAGATCGGCGCTATGAGCGTACAGGAACCACATCAGGGGTTGGCAAATGCCTATCGAAAATTGGGAAAGATCGTTCAGACTGTCGGAGATTGCCACGCCGCCCAAGCTACAGCCGAAGCCACAACTCTAGGAGACGCATTCCAATATCACTCACAGGATGCTTTTATTGTGAAGGAGACGTTGACCAACCGGCAGCTTCTCATCCGCGAGTTCTTGCAAGCTCAGGACACCACGCGAAGCAAGACGAACGCGGCTGACAGGCTCAAGGCTAGCTCGAGTGTGCGGCGTGAAAAGGTCGACGAGGCAATCGCCGCTCTCGATGAGGCCAGGAGCACCGAACACGAACTTTACCAGAAGACCACACGGGTCACACAAAATCTTGTCAATGAACGTCGTAAATGGTTTGCACGGACGTCAGCCGACCTACGAGGTAGTATTCGCGAGTTCGTATTACGTGAAATCGAAGCCGAGCGCCGCACGTTGGCACTCCTAGAAAGTGTACGGCCCGATATCAGGGCGATTGACGCCTCCGGTGGGCTTAGCCGTCTCGGCCGAGAATCCCACCCGGCAGTGAGGCGCACGAGCCTGGCCGTCAGCCAAGGACCCAAGGGTGACGCTTGGAGTGGCGTACCAAGACGGACGGATAATCCTAGCCGAAGTGTGACTGGCAGCATCATGGCGGGCGTTGACGAGGAGGACGCCGGGGAGAACACACAGGGGGTGAAACCCCCTACCAATACTGGTGTGGCCATGCCTGGGCTCCCTGAAGAGGACGATGAGGATCGTGTTGATGCCAGGAATGCAGCGAGCCGACTTGCTACCAGCACATTTTGATAACATACCTTCCTGGATCCAGTAGAAGGGGAGAGCCGGCTGGCGCCTGAACGCGAGCAAATGTGGAAAATGAGGATTACGGACGCTCAGGCATGGCCAAAATTGTGTCACTAATCCACGACTGTGTGTAGGACCTTGAGTTATATATATCTACCTACCCGCACGTCGTGTAAAGATGTATTACACATACTGTAGCTGTGGTTCTAAGCTTGCTGTGCTGTATTTGCATTTGCAATTAGTTCTCTAAGAAAATCACCATCGTTGATGCTATCCGAGTCTTTTTGGTACCTGAGCATGGTACGATTGATTTTGTTTGTAATAGCCAATAAGCTCACCTAGGAACTTTTGCTGTAGGATGCCCATCTCATCGGCACCTAATATCCATGTAATTATGTCCACCACAGCTTGAGATAGGTGGCTTAAAGAGTCACTTTCGATGCTCGGGTTCAAGTGGTCATGGGCGGCCAACCAGGGATTTCGCCATTCCCGCTACTTGCCTTAATCTCGGCGTTGACGTCTTTGTCGAACCGCTTCTTCTCGAAGCTCCACCACACCCGCCAACCCACGCCGACGAGTATCGTGAGCGGCACGGACAGCGCCCAGTAGACCCAAAACATGTCCGACACCACCATGCCGCCGCCCTGCCAGTCGAACAGGCCGGTGCTGAAGACCGTGGCCACGAACGTGGGGGGCAGGAAGATGGTGGTCAGGAACGCGAGCGTCTTCATGGCGGCGCTGTCGCGGCTCGACGCAGCAGCCATCTTGGCGTTCAGGCGGTTGTCGACTTGGGAGATGATGCTATAGAGCTGCCGTATAGTTAGCAACACGTAAATAATTTTCCCGAGGCTTTCGGCCTCACCCTGTTCTTCGGGTTGAGTGTTATGGCTTACCACGTTCATGCCTGCCTGGCCGTTCTCCTTCATCCCGTTGGTGTGGCGTCTCAAGCTCTCCGCGGACGATATCAGGTCGCGGATCTTCGCGCGCATCAACCTCATCTCCCTTCTCGTCGAAGAGCCCCCAACGCCGCCGCCGCCGCCGAGCTCCTCGATCTCGTCGAGGACCTCCCGGAGGAGCGCGAGGCAGGAGCACTGCCAGTCGGAGACGCTGCAGAACCAGATGGCGTCGAAGACCTGGGCGCTCATGGCGACGGTGAGCTCACGCAGGCTGACGCGGGCCTCGCGGACGGGCATCTCGGCGGCGATATCGCGGGTGCGGCGGCCGGCGAGGCGGCCGGCGCGGACGGTGCCGAGCTGGCGGTGGACCTCGGTGGACTGGTTGGCGAGGACGACGGTGCAGAAGTGGTCGGCGCGGAGCAGGTGGTGCTGGAGGACGGTGGCGGGGAGGAAGAGCGGGTGCGGCCATAGCCGGCGCGCGGCCGCCTTGACGTGCTCGTAGATCTCGGCGCCCGCCTGCCTGCTCCATATCCCCGAATTACCGCCACCGCCGCCGCCGCCGCCACCACCGCCACGTGTCGTGGTGGTGGTGGCCACGCCCGTGCCGTGCAGGATGCCCGTCGTCAGGCCGGTGGCGAAGTCGTGCGAGAAGGCGAGCCCGTAGTTGCCCAGCTGGTACTTCTGGGCCGCCTTGAGCACCATGGCGAGGCGCAGCGGCGCGCCCGTGCGGTCGTCGACGTCCAGCGCGTGCGCCGACGCGCCCGTCTCGCTCGACAGCGCCAGCAGCGTGTTCTCCGGCAGCCCGAAGCGCGCCTCGACCGCGAGGTACGTCTCCCGCCGGATCTCGAAACTCGGCGGCTGGTACGACGCGCGCTCGAGGATCAGCAGACGGATCCCCCCGCCGCCGCCGCCTCCCCGCCCACGCCCCCGACCCCGATCCCAGCCCCCCGGCGGCGAGTAGCCCCCGCTCTGCGTCACCCAGTCGAGGATCTCCTCGTGGCCGACGAGCCTACCGTATCGGCAGGGCGATGCTACGTCGCCCTTCTCGTCGTCATCCTGCGCAGCCGCGTTAGTTAATTCACACGTACACAGGTATATACATACACACGCATGAACATAAAAGCATACACAAAAGTTTGGGATGAAATAAAGTGCACTTACTGTTGAGAAGCTCAGCGCCTCAATATACTCGGCAGTCTCGGTGCCCCGGATGCACCATACCTGGTTGTCGATTGTCGGGGTCAGCGCTTTCTCGCCCCGGCCTACGTGGGCGTATGAGAGCATCTTATGGTGGAGGTGGAAGTATCTGTTATCATGTCGTCCCTCGCAAGGGAGCAAGCTGAGGGCTGACGGATTTTGTTGCGCTTGGCATGGCTTGACACCCATGTCCCGGGGTACGGGGGCCAATCCAGAAGCATGGCTCCTTCGTTCGCCCTCTCGTTAGGCAATTAACGAGATCCCATCGCCACCAAAAACCAGGCCACGCCATGTCATCATTTTCGAGGTGGCAGGAATCCAGGTGCGCCGGTTTATTCTCTGCGGATTCATGGATGACTTGGGAGACCAAAACGCCCAGTTTTCTTCCCCCGTCTTGGCATCGCTGTAGGCCCTCTCGACATCCAGTGTAAGTGCCCCATTTCAGTGTCAAAACGGGGCTTAGTTATCCGGAGCGGGAGGAGGGCGTTCCGTGGGTTCAACGGTCCCGTATCCTTAGATTCGGTAAGCAGGTGGATTCACTTGATGTGCCAGGACTACAGACTTAGTAGTTATGGTAACCTACCTAACATAGTTCGGTCCCTACCTATATAGGTAGTATTTATCTCTCCCTTCATCAATCTCGATTTAATCAGTCAGTTTTTAATCTACGAGGGAGAAAGTAGGTACTTTCCTTCACTTCACGAATATTACTTGTTACATATTCCGCTTTATTATATAACTAACTAACTAACTAAGTAATTATTATTTATAGGTAGTTAGCTACTTAGATAAGAGGCTTCCATATGCCCCATTTATTAGGTAGGTTACCTAGGTAGGTAGGTAGGTAGGTAGGTAGGTATGTACTTCAATGTAGTTATACAAAATGTATACAGAGAGAGGTCCTCGTTCCCCCATTTCATAGGCACCATATATACTTGAAAATGATGACGCTAGAGCTAACGGCTCAAAAGTATAGGTACAGACTCACGCAAACCACTCGCATACAACCCTGCTCGCACGGCATAGACGCACCTGTCGCACCAAACACTCGGGACCGTTCCGTGTGTCTCCGCTACCAATAGGGGAGAAAGAACCGACGCACCACCTCCAGGGCGAGACGAACGACTGCTAGCCATTCTGCCACCTCTCCACATCTTGCATCTCCCTTCGATCCAACGCTCGAGCCCCGGCATAGCCATGAGCTTGCCATACAATCTGCACGCCCGCGTAGTGAACCAAACCCCCAATCCAGAGAATACTCGGTGGTGGGTATGTTATCTCCGCGCGACAAGGATCATCATTCGCTCACCGGTTGAAGGATGGGGTGATTTCTCGAGAGGCATCTCATCTGCTTCATTACAGTACTATCGCCGCCCACGGTAACAGTGGCAAACATGTAGCAGCTTCTGCCCTTCTGATTGCGCGGGTGCCTTTCCTGTTCGCTCGCTCCCTCCTCGCTAGCCGTGCCTCCTCGCTAGCTGTGCCTCCTCGCTAGCTGTGCTCACCGGTCCTTATCCTGACGGCAACATGCGTAATATCTTAATCCATCGTGGATCTTTCCGATTGAATGAAGTAAGTGTTTGGTCTCTAAGCATCGATGACACACTCCTTCGGCACCGGAAAGACTATCACAAATGTGGACGGACGTCGATTTCTCTGCCGCCGCACTCGGGTATCCCCTGGCCAAGGCATCCAATACAGCTGCCGGCTGATAGCTCGCTTGCCCGCAGCTGAAAGAATTAATTAAGAAGAACACTATGCAAGCTATGCATATGTGTGAGCTTGCAGCAATAAGTCTTACTTTATACCCATCCAGGGTGCAAGCCCACAGAGCCTCGAGATCTCGGACAAACAAACCCGGTCAGTGACGAATACAACCAGCATCCGCTCTTAAATATCCCTTAGATCTAAAAGATTCTGGCTACCCACTGCCCAATCGGATGGATTAAACCAACTGCTCGTTTCAGTGACAAACTGGGCCGGGTGTTGCTCGCCTGCGGCTCAAGCGCCAACCGTGGCAGCCGAATAGTTTCTGGGCTTACCGAGTCTAAGCGAAGTGACCAACGGGAACCAATGTGGCAAAAGCCCATCCCAAGTCTCTGAGCCAACACCGTGGTATAACACGCATGGGAAATAACCTTCAACTGCATTTCATACTGTTACATCGCCGCGGCAGGTGGTATACTAAACTACCGTCGTCATTCCCCAAATTTCCCGAGAGCCCCTCATAATATGCAGCATTACGGCACAGCAATACCGCGCCGGTTTCTAAACAACAGGATATGTCATAAGAAAAGGGTACTAGGCTTACTTCCATTTAAGATCCACGGGATACCGTGGATACTTGGGATGGACCACGAGCTTAGCGACCGCTCTAGACCAGACACGGGATCCTCTAGCCTTATGGAACCGGCAGTTTGGCATTAGACGAGGTGCCCGCCAAGTGACCTAGATATCACTCCGGGGCGTGGAGGGCCAATGTCCAATTTAGTCACTTCGGTACTGTTCTACTGGGCGATGAAGTGGCCGGGCTCACTGCTCCTCCCTGCATACTATCCCAGAGGCCCAATTTAGAAGTAACTCTCTTCCACTTGCCCCTCTATCATTCTGGGTACTTGCTGACGCTAGGTGACAGGGACTGGTTTCTTACTATATGCAAAACGATACTATCGAAGACAAGTGTGAGTTGCAACAGCGCGGCGTACTAGGGTATTAGAGTATTGCTAATCCAAATTTTGGGCTTCTTATGGATAGCGAACCCCAATATGGCAGGGTAGATTGACGATGGCCGGACATCGTACGGTCAACACTGACATCATAGGTCTCGGAAGGCATATGGAGCATTGTATGAACAATACGCAGCCATGTGATTGGGAATGGCGCATCTGCTCATTTCTTTGAAGCGACCGAGGCGACCGAAGCGACACCGGCTGCGGTCGAAGGTCGAGCCGAGCAACAATAAAAGATGCAAATGATCGCCGAACAAAATCCCCGTCATGTGAAGTCTCACTGGATCGGTAACACAAAGATCCAAGATGGTGCGGCATGCAGTCTACTTCGCGGCCTAGTAGAGATAACATACTAAGCGAACTGCGGTTGCCAGGGCTATATACTTAGCTAAGTATTGCTGCGCAAAACCCCCGCATAAGATGTGTCTGGCCTACCGTTTATGCATAAAATACTACGATATACCATGTTTTTTCCATGGGAATGCCACCAGGACAGACAAACACAGGCTGACAGCTGGGTACATTAGTACTTATTCGTTTTTTTTTTCCAGGTTCAGGGGCCACTGCAACCCTCCACATCACATTTGTGTGTGGCTTCGTGCATCCTTGTATCCCGCAACAAACCTCATGAGTTATTATTCCCAGCACGAGTATCTCCCCACCTCAAGTTATGAGAATATGAAGGACATACGACCACATCACGCCGTATACGCGCGTGATAAAGGAGTAAAGATTTTTATTGGCTCTACTTTGGACAAAACACGCAATGGAATGGCGCCAACTCGAGTCTATCGAGGTGATTCCTTCAGATGTAACCCATCTAAACAAAAAATACCTGACCAGGCATGGTTAGAATCCGGTTGGCATGTATGCCTTCTAACCATTACCAACATTATCTCGGAGCCCAAGCTCATCCCAGCCCTGCACTCACCTAGTGTGTTGACACTCCCGGTGGATGACATCCCAGACACCGGGGGCATGCCGCGGCTCAGATTCTCGGGCCGTCTTTGTAAGTGCCTTGCCTACTTATATACTAGATGATACACCCATTATTCGTTTCATCTAATGCCTATTGTGGCGGTATACATACGCTCCTATAGCTAATACCATAATAGACAACCTCGTTCCTTACTACATAGGCGATGACTATTGCGATATATCCCAACTTATAGCGAACAGACTGCCACATGTCTTCATCAGTGTAACAGTGGGGTCCAGAGGTAGCTATATAGTATTGGTCCAGTCACCTTTAAACATGGCAGAAGAGCCGTGCCGATCTAAGCTCATTAAGAACCAAGTGGGCTGATAGCAGCATTAGCACGCTTGTATTTACGGATCCTATATGTTATGATAACGCGAGCCGCGAGGACTGGCCTCCAGATTTTCGGGAACCTCCCTGAAACGGCTTCTCTATCCCGTTGGCGCCGCCACAAAATCTAGCTGCATATAATCCCTACGGCAGCGAGATGCAATATACTTATGGGTGCTCGGGTAACCGGCTGGTTCTTAGTTCAACTCAGCGGCGGCGATGCGGTCTTTCGGATAACGAACGAGTAACAACATCGCTTTATCCCGCCAGCATCCGTCTGATGGCCAACTATCAAAAAGGGCTCTTGGTATACCCTTGACTAAATCTATATGTCTAGTCGTCCTAGAGTTCTAGTACAAAAGGGGGTCGATTCCCCCCTGAGGTCGTGGCCCTTTGCTTTTCTTGTAAGCTACAGGTTTGATCTTTCATCGCTGAAGCTAATTATCAACAACCCGGGTTTATATGCTCAGGGACTTTTCCATTAGCTCCCCCTACAGAGTGGTTTAAATCAGGACCAAACCTCAACTCGCACAATCTCATACATGCCTACCCTTGCCCTTAGAGCCATTCCCCATAAACCATAACTCACGCCGTCAGTATGGCTCCCTCCGCCGCTGCCACGGCCATGTCGGTGTGGCTCCCCGCCCAGATGAAAGCTCAGGCGATCAGTGCCTCCGTGCTACATGGCCCAGAGGATTTACGACTAGTGAGACTTCCCCTGCTGTTATCTTGCTATTGCAGGATCTACGGCTCATTGCCTACACTGCTCTATACATTACTGCTCTATCCATTTATAGTTGGATTTCCGTGTCGAATTCCCTAACTCACTTCCATTTCAATAGGAGACGCGCTACATCAGTCCACCTGTTGAAGGGGAGCTCCAAATCGCAGTGAAATCGACTGGGATTTGCGGCTCGGATGTCGCGTACTACAAAAACTTCGCGAACGGTGATCTCTGTGTCTGCGAGCCCCTTTCCTTAGGCCACGAGTCGTCCGGCACCGTCGTCGCAGTCGGCCCGCAAGTGAAGGGCTTCAAGGCCGGGGACAGGGTCGCCTTGGAGGTTGGTGTCCCCTGCGGCCGGTGCGGCATCTGCAGAAAGGGCAGGTACAACCTCTGCAGGGAGATGCGCTTCCGGAGTAGTGCCAAGAGTGTGCCACATTTCCAGGGCACCTTGCAGGAAAAGATAAACCACCCGGCCGCCTGGTGTCACAAGTACGTCGTTGCGTTTCCTTTCTTAAACTGTTACGACGGACCAATATATATATATATACTTTCTTCAAATACTAACGACGATCCAGACTGCCGGATAACATCTCCTTCGATGTAGCCGCGTTGCTAGAACCGCTATCCGTGGGCATTCGTGCCGTGCATCGTGCGAACCCGTCACCCGGCTCTACAGTGCTCGTTATGGGAGCCGGGACGGTCGGTATGCTGACTGCCGCCATGGCGCTCCAGTCGGGTTGCACGTCAGTCATGATCGCCGACGTCGACGCCGGGCGCGTGGACTACGCCATCCAGCACGGTTTCGCGACCCACGGCTTCGTCGTGCCCCGACCGCTGCGTCTCTCCCCCAGTAGCGCCTCCATCTCCGGCGGAACATCCATCTCTAGCGGCACGTCTAGCCCCAGCGACACGTCCAACTCCTCCTCTTCGAGGGGTTCTCCGACACCGGCGAGCTCCATCCTTGACTCGTACGAGGAACAGCTGGCACATGCGAGATGGCTGGCAGCGAAGCTCCTCACCATCCCAGAGCGAGCTCCGGCGGCGCCTCGGCAAAGTGGAGACGAGGACGAGGACAAAGGTGTTGACGTCGCATTTGAATGCACCGGCAAGGAGATCTGCATGCAGACCTGCCTGTACGCCACGCGGGCGGGGGGTAAGGTCATCATGGTCGGTATGGGGACCCCAATCCAAACCGTGCCCATGTCCGTGGCGCACCTGAGGGAGATCGACATTCTCGGCATCTTCCGTTACGCCAACACCTACGCCACCGGCATCCGATTACTCCAGCCCCAGGCGGGGGGCCGCGGGCCCGCACTGCCGAGCCTCGACGACATGGTCACCCACCGGTTCAAGGGGCTGGCCGCGGCCAAGGACGCCTTCAAGCTCGCTGGACGGACCGTGGATGACGACGGGAAGCTCGTGCTCAAGGTCATCATCGAGCCCCAGGACGACAAAGCTCAACGTGTTTAGGTTCGGATGCTGGAAAGCTCCCGGGCATATATCATGTGACGCGCTGGTTTTGGTTACTCTTTTCTTCCTACTCGTCGCATACGTTGGGTCGCGTAGAGCTGTGTGGTCGTGGCTACCTACCGGGTTGGGCGGGCTAAAAAAAAAAAAAATCTGTCGGCAGTGGAGCGGACTCTTTTGCGTTGGGCCGTACATTCTTCCCACTCACACGAGTTTCTTCCTCTTCTGCCTTTCTCGCATGACGCTTGTCCCTGAGCCGTACTACGAGTCTGTCTCTCCCCCGACCCCTGCTTTCATGATAATGTGCAATGCGGATGGATGGACGGATGGATACTAGGCAGAAGAAACTTAGATTGACGAAAAATACGACCACCGTAGTCCTGTCCGTATTTTTATTATCTTTCATCACGCCTCGTCGTCGATCGCCGACGGCAGTGACAAAAGCATACACTATATACCCAGAGCTAAGCCTAGTCTCTAGTCAAGTAAAATCCAGTCACTTCTCACGGCGGGCTCACCTGGCCGCTTAAACATGAAAACGCCTCCTTCGCCATGCAGATGCAATAATTCGTTCTCGCTTGCTCGATTCTTTTCTCCCCTTTCGCCAGCTCTGTACCGGGGGGTTGGGGCGGATCTGATGCTCTCTAGATCTCGGCGTACCGAGAACCCAAGGCTCTAGAGTCATCTGCATGCCTGTTCTGATTCCTGCCCGACTCCACGATATTGAATTTCTTGCCTAGGGTTCTTATCTCGGTAGCGTTTTGCAGTATCCCATTGAGCAGCTCCATCATACCAACGTCATTTGCCTCGCTCAGCATCTCCTGCTCGAATGCCTCGGTTGCCGAGGGAACGACGAGTGATAGCCTGTTCACAAGGGCTTGAATCGACCGGAGTATGGTATGCGAGGGTATGGTGGGTTCGGCCTCGGCCTCGCCTGTGGCCATGGTGGTATCATCGCCCGTGAGGTAAGACGGAGGCAGCCGCTCGAGGTATGTGGCGAGGAGGTTGATGCGGGACTGCAACATCTTCACCGAGTTCGCCTTCGCCGTCAGGGCCGCGATCATTTCTTCGTCTTCCCGCGAGAGGATGTGCCCCTCGCCGTCCGGCGTACCCACGTCGGCCCCCGTCGGCTCCACCACCTCCGCCTTGCGCTTGCCCTTGGGGTCGTCCAAGTTCCCAGGCATCATCTTCTTCTGCGCCCGCGGCTCCACTGCCGTGGCGTTCCCGGCGCCCCTGGCGACGAAGTCCATGCTGATCATCTCGGCCTCGCCCGTCTCCACGGCGTACGGCAGCTCGCGGAACCTGAGCCTGAGCGGGGGCTCCCCGTCCCGCATCTCCCTGTCTTCCCCATGCTCGTTCTTCAATTCCTCGGCCTCGTAGTTGGACTCGTAGATGGTAAGAGGCAACCTGCTGCCGGCATCATGCTTGACCGACTCTTCCGGGTGGAAGCCAAGCAAGAGAGACGATTCGTTATGGACATCGAGGATCCATTCGTGGATGGCGAGAATGTTCGGGGTCGGGCCGCTCCGGGGAAACAAAGTGTACCAGCCAACAAGGTCCAGCTGGGGAGAACTATGTATTGTCTTCACTGTCGTTGCAGACTATGTTAGCGATATGAGAATATAGCACCGCCAAAGCCGAGTAGAGGGGGGAAAGGGAGGGAGGAAAGGAAGGGAGGAAAGGGAAAAGGAGGGGCACGCACTCTGGCCTAGCCGCTGCTCGAACCAGTCGGAGTCTAGCGTCGTGGTGCCGTCATCCTTGGGTAGGGTGGCACACTCGAAGGCATGCTCTATCGTGACCTCGCGGCCGTTCTGCTGCCCTATCAATGCGCCGACGACGGGGCCGGGCTGCTCTCTGAGGGTGTGGCGTGTGATATAATCGGAGATGGTGAGCAGGACGAGCGGATGGAGGATGGGCTGTAGACCCGAGTCGGAAGACTTCTGTGTCGACAGAAGCGGGTTCGCCGTCGCTGCTACATCCATGCTCGCGGGTGGTGGATAGAGCCGAGAAGAAAGAAGTTGTGAAAGATATGCCTACTTATACCGTACCTAGACAGATGATAAGTTGAATGATAGTTAAAGAGAGGTAACCTAAGCTAAGTATCTAGGTCTGCCCAGGGTACCTACTACTACACTAGTAACCTAGGTAGGTTAGGCGAGCAAGTAGCGATTGGAGCTGTCAGTGTTGGTGGGGCAGGTGCCCCGCGCACGGTCATGATAACAAAGTACCTACCTATGTTCACGTCCAACTTACAGGGAACAACCCCACCATGCATATTCCAGGCAGCTCCGGATTGCGACTTACAGCACCATCAAATGAACACAACATACAACATCTGTCCTGGGCTAAAAATAAAAATAAAATAAAAATAAAAATAAAAAAACCACACAACACTTCCTCCGCTGCCATCTTTGGCAATCCAGTGTTCTCAAGTACATACTAGTGCATCTACAATCCATCTCGAGCCATGTCATCTGAGACCCAGCCCATATCGCCAGCCCGCTTCGCCGAGGCGCTCAAAGATCTCCCCGCCAGCTCCCTCGCGCTAAAAGTGCTCGAGCTCCGCAACTCCATCGCCCACCTCGACTACTCTAATGAGGAGCTGAAGCCCTTCGCCGAAGGCACCGCACCGACGGTCGACCAACACGGGAATAGGAGCGAGGCCGGCCAGCCAGACCAAGACTGCCAAGACGCCATTGCCGAGAACGAGGCCGTCATCGTCCGCATGCAGGAGCGCATCGAGCTGATACGTGCCGAGGTCGAGGGCAGGGGCCTAAGCTGGCAGGAGTTCCGGGGGACCGCGGATCAGACGGCCGCGGCAGCACAAGATGCCGAAGGGGATGATGTTACACGGAACGGCATCTCAACAACCGCGGCGACCGCGGCGACGACGATGACGACGACAACGACGACGACGACGACGACTACTATGGTTAACGGCCATGGCCAGAACCAGAGCGTGGAATCCCAACACGAAGCTTGGCGAGACGGCACCTTCCGCACAGGCACGATACGGAGCGATGAGGATATCATTCAAGAGCTCCTAAGCCGCATGCCAGCCGACCATGACGATGAAGATCCAGACGCGGGGGTGCATTTGTAACGATTAAAAAAAAAAAAAAAAAAAACCCGATTACTTTGGAAATTGGGAAGATAAATGAGTCTTCTTTTTTCTTTGTTTCCTTTTCTTTTGGCCGAGCTTTCGACTGTAGATATTCTCGCAAAACAATTGATTCGGGTTTGGGTCGGTTAATGGATTCTTAGGCGTTTGTTGAAGAGAGAAAAGGATATAACCCACGGGCGCGCATTCTATTTTCAGTAGGCAGTGAGGAGTTCAGGTTCGATGGCACGCTGTCTATTTGAGATACCTAGTCTAGCCATAGATACGCGTGCTCCCATGAATAAAACAACAACGAAGTATTTAATGCGACGTATACTCTCACTCGCTCCCCTTCCCCTTTTTAGAGCATATCAAAGCTTTGTCCAGCACCATCACATACTAGTTATATAGATTATGTAAGTAGTAATTACATAATCATCACCTTGCGCTGCGGTTTCTGCAGACACGACAGGGTCCATTCGTTTAGTAAGGGAAGTGCTTCTAAGAAAATATCTTAATCAAAGGTATAATTCTAATAGCCGACGTCATCTTGTGAACATTTATTTTCCTATCAATCTTCCCGTTTAGTTTAACACGCGTAAAACAGGTACCAAAAACAGGTACCAAAAACCGGAGGCGGAAAGACGGTGGCATTTCAAGAACTACGTACCTAGTAGGTAGTATATACGGGTGCAACGCCCCTAATCCGACGCTGTTCCGTATTTCCTATGTAGGTGGCACTTGCCGATCCCGGATCCGGACGGCCTCGGCCTAAATCGAAATCCGTCAATTAGATCCCGTCCCGTAATGCAACAAGCGGACGAGGGCACCACATTCGAGGCATTAAACCGTCCGGGGTAGTGGGAGAAGGGGGAAATAGGAAAGCTATGGACACATAATATATACACAATAGAATCATAAATCATAATAGAATCAAACATAAGTACGGTTGGCTGTCCGGAACCCAGGTAGGGCTCCGCGTAAATTAACTTAAGAATGCTAGAACCTAACATTATTTGTTACCCTCGTGAGCCTGGCACACTGGCGACGACACAATGCACTTGGTCAATAATCTCTTGCTTCTAGCTGGCATTACGAATGCGGTAACACTACCACCGACTCGGGTAATAGAGCGAGCTGCAACATGTACGCCCCAGGCTGGTGGTAGTAGCTCCGTCGACGATGTGCCGTAAGTAAATTGCTACCCAGTGACTATCATCGTAAATATTGACTCAAAGTGCTGCAGTGCCATCCAGTCTGCGATCGCGGCATGTCCGTCGGGCACGATCGTGATCCCCCCCTCGTCGACGTACTACATCAACTCGGTCTTCAGCTTCAAGGGCTGTGCGGGCTGCACGCTTCAGATCGAAGGCTTACTGAAGGTCGCGAGCAATACGGACTATTGGAACGGCAGGGCTGCTATATTTGATAGTAAGTCATGTCGTGGGGTATCCTCGCACTGAACCCGGGATGCCGGATGAGCCGGCACCCAGGCTCGTCACGCAGCACAGGCTAATACTAACCTTGGGGGTTAATGTACGTGCATATAGTGTCCGGAATCACCGGCGCGAAAGTATACTCCTCAACTGGGACCGGCGTGATCGACGGCAACGGCCAGGATGCGTGGGATCGCTTCGCGCGGGACAGCAGCTATGACCGGCCGACGCTGTTCTGGATCAACGGGTCGAGGGACGTGCTCGTGCAGAACCTCCGGTTCAAGGACGCGCCCAACGTGTTCCACTCGGCCCGGGGCGACAGCTCGAACGTGCAGTACATCGACGTCGACCTGTCCGCGGCGAGCCGGAGCGGCAACCTCCCGAAGAACACGGACGGCTGGGACATCGGGCCGGCGAGCCACGTCCGCATCGCGGGCGCGACGGTGGCCAACGACGACGACTGCGTGGCCTTCAAGCCGGGCGCCAGCGACGTCACGGTCACGGACATCACGTGCGTCGGCAGCCACGGGCTGAGCGTCGGCAGCCTGGGCGCCAAGGCCGGGGCGACGGACACGGTGCAGAACATCCGCGTGAGCCGGGCGACCATGACGGACTCCACCAAGGCGGCCGGCATCAAGCTGTACCCGGGGGGCGCCTCCCACGGGGCCGCGGTCGTGCGCAACGTGACGTGGGAGGACGTGGTCGTCGACAACACCGAGTACGCCTTCCAGATCCAGTCCTGCTACAACGAGGACGCGTCGTACTGCCAGGCCGCGCCGAGCGCCGCCCAGCTGTCCGACATCGTCGTCCGGCGCGTCTCCGGCACCACCAGCTCGAAGTACAGCCCGACCGTCATGAACCTGAACTGCCCGGCCGGGGGGACGTGCGGCGTCACCATGAGCTCCATCACCGTCAAGCCGCCGAGCGGCGGGTCGGCCAAGATACTCTGCGCCAACACGCCGGCCGACTTGGGCGTGACTTGTTCAAGTGGCGCGAGTGGCTGAAGGGGAGGGTGGTGGGGTGTTTTGGCGACCCTTCAAATAACTTACAACGACCACGGATATTTAGCCCCAAGGTATTATTAGGTAAGGGCCCAGGGATGATAACAACCAAGTCTAGCCTGCTGATAACTGTTATAACTGTTATTTAATGACGTGAAATAAAATAAAATAAAATAAATAAATATCAACCGGTTAACTAGTTGTTTTGATATTCAAATACCAAGAGTCTGTTATGAATGCGATATAAGTCCAAGGTGACGTGACTTTACAAGGGTAGATTTATCTATCAACCATACATTCATTCTCAATAATCATACATATATATATATGGAAGTCCTGAACCTTTTTTTTTTTTTTGGCAATTCTCACCCTCCGTGCCAATAGATCATTGGTAGATGATTTAGATGGACCTTCATCCTTCATTGGTCCGGCCCGGTATTCATTATCCGGGGCCCTCTATCGCAGCTTCCGTCGGCGCGGGGCACGCCGTGTCCATCCACGAGACGATGTGCCCCGCCCTTATTTAGCATTCCCATGACCACTCTAGAATTCCAACCTGTGTTTCCTCTATTTTT
This sequence comes from Rosellinia necatrix, assembly GCA_021209875.1. Classification (NCBI taxonomy): domain Eukaryota; kingdom Fungi; phylum Ascomycota; class Sordariomycetes; order Xylariales; family Xylariaceae; genus Rosellinia; species Rosellinia necatrix. The sequence continues at coordinate 1,676,895 of JAGYVD010000001.1, read as the reverse complement.
AACCTTTATCCTACCTACCTATCTATCCAGTCTTTCTATGTAAATTCGAGGATCATTACCTACTTCTCTACCTACCTATCTATCCATCTTGGGTAATCAAACCCAAGCCATCTCGTTATCTTATCCATCTTACCTAACTAATACAAAACCTTCGACCAATTAACGTAAGGAAAAAAAAATAAAAAAAAATAAAATAAAAATAAAAAATGTCCGAGACGGGGAACTACGCCACCTACCCCAGCCTGCGGGGCAAGACGGTGCTGATCACGGGCGGGGCGGAGGGGATCGGGGCGGCGTGCGTGGAGCAGTTCTGGCTGCAGGGGTCGCGGGTGGTGTTCCTGGACGTGGCGGAGGCGTCGGCGGCGGAGCTCCTCTCGGCCCTCCCCGCCGCGCACCCGGACCGCGGCCGGACCCCCCCGCCGACGTTCCTGCGGTGCGACGTGGCGGACCTCGACGCGCTCCGGGCCTGCGCCGCCGCCGCGGGCGACGTGGACGTGCTCGTGAACAACGCGGCGCGCGCGGGGGCGGCCGCCCGCGTGCCGACGGAGCGCGTGACCCCGGCGTCCTGGGACGCCGACGTCGGCGTCAACCTGCGGCACCAGTTCTTCCTGACGCAGGCCGTGGCGCCGGGGATGCGGGCCCGCGGCCGCGGCGGCAGCATCATCAACATGGGCAGCATCACCTGGCGGATCCCGGCGACCGGCCTGCCCGTGTACACGCTCTGCAAGGCCGCCGTCGTCGGCATGACGCGCACCCACAGCCGCGAGTTCGGCCCCGGCGGCGTCCGCGTCAACTCCGTCATGCCCGGCGCCATCGCCACCCGCCGCCAGGTCGACGAGGTCCTCACCCCCGAGTACCGCGCCGAGGTCTGGGCCGCCCAGGCCCTCCCCCGCGACCTCCGCCCCGCCGAGGTCGCCCGCCTCGTCCTCTTCCTCGCCGCCGACGACTCCAGCGCCATCACCGGCAGCAACTACGTCGTCGACGGCGGCTGGGTTGGCGACCCGTGAGTCGCGCATCCCCGCCCCCCTCCCTACCCAACCCAACCCAACGCACCCAACGCGGTTCGTGGTAACGCACACACGCACACACACACACACACACACACACACACATATATATATATATATATATATATATATATACCTGATCGCCAGTCCAAGATATACATAAGGCATTGCTTGTTTTCTGGTCGTTGGATGAGTTAGGTAGATTAGTCAGCCGTGAACATAATAGAAGTTTAACGAATATACTCTAAATCTACGCCCCTTCGGTTTAGCATGCCTATAATTAATATTCACCAGGTCACGGAACTATGCTACAATACGCTACGCTGGCAGTCTACAATAGCATTCGCCAAAGCACAGAGAAACCATTATCTACTAGAGGTGACTAATACCTCAATCGGACATTTACAAGATGGGCTTACGGTTTTACAACAGTCACGTAGCAAGATAGGTTAAAAACCAATAAAGAGGGGGGGGGGTACAGTAGTATTGCTTAGGAGGGCGGAGGCGAAAAATAGTGATGATATGTAATGATGAAGTGCTCGTTGGGGAAAAATCCCACTTGGGAAAAAAAAAACCCCAACGGTTCGAAAAGAGTGACGATGAATAATGATGAAGCGCTTGCTGGGCAAAAATCCCACTTGGGCAAAAACCCTCAATGATATGAAAGAGTGAAAGGACGGGAAAAACCCACTTGGGTAAAAAAAACCCGTCGATGTGAAAGGAGTGACGATGGATAATGATGAAGCGCTTGTTGGGTAAAAATCCCACTTGGGCAAAAACCCCAACGACTTGAAAACAAGATTGTGGATGGTGGGCAGTGGTGGGTAGGACGTGTAGGCGATGCGTATGGGGCGTGTAGGCGATGGATGGGTGGTGTGTACGGATGGGTAATGTGTATAGATGGGTGAGGCAGATGGGGCGTGTGGATGATGGGTTGGATGTGTACATGATGGATTGGATGTGTAGATGATGGATTGGGTGTATGGATGATGGATTGGGAGTGTAGATGGTGGATGAAGTGTGTGTTGGGAGTGAGGTCGTTGGACAAAACCCAACGACCTCGAAGTTCTAAGTACAAAATTTCAACCCTGACAAAAACCAATCGCTCAAAACATTCCAGCGCTTACAGGAACCAAACACTCAAACACTCATAAACCAAACAAAAGTCGAACGCTTGCAATATTCCAACGCTGTTTCCTTCACAAATTCCTTTTCGCCGGGGCAAATCATCGTGGAATGCCCAATTCCTCACGATAGGTCGATTTGACGGGATCTTCGTGTGGCTGGCAGCCAAAGCCGGGAGGGGGAGGCATGCAGTCGCTCCAAAGACGTTTTCGAACGAACGTCTTGCCAAATTTCTTGTGGTCTGGTCGTTTGATGTATTCGTTGTCGTCGTACTTCTCAGGCCATTCGGTGCTGAAGGTGTTGGCGTTCGTGTTTGACACGGGAAACAGATGGGAAGACGAGGGTTGCAAAGAGTCGAGGGGAAGTGGGTGGGGGGGTGAGGGGGTGATGTAGGAAAGAGATGCTGTGGAAAAGGAGGTTGAAAGGAGAGGGGATTGTAGGAAATGGGCGTGGGTAAGAGGAGGCATTAGGTTAGATGATGTCGGGGTCGAGGGCAGGCGGGATCAAAAATGCAAATAGATGACTGGGGAAGACTTACTACATGCCTCGGGGATAAGGTTTGATCACATCATCCCAACCACTGCGACTGCTTGACCAATCGGACTCGAAGCGGCGGCGTGGTCGTTTCACTCGCTTGGGTTTCTGAAGTGATCCCTCAGGTAGATCGGGTGATTTCGTATCTTGATCTCGGTCGGGGGGAGTTGGTCGTACAGGTTCTTTCCCCTTGGGCATGGGGGTTGCTGCTACAGGATCAAGAGTTAGGAGGGGGGAGGGGGCAAATCAAGGTGAAAGAAAGTGAAAGAAGGTCAGAGTGGGTTGGGGAATGACTTACCTCGGCGTAAGGTCGACTAAACCATTTCCTGGAGCGTCGTCGGGGCAGGAGTCGAGTCGTCGTCGCCGGGAGGGGAGGCGGAGCGGCTCATGGGGGGTGAGGCAAAGGGTGAGAGGGTTGAGGGCGCCATAAGTGAGTTGCCAGATGAGTAGGTGGCATATGGGTCGGTGGTGAGTGAGTTGCCAGATGAGGTGGTGGCGTATGGGTCCATGATTTTGGCGCAGATTTTGGACACCATTCGGTTGCGTTCCTGGCGACCAGGGGTGGTTGCCTTGCTTGAATCACTGATAACGCTTGTTGTCCAGCTCACCAAGCTTTCGCAGCTGGCCGAGGCCTTGGGTTCCATGAGTCGAGCAGGGGAAGGGGGCTGCACCATCCAGGCGATATTGGGCTTGACAGACGGTGGGCGCACAATGGGCATGTCATACTCGTCTTCGATAGGCATCTTGGGAGTGACACGCGGGAAGAGGTTGGGGAGTTTCTCTCTGCGAGAAGAGGTAGAAAGGGGACGGGGGATGCGGATTTTGGGAGGTGGAGGAGGCGGCTCCAGGGCAACTCGGGAGCCGGGGGCAATACAAATGGTCTTGGAGACGGGGGTTCTAGTCTTCAACTTGCTGGGTTTCTTGGGCTTGGAGAAGGAGACGTGGGCGGGCTTGGTGCCAGTATCAGGGGCAGTGGCAGTCTCAGCGTCGGTGGGGTTAGTAGGGTTGGTGGTGTTGTCACGTCCATAGGCTCTGGGGATGGTGATGTTGTCACGACTATAGATGTCGGGGACGTTGTCGGTGCCTGGGACATTACAGATAGCGATGAAAGGAGCACGGGTGACATCAGTGGGGGTAGTGGCGGCGGTATCGGTGGGAGTAATAGCGGTGGCGTCAGTGGGGGTGGTAGTGGCGGTGGTATCAGTGGGAGTAGTGGTGATGGTGGTGTCGATGGCGGTGATGATGTTAGTATCGATGGGGGAGATGGAGGGGATGGGGGGGATGGGGGGAGGGGTAGTAGTGGTGGTGCCGTTGGAAGACTTCTTCTTCTTGATGGTGTTGCTGGAAGCGCCCTTGGCCGGCTTGGTGTTGGCACCATGGTCAATGGTGGCTGGGGCAGTGGCAGTGGTGGGATCGGTGGTGGCAGTGTTGCGGACGGGTTTCTTCTTGGTGGTATTGGTGTTGGAAGGCCCCCCGGCAGGCTCGGTGTCAGTATCATGGCCAGTGCCAGTTGTCGGTCGCTTGTCAGGAGGCTTGGTCTTCTTGGGGTACTTCTCGTAGTGAGGTCCAGCTGGCGAGGTTCGGGGTGGTCAGAGAAGGCGGTGATCACGAGGAGAAGCATGGGGAGGCAACGAGCAGACATAGACAATCACAAGGAAGGATCGGATGAATGGCAGGGGGCAGACTTACCATCGATTTCGGTGGCCCAATATGGGTTAGTAGCAAAGGCTTCGATATGGTAGTCTTCCAAGCCTGTCTCGCGGAAGCGTCGCTGACGAGCACGTCGTTGTTCGCGGGCCACCTTCTTGAGGCGGCGCTTGTGCTGGGCCTGGTGGCACGGGGTGCAGGAGACCAGGTAAAAGGCCACGGATTGGAGTGCTTTTCCGAACGACATGATGACTTCGGGGGTGTGAACAAGTGGGAATTTGTTAGCACACGAGACGATCGAGTGGTTACTTACAAGACTTGAAGACTTGAGATGTCGAGCTAATGCGTGCAAAAGCGATAATCGAAGCGTGAGCGGTGTTGTAAAAGCTGGGGGCGATAGTCGAACGTGTGATAATGGATTGTACAATGATCACAGAGCGCAGTGAGTATCACGAAAATAGTTCTTTGTAAAGCGATTTGTTCAATAGCAGTGCTGAAGCAGTGTTTTCCGAACGATTGAAAAAAAAGAAGAAGAGAAAACACAAGACCCCGGGAGGGAGGGGAGATATATATACCAGCCCCAGCACTGGCACATGCTCGTCCCGAGATGTGAACACGCGTCAGAAATAGAAGTCAAAAGTAAGATTCATGAAATACAGCAACAAGGTCCGGGTCCGGTCGCAGCGAACACGACCGTAGGTTAATGCTTAATGCTCTTGATGTGTGTAATATGCGGAGGTGTCTGCCCGACAAAAGGGGCAAACCGTGTTTTGGGAGGGTTCAGCGTTTGGGCAGTGGGTGAGCAGCACACAATTGACATGCCAATTGGATTAATCTTCTGATAAATTTGGCTAACAAAGCGTTGTTTGAGGAAGAAAGTAAGATTTACAAAGGGAATGAAGAGACAAAGCCGATGACAATGCCGAAATATGCATGATTCGGCCAGACGAAGGAGGTTTGATAGGAGCAGATAGTTCAGGCTAGGATCAGTATGTATGTCGTAATTAAAGATCCCGAAACAGACTGGAAAGGTGGGTCTGATCACATACACGGTCAACGCCCCTTCCAAATATGGGGTTAATTAACTCCACAAGTGCATAAGATTTCAACTAACCTAACCCAGGTGGGTCATGCCAAGACCAATCATGACACATACTGAGTATCCAACGCCCCAATGTCACCGACCTACAAATACCTATACTACCTATGTAATCTAACAACCTTAAAAATCCATCGTCATTGCTGTCCGTCATTGCTGTCCGTCATTGCTGTCCGTCATTGCTGTCCGTCATTGCTGTCCGTCATTGCTGTCCGTCATTGCTGTCCGTCATTGATGTCCGTCATTGCTGTTCGTCATTGATGTCCGTCCATGCTCTGTTCACACCCCTTTCAAGTCCGGTCCACCACTTTCACATGAGATCACAAGCCAAGCTTCATTCAACCTTGATGTCCTCGGTGTCTTTGATGCCCTCCATCCCAGTCCAGCGGGAAGGGCCGCAACAATACATGTTATCCTTCTTCCCATACACGGTGCAGAGAATACGACTATCCGCCATAAACATCGCCGGTTCTATTAGTACATTCCAAAGTCCAACCCTGTACAGTATTTGCCCTAGGTAGGCACGTAAGTAACCTACCTAGGTATCTAGATTGAGCTATGTCAGCCCCAGATTTTAACTAGTGGACTTGTATCTAATAACACTCTGAGCTCTAGATATGGATGTAGTGTATGTATTGGCCCCATCCTTGGCATGCAGATCAAGTTGCATCAACCATCCTTGTCCCATGGTCCTGTAGCTCACATGGATCAATCATGTATTGGTTCCCGATACTGTATTTCGTGTCGTCTCCGCACTCTGCATGACAGCCCGGGAACCTAGTCTAGATATAGACTTAAATGTAATTTTATTTCCACAACTAAAACAAAACCTTATTTTCGCCATATCCATACTATATATTTTTATATGTCGTGCCTTCCCGCTGCGCTGGGTGAGCATACAGATTCCAAACTTCAGCAATACCTCCCATTCTGAGAGTCCCCGCTCTTCCGCGTCCTTGTGGTATTACCATCTCACCGAATGATAATAAGATTTATTTACCTACACCTTATGCCACTGTCGTCAATCTTCGTCACCTACCAACTCGGGCATGCATTCCCAAACCTCCTTACATCACTCCCGCATATTCACATACCTGGACAAGATGGCCGTATTGGGTAGAAATTAGAGAATCAAGGAGGAACATAATTTTCTGGTGCGTCATTCTGTCGTCATGATTAGATGGATACTCCCTGACTGTCGTCACAACCCAAAACGACCACCTCTCCTCCTGCAATGCCGACGCCTCAGCAACAGAGATTCATGTGATCCCCGCACCCAAATAATATACTTTCCATTAACTACCTAGTGGGCATTACGACCATTCCCACTCTCGGTATCCTATTAGACTCCACCTATTCGGCCTCGCTAAATTTGCCCACTCACGGGCCGCAACCAACTTTGGTTATATGGCCCCGAGAACGCTGCGTCCCCCACGTTCCCACCCAGGAAATTGTCAATAATGTGGGGGATGACGCCATCTGGAGCAAGGGATAATATCCGCTACGATATCGCTGCATTACTCTGTTCGCAAGCGTCGTCATGAAATGTAGCTCGTGGCCCGCTTCGTCTGCTGTTGTAACCATCTCATCGGCAAAACTTAGCTCAGTTTGGTCGCGTGATTAGACTCCGGGTGTTAATAATGAGCAACGGAAACGTATCTACTAGGATAGGGTGGAGGTTGTTTTTCTGAGAATAAAGTTGTTATTTGTATCGCATGTTTCGGCTTTTGAGCAGTCTCGTGTCATGTGCCGATAACCCAGAGCGAGATCTGTTCACAAGTGCGCGAAATTTGGCATGTGGGTAGATAGCGAGAGGAGATCGATTATATTGATTCTTAGGCCTGCTATCTAAAGTAGGAGGCCATTGGCCCTTATATACACCAATATGCCACTATAACTACTCCATAGGGTAACTAGTGTCACGCTATGTGCCCTTTACACATGACAGGAGATTCTGGGGGTCGATAGACATCAATATACTACAGACGTCATGGCGTAGGGTTGCCAGTATTATGCTATGTGACCTACGTATGCGTGTCATCGGATGGATTCTCAGCCTGGCGTTGAACCAAGGGCAAGAATCCAGGCTCCATCCCTAACCATTCTCTAATGGCGTGGAGAAAAGAAGAGCATGTTTGTAAACATACCATAACAATTACGCCCATCTCCTAATTATAGTCCTTGAGAGACACGAACGAGCCTAATTGAAGCTAGAAATTCGAGAGACTTCTAAAATTAGGCAAACGGTGGACCATTGCATATAGCAGTTTATATTGTGAGTTCTTCCCTACTTCTGCGTCGTTTTCATCTCTCCCACGCCATTTTCGATATCGAAAGCCACTGATACCATATTATTACCCCATCGGAGATGATACAGGTGGTCAGAAGCAGACAGGGTATCATTGATTCACTATTAGATTTGTTGCGAGTCTGTAGATTCTTCTGGTGTACTTAAATGAAATATGACAATTGCTGATATTAACCAACACCAGAAGTTTACTAATGCAAACCCAAGTAATAATGCAACAAAGCATCCTAAATACGTACAGCCGTAGCAAGCACACGCACCACCGTATTTCAATAGCGTGCCCTGCAGCCGTCTCGATGATGCCGGCTCACTTGCTCGCGGGTGGACTTAGGTTAGTCAGCTGAGATCACTCACACGAAAACACCACGAAATCATGTGACCGGCTAATTTACACTACAGTGAATACCTACGTAGTAGGGTGTGGCGCTAATCAGGGAGGCCTAGCTTTGAATTGGAGACAATGTAGTGAATAGGTGGGTGAGTCCTGTAAAACCCACACCAGCACAAGAGCACACATAAGTATTTCTAGTCTGACGAGTTCCAGTATCGGCATCATCTATATTATTCTCCCCATGTTAGATCTTCCTATATTGTTATAAGCAGCCAATATGGAATATTTATCTTAACTCTTTATATATGCAATAGTCCTTGGATGAGTAAATATTGCATATGACAAAATTTCAGCCCGCTAGCGGCATATATCTTCTCGATACACCACTTATTGAAGTGCCAAGGTAAGTTTAAAGGGTGTTTTACAGTTAGCCGGGTATCTTTGCCTGCCTTTATCCTTCGGTGATTAAATTTTAGCATGTTTGTTGATACAGGAGCATTTGACTGTGTATTATTAGCGTGGCCGACACGTCAATATTTATTATGCTTTCAGTCAGTATTAGCGTACAAGCAAAATGCCAACATTACACAGCATTATAATACCCACAAATAAACAAATATACTGAACAGCATCTACAAATATGGAGTTTTGCAGTATCCACGAGTAGATATGGGTCAACATGTTCTAATGATAAGGCGGCTATAAATAAAGTCGCGTCGTACGAAATGAACAAGACATGGCCTGTAGCGTTATAGGCAGTCGTTGTTACTTGGGTACCTCTAGTGCATCTCCTTGGGCCTTTTAACTTGGTCTTCTTCTAGTGGTCTTGGAGCTCGTGACTCGCTTGGTGTCAGGGGTAGGTATCACAGAGTGAATAGATAGGCATGTTCTAGGCCGTAGGTGGTTGTATTTAGGGCTCAATAGGGTTAACAATTGATTCCTGAACCCTTCAAGACCCAAGGGGGCCCCGAAGGTCCTTATATACACCCATTTCCAGTACTAGAACCACCCTAGGTGTCGGGTGGTAGCTAGCAGGGTCATTATTAGACCTGACACTTGGTTGGCTTATTTCTAATCTTATTCTGGCCTGTGTTTTGCAATTTTAGCCTCGTGCTGCTTCTGGTGTAGAATAATGAGTGTGAAAGCTGCTGATATCTTGGGCATACACGACAGATCAGGGATTCCGGGAAGGAGAAATTACAGTTATGAAGTTGTAATATAAAATACCTAAAGAGGTTCTGGATGCTGGCAAAAACATTTGCATGCTGGTAGTTGACAGAGGTGCAAGTACTTTAGGTATATAGGCTTGACAACAGTCGTTATTTTAAAATACTGCTCCCTTTGGACATCTTTTCCTGAGTCACCGGCACGGATAATTTGATATTGTAAACAATGTCTCTTAGTACTAGTACTACACCCCTATATTTTTACGCCCACTTGTTGAGCAGAACCGGTATGAGAGTTTGGGTGCGCAACCATCTAGGCAGCTGGTTCATGAACCCCAGAGCTTTGGGTCATAATTCAATGGCCCAAAGAAAAACAAAACAGAGCGACAACAAAGATGGTGCAGCCTCTTCTGCCTGGAGAGATGGCAAGGGTAGGATTGGCACAATTTGTTGATGGAAGTTAGCAGTGGGTTCGCGATCCGGTTAGCAAGGCGCGCTGCTGCTGGATTGATCAAGCCGCAAATTTGTATTGGGCTGCGGCGGCGTGCGTGAACATTGACATTCCACACTGACATTCGCGGGGCAAGTCCAAATAGGCATCCGTACGATTGCCCCTTGCAAACAAAGTGTATAACAATCAAACAATAATACAAGGCGAGTGGCTGGCACTGCCTTTTCCCGAGGCATCCAGAAACCGTACGCCTGGATCCATCAATCCAATTCCCACTTGCAACGCAATGTTAGTGCAGAGGCGCCCGATGCTTGCGGTGCGCAATGCGGGGCGCGGCAGCACGGACTAGGTGTACAAGGCAGTCGTTGGTCTAAACATGAAAAAGCATCAGATCTGCCGGGCTGTAAGTGGTAGGAGACTGTGTGTGACAAAGGGGATTTTCAAGGGACCCTCAAGCTCTATTCGCTTAAACGAATCATACATCCCATTCTTGCTCGGCTTCGTCATCATCACCAGCTCCCTCTGGCGTCAGCGCAGCGAAGGAAGAGCTACTGCTTGTGATAACAGGTTTCTTCATGCCATTAGCCGGTTTGGAGTTGGCTGTGGCAGTAGATGTAGTGTTGCCATTGGTGGATTGGGTTGGCGCAGCAGCATTCTCAGCTGCGGCGTCCTTCTTCTTGCCCTTCTTCTTAGTCTTCACCTCATTCCATGAGTCTTCCTGTCGAATCATCTCGAGCTGTTCCTCTTCTGATGGCAGCCCTGACCAGGGATCCGATGTGGCCTTTTTCGCGGCAGCAACTGATGCCGAGGCAGGGGCTTTGGAAGATCCAGACTGTGGTTGCCGCTCGAATGTGTCCAATAGCTGGACAGGGGCGCTGCTGTCAGTAGCTTGGGGAGCCCAGGCATTCTGTGTATCCATAAAAGTAGACCCGTCTTTGGCAGCTCGGCCCTCAGCGATACGAGCAGTGCGTCTTTGTTGCTCCAGTTTGACCTTGCGTTCCTTCTCGTCTTCCTCGCGAGCGGCTTTGGCCGCCTCTGCCTTCTTACGGTTTTGACGCTGTTTCTTAGTCTCGACGGGTTCGGGAGCCTTTGCCTTTCGCTCCTTGGGCTTTTTAGCCGAGTCGGTATCTGTGAGACGGAGAACGGATGGGCCGGGAGCCACAGGCTCAAGCATGTCAGCAACTCCATGATTATCGGCGGCGACAACAACGGGAGAGGCCTGGGATGATAGATCATCGTCGGCATCACCAGTCGTGGATGAGGAGGCGGAGACCCTTTGAGATGTGATCTCCTGGGCCTTGGATTGTTTCACAGACTTCTGTCGCTTCTCGTCCGACTTCTTGTTGTTGAACTTTGTCCCAGCATGAGTATTAGCTAGCTGGCGTGCGAAATCTCGGTCGGCCTTCTTGTCGGCAATTTCCACCTCCTCCTGATTATACTCGGGCTTGGACACAGCCGGCTCGCTTCGTTCGGAGGCCGCTGCAGGAGTGGTCTTGGGCTTTGGTTTTATGGGTTTTTCGGCCTTCTTCTTGGTGTCAGCCCCAATGTCTCGGTCACTGATTTTAGTAGGCTGCTTGATGACGTGTGATCGGCGCTTCTGTTCTTTTTGCTGCGAGGTGTAGAACCAGACGCCAATAACAACGGCGATCAAGGCATAACCACCCATAGTGGTCATTGTTGAATGATCTTTCCGAATATCCATGGTAGCAGAGAATTGCTATCTGTCCCGTTGACGTATACTTCGTAAGGGAGGGGATCACGGAGAGAGCGCGAGAGTGAACCGGGGAAATTGGCTAGAAGAACGGGGTAGAAATGGAGCAGAAGCTTGCGAAACCAAAGATGATTCGATACTGGGACGATCGAGGATCGAGGCAGGGAGGAACGCAAGCTCTGTGAAACAAAACGTTACTGGTACTGTAGATTGTAGGTGACCCGGGCGGGCTAGTGGTAAAGGGGTGTTCGCAGATCGTGTGAGGCTCAAGGGCGAAAGGGGGATTAGGTGGAACTGTGATGCAACACTTCTGTGAAGATTGCGGGTTGGGAAATGGGCCAATTAAGGCTGTGGCAGTGCTGGAGCTGGAAGATGGTAAATCTGGCCAGATCAGCGGTAGGGAGGTGAAGGTATTGCCGGCCGCGATACAGCCGAGAAGAGCTCTGGACCCTCCGCCGCCAAGAAGACAAAGGATGGGATGTAACTAATAACTAATTGCCTGGTCCCAATCCGCGATGTGTCAGGTGGATTGGACAGGACAAGAACGATGCGATGCGATGCGATGCGAACTGAGGCGGGTTGAACGGGTTTGATCGGGTTGAATAGAGATGGAGGTTGTAACTAGGTTGATGGTGACAGGACTACTCAGTGTATGCGAGCTGGGAACACCGACTCGCGGATCTACTTTAGCGACGTGAGATGGGAATAGGGTGATCTGTCGTCAACTTAGATCAGGGGCGAGCTTGAGCAAGTGGAGGATAGCATGGATAAAATGGATGGAGCAGGTGGTACCGAGGTAGTGCACTCTTGGGGAGAATGCGCTGATTGGTGATTGGATGGACTGTGTTGTACAGGGAGCGACCACCTACTACCTACGGTCTACAGTTGGTGGTTACTTAACAACATAGGTATCACCGAAGGTAGATTCCTTAAGCAGGTACTAGAGAGATGTACTTACAGTGCAACGTGCTTATGTACTTGGAGTGCACTGGCCACAATTAGGTAGTCCCTACCTAAGTAGTCAATTAACAATCGCTAACTAGTTATTTCTATGCTTACATCCAATCTCCAACCCAGTCAGGTCCCCTGGGTACCTACCTCGACCATCATATGGAGGCTGCCTTAAGTACCTATCTGCTTACCTGCCTCAGGTTGCAAAATTGGGTAATTAATACTTACGTACATTAATTACTTGTGTGAAAAGTTTTCTACGGCCTTCAGGTTCTCTCATATTTTCGCTGTTTCTGTTATTGCAATAGGGATAATTAGGTACTTACTTACCTATAAGGTAGCTCTACCTCCAGCTACCTCTAGTTGCCTTGCTACTAGGTAAATACACAGTACCTACATACCTACCTAAGGTAGGTAGGTTGATATTTCCAACTTGATTTATTGAGATGGGTAGATACTTCATATCTACCGAGGTAGGTAGGTAGGTAATAATTCAGATGCCTTAAACCGCACCTCTATATATACATATACTACATCCCATTTCCTGATGCGTCTTTTTAGCAACTGTTCCTTGACGTAGTGCCACATAACAGAATAAGTTATAACATTCATGGTGCTCTGTTATCTAGTACTATCACCAAAACATGTAACTATCTACTACCTATTTGCTTGGGTACCTAAGTAGTAGTTGTCATCTTTCTATCAGGTGCATAAATCTTGTCTTTGGTAGCAGGCGTCAGCTCTGATTCTTTTCAACTAATCTTGCGACTTTTGATAGGACAAGGTACACTACCTATCTAATGCCGACTACCTACCCAAATTTGTGAGTTGGTGTAAGCTCGGCAGGCTATAACGGCCACCTAGATTAGACGTTAATAATACTACCACTACAATATGTAACTCTAGAAACCCCGTTGCTGGAGGGTATTGATTGGTGCGGGCATCCAATCATCCTGGCTTGCATTCATGGCTGGATAGTTAGTTACTGGGTAAGTTAGTCAATCAGCCAGTCATCAAGAACAATAAGTGCCCGGTACTAGATACTTAGGTAGTAGGCCACCTACATATATGCACTAAGTATAGGACGTAGGTGGGTAGTACCGGTGGGTGAATTGTTAATCGGTAATGGGTGTAATTGGCGTGTTAGATAGTCCAAAAAAAAGAAAGGGAACCGAAAGTCTGTTGCCCACAGATATCCATCACTCCGCACTGCATTTCACCCGCTCTCCGCTGATGACCGGCGGGGTGCCAGACGGAGGGCGCGCCCCTCAGTAGGCAGCACATACAAACCTACCTCTGGCAATTAACTAACTGACTCACTTCCCAGGTTGTATGTATATCTATTCACAGCTCTGCGCTCCCTTTGCCAATCTCATCAGCAGCACGACTGTCGCCCATTCCTCGTCTTTTTATATATTCCAAAAGTGTCGTCCGTACACCCAGTAGACAAAAGCTAGAGCATTTAACCCATTGGCATTGTTTAGCTCGCAATAATGGCTCCGAAGAGAAAGATCATTATTGACACAGACCCAGGTAAGCTCCCTTCTACTATAATCAGCAGCAAGGGGCATGAATAAGTCCAGGGTGATCGCCAGTTCTGGTATATGGGTATGGTACGGAATACATCAACGAGCCTCGCTAACATGCATGTATGATAGGCGGTGATGATACCTTAGCCATGCTGCTCGCGCTGGCGGCCTCGCCTGAGGATCTCGAGGTCGCAATGATCTCGGTGACATACGGAAACGTGACGCTGGAGAACTGCGCGCGGAACGTCATGGGGCTCTTCAAAGTGCTTGACCATGAGATGGAGTGGCGCAAGGCGCAAGGCAAGCCCCTGGGTTTTGAGGCACTACGGACTCACAAGCCTATCGTGGCCTTGGGGCCCGAGCATGCCCTAGAAGATGAGATCTTGATGGCTGATAACTTTCGTAGGTTGCTAGGATCTTCCGATACCTTACCTCGTGAATCATGACTAACAAGCTATTCTAGACGGCACCGACGGGTTGCATGGGGTTCATGATGCTGTAGGTTGATTATTTGTATCACCTGATGCTAGATTTGGGTCAAATAGCTGATGAATATGGACAGCATCCTCACTTATCACCTGAGGAAACATGGAAGGCCGTGTTTAAACACGATCGCCCGACTCTTACCGAGGTGCCTTCGTACCACCAATACTTTACGCCCTCTAAGGCGCCTGCACACCAAGAAATTCTACGAATCCTGAGAGAGGAGCCCATTGACACGGTCTCAATATGCGCGCTGGGACCGTTGACGAACTTGGCGCTGGCTGCATCCGAGGATCCCGAAACGTTCTTGAGAGTGAAGGAGATTGCTGTCATGGGCGGGGCCGTTGATGTCCCAGGCAATGTCACGCCAGTAGCCGAATTCAACACATTTGCTGATGCGGTAGCAACTGCACGCGTGTTTGCCCTGACCTCTCCCACTCCTTCTTCCACTATGCCCCCGGTCCCCACCGACAAGTCCACGCTCCCGCCCTATCCGGAGAAACTATCGAGGCGACTCAATTTGAGTCTATTTCCGCTTGACATCACGACGCCTCATCTCTTGAACATGAACTATTTCGTGGATACGATTGAGCCGCAGGTGGCCGCGGGAAGCCCCTTAGGGACATGGGTGAACACTTTCATGAAGGGAATCTTTCGACAAATCATCACAATGGTCGGAGACGCAGAGGAGCCCGGCCTCTCATTGCACGACCCCCTGACCATTTGGTATATGCTCACGGGCTCGAGGCCGGAGTGGAAGCTGGCCAAGGAGGCGCCCGAGGACATTCGTGTTGAAACTGCCGGGCAGTGGACTCATGGCATGCACGTAGCAGACCGCCGGGGAAGGGTGCGTGCCGATGGGAAGGTTAGGGAGGAAATAATGGGAGACGATGATGGATGGCTGAGCTCGAAGAGGGGAAATAGGATCAACAGATATGTCAGTAGCCCGGGGTACGAGGTATTTGCACCGTACCTCATGGCGCTTCTATTTGACTAGGGGTCATTTCTAAATAGCCTCTAGTAGGTGGGTAGTGAGACTTAAGAGCAAAAGGGTCCATAAGAGGTGTCAGCGAAATGCAAGATGCAGTGGTATCATTTGGCCAAGAGCATACCCTATAGATAAAGGTCCGTAAAATATCAAGACACTTCCCCTCCTGTAACGCCAGCAATGCAACACGGGCGGTGCTGAACTAGTTCTCGCCTTTCCCATCCCGTTTATATGGTTATATGTGCTTGATACCGCCAATCGCCGCACCTTTCACTTGTTCCCAGTTGATGCTATCGTCCAGCGATTCGTCAACCAACCCCACCACGCACACGTTGTCTCCCCGCACTATGTAAAGACCTAAAGGCATGATGGTAGACGGCTCGTCATCGTCGGGGGTTCGTATGACACGCTCAACTGTCTGTCCCAGGACCTACGATTTTTCATGATTAGCTTCCTGAGAGCTACTCAAGTGCTCATGGGATGGGGACTGCTGACGAGGTTGGTCTGTTGATCGCAGCTCAGTAGGTTTCCTACCAGGGTGCGTGAATCGGCCGTCACGATAAGGACCTTTTCTAAGTGACCATTAGAGACACGTTAGGCAAGCTAGCACGACGCGATTAGGACGCGGGAAGGGGACAAAGCGCAAGAAATCGAGAAGCTTACGCACTGTTGACGTAGGTGTGAAGATTCGACATCTTAGCGGGGAGGGACAGGGAGAGTCGGCCGGCCGAGGGAATATTGATCTGAAATGAATGCCAATCGAACCAGAGCCAAGTGTGAGCCACAGGAACGATAGATAGGGTGTTCGGTAACGCGACAGCGTGAGGTGTGGTGATGGTTTAATTCAAGATTCTGTGCTGTTTGGTCTCGATCTTTGTGAATAGCTATGAGCTTTGGTTTTGGGTAGGCACTTTAGGTAGTTACCGTTATGGGTAACTCCGGTGGGTAATAGTTACCTAGGCACCTAACCTACCTAGGTAGGTATCTAGACAGACCCGCTGCACGCTTCACCCCCGCCATCGGTCATTCGTTATTCCGAATCATGTTGTGGGCCTTACTTAAGCACTTCAGGCACTAAGGTTACCTGGTTAGGTACTTACTGAATACCTACCTACCTAGGTAGGGGGCATCCAAAGCACCTCTTTATTTTGAGATAGGCCACTCATCTGCTGTGCACATGCTATGGATAATATTTCTATTTAAAGTTGACGGCCACGAGGGTCACTTTTCTGTTTTATTAGGCGCCTAGGATCAGATTTCACATGGGTTGAGAGGGTTGGGGTAGCTGACATGGACCCGAAGTATTGAAAGTAATCCGGGTAGATGCATGTAGTTAAAACAATATATAATATATAACGGCTGTCAGCCCTAGATGACCAGACAGTTACCATCCCCTATTCGTCTGATCCCCCCTTTGCGTCCCCGCTCCTAATGACTCAGTGTGCGATGTTTGTCCAATAGACTTCGTGGTTGCGACTCAAAGCAATTCGACCTCGGTGTTTCAAAACAAGACCATCCCAGGCCCGCTAAGAAAATGATTGGTTCACGGGCATGAAGTCACGAACGGGTTTGCTTATGGGGTAGCCACGGCACACTCCAGCCTCGGGGCCCCATCTGACTAACAGGTAGTAGAGGACTGCCAGACCTACATTCGGTAACTACCATATATGCCCCATTGAGGTTACGCAGGCACGGTCCGGCTTTTTGCATGGGTGGAGTACATAGCCGCAAGTCAGGGGCGGCCTCGCAATGGCAAGAGTAGGTAGGTAGTTCGGAGTAGTTACCGTAAAAGAAGCATCGACCCAAAGGAGGCTGCCTGCCCAACCCTTTACCCCCATCCTGCTAGATCTTCTCGTATAAAGCAACGCCATCACTCGCCTACTTTGATCTGGTATCGTCGGCTTCTGGTTTGCCGTTCACACCGCCTATTCGCTTCTCGCCTCTTGTTTATTCATCTCCTTCTTATTCCCCATTCTTCTTCCTGTGGAAGAAAGGACTGTGTCCGCCCCTTTTGATAGACAATTCCTTTGACCCTCTTTGTTCCAGAAAAACAATAAGAAGGGGCAGCCAAGCATTTAACCTGGACAGCGACGCCGTTGATCCCTGAGAATCATCCACCCCTCCATCGATTCCGCCGGCCTCGGTCACACACACACACACACACACGTTCGTTTGATACGGACTAGGACATTCTCGAGCCAGTCTCGTCAACACCCAAACACGCGACGAAAACAGAAGAATCAACCACACACCAAGATGAGATACCCAACAGTCGTCTCCGCCAGCCTGGCTCTGGCCGGAATCGCCGCCGCCGCGCCCCTGCAGGCGCGACGAGACCAATCCGCTGCAGCCATCATCGCTGCTATCTCGCCCAATTCCGTCAACTGCGCCGAGGCGACGGAGTGCCGGACAAACGAGCAGGCGGCCCCATTCCTGATCCGCGCGATGGCGGATTACGGACTGGACTCGCCGGGCCAGATCGGGGCCGTGATCGCCCTGTCGGCCTTCGAGTCGGTCGACTTCAAGTACAAGCACAACCTGAGCAATAACCCGGGCCAGGGCACCAGCAACATGCAGATGGCCAAGTTCAACAAGGAGTTCGCCCTCTCGATCGACGCGTTGAAGGAGCAGGCCACAGCCATCGGCGACATCTCGAACCCCGACAACGCCAACAAGATCCTCGCCCTCGTCACCGCCGACGAATACAACTTCGCCTCCGGCGCCTGGTACCTCACCACCAAGTGCCCCGAGATCGCCGACAGCCTCAGGGCCGCCACCGACGCCGCCTTCACCGACTACATGGAGAAGTGCGTCGGTGTCACCATGACCCCCGAACGCGCCGCGTACTGGGCGCGCGCGAAGGCCGCCTTTGGCCTGACGCCCGCTTGATCGCCCGACGCGGGGACGGAATCCGATGGCGGGAGAATGCCTGGCCTTCACCGCCAGCCAGGCTTACGGCGCTACAATGATTCCGAGATGTAGTTGTATGTAACAATGACGCGACGTGAATATACACAAGAATTATATTTTAAAACCCAAACTCGTTACTTTTCTCTGTCGTACTTTTGTGCTGTGGAATGTCACCCGAGCTGATCCTATGTTCTGAATTGTCCCTGTGTCGGACGGTCCCTCTCTATGGATTCCAAGGGAGGCCCTTGCCGAGGTCGAGATGATGACAAAGGCAATGAGGCTCTTCTCCTATCCTTGGAGAAACCATAGTGTTTCAGGTAGGCATATAACGCAGGTAGTAGTATGTAGGACAGTTCCCCAAACCCCGTGAGACATGTGCGTGTGAACGACTATTTTAGTTCACTCGAGTCGAGTACTCATGTGAAACCTGCCAAGGTTGGCTCAACCAGACGATCTCTTGCTGTAGTAGAAACTTGGGAGGGCACGGAAACTGTAAGTGCCATATACGAATTCGCCGCAGCTGTGCAAGGTATAGCTATACGATTAGTTAATTTCTCCATGTTTGATCTTTTTATATATTTATTTTTATATCTATTTAGTTATATATAACTAACTAGTTATATATAGTTGGGGCAAGATAAAAGCCATACAAGTTCATGGGGGTTAGCGTGTTTTTTTTTTTACCGCCAAGTGTCGGCCCTGGTGACGCCGGCGCACGAGGTCGGGACGGTGAACGAGCGGTTGGGGTCCGACTCCCAGGTCACGGCGCCGCCGCTGGCGACGTTGACGTACTTGTACTCGACGGCCGCCCCGGGCGCGAGGTTGACCGTCGTCCGCCAGAGCGGGTTCGAGCTCGTGTACTGCGACGCCTCGAGCGCCACGGCCTTGTCTGTCGACCAACTGCCGAGTTCGGGGACGTTGCCTACGCTGTGATGACGGGGAAAAGGGAAGCGTTAGTAGACTTTTTTTCTTTTTTTTCTTTTTTTTTTCGTTGCGTGTTTTCTGGGGGGTTGCGGCTTTTGCGTTGTTTGGACTGGGATTTTATGGGAGAGGGGATAAAGGTTGGATGTGTGAGGGTTTCTAAGTAGAGCACGGGGTAGCGTGAAAAGAGGCAGGGTATTGTAAAATGGGAAAGGAGAGGAAGGATGATAGGGGGGGGGGCGTTTACATTTTGATCGTCTGCCCGACTGAGGTCGTCACGATTTCGTTGAACGTCACCGGCACCGATGTGCAGCCGCCTCCGTTACCGCCTGTGGACGTAGCAAGGGAACAGCAGTCAGCGATTTGACGCGCGTCGATGTTTGTTCACGAATAAAAGAGACGATGGTGATGATGATGATGATAATGACGATGATGGCTTACCATTGCAGATCCCGCTCCCCGCGAGCTTCGCGGTCGGGAAGAAGACCCTGGTCTCGGGGCCCTGGGTGAAGGAGAGCGTGCCGGCGCCGTCGGTGGAGGCCGAGGCGCAGGACATGACCTCGGTGAGGGCCTGGTTGGCCGTGAAGCCGGTGTAGTCGCTGCCGAGGCTGACGGCGTAGCCGGCGCCGGCGGCGCCGATGTTGGTGTGCACGCTGACGACCTGGGCGCCCGCGGGGCCCTTGCGCAGCGCGACCGTCTTGGCGTTGGGCGACGCGGGCCACGCCTGGTAGTCGAGGTACGCCGCCCCGGCCACGTAGATCGCCTGGTTCCGGACCTGGTTCAGCTTCTGCACCCACGCGTACAGCGCGCCGCCCGTCGCGTAGCCGGACGTCCACAGCGCCTCCCGGTTGTTCGGGTCCTGCTTCCCGCTGAAGTGCTGCTCCTGCCCCTGGTAGAGGATCGGGATCCCGTCCATGAGCATCGTGAACGCGATGGCGTTCTTGGCGAGCGCGATGTCCTGTGTTATCGACGGGAAGCGCGGGTTGTCGTGGTTCTCCAGGAACGACCCCAACGTCTTCGTCTTCATCTGTCCCTTCATCGTGTTGAGGCCGTTGACGAGCTCCGTCATCGTGCTCGATGTCGATTGGAAGGCTCGGGTCAACCAGTAGTAGCTATGGTTTTAGATTGAGCAAGCAAGAATCATAGGGCAGGTGAAGTGGGAGATACGTACGCTGGATAGTTCATTGTTCCGCTAATATACTTGAGCCAGTCGGGGTATATTGCCGGGTCGCCGTTGAAAGCCTGATTCTATCGGTCAGCCTCTGCCGGGGGCGCGCGGGAAATGTTGATTCGTGTTTGGGATATTTTTACTTACCTCGCCGAGAAGATAGCAACCCGCTGCATTGCCAAAGCCGGGCCAGAAGTCTTTCTCAACGTGCAGAAGAGTATCTATGCGTAGACCGTCTATGCCGTAGGTAGAGACGAGGTCCTTTACCCAGCCGTTGAATGTGTCCCGCACGCCAGCATCCTCGGTCTTGATGTCTGGTAGTGGGACTTTGGTGTCGCCGAGCCAGCACTTGATGACCGAGTTCGCATCATTATAGTTGACAGGGCAGTAGGAATGGAACTTGTCGGCCGTGTTGAAAGGGTTGAACTGGCTATAGTCGACACTTCCGGGAGCCATGTTCGCACCGTAGTGGTTTACCACCACGTCAACCATCAGATACATGCCGCGGGCATGCAGTGCCGACGAGAGCTGCTTCAAATCACTCGCCGTGCCGAAGTGAGGATTGAGCGAGTAGAGGTCTTGCGCCCAGTAACCATGGTAGGGCAAGCTTTTACCACGGCTTGGTGTTAGATAGACCAGTTTGCTATGATCCGACATATCCGGGGATGGGGAATCTTACCCATAGGCTGTCGTCGTGTCGATGTTCTTCACGACAGGACTGATCCATATGGCAGTGAAGCCCATATTCTGGATATCTGTGGCTAGGTTAACATGGCTATCGCATAGGCGCAGGACCATCCATCCCCGCTGCCGATTTTTCGGCTTATAGCTATGATGCATTTCGAGGTCAAAGAAGGGAACTCAAGGGGCGCAAACAGTACAATCGACCTACAATCCAGTTTCTTGATAAGGCCTTGCCATGTGCCACCGCAGTATGAACTCAGGTCATTACACCCGGAAGTCGAACCATCTGGGCGGGCGAACCGGTCAGTCAAGACCTGGTAGATGGACTGCCTACTCCAGTTGTCGGGGGATAGCGCGTGGGCGCCGATGGCCCCGAGGGCTGCTAACAAGGCCCATGCTCTCATCGTGAGGATGGCACTCCGGGGGGGCGGGTGATGGATGAGGAGAAGACGGGGAGAAGACGGGGGAAAAGACGGGGAAGAAAAGGGATCGCAGACGGTGGTTCACATGATTCCCGCGGCCTGTGAGGCACAGGGCCGGGCCTCTCTTATGTGCATCGTGCGACTCATTCACTCCCTACATTCCCTCCGAGTGTGGGAGGTTGTCGGCCTCAGTCAGTCCTCAATTCTCGGCGCCCCCCCTCTGCCCTATGTATTCTCCACCTGCCGCAATTGACCTTAGGGCTTCTAGATTCGGCCCAGTCCTGTGATAGAGACATGCTCCTGCGGTCCTCCGCAGCGCCAAAGGAAAAATAATAATAAATAAATAATAAAAATAAATAATAAAAATAAATAATACGCGTGCTGTGTAATGGTGTAAGGACCAATATGAAGGCTTGTCTTTTTAGTAAAAAACGGTATCCGTTTATTGCCCTGTTTCGGGCTTTCAATGCATGCCTGGTCCCGGCATCCATGCGTCGGAGCGTGTCGCATCGAAGCCTCTGCTGTATTTTAAATGGTGAAGGGACAGAGGCCGGCAACGGGGAGGCCCAATAGTGGAACTGCGAAGGGTCGCAATGTCGGCCTTTCTCGCTCAGAAGCACCGGATTACTACCGCTCACATGGACACCCGGTTGCAAAGTAAACCGAGCTCTCCATCCTTCGCCCCCTCCCCCATGATGCCACGATATCTGCCTGCCTCCAATTTCATCTAGCCTCTTCGAGTCCGTCGCCCAGTTCACCCCACGACTCTAAATCACATAGGGCAGCCCGAACAGAGCCAGAACCGGGGGAAAGGTGGCGATAGGGCGACGAGGGCTGTTTACCCAATTGCGAGTCTATATATATACTTGTGTGTATGTGCATACATGGGCGAGGTTGACTTGACCTCATCAGGAGCCCGCCCAAAGATGCCAACCAATCTGATAACTAAGTTCGTCGGTCCCGAAAGTCGGAAATCCCCGTAAGAGGAGATGTGTTTAATCCTGGTGAGAATCACTGGAGTTATGTCCGTGCTCCTCACCGACTTCACACAAGCTCTACATCGTACACTAACTGGCATAACGCACCACCGCACGATAGCAAATAGTATATCACGGGTAGGAGAACACCTCAAGGAGCAATTGTGAACCCAAAGCATATAAGACTAGGACGTATAGGCTGGCCAAGTCCGCTGTAGGACCGAATATCCCGCCACGGCAGAAGCCGTGCACTGGCTGGAATTGGATATGCCCCGATGCCTGACAGCTGGTCCGCTATGCGGGGAGAATCCGGGGATAGAGATGCCGACACTACCGTGGTTTTCATTCGAGGGACCAATGTGTAGGCATCTCTCCCCTTTTCCCCCCTTCCGGGTTTGCACCCCTTTTACTCTACACGATACGTATAAACTCGGCTATAAAATGCGACATCATACAAGCCTCACGACATCATATCCTAGCATATGATAGGAGGCAGGATTGCAAGAGCAGAGGATTTTTTTATGTTTACGCACCGAACGGCGCTACTACTATCATCTGAAATGCGTGACATTATCGTGTATCTCCCATGACACATTCGTCAATAGATCCGTAGTAAAGCCGATAATTGCTTTACCAAGTCATCAAATGGACGGCGTTTAAGGTAGCAACGACCATATCTGTCGAATATGGCCTGATATCTGTCGGCGCTGTATCGATCAATGAACGGCGAAACGCGAAATCCTCGCAGGGCAGCCGGACATCCAACTCAAGAGCCAGGCGTGCTCATGTTCATGAATGTGAATGATTCGTCAGTAGACGACCCTTGTTGTGACTGCTGTTCGGGGTTACCTGCAAAAAAGCCGAAGGCCTGATCTGTCCAGTTCGCCGTCTGCGCGTAATTGTCGAGCGCGTCCTGAATGCCGGTCAGTACCATCGTCGAGTTGAGTATCCCAATGATATGCTTACCCAGTCAAAATTCTGATCGAGGGCCATGTTGTTATTGTTCCCCAGGTTTGTAAACATCGAAAACGGCGATGCTGCATTGTTGGTTGCCCCAATATCGGGCTGGAAGTCTGGGATCGAAGGAAGGCCCATGTTTGTGTTGAGATCAACGCTTGGGTAAGTTGTCCCCCCGGGCGATTGAAAGCTACCGTTCGGTGTCATCCCGCCTGAGAGCATGCCCAAGGTCATGGCCGCTGTGTGTTCGGGGTGCATCTCGCCAACATCCATATTACCAAACATGTTTGGCGTTTGGCCTGGAATTTCTTCCGTGCCAGAGGGTAGCGGTTCCGGATTCTTGATTTTGTCCAACATGATTCTAAGGATGTTACATGCCTTGAATGCTTCCACGGATTCCTGTGACAAATTTAACCAGATATCCCGCACGTCTTCGAGTATTTTGATCATCTCTTGACGTTGTTCCGGCGTCCAGAAACACGTGGCCTCCGAGTCTCGTCGTGCATCGCTAATGTTTGCTGCATGGTCATGACGGAGCTCCATCACGACCAGCATTGTGGGTAGCAATGTGTCCCTCGACGTGGATGAAACATACCACTTCATGGTCCGAAGTCGTCCACTTGGCTGGCATTCACGGTAAATGGATTTTAGATGGCTTAGCGTCTCCAACGATGCCTCGATAGCACTACGACGCGAATAGGCATAACGTGAATTCTGCCTTGCCCTGTTCATGTGTTTTCTGTGCAACATACACAAGACCTTTTGGTAAAGGAGATCGAGATTGTATCGCGCGATGATGAGCGTAACCGGGTCATGAGACCCATCCAACGGCTGAAGTTTCAGATGAGGTGGAAAGTCGTCCATGATCTCGCGAAGTTGCCGATCATGTTGAAGGATCTCATCGTAAGGCACGTGTTTCCCCACCCGGGTAACTGCTTGAAGGATATTACCAAACTGAAACGAGAGCTTGGATTTTCCAATCATATAGGCTATCGGGGTAGGTTCTGTAACCGGCCGTGAAGGCGGCAGCGTTTTTGTATTGACACCAAATTCTTCGTCAAAGATATTATGTGGGAGTTCGGTATCGGTATCGTGCTCATAGATCATAGTTGGTAATGATACCTAATATATCGTCAGTACTACCAATGGCGATGAGCATCACACCGCTTCGACTTACTTGGTAAGAAAACATGATATCCGCCATACGCAACAGTGCCCATGTCCGCCGCCTCATTTCCTACAATCAAACTTGACGTCAGCCTGGGCACATAAGATTCGTTATGTCCACCGCATAGATCTCATACGTACCCCCTTAAAAGGCGAAATGGTTGGAAACCATTTCGCATCTCGGTGATAGCCCATACGAAAGGCTATCCTCGTAATTATGGATGTGATAAGCCAGAGACCTAGATCAGCGTCCCAACGGGAGGAATATTCTCCGAAAAGATAAAGTAACATGGTCTCTACCGTGTGTTCTACTGGCTTCGTGTAGTCAGCTTCAACAAGGCACTGTACGGTCCGCAGTCGGTATTCTGCTGCTAAATCTAGAGATCTTCCTCTCCATTCTGGAGGCTCGTCTCCAACCTTGTGATAACTGAGCATTGCAAGGCATAACATGGAGTATAATAGCCCTATCCACATGATCGACGATTTCGACGGGTTTTGCCAATGGGCTTGTAACTGCTGCTGGAACGTTGGGCCATGTATTATGCTGGCCGCTGTATCTAGAGAGTTGAAATATCGTGATACCAGTGTTGTAATTGCACTTTTTGTGGGTAGTTCAGCCCTGAGCTCTACTTCAGTGGCAGGCGGCGCGGAAAGTAAAAATATGGGTGAATTCTGAGCCGTGGGTGGTTTCGAGGACATTACCCGACGATAGCTGTTTTCTAGATCCTTCTTGTGTGAGGCGTAGAAGTTTTTCACTTCGATGACATCCGCTAAAAGAGTGTGCCAATGCTCTTGCCCAACGTACATTGACTTGCCTTGATCTGCGTCAACCTTTAGCACTCCTAGGGACTCGGCTAGGTTGGCATCCACATCGCTACCGTCATCGTCATCGTCGTCTTTCATTTCCCTACCCTCATCATGTTCTGGCCGTGTCGAAGATAAGGTATTGGCGTGTGAGAGCGCTGCAGTAGGAGCGTTTCGCGATGTCGCTTCGGCTGCGGCCGCAGCGGTTGACGGGTCAATGTTGGCGCCGCCGTGCATCAAACTCAGGACCAGACCCTCCAATCGGTCGATACGGTTCTGCATATCATCCGGGGTTGCATTGGCGCCTGTACTACTCTGGTTCTTGCGCCGGCTAGATGGTGTTGCGTAGACACATGATTGCGCATCACCTCGCTTCACGCAGTTCTCGCAACTCGGTGCCCCCCCTATTACATTTCAGCCTATCCTCTGTTAGTCTAATCTATATCAAAGCAGGAGCATCAGTGGTTGTATACAGGATCAATATATGGGACTAACTTACTTTCGCGTTCGGCAAGGGTGGCAGCTGAGAGGCACCCGGTTTCTTCGACGCACTATCCGGAACTGTTCCTCGGGCGAGTGGCCCGAGGATGAGGTTGTGGCTGAAGGAGGCGTCGGCGTCATTGTGGGAGACAGGAATTGGGCTGGGCCAAATATTATAGCGAGGAGATTTGCGAGGCGAAAGAGGATGGTTTGCAGGCTAGAGCTCTCTTAGGTAGTCCAGGCCTTCGGGGAGCGGGAGTCGAGCCCTGAGCAAGTTATTCGATTAAAGACTCGGGGTGGTAGGGGGGATAGGATTACAGTATCCCTATGCCTCAATGATCTTTACGGTGTAAGTTCTGGGGTTTAGACAGCATACGGAGCTTAAAGCGTCGTGAATATCCCCAACGCTACAGCAAAGGGAGACGGTTTCATGGGCCGGGCCTGGGCGGTGGGAATGCGCACGGTCGTATTGTTGGCTGGTAATCGACTATAACGGGCATTCGCTAGTCCAATCGAGATAGCAAAACGATATATGCAAACTAGAGGGTGTATAAAGGCTAAGTAGGCAGGCTGCTAGATGGAAATTGTGACACTATTGTCGTCTTGGCCGTTACCGTTACCGTGGTCGTGGTCGTAGTCGTCGTGATTGTCGATTGTCGTAGTCGTCCAAAGCAACCGTGGTAACACAATTTGACACTATGCCTCCAATGTCTTCTATCACCTAAGTCGCCGTAGTACTACACAGTATAATGTCCCAGACCCCTTGCCAAAGCCAAAGCCTTGTGTTGAAGCAAGACAATGGAGCAAGGGTAACGATCAACAAGCCTTTCTCGTTCAGCAAACGGGACAGGATAAAGCCCAGCGGCAGCAGAAGAACACAAGGAGAGAAGGACTGTGCTATGCACCGCCTGTTTCGTGAATGCTCCGCGGACGGTCGGTTACGGGGGGTGAGAGCGCAGTGGTTATAAACACGGAGGGGAGCGGGTGGAAGAGTCGAGGGTGAAGACTGGAACCTGACTATCCAGAGCACCATGCGATGTAGATTAGGAGTTCTATGTTAGGTCGAAGGAATGGTGGGGGTGGACTGTAACCTCTTTGCTGACATCTTTTCGTTGCAATCGAAGACGCCAAGGATCTGAGACACATATATGCGAGGCTAGTATCCATGTATCCACTGGGTAGGTACCAACTAATGTCTTTACGTAGTGTGTGTACTTTGGCATCTACCCCGGTGTACTCCAAATAGAATAGTGCTTAACTACTAGGTACCTAGGTAGGTACCTAATTCTATGGAAAATACAACCTGCTCGGTACTCAATATTTTATCGGGTCTACAATTTAATGGTTTACAATGCCCTGTTTGGCGTATAGTTGTCGTTAAGCACAAGTTACCCTACATACCAAGTAGGAAGAGTAATTAGTTACTACCTACCTACCTACCTACCTACCTGGTAGGTAGGTTTGGCTGTATCCTGAGCTATCTAGGAATGTACATCAGTACCGAAGGTAGTAGCAGGCAGTACTGGACAATGCTCATACCTATACTACTCCAATACCCAGCCAGTGCTTCGCCCTCTCCTAGGCAGATACCTTACGCTGGTTGGCAGGTACCTGGGCAGGGTCGGCACTTACATGTAGCGCCCCATGGCCTCCATGGCGTTTTCAGGCAGCCTAGGCTGACGCACTCGGGCATCTGATCCCTAACAGGCTACCTATAACAATGCGAGACTTGGTTTGTCTGTTGAGCTCCTGGAGCAAGTGATGGCATATGTTTTGTTGACTCTCCTCTCCTCCAAGTAAGAGTAGAGACCTGCCATCTAGCTCAAAAATTTAAGCTGCTGTTCCTTTGCTCTTGCTATTGTTATCGCCAAGGTTGTAATAATTTGATAAAATGCTACGCTGCACCAAAGGGTTGAGATAGTCAACCTCAGCGCCTCTATTTGAACCGGATTTGCTTCCCGGATCCATTATGCAGCAAATAGATTCACCTCTCTCCCCGGGTGACTATAGGCCGATCGAATGGGCCCATAGATGATACTCTGGGTAACACGGGACAGGTGATGATGATGATGATGATGCTGCTGCTGCTGCTGCTGATGATACGTTGGATAACATATAGGTATGTACTTTTGTAGGTGCAGATGCATTCATCCCCTGTTGCTTAATAAAGCAGCTTGATGACTCATTCTCTGCCCTGTGGGGCAAATGAAGATTTGCTAGGGTGTCAATGAGTCAAGCCAACTTGAAGCCTCATAGCATAACCATACCTAGCCTTTTACGCCTCATATGCATAATATGCGGACTTAAACTCTAATCTCCGCCGATTACAGCTGTGTAGGACATCTGAGAGTTTATGTAACGTCTTGATGTAGCGACTAACTAGCCCTCAGCCGGCTGCCGAAGTAGGTGGGCTAGGGATGCTCTGGAGAACACTAGCGCAGCTTATAGCGAGCACCCAAGAGGCCAGTTTGGAGCAATCAGGCTTGCTTACCAGTCGGTAGTTTACGCACTCCACACTGACGTCTTGATGCCCCTTTGAATACAAGCCTGCAAGGTTGTGGTAGTTTACTACCGCATTTACTTAGGAGTACTCCAAACCTGGGACGGGAGGTTGATTGTGCCTACTTGCCATCTCAGCAACAAGCTGAACAAGCAAAGTGGATGTTCGTCTGAAGCTATCCCACTTTCAAAGAGGCTTCCAAAGCGAAACGCTTACAGTATCCTTGTCCGTACGTGTGTAACTATAGCAAAGGTACTTAAAGCATTAAATGGTCAATCCGCATAGGACCAGAAGAGTTGACGAGACTCAGATAAAGGAGGGAGCAGGTAGGTAGGTAGGTAGGTAGGCACAAGTATGTGGAGGCGGTTGGTCACCTCTTTATATGCACCTACCTAAATGCAGCATTCGGGGCTTTCGGAGTTTGACGGCGTTAGTTAATGTCCATATTCGGCAGCTGCGATCCTGCCATATCTCCTGTACCTCCTGTTTTGATGCACCAGCTTCCACTGATCAATCTGGAACTCTTTGCCTCGTCAAAGGATCGCAATCTGCTGCCGAGTCATGTCTGTACGCTGCGCAAGGAACAACTAACTCAGTAGCGTTCGCCTTCTGGACAAAGAGAATCTTGCCCTATTCAGCCGGCTCACTATCGCGTTGGTTGAGTGCTTATAGCCGTGATGTGCTGATACTCGCTCCTTGCCTCACCTGGCTAGCTACCTTGAGCCTGGCATCCGCATCTTGCGGAGCAACTGCACGGCTGGTATACCCCCTCGCCTTGGAGCAACACTGTTAACACATAATACTGCGGCAATACACCTTAGAGGACGCGCCCTTGGTGCCGGGTGGCAGGCTCCCTAACGA
The DNA here is from genome assembly GCA_021209875.1 of Rosellinia necatrix. NCBI lineage: Eukaryota > Fungi > Ascomycota > Sordariomycetes > Xylariales > Xylariaceae > Rosellinia > Rosellinia necatrix. The sequence continues at coordinate 1,647,714 of JAGYVD010000001.1, read as the reverse complement.
GTTTCACGACGGGATTGGGGCTATGGCGAACCATGAGGCGCAGGTGCCCTTGACACATGGCGTTCACTTGCGGGATAGTGCATATCAAGAAGATATCCCCGATAGTGCTGAGATGGAGGGCGGGCGTTTGCTGTCCCCTGATGGACACGATGCAAGCCGTCATCTTAGACAGGTAACACCGCAAACTCGCCAAAGGGGATGGATACCGTTTGCCAGCCTCTTCGCGTTTTCCGTGGCTTCCACTCTCATCCTTGCCGGCATCCTTCTATCCCTTAGCCCTTTAAAAATAAACATCGAGTCAGAGGCCGACGATGATGGCCATTCCCCGCCCTCGCCGCTATTCAGCCGCAACAACGAATATGTCCTTGACCCAAGCTGGGACTTTCTAGCTCCAAGCCAAATCAGAGAATATGAATGGACTATAACAGATGGAGAAGCCAATCCGGATGGCGTGTATAAGCCGATGATGCTGATCAACAACCAATTCCCGGGACCGTTGATCGAGATGAATGAGGGAGACGTGCTGAGTGTCAAGCTGCTAAACAAGGCGACCAACGCCACTGCCCTGCATTGGCATGGAATCTTCCAAAATGGATCAAATTGGATGGACGGAGCTGCTGGTGTAACTCAATGTCCCATCGCGCCCGGTCAATCCTATCAATATAAATTCAATGTTACAGGACAGTCGGGTACATGTAAGCTATAATCTCGTACATCTCTTTCTCAAAAAGATTCCCTGTCTATCTTATTTATCGCTTCAACGCTTATGCCACCATTTTACCTACGCTAACGTGGTAATACCAGACTTTTACCATGGCCACCAGGGTGTGCAGGCCATCGATGGTCTCGTAGGACCAATGGTGGTCCATGACCGCCGAGAGGCAGGGAGACCGCGCCTCCCCTATTCGTCGGATCGCGTCATCTTGCTACAAGACTGGTGGTACGATCAGGGAAGTGGCCTCATGCGGGATGTACTATCTCCAGGCGTTGAAGATGCTCCAGTTCCCAATACCGCGCTGATGAATGGGGTAAACCAGGCTATCTGCTCTGACCACCCCAACAGGGAATGTGCTGCGGTAAAATCCGCGTCCTTACCACATTTAGATGTTCTCCGTGGAGATAGGCACAGGCTGCGATTTATCAACGTAGGTGGCTATGCCTGGTTTCAAGTTGCTGCCGACGACCATGATGACTTGCAAGTTGTTGAAGTGGATGGGACCATCGTCGAGCCTACTTTGATTTCACCTTTAGTTATCGCACCGGGACAACGTTATAGTGCAATCTTGAAGGCGGATCATGAGGAGGGGGCTTTTTGGCTCCGAGCTAGAATGATCACATCTTGCTTTGCGGAACAGAAGCTTCCTGAGAACGGCATCGACGAAGCAAAAGCGATCATTCGGTATGCCAACAATGTAGGCAGCCGGCACGAGGATCATGATGAAACGGACATGGAAGACGCTCATAGTCAGGATGAGGACGAGGAGTCCCCCTTACCTCAGACTACCTCCGAAATCCCTTTTCTCTCGGGTTGTCGAGACCTGAGCACCACTGCCTCTTTTCGGCCGTCGCCTCAGCAGCCCGCACCAGAAGCCGCGGATCACTCGTGGCATCTGCGTGTAAATCTCGAGATTGGGGATTGGCGACTTCAAAGAGGGGTCTTCAACTCATCTTCATTTCGGCCGAATCTCAAATATCCCACGCTACACCGTGTTCTCGACGGGCTCGCACAAAACAACGAGTCTTTTGCAATTGAAGGGGTCAATGAAGACGCATTTAACCCCAAGTCAGAGCTGGTTATCTCAAATAATAACGTGGAAACGGTTGACCTTATTCTCCAGAATATGGACGAGAACAGTCACCCTTTTCATTTACATGGGGCTAAAATGTGGGTTTTGGGGCAAGGTCATGGTTATTTCCCTGGGTATGAGGCATTAGGCTTGCTGCCAGACGGCAAAGGCCTTCTTGACCCATCAAATAAGACCGTCATGAGGAACCCACTCAAGAGGGATACGATCACGGCAGAGGGCTTCGGATGGGCCCTGCTGCGATTCGTCGCTGATAATCCCGGTGTATGGTTATTTCATTGCCATGTAATATGGCACTCGGAGGCTGGAATGGGAATGCAGTTCGTTTCAAGGATAGACGAGCTGCGTGGTTTGGAAGTCCCGGGGGATGCACGCAAGCTATGCGATGCGCCCGAAGGGGAGCTAAGAAAAGGAGCACCGCCGAAAGACGAGATATTCTTTGGGTTTGGCAATGACCGGCGTCAACCACTTACTCATGTCCCTTATATCCGGGCATGAAAACGGGCTTCAATGCGCGTATCAATCGGTAATGAAAAGAAGCGCGTGAGTGGTTTTATTGAAAATAATACTATGGGCTAGGACTAAACACGATATATGGCTGTTTCCCTTTCCTACTGGATTCTTGCGCGCTGGTGTTTGTTTGATCGTGGTAATGTCTGCGCCCGGTCGCTTGAATTGTCTCGTCAGCGATTGCTACTTGCTCAGGTAGGTAACTAGGCCTGTCCCGCACCATTACCGCTAATCGTTTTGACTGTATTAAGGCTGTGCTGCGGATTGAATGGTCATCTTATCCCTTTTCCTTGTATATGCACGCCAAATACATGAAAAAGAAGGCTGCTACTAAGAATATGCCTTTACTGTAAGGGTGCTCTACAGCACCGAGTGGGCTAAACACCAACAACGTAACAGACTGTGCGGAGCCCCGGGATCGGCCTAAGGGTCCAGTCTGCCCCGCGAGGTTCGACCGAACTGCCGTCACCTACTTGCTGCTGTTTAAAGGTATGGAGTATCCGCTCCAATCCACCCCCGGCGTCTCAGCGATTCTGTCTTCCGGCAGATCGGTCTGACTCACCCCATTGGAGTGGTGGAAAGATCCAGAACAAATTTGAGGGGGGGGTTCGGAGTGCTTTGGGCTCTGCTTCTGTTCAGACATCTGACTCGTCAATTGATTCGGGTATTGAGCATTTCGTTCGCGTCTTCTTTCCTCCGACGTCCCACCTCTTGTCCAATTCCGGGGTGATGACCTCGGATAGCGACGGGGAGAAGTAGCAATCATGGAATCCGAAGATGTGATTGTTACTGCCGGGGCGGGTCAGGAAACGCCCTCGGACTCTCCGCCAGGACTCACACGGACCCATGCCTTTGACCTGTACCTCAGCCACGCCTTATCAACGTGGAATGCCCGTGGATATGAATTCGCTGCTGTAGGTATCTGACGGGGCGATTTGTGGCGCCGTGTCGTTGAGAGAAAAGACTGACGTCCTCCCCACGTAGATCCTGTTCACGGCGGCAGCCTACCCGGACACCCTCGTGGCAGCGGCTCTGCGGTAATTTGCCTTGATTTACAGCGTATTGAAACACAGGCTTGACGATGCACATCGAATACCAAGTCGCCCGCGATAGATTTACAGGGTCGGTTCTAACAACTTGGCGCTAGCATGATCATCATCTACATCGCCATGATTGTCTTTTCGAGTTTCGTTGGCCATTGGGTCGAGCGATCACCAAGTCGGCTGCGAACGTTGCTATCGACTATCTATTGTAATAGAGCATCTGTGATCCTAGGTTCGTTCTTTTGGCTATTAATCCTAAGCCAGGAGAATCTGCTCGTCGGCGAGGGACCTACTATTACGCCGCCTCGATTCGCTCTGCCACGAAACGACACCTTGAAAGGGGCCATCTTCGTTGTCGCCGTCGCTTTCGGCATCATAGAGCGACTCAGCGCCTCTGCCAACCTTATATCCATGGAGCGCGATTGGGTCGTGACTGTTGCTGGGCCTATAGGGCATCCCTACGACCTCACGAATCTGAACGCCGTCATGCGACGTATCGATCTTGTCTGTAAGCTGATAGCTCCCATTCTGATCTCGATTGTTATTTCCGCCACAGGATCCGTACGTATAGGCGTATTATATACATGCCTCACGAGCTTTTTGAGTGTCCCGATAGAGCTGCTTTCTGCTAGGCGAGTGTGGAATGGTAGTGCAGCCTTGCAAGCTCCGAAACCACTTCCTAGTCCTGGGGCCGAGGAAAGAGTAATCGATATTCGGCCTCGCTCGAGCAGATTACACCACTACTTGAAAGGGTTTGAAATGTATTTCTCCAGTCCCGTTTGGATTCCATCGTTTGCTCTCGCAATGCTACACTTCAACATGTTGACCTGGCGAGCGACCTTTATTACATACCTAATCAACACCGGTTATACGCTCAATGTAATTACCATCGCCCGAGCTATCGGATCGATTCTTGAGATCAGCAGTACTGTCCGTAAGTTATATCCGAAATGACGTCCTATTCTTGACCGAGCCCTATGGGATAAGAGCTCCTTCTTAATCTAGGATTATGAACTTCAGAGCTCCTCGCACCCCTGGAATTGTCTCACATAGTACATTAAAACGTTGGCAGCTGATCCTGGTTATTATAGTTACACCTTGGGGTATTGTGTACCTTGGAAAGATCGGCCGGCCGAGTGTTGTACCGGGCGAAGGGCCAGAGACTGGATTGCTATACGAGGAGCAATGGCCCGAAGGTTCAACCAACGAGACAGAAACTGTGATTGGCCTCCAGCGTCTCGGGCTCTGGGGGATCAGTAGCCAACTCATCAATACAGCTAGTCATTCCGTCATGTCGCATAAAAATGCCAGGCGCTAACCAGCAATCCAGATCCCCGTGGTGCTGGCCCTCTGGGCTCTCTCAGCGCAGCGCGATCAGCCCGGCGCGGGCTGGAGCGTGGTCCTGTTCTCGTTCCTCGCATTCTCACGCCTCGGCGTCTGGGTCTACGACCTCACCACGCAGCAGCTAACGCAGACGCTGGTGGACAGGACCCGGCGCTCGAGCTTCGCCGGCGTCGAGAGCTCGGTGGTCAACGTGTTCGAGGTGCTGGGTGCCGCCGCCGCCATCGCCCTCCCGCGCGTCGAGCAGTACCGGTGGCTCGCGCTCGCGAGCTTAGTATCTGTCTTGATGAGCTGGTGCATGTACGCTTGGTGGGTGAACTCCCAGCGCGGTCACCTCGTTCATTGGGAAAAGATTACCCCTAATTTCGGGGGGAGACGATAGGAGGGTCCGATTGGCCGGCTGGATTGCCTGTCTCCTTGTTCGGATTCCATGCACTCACGCTCTTGGTCTCTCTTTCTCGACGTAATACAGTAACTGTATAAGTAGCGTCAATACGAAGCACGACCTTCCACAACATGATCAAGTTCGTTCCATATTCCATATTATCGAACCAGTCGTGGGCGGCTAGCCGAGGCATGACAAGAGGTAGACACTTTGCCTTTTCGTGCAATGTAGGCCGATTCCGTTTAGTGATGTGACCTAAAAATGCATGCCCGCCCTCTCTCGTTCTATCGAATCACTCTCCTTTCCCAGAGGACACACTTTGATAACGTCTAACTCGAAGTCGTGCATCCTAACCCCGCATGTTAGCCCACGCTGCCATCGCCGAGAACAGCTTCAGGTCCCCCTGCCCCCGCACGAGCTATCAAGCTAGGTCAATGCGCTGAAGCAGACTATGTGCTGGTATGCGCCTGGAAACCGTGCTCGGGATTTTGTAAAATGTAGATGCTGTAGCGCGATTCGCAAGATTAGTCATCACGCTGGGAGCATTTATAAGAGGTCAAGGACCCACTCGTATTACTATTTCTCTTCAGCTCTCAACCCAAACAAAAAGCCGCGCACGGAGGGTGATACAGTGACGATTCTTGGAATCCCCCCCCTTTCCCCCTCTTCAACCCCAACCCCCCCACACTGCCTCAACACAAGGAAGTTTCAACAGGCCCACGTAAAAAAAAAAAAAAAAGAATGCTGCCGAAGATCCTGTGCCTGCACGGCAGCGGGACCAGCGCGGAGATCTTCCGGATCCAGGCGATCCGGCTGGGGCGGCTGCTGCAGGCGCGGTTCGAGCTGGTGTACGTGGACGGGTTCATCGAGTGCGCGCAGGCGGGGCCGGGGGTGCTGCCGTTCTTCGAGGGGATGGGGCCGTACCGGCGGTGGCTGACGGACGCGGACGGGAAGGAGGAGCGGCCGTGGGGGGGACCTCGGGCGGCTGGCGGCGGTGTTCGAGCGCGAGGGGCCGTTCGTGGGCGTCATCGGCTTCAGCCAGGGCGCCAAGGCGGCGCTGCACCTACTACGCCGGCTCGAGCAGGAGCGAGGAGAGGAGGAGGGCGGCGGGGGGCGGCGGGGGTCGCGGCACCACCCAGCTCGACTTCGCCGCCCTGTTCGGCGGCACGGTGCCCTTCCGCCTCGCCGTCGGCTCGGACGGGTGGGAGGCCCTCACGAGGCCGACGGTGCGCACGCGCAGCGTCCACGTCATCGGCGATGACGACCCCTGGCGCACCGAGAGCGAGGCCCTCATGGACCACTTCGACGAGTCGACGCGCGAGCTCGTGCGCTTCAAGGGCGGCCATCACATGCCCGTCGACGCGGCCGTCAACGAGAAGCTGGCCAAGTTCATCATCTCGTGCCACGAGCAGGGCAGCGGCGCCCTCTCCTGATCACGGAATCTGGATTTTTTTTTTTTTGGTTTGTTGACACGAGGAGTTGGTTGTGGAATAGATGGAGAAATAGGGGTTCTGAGAACATGCCTTGGGTTATAACTACCTAGGTACATTGGATGACGGGTTCAACACTTGGGGCTTGGCAAAACTACGATCTGATCTCGATTTCGCGGTCATCGGCGCCATAGCAAATAATTTCAGTTCAAATACATGCATCCAATAATGGCGTCGGGTTTAAGGCCATTTTTTCAGCTGAGAATGTGCTTCAATCTAGCCTAGGGTTTCATTGTAAGCCAGACAGACAATGAGCACCACCACTATAGTATTCAAGGTATACATACCCTAGCGCATTAGGTCGTAAGATCTCATCGTGGCACAATCTTAGGCACCGCCGGTAAGATAAGAGGATGGCTGAGGGTGGGGGGTCTAGGGATGCTGTCACCCTCTAGATATCTAGGTAGATGAGAGATGGAGCTGGGCTGCTTAATGTAACTAAGGTATGCGTAGATAACATCTCTGCACTCCCTTATACATCACAGAACACTTCCAAGGTTAGGTGTTAAGCGCTATTGAGCACCATGTTATAGGGAAGTAACTCACTAAAAATGGCTCTGGGCCCGTATTTGTAATAGTGCTCTCCCCACTAGTCTCGAGTGCTACTATATAGGTATATTCACCATGCCTTAGGTACCTGGGGGCGCTACGCACCTCCCTAAGGTAGATAACTAATGTGCGAAGAACTGTAAATCGTACCGTAGGCACCTATCAAGTAGTACCTATCAAGCAGTACCTATCAAGTAGTGCTATTATTTGTGGCTTGACACGTTTGTGAGCGAAGCCACACTCGACGATGCCCCGGGCAGCCCTTCAATAAGCAACTACCTAGGTAGGTACAGACCTTATCAATTATAACAAGAGCGATATGTATCAAGCCGAGAACTGACTGTTCGCTTGACTGCTTGGTTTCCTCGGGCCTTCTCGGCTCCTTGAAAATCCTCTACCCCCGAGCCCCGGATGGGACGCATCATCAAATCTTATGAGCGATAAAGTTCCAGCCCAACTTCCACCGACAGCCTCGACCGTCTTACCAGCACTATGGAGGAACCACAGCAGTCCTCGGAGCTCAACGCTCGAGAAGAGGCCACCGGCATCACCAAAGGACAGCAGCAGCCCGAGCCAAGCAACGAGGCAAAGACCCTCGGCACGTTTACGTGCTTCCCACTGCTGCCCCCCGAGCTCCGCCTGATGATCTGGGACATCGCGGTGCTGTCGATCCCCGACGTGCCGGAGCTGATGATCCAGACCGGGTCCAGCTTCTACCCGCGGAAGTGGGGCCCGCCGCCGATGCTGGTGCGGACGGGGTTCGCGGCGGCGATGCACGTGAACCGGGAGGCGCGGGCGACGGCGATGCGGCACGGCTGCTTCACGTACGCGGAGGTGCCGGCGCCGGCGCCCGCGGGCGCGCGGCGGAGGGGGGCGGACCGCGGGACCCGGAAGCTGTCGGTGCCGGTGCGGGCGTTCCGGCCGGAGCTGGACGTGCTGTTCCTGCCGTGGGAGGCGTGGCGCAGCTTCTTCCTGCTGCGGGAACTATACCACGACAACGTCGGCGGCGGCGGCGGCGACGACGACGACGAGGACGATGACTGGTTCGCGGGCCTGCAGCACCTCGCCGTCGACGCCTGCCTGTCGCGCAACATGGCCGTCCTCGTCCGCCGGCTGCCGCTGTTCCGGTCCCTGCGCACCCTCACCATCGTCCTGCCGACCTCCGAGGCCCCCGTCAAGACCGCCTCCATGGTCTACCTGCCGGGGCCCCCGCTGCCCCGCTGCGCCCTCGGCCCCTACCCCTCCCACGCCATCCACCACCCGGCCCTGTCCGCCTGCCTGCAGGACGTCGCCGACGGCACCTGGCGCGCCGCCGTCGAGGCGCTGCGCGCCGTTGCCGATCAGAACGGCGGCGGTGGTGACGACGACGATGATGACGGCGGCGAGGATGGTAGGTACAGGGCCGCGCTCAAGAGGCATATGGATTTCGAGCGCAAGAGGGTCAAGTTCGTCATCCGCGGCAAGGTCCTGCTGGTGTATGGCGACTCGGACGGCCGCCGCGGGTTCAGCGAGAGGGGGAAGGACAAGGCGACGCAGGTCGTCCTCCCCATTCAGTAGCCTGTCGCGGGCGTCCCGACACTCGACAAATATATAGACCTTTCCCCGTCGCGATGGCGCATCTCGGATTCTCCGCCCGCGTACGTTTGGCTCCGCGTTTGTCTCGACGTGTCAGGGGTACAGAGACTGGAGAGGTCGGGTTGTATTGCCCTGATTATGGTTCTATGTTCGATTTGCATCATACTTCAGTCTATATACGTCAATCTTTCTCATGCCTCAAGCAGCTCTAGTCACAACTACTGTCTCGGCGAAGTAAGCAATATATTTACACTAGTTCTCTCATACCACAAATGCTCCGTGACATGGCGGTGATTTTTGGCATTGACTTTATAGAGGGCTAGTTGGGAATATATGCTGGTTCAATCTGCCCTTCCAATCTCACCATACTCAAGACCCAGGCAATGAGAAAGTGGTTGGGTAGCCCGAGCTAGACATTCCAAAACAACACAAGGAACTCTGGTCTGTATTTTGACGGGTATTTATATTGACTAGGTAATGGTCTGGCAGGCACTATAGAGACGAAGACACCAGGGGGAAAAAAACCACAATGGGAAAAAGTGCCCCTGTCATCGCCAACCATTTGTATTAACCACCGTCGAATCCAAACTGCAACCCCTCTCCGCAGACCCCCGCAAAATCTATCCGCACCCATTCCCGACCCCGACCCCAGGATCAACCGGCCCCCTAGTTGTCGTTGAAGAGGCCGTAGCTCAACCAGGCGTTGGTCCCCGCGTGCCAGCACTGGTTGATGTTGCCCTCGTTGAGGCGGGGGTCCTTGATGCCGCCCTGGTTCACGGCGGAGTACAGGGTGATGTGGAAGCCGTTTCCGATGCCCGAGAGCCTGATCCCGCGGCGCGCGCCGGGGAAGTTGCCCTTGGCCCCGTCCCCGCTGATGGAGTAGGTGTTGCTAGTGCCCGTGCAGTCTGCTCGTCGAGAGGTTAGTTAGTTGCTTCTTTCTTCTCTCTTTCTCTCTCTCTCTCTCTCTCCCCTCCCCCCCGGAAATCAGCGGGGGCAGGCAAGAAAAGGGTCAGGCGAGGGTCTTCGTGCTATGGTCGGGAGGGGGAAAAGGGGTGGGTAGAGGGGGGTCGTACCATCGTTGGTGAAGACGGTGAACGAGGCGTCGGCGCGCTTCGCGAGCTGGCCGGCCTCCTCGTACTGGGCTGCCATCTCGAGGGGCTTGGCCTGGGCGACGGTGGCCACGAGGGCGACGAGGGCGTGGGTGAACTTCATGGTGACTTGGGTGATGGGAGAAGAGCGATTTCTTCGAAATGGGCTTTATTTACAGGCAAGTAGAGAGTCTGGAAGCTGTGAGAGCGGTGCTGTGTCGAGTGTTCAAGCATTGCTGAAAGTTGCGTTCCTCGCCCTACATTTATATTGTTCTCAGGTCTGAACGATCCGCCTCGTCTCGCCCTTTGGAGTCTCCCCCCCCCAGACCGGCTGCTCTCTGGAAAAGCTCGAGGACACGGCCCATTGCTGACGCCGTCTTCTCGTCGACAAGATGACTCGCGATTGAGGCCAGCAGCGGTAAATGCCGCCGCGGCATGGGTCTACCCTCGTTGTCGCGATCACCCATGGTGGAGGCAGCATGGTCTTCCTCAAGGCTGCAAACACACACTCCCCTCCCCCCTCTCCCCTCCCCCCTCCACCTCCCTTTTTTTATTTTAGTCGCTAATAATACGATTAGTTAGCACTTAAAATCAGCAAACGAAATCCCTTGCGCCATGGTACCGGGCCTCACGAACTGCAACGCCTCGTGAGACGGAGGGCAAAGAATCAACGATCAGTATTTGCCGAAACGTGGCAGTCAGTCGGGAGACATCTCCCGTGTATAGTATTCGGCTCGCGATGGTTCCACATAGAATTGTACCTCGATGGGCGTTGCTGGCTCGTACTTGGACCATCTAGGTGGCTCGATAGTATTTTCCTAGGTGTTGTCTTTGTGGACGGGAGGCTGAACGTCAGCGGAGAGCGGGACTCCCTTGCAGAAGGACAACCTTCTAGAACCTCGCTAAAACTACCTATGTCTGGGGCGTAAACTTATATTTGACTACTGCAAAAGAACGGCGCCGAGTAGGCTATTACACACATTTGCATTTGCATTTGCATTTGCATAAGCACCCACAACAGCGATGGTCTATGTCATGTTAGCTTAAGCTTTCGCGTCGGTGCCCATTAGGTGCTTACTTAGGCATGCCGTGTCTTTGTAATGGTTATTGATAGGCTATTAGGCGATGACTGAGCACCATCTAACGCTCCACAACAGCCCGATCGAATCTAGCTACAGTGCCCTTCCCGGGATACTGATTTGATTACCTCAGACTCAGATAGTCAGTCATTGTACACACCAATTAATAGTTGTTTTGCACTGCGTTAGCGCCAAGATCTAGCATTAGATGCAATAAAAAAAAATAAAAACAGACAACCCAATGTACACGGGAGGGCCTCTAGTGCATCTCAGGAAATCCGACTTAATCGCTGAATCCGCTGTACAGGTAATATCTGGTATGGCCTCCCACACTACATGTCGCGTTGATAAGTACTTAGTCACGGCAAAATCCATCTCGTCTAATACAGCACTGATCCTCGGCACCCATAACCCGACGACCAGTAACTACAGAGTTGCGCACACCCCCAGCAAAGGAGATGAACGGAGGCATCACCTAGTAGTCACAGCGTGGAACTTGTAGTGCGCAAGCCGATGGCGGACGTGCTGTGAGGTCGTCTCGGTAGCCTTCTAATCCCCCTCGAGCCGGGTAACTATAGGCAACGCGCAGCTGTTCTCGGAGGGAAGTCCGGCCTAGAAGCCATGCCACGCGGAAATCAATGCATCACGTTCTTTGAAACCAGTCAGGAGGCCGAGAGGATAGCAAGAGGAATCGAAGGGTAGGTGTGCCCATCAGTAGAAGAGCTCAGTTACACTTGTACGGAATGCGCCCTCATGAGACCAGGATTAGAAGCCTTGGGAGTATCTGCGGTCAATGGGTGTTCTACTAAATGATTTTCGCTTGCTCTTTATTGTCTAAGGAAGAGTTTGCACACCCGCAGAGGCGGTATAAGCCTTAATTAATACCACTCGACATGCTGCAGTAAACAGCTCAACAATAAGAACATAAAAAGTATGGGGGAGCTTCCAACAAGAATGGCCTTTTCGTTTACGATTATTCTCTTTCCGTTGATAGGGTATTCAAATTCCTTGGCATAAGAGACCTGTTTTTGAGATGATATCGCGCAGTGAAGCGGTAGGACAATGTGATGTTCAGAATATCCAGAGTGAGGTCTAGTCACTATGAGGCAGCAGCTGGGTCGTAGGTAGATAGCTTAGTATAGGGGTAGGGCTCAATATCATTGATTCCTGAGCCTACAATCTAGGTGGGAGGTCTTCAGTCCTTATATACACAGATATGCTTCTAGAGCTACCCCCTAGGGTAGCAGGTACCTCGCTATGTGATCCATTTATCTGACAGACAATGCATACACAGCCTCTACATAGGCGTGATCTCTTCTTTCAGACTCACCCTTATAGAATCATAGGTAATGACATAATCATGCTGAAGCGAGAATATTGCCGTCGTGATTGGATATTTCGAAGGCGGGGTCAAAATTACGTCCTTCATCAGCTGCTCGAGCCCAATATTAGTTCAGGCAACAACAAATTCAAGTCAACACCTGTTGTTCAAGCCCATATTATGTCCGGATTATTCAATCGCTCAAAAACATCTCACAATAATCAAGAAAATGGTCAGTACCACAATACTGTACTATGTTGTAAAGCGGACACCAGCTTACAGGCACCTCTTAGCCCTTGAGACAACTGTTTCCTCCCGATCAGCCGACGGGCGTGCCCGGGGATAGGGCAAAAGTCGAGTATGAACGGCTTCCGTCGCCGTGGACTTAACTAATAATGGCATATAGCATTATCGCTGTTCACGGCCTAAACCCCCGAAGCAAGCCAGACGCAGATCACGCCTGGGATACATGGCGAACCCCGTCCGGGACAACCGGTCGGCTTTGGCTTCGGGACGACCTTCCTCAATACATACCCGAATCACGAATCTTTCTGTACGAATACAACGCCACAGCGGTCTATGGAAAAGACCGAGATACTTTTGTAGGCAAAGCGAACGAACTCCTCGAAGCGATAAGGATCGAGCGGCGTAGGACCCCTTCTCGACCGATCATATTCCCACGCCACAGCATGGGGGGATTATTAGTCAAACAAGCTTTGATCAATGCACACAACAACCCTTCTCATACATCAACCAAGCAAGCCACCCATGGCCTAGTGTTCTTTGCCACGCCTCATAGAGGTGCAGACTCAGGCTTGTTAAGCCTTGGAGGGCTCGCCGCCAAGCTTGCTATAAGTGTGGGCTTCCAGAGGGGCGATGATGTGTTGGAAACACTGAAAAGCGGCAGCATTTTCTCTGGCATGATGCGTGATCATTGGCGGCACCAATTGCTGGAATACAAGATTGTATCTTTCTGGGGTGGCCAAGATGAAGTAAGTAATCCCACTAAATTACATCGTTCTATCCCCCTAATTCTCATGATTGTAGGTCGTTCCGAAAATTAGTGCGCAATTAGACATGCCTGGCGACCGTGAGAATGTCGTAAAACTAAACGCCAGCCACGAGAGCGTGTGCAAGTTCGGGTCGAGCCAAATAGATCAGGACAACTTCAAATTAGTGCGAGGGAATATTGAAGACGTCTACGAGAGCGTGCTTGAAAAAAGTAAGTTGTCTAATTTACCCTCTACGGCCAGTTGGGGGGGATACTCTACGAGTGCGGACAGCCTGGAGGCACAGATGGCCAGACTACAAGGGGGTACTGTAAATAATTCCCAGAGTTAGTTAGGGGGCCAAATATGAGCACGGATTGCTAATGATTTATGCTAACATATATTTCTGATCAGTCTCGCGAGCGGTTGTGATGAATGCAGGAACCTCGACCAGCCAACCAATTCATAGCGGCAACGAACCCTTGCCAACACGACCGTGTTATTATATTCCCCTTCCAAGAACCAAGAAATTCACTGGACGTGATGCTATATTTGCAAAGTTCAAAACAAAGTTTATCGACAAGGATTATACGAATCAAGCTATTTTTGGGCTTGGTGGTATTGGTAAAACCCAACTGGCACTACAGCTTGCTTATTGGGTAAAAGAAACGCAACATAATTGCTCCGTATTCTGGGTACCAGCGCAAAGCCATGAGACGTTTGAGCAGGCCTACACGGAAATAGCGAGCCGATTGGACCTCCACTCAAACGGAAATAACTCAGATATCAAAGTCTCAGTTCAGCGGTATCTCGAATCAGAGAGATCTGGGAATTGGCTTCTTGTTGTCGACAATGCGGATGATATTGGAGTTGTGTTTGGCAATAGCAACAATCCACATAATATATACAGGTATCTACCTCAAAGCGACCAGGGATTGGTTTTGTACACCACACGATCAAGAAAAGTCGCCGTATCTGTTGCCCAGGATGAACCAGTTGACTTGGAGCAACTCACCTCCCACGAAGCCATGAGTCTCTATAAGATGTTACAACCGCAATCGATACCAGCAAGCAGGGAAGAAGCAGAAGAGCTGCTTGAGAAGCTCTGCTACCTCCCCTTGGCAATTGTAAATGCTGCTGCATATATTAACAGCAATCAATTACCTATTCGGAAGTACCTTGACCTTTTAAACGGAACAGAAAAAGACCTGGTGAACATGATAACCCAAGAATTTGAGAACATCACCCGATACCAGGGCGCACAGAACGCTATAGCAACCACCTGGATTGTATCCTTTGAACAGATCGCGAAATTCGATCCCTCCGCCGCCCGATTTCTAAGTTTCATATCATGTATTGAGCCGAAAGGAATACCTCAATCCTTGTTGCCGAATATTGGAGGAAATTCTGACATGGAAAATGCCATCGGCACGCTCTGTCAGTATTCTTTCCTAGCCAGACGAGGAGATAGCGACATATTTGATATGCATGCTCTGGTACATACGGCGGCCCGAATCTGGATCCAAAATCATGACCATCCCTCAAATGTCATGGCTAATGCTCTTGAAACCCTAGAAGCTGTTTTCCCTTCCAACAATCCAGAGAATCAGGACAGATGGCGAGAGTATTTGCCACATGCTCTGCGCGCACTCGAGAGAAGCCGTGGTAATCAATCACAAAAGAGATTGAATTTGCTTTTTCGAGTTGGGACATGCTTATATTCCGACCGAAGATTCAGAGACGCCATAACAGTCTTTGAGGAGGCTCAAAGGGAGTTTAAACCAACATTAGAAGAAAACTATTCTGAATCAAACCGAAAGGGACGAAAATTTAAAGCAAGGGCGTTATATAAATTGTTTAAGCGGGTGATAGATACACCTCAGACTACATATATTAATAACTCCGACCGACCTGCATCCCAGCATGAGCTTGCCTGTGCTTATATTCAAGACGGGCAGGTCCTGCGGGCGATCGAGATTCTTGAGCATGTTGTTGCGATAAAAAAACAGACGCTTTGCAAACAAAACTATAGCCGACTTGCATCCCAGCACACCCTTGCTTATGCTTATATAAAAGACGGACAGATCCCGCGGGCGATCGAGATCCTTGAGCATGTTGTCGCGATAAAAAAACAAACGTTTTACGAACAAAACTATAGCAGATTTGCATTCCAGCACACGCTTGCTTATGCTTATATAAAAGACGGACAGATCCCGCGGGCGATTAAGATTCTTGAGCATGTTGTCGCTATAAAGAAACAAACGCTTTGCAAGCAAGACTATGGCCGACTTACATCCCAGCATGAGCTTGCCTGTGCTTATATAGAAGACGGACAGATCCCGCGGGCAATTAAAATTCTTGAGCATGTTGTTGCGATAAAAAAACAAACGTTTTACGAACAAGACTATAGCCGACTTATATCCCAGCATACGCTTGCCCGTGCTTATATAGAAGACGGGCAGGTCCTGCGGGCGATCGAGATTCTTGAGCATGTTGTCGTAATAAAAAAACAAACGCTCCGCGAACAAGACTATAGCCGACTTGCATCCTAGCACGAGCTTGCCCGTGCTTATATTAAAAACGGGCAGGTTCCGCGGGCAGTCGGGATTCTTGAGCATGTTGTCGCGATAAAAAGACAAACGCTTCGCGAACAAGACTATAGCCGACTTGCATCCCAGCACGCGCTTGCCCATGCTTATATTAAAGATGGGCAGGTCCCGCGAGCGATCGAGATTATTAACCATGTTCTAAGTAGACCGTACTTTTGTTGTACTGACAGACTTAGGTTTCGGGATCTATTAGCTCAAGCGGAAAGTAGCCTATAGGCTTCTCTAGATTGTGTTATATGTATCTAGCATCTTATCGTCAGGCTGCTCTGATCTAACTATTCCATAGCTTTGTAGATTGAGTGTTACAGGGGAGCTAGTATATTTATATTATCATGCCAAGTGCTTTAATGGGAATACTGTATCCTTGCTCTTCAACCATCACTTTGTTTCTTAAGACGATCTATTCACACATGGAGAACTTATAGCCAACTGAGAATTAGGCCAAGCTTGAATTGTCTCATGTGACTTGGATTTATCAAATGCATGGGTGGACGTCAGGGTTTCAAGGCCTAGTCCCGGCTATAGATATTGAAGTGAACCGTCTGTTGTTCAAATTTTACATGGGCAATTTTATACCCCTTTTTATGCCGCCGGGGCCAATTTAGCCCCTTAGTATTCACTTCCCTTTCAGGCAGCCGAGTTCCTTCATTGCTTTGCCCAAGTAGATATGCGCATACACCGCCCCCCCTCTTCTACTTGTCCATGAAAACACGCTGCCCTCTTCATTAGCTACCGATCCACATAACTGAACTTTGCATTAAACCCCGCCAATAATAGGAAGGAAAGCGATTGTCCTTCCAAAAACGCCGTTTATCATTGAGAGTATGAGGGGTCCTCTCTTGAGTTGACGTGGGACATAGCCTGAAGGTATCGGGAGCGCACCGCCTGCTGCCTGGCCCACGGGTCAGAGGAGCTGAGTGATGCTCTCGCTCTATAAGGAAAGCAACGCGGCTAATACGGCGATAAACAAGGCGCTGGGGGATTTCGGATGGCAAAATTTACGCGGTAGATTGCCCGGCAGGGCTTGAGGATGTAGCGGAGGTCGCGGGTGGTAATGATGTGGCGACACCACTGATGCCAGGGGTTGTACCGGCGTCACGTCGCTGCTAGAACCCAGGCCAAAGCTGGTACTAGAGTTGGTACCTGAATCGACTTCGCTGCTGGTTGAAGTAGGGCCGATGGTAGGGATGGCATGAGCCGATTCCCCAAGAGAGGACTTCGAGGTTGAAACGCCGTCATGGTCGCCTCCTGAAATACTCGTAGACTCAGATATAGTCTTGGCTGACTTGGTGGGCATACTTCCCTCCGTTGGGCTGGGTTTAGTGTTGATGGATTCGCCGGTAGAGGTAGAGGTAGAGGCAGAGGCGACAGAAGAAGATTCGGCTTCAAAATGATCGCAAACAAGATCGAACAGGGGTGTAGCAGTCAATCCACAGCCGACGATACCGAAGCCGGAGTTGTACAGAGGGCAGGTCAGGGACAGAACCATAGAGCGCATACCACCGAGACCCAAATTAATAATTACGCTCCAAGATTGGCATTAGAACATCCATAGACAACACTAAAGCCCCTGCATATAACAGAACCTTCAGCAGGAGGCCGACACCCCGGGAGCCACGCGGAGGGGGCCCACGAATCCACTTACCAGACCTTGACGCGACCAAGCATGGGACAGCCAACCGACTTCCGGAATGCCCCGGCGTTCCCGACGGAGGCGCCGCCGTCCGCCGCCGCCGACGACGGGGTAGCCGGTCTCGGTGACCCAGACAGGCTTCCCGGCCGGGGGCGCGGGCCGAGGCGTCGTCCCAGCCCGTCCAGGCGCCGCCGTGCCCGCGACCGCCCCGCCCGATGAGCACGCCGCCCGGAACCCGCAGCGGCGGCGGCGGCGGCGGCGGCGGGCCCAGCCTTGGAGCCGGCGGGACTGCGTCTTGGCGGCTTTGGTGGTGGTGAAGATCGAGCCATAGTCGAAGTCAGGCTTGGCGGTCGATGACAGAGAAGAGGAGGCGGTGGGAAGGGTCACGGCGTGCATGGGTGCACGCATGAGTGCACGCATGATGATGATGATGATGATGATGGGCAATCCTCGAACGGAATATATCCGCATCAATGTAGGTGTTGGTGTATGCGTTGCTTGTCGGATGGTCGCTGCAGAGCGGTAAAGTCGGCGTTGGCGAACTCTGCTCTATGTAACATGCCTTGCTTACCTGATGTCTTCAGGTGCCTAGTACAACTCCTACCTGGCGTAGTATCATATATCCAAGCAACCTACCTACCTGGACTTGGCACTCGGGTAGGTAGGGAGCGGTGATGATGTCAACATAACACGTATAAAGGGGAGCGCGTGGAGGGCTGGTCTTGGTGCTACTACTGGCCCGCGGCAAAGGGAGTGAGTGAGTGACTCGGGCAAGAGCAGTCGAGTAGTGCAAGACAAGAAGTCGAATGGCAACAGATTATCGCTATTCACTACTATCCACGTACCCTAAGTAAGAAATGCCCAAGTATTAGAATAGGGGTATCAATGCAGGCACAACAGCATGGGGGTTCGCCTGACGACTTGGGACAACAGGCCACTTACTTTATTCATCTTCATCATTGACATCGAAAACTCAAAAAGAAGTAAGGGAAAATACCTATCTACACTTCGTATATATATAAGTACTTAGGTACGATAAGATTGAATGATAGGCTCGTTCGCAGCCTCAAATATTGACATCTGGATGTCCGCATTCCTCCATCATTGAACCTTCAATTGTCTAGTCAATCTCTGCCTTTTGATTGGAGCGCTATTATCACCACCAATGCCACATAACTATAGCCCAAGGCAACGAGAGAGATGCGCATACGTGGTACGGATCAGGGCCCTGGTCTAGACTGGACTCCTGAACTCTATCGGGCTGGGTGCTTCGAAATAACACGTATCGAGACGGCATTGTGCCAACTTGTGCGTGGCACAAACATCCACGGATGCTCTTAAGTCGTTGGTCTGGTCTTTACCTCTCGGATTGAGTACTTAGAATGGAACGATAGGTTAAGTCAAATACGTCCCCATGCATGTATGTGGTACCAACGTATATACATAGCAGTGTAAGTTGACATATTTTCACCCAAGTTGATTGAAATGAGAAGGTGTTGCTGTCCAATGTTGATCTAGTCTTATTTAGGAAATTATGATCTGCGCCCTTCAATTTACCAGCTCGACTAAATATAGTTGCTTGTAGGGCCTTGTAGAGTTGAGGCCGCCGAGAGCGGCGCTTGCGGAGATAGTGCATGTGCATGTGCATTTGTGCATACATATGTACATATGACAGCCGCGAGATGGCCACGATGATTGCGCCTCTTGCTTTATGCCTCGTCGCCACACCGCTCCGAAGACAGACATATCGATGGTGTTTGAATGCACAGTGCCCAGCCATCTCCACGCCCCCATCGTGTTTCCGATATGGGGCCACCAAGCCAAAAGTAGTTGCAGCAGAATAGAATATATTAATTCCCCCTGTACAGGGAACCCAGCGTGATTTAACCTGCCCCAGCGTTATCCGCCTACCGTAGACCAACATGAACGACTATCATTCCCTTCATACCATCCCCCGAACCCTTGGTTCGAAGGGGCTGGGCAGCACCCAATGCTCAATAACCTCATGAATCTTATCTACTCTTATGACATTGAAATCAAGGTCCCCAACGCCAAAACGAGGCCACAAGAGCTAATCAGACATACCTCCAAACCGAACAGATCGTCACCCTCTTCTCTGCCGAGTGGCCAGTATAGAGGGGGTCCTGGTAATTCTAATTGGAACCGTTCCAACCCAGGTCTCATCCCGACCTTGGATCTTGATGACCCCATAACGCATTCCCAACCTTGACTTGTGTTGAGTTCCGAGGATTTCGTGCCGGCGCCGCTGTCCCCGTCCTTGCCGCGACCCTACCCTCTGGACCGTGTTGAGGCACGCCCTCATCGTAGGCATAGAGCTGCGGCGCAGCCGTCCCTATGTCGCCTCGGTCATCATACCGAGAATAATTGGTGGCGTTCTCGCCATAAGGCTGTGCATCGAGTGTCGAGTATTGGTATGGATCCGCCTGTCTCCCATACGCGCTCCCGGGATTAGGCTGGGCATTTGCTATAAGCCCAGCACTTTCCTCTGGCATCAATTCCGCTGGAGCGTTAGGCAAGCCAAACGTACTCCGCCGAAACTGGCTCGCAATGGGTAGATGGTCCGTACTTTTGCCGTCGGAATTGCCCGGCATTGGGTAACTCGTGTCGGCTTTGAGTTGATAGCTTGGATCCTCGTGGCGGCTTTTGACCCCTACGAACAGCCAGCGAATTCCTCGACCGAAGGCCTTTACTATATCCCACACATTTAACGCGTCGCCAAATGCTCGCAGGCCGGCAAATCCCCCCATCTTAGACCTGTGTTCGTTCTCCCGGGGTGGTATTCCGATTGAGGGATTAGGACTGGGGTAATAACTAGTCTTGGCACCTTCCTTGTACTGGGTATAGGGAAAAGACCAGAGGTGAAGTACGGCAAATAGAGCCATCTCAATACACAAGAGCAAGCTAGGGATACCTACTTTCAAGTCGGGATACGCGAGCTTCTTGTTTGGGCTCACAAGTTGAAAAGTGGACGAGGTAGCCAATGAAATGGCTATTGTTTGCCAAAAGGACAAGAAGACGACGAGCTTGATAGCCAATACCTTTAGGCCTAACTTGTGCTCGGCTAGGGGTTGCCTAAATTGTGTGTAATACTGCAGTAGGCAGTACATAGCGATGGTGACCGCAATGGCTTCGATGACGATGACCTAAATATTACCAGATGGAATTAGCGATATGTTAGGTGTCCAGGCCATCGTCGTATCACAAAAACATACCCAGACATGAGCGAACACGGGGCTATTAGAGCTCTCGCAATATCGATCAAAATACTGCGTGACGACGGCAACGATAGTCATGGCGACACGAATAAAACAGTAGTGGTAGACGCCAATCCAGATTATGTTGAACCACGTTAACCCTGATTTTGGTGTTCTCCAGCAACCGCGCTCGCCACCGCAACACTTGGCGAACCAGTTCAAGGGTAAAATCCAGGGTTTAACAGGTTGCATCTGACGAAAGAACTGCTTCTGCTCGTGAAGATCGGGGGCCACGAGATGGCACATCAGGGCAAAAAAGGACGCGATGGCAAAGGCCTCGTAGGCTTCGCTGATAACTTGATAGTATATGGCATGCCAATAGAACCAGAGAGAGAGAAAGGACGATGTCGCATATATAGGGACCATGAAGAGGATCCGAATGATGCTGCGCACAGTTAGCTTCTAACCGCTGGCGACCGATATAACCAAGAAGCATACTGTTTTTGCTCGCGGGGTTTCGTGTAATTGAGGGCATGTTGCCACATGAGATAGAAGCTCACGATATAAGCGACTATCGTGGAGCCTCCGGCAATGATCAAAGCCAGCTCGTGAAAGGTGAAGTTCCCGACGAGCTTCTCCTCCGACCCAACTATATCGCGGACAAGTTGGTCAGCATGTTGCATCCGGCAATCTAGATCTTAGCAGCTTGGCGCCACGCCTCTCGGCGCTGCAGAAACACAGGGTAGCGAAGCTTATTTTGAAGGAGATACATACTACGAATGTTCTCCAGGGTGGAGTTACATGTCGTATTCCAAAAGTCCGACCCCATATTGTCGCGCGCAATATTGTACAAGAGTATCGAAAAGCCGGTCCGTCGTGGACGCCGAGTAGGGAGGATCTTCGAAGGAGGGCGTTGGGCCGCCACTAATAACTCGCGGTTGGCCTCCCTCGTGCTCGTGATGGCTTCGATATAGCGGCGGCAGTTCCGTTAAGCTGCGGTGCGGTGGAGAGGCGTTGCGTGTTCTCTGCGCATTCCCGTGCACTGGCCGTACGTTGGGTACTCGGCCAGGGGAGGAAGCCGATTGCGATTCGAATGGACCGAAATACCCGGGCAATCAAACGAACGAACCAAGTAGGGTGCTAACTGGGTGCAGGGCGGCACGTGTGATGCTCAGAGGACGGAGCCGGCAATCGATTGCCTCCTCGTAGAACGAATGGTTGTCACGATGAAGTTTTCGAGGTTGGAGGGATGGGCCTGAGGGAAATGAGCAAGCAGGGGAGATGGGGAATCGGTGATCCCAGGGTCAAGAGCTTCCAGCCTGTTGCCGAGATGCGTTGGGTGCACCTATCCAGGCTGCCAGGTACACCCACCCGCTGTCCCTTTGGTACTTGGGTACCTACTTGACGGTGGGCGAGTGGGTCCAATGTCTGTTGGTGGCAGAGCTATTGAGGTACTGTGTACCCGTGTGTTACCCACCAGGTGAGCAAGCCAACCTGGGAGGGAATCGGGTGATATGACTGGCTAGCGAACCTGAAGATTATCCCTAATTGGGTAGGAGAAGGTGTGGCGTGGCGCGCCCAAAGGTTGCGCCTTGCCAAAGCCGCCAGCGTGGGGGCAGGCCAGCAACCACCCGAACTTAAGTACTTTACCTTCGCGAGACTG
The DNA here is from genome assembly GCA_021209875.1 of Rosellinia necatrix. Lineage (NCBI taxonomy): Eukaryota > Fungi > Ascomycota > Sordariomycetes > Xylariales > Xylariaceae > Rosellinia > Rosellinia necatrix. Next base: position 1,625,419 of record JAGYVD010000001.1, on the reverse strand, counting down.
TGGCTGAGATTGCATGCAGACGCTGGAGGGTTATACGAGGCAACCTAAGGGCGTACGTACATGCCACCTGCACATGCATGACGTTACACCCCTTCCCCTCCCCCACTGCATGCATTCTAGATGTTGAACCGCCCAGGTGGGTAGCAGAACCGGCTAAAGAAATACCAAGGTACCTGCCGAGACAAACACCTAACCCACCAATAAATACAGTACATATTTCATATGTAATATGTAGGTACGTACATCGGTGATAGTTATATCTGGCGAGCGTCGGAGAGGTGGTGAGACAAGGTTGTAGGTAATCCTTCTGTCGCTGGATACCCAAGGTAACAAATAGGTGCCAACCTGCGTATACACAATGTACCCAGTTCTAGTAATCAGAGAATATTTCCAAAGGTTCCCTTTCAACATTGCCACCGCCAAAATACAACCCATGCCAGGGAGCTACCTAGAATAAGGCACCTTAAAAAGCGTAGCCATCAATGAGAAGCCTACTAATACCGATCAGGTCGACGCTATGTGTCACTAACTGCGTACCTATCTCTGAGCATCAAGGGGTATAGGTTGCTTATAAAGCCGAATGCTGGCTTCTTTTATACTTTGCACCTACACTACAGCTGTACGCATACTACGGCTTTCTTGGCACCAATGGAGATGATAGAAATAGGTATGTGTGACTAACACACAGCAGCCGATGACGCAGGCACGCGGAGCTTATCACACTATAAATCCCGAAAATATCGAGCCAGTCGAACTAAGGCGCTGCAGATACGAAGGTCGATCATCGTATGTATATAAGAGAAGCTGCATCCTCTGTCATCTTCATCACCTCTCCGCGCCTTGACGCCATCTTGAACACAGCTCCAGGTCTACTCTTGCCCCCAACCGCGCGTTCCTGCCCCAGTTCGTTATCATGACGACAGCTTCACCTCGTATCGCCCTTCTCCTCATCGACATCCAGCAGGGATTCAACGAACCGCCCTATACTGGAAGATCAACTCCTAATTTCGAAAGCAACATCATTAAACTACTGGGAGCATTTCGTACCGCCAAGAACGCTCACGTGATACATATTTGCCATCACTCCCTGTCAGAGGAATTCCCCCATCACCCATCGCGCCCCGGCGTGCAGTTCATGGATTACGCCGTGCCGCAGCCGGACGAGATAGTCAGGTCCAAAAACTTCAATTCGGCCTTCGTTGGAACGGACTTGGAAGATGTAATCAGAGGTCTTGGCATACAGCGGCTCGTCGTCGTGGGTCTAACAACGGGGCATTGTGTCAGTACTTCTATCCGGATGGCATCCAATTTGCGCGTCGTAGACCACCCACACGGCGGCGTTGCGCCCGGGCAGAGCCCTTCGGGGGAGATCATCGTGGTTTCGGACGCAACGGCCATGTACAGTCGCACCTATGCTAGCAAGGAGTATGATGGGGAAACGCTACACACGACCAACTTAGCGACTCTAAATGACGAATTCTGCGTGGTGCGGAGCACAGAGAAGGTGCTCCAGTTACTCGACCGTGCGGATTCCTAGGTTATATTTTCCCTACGTCTTGGTTACATGCTGGGGCAAACCCCTGGAATCTTCTCACGTCTTCGGCAAAAAGGAGATTTCCAGGACGTCTATTTTACCCGACAGCTTTATAGCCCCACTGATAGCAAAACATGAAATAAATCAGACAATTCGGCTATAGGCGAATATTAAAAGTGGGCTCTAGGACAGGCTTCATAGTCCCTCGTCGTTTTAATATCTCATATGTATAGCACACGTGATTCGAACCAGCGCCACAAAATCAGGCCTATAAATCAGATATCAGAATGCAAGCTCGTTTTGTAAGGTGTTGGCCACTAGTGCGTAGTTTCACGAATATCCTCGGATAATTCGTGGGTAATATGTTTATTCTAGGAGACGAAAGTTGATTATCGAGAAGAATAAGGGTATAACATCAGCTAACGTAAGTTGCCCTCTTAGCTATCTAAGGCAAAGGGAGCCATATCCACACATAGGGTAAAGAATCTTTTGAAACCCAAGGCATACATAAGCCCACCCTACCTTAACATCACAAATATAACTTTGGCAACCAAATATTATGTTGTCTATGGTGAAACATGAAAATTGCAGTACAATTTTATATGGTGAAGATTTGATCAAAATAACGAGGGGCGTAGATGAAGGCGTGCTATATAAATGAACTATGCCTTTATTTCCGGGTCTCCCGTGTTAACCCCCTGAAATTACAAAAAAGTTTACCCTCCATAATTCTTATAGTATGCCAGATGTATTGCATATATTGAAAAAGAAAATATAGTTCTAGGTTTTATTTCCTGTCAGTCTAAATATTGGAGGCATATAAAATCACCATATTAAATTACTCGGGCCGGCCTGATGTCAACTTACAATGTTGTGAACGAGTTATAATGGGTTGGTATATACTCAAGGCTATATTCTACAAGCCCCTTCTATCAGTAGGGCAATAAGATGACTAGTCTAAACCAACGTAAATCTATAGACTGAAAGACGCCTGCCTACCCGGTTTACCCCTGAACCCCTTTATCGTGGAAAAATCAATATTTATGTCCGCTATAAAGTGAAAAAGTGAAAAAAAGGGGTTTTTAGTCGCAATGTTTTATTTCCATTTTTATATGGTCTTTGATTGGTTTTGTGACGTCAATTAAGTACTTCAAAGTGTCCCAGTTACATCTCTCGACGCGTAGTACGACACTTGCCACTGAATTAGCCCCCATTGAGGGCCCTAATTTGGAGGAAACTCTGTCAAGTCCAAATCCGTTGCTGTCATGGGCGCTGTATCCGGGGCTAGAGAACAAGTCATTCCCCAAATCGAGGCTGACCCCAAGTCCATCTAGCGGCGGATACTGGCTTGAGAATCCGGTAGTGGCGTCTCTGTTTGTGAAATCTTGTAAAGTTGCGTCTATCCATTCCTGGTCAGTTTCGCTTCTTCGGCTGGAAGTAATTTGTGAGATAGTGTGGCCTGGCGTGCGTTGGATCTGATCAGTGTGCTCCGGGACATGCAGAAACTGAAGTAAAGACGAATCGTCGTAGGAATTGGCGATGGACATCTGATCCGAAATCGAAGTTGCGGCTTGGGTTGAAAACCTCTTTTTCCATCGATGTGCGTTACTGGAGATTTCGGCCGTGTTGTCAACAGAGAGCCTCTTTGAACTAATCTGGTAACTCTCTAGGTCTGTGTCGATGGATAGATTATCGTCTTCCGTCTCATGCATCTGCATTGGTGAGCTTAGGTGCGAACCTGGCGAGCTCGTGCCCTCTGCCTGTGAGCCCGATGAGGACGCAGTTATATTTTCAAGCTTTCTGCTCAAGATAGTATACCTGATCCTCCGTAAGTCGTCCGGCTAGTCAATCTCATGGGCCAGTCCGCCACATCCCTACTCACCTGTTTTTCAAATCGTTTCTTGATCGCTTTGCATAGTGATCTTGCTGAATTCGCTTCCACTCCCTTCCATACTTTCGGACGTACTTCAGCAACTTTTCGTCCTATAGACTGGTTAGCTCCGTTGCTGGGGACGGAGATAGGAGGTCGGCATACCTCTTCTGCGGTCCAATTTCCACGTTCCAGGTTCGGGTCGAGGCTATGCTGCCAGCGTTTCGCACACTCTAGGCCTGGTTCAGTTCTGAGCGGACAGAGATTGGGCAGGGGGAGTCATACGGTCTGCCGATCGCGAACCAACGGAGTTGGCGACAAGAGTCCACCTAACCGACGCGTAAGCGGGACGGACTCCTTTGCAGATGCATTGCGGTCTTGGATTTACTTTTGGCCGTGTATGGACATTGCGTCAAGCAATCGCTTATCCTCGTCTTCCTTCCAGGACCCTTTCCTAAGCCCGCCACACACTTGATTTATCCAGCGTTTACGGCAGTCCTTGTTTGTCCTGCCGGGAAGCTGGTCTGCGATTCGATTCCAATCTTTTACTTCTCCGGCGCCATCTGTGGGGGTGTCAGCTACCACAGGGCACCAGTGCAGACGCGGTGCAACTCACAATGTTTCATCACTTGTTCATGTAGAATCGAGTCCTCTTCCTCTGTCCATCTATTGGGGAACTTCCGACTGGAGGAGCTCATGGCGGATCGGCACAGACTTGGGATACGCGGGACGCAATTGGAGCTTCTGAAACCGTTTTACCAACATATAATTAAAGGGGGGGTAGCACAAGAAACGGCATGCCGGTGGTCTATTTATTTATTGCAACCGACCCCCTCGCCCGTGGCATCTCTACATCTCTATCTCTCCGTGGTTGCCATACCCACACCAATAAGATTATTCATTCACACTACCAACAGTTTCTCAGACGTGCCCAGGAGCGGGCCGCGCATTGGCGACAGGTGAGACCAGAGGGCATATGCCCTGTCAGATGCGTAGCTTACATTACATCGCGATAGTGGGGATTGAGGCGGATACTGACCCCTTTTCCCGGACGAGCCGGGTCCCCCTCCAGGCCCTCCAGGATTCTGGGGATGCAGCCACACGAACGGATCCGCCATAGATTAGATATCGACCACCTCGATACTGCCTTAGTCCCAACCTCGAGGCCTGCATACCCGTGCAGCTGTTTCGTGCTTGGTACTCCGGTCCTCATAAGCGCCGCAGAATTACCCAGATAGGATTGAGTCTATCCAGTGCCATCCTCCCTTCGCTTCGACGGCTCGTGATCAACTAAGAATGTGGTGCAGTAGCCTCATGAGTAATACTATCCCCTGCCAACCTAGGCACTTAATATAAAGGTATTGCCAAGTAGTCTAGATCGAGTTTGGGGGTGGTAATACGGCATGTCCGGGTTACATGCCATGCATCAGACATGGGATGCATAGGTATGTGTCGAGTATGTAATGTATAGTAGGCAACGTACATAGGGTCTGTGAAGATCTAACCCGCCTAGGTCGGAATGGGACAGTCATATCGGGCCGCGTGCTGCTTAGGGCCACGACTAGCCAAGCAACCCCACGACCCCGGGCCTAGCCCCTTCTGACGTCCATCTTGTTTGTGCGGGTGCGCTAAGACGGGAAGGGATTCAGGGGTCCAAAGGGGCAAGCAACTAGTGCTAGTGCCATATAGTGACATGGTTGCTGGGTTTCTATAGTTATATGTATGTACGTACCGTATGTATGTATGTACATATGCAGAACGGTGATGGAGAGTCGAGCTAGTGGTTAGCGTTGGAGAAGACTCTGAATCCGGCTAGGCCTTCTAGAACAAAGTTTCGATTCTGAGCCTCCAGCGAACTGCAGCAGGTTAAGGTACCTTAGGTAGGTAAGGTAGCTAGCTCACTAGCCACGCCACCCAGAGCCACCTACATCACTACATAACCATAATCAGATACCGAAGCCTCCACGCCTCGAAGCCAACGGGGCATGCGGCACAGCTTGGTTATAAAAAAGTCAAACGCCCCGCAGATTCGAGACATACGTAGCCGGTATATTTACAACTGCATTAGTGGGGGTGACGTTTACAGATAACGACCAGTTTGCTCCGTGTATACGCGCGCGCGCGCGCTCTCTCGACCGAGCGCAAGACGCCTTCCACGACGGGATGCCCCCAAACACCAGCATCGCGGGCATCTCGTGTGCCGTTACGCGTTGCCTGCCTGCCGTCCGGCACCATGTATCGCTGGAGCTCGAGGCTCCCGCTCTCCCTCGCCATACCCCGAGAGCTTACCCCCGATGATCAATCTTGGCCGCCGGAGGATTACAAGGGTGACCAGTGAGATTCGGCGGGGTGGACACCAGCCTACCAGGAGTCTAATCGCACCCAGCATATGTATACTCAAGGGTATTACGTATGTAGGCCTCGAAACCCCCATGGAAATCTAGCCATGGCAATCTAGCGAGGGCAATCCAGCAAGGGCAATCTAGCGAGAGCAGACACCGTACGCTAACATGCGATAAGGAAAGCAGCACGTGGGAGCTCTCGGCGTTGAGGCTTATCATCGTCTTAACGTCATCTGAAGGCCGTGACGGAGTTGCGGCTACGGACTGAGTAATAAGCCTACGCTATGACTTGCGCGCGATACTACGCTCGTCACCCATCCTCCATCCATCCCTTGATTAGACGAGAGAACCGGCCAATTTAGCCCCGCTGGGACAGCCGGTCAGATGAACCGGCCCGTTTCCGGCCCCGAATAAAGCACGGCCCTAACGGTGCCCAACCGTTAATCTATCAATCATATCATACCATTACCTCGGCGTCTTGGTGGCTTGTGTTCTGCAGGGTGGCCAGCCAGTACTCCGGTCTACGGAGGCAGCCGCATAGAGTATCTTAAAGCCGACGCCTGGCCGTAGGTTTGTGGCGCTGGATTAAGATAAAGCAGGGCAGGCTGCGCTATAGGCAAATGCATTGAATCCGCCGACTAGGTCTTCACCCGAATCTCTGTCCGTCCGGCTCTTTCCTCTCCCCGTCGCAAGTTTTATTTTGTCCTCTCTCGCTCTCCGATCCCTCCCCCCCCCTCCCTCGCTGTCCGATACCCCGCGGTTCCACCCTCCGCGGTCTCATTCGTCCCAACCCGGCTCCTCGCTACCCGACCCCATCCTATATCTCTTGTTCCTCGCTCATCATGTATCTTACCGAAGAGTGGCTCGCATATGAACGGCAGCTGGGCGGCCGTCCCATGATCACCGGTACCTGGCAGGAAATCAGAGCCGCATACAGCGGGCTCTGCGACGTGATAGCAAAAAAAGCTCCCACCACAAGACCCATCGCTCGTCGTCCGTACGTGATCTCGAATGGCAATCCAGTCTCATAATACAAAGCTTGCTAACCCGAGGTATCATGAATTAAGAGGATATTAAAGTATCCGATCAACTATCTGTTCGGACGTACACGCCGCGCCAGGCCGTCCCTGGGGAAAAGCTCCCACTGGGGGTCTAGTGGGTCTTCAAACTGCTCATCTATAATATTTGGCTCTTCTCTCTGACGACTAAACCTGCAGTGCTCATGGAGGCGGCCTTGTAACCGGGAGCGTTGATGCGAGTTTCGAAGATTGTACGTAGACGCTCGAAGTGGCCAAGGAAGTGAAAGAAAGAAAGACAGAGAAAAAAAAAAAAACCCCTAAAGGAACGACTTGCCAACTTACCATTCACAGACAATTGCCGCTACATTGCTCAGAATACGCCATGCATTCTAGTTTCAGTGGACTTCAGGCTGGCGCCGGAATGCCTGGCTCCGGCGCAAGTTGACGATGTTCTCCAGGGGTTTCTGTGGGTACGTACTGTAGCGGGGGGTTAGGGGTCAGAGGACGGGGCGATCCTGTTGGGTCCTCCACAACCACAACCTCGGCTTTTAGTCTCCGAATCCTTGCATAGGGCTGATCCTTTCTCTCCCTAGGCCTACGAGAATTGCGACAGGTTGGGTGGTGACGTGTCCAAATGTTTTCTCATCGGCGCCTCAGTCGGCGGTGGGCTCGCCATGGGGGCCGCATTTCACCTTATCGAAAGGGGTATGGGATCATCGTTCGTGGGCATCGTGGCCCTAGCTCCGATTACCATGCATCCCGAGTACGTGCCGGACGAATTCAAGAAGGACTTCGTCGCCTACACTGAGAATGCGGAGGGGCCTCTGATCAACAGAGCGGCCATGTACAATTTCAACGGTAAGCCATGAACTATTTGAGTTCTCCACGCCCTGTTCATGGTGAGGGGATGTCAAGTTAATGAATTCACCGGCCGGGATCAGCCCAAAACGGCTGCGACCAGATGAAGGACGACCCATACGTCTTCCCTGCTTTGCACGCCGCGAAGTCCAAGCTCCCCCCCATGTACATCTCGACATGTGGCGCCGACCCGCTTCGAGATGACGGCACCGTTGTATACCTGGCTCTGCAGAAGCACGGGTAAGCAGACAAGACGCCGATCTGTTTCCAGGTCCTAATCACTAACGCAATCCTATCAGGATCAAGAGTACCCTCAAGAATTATCCTGGCTTGCCGCACTTCTTTTGGATATTCCCAGAGATCACCGAAGGCGATACTTTCCGAGCTGACACGGTTGGCGGTATCCGCTTTATCCTCGGCGAAAACTAGGGGGATCAATACTAGTGTAGTTCGTTGACATCAAGCCTGCCCACTACCCATATTAAAGTGCCCTAGTAATGGCGCTAACGGCTCTCCAAATTGAGGGCCACGATGGATTATCACATACATACATAGTAGATCATACCTACCTAGTTTAGATGGGTATGGTCGAGCAATATACATCGGTGCTTATCAAGGTTACCACTGTTAACTGCCCACCCCAGGATACATTCATCACATGATTTTCGATTGAATAACATATGCCACTATTTACCCTGCCACTTAGACCCACCGCCGAAAGGAGTTTAGTTCCCCGGGCTAGGATCACAACTATAAAGTAAACAAAAGTGACACGCTTTCCAAGAACGAAAAATGACGTGCGTTTGGTGAAAAGGCCACTTCAAGGATGACCCGCCAAGATTCTGTCTGGCTGATATGGGTGGGTATTCGTTTGCATAACTTACCCCGGTTGCGAAGCCGGTTCAAGGATGATACAATAGCCTATCAGACCCCGGGATCTCTTACCAAGCTTTATGAAGCCACAATAGCAACTCGCGAAAACGGCAATGCAAGGAATTTCGTTCGGCCGACAGAGAGGAACCGGAACATGGATGCCAGCATAAATACGAACTGAACCTATCTATCCTCTACGCTCTACGCAGCCAACATGGCCGGCATAGTGACCCCACCTCCCGACTGCCAGGGTTTTTTTTCTCTGTCAGACTTAAGCTCAGTCTAGTAGAATATGGGGCGGGTGCCCAAGCTATGTTTCATTACCTTACATACGTGTACCTCTCCACGAGTGCTCGTTCGGGCACTGGTTAAATCCCCGTTGATCCGGGTAGTCAGAGAATTGGTGGCGTAAGCTTGATTTTTGTACGCTAGAATATGGGATAAGCACAAGTGCCGACGCTAGTGTTCATGATCCTGGGTGGTACACAAGTAGGACACCCAAGCTCTGCTATCCGAAAGACTAAGGCAAACAAACCGTAAAATAGATAGGAAATAAACTTAATTCCGTGTTATAATAATTGATTTGCTTTATTGACATGATTGAAATTTGTCATAAAATCTCAGTTTCTATTTCGCTGTTTGACAAGCCTTAAAAAAAAAAAAAATAGTTCCAATTTGGATATCCCTAAAAACCTCCGGCCGCTTTGTACTACCATTCTAGAGATATGCGTCGTGTACTCTACCACGGCCGAACACGGCCGGTGCCGGTATCAGCCACCGAATCATTAGCCCAGTAACGGCCGCTAGTTTTACCGATGTTTCCGAATGCGAGATGAAGAGGTATTTCTGCGCCTTGCTCTAGTACGCAGCAAATAATAATTAGTATGAGTAGCGAAATGGGGAAAAATGGAGGGGTTTCGAAGAGGCGGCAAAAAAAAAAAATCGGCCGCGATATTTGCCGTAGCGTACCTGGAGTCTTCGGGGGAGGTCCTGCCTGCCCTCCGAGGTCGGTAGCAACCCAGCCGGGACAGCAGCAATTGATCAACAGATCAGGGTTGTCACGGGCGAGAATCCTCGTGCCCGAGTTCAGAGCAGCCTTACTAGGAAAATAAGCCATTGTTGGCCAACCGCGGCGGGCAGCTTCCCGTGCGGCAACGGCTTGCTGACGAGCAAGTTAGCAAGCAAGCTAGCTATAGTTCAGTCAAGTCCCCCTCCCCCAGGGGATGAAACCACCGGGATTTACCTCGTATTTAGATAGGAGTTCTCCGACTTGATTTAAGGTTAAATCAGGCTCTAGGAACAGCTTCCGGAGGTGTGGGGCCATATATTTCAGTTGACCGGATTGTGAGGATAAGTTGACTATGCGACCTCCCTTGCGCATGAGAGGAAGAAAGGCTTGGCAAACCTGGCACACAAAGCCACAAGCAGTTAGCACCAGATAGCGGGGCCACCAATCGTTGTGGGCGGGGCGGAAGACGTACTCGCATGGTGCCGTAGAAGTTGGTCTCATACATATCTTTCCGTTGCTCTCTAGACGCGCTAGTGTCATAGTAATAGACGCCAGCGTTGTTGATGAGCACATCGCACCCCCCCCCTGTTCGTCGCGAACCTTTGAGACGAGGGCGTCGACCGAACCCTGGTCCGTCAGGGTAAGGGGAAAGGGGATGACCTCAACGGTTGGCGCAACCGAAGCAGGGTCCAGCTCCGGCAGTTTACCACCCCGCGAAGTCGCGTACAGCACCAGTGGCCCTACATAGCCGGTGGCCAGCTTCTGGCAGATGCTGCGACCAATTCCCCGGCTCTAGTTACCAGATAGGGGGTTAGCAAAACCAGGCCACAGGATGGTGATGGGGGCAGTTATGGGGATGGCTATGGGGGTTGGTTATGGGGGGTGTGGTTATGGAGGGGTGGACTGCTCACGACGCCTGTCACCACGGCCACTCGCGCATTTGCCGGGGCCATGTTTGCTTGCATTAGTCTTGTTGCGAGAGTCCGGTCTTGCAAAGAGATGATGGTGAGAAATCGAACAGACAGACAACCTGGGAGCGGCCGCAGGTGCGAGACGGATGAAGAAATGTCGAATGATCCAGGTATACCTAAGCTATAAAGAATCCCTACCAGCGCCAATCCCCCCCCCTCGCGTCACACTGCAGATACCTGATATGGGCTAGTTCGATCTCAGATTGGGATCGGGAGAACCCCAGCCCTGTATGTCTGTAGATCAACCCAAGCCTGACGAATCTGACGAATGACTAATCCCTGATTAGTGGGCCTTGGAGAACCGCGTACCTCTGCGGGCGATAGTGCGGCGAAATAAAACGCCGCCTGCTGACTGAGCATGGGCGAACAGCTTTCATTGATTGACCGATAGTGCCCGACGGTGCACACTACACTACGCTACCTTGGGTAGATGACGCGAACGAGCTATGGCTACGCAGGCTCATGCACAGCTGGGTATCTACATATCTCCCTCTGCTGCTCTCCGCCTTTTGTCTCTTACCAGTCAGTGCACGCGTCTGCCTTCCAGTTCAACCTTTGCCCATTTGCCCATTTGCCCATTTGCCCCTCTGCCCCCTTTGCCCCTTCGCCCCATTCCACCTTGCCCCATTCCCCCATTTCCCCCTTTCCCCTTCCCCTTCCCCCTCCCTTTCCGGGTATGCATTTCATATCAATTTCGGCGCTAGAACAACTCTTCGTACTTGGTCGTATTCTCGGGTGTCGTTAGCCACGGGGTCTTGCGCTTCACATAGTACTCGGCCTTGAGTTCCCAGCCCGCCGTGCTCGGGTCGACGTTCATGGATCCCAGGGGGACGATGTAAGCCCCGGGGAATTTCTCACGGTTCTCCGAGATCATGGTTGAGCCGCATGAGCTACAGAAGCCACGCTCAATACACCCGCCCGAGTCGCACGAGCGGTCCATGTAGATTTTTAGCGCGTCTTCGCCGCTGATAAACTTGAAGTTCTGTCTCGGGTCAGTATTGGTTCGATCGGTAGTGATGGTAGTATCAGTAATAGTGGTGGTGATTGTGGTGGTGGAGTAGCGCATGGGACAACGTAAGAAGACAGACCACCGTGGACGACATGTCTCGACGGATTGAGGAGGCATTGCCATCGTACGGTCCGGTACGTCATCAACATACGACGCGCGCATCTGGAATATCTCACCTCTTTCAGACACCAAGTATTAGCCATGGCCACAGACCCGGTCACCTTGCGGCAGCTATTGCACCAGCACATGTTATTGTCTTCCAATTTTCCGCTGATTTCGTATTGAATCTTGCCGCAAAGGCAGGATCCCAGGGTAACTTTTGGCGCTGCCATGTTGATTCGATCGACCTTCTTGTTTTTACCACTTGACAAGACTATTGGTAGAATTAGGATTCTCGTTCGCGATTTTGTCCGATGAATAACAACAAGAGGAGGAAATTCAGTAACTAACTTATAGCGGGGATAACGGTAACCCCAGGCGAGCCCGCTCGTAGGGCTCTGACGACCTCGGTCTCGCCACACAGCTCTCGTACGCAGGCTAAATATTCGGTGCTGTAGAATATTCGACTATTGATAACTCTTATTGAGGCAGTTTACTGTGAAGAACAGCGGCGGCGGTGCCCCCCGAACGTAATCTGTCGACTGATGGCGGGGTTCAAAGACCGGAGTATACGCGCGCGGTCGTCACATCCAAGACCTCAGATGGGACGAGGGTATGGCAGCAGCCCGTCACTTACATTGAGACGGGCAGATGATTATATATATATGTGTATGCCACGCTGTTACTATCGTCAACCAAGCGGCAAGACACAAGACACAAGACACAAGACACAAGACACGAGACATAAAGCAAGATAGTCATTTGGCGCTATCATTCATTAGTAGCTATCTCTATTACTACATCAAACTACCGAAACCCAATCAATCATGCCTACTTATCCCGATCGGAAGTACGTCGCGGACGTTTTCGCGCTCTTTTTCGACCCACCTGAGGGCACTAAGAAGTTCTTCGAGTACGTGGACGACAACGTGCACTGGCAGGTGACGGGTCAGCACCGCTTCAGCGGCACGTGGACGACCAAGGAGGACTACTACAACGCGACTTGGGCCAACATCAACCTTCTCCTACAGCCCCCGGGATACAAGCTGACCTGCCCAACCATCGTTGTGGACGCGGAGACGGGCTGGTCCGTCATCGAGATGAAGACGGTCGGAGTGACGACCAAGGGAGGCGTGCCCTACGACCAGCACTATTCCTGGCACTGCCGCTGGAACACGGACGGCAAAATCGTCGAGGCCAAGGCTTTCCTCGACGCCGATCACCTCGAGAAGGTCCTCGGCGGCGAGCAGAGACGCCAGGGCATTGCCACCAATTAAAGGACGAAGCGAGAATCTCGAGGAAGGTATCAGCGATGCGAGATGAGATGAGATTATGGGGGAGGGAGAGAAGGGGGGAGGAGAGATTAGAGGGTGGGAGTGGACACCACGCTGTGGCTTCAATACCAGGGCTGCGCGGGTTTTATATCAATCTATGGTGCAAAATTACTATTCCGCCGGGTACCTGCTATGGTGTTCTGCCTTCGCAGCTGTTAGGTTTTTAGTCATTGAAGCTTGAACTCAAACAATCCACAGTGCTATTCCGTTCATGCATCTCTCAATATCCCTCTGCTGCGTGATTACTAAAAAATCCGATACCGAGCGAGATAGTATGCCCGGGCAACTAGTAGCGACTATTACGTCGGATTATTATGCACATTGTGGAAACCGGGGCAAATGAATGGAACACGTTGACGCAATAATGACCCAGGGGTCAAGTATGTTCCCAGCTTACCTAAGAGCTAACAGTTACATCTACCGATCCGTGCGGTCCCCTTTCTGCGGGGCATTTTTAGGACACGTTAGATCTAACACTTTGCTTAGATAAGGCCACCCCACCAAAGGAAAAAAAAAAAAAAAAAAAAGGGGGGAAAGAAAAAGGAATTGGGGTTCAAGCAGCAGCGGGTTTTAGATCCAAAATCATTACTTACTAGGTAGGTAGTACCCACTTATGACAGCCGCCACATCTATCACTTGTGCCTAGGTGCCGTCGCAACAGCTTTTTAAGCTCAACTGCCTACAGGTACCGACTTACTCCTTGTTCCATTTATTAAACACTGCTGTCACAGGCAGTAATTACTCAACATTGCGCATGTTCCAACATCATATAACCCAAACATGTTGGAACCCAAATATTCAGTTGAATCATGTTGCACCAGCTCGAAGGCGCGCAAGGACCGGTTGTCATAGCTGCGGCATCTATCTCGACGGACTGGCCCAAAATGAGGCCCCGTTCTATAGATAGGTTAAAGTTGCATAGTTGTAGCATCTAGTCTCTTCCACGTAATTATATAATCAAGCAACGTTTGAGGGCACCGCCAAAACAGGAATATGTAAGAGATAAGGCAGGCCGATAGCGTGCCCGATCACTGCGGGAGATCTGGGTAGGTAAGCCCAGGGACCTTAATGTGCCGAGACTTAGTTAGTGGCGGTACAGGCCGCCGCGTGGTGGGGCGGGACAGACTCAGGGCGCCTGCACGCCATCGACGGAAGCGTGGTGGTCCCTACTTGCCTACAGCAGGTCGCGTACTCCGGCCCAGTTTCTACAGGGGTGTGGGTCGCATCGATAAACGCCTCCTGGAGCCGCATCGTCACTCCGTATAATCACGGTCGCCGGCCGACATCATGTGCTGGTGGCCGCAAATGTATTTGAAATCTGGCTTGCATGTCGAAGTTGCGTACGGTTGGCCATCTCTGGGGAGATGATAGGCCGAGGTGGCAATAGGACTCTCGAAGAGGCCTGGGCGGAGCGCGAGGTGAGGGCAGAGGTGAGGGTCAGAGAGGGGGATATTAAGCCCGAACTGCAGTCAGCAGCTTGATAATAGTTGACAAGTGGAGCTCTGACAGGTTTGGCGCGCAGGTTTGTTGGCAGGGGGTGCGGGAGGACCCACGTCGGCCCCCGCCAGGGAATCCTAGGGAATCCTGGGAGATCCTAGGAAGGGACGCTCCATTACCCCTTCCGGCAGCCTGTCATATCGCGCCTGCATGCTGTGCTCTTGTAGGCAGTTTGCGGCGCTCGCTTAGGGGGGGATACAGCACCCGGGCAGCAGAGAGGTCTTAGCGCCAAGAACTCCAACTCAGCAACGGCCGCTTTGTAATACGCGCGCTCCCAGGGCGAATATGGCCCCGTTCCCTGTAGGGCGATTGTAAACCCGTTTTCGACACCAGCAATTACCAACCCGCGCTGTTCACGCAACAAGATGTCGCCCTTTAAAAGTGAAGGGAAACAATCCACGACTGCAACAACCTTGCGAGTCGCTTCAGCAAACCCCTCCAAATCCTAGTCGGCGACCCTGCGCTGCAGCACAGCTACGCATCGACGGCGCATCACGGCAAACCATAGCAACCGCGCATATCGACGACGCCCTCTCTCTCCCTCTCTCTCTCTCTCTCTCTCTCTTTCCCTATCTCTCTCTCTCTCCCTCTCCCCTTGCTCCTTGGGCCTTGCCCTCTCGATTTCACTCTCTCGTCTTAGCGCCGCACAGCCTCTTCCTACGATGGAGTCCGAGTCCACCACTAGCAAAGAAGCCGACCACATGGCCGCCTTCACGGACCCCGAGAAGGTAGCCGGGAAGGATCTGTCCCCAACCGCTGAGCCCGTCGAGGAGGGGCGCAAGATCACCGGCTTCCGTGTAAGTCGAGACCCAGAGTCACACGGCCCCCCTCTCCAGCCGCTGCGGGTACTGACTTCCAGCCAGTGGTTCTTCTTCGTCATCAGCACATTGGCCAGTATCTTCCTCTATTCGCTCGATAACACCATCGTCGCCAACATTGTCCCCGTGAGTATCTCGCCCACCCAGCGTTGCATACGCGTGTAGTAAGCCGACGGTGAGGTCTAACGTCGTAACAGACCATCGTCAACGATCTTAACGGTGTCAGCCAGCTAGCATGGCTCTCCGTCGGGTACGGTTAACCCCTATTCACCACCCCCCACCTCCTCACCTCCTCCCCCCTCCCCCCTTTATCCACAACGTTTCTCTGACACATGATATCACAGCTTCACCATCGGTGGCATGACTACCGTGCTCCCTTTCGGCAAGATCTACGGCATTTACGATGCTAAATGGGTCTACATCTGGTCCACGGTCTTGTTTATCGCTGCCTCGGCCCTGTGTGGTGCTGCCCCCACCATGGAGGCCGAGATCGTCGGCCGTGTCTTCGCCGGCGCCGGCGGCAATGGCATGTACTTCGGCCTCATCGCCTTGCTATCCATCCACACCACTCCCAAAGAAAGGCCTC
Organism: Rosellinia necatrix; assembly: GCA_021209875.1. Lineage (NCBI taxonomy): Eukaryota > Fungi > Ascomycota > Sordariomycetes > Xylariales > Xylariaceae > Rosellinia > Rosellinia necatrix. The sequence continues at coordinate 1,609,600 of JAGYVD010000001.1, read as the reverse complement.
AGTACCTTAGCTACACGTGAGTTTAAACCCCAATAGTCATCTTCCCCATCTCTAGACATAGAATCTGACCGGCCGGATAAGCGGTCTTTGCTGGGGTCTAGGTACCGTCCTTGGGCCTGCCGTCGGTGGTGGATTCGCCCTCTGGACATGGCGTTGGGGGTTCTACATCAATATTGTCATCCTTGGTGTCGTTCTACCCATGTCTGTCTTCTCCATCCCTTCAGCCCCTCCGATGTCCGATAAGACACAATTCGAGAAGCTCAAGCTCATCGATTGGGTCGGTTGGTTCCTCAGTCTGGCGGGAATGGTTCTTCTGGTCATCGCAATCAACCTCGGAGGTGTCGATTTCGCTTGGAACAGCGGTGCCATCATTGCCTTGTTCGTCGTATCGATTAGTCTCCTGATCGTCTTCGTTTGCCAGCAGCATTTCTGCATACTAACCACGCGTGAACAACGACTACTGCCCACCCACTTGTTCGTCCGCCGCATGCCATTCCTTCTCTTCTGGACCTGTTCCGCCATCGGTGGTGTTGCTTACACTTCGGTTTACTATCTCCCTCTTTACTTTCAATTCACCCGTGGCGACTCGGCCATTTTCACGGCCGTTCGGCTCTTGCCTTATATCATCCCCCTTATTGTTGTGATGCCATCGAGCGGCGCGCTGCTCAGTCGTTGGGGATACTTCAAGCCCATCTATGTCGTTGGGGCCCTCGCAACCACCATTACGTCTATTCTAATGGGTAAGTTGATAAGAAATGCCCCCAATTAAACTCGTACGATGTAAGCTAACTTGTCGTAGCCCACTTGGTCAAGCTGGACACGCCTCTTGGTGTAATCTACGCCCTTGAGGTTTTCCTCGGTGCCGGAACCGGTGCCTATACCCAATCCTCCTTCGCCGTAGTTCAGGCTGTAGTCCCTGCTTCAGAATCCGCTAACGGTCTTGCTCTCATGATGATTGGTAACGTCTCCCCAATTCGAATGTCTCGGTCAATTGCAATCAGTGACTAACTATTCTATAGCGCAACTGAGTGGCTTGACGTTCTCGCTAGCTATCGCCGGCGCTGTATACGTGAACACTGCCCAGGCTGGATTGTTCAATGTGCTCCCAGACGTCCCTCGAGAGGATGTAGAGAATCTCGTCGCCGGTGCCACCAGCAATTTCATCCATACCTTGCCCGATGGTCTCCGAAATGCTGCGCTTAAGGTCATTGTTTCTTCTTGGAACAAGACTTTTATAGTCGTCTATGTCGGAGCAATCATTACCCTTCTGTGTGCCATCTTCTTTACGGTATGCCCAATCTCTCCCTCTTATGTCTACTTCGCTAACACAAACGGCAACTACAGAACGGCAAGGCGAACGCAAATGGCAAGCCCGACGACAAGACGGATGTTTCCTCAACGTCGTAACTGGTGCCGAGATGGTGCAGGTCTAGGCCACCGGTTAAGAGTTTTAATTTTGTCACACCGACTTGGTTCGAAACATAATCTGAGTTCAATTCTGTCAAGAAACATGGCGTAAAATATTAGGGGCCAGTTTGCATCTCTTGATAAAACATGCTGGCTATGTATCATAGTCACATTATGACCATTGGCAGTTGCCTGATAATAGAGTAGAAGAGATACAGGTATTAAGATACCCATTACCTGCTCTCAATTCAACATTCTTTATATTACGTGTCTAGTTCAATGTCTTTTGTGTGACTGATATTTCCTTTATGGAAGTGCTTAACATCGATACGGCATTCACTACACATTAGAACCCCTCATCCAATAGCTGAGCCCACCCCTCATCCTATACTAGTCAGCATTCTACGCCGTCTTCATACGTCAATAACATCACATCCTCAGGTTTACATAAACGGCTTACAATCACGCAGCTCTCGTATTATCAATTTCTACTCCATATTAGGCTATTCGAATGACAATGGTGTCACGGAGTAGTTTGCATATATACCAACATAACTAAAAAGGTGGAACAGTTCCGTTTTGCCTTCACAAATGGTTATATGTATCTAAAGCAACACCTGCGATCACGTTGCCCCCACGCATCCCTCCCGATGACACCAATTCGAGTTATATAAGAGTAATATGGCGGTGTCCTCAATTTTGTCGAATCTAAGTAGAGACGCCCTAATAAATCGTGCGATTCACTGTCGCTACGTTGAAGAGATCATTAGCGTCAGTCCCGAACGAGAGAGCTACATCTATAGGACAGAGAGGCTTCTTGAACGGACCGAATTAATCCATAGTCAAATTGTTTACCGAAGCACTTTCATCTGCTCAAACAGGGATTTGATTTTCTTACTTCAGGGGCCGGTAGATGCAGGAGACGGCCGGGCGATATGGAATACATGGTAGTGAGATCTCGGTGATGCCTCGCGCACGACATACGGCCTGTATCTCACGGCGGGGATGACAATTTAGAGGACTTCTCTCCTACGAGGTAGCCTAGTGCCTAGGCACAAATGGAAATACTAGTCTCTGGAAAATCGAAACTACAGTTTTTTTGTGGCACTCGCACTCGACCTGAAGACTCTATAACCCAAATCCCTTCGACTGTTGTAACAATCTAAAGACGACGCTCGTCGAAGTCACCACATAAGATCTCCCTGATTTATTCAATACTATCGTCATAGCTGCCAGAAGTGCCGCATGCGTGTGAGAATTCCGCAACCCCCGGACGCCTTCGATGTCGTGTTTCTCACTTGCCTCTTAATATTGTACTCAAAGACGCCGTTATTAGAGATAGCGACATCGGGTCGTAAGTCCTTGGCTGATGAATCGAATAGTTCTATACTCATATGGGTGTTTATGTACGATATATGCGGATATGAGCAACGTTTACCCGTGATATTGTTTCCGGTGTACGGTACATGTTCGATGCCATATGCCCTCCTTAAATATATTCCCGCGGGCATGTGAGAATATGCCACTGAGCTCAATGGTTCATGAAGGGGGTTTCTCTGAAAGGCAACCGTATATAAGTCGCCAACCTTGGCCGCCAGTTATATTCAGATACGCTCTTATAGATAGACAGATAGATATTTGGTTTAGGAACGAGCACCTATATGATCACTCATCTTGCGCAGTGTACTCTCACGAGGCTTAAGCTCTTGAAATAATCTCAGTCTCAAGCCAGAACAGCTTCGTCATCAACCATGTGAAGTCTATCGGCGTCGCGGGACACCCGCCAGGTACCATGTCAGTGTAGAGACTGAGGAATAGTATTTCAACTCATTTCATAGGGGCGATCCCGCTCGACAAGAACGCACGGTTCCCCCATGAGCAGCTCTAAAATGGCCATGTCGAATGTTGACTCGGGGATTATGGGTATTGGGCACATCGGCGTTCGTCGCTCACTCATGGTGGCCTCGGTTCAATACGCCTTTTACGGCCATATGGTCAGTCAACATCAATGCTCGCACAACCCTGGCGTACTATCATGAAAGAAAGCTGATTCAGAACTCAGCAGAATGACCATATTCGCTTCGTAGCTGCCTTACCGGCCACAACCATGTCCTTGAAATGACTAAGAGGCGAGTGCGTCCGGGTCACAGATAAAAAGCAAAGGGGGGGAGGGGGTTGTTTAAGGCGGACAGGCTTTATTCTAAGGACACCGTGCCTACAAGCATGGAAAAGGGGGGAGGGTTCTCTCGCTCGAAGGCGGCGCTCGATTACCGCTTGGCAAGGAACGCGAGCCCGCCCGCGTCAGCAATGGCATGTTTGTCCCGCTACGGGCGAATTCGATACCGCCAAGGGCGGGTGAACGATGATCCTTGAGTCTAATCTCACCCCCCAAAAACACATACACTAGTGTGGTGTATAGCGCAGTACGCTGCTGCTGGGCGAATGTTCTTGGCCAGGGCGGCCGCAACGCCGCCGATTATTCACACTTCGAGCGCGCAAAGATGGTCAGGCGGCCCATCCCGCGCATTCCCCCCCCCCCAGATTTGTCCACGGCCGGACGAGCCCGCGTCGATCTCGGAGCGAAACGTCGGCTGTGAGTTGGTACACTAAAGTGTATGTCACGCCACGACCATGTATATTGCGTGCGTTTGTTACGGGAGCCCACGATTTGGAGGCAAGGGAGCGAACGAGCGAGGGCGCGACCTTGACTGCGCCGAAGACCGCTGATGAGGTGTGCCCCCGGGGGATAATTCCGACCGAGAGGATCACTTATCCCCCCCCCCTCCCCGGTCACTGCATTCGATTCGATGCGCGGTGGCTCTCAAATCGTGGGCGATACCGTGTTAGCGGTATCTGCACAATATATGTAGTGTAGACGCGTATATTAAGCCCGGGCTTTGGTTGTTCGTTCCCTTTGTGTTTTTTTTATTTTTATTTATTATTTATTTATTTTTTTTCGTTCTGAAATTAGAAATAGAAATTGCTGCCACCGGGCTGGATCACCGAGCTTCTCGACGGGGATTGCGCAATGCCGTCTGTGCGCCTGTCAACCGAGAAGACTGCTCCATGATGCGCACGCCCTGCGTCCCTCTGCTCACTTCCTGTGCTGCGAGCGACTGCATGCTATCTCGGTAGGTAAGTTACCTGCAGCTAGTTACAGAGCAACAACTGGTTACCCGCGGGACACTTCGCACCAGAGCGACAGAGCAACCCTTCTTATCGATGGATATTATATTCGAGCGCGCCTTATGCACTAAGATCTCTCTTCATCGGCTGACTTACCCCCTCTCGGGGTAGGTTACCAAGATGCAAGCTGCCCTTATCGAGTTTCGCGCATACTCGGCTGTGTTGCTTTCTCGTATCCGATATTGTAAACTCAACCACTCCCACCCCCTTTTCCTTCACCTTTGAATAGCGGCGCAATAACTAGGGATCTTACAAATCCCGATCAGTCTACGTCTCGATCACGGTGTATATTATACAATTCGAGGAAAGTCCCGTTCTGCTTAGTTATGTCGACTCGACAGGGCCAAGGTCCTGTGCTGCGCGGGCATGGGCGGATACTGCTGAGAGCCTGAGCATAATTCTTGGTTAAGTTCTGCTTTGTTCAAACCGGTCGGGTCACTCACTAACTAGGCCCCACATCCTCAGATGATGTTGTGAGAATGTACACTACTCGATTCGATTTCGGTCAGCCGATTACAAGAGCATTTGCACGGTCATATGCACTAATACGGTCATTGCTGCCTGCCTCTCGATCTATCATCTAGCTATCTATCCATGTCAGTATGTATCTATCTGCTAGTAGCTATCTGTTTGCCTGTCCGTGGGCTACGGAACAACATGTGGTTTGGAGCGGCGTAGTTGATATAGTCGAAACGAGACTAGCGGAGAGGCCGAGGGGGGAAGAGCCGGGAACAGCAATGCTGCGATAAACAACAGACAACCGACAGTCCGTTCTCGTCTACGGAGATCTACGCTACATACATACATGATACATAGATACATACGTACTTACACACTACCCACCCACTCCGATCGTTTAAACTACACATAAAGGAAAATCAAAGTCACTCCACCGGACGTTAGACCAGCCGGAGGCCGTGACAAAAAGAAAGTTACAGAGTAAAACGTGTACAAAGCAAAAGCACGGTTTCGGGTCCTTGGCGGACGAATAGTTGTCATATTTTCTTGGGTTGAGAGACATAATGAGGCGGGATCTCCGACAAAAAAAAAAAAAAAAAAAACATGGCATTTCCCTGATAATTTACTTACCCAATTACATAATTACCTAGGTTAGGGAGGTCGTGTGTAGAATGCACTGTAAACACATCATGTGGGGGCGTGGCTGACCCTTAACAATATCAGAGACAATATGTTTGCATGTAACCATGTAACTATGTACCTTGACTATGTATACACTAATTACAGTAGTTATCTCGGTAGCGAAACCGAAATGCACTACACTTACACTACACTACCATGTCCACCCATGTCCAGCTCGGACGGCGTTGAAATAACCATGCGCTCAATCTGCTGCGCGGAGAAAACACATGGCAATATATCTATCTACCTTACCTACCTAGTTACTGTAGGCGCGTTGCACACTACCAAAGTAGTTGTCCACAAGACTTTATACCGTGAATCCTGGTGATGACATAACGCCAAAAACAAACACCTGGTTGTCGTCTTCCGAAACGGGAATAATCCTACATGCGCGTAGAAAACGGCAACCCGAATCCCGGATCTCCCGGTTGCCACCCACCTGCATGTACACACTATTTGTAGTGTAGTATACGTACGTATACGCGTCCTGATACACTACCTAACTCTACTTAGGCAGGTTAGGCGTTGTTGTTATTGGGCACGTATCTATAATATTCCCTCCTATAAGATACACGATGCGAGAGGCTCCCTGGAATACTGGTACCAGAACGCAACCACTATAATTCCGTTCAGGTCCGTATAACTCAGCGAACAAAACGTCATATACATCCTAAACTAACCCGTACACTAGCTAACTACTATCTAGCCACTTGTGCAAACTGTGTGCACACAATTAGGTAGATACATAGTGCATCGTTCGCACGCCAAGTCAGTTCCAGCTGCTCGCTTGCGCTTGTTTCCATATATCCTTGCAAGCCCCAGCAGGCGTGGTTACGAATCAGCTGCGACTGGGGGGCCCCTCGTCCACCTCGTCCTCCTCATCAGTCGCCAGAGACGAAAACAAACGACCAGGTTATCATCGTCCACAGTAGCAGTAGGTAGTGTACACTACACTACGTAGATAGATAACAAGGGAGCATCAACCCCACTTACACCAGCCAATATGCACTGCATTCCGACCCGAATGCGTCTCCATTATACCGGTTATTTATGGTCGGGGCTGCATCTCCCACAATGGGATATTCACCTCGACAGGAGATATACTTATATACATGATGTAGCGAGCACCAATATGCTCGTGGGAGGTTGGGCTAGCCAGGCTTTATACATGCTCACGGAATCTTCCATTCCACGAATGTGTCCGAGGCCGGTTGCTGGCGTCATCTATGATAGATAGTTCCGCACCCGTTGAAGCCGCTGTGGCTACCTTTCCCTTTGCTCTCTATGTGCTGCCGTTGAAACCCAATACCTGAAGCGAGAAATCAATTTCAAAATCCCGCCAGAAATTTCCCTTGCCTTATATATTCCCCCAATCTAGTAATTGCCCTAACAGTGCCAATACACGCATCGAAGCGTTCCGAAAGTGCGAGGATTTGAACGCGACTGCGTTTTCGGCACGCCTTGGGCACTGTCGAGGTCGACTCGTCGTTCCACTGGTGTGTGCATAGGCTTCTGTTTTCTTTTTTCGCTCTTCAATCGCAATGCCCTAAAACGCCGTCCTGGTATCTCTCAAGAAGATACACAATGCAATGACCTAAAGAGGATAATAAACAACCACAAGTCTGGTCCGTCGTCGGCCGTCATCCAGCATCATCTCGCCCATGGGGGCTTTATTGATCTGGTGGGTCTGGGTTCGTGGTCCGGAGCACCTTTCTCGAATAATCTTGATTGTCCTGTAGAGTGTTGATGCTTTCGCGGCTTTTGTTATCGAATCGACTGTAAATGTTGGTCGCGAAGGGGTCCATGCGAGGATCGTGAGGCATCAGGCGGCTGCTTCTTCGACCGGTCGACGTGTTTTCCCCATCCCATACGGAAGCCATGGTGGTTGTCGGCGTACTCATGATCCCCGCGGAACCACTGAACCGACTATCAGATCTCGAAGCGATCTCTTCCTCGCGCTGGCGCCTCTTGCGCTGGAGGTAGAAGAAGGCGGCTATTCCAGCAAGGATAGCAACAATTGCTATTACGCCAATCGCAATGCCAGCGGTAGCGCCAGTACTAAGCCCGCCACTCGATGACATATTATCGCCAGATCCAGCCGCTGCAGTTGGCGTTACCGTTACGGTTTCCAGGCTAACCGTTCCGCCGGCCGTCACGGTCTTAACAGACGTCGTCGGCGTCGCGGACGTAGTACTGCTCGTTTTTGTGCTGGTTTCCTAAAAATCGGTGTTAGCGCTGCCGCATCAGCAGTGTGGTAATAGCGAAGTATGGTATAACGGCAGAGATGCGGTCAAGCTAGCTAAGCATACAAGTGGAGTACTAGAAGTACGGGTTGTGGTCGAGTGGACTACCGACGTGACAGTGCTCGATGTCTGTACAGACGTGGACGTTTGCTCCTGGACTCAGATACAGTTAAAATGGAATATATTCCATCAGTCCTCATACCTGTGCGAGACTACTGTTTACCAACGGGTAAAGCTCGGCGATACTGCGCCAATCTAGAGTGATTATTCAAATAGAAACCGGAATACTTACTGTCGAACTAGACGTTGAGCCCCCGTCTGCTGTGCCGGAAGGCATCGTGTCTAGTTGTATATACCCATACAAACCGCTGGCTCCACAGGTTTCATACTTCCAGCCGGGGCATGGATCGCTGCATTCACCGGTGTCTACCTGCGACGACTTGGTAGGCGCGTAGTCGCTGCACCAGCAGGCTTTGTCCTGAACGATGGCAAAGGCAAATGTTTTCTCGACGCAGTAATCATGGCATAGTCCATTAGATTGGTATATGCTGGTATCTACGCCATGATTAGAAGGAATATTCAGCGTTGGGTTCAAGAATGAGACGTACTCAAAGCTGTAGCAGCGGTATTGATGTCTGCACAGTATTCCATATCAAGGGTTTGGACGAGCTGGGGGCCAATCACCAAGGCCACAAGGGCCAGGAAAGATGTGGTATACCACCAGTGAGCCATAGTGACGCCGCCGAAAGACGCATAAAATATCCTAGCAGGAGCAACGGGCGGTGTTAGCTAGGTTAAACGAAGTACGTTGATTAGGGAGTTAGTCTTCGTGGCGGTGGCCATGGGGCACACCAGAGAACCGAGAATGACAAAGCTGAATGATAGCCGAACTTACTTGATGCGGTCTGCTTAGGAGGCGATGGCGGCACAACGGCGGGCGGAATTTGTAGTGCGCCAACTAATTGCCGACGATTGTCTGGGCTGAGTCACAAACAACTGAGGGAACAATAATTAATCGCGGGTTACCATCGTTATGACCGCCAGGTCCAGTCGAGACCCAGATTCAAGGCCAACGACCCAGGTAGTCCAGGACGCCTCGAGATGTCCGTTACAGAATCGACCCTCCCAAACGAGTGCTATGGAATCCGGGACGAATAGCTTCAGGTGTCTTGTGGGTTGGGCGTGGTCAACGAGGTTGGCTGCTGTGCAGCAACTATGATCCGAATTTCTCGAAGGAGATGAGAGAAGAGGAATGGTCGGTTGGCCGAGGGGAGGAGAGGGAAGAAAACGTGCGAAAACAAGCAGCGGGTCCAATTGGTCTGTGGACGAGGTCTAAGGTTGCCGTTGGTGCTTTGCTCGGTGTTGTGAAAGGATGGCGGCAGGACGGGGGAGGGATGGATGGATGGATGGATACGGGACGACCGGGGGTCCCCAGTGGGATGCGATGAGTTGGATTGATTGCTCTGCTGCAGATAAGTTACAGTGAGATACAGAGGCAGTAGAGGCAGTATACTGTACGCTACGAACCACCTAGCAAGCCGGCCTACCTTACAGTGTCTAATATGAGTAAAGTGCTTGAGGTACGGTAGGTACCTTGGTAGGTAAGTACTGTAGGGGTGGGTAGGTAGGTTGTCAAGGCAGGTGTGTGCACCTACCTGCCTAGGTACCCTTTCGGAGTGTGGCTTGGCTTAGATGAGGTATTGTGCACTAGGTATGTAAGTGTGTATGTAAGTACAAGTAGGTAAGCACAAGTAGGTAAGTAGTGACTGAAGGTGCTGCAGCAGCGCGAGAAGGGAGTGCACTTGAGCTCATGTGCCAAGCATGGCGAATGATAGACAGTGCCGTCTAGAGGTGGATTTGACCTAGCGAAAATAAAATACGAGTGCCCATATCTTATGATGCCAGGCTTGCAGGATTGACAGGTTGCAGGGTAGATCTTTATTTGGCACTGACGAACAAGGCCAGGGGGGGCTCTCGACGACTGGGCAAATAGTCACCACTCCACCACTTCTGCTCAGTAAGTCTCCACCACGGTCAGACCAAGACGATTGTGGAATGGCCCAAAGAGGTTGCGCTAACGAGGCCTACCTATCACGATAGTGGCGCGGTTGCAAAGTAATACGAGAAAGTGTTGATGCTGATGTTACGTAGGAGAGGAAGATAAAGAGTCGGTCGGGGACAAGAATTCCAACGACAACGACAGCAGCAACAGCAGCAGCAGCAGCAGCAATAACAACAACAACAACAATAACAACAAACTGGGTGGGGACGAAGGAAATCCGGGACAAGGCAGGACAAGACAACAGAGACGAAGCCTTGGCAGGGAAGGAAATGGACGAAAGACTCGGAATGAGCGAACGAAGAGAGCAATGCCCGTACAGTTACAGTGAGATGGGCTAAGTACTGGACCTGCCACCACCTCCGTACAGTGCAAGTCGATCGTCACAAACGCCTGCCCCATAAGGTCGGTTACACTACCTGCAGAAGTCCCTCGGTATGCTGCAAAGGCATTTCAGATATTAATGTTCAAGCACGATCCCGTTAGCGCGTGAGTATGATTAGCAGGACAGAGACAGGACAAGCCACACGCTTCAGATGCTGTGGTTCCAACCTCTTGATGACCTCATTCTCCTTTTCTGGAATAGCGAACCCAGCTGATCTTGGTACCGTGCTACCTACCATTAGAGCTCCTGCACTACTCTCACAATAGGTGTACCTGCAACATGGAACTTCTGCAAAGAGTCGCCTCAGTCGGGCATTATCTCACACGTTTCGTAATCAAAAGCATGATACACTCTAACTGCCTAATACATCAGTCCCTACCTGCTACTTGTAATGTACGATCTTTGAGGGCCTGGTGCATAATAGCTATCGTTCACTAGTTACCTGTTATGTACATACGTCAAATACTATGTTTACCTGGCTGCCTAGGTACTGTATGGGTATCGGACTATATTCGGTCGAATTATGTTGTGTGTGTACTCCATTTAGTGGGCATCATGTCGTCACCACCACTTGAGCATAAAAGAGGACCCAGAGTCTGCCTGAGCAACGTGGTGCAAGTTGTCGTTGGGTGTTTCAAATGGCGAGCCCATTGATCAACTGTAGGTACTGACATGACATGTGTACACTACTAGTACCTAACCTACCTACCTACCTACCCCCAGGTTAGGTAGAGAATTAAGCTTCTCTATTAGAGTTCACCCTAAGATATCTATCTACCCTAGCTGCTTGTACACACTCGATCATTAGTGCTTGCCTACAAGGTTATGTTGCTTCTTGGAAAGCGACAGGAGATAGTGTAGGGACGATGCGCGTAATAATATATCCAAGGTAGCCAGTGCTGCTTAGGAAGTCATGTGGCCGTTTCCTTTTTTCCTTTTCCCTCTCGTCAACCTCTTAAACAACGTAAACTCCATGGCGATTGCTCAGCATGCATCCGTCAAAGATACAACACAGGTTACGGTGCAGTATCATCGCGTGAGCCGTGCAGGGCCGCGGCGTCAGCGCCGACCGACCGTCGCTGCTACTGGCCACTAATGCGCCGGATCCAGTGTCACTGAGCCTCTGCCGTCTCGTGATGGGTGCGTTCCGGGTCTTCTTTCAGTAGCCTTCGACGCTCTCGTATCACACCGCGCAACACGCCATTTTGCGGTAAGCCGAACACCTGCAACCAGAGCAAACGCGCCAATCACCCGGCCTGCCTTGGCCTGGAGGGCTCCCCAACTGAGCACACACGTCCTTAGTCACCCTACATAGCCATGAACCACGCATGCAAGGGCTTCTTGTTTACGTTTCGTGTTGGCAGAGCAGGTGAACGACCCGACTGCCGCTAGCAGTGGTCTCTGTTGCCAGACCACTCACTGCCCTCCGAAACACCCTCTTTGCAGCGAGTGAGACTAGAAAATGTCTTGGGTGCCTGCGCCCGAAGACCGGATTGCCATTGTTCTAAGCGCGTGATGCGTAACGACGCCTTCACGATGCCACCCCGCTCTACGGGTTCTCCGCAAGCCGCTTCAACACGAAGTAACCCCGCGCCGACTCCCCAACCCCCTCCAATACCCTCGGGTCGCCCGCGGATATGATTGGTGCCGTGCATAACGCCTAGCTTGCTGGTGTATGTACGTTGGGGTAACCCGATACCGTGGTGAGGGGCGGGACATTTTTGAACCTCGACTACGGCAAGTGATATAAGTGCTGGTCGGTGTGATGCAGCCAGACTATCAGATGAGGCTTGCCAATTGAGCTAGCAGCCATAGCTCCCGACAGCTTTCCTCTGCACTAACTGGTACAACGTTCGTTGATGGCTCTCGCATACAGCACTGCACTGCAAGTGGACTTCTAGGATAACAACCAACCCATCCACAGATTGCCGAACCTTGGCGCTGTGCCCTGCTTTCTCTGCGTCACAGCAACGTCGTATCCCAGGCGGAGGACGAAAAGTCCCCCGCGAACACTCCTCGGTTTGGGGGGGATTGGACCGATGAAATATCCACAAGGTGCTAATTATGTTGTTAAATGGTTACGTGCCAACGGAAATTGACTCGCGCAACCCACATAGTCATCTTAACTGCTAGCAACTTGCAAGACCTTGGTCTCAATTTATCTCCTCCGATAATGTGCGCCTTTATCAACTCGCTTTCAACATTTGCAATCGCAAATCTTCTCACCGAATATTGCCTCGAATCCTTCAGGGCGTTTATGTAAACGAGCACTGGGGAACGTTGTATCTGCTGATCTACAGGCCTCTTCAATACAATGACTCTTGATCAGCGATGAAGGCAATCTCGGCTCTGGTGAGCCTTGGTATCCCGGGCTAGCCCTGCCTGCCCGGGCTACGGGCACGGACGGCTTTGTATTCTTGAATGAAAGAACCGGTTTCGATCGTCTAGCATCTTGAAGTCTAGCCCGGCTGCGGCCATCGAGGTCTCACTCCGAAACCCACTACGCAGTTTCCTTGCAACGTATCTTAGGGTAATAGATCAAGCTGAATGCAACCTTCCGAGCTCCTGCGAGCGATAACGGCCCGGCTCACTCAGGGGTATCATTCATCATCTGCCAAGAGGTCTGCTCCCCATCTTACCAAAAAAGAAATAAAAAAGATCGAAGCCCGTGAACATCACGTAGCGTATGACTACCCTTCAACCTCGCTAGGTGGCTTATGAATTCGGTTAATTGGCATTAAGATGGCTGTTCATTCAGTGGCGTATGTAATATAAAACATAGTGCAAACAGTTCGAAGATCACCGAGGGACGCCTATCTGAGCGAAGGCAACCTCATCGGTAGGAGTACCTCAGCAAATAGAGCTACACTATCTTGCTTACTCTGTATTAAGACATACATATCAATATCATGGTTGTTGTCGTCTTGCGCACATATACTCTCCCAAGCCGCAGTACAACACTGCCAGGCTATTTCACCCATGATATCTAATTTAGAGGGGGAAAAGAAAACCCTTGATAAAGGATAGTGTTTATGTCACAGAGTAGTACGCGTATATATACCAACATAATTGCAGGTGGATTAACGGTTCCGTTTTTCCATTACAGTTTATGCAACTATTCATTTTCTAATAGTGAATGCCAGTGACGATTGTATAAAGTGAGCCCGCCCGAGAACAATTAGAAAAGTGAACAAACGGTCTCGTAATATCTCCTCTATTTTTGCATCCACCCAATGTGTTTCCCATCCGCTCGCAACAAAAATTCCATTCAGACGACATACTAACCCCCACATTAGTACATACCATGCATGGCAGCATTCCTGTCAATCACATTCTCGGCGGTACGCTATCAGTGGTATCGTTTATGACATGTGCCACAATGGCGCGTGGGTGAAGCTGATCAGCCATATCGCACGGGTGGAGGGGGGGAGGGGGAGAGCATTGAATTTCTACTGCACGAATGAGGAACAAACCCATAATTTGACCCCTCGGAAAATCCGCACTAAAATTGTGGCTTGAATCGCTCGGTGATAAATGCCGAATCTTTTGGGCTGTCAGAGATCTATCACCTCCGCGTGAGGGAATGTGATGATCAGAGGCGTTGATTTAGCGACGCCCAGGGCTCGGGGTTTTATAACATGTATGATGTCGGAAGCAACTATGTTTTGACACAATAGGATCTCAGCATTCGCCAACCAGAAACCAAAGTTATCGGCCAACGGGGTACTGCGTATCCTTATCATCATCAGTGGTGGCCAAGGGCGGAAGGCAAAAAGGATTCGAGATTCCGGCAAGCGGTGGCGATTGGCGTGACAAAGCCGCGGCCGATGGCACTAGTTGGCGGTCGCGCGCGGCGCTCGATAGTTGGTGGCGCTCCGAAATAACGATCTTCGGTACAGGGTTTGTTTCGCGGTGCTGGCGCCGATCCGCTGCCGTAGTCTCGTGTTCCTGGCTCGCGCAGCGATCTCGAACAGCAACTTCGCGACGACTAGTCTAGCCACCCCCATTTCGCGGTAGTCCAGCACAGTTAGTGTGTTAGTGTATCTGGGCTGGCTAGTGTCCTAGCGCCTCTGGCAAGGCTTGGCGAACCGGTCTCACGGGTTTCGCGGTTTGGCTTCCGACGATGCGGTTTCCCCTCATGTCGGTTTTTGGCCTTTCCTAATGCTTGGTTGGCCAGACTGGCTGGACTGGGTTTGCAGGGACTTAAATAGCCCTGCAGGTCGATTCAAGGATAGGAACGGAAAGATAGGAATGGGCCTGTTCAGCACGAGTTATCCGCGCTTCCAAGCGAGACCAACGAAATACCATACAAAACGCCACACAAGCCCCAATATACATCACCGGCTTCAACAAACCGATAGATAAACCAACTGAAATGACTGGAGGAGCTCGACTATGTCTCCCATAGGTAGGTCTGAATTGAATAGCCAAAATGAAGGTGATGTGCGTGGCCGTGATGATGTGATTTGTATACAAGCACAGAACTCTACCAGGGTTACGATTCCAGTATGAGAGCAGGACATACCTTGGCTGTGATGGTTGCGGCAAATCGACGGTTGGGAAATTAAAGGGGACAGGAGGGTTATGCCGACCGGTTGTGATTCATATCGTTGCACTGCAGCTTTCGTTGAGGTGTTTGAGAGCGATGACGGGGTGGCAGAAGAGGCGAGATGAGATGGGAATAAGCCCCCTCTCAATTACAAGTACTTATTGATGCTACTAGAATCCGCTGTAGAAGCGGAGCAATAGTGTACATAAGTAAACATCAATTCGGAAACGGGGGGTTTATCACGCATCACGGCCACCGTCAGCGTTAGCGTCACAAGCAAGCCTTGCGATTCTTTTGGATGTTATATACTTCAATTCATCTAGCCTCAGTATACGTCGTAGCCACCCACCGCATGCAAGCAACAAAACCGTACCATACATAACCCATGGCACGTCAAGATACCAGGTAAGCCGGTTACAAAATCCACGACGTTTACATACATACATACATACATATCATACGTAGGTAGCCGTGAGAAAAAAAAAACAAAAAACAAAACAAAAAACACAAGACCCTCCAAACCTGTATATATCCCAGACAATACAAACAAGGGGTGGATGGGCGAACAAAACAATGTACAAAGCAGGAACCGGGCAAAGACGGGCTATTCCCCCGTACCCCGGTGACATATTCTCTCAGGGGTAAAAAACTAATACCTGCCTATATGTGTGTGCGCGCAGGTGTGTGTATGTATGTGTGTTCCTGCGAGGGCGGTAGGCAGGCAATGTAGAGAGGGAAGTACAGCGTCCTAGCCAGCCACCCAGCCCATCCGGTCCCATAGCCGAGAAAACGCCGGCCGGCCGGGCCGGGCTCTCCTCGCTCCGCGGGCAGTGCCGTCTCAGCCTAGCCAGCCTCATCAGAACCAACCGACCAACCACTCATCGATCCCATGCATGCGTCCGTCCACCTCCCTCACAGCGCAGCGCCACCGGCGGCGCCGTCGTCGTCGCCGCCGCCGCTGACGGGCCTGCGACCCCCGCGCAGGCGGGCGGGGCGGACGAGGGACGGCGTCGACGGGGAGGCGGGCCCCTTGGCCGGCGAGGAGGCGGGGGAGCCGGCGGGGCTGGCCTCGCGGGAGCTCTTGCTCTCGAACTCCTGCACCATGGCGCGGACGCGGCGGACGGGCGAAGTACTCCCGCCGCCTCCACCGGCGCCACCACCAGTACTCCGTCGCAGTTCGTCGCCGCGCAGGTTACTTTCGCTTCGGAAGTCGGTACGGCGGTCTCGTCGCTGCTGCTGCTGCTGTTGCTGCTGCTGCTGCTGTTGTTGTTGTCGTTGTTGTTGGTGTTGTTGTTGTTGTTGTTGTTGTTGTTGTTGTTGATGTTGATGATGTCGCCTAGGGTCGCCGCGGGACGCCGTGTCGAGGCGGAGAGCAGGCGGGGTCAGGAACGGCGTGATCTGCAGCGTCGAGGTGCTGCCCGTGGGCGGCCGCTCGTACCGGATCGCCTCGGCCGACAGCACGGCGCCCTCGCTGTGGTGCGACGCGATCGACATGGGTGTCTGCGTCGCGCTGCGCGCCTGGTGCAGCTCCGCGCCCAGCTGGTCGATCTGCTCCTCGATCGTCAGCAGCGACGCCAGGTCCGCGTCCGCGTCCCGGTCCCGGTCCCGGTCCGTCAGCGTGGGTAGCGGCGGCGGCGGCGGCGGGCGGTGGAGGAGGAGCGGGGGCCGCCGGGGCGTCCGCGGCGGGGCTTCCGGGACGACCGCTTCCTCCGCCTCGATGCGCTCCCACTCTGCGTCCAGCTCGCGCCGTATCGCCTCCTTCTCGGCGTCTTCCTGCGACCCGTCCGACCGCCGTCCGGCCTCGTCGCCGGAGGGGCTGGGCGTGAGTGCGGCGCGCGGCAGAGCCCCCAGACCACCCCCCGTTGCCAGCGGATCCCGGCCGGGCCGGTCTTCTTCTGCCGCCGTCGCCGCCCATCTGCGCTCAGCGGGGTCCTGGCGCTCCTCTTCTCTGTCCGGGTCCCCTATCGCGACGTCCCGCTCGCTCGCGAAGTCCGGCTCGCCGTTGACTATTCTCAGCGGCTCCTTGGGCACCGTGAACATGACCTGCACGAGCCGCCTCTCGACCGCCTTCTCGATGTCCCACTCCTCGTCGTCGGGCCGGGCGCCTTCCCCTCCCCCACGTGCTGACGCGTATCGCGCGGCGCCTTGGCTCGGACCGGCCTCGTCCGACTCCCAGGCGTCCCGACCGCCCTTCCTGCGCAGCAGGCCGTCGGCCGCGATCCCGCCGATCCCGCCGAGGCTCCCGAGACGTGCCTCGAAGTCGTTGGCCTCGATGACGCCGCTCTGCAGCGGGCTGTTCTCGTCCGCCTCGCCCGGCGGCCCTACCGAGTCGGCGCTGGGGTTGGAGAACACGCGGCGCAGGCTGCCGAGCCAGCTGCGCCGGGGCTTGTTTTTGCTCGGGCTGCCGGGCTCTTGCGGCTCGTCCTCCGGCCCGTCTTCGCGCTCACGCTCGCGCTCGCGATCGCGCTCCCTGTCCCGGCCTAGGAGAAGGCTCGGGCCCTCGGCCTGCAGTGCTGGGAAATTGCTGCGCGCCGTGTCGTAGCTGGGCGCCGAGCTCGAGCTGCTGCTGCCGCCCCGGCCTTCCGTGGTCGCCGCGAGCGCCGCGGCGACCGCGACGCCGAACCCGGGGCGGAGCTGCCGGAGCAGAGATCCCGAGCGACTCAGGTTGCTGCGGTTCGACTCCGAGATGTTGCTCTCCGTCCGCGAGCCGTCCTCATCTGCTGTACCGTTCAGTCCGCGGCGCGAGGGCGAGATCCGTCCCGGCCCCGTCGTGGTGGCGGCGGCGGCCGTGGTCGTGCGTGGGGAGGCGATGCGCCCGCTGAGCAGCGCGTCGGCCGCGTCTATGTCGGTCATCCAATCCTGCACCTCCGGGTCGGTTACGGAGAGGCGCTTCCGCTCCTCGGGGCTCGGGGTCTGCATGCTGCGGCTCGTCGCCGGGAAGGAGAGCGGCCGCTCTCGCGTCGGGGTCAGGAAGGGGTCCGAGTAGGCGCCGCTGTCGCGCCGTCCGTCGCCGCGCACGGGGCTGATCGCTTCCTCGCCGATGTCGCCGGTGTCGTCCTCGTCGTCCTCGAAGATCGGGTTCATCCCGCCGGGACCCCGCGGATTCGCGACTTGCTCGTAGCCGCCCGACGACGGCGACGGCTGGTGCTGTCCTCGGGCGGCACGCGGCGCAATCGGCTTCCTGTTGATCTGCGTCATCTGTGGCGGCGGCGGGCCGATGTCCCCAAACCAGTTGTGGCGGCTGTTTTCCATGCTGGCCCGGCCAGTCTGCAGACTCTGGTAACCAAGCGATCGGTCGCCACGCGCATATGGGTCAGGGCCGCCCATATACCAGTTGTTGTCTCGGTCTAATTCCGCCGTTAAGTCGTCGTGGCCGAGGAAGCGAGAATTATCTTGAGCCAGGGCGCGGATGGTAGAGTCGCGAACTGTCCGCCTGTGGAATTTTCGTTTACGGTAGAAGAAGAACCCTATAACCGCCAAAAAGAAGAAGAGCGCGAGCCCCAAGCCAAGTCCCAAACCAAGACCAAGTTTCTGCTTCTGATCCCCGTTCCCGCCGGCCGTACCCCCCTCTGCGGATCCTGCGGTGTAGGACGGATTGGTATAGCTGTTGGACCATGCCATCGAGGTGAGATTGAGGAAGGAGGCCGCACTACTACTGGCTTGCCGCTTGTTGTTGCCACCTCCCGAGGAAATAGCGTAGCCTCCATACACCATCATCACATTTCCAGGAAGCAGCGCGGCACCATGTCCATACATGCCGTCGCCTGAAGGTTGCGAGCTCGGGATAGACCATTGCCATTCTCCGTCGTTTCCATAGTCCGATCCGATACGAAGAATAGCCAGTTGTGGGAATGCCGCTTGGGTGAGGTCGCCAACCCACCCCCCTAAGATAACCAAGGCCGTCCCATCCTCGTTTAAAACGGCTGTGTGGCCCGATCGGCTGTCCACGCTGTCTATCGTCTCCTGTATTGCTAGTTCGGTGCTTGGAGGGTCGGATCCCGCCATGCTAATGTCCGAGACGAAGCTCCAGCTCTCCTGCGGGAGACTCCATACCGCTACCGTGCTCATGTTGATAAAGGCGTACTGTGTGTGTCCGCCGAGCAAGACGTAGTCTATCTGCTGTGTAATAATACCTGACCGGTTCGAGAACGAAGGGGATAGGCTGGTGAATGTAAAACCAGCTTCCGGAATTGGTGGACCGCTACTTTCTACCGGTTGCACTGTATAGCCCTTGGAGCCAGCTGTTGAGGGGGAGATCTTGACCATCTGGTTGGAGTATTCCGCCTCCGCCTGGGAACTGGTGGGATACGAGCCGCTATGCGGACACATGCCACCATAGACGAAGGTGTTGGCTGGCGAGGTTTTTGGTTCTATGACAGTCGAGAAGCTGAAGCCAGCTCCCAAGAAACCGGGTCCCATCTGGATCCAGTCAGCATCGTCAGCCAGTTTGATGTCCTCCTGGGTCCATAATGTCGAACTAGCACTAGGGCTTGAGGGATCGAACGACCAAAGACCAGATCCGTTGGAGGTTGAGCAGTCCCCGGCGTATACGAGTAGTGAGCCATTGTCGGCGAGCGATGGTACAAAGGCGGTGCTGCTGCTCTCTAAAAACGGCAAACTTGACGATAGAGTCTTGAGTGACAAGGACGAGGCCTTTAGCGTAGCAGAAATGTCGAGGGCCAATAGGTCGACGGAATTGTCTCGAGGTGAGAAGACGTAAGCTAGCTCTTCGGTGACATCTTTTTTTGTTTGCCCAGGCTTCGGTGCAGGCACGAAAATGCTCGTTGGAATGTAGGGGAGTGTTTGTGCTGCGACAGTGGCGGCGAGCCAGGCCGAGGCGGCTAGGATCGTCGAGGTCCGGGCGGCCGCCGTCATTCGTAGCCGTGGCGAATATGGCCGGACAACATCGCCGGCCGGCGGCGATGGTGATAGCATCCCAGGGAGAATCAATTGCTTCACCTCAGCCCGGACAGAAGCATTTTCCCTCGTTGAGCCACGGCGCGGGTTAAGCACTCTCGGAGAGCGACAAGCGATAAGTAGGATGTAGGATGGGAACGAAGAGTATAGGTTGTCTCACGGCGCCAGGTGTCTATGTGTCAGACTATGTATCGGTCGTAGTAGATGGTTGAAGAGTTGTCTCTACACGTGTATGGCTGCCAGCAACGACTCAGATGGCGAGAGGTGGGGGCGCAACAGCGAACAAGGATTTTAAGAGGCGTTGATCGATGAAGGTCGAGGATGGTGGTAAATGGTATACCTAGTTCTATCTTACCGAGGTGAAGGAATGCTTGCTCTGCGGGGAAGTTGAAACTGGAACCCGGGGACTCGAACCGGATCTGCGACAAGAGGTCAACAGAGAGTTGAAGGCGAGTAGAATTGAACGATTAAGCGATTAAGCGACTAAACGATTGAATGATTGAACAAACTCTGCCAATCCCTAGTGTCGGAATTGGTTAAATCAGTACCCAGTCCATTGGCCGAATGGCACTTTCTAGTCGGCTCGGCGGCACTGTCACGGGCTGCCTTCTTGTTGTAGCAGGTCGCGTCATGAGGGCGGTTGGGGTGACGGTGTTTATTGCGGGGTGTTTTATGTTGTCGGGACAACGGAACCATGCTTGGCTCCGCTATTCAGGTAACCTTATCGAACCAATGGTTCATCCCACCCATGCATCTCCACGCTAGCGCCTAACTAGGTAAGTATTTAAAGAGGCCAGAACATGGCCTCTTTAAATACTGGAGCTCACGATGGGATCGACCCGCTTCCTATAACTACCTATTGTGGCACAGAGAACGAAGCAAACTCAAAATCATACGGTATATCCGCTTTACCTACATACTACCTGGTAGTGTAGGGAGTAGTAGTCACACTCGGTAATTGTTTCACCGCCTAAATATAGCAAGGAGTCCATATTTTAGATACGATACGGAACAAGACATAACGACGAAGTTGATGAAACAAATGAAATCCTTTCTACCTAACAATGTCTCCTTCCCTTTCTCCTCTAACCACCCCGCGATGTTAATCATAGGGGAGGATGCACCCGCAAGGCGAGATACACCCGACCCGTTGAACAGTTACGGTACATGTTACCAGAAGTATGGTAAGACGCACCGGCTTCCCAAGGTTTTCCCCCAAGCTCAACCAACTTCTAACAATCCGGGGTTGCTTACCTAAACCATTGACGTCCCTCGGGGCCCCCTTTCTTTCTTCTACTTACTACTTCAAACCGCAACTCGAACGCCTTGACCTCCCCGTCGCTCACTCGCCAACTCACTCCACCGCTTCCATGACGGCGAGGGCCGTCTGCTGGAGCTCGTCGAGCTCGCGGGTGCGCTCGTCCAGCGCCTGGCGGAGGCTCGCGATCTCGGCCTCGTCGGCGCGGCGGGCGTCCTCGAGCTCGGTCTGGAGCACGAGGTGCTGGGCCTGGAGGTCGTCCCAGACGGTCTGCAGCGACTCCAGCTCGCCCTTGTACAGCGTGAGCTGCTCCCTGACGGACCGCAGCTCGCCGCCGCCGCCGTCCACCCCCTCCTTTTTCTTCTTCTCCCTCTCGCCGCCACCGCCGCTGTCTCCCGTGCTGCTCAGCCGCACGTCGCTCAGCTGCTGCCGCAGCAACGCCACCTCGGCCCGCAGGTTGCTCTCGTTGAGCCGCAGCGGCTCGTACCGCGCCTGCAGCTCGGCGATCTCGGCCTCCTTCCGCTTCCCGTGCCGCGCGCGCTCGCTCAGCTCCTCCCGCAACTCGATCACCTGCGCCTTCAGCTCCGAGGCCGGCGTCTCCCGCGCCAGCGTCTCGACTTGCTGCTCCAGCTGCCGCCGCGCCTCGAGGGACACGCCCAGCTGGCCCCGGACCTCGTCGAGCTGGCCTTGTAGGCCCCGGACTTGATCCTCGCCGCCGCCGCCGCCGCCCCCCTGGCCCGAGCTGAGCTGCGTCCGGGCCTCCTCCAGCTGCTGCTCCAGGACCCGGACGTTGGCGTGCGCGCTGCCCAGCTGCTGCTGGATGCCGCGAGCCGCTTGGTCCGCTTTGTGCAGCTCGTCGAAGTAGTCGAGCGCCAGCACCGCGATGTTGCGCTTGGGGTCCCGGTATGACCTGGCTTGCCCCGATTGCTCCATCGCCTCCTTGTAGGAGCCCGGCAAATCAATGCTCACCGGAGCTTTGAAGTGATCGATTTTCTTCTGCAGCTCCGCGATCTTCTCGATGTGGGTGCCCGCTGACTTTTCGACGGTGACGAGGTGGTCGTACCAGCCCGTCGTAAGCACGATTAACCCCTGGTTGTCATCTCGGAAGGTACTGGTGCGCTCCATCACCCACGGTACGTTGATGACCTTGCCTGGTTTGGTTGTATGCCCCTTGTCCTCCAACTCACGGTTCTCCCTCTGCAATCGCTCACAGTCGGCCTTGCATTTGTCTAGCTCTACTTGGATCGCGTGCGTGCGTTGGGTCGCCTCGTCCGTCTTCTGTTGATTCTCATCCCTTTCTCTTTCCGCCGCTAATAGACCCCTGTAAAATGTACTGGAGCATGCTGTGATTCCTAGATTGGTATCCTCGAACGTGCTTCCATAGTCCAGCTTGAAACCGTCGGGGAAGTTGAGGATCTTGCCCCTCACTGCTTTGGCTTTCTTTAGGGTGTGGACCTCCTGGCGCAGCATCTGTCTCTCTTTCTGTATGCTCGTGAGCTGAGCTCGGAGCTGCTTCACCTGCTCTGGGTTGCCGGGGGATGATCTATTGGACGACGAGGTACTGAGAATACGTAGTGTGTCATTATCTCGTGCGACATCGTCTATTCTCCTGTCGCGTGCTTTGATCTCTTTCCGCAACTCTTCGATCTGCGCCTGCTGGTCGTTGATCTGCTCAACCAAGTGAGTCACTGGTTTCGCATCATCTTGGGCCCGTATGTTAGCTTGTTTGAAGTTTTCTATCTCTTGTTTGAGAACCCTTTCACGCTGTTCGCTGTCACCTATTAACCTTTGAAAGTATTGGGCTCTTTCTCGGAGGTGCACAATTTCTTTGGAAAGGTCTTTATCCCCCTGGTCAATCTTATTATCATATTCTTTCTGGATTTGATGTAGTCTTTCGATTTCGCGCTCGCGTATTTCCACCGATGAGTTGAGTTGAGCGACCTTAGCCTCAAGGTTGTTCTTTTCCAGTGTAAGCTTCAACATCTTCTGGTCGATATGCTGATGATTTGACTCCCAGGAGCTAACGGACTCCTTGGTAGTAGGCTGCGGTATTGTGATCACGGTTGGCCTTTTCTCTATATCTCTTGTGTGTTTCGTGCTGGAGCGATCCCCGAAGGCAGGGAGGACAAAAAGGGGTCCATGACCACTACCTCGCAGTCGATAGAAACGGGTGCTTAGATCTGCCTTCACGATGCCGCGGTATTTCAGTTCTTCATTGTTGGAGAACGCCGCGTCACCCAGGACATTTTGGTTTGCGAATACATCGTCTTGGGCATCCTGGTAGGCCTCTGCCCGATCGAGCATTTGATGAATGAAGGTAAAAACATCTTCGCCAGCATTCGCCAAGATCCACCTATCCTGCGGGAAAACAATTTCTCTTCCGGAGCGACCATCGGGACCGTGAATGCTGTTGTGCTGCATAGGGACGATAGCCTCATTTGCAAGCAGATCTAGAGAATTTCCATACATGATTTCGAGCTCGTGCATGCGAACCACGAGTTGCTGGGTATATAGAATCCACTGGCCAACTAGGGTCGTCTTGGCTCGAGTGAGCGCTTGTTGTTCGTCTACATTATCGCTATCGAGAGGGATGATGGCCAGAATACCACCCATGGCAGAATACTCGTGGTCGAGGCGCTCCAAGATCTCGTTTGCGTGCATTAGCAGGGTCATATGAGTCTCATATGGACGGCACTGCTGGAAGGGGTGGTTTTCGGGAAACTCCATCGACACCTTCTCCAGAGGGCAATGCCATTTCGGTCCTTCGGTGTCGCTATTACTCTTGACCAGGTTGACCAGTGAATTCAAGGGTTTCCTGTGCGCCGTATCCTCCGTGCTATAGTGCGATTTCAAATCATTGAGCCAGTCGAATGCCTGCTCGGCTGCAAACGGCGCATCCCCATTTACCCTCCCTTCATTCGGCGGCTCGAGCGTGCCTCCAAACTGGGCTGGAGCCAGCAGCGAGATCAGTACTGCTAAAGATTGCGCATGCTGTTTTAGGGCGAGCAGGGTTGGCGCCCTGCCGGGAGTAGATAGGTAGGTACAGTTGACGTGCTCGAGTAGGTGGTAGGGAAGCTGAGGATTATTATGGACCAAGGAACTGTAATAGGGCTTCGACCAATGGGTGCTTTTGAGAAACCCTCTCATTTGATCGAAGACCTCTGTCACTTGTGGTGCTACTGCCATGTTATGTTCCGGCACAGGTCCGGTTTCCGTCTGGTTATTTTCCATCGCATTGTTTTCTGTCTGGCGACCCTCTACTCCGTTGTTAATCTTGTTGTCATCCAGCAGATTACCCCAATCCAGGCTATCCGCCATCGAATTAGCAGCCATGACGATTTTGAACCCACTAAAGGCCGGGATATGTTTAAGTAAGGGCTAGAAATATGTGATGTACTAAAACAGATATCGAGTAGCAAGGAAAGAGTCGACGCAACACTACGATAGAGGGGGGGGGGGATTCTATGCCCATTGTCGGTAGCAATCAAAGAGAAATAACAGAAGCCGCTCTATTCCGGAAGAGGAATATTACAAAACTACAGAGGCATTTTTGCTGTTTACACCCGTCAACAAAGATGTCTTCTTCTTCTTGAAGAAGTCATTGTTCATGATACTATAGATTCTAGCTTCGAGATCTTGTGAGAGCATGTAAGACATGGTTGATATTGGAATACTGTTTGCAACGCCCATTGCCAATTCTCTAGTTCGGTTAATCCTCGATTTACGACAATTGCCTTTATGCAAATACGATTACCCGCGATGATTTAATACAGGCTGTGACGTGACATATTGACGCATTTTTCTCTGCTGGACTGGTATGCCCTCCGGATCCGGCAGGCAGGCTACCCTAGCGTCTCCTATGTGAAATCAACTTTCCTGAGACGGACAGTAAACAATACAGCAATACAGCCTTGATAGCTGCAAGCGAATAGCAATTTTATTATTATTAAATTTTTATTACTATTCACTTCCTACTTTTTACTTTTCTGCGTCTCCTAACAAACAATATTTGGGGGTAAGTTGACCGGAATATTGTTTTCTGTTCTATTCTCTAGACTGTGGTGATGTGTAATAGGTGTTTACACTGCTTATGGCTATATTAGCTAATGCATACCTAGGTAGGTATTTCTCCACTTGTAGCTAGGGCACTTTTATTATTGCAATAACCTATGAGGTTTGGTGATCACTTGGTCGTTTGACGAGGCCGGGCAATTTATCATATCATTGCTGGTTATAATTCGGTATTGCTTCTCATGAAAGGCGAGACATGCAGCCGCACAGCTAAACATGTCTGCGTCAGACAGGAATAATACCTACAGTCTTTGCGCGTAGTCTGAGCGTAATATTTGGCCATGCGCTGGCTAGATAAGCTACCTCTCTCTGAGCGGCCTCTGAGCGGCCTCTGAACTCATCCGAGCTTAACTGAGTAGTGTTCAGCTTTATCTAACGTGCACATACAACTACATATGTTGAGGTACATTGCTGCATGCGTCCTTCATTGCGTCTCTGTGGCCATGGAGGCCTACACTAGCACTGAGCTGAACCCGTCATTGTTTGGATGATCCAGTGAAGGGCCAAGCCAAGCCGGTGATCCAGAAAGCAACGAACTATTCCTTACTAGGCATAGCTAATTAGTACATTGTGTAGTGCACACTACATGCTGAGATCCAGCACCAACATACCCCAGAAATCAAACCCCCCAAACTGGATGCCTCTGGCTAGCCGAGCTAAATGTCGGCTGTTTGATCTGCAGCCTAACGGACAAGTATTATGTATGCATGCATGGCTACTGTTTATAAGAGGTTGGGTTCCGTCCAGCTTTTCTGGCCAATTGCAATAGCTAGCGTGCTTGGCCTCTTGAAGGCTGTGTTTACCTGGCACTTGTAAATATTGGATGGGACAACCACCCAATGATGAGAGCACTGTAGGTGGTGTGGGTGGTATGGGTGGTTTGAACGATTGGCACGCCGGAGTAAACACTCTCACCATGGCGGTGAGTAACAACAGCCAATTGATCGACTGGCCAGCTGCCTGGCTGGGTTGACTTCAATCTGAGGTAGTTCAAGTACCTAGATAGTTAGAGCTTGAGCATCAGGAAAATCGCTACCACAGCGAAGAGCCCGAATTTACTAGGACAAGAAAAAGATGGGGGTTTGGTGAGATCATAAGTACATAATGCACGAGAGGACTAAATCAGATGGTATGCAGCACAGCTGCGCAAATGAATGCGCGGTTGTGGAGCAAATAAATGCAATAATAAGTAGGGTACATGGTGCTCACCATCTCTATGCCAATACAGAGTACCCACAGGATAAAGCATCCGATTACGTAGGACAACACTCGATTCAAATGAACTCGACATTGATATGTCTCATATGCTGTCTCTTTGTGCCTGATTAGTGGTTATGTTATGATGGTGCATGCTGGTACCCGGGTAGAGATAACTACCTACCTACTAGGTAGGTATGTATTGCGACGGGTGCTCAAGTTCCTTAGCTAAGCGTGTAGCTATGTATGTGCACATTACTATGTGAATGTGTATGTGAATGTGTATGCGAATGTGTATGCACAATATGTATGTAACATGTACAATTTAGCACGCTATTGAAATGATCTACAATCCTTCCCGAAATATCACCCCCTTTCATGTGACATCAATACTACTGCCGGGATCGAGCCCAACGCCAATGCTTTCCCGTAATTGGCCATAACTGGTCCTTATCCTGAAGGTCCTTCATCTGAAATTATCCAGTCCCCTCTTTTTTAGTCCAGTCTGGGTCTATCTGGGTCTATCTGGGTTTATTTGGGTTTATTTGGGCTGAGGAAATCGAGACCACCGAAACATGCAGGTGTGAACTGATGTGACAGTGCAGCTGCACTACTGTAAGTTCACCTTGGGGTGCCTACCTGCGACACCTACCTCAGGCTACTTGGGTACTTTAGTAGGTCGACACAGAGGACTGCCGTCGGGTCCAACCAGGGTGTGCGCACGCTTCCGTCATCGGTCTCCACTCCCAGCTCCCAAGTTCCTAGCTCCAAGGTCGCAAGTGCCAGAAAGATCTTGGATTCGACCGCGACGTGGTAGCCCAGCTCTGGTCCGTTCTCGTGTCGGCCCATGTCTGCAGTCTGGCACGCCCGGGCTTGTTCCTGAGATATACTATCTACGTATATATTTTGGGCCACAGTACCACAAACTCTTCGGATCGCCGTTATACCTGCTACGTCTTGTCATATCAGATCTGCACCCCGATCGTAACGGTCGCCTGTGGATACAAGGACGGAATACAAGGTCGAAAAGGCACGCTGGACGACCCGTCTAAGACATAACACAAAGTGAAATACATACAAAACAAAAGAGGTAAGTACCAGTAATTTACTGCGAGCCCACGAGTCCACGACTTACTTGTATCATCCCATCCCATCCCCATCCTTGACATCATTTTCCCCAGCACCGAACCGACCTTCTCGTCCTCCCTACTGCAGACTCTGCCTATTCACGCCCTATTCATACTTCTTTCCCACCTTCCACCTCACCACTGGATCTGCATTATTATACCAGCCATGTCCAGCGCCGTGTGGCCATCGCAAGCTGTTTCTCACTAAGATCCTAGAGTGTATATCGCATCTGTTTTGGGGCCTCAATTCTCCCACAGCCGATAATTGCTGGGGTCGACAGCGCCCGTCGCTCTCGACACCATGAGCGACCCCCAAGGTTCAGCGCGTGATGCGGACCCATCAGCCGCGGGTATGTTCGTTTGGACCATGATGTTGCACACTTGACCGAGGCTAATTGCTCTTCCTGCCAGGCTTGTACCTCACACTGGGCCCTGTAGCGCTGACTGCTGCTGTGTACCTGTCTATTTTCTTGATTCTGCGCAAGAGTCACAAACGCTTTTATGCACCTAGAACCTACCTAGGAAGCTTGCGTCATAAGTTAGCTCCTCCAATTCGCGCCTCATCTCTCTCTAGGCTTGCGTTACTGACCTCGTGCGTGTGTAGTGAGAGATCACCACCACTCCCCAACGGTTTTTTCAACTGGTTCGGCGCATTTTGGAAGATATCCGATTATCATCCACTTCAACACCAGTCCCTCGATGCCTACCTATTTCTTCGATTCATGAAAATCCTTATCGTCATTTGCTTTGTGGGATGCTGCATCACGTGGCCTGTCTTGTTTCCCGTGAACATCACAGGCGGAGCCGGCCAAACCGAGCTGAACTTGCTGTCTTATTCCAATGTTGATAAAGACACTCAGTATAACCGGTACTATGCTCATACGTTTATAGCATGGATCTTCTACGGGTTTGTCATGTATATGGTTGTGCGCGAGTCCATTTTTTACGTCAACCTGCGCCAGGCATTTCTCCTATCGCCAATGTATAGCGACCGGATTTCCTCACGAACTGTGCTTTTTGTTTCCGTACCCGATGAATACCTGGACAAGGCAAGGCTGCGCAAGGTATTCGGGGATTCGGTCAAGAATATTTGGATTGCCGGAGAGACGAAGGAACTCGATGAATCTGTTAAAGAGCGCGACAAGGTTGCCATGAAACTCGAACAAGCTGAGGTAAAATTACTCAAACTTGCAAATGCCCAACGTCTCAAAGCGATTAAGAAAGGTGCGGCTGATGAGAGACCTGAAGCTCCTGCCGACGCAGAGCCGGGCAGTCTAGCTGCGCGATGGGTACCCCCTAAGAAGCGACCCTCTCACCGATTGGGGTTTCTGGGACTGGTTGGCAAGAAGGTTGACACGATTGAATGGTGTCGGACTCAGCTCAAAACTCTCATCCCGACTGTTGACGAGGCTCAAAAGGCTTATCGCGACGGGAACTACAAGAAAGTGGGCAGCGTTTTCGTCGAATTTACCAACCAGGCAGACGCAGAGTCAGCCTACCAGGTTCTAGCTCATCACCAGGCGTTGCAAATGTCGCCCAAGTATATCGGTATAACCCCAGACGAAGTTGTGTGGAGTGCGTTGAAGGTATCATGGTGGCAAAGAATCGTCCGCAGATTTGCCGTCATTGGGTTCATCAGCGCTCTCATTATCTTCTGGGCCATCCCCGTCGCAGTGGTTGGCATCATCTCCAACATTAACAGTCTATCGAAAATCGTTTTCCTTCAATGGATTCAATTAATTCCACAGGTTATTTTGGGCTTTGTCCAAGGTCTTCTCCCGTCGGTTCTCATGGCAGTCCTCTTGTCTCTTGTTCCCATCATCATGAGATGTAGGTCATCAATCCATGGCTTTCTGGTAATTCGAGACTAACACTTGAACAGTGTGCGCTAAACTAGCCGGAGAGCCAAGTCTATCACGAGTTGAGCTCTTCACTCAGAATGCCTACTTTGCTTTTCAGGTTATTCAAGTCTTCCTGATTACAACTTTGACTTCCGCTGCATCAGCTGTGGGGTATGAGATTTTCCAACATCCAGAACAAGTGACGAGCCTCCTGGCAGAAAACCTACCCAAGGCATCCAACTTCTATATATCTTACTTTATTGTTCAAGGCCTGGGAATCGCTGCCAGTGTGGTCTCTCAAGTAGCCGGCTTCGTTGTTTTCAACTTGATATACAAGTTCTTATCTGGGACGCCCCGGTCACTCTATACTCAATGGGCAACCCTGAGCGCTATCTCGTGGGGCAGTGTGCTGCCTGTTTACACCAATATCGCGGTGATTAGTGAGTTCCCACCCCATTTGAGTTAGGTTTATCATGTGTTGACTTTTGTTAGGCATTGCATATGCTGGTATCGCACCATTAGTATTAGGATTTGCGACTATTGGTATTTCCATCTTTTACTTGGCATGGAGATATAACATCTTCTTTGTTACAGACACCAAGATTGATACCCGCGGCCTGATATATCCTCGAGCCCTGAAGCAGCTATTTACCGGCGTCTATATTGCGGAATTGAGCATGATTGGCATATTCGCAACGTCCGTCGCTATCGGGCCACTCATTTTGATGATCATATTCCTGGTATTCACTGCTCTGTTGCATATCACGGTCAATAGTGCTATTGACCCGCTCCTATATAATTTACCAAGAACTCTAGCCGAGGCCGCTGCCCAGAGGAAACACGGCGGTTCTGTCGAGGAGGGTGAAAAGGATGTCGGGGATGCCGAGAACAGCAATGGATCATCACCTAACGCCGCCAGCGAAAAGAAGGTTGGAATAGTAGCGAAGTTTTTTAAGCCATGGGAGCACTGCGACTATGAGACATTGCGGAAGCTTGTCCCGGAGGACGGCCTCGATGTGTATCAGACGTACACGGACGAAGTCCAACGTGATGCGTATTACCCGCCATCAGTCACCAGCCCAACACCATTACTCTGGATCCCCTCGGACCCACTAGGCATTTCGAAACAAGAGGTGCATGACACTGGCAAGGTTATCCCCATCACCGACGAAGGTTGCACTCTCGACGACAAGAACAAACTTCAGTGGGACGAGGAGGGCGTTCGCCCACCAGTCTGGGAGGAGAAGATATACTACTAATTAACGATACCCGAGCAGAAGCCGACGCCCGACTTATTGGAGACATTGACCAGTAGGGGTCTCGTAAATTGATACCTGGGGGCCGAACCTAAGGCTCGTTCGCACTAATGCCCTGGAGAGTTCGTTTGGTATTGCGTCGGAGTTTCAACGTTCAAGTTGAGGCTAGATTAATTTTATGGGAGATCTGGCCGCTTGAGGAGTGTTTGTTCGATACCCTTTTGACGATGAGAGGCACGTTTTGGTTCCTTACATACCCAGTGCCCAACTCAACGTAATGACTATGCCTCGTGGATAGGGTTGGGCTGGGGTGGCAAACCTCGCTGTTTAACTTAATTTGACAATCAAACGAGCTTGCTTCTTGACTCGGTTTATCCCTACTTGCCAATGAACTGCTATAAAGATAACAATTTTTTTTTTTCAGATGCCAAGATTTAGTAGTCCCAAACATGAAGATACGGCTTCATGGTGAATTGTTATGAGTTCAGAGTAGGTAGATTGGCTGTTTTCTGAAAATACTACAGTAAGTACTCCGTGCCTGAGCAACTCTGAGCTGATGCAAGC
This sequence comes from Rosellinia necatrix, assembly GCA_021209875.1. Taxonomy (NCBI): domain Eukaryota; kingdom Fungi; phylum Ascomycota; class Sordariomycetes; order Xylariales; family Xylariaceae; genus Rosellinia; species Rosellinia necatrix. The sequence continues at coordinate 1,578,400 of JAGYVD010000001.1, read as the reverse complement.
TGTAAGCTGGGTAACCTCGCTCTAGTAAGTAATAGTGTAGAAGTGCTAGCTAGGTACGGATACATGACTTCCCGCAGCAAGTCGTGCAGATATGTAAGTAGCTAGATACTTAAGGAAGTAATAGAGGCGCGCCTTAGGTAGGCACGGAGCCTCTAACCGCTCTCTGCTATGCCCAGCCTATCTGTACCATAAACTCCGCTGAGGGGCGTAGCGGTCTGATGGAGGAGCCTTGCCGGGATGTCAGCCAATCAGAGCGCATTCCTCCCAGTCTCATGACGCCAGTCGCCGAGCACTTCCCCAATCTGATAGCAGTACAACGCACGTACCGCCGCCGCCTCCCCATTATCGCCATTGGTCCCTCTATCTCTGCGCTATGTAATGCCTATCATAAGTACTTATCCATCTACCTTCATCCTTACATATGGTCGAAAGCCAGTATTCATCACATCTCTTCTCTCCGATCCATCATCGATAGAATCATCTACCATTCCTTACCAGCACTCGTCTACTGGTACCTAGGTATTTTCGTCTCAACCACTTTGCGACTCGTCTACCCGCCTAGAATACCGCCTGGATCGATAGTTTTCCCGGACTTGCTCCCGTCTATTGCTATCCAATTGTTGCCATCGCCCGCCCCGGCTGCGAAGAAGATTGACAATGAAGCTTTTATCGGTTGCCTGCCTCGCCGCTCTGTCCGCCAGTAACTTTGTTTCGGCGGGCAGCTGGTTCGGCCCTAGCGATGTCAGCGTGAATGACGCCCAGAAGGTCCCCGGCGATTCGCCTCTCCAGTTCTGCGACAAGGAGCACGAGCAGGATACCGTCCACATCGAGAAAGTTGACCTTTCGCCAAACCCACCTGTGCCGTGCGTACCATCTTCTTATCCTGTCTCTCTTCCCCCAGCGTACGGGCCCGCCTCGCAAAGACCCGTTTACAAATACGCCGAGATGTGGCAATGCGGGATGATGCATGCATATGAACTAGCGAACAGATCTTGTAATCGTGGATTGAACATCATGGAACGTACTATTATCTAACAACACTATTTTCATTACAGAGGTTCCGCGCTCATCATAAACGCCTCGGGTACCGTCTCCGAAACCATCAGGGAGGGCGCCTACGTCAAGCTAGTCGTGAAGTATGGCTTGATCCGGCTCATCAGCACCACGGCCGACCTGTGCGAGCAAGTTGAGAACGTCGACCTCAAATGCCCCATCGAGAAAGGCGTACTGTCCATCACCAAGTCTGTTGATATCCCGAAGGAGGTCCCACCTGTATGTTCTACTCTCGCCTTCCTTCTATTCTAGCATTGATTTGGCTGACTCTTTGGGAAGGGAACCTACAACGTCTTTGCCGACGTTTACAACGATGACGACACACCTGTCACCTGTCTCCAAGCATCCGTGACGTTTGGAATGGGCAGGAAGACTGCCGATTCTGTTGAGTTCGTTGAGGATTTATAGATTTGATTGATGACGCATAACGAAGAAGTGGACCCGCGATGATTGGTAGTTTGGAGTTGAATGGAACCAACTGTTATGAGAATGAGAACTAGGAGGACGAATGTACGCGTGATCCGTTGGCCCGGTTTTGTCCTTCCCGCTTTGGCTGTACTTTAATACAACTTCGACTGTTCGTAAGAATCGTTCAATGCGATCTGATCTTTTACCATGACTTTTCATATGACATTGGTGGTGTAGCATTATCGGTCCATCTGTCTCCGTAGTGGCCGAGGCTGTAGTAATAACGTTGATATCACATGGAACCGGTTTTGAGGCGGGAAAGAGCTAATGATGTTACCCACCCGTAACGTAAACCCCCTCGAACTATATTGATCGAGGATCTTCAAACTGTCTACTATTGAGCATGGGTAGATACTATACCAACATGCTTGTTCTGTAAGATAATATACACCAACTCGAACATGACTCGTCGGCCACCTGGCGCAGTGATGATCATGTGATGCTGGATACCAAGCAGGCCGTCTACTCACCAAACAGACGCCGCACTCTCCTCAAAACACTGTCCTTCTCGGGGTCATACGGATGCTCTTTACTGGGGATCTCGAGGATGGTAGGGAAGGCGGCTGTGTAGGTGTCGATTCGGTACCTGATCTTGTCTGCGACCTAGAGCCGACGATAGCCATATTAATTCAAGAATTCCCGAATATTGGAGGTAGCAGCTATAGAGGGCGTGTTGAGGGAAGGGGGTATTTTGCTGCCGATGATGGGGAGGGGGGGAGGAGCGGAGGTGGGCTGCTGACATGTTGGTTGATCAGGACAATGCCGATGTCCTTGCGTTGTGTGGTAAAGCTCTCGAAGGCGGCCTCGATGGCGGACGTCTCCGTCTTGTTGTCGACGACCAGGAAGTTCTTCTGCGAGTCGGGGGGGTTCGTGACATGCTAAAGCACCACCGGGTCTGTCAGCCGACTGCCTCTCTTCCGCTCCGTCTGGAACCTCTTGGAGCGTCCTGGGTGGGTGGGACGGGGGGAGAACCCCGTTTCGAGAGTCGGGACTTACGCCAATGCCGGCCAGCAGCAGACCTGTTACCGAGTCCTAGTTCACCATTGTGTGCGCGTCAGCCCGGCCGTCTCGCTCGCTCGTAGTGACTGCGGCGCGTCTGTGATGCGCTGCTGCTGCTGCTACTACTACTGCCACTGCTTTGCTCGCTCGCTAGCTAGCCCACACGTACCTCGTCCCCGATCACGGCTATGAATTCCCGGTTCTTGTAGTCTGCTTGAGGAGCCGCCATGGTGGGTTAGTGCCGGCACGGCGTGGATGGCTCTGTCGGACCGGATGCGGCGTGGGAGGTTCTGTCGGACCGGATGCGGTACCTATGTGATGTTTGGCCAAAGGTTCGAGGGTTGATTGATCTTTGACGTCTCATATGGGTGGGAAAGTGGGTGTAGGCGTCTGTAGGTACTAATGTAACTCCCTAAAGGTAGGTAGGTACCTGCCTACTTACGTAGCTCTGACCGCCTAGATCCCGATAACTGCCTACCTATCTACTGACTTAGGTATACACTGTTATCACTACATTCACTGTAACTACCGTAATTACTTACATATGTAGGTACGTACGGGCGACTAGAAAGTTTGGCCCCTTCACTCCACCCACTTACCCCAAATAGCATTGGTTCATTGCCAGGTATCTACTTAGCAACCATGGATCTCAATGTGCCTGGCTATAGGTGCGGAACCCTGTCAAGGTAGTTATTTTTCTACCCCAGCAAGGTCAATCAAGCAAGCTCCATCGCAAGTTCAAAACACACGCACCTCCACCACATCACGGAGCATTTCATCAACTGCCTAATACGAGGCGCACAGGCAGCCGAGTGCAGGTTAACGGGCCGCAGACTCTGCAACGAGCGACTCCTCGCCCACGATTTCCGATACTATAATTATTTCCACAAAGGGGTTCTTGTCCGGTCGCCAGGGAACGCCAGGCCCTGGAACGCCAGAAAGATGCCGCGGATTGTACGAAAAAGGCCGTTCGTGGAACGCGTCAAGGCCATGCTCAACCCCATGGATTTCCTACTATGGCTCTCCGAAGAGGTCGAGACGCACGACTGGAGCTCTAACACCGTCGGCACACAGCTCGGCATCGCCATGAACTTCGCCTTCCTGATCGCGCGCGCCAATAGCGGTCGCACCCGCGTCGCTGATCCCGTTTTCGACGACGGTACGGGCACCGCAGGCTGGTTAGCTTACCTGGTGAGTGACATCGGAGCCGCTTGGAAGCGACGCCCGGCTTCCTTTCTCCCATATATATACATATATATGTGTGTGTGGGTGTATGATATCTGCACACAACTAACGATCACTCGTGATATCCCCAGATCAGCGCCATAGTATGGTTCCTCGTCGGCTTCTCCGGTGTCAACACATACTACACCATGTACCGTTCGCGTAAATATCGACTATTCGAGGCCGATGTCGAAAAGAAGCCGCAAACACCCTCCGCCCGCCGCGTTCGCGTACAGTCGTCACCCGTGTCGTCCTCTCCGCTGCGATTGCTAGCAGACGTTATGGGTTCCGGGAGCGCCGAATCGAGGGCGCATCCGGATAGCTCCCGCGACGTCTGGGAAATCTCCATGTGGGATCCTTTACCTATCTCTCTACGCCTGTTTTGCCTATTCGGCCCAGGCCACATTCTCATCTACATGATGTTCCTCCCCTTGGCGCCACTCGACGCGCGCCCGAGTGTCACCGTCTTCAACTGTCTCGTACTCCAAGTTATCCTATCCGCCCAGCTTATGCTGTTCCAGTCGAGGTTTTCGCAACAGAACAAGGATTCGTCAGTGATTCAGAAGGAAGTCATGCATGAGTATGACGCCAAGTTTGTTCATCCTCTTTTGTACCCGACTGTCAGAGACGCCGGAACCCAATTTTCTAGAGACGACTTTGGTAACGACAGCGAGTTCGTCGACGTCAGCACACCTACTGTGCAGCTTCGTAGGGGTTTCAAGACGCGCCCCAATTCGAATTACACCAAGCATTTCGATCCCGACAATGCGGCTTCGAGCCAGAGGGCTAGCACACCGAACCAGGGGATGTTCACTCCGCCTGTCGCACCAAGGCCGGCTGGGCAATTTGGCGGCGAGCTGCGAACCCGAACGACTTTTTCTACTAATTCGGCACGAAAGAGCATCTCTGGACCTACATTGCTAAGGGACAACATGAACCAACCGGTGACTTATGCTTCTACCGGCACTAGCAGTGGGGGCTATCTGGGAATCATGGATCATCCAAATTCACCCCTGAAAAAGGCTGCAGTTCTTGGAGACCTTGAATTCAGATCTCCCCGCAACAACGGAGAGATGGCCCGCCTGGAACAATACCGCTCCTTACACGGCGATCGTGGCTCCAGCCCAACAAAGAGCCCGAGAAAAAGCGCTGGGGCCCTTACATCGCTAAACCCCTCGGCGTCTAATTCGTGGGGCCGGCGGCAGGCTCCCTATGAGAGATACCCTTCCATGTTCCAGTAGCTAATATTTGGAGATGTCGTGAAGCTATCTCTGGACTGGACCGTCTGGGTAATTGGGGTTGCATTGGGTGACGAGGCTGGCTGCTATTAGGCAAGCAACCCGTTACAACGGAATGGCATTTGCATTTACGGCGTTCAGATAGTCCATGGGTAGGGCGTTTTTTGTATTAGCTGAGCATGTTATTTCGTGGGCCGACATGGGACCTAGTACGGGGAGATTAAACTGTGAATAAACGTTCGCTCCACGTCTTCCTTATGGTACTTAGACGAGATTGTTTCTACATCCTTTAGGTTCAATGCCCTCCGGGAGCTAATGCTCAAGCCTGGAAATTTAAAACTCTTTCCAACCTTGCACCTATCTTGGGCGTAATCGCTCTTTTTCTTCGTGCGAATAACGGCTAGTTCTAAGTTCTGAATTCTGAGTCCTGAGTCAATATCCGCATGGATCTCCCCCGATGTTGCTGTCCGGGTCTAACAAAAAGCTGGTGGTTTTAATCTTTGGGCCATTTCTATCTTCATCAGTTACCCTTGCCTCGTCTTCGTTCTTGGAACCCAGCACACCTGCCGAAGCAAGCAAATTTACAGTTGGTGGAGTTTTTTTTTTAAGATTCTTCCTTCCCTGTTGAGAGACGAGTAAGAGATGGAACTCATAAGCCTATAGGTGTCTTCAACTTGGCACACCACCTGTAAAAATTACACATAGCAACTAAATATCACTAATATTAATATATTACATGCCCGACGCCTCGTCATCCGCTCTGCTAGATGACAACAAACCTCAACAGTTTTGGAATACGTGGCATATAGTGCTCGTCCATGCCTCCAGCTGTGTCATTACTCAAACGATCTCGGATGACTTTAGGGCTTGTCTCCCATTCTCTCATTCATTAATTTTATCTCTATACGCCCATCAATAGATTCCAGGAGGCCATACAATGGGTGTAAACACCACGGACCGCAATGACCGCTCTGACCGCTCATGGCCGAATCGGCATATATCCCTTTCCAGTTTCTTTAATATGATCCTTCCCAGCAATCGCGCTGAACAGGGTGGCACAGCCCGCAGCTGTAATAACACTGGGGACACCGAGTCTTCCTACACCGACTTAGGTATGAACCCCAATAACTTGACCGAATGGAACCTGGCCCAGGACAGGTCTCTCGGGCCCCAGGCGTCTAAATCTACCGCAGGAGGACCTTGCCGGAGAAGACACGGCTCAAATACACAGCCAGGAAACGAATTGCACCATAATAAGGGACAATCTATTCCAGTGACTCAACAGGCGCCTGGCCTAAATCTGCCCCCGCGATCAAGGGCGCCGGAGTCACCGCGCCACGGACGTACCTCCCAACCACAACAGGAGACATCACAGCCCATGACAAGAGATAAGATCTGTAAAATGCTTCAATTGAAAGAGATAACCCGGAAATGCCGCCGGGGCCTGAAGGAAAGCGGAGACTGGCTCGGAGTCCAAGGCGCCAGCCCCTATTCGGGGGAGTTTGCGGTCCTTACGCCTACAAACACTGTTAGTTCGGAAATCACACCGCCGTCCTTGAAACGGCGGCTGGCAGATTTGTCACAGAAACGCAGGAGCGCCGAGATCACCTACACGCAGGCCAAGTTAGAGGAAGAAACGGAGAAGGAGATGTTCTTTCTGAAAAAGGGACAGTCGAAGCTGAAAAAGATGGCACATGCCAAGGAGGAACTTCGGCAGCGGAAAGGCGAATTTCCAACATGGAGCCAGCACAGACGGAACTGGTCATCCGCCGCCGAGCCAGATCTGAGCCCAATCCCGCAGTCCACGAAAAGCGGGAAAATGGAAGGAGGTACGTGTGATGCTGATAATTGTCTGTCTCGTCGCTAAGTGTTTCCTATAGGCTCTGATGAGGCTGTGTCCGTGGCCGTTGCTATTCACAATCCTTCCCATCCACCAAAATCCACCGGAGTATCTGTTGTTAGCAAATCTGACCCTGTCGAACTACCGGGGCATTCTGAGAACACCGAGCCTATCAAGCATGATCAAGACAAAGATCAGTCAAGTGACACTATCGTCCATAAGACGGTAAGAAACATAGAGTTTTCAGATGTCACTGACGGAGGTATAAAGTTAACTTTTCCTCTCATGTTGTCTGAAGGAGACGATTTGCTGTCTCATGGACAAAAGATAGGAAAGACTTTTTTATGGGGGGGCCGCCGAAGCATAACAGGTCCTCTGATGATCGGTTTTTCGGCGGCCAAGGTGAAGGAACATCCAATACTGGATACCGTCGCGGCTTGCCCATCAGTACCGCAGGTTCGACTACAGCAGGAGTCAGGGAATCACCCATCGGACCTAGCTATCCCGGTTTGTCGTCTCCATCCAGCGCACAGCCCAGAGCGAGCGGTAAGGCCCCCAAACCCGCCAGCTCCTACGAAGCAAGACTTGCTGCCAGCAACGGCCATAAAGCCGATGAGTAGCAGCCATGTTCCAAGCAAGTCGAGCCCCGTGGCAACAGATCTCTTGGATTACCAACAATCCGGATCCAGCCCGACACAGACCGCGCCATGCGCAAAAGGAGCTTCAGCGATCTCATCCCGATCGAGACCGCAAAAGAACATGAAACTACCGCTCCTCCAGCGAAAGCCCATCCCCTCTCGGCATTCGTCACTCAAGGGGACGCCCGTACGGGGGGAAGCGCCGCAAACACGAACGACAAGCATGAGCAACGCCCAGAACCGCACCGACGTAGATCTCCCCGGCGACACAACAGAGCCCCGGAGCGCGCCTCCGCCGCCACCTCCCCGGGAGAATCCGACAGCGGGGATCCCGGGCCATCGTATCGAGGCCGACATGAGCGAACACGGCCAAGAGGGCCCGAGCGGATCTGCGTCCACACCCATCATCACCATTACTGGCTTCGGTCGCGGCCGACGACCCTCACGCAAAGGCACACCGCGGCACACGAAACGCCAGCGATACCGGGCGGCGCGGAGACGCGCTCACATCATCGGCCGCACCCCGTTTCTCCTGGGCGTCGGGACCAGCGAAGGATCGGCATCCGACGCGTCGACTACCGGAGCGACATGGGGCTCGACAAGTACTACTACGACGACGACGACGACGACGACGACGACGCTACGGAGCGACTCGCCGAGGCCGGCGCCCGGCCGCGGGACACGCGGAGCCGGTACCACATCGACGGGCCCTGCAGACCCGCCGACGCCCCCGGCGCCCCTGGCGGTGGCGGCCGGACACGCGCCAAGAGGGAGCCCTCTCTGGGACCCGCCGGCCGCGGCGTGCGCGGGGCCGGAGCCGGAGGGTTGGCCCGACGCGGACGCGCCTGCTCCTCCTCCTGCTCCTCCTCCTCTCCTACCGCGGCGCCGCAAGGCCGGCCGGGGACGACGACGGACCGCGCTGATCCCCCGGGACATGGCGGGGGCGGCCCTCACGCGCACCGATCCGCCGTATCGCCGACGCCAAGGCAACAACGACAACAACAACAACAACAACAACGGCGACGGCGGCGACGACGACGACTACGAGACTCAATACCGTCGCCGCCGCCGCCGCCAACGCCGCCGCCACCTCTTCGCCGGACACGGGGAAGTCATGTCCCGAGAGGCGACGGTCACGGCGACGGCGACGGCGACGGCAACGGCGAACGGCGACGGAGGCATCTCTTCCCCTTCTACTGTTGGGATCTGCCGCCCGCCCGTGCTGATGTGGACACGGCGCGGCCTGGAGGAGCGAGGCGGCGGCGGCAGCAGCGGCGGGAGGGAGAGGGAGCGCGGAGAAGAAGCAGAAGAGGAGGATGTTGATGTCGGCGATGACGGGGACGAGAGTGGAGATGAGGATGACGACTACTACTATGACTACGACGACGGCGGCGCCGATGCCCTCGCGGCGTCCGCCGCCCTGGCCCGCCTCGCGCGCGCGTGGTGGACCGCCGCGAGGCCGGCGCTCGACCCGCGCGGCCCCACCGCCTGGGAGCGCCGGCGCAGGGACGCGGGCATGTGGGCGGCCGCGTTCTGCGTCGTCCTCGCCGCCCTGTCGCTCGCCACCGGCGGTCGGATCTGGGCCCCGCTGTGTCTCCTGGGCCCGCAGGTGCCGCGTTGGGTCCTCGGCGCTCTGTTGGTTGTGCTTCTGGCCGGGCTGGTCTGATGCTGATACCGATGCTGATGCTGATGGGAGGGAAAAGGACGGGGGTTGTTGTTGTTGTTGTTGTTGTTGTTGTTGTTGTTGTGTGTTGTTGTTGTTGTGTGTTGTTGTTGTTGTTGTTGTTGTTGTTGTTGGTTGGGAGAGTGACGCTGGCGGCGATGTGGGTGATGGTAGGCAGGTAGATAGATAGTACTTTTTTCTAGTAGTAATATGAGTATACTGACACACCCCTCCACTATACATGATGGTTCCCGGTTGTTACTGGGTATCAGCACCGACTCTTAACTACTTATGCAGCTGCTGGTTGTAGAGATGGCCGTCTAGAGATGGCCGTCCGCCCGGCCCGAACAAGGAAACCATCCATTCTTTTGACATGATTCTATAACTAGTTATAGCTATCTAGTTCTATATCTATATATCTATATATCCCCTCCTGTCGGGGGGTATTTTATTTACAGCCTCGCAGAAGGGCCCGGGAAAGACGTCGAGCAGCGCTCTCGCGACAATACGGGGCGCAATGCATGGACGAGACATGCATACCCGAGATATTTTCACAAGCTGCCAACTACACAACTACACATGTATCCCATGTTGGTGTTGACGGCATTCGGTTGGCTGTTGTATTCCGCCAAGCAGCTAGACAGGGTCCATGCAGCCAATGACAATAGCCGCCCGGGTCTCGATTTGGCAATCCTCCCTTGGGGGACGTCAAGAGCCACGCATATTACGGAACCGCCGATCGGAAATGGTCATGATCATGGTCGAGGCGATTCGTCTCCGGAGAGAGGGCTGTCCTGTGTTTATTGGCCGCGATGGCGTGCACGTCCAGATTAAATGGATGCTCTGAAACGACGGGGTCGACGCATGGTTGCTCGGCACACAATGTGCACTTCAGCGCTGCCGCCCAGCCAATCCCCGTGGAAGTACAAGCATGGACCAGCGCCTTCGTGCGGCTGGGTAGAATATCGGCAAGTTCGGATGTCTCCTTGTGAGACAGTGCCCTGCCATCCAAGGGCGAAATGCCGTGGGAAAGATGATGGTCACGACTAAGCCACCAAAAGGGGCATTGTGCCATTGCAAAGCGGAACTCTCTCCCTCCCCCTCTCTCTCTCTCTCTCTCCATTGGCTGTGTCGGTACGCGCCCATAATGCACTCATGGACCCGTATTGCGTATTGCCGTTGGGTCTTTGCTCAGCCCAAACCCAGCGGCTTCATACTGGGCACCATTTTCCCAGTGTAGGCACCGGCGCTGTCATATCGGCTCCGTGCTGGGGCCTAAGTCCGGCCGTGACGCGCGGTCGAGTTATTGCGCCGGCGAGTAAGTACTCACTATGTCTATGTAGGTTAAGTTATAGCCACGGGCGTGCCTAAATGGCCAAGTCAACTTACTCGAAGGACTTCTCTAGTCGGAGGCGGGCTGGGTCTCTGTTGTTTATAAAGCTGCAGCGTGTAGTTAGCTATCGACGGGAAAGCCTTGAGGCGTGTATGTGCTGTCTGCCTCGTAGGCAGGGAGGCAAGACACTTGGCACAAGGGGCGGCTGTGCAACTGTCGTCTCCCTAGATAGACTGAGACATGGCGAATTTGCGATATACATATTAAGGAAAGCCCCTCGTCCCGCGATTTCCTCGCAGTCTCCCGGCATCAGAACGGACAAAAATCTTCCAAAAGTTCAGCCTCAACTCACATCTATCATGGCTCCCTTTCTCGATCTGCCCGTCGAGATCCTGTTCTGGATCGCTGGGTACCTTGATAAGCCTGCCGACTTAGCATCGTGGGGCTTCTCCTGTCGTGCCTTCTATGCGACCCTTAATGGCACTTTATATGAGAGAGTCAAAGACGATCCTAGGAGAATGGTCTATGCTTGCGAGGGAGGCCATGTTGAAATAGTCCGGCTCCTTTTACGCGTTGGGGCCAGCCCAAATGTTGACAAGACGGAAGGTGCCTTTTGGTTGCAGTCGACTGGTGGTGACTTGGATAACATTCCCGAGAAGTGGTTTAGGTGGTACGCTGGTTCCTATTCCGATCTAACAAAATACTTCAAGTGGTTCGAGAGTGAGCACCGTGGCGGCCCAAACGGGAGCTACTGGTCTCCTCTTCACATTGCCGTGGCCAAGGGCAACGATGAACTGGTCAACTTGCTATTAGACAATGGTGCCGATATTGACTCTCCCTCGTGCCTCTTCTGCGAATGCACCGTCCCCCCCAGTCGCACTGTCCCGCCTGTCTGGACACCTCTCCACACCGCCATATGCCACGGGCATGAGTCCACGATGAAGCTTCTTCTGTCGCGGGGGGCTTCCGTAACTGTCACGATGGGAATCTGGGGCGGAGTGTACGATGAATATCAATCCACCGCGCTTCACTCGGCTTGCGCGGCAGGCCATCTCGATATGGTTCGCGCCCTAGTCGACGACGGCCACCAGCCCGACATTACGGTTCGTGATCGCGGAAACCTAACCCCATGGGCTTACGCCTTTTTGACCGGCAGCCGGCCTGTTATGCGGTTCCTCGCTGAGCACGGCGCGGATGTCAATGTTGAAATCGGGCCACTCAATGCTTTAGGCTATGCCTGCTTGCTGGGCTTTTACGAAGAGGCTCTTTGGCTTCTAGATATCGGCGCTAATGCCCGTCCTTTCCCATACCATATCCAAAGCCGTCCTGCCCACGCTCAGATGGAGGATCTCACTCGCCCTCAGATGGAGGATCTCACTCGCCCTCAGATGGAGGATCTCACTCGCCCTCAGATGAAGGATCCCACTCGCCGACCCGTCTACTTCCATCTCGTCGCGGTTGCCGGGGCTCCTGAATTCCATTCATATCGCTCGTGCGGACAAATGGGATCCCGGGTACAGCTTGTGCGCGAGCTGATCAAGCATGGAATAAAGGACGAGGTGAATGAATTCGCGAACGGCGTACCGCCATGCGCGAACCTAGCGGCTAAAAAGCTAACCCGTGACAATGGCAAACGAGGTTATGACAGAATGGGTTATGCCAAAAGCAAAGAGGGAGGAGAGGTTTATCTCACGACGGGCTATACCTCGGCACTCACGGAGGCTGCGTTGTTTCACAGAGCTGATGTGATCAAGGTCCTTCTGGACTCGGGAGTCCGCGAAAACGCTGGCTACTGGAAGACCGTGGGCCCTATCGCGCTTTGGAAGGCCATGATGTTGCACTCGGCAGAATCGCAAGGAAGCCCGAGCGGCGCCATGCTCGACACTACCCTGATTCTCATGGACGCCGACGTGGCGCTTGACAAGGACAGGCCTGCGACGTTTACCTCCGATGTCATACGCCGCGCCTTGCGACTGGTCTGTTCACGACGATCGAAACACACAGACATGCCGGAAGTGACGTCTCTGTTGCTTGGATACGACGGAGATATCACGAGGGTGGCGCGAATGGAATGGGATTTTGTTTACCAAAGCCTCTGGTGGAGGCACTTTGATATTTCTGCCTTGTTGCTCGAGAGGGGATTCATTCGGCCGCACAGTGATGGCCACGTGTATATGCTCGCGAAGAATGCTCGTCTCACGTACGACGGCGAGGGGCTGAGTTATATTATGGACGCTGTGCCAAAAACAATCCCTCTGCTATGTACCAGTTCATATCTTTCCGCTGCTCTCAAGTCCGCGCGAGAGGATGTCGCGGCCGCACTTATCGCGAAAGGAGCTCCGATCAACAGTGTAGGTGACAATGGAGGTAGCCCACTATTAACTGCCTGCCTGGAGGAACTGCCCTCTACTGTCAGGACACTGCTAAGCATGGGAGCAGATGCGAATTCATGTTCCCCGTCGGGTGAACCGTTGACCTTCATATCTGCGGGTTACTCTGATTATAAGTCGTTGCGCGCACTGCTGGATTATGGAGCCTGCATCCATTGCCTTCCAAACAAAAGGTCGAGCCGGGTCGTGGAGAATCGCGGACTCCTTGATATGGCTATCGAGGATGGGCTGTTAGCCGCTGTGGAGGTGATAGTCCGGCACAAGAATTACAAGCCTCCTACCCCAACACAAACCTGGACATACTGGAGGACCATTCTAGGCTCCGAGGCGAATCGTAACCGTCGCCCCATGCTCCAAAAGCTTATTACTCACCGAGTATTGCAGCCAAACCAGGCTCTCCCATGCCTTACGTGCCAATGTGATAGGACGTTATCGACTCCCCTGCACCTGTGCGCCGTCATAGGCCGCGAGTCTCGCCTTCCGCAGGGAATTATCAAGCAACTGATACTCGCTGGCGCGGATATGCACATGTGTCTTCCTCCCCAACCAGAACCAGATGCCCAGCAACCTCGGCCCAAACGGGGGATGGGGATTGGATGTGCAGGCACGTCCCCGTTTGAATACGCCGTTGAATTCTCCTCATTGTCAGTCATCAAAGAAATGGGGGAGCACGCACGCCTTTGCCAGACTTTATCTGGTCTCGGTCGCGGGACTGAATCACCCCAAACCGACCCTGTATTGTACCAAGCCAGGCTGCGTCGCTGTGCAGAAGCTTCGGCTCGCCGCGGAAATGACAATATTCTCCCCTACCTGCTCGAGATAGGCCTCGACAAAACCGTTTACGACGAGTATAAGGGAAGACGCGACAATGTCGAAAATCATAAGATCCTACTCAAGCGACTGCTGTTTACTAGAAGAGATATGTATTTTACAGATAGAGATATGTATTCTACAGAATGCAATCATGACTCATCTGGTAAATAACGACGAAATGGCCCGTATACGACCATGGTAATCACATATCAACCCAATATCGCCCACAAACGAAGAAAAAAAAAAAAAAGACAAGTGAAACCTGTCTCGAGTGATATCTCACCCCACTTGGGCTTTCGGATTTATGTATGCTTTGGTCACTGGAAGATAGAACTGATTTGCGACAACTGGTAGAATTAAACTGTGTTTCCTTTCATTTAATGCCTTGGATTATAATTAAAATTGGCGTTACCTCTGGCCTGATCTGGGAGATGTATCTCCAGTTTGAACCACCTTGCAGTACCACTCCACCTTTTTCATCTCGCTCGCTCTCATTAGTTGTCTTTCCATAATTGCATTCGGTAGTCCGTTGTAAGGTTCGATACCCATTATATAACTACCAAGCCGCGTCATCCGCAACTGTGTCATTTCCGTTTCGTCATGTATCCGAGATTCAATCCTGATGGAACTTTTAGAAGCCTGGACGGAAAGCGACGCAACTGAACGGGGATGGCGCGTATCCGCTGTCTGATCATCTGGTAAATCTAATGAGTAATAGATTGATGGCGTATCGTCGGAGGTGCCTTGGTAATAAACGCCTGCGGCAGGTTCAGACTGGGGTGAGGATATTCCCACTCCGTCGATATTATCGTGCTTCTTAGTCGCCCCTCCCCCAAATTACCAGTTTCGAGAGTATTATTTGCTAATGGAAAAGATATTGTATTGATGTTCGATCCAAATTCGGTCAGATGTCGACAAAAATACTGCAGTTGGCAGGACGAGAGCGTAGGGGTCGAACTCATATATCGCTATAATCACTCCGCGGAGTCTTCCTCCACGGGCTACCCAGGAACCGGAAATCCCTTGGGGTACTGATGGAAGAATTAATATTGAAACAGCTGTGGGTTATACAACTTACCTAACACTTTTGGAGCCAAAATTTTCAGTGTCTTAAATTTTATGTCTTGTATTGAAATCTCCACCTCGCACGGAAAAAATTGCACCGGAATCGCCTCCTGTGCACCTAACAAAATATGGCATGTTTCTAGCTCTACGAGCAAACCGGCCGTCCGGTTTCTCAACCATGTTCTTCTTTCAAACTCATAGTTAGAGTCGAATGAGTCAATCATGTATAGATTGCTTGGCGACGGACTTTGAGGTTGGTTGGCCTGTTCAATATGTTTGAATATCGCGTAGTCCACATCAAAGTATTTAAAGAGGAGGCCACATTTGGAGTAGTTGCTTGTTTCTACAGATTGAGTCAAATGGCCTCGGTGGTTCCTATTCCTAGAACTATGTCATGCCCAGATATCTGACCCTATCCATGTGAGAGTTTTCGGTGTCAATTCCACTTTACCGCTATTGTACGAGGGATCGTTAATATTGGCTTCATCAAAATCTTCATCGGAGCTCTCATCAGAAATGTTTGAGTTATTCATGGCAACGCTACTTTCCTCGAGTAACGGTAACGGCTTGACAATAAAATAGTTCAAAATACCGTGCCCCGTCGTAATCAAGCGTCTACTGAACCGTCGGCACGCAGGCCTCCGATCCGGCAGCGGCCTTTATCTAGCACTTTGGAATCGAAGGTGATTCTCGAGCAACAAGGGCGACCGCACAAAGAATTAGTTTCTCCAGTCCGCGCGATATCGACATGTAATTGGGGCCCCTCTCCCAAATCGATCGCAGTTGGCTCAGCCGATTTGTGTGGTTTTGCTGCTCAGTCATGTTGGAAGCGACAACCACTTCCAAAACCCGTCAAGGGGCTAAGTGTCATATAAAGAATGCCTAGAGTGAGGTCTAGTCACTAAAAGGTACCTAGCAGCTGGGTCGCAAGTAGATAACTGAGTATAAGGGTAGGGCTTAGTATCATTAATTCCTGGGTCTTCCATCTAATGTGGGAGGCTTTCAATCCTTATATACACCAATATGCCTCTAGAGCTACACCGCAGTGTAGCTAATACCTCGCTATATGCTTTACCCACATGACGCTAAGCGTGCCATGCAAAGCAGATGATCGGAGGCTCCTCGTAGGTCCAGCTCATCGTAGGTCCAGTATCGCCGACGACGCATTTCAACCTGAGGGCTATACCGGACTATTTCGATCTATAGATAATAAGTTGACTATCACAAAAGGCCACCCTGCTCGTTACTCGAAACATAGCGTGGATGTGTGACTTGGGCCCTTAGTGACACCCTTCCAGGATCTATCCAATCTCGGTTCAGCTCAGGACCCTTTGTTGACGACACAAAACATGATCTGCCTCTGTAATTACCTTGACTATCCCGCCGCTACACCTATCCCAGTCGATGTCCTCGAAGAAGCTGTCGATGCCATCAAACGAGAACACAAAGATTCCTGAGGGAGGAGCATAAAATGTTCAATCGACTCGGCTACTGCGGGCGCGAAAAGCGCCTGCGGTTATCTGATTATCAGCACTGGCGTCAGCGGATAAATGTTTGAAGCAAGCCCTCGACCCCCCGTCCCCCCCTGGCCCTCAAAGGCTATCGCCAACTAGTATTAGATAAAGACCAGCTGAATTTTCGGAGTTGGGCCACATTTTGGATCGCATTCGCCGTCGTGTTGCTGACTATGATCAGCATAGCATTTGGCATAGTGGGGACTGTAATATCAGTGAAACCGTATCAAGTCAGTCTTGATTCAATCGGTGTCAGCATCCAACAGTTGGAGATTTCTATTGCAATGGCTTGTGCGGATGAGAAAACAACTGCAAGATTACCACAGTACTGCTCTGTAACTTGATGGAAAGGGAATAATTTATCATCGCAAGCTTTGAAGGCTCTGGTCCATCCTCAGAAGTATGCTTTGGCTAGCGCTTGAGAGGGGTAGATTTGGCGAAAAAATACATATACTCTTGATTCTGCATTGATTAGGCTCGGTAGCTATTATTATTTTTTCGTTGATCCTCATTCATGACTTACTTCAGGAAAATAAGCGGGCGTTACTTTATACACTCTAGCGCGTGGTCGTCTCCTATCTGAGTTTTGTCCCTTGAAATTGTTGTTTAACTAGGGTCGAATGTGCTGGGTATTATATGGAGGTCAATACGGTACCTTATCGACGTTCGCCCTTGTCAGATGTTTTGCCTGGGTGTGTTGAGTGCTTAGTGATCTGATTAGGACAACCAAGAAGCAGGGAGTGTATGTTTAGAGTCAACTGACGCATGGGGTATAACAGGACTTCATTGAAAGAAACACTGGGGTGGTTGCCTCATAATTAGTCGTAAGACCGAATGGTATTTTTAACCCTAGCCTTAGGGCATCACAGCTCACCTAGTCGCTTCACTATGCGTGTTCTATTGATTGGCTTCAGTCTCGCCGTCTTGTTCACGGGCAGCATATGGCCTCTTTGCATTACAATGTTTTCGGCCCTGCCTCTTATACAATCATGCCGGGAGAAGCAGAGAAGCTTGATAACCGAGTCCTAATAGATAGACGATTTTTTGCAAGAGCCCTGTTTGTTACTCTCAAGAAAGCTCATCTATCCGACGGGGAGATCATGTTCACCATATTGTTCGCGGCAGTCCGATGGTTGGTATCATACCAAGAAGGGGGGATTTGCCTCCGCCATCCGCGCATTGTGAGGTTGAGTCCCCTGGGGGTTCCGATATGAAGGGGGAAAACCGCGGCGAGTTTAGACCCCCATTGCATTTAATTCCAATAAGACATGGAGCTTTTTAATTGATGACAGCGGGCGTGGCTACGGGCTGTGAGGCGGGCAAACAATGCGGCCTATGAGTTGAGCCTGGGGAATGGCGCGGAGAGATAGGTGTACAGTAGATGATGATGGCGGGGTATGATCAGAATGTGTACATTAGGTACTTAGGTACTTTACTTAACTTACCTACACCATCGCCGTTACATGTATAGCCGCGATTAACCTGGACATTGGTTCCCCCGCCGCCCGTGGAGCCGAAGCGGCCGTGGTATCGGAGGGAGCACTGGCGACCGCCTACTTATCGGGGCGGAGAAACTGGGCGCTTTCCCTCGATGGTGTCATGCCGAATGCTTTTCTCAGGTATCTACCGAGCACACGGTGAACCGGCGTGATCCCTGCCTGCATTTCTCTGGAGGTTGAACCGGGAAAAGTGGTATTTGGTAACGATGTTTCATTGGCGTGTCGACAGGGGATGCCAGGCAATGCAACCCGAAAGGTTAATTAAGTATGTATGCCTAAGTTGCCGCGCCGTGGAGAGGGCTTTGGGATCTCGGAGCTGGTACGATGGCCACGCCGATGTCGCTTGTTTTAAGAGGGGGAGGAAGTCAGCCCATGATGGGCTCTACCTTTATCTGTCGCAACTATCTGAATCGCGGTTAACGATAAACGCGGCTTATGCCATGCCGGTTTATGTAGGATCGACCCTGGGGAAATCGCAACAATGAAATAATGCGATGTTTCCTGTTGTCGGCACCCTGCTCCCCGAAGGCGACAGCGCGGACGAGTTGTTTCGAGGGCACAGGCTAGGCCGGGCCAGGCCACAGCGCACAGATAGCTACCCCTACTGTTTTTCGATGTTATCCGGGCCGTTCTTCTGGACTGTTCTGGGGTACCAAGACACCTAGCCGATGCGCTACATTGCACAAGTACAAATCATATGCCTCTTACAAGTACACCGTAAACTGCACATGAGCGGCACTAACGATGCCACCTGCGGGCCTGTACATACACTAGCCCAAAAGTCTGTGGTTCCGATTGCCGCCGTGGGGTAAAGCTGGTAGGAAGGTAGAAGGAGGCGAAATGCAGAGGACAAAGATCGGAGGGAGGTCGGCGAGGTTTTTGATTGGCAAGATCCCCAAAAAATATTTGGTTTCCAGGCTTTCGTCTGCCATTGGCCGGGCGCGGAGGCCTCTGCCCCGGACCAGCCTAGCAGGAGTCTTTAATATGCTTTAAGCAGGTAGCACAGGGGAATGGATATTGCGGTGACGGGCAGCAGCGACCCCTCACGTGTTTTACTGTAGGGCTTGAGTCTCGCTGTGGAGAGATAACTACCTAGGTAGGTAGTGTAGGTACCCCCTACTGTGCAAGTATGTACGCCGACGAACAAGTGGGGATGATGGGGCATGTAGTGGGCTATCGGCCAATTAACGCGACCCGAATTCTGGGTCTGATAACCTTGACATCACACTGCCTTCAACTGGCCTTTCAACTGAGATGGCATTGCCTCCATCGACACCCCAAAGAACGCGCGCCCCCCACAGCCGGCGTTGTCTAGCTTCCCCAATTTTAGGCAGGCCGTGGCCAGGTGCGCCAATCTCGCACCGCCGAATTCAAATTCCCAAAAGCTCACATCAGGAGGAGCTGGCGCCCCGCGACCGGAGAGCCATTTGCCATCTCCGATCTTCGGCCCTTCGTTTTGCTTTAATTCGAGAGCGAACAGGCTGTGCAAGAGACAGCTGGAAACTACAATTGATATTTATACTCGCCTGCCCTTGAGATATCTGCGTAATCGACGCCTTGGACAGGCTTGTACATACCCGTTGCCACCCCGCATATCTGTCCATTCGTACTTGGAATCCCCCATTTGAAATTGCTGTTGAACCCTCTCCTCCCTGCCGTTGCGGCGCGCCCTCTTTGTTCTCGTTTGTTTTCCCTGTCTGCCTTCTGCCTTCTGCCTTCTGCCTCCCCCCCTTTAAACTGTAATCGCTTCGCATCGCGAACACGGAAACATATTCATCCAGTGGGTAATCTCGCACCCCACCGGGAAAGTTTCAACAACGGCTCTGAGGGGCAATCACAAAAGTCAAGATGCCTATCGCAGAGCGCGCTCCGCAGACCCTGTATGACAAGGTTCTTGCTTCCCACATCGTCGACGAGAAGCTCGATGGCACCATTCTGCTCTACATCGGTACGTGCGGCCGACCAACTGACAGACGTACCATAAATACGGAGAGGCAATGTCGTACTGACACCAGCCACGGCAACAGACCGCCATTTAGTCCATGAAGTCACTTCGCCGGTATGTCGCCTTGCTTGTGCAATCCTGTTCCGTCTGGCAGCGGCCATTGGGCTAACACGGAGAACATAGCAAGCCTTTGAAGGCCTCAAGAACGCTGGCCGGAGCGTAAGAAGGACGGACTGCACTCTTGCTACCACGGACCACGTAGGCGCCTCTCTTTTCTGTCTTTTGGCTCACTTGATGTGGATGGCGTAATGGCCGTGCCGACGATAAGCGAGCTTGGATGCTGATTGATCCCCGCTGCAGAATGTCCCCACCAAGTCCCGAAAGGGCATCAAGGACATCGCCACATTTGTCGAGGAGGAGGATTCGCGGTTGCAGTGCCTTACCCTTGAGGAGAACGTCAAGGAGTTCGGCATCACGTATTTCGGACTGGGCGACCGGCGTCAAGGCATCGTCCACGTCATCGGCCCCGAGCAGGGCTTCACTCTTCCGGGCACTACGCTGGTGTGCGGCGACAGCCACACTTCCACCCATGGCGCTTTCGGCTGCTTTGCAACCGGTATCGGCACCAGCGAGGTCGAACACGTCCTGGCCACCCAGTGCCTCATCACCAAGAGGAATAAAAACATGAGGATACAGGTCAACGGCGAGCTGGCCCCAGGCGTGAGCTCAAAGGACGTCATCCTTCATGCGATCGGATTAATCGGCACCGCTGGTGGCACGGGTTGCGTCATTGAGTTCTGTGGTTCCGTCATCCGCGGGTTGAGCATGGAGGCTCGCATGTCTATTTGCAATATGGCGATTGAGGGTGGTGCTAGGGCCGGCATGGTCGCGCCCGATGAGACCACGTTCGAGTACCTAAGGGGCAAGCCCCTTGCACCACGTGCAGATTCACCCGAGTGGGAGTGTGCTATTTCCTACTGGAAAAGCCTCCAATCCGATCCGGGCGCCAGGTACGACATTGACGTTCAGATCGATGCTAGGGACATTATCCCGACAATCACGTGGGGCACTAGCCCCGAGGATGTCATTCCTATCACTGGTTTGGTTCCTGACCCCGAAACATTCGAGACCGAAGCCAAGAAGCAGACCGGCCGGAGAATGATTGAATATATGGGGCTCACGCCAGGGACCCGCATGGAGGACATCCCCATCGACAAGGTCTTCATTGGATCCTGCACGAACTCTCGAATCGAGGATCTCCGCGCTGCGGCTGGTGTTGTAAAGGGCAAGAAGATTGCTACCAATGTCAAGCGGGCCATGGTTGTTCCCGGCTCCGGGATCATCAAGGAACAGGCCGAGGCCGAAGGCCTCGACAAGATCTTCCTCGATGCGGGCTTCGAATGGAGAGAAGCGGGGTGCAGCATGTGCCTCGGCATGAACCCCGACATACTTTCCCCCAGGGAGAGGTGCGCAAGCACAAGTAACAGAAATTTTGAGGGGAGGCAAGGCGCTTTGGGTCGAACTCATCTCATGTCCCCGGTAATGGCTGCCGCTGCCGGTATCGTCGGTAAACTGGCGGACGTCCGGAAATTGACGAATTACCAAGCAAGTCCTCATGTGGAAGCATTCAAAGCGCCCACCCCGTCGAGCAAACCGGCCGTTGACGAGAGCCTCGAGAATGGCGACGTATCAGCCAATGAAAAACTTGGCGATCAGCCGGAAGACAGCTCGTCAACCGCCGGGGACCTGGTCACGGAAATTGCTGGCTCACCCGGTTTACCTAAATTTCTCGTGCACAAGGGTATTGCCGCCCCGATGGACCGCACAAACGTCGACACTGACGCCATCATCCCAAAGCAATTCCTCAAGACCATTAAGCGCACCGGGTTGGGCTCGGCCCTCTTCAATGCATGGAGGTATACTGACGACGGTTCACCCAACCCCGACTTCGTTCTTAACCAGGAGCCATACACCCGCGCGAAGACGCTCGTAGTTACCGGCCCCAACTTCGGCTGTGGGAGTTCGCGTGAACACGCGCCTTGGGCTTTGAACGATTTTGGTATCAAATGCATCATCGCTCCGTCTTTCGCCGATATATTTTTCAATAATACCTTCAAGAATGGCATGCTACCCATCGCTATCACCGAGCCAGCCGATCTGGAAAAGATCGCCGCGGAGGCCCAAGTTGGCAAAGAGATCGAAGTAGACCTGCCAAATCAAGAGATTCGTGACGCAAGCGGCAAGGTGATCTGCGGGTTCGAGGTCGAGGAGTTCCGGAAACACTGCCTCATCAACGGGCTGGACGATATCGGCCTGACGTTGCAGCTGGAGGACAAGATCACGGAGCACGAAAAGAAAATCTCGCAGCTTACGCCTTGGATTGACGGCACATCGTATCTTCGCAGGAAAGGCGGCAAGCTCCCCGTCAAGGCCGCCAAGGTGCCCATGACGAACCGTGGGCAGGAGATTAAGGATCCTATTGACTGGTAATGATGATGCGATTGTGAAGAAGCTAAGGGAACAAACATGGCGTTGGTCTTTTTCCATTCCTAGGGGCTGGCACGCCGGGGTGTTGGGTTTCTTTTCTAATAGTACAAAATGGCTCATATGGTTGCTACGTCTAATTTGGCAGCGTGAATGATAAAATGCTACGTTTGGAGGATGTCACGTCTCTTGAAGGTCTGTTTTGGCCTTTGCCGACCGATATTTTAATCGCAGCCCCATCATGTGTGAAGCGGCGAATTATCTAAAACCCAACTGCTCAAGCTCGCTTACGGACTGGGTATGTCAGGCTGCCACACGATGCCTAGGATGGTTGCAATACTGGAATTCGGTGTCGTGAAGGCAAAACGGAACCGTTCCACCTTTTTAGTTATGTTGGTATATATGCAAACTACTCCGTGATAGGTGTATATAAGGACCTACAAGACTTTCTCGGGCCTTGACAGGTTCGTGAATCAATTGTTTACCTAATTGAGCCCTAAATACAACCCCCTACTACTTAGAATAAGCTTGTCGCTTCACACCGTGATACCCCTATCTGATATAGTGATAGAAGACGCAAACAGCGAACTCGCTAGTTACGGGGTATTTAATGATTAGACTAAAGCTGAACTAAATTATTATTCACATTACGACAACTCAAGGAATAAAAGATATACCTATATCAAGCCAAACGCCTCCACCTTGGCTAAGTTTCATCTAGACACAACCAAACGGCAGCGAAACGCATCTGTAGTGAGACAGGCTACGTTGGTTTTAAGCATAGTATATTTCCTAATAATATCTATTTGTCATTTTGCTTGTAATTGTGTGCTGCCCACCGTTCACTTCCTACGGTAGTAAGGTTGGTCGATGGAACAATACGGTTTTGAGGGCACTCGGGTCCGTATTTTGAATGGCCTGAACTTAAAGATCGTCGGTGAAAGCTAACATCAATGGAAATGTATACCTTTGTCTTGGTCTTTGTGAAAGCTCACAGGCGCTCTAATTAACACGTATTGCCATATTTATGTGCTATTCTCTGTATAAAATAGCAGTTCTCTTCTCATATTTATAAGTCCGGATTTGCCAAACATTTTCGATCTCCCTTAACTGCAACGAGGGGTTGCTTCGCCTAGCTACTTAATGATAAGATTTGGCAAAAGTTAAATAAGCCCGCGCTAGATACTAGGCCCAGTTACTCACGACGAAATGAACACGCGCGATCGCTTACCTATGCTCTCGGGCTGGCCTGATCACATGCTCGACAAAGATCCCCTCACTCCATTTTTGGGGAATTCTCGCGCGAAATAAACTACTTGCATGCCTCTGCCTTAACATGGTATCGTTTACACTCTGCTACGCCGATTCCTCCGTCCACCAGCATCGCTACGGCCTACACGAAGATTCCCAGCCGGGCTACCCGCTTCGCCTATTGCCAGCACTTTTGTATACGCCACATTTGCGTATGGCAGCTTACTGGCATCATGGAGCGTGTGGGCCAATTATTCTCGGGGGATAGATAACGGTTCTCTTTTCTTTACTTACCTTGATTGTCTTTGGTGATATCTCCAGTCTACCACAACTTCCAGCGTTATAAAGTGGGTTAGCGCGCTCACGAAGGGAACCTTCAACAGACGCCAGCATTGATATATACCTAATCGTTGCGTTAGGCATGGCGCTACCACCGCCTGTGCACTGTTTCGTTGGGCGCATACCATTAGGTACCTGGCATACATGGATGGTGACATAGGTGTAGGTGGGGCAGGTAGTTACCCCGCTATATATGAATATATCGGTGACACGGGATTAACCGGATATGGGATTGTTTGTTTATTCGCAAATCGAATGTGGCCCCACATGGAATGAGATCGAATCCTGGGAGGTTTCAACAACCGCCCCCCGTCTCTCCTCCCCCCCCGGTCCTCCCGGGCCTGACGTTTTCGTTCGTCTGCCTCCGATTGCATTCTGTTGCCGTATCACGCCGGGCGCTCGTCACCGCGGCAATGGGGGGCCAAAGCGACATGACGGGGCTCCTCAGCCTACCGCCCGAGATCCGCGACCAGATATACACCCCTCATCCTCCACCCGGACAGCAATCGCACGTACGGCGCCGACGAATACACCGACTACGACTACCGCGGCGCCTTTGCGCTGTTCCGGCTGAACCGGCAGATCTACTACGAAGCCCGCGATGTATTCCGGAGGCTGAACATCTTCCTGCGCGTCGAGACGCCGTGGCCCGAGGCCGAGCACCACGTCGGCGTCGTCGGCCACGTCCCGATCCTGGTGAGCGGCGCGAGGGCGGCGCGCTTCCGCGGCCACAGCCTCCAGGTCGCCATCGAGACGCCGACCGCCGCCGGGCCCGAGGACGGCGGCACGCACCAGATGGTCATCCTCGCCGACGACCTGCCGGCCTTCACCAAGGCCTGGTTCTACTGGAACCTGTCGCACGCCGGCCTCAACCAGTGGCTGTCGCTCAAGCTGTTCCTGCGCGACCCGCACGCGCCCGACTGGGACGAGAAGCACGTGCGCCGCGAGGTCCAGCGGCGGCTGCTGCTCCCCTTCGGCGACGTCAAGGGCCTGCGCGACTTCTCCGTCGCCGGCGACCCGCGGCCGCAGCCCCGCATCGCCGCCGAGCTGCGCGCGCTGCAGGCCCAGCCGCCGCGGCCGCCCGAGCACTGCCTCGCCGAGTGCGCGCGGCTCAAGGACGAGGGCAACGAGCTGCTGCGCAAGGGCGAGGCGCGCGCCGCCCTGGCCGTGTACAACCGCGCCTGGGAGGCCATCCACATCGTGGTCAAGGGCCGGCAGCGCCACGTGCACGGCGAGGCCTTCTTCGCGCGCGAGCTCGTCGACGAGCCCTTCGCCGGCAAGAACGGCCAGCTCGAGCGCATGAACCTCCGCCTCCAGCTCGTCGCCAACACCTGCCTCGTCTACCTGCGCCTCGCCGACTGGCCCGAGCTGCAGTTCTGGGGCATGCGCACCATCCGGCTCATGCGCCAGGCCACCGGCGCCAACGACGCCCCCATCCCCCCCGAGGACGAGGCCCTCCTCGGCTTCCCCAGCGCCGCCCAGGTCGGGAAGATCTACTTCCGCACCGCGCGCGCCTTCGAGGAGCTCGGCGACCGCGCCGAGGCCAGGCGCCTCCTCAGGGTCGCCCAGGTCTATCTACCCCATGACCAGACGGTGCGCAAGACCTTGGCGTCGCTCGCCCTGAAGCTTGGGTAGATGGGAGCCCTCCAAGCACGAAAAGATCTAGTCGAGACACACAAGGGTCCATAATCCATCCTGCACCGATGATTTGCTGATGAAGGTCTTCGACATCGTTAAGTATATTTCTACCATGTTCAAGCCTATAGTCATCGCGATTTACGCCTGCTATTATAATAGCGTAGATAGTGTTTGCATCTAGCGTCAGAGACGACACTGTACACTAGCGGGCTATTGATGCTTTGCGGGAACTGCGTGCCTTGTGCCTTGTGCCTTGTCCTATCCTGCTTGGTTATGCGACGGCAAGAGGACGACTCTTCCTGGGCTCGCTGCTATCATGAACCTCGGCTCCTGGGGGCGTTTCGTCTTATTCGCACCATATTCGGGTCCTGGCGGGGCCCAGGGGCCCAGGGGCCTTATCCACGGGACGGTGGAGCATTCCTCGGTAGTTACACTACATAGCGATCGAGCTTACACTATCCTCCGCTACTCCGGTAGCTCCCCCGACACTGTGCTTGTCTGGCCCCCTTACCTCTACTTTGCCACCTCGGTGGAACACGTTAACGGCACCTGGAGCTGCCCTGAGGCTGTCTAGCGTCAGTTGGGTTGCGTGGCCGTCCACTTGGTAGGGTAGATTAGGTCGATGGCCCAATCTAAACATGTCAACGCATGAATGTCTAAATTATGAACCAGTCGGGCGACTTGTTATTCTACTCCGGTCCATGAGGACCACGGTATCTAGGAGGTCGTCCTTCATTCGTTCCGCCGTGATGCTACGCCGTCGTGCTTGACCTGGCTCGACATTCCGGATTGGGCATGATGCTGCCCTGTGGTCTACTGGCTATCTCTGCCCTTTCTGCCAAGGACCTGGAACACGCTAGTTATGCTCTGCACTTGACCCTACGTACATACATACATACATACATACATACATACATACACACATACATAATTACCTGCCAAGCCTGTCCAGGTTGAATTGGAGTTGTTGGCCTCTACGACGGGTAACTTAACTAACATGCACGAGAGAAGGCGAGCGATATGGTCTTTCAAAAGAGTATTCGATCTCTGGACGGTCAAGGGACGTGCGACTAAGTAAATGAGTTTGAGCGATTGTATTTGATATTTCTCGTAATAATCAATGTTTGGGTCCAGCCACTCATAGCATATCAAGTTCTATCCACAGTCGCCGCCTCAAGCGTCAAAATTCCCAGTGTCCTCAATCCAACATCTCACAGGCCAGCATCAATTTCCGCGATACATCCTCAACCTGTCATGAAAGTTAGCGCCCGTCGCGTCGCGATTTCCGCATACGTTATATATATAAAAAAAAATAACAATAAAAAAATAAAATAAAAAGCCCTTACGTATTCTGCGTCAAAGACTTGGAAATGATTACAAGCAATATCCAGAACAGGGATATTTCTTCCCATCAACTGTTCCCATTGCGTTGCTGTCTTTGCCCTGAAATCGTCGTCGCTGATCCAGGGGTATGCCACGTTGCACAGCGTTTCCGTATCC
Source organism: Rosellinia necatrix (assembly GCA_021209875.1). Classification (NCBI taxonomy): domain Eukaryota; kingdom Fungi; phylum Ascomycota; class Sordariomycetes; order Xylariales; family Xylariaceae; genus Rosellinia; species Rosellinia necatrix. The sequence continues at coordinate 1,551,506 of JAGYVD010000001.1, read as the reverse complement.
ATCGAGCGGGAGCACTTGAGCATCACGCACGGAACGTTTTCCGCCCGTGGCTCGGGGTGGTAGTTCTGCAGCAGCTTAGCATGGTACAGGAACCTGTGCCGGATCCGTTCCCTTGCTTGGTTCGACGCCTCGGCGGCAGGGGTCGTGTTCCCGGCCGCCTTGCCGCCGCCCAGGACGTGGGCGATGATCTCCTCCGGGAGCGCCTTGTGGTCCACCGGCGGCGGCGAGTCGATCAGGATCAGGCCCTTGACCGTCCGGCCGAGCGCCCGCAGTTGGCGCGACACCTCAAACGCCAACACTCCACCGAACGACCAACCTGCCCAGCCAAAAGCAATCTTAGAGTAATGGAATTTACGTCGGGGTATCGCTGTTTCACTTACCACCTAGAACGACCTCTTGTTCGCTGTAGAGGCTGGTTCGCTTTATGTAAAGACTGGCGAGGTCCTCCAGGCGGTCTATGTCGGTGGATAGATCCGGGCTGAAAACGCCGGTGATGTTGCGGTTCAGGTTGGAAATGCGCGAATACATGCTGCAGTGGCCGCTGCCGTCGTGGAATAGATATGTGCCGCTTTTCGGAGGCCCGCTGGTCTGTTGCTGTACGATCCTCTGGAAATTGTACTCTCCGGGAGGGGACAGCATCGCGTTTTCCGGCGTCGGAATGGTAACCAGCGACGCGGCGGCGCTGGCCTGCGACTCGGGCGATTTCGGCGTATCGCTCGGTGTGCGTAGGTTCGCGTCGAGGATCTTCTCCAGCTGGTTGAATGTGAGTTCCGGGATATTGTGCTGGCTATCGTCGAGGATGAAGCCGAATCTTTCCCTCAGCACGTCACCAAGCTCGATAGAGAGAAGCGAATCCACGCCGAGTGTGGCCAATTCCAGATCCATCATCCCGGCTTCGATCTGTATCCCACAGGTTTCGAATATGAGATCCTTAATAGGGGAAAAGAATTCCAGATCGTTAGGTGTCGGTGTGCGGGGGATCGCGACGTCTTGTATCTTTGGGGAATTCTGACGGGTCAAGTCTGGTGTCGGGATCTTGGGAAATGGCTTCTCGGCAGGCGCGGCGGATAATATGCTGGTAAACTCTCGCAGCGTAGAATAGTTGTCAAGGCTGGCGTCATTAATTTCTATCTGTGGGAGCCGACTGCGAATCATCTGCGTTATTTCAATAAGCATGAGACTATCGACACCCGCTTCAACTAGTGTAGTACTGCTGGAGGGGTCCAGATATACGCCACAGCACTCTTGAACGATGGACCGAATCGTCTCCTCGACGTGAGATGGCGATGGGTTCAAGGCTTTCCGGGTGGGTATTGGTGCTTTAATAGGTAGCCCTTCAGCCGGGGTCGCCCTGACAAGAGGCGCCTTGGTAGGGTGCGCTTTGGGAAGCGACGCTTGGAGCGTTCGGGAAAGGTGATTATTGAAAGACTTCAGTGGTATTTTCTTGAAGCAAGACCCTTCGATAAAGGCCACTATCTTGTCGTTCGAATCAATTACGTACGCGTCGGCGATTACCGAATGACCCAGGTCTGTCAGACTACAATATATCGTCATTTCGCCAGCTGTCAAGTCTTGTGTAGGCGGTGCATATGCGCGCTCAACGCCAACACAAATGCAAGCCACATCCGCCGGGACATAGATGTTAGCTATGAAGCCTGGAGCGTGGAGTAATGTGTCCAGGAAAGCCGGATGGCAGACAAATTTGTCTTGCAGCAACGACCCATCGATTTGGAACTTCCCACAACCTTCAAGCCTAGATTCGCTCACGAAAAGCTGCTTGAGGGTGAGAAACGGTTCGCTGTAAGCCACCACCCGAGGAAATATGACTTGGTATATCGTCTTAGGGGAGAATGAATCAAAACCAGGCCCTGAATACTCCTCTGGTGTGGCTCGTAGTCTCTTTACAAAAGCTGATTTCCTTGCAAATGTATCGACAACTTCGTTAAGTGATTTTCGAGTGACAATTCCAGAGCAGTGGAGTTGGTTTTTCGAAGAGAGCGAGAAGCGCGCCCGTTTCCCGGAATCCATGTCGAGCTCGGTTTGAAGGCTGGTTTCGCCTGTCATGTTGTCTGCGTAGACGAGTGGTTTCTCGAAGACGATGTCCTCGAGGAGATGCAGACTAGTATTCGATTCGCCTTGGGATACACTAAGAGCCTCGAGCACAACCTCCATAAGTACTGATGCGGGGCAAAGTGGCACCCCAGCAACGGAATGCGCCTTGATATATGGTGCTATGCGCGTTAGATTTGTTTGAAACCTGGCCAAATCTCCAGAAACGGTTGGCGGTGCAGAGTTGAGGAACTCGTATGCAGGTTTCACAATTTCTTCTCGGGGTTCGGATTTTATGATAGGCTGATCTTGAAATCGAACGTAGTACTGAGCAGTATTCAACGGATATTTTGGAAGAGATTCCAGGGGCTTCGCGGATGAACCGTTGTAGATATCCCTCCACTTGATGGCATGATTCCGTAGGAACAAGGAACTTAAGCTACGGGATAAAGTCTCCCATGAATTCTCTGTAGGCTTTAGAGATGGTAGGAAAGTATAATGTGATTTTTCGATAGTTCTCCGAATCATTGATTCCGCTACAAATATCAGCAATGTTTCTAAATTGAAAGGACGGCAGTTGGGTCAACTCACTTGTCGGGAAAGGGCCAATTTCTATAAAGTCTAGACCGACGCCTGGGAACGACCTTTCAATATCCCGAACAACGCTGTGGAAATTGACAGCACTCCGTGTATGTTGTACGAAATAATCCGCTTGCACTTTCTCATCTGGATCCAAAAGCTTTCCTTGAAGACTCGACCCAAGAAGAATATCTGTTTTGCCAGTCGTGAAGGCTGAGGCACAGGCCTCTAAATCTTCCAATATAGGATCCATGCATGGGGAATGAAACCCATAGGGAACTTTCAGCTTTTTAGCTTTGATCCCATTTCCGTTGCAGTATTCGACGAAGCGGGCTAAGGGTTCGGATGGGCCGGCAACCACAATATCTTCGTGGCTGTTCAAACAGGCGATGCTAAGTCCAGAAAATTGTAGGTCGTCCTTTTCGAGGAGGGGGCTGATAATATCAACTGTACTCCTACAGGTTACCATTCCTGACATACCTTCCACACACTTGGTGGTGATGAGCTTGGCACGCTTCGCGGTTAATAGTAAGGCGTCCTTAACATCTAAAATGCCTGCGATGGCCATAGCAGCGTACTCTCCGATGCTGTTGAGACTAGTTAGCAAATGCGGAGATATATGATGGCAATTGTACTCACCTATGTCCTACAACGATATCTGGGGCCAACCCCCATTTAATCCAAGTGCTGGCGAGGGCGTACTCTAGGGTGAACAATGCACACTGCGTAATAGCCACCTCATTTTTGGTGTATTCGTCCACATCCGGGTAGGTGGAGCCAGATAGAAAGGGGCCGACAACGGGAAACCCGTTCTCAGATAGTATTTTATCACAATTGTCAACGATGAGACGGAAGCCGGGCACAGTTGAAAACATCTCTGCTCCCATGCCCTTTTGCGCATGCCCTTGACCCGAGAACACGAAGATGGATTTTCTCGGACCTTTTTTAGAGTCATTTTGGCTAGGCGAAGATTGGCGTAAGGAGTTCGCAAGTTGGGTAAGATTTGATCCTGTTGCCGACAGGCGGAAGCCAGTGTGTACTTGTCTCCGTGCGTTCATGGTATAGCACAAATCAGCGATGCTAAGTTGGGGGTTGGCTTCAATATGGGCAATGATTCTATCCCTGAGAAGCTGTAGAGAACGTTCGCTTTTGGCTGAAATGTTTAAGACGTGATGGGATCGATCCGGGACGGCCCCCTCATTTGTAGAACTGGCCTTTGTATTAGGTACGTATTCCTCGAGTATGAGCGCCGCATTCGATCCCGCAGCCCCAAAATTGTTTAACATGGCTCTTCGTGGAGCTCCGTTCGTGAGCCGCTCCCATTTTGTGAGCTGCGTGGGGACGATCGTATTGTGAATTTTCTCCTGAAGACGAGGGTTGAGCGTTTTGAACGAGGCTTGGGGGGGTATTGCACCTTTGTGCATCATCGTTAATAGCTTTCCGAGCCCTGCAAGCCCGGACGCGGCCTCCGCGTGGCCAATATTTCCTTTGATTGAACTTAAATATAAGGGGTTCGACCGGGACCGAGGCCCGAAGGCGCTGTTGAGGCTTTGAATTTCGGCGTAGTCACCAGCCTGGGTCCCTGTTCCATGAGCTTCAACAACACTGATGGTGTCTGGGGCTGTGCGACTGGAGATGAGGACTTGTTTGAATAAGGCTGCTTGCGTGGAATGATCGGGATGCGTTATTGATTTGGCTGTTCCGCATTGGTTGATACCAATACCACGAATTACGCCGTAGATTTTGTCGTTTTCCTCAATCGCACTCGACAGCCTTTTCACAACCACCAAACCGCAACCTTCAGCTCGGCAGTACCCGTCAGCAGCCGCATCAAAGGGCTTGCACTGTCCGGTCGGGCTCAGAAAGTGAGCGCGTCCAAGGCCGCTATACATCTAATGATTATTAGTGGGTGCATTCGAGACTATGGCAATCGGGGATACTCACATCAGGGCTGGAAATCGTGTTCACGCCACCAGCTATCGCGGCGGTACATTCTCCAGACTGAAGGGCGCGACATGCTTGATAGAGGGCAACAAGAGATGATGAACAGGCAGTGTCGACAACCATTGATGGACCGAGAAAGTCAAATGCATAGGAAATACGTCCACTTAAAAAGGCCCTCAAAGTCCCTGGACTATAATAGACGTCGATGTCTTGTCGCAGATTATCGACATAGTCACCTGTCGCAACACCGACGAAGACACCAAATGAGTCTTTTTGGAAAGTTGGAGTCGAATTAGGTGAATACCCAGAGTCCTCGAGGGCTTCGAAAGCCGCTTGGAGCAACAAGCGCTGCTGCGGATCCATAGACTTTGCCTCTCGAGGAGAGATATTAAAGAACCCGGGATCGAACTGAAATGGGTCTTCTAGGAAGTTCCCGAATCTGTTTTCGAGCTTCGCGGACGTATCAAAGCGTAGTGATGGGATCTGGGTTAGGATTGTTAAAACTATGCAACGTAGGACTATGGAGGGTAACTTTTCACTTACCTTGGAAGCGGTAGATCGTGCATTTTCAAGCATATCCCATAGTTGATCCCTGGAATCTGCGCCGGGATAATTTAGGGACATGCCGACGATCGCTATCATATCTCGCGTATTATCATCTATCGGGACAGACAGATTGTCGATGATACGTAGTCTGTCGTGTGTAGGCACGCCTTGAACAAGGGATCGTGCACCGGGGCCTACACACAGGACTCGGAACTCGGCCTTGGGGTCGTGGGTGAGGTACTTGATAGTTTCGTTAAGGAGCTCATCACGAGTCTTCTTCCAGTCGCAAACCTCGACAAAAATACTGCGAAGAACGGTTTCAAGGAGAGATTGGTGGCTGCTCCCCTTGATCATGCGGGCACCCGTTGTCGATGACCTCAACGGAGCATGGAGAGTATCCCATGTGGGAAAATTGATGCGTCTATTCTTAACATTGTTCAAAACTTGCTCTACCACGGCGTCCATTGACGAGCCCCCGTGATAGAATCCATGGACATGTGCTATGCGGCACTGAATGGAAGGAGGGACCATTTTAGACCGGAACTCGGATAGGATATGGCCAGGGCCACTGAGAGAATGGACGCCGTCATCGAAAATGGCGGAAATCTGAATCATACGACCAAGTTCCTAAGTCGTAGTTAGTTATAATTGTTCGGCGTCGTCCCATTTTGCAAGAGCTACCTGTTGTTGCTGACTGCGGAATTCGGACAGAGCCGCCTCGAGCTCGCCGGTTGGCCAACCAAACGTACTGAGAACCCACCCGGAGTCCTGCGGTTGGGAATCAAGCAAGTCATAACAAACAGACACCGACCTGAGGCCGACGTAAAACGCGAGACGGAAGCCATGAAGGGCTGAGCCGAAAAACTCTTCTGACTCGTACGATAAAGTTGACGCAGCCAAGACGGCGGGTATTAGCCCCGTGCAAACGCCGGTCACTTCTATGATTCGGGGATAGACATCGCTTTGTGCGGCGAAGACGGCTAGCTCAAGGATCTGGCGTATGTATAAAGATATCGTCTCGGTAATCGGATGTGAGCGAATGGCCTCAGACGGAAAAAGGAGAGCCTCGGAGTTTTCGTAGAAATCGCTAGGGTCCCGTCCCAAAATCGTTCGTTCTTTCTCGGTTAGATTGCCACACTCGGAGTAGAAGGCTTCCAAGCATTGCTGCAGAAATAATTTGAATAATGGCTTCGCTTCGCCGAGATTTCTCTCTAGTTCAGCAACCGCACCCCGGTCAGATAGGTGCTGTTTCGAGCCCTGTCCGCCGAAGAGAAGGATGTCGCCGGGAATACTAGTCTTCATGGTTAAGTCCGAAGTATTGCATAAGTTCCCGAGTATGCCTCAGTGATGAAAGTGAGTGCGTCAGGGACTTGTGCAAATAAAATAATGAACAGCAGTTAACACGATCGGTTGAACGATTGTCGCGTTGTGCTCATCTGGCCGTGATTGCAGACAGAAGTAACGATGCGGCTAAAGCGCTGATATGATAAATCTACTACTCTCTATCTGCTCCCTACTTCATGGGGCTTTGATGTATACCCGGAACGTTCGGGCGCCGGCGTATCGAAGGTCTACTCGGGTCCGAAGCCGAGTTTTGTACAGAACCGCGGCGGAGGGCCAAACCCTACCTTTACGGTGGATACGATGCGCGAATTAGTCCTGGGGTCGAGTCGTCAGTTCCAATGCCATGCCTAATGCCCTTTCCGATAAAAAAAATTGAATGTGCGTGATCGTGGAAAGGAATCTTTGGTGATGGTTTCCACACTATACTTACCTAACGTAGCGAGGTGACTAAGCTTTGCTACTATCAATCTTGGACCGCCGACATGGGGAGTTATTATCGCACTTGTTTCAGGAGGCCTACATTCAGCCCACGGTCGCCGGGGGTCTTGGCCGCCGGGGAGATTTTGGAGAGCGAAATATCTTCACTGCCGGATTTAATACAGTTCAACGCACGAGAAAATCCTCACCATGTCTTTGCCCTCCAGTCAGAGTTGAATGATAATGCCCATAGGGGTGTTGGGCAGGAGCCGTATGAGGTATCCGAGATTACATTCGAACAGCTTAACCGTATGGTCCATCGTTGCGCCAGATGGATCCAGAAAGCTGTTGTTTCAACGGATGGGAATAGCGAGCTCGGCGAGCAGAAACCTATCGCTTTATACGTCGAAAGTGGTGTCGGGCTCTTTGTCCATCTCGCGGCGTTGCTATATCTTGACATACCGGTAACTGTGGACCAAAGCTTCGGATATGAAAAGTTAGGGAAGAGGCTAATACTGGATATAACTAGGCTTTGCTGATCTCAGCGCGCCTCAGCTCGCCAAGTGTGCTACACTTGCTGGAAAGGACAGGCGCAAAAACCATATTGGTCTCTCAACGAACGGGGCTCTCTTTATCGCAAGATGTTCATGACTTCACTCGAGTTGTGAATGTTCAACCGTACTCCACATTCATAGCCTTGAGCGGCTCCGGCTATATTGATGAGACGGAGGAAACACCAAGAAATGAATCTCAGATACAAGACAAGGGCAGCCGAAACGCACTCATCCTCCATTCATCGGGCACTACAGGGTTGTAAGTAAGATCCTCAGTCTGAGGGCTGAGAATATCAGCTAATTCTGAACAAATTAGACCAAAGCCGATATTTCTCACTCATAGATATATCCTCGGATATGCCGCTTGCCACGAATTTCCCTCGGAGGAAGAGATAGCCTGGGTAAATTTATCCACGCTGCCTTTGTATCATGGGTTTGGTCTCCTAGCACCGTGCCTCAGCTTGTCGATCGGCATGACCGTATGCTTCCCGCCGCCATCGATCATCCCTGCTACAAACTCTACGTTGGATTTGATCCGAGTCTTCAACTGCAGATCACTGATGACGGTGCCAAGTATTGTTGACGATATATTGTCCTTAGCCGACGAGAGCGAACGAAGCAAAGCCCTCAGACTTCTTGCCACACTTGAGTTTTTGGCCGTTGGCGGAGGTGCGCTGAAAACTGAACAAGGCGTTGTACTAGCTGAGAACCAAGTGAAGCTTCTAAATCACTATGGTGTGACAGAGATAGGCGCCGTAGCACCTATATTTTGCCCTCGGTCAGACTATGATTGGAGGTACTTGCGTTTGCGAACGGATCTTGGGCTTGAGCTTCGCCCAATTCCAGATTCCGAACACTTTCGACTCATTGGCTATCCTATAGGCTGGGAAAAGCCCTTCGAAGTACAAGATGAGCTAGAGCGTAACCAGGCTTCTAGTCGCATGGAAGTCCGGATCCTGGGCCGCACCGACGATGTGATTGTTTTGAAAACCGGAGAGAAGGTCCAGCCTCGGCAATTAGAGGATGCACTGAATGCCGACGCTAGAATTCGAACAGCGGTGTGTGTCGGGAGCGGCTTCTTTGAGCTCGCCGTGATCATAGACCCAGCAAGTCCGGATGCTGATGAGGAAGCGATGAAAGACCATGTTTGGAAATTGCTATCGGCTATAAACCCATCAGTAGATCACCACGCGCGTATAATGTCGAGGAAGGCGATTATAATTAAACCATCAGGAAAGCTCATCCCGCGATCTGATAAGGGGTCCATTATGAGACAAGGCATTCACGACATCTTCAAACAGGAGATCGATGATGCGTACACCGCGATGGAGCTGGACTCCCTCGGTGAGAGTTTCGTGCTCGATCCTACAAATTTGGAAGCAGGGCTAAGGTACCTGATTGCAGCGGTTGCAAGCAACCGGTTAAATGGCGAGAGCATGAGCGTCGACGACGATTTTTTCGAGAGCGGCATGGACTCGCTGCAGACGGTGCGGTTTGCCCGACTGCTTAGCTCTGGCCTACGCAAACTTATAACGGACGAAAAGGGGATGCCGCAGATCTCAGCCGACCTCATCTACCGAAATCCCTCAATTAAGAGCTTGGCAGCCGAAAGTGCACGCCTGGTCAATCTAGGAGGCGAGGTCAAAACCGGCAGACAAGCAGATCGTACTACCGAAATGAGGAATCTCGCAGATGAGTTCATCGCGGGAACTATTTCCCAGGGAGCTCCGACTCAAACTAGACACACTGTTCTAATGACCGGTTCTACAGGGAACTTAGGAGCCCACGCTCTTGGCAAGTTAGCTCGCATGGGACCCATCGAGAAGATCATTTGCCTTATTCGTAACCTGGGCCCAGTTACCAACGGTTCCAGTGCGGCTTCCAGCGTGGAACAAGTTCAATCGATTCTCCTGAGCCGTCAACGGGGCGCTTTAGAAGCTGCGGGGATTCGCCTCGAGCCTAAGGAATGGGCGAAGGTAGAGCTCCTTGACCTGGCGTGTATAATGGGAGAGAATGAGGCAACTAAAGCCCGACTATCCGACCTAGCCCATCGGGTCACACGTATTCTCCACCTGGCATGGCCGATGGACTTTCATCGCAGGCTGGAGAGTTTTAGGCCCCATATCAAGCTCCTTCAAACCCTAGTCGGGTTGGCACAACAGGCGTCTACAGTAAGGGATGCAGAGGATCCCATCCGGTTATTATTCTCTTCGTCAATCGCCGTGGTGAGATACTACGCGGAGAGTGCCGAAAAGAACAAGAGCGAGCATTTTGGGACGACCGTCCCGGAATTTGCCGTGCAGGATCCGCTCGTCGCGGTGCCCATGGGCTATGCGGAGGCCAAATGGGTCTGCGAGATATACTTGGACCACGTAGCAAAACACGTGCCGGGAGTCGAGCCGGTGGTAGTCCGCGTGGGGCAACTGAGCGGGCCGGAGGGAACGTCCGGGACATGGAAGACCGATGAGCACATGCCCACATTGGTACAGGCCAGCCAGAAAATAGGCGCGTTTCCGGACCTGGAAGGGGTGAGTATCCTCCTGCTAAGCAAAGCTTGGAAGCCGACCGAGGCCGCGAGACACAGGGCTAACGCAGACAATACAGGCGGCGTCGTGGATGCCAGTCGATCGCGCCGCGCACGCGCTCAACGAGATCCTACTGCGCGAGGGCGCAATCGACAGCTTCCTCCATCTAGAGAACCCCGTGCGCCAGCCGCTGAGGGACGTGTTCACCATCATGGCGCACGAGCTGCGGCTGTCGAGGCCGTTCGTGATCCCCTTCGATCAGTGGCTGGAGCGGGTGACGAAGAGCGGAGAGATCCGTTCGCTGGAGAGCTTCTTTAAGGACCATTTCTATGAGCTAGCGGGAGGGGCCGTGACGCTAGATACGGTGAAAGGGCGTGCCATGTCGAAATGCTTACAAGGTTCGGGCGCACTTGAGAAAGAGTTGATCATAGAATATCTCCAACGATGGCGGCATGAGGGGTTTTTTGGAACAGGGAACATTGACGGTCCCTGCTGACGGTTCCTGCTAAGTAGGGGGGCCTAATGTAGGTATTTATGTTCATAACTACCTAGCGACTAACTAGTGCTAGGGACTTGAGAATCTTATGTTTTAATGCCAAGAACGTTAGGGCCAGGAAGAAGCTGCCAGACAACTAGACAGCTGTGGCAGCTGTGACATGATCCTACATAGTAGATGCATACATATATATGTATGCATGTAAGGCAAACTCAGTCCGACCACGGACAAATATGCTGTGCTATGTGCCACATACTCTCCAATCGAGGTTTGTGGTTTGTGCTGGGGTCAGGCAGCAAGCAGCACGAGCCATCGTCCCATAACCACACCCAGGGCCGGATACATGACTATCAGGCAACCCTAACTCGGTCGCACAGAGTAAGTCATGGATTGGCACGACGCTTCCTGTCGGCGTCTCGATTTGATCTCCCATGAAGGTGTTGCCAGCTGCCTGCGATGCGGCTCCTTTTCACAAGCAGCGCCGGCGCATCAGTTCCCTCCAATCTCGGGGCAAACAGGCTTCAGGCTTCTTCGTCTATCCCCCGGGCCCTTCGACCAAGACATACGATGCGAGATACATGTGTATGACATATCATCAAGGCCAGGATACGAGGCTGTGTCGTACACCTGGGCCGATGAGAACGGCAATGATGACCTGTGCCGAACCATCTTCGTCTCTGGGAAACCATTTAGCGTCACGCGCAACTGCGAGAATGCTCTGAAGCGCATGCGCAGGCCCGACCGTGCACGAGTGCTCTGGATTGATGCCATATGTATCAACCAAGATGATAGGAATGAACGCGGACACCAGGTGCACCTAATGCCAAAGATCTACGCCGGAGCGAGTGGCGTCTTGATTTACCTTGGAGAGCACGCACACGATAGTGACCACTGCCTCTATGCACTAGTTTCCGATGAATCACGGTGGTTTAGTTCGGAAGAAAACCTGCGCGTTTATACTGCGCTCAGTCATCTGCTTAGCAGGCGGTACTTCTCACGAGCTTGGGTGCTTCAGGAAGTAGCATTAGCCCGCCAAGCCACCCTCTTCTGCGGCGGCAGGCGAATCGAGTGGTCAAGGCTATGTAAGGCTGAGTTGGCGTTCCCATCCAGTTACGGTGTGATACCGAGGCTCTTGGACACACCAATCATTACGATTGGTCAACCCGAATTGTACACCACGCCAGACCGATTGCTCGACTTATTGGATATCTCGCGCAAATGCGAGGCCAGGGACCCACGCGATAAAGTGTACGCCATACTTGGACTCGTTCTTGACCATCATAGCCAGGGCTTGGCTGCGGACTACAATCTCAGTGTCAAGGATCTCTACGTCAAAGTTGCACTGGCTCTGGCGTCACGGCATGGCTGGGGCCAAGTTCTACGCCGAGCCGGCATCGAATCTCGTTCGGTCAAGGACTTGCCTTCATGGGTACCTGACTGGAGTTCTCCTTTTAAAGGCGTCCTAAGCTACCGCGACATATCATATACACTCTCCCGCCCCGGACTTGTATTGTACAATGAGATAGACAACTCCATAGGTATAAGGGCCTGGTATATTGGCCCTGCGAATGACAAAAAAATTTGTCTTTTGAACGTGGACCTCTGTGAACCCGCGCGCAGCGATACCATATCACAGCACTTGTGCCTCGGCAGCGATATGTCACGGGTGTTTCGTCAACCGCAACAATTTGCCCTCCCGGATCTGTTCATCCCGCTGGAATTACCTAGCGCCGAAAGTATCGACAACAGAGTGACTAATACTATAGATTCCAATTGGCATGTCAATGCATACGCCGGTCGACTGTTGGGTTTTAAATTCCTGTCGGTACAAGACATGGTAAAATCACTTATGGTGACAAGACCGAGAGAGGTCGAGCGCAAATTGCGGGCACTGCTGCACGATGGCCATGATATAGGAGAATGGTCACGCCTCATAACACAAAGCCCTCAGCCGGATTCCGAGATTAGCTCTTATGCCTGGGAAACAGTGGAAGCGAGGGTCTCCGAGGACCTATTGCAAGAAATTATTAAATATGAATCGTCACACCCACCTCACGAGTTTGATGCACTATGGCGGAATAGAATTATATTGTCTCCAGACCGACAAACACTGTTAAAGATGGCGAACTACGATTATGAGCTGCTGATAGATTTTAACGAAGCTTTCTGGAAGCTAATATTGAGACTGTGTCTATGTAAAGAAGTCACAATTAAGGTTGTGTGAAGCTTGGAATCAAAACCAACAAATGATATTTTCTAAGAGCACTTTAGCAAGTTTTCTACCCTCCCCCCTTACAAATAACCTCCGCCTCGAAACAAGAAATCACATCTGTAACGCCTAGTTCGTGTTAAACCGACACTAGACCCCCCCCAAAAAGGGGGACCAACGCCTAGCCGACCAGGAAGCCGGCAAAGTAGTCGGCGACGGCGTCCATCTCGTCGGGGAAGGCGGTCATGCCGACCCACAGGTCGGGCCGGATGACGGCGACGCCGCCGGTGCCGTGGTTCGCGCCCCAGGTGGTGTGGGCGTCCTCGTCGGGGGCGCGGTCGTCGAACAGGACCTCGGCGCCCTCGGCGCGCAGCGCGGCGACGAGCGCGGCGGCCTCGCCCCCGGGCGCCAGGGCGTCGAGCTCGAACGGCATGAGCTTGGTGACGAGCACGAGCCGGAACACGTCGGCGCCGCCGAACCGGCGGTAGAAGCCCGTCGGCGACCGCAGCGCGTCCGCGAACGCCCGCAGCTTCCGCCGCACCAGCCGCCCGCCCAGCGACGACCCGAACACCACCACGTGGAACCGCGCCGCCCCCGCCAGCTTGTCGTACAGGTACCCCGTCTCCCCCGTCCCGAAGCACACCCGCGGGTTCGGCGCCCGGACCCCCGGCTTCACCTTGAGCGCCGGCGCCGCCGCCGAGTCGGTGATCTCGGGTCGGATGATCGACGGGCCGTACTAGCGACGGGGTTAGCGATTCGTTCATCAACTATGTTCGATACATATGCGTTTGCGTCTTGGGCTCACTTACGGGGCAGTCTACGCCGAGCAGGAATTGGCCGTTGGTCTTGAAGAAGTTGGCCAGGAAGTCGAGATCCTCCGCCTTCTGCTCCTCCTTCTGCTTGTCGCTGCCTAGCCTTTTAGCGACCTTGTTGTCCTTATAGAATTCGCCGTTCTCCCCGTGGCCGTTTGCGCCGTTGCCGTTCGAGCCGTTGCTGTCTGTCACGTGGCCGTTGGCACCGTTGGGCGTGTTGGCGTTCAGCGCCGCGAGGTTTCGGAGATCCGGGACGTGGAGATCGGAGCCGCACACGAAGCGCAGGTAGGTGCCTGACACCTCGATGACGCGAACCGCATGCTGGCGCCTCTCGCCGTTATACGTGGGTAGGAGAGCATCCGGCTTCGCCCTCCCCTTAGCAGCGAGACCGACTTTCCACGCGAGATTCGCGGCGTCCAGGATAGAAGCATTTAGACCGAAGGCGCCCATAACACTATGTACGTGACTACATGGATGGCGGGGGCGTTAGAAAGTCTACGGAGGGTTGAAGCAATGGGCTACAGAAAAGACCAAAAAAACCGGAAAAGCCAAACTTACGCAGCGTCACCAACCAGATGAACTCGGTTGTCAGGAGACGAGTAAGATCGAGCGACTCTCTCCGAGACTATATACTCATGTCAGCTTGCCTCTCTTAACGCTTGATAGCGGCAGGTGCTTCGTACTCTTCCAGATCGCGAACCAGCTCAATGGAGCACCGAATTTGAGCTTGTAAGGAGAAAAGATCCTATTCGCCTGCTCGAGAACCTCCTCCGGTGTGATGGAGTGCACATCGATCTTCCCGCCAGCTTCATTGAACGTCGGGTCCCTCGCCTGCCTCGATGCTGCGAGGGCTCCCGTCATCGAGATGTCTAGTTGGGTATACAATCTATGAAGTATCAGCGGCGGGTGCCGGGAAGCTTGCGGGTCAAGACGCACCTGATATATCCATCCTCTCTAGGGATGATGACGCAACCCCCATGCTCCGAACTGATGACGCTTCTATTCAGGTTCGTTAGTATCTCACACATTTTGCCTTTCGGCGCCCATTCCCAGCTACGTACCCAAATACCCAAGCGTGCGGGTAGTCACTAATATAAAGGCAGTCCATAATACCCCAATAGATGCCCGTAGTTACGCCGTCAAAGGGGATGTTCAGCCCCTTGCGAATCATACTCGCCGCACCATCGGAGCCAACGAGATATTTAGCCTGCACCGCCTGCGTCTCGCCCGTACGCTCATTTTTGATCGTAGCTTGTACTGGATGGGTGGTGTTCGGTTCATCCCGGATGGTATACCCGCTCAGCACCGAATTGCGCTCTACGATGGCCTTATGACGGGCCAAGTCGCGGACGTATATACGCTCGATCTGGCCTTGGGTGATGATGTGCAGGCCGCGGTATCGCGAATCAGACTGATGGGAGCGATTGAACAGCACCTTCTCGCCGTCTTTGTATATAGCTGTTCTCTCAATCAAGGGTCCTTCTTCATGAATCTCCGGGGCAAGACCCCACATGGCAATCGTTTCCAAAAACCGTGGCTGCACACCATCGGCTCGCCCTGCGGCCAGAGGGGCGCCCGATTTGTCTACAACGCGCGACTCAGCACATCTTTCGACTCAACGTGCCTCATAAACGGGACAATCTTACCGATAATGCGAAACGAGACTCCCTGTCTTGCCAGACTAGCTGCAACGGCCAGTCCGCTCGGGCCCGCTTGGGAATTGTTTCGTTAGCGTGTTGCTTCAATGACCCGAGAGCTCTTGTGACTTCTTACCTCCACTAATGAGAACATCGACCTGCTCCGTTGGCTTCCACCATGCAGGCACGCCGTGCGGGCTGTTCGTCCCGTCGTAGAGCGTCGGCCAAGTCCGAATGACGTTGATTCCCATATCGTTGTGCAGGTCGGACGTGACAATTTCCTGCGAGGGCGGCGTCACGTATGCATCCGGATCGGCGTCCACCTCGTCTCCCTGGGTGTAATCGAAAACCCAGGGCCGGCCCTTCGCCGGTTGCTTGAAACCATTCTCCCAGGTGCTAGGAGGGACCGCGAACGCCATTGTTGCTGAATCGCCCAATCCACGCACGCAGGTGATGTAATGTAATGTAATGCAATGCAAAGGGGTCAGTCAGCTAGAGGAAGTTTGATAGATTGAATGAAGAAGAAGAAGAAGAAGCAGAAGAAGACGAAGAAGATTGAAAGCTCTCGACCGTTTGCTTGAGGTAACAAGCTCGTGTTTGCAATGTGTGCGCCATTTTCTCGACTTGTATTTCTGCGTGAGGCCGTGGCCCCCGGTTCCCTCATGGCGCTCGGATTCTGCGGCTCTCTCGGGTCCCAAGAACCGCTGGCGGGCCCCGACGTTCGATGCTCTACTCCGGTCTCCAAACCCGGGGTAAAGGAAACCACCCCGGGCCGTTGCGCCAGCTCTGTGCCATATTGGCGCGTATTTTCCTTGGCGCACCGGCACCCTCCCAGTGCTCGTGCGCCGGATGGGCGTCCTATTTCTTCCTCGGCGTCGCTTTACTGAATCCATCCTCCATTCCATCCAACTCCTCTCTCTCCCACGCCCTCAATAACATACGAATGTCAGCCCACATCCGCACACCTCGCACCATGGCCAACGAACTAGACGACGCATCCCGCCGGCTCCTGCAATTGGGCGGCCTCATCCAGACGTCCATTGCGAATTACGTGAACCTGAAGCACTCGTACGCCGAGAAGAACGAATCGACCCTCCCCGCGAAGCCGCTCTTCGATGCGCAGAGGGCGCTCCTCGCCGCCTCCGGGCTCCTCACGGAACTGGTCAGCGAGCCGCAGAGCCGACTTCTCGAGGTCTCGTCCCAGTATTTCGAAGCACGAGCCCTGCACATAGTCGTGGATAAGCGCATACCCGACATACTCGCCAAAAAGGGCAATGCAGGCGTCTCGATTCAGGACCTGGCCTCTGCCGTCGGGATTGAGGCCCGCAAGCTATGTAAGTCGCCAGCCGGATTCTTCGATGGTGTCAAGAGAAGCGATACGAGAGCGCGAAACACGGCGACAATGGATGGATTTCCCCCTTCGTTTCTCGAACACACGTGCTTCATGCGCAAAGGAGAAAAAGACTAACGCAGCAAAAACAACGAACAGCCCGTGTTATGCGCTGTCTCTGCTCCATCCACATCTTCCACGAAAAAGACGAGGACGTCTTCGTCAACAACCGGATCTCGACATCGCTAGTCGGCAACGAGCCTCTGCGCGCCTATGTCATGCTATTGTAAGTTTCCAAGCCCACGACGGCCCCATGCGAAGGCGCGCGCGAACTGACATTTGGCTCTGCAGTGGATTGGATCTCTACAGCAGCTCGGATTACCTACCCCGCTATCTCAGCGACCCCACGAAGGGCGCGTCGTACGCCCTGGAGGTCACCCCCTGGCAGGACGCCCTCAACACGCCCAAGGCGCGCTGGGACTGGCTCGAGGAGGAAGTCAGGATCGACGACATCCGGGGAGGCAACAACTCTTCCGCCGGCGGGCCGTCCCCGTACCCCGGAGTCTTCGGCGCCGAGCTGCAGAAGGCATGCGAGACCGCCAAGACGTCGGCGTTGATTAAGCGCCCGGAGCATAGCATCTTTGGGCTGGCCATGGTCGGGGGCGGCCGTGTGTTCGGACAGGCGCATCTATACGGTATGTTTTACACTTAAATTCGGGAGAGAGGGGTGCTAGGAGCCACACACACACACACACTAACCAGAGAATCAGACTTCCCATGGGCATCTCTCGGTTCCGCTACGGTTGTGGATGTAGGCGGCGGAGTCGGTAAGTTAACATTATAAGCCACACCACCACCACCACCACCACCCCGGCACGCGATTGAAGGACCTGATGGGCTAACCAAACGACCAAACTTCGCAGGCGGTTTCTGCCTCCAGCTGTCGCACCTGTACCCGGACCTGAAATTCGTGCTGCAGGACCGCGCCCCGGCCCTCAAGCAGGCCGAGACGGAGGTATGGCCGCGGGAGAACGCGGAGGCGCTGAAGGGCGGCCGGGTCCAGTTCGTGCCGCACAACTTCTTCGACAACAACCCCGTCCGGCACGCCGACGTCTACTGGCTGCGCTACATCCTGCACGACTGGTCCGACGACTACTGCGTGCAGATCCTCAGCGCCATCAAGCCCGCCATGGGCCCGCGCAGCAGGATATTGATCTGGTAAGTTGCGCGAACACCCCCCTTCCTTCCCCCCCTCCCCTCCCCTCCCCTCCTCCCCATTCTCATCCCCGTCTCTGTTCCTCCTATGCGCATCTGCAGACCGAGGTGGAGCGAGAGGGGAAAAAGGCAGTCAGGCTGATATTTGGGAACAGTGACCAAGTCATGAACACGACCACGGGATGTGGCGAACTACCCGCCGCCCCCCGAACCCCTGCCGGCCAACTGGGGCTACTATACCAGGTACTCCCACCAGCGTGATCTGGCTATGATGTCCATTATCAACGGTATCGAGCGGAAGCCGGCCGAATTCCGGGATCTCGTCGACCGTACCGGCCTGAAGCTGAGGAAGATATGGGATTGCCGGAGCCAGGTTGGTCTTGTAGAGATTGTATTACCGGATTCCGAGTTGGAGTAAAGGAGGGTTGGTAGCTTATAGAAATATAGACGCAGATCCATGTCTAAGATCCTCTGCCTGTCCGAATGTCGCGTACTCCTCCGATATAGTTATTGCTTGCTCAGAAGCACTGAATAGCTGGTCCATTGTGTGAGATAGAAGCAAGAATAAAATCTCCCTTTTTCATCCCAAAAGCAACCAAGAGGAGCAATCAACACTAATAAGATAATCGCACACGCAAGTTAATGGGTACGACAGCCGCTATCGGATTACTGCCATGGGCATTGCTTTCAACGTTGTTTTTATTCTGCCTCCATAATCTTGTTGACGAAAGTAGTGGATTCAAATATCAGGGATGATTAGTAGATCGCTCCTTCGTGGAAGGCTCATAGGGTGTCAGTCGTAGGGATCACGGAGTGAATAGATAGGCATGTTCTAGGCCGTAGGGGGGTTGTGGTGGTAGTATTTAGGGCTCAATAGGGTTAACAATTGATTCCTGAACCATTCAAGACCCAGGGGGGTCCCGAAGGTCCTTATATACACCCATTTCCAGTACTAGAACCACCCTAGGTGTCGGGTGGTAGCTAGCAGGGTCATTATTGGACCCGACATAGGGCGATATAGGCACTCTTGATTTACCATTCCGCAATATGTGTAAACACCTCCACAGAGGGGACAACCGGCGAGTAGACACCATACATGGAGGCAAACAGATATGTCTACCTTGAGCCTAACGCCCCTTCACATCTTGCGGAGACAGGCAGTACTCCAACATTTCTCACATAGCTAATACTCTGACCACTAATAGAACTAATTTTCAATTCATAAAATATTGCTTCGTGTCAGAATATGCTTCAGGACTATCGGAGATTAGGTAACAGATCGGAGGTTAGTTAGAATAGACCGACCCTCGCCCGGCCTCCTGCCCCTCGGGAGCGACGCCGTGGCGGAGATCGCGAGGGCCGCCAGGGCCGCGGCTGCGGAGGTCGAGATTACCCCGGAGGACAGTGACGAGTGGGATCTGTCGGCGCGCACGTGTATCACGCCTCTATGTCTTTTGCTTTGATGAGGCGCGGGGAGGGGGGTTGTTGAACGAGAGAGCTGCAGGGCTTGCCCGGAATTATTTTAGTTTGTTCCTATTATAGAGGGAGCCGAGTCCTGGCTTCAATGTAATGTAATTAATTATAAGCCACTGCCTACCCCTCCATCGTCCTCCCCCACTAAGCTCCCCATGTTTAGGCCCAGCTATGACGTACTAGTCTTGGTATGGGACGCCTCTGTCAGGTCCCAAAACTCGTTTGAATGTCAGATATTAATCTAAATATGGGTTTTAATCAACTAACCAAACTATTACGGGGTTAGGCGCAATAGATCTATGAATTCATATATTTTGCTCCCGGTATCACGGTAGGTAGCCTCCTTGTACCTGTTACCCAACTTAGGATAGTTAGTCAGTAACCTATGAACTCTAAGGGACCAATAGCATATCCTACGATGATCCTAAAAAGGAAATAATTCATACTGCACCGAGTAGACTTCAGAAAATCTCCCTAGGTTGGGTTGCTTCGTCATAAGAGGACGAGGTTAGATATCGGATCAGCCGCCGCTACCACGATTCGTCTTCTGAGGTATATTGGTGCGGTGTACATAATCGTTTAAGTTCAAGCTGCAGTCTCATAAGGCCGGCCATCTGGCACTTATATGAATAATATCCAATTAAAGACCCCCCTTCAAGTTCTACCTTGAATTGGGTGGTTGATACCATGTTCATCCGAAACCCCCTACATGTCGACATGCGAGTTTGCAGGATTCGAGGCAGACATAAACCCCCATGCAGTGGAACAGTAGCACTTCGAGGGAATAAAGACTAGGCAATGCACATTCCCCTCTCCAACCTCCAACCCTAGAAATGTGTGGACAAGGTTTTATTTCACAGCTAAAATCAACGCCCCTTCATTCTCCCACTAGAACAACCAAACAACCCGTATAATAAGGATAGTTAACGTGCTTGTAGCTCCTCCACAATTAATTTTGGGCATCAAGTAAATGAACGTTAGATATATATATATAAGCTTAAATACCTATTTGCCTGTTCCAATACATTTGTATGCCGTTTTACATCACTCGCTAAACCTTACCAGCCTCGGTAGCGAAACGGGCGGGAGCCAGCATAAGTGGTACGAAGACGGATTGATTTCCTATTTTGTCTCTTCCGGTTGTAAAACACCAACAGAACGCAGAATGATCCTTCCTACTCTGCTTAGCGCTGAACCAGGTCAGTGTCGGTGATACATAATTGATCAAGCGAATTGAAAATCATCCTGAATACTTCATAACTTATAGTAGACATGTGCCATTTGTTTGGCAAAAAGAGTTGTGTCGCATCACCACACTTAAACCTCACGAAGGCCATGGACGATATGAATACGAACCGAGGAGGTGACAAGGTAGCTGATAAACGAAGTAGAAAAATGTGGTAATGAGGAAAGGGAATATGGCTGAGGAATAAAACAATAAAATTAAAAAAATGCATCAGCCGTGAATCGAACACGGGGCCCATCGATGGCAACGATGGATTTTACCACTAAACCACTGATGCTAATCCTGTGATATAACACTTCTAAGGACTAACTAGCTTATAGGTTGGGAAGAAGAAACCTCCATCATCTCTTAACTTCGAATCCTGTCAATCATCCCTAGTTGGAAACCTGGCAATACTTCCAGTGTCGACTAAAATTACGTGAGTTTCAGGAATTACGCCAATAAAATATTAGCACTAATCATCCTCCTATCATAGATTCTTAGCGGGGAAATGAGACCGAAGCCGAAGCCGAAGCCGAAATCACCCCTTAAATGCATACGCGCAATTTCGCTCGTTTTTTTTTTTTTTTTTAGCAAAGCCGATGAACGCCCTGAGAAGCCAAGCCGGGAAATACGGCGGTAGAAGAGACAGTATTCACATACCGGGAAGTTCGTATCATATTCGGCACTTGCACAACGTTCCGAGGCGCTTAGTTGGCTGTTGGGGTCTGCTAGGCGCTAAGCCGGGTGGATATTAGTAAATGAACAAAGCCTACGCATGCTTTGCGGCTCTGGGGTTCTCAAATCAGGTGATTGTGCTGAAGAAAAGATTGGTTATTTAGGTGGCACGAGATGGGGAGTGAAACGAGGAGCAAATAATGCCGTGTGACGGGATGACAGAAGCTATGATGACTTCAGCTAGGCCGAGTCTGGCTCGACGATAGCTTACGAGTCGAACGGCAGTCTACGGGTCAAACGTCAATCGAACGGGTGGATAGTGGAGTTTTGGTGAAATAGCATCCTAGCGAAACATGCTAGGTGCTAAGAGGTATCTTGATTGTTACTACTTATTCCAGACGACTCCTGTCGTGCGTCCTCAAATGTTGAAAGATCTATGCAAGTGCTAGATATCTAGATCCGCCCGCCTAAACAGAACCCACCGGGTATGTTGAAACCGTACGCCAATGCTGCCGAGCCCAATTTTCATGACACTGTCCGATGAGGGAATCATATGTCTTTTAAACCCAACAACGCCGTTCGCAATGCAGAAAGAAGTTGATTCTCCCGCGACATCCGAGAGTGCGACTCACGGAAAGATATTATAAAATAGAAATCTAAAACTTGAGCTCCTTGGGCTGTTCCCAGGTGAAGCTCTGGTTGGTACCAAAGTGACCGAACTTGGCGGTCTGGTTGTACAAGGGTTGAACTAGGTCAAGCTGCTTAGCAATGGGGCCCGGTCGCATGTCGAAATTGGCCTTGACAATCTCAACAAGCTCCTCCGAGGTCTTTTCCGACGTGCCGTAGGCGTCGACGTAGATGGAGCAGGGCTCGGCGACACCGATGGCGTAACTGAGCTGGACGAGGGCTCGGCGGGCGAGCTTTGCGTTAACGAGAGACTTAGCAACCCATCGGGCAAGGTAGGCAGCCGACCGATCGACTTTGCTGAAATCCTTTCCGGAGAAGGCACCACCACCGTGGGCACCCCAGCCACCGTAGGTGTCGACGATGATCTTTCGGCCAGTGACGCCGGCGTCACCCTGAGGACCACCAATAATGAACAACCCGGAGGGTTGCAGCTGCAGGTTTGTTAGTCTGCGCGCGTCTCACATTGGGGATAGGCATGGCGACTTACGTGAAGGATGGTATCGCCGTCGATGTACTGGCTGGGGATGACGGGGTCAATGATCTTGGACTTGAGCTCTTTTCGGAGCTGCTCAGTGGTGATTTCGGGACCGTGTTGTGCCGAGATGACAATGGTGTGAACACGTAGGGGAACGACGGCACCATTGTCGTGCTTGTACTCCATGGTAACCTGAGTCTTGGTGTCGGGCCGCAACCACGGGCAGGTGCCATTGCGGCGAGCGTCAGACATGGCCTTGTTCAACTTGTGAGCGAGAAGATGGGACATGGGGTGCAATTCGGGGGTCTCGTCAGTGGCGTATCCGAACATGAGACCTTGGTCACCGGCGCCTAGCTCCTCAAGAGCCTTGTCGAGGTGCAGGCCTTGAGCAATATCGGGTGATTGCTGCTCAATGCCGACGAGCACACTGCAAGTTTTGTAGTCGAAACCCTTGTCTGATGAGTCGTAGCCGATCTCCTTGATGGCGTCACGGATAACCTGTTGGTAGTCGATTTTGGCCTTGGTGGTGATTTCACCGAATACCATGATCATACCAGTCTTGGTGGCTGTCTCGCAGGCGACCTTGGAGAGGGGGTCCTCCCTGAGGCAGGCATCGAGGATGGCATCTGAAACTTGATCGCAAATCTTATCGGGGTGGCCCTCACCGACGGATTCGGACTAGAGGGGGTTAGTGATGATGAACGCAATGGGGCGTGTATGAACGGATGGATGGTAAGAGGGCGACCCTGTCGTAGACCTACAGTGAAGAGAAAGGCGCCGACGTTCTTCGGCTGGCTGAAGTGGCTGGTCCCGTTTGTGGCAGGCATCGTGATGAGAATTGGGGAGGGAATTGTCTACTAAATGTCAAGGATAAATCAACAGAGGAAAGAATGGATCTCTGCTATAAGCAAGTGTATCTATCGTGCGTGGGTGAGAGCGTGAATTATAGAGAGGGGAGAAGGGAGAGAGGAAGGGGTGGAAGGGAAAAGAAAGACCAAGATTTTAAGGACGAGATCGGTCACAGAGGAGGGAAACGCGGGACCTGTTAGTTTTCCAATTGCTCCAGTATTATGTGCCCCTCATCCGGATGGTGCAATCCCCTTCCTCTGCCCAGCTCTGTCCTTCTGGAGCTAGACAATGCGCTAAACCTTATAAGGCAAGGACCACTTTGATTTTGGCGGTTGGCTCTATCTCTAATGCAGATAAACCACCTGCGGGTATCGGCTTATGCAATTTCATGGGGTACCTACCTAGGTTGAGCTAACGAGCTCAACAGACGAAGCGGGGCTTTTTTTTTCAGTACACATCTCACCAAATCTCATAATCAGTCTAGTGTAGGTGTGTTCACACCCAAAAAAGTGACGGGATAGGTACACTAGTTACCTGCTGCCACCACTACACTACTACCGAATCCTTCCTATGGGGACTAAAACCGGCCAATTCTTTCAAGGAACACTGTGTCTTGTGAGTAGCGTTGTCGGTGCCGTCCACGGGCTCGGCAGGTACCATGACGCCCGGAGAGGAGTTTAGTAAGGTACGCCATGGCTGAATAGTATGCGGCCCTGTTGATCGTATCCGCCCAAGCATAGTCTATACTGGTTCACGTTTCATTTGCCGGCCGCTTTACGAACGAAATAGTAAAACAACGCGCGTGCGTGTGTGTATGTACCAGCATGTACTGGTGCCTTATTGTTTGCCCCTCATTGCGAAAGGATTCCACCGTTTGTCAGCTCGCTTATAGTCAGTTAGGTACATAGTTGAGAATTCGGAGGATTCTCGCCGGCCCATCGGCCTCCAGGTACTTGGTTATTTGCTGCTCTTCCCTGCCGGGATAGGGCAGTTAACGGAAGCGACGACAACTGATCAGTCATGTCCTTGGTGGTATGGGTATGGCGTTCAATTCTAGCTTTAGTGGTTATGGAGGTGGATATCAATTGGCCAACAACTCCTTAACGTCGCAGATCGACCATATTCGGTGATTTTCGGGGTCGGGGACTTATCATTACCAGCCGTCCAATATAGCTCCGTAACCGCTGCTATATTCACAGGCGCCTGGAGACTGCATACCTAGCGATTGCGTAGGGATTACCCATATACTTTCTGACTGTATCGTTCCTCCCAAGGCGGCGCCAGGGCGGTGTGGTAGTGCAGGTGCCAGAATGCTTACTACAATGGGTGGTAGATTTACATCGCCAGACTGAGATGCGATTCAACTAGTAATAGGCGGGAATAGGTGTCAGTCAGACGAAACAGCAATTTCCTATCCGATCTTAGCGTGGCCGTTCGTGGGCTGCTCGTGGGCTGCTGCCGAGATCGCCCAAAGTTGAAGATATAACTCCGGTCCGTCCTGCGTTGCCAGCGTATTACGCGCGATTACACGCGATTACACGATTACACGGGCAAACACCTGGAAAATGTACCTCTACCTGGTAGGCCAGGCTGGAGTAGGAGATGGACGGACCCGTATGTCAGGACGCAGGACCCTTTGGACCTCCCCTACTTCGTATGCAAGACCCCACTTAACGTAAGAACCCTGTCCTCCCTGAGGCAGGTGGGGCCATTGGTTTACCCCTCCAAGGAAGGGAAAAAAAAAAAAAAAGGTTGAATCTCTTACCCAGGTACACCTGACTGGGATGAATGTGGAGGAACACCATAAGGCTGGAGCAATCAACTACACTACTGCAATCACTTTAAGCCTTGTCCTCAACGACCTGAGGTGCTCTATTCATATCTCGCTTTCAGATCTGGGGTGTGTATACTTTACAGAGACTTCAGACATCACAAGTATATGCGTCACTTGGGGACCGTATAACACCGAATCGAATCGTCGCGACGGGGCCCGAAGACATCTTGCCCTTGGCTTGGGCAGAAAATCAGCTTCTATCAGACCGCTGTGAGCTGCAAGCCTGCCACGATGAGTAAATTTGGCGTTATGGTGATGGGTCCGGCCGGGGCCGGAAAAGTTTGTCTCCCAGCAAGACAAGACGCTTCTTTATTGTCATCAGATCGTGGCTAACCCCCTCCGCCCTCGGGCAGTCGACGTTCAGCGCGGCCCTGATCACGCATTTGCAGCTAAACAGGCGTTCTGCGTTCTACGTGAATCTCGACCCCGCGGCCGAGACGTTCGAGCACACCCCCGATCTCGACATCAAGGACCTGATCTCCCTGGAAGATGTGATGGAGGAGATGGGCCTTGGCCCTAACGGTGGCCTGATCTACTGCTTCGAGTTCCTGATGGAGAACCTAGACTTCCTTAGTGATGCGCTCGACTCGCTCACCGAGGAATACCTCATTATATTCGACATGCCTGGCCAGATCGAGCTCTACACGCATGTCCCTATCCTGCCATCCCTCGTTCGCTTTCTCACGCGGTCGGGCTCCCTCGACATTCGGATGTGCGCCGCGTATCTCCTCGAAGCTACCTTCATCGTCGACCGCGCGAAATTCTTCGCTGGCACCTTGAGCGCCATGTCGGCCATGATCATGCTCGAAGTCCCCCACCTCAACATCTTGTCGAAGATGGATCTCGTCAAGGACCAGATTGGTAAGAAGGATCTTAAGCGGTTCTTGAACCCTGACGGTGGGTTGTTAGATGACGACCCCTCCGAAACGACGAGGCGGGCCGCCGAAGGCAAGAATATAATGGATGAGCAAGACGAAGATGCGGTTGCGGACCTACAGGATAAGGACACTCTCATGCGTGGGGCTGGGTTTAGGCGACTTAATAAGGCCGTCGCTGGCCTGATCGAGAGTTTTAGTATGATCAGTTACCACAAGCTCAACGTACAGGACGAGGATAGCGTGGGGGCGATATTAAGCTTCATCGACGACTGCATCCAGTATCATGAGGCCCAGGAACCGAGGGAGTTAAAAGACGAGGAGGTCGACGAAATGGGAGAGCACTAATGGAATATACATACGTGACGAATGTCTTTAAAGTGTGCTTTAGAGGAGACATGATTTGGGGGGGCGGCCATAAGCCTGTGGTACAGGCTGGATAGGTGGCTAGGATTGCTTCGTCGCATAGCGCAGGCGTCAAGAAACGGTGTTGGGGATGTTTATATTATTGATACCAATTTCAGATACGGGCACCGCATGCATCATTCCGACTCGTGGCTCCCGAAAAGCAGTCGCTCCCGTGCAATTTCCCCATAGCCCTCTTCCGTATGAAGCGTCAGAAATCCAGGCGACGCTTCTACTCATAGTCATGAACAACGTTACCATCGTGCGTTTCTTTATCGTAAATTCGTCCTTCCAGATATGCCTCCTCCTCCCACCCCTTCCCTTCCCCCTTTCATCCTCCTCAGCTACCATTTCTTCTCCCGCTGTAGCCGGCGCTCCGACCGGAACCGACGGGCGACCCGCCGGCGCCAGCGCCAAACGACCCGGCGCGGGTCTGGGCATCGTACTTGCGGTACTCGTTGAGCCAGATATCCTTGACCATGGCGAGGTAGAGGGCGAGGCGGCGGACGAGGACGGCGAGGTCGGCGGCGACGGCCTCGGGGCCGCGCTGCCAGACGGCCATGAGGGCGAGGCCGAGGAGGCACCAGAGGACGGCGCGGAAGGCGAGGCGGGTGAAGAAGGAGATGGTGCGCTGGACCCAGACGAGGACCTGGAAGGCGAGGAAGAGCAGGGCCAGGAGGAAGGCGAAGAAGACGACGTCGGGCGAGTCCTGCAGCGCGCGCGCGCCGCGCTCCGCCACGGGCGCGACGGCCGGCTCGAGGAGCCGCGCGAGCCGCTGCATGCCGACGACCGCGTGGGCCGACACCGTGCGCACCGTGCTCGAGGGGTGGAGGACGTGGTCTCGGAGGAGCTGGAGGGTCTGCTCTGGGAGGATGCCTGAGTCGTGGTTGTCGTTGTTGTTAGTCTTGCTTCCCGTGCTCGGGCCGGGTCGGGCCGGGGTCGTTGGGAAGAGCGGGCAGGGAAAGAGGAAAGAGGCGAGAGGCCGAGACAGCAAGAAACCCGAACGGAAAGAAAAGCACGCGACGTACCCTGTAGGGCGTTTATAACCCAAGTATCATCGACCCCCATCCTGTTGCTGTCCCCGTGGTTCTTGTTTGGCGGGATCGGGACGATGTGGGTGGTGGTTTCACGTGTCTTCTTTGTTGGAAGCTGTCCCGACTCCACACCTTGGCTGGCTAACTACCTAGTACAAGGCGAAAGGGTAGGGTGTCGGGGCTTGGAGCTTATGAAGGCCCGGCTAGTGCCTGGCTATCGTGTGGTATTCTGACAATTGGTGGGATAAGGAGCAGCACGTCCAAGGCTGTGTGACTCGAGAACCAAGAATTAAAAAATTAAAAGAAAAAAAAAAAGCGCTGACGAGCGATGATCAGGGGCAGATCGATCGGCAGATGCGATAAGCACGGTAGTGTGTGAGTATGGTGCTAGTGACAAGTGTACCTATCTAGGGTCCTGCAGCTGGTAGGTGTGATTAGATGGGAAGCGGTGAGGGGTGTGGATCAACAGTTGTATGTCTGCGTGTCTGTCTTGTTGGTTGTTG
The DNA here is from genome assembly GCA_021209875.1 of Rosellinia necatrix. Taxonomy (NCBI): domain Eukaryota; kingdom Fungi; phylum Ascomycota; class Sordariomycetes; order Xylariales; family Xylariaceae; genus Rosellinia; species Rosellinia necatrix. The sequence continues at coordinate 1,523,811 of JAGYVD010000001.1, read as the reverse complement.
GTCTGATGTTGTGGCATGCTTTACCTAAGCTTCGCTTACACAATGGACCCGCTATAACCATAATTCATATACCTGGGTAGTGCTATAGCCTCTTTACTAAATGGCTGGGTAGGTAGGTCCCTCCTTCCCCTACTGCTGTTCTAAGGCCTGGACTATACAACTCTATGTTTTGTAACAGCCTAGCAAAGAAATTCAAACTCTTTAATTATCTTGATACCTTTCGGTGATTGAATTCTCAAACGTTCTATCTTAGAAATAGACATTTGATCAAGAATAATGGATACATAAGGAGGACTGTTACACCTACCTAGGCTGGCCCAATGGCTAGTCATTCAAGGGTTTTACGGCAGCCAGACACTAACAGAAGCTACAAGATCATCGTTCACGCTGAAGAGACATTATAGATTATCTGAACCACGGACTATAGTCATAGCATTTACCGAGTCACGCCACAAACAAGTCAGCATGCACGCTGGAGTCCCAGGACATGTGTGGTATATCTGTTTTAGACCAACTATACACATGTCTATGACAGCACATCTATCTACTCAACCCTGGGATCTTTAAATCCTATGTGGCCACTTGTCTCCGCCGGTGTCAGGAATCTGGAAACAAAATGAATACCATCCATTATCCTACATCTTGCATCGTCTAAATGCCATTTAAGAGCTTAGACAGCTTCGCGAAATTGGGCGAACCCAGACCAGTAACCGGATCCCAGCCCTTGGAAGCTTTGAACCCGACCGTGTCACAGCCAGGGTTGCTCCCCTCAGTCACGTCGTTGAACACCTCGGGGTGGGCATATAGAATGGGGTTCACGAACCCAAGGGTGGGCTTGTGGGCCTTGAGGCGCCCCTCGTTGATCAGCGTGAGGACCGCGCCCCAGACGGGCGCCGACAGCGAGGTGCCGCCGACGAGATACCAGTCGCCGCCGCCGAGGACGAGCTGGCGATCGCCGACAGCGCCAACGTCCGGGTAGGCCCGGCCGAGGCGGTTGTACACACCCTTGGTGACCCGCGAGAAGTCGCCGTCGCGCGGGAACTGGCTATAGCTCTCAAACGGCAGCGTCTTGCCCACCGTGTCGACGTACTTGGTCACGTGGAGGGCCTGGTACAGCGGCAGCGGGAAGATGTTGCTAAAACCCCCGCCGCTGGGGAACCGGGCCGTGGCAACCTCGTTCAGCCTCTCGTACGGCTGCTCGGCTGTGCTGTTCGAGAACCGATCCCACTCGGTGCTGCCAACCGATAGGACGTAGGGGCACGTGCTGGCGTAATCCGGGTAGAACACTTCGGAGCCGTCGGCTTTGGTTGGGCAGGCGCCGTTGTCGCCCACACCGGAATCACCGGACGATATTACAACAGTGGCGCCTTGGAGCGAGAGCCTATGGCGAGGTTAGTCGCTGCTTTAGTCAATGTTCGAAGTCGCCCGATGGGCGACGCAAGCTGGGAAGTTGCATGATAGGGAATATTTGGAATAAGAAAACGGGGCTTCCGGGATTCTAACTCACTTCAACCATTCAGCACACTGACGCTTCATGTAGGAGTCCGGCAAGTCGGCCTCGCCACCTCCATATGAGATGGAAATGACGTTGGTCGGCTTGTAAACACCACACTGGAGCTTGCCCGTGTACCCACCGGGGTTGTTGTCCGGGTATGCTGGGTCCTGGCACTCGGGCGTGTCGCAGTTGCCCTTCTCGCCGAAGGCTGCGAAGTCACAGTACGATCCGTCAATGGCGTCAAGGAACGTGTTCCAGAAACCAGTAAAGTTGCCGGTATGCTCGTAGTATTCATCATCTGTCTGGTATAGCACCGTGCCTTGTGGCCAGATGAGAGGCCAGGCCGAGTCGAAGTCCAGCGAGGATTCTAGACCAACTTCGAGAGGATAAAGAGGCGACGGCGTCTCAATAGCGCCGATAGCACCGTCGATCAAGCGCTCCTCGGGGTATGTGCCGGTTGGCACATTCAAGTCGCTGGCATTCCTTGGTTAGCCAGCATATGGGCAACGGATTTTTCCTTATACGTACGGATAAAGGGTCTTGAAGAACACATCTAAATCATCTTTGCTGTAGTGGTCATCCAAGCTTTCAAAGATACCGAGCTCGTTCCCGGGAAACTTAGTCGATCCCTTCGGCATGTTATACTGCGCTATACGACCATATGAGCATTGTGCATTGCGGATGTGGAGATGGAACATTACCTCTTGTGCAATCGGCAGTAACGTAGAGAGAGCAGGTAGTAGAGTTCGGCTCAGGAAATACTGGAAGTTTAGTGATGAATGGCCGGACATCATTCTTGAAGGTGTCACGCTTCATCTTCTTCTCCTTCGCTGCATGCTGCCTCGAACGTAGCCTAGTGCCCGGAGTCACGTAGTCAACGTACTCCTGAACATTCTTGGGAAGATGATACGCTTCAGTGGACATATCACTACCCCCATCGGTGTGCTCCCACACATAGAAGTCAGCATGCAATAAGTCTTCCACCTCGCCAGTGGTCGCGTCGAATTGGATCCACTGATTAACACGTATGTTAGCTTCAGCAATATCGATGATACCAATTAAAATAAGTATATGTTAACTTACCTGCTTGTTGGTTGACAGGCTAATGCGATCTGCAGAGATGCCCGCGCCTTGCAACCAGTTCCGGACGACCTCAACGCTAGATTCATGAGGGGCGAAGAAATCGATGACCTCCTGAGCGCTCATGTGCTTTCCATAGTTGGCCGACTTGGGGTTCGAACTGGGGTAGCTGCGTTAGTCTCCAGTCTCGCAGTTCGCGCAAAAAACAACAACAAAAACAAAGGGCATCTCTCTTACATATCCATCAGCTTGTCATGACCAGCGTCCAGGTTCGACTGCTTCAGACCAATGCGCACGGGAATAACCGCGTCTGCCGACACCTTGGCCCTCTTCGTCCACTGACGTCCCCAGTGGGGAGCATGGCGTTCGTGAAGGGCGTGAGTCGACGGGAGCTCACGATACTTGAGAGCACCGCCATGGGTGACTGGACCGGCTACGACCTCAAGGGCCAATCCGGCCGCAAGAGCCGTTACGAGCGAGTTGCGAAGCATTTTCCACTCTACTATTCCAAAACCGAAAACTGAGAGACGCAAAGCCCAGCTAGAAAGGATCATTTCATTTAGTGGGCGCGCCTGGCCGAGGCGGCCCTTTTTATATCTACATCACACGCGACTGTTATGTATTAGTTATCGCCGGAGGAGCGTCATGTCGTCAGCACGTAGCGCGAACCGATAGTATCTACACCCCAGGAACGACTATTCCGGTCTGGGGGGCGGATTCGTGGAAGCCTCTTCGGCTGGCACGGCTATCACACCATCTCTCTGGACGATTTACCAGGAGCACTATTAACCAGCAGCCCGATACCTTACATGGCGCCATTTCTCTGTATCTTACCTTCTATTTAGGGCTAGGATGTCCGGCTAGGATATAGACCGTTGCGACCCCGATTCGTACAATCCCACAGCTGCCCTGGACCCTCCCCCAGCTCTGCTCCGATTCGCCCTCCCCCCCCTTTACAACTACACTAGATCCTTTCGTTGCCAGGTACCCGAGCCAAGAGATTACCATCGATCAAGCCGTGGGGATGCGCCGGGGATGGGAAGCCCACATCGCGAGATTCAAGCTTTCCCACGCGAGCTAAGAGAATTGGCACTGCGACTGTAAAAGCTTGTCTCGACCGCCGGAGTAGGCAGTTAGTTGTGCGAGGATTTACGGGGGATCTCAGAGTGAGAGCAACGGCCACGGCATGTTGGCGGGCAGTTTAAGAATCGAGGGTGGATGGATATTCCGGATAACTATGGCGTGCTCCGACGCGGGTATCCTAGCATTTTTTTCCCGATAGTAAACACAATAATAATACATTACAAGACCACCTCCCCCCCTCTCTCCCGCCTCCCCTTCCCCCTTAAAAAAAGAGGACTACTAATTGATCAAATCCGTAAGACCTCCTCGTTCGACATGTAATGCGACCCCCCGGCACACCGATACCCGGCGGCCTGGGGGATCCACTCGTATCCCACGGGACAGACGCCGATCCTCTTCAGCTTCGCCTTGGCCTCCATCTCCTTCTTGGCGCGCGCCTCCTTCTCGCGGCGCGCGCGCTCGGCCAGGTCGCGGCGCGCACGGAGGCGCTCCAGCTCGCGCAGGATCTCACGGCGGGCGGCGTCGTCGCGTTGCTGCTGCTGCCGCCTGAGCTCCTGCTCCCGCGCGCGCAGCTGCCGCTCGAGCTCGGCCGCCTTCTGGCGCGCGGCCGCCAGCTCGCGCCGGCGCTGCTCCTCCGCGTCTCTGTCCCGCTGCAGCTGCTGCCAGACCTCGTCCGAGACGCCCGCGTCCCGGCGTCCGGCTGCCTTGGATTGCTGAGGCTGCGTGCCGCCCGCCTCCGGTGGCTCCTCCTTTTCCTCTTCCTCTACCTCTTCCTTCATCCTCTCCTCTGGCTCCATGGTGGTCTCCGTGATGATCTCCGTTATGGTCCGGGGCGGCTCTTGGAAGTCGAACTTCGATTGGATTGGTAGTGGGGTACTCTGACGGGGGTCTAGGTTTGATGCTGCGGCGACGACGGCGGCGGCCCGGCCGCTTCGCTCTTTTATCATCTCTTTCATGGCATCTAGTACCGCATCTTCGGTTACCACTTTTTGCTTTTTGCTTTTGTCTCTCATCATCGTCCCGAAGATCGACTTTGTGAGGGTCTGCACATCTCGCGCGTTCCCCCACGATGGCGTTTGGCTCAGCGTGCCGAAGAGGTCGAGGAGCTGGCTATCAATCGTCGCTGAAGCTTCTAGCTGCGTGGTGTCAAGCTTCTTCATGGTGAGCAGCTGGAGGAGTAGATCGCGGCAGTGCCTCGGCGGCATGTGATAGAATGAAATAGTCTCCGGGAATCGACTGGTAAGGCCGGGGTTCTGATTCATGAGACGATTGATGTCGTCGTCGTAGCCGGCTAGGATAACCAGGATCTTGTTCTGGTAGCGCTCTTTCGTTAAGCAATCAACGATCTCATCCATCGCCTCCTTCGCAAAATGGCCGCCCGCAAGCCTATATGCTTCGTCGATGAAGAGGACGCGACCAAGTGCTTCGTCGAATTTCTTCTGGACCTTGGGCCCGGTTTGGCCGACATATTGCCCGATAATGTCAGTCGCAGAACATTCCACGACCTTAGCTTCCCCAAGGAGTCCGAGATCGTAATACACCTTACCCATCTTCCTTGCTGTACTGGTCTTCCCGGTACCTGAAGTATTTCGAGTCAACTACATGTTCATACATGCGAGAGATCATCTTACCTGGTGGTCCACGGAATAATAGACCAAAGGGAACCTGAGCGCGAATCTCTGCGTCGGAATAGCCTGACTCTTTCATATTCTGAACTTCTTGTTGATATCCCTCTAGCTTCTGAACGATATGCTCACAGCCCACCACACCTTTGAAGAGCATAGGAATGTTTGTCGCCGCTTGCTCTATCCTGTTGAAATCGGGATCGATATCCTGTGGCTCGAGCCAATCTGTCTTTCTTGGCCCTTTCGATTCGGCTAAGCGTTTCTGCTGGCGGTCTTTGGCTTGGTCGAGGATAATGTCGACCTCGCCCGCGTTACCGAAGTTGGGTCTATTGCGCGCGCGCCCAAGGGCGGAGATACAAGCCTTTTTGCCCGCCTCTCCGGCTCTGAAGCCCTGTTGCCTGAGCTTGAGGTCGAGAATGCCTCGAAGCTCTGAGTCGTCGTAGTCCTCGAAGACGAACGCGGAGGACATTGGGAACCTTCGTGTTAAACCTGGATTGACCTTTTGGAACATATTCTCCATCTGCTCTTGGTAACCGAGAAGAAGCACACACCTGTCTTCAAGGGAGGTGGATTGCACTTCGGCGACGATCGTGTCGACCACAGCGGTCTTGTAAGGGTCATTTATCCCCCCGGTATCGGATTGTCCACTAGCGAGCATGTACGCTTCGTCGATAATAAGCACCTTTCCTTTTGTTGCCTCTAGGATAGCCTTCGTATTTTTCTCCGAATGTCCTAGCGCGCTGCCAACAAAGTCAGCTGGGTTTTTGATAACGACCTCGCCATTGCTGAGAAGCCCCATTGCTGCTAAGATCTTGCCATATAGTTTAGCCACCGTCGTTTTGCCTGTCCCTGGGTTCCCTACGAAGACCTTGTTAAGAGAACATCCTATAAGTGGCTGTTCAACCAGCTCTCGCTCATAGTTGGCTTGGAGGCGATCGGCCAAGATCTGTATGGACTGCTTCACGGCCTTAAGTCCGATCATTTTATGGAGTGTTTGCCAATCCTTGTTCGACGACATGGCGCTACTTGGTTCAGGACCTATAATGTCAATCTTTTCTAGCAGTAAATCATCGGGATTCTCCCCGCGCTGTCTGCTTTGATGTAGTCGATCGGCCTGTCTTCGTAAGAGGATAGACAAAACGTTATGAACCTCCCGCGCATTACCGAAACCTTCGCGGCCACGGCCGGCACCAATGCGACGTGATGCGATGCGCATGTAAAGCCCATCCGCACCACCTTCGATCTTCATACGCCCCGAGAACTTCTTGTTGAGCTCATGATTCATGATCCGAAGCAACTCGCTATCCTCGTAGTCCTGAAAATCCAGGCGGATTGGAATGCGGCTCGGAATGCCCGGGTTATGAGCAAAGAATGCCTCCATTTGTTTATGATATCCAGCAAATACAAACACAATCTTTCCGGTGCAGTTCTCGATCTCGGCGAGGAGGAAGTCGAGCACCTGGGATCCTCCAATAGACGAACTCGACACAATCTGGTATGCCTCGTCGAGGAAAAACACCCCGCCACCTTTTTGGAGGAGGTTGTCTAACAATGTCTGGGCTCCTTGTATTCCGTCGTGCGCTAGACGTGAGCCTGTCGTCTCTTCGAAGTGACTACCCGGAATGACCCCCATGGACGACAGAAATTTTCCATATAATCTGGCAACAGTAGTCTTGCCTGCTGAGAATTAGTAAAAGCCCAACTCGGAAGCATCGTAAACTTACCAGTCCCAGGATTTCCCAACAACGCTGCGCCGAACCTATCGCCCCTTAAGTCTATCGCTTGACGAATAGAAGTGTCAACTCTGGCTTTAATGGTAAGGAACTCCTTCTTTACAGTCTCGAGCCCAATCATTTGCATTAGGGAATCGAGCGCCTCGTTTGAGGCACGCTCAAATTCCTTCTGCTGTTCCCAATCAGCCTCGGCAGCAGATCGTTGACTAATTGAAGCAGGCTCTGCTTCGTCAGCCTGCGGAACTTCACCCTCAGCCGCGCCGCCATCCTCAACGTCTTGAGTATCAGATTGGTGCGAGACTACAGGTTTCGGATCTGGGGTGTTATTGTGCTGATCTTCCTGCTTTTGAATAAATTCGGGGCTATTCGACCCTTTTTCAATAATGCTGGGCTTGTTTCCAACAACCCCTTGGGGCGAGGCCAAAACGTTTCTTTTAGAAACTCTTTGAGCTTCTTTGGTCACACGATCGAGCTCAGCTTGATGTCGGAGAAGAGTTTGATCTTGTTGCTGTCGCTGGAGATGGTCCTTCACGGCTTGTTGTTGGAGCGCAATTTCGGCCTTAATAGCATCGAGCTGTTTCGCATAGGCTCGCTGCTTCGCTTGCCGCTCAAGTTCAAGGTCTCTATCTCTGCGAGCTTTTCGTTCTTTCTCCTCCTTTTCTAATCGACACGTTTGGCACGGGGGTGGCCGCTTATCAGAGCATTGCCACACCAGTGGGTGACCAGTAACACAAACACTATTGAGAATCGCACCGCAAGAGATTTTTGAATGGTCAACTCGAAGGTGACACCGTTTTGGACATGTATGTTTCCCGCAAGATAGAAGCTCTGAACCTATTTATATTCATTAGCTGCTAATCTACCATCGTTCAGTTCTGATACATACAAGGCTCTGCACAACCTCCGTCTGGGCAGTGTAAATCAAATCTATGAAGAGTCAGTAAATATCGCTAGCAATGAGCTCCCATATATACTTATACAGTTTACACATTATTTGTTATAGGATACTAGCGTAGCGGGATAATAAAGGTCTTTGAGATGCTTACTCGTCTGAAGAGCGGAGCGTCATCACCCGGTCAGGATGCTTCTCGCACTTAACAGGAAAGCCGTCATGGATTCTCCCTTTTGCTTTTAAATTATTGAACAAGGTTGCCCACTCATCACGGCCTTTGATCGCGTGAATGAAAGTCTCCGCATTGCCAATCATGATCAACGCGTTCTTCGCTCGGGAGACAAGCACATTTAAGCGCTCAGGCGCAGCCATAAAGCCGATTTCCCCATCATCGTTACTTCGAGTAAGAGATGCGATAACGATATCTCTCTCTTCTCCTTGATAGTTGTCTATAGTAGATAGTCTTATCGGCTTCTTATTGACGTCTGCGCTTGCTGCTGGCAGGATACCAGCCTCGACGAGGTCGTGACTATCAAAGTCGCTGAGAATGGGATCGTGCTCTTGACTTAGCATTTCTCGGAGTAGGGAAAGTTGCCCCTGTGAATTATTAACTTTTAACATGATTTAGATAGGGAAACATTTGTACGAACCAAATACGGCGTTAGGATGACGATGTCATCAGTCTTGTAGCTTTGCTGGCCTAGGTAACGGATACACTTCAAAACCATATCCGCTTCGTATACATTCTGCTTACTAGATTTTGCGAAAGGATCCAACTTCTCTCGAAGAACCTCGTTCTTGATTTCTGGGTACTTGTGGTTACAGAATATGACGTCGTCCTGAAACCCACGTAGATGAGGGCGACCCTGCGTACTCGGCGCATCATGTAATTCTGGGTAGTTGTGCCTAACTAATTCGGAGATCTCAGGACGCATTCGATGTTGGTGTAATAAAGTACGACTCGGACGGCCCTGGAGAATAAGTCTCTCGAAAAGCGACCGATTAAGGTCATAACCGCTCCCAGCTTCGACAGTCAACTTGTAATTCTTCACTTTCGGACGTAATTGTTTGTGATCCCCTATTTGTATGAGGTGTTTTGTTGTTGGCCCCATCGCTGCTAGTATGTGGCTTTCGAGAATTTCGCCTGCCTCCTCGACGATCACAACTCCTGGTGCAGCTGCCTGGATTTCAGAGGCATACATGGACGCCGCGGTTGTGGTACAGGCTATTATTCTTTTCGATCGAAGGATATGTTCCGTTTTTTCCTGTCGTAACTTCAGGATTGTCTTCTGGCATTTGTTGAAGTTTTCGATGTGCGTCGTCAACTCTCGTAACCTATCCTGCATAATATCTTTTGTCCACTCTTCAACCTTGGCGAGGCGTTCGGGTTTACTCAGGTTCCACACACTTCTCCATTCAGGATTTGACCCTAATGAAGTAAATGTAACAGCATTTTGCCCCCTTTGCCATCGTTGGAAGAGGTCGCCGGACTGCATCTTCTTACCTTTCGGCCCTACAATAATTTCTCCTTCGCCCGCCTCTGGTGGCGCCAGCGCATCGTAGAAATTCTGGTCGACTTCTGAATATTGAAGATATTGAAGTATCTCATTATGGGAGATTCTATCCTGGAAGAAATTGGCGGAACTTTCATCAACCATCTCAAGGAGATGGGTCATCTGGTTTCGCTGGTAATCAAGCAATTCGTATCGGGTCCATCGCCGTTGTTGGCCAGCGCCATTTTGGGCACTCAGCAGAAGCGGTGCGGTTCGCGTCGTGGATTTGGAACCAAGCCGGACGATTAAATCAGAGTGAATACCAATATCCATTAAATCTTCAATGAACTGATCTAAAGCATGGTTGGTAAATGACAACACAAGTAGGATATCGTTTGTATTGTCAACAATAGCTTTGGTCAATAGTGCGCCGACCAGGGATTTGCCAGTGCCTAGGTCAAATCAGCCAGCTGATGGGTGTTCATGGAAGCGCAGTACTTACCTGGTGGTCCCTGTATCAAACCAACATGATATGTCAAGCCGTGGACTAACGCTTGGACTTGGGATGGATCCAACGAGACGGGTTTAGATAATTTCAGAAGATGTTGGAGATCCGATGATCCTGGCTGTAGCCCTTCAAGAGAATCCAGAAGTGCCTGAGGTACGAGTCGTGATAGCTGAGGATCATTGGATAGGCCGAGGATATCGTCTGCCAGCTCGATGTCTGTCTTACGCTGCAATCTCTCGAGTATCGGCTCGTACGCAAATACAGGGGTAGAGAGTTGAAGATAATCAAGCCTTCCCTGCTGAAGTTCACGCAGTATCTGCTCCAATGAGTCGGACCCTGTGACGCGAAGGCATATCTGGGGTGGGTTAAGCGCGAGACGATCTTCGTTTCTGTCGACGGAGGCGAACCCTAGAACATTATTCCCCTTGACGAGGCACCCGAAGCTCAGGTGCCGAAAGAAGGCAGGCACTCGCTTGAGAGCCTTTTTTCTGTTTTCGAAGGTGTTGTCTCCTTGTATCTTCAAATTTTCTTTGAGTATGTCTTCATTGCATCTGAATATAATGGTACATGGTCGCTCTTTGCCCATAGTATCTTTGTCGAAATCTACAAAGGAAATATCTTGAATGAAGGTATTGCGGAAGCCTCGCCTTTTTTTGCCGTTGGCTACGTTGCGGAATTCTTCCTGCATATCACCAATCATGTCTTCTCGGACTAGGCGGTATTGATTATCAAGATGCATCTGAATGCGGTCAGCGGCATCTGCCTCTGCGATGGAAGATGCATGAAGATAGAAGGGTTTTTCTCTTGAAAGTAATTCGCCCCGTGTCGGGAGGATAGAAATATCCCGATAACTTGCGAAATCATTGTCGTGGCGGCCTCCAGGACTGAGGCCATCTCGGGAAACAAAACCAGTCCCGGAAGCAGAAGACGGAGCTGTTAAAGCCTTGATTTGCCGCAGTAATCGGTCGGTCTTGTCTGATGAAACCACTAGGCGCCAGTCGCCATTCACCAAGGATTCTGCTGTTGCTCTGAAATCGTTCGATTGGAGCGACGGCAGCATCGTTAGTTGAAGCAGCAGCCATAAGAAGCCCTCTGATGCTTTAGTGTCCAATATGCCTTTTTTAGCACATCGGAGAAGATTATTCCAAAATAACGGCGGATCAACCATGGCCCAGAGGATTTGAGTTAGGAGTTCTCCGTCACATACCGTCCTAAGCTCCTAAACGAAGTTGGCGGTCGGTAACCATTATTTGAAGCAAGGGGGTAATTAAGAAACAAAACGCATTGGATATCTTACGGGATGTTCGAGAAAAGAGAGCAAATCCGAGACGAGAGTGTTTATGAAAAGTGGCGAATCGCTGATGGTTAATGCTCTGTGCAATGCCTCTTTCCCGTTGTCTGAAGAAGCGAGTCTCTCTATGCAAGCTATCTTCTCTTCCTGGGATAAAATGCTCTCCAGGAAATCTCGGGCATTTTGTGACCGTACTATCTTCCATCTGCCTTTCAGAATATTGTCGAACGTTCTTTGGTGTTGAGGTCGTTTGTTAAGGCCACTATTTGGCCTCATAGTGTGTTGAGAATCTTGGCGCGCGTCCGCACCCTTCACAGAATTTTGGGGTATCATGGATAATGTATTCGTTCTTGTATGATGTGACAATTATGATAAGGGGGTTTTTTTTTTTTTTTTCGGCGTTGTTGTTTCCTTGAAACGGGCTGGTGCGATCAGATGATTGAGAGTTGGGCAAGTTGGCTGACTGGGCCGGGGAGCTTTTCTTGCGCGTGGGGAGACAAGAGAATAGATGAGTGAGTCTCTTATTCCTTATTGATGCTGTCTCACCCGCCGCCCTTGGCATGTTGGCTACCATGCATATGCACATTTGGGCACCCGTTCAGTGGGTTGTCTCATCACACCAAGTACGTTAATACACCTATAGTACCCCAAAAATAAGACCATAGAAACGCGCCAGCACAGCCTACCTACACTGGCAGTATCAATGACAGGTGATTTGACTATATTGCTGCCGCAAGCTCTACCTAGCGATGACATCCTGCTTTCATGCACAGCGACCACAGTATCCACATTCAGTGCCACACGCAGTGTAGTCAAACGAAAAGTCGGCCGCAGAACCATCAGAGCCCCCGGATGACGTCCTTGTTAGCGGATATGAGTCACTATCTTCGTCACTATCATCCCTACTGGACGAAGGCCCGGCGTTTGGTTCAGGCTTTGCGGCCCAACGAATCTCCCAAGCACTTGGAAGGGCTTGGTTTGCCTCCCCTTGTCGTTCTCGAAGTTGTAATGGACCAGTTCCTGTTCGGCAAATCTCCAATTTTACATGACTTGCTCGCTTAACCTCAGTTGTAAGCTGACGGAGTATGGTTGCGAACCTCTTCAGCCTGCCTTGATGCTGAGCTTCCCATTCAAACAATTCTTCGCGGATATCCTCGGCTCGAACATCCTGAAAGGTCCCTCGAGTATGGTATGCGGTGATGAAGTATGGAATTTGCCGAACCCAAAGTCGAGGAAGATGGTCACTCTTCTGAATCTCTCCTATGGCTTCAGATTTGGTTTTGATCTCCGAAACCGAGTATTGGGGGACTATCACACCAGACTTTTGTATAATGATCGCATCGGATGGTAACGGCGATGGATTGAACTTTGGTTGGGTGACATGAGTATCACGGCCCTGATGGTTTGTAACATAGCTATCACATTCAAAACGAACGAGGCACTTCAAGCCTGCGAAATCATACGACACAACTCGCTGGTGAGACTTGATCTTTCCGCTGCCGGGGCCTTTTGAAGTAAATGCGTCCAAAAATGAATGACCATACCCCCTAACATCGGGGATCACCTCGTCCTTGCAATTGCGGATCAAGAACAAGGTATCACCGATCATTTCGACATCAAAACGAAAGGTCGATTCAATGGCGCTAGCGAATCGCAAGATGTCTCCTAAAGTGCTTGCGCAACCCATAATGTCGATTTGGGACGGATCAAACGCCTCGTTCAGGACGAACAGGGCCTGGACGGCTGGTTGGATAGGATGGTTAGGGAAACGTGCCCCATTCTGATCACGCATGTAGTCGCCGCGATCGCCGGGGAGCGAGCAAGGTAGTGGGAGGGGTCTCCAAGCAGCAGGTTGCCCTAGACGGTACACATTAATCTCATGTTTAGTTTGAAATTTGGTGTATCATACCCGGTATAATCACGTTCAACGGCTTTTCGTCGCTCATCGAGTACGAGGCTGCGTATTTGCAGTTCGTAATGCGCGCCTCACCTACTGAGCTGGCAATATCCTCTAGGACGAACTCAGTGACTAGGGGGCCGAGTGGTATCTTGTCGTCAGGCAGCTTAGGGGTTCTGTCCTTACCACCACGCCAGTAGCTCATATTGCCGCGCCAAGACCCACGATATGAGCCCGCCCGGCTGGAAGATACACCACGCCCTCGTCGGAGGTTAGATGAATCGCCTTGAAGCATTGCGCAGTTGTCGACCGATCTTACCAAAGAAGAGTCTTTGGTGTTAGGGTGCTTTGGTATATTGTGGAATGTATCCGGCGCGGGATGTTAAGTCGACTATGAACCACGCATTAATGAGCTTCGGGCTACTCATCTAGAGCACCATGCATGTCGCACTCAGATACGTATTTGGCGGTCTACCGCATTCCGTCACAAACACCAAATGTTCAGTGTATGTGGGGAAGGACGTGAGCCACTGCAGGCCACGCTGCCTACGTAGCCTTGTACCCATTACGTTGCCAGCCGAATCAGGAGTATTCTGTATCAGAGCGTCGCATGCGAACAGAAACCCAACATGGCCCCCATCCGCGCACCACCCACATTGCAAACCATACTTTTGATCTCAATGGATATTGGGTTGGAAGAACGCGAAAGCAAACCATACCTAATGTGAGCAGGGGGGAATATGGTGTCCTGAGCCCGCCACCAGCATAATGAAGGGCTACCCTCGTTTGCTTTTCCCTCTTACAGTCTGCAATCGGCTTGTTGCAGTGACACCCACCCCCGCAAACGGCTGTAGCCAGGATGGTAGAATCGATCCCTAGTACGTTCACTCGATACCTATGTACTATAGTCGGCGCCTGGGTACAGGCGGGCAGTGATGGCAGTCTAGCAGAGTGCGTCGAGACGACACCAATACTGAATGTCACTGCCTCCTGTAAGCCAACTGAAGTCGCATCCCGAACCGTTTCGGAGGCGCCTCATTCGCCCGAGAGCATGCGGGAGACCGTGAAGTTGGTGATGATCAGTGGACGGCGCATGATCACAAATATGGCGCTCCCTGTGTCGATCTTGGATTAAGGAGGGGGGCGAGGTGGCCGCCAAGCAGGCGGCAGTGTTCGGGATATCACTGAGCTCTATTGCGCCATCGCGCAGTTAAGACATCACATCAACATTGCTATAATCCGACCATAAGGGGTGTGTCTTGAGGAGGGAGATAAGCTGGGCGCTGATTCTCTGTGTAGTTAGTAGGTAAGTATGTTATGTAGGTATGCTATGTAGGTCCATAATTCATGGTTATCCAAGGTACCTATCTAGATAAAGTGCATACCTAGGTACATACCTGGGTACTCGTACCTTAACTACCTACTTACCTAGTGGGTAAGCACTTACTTAGGTGGGTACGCGCTTAGGTAAGTAGGCACCTTGACGTACCTATCTATCTACCTACCTGTTATGTTCTCACTAATTTTTCCACTTCAGCAGACAACCGAAAAAGCTCCTGTTCGGCTATCAAGCTTATGCTACGCACTCGTCTACATATCTGAAAGTAGCACTGCATTCGCCATCTCTTCGTTAGTGCTATTTATATTCACATCTCTTTCTATTTTTGTTTGACACACACAGAGACATATATATAAGTATATATATATATAGTTCCAGACGAGGCTTGCAGATACGCGCATCCGTTCCATCCCTTTGGCAACGATATCTACTCAGATAACATACAGCGCTGTTTTCGCTAAGTGCGGGATGATACCTACTGATCCAGAAGGTGGGTATAGCGTCGTGTTGAGGACTGAAAGACGGCATCAGGCAAGGCTGATTCGATATCGGCTGGGACAAGGGATCCACCGCGACAACAAACCTCTCTATTGGGCACCTAGTTATGTATGCCGTCGTGGCTATGCACACAGCATCCGCATCATTCCCTCCTAAGCATCAGAATGGCAATCGACCCGACCATATGCCATTCGTAGACGTGTTCCCGAGAGCCTAAGTACCCATCCGAGGCTCCCCAATGCATACGACGTGGCAGAGATCTGTAGCCGTCTCGGTCCTTTGATGATCTCCTAAAGGCTGGGCTAGCAGTATAGTCTTGCGCTGTGGATCCGTGTGAGCGCATTACTTAAATGGGTTCCTGGGCACTTTGGCCGGACTCCAAAAACGAGGCGATTCAACGCCCGCCCGACGCGACTAGCTTCCCGGTTGTTTTGCGGCAGCAAGACGAGAACCATAACTAGTACGGAGGCCGTCATCTTTCTTGAAGGGCCCCGTGATTTGCGACCCGTGCCCGAGTTACTAAAAGCAACTGCGTCTTAAGGAGGGTAAACGGTGCTAACAGAAACGCTAGGAAATGTAATTGTCCTATCCCAAATTACGCGGAGCCCTCGGAAAATACATACATAGAAACCTTCTCATACTCGCTGGAACTGGACCAAGACTCACTGAGCTGGTATCCGCCTCTCCACTCTCCTCGTAAGTGCATAGACCACGGTCGTGAGACCGGGATATTCGTAAGCTCTTTGAGGGCAAGGCGAAGAGTCCATCAATCCTTCGTTGCTTCGGTACTATACTTAATTACAAAATATTCGCCCAGCATGAGAGTGTGCTTATAAGCTGCGTAAGTAGTCTATGAGAGCGAGTTGGGGCTATGGCCTTGATTGCTTCCATTGTCGGCAATGGGCTGGTACGGTACGGTAGTGGTTCACAGGGGTCGAACGCAAGGGCCATGTGGGCCGATTTCCACCCAGATTGGTTCTAGTGCAAGCTGGGAAAGCCTCCAACGGCCGTCGCCAGCTTCAGTGGCCCCTCCTCATTTAGTGTGCACGTTGTTGCCCATCTCAGGCCGCGGTGTCACAACCAAATATCAAGTTTGTTGAAAACTGTCGCTGACCAGTGGTTTAGTGGCCTGCTAGGGGTTCGTTGGCGCCCTGCTTCGCGTGTTAACCCCAGAGGACTAGGAATTGGGTCATGCGATAAGTCATGGAAGAGCAGCGAGAGTTGTTCTCGACGGCCCAATGCACCGGTGATGGAATGGATGGGCCGTATAATCAGTTAACTACCTAGGCAGTGCTTCGTTGACCGATGGCGCTTCGTCGAGTATGTTAAGCTCAGCCTGCTCTACTCTTAACCGCCCAACTAGGGCATCATGTTTGCGTAAAATTTATATACATAAATCCGTAAATCCGATCGTCGCAACGGTGCTTTCTAGCAGTGGCTGGGGAAGAGTGGGAGCTCCCGTCTAACTAGCACGTACACTAGTATGGTAGGTAGGATCTCTCTTACTAGTGTGGAGCAGTTAGTGTATTCTTTCCCCATATCCACTTTATGAGCCCCCTAACACCATGTTACATACATATGTACAAGTAGTGTAGGTAGGTAGTTTACTCATCATGTATGTAGTGTAGATACCGCGGCAATAGTCACTCAAGTGGGAGCCGATTGCCGTGTACAACACGTATTAGCTAGCAGATAGATCAACAATCAACAAATGTTCAAGTTCCGGTAATTATCATGTCCATCGTGAAACCGGCGTGGCAAACCATCTCGGGATCTGCTAGCCAGCCTCCTCAAGTTGTTTGTTGTTGTTGTTTTCCTATTACTTGTAAATATAGGTGGGCAGTAACTGGGGGGATTTCCTCCCAGGCCCCTCGGACACACTCGGTCCTCTCCGTTCTGCCAATCGGCAACTTCCCTGGAGAGTGGGATGCACAGTGCAGGTGCCGTCGACCATTGATGTACAGTGTTAATTACTTGGCGCAACGTGTGCGCGCCCCACACATGCACATATGGTCCCAGATGACTGCGGCTGGACATCTTGGACCAAGTTTCCCCAACAGGAATAAATACACTTTGCATCGCTACCCGTTGCACCAACGCCTACAACTGCGTGGCTGATACAGAAGCAAAAGAACAACAAGGCGCCCTCAGTAGCAGGTCACGGATACCAAGGGGGTGTTTTGGCCGTAAACCCATGAAAATACAAGAGCTAAACTGGCTGCACGTCATCTTCATGCGCACCCCTGGATCAGGTACATTCTTCTCATCTAGTGTAGTAGCGTAGGTAGCGTAGCTAACTAGTCGAAGGCGGCGGACGAACCCTGGAAACGAGGACCTTTGCTATTCTCCAGCCCCTTGGTTTACCACATAGGCTAGGCTTCCTCCCCCTAGAGCGAAATGGTATTTGGTGAACGTAACTAGTTACTACAAGTGCCCATCAGGCCGCATGGGAAGGCTACGGAGACGGGTAGCTAGGTTAGGTGGTTAGTTGGGGTTAGTAAGCTACAGCAGACCCCCCCGCCTGGAGTTAACCTTGCTGGCGAGAAAGGTCTCCCTCGCTCTGTTGGACCTACCGGATCTAGCTTGGAGTAAGGAGGACCCTGAGAATCGACTGGATCTGGGATGTGATGTGCTTCTTGGGTCCTCCGACTCACGTGCATACACCAACTATGCGCCTCGTCAGTCCTCCTCCAAGCCCTCGCCTCGTTCAGACAATGTCAGAGTAGCCCGTCTAGCAGGTTCGTATAGGCATGCGACGTCTCGGCTGGCATATACTATCGCAATTATGGAAGGGGGAGCAGGGAAGTGAAGCCAAAGTCCCGAGATAAAGAGCGCCCTAAACAGGCGACACTAGACACCCCTTCCCTTAGTCTTGTGGCCAGAGGAGGGGCAACTGGGGGCCCCGTTGGTTGATCAAGTGCCTAAGCTAGAAACTGCAATGTCTTTTGCATGGTCTACGATAAGCCGCAATTCAAGGACTGTGAGGGGGTCAATCCGAAATATCACATCGAATCGAAGTCACGTCAGATATGGTATGACAGGGTCGAGATAGGCGTAAGATTGAAGTTTTTATGTTGATTGGGGTGGGTTACAAATTCTCCCAGTTGCAAAAGCAGATGCCCATGGGCATGGTATCATATCCAAATCTTCCAACGCCAAAACCCCGTCCCCAGAGGAGACCAGAGGAGACCAGAGGAGACCACCGGAGCCTACCAGTCTCCAACACGCGCCGTCAACCCGAAGAACAAAAAGAAATTAAACGAGAGTATTTGTTTGTGGTACAGCACCCGGGTCATCACCCCCAGGTGCCATGCACTTTGCCTCGCCGGGCTCTTGACTTGACACCGATATCCCCGCTTCTTATTAAAGACCTCCATCTCCTTTCTACCCCGTTCTCACTCTTGCCAACTCTCCGCGCACATTCCTGCCACTCTGATTTAGAGAGCTTGAGTTTTTCACAAATAAGTTCGACCAAGACACGGTCGTCCTCCACACTCCACCGCTCGCCATCCTCCTCCTCTTCTACCCCGGTACCTTCTTTCCGGACCTCTTCCTCGGCAGGCTCGTGCAAGTCGTGATAATCCGAGCGCTCGAGGCCGCGTGGTAGGTCAGCTGGGGCGATACGTGCCCGCTTAGGTGTAGTAGGTGTGGGAGTGGCGTCTTCTAGTTCTTCCACATCGGTGTTACTGATGTCCAGATCGCTGTCGATGTCGTCGTCTCGACCCATGTCATCCTCCACAGCGCGGCGTCGCTTGTTAATGCCGCGAGGTGGTGTAGTTCGCTTGCGAATCCCCATGCGCTGAGTCCGGTCCCCGTTTGCATTTTGTGGGCGCGGCCGCAAGCGCATCTTCATGGGTGGAAATGGCGCATGGCTCATCGGGGGGGTTGGCAGCGGACCCAGCTGTGACGACATTGGTGGAGGCGCTGCCAGCATAGATTGAAGCGCACGGCAAGAGTTGACTATGGTGCCAAAGGCGGTCTGGGGGCTTGTAGGCGGAGAAGCAGGAGGAGAGGCGAAGAGCGAAGATTGGAGTCGGGTGACGGGCGGACGCGACAAGTCGCATGACGAAAGCGCCGAGGGCATCAGCATCGTAGCGATGGCTTATGGTTGAGGCAATTCTATCCCGGCCTATGCGCTTGTGATATTCCCGAATAAATCGCTGGCACTCGGTGTTGTAAACCACTAGGACTGGATAGACCAATGCGACGGGCAGTTCCAGAGCGCGACAATCAGGACTTATTATGTGCGCGCGGACTTGGTCGCAATGACGCTGAGTAAGTCAAATAAGTTCGCGGGTGTCACCAAGAGATGACCGATGCAGCGATACAAAAGTGTCGATTAAAAAGCGATTGATTCTTGTTGGCGACGAGGATTATAGGACGAGGAGGGCGAGGACGAGGGAGGAATGTTGAGGGAAGAGTTGCGCCGGGACAGCGGATAGGCAGGAATAATGTACCAAATAAGACGGGGGAGGGACATAAAGTGCGCACAGGTGGGTAGAACTGGGGACCCAACCTCACTCCACTATCTACCTACCACTGCTCCCTGCTCAACAAGTGGGCCACATGATTCACAGCAGTATGGCTGTACTGTACCTTAGTACATTCAGACATCTGTACACAACTACATGCTCCCCAGTACGTACTCCATCTGCTATGGAGTTTTCGGTCTGGAAAAGCGGGACTAATACCACACAACCAATCAGAACCGGGTCGCGAATGTCAGACACTTTTAACTCGTCCAAGTAAACAGTGTCAGGGGCACACCATATGGATGTTCCGGCACAACTATCATATCGCCCTATCGTTATTATGGATCAGCAAGGCAACAGTATAAATAATTGAAGTACTTCAGTATCGACAGTAGTGTACAGTATCTAGAAGGTGATCTGCATATTATTCATTACTGTGTACACCATAGTTATAGTAGTATCTACGGGCGTCATGGTAAGTATCGGGCTGAGCATCGTATACTATGAACCTAGTCTGCCTGAATGAGATTCTAAGGGTTTCGACGATATAATTATGTTGGCTAACTACTATGTACTTCGTACTTAATTCTAGATGGGTACCTTACCTAGTAGTTAGCGTGCCTTCTATTTAGCGGTTGAGCCAGTCCCAGACAAGACAGCTACTCCTGCAACCACTTAACCCTGATCGACTCATCCACTGCCGAAAGATAACGCAGTATTGATTCAGTAGCTTTACCCCATTCCAATCCTACCCCTTATCCCTAGCGCCACTACAAGATGTTTCTCTATTTCAAGGTAGGATCACCTGAATACACGCTTTGCATCATCCTTGTGACTTTGTCGCGCCTAACTCCCTTCTGTTCCTCGATACTGGGAGCAGCAGGAGCACTCGCCTCAAAGCTCACAAGTGAACTCGCAGGTCCAAACATAGACAGGTGCATGTCGTAATTTTACTAACGAGATCAACACCAACGCCATGCTGTGAGACCTATTGAACCGTCAGCGTCAATCATGAGATGATAAAAAGGGAGCAGAGGATCGGCAGGGTCGGCTTCACTTTCGTGATCTCCAACGTAGCGTCTATTACAGAGCAGAGTAGCAGTACAGGTCGATGCACGTCGTGTAATAGGCGCACCAGGTTTCTACAACATTAGGCCCCGTTAATTATTTCCTCAATGGCCTTCAATCTGGCTGGTGGCCAGGCAACCAATTTCGTTCTCTCACACACTGTTTTGACATCCCTTCCGATATGGCATTGGACAGACCACTGATTTACCCGTTTTGTATGAAAATCATCGACGACATTTCCTAATTGCATCATGAATCCCTTGCTAAAAATTGCCTGCTCATCGACGATGAGTCCTCCTCCTCCAGTCAACCTCTGGATGCTACCACTCTAAATACGGCCATTCTTGTCCTTGTTAGCCTGAACACTATTCTCATTGCACGTCAGAGGCTTGCTTGACCCCCTTGCTGAAAATAGCCCTGAACACTAACGATAAAATGAGACTCTCGTCTTCTCTGTAGTCTCTATAAACAATTTTGCGGGGTACAGATTAAAGGGTCTCATCCTCCAGAACCCTTTGCGAGGTAGAAACAAGGCGTATAATTGCCGTGTTTGTTAGAACCACATTCCTCAATTCATTATCGAGAGGGGGGTGGTGACACTTACGCAAGCCACAAACAGGTGCCCATTGAGTGAGACCGGTGGGGGCAGATTATAGTGACCAACGCTGCGCGTGAGACGCGTCTCTGTCGCGTCAAGCCAACGCGCAAATTTTTGATTGGTGCTCCACCAAATTGGCCAATCATCTTACACGAAAACGGGGACAAGACGCGGATTGGTTCCTGCAGGCTCACCGTTTCAAGAATTATTCCCCGCAAGTAGGCAAATAGGTACACTAACCTACCTACTTGCTAACTACCTGCAGGAATCGACAGGTATCTATCTACCTAGGTAGCTGTCAACTACAAACGTTTCCTTCCAGTAACCCTCCCCCCTCCACCCCCCAGAATCTGCCCAGAGTGATGTTCAGCGCCAAGCCAAGTTCTGCAGGCAAAGATTCTCGATCGTACCATATTCACCTGCTCTTGCATCTATCTGCTGTAGGCAATGCAGCCACCTGCTTCATCTACAACATCAACTGCAGGACCAAGTGGTCGCCTTGGCAAACCATTAAGCCGTCGGTGATGCAGCCCTCACTCGAAAGCCGCCTCGTCGACGCTACCACACAAGTAGGAACAAGCCGCGCTTACTTAACGGTTCGAACGGGAGGTCTTCCTTTATGGCCGAATGCGGCCGTCCGAGCGGTCTGTGCCTGTTTGATCAACCGAGCTCCCGTCCAGGTGGGAAGCAGGAACCCCCACCACGAGTGTATTCAATCGAAAATCAAGGTTGCAATTCAATGCGCCAGCAAAACGTTCGTTTATGCGGCAACATATCGATTGGAGCGTTCCTAGAAGCCTCCAAATAAATACGGGAGGGCGGAATGCTTTGCCTTGTGGGATTCAGGCATCTTCCCTACGCCGTGTCTACCTACGTGTACATGTATGCGCAGGCGATGCAACTCGAGAGGCAATGCGTACAGTGTTGAGAGAGGGGAGACGATGACATGTTTTTATACACTGTCATTTACACTGTACATGTTTCAATCGTCCAATCAAATTACGCTTCTCGTCTGTAGCCTACCTAATTTGGTAGTGGACGGAAAACAGCGCGGAAGAACTTTACAGCAGCTAGGACAACAACATGAATTCGCGTCAAACCAACCTCACATCAAAGAACTCAAAGGGATACGAATGGGATTTAAAGCAATGTTTGGCATTTTGCCGTGGGAATAGCTCGGTGTTTACGGAGTTATTACCACAAAACGAGGTACGTCTCGCCCAAAGAGGGGAGGGGTTTCATATTGCGGCGAGCAAAACCGCCTATAGCCTAGGTGTAGGGTCAATTTTCATTAAGTATACTACTTGTTGAAATAATTCGATAAAATATACAACATTGTGGTACTATAGCTTAGGATTCTATGGGAACCCATAATCCGCTCGGCAGAACAACATCGAGAGAGCTGGAGACCTCGATGTACTGTATTACCTGCGTCAAGAGTCCGGTTCCTTCCGCATCCTTACACCCGCGAAATCCGGAGGCGTGCATACTAAGCCATATCGCTGCGAGGGACCAGGAGTCACCCGGTAAACGAGCTAATCAATAACATAGAAGCCGAGGCCATGCCGATCACCTACGAATCACAATCGGAGTGTAGTATCAGGTAAGATAATGTCACATATAATACACACATAATAACCCGCGTACTTAATCACTCAGCCTCCACCAAAGTTCAGTGGTTGTTAGTGTAAACCTTTGCTAATACCTCTGACCTCGCCTCTTCTCTTCCGCCTAGATGAGCCCAGGCTGCGCTGCGTGTACAAACCTTGGCATGTACCTGGCCATGTTGGTTAATGCCAACGTGGTGCGAGCGAGGGTGAGTGGGCCAGCGTACAGGGTTCCTCGGACCTATTCTCGCACACCTACTCTATAACAGCCTTGACTAGCACGCTGTGGCAAGAATGTCTTGAAAAATAGTTGGTAGTGTCCCGCCGGGCGGATAGGTCCTTATGTTTCGACAATATTTATATATCATGGATACAACTGCTAGTAGTTTTTATTGTATAAATAGATAAAATTATACTGTGTAAAGCTACATTACATTACCTAGCCAATAGTTGGCTTCGGGATATGATGTAGTGAGATGTTGTTTCTTGGGGGAGAAGGGGTGGAAAATCCGGCTCAGGGTGATTTATATACCTATACATAGTGGCACAACCGTTATCCGGGGCGATCGACGAACATTTTCTCGGTCCCTAGTCAAACTAAACGGGGTTTTTGAAGCAACTATAAAGTACCCACAGTTTTGTGTCACTCTAACAAACGGCCCTTCGAAAGTAGTACAATCAACTAGACTGCTAGAGAGCTGTAGTTACCAAGGTTTATTTTCTACTAACACACTCCCCGAGGGGGCATTTTATTTGTAGCTAGAAGACCGTAAATCTCGTCGAACCCATTATTCGTTTACATTGCTTAGAGTTTCTACATCGGCGAGGTTCTGTACCCTATAGATCTCATGCTTCTAACCTGTGCACTTGGGTGTTCCCTAGTTATCGTCACTTCCACTGGTCGGACCATGTGTTGCTGTTGCTCAAACATATATATGCCTACGGCGCAGGCCATGACGCTCCGGTGCAGGATCGGAACTCCTTGATTGGTTACTTAGACTACTGATAGATAGTTGTGTGATTACACACTTGAAAGGGGCGAAAGGCGAATCAGCCCCGCGTTGCTTCGTAAAGCGATTTGTTTGCTTATCACTCGCGTATTTGTTTGCGATACACAAGTCCTCGAGCTGTACCACAACAATTTCCGGCCAGGATTAGCATTGAAAACATCTTCCTCGAGTATGTCTTCATAGACTTGCAGTTCTCGGTTCTTCACAAGGGACGATCGAGCCGCGATGTTTTATCAACTCGTGGGGGTTGTCTCGCTATTCGCGTATACCACCACCGGCGTGGATACCACGTTAAACTGCCCCCGGGGTGAATTATGCTTGACGTCTTTTAAATCATGCGATAGCAATCAAAGTCAAGGATGTAGCGCGCCGCTGGGCTCATACCCTTGGACAACGAGACAAACTGCCGCTCAACTCCCAGCACTACTTGATGGTACGGATTATACCATTTCTTGGATGTTTGGTCCCGATGGGAAAGCAGATGTTCCAGTGTGGATTCAATGGCAAATGGATGGCATAGTATGGGGCACGAGTAAGTATCGCGACAAGTGTCAGAAACTTTTGTTTTAGGTACGTTCTAATATTGAAAGTCATGTAGATGCGACAGGGACCCAATACATATTCAATCCCGGAAAGATCCTGGCTTCTTTTCCCACACCCCAAGCGCCGAATATGACTACGGAGGCCGCCTGGTTCAACGCGAGTCATCAACACGGGAACGTACTCATAATTTCGCAGCCGGGAGCAGTATGGGTAGATAACCGTATCCCCACGGCTTTCTCACAGCCCTTTACCGTTCAGTCCCTGATTTTCAAGGACTACATACAAACCCAGATCGAAATAAGCCGCCAAACCGAATACAATAGGTGGAGATTAGGAGTTAGCATTGGGCTTGGTATCGGCGTCCCTTTCTTGATGGTTATCACCACCGTTAGCGTGTTAGCTATTTCAGGCATGCAATCAAGGAAGCAGTTGGACAATGAAGTTGAAATCTTTCCTAATGAGCCTTCACTCTACTAGGCACAGGGACGGGTCATATGGCGGGGGCTAGCGAAGGCGACAGTATACCACCTCACAAGCCAGCAGTTGTCTTGTCGCCAACAACTCAGGTACCCATTATCGGATAGAGCACACGGAGACTGGAATAATGCCCAAACTGGCCCCCCCCCATCCCCCCTATCCCCTCCCTTTATTCAGCGCGCCTATTTAAGTTATTCGACCTCTGATGATCTTGTGTCAGGGGGGCGGGAGTTGTCACGGAACAGGAATACAACGCTATTCGACATCACCACCGTTGAAAGATGGGCAGAAATAGAACGCTATCGACTGGAGTCGAACGCTTGACCGTTTGCGCCTACTTATATACTATCACAGTGGTACCATGACAGGGGTTTTTACAGTTATTGTAAACTTTTGCTTCGCATTAGGTGGTTATAATAATTAAATATTTGAACATGCATCATTAACTAGGTAGAGCTATCAAACTAATCCCGTCTATGTCGGTCTGTCTAGCTTCATTTCTAATAATTATAGTTCCCGTGAAGGAGAGAGTTTAGTATCTAGGTACGTACCTAGGTATTAGGCTACCTACCTACCTAGGTAGGTATCTAGTGATATTGAATATCTATGCGCAAAACGGATATGAGCATAACCGCGGTTCATTGAATTTGTCAGACATGCATATGTATATACCCCGCACACGTTACATGACCAAACCCGGGCAACGCTGTCACCGTCACTCCCCAAACGCGGACCAACAACTTCAACACGAAGCGAAAGGAACGAAGAGGAGAGGAACATGATCTCGCTGGTTGCTTTCGACCTCGATGGGACTCTTGCCGAGAGCAAGCAGCCGCTGAAGGACCCGATGGGCGAGGCGCTCGCAGACCTGCTGAGCGTGGCCCACGTGGCCGTCATCTCCGGCGGCGACTGGCCGCAGTTCCAGAAGCAGGTGGCCAGCCGGCTGCCCCCGCGCGCGGATCTGACGAGGCTGTGGCTCATGCCGACGACGGGCACGAAGCTGTACACGTGCCGGGGCGGCGTGTGGCAGGCGGTGTACGCGGAGCTGTTCGACGACGACGTCAAGAACCAGATCCTGGCCGCGTTCGACACCGCGTTGGAGGTCACCGGCTTCAGGCCGGAGCAGACGTGGGGGAGCCGCATCGAAGACCGCGGGAGCCAGATCACCTTCTCGGCCCTCGGTCAGGAGGCGCCCATCCACGCCAAGGAGGTTTGGGACCCCGACTTCGCGAAACGCAAGGTCATCCAGGCGGACCTGCGCACCCGTCTGCCCGGCCTGTCCATCAACATGGGCGGCGCCACCTCCATCGATATCACTCAAGAAGGCGTCGACAAAGGATACGGCTTAAAACGACTCCGTGATGCGAGCGGCATCCCGCTGGAGCAGATGATGTTTATTGGTGACGCCATCTTTCCCGGGGGAAACGACTATCCGGCCAAAGAGCTCGGCCTACACACCGTCTGCGTCAAGGACCCCAATGGTACTCTTGCCGCCATTTCTGCCATCATCGCATGCTTGTCGCCATAATCTGGGTCGTCATATGGAATACGTGATCCTGCTGGGGATAAGGGATCGCGGTTACTGCCATAGTACGCTGCGGCAACAGTATAGGAGCCATTGAGGCACCAAAGTTCTGGGACCCGGAAGACATCGTGTTTAAAAACCTTATAGACCTCTCGAAGCGCATATAACCAACCTAGTTCCATTCTTAAGTCCGAATAATAACGGAAGGACGGATCACATCAATTCATGCACTGGCGCGCGTGGGATTGATTGTATAATTGTATGGAGTATAATGCAGTCTAGACTACTAAAATTTAAAATATAACACAGATAGATCGATATTGTGGTTAATTTACTTGTCCAAACGGATCTGTTGTAGGAATATATAAATTTACGTACAGGAAGGCTTACCTCGCAAAGGCAACCATCTGACTCTTAGATATGTAGGTAAACATATTCCCATCGCCCAGCGCCCTGTCCTCAATAATGATACGCTACAATGCCAAAATCTCTGATTACACAGAGCAGCTTACCTGTTGTGGGTGCTATTACGAAGTAGTTTGCAATGTGTAATATAATAATTTGTATTATTCGGGTTAACGGCTTTACCAGCCATGCCGATCTCTATCTTGTAGACATACAGGTAAAATCCATAGTAATGACCCGCTACGTCCCGTAACCAGGGCGGCAACATGCCGTGTTCGGGTAAAAACATCCTGTACTAACAACTCGTATTCGTCCAATCCAACTCCTCTTTTGCCGTCGGTGTGCTTCTGTTCGCTGTCAACCCGATCTGTTCCTTCCAATTCATTTGTTCGTCTTTTAACAAGGCCCAAGGCCCGTTTCTTTATCGGTGGGGGCCCCACACGGCCCGTAACCGGCTCCGTTGCCCCCCACAATTCATCCGCGCCGCTGATCCTTCCGCCTGCCGCTTTGTCATCCGCATCGGGCAGGAGTGGGTAGGTGGTTCGGCCATTGTTTCCCGCTGTCCAATAATCTTGCTCCTTTCAAATGTGTAAACATGTATGTATTTATTAATTTGCTCCAATGCTGGTTTTCATTCTCACCCCGGCAGTCCTTGTATACAAACACAATTCCTTCCATTCTGGCTACTTGGCAGGTGGGTTTTCCTTGTGCAATAAAAGCGGGTGTCTTTGAAATCATCCGTGGTCAGAATCTAAGGTGGCTAGCCTGCTAGCTCTCAGTAGCATCACTTGGATAATGGCTACCTGAAACATTATTTATCTCAACAGACGCCCTCAAGATCGCTTGATATAACATCACCGAGTTATGGATTCATAGAGACTAGCCTTAAGACTGGCCATATATAGGCAGATACTACTCATGTTTCATCTCGTCAGTTAATTTAAAATGTGACGGACGGTAACCCGAGGTAATTGTTGTGACCAACAGCCAATAATTCCTGTGAATTAAGAGAAATTATTAAGGCACTGTATGGTTATATATGCTTTGTCCCAGCCAACACTGATCACAGTATCCTTTTCACCAAGCTGTGTTGCTGACTTATGCTGTTATTATCTGGTATCTGTTGGGTTTCTAGTCTCCAACAGGTGAAATTATAATATTTATCATGGAACTTAGGTGAAAGATGAGACATAACCTTCAGGTAAATAATAATTTATCTTACCGGGAACAATATAAGCAGATATGGTTGGCTGCTGAGGTCAGGCTTTTTCTATTGTTTTATACAGTCTGTAGCAGGCCAGAATAATAGAGTATTGTATAACATGCTCTACTTAACACGAAATGATTTTCTATTTTGATACATAATGCACTGCTTTATCAATAGCAGCATAAATAAGCCACCGCTTCCTTCTTATACCCTTGTAGATCTGCCCACATCTCTGGGACTTTTCCTTTTTGCTATCAAATCCAATTTTGTGACTAGTCCAATAACCAAGCATTGACAAACCCACTCTAATCGCCGAGAGATAGTACTCAGTGCCCAGCCGCAGCTATTTCCAATGAAGTTACCAGCCGCAGTTATTTCCCATACACTTACCAGCCGCAGTTGTTCTGGATACACCTCCTTACTCGTAATCTACCCCCGTAGCTTTAGCCATGTAAAACCACCAGGTACTAAGTACCATTTACTCCTTGCTTTTATATGGCACCTTCCATCAATTACTACTTTAGATATATCCTGGTAGGCTAGTCTATCCATCCACACCCTATGCCCTGATTCCAACCTCTGAGAGAAATCACGCAACAGAGAAGTCATTGCTCAGGTAGTCTACAGGCTTGTAGACAAACTCTGAGGGTAGGTGAAGCTCTTTCACCAGTGTTTCCCACTCTTTCCGCTTTGATACAACCCTGGAAAGGTACCTCTGGGTATCAGGTACAGAGTTACTTCAAGGTAACGCGAGAAATCGACGACATCATCTACCAACACAAACACCCTCTTGCCTCTTGAGGTACTTTCCTTTCTGTTATTTTCTAGGCATGAGCTTTAACGGGTCCTTCCTGTAGTGAATGTACCAAGGCAACTAACTACCTTTCCCTTGCCAGCTCTTGTTTCTTTAACACTCTACCCCAACTCCAACACAACTTCCAATTCTTTGATTCCCACAACACCTTTCCTTACCAACCTCACCCAGGTCAGCACATTGTACTCGATAACAACCTGCACTTGTCCATTGTATTCGAGAGCACTGACAAATCGAGTCCAGCAAGCAGATAGCAAGGTTGGTTTCTCTTCTGTAAGTTACCTTCAGCACTTTGCATGCAATATACCCCCATCACTCCTCAACATTACGCCAATTCAATACACAAGAGTATCATCACGCCTACTCACACAGTAACCCTTCATAGGCATAGATCGCCGCAATACGCGTGGCTTTCTACGGGTCTCTACCCAGTTGCGAAATTACACTACTCAATTCCTTACGCAACTACCTGCCCCCAGTTGCTACTCAGGCTTCGGTTCGACTCGGCTTGACACAACTCGCCCTAGTTCAAGGCAAACTTCAGGTATGTATTTCTTTCTACTACATCAAACGTTTCATCAAGGCAACTTGGAAACACCTTGCTCCGATTCTCGGCATCTGACAACGAAGAGAAAACAGACTACTTGACGTCGGCTCACCTGAAGGGATCATTGCCTTGGGTATTATAGTTCTATCTTACGGATCTTGACACAAGCAAACTACAACTATGCCGCCTAAGCTACGGATCCGGGGAGCTGCCCCATCTAACTCCATTGCGTCGGGAGCAGCCGTCCCCAACCCCATTGCATCGAGAGCAGCCGCTCCCGACTCCGGTATGCCGGAGGGAGCCGCGTCCAGCCCCATCGCACCGGAGGATGCTGCATCTAACCCCATTGCACTAGGAGCAGCTGTCCCCGACTCCGGTATGCTGGAGGGAGCTGCGTCTAACTCTATTGCATCAGGAGCGGTCGTCCCCAACTCCGATACGCCGGAGGATGCTGCACCCAACTCTGGTGCAGCGGACGAAGCTGCGCCCAACCCCAGTGCACCAGGAGATCACAATGAGTACACGAAGGTGATCAACCGCAAGACTAGGTGCACCTTATGGTAAGCCATCCTCATAGTTATTTCCTTCAGCCTACGTGACCTATCGCTAGCTCATGATGTTGTTTGGTCAGCCCAAATTATGTTCCAGGAAACTGGCTTACGGCCCCCTCTCCCTCCCCCAATCGTATTTCAAACAGAAATAACTAACCCCCAGTGTTCATAGTGGAAGATCAAGTTCGAGATGCGTTTACGTGTGCAATACATGCCAGCATGCTACCTGTCTGACCTGCTATAAACACAAAGAATTCGACGCTAACCACAATCTTGAGCATCACCCCCTCGACTGGTCGTACCTATACGAGGGTAAGGTGTTTGGTAATGATAGACATCAGCCCGCTGGGGAACCTGTTGAGAGTCTTGCTGAGGAGCCTCGCGAGAAACATAAACGTGACGATGATGATGACGAGGACGATGAAACCGGCCAGAACCTGCCCATGACTAAACGGCCCAAGCTAGGACATGGTACGGCTCAGAGCGACCTTATCAACGGACTGAACCACTTAGATGTCAACGATGTTTCACTGTCCAGCACACCACGAGCGGATTCCGAGCTCTCCAGAAGCCAGACTCCGAAAGAACATACGGGAACCTTTCATGGCGAAGGAACTTCGGGTGTCACTGGCTCTTCTGGCTATCGGGTAGGAGGATGGAGTGAGTATATGGTAACTATGCGATCTATCCTATCAGCACTAACATGGGGAAAAGCGGCTATCAACAATCCCAAGGCTGGCGAAGCACCTTCCGGTGTGGTCGGCCCGTCTGCCACTCGACCGGACGGATTGGGTAAGTGGGTCCTAACCAAATAATCCATTCACCATTTCTAACATGAAAGGAAAAGCGGTTGTCAACAATCAAAAGGCTGGTGAAGCACTTTCCGGTATCGCTCGTGCCTCTGGCTCTTCTGGCATTAGATTGGACGGACCCGGTAAGTGAATCTTTACTAGCCGATCTATCTTATCAGCACTAACATGGGGACAAGCGGCTATCAACAATCAAAAAGCTGGTGAAGCACTTTCCAATATCACTGGTGCCTCTGGTCCTTCTGACACTCCATTGGACGAATTGGGTAAGTGAATCCTAACAGGATGATCTATTCTATTCACCAGTGCTAACATGAAAAAAAAAAGCGGTTGTCAACAATCAAAAACTTAGTGAAGCACTTTCCAGTATCACTGGTACTTCCGGCTCTTCCGGCACTCAATTGGACGAATTGGGTAAGTGGATCCTAACGAGATGACCTATTCACCAGTGCTAACATGGAAAAAAAAAGCGGTTGTCGATAATCAAAAGGCTAGTGAAGAACTTTCCAGTGTCGCAGGTACCTCTGGCTCTCCTGGCACTCCATTGGTCGGACCGGGTAAGTGAATCCTAACGAGGTGATCTATTCACCAGTGCTAACGTGGAATAAAAAGCGGTCGTCGACAATCAAAAGCTTGACGAAAGACTTTCCAGTATCGCTCGTTCATCCAGCTCTTCTTCCAACACTCGATCCGGCGAGTTGGGTATGTAGATCCTAACAATATGGTCTATCTTATTGGTACTAACATGAAAAATAGCAATGGCTAACAACCAAAAGATGGGCGAAGGACTTTCCAGTGTTTCTGGTTCTTCTGGCTCTGCTGGCCCTTCTGATACCGGATCGAACCGGTCGAGTAAGTAGGTCCTGACGAGATGATTATTTTATTGGTACTGATATGGAAAAAAGTGCCCGCTTCGGCGGAGGCTGTACAGGGCTTTTTTGAATTACTACCATAACGTTTTGGAGCCGGCCCTGCGTAATCCCAACGTGGCAAGCGGGATTCCTGGCGTTTTGGTAGCCATGAACGACAACGCATCCGGGCGATACATTGATATGGATTGGATGCACCCGCCTGTTGCCCAAGGAGTCGACGATGGTAGCCTCCCGTCCACTGGTGCCGAGATTTCCAAACGATGGAACTCACATGCCTTTCCCGGTGCCAACGCCCGCACGATGATCAACTGTCTCATTGAGACGGGAAAAAAGGCCGTCCGGAACTGCGCAACTATGGCCCATACCTACACCGATTCCGACACGCCCTCGTATTTGAGTGAGTTGAAGGAAACTCTGTTGCGCACCGATGCGTGGGTCATCCATAATCGCCAAGAATTCGAGCGCCAGTTCAAGGTTTTGCGCAGCGTCGTCCACCATTGGAACGCAAGCGATGTCATCCTACGCGAGAAGCGCGTCAGCGATACCCAGGCCTTGTCAGTGCTTGAATATTCCTATTCCGTCAAGACAAATACAATGGGAATGCCCAACAGCTCGTTGTGGATCTTCTTGGTT
This sequence comes from Rosellinia necatrix, assembly GCA_021209875.1. Lineage (NCBI taxonomy): Eukaryota > Fungi > Ascomycota > Sordariomycetes > Xylariales > Xylariaceae > Rosellinia > Rosellinia necatrix. The sequence continues at coordinate 1,491,739 of JAGYVD010000001.1, read as the reverse complement.
GAAGGTATGCGACAGGCTCTACGCGATGGGGACACGGGAGGTTACTATTGATAGGGACGGCCATTGAAGATGCAGTTGTGAGATCAGGGCCCTATATGTCAGAGAGGATGAAGAAGGGGTCTTGTCACTTACTACCTAGGCAAGTAGATTGAGTAGGACCTAGGTAGTTACATGGTAATCAATTTGCACAATACGCTAGAGACGATGTAACGACCAGGTGAACTGAACTCAATGGTAAACTTAAATATGCAGCACCTGAGATGAATCCATATCTGGGGTGCATGGTAGACCCGATGTTCATGGCTACCTACCTACCTACCTGGGTATATAGAGGGCCTGCCTGTGTCAACCCACAAGTACACTACATAAGTACGTAATATGTACGAGTACACAATGGGCATGCATATGTAAGGATGGGGATGCAAGATTGGCATGGGAAACTGTGACCGGACGGTGATACCGGTGTGGGAGCAAGTGGGATCATGGATGTTGATCAATGACGAATGAATGATGACTGTCCCATAATAAATAAGACAGCCATGTCCATACAATGTCCAATGGCGTCGTGTTCGGGGTGGGTGGCGATCACCTCGGGCGGGAAACCAACCAGAGACCTTCTGTGGAGGCCAACTTCTTGACCAACGAGCGGAGCTCTTGGACGCTGTTAGGAGAGCTTCGCATGAACCCCATTGGCCTGAGCCGACCAGTCTTTCCCGATCCGGGTCCTTTAACGTTTGCCATCCCAAATCTCACCAATGCCATATCGCATCCTGGATGGCGAATTTGAGGGCGAGGGTGGGGGAGCACCCAAGACCATCAGGAGCCCAGAGACAGAGAGATAGAGAAATAGAGAGCTAGAGGCGTTTATAACCAACACTCGGCGTTGGGCTGCGGCTTAAGCTTCCCCGGAATCATGTTTTTATTTTATTTCACCTCTGCGCCTCTACATCCGTCCAGATGTTACCCGGAATCAGTTAATGACAGCATCTAGTTAACAATACCAACTATCAATACCAATTATCAATACCAATTATCAATACCGATTAACAATACAAATTAATAATACAAATTAATAATACCAGCTAACGATGGCACTGAATGCGAACTCGTTCTGGGGTGGTTCTGATATGGATGCATCCTACCGCCATACGCCCCCGGCGCCGTGTGTACCGAGTTATCCCTCCAACTGGGACATTGCCTACGATCTTCGAGACGACAACGTGCGTTTTACTACTCTTATTTTTACACTACTCCTACCAACCCCCCCCCCTCCCCCCTCCCCTTTTCCTCCCCTCCTTATTCTTATTTCCCCTCTAGCGAACCCCCCACCGCGGAGAGAAAACACCCGTTAATTTCCATCGTCTAGCTCGACCCCAAGAGCTCACTCGAGCTGCTCCAGGGGCCGACGCCATGTTACTACGAGCCCCGCGACGAGTGGCTCGTCGAGTTCGGGCGCCTGCAAGACATCCACGACAGAGTCCCGGCCCCCAGCGCCCCGTGCATCCCGCCGCCGCCTCACCACAGCAGCCAGTATACCTTTCCCACCGCCGGTGGTGGTGATGGTGATGGTGATGGTGGTAGTGCCAATGCCAACGACGGCGCCAGCCTCTGCCCGCCGCACAGGACGGGTCCTTCCCCAGCCGCGGCCCCGAAAGCCGAGGAGCCGCCCTGGGTCCAAGGCGAGACCGACTACGCCACGCCCACGCCCACGCCCACGCCCGCGCCCGCGAAGTATCCGCACTGGTCCGACGACGGCGACGGCGGTGGCGGTGGCGGTGGCGGCAGTGGCGGCGGCCGGAACCCAGGTAGCCCGGGTCCCATGATCTACGCGTCGGCGCTCTACGGCTGGGCCTCGACGCCCGCGTACGCCGGCCGGCCCGCCTCCACCCCGCGCAGCCTCGAGACGGCCATGCGGGGGCTGAGGGAGATGGAGCACAACCTACAGGCCGAGACCAAGCGGCGGATAATACAGGTCGAGCAGAGCCGTCCGGATTAAGGAACCTCGTCTCCCAGATGAGGGAGAGCGATAGTAAAAAAAAAGAACAAAGCAAAAAGAAAAACATCCAGGGATGGGAGGGAGGGAGGAAAGGGGGGGAGGGGGGGCGTTCTATCTCGACCCAACCCCGACAGTGTTGCCACTCGTGCCGATCGCCGAGAGTACTTACACTCGATGCGACCACTCACAGATGTTAGAGAGGTCTTGCCGCGTTCTATCGCGGCGGCATCGTGGGTAGAATGAATGTCTTGCGGAGTGATGATCGTGTCCCGCGATGCGCGGCTTCTATCCAGTATGGTGGCAGTGAGTCTTAATGTAATCCCCTCGTAATGAATGTCCGTGGGACGCTGAAAATGCATTAACCCTTCCCACACCATCCCCAATCACGATCGTACTCCCCCAACGTTACCTAGGGAAGATGAGTCATGAGCTATGCATTCCTATGACATTCCACGGGAAATATCGCTTTGATGTACCATACGTAACTATGAGCATGTAATCTATGTAGCCCAAAATACGGTTAAGCGAGGTCTTGGCGACTGACTGACTGACTGACTCTCTGTGCGCTCCGAATGGTGTTTACTGCACTGCCAGGCCAGTAGCAGGTGTGCTATTCAACTTTATCATGTGTTACAGGTCCGAATCTGGGCGCGATACGACCTGGGTTTGCTTCGCTCAAAGGTGCTTCGATGATGCTAATACGGGTTAGCTTAGCTACGGCGTGGATTTGAGCCGCCACCGCGGCAATGGCAAGCTGTCAACGGACGCCCTCGCCTTGTGGCGGCCTACGGCGGGAAACCTTCCTTTCACACTCCTCGATTTCGGCACCCTTCCCTTGTTCCTCGTATATTCGCGGGAGAATTTCCGCCGCGGTGACCACTTGTGCATCATTGGGGCTGAAGAGTTTCTCCCCAAATACCCTGGTCATAAACATCCCGACGAGATCTTCGCCTAGGGTCCATCTCACGATCGAGATGATTTCCTCCAGGATCACTACCCGCTTCGCTGTTGCGTCCCAGCACCATGTAGACTTTGGAGAGATCGTTGACGGACCACAGGGTTTATGCATGCTCTTCGCCCAGTACCCTCTTACGTGCTTGCAAAACCTCGTGGACCAATGTCTCGGCCCCCGAGAAGCTCCCTCTTCTGTGTGCACATGTGCATTCCCAGTTCGTTACGCGCCATAAGGGTGTCTGGGCGCTCATTTCCAAAGAAGTGCTCATGCTTGGCCAGCACTTCTTTTAGCAGTGCCTCGCCCTCCTGGTGTCTATCGAGATGGAAGTACGTCCGAGCCAGGTTGAACATGGCGTTCAGTGTTAGAGGGTCACCACAGTCGCATCTTTCTCGCCAAAGCATCGACCGCTCTTTCTCCGGTATATTTCAAGGTGCTCCGCAAACCCGCCAACCATAGAGATTGAGTTAGATCACTTAAGAGTTGTAGAGCACTGCACATGAACTGGCTGCCAAGCGGGGCCACACAAACCATTCGGACATCGAAGGGCGAGAAAACATCTGAGTCGTGAGCAATCGGCGTTGCACATCTACGCAAGCCTCGGCATCGACCAGATTCCAGTGTGGACTGGCTAGGCTTCGTTTGAAGTTCATGGTCAGAGGGTAAGCTGCACCCAACTTAGCGGACCGGAAATCGACTACATTCAGCTGTAACGAACCAGTCTTCTTCCACAACCCGGCTTCGGCATAGACGAGAGCGAACTTATCCAAGTGTGATGCTTACTCCAAATTCCCCGGGAGCTTACTATACGTATCCTGCAGCAAAGACAAACATGCCTCGATGTGAGGGAGCAATAACCGGCGAAGGGCCCTCCCGGAAGTCTCCATGTAGGTCGATATAGAGTGTTCCAAGATAGCAGTGGTACAATCAAGCCATTTGGCCCGATCATCTTCCTGACGCTGTCATGCGAAGAATGCCCAGAATGAGGCCTAGTCACTAGGAGGTAGCAGCTAGGTCGCAAGTAGATAGCCAAGTATAGGGGTGGGGCTCGATATCATTGATTCCTGGGCCTACCATCTAGGTGGGACGCCTTCAGTCCTTATATACACAAATATACCTCTAGAGCTACACCATAGGGTAGCTGATACCTTGCCATGTGCTTTATCTACCTGACAGAAGCCTTTTTCGGGACCACTGATGGATAGCCGGGTGCAGAGTGAAGTAGTGTTTGGGGAGGTGTTTCGTCATGTGTGCTTTCTCAGAGTGAAGTTCTAACTCTCTCATAGATAAGTCTGAGTACGCAGTATATGGGCAGTGATCTAACTGGTGGGCTGTGTCTTGTCTCGGGCGGCGACCCTTGGTCGATCTGGCCGAAGATACGTACGTAAACAAGTATGTAAACGGTTTTGGCTCGGTGACCACGATATGCTTCCTCGAGATGTTGAGAACTCGCGTATTATGACATATAGATATTCGGCCTTTGTGGCAACTGTACTAGGTAGTACATCCTCGGATCGTATCCTACAGCACAGACAGACAGGTCAGTCATATGCCTTAGGAGTTGTTGCCACTCAGTCAATATGTTCCTTTGGCTATAGGGGGCCACAGAGCGACCGATCATCTATATCTGTCATTCACTAGGAGGTATCATAGTGAAAAGAGTAAGCGCCATAGGGTTACTGTTGTTGGTTTTTTGCTGCATAAGCCATCTAACAACCATGCTACGTGTCGGCACTCGTTTACTCAGCTAGCCGGACAGGCGGTCATATCAGTCATCTGCATTCGATATACGTCCCAACTTATGGTATACTCTTCTTTAGAACCCCACATCAAGGCAGCGGCACGGCAAACTTGGCCATATTTGCGCAGCGAATAGTAGATGTTCTCCTCCCATCGAAGCTGGTCGACACCCAAGCACAACTTGTCGAAGCACTCAAGGAAGGTTCTGAAATACCCCAAGAGATCACAGATAACTTCGTTCCCTTGATGAAAGATATTAGGATCTATTTTTTTTTTTTTTTTTGGGAACAGGACAAAACAGATCTCGGGTACAAGCTTGACTATGTAAGTACGCGGCACAGTCTGTAAATTTTAGCGTCTCCCAGGGATTATAGACTAACCAGATGGTATCCACCGGTTGTCAGCGAGAGTTCTGCAGCACCCATCCTAGATAACACCGACAGGGCCGGTTTGTGGGCTGACCATAGAGGCATGTGCAGGTTTACGAAGGCTCCTCCTTTGAATCTTCTATCATACGCCCTGTTTAAATGCCCATGGGGAATATCCCATGATGCATTATGTAAATACAGGCGAATAGTAGGGACGCGTGCAAGTTGAACTGATCTCTGCCTATAACCCAAGTTCATTAGGTTGTTAAGAAGGGTACGACCGACTCTGTTGTGTTCTTTCCATATTTTCTTTATTTTCTTTATTTTCTTTATTTTCTTTATTTTATTTATTTAGCTGGACCTACGTTTTTATTATTTCAAGCTACATTCCACTCCTGCCAGTGCCACGTTCTTTGGCCCAAACACTGTTCGCGCCTTCTCCCTTCGAGCTCGCTCTGTAGTCGAGGTATGACACGACAAACTCTAGGACAACTTGCCGGGAGAGGTGTCGATAGCCGAAAAGGCGTGGCTAGTGCCGATGCATGTCCATTGGATGCCGAAAGTTGTATGTGTGTTTCAGAGATTCCAGAGAGCCAATCACCAGCCTAGTGGGCTAGACCGAGGAGCATTAAGCTCGGCTATGGGTACCTCGGTAGGTCAACAAATGTTTCACTTATACATATAACTATATATATATATATATATACCAAACCCTTTTTCTACCGTGACATAGAGGATTTTATTTGGGTGAAGGAAAGAACAGTGAGGCATCGTAACAGTGCAGAGTAACTACGATGCAACATACGAAGGATGGCGGGCTGATATAATTAATCTCTGACACGACATTAGGGAGGTAGGTATTCTCCGACACAACATTAAGTATTCTCCTCGGAGTATTTTCTCTTGTCGTACCTGCAGGTGTCAGTCTTCTTCCCCCCCCCACTTCACCCCGCCACCACATAATCGAGTAGTCAAGTATACACCGGGAATGTCACGTGATCTTGTCAAGATGTGTAGGCCTGTAAGGACTTCTAGGACCTGACCTGGCCCACCGTTGTTGTGCTTCCAGCTACTCTAACCTGACACATAGTCTCTGTAATCGCACCTGGGATCGAGACGAATATGCAAGGTATGCCTACACTCTACACTCAGAAACAGGAGGTACCATGTGCCCATGGCACAGCTAACCCCATGGCTTTGGCCCTCCCAGGCGTCTTCTCACCAAGATGTTATCGTTGCGCGTGATTCGAACGCGTCTGGGTCGCGTATCCGCGGGCCCCTGGCCGATCTTGCAGCCGCAGGCAAGGCCTTTCTCTTCAGCAAGGCGTTCCCCCTCGGCCTCGACTTTCAGCAAGGCGACGAGATACATTGCCATTACTGGTGTAGCAGTCGGTACACCATATCTTTGGTGGCTACTGGTATCTTCCACTTGCGACCAGGTGCCTCGTCTTCAGAGCCCGCCAGTGGAGCACCTGGTTGTTGAACCGGGCCCCTCCAGGGATGAGGTCACACGCATCATATCGCAAGAGGCATATTCCTTCCAGGTAAGAACCGTGGCCGGCGTCAGCAGATACGACGGTACCCAGTTGGCCTCCAATAGCCCGTGCGAGGACCGGTTCACCCACGGGAAATTTCCTTCGCCGTGGGATGACGGCAAGCAGTGGATGGCCTGGGGTATCTTTGACGGGCATGCAGGCTGGCAGACGGCAGACTTTCTAACGAAGCAACTCCTGCCCTTTGTGCGGCACAGCTTGAGCCGGATCATCCCAACAGCCTCGAAAACCGTACCCGATGAGGCGATTCAACATGCTATCAAAAAGGCATTTGTGAGCCTCGACGATTCCATCATCAAGACAGCCGCGGATACATCGCAGAGCGAAGAACCGCTACAAGATAAGCTGAAGAAATTAGCTGTCTCCTATGCTGGTTCCTGCGCGCTGCTGTCCGTTTACGATCCCGTCACAAGTAATTTGCATGTGGCGTGTACTGGCGATTCGAGGGCAGTGCTTGGGCAGAAGAGTAATGGCAAATGGGAAGCGATACCCCTCTCAGTCGATCAAACCGGCGACAATAAAGAGGAGATAGCCAGGCTTAACAAAGAGCACCCTGGCGAGGATAACATAATCAAAGGTGGGCGGGTGCTCGGAATGATGGTGTCGCGAGCCTTTGGCGATGCTCGGTGGAAGTGGCCCTTGGAATTACAACAGAACTTCAAACGGAAGTTCTATGGTACAGCCCCTCTGACGCCAACGGCAGACTTCCGAACGCCACCATACCTGACAGCCGAGCCGGTAGTAACAACGACGAAGATCGACCCTAGCAAACTTTCGTTTTTAATCCTGGCATCAGACGGCTTGTGGTATACCCTCTCGAGCCAGCAGGCTGTTGACTTGGTGGGGAAATGGGTGGAATCGCCCACAGCGGAGAAGAGAAACAACATACTGCCGGAGCCAACCTATGGGCCGTTCGACTTCGGTCAGTTCTGGCAAGGGGTGAGCTGGGGGTTTGTAGAGGAGAGAACGGTAGTTCAGGACAACAACGTCGCTGTACACCTGGTGCGCAATGCCCTTGGAGGAAACCATCATGAGTTGATAGCAGGACGATTGGCCTTCAGCCCTCCATCCTCCCGGCGCGTACGGGATGACATAACCGTCCAGGTAGTTCTTTTCAATACTTAACTTTGAAGGAAAGAAACGGCAATTAAAACTACTTTAGTTTAAGCTTTTAAAAGCATAACTAGTTAACTTAAAATGGTGTGATAGGGACCTGGCTCGGGAAGTGCCAAGCTTATCCGCCATGCTCGATCCTATCGCGCCGCAGGCAGTATCTAAGCCTTGGTCGTACTAGCGCCCGGATTTTACCACCAAATAACTTGGTACATTATCATCATCATCATCATTATCATTGTCGTAGCATGATTTACATTACCATTTACTTATGCCACCACATCAAGAATATAATTAAAGAACTTGAGCCAGTTTCTTGATCCAGCAGAACATAACCTTAGCTGCACGTTTTACATCCAGGCGCTATTGGTTGTAAAATGAAGCTGGAAAGGTTGTAACTTGATGATTTAGGTTTCATTATCGTCAGACAATCCGCCTTCTATTAATCTAGTACCCACAAATACAGATGAATACAGATGAATACAACAGAATTGAGCCACAGACTTGGCGTCTTGGCATTGGTGGTGCCACAGCCTGCAGCGTCAATGATCGACTAACTAACTAGAGTAACCTGCTGCACTTTGTAGGCAGTGACGTCTGGGAGCTATCTAACCGAGGGGAAACACGAAATCCCATGATCGCAAAGCCGCTCGCATCAAACAAAGCACCCCCTTACCTCCTCCGTCAACCGAACCCAAATACATACATAGATACATACATACGTACATATCACCAAACCCCCCCCCAATCATCCAAACGCGACGCGACAAAAGCCCGTCCCAACACTCACATCCCACCACCACCCCTCCCTCCCCACCATCACCATCACCATCACCAGCGCCATCACCACCACGCGTGTGACGAACCACCCTCCTCCCGCCCTTCCTCCTCTCTCTCTCTCTCTCTCTCTCTCTCTGTCTCCCCACTACCTACTTCACTCCACTCCAAAACAAACAAACAAAAATTTTAAAATAAAAATAAAAACAAAATAATAAAACCATGTCCTCGACGACGAACCCCCGGACCCGGGCCTCAGCGCGCCCGCCTTCGTGCCCCTGGAGGCCAACCCGGAGCTCATGACGGCGCTCCTGCGCCGGCTGGGCCTCAGCCGCGCGCTGCAGGTCCACGACGTCTACAGCATCACCGAGCCCGAGCTGCTCGCCTTCGTCCCGCGCCCCGCCCTCGCCCTCCTCCTCGTCTTCCCCGTCAGCGCCGCCTACGAGTCCGCCCGCCTGGCCGAGGACGCCGCCGTCGCCGACTACGCCGGCAGCGGCCCCGCCGAGCCCGTCGTCTGGTGGAGGCAGACCATCCGGAACGCCTGCGGCCTCATGGGCCTGCTCCACGCCGTCGCCAACGGCCCCGCCAAAAGCTTTATCGGTACGTCATATCCCCTTCACCCCTTCACTTCCCCCCCCTGCCCCCTCGTTATTTACCTAGAATCTCCCCCGAACCAAAACGATACATACATACACACATACACACGTACACACACACACATACACGCCCCTACATACACGCCCCTAACCCGATAACCCCCCCGAAAAAAAAACAAACAGAACCGGACACGCCCCTCGCCGACCTCCTCGCCCGGTCCGTCCCCCCTGCCGCCCGCCGAGCGCTCCGCCCTCCTGGAGAGGACCCCCGCTCTCGCGAGCGCCCACCACGAGGCCGCCAGCCAGGGCCAGACCGTCGCCCCCGACGCCCACGACGACGTCGACCTGCACTACGTGTGCTTCGTCAAGACCGACGACGGCACCCTCTGGGAGCTCGACGGCCGCCGCAAGGGCCCCATCGCCCGCGGCGAGTTGGCCGACGACGAGGACGTCCTCTCCGAAAAGGCCCTGCTCTGGGGTCCCCTGAAGTTCCTCGAGCGTGGTGGCGGCGATATGCGCTTTTCGTGTGTCGCCCTCGCGGGGTCCCTGGAATAATGAAGCAAGCCCAACACAGAGAGGCAAACATAGTGACAGCGAATTAAGATTTGGTGGCTATACTTGCCATGTGTGTAACGGGGATATGTGCCTCTGTATATAGTAAAACCGTTGGGAATAGCAATAGGTCAAGAGGGGCCTGTCAAGGGACCAAAAGGGATATCTAGGAGATAACACAGCAAACATCGGCCCGCCGATAGAAGCCCATTAGTAGCCATATCCTGCGCCGGGCACCCGAGTGAGCACATATTTCACCGAGGCTAAGCGGGAGGAGATTCATAAAATTAATGACATTCAGTTAGCCTAATCTAGGGATTTTCAAGGGGAATTCTAATCCTCCGCCCGCGACGCTTTCATCCTCATGGCTCTTCGTGGTATTTAAAGAGGGTGTCGGAAATTCAAACGACAGAAATACAACCTGAATCAACAAGCCTTAATTGGGACGTTTTCTCGAGGATCTACGAGAATGCGAATTGGCTAGATAGATCCAGATCTGGATCTACGGTGGTAAATACCGTCTTGAATGGACAGAGGGGTATCCAGCGGGAGTGTTTGCGCCCGGCCGAGATTCATAGCGGGCAGTTCCTGGCCGAAAGGGTTTACGTGCGAAAACGAGGAGGTAGAGTTGGGAAATGGAGGGCTAAAGTGATGACTGTGGCCACTAGGTCGCCCTGATCGACAATAAAAGTTATCGTAGACTGTGAACGGGAGGTAAAAATGATACTCAGCGCCGCCATTACGGGATCGATGCGCGACCGAGTAACGATGCGCTCTCGGCCCGTACACGATTGACGTAGATCTGTTTGGGACATTTAGTAACATTCTGGACGGTATCGAGGCGAGAGAGCCATGACGCAATTCACCTCGGGAATGGAGTAATAGCACGGGGCGGAGAGCTTGAGCGGTAAGGAGACTGTGGTGACTCTCTCGAGGACACGGCTTGAGCCCACCAGTCAACCTCCGAAAGGGTCGATATGGCAGAGAGATCTGAGTTTCGATTTAACTCGGAGGTAATTTGTCCAGCTTCTGTTGTTGTGGGTGAGTCGCCATTCCCATCCAGGCCATGACACCCCACATGACCCGGCTGGCCCTTTGTATTGCACTCATGGCCAACCAGGTCAGCCTCCCCGCCGTTGACAGCTAAACCTCGGACATGTAGAGTCATGTGCTGCACAAGGTCTTCGTCGATGTCCTCTGCTTTCTTTATCTCCTTGTGGATAAACGTGTTGATGCTTGCCAGGAAATCTTCTGGCGAAGGTAGTCCTGCCAAATTGATCTTAGAGGACTTTACGTACTGCTGCGTAGATTCCCGTTCGGCGATCTTTGTGCACGTTGTGCACTTGGGATCTCGTTTTGTGTTGCTTGTTACAGAGGCAGCAGACTTCGCACAAATCCCGCATCTAGGATCGTATGGAACCGTAGAATCATGAGCCGGCCGAAGACCTTGGAGTAGTTGGCCTGCAATCTCTCCGCCCTTCTTTGATATCTTCTTCCACTCCTTTTCTTTTTGCTGTCTCTCCTTATCTTCCTTTCGTTTTTGCCTTCTTTCAATTTTTTTTTCCAGCCTGGCTTGCCGCCTGGCTTCACGACTCTCCTTCTTTCCCGCTCCGCTTCTCTCCCCAAATTTTCCGCTACTTCCATATGCATTATCCTCCGTTGGCTGTCCGGCCACATTCTACGTCGGCCCGGCGACGTACAAATCTGGAGGTGCTGCCGCAGACACAGGTGCGAGACTAGAACTCCTAGCGTTTCCCGCCACAGCAGGGCCCGGGGACTGCGCCTCCTTGTGGCCGGAAGGCGTCAATATATTTGATGCCGCCTCTAGAGTTTGCTTAATATCCATTTTTACCTTCCCCAACATAGCTGCGGGTGACGGCATTTGATCCAAGGCGTCAACCCATGGTGAATGTGTTTTGCCTATGGGATCGCAGTATTATTAGTGTACATATAGCATAACATCCATAGACGTCACGCACCGTTAGCGGGAGACTCATTCGCGGCTCGGCGCTCTGGGATAGGATTAGCATGGAATACGAAATAGGGTGAAGTTAATTATCGACCAACCTCTAGATGAAGCGTTGCCGGAATTGGCTATATCTCCTTGAGAAACTTAGCCATTGATACCCAGATACGCGAGGTGAAATCGAGATATACCGGCTCGTGCCTTCGCTCGCCTCGGCCCTTTCTCCTCTCCGATTGTGGGTTCTATTATTACTGTTAGAAATCTTTTGGGGAATGCACAATAGTACCGGGGACAAACCAGAAGACGGCTCAGTAGCATGTTTGCCAGGGTTCTTGTCACTAGCTGAAGGTGAAGCTAATAGAAAGTTAGTAATATGTTATAATGTAACTTGGCTAAGACATAGATTTGGATCCATATTGCCAAGACTTCGAGGGATGGTACGGGACAATCTCTCGCATCAAGTTGTTCGCCTCTTTGGCTAGCTTACCGTGTTGGTTTGGCCGCCGGGATTGACTACCAAGCTGGCAAGCCCGATCTATGTCGTCCTGAATCTCTTCAATTTCGTCGCCAACCCAGTCACATGCCTCAGCAAGGCGGGACAGAGGTCGTTCGTCCTCCTGTGGATGGGCAAGATCGTCGAGTTCAGGGTCAGGGGCGTCACCCGGCCACTCACACGCGCTACTCGGCTTTTGGCCTTGGAGATTCGAAGCTCGGCGGGGGCCGGGATCACCGTCAAGCTGACCACTGAGTGCAGCGGTCTCAACACATAGCCGCTCATCAGACGGTTGCTGGCCATCGAGTGAATGGTCCATGACGAAAGAAGCTGGGTGTATTGTGGATTGGGGCTTTAACCTCTTATTGAAAAATGTGGTGATCTAGGATTGGGAAATCCCGGTTTCATACTAATAATGACCAGAGTACGCAATGTATGTAGGTGTACTAGACTAAATATATGACACTACTAGAGGTTGGGATGAGGAGAGGCGCGGGCAGAGTCTATATGTTAGAGATAGGTAGGCCACGAAGCTGGTGTGTCCAAGACGAGGAGGATCGTGGAAATGGATGATGAGAGGCACTGCTATCCTATGTTGGTATTATGCCCATGTCGTACAGATGGGTGCAGCCAGTGGTTAGGAAGGCTCGGCATCGTTTTACCATTTGCTAGGCAGTCGCTCTCGAGAGTCAGCGATAGCCAGAGGCTTGAAGCAGGTGCTCACGAGCAGTGGCATATCGGCCAGGCCTTCCTTCCGTTTTTGGTGTCCATTTCGCGAGGGGGCTCTGTCGTGTGATGTCTATTTGCCTTGGTGTTCAGGAACCTTCAGTACTCAGGTAGGTAGTATGGAGTATTCATGTTAAATACTCAAGCAAAATGGTAGGTAAGTAGCTCTATACATCAAACAAGGCTCTTTCTCATCGTGGTCAATACCTGTAAGTTCATTATAATTTTTCAATGGCCGTGGGCACATCGCCGATGCACCCCCCAGGGCTTAATACCTTCCCCAGGTGAGCTGTCGGGGAAGTGTGATGCGTAAAGGTATATAACTATGGTTTTATAACTATGGTTTTGTACAGCAATGTGTTGTTGAGCCGTGACCAAACACCTACCACCTAAACTACCTGCTTAATGCTAACCTACCTACCTACTGACATACACGCCTAGAAGTAGGAACATAGATACTGTATTTATCACTAGGTACGTCTTACAGGTAGGCAAGGATGAAGGTGGCTTGGAGCTTGAGTGCGGAAAGCATTTGAGAGTACTTACCTAATATATAAGTCTACCAGGTAGTGTTCGGCAAGTGCAAATAGTCAAGTTGCTGTCATGAATGCTAGGGTCGCAGGGGGAATAACAACCAAGCACCGGCGTACCATCTCAACGATATAATATCCCCGATAGGACGAGGTGTACAACTAGGTGCTGCCTATCCTAAAGCCTGGTAACCCGTGTTGACTTTGGGGTTCAGCTGTCCATCCGCCACCGAACGGATCCCAGCCAGATGACTGGCCGCAACACCTAGGTATCCCAGGTAAAACTTCCTACCATGTATTTACGAACCTTGGAAGTGTGTACTCCCTACTACCTACCTAACCCAGGTAGAAAGGCAGGTTAGGTACTTCCATGTCTGTACACACTCCCGAGGTCACCCCATGCGATAGCTATCACCTTACATTGTGCTTATTTAAGCGAAAACACTACCTCAAAGTTTAGGTACCTACCTACTCCCTTCTAAGTAACTCTGAACGCTAAGCCAGGCAACATAATTTTACCATGCATTCATCCATACTCACTTACTCATGCGGTCATAGTCACCTCGCGGCTGGCGTCATGCCCAGTCTAGAATCCCCCCCTTTCTTTTGGCCTCCCGTCTCGAAATCAACGAAGCGGTTTACATTTGGCCCGCTCCGTTCGGCATTTGGGTGTATTGGAAGTGGGACCGATTCTTCTTGGGACGCGTGCGATAGGTGGGTTGATGGGACGGGGACACCGCGAACCTCGCGCAGGTGAGGTACCTTTATTTGCTTTATTTACCTGCCGTCGCTGCTGCTAGTCCTGATAATGTGTATCTAGTGCGAGCTGTTGAAGGTTTGCACCTTACCTACCAAATAGTGTAAATACATTAGGTAGCCAACATCCACACAATGCGACAGAACTTGACTGAAGGATCGGTTAAACCGAAACCTCGGAGATTTCAATGACCTCCCAGATTACCGTGTCACATGCAATGCATGCATGGAAACTAGGGAGGCTAGGCACGAATACGCCTGCCTGCATCTACCATGTCCATTACCTGTCCATTAGGCATCTCGGATACGCTCTGATCGATAAGATAACCACTAACTTCGCTCAAAATAAACCGATGGTTCGGTAGTCAGAAGCCACTCGGAATGGCCATAATTTGACGAGAGACAGGCTGTCATCGATCAGACGGCCTCACTGTGCACTCAAGGCATACCGTGCAAAATACGGGAGGTGCATACAGTATGGATCGCGTAGATCGTGGCAAATAGCAACAAGCTTAAATATCGAGCCAAAGCGGTAAAGCGACCGGTAACACGGTCCCCGTCTGTGTGTTCTTCGGTAAGAGGTGAGGTCAGCGCATATACACTAGGTCTAGGCAAGATGCAACGGTTGCCACACTTGACTGGTCGATCTCCAGAGTGACCCAGATCGATAATTCCAAGGGCATCCCAAGATATGCATATCTATGGAATGAGTCGCGAGTCGCAAGGCAAGCCGTCTGGGGGCTAGGTTACCACGTGACAAAGCCCAGACCCTACAGTTCGAGATGGTGGTATGGACCCAGAGCGATGACTGGAACTTGTTAGTTGGTTAGTGCACAAGTTGCATATCTGTACATGTGTATGCATCTACAACGATGTACCTAAGCTAGGACAGGCCGAAGGTAACGGACGCTTGCTGCGCCGCGTAAGCGTAGGTACTAGTTATGTAGTTATAGCTATGTACTGGATTTTGGTGGAATGTCTGTACTGTGTATGATATCGTGTGTCTTTGCCGCCATAGCATAGGGAGAAACCAAAAGGCGGAAAAATGCAAATCCTAGAGGGGGCGGCAGACCCTACCGAAATGTTTCCCTTGCTGGCAGCTCGGTTTGGTGGCGCCGACGCCGTGGCAGCCAGTAGCCTGCAAGGAGAGATTATCGGCAGCTTCGCTAAGCTGTCATGAGTTGAAGCGGTCTGGATCTTATTTGAAAGAGGCGAGGCACTGTTGCTACGTCGTTTGTTGAGGTGAATTGGAACTTAATTATATCAGCCTCTACTATGTATGTATGTAATCGTTATGGAGGCGTGCTTAGTGTAGCCGCTGTTCATCGAAGCTCTAGATTAGTACCTATCCTTCGCGGTCCCGGCGTAGGAACCGTGACGCGATGGCATATGGTCGAACAGCCGGATCGGCAACCGGCAAGCGAGGTGAAATTTTGAAAATACAAACTCAGGAATTCAGTAGAGGGGCTCAAAATTACATCACAAAACACACTTATACCTACATATTACGACAAATATTGCATTTCACATTGACATGGGCGTCTTGGTTTGCTCAAGCACATATCCTTTCTTTGGCATTTCTCTTCTTCTTTCTTCCAAATCCCTGGGAAGTGCCGTTGTGTGCGGACTTCTGTTGGTTTAGCTAATCTACTTGTGATCCCCAAAAGCCAAAGGCGGCGATTGAGGGAGGGCGGCTTGATATCTCCTCGGTTAGTGTATGCGGGAAATATATTATGATCTTCATCCCCTATAATGAGTGCAACCCACCACGCCGTCCACTATCAACGCCCATATGCATGTAGGGAACTTTCGTAGTCTGTTCGCCGGCACCGCTGGTGGAAAGTCTACTACTTGTACGTACTTGTGCAATGGCGGATCCATAAACAATCAAGACAAACACGATCCATACAGTATCCGCAACACTCTAGTGTGTCTACCTAAATTACCAACGTCCCGACTAAAAATACAAAGGCAGGCTACAAACAGTATGCAAAGATTATATAACATCATCCCACGTGTTGGTCATCATCCAGAAGCGCCCTACATGCCTAGCTACATACGTATATATGTCGGCAGATAAAACCATGCACGACTAAAACACCATCTCGGTGTATAGTGCATAAATGTGCTAGTTCTCTTCACGCGACCGTACAGTATTCAACCATCAGTAGCAAACATACAGAGTTCCGAAGGCCGGGAAGGGATGGAGGGTGATCCTTTGGCCGCTATCCTGGCACCCTGTAATAATCCCATGTCATAGTCCCTGCGAAGTTCTCCTCTCCACTAAATGACAGCTTGAATGATCATGAGCTTGGCGGCATGTGTGTTTCCGGGTAGTGTGTGCATGTTCATTTTGTTTTTGACCACTTTCATGACGTATAGGCTGCGTACATACGCAAATACGTAAACGCGGCAACACCACAGTAATCCTTCCAAACCCCGGTGGTGTGGCGCGCACCCGACCAAAGGGTTCGAGGACTCGGTTGCTCTAAAGGGACAGAAACGGCTCGCTCCGTCGTGCATCTTGAGATGGAAGATTAGGTATACTTCGTACTACGCAATCATGTTTGGCAAGGCATTGTATCCCATCGCGGATAGGAGGGCCTGACTAGTGTATTTGGAAATGACTTAGTCTAAAACGTATGAAGGAGTGTTCTACGCCACAGTAGAAGATTGGCGACATTACCGGATGAAGATTTGCCTGGGGGGAAAGAGAAACCTTAACTAACTACCCAGGTAACTTAGATCCATGCCAAGTACCCAGGGCCATCCCAACCCGGCTAGATGGTAGAGGAAACAACATACAGTATGGAAACCGTGCTACGGGGCAGAGAGGGAGACTCGCACTCGGGGGAAGAAACCATGCCTAATGTGTACCTCACCTAAGTAATTGATTATGTATTACATAGCCAAGCACAGACGGATCCAATTATCTAACGTGCACCTAACGCACGTACATAATAGCTACCTACCTTAGTGTACACTACTTAGCGTACCGTACAGGCAGGCCCTAGCTCGCTAGCCTACCTAGGTAGAGTTGGTGGTACAAACGGACGCCAATCACGGTGCCTGCTCAGCCAAGGTCAGGGTCCAAGATCTAGTTCCGAGCAGGGAGGGGCTCACTAGGTAGCGAGCTGCGAGTTCTTGGTCGATTAACTAGGAAGTTATACATGTATACATCATACCGTACATCAGAGTTGGCAAGTACCTACTTAAAGAAGAACCGGCGGAGTCAGGAGCAGAGATTGCTTCGGCACGGGCTTAGTAGCACAAGCATCGTCGTCTCCCTATCGAAAAGGAAAAGGATAACTATCACGCAACACACGCTCGCACACGCCTGCATACCTATACCTAGGTACATACCTACACACCTACCTACATATACACACACGCTCACTCACACACGCAGACGCACGCGCAACACACATGTCGCTCTCTCTTCTCTTCCCCGCGTGTCTCTCCAGACACAAGTTCTCTTGAGAGGGCACACTGTACCTGGACTGATGGTGGTGGTGTAAAAAGCCGCGACACTCTGCCGCATCCAGGCGCAGACCACTCACTCGCTACCTAGCACACTGTACCTGTCTCTCTATGGTATCTCCTTCTCCTTCGTCACAACGCGCTCGGGTCACATCCCAAGCCCATAAGCTCACAAGCTCGCAACCCACAAACACTATCTACTTGCCTCTGCCAAGTTAGCAGCCAAGTTAGTAGCCAAGTTAGCAGATCCGGGAGAGGGGGGTCCTCGCCACATACTACATATTACCTACCTAGCCTTCCATCCCGGTGCAGCTAACCTTGGTAGAAAGGTTCTCGAGTGCTTACACGTCGTGCCCATTGGCTGTGTGCTCTTCGCCCGCTCATTAAA
This sequence comes from Rosellinia necatrix, assembly GCA_021209875.1. Classification (NCBI taxonomy): domain Eukaryota; kingdom Fungi; phylum Ascomycota; class Sordariomycetes; order Xylariales; family Xylariaceae; genus Rosellinia; species Rosellinia necatrix. The sequence continues at coordinate 1,473,753 of JAGYVD010000001.1, read as the reverse complement.
GTCTTTTTTTTTCTTCTTTTTTTTTTTCCTTCCTTCTTTCTGTCGCCCGTTATTCCAGTCCCGCGACTATTATATCTATCTACCCGTCGTTCTTCACGCCCTGCCTGCCCCGTCTTAAACTGTACTGTAATACTTATTCCGCAACCCAACAAACTCATCTTTAGCCCACCGCCGCCATCACCCACTTCCCACCTCGTCCAATCCCTAATCATTAATTACTACGTCCCGGCGTGCCCCGTGTTCGCCCATTGACACACAACCACATCCTCGCGGCCTTGCCCTTCGACGATCGTTGGATTCCGGTACCGTGTATAGTGACCCTCATCGTGTCCACCGTAACAAGTCGTTGGCTCTCGGGTCCCCAGCTCTTGCACGCGACCGCGACAAGGACCTTTCTAGCCCCATCTCGCTCGAACCAAGCACACTAACATATCCTACCATTCGTTGCGCTACGCATCCCTGGGGGCGGAAACCTCGATTATTGTGATCCATATCATCGGCCGCACATTATCACAGACTTTCCTTTCCGCCCAAGCAAGCGAGAACATAACACGCAGAGCAGATGGGCCGGATATAATATCTACCGGGTGCTCTGTTAACTCTAAATATCCAGAAATCACACAGAAACAAGTCATGTTATCAAGATGGGGTTACTAGACTTTCTTTCGAAAAAATCAGAATCGGGTCTGACTGGGCGCAATTCGTTCAAGACATCCGCCTACGATGCGACTGTGGCGCTGTCGCCGCCAATCCGCGGTACGTGCGCTTCCCAATCGGGTAATATCTTGTTTCGCTTATCACTTACATAGCTGTTTAGGTACATACCCTGTCCTCGGCAATGGTAGCAAGATTCTAGAGCAGTTCCAGAAGTCCCATCCCAATCTTGCCACCGTCTCCCAAAATAGCACACCACTTCCCTCACCACGCGCCCCTCGCCATCGCGGTGATGCTCATCGCGGCCCTGGTGTTGACCGGCCGAGCACCGCGCCATCTACTCACCTTAGCGAGATAAGCTCCTCAAGCTTGCAAGCACCGTCGGTGCCTGGGTTGTCAGCCTCTCACCAGAAGAAATATGGCCCCTATAAGCTACCCCCCAAGATAGTAACCAACGTTCCGGCCTCGTCGATATCAGCTAAACCTGCGCCGTCGCCGGGCTTAGTATCGATGTATTCTGACTCGGGTCGCAGCGGTCAATCCACCAAAGCTAAGGGTTATGTTGATCTTCTAGATGCCCAATCCATGATCAAACCTTACGACTTCTACGGCAGGGTCCAAGCTACGGGAGCGAGGAACTACGGCGAAGACGTGGCAGATCGCAACCGGGAAACGGGCGCCAATTTCGAAACACGGAGGGACCAAGAACCACCCGTGAGCCAAGTAAACGAGACATGGACATCAGTGATCTCTAAAGACGTGGACGACGACACCCAGGACGAGCCCCCCAGACGGCCCAAAACCCGACACTCGGTAAGCTCAGGTCTGCGATCGAAGTATGGTAGTTCTCACACGTCCGGCTCGTTTCCCAAAAGGACATCGTCACGTTTACCGCAACATACTGCAGATGAGACGCCCAAGGTCATGACCCGGACGGAGTCGGCTAGGTCGGAAAGGGCAGCAAGACGGAAGTCCATGCCTTCAGCTCCGGCCACTACATCGAGTGAAACGCGACGAAGCTTGTCAGTTGCAAAAAGGGGCAGGGAGGAGGATACTGATCTTTTCCCCGATTCCCTTCGAGATCGCGCCCTGGCAGCTACAACGCACGAGCGGGAATCTGCGAGGCCGAACATCTCCACCAAGAGGCAATCGTTGGCCCAGCCAAATGCCGAGGAGCAATCGCACCAAAAGCGCAACGATGATAAACCCTTACCGGCTCTCCCCCAACCCCCGAAGGATCCATCCAGGCGGAGACCTACATCACACCACAACGTGGTAACTGATTCAAGACTGCTAGTGAAGAGGCAAAGCGCCAATGGCATCCGTTCCGGGAGTCGGGGTGAAATTTACGAGGACACTTATCAGCAAAAGGTATCATTACAAGGCTCACAACTTCCAAGAGAACGAAATTCAGCTAGACGCCAACTGGGAAGTACTACCGATTTCCAGGACTCTTTCTATACCTCGCCAGCACAGCAATCTGACAGCGAATCACGTCAGTGCTCTCCAGTGTCGCGATCTGTACTCCATGCTTCTAGGACGTAATGCTAACTTTCAAATATAGAAGTAATATATTCCCCCTCGAATGCCGCGAACTATAAAACCCAGTCGAATGATATCGGGGAACAGAGTACCGTTTTTCTCTCAAGCACAAGGGCCAATCGTTATCCAATTGAGAATGCTATCCCAGTGAGAAACAGTAGCCTTCGTCATGGATCTATAACATCCGATACAGCTATGTCAACTGTGAGCTCGAATCCTTTCCGGCCTCAATCCGGCCACACCACAAGCACCTCAATCGATTTCTCGCCAATATTTCGACCCATACGTTTAGACCAGTCAATTCCGCCAGTTCCGAATATTCCATTTCCAGAACGGCCACTACTTCCATCTAAAAGTGCATCTACCACCCCACCGTTAGCTCACCCCCATATGGCCACTGGAAAGCGCCAATCGAATGAATTTTATTTAGAAGACTATGCCGAAACTGATGGAGGTTCTATGACACCATCTAGGAGTTCATATGAGAAAGATCTCCTTTTTTCAGAAACGGGCTACGGCATTTTTGGAGGTCAGGTTTCCGGCTTGCCAGGATTATTCGATGTAGCTGTTCCGGCCACGTTAACAGATTCGCCTATGAATAAAGCTCTAGCAGATGAATCTTGCATGGTGTCCGCGCTGCCCCGCATGCCGGTTGGCCCTGAAATTAGCCCGGACGACAACGCGGAATTCCAGGAGCGAAGGAATCTCTCTGATGATGAAATAAACTTCGACATTCCCAAAAGTCGAGCAAATTCGGCGTTATGGCACACCCAAGACCAGGAGCCATTTCCAGCTAGGGGACGATCTATCCAGAGGGAGGACATTGCTGGCTACTAAGGGTCCGATAGACTACCTGGCCTCACGCACATGAGGGAGCAAAAATTAGATATGAGAGTGATAGTCCCCTGTCGCTCTTCATTTGATATGAAATTGATCGATCTGGTTGCATAGCGGTGGTCGACTTGGGGGTTAATCTTGCTTTGTATATATCGTTTGGTGGCTTGGCATTAGCTAATACTGAGATCTAAACGTGATGTTGGACTCAGGATTGGAGTAAAAAGGAGTTGTGCTAATCAGCCCGGTTAACGTGTTCATAGGACCCTCTTAATTCAATTCTAAAATTTTGAGAGATATGGTTCTATGTATTTTTGGCGACTTAAGGATTTTCTGTTTAGACCGTCACTGAATACGTTGAAGATAGTTTAACTCGCAACCAGGTACGTTCCATCCTTGCTGGGTAGCAGGACGCTGGAGCTTTTTGACTGTCACTTTCTTGGCTAGCAGTCCCGATAAGCACGTTTTGCATCGTTTTGACATCCTCGTCTTGGTTTTGTCTGACAGTTCAGCTCCCACATACTCACTTTGCCACCCGAGAATTAAATAGGGGGAGGTTTAGCCAGTACCCGGTAGACAACTCGTGAGTCAGAAAGTAGTTCAAGAGAAGGGAAGACTGGCCGGAACTCAAGACGATGTGGATAAGTCGAAGCATAAGCAAGGAAGGCACTTCGTCGCTGACTCGCGAGCTCACTCTGGACACCAGCAGACTCAGCCCGAGGCGTAAGTAAGCGCCACGCGCAAAGCGCCGCGCGCTAGGGCTTACCTGCCGCCATATCAAGCGCCGAGTCCCTGACGTCGTGCTCGCCCCCCGAACCGCAGCGACGGCGGGGATCCCCAGATGAGGGCGGCGCATAGAAGGCCGCGCTATCAACGCTGTCGAGGGAAATGGCGCATTGGATCCCCGGGGGTGAGCTAAAGAGGAGGAGCTTCGAGGACCGGCCAAATATATCGGGAACCGAAAGCCAGTGCTTCCTTTTTCTATCCTTCGTGGCCGCGCCACCGCTGCCAAAAACAACCAGATATCCACTAAATAGTGATGTAAGGACCAGTGTTGCTCTATCTTCGCAGAGCTTCCGGGCCGACGCTGAACCGCGATACGGTCAGCGTTCTATTTTGACGAAGGTCTTATGATGAGAAAGACAAAGACGTTTCTATTTCTCGTTGTCCATAAGACAGATGCTACTCAGATCCCGAGGAATTAATGACGTATGCCAAAATACAGAGTCATATAACCATATAGACAGGGGATTGCACAATTTTAGGTTAATCAAATTCTAAATTCATGAGCTACACTTTGGCCCTTCGCGTATGAGTAGGGAATCAAAGACTAGAGAACGTAAATGCAAGTTCCTACATCAGGCAAGTAGCAGAGTAGTCAGCCATCTACTACCTAGAGACTATTGGTAACAGCCGCAACCAAATGCCTTTTTGAATTCTCCTATGGTCATGCTCTTCACCCGGCATAAGAACTTTTGCGCAACCTTCTGTTTCGCAGACCGGCCATCACCCGCAAATACGCTCTCCCTTACTGCCCCATGTATCATAACACCCGCTGCGACCTTGGTTGCCCCAAACTCGCGGTCCTCGTCATCAGTCTCAGAAGACATGATCCTCCACTTCGTGCAGTGAAACTCGGTAGCGAGCATATTAGAGAGTAAAGTTACGGGGTGATTCGCGGCATATGTGTCGTAGAGATGGATATTCTCAAAGTACTGAATAATGTGAGAATCGAAGAAGCGTTGCACCTCTTCGAAATTAAACCCGCTATCGACGAAGAGAGCACCGATGTATGATTCAACTATATCAGGCAGGCTCTTTGGAGGGCGCTTTTCGTTCATCCAATAGTTGCGTGCATATGCAGTACGTCCAAGACCAGCTGCCTCAGCGTCATCCTCGGCCCGTATTCGGGATTCCGTAATAGTAATAACATAGTCGGCAATCTCTTTCTGCAGTCCTCCAGTCATGGACACCATATGTTTCTGTAGATCAAGCGAGACGCACAAACAACCAAGAAACTGGTTCGAAACCATGGCCATCTTGTGCTCCGTCAACCATTGAGGATCAGCACTAGAGAATCGCTGGAATAGATAGTCAACGCATAACATGTCGAGAAGCGCATCTCCGAGGAACTCAAGTCGTTGATAGTTTGGAATCCCCTCGTATATAGAGCCGTACGAGGGATGGGTGAAAGCGCTTCGCAGTAGTCGAGGATACTTAAACTTATAGCCCATTTTCTGTTCGATTTCGTTCGCAAGGCAGCAGTGTACAGCTCGAGGTGCAGAGCTCTGCCAATCCGGTATCTTATATGCAGCGTAGTAGTCGTTATATGTGGTCATCTTGTGGTTCGGGTGACTAACGAATTTTGTGACCGCTTGAACAGCCATGTCGAAGCTCTTCTGATCATACATCGTCATGTATGCTGCACCAATAAGTGCTTCGCAGACATCCGCGATAGTCTTATCAGCAAGCGCATGCCTCCCCTTGTTACTATAAATTCTACCCTTGAGTAATTTCAGTCCTGTAGGGTACCAATTGCTTCGATTAAATCCATTTGTTCGGATTGATTCTTCTATCTTCATTTCCAGTGCATTGTTGAATAAATTCCTGTTGCATATGAGAACCATACGATCCACATGATATTGGAACTCATCGCAATCTTGGATTTGAGAGAACAGGGCTATAGTAGTAGCCATTTTTAAAAACGAGTCACCAAGGAACTCGAGACGCTCATAGTTTCTGCCCATACCCTGCTGCAGATTAATTTGGTCTTCTGTAACATCTTCGGTATTATCACTATCTTTAGTCATAGCTTCGAGAGCCAGATCGGGTCGTAAACCCAACCCTATCGAGTTGCAAGCCTCAAGCACAATGAGATTAGACTCAAGGCGATAGATTATGGCGGGCAAGTTGTAGGCCATGGTAACAATATCGACTGGTATCTTTGACTAGTTAGGTATATGTGCACGTCATTGGAACTTTGAAACTTACGACCGATATTTTGAGCGTCTGGAAGACCAGGAAACATTTTCGTTGTGTCCCGTCTATGGTATTATCGAATTGGTCTAATAGATTTCGGCGGAGTGGTATGTATTCTGCCTCAACAACTGGTAGGTCCTCTCTTCTGGTTAGATTTCCACGCGATTTACGCCATAAGCTAGCAACTATAGAATTCCAAATATCAATAGAGTCCTCCCCACTTATGAGCCCTCGTCGGCTCCTGGGGAGGCCTGGTAGTTGAGGATCCGTGGAGTTAAGATCAGGGCGTGTGCGTGTAGTGTAGAATTTTCGGGAGCCATCATACGGATCAATGACGAATCTGTCGTTAAATATATCTTCCGGTTGGTTCTCCCATGCAATTGTAGTTGGTCCGTTGTGAATTTTACGGATGCAGCTCCAATCGATCACTGCACGCGGGTCAGCATCCGACATGAGGTGTTCGGAATCGTGCGAATACGCCAGGGGTGCAAAAAAATACGGCATATTTTCCACCTCGGATTCATATTCTTTGCTGAAAACATCTTTGAAGACCCTAAGAGTGAAATTGTTCAACCCGTCAATTTCCCCTAGACTGCAATCTAGAGATATAGGTAAGGGGAAGCATTCTACGCTTGACATCTTCTGGTTCCCGAAATAAATCGGAAAGGAGGCAATGCGTGGAAGTGATTCCCTTGTCAAAAGAGCGAGCGGTCGAGAGGGCCTCCCAAGCGCCTTTGGGTCTGAAAGCCTAATTACTGTTACGAAGAGCCTATCCACAGGGCCGAGAATAGACCACGCATTTGGCTTTTGCCGCATAAGATATTCATTTCGCTTTTTAGAGCTTATTGCAAGTCGAGCGTTGCGCATAGCTGGAAGCCTCTTTTTGAATACTGACCGAAGGTTATCATCCAGGTGTTTTTGCTTCTTTAGCTTCAAACACATCTCGAAGGCAGCTGAGCATTTTGCAACCTGCTTCGATGACGTGCGTCGTCCAGCTGCGCTTTTTATTGGGGAGCAGTCCGGAAGTATGACTTCACATTGGAACTCGCCACCAATATTGTGGATGATGTAATCCGCATTGTTTCGAAACATATCGACAGGATGTGGCAATGACGACACAAAGGTCGCAAGTACCGCAATACTATTTCTATATGTTAACATCGCACCGGTAGAAGGAACCTTGTATACCCGATGGCTTGTCTCTTTGGACAGGTGATATTCGATATCGTAGTCGCAGCCAGTGATCAGACGGTTTTCTGGTAGCGTTTTGCAAAAGCTACGCAGCTTAGCCTCATGATCCTGTATATCAGCAACGAGTTGTCGATGTGCGTGATTTCCAACTTCAACCATCTGGTAGAATTTTGAGTCGATCCGCCGCGCGCGGCCTCTTGATTGGATATATTGAATTACCGTTTTGTAAAGATCGAAACGGATCACGATATTACAATCGGGAATATCGATTCCCTCTTCACCCGCACTGGTGGCGAAGAGGCAGTTCAGTTCGCTTTTTCGAAACTTCATAATAGTCGATTTCTGTTCGGCCAATGACATACCAAAATCTCCAGATTTAGCATTTCCGGAGCCCATCTATACTCAGTCAGCAAATAGAATTAATTATAAGGGACGCCCAAGCACATACAAGACTTGCTGCTTTGTAACCTCGAACTCTTAGGCTAGGTTGTTGGAAAACGTCAGCGAGCAACGCCACTGTAAGACGTTGCTCAGCAAAAACCACGCACTTATCGATATCAGTATCGAAGTGCTCGTTCAGATGCTCAATTAATTTGTTGAGCTTATGCGAAAGATGAAATTCATCGAGCTGAAGTGCCGGGAAGATATGATCCTTCACTAGCTGGGAGGATTGCCTAATTGCTTCGATTGCCTCCCGCTCCGCATCTAGAGCATCAAGACATTGTCCGTAATCCATCTGGCCAAACTTAAGTTCTGTTTTTGCTTCGATTTTGGCAGCCTCCTCTTTTGTGAGCCATAATTCCCATACTCGGTCCGCAGCCCAACGTCCTAGCTCAATAGTACATTGTTTGGAATAGGTGAACAGCTTATCAAACACTCGATTTTGACCAACGATTTGATGTAGCCTCTGCCATAAAACTGTCTCGAAGGGGACGTCCGTACAGAAATACCCAATGAAGCCCTCCGTTGGCTTATTAATGACTGCTCTTGAGAAGACCATTGGGTCATCTACTGTTGCTATTTCGCAGTGCATTAAACCCTCTAGTTGGGCGGCGGCTGTATGAACGTTCGTTTTCGCATCGACGGGCGATGCAGTCATGCCTAAAATACGGGGACGTTTGCAGTGACTCTTTTCAAACGTTGCATAGAAATCTTTAATGATTCTTGCGTAAGGATGGTTCTTTTTCGCATGGTGAGCTTCATCGAAAATGAGCAGGTTTACGTGCTCCATACGGATGAAGGAGTGCCATAGACACCGATGCAGGATTTCTGCAGTGCATACAACCACTGTTTTCTCGTTGCGTATTTGATCCCAGAATTCTTGCGTATAAATCGCCGCGCTGGATTCGCCTGTGAATGAGTCCATGGGGAAATCAAGGTTGGTTTCCAGCACTCTATATTGCTGGTGGACCAGGGCGACCTTATCTACCTGGAGCATGTGTTAACCTCTGTACCAAATTAACAGTAAATATTGCAACTGGTATGATACTGACTAGAAAGAAGGCCAATCTGTGATCTTTCCTGGCTTGTCTGTCGTCTAGCTCCTGCTCTACGATATAGCGGAGCAGGAGTGCGGCTATGAGAGTCTTGCCGGCTCCTGTATACTTTATGTTAGCGATTCACAGCGCGAGGAGTGAGGAATAGATGGTAAATAACCTGTGTCGAGAACAGCAATTATATTCTTTCGTTTAGCTCTTTCAAATAGCTCCGTCTGGTATTCCCTGGGACTGCTAATAATGAGTGCATCCCCCACGCCCCTTGAATTCGACGCATGTAGCAAGGGGGTTTCATCCCCTATGTCAGCTTCACAACCCATTTTATAGGCATCCTTCCTCTCATTTCGGAGCCAATCGTCGAAGAGGGCTTTATCTTGTGCGAGACAAGTAAGATTAGCCGGTTGTAGTGGGACATCACTATGGATGGAGTCTTCATCCTCTGAATGGGCGTGGTCGTCCATTTTGAGCCTGATGGCAAGCGGAAGGGGACAAAGAAGATTGTGGCAAAGGGTAACAAGGTAATTGCAGGATTGGGTAGCAGGCGAGGGCAAGGTGCAAAGATGAAGGAGGTAGAGTTGCATGGCTTAACACTTCCAAGGTCGAAGTGACAAACACTACCTAGGTACCTTAGGTATCTACTTACCTACCTACCTACCTACCTACCTACCTACCTACCTAAGATAAGTATCTACCCAGTAACTACCTCCCGAGGTCGTATATACCTAAGTAATTACCTACCTAAGAAGGTACCTATGTGAAGGCAATCATGCGCAGCACAAGCAAGTTAGAACCTGCCGTGTCTGAAGTTGCTACGTAGCTGCATGTGTATCTGTGCTCTTGCCTCATTTAAAGGATCACAAACATCTGGCCGCTGTAGGTACCTACCTAGGTAGGCAGGTACATACCTAGATAGTGTACCCTAGGTACTTACTCACCTACCTAAATACCTTACATATAGTTGCCTATGTTGGATAGTAGGCAAGTACTCACTTATTTAATGATTATCCCATGGCCATTTCAGTGTGTGGGCAAGTGGCTACCTAGATACTGAAAGCCAGGGTAGGAATTGGTTGGCGGCTACACACACAGAGCCGATGATATCCTTATTACCTAACTAGGGCAAGTTAAATGTTTTGTTACACATGACGCAGGTTTGCCTCAATTTAGCTCTATTGTAATCACTGAATGGGCTTCAGGAATATAAGTAAGACGCTTTATTGGCAATAGTGTTGGCAAGATGATGGTATTAGGTGATCTAACCTAACTACCTATCCTTACATGGTCTTCCGAGGTACCTAAGTAGGTTATGGGATACCTATGTAGGTCACTATAGGTACCTACCTAGGTAGGTACTTACTTACCTAAGGTAGGCTCTTAGATGCCTATCTTAGATAGGTACCTACCTCAACCCAAGGGTTTGCGTCACTGGTCCTGCGGTGCGCCCAATGCGCCAGCCGTCCCATTCACATCACTCTTTCGATTACCACCAAATTACATCTACCTTCACAGGTCGGGTTCTGCTACTTGTCCAACTACTTGTCATTTTACCTGTCTTTGTTTGGGTTTAAACTGTAATCGAGATTGAAAACGGACTCAATATGGCTGAGGAACCCAAGACACTCAAATCTGTCTTTCGTGCGGCCGAAGGAAAACGCTTGGCAATCGAGGGGTCCTACCAGACAACCTCGCCAACCTACCAAGAGGATGTCGCAACAGCGCTCCAGGCCTACGAGGAATGCGTCCAAATCGTCGATAATATTTCATTATTCAGCAGAAACGAATCCCTTGAGGATATAGCAACTTCAGATTTGCCCTATCTACTAGTTCTCTACCGCATCGCTGAGTTGCACCAGAAAGTCTCGACTGGCTCACTCTCACATCGAAGAAAAGTATTAACCTCAACCCGCGAGGCTTATGAGAGTTTTCTTCATCTTTTGGACAGCTACTCCATACTATCTCCTCAGGACAGCAAGCTTTTGGCAGAGTACGGCGAAGATCCCACCAGCTTCTCAACCATCTCAACCAAAGATCCTGGTGCACGTCGCGACGCCAAGATCGCAAATCTGAGGGCAGAGAAACAGTTGAAGCAGAAGCTAGAATACATGCGCGGCTCCCCACGGTATCTTGAAGATGGCGGGGATGAAGAAGCCGTCCGTGAACTGTACCTCGCCAACATTGCCTTGGGCGTACACATGACATTCCAAGATCTTGAAGGTATCAACCGAGAGATGGAAGTCTTAGCACAGGCCCCTGCCCCCTTAATGCCCCAGTCTACGACCGCGGGGGAGGACGAGCGAAGGCGCCAGGCATCGGCAAACAATGATAGCTACTCGGAGAAACTAGACGTCCCATTACGGTTAACACCTGGCTTTAAGGGCCCCTTACTCAGCAAAGACGGAAAGCCATTGCGACCATTCACATTGGTTAGTAATCGACAGGAGCTCCAGAGCGGAGTGTTCCGTCCGGGACACAATCTCCCAACAATGTCTATAGATGAGTATCTGGAGGAAGAAAGGAAACGGGGCGGCATCATCGAGGGGGGTGGTGAAGCCAGCGGGATACAACCTGAGCCGGACGAGGATAACATGGCAAAAGCAGACGAGGATACCATGAAAGCTCGGGAGTGGGATGAGTTCCAAGAATCAAACCCGCGCGGAAGTGGCAACACGCTCAACAGGGGTTAACAAATCAACATGTTTACCATCTTGTTAATCTCCCTTTACATTCCTGGTGATGGCAATACCCAAATAGCGGGATCGACACGGTAAATGTACGGCTTCTTGCATATGCATGTAAGGATTACCTTGAGCCTAGCGCGGGTACTCTACCTAGGTAGGTAGAGGCAGGAGGTACCTAGGTAGGTACTTGACTGGATAAGCTGGCCAATCCGCTACCTACCTAGGTAGGTACTTGCCTAGGGAGGTATTGTCATTAAGCTGCTGCCCCACTTATGCCAGCCTTGCCATAGAGTTTCCCTGTCCTAAAACCCAAGGCTAGCATCAAGCTTCCTCCCTCCTTGCACAAGGCATCGCATTGGTGATCATCACGACAGGTCGGGTGGTAAAACGCGCATCGAATCCTTAATATCAATCTTCAAAAGACCAACGCTAGGGACAGCTCCGCACTTGCGCGGGCGTGCGTGTAGCAATGGCGCCAGCAGATCAGGATCCTCTCCTGCTATTGCGGCAGTCGATCGCGTCGGGCAGCGCGATCATGCCAACCGCCTCGACCGATCCGTCGGCTCCCGAAGTCAGTCTATCGCAGGCAACACATCTCACCTTCACCTCACCGACGCGCACATCCCTCCCCATCAACACGCCAACCCGGTTTGTCTCGAACGACACGCCCGTTGATCTGCGCAGTATCTACTTTGCCTGGCTAAACCGCGAGGTCGCCATCCCCGAATACAATTCGTTCGCGTCGCAACTTAACCAGGACCTCGGTGGCAAGGGCCAAGTTCACAAGTTTGCCTACATCGAGAAGCTAGACCTGATTACATGGCTGGAGGGCGCCAGTGAAGAGAGTGAGTGTATCAAGCCTCTTGCAGGCGATAAGGATGGCTCAACATCCACCGCCGCCGCCGCTCTTGCTTCAAAGGGCACCACGGCCCCCGCAGTTGGGTCAACACTGGGGAGGTCAGGGAAGGGAGCTCTCGACCCGAGGCTCGCAAGCATCTACAATAGCGAACGGAAGATGGGGGATCGGAATAGTGTATTACGCGGCATCAAACCTACCGTACGTATCGGCCCTCTTCCCCGAGCACAGAAATCACACTAACGGCTTCTTCCAGGACTTCTCCCATGTGCGCAAACATGCCGCCGTATTCATGACTAAGAAGCCACTGCATCCCTCGTCTTCCAATATCCCAAGCAATCCCGCAATAGCGTCGCATCAGAAGCAGAAACGACCCGATCCTATCATCCTCCTCTCACCCTCCGCGTCCTCCCTCCTCAGAATGTCAAACATCAAGTCTTTCCTGGAGAGCGGCCTGTACGTGCCGCCCAACTCCTTAACTGCTACTTCGAGTACAACGGCCAATATGCTGCATATCAACCGCATTCTCAAGGACATTGATACGAACCGACCCATGCGATTTATTCTCGTGGAAGGAACAGAACAGTTCAAACCCGAATATTGGAACCGTGTTGTCGCCGTCTTCACGACCGGCCAAACCTGGCAATTCAAGAACTACAAGTGGAGCAACCCGACCGAGCTATTCCGCCATGTACCAGGAATCTACGTTGGTTGGCGTGGCGAGCAGCCTCCCGAGAGCGTCCGCGGCTGGGGACACAGGGTCATGAATGTGGCTGTGGATAGATGGAAGAACCCAGGATTGGCGACAGTAGACTCCAGCCGATGGAGAGACCGTGAGGCCGTGGAAGGCATATGGAAGACAATCGAGAGCAACATGCGTTCCAAGGGCTGGAAACGCGACCAGGCCCCATCCTTGATATAAAGCATACGTGGCTCCATCAGAAGTGCACATTAATATTCTCGATGTGGCTATCACATGCTGGAGTGCCGAGGCACATGTGCAGAGCCCTTACCCATGAAATGTAAACCTCATATTCTAGGAGCAACTCGACCGCTCCATTCAGTCTCGGACATGTGGCTGGTAAACAAGTGGATATTCAGCCCTGCGGCGCCAGATCACCAAATATGGGAAATTGTACACTAACAATAATGCGAGAGCGCAGCGGAGTTCAGGCGACCCATGGAATAGCGTCAGGGGTTTCTTCATTCATGTCTATATTACCTACCTCTAAAGCCTTCAAAAACATAGCATAGTACTTCCAAGGCCAGTCAGTCGCCTTAAACAAACGGCCTCTCACCGTGTCATCAAACAGCATATCTAGGCTAGATAATGACAGGTTCTCTTCGCGATGGCAACCCCCATGGCCTCATGACCACTACATCGCCCAGCCAACACGATTTTCCCAACCTCCCATAATCAGCAGGACTTGATTAAATCATCGCCCCCGTTCCCTCTTCTCCCTACCGAACCAATAGGGCATCTCTCCCACTGCCGTCTAAGCGTCTGACCACCACATCATCTTACGTACATACTGCAAAGTGGTTGGCGGCGGGCACCGATTGGCGCTTGGGTGAAAGCCACACGCGCGCATCAGATATCACAATCTTCGGAGGCAGGTAACAGCCGGTCTAGCGGAGACACCGGGTTGACGACGCTATGACAATCTCTATATTGCGACGCACTGTCTGACCTACAGCCGATAGTAATGTGGCCTTGCATAAGCACCCGTCCTACATAGCCACCACGACATGCCGCATGCCGCCATCCCCCGGGTACCATAACCCGCACGCTGTCTGCTTGGGATTTCGTGGCACGGCAGATGGGATGGGATGGGATGGGATGGGATGGCCGGTGAGAAAACACGTCGCTGAGTACTGCCGGTGACCGAGTCGCCGCCCGGCTTTTTGGGGAGCTGCCCATGTATAGTACTCATGCAGGTTGGTTAGCCGCGCATTAGCGAGCTGCCCCCTGTGCGTGCCGCCGGCGGTAGATGAGGCCCATATGGGAAATAAAAAGTATGTTGGGTCCCCCTCTCTCGTCGAGTCAGGTGCGATTTGGCGATGTTGGGGAATGGAGACGGCACCGAGAAACTAATGCAAGACTATATTATTATATATAAGTGGGAACGAGAGAGAAAAAAAAAAAAGAGGGAGGGACTGACGGGACGGGCGACAATAGTCTTACTTAGCCCCGATGTTTCTTTTTTTGGCAATGGGCACTCCAGCGCGACCAGATAACCGAGATGCTGGGTCAGAGTAGCGCTGCCCAAGCTATTCATCGGTACACCGATCATCTGGATTATCTCACCCGCACGTATCCGCACGTGCTAGGGCGTCGAAGCACGCCGTGTCGTCAGGTGGATTTAGACCCGGCATCCAAAGGAGGCTGATCGGTCTCTCCTCCCCGATACAGCTGTGCTATCGAACACTCATACGTGGACGTCCCCGATTCATTATAGCAGTGCAGAAGTTCCACTTCCGTCCCCTTCGACCTAAAAGGTAGCTCAAGATCACAGTCAAGATTCAGCAAGCAGTTTATTATTAGCGGTAGATCGTTCCAGCCTCCGCAAAGGGCTCCCTCGTCCCTGGGCAACCCGCCTCATCTTCCTATCGTCATCCTTCACCGTGAAGAAATGCTGCTTATCTTAGCTCGTTGGCCCACGGCACTGCATTCGAACTTGATAATACGATGTGAGATATCCCGGTACGGTCCAACGAAAGTTGACATTGCCATATGCTGCTCACAGTGTCAAGCCGGCCGTGACATCAGTATCTGCCCAGCTCCGCTTATAGGGGCATACCACTGCCTTGAATTTCCCGTTACACTGAATGCATACCTATAAGAGCGCGCAGGAGAATTTTAAGTCACCCGTGAAGGAGTCTATGAGTGATCTTCGCCTCAAAGAGAGACCAATTGCAGAACAGCCCCAATGCCAACTACCCCCTTGCCGCCCGATAGCAAGGTTTGGGTCAACAAAAGGCGAGTGTAGAGAAAGTCTTCATTATTTTCATTAATGACTGGATTGTTAGTCAGAGTGCCCCTGCAAAAGCCTGCCTGGCACAAGAGTTCGTGTTGTTGCATGTACATGTCGTTCCATCGCGCCCCAGTAACCAAAGAGTCTGTCTCGCAGACGGACTCCCCGTAGTCGTAAGGGGAAAACATGTTTACGTCTTCTACCGAGCGGGAGTTTGTTGCCGGGCTTCGTTAGAAACGTATAAATTGGGTGAGCCTGTTACAAGGACGGCAGAGCTATCGCCCAAGCTCTATAAGCTACTCTTGCTCTGGATTCTGCAGTCGTATTGTCTCGTGGTAGCCGCCCTCATCCGAACGTTGTCCTAGATATCGTTATCCTAGCCCGAGGCGAACTACTTCGTGATAGGAATGCCGCGCCACGTTTGTTATCCCTTGATATATCGCTACACTTCTTGAAGCAGCTCCCCTTCCTCGTCGTCCGCCAGGACTCTTCCCAATTCATTGATACGAACGGTTAGCTTTATCTCCTTCCCAGTGCACTTTTCAAGGGGTAGTCGCACGACCTACTACAACACACGGGCTGTTTCAATAGCCTTCGCACCATTATTTTGTGGCCTCGCAAAGAGCGTCGAACACGGTTCTAAGTCCCGGCAAAGCAGCTGTCTAGTTTAGCGCCCCTATCCCATTCATTCAACCTTGTCGAGAAAGTAGCTCTGTTCTCGGGTCTCTTGTAATCGAGCGTCACGGTGTGGGCAGGATAGAAGAAGCGGCCTTTGAGCGAGTATGGCGAGAGATTGAGATGGCAAATAGCTTATAGATTCTCAACTCCAAGCTTCGAAAGACCCAGATACCCGTGAGAGTAGTATATAAAAGAATTGTTGTATGCATCCGCCATGAAGGCGTACCATATCAAAATTTCTAGGGCTCTTGGCTACTCCTTTCAACAGAGGCTGAATAGCATCAATGTATATGCCAAGAGGGTGAATTTCGGTAATCGCCACCCGGTCTTGGTCTACCATGATGACATTCCAATCTTTGAGGCGCATCAGGTTACGTAGGACTCACTCCCGGTGTAGACCCTCGTACCCCAATCATGTAGACCTTCGTACGTCAATCGCTAAACATATGGTATAATAAACCTCGTAGACCGAGGAGTTAAACTCCTTTATCGCTCATCTTCGTTCTTAAGTAGGAACATATAACCTGTGTTAAAGCGTAGGGAGATTGTCTTGAAATTCTCATTGCGTTGAGTCGATGTATTTTTACATAATAGCTCTGGCTTACTATTTCACAAGTTGATAATCATGAATTATATGTGTATATTATCAGCCAACCCATATTATGCATCAATGGTTATATACCTGACTACATTCTGATCGTTTTGCAGAGTACTTCGTTGTTTACTAAGTCACTCCCCTGGTCGGATCTCTATGTCAGATAATCCTCATCTACGGCGCGATAGGCAAGTAGAATAAAGCCTCAAGTCTGGTTCCATCAGCTACATTTTACCTACATAGCCAATCGAGTTAACCTAATGACTGATGAAGGGGCTATCATATGAACAGTTTGGGAAGAAAAAAAAAAAAACGGCCTCTATCTAAAATGCTGGGTCGATGAGTGACATAACACAAGCTAATGTGTGGTATCCTGACAGCCTTGATCCTTGCTGTGCGGCGTAAGACATTAAGTTGCACATTAGGCAGATGCTCGGCATCCCTTATAGATATGCTACTTATGAGCCGATGAGGCTCTCATCTCACTATCTCAAACAATACTATCGGCGGAGCAGAACCGCTTTGGCAATCCGCTGATAGCTAAAATCCATAGATAGCCGTAACTCCGCTAGCGAACGCATAATGCCATGACAGGTCGGCATTCCTTCAGGGATGATGCAAGGACCACGGCGATTCACCAAATCCCTCCCCACTCTACACCGTCCGCTATGTTTTAGTCTTGATACGCGGGCAGTAGCGTCTAAATTACAATATTTGACGCGAGTGAGCGTCGTTAGACACAGGCTCTTCTGTCTGTGAAGGCGGGTAGATGGCCCCCAAGGCTTATGACTCACACAACCAACACCAGTGACCCAAAGAGGTATTCCTGAAGGATCACAGACGGAAGTATGTTTGTTCATCCCGACAAATACGTGTGCCAATATATGATACCCGAGTCTCTTATAACATGCGACGTGGTTGTCTCGCGGACACCACCACACTTTGGGCTGACGATAGTGCGACCATGGGCTTCATGATAAGGCAGATGAAGTACCTCCATAGCTGGGAAATCTACTCAGCAAGAACCACAGAAGGCTTATGGCTAGAGTGTGAATTCGTCGCATCCGAAATCCAAGAGAGGCACCCATTTACTGGCTGGTGAGGACACGGTGGTTACAATTTTAAACGCGCTCGCTCTCTTTCAATAGTACTACAGGGCAACGTTGCAATCTAACGTAGCGACATTATACGAAGAAATTTATTGGAACGTACAAGAAAGAAAGAAAAAAACAACAACACAACCACGAAAAATAAAGCAACGATCGGCGCATTGCGCAGAAGCCTACTATGCACTGTTACATGAGACGCGCAATTGAAGAAGATGGTCAATAGCCCGTCCCCCGTCCCCCGTCCCCGTCCCCAAGAAGAGCCCCTTGTTGGTACCCTTTACCGTGTGTTTCCTAGGTTCTAGATTACCTGTGGCGGTACTAAACTACCTCGCCGACCCTCTCAACCTCGTCTGGTCCGAGCCGCTGTTCGTATTGCCTTTCCGTATTTATCAACAAACGTAACGTGGGAATGAACCGTGAAGGCACAGGCAGGCGATGAATATCAAATTCACAAACCCCCGTATACGGCAAATTCCGTCTTCGGTGACAACTTTCAATCCACATGGCAATTGGTGTCGTTATTAAACATGGGCACCTCTTCTATTCAAGCAACATATTCCCTTTTAGGCGCACACCTCTTCTCGTCCCCTACAACCTGTATTTGTGCCCAGTGAGGCGACAATAAGCGTAGAGGCCAACATTGGTCATCGTATTAATTTCAAGTTTAGTGGTGCCTTGCCAGGGCGTTATATTGTAAGTCGTCGTTGGGGGCTGTGATTCCGCTTGGGTAGAGAAACAGGTTCCGCCCGAGGCCCCAGATGACATCAAGGCAAACCAAGCGGTGTGATGCAGATGTAGACACGCACACGAGAGATATGGAACTACAGACAGCAGATAAGACATCCGGAGAAGTTGTGAAACCCATGTTGCTTTTGTTGTTTTTCTCGTGATCACGCTTGGACGTTGTGGACGATGGTACTCCTAAGACTAGATAGAGGGATAGGGACACACGGTTGTATAGCATAGCGAAAGTAGGTAAAGACAACAACAACAACAACAACAATAATAATAATAATAATAATAATAACGAGAAAGATAAAAAAAAGCAAAAAGAAAAGTTCGAAGATGCAAAGCCTGCCTGCGGGATGACTAAGATTGGCGAGGTATATACATACTGTACATATCTAGCGTTCGCGCGTTGTGTGCACCTAGACAAGAATTAAGCACCCGATGCGCCGGGGCGTACAGTCCATATGTCAAGTGTCTGTACGTTAACGCACGCCGGCGGCCCAGCGACGTGAAATTCGACTGTGTGTGCATGCACCTCGCCGCGCACGGGCACCTATCGGATATGCCGGGACACGGTTTTTGGCACGAGGGAAGGGGGGGGATGAAGCCAGATAGATAGATGGAGAGAGAGAGAGAGAGAGAGAGAGAGAGCGTAACATCAGACACGGATGCAGAAGAGACAGCTTACCTAGGTTTGTATCACTGTATCACCAACGGCAGGACCTTACGGTCCGTCGTTATTTGAAGCGGCTTACGTAGCGGGCAGCGGGCAGCGGGCAGCGGGTGCGTTGCTTGCTTGCTTGCTTGCTTGCTCGTCGTGGTCGTCGTCCTTGTGCTGGTCCGCGTTTCGAGACCGGCGGGTTCAATCAGCCCGCGATACATCCAACCGGGTTGGCATATGCTCCTCTCCCTCCTTTCTCTATGCCCCTCCCTCCCCCCGGACGCGGACGGACACGGTCGATCGAGACGTTTGCCACCCTTTGCAGGCTCCCACGGTTTGGCGATGCGTGATGGGCGGAACGGCGTTCGCAACGTCCGTGGAGCTTGGGTAGGCTGACAGACCACCACGTGGCAATCGACTCATCCGCCCCTGGCGCGACGGAAAATTAAGGTAGCCACGGTGCGACCCAAGCCAATAAAAGGCGCACCGCAAACTAATCAACCTGTTGCCCGGGTATACTGTAGTGTGGTGTATGCTGGCGCGAGTTTGGGTTTCCCTTGGTTGTTTGTTCAGTGGGTTTGTACCAAGCCGTCGTGCCAGGTTGCTGCATACCAAGTATGTTTGCCACGCGAGATTGTGTCCGTGCCAAGTGTGATTGGGTCTTGACTAAGCTGAGGTGTTGCCATTGGTCGTGTAGGTATGATAGGTAGGTACCTACTATGGCCGGATGGGATAACATACGAAGTAAGGGTAGGTAGGCACAGAAGCAAATACATATAAATAATACATACAAATAATACATATACACATACATACATACCTATGTATATACATATACACATGCATATATATAAATATACATGGCTAGTTATATAGTTATATATAGTTATAACTAGTTTATAACTAGTTATAGTTATAGTTAGTTATATATATAGTTATATATGCATATATATATGCATACATATATGCGCACAGATCTTTGCTAGTCAATTTGCCTTAGGTACCTACCTAGGTAGTAGGGCTATGCGATTTACAGTGATTAAGTACCTATGTTCGGCGATAAGTAGGTGTACCTACGTTAACTATAAGTAGGTAGGTGCTGTAGAGACCTAGGCGGAAGGGGTAGTTATATCCGCATTATCCTGCCGGACTACCTAGTCCGGCCTAGCATCGCTAGATTTGAGGATGTCTTATAACTATGGCTCAGTAACAGTTCACTTTGGTGGATCAAGGGAGGACAGGTGTGGATTTAAAGTGAGGCGCATCAGCAGGCTGCTTCCTGATCTTACCTATTCATAGGGGCTCTAGTCGAGGTAAGACGAGGACGGCTCTGTCTGGGCTGCTGTTATGCTGCCATTATGCTACTATTATGTTGATGCCGTAGACGCATGTTTGTGCGCCATAACCCTCCGTTCATGCATGCCTACCGAAAGCTATTCGGTGAGGATTTCACTGACAGTGGCCCGTCTCAACGTCCGGTACGAAGCGGGGCCAGCGCTACCTATATAGCTATAGGTACCTACCTACCTACTGTAGGTATGCCTGTTGCATCGATAAGAAACGATGCAATGATCCACTCTGGTCGTAAATAGCCATGATGTTTCGGCGAACTGATCGGTCCATTCTCGCGAATCATCAGGCGATAGCTCAACGCTTGCGGTAAGGCGGTACGGAATTAAGGTGCTACCGGGACATTGTCTTCCGAGGTTCATATTAGGGTCTCTGTTTCTTCTGTTTCTTTCAGTTGATTCTATTTATCCTGTCCTTTTCTGCCTTCTTTGCTCTCCCAAGCCTTGCTCAGAAATGCCAACATGCATCCGGTTGCATCCAGTTGCATCCAGTTGCAACGTTGTCTTGTCCAGGAATGAATAAATGAATAAATAAATGCTAAGCTGTTCATGTGGATTCGGCGACTGCGCGTGGGATACAACCGTAGATGTTTGTCGAACAGCCATGTGTCGACACCTAGTCCCCGTCGTAACTATCTACATCACGTCGCCTGGTTGGTTAGTTGGTTGGCTGGTTGGTTGATCGGTCGGTGGGATTTGCTTTACGTGCACTGCAGCGTCGCGGAGAGGTACAGCAGATACCCGAAGTCATCTCGTTACCACGTGGTGGATCATCCAAGGCACTGAGTCTGAATGATCCCATTGTGATACATATCACGATCATCGAGCCCGGGGTACGTATCGGTGTATGTAGTAAATCGGACGGGCGCGCTCGCGAGTAGCTGCCCCCACTTGGCGAGGCCGAGTCGGGCACCTAGTTCGTGAAGTAGAGCATGCAATCAATACCTACCTACAGGAGCTACTGCGAATTCCCCCCCAGTACCGACGATTGATCCGTCATGACTAAGCTAGCGTTGCATTGGGCTGCCGTGATGGTCAGATCCAGCCATTCTGTCCCGGGCCGGAGTCAAGCGCAGCTGCATGGAACCACGGGCCTGCTTGCAATTTACATGGCGGTGTAGCGTCGTCGTGCGACACATTGGATGGGCTCGATGGGCGCGAGAGGGACGAACTGGAGAGAGACATGGAGCGTTGTCTTGCGGAAGTGAAACAAGGTGGACTGCCGAATCGCCTAAAAGTAATTGTCGACAACCGAACCAGCCATGGCGGCCGTACCACCGTCGTACTATCACCGTCCTTGAGAAGCGAAGGGGACGGGGGACGGGGAACGGGGAGGGAGGGGGGAGGGGGGACACAACACAGACAGCAAGGTCGGGACAACGGCGGTTTGGGGAAGCTGGGGGATGCCTATCGGTAATCAATGGTGATCGGCCGCACGCTGGACCTGGGGAGGGGTTCTACACGACGTGAAGGCCACACGACACGGTGGTAATTCATGCATGGCCAGATGCCGGAGCCGGAGGGGAATCCCACTGCCTTGCATGGATGGAGGAAGCTGAATACCGGATATGCAGAAGAAATGATACTTGGATATGCAGCGTATGCACCCGGATATGATGGGTGACAGTGTGCAATCTATCCCCCAAAGTCTGCCTGCAGCGAGAACGTGCTCGTTGGGTCGCACCGATGAGATGCCACAATGCCACAATGCCACAATGCCACAATGCCACGATGCCACGATGCCACAATACCACTGGAGGGGGAGAGGGGACGGGGGTGGAGAGAGGGGCCCTCCTGTTTTAATAAAGGCAGGCCCCGAACTAAGTCCGATAGGATTACGGTGTCGTGGCCAAGACCCGATTCTGTGCAAGCTGCACAATATCATCCATGCACATGCTGTTATGTAACGTCGAGAAAAGTCGGCTCGGGGGGACCTGATACCCACGGCTGGTGCGGAGAGGGAAAACATTACCTACATACGTACATACATGCCTACCTACGTACTATGGCTACATGCTATGCTATGACTAGGTAGGTGCCGAGTCTGGGTTTGTGCACGTTGCTCTCGATACATCATGGTCCGCACCGTTCCAGCGCATATGCAATATACATCATGATAACCACTGCCCATCGTGGCAGGAATGCCATGCATCAAATGGAGTCGAATGGAATAGAGAGCCCCTCCTTGGACCGGCCGTGTGATTGAGGTGGTACGGTATGATGGAGTTGGGAGGAGTTGACAAACTTCTGGGCTGGTTACTTGACCTACCTACTTCGTGCTTCTTGCCTTCTTGCACCACGCCCCCAAGCATGAGATTAGGTAGCCTGTGGTGTACCTAACCCAGAACTGTCAAGTAAATTAGCCAGCTACCTACCTAAGTGCCTATGTAGCAGCCTCGCCGTTTACGATTACTGATCCACCACCTAGGTAGCTACCCAGGTAATTATGGAGGCTTAGGTAGGTTTTCTTCGAGTGTTTAGGTGGTTAAGGTAGGTTAAGTGGTGATCGGAGTGGATGAGTGATTCCCGATGGTGCTAATTAGGGGCGAGAACGTATTGCAGTAGTCGCCGCACTATCGAATTTGGCATGATGCGGTTGAGGTAACCCCGAGAACCGAGAACTGTGTTACGATCAGATCGAGCCTGGTTATTTGTGTATGGAGAACAGCCTACCTAGGTTAGTAGTGTAGTTTGGTGATGGTACTGTACCGGAGGAGTCGCTAAGCAGGGGTTCCGGCTTTTGGAATTCCCGGGATATATACATATACACACTACACTACTAGTACACATTCCTTGCTGGGGTCGCTAACTACCTAGGTAGGTAATTACACTGTCAGACACCTAGATTAGACGTTAATACTACTACTAGGTAGGTAATTATGCCTCTCTAGCCACGTGAAATGAGGTCGGAAGTGCCGGTACTAACTTTGCAAATTTTCTCCAATTGTTCCAGAAAATCGGTAATAATAACTAGTGCACACTACGTACGAAAACAACATAATTTGACCCGAAAAGAAGGGCTTGTCGATGATGACAGACATTGAACCGGCAATGACATCAGATGGTCGAATTTCAGCACCTGTCGCCTCGCCATTTTGTATGAATAAGAGGCAAGCTACATAGTAAGCTCACGGTTGTTTGACTGCATCTGTAGTCGTGAAGGCAGCCATCGTAGACTGGTGATCGGGTTGACTGTCTCCTGTAGTTACTGTTATTGATCCCGGGAACGAAGTGGCAAATTCGAAGCGGTGTGATCGTTGGGTGACATGCTCTCGGCTATCTCACCCGAGCAAGGAGCGAGCTTGTCGCAATGTCGCGCGCTAGACCCATCGTAAATGCTGTGGTCTAATATTGGACTGGAAGTTGTTCGCGACGGAGAGTCATGATATCTCGGTTAGTTGACGTGAGTGAATATGCGCTGATGATAGCCCTCGCCTTTGACACAGGGTCAGGGTGCGGGTGCCGCTTATAGTGTGTAGTGTACACTGCCATGGCCCAAATTCCTCATCGTTCGGGATATCTACAATGTATGTAGATGAGTACGCACATACGTGGTACATACATGCCTACATGCCTACCAGTAGCGTACGTGTGTACTGCAAAAGTAGGTATGTAATTGCACCCAGGTAGGGTCCCCACTTGCCATGCGATTCACAGCCGGTCACAGAAAGGGGCTCGGCGCATGAATCGCCATCGTGTACCGGGCATTTGGGTCGAGCGATATCGCCGGTAGTCGGGATCCGTGTGTTTGTGGCATCGTTTAGTTGAGTTATCCAGGATCGCTAGTGTCGATGATGGCAAACCAGTATTGTATGTATCATATAACTACTATAAGTACACTATGCACTAGATACACTATGCACCACACTATGTATGTGCTCAGACCATTGTCGCAGGGTTTGCGCATTGCAGAATGTTTTCGGCTACGTACATACTCTGTACGGCACGTCTGTCTCTGTGTGTTGTTAGGTGATAGGTATGGTTAAGGGGTTAAGAAACTTTGGGACAGCTTAGGATTGCACGCAGGGGTTAAGCTACACCAGACCTACAAGTGATCAGGAGGAGTACCTATGGTGGTTATGGCGGTCAATCGAAATTCGGGATGAGATCGCAACCCGTGGCGAGCTAATAGCCATTTCGTACGGCGCAGCTGCGGGAGCCCTCGCTCGCCTAGAAAAAACCTTATCCTCCTCCATGTAATGGGCCTTCAAGATCAAGTCCCGTGCCCTCAAGGCGCCTATTTGTGGGTACACTTACTGTGATAGGGGGGTTGACCACCCCCTGATAACTTACTATGTAGTAACTACTAGCTATCTTGCAGCAAGAGAAATATTTTATTTTATTTTATTGAATTTCGGTATTATTTATTTTATGTCAAATAGACGGATGGGTACATGCGGTGAAAAGTGACAATGGGTCGAAAGAGGCGAGAGATCTGATATATCATCTCTTGTCGCCGAATGCGACCCACACGTCTCCCCCTGGTCCCAGCAGTGGCTCTTCATTCCACGTGGCAGACCGGGCGAAGAGATCCGTCGCAATAGAAACCGGCCAGCAGGGTGTTTACGAAACCTTGCATTCATTGTTTTCCTACATCCACTAGTGAGCAGGTATGGATGTATGTGTGTGGTGTTGTGCGACACCAACATTCCGGCGAGTACCCGGTTCACTGCGCATAGGCGTGTCTCACCGCCAGACAGTGTAAATAAATGTATCGTTGATGTTGGGGGTGGGAAGGGGGGTCAGTTAGATGGTTCCCTTGTGACTTCCGAGTGACGAGGTATTGTGGGGTTTATCGGTATAACTAACGTACGGTACAGCAATGCGGTCAACAACGGGCCCAAACATTGCGCACCATTCGAAACACCTAGGTTAGGTTAGAGCTGGTTAGAGGTTTAACCGTGTCCCTAGGAGGCGCGTGATTGCCCTCCGCATGGTAGTCGGTGTGTCATCGTATGCATGTATTTTACAAACTACATACATACATAGTACTCGGGATCGAGCTTTGAGGATAGCTTAAATGAGATTCTGCTTAGACGAGGTACAGAGGTAATTACCTATGTATTATTAGCGAACTGTGGCTGAGTTTTCCGCTGAGCGTAATCCGGCGCATTCTCTCGGAGAGCCGCCATCCACACACTTCGCCGCCATGCGCTAAGACGCGTTGTTCCATAGACATTGTTCCATAGACATAGACGGTAGTGAGATTCTGTCGTCATTTTAACTGCCATCGTGTAGTAATTTAGCTGCTAACAAGTTAACGCATTAGAAATGTAAAACTAAATTCTCCAGATATCTTGCATCATCGGGTCGGGAAATAATGACAAATAGTTTGAAACGTTTTCCGAGATAGCGAGCTACCATACGGAACTTGACCTTCAACGCAGACGCCGAAAAGCCTGTACGCTACCTACCTGCCTAGTTACTTGCACACTAAAGTTTCGTAGCGTACCCAGTACATACCAATGCTTCGTTCCAAGGTTTGGCTTACATAGTTACAGAAGCCCCTAGACGAGTTTGATTAGCGCTGAATCCGCACGTGGTGGACGCGTGGCGGCTAAAACACGTGGGTAAAAAAAGCCATGGGCAGGATCCCAGAGCCTAGGATGGCGGAATGACGGGGGCTGGTTGTGTCACAAGGAGATGAAAGGCTTGCTAGTGGCGTCAACGCGGCATGCTAGCCACCATTGACGCTGCGGACATTTCCCGACCATGCGCGTCACTTCGGGACACTCAGAAAAGGTGAAACAACTGGGTATGTATTCCGAAGCCGCCGGATCGAAAAATTGCCTGTTTACTAGACCAGTTAGCTACGTATTGGATTCAGCACCGCTTTGGCCAGTTGGAGATTCTAAGTCTCTTTTATTAGATCGATACCGATTTAGTTAGCCGATATATCTGATCGGCCTATACATTTCATGGGTACGCAGCAATTGACTAAAGTAGGTATATAGTGCAGTTTCCGAGAATGCCTGCATTTTGGCCAACTGCTGCGGGGCAATGGCCCAACTACGTACAGTTGAATTATGGATGTGGTTGACCTTCGGCATTTTCCAGTCTAGGGTCAAATCTCTTCCGGGCAATATTCTCGAAGGCCTGGGACTGTGACGTGAAATTCGAAAAGTTGGAACTTTTGAGTGAACTAACTTTGTGTTTAGCGAAGAGTGTTCGATAACGTAGTCTAGATCCCTAACCTACTGGGCTGAGTGGCGTGTGATGCACATTTTGGCCAAAGAGGGGGGGGGGCATGTTTTTCAGCTGTATTGTCATTGTGTTCTAGGCCTGACCACAGCTGTCGCTGATGTTGTGGTAGCTACCCAGCGTGGTGTAAATACGTAGTAAGTGAGGCTGAATGGAGATCCGTACTGTCGGGTACAGCAGGCTGGATGCAACAAGGCGTCACATATTATAAATGCTTAGAGGCCTGGCTAAATATGGGTCTAACACCAAAAGCTTCCGAGGCAGATATTGTGCAATGCGGTGTATACAATCCATGTGGATAGTGAATTTACTTCGGAGCCGAAAAGCAGATACAATGTGTGTCCACTTGCGAAGAAAAAATCTATGGGATTGTAACTAGCACTAAATGCTGTCTAGTACAATCTAAGGTTCGGTAGGTACATGTACGACTCAACTGGTAAGAGCCTAAATTTATTATACAGTAACAACTTGCTCCCTGTGGGAGGGTTAACTTACTCCCGATATCGAAGCAAAGCTATAGGTTGAAAACCTAACACCGATTATGGACTGGGTAATATCTAAAAAAAAAAATTAAAAAAAAACCTGCATAGCCTATCAAGACGGCGTAATGAATGTGACGGTGTCAGTCCCACCCTGGGAAACTGGAGGGGCGATACGGCAGCATTAGTAACAAACATGGTGTGCTCGCAAGATACATAATTAATCCATCTCATATCTGCTCGAAGATGAGGTAA
The DNA here is from genome assembly GCA_021209875.1 of Rosellinia necatrix. NCBI lineage: Eukaryota > Fungi > Ascomycota > Sordariomycetes > Xylariales > Xylariaceae > Rosellinia > Rosellinia necatrix. The sequence continues at coordinate 1,446,492 of JAGYVD010000001.1, read as the reverse complement.
GCGATATGACGAGGATCATCGGGTTTAATCGGATGACGCATAGCACATCAAAGCTTCGATCAATTTCCCACCTCTATTGCCGCCCAGCCCATGAAATCAGGATAGAGGCATATGCCGCAGTGGTTGCTCATTGTGCCATGATCTTGCAGAGCCGAACGATTCGCGATTTGAAAGGGACCCGTCTGCAGCCCTATTGCTTCGACGGGTCGTGACTCCAGTCGTTAGTTATCTCAGCATTGTACCATGGCAGACCTCCTCCACTACTGGGCACGTTTTCATGATGTCCCACCCGACGCCCGCATTCTTCCCCGCGAGGTCGCATTCGATTTGCTCCCAGTGGTCCGATTTGGGGACAAAACGAGACATACTTTGCGAGACACATCGTGGGACCTGCCTGTTATGTAGTGTGTTCAATCTCATGAAGACCCGGATTATATCATTCCATTTACGTTCATGCGCCGAATGTTGGATGAGAATACACCGGTCAGTAGTAGATTCGAGAAGTCGTGCAAGTGCCATCAAATGAGCGAGATTTAGTATAGTTTTTGTCCGCTGACAGGAGATTAAAAGGCAATCGCCATTTGCATGTAACCAATAGCACGATTAGGAATAATTTAGTTGAGCCATGGCAAGATTTTACGATTTTATTTTCCTTTTTTCTTTTCCCCTTTGTTATTTTATTTTCCTTGGTCTCCGGGCGAACCTTTCGCTCTAGGGACTGGTAGCGAGAACACTGTACTGTAACTAATCAATTTCCTTCCCCACTTGTGTTTTTTTTTTTCGCCTTGAACGTGCCCCGTAATCGATTCGCTGGACACACTGCGCTGCTGCTGGTCAAACGATGGAACAAAAACTTCCAATGCAACCCAGCCGGTCTAATTAAGTAGGGAGATTGGAGTGAAAAGGCGATTGCCATTTCGGCCACCGCATCCAGGGAATTAACTATCCGGAAATACACTACACTGTCCGGAAATATACTAGGTAGGCTGACAGTCGAGCGAGACCAGTGGCGAATTGATTGACCTACTAGATACGTAACTACCTACCCAGTGGTGTTGGGTCAATCTGTGTGCGTGTTACGCTATTGGTGATGACATTGTGGCTGACGTACTTCAGACAAAAGAATAAGCATGCCGAGAGGGGTAAAAAAACGTGCGTGGGAACAACGTGGTCTTTGTCCACCCCTCCCTGCCGGCTTATCAAACGATAAAGAATAGATCAAGGTACCTGGTTCGATTTAACCACCTGGTCTAGCACATGGCACTGGTATGGATGGACAGGGCTCGTCGGTATTGGGTTTTATGGTGTGACCCCATTACCGTGTGATATACAGTATATTTACAGTAGGAATTTGCCCCGATAAGGCATAGCGTGATAGGTGCCCATGAACTAGAATTTCGCATGAATAGGGTCTCACAAGTCGAAAACCATCTGAAATTTCTCACTACACTACACCACCTCTGAAAGGTGTTTCAATGCATTGTTAGGCAACCCCAGATCTTGGCTTGCAGATGGCCAGCCATGCTTGTCAAATCATTACCTATTACTGATCAGGATCAAAAATTTCCCACCTGGCCTACCAACCCAGCAGCTAGCTGTTGTTGCCTATTTTACTTTATAGTACTGGAGTGGTGCGTTTTGACCACAATCCTACGGGGTATCAGAATCCTGTGGCTCTAAGTAAGTACCTATTCACCTAGTCAGTTCAAAGTCTTTCCCGAACCCATTTGCTCACACTCGGAACAAGCAATAAAATTATAGAAAGAAAGGCACTCCGTAGTGTAGAGCTTTGTGCTGTCAAAATTTAACCTTGCTTTGGTATCTCGACCATTGAGCGCTTTATCTCGACCATTGAGCGCTTTATCTCGACCATTGAGCGCTTTATCTCGACCATTGAGCGCTTTATCTCCCCAGTATGTGTAATCTTTATGGATGACTTGATACTGCATACCTTCTCTCCGAGGTGATATCACGCAAATGTTGAGTATTTAACCTGCCTACATACGCTACCTCCCAGATAATACACCCAATAAATCCGGCGTATACTACACTGTATAAATTCATCCCTGCTGCCAATCAGAAATCTTCCCCCCATCTCCCCTTTGCTGCCCGCTGGCCGATAAACCCCGGGCGCATGTTACCTTGGCTATGAACGGCACAGCAGGACATGCGTCTGCATGATGGTTTCAAGGATCCACATGGGGATCCTTGTGCAATCGAAGAATACCACGAACAAAGGCTTCGGAAGCTAAAACAACTGCCCAACTAACCCCGTATAGCACTATCAGAAAGAATGGTTTGGTATCTAGCATGCGCTAGTAGATCGTAGTATAGCTCAAGAATTCTCACCTTCGAGTTCTAACTACTTGTAGTGGGAATATCGACTAGCCAAGATAGATTTATAAGGAATTTCTAAGCAGAGCCCGGTTGACGGGAGACCTAAGTTATCTATGTACACGCTGTAGTGTACTTGTACTGAAAAGGTACCTAGTTATGTACCTAAGGTATGTAATTCATTCGTGCAGAGCAGCCTTACTGATCTGCTAACCCATCTCCTCGAGTTTAGCGCCACGCTAATATCATACCTTACCTGGAAAAGCCGTGTCACTTATGCATCCCCGCCTAAAACTTTTTGTTTGTGGTTCCTGTTCTTTGTCCAGCTTTGTATCCGCACAGTGTCTGGGTGCTCTTCGCTTTGACCAACACACACATTGGTCCATCTAACGTGTGCATACCTATGATACGTGTAACCCACAAAGCCCTAGATACACTCGCTAAGACCCTGGCCAGTTTTCGCAGTGACCCCACCTTTTCTTAAACCTATATCCTGTCCCAACCCTTTTATCTTATATATGATTCTTTTTTTTCTTTCAGTCATCTGAGGGCGGCGCGTGAAGCCTGTCGGATACCAAATCCAAGGCATACGCTCCGTCCTGTGGATTCCTGATGGAGGTCCAGCTAACTACCTACTCCGTGACTCCGAGGTCAACGGGCAAGGGTATATGCTGGACAGCCGCGCTCCCTAGTTTGCGCATGGGTTCCGCACGAGGCAAGAATACCATGAGCTAAGCCAGCTTGGGCTATGCCTAAAGCGGAAAGTGGTACTTGGACAGGGTACTGTTTTATACCGTACCGGCTACTGTCTACATGTATGTACGTACCTGGCGAGCACATGGCCCTTGTCGGAGGCGCGTCGAGTGGTCTTTGTTGTACTCCTGTACTGAGGTACCTACTTGCGCCTCCTCACCTCATGCTAGTTAACTTCACCCACTAAAGCCCATCACTTGTCTTGTCAGTGTCATGTTTCCAGCCAAAATTAGGTAGATCCAGCTGATACTGAGGTGATTTTTGTTCCTCTCTCCTCCTTCCACCTCACCCGTCCCAGGCGCCCGCTACCCTCCGAAAACGCCAGCTCCACCTGCCTGCCCGTCTGCTCGGGGTACCTGACACACCAGACCACTACTCGCACTACATACTTCATTACTTCCACTACTTCCACTACTTCCACTACTTCCACTACTTCCACTACTTCCACTACACCACGCTACCCTGCCCTACCCTTCCCTCCTCTTCCTCAATCTCGTCTCACCCTCGATGCTCATCACCGGTCCCAGCCCTAGCAGAAGTAGCGAATTTTAGGTCCTCGTGCCCCTCTCCGTCCGCTCTACTTGCTCTTCGTAAATAGTAGCCCACATTCCCTCCTGCTAGTTTGCCCTAATAAGGCCAGCACGCGGAGGCTACACCTACAGTATTTGATAATACCACGGCTAAGTCTCCACGATCTGCTGGTGGTTGGATTTCCCAATGCCCTGGCCATAATTTGCGACGAGAATCCACGGCTTGGCCCCGACTCCGACGTCCCTCTTCTCTGCTGCCCGACTCCTTGGTAGATGGCTGCCATCTACCGTTCTTCACCATCACCAGCACCAACATCAACCCAAATACCAGCACCACTGCCAACAGCGATCCCGACAGCGACGCCCGCCTCGCAGTCCCAACCGCTCGGCCACGACACACCGTCCCACGCAAACACCTCGAGTGTCACCACCACTACACCACCTCCCACCGCTGCCATTCCTGATCCTGGTCCCGGTCCCGGTTCTATCCTCGCCACCACCGCTGCTGGTGCTGCTGGTGCCCCTACAGGCTCTCCTGCCAACACCAGTACACTCGCTACCGTGCATGCAAAGCGGCCTCTCGTTGCCGGCAACAAACCTCTCAGGTAGGAACTCCCTATGGCGTTTGTCCAACCCTCGCCCAACGCCCCCGACCGTACTGGCCCGACCCAGGCAACCGCCTTTGAGTTCGGTTCCCAATTGACCTCTCTACTTAGTGCGTCCCGGACACAGAAGCCTGTCGGTTTGCTCGCAATTGCTGTGGCAGCTTTGGATAGGTCAATTGCGAATCGTGCCGAATCTCTCACCCGCCATCTTCAGTCGTCTTCCACGCTCGACCGCCTTTCGGTAGCCTCCGAGTCCCCTCCGAGTAGCGACTTTGCCAATTCCGATAGGTCTTCTAAGGGTCGTGTCTTGTCGAGAGGCTCGTCCATCGCTTCGACTCCTACTCTCATCAACTCCCTCAGCGACACCTCCCGGTCGAGCCAAGCATCCCTGAAGGGCCCCATTTCGACACGTTACCCGGACGTAAACGGAAGCCAGCCACACTCGATTTCGCTGTCTGGCCTCGAAAGCACAATGCATCAAACTTCCTCCCGGCTGCTTCGTATGACGAATGATGACCGCCCATTCACCCGCGTAAGCTGTTCCCTACACCCATTTCTCTTATCCATGTTGAACGAGTCGGAATTCCGTCATGGGGCTTCGCGGCTCTTGAACGTTTTGCTTGCTTCTATACTTAGCATTTCTACCTCGGGGCTTTACCGCCTTAAATCTACAAGTGCTCACTAACGGGGAACATAATGCAGGATTTCAAGGATCTTTTCTCGACGTTGATTGTCAGCCTCCTACCACTATCACCACATCGAGTACGGTTAACCAGAGTCGAGCATACGTTCCTGTCTGAAGATGCCATTAACAATCTTGGCTCCCTCAAATTTTCTCAGTCCAATCGGATGCCTGACCCAAAGGACCCAACCCGCATTGTGACGACCACTACCACGACAACATTTTCTATGGCTAAAGACATGGCCAGATCGATATGTCAACGGTTCCTCGACGCGAGATTCATCGAGTCTGCCGATGGCAAACTACAGCTAGTATATACTATGAAGGGCGCTGTGTGGCAATTAACGCCGAAGGGTGTATGCGTGCTGGACCGCTTCTGTTCACGGAACGGAATTCAGCAAAGGCAAATAGGTGACCTAATAGCCCAAGGAACGAGTCATCTGTGTATTCTTGAAAGAGATCCCGCCACTGACAAACTAGTCATGGATCGTGGAACAATGGATGTTGTTTTCAGGAGATTGTGCGGCGCAAATGGTGGTTTGAATCTCAAATCAACTGTCAACTCTGCCGATTCCGATTCGTTGAGCGACTATCGGGATGGCCTAACGGGTGTGAAAATGGCCAGCGAACGCAAGATTAACGGTAAGGTTTACAAAGATACGTTTACCGGCAAGGCGTGCTCGGATTGGTTGATGGATTGCTGTACAACCGTCGACCGACGTGAGACTTGGGAGATGGCATCGCTTTTTGTTGAGTATGACTTGATGGAATCTATCCAACAAGACCGGGGATATATAGCGACGACTCCCTCAGCAGCTATTTTCCAGCCCACCAAAAATGCGATATATCACTTGACAGCACGCGGCAGGGAGACTTTGAGTGGTACCGGAAGGGGTCGAACCTCGGAGAGTGAAGGTTTGGGAGCGCCGGGCCGCCCAGGTGTCGCCAGAGACTCAAACACTCAGCGTCTGGACAAGATCTTGAATGATGCGGCTTTGAGATTGCTATTCCGAGAAAACCTACGGGAAACTCACTGCGAGGAGAATTTATCCTTTTACCTGGACGTTGAGGAGTTCGTCCGTAGCTGCTGTGGTGCCATCAAATCGGCTCAACGAAACCCAACCTCTACGTCAATGGATGGGATTAAAGAAATTATGGCCCAGGCTTACAGTATTTACAACGGTTTTCTGGCACCCGGATCTCCTTGCGAGCTAAATATTGACCATCAATTACGAAGCAATCTGGCAACTCGAATGACGAAGGCCGTTGGTCAAGATGTGGCCATGATCGACACGCTACATGAGGTTATGGGGCTCTTCGAGGATGCCCAAAATGCGGTCTTCAAATTAATGGCAAGCGTAAGTAAATTGTAATATCCCCCTAATATCCGTAATCTTGACTAACTTAATGTACAGGATTCGGTGCCTAAATTCCTACGCAACCCGAAACACGAACACACATTGAAGAACTACGATTTTGATTCCATCGTTGTTGCCGGCAATCGCGCCCCAGAAAGGAGTCAAAGCCGATCTAATCGTAACTAGTACAAAAAGGGCCAATCACGGTAGCGAAACCCTGACGGGCTCATCAACTCAAACCTTAATATTGTTGGAGTTACAACAGGTCTGCATGGAATGGGGTTTTGGTTGGATTTCCCATCACGTGCTACGAGAATGCATGCGAGTGGCCCTACTGCCAAACACTAATACTGCCCATCTTTCCGAATATTGATTTTTCAGTCTCTTGTTTACCTAGGGATATCGGCGTTGGGGGATAAATCAGCATAGAGACCCCTCGACCGGAGTTCAGAACCGCAACAGTCGTATTTGGCTTATCTGACATTTTATCATGCCAGCAGGGATGCCAGCGGAGGCGGGGAGGCAGGTACCCAAGTGTATATGGGATCCCTCCCTTACAAGTAACGGCGGGCTGCGCGGTAGCCCAAGCGACGGCGCAGGCCGCATAAAATGGTTCAGCGAGGGATTCCGCCAGCAATGGTTGGAGTAAAAGGGTAACTACTATGGAAGAAACACGATACTATTGCACGGCGGTCTCGCAAGTCGAAGGTTCCGATACAGGCTACACTTTGTGGGGATATAGAGGGGACGCTTGTCATTTAGCGATACCACGATATGAGTACGCAAGCATCGAGCCGGGTGGTGTTTAGGCGAAGGGGTCTTGTCCGCAACACCCAGTGGCAACTTGTACATATGAACTGGTCTAGACTAGGCCAAGCCGTTCGCCGCGGCATTGAAAAATGAGAATCATTCTACAAATAATAAGATGGTCTCTATCAGTGAGACTACGAACCCGATGCAGGCTAGAAACATAGCCAATCTTTTCGGGAAACGTGAGGCCGGAATGGGCATGACGCGAGAGGATCGTTATAGCATTCCAAGACAGTAGGGAGTCTCATTTGAGGGTTGTTTTTGTTGTCGTCCCCAGAGCTGATTATTGGTGTTCATCAGTATTGCTTGTCTTATTACAGATTCTCGGGGTTTCTCATCGCAATTTAGTAAATATGGACTTCAAGAATTCCGGTCTTCTTAAACCTGCGTCGCCTCCAGACCAAAGTTAACTTTGCCCTTTGAATCTCTATCCATCACTACGCTCGTTTCTCCTTTCCTTCTCCACACTCTTTATCGCCCATACTGACCATCGCAAGCATCATCGCCAGCGCCTCCCAACCAATACCACGACAACGACATGTATGCCAAGATGAATACCTTCGCTGTGGCTGGTCTTCTCATTGCAGGAGCCATGGCGAATTCCTACCCGGTAGTGCCCGCTGTCACGCCAGTGCTCTCAACACCCGTCACCTCATCCCATGCATCCGCCATCCCCTCGTCCACGCCACACGTCGGCTCGTCTTTGGCCACCGCCGTGAGCAACGGTACCGCCCCTGTTTGGTCGTACTTCAACGTCACTGTTACTTCGGTCGTCGTTGTTCAGGAGCTCACAACGCGGTGCAAGGAGGCCACCACTCTTACCTTCAATGATTGCGAGTATCCCGCGACCAAGGGGGAACTCATCGTTGTCACGAATTGCCCTTGCACCGTCACTACTGTGCGTAATTTTTTCTATCCATTACCAAACAATCCCCTCCCTCTCTTTCTTTCTCTTTCCCGCCGGCCCCCTCTCTTTCCTTTGTTGTTTCATAAGGCTCCCGGTATTTCCCCATCGAATTTGCGGTTCCTCGGGGGCTAAAGCCAGAATCTCGGCCCGTGTTCTTATATTGACCGAGACCTTAAACCTGTCTCAGAAAATGTCTTGGCATATATCTGCCCCCTTCCCCCTTTTCTTCTCTTTATGTGACATAATGAGCCTCCTTTCCGCATAGTTCTCCTTTTCTTTCCCCACATTGACAATCATGATTGATCACAAGAGACCAGGCTAAACGCGCCCCAAACTAATTGCCACACACTAGGCTATTCCGACCTTGACTTCCTCCATATGCCCACCAGGTGTCACTAAACCCGTCATTCCCGGCCCGCCCCCAGTCGAGGTTGCGCCTGTGCCGTCTGCCACCCCCACCGCCGTCGCTCCTGGCGAGTATCCTACCTCCTCACCTGTCATCCCACCCATCCAGGTTGGTGGCGCTGAGCCTGCAGGAAACGGCAACGCCATCGGATTCATCCTTGTGGCCGCTGCCGTTGTGCTCGGACTGTAAATCAATCCGAGAGTCCTTCGACTCCCTCAGCCGGTGGTCAAGCCGATCGTGTGAACTTGGGGTTCGGGTCAAGGCGTTGGTTGGGTGTCTGGGGCAAGACTCAACGACACCGATCATGGGTGTCGCCCTGGGTATATGTCATGTCTTCTTGGGATTTTTCGCTTCTCCACGCACGGCTTTTAATGATTGATTGCTTTGGTGTTGGTTCATTTGGGTAATGTCTAAATTGATCAACATTGCTCCTGACATGAATCCTTGTCCGCGCTTATGAAAGACGTATCGTGCAGTACTACTAAGCCCATAATCCTAACATTTATACGTACTTTAATGTGACCTGAGCGTAGTGAGTTCCGATGAGTAACTAGTAGTATCCTTCAAGCATATCATCCGTCACTTTACGATTCAAAAAATAAGTATATTTTATACACTATAAATTCTAAGGTAAATAAAATGCGATGTTATGGCGTTTTTATCACCTAGCACGGTGTCAGATAGATAAAGCACATGGCGAGGTACCAGCTACCCTACGGTGTAGCTCCAGGGGCACATTGGTGTATATAAGGACTGAAGGCCTCCCACCTTAGATGGTAGGCCCAGGAATCAATAATATTAAGCCCTACCCGCATACTCAGCTATCTACTTGCGACACGACTGTTACCTCCTGGTGATTAGACCTCACTCTGGACATTCTTCATATGACACACCGATGGGCCCATATAGGAAAATATGTTTCTCTGCCTTTTCTTAATAGATATATTTAGGGACGAATTCAAAGTGAAAATGATGCCTCCCTGTTAGATTTAGTAACTTTAGCACATATAATTACCTCGATAACTGCTAAGCCACAGTTCATCACTTAATCCTGACAACCAACAAGTTCACGTGGGGGATAATCAAGGGTCTCATCACGCGCAAGAGTAACTGGCGTAACTCCATTCATGTGAACTGGTGTCCGAGTTAAAAAAAAAAAAAAATTTGGCGGGGGCAGTTAGGTTGCAAATAATAATAAAGCTAAGATATAGAGTATGCGACTGGAACTTGTAATTAGTCGTAATAATATACAAGCATAGGGCTTTCATAATTGACGACCACTTACTACCTTATCAGCGCCTTTAAATATCATTGTATCATTGGCAAACCACTTGGCAATGATTTTGAAGTATTGAATTTGACGCCATGATCCGGCTGCCATACCAAACATCACCTAAGACGAGGTGATAAGATATTGCCTTGGAAAGGTTGATTATGCATCTATTCATTAAAAAAATACATTGTAGTATATAGCCATACATAATATAGCGTCCTTACCGTCATTATCTCTTCATTATTACGATATTTTCACAACAAAACTCAACTGTAGTACCACAATATCCTTACACTGCTAGCAAAAGAGTAAAATTATTGAGGCGGGAGCTTGACCAATTGTCGCTATTACATGTTATTGTATTATTAGTTGGGCGGATAGAAATTCGTCAGTTGCACTCTTATATAACAAACTTGTCTTGTAGCCATGTGAAGAACCGACGTTATTACTAGTATTGATTCTCACACGACCTGATACAACGGTTATGTGTTGAAGAAGATCAAGTATTGCGATCCCTTACACTCACAGCCCCAGCTACCGATAATCACAGAGACAGCCTATCTTATTGTACAAAGGGGGAAGTTAATTCCTTCCGGATAGTCCCCACTAGCTATTATCTGATTTATGTATATTGTTCTGCCCTGGGCCTCATTTTTGTGATACTTAAGACGAGTTGAAGATATGCTTCACAAGATTGATGCGAGAGTGACTGATCAGGGGTATGAGGGAATTAAATATACTACAATGGAAACGTAGCTTTAAAAAGGGCCTAGACATAGCCCCGACTATCGTAGTTAGAAACAATCGGGAGAAAAAAAACGAGGTATGGTATCAACGTTTATATTTTTAACAATGCCGCCCATAAGCCAAAGGGCACCAACTTGAGCCCGTGTTGATAGTAACTCATCACTTGTCCATATTTCGCATTGCCTACTGAACTGTTTGGATGATCACTGTGTGTCATATACCGCTTATAAATAGAATTATTACATTGCGCCTTACCTAGTGTAGTCAATGGAGACGGGTTGCGAGTTTAATAATGCAGTTATATGTACACTAAGTAAGTATGGTTGGTTAGGTAGATAGGTATTGGCTACCTGGTAGTAGGTACCTACCTGGTGTAAGTGGTGTCTTGGCTGGGCCCACTACGCTGTCTGAACGGGTACCTAAGCCTACATCTGGGCTTCCCGTAAATGGACCGACCCACTAATGGTAACGAGAATCATCTCAGTTGCGCTTTCGCAGTTTCGCGCTTGACCGCGTCAACTCACGATGGCACACATTGAACAACTCAACCTGTGGCAGCCACCACGCTCCATGCTCCACGCTCCACGCTCCACGCTCCACGCCCCACGTCCCCAGCTACAGCCATATCCAATTCTGCACCCTGGGGCAATTTGAACATACGTGACGAGTTAGCACGCACCCGCATGGACTTGATGCACGCCCATGGCTCCTAACCAAACTCCCGAGTCTGGTCGTCGAAAGCGAGCTCAACCCGGACCCGACTTGGGTTCGTCACCTGCGCCCTCGCCATCTACCGTGGCCCTGACCGCTAAGAAGCGCCGCCTCAACAGTGTCACCGCCTCGCCGCGGTCGACTCCCAAGGGACTTTCCGCTATTACTTCGGCCATTGGTGGTGCCCAGCATCGACCCGGACGACGCAATAGATCCCGGGGCAAGCCAGTCGATGAACAGGACAGCACGGTGGCAGAATCCGCTTACGATGTACCTAACAGCGACGAAGACGACGGCGATGGTGAAGGGGCGGAGACGTTCTTGAGCAAGCCGAGGAAGCTTGATTTCGGGAGACGACTGAAGAACCCGAGCGTTACGAAACGGTTATACGAAGTGCCGACTTCCGATAACGAGGTGGAATCTGCCGGGGAAACCCAAGACGAACACGAGAATATCCCGGTGACACCCTCGAAACGAAAACCCGCGGATACTAGTGCCTCAACCCCCCTGGCGCCCTCTACAACTAGAAAACGAGTTGCCCGGGAATCTAAAACTTCTGTCGGTAACAAGACGGATGTGGCCACGCCTCGTAGAAGAGGGCGGCCGCCGAAACCAAAATTCAAAGAGGCAGAGACGAAGTTCCCGCTTGCCGTCAAGGCACGTATATATGCGGAGGCGGGAAGAAGCGTCTCTAATGCAGCCCCTGAACCCTCCAAGCTGAAGGGCATTTTGTCACCCCAAAAGAGGAAGCCAGGTCGGCAAGTCAAGACAGTCGTTTTTGAGAGTGATGAAGCTGGTTCGGATATACCAGAAGGGGGCGTGGTACCGAGACCTACATTGGTCTCCGCTATACGCAACTCGGAACCCCGCGGGTTTAAGGACGTTCCTATCCTCCTAGGCGTCGAGAAGCCAAGGGATAATGCGGAAAATGACGAAAAGCAAGGAGAGGGCGATGATGAAGACGACGAGGATGACGAGGTCTGCGCTGTATGTTTGGAGCCCCATTCGGAACCGCCAAACGAGATCATCTTTTGTGAGGTTTGTGATACCGGATTCCATCAGAAGTGCTACAATGTCCCGACTATACCGGAAGGCGATTGGATCTGTCGGACTTGTTCGCAAGATGACGTCCTGCCTAGCCGACCGGATGTGGCAGGAAGGAAGGCCGCTGTATCGACTGCGATTCCCGAAATACCCAATTTTGAACAGCACTTGAGGAAGATGCAGCGTATACTGCTTGATCGCTGTTCTGGCCATCGTCGAATAAAACTCCGTGGCCAGAGCGAGGCCTACGACAAGGCATACCAGCTCGTAGAACAGACCGTGCTTGCTGGCGAGGGGAATTCGATGATGGTCATTGGGGGGCGTGGGTGCGGGAAGACGACCGTAGGTTAACCGTGGATTGGTTTGGTATCATGGCTAATAAGCATAATAGATGGTTGAAGAGATTCTTTCTAGTCTTCGGGTCGAACACTTCGAAGAGTTTCACGTCATTCGCCTTAATGGATTCATTCATACAGATGACAAACTTGCGCTCAAGGAGATCTGGCGCCAGCTCGGTAGGGAAATGGAAATCGAAGACGACTTGGTTAATAAGGTAAGTTGAATACGCCTGGCCCTTCTGTATTGGGTTTTGGTTTCAGTCGATGGCTAACGCATGTAGACTAATAACTATGCCGACACCATGGCGTCTCTTTTGGCTCTTTTATCCCACCCGGAAGAAATCACGGGGGCAGAAGACGGCATGACATCTAAGTCGGTGATATTTATCATCGACGAGTTTGAGTTGTTCGCAACACATGCACGGCAGACGTTGTTATACAACCTCTTCGATATTGCCCAAGCGAGGAAGGCTCCCATAGCTGTGCTTGGTTTGACAACACGGATTGACGTGGTAGAGAGCTTAGAGAAGCGAGTCAAGAGTCGTTTTAGCCACCGATACGTCTACATGTCTCTCCCGAAATCCTTGCCAGCGTATTGGGATATCTGCAAGCAGGGGCTGGTGGTGGATCAAGAAGACCTCGAAGCAGAAGGCTTTGATACTGGTCTCAAGGGATACGACGAGTTCCACGACTATTGGAACAAGAAGATCGAGGCGGGTTTATCCATACCCCTGTCTCGCGCTATCCATTGCTAATAAGAACTAGGCTCTTCGCCAGACCCCGGCCTTCGAAGACCACCTGGAATACCAGTTCTATACGACAAAATCCGTATCGGCATTCCTCGGTTCGTGCATTCAGCCTTTGTCGGGCCTGTCGATGTCGTCGCTCGAATTAGCACTTCCTCCACCATCTAGTGTTATTTCATTAGAGCCACAGGAATCCAAACTCCAACTCCTCGCAGCGTTATCCGATCTCGAGCTGGCGTTGCTTATCTCGGCCGCCCGACTCGATATCATTGCACATACTGACACTGTTAATTTCGCGATGGCGTATGACGAGTACAGTAGCCAGATGGGCAAACAACGGGCACAGACAGCCAGCTCCGGCCTACTGGCTCTGGGGGCCGGGGCGAGGGTATGGAGCCGTGGCGTTGCGGTGATGGCATGGGAGCGGTTGGTGTCGCTGGGCCTGCTCATCCCCGCTGGCATAGGCGGCAGGTCCAATGCTGCACACGGCGGGCTTGAGGGGAAGATGTGGAAGATGGATGTTTCGCTTGAAGAGATACCCTCGGCTGTCGAACTACCCGGCTTTCTGGCCAAGTGGTGTAGTCAAATATAGCTGCCAATGGGGCGCGATGTTGGCTGTGATGCGCGGTACGACATCTTGGCTCGCATCCATGCCCAGACTGCCTAGACGCCAAGCCGTATAGACCAATGGGCTCGGAGAACGGAGAATCCGCTTCCCGCGCCTTCGATCCAACCTACCAGGTACCTAAGGGAGGTACATACACGCATACATGTGTATCTCGATAACTAGATACCTGCACACTTTATGCCCCATCATAGTGCCTCTTCACCAGCGGGAGGGCGTGCCGGTGCGTGCCGGTGCGTGCCAGTGCGTGCCGGTGCGTGTTTGACGGGTAAAGCATCTAATCTACCTACAGGTCAATGGTGATTAGTTAATTACTAAGTAGTTATGTAAGGCCTGTCTGCGGTAGTGCGCCAGTTACCAACCAGAGCAATGTATTACCAAGCAGTCGAGATGTGCCGTAAGTGTAGAGGTGTAGAAGGTTGCTAGCGCGCCGACCTACTGCGTAAGTACTTATCTAAGCACATAGTGCCCACTACACAAGTACTTAAACCCACCTAGTATTACACTATGTGCACCTGCTTCTGTAACCCACTGTAACAGCGGGCTCGGCTTAGGAACGATTCGCAGCCTCTCCACAGCCCTGACAGCGGGTGGAGACGTGTTCTGGGCAACCAATATACCACAAACGCTTGAATGTCTCTCACAGACCCCGGACTCTGCCCGAATACATACATATTCGAACTGCCGATGGTTTGAAGGCCGTTTGAAGTGGAGCCAAACGTTGACCGACAACAGCACCAGAGAACCTCCCTCGATGAGCCGATGGATCCTTTTAGGGGGTTCTACTGGCTCTTTGCTTGGAGGCGCGACAGGGCCCACGTAGCTCGGCCATCTTATTTACCACTTTGAGTAAATAACGCCAACTGTCGCGGTTAACGATGGGTAAAAACCCGAGCACATAATATGTGCATGCTGGTACGTCTAAGGCAGCTAGCTAGCTGGCTTGTCGTCCCTTCCATCTTGTTAGGCTGGCGACCTCCCGGGTTCTCCGTTGATACCATTCGAGTATAGGTATATAGGTAGTTATAGGTAGGAGCATACGAGAAGTACCCCAAGGTACCTACTTACCTAGGCCATATCGGTAGCCCGCCTAGCGCTCGGGACTTTGTGGGGGACCCTTACAGTACCAACCTCTGCTATGCTGGGCCGGCGGTAGAGAAGGTACCACCCGTCGCGACCAACGACGGTATCTCGCGACCGTGCCTGTTGGGTAGGGTACATAAATATCTCTTTACTCGGCTATTTTGTCCCGAATTATCTACCTGGCCGGCGCCTAGGTCGATACCAGCCAGAACGACCTCCCTAATGTGCAGTTAGAGCATGCACTAAGCCACGTCTCTTGAACTGATGTCATTCACACGGGATCCACTTGGGCTGCCTCGGTGCGGTTTGCCTCCCGCATCGGTTCATGACCCATTCTGTATGTACATATGTACATACCACTGTAGGTAGGTACCTGCATCCAAAACCGGAGCGTCTCGAGTCCTGTTGTACCAAGGTAGTGTTAGTTATGTAACTAACTGACATGTGCTGCGCCAGTCTCCTCACGCCGCATCTTATTCTTATTATTAGCTACATTGGGTATTATAACAGGATCTCCTGCCGTGTAACTAGTTACATCCTACCCGGAATAAAATATCATCATGTTTGTTGCTCCTTTAATGTTTCCTGCTGGCCCCGTACTTGTAGACGGTCTATCCGACGTCTACCCCCTATCTACCTAACTAACTACCTCCCTCTCTCCCTCCCTTTATATTTGTCTGTCTCTACCGAAACCCTCAAACCTCATGACGAGTTATGATTTCGACACTTCGACGTGACTGCTTCCGAGGATCGATCTTGCGCGCAACCCCCAGCTGAAGCTTAGCTTTCCGCGAAGCTGAAAGAAGAAGCTGCTACCACTAGTTTGCCGCGGCCCTATTCCTCAGAAAGGATTAGCGAACGAGCCGCTTCGATTACGGGATATCCAGCAAGGGACGCAGCTGGCCCGCGCCGGAGGACCTTCCCGGCCGAGTCGCCTCTACGATACTTGTGCCGCCTATATCTCCCTCGGCCGCTTCGAATAAACGACGAGCGGCGGTTTTATCTCGTCGCCATTTACACGACGAGAGGACGCCAGAATGTCGAAGCGCACAACGTTCACGACCATCTCGCCGCTGCCCGCGGGCATCACGCGCGAGGCCGTCATCGCCTTCCTGCACGATCATCAGGAGATGATCGACCTGAACCCGCTCATCATCGAGCGGCACCCCATCCCGCCGCCGCCGCACGCCCCCGACGAAGAGACTCGCTGCGTCTGGTGGAGCCTGACGGACAGGATCTCCTACCTCCCGGGTGGGCTCGTGTCCGGCCAGATCGAATATACCGCCGCCTTCAACGACCTCCCGGACGGGATCCAGACGCATTGCTACGCTCCGTTAAGCACCGATATCCGCGAGCGCTGGACTCTCGGCGGGACTCTACCCGGCGAGCCTCTCGAACCCGTCGAGATAGGACTAGGCGCCCCTAGGCAGGGGCTGTATCTCCGCGAGGTTGGTTTCACTAATCTACTTCCCCTACCTCCGGTTTTATCCATCTGCTTTTGGGCATCGAGATTGATTTGGTTGTATTGAAATGCGCCGAATGAACGCTAACCAGTGGCTGGACCCACAAATACAGGATGTCGAGCTCCGCTGCAACTTCATGATGGCGGGCTTCGTCAAGAAGACGCTGAAGAACGCCCACGGCACGCTCGTCGAGCGCCTCTGCCAGAAGGCTGCCCTGGCGTCCTCCAAGAACCCGAGCCCGGGCACGTCGCCCAACGGGTCGATGAGCTCGCGCACCGCCAACGGGGCGGGTGGTAGAATCCGCGCTGCTGCGGATGCCGCGTACCAGACAGACGGTTCTATTAGCCGGTTTTCCGGGGAACAAGCCCACCCCCGGTATTCGCACCCAGAGCCAACCCCGCACGCAAACATCTCAAAGCCGCCTCAGTATATCCCGTATCGGAAGCCCGTCCCGCCGCCAGCCAATGGTTTGGCGAACGGCTGGGCCGGCGTGCACCAGGATGGCCCTGCGGAGCTACAATAATAACCGGTTCCGGATATATATTATTCCTTGTTCATTTCGGTCCCTCTACCCACATGAGTCGTTTCGGTCGGCGACGGCGATAGCGACAGCGACAGCGACGCTACTCGGAATACCATTGTGTTCAATAGCGTGGCGTAACATCATTTACGAGATCGGTTTCGAACAGAATTGTTTCAATGTCTATTTACTTTTTTCCCCGCGATTATGTAACGATGAATGGCCCGCCTAAGGATGGTGAGAAGCCAGGAAAGCGAAAAGTTTAGTCTGATCTATTGATGCATTCGCGGTCTGGTGATAGGACCGCAGGGGGTCAAATAAGTGGCTCAAATCGGGGGATCAGGATGGAAGGAGAGTCCACGGTACAAGAATATCGGAAGAGGCTATACAAGAAACGGGCAAAACTTTCTTTGCCTTCTCTAAATCAATAATATTTGCATGAAGCTTGACCAACCTTTTTGCCGAATCTGTGACTACTGCACGGCTTGGGTGGTCGGTTGGCTTCATGTCAGTATGCATTCTGCGCGGGTGCGATGCAAGGCCCCAACTCGAGCTGGTTTAAGGAGCCGCCTCACCAGATCCCGCCGGGGATCGTGATACACCGAAAGAATAGATGCCACCCAGAGGGCAACATGTGCTATAGTGATGGCGACCTGACGTAGTCGTGACGTATCCAGCCGGCTCCCATCCTAGTTCGGGCACCCATGAGGCCCCTATAATCCGGCCTGAATCATTATGACCTTAGCCATGACTCGAGGCCAGTTCAATCCAGCGGAGGCCAGCTCGTGATTAAGCGAAACGCAGGCAACTACTCCAGCAGAGCCTTGCTTACCCTGCCACCGGCCGCAAGCGCGAACCGGCTGTCGATAGGTCGTGGGGTGGATTATTTGGGTCTGGAAGAGCCTATTGTTACGGTTTTATATACAAGGTCAAGATCGAGGGGAGACGGAGGCAGTAACGCTATGAGCTCGAAGTGTCGGTTCGGGGAAATGCGGTTGGCCGGGTTATATTGTGTAGAAATGGCCTACTAAAGTCGGCTCCTTACTCGCTCGCTTCTTTCTTCCGGGCCTTCTTCTAGCCGCTTTTTCTCCTATCTCGATCGCGATTTGTTTTTGTTTTGTTTTGTAAAAAAATTTTTTTTTTTTTTTTTAAGATTTCTATCACTCCCTCGCAATATGTGACGTGACATGTCATGTTTGAACCAAAACCAGGGTCCATCGCTCCTCGGTGGAGGCTTCGGCCAATGACGGCCACTGAACTGGTTCATGCCGGGGCATCGGACATCACGTCACGGAGGAGAGGAGAGGAGAGGGAAGGGAGTGAGTGATGCGTGCTTGCTGGTCTCATTCTATAGACATATGCGATAGGCCATCGCCAAAAGAAATCGTGGGGTACGGTAGATTGATGTAGGTAGGCAGTGTAAAACTTGGCCATTGTTGGGTGCTGGAATGCGGGCGTGTCGCGGTCTGATTAGCTGATCCAGCCGCCGATCGTCAACTCGGTGGTCAGGAGGCTGCCGTCCCGACGCTATCCAGTCACAGTGGGAGGTCGAGGGGAGAATGTCGAGCACCTGGGTCGGTAGCTCCTAATGTACTGGCTGGAGGCTGCCAGGTGGTGGTGTCCGGCCTGGGTTGCGCACTTGTTGGGTAGGGGAGGGGAGCCAGGTACCCGGATCCGCTGGTGTACCAACAATCATGCACTCGGGCGGCTGGACTGCCTGGTACCGACCTGGCCCTGATTACCTGCTTGCCTCCCTACCTGCCTGCTGCAAAATACGGATGATCTTGCAGGTGCGGCTTCATCTCCTGACCGCCCCGCGACCGCTCAAGCAAGCAACATCAGATCAGGCAACCAACCCAGTGTAAGTCACCGGACCGGAAGGCGCACCCGGGGGCCATATGCTGTGTCACTTGTGCCCAATCGTCAATCGGCCACACATGCTTTTCTGCCCTTCTTTCTGCGACAGCAATTTCATCTCTCCTACTAGTGCAGGGAGAGGTCCGCCGTTCCCGTCGTCATGGCACCGCCCGTGCTAGTCCTAGGTAGTGCCGGTAGGTGCAGTTCTGTGCATAGCCTGGGCTAACTACCTGAGTTTATCCAAGTTCACCGCTGTCTTGGGACCAACAACCCAAGCCAACCAAAGCCAACCAGAGCCAGCCAACGCCAACCATAGTCAACCAACAACCCTCCCCTATGCCAGATGCCATGCGCGCGGGGGATCAGGGCCGAGCGAGTGACGAGGCCAGCGTGCCGCCGCTGGATCTGGCAACGGGGGACTTTTTGTGGCTGTACCTATCTATCTATTGGGAGCGAGGCCCGGCCACTTGGGCGCGTCGCTTTCAAGCACAACACATGCCTTGCTTGCCAGCCCGCCCGGTTATGTATGTACTTGGTTGCTTAGTTACTCGGTTACTCGGTTGCTCTCGGTTGCTTGGTTGCTCGGCTGCTTTGGTTGCTTTGGTTGTTGCTCTGGTTGCTTGATTGCTTGCCTGCCTACATGCTAATCCGTACCACGTCGAATAATTCCTGCTTTTCAGAATTGCCTCGGACGTTGAGGCCCAAATTGTGCTATTATTTATCCCCTGTTTTGGAAGGCCGAAACACGCACACCTGGGCCGGACACTCGCTCTCAAGTCTTTCTGCCGTCTATTGTCTCCCGCCTCTCCCTCTCGTTTCTTGTGAAAAACCTTTCATGGTAGGCTATCTCAGATCGGTTTTTCATGCAACCGACTCCCGGCGCCTCCCCTAAATTAATTATTAATTCATCGATCGACCCAAGAGTGCCCTCGATCACACGGAATTCTTATCAGGTGCGGTGCGCTAAGGAAATATGCTTTCCGAGGCCCGGCGTTAATTGACATGGATGGATAGGCACACAACCCTGATCGCCACTACCGCATTGAACCTTCTCCTACCGCATCACTCGCTCACTCGCGCTGCCAAACCCCGACCCTTTCTGCTCTTAGATATATTCTCCAATGTGTACCTACTAAGAGCACGGGAACTGCCTCTTGAACCAGATACCGGTATACATCGCCGGCATCCTAGCGGAGAAGGAAATTGGGTCCGATCTGGTCTGGCCCCCCGAGTCGCCGTTTGGAAACCCATCGGCTGCCCACCTGCTAGACCACTGCTGTTCTTGCCATCGAGATCTGCACTGCCTAGTAGAGGATTTCCCAAAGGAGCTCATAGTTGTGTGAGAATATAGTACACGGTTGTCGGAGCTGAAAACAATGAATAAGAGAAAATGACGCCCTCAAATCCACCCCAGTGACTCGCGCTCACCTAAGGAAAGAGGCATCAAAACTTCGAGCTCGGCTCTGGCTGCCGCGCCTGCAATCCTTCGTCTGGCTGTTCGCTTAGCTCACGATCATGGCTCCTCTGCAACGGCGAATGGTCGTTGAAGCCACCAAATTCGTTTCGACTGCTTATCATGCCTTCATGACGAGGCGCGATAACACGCAAGTTATCGACCCGACAGATTCAGAGACATTGGTTATCATGTGTGTCTCCGTCTCGTTTGCTATCGTTAGCGTAATCGCCGCTCTGTTTGCCTTCTACTGGTTTGTTCGGATGAGGAGAGGCTTCCGTCAAGAGTAAGTGACTTGAACATATCCAACGTCTCCTTTTGTAATCTACCACAGCACACACAACTAATAACTGCGCCTAGCATGATTATGCTCCTCATCCAGAGTGATATGGTAAAGAGTTTATGGCTTATTCTCAGCCCTCTGTTTTACTTCATCGTCAAGAAGCCCTTCAGTTCCAATCGGGCCTTTTGCCAGGTCTCCGGCTTCCTCCTCACAGCCGCTATCGAGGCATCCGACATCGCCATCCTCTTAATCGCCATCCATACCGCCTTGTTTATTGTAAAACGCCAACACCCTGGCGTGGCCCTCGGTTTACAGCCCTATCGGCGTATTGCGTATACACTTTGGGCCGTCGTACCGCTCATCATGGCAGCCATTGTTCCAATAACAGGGAGCAGTTTCGTCGACAACGGCTCCCATTGCTATCTCCCTATACAGCCACGTTGGTACCGTAACGCATTGTCCTGGGTGCCTCGCTATATTATATTTGGCTTCATCATCATCACGTACACGTGGCTTTACGTATACGTTTACCTTCATTTTCGACGTTTCGGGGAGGATCAGAAGAGGGCTGGCAGCAATACATCCAAGTCAACGGTCTCATCCACTCGACGACAAATACAACGAAGATTGAAGAGCGGCAGCGTATCACCAACCCCCCTTCTAATCACTCACAACCATTTTAATTTCCCGCATTCTCCGCAGGATGCGATATCTAAGAACGCGGCATCAAAGCTTCGCCAGTATTCGGTCGCCTCGACAGTAAGCACACTGCACATTGGCGAAGGGGTCTGCTTGCCGGCCGCACCAGAGCGGGCGGCACGAAAGAGCTCGATCTCGTGGAATTTAGTTGACTTTGATGGCACCGGTACCTCGGCAAGTGCCACGCCACACGTCGATACCGTCCCTGCCAGCCCGACAATAGGTCTCTTTACGCCCCCCTCTAATGATATTAATAACGCCGGTAACGAGATGGCACACGCGGATGCGGCCACAATTTCCACCCCAGGGCCAACACACCCTGCCGACGGGAGGGACAGATCGCAACACGTCCTACCCGATGCTCAGCACAACTCATGGAAACGACGGCACAGAATACTACTCTCACACTACTCAGAGACGGGCTCTCGAAACTCGCTTCCGAATATCCTCGCGACACTACGACCGGGGCCCTCGACAACAGGGCTTGTAAACGAAGAGCCAGCTGGAACGGAATATAGCGGTTCCATGTCCTGCGTACGGCTGTCGACCGAGGTATCCGAGGAGGTAATGCGACGTTCCCGTGGCAGAATGCAACGGCAAATGCGGTTATTATTCGTGTACCCTGTCATATACATGTTCACGTGGATCGCACCTTTCGTGGCGCATGTGTATCAATACGACGACGCATACGCCGCATCCCAGGTAAGCGGGAACCTCACCGCCGCCGCCGCTTATTTCGATTCTGCCTCGAACAACGCGAGC
The DNA here is from genome assembly GCA_021209875.1 of Rosellinia necatrix. Taxonomy (NCBI): domain Eukaryota; kingdom Fungi; phylum Ascomycota; class Sordariomycetes; order Xylariales; family Xylariaceae; genus Rosellinia; species Rosellinia necatrix. Next base: position 1,424,503 of record JAGYVD010000001.1, on the reverse strand, counting down.
ACAGGCCATTACAACAGCGCCCACATACTACTGTCGACGATAGCGTCAGCGTCGCAATCGCAGATCCGCTTCGCACCGCCGGCGCCGGCACCAACCGTCGTACCCCTCGCCCTACGCGTCGTCAGCACGGCGAGCCTGTGCATCGGCGCAGCGGTGGACTGCGGGTTCTTCAGCGCGTGGGAGCGCCCGTGGCGACACCTCCGGGGCGGCTTCTGGGAGAACCTCGCCATGAGGCTACGGGTGGACAGGCTCTGCGGGGTCAGTGCGGACGAGCGGACGGGCTGGCCGGGACGGACCAGGGACGAGAGGGTCGCGGATGCCAGGGCCGCCAGGAAACGCAGGGATAAAGAGAGGGAAATGGTCCTACTGTCCAAGACGGCTGCCGCTGCGGCTAGTAGGGGCGCCAGCTCCGCGGGCGGGCCGAGCAGTGGTGGAGGTGGTGGTGGTGGTGGTGGTTGTTGCGATATTGGCGGCGAAAGCGTCGTAATAGAAGTTGGGGCTCCACGTGAAAGGAGGGAGTGGTGGGATGTTTGGGACGAGTCGGATTCAGAATAACACGCCGATGGATCATTACGGCGGCAGACGGAATAGTGTGTTCGTCCTGATGTATAAGACGTTGATGGTTTTGCATTGGAGTTCGAGTTTTCCGTCTTTGTTATACTGGCATACCTTGGCGTTTGGTGGGATATGAGGCCTTGGGATTATACCTTTTGTACTCTTTTTTTTTTGTTTTTTTTTGCCCTTTCCCGCTTGTTGCTTTTCAGCTTATGCATCGCACGATACCCCTAGCTTTTAAGAGCTACCACACTTACACATCATTTATATATATATACATATATATAAATATATATGTTCACGCCCCTTGCATACCATTGGGGGAAGCGATAGGATCATGAGCGGGTTTTTTTGGGCGGGCATCAACTTGGCGGGTAGGAAAGGACAGGAAAAAAAAGGAGAGATATATTGTTTGAACTTTGGGCTTTGCCTCCCTTGCTGCATACTTGCGAGGCTGCTTGCCTGGTTTTGTTGCTGCCGGCGTTAAATACATTGACTCACCTGCATCGGCGGAGGGTTTGGTCGGTCGGCTGGTTTCGGTTTACTTTGCGTCAGCACATGGCATAGGCGACTCGTTTGCGCGCGTGGGCATGGCCGTACGTTAGATATTGTACGTCTTAGGTTATTAGCTCGAGGATTTAAAAAAAAAAAAAACCAAAAAAAAAACCAATTAAGACAACCCGTGTTTTTATTATTGTTGTCATCGCTTCTAGTATGTCGAAAGAGGGCCTTTCCGACTTGTTCATCGGTATGGAATCAAACAAGTAAAAGAGCAAGGCAGATTAAGCGAGGCCTTGGTAGCCCGCCTTAACCTACGCGAGGATGCTGCATCTTCATGGACTCCGCCTTCCAGCCATACGTAGACGCGTCTGCGTATAGCAACCTATTATGCAGTAGACAGTTGGTAGTACAAAATGTCTGGGAGAGGCATTTATCCAAGTTATTACAGGGCAGGCCAGGCCAGGTGAAATCTGAGAAACATTGCGTGAGGGGGGGGGGAAGGCGGAGGGTCCTCACGAGTGATTCAAGCACGGGAGATAGGCAGCTATCCCCCATACAATGAAATATAATATATAGAGAGAGAGAGAATTTGACAATAATATCATTTTCTCCAAAGATATCATGAAGCTGGCAGGAAGGACTAGTGGCATATTAGGCAGGAATAATCGGAACCCCCTGTCTCACGCCTGTACAAATGTAGACCACTACAGGATGCTGGTAGTAGTATCTAGGAAACACAGAGACGGCTGCAGTCATGCTTATAGCACCCGGGCTCGTAGGTTGCACGATGCAAGTGCTCACCCCGTTAACCAACCGACAAGACGATAATATAACACCCCAAGTTGACGAAAAATATAAAGCGCTGAGGTAATCTCACTTGACAGGGGCCCAATTCGACACGTCCAATCCGAGTTCGAATGGAGTAGACCCCAACAAGTATCCCCATCAACAACCGTGCCGGTCCCCAATGGATGCCTGCTTCTAACGCCGACCAACAGCAAAATATAAAAACCTGCATGCGCTGTTCCATTTGCTGACATACCTTTTCATTTTAATTTTTGTTCCTTTTTCTTTATTACTTGTTTCCTTTCTTCCTCGTTTTCTTGGCTTTCATTTATCATGTATCATTGGTGCCGCTATCGGTGCAGGAATCGCAGGAATGCCTGCGCGATTGAGACACCATCATGTTTATTGGCAACGCGGTCAATACCGTCTTGGTACATCTCGTTGGTGACACCGCCACTAGACCTGCGTATATCCAAGATTTCCCGGACCATTTCCTCTGTGAACTCGGGGTGCCCCTGGACCGAAATAAATCGACCCGGCACGTACATGGCCTGATTGTTGCATACGTCCGTTCGGGCCAGCTGCAGTGCGCCCGGGGGGAATGAAAGTACGGCATCGCGGTGCATTTGGTGGATTGACTGTGACCAGTGTTTTTGTCAATCGTTGTGAAGCTTCAATAAACGAGTGCTTGTTTTGTGCTGAATGGACTTGGGTGGGAGAGGGTGGGTTACCATTTTTTCCAGGCCGAATATTTTTTTTCCTTCGTCCGTGAGTTCGTGTTCAGTAACACTGACTTCCCAACCACGTGGATTCTTGCCCAACTGAGCACCGAGAGCCCGGCCGATGATCTGGTGCCCGAAGCAAACGCCAATAACACGGATACGGCCACCTTCGATGCAGAGTTTGGTGAAGTTGACGAGCCGGACAATCCACTCGTCGTTGTCGAACGCGTTGTGCTTAGAGCCGGTGATCAAGATGGCATCGATGGTGTCAGGATTCGGGTAGGCAGTCATATCATTGACGACTTCATGGGACGAAAGAGTCAATTGGGACTCCAAAGAAACAGGCTGAGGAAAGGATGCGCAGGCCCTCTTGAACAGATGAGCAAACACACCACCGTACGACTGGTATTTCGCCTGGATGCCGGCAACCGGAATGTCGGCTTCGAGAATGGCAAGCCGTATTGGCCCATTGGGGCCCCGGGAACCCATGGCTTACGTTTCGGGATGATGGGCGCCTTTGTGTTTCGCGGGGGAGTAGTTTTGGTGGACAGCCGAGGCTACGTTGGTCAAGTAGGAGAGGTATGGCAGGCCAAGTGGCAGACCGGAGGGGCGACGAGGTAGGGCAATGCTCAATGCTGGAGCGATGGCAATGTGGTTATCGAGTGTCTATCGTAGAAGGTATAACGGCACGACACGCAGACGGCTCCCTTATATATATATATATATATACGTTCGGGGTTGGCGAGCGAGTCCTACCAAGGCATCTACGGCCGTAGCCGAGCGAGCGATTTTCAGCGAGGGGGATTTCCAGCGAGGGGGGTTTTCAGCGAAGGGGTGTTTCCAGCGAAGGGGCAGCACAGGGGAAAGGCACGGCAAAGGAGGACGAGCGTGGATGGAAGGGATGCAATCGCGAATGTTCACCCCAAACCTGAATCAGCCGACCGTCTCTTGTGACAGGGCATATCAATGGAAGGGAGCAATCGGGTGAGGCTAGGCATAGATAGACGGAGGCAGGCGTAGATGTGAGGAGCGATCCTTCGACCTGCGGACCTGCGCGACCTTGCGCGCGAGTTCGGTCTCCAGTCTCCCGTCTCCAGTCTCCAGTCTCAGTATCCCCCTCATCTCCCCTCACTACCACCACGCATGCTACCCAAGTGGTTCTAGGTAGATAGGTTGGGTAGGTAGGTAGTCAGGAGTTGGTGTACATGCTAGTGTATGGCACTGTAGTATGTAGGTATGTAGTATGTAGCAGCATGTAGTTAGTAGGCAGTGTACCTTTGTAGGGAGGCCATTAGTGTGCCCAGATCAAGGCCCAGATAAAGCCAGCCAGAGCAGAGATGCCCCATCCCGGTCCTGGCACTCACTACACTAGTACCCGGTCTACACTACACACGAAGGGAGAGCAGAACGAGCTAGTGCGCTAGTGGTACGCCATGGCCATTCGGTCAAGCTCCAATCCATGACGTGTTGGGGAGGGGGTGGGGAGGCGAGAGGAGGGGCAGAAGAGGAGAAGCCAGAAAGACGCCCTGGGCATTGAGGGCCCGGATTTCAACAGGTCTCCGAGTGCGATGCTGAGGGAGGTGAGAAAACGGAAATACGGTACCTCCTGGGTAGGTATGTATAGTGAGGGATGGGCGCTTGAAGTGTGGGGTGTTGCATTTCAAGCTTTGGCTACCCGCCAGGATGTCCCGATACATATGTACGTATATCTGTATCTCTGTTGGACGGGGCGCTGGTAGCGAGCGCACCAGGTAGGTAAGTACGTAGGTACCGTGTACCTACAGATAAGCCGTGTGCGATACAGAGGCGGCGCGTACAGCCAGGTACACACGCGACACTGGGCCATCCCCAGTTAGGAAGCTCATCTCGGATAGTTAAGTACCTAATCCGGGTAGCGCCTTGTCACATCTGACCTGTCCGATCCTGAGGTTACGCTGGGGTTGTACGACATACGGCACCTGCGCCACAGCGGATAAAGACCACCTGCGCGGTCTGTGGCTGGTGTGCTACCTCTGTTTTAGAGTTTTTGACGTCCGGCACTCCTTGGCTATATCCTCTGATAAAACACCGAGGGCGCCCACGTGCTTGCGCTGGCACTGCAGACAGACGACAACCGTACGATCCCATCCGCTGTCCAGTTCGTTGCCGTACGATGCCGCCCGGGTCTTTGGTGGGCGGTTCTGGCTCCTCGGCGTGCTCGTCTGACTAATGGTCAGAATGTTGAGGCTCTGGTCTTATTCGAGCGTCTACCGCAACGAATGGGAGAATTGGCCGGCCCGTCGACATGCTGAAACCTCTCGGAAGGGCCCTGGGGCCTGCATCGAGAGTCCGGGGTGGCCCACATCGATCTGTGAGATGGCAACAATCCGCGAGCATGGCATGTCCAGCTTACCAGCCCGTATCCACCCAAGCCGGTTCCACTAAGCACTACTCGAGACGCATGGCAGCGGCAGGGCTTTTCTATTGTGTTCTGCCGATATCCTATTGGTGAGATCACTTCATTTGGTAATGCAGCTGGGCATAATGCAACGCTATCACCGAAGTTAGTTTGGAGTTTTGATGGTCGTCTTGCTCTAGCGAATGGGGGGGAAGACGCCTCCCTTGATCGAGCTAGGTCGGTAGATAGGCATATCGATACAGACCAACAGTCCTACATGAGCTTCGCTCCAATATATGGACCATAGAAATAAAGGAAGCTTGGCCAATGGTCTTATGATTAGGGACCGTGTTCTTGCCTTAATTGTTAGCAAGGGTGCAGGATCTCGTATGGAGGCTCTTGCGGATCCCTAAGCTATTCGAAGATCCGAAATCGCAAAAATACACTCCCTCTCTACTTGTCTGGATAGCTCTAGATGGCCCCGGTCCGAATTAACGGGGCTGGCTAGCGGCTCCCACGGCCACAGAGATGGTTGGCGGTATGATGCCCAAAAGGAGGTTGCCACGCAAGACCGTCCACGCCATAAAATAGTCGTAACACGTCACTTGTAGTTGTACGCTGAGGGAAGCTGCACGGCCCGGTGAGCCAATGGTTCTGCAGGTATGCGCATCTGAGAGCATGCCGAGACATATACTAGTAGTTTCAACAGTAGTACAATCTATTTATTGGTCCATCTAGTACGTACCCCTTCCCCCATCGCTGTTTACTGTTTACCGTTTATGGGAAAGTGTACATACTTTCTAACTTGAGACAAGTTGTCAAGTTTAAAAAAGCCACTACACAAACGACCTTGTCAGAAAATGAAACAAGTTTAGCGGCCAGATCAACCCCAAACAAGTCTGGTAGTCCCAATTAAGTTGGTTGTTTTGTCATCATTTAGCTCCATGTCTTGAGATATATATATATATATATATATATTATCATAGCAGAGTTTATTACGATCGCTTAATCATATTATCTAAACATAAACGGCTATTTGTATAACAAGATCGTCACCTATTATCGTTGCAAAATATGCATCACCGGACACATAGCCAGTTATAGACTAGGCGACTGCAACCTATCTATTACTATCTAGTTTATTGTTACTCCTCACACATATGTTTGAGGGCTGTGTTAGGCCCAGGTTCTTCTCTAGCTCTGTGCACATTTCTCGCAGAGTGTTGCCATCTTCACCCGGCATACCTAGGGATGATGGGCGCCCCGTATAGCACCGGATGCAAGGGCAGATCCGGGTGAGGTGGAATATGTGGCGGTACTGGCCCAAGTAAGTACACCTACCTTCCTAGGGTATACAGGTTGGTTATGCGAGGGATCCCCGTTCGGTTAACACACGGCTTTGGTTCGCCGAATCACGGCCCTAGCGAAACCGCCTCTCGCTAACAAAGATATAGGAATAACAACAGGTGCCCTTGGAAGCGCCCTTGCAAGCTAGTGTGGTTGAAGACTACTAATCCTATATCAGAAGATCCGCCCGTATGTACCGGCATTTGCTATAGACGCGGCATCCCGTGCGAGAATCTAGAACTCTCGCGAAACTCGGCAAATGACACCCTAATTTTCGATTTACCGCCGTAAACGAAGTTACGTATCAAGTTCGTAAGCATGATAAGGTTGCTCAATACTGTCACGTTCACAGCGAGAGAACCCGGGTTGGAGGGGTTACTGTGGGCTCCTGAAGCGATCTTTGTACGAATTGGCCATGGGTGGGAAAAAAGGAATTTTTATCTTGGGCATTGGGTGTGGTAAGCGTTGACATGTTCGAGGAGTGAAGCGGGCGCTGATTAGGCCGCGTCTTCATTTATTAACAGCTAGGTCAACGGTAGTTCTGCTCTGCGTGTCTCGCTGCCGGGAGGGATTCAAGTACGGTTGTATTTACGAGAAGCGTCATAGATAGGATAGTTGTCCAGAGTTTATCTACGATGTGCCTCTGGTAGGTACAGATTGCACTTGTTTGGAGAGAGGAGAAAAGAACTGTTGTTGGAGCTGGGCCACGGCCGCCCAAGCTGGCTGATGATGGGATGGAGTGCAAAGACTAATTAGAAAGCAGAAATTAGGTAAGAAGTGTGAAACGTGATGTGTTCCCGTGGGCCGGCAAATACATGCAGGTAAGCATAATACCCATCAGCCGCTGCTTAGCGAACTCGAGGCCCAACGGACAGTTTTATCAGAGCCATCCCCTCTACGCAGTCGTTGATCCAAGGTCGTGCATAGTATGCTCCTTCTATGGTTATAGAACTCGTCCAGACTAGATAACTATAGGCTAGTTATATAGTAAGAGTAGTTATAGTTAGGGATTTTCTAAGGATGATGTTTGGTTTCCTAAATTTCGTCACCCGCTCTCAGCAGCGCTGCGAAGAAGTAGAAGAAGAACAATTAGAAGGACGAGGAAAAGAAGAAGAAGATGGATGAACAGAGCATGGGATTTGTCGAGCTGATGACGTAAGTTGATTAAGTCGATATCGTACACAAATCCCTTTTGTACTGTGTTGATAACTGTCTTGATACTTACTTACTGAGGTACCTTACCTACTAGGTAGGTAGTTAAACTACCAGGCAATGGACATATTGTAACTATACCTAGGTACATAGCCGTCTCGCCCCACATGGCCGGCAACGGCCGGTTTGGCCGGAATTAGCCACTGTCCGCTTGCCTGTCATCTGTCTGTCTATCTGTCTGTAGGGCGATTGCCGCTATTAACATTTCATCAGCTGCTCGGACGGTTCATCGCTTTTCTCCAGATAGTCGTCGGACTGGCAACCATCTTCCTTGTACATCCACCCTAGGAGCCCGTTGTCGCCGTACGCTGCCTCGCCGCCGTGTGCAATCACCGGAATGATTACTGGAATGATTATTGGAATGACTATTGGAATGATTATTGAAATGATTACTGGAACGATTACTGGAATGTCTGTCGGCTGTCGAGAGTTGATATTCGCGCGTTCGGTGTTCGGGTCTCGATATGTTTGAGGTGCCTCAGATGGGCATCGCTGATCGATTGCAACTGACGACCAACAAATCGCCTTCGCCGCCTGTCTAAGCTTGACGCGAATGTGTAATGAGCTGATATCTGGGAATCCAAGAATGCACCCGGTTGGTTGGCTGGGTTCCATCGACCCAAACGGCGAATTTTCGCTCGCCCGGTAAGATCCGTAATGCCGAGTGTGGGAAACAAGAGAGGGAGAGAAGATAGGGTGATTTAGAGTCACGTCACAATACCTACCTCACACCATATTCCATCAACAAACTTACATCTTTTATTGGGACCATACACATGCACACATACACACACACACACACACACACACACGCACACACACACACACACACACACATATATATGTGTATATAACATAACACCCTTAGACATCAGCTCGGAAGTATGCATGCTTGCTAATTGTCCAACAACGCACTTCTATCCTCATCATTTCAAACCTTTTCGCCTTCATTACACTCACAACCCATGTCTTGCGTCATCGCTAGAACTACAAACTCCCTCAACTCGCTCCCAAACGAGGTACGTTAATGTCAAATTCGTTCCCTTAAAAAAATAATTCAATCGGCTAACTATCACGAAGCTCCTCATCAACGCCCTGGATTCCCTGCCAACTCGCTCGCTGTTACCGCTTGCTGCTGTCTCCCGTCGGTTCCGCGGACTCGTCGGTCGTCTTCACTACTACAGACTAGTCGAGGCCACAGTTCTGCAGGGGCGCGAACTACTCCTAGAATGCTATCATCCTAGTGACAGGGTCTCAGCACCGTCGCTATTTTGCAGGTACTTGACTACCGATGGACTAGCTGAGGCCGGCGAAGATGCTGACCTGGGAGAGATGAACCGGCTTTACTCCCGGTTTACTCTCTTCCTCGGTGATGAAAATCGTCGGCCTCGAGCACGACGACCAACCGCTCCCGTTATCGAGGGGACCGAAGAACCCTTGAGTCAGATTCCCACATACGACGTGAACATAGAAGCGGGCGAACTCTTCACCCAGCTTTGCGCGGTAACCAACCTAATCAAGATCGGGCCGAGAAGAGGCTTGTTTCTCAAGATAGACAATGTCGCCGACGGTGTCATTAGGGTCCACCGTCGATGGCTCCGTGAACAAGCGGAACGGCCAACGACGAAACGGCAGCTAGACGGACGAACTGATCTCAACGATTCTTCTATCCTATGGGTTGGCCTGTCCAAGGATATCGGGGTACGATTCCGCGTCTTGCCTAAAGATGAGGGGCAGACGCCCCTTCTCCTTGAACAGGACGAAGAACCACCTGTTTCATACACACTCGAATACCAAGGTTAGTCTCATATTCCATACTCAAAGTTTGGACTGGGAGCTAATGCGAACACAAGAGTTGATCGTACGGACCAACAAACTGCTGCTCACCCTTGAGGCCTCCGAGGCTCAACAGGTCGCTCACGCAGGTAAAGCAATCATCATTGCCTTCTATGCTTGAAGGGTCCTCTTTCCGTGTCGCGTAGAGCTCGGGTTGCTGGGATGACTGGCGGCCTCGCTCCGCATTACGGAGAACACAACAGTGCCCATTGTCAGTGACGATCAGCGCTAGGCCTGGTCCCATACGTCCCGGTTCGACTACGGGCCTATTCTTCGGGATAGCGCCAAGCCAAACCGTTGACGCAGCGGAGTGGTTCCTTGCACGTCGATATAAGAGACAGTAGAACCTTGATTGTGCAAGTTGCATAACCTCAGTTTCCACTGAATTCCTCGACGATGGCTAAGGGCCACCCACGGCGGAATCTGTGCCTTACCGAGGACAGGATATAGAATATGTTCACGGAACTACGCTCCTTGTACTAACTTACAATCTGTAGGGGCATTCTACTTTTCTGGTAGCGATCGCTACCTTCCCTGCAACGATGTTATTTATCTACCAAGTGTACCAACCCGCATGATGTTGCCTAGGACCATGTCTGTACAGTAGCAGCATCGACGCACTACTTGGTTGTTTGGGTACATTTCGGGAGTCTAGGTTATGTCGTACGCTGAGGAACGACATCGGATATATAGAGGCCGGTGCAAATAGAGATATACCAACAGGCTTATAGGGAGAACGCAAGGTCACACATTAATAAGCATAATAGCACCACATAAGAATAGAAGCGATACGATTCGCACACCATGGTAACACTGAACCCGTCTGTGCATTTATGCGATCGGCCACAGCGTCTGCCGTTTTGGGTTGCGATTATGCTATACTTACCTCCCGCACGGTGCCTGGGGTTGCTCAAGGCCTATATCCTCGTGATCTACCTGTATCACACACATCCAGAGACGGGAAGACAGACTGTGGAAACACATGTTATACTCTGATCGAAACAAGAGCGCTTGATATCCCGCCAATCTTGTTTTGGGAGTACACTCTCCCTTCTACAAAATCACAGGCCATCGCTATTAGTTCCAACAACTTTAAAGATGTGCCCGCCCCATTAGCTATAGAGGTCAATACTTATGATCGGTGAGGGAGGGTTTCACGGATCTTGTACTTCGTAGAACACCTCGAAACAATATTGGTTCCTGGCCTTTCAACTCAATCGTGCCACCTCGTCATGGTGGTGACTTTTTCTTGGCGTCAGGAGACCCGACTCACTGCAGCGTCGTGTCAGCAGCGTGCGACAACCAGCTTGTTCCTGCATTAGCCCATTAGGACTACCGACGACGCCTCAGTATCCCTGTGCGCCAAGGATTTATGTTGTCGCTATGGCGAGGTCTTTAGCGGGTGACATCCCATTCATTGGATGACTCACGCTATACACTACTACTATCTTGGCGCTCTTTGGTGCCCCCCCCCTAGATAGTGCATACTCCCTTGACGGTTATTGGGTTCCCCATTTTCCCTATGTGATGAAATGTTTTCTGTAAAAGTCCAAGCACGAGGAGAGTATCAATTCCAACGCTTGCTACTTGCTCTGAAAACAAGGATTATTCATCGCTGACCAACCCCCGTCACTGGTGCACTGAGGAGTCAGCAGCCGTTCCCGGCCGATCCTGCGTCAGGCGAGTTTCAACCCCCAATCAGAACCACGGTTAAGCACATCTCCAGCCCAGGTAAATCGTGATGCCAAGTGATTTTTCGGGCGGGGGAAGGGAACTTTGAATAACGAGCAAAAACACCCATCTCCACCTATGTGCCGACAAGCGAACTTCTACACTCGCTTCTTCTACTCAGGAGTGAATATCAGACGGTTGTAAGATTCACTCGGACCAAGCACCCCACGTATACGGTATACACGGGATCCCGTGCCGCGTCTTGGTCGTAAAACGAGTATCTGCGAACCTGGAAATCACAGTTCTCCCAAGCCGCTGACGAATCGCAGGCTCGCTAGGTTTTGATCCTCGCGGGCTGCATCACAAACGGGCTTCTATAAGACGATAGCGTTTCACTCTATGGGGAGACCAGACGAATAGCACAGCCACGCATTAGGCACGATAGGGGGACTAGTGTAGTGTACGAGGGATGAAGAGCGTGGAGTGGTTACTGAATCCAGGGTCTTCCGCTCTCTATAACCGAGTTCTACTCCTTAATCAGCTAGTGTAGGGATTGGATCTACGCAAGGATTATACATCTAGCATAGGGGGTCATGGCTTTCCGCAACCGAAGGGCAGACTGAAACAATTGCCTCGCTGCGATGACACCAACATGCTGAGCAACCCCCGCCAGAACCTCTATACCACGATGATCTCATACGCTAGCTGGTCCGGCGGCCGCTCGAGGTTTGCTGTAGCTATGTACCACCTGTCGCGGCCCTCATCTTAGGATGTTAGTTCTCCTCATATTATTCCGTGCATCTTCGTTGAGCCTGTCCTTACCTATTACCATTCACCAATTTCGTTTCTTTGGAGCTGAGCTTCGCAGCCTGGGTGCTGTTTATCCAACCATTTAATTGACATTCACTGACAAGGTTTCCACGAGCGGGTCATTTTGGGCCGCTTGCCGCTTTCCCTCACATACACTCTTACAACAATAGCGACTCGTTATTGTTGTAAAGTGGAAATTTCTTTACTTTATTATTATTATTATTTGGCCGCAGGAGGAGAGGTTCGAGAAGGGGAAGACAGGAAGGGAAGAATCCAGAGAGTCATGACAACTAGGCCGGAGTCAGAGCAGTCGACGATCGACATAGCGCAGATTGAAAAGAGCTTCCCGGTGCCCCCGAGGCCGAAGCGCGGCGTCCGGAAATCACTCCCGCCGTTGCCGCCGATGGCAGAGATCGAGAGAGACGCTGCGGAGGCGGCCGCTACAGAGAACAAGACGATAATGAGAGTAGAGGGATCCAAGCTCACCAGGGATTTATCATTAGCGCGCGGCAATGCCGGGAAAGGACTGCCATTATCGCTCGGTGTATCAACGGCGAAGCCACCAAGGCCGTTATCGAAGGACGAACCAAGGCCGACGACAGCCTCTACGTTCACAAGCATAGATCCGAAGCGCAACTTAAAGTATGGCACCGGCAGATATGCTAGGACAGAGTTATCACCTCAGCCTAGCGAGGACCCCGATGATCCATTGGTAATAGACTTGAAGCCCCCTCGGGCAGTAGTCCCGGACGAGAGTACGGTGCTGATTAAAACCCTTAGAACTGGCCATGGTGGAAAAAAAACCTCAACTTCGCTATCCTGCTATGCATGGTGGCTGTCGTCAGTGCGATGAAAACCGCGCTCATGAGTGTCCATAGCGTCGTTTCGGCAGAGGAAAGCGTCAATTATACGGCCGCGGCAGCTTTGACGGCTGTGCCCCTCATGATCTCAGCCTTGTCAGGGATGGGAAGCACAATAATAGCAAGGATATGGGGCAAGCGGCCTGTTTACCTGGTTTCGACGGTGTTCATGTTTATTGGTTGCGCGTGGAATATCAATACGAGAGGGGAATTCGCACAGAACATAGCTGCCAGAATATTCCAGGGATTGGGTTGGGGCGCTTTCGATACCCTGGTACTGGGGTCGATCTTGGACACCTTTTTCGTATGCCCCCTTTTACCCGGGCTTCTCACACCGCGCGCGCGGCTGAACTGACATTCTTCCAGGAACATGAGCGGCAAACGAGGATCCTACTATACAATACCGTGTCGGTGGGTGTGACATGGGGCGGGCCACTGATCGGTGGTGCTGCTTCGGTGGGCGCCCGAGGCTTTTTAACACAGTTTGAGATCCTCACCTCCTTTTTGGTGGCGCTGATGCCATTTATCATCTTCGGCGCCCCGGAGACAACATACACACGGTCAAGCTTTGACGAGAACGACACTTTCCCAACCCTTACGCGATCACAATCGAGGTTGCCAACGATAACATTGTCAAAGGACGCAGTGTTGCAATATATTCGGAATGTGAAACTCCTATCTTACAAAGCAATAATGGTGGACCGATTCCTCCTCATGCAAGCGCCCAGAGCAGCAGCAGCGCCATCAACGATTCTCCTCTTTGCGATAACATTGCTTCCTTATGTTGCCCTCTGGGGCTTGTCTAGTTCTCTCTCGTTGCTCTTCACACCGGCGCCCTTCAGGCTCGCGGAACCATCGATTGGGCTGCTCTTCTTCACGCCGTTTCTGCTTGGAACCGCAACTGTGGTCGGGATTTCCTTGCTGCTCCGCCAAAGGCACTTCTCCCGCACGGTTCATCTCGTCACGCTCGCCGTGGGTGCGTCCTTCGCCTCGATAGGCATCCTCGGTTTCGGGTTATACATTGTGGGCTCGGCACAGAGGCCCGGTGGCGGCGGCGTCGTAATCTGGGATCTGTCGTTCACACGGAACAGCATCAGCTTTCCCGTCATCTCATTTCTTCTTGGGCTACTTGCGCTTGGATCCGCCGCTCTTGACAGCACGATCCAACCCGTGGTGCAGCAGTCGACGGCATTCACCTCTGCCAACATGAACGTCGCACTGCGCAACATAGCCGACATGCATGCGGGATTGACGTGCTTGCGGAATATAGTGGCAGGGGCGTTCGCTCTCGGCATCCCGACCGCCATCAAGACGTGGGATGGCCTCAGAGGCTCTGCTATCGGTATGGGTATCGTGCAAATCTTCATCACGGCCGTCGCCGCTGCGGTGTACTTCGATCTCGCGGAGGACGTGAGGAGGTTGGACGGCGTGGTTATGGGACTCGTGGATTTGTCAGCCTTGAAACATCGAGGGAGCTTCTTCGATGCAGATTAAGAGAAAAAAAGGCTTGTTGGTAACGCGTCTGGTAGTCTTCACTCGTTTTCTGTATGACCATTCTTTAATTGATAATGCGGAGCCTTGCCGTGAGCGTGTCTTATGGAACCATCTATCATGTCATTGAAACCTGTAACTATTGGTGATGATTTCCATGGTTTGTGTTCATAAACTATCAGAGAGTAGAAGGAGACCAGGTTGGAAAGCACCCGACCGTTGATACCCAGGGCCAAAGTATATAGGTAGTACCTAGGTAGGTAGGCTAGGTACTTGAGGTAGGTAGCGGCCTGGCCTCCCATGCCAACAGTTAGCATACCTGGTGCTAGATATGGTGCAGTAATTGCGTCTTCAAAGTATTATACCAGCCTACTTCCTACTATGGTACGCTCAATGTTCGCTTAGGGCTAGTTACTGGCTATTATATTAGCTATGATGTAATATAAAGCATACTAGGTAGTGCATTGTTCCACTTAGGAGGCCGTGAGAGAAAGAGATATTAAGACATGGCAGGGCCTTCAATAACACATATTACTTGAACAAGGAAATACCGACATGGGTAGACACCCGCCTTCCTACAATAATCGTCTGTGGTAAAGTACATAACGTCACTAAGTTCCTAGTAATAAGGCAACTACTAGGTGGTGTATCAGGTATCCTACGGTCCCGAAAGCCTTGTCCGCCAGTAATAGCATCAACAAGTAGGGTCACGGCAAGAACAAGGACTAACAATGTGCGTCTTTCGCCTGCCATAAAGTCCTTGTCTTTCGATCTTCTGACCAAACATGAGAATAGAAGTGCAGGAGGTACCCGGGTATGTATCTCTACGTTCAACCATTCCTACTAGGTAGTTAAATCACACCCGAGAGCTTTGACTGTGCCCTACCTACCTACTTGTAGGTAGCATGATGTAGGTTCTGTATATTCTTTGCTAGTAACCACAGATATTCGACCTAAAAGGTACCCAGGCTCCTTACGGGCTAGGCGTACCCGAGTCCGTCAGGAGAACTTGGTGCGGATTACAAGGTACGTACCGTTGACTGTTCCCTAACCTGCCTACCTACCAAGGTAACTTCTGGCGACTTCCTCTCTATGTTATGTCAAACCGGTATGAAGAGCAGTCACGCTACTTTCCTGTTCTCTGCTTAGGCAACCCCAAGGGCGCTGTATCTATTATATATTTCCCCTCCCTTTTCTCTCTTCCATCCTCACCATTATTCTTCCCTCTCTCACCCATATCTTCCTTTTCTTGTAACCTGGGTGCTTCATCACCTACTTTTCTATCACAGCTCATCAGACGAGCCTAGAACCAACTTCAACAACCTAGCTTGCATGTTAGTATATATGGTCATTGCTCTCTAGCTTACCACTAACGTCATGTCCGCCCCATTATAGCTCCCGTTCACAGATTTGCGTGGCATCAGATATGGCAGAGACAAGCGAACAACCCGCAGCCGAGAAGGCGGATAAGGGAAAGGGGAAGGAGAAGGAGAAGGAGGAAGACAAAGCCGATGAGCAACTCGGCAGCCTTCTCTTCAGCATGCTCCCCCAGGAAATCCGCGATGAGATTTATTTCCAGATTTTCTCTACCACCAGACTGTCCTTTACAGAGGGAATGGAGGGGTCCCTGGCTGAGGCTCGTCGTGTTTACACAATACCCCCGCCGTACGCCCTTGCTCTGCTGAAGGTTTGCCGACGGATCCGACGTGAGATCGGTGATTCCTGGCTACGCTATGTCCTCTTCCATTTTGGAAGCACTGATGACATGCGCAAGAAGCTATGCGGCCTACCACAAGAGATCATCACCAAGATTAGACATGTGCGAGTGTGTGATATCCCTCATGGATACCTCTACGTCGACCCGGCTGGCCGCGTGCCAGCAGTGCTCACTGAGCTCCCGGGGTTGCAGCTAGATCGTTTGACAGTCTTAGGCAATGATGAATTTCGCCGGGGCTACTTCACCATTGGGGCATTTGTCAGCCGGAGCAATGGTTGGAAGGAGTTGCATTATATCAGCCAAGACTTCCGACGCTTCATGCACAGAACAAAGGATCCACAGCCCTCCCATTATCAGTCCGTCTTGAATAGTCGTGATGGTGCAGAGACCAATCCTTCTATCACCATCTATCGATCGACGGCACCTCTTGTGGTCGGTTCAGTCATGAACCCCGAGACACGAGAAGTCTAGGAGCAGACCGTGGCGGGGATTCATGAGCCTGAAGGCCATCGACGCACTAGGTAAGCTATCCATTCTCATTTGGCCATATTATATGGAGATCCCCCATGTTCTATTCCGTTGACTAAGTACAATTCCATCGGGGTCGGACAGGGAATGGGATCTTTGTTTATTCTTGTCAGTGCTGCATCACCCCCAAAAGTAGTCGCATTACTCACAATAATTATTTTCTAGGCGGGGCACGCAGACGGAATTCCTCGACATTCACAACGAGGTCCTCGTCGTTGTCAAGAGAGGCAAAGGTGTCGATTACCAGCAGAAGAAGGTTAAGGTGCAGCACAGTGACCCCCCTCTATTGGGTACATTGGGATTCAGCTTGATGACGGTGCGTATGGAAGATGATGAGTTTGTGGTCTATAATGAAGACACCCCATCAGAAGAAGAGGATGGCCCTGGAGGCGTGCTGGTGGAGACGGACGTCTACACCCAACCGTACGAGTATAACTGGAACCACCTTGATCGAAGAGTCTACACGAACATGTTCTAGTCCATGATGCTCCGGCTCGAGCCCAGGTAACCACGATTAGCTTTGACGGTTGTGCTTATTCATTGTAGAGAGTAAAGGAATATTTGGTGTGTTAGGCAGAAAACGAGAAGGAAACAGAAGTTAGGGAGACTGGCAGTGGTTTAGGAACGAGAAATGGCTTATCGACCTGGCTTGTCAGTATTCTTCACGCTTTGCCGCAGTTTTCCTAGGTATTGTAGGGGGTAGACAGCATAATGTTAGGGCCTGGCCCAGTTTTGGTACACCTATTTGCCGTCTTTATGATTGTGATGTTAAGAGTATCTAAAGTCAAACTGTTGTAGGAGATGGTCTCTCATATCCAAATTGAACATGGAAAGTCAGCTCCTACACTAGGTAGTATAAAATGAGTCTTGCTGGGTACTTTCTAGGTACTTACATGCCACAGCATTGCTGACCTACATAAAAAATATTTTATTTAGTAGTTATAGAAAAGTGCTTATGCTAATACATGCTTGCCTACGTTGGGATAGTAAGTAGTCATTGAAATATCGTGCTCTCAGGTGGTAGTTAGTAGTTGATTCATTCCAGCTTAATGCCATTTCGACCAACGGGAGGTTATCTATATCCGGAACTCCCTGCTCCCTGCTCTCCTTTGTGATAACCAGCGCCTTCCCCGCTCTGCTCTCGTCCCTTTCCCCCTTCTCCCCGTTAGAGGCGAGTGAAAGATCGAGTCCCTTGGGTCAGTCACTCTCGCATGAAAGGGCTACTTGCTGTCCTTTGTTGTTCGGTGCCTAAAACAGCAAGGTAAACCAGACACGTAGGGCTTTGCCAGCGAGCTGAGGAATGGTGGAGATGACTAGGTTCTAAAAAGCTTAGCTTACGCTTAAATCTTACCTCCTAGTTAATCCAGGTTAGCATTTTGTGATGTCTGACTTGTACCGTATCCGGTTCGCAATAATCTCATGAATATTCTTGTAGTTATAACAAGGATTGATAGTTGTAAATATAAATATTCATATAATAGACTCTATAATAATAGTATTAGTATCATCGGGCAACATATTGTATCCTAACATCTAAGGAGAGGCAGGAGAGGCGGCTCGTCTCAGTTCACTTGGCATTAATCCACCAAATGAAGATGAGATGCCAAGAATAGCAACCATTCCCTTGGTAAGTGCTAGGATTGGGCCTTTGACAACTATCCTAACCAAATCTAGCGGATCTTTGATCCACTATACACCACGCCATCGCGATATCTCAGGGGGTTCGTGAAATGAGGAAATTCTAGGAAAATACGGTAGCCAAGCGTCGGTGCTACGCTAAAGGATAAAAGGCATCCGTGTCTCGACATCGTTCCGTTACAAAAGTCCAGTCTTTGATTGCTATCCTCTCTTTCTTAATCTGCCTTCTTCCTTCATTTGCTCAGCTCTTGCCCTTCCGCTCCTTTTTGACATTTACCAGCTGCGTCAGCACCAATAGCGCCATCACTTACCCGCCTATTCATTACTTCTCTAATCGTCACGTCACCACCGTCAAGATGTTCTCTAAAGCCCTCCTAGCAGCAACCGTAATCGGCGCGGCGACGGCGCAGGTGCCGGCGCTCGCGAAGCCCGACTTCATCAAGAGGGGGGAGTTCGACGGGCTCGACCTCGACCCGAAGTGCGAGTCGGCGCTGGCGGACGCGTCGACGCTGTACTCGTCAGTGCCCACGCCGCCTGCGGCTCTGCTGTCCGAGACGCTGCCGGCGGACCCCTGCGTGACGCCGACCTTCACCGGCAAGCTGCAGTCTGAGTGGGCCTCGTACACATCCGAGGCCGAGGCGTGGTATACCTCGCACAGCGACGAGCTCCTCAACTTCATCACCGCCTGCTCGGGCCTCGTTGGCGACTCCATCGCCACCGCCGTTCCTGTCTGCAGCACTGCTGCTGGCGGCGACGCCACCACCACCACCAACACCTCCCCTGCCCAGACCACCGGGTCCAGCAGCAACGGTGACTCGTCGGCATCATCGGGCCCTGCCGCCACGGGATCGGGTTCGTCGGCCGTCCCCACGCCCAACGCGGCATCGCGCGAGACGGGCTTCGTTGTCGCTGCTGCCGTGGCTGCTGCCGGGTTCATGGGCGCCGTTGCCGCGCTATAAATTGCATGTAGCCCTCTAAAATTCGGCGAGGCTCCCGGGGGAAGTGGGAGGGAATGATGTCTCAGTCTTGACCGGAGAAAAGAAACCATGGCAGTTTTTAATCAATAAATAAACCGACTGGCCTGTGGGGAAACTATTGTCTTGGCTCTTGAAAGGACTATATAATCCTTGATACACGGTCCATTGCAAATAAAATTCACATTCCTTTGCTAATTACGCCTCTGCTACACTGAATAATATCTAGTCATTAATGCATACTGGGTGTGACTTTGAATAAATAGCTTATGTAGTGAATCATAATACCTACCTATGTAGATTCCGAATTAATGTATAGCATACTAGGTACGTACTATTTGCCCATGATCAAAACCGTCGTTTGGTCATAGAAAGAGAAGGGGGGAGGGGGAGTGCAGAGAACGCATGACCTTACCATCGAGGAATCAACGAACGAAGTGTCATCTGAGTCTGATGCTCTCCTAACTAAGTTATCCCTGCTAGTCGTTGTTGACTGGTCGTTGTACCATAAATTTGTACGTGAACAAGGAAGGAGGAAGACAAGGTAAGGGGTAATGATGGTAGGGAGTAGGAGGTACCGACTGATTGATCAGTTCCTCCTGTAGGTGATAATGATGTTAGTTGGATTCTAGATACCCTCTCCCTTCCCTCTTTCCACTTCTTCTTTCTTTCCTTCTTTCCTTTATCCAATCCGGATTCTCAATTGCCACCCTCACACACGTTATCAATTGCATGCACAGCGAGGTCAAGTGCAACCCATGCACACACCATATCCAAGCGGACAGACATCAATTGAGCAACTTTGGTGTTGCCAATGACAAGCAGGCATACTTTATTTCTCTTCTCCCTGCTCTCGTTCCTACCCACATTCCTGCCCTCATCCCTGGTCTCGTTCTTTCTATCGTTCCTGTTGTCGTTCCTGCTCTCGTTCTTTCTGTTGTCCTTGTTGTCGCCTTCCTACTCTCAACTTAAGACAACATCAACACTGGATGTACCTACCCATGACGCTTACAGTGAACTATAGTAAGCTACACCCCGATAAGAGAAGGAGGCTTAACGGGCTAGTTCGCACACCTGCCTTGTTCAAGACTATACGCATGCTGAGGGGCACTAGTGTTGCGTATTAGCTACTGAATGGCCCAGGTTTCTTCGTCTCCGTGCATGAATGGTAGCAATAGTATGCGCGTGTCCAGAGGCATATACGTCATAGCAGAACCTTGTGCCGCGGCGGGCCGCATCCACGAGAGGTAGCCACCAACCTATACCTATTTGCATGCATTCAAAGTTGCTTTCTACCTAGACTTGCTGGTACCTACCTGGCAAGTGGTAGGTACCATGCACTGTTACGGGTATGCACTAGTATTGGGAATTCAGAACGGGGTTGGATGCATGGACGAGGAGAAGAGGGGCCTCTGCATCAAAATGAAAGGACCAGATACTTATGATACGTAGCAGGAAAGAACCATGCGGTGATTGCGCATGGGAGAAGGAAGCTCAGCTAAGCAAGTGTCAGGAATATTGCCTTTTACTGCAGCTATTCAGTAACTATAATGGTTCTCGCTACCCGACTGTCAGCTACCTACGGGTAGGTATGTATCCTTCACAATGATTCTATCGCTAGACCAATCAATCATGCTGTTCACCATGCTGTTTATCATGCTGTTTATCCTCGACTACATATTTGTACCTAGGCTATGTGGCGACAGGCACATTAGCCAGGGCATCGAAACGACTCCCTCTGCCGGTCAAGTAATTAAACTTATCCTGGGACCATTTATCCTGGTCGTGGTTCTCCTCAGTCCCCATCATGTCTTGAATTGACCACGCAATCCTGTCCGCCCCTATCCTCGCACCGATGAGGTTGTGAGCCCCGGGGCCAAGCTGGAGTGCTGCGAATCGGCCGGCCACAAAGAGGGGAACATCCTCTCTCCAGGCCATGCTTTCTGTGATGCAGGGGAAACCACCGCAATTCTTGACCGGGTAGTCATGGCACATGGACTGTAGACAGGGTAAACTCTCGAAGTCTGTTCC
This sequence comes from Rosellinia necatrix, assembly GCA_021209875.1. Classification (NCBI taxonomy): domain Eukaryota; kingdom Fungi; phylum Ascomycota; class Sordariomycetes; order Xylariales; family Xylariaceae; genus Rosellinia; species Rosellinia necatrix. The sequence goes on along the minus strand of JAGYVD010000001.1, from coordinate 1,403,447 downwards.
CACCCCGGTTGCAAAATAGATATGGTCGACCGGCGGAAGATCCTTTCGTTCTCCATTCAATGAGACGGTCCAAGTCTTCGATGTGGGGTCCCACTCCTTATTGTCGATCGTGGTGTGCAGTAGCATGTTCAACCGGCCTGCTGCGATTTGCTTTTCCATGATTTTCTTGTAGTATGGGGTGATGCTGCCGCCGTTCCGAGCGTCCATGATCTTCTCGCAGCGGTCCTCGGCCGAGTTGGAGTTCCAGAATTTTGCGTGCTCTATATTTCGGAACTTCCCAACCCATTCGAGGCCGATGTCGAAATGCTTTATCTTCAGGGGGCCACGCATGATCAACCAAACTTTCTTTATCCCTCGACGGATGGCGAGATCGGCAATCTGTGCTGAGGTGAGTCCACCCCCAACCACTAGTACATTTGTTTCAGCCATCTTTGCCATTTTCTGTTGCACATAATGTGGCGGGAACGTTTTGATGTCCATAGCGTGGGTAGCTCCCTCCAATTCCTCGGCACTAAGCGGGTAGGGTATCTGGTGAGGGTTACCACCAATAGCTAGAACGACAATTTTGGCGTAATGACGACCTTTGTTTGTCTTGATCGAGAAGATCTTCTGTTCGTCGTCGAATTCCCTCACATTGTCGTACCGAATATCTTCGACTTGCTCCTGGGAGAGGATAGGCTCGCGAAGTTGGTACCGATCTACAAGACATCGGCAATGTGAAAAAAAAAGGGGTGTCGAGGGCACGAAATAGTCTTTGCGATCTCGCTCGTCGATGGTAGGTATGTTTTGTGGCCTCCACAGTCTTAGTAATTGGTTGGGTTGTTAAGTAAATGCGCGAGGTCTTACTGTCTCCCTAGTTTTTCCCTCTTCTTCCGCTGGTATTTACTTAGCTCTTTCCCGACACAGCCGTGAAGCTCTCTTAATTCGTCGTCCCGGCCGTTGGCATATGCATACGACAGCAAGCTGTCCCGTTCCGCGGGGTCGACGTGGAAGAACATAGGGCTTCGGAGGTGAGATATGTCGAATGTCTTGAACAGACCTTCCCATCTTTCCATCCAGCTAATGCCGGACGCGTCGAGTGCAAGCAAATCTAGCTCTGGGACAGCGGCTGGTGTCCCTGATGCTGTACGCCCTCTGCCTATGTTGGTGCCATTTTTGCGCTGTTTAATGCTTGGTTTGGCAGCACGATATTGCCGGATCCAGTGAAAGCGTCGGTGTTCGTCGTCGGTGAAATTCGCTGCCGGCATTCGTTCACACAGCCGGGCGGCAACCCCTAGGCCACTGGGCCCGGCTCCGATAATGACTACGTCATGAACATGAATGAAACTTGATGTATCGTCGGCCATTTTTTTGTGTATTATGAATGTGGCTATCTTTACATATAACGGGTTCCCCCGCTGCCCTACTTCTTATACCCGGGAGGGAGCCTGAGCCCAACTGGTTGCACTGAGAAGAGGAACCTTGGTGGCAACCTTGATGGCCACCCCAATAGCTACTTCTCGAAACTATGAAACATGACTGCTTACGCAGCTCTCATGGAAGCTCAAACTCTAACTTAGTCCTCTGGTGTCTGGCAGAGTTACCGTGTGTGCTCTTAACTAAGCTCTGGGCCCTCACTCATATAATTATATATTTCAGTGCTGTTTCCGGGGTTGCGTGCGATGCGGGGGACACCGATATTTACGGCCACTTGCTAACCTTTTGTAAGCTCCTCCATGAACGACCGCCGCCATGTCTCCTGGCTTGTACATGGTAGGCACTTTTTTGCATCGCGGCATGCGGCATGTAGCAAAACCAAGTTTACCTGCCGACGAAGCTGGCTCTGACCTCGATAACAACGCAGCCTGTTGCGTCTAAGATCCGAAATGCTCGGTGATGTGATGAGAAACAGCTGCTTCATCTCCTTCGAACGCCTCACATACTGGGCATGTGGCAATAGCTGAAGATATATCTACTGTTCCTTGGTTGTCGCTGCTGTTCTGGCTGTTCTCAGGATTACCCATCTCATCTGCCTGGCCCGTGTCGGTTCTTCCTTTGCCTCTTCCCCTGCGCCTAGATGGCACCATATATGCGCCTAAGTCTATCTGTTCGGGAGGGGCATTGAGCGGCTCCTCAAACCGAACATCGCGGTAGCGTGGCCGATGCCCTGGATTCCTCGGTTCTCTAGCATCCGTCGGGATTGGGGAAGGGTACGGGTTCGAGCCATCCGTACCAGGGGAAGTCGAGCTGGAGGATGACTGGGTCGAGGAGTCATCGAGAGCCATGCTTTGGACACGGCCGATGCGACCATCGGTGAGTCGCACCTTGATACCCCGATGGTGGTCGCCACGAGTCAGGACGTGGCGCACGGTCCCCCGCACCTGACGGCCGGTGGGCTGGTCAGCCTTCAAGATAATATTGACACGAGCACCAGGAATGACTTGGTGAGTCCTGGGGATGGGATCCGGTGCCATGGTTGATACTTGTTGGTCATCGAGGCTAGTTGCGCCTACACGACCTACGGCACCACCTGAAAGCTGCTCGGCGTTGGTGAGTAATCTGGTGTGCTGAATGCCAAGCTCTTCAAAAGCATTTATAAAAATGATAAAGACTTTTAGGTACCACGAATCGCTCATCAGGACCCACACTATTCAACCGCCCCAATCCCACCTTGTCGGCTTTGCACGGAGATTAATTCATGTCAGGTATAGGCGTGTGGGGGCGGATAGGAAGCTAAATCTCAACGGACCTAGTAGAGTGGAGGAATAGCTCTGTTATATATACCTAGGTACGCATCCCCTTGCACTAGGTACGCTACAAGTCCTGTAAGTGTCAGTTCGGCATGAACTGTAGGAATACACATACATGGTTAGACATGGTCAACGCTCTGCATAGCACACTAGTATCAAGGCAGCCAATAAAAATTATGTACCCAACGGTACTTGGTTTTGCGTCCGGTGTTGGCCTGAATCTTGCCTAAAATAAATGCACCTGTTCAGAAGATCAGCAACAGCATATTCTCGAAGGCCATACCGAACTAACTACCCCCACTGCTAGAAGTGTCATAATGCAGACATACAGATAGATATCTATTTAAAATACCCGGTTGAGCTTTTGGCTCGGAGGACTCGACGTAGTGGTAGTTAGTAGCACTGGACTGGCACATATATAGTAGATGTAGCCACTTATAATACATAAATGCTTAATATACGGTGGCTAACCTATTCGAACCCAGACTAATCCCTATCGCACTGCCACGCGACCTTCTAAATCCTCTTGAATTTATGGCCTTGTACTAAGCACCTGCTAAATACCTGACTTAACGTCCTAATTCATGCATGCCGAGGGGGGTCAATAATGTTTATAATACATGTCCACCTCGGAAGCGGATGCAAGTGCAGAGACTGTGCATGCATGGTCGGTCACATGCTTTTGGAGCTTGCCCTGTTATGAGATATATCACAATTCACACTAGAATTGTATAATGTTGACTATTCGGCCGACTATCTCCAACTATGCGACGCGACGCGTAATCCGGTATACATATTTCACATGCCTCGTATCCTCGGAGTGGTTAATTACCACGATATCTGACGAGCAGATTGTAGTGTACGGTAGGTGGGAGGCAGATGGGCAATTGGCTATGATCTACGTTAGTCTAGGCCACTAGATAGCCTTGGGCTAGTTCATTGGGCCTCAAATTCCGATTATCCGCCAATACAATTACACACAAGCCTCGCTATTTTCCTCAGGTTTAGGTAAGGCCAGTACATCCATACTTCTCCTGTGCATTGGCAGTCGCTCAGCCATGAAGTTGGTCGGCCCATTTTTTTGGATTGGGTGGTGACACTAAACCGAAATGGGACGAGGGTATGTGGGCATATCTCGGAACAGCCACCTTCAGCCATAGCATCACCTGAGCGATTAAAGAAGAAAAGAAATATCTATCTGACCTATCGAGGTAGCTTTAGTAAAATGATGAGGTACTTGGTAGGAAGCAAGTAACTAATAACATCCTTACTTATGATTCACCACAAGGGCTACCTGGGTGGTGACGATGAACAAGGCTTGGGTACGAGCCTACCGGGTAGTTACGAGCTTGGGTACGAGCTCGGTACGATACCAGCAGTACACTACGTTGATTAACTAAGTACTCGTGACATATGCGCGAGAGGTGGTGGATGTGGAGGGTGGGTTGTGCCGATTATACTGCATTATGCTGAGTGGTTGATGAATTCCCGCAGCTACTCTAGTTCTACCCCGGTTATTGGTAAACCACGTTTTGCCCTATGAGGTAGAGTACAACCTACCTAGTATGTGTGGATGGATGGATGGACGGATGGACAGATAGATGTACTTGTAGATATACTAGGCACTAAAATTTCAGAAACAAGGCTAAACCGTCATCAAGCAATATACTTTGCAAATCTGGTGTATAAATCTACCTGCCTTGCCTACCTAGGCAGGTAAGTAGTTTCTTATATATTGGAGGATGGGTTGTACTACATAGAACTTGGATGACACTATACAAAGTAAGTAGTCGTTACTCGGTAGGTATACACAAGTGTAGTACGTAGTATTGTGTAGTATTGTGCAGTGTTGTGTAGTACATGCATGTACTACCTGTTAGACGGTGCTGCAATATATCGCTACCTACCTGCACTGACTGTACCTTGGGTGTAGCAATATCATACTCGGGAAATAGGGGTGTATTGGTAAGGGGCGGCGGCGGGCCATCCGCTAGGCCTAGCCCTCTAGTTACACTAGGTGAGCCCATTATAAGGAGGTACTTTATCTAGTACAGCAGCTGTGCTACATATGGCTGGGACTAGGGGCGTAGGTCATCTTTTGTTTTTCTTCTCTCTCTCGGAGAAGCGCAACTGTGAATGGTTTCTGTCGCGAGCCCATTTGACCTGTCACGGACAACCGGCGTGCGTCTCACTTGGCGCAGCAAAGCGCCGCCGGTTGATTGGCAGTCAGCCCGTGGCGACTAATCAATTCATGCCTCGCCTCAGGCCATCGTCGCCCCTGCTCCTTTCCCCTGCCTTGGAACTGGCACTCTGTTAGTCTGTTCTGTAGTCTATCTCTCGACAGGAGCCGAACCGAGCGTCTGCATCTGCCATCAATCCCGTCTACCGTACCTATTAGATCGATCGCTTGGACGGGGCGTGTAGCGTATGTACATCGACATGCATGTGCGAGTATGTATGTGCAGGTATGTGCAGGTATGTGCATGGAGTGTCTGCCGTCGAGAACACTTACCAGGTACGTGGATTCATAGTGTACACTAGACGGCGCCAGCGGGCAAGCGTATAAATCACCAGTCGACGCCCCGCCGATCATCTCGATTGCCCGTGGTTTTGTTCTTTGGCTGTGCTGCAGTAGTCTATCGGTTCGAATCAGGCTATCTCCTAACGTTGCGCCCTCTAAACATTGTTGATTCTCCCTTCCCTCTCGTTATCTTCCTCTCCAGTACCGGTGGCCCAGGCATATATGCCCGCTCCCTAATCTCTTCACTCAACATGGCACGCTCCTCTGATCGCAAACCCAGGCCGCCTTACGACCCGGCCATCGATTCGGTGCTCGTGGCACTCGGCCATGGGCCTGACCGCTATGAGGTCGATAGGGTGCGAAACATCTCGGAATGTCGAACGAAGCCGCTCAAGGGTGCCCTGCTCGCTGACAAGAGTGTCCGCGTCGAGAACAGAGAGATACCTAGCCCGAGGGGGTGCCAGATGAAAGTCTCTATTGTTAGGCCGGCGGCCGAATCTAAATCCGAGAGACAACGCCCTGGCATCTTTTACATCCACGGGGGGGCCCTGATCTCCTGCGACCGGTTTGCGGGCCTCGACACCAGTGTGGTGTGGGCGAGGGATTTTGATGCTATCACCATCAGTGTGGAGTACGGCCTGGCGCCGGAAAGCACGGGCGAGCAGCTCGCAAACGACTGTTATGCCGGCCTCCTTTGGGCCGAGGAACATCTTGGTGAACTGGGGATCGACCCCGGCCGTCTAGTGTTGTATGGGACGTCTGCTGGGGGTGGCTTAGCGGCGGCCACTGCGCTAATGGTGCGCGACAAGGGGGGTCCGAAGCTCTCCGGACTCTTTCTGGAGTGCCCTATGCTCGATGATAGGAACGAGACCATCTCCGCCCAGCAGTACACGAACGGTCCCTTCTACAACTCTACCATGAATCGGTTCGCCTGGCGCTGCCTATTGGGGGATCGCGTCGGGACAAGCGACGTGTCAGAATATGAGGCCCCGGCCAGAGCCGTTGATCTCGAGGGATTACCCCCTACATTTATCGATTGTGCCTCTGCCGAACCGTTCCGCGACGAGATTGTGATATTTGCCACCAGACTTTGGCAGGCTGGGGTCTGCGCCGAACTTCACGTCTGGCCCGGCGGACCCCACGGATACGATCGAATTGCACCGGAGGCACCGATGTCAAAGCAAGCCCGGGAAGCCAGATTATCCTGGCTTCGCAGGGTGTTTACTACAAGGGGTATTTAGGTGTCTGTGTTTCTGACTTGGGTTTCCCCTGAAGCCCCTCCCCCCTTTTTTTTTCTTTTTTTCTAAGGTGATGCGCCAGTTTTTCTATATTATCGGGATGGCCCGGGGTGTTTATGGCTCAACTTCAGCAGGTAAAGCAAGTGTGTATTAGTCACGGCGGCGGTCTAGTGTGGCGGGTGTGTTCGTCATTTTTAGCAGATTCTAGAGCAGGTTGGAGTTACGTCAAAAGGGGTCACGGGTTGGGGTATAAGCTTTGTCAAGGCGGGAGTTGTGTGCGAACTTGTGATTTATGATACCCAAACATTAGTCTACTAGGGCTAATTAGATGTATTCGGGTCATCGATACCCGGACTGGGTGGTTCATTGAATGCGGAAAAGAGAAAACGACTTAGCTCAGCCGCGCTGGCGCATGGAGAGAGTTGAAACACACGTCCAGATATGTGCCGTCATCGTTATCGTAGGGCGTGGGATGGTGATAGCCTTACTCCAAAAATATATATAATAGCCGGATACATACAACCTGCCCGGTAGAACCTGACAAATGGCTACTGCATTAAGAACTGCTGGAGGGTGTGATGCTCGCGATACTATGTAGAGAAGTAGTTAGCCGAACGATCTACAAGGTTCAGGGCTGCTATCGAGATAAGCTACCAAGGCTGATTTGAGATTTCATTGTACCGACGGCAGACCTCGTGTAATTCAGCCACACAAACCCCACGAGTCAAGAAGTGTGACGTGACGCACTCGAAACCATCACATCCCACGACTCACGACTCAGGCACCACGGGGTTAACCGAGCGCCATCACATTCCATGGGTCAGGCACCGATGCCCAATTAATTACCGACCTGGTATTTTATGCATAGGGCATCAAACAGCCGCCTATGCAGACATACCCAAGAGCTAGGTAAGCAGGTGTCAACGCGGATGACGGGCATCTCACACTTACACCGTAGTTACGTTACATGGATACTTGAGTACTTAATCTACCCCAATTTATACGAAGGACGTTAACTTCAGCTTCCCGTTCCATACCTGCATAATCAACAACAACTACATACCTACCAACCTATGTAGATAGCAAAAATATGGTTGACGAACAGAAACGCTGAGGCACTTTCAATCTCATTTATGCTGTATATCATATATACATGCATAGTAGTTAGCGTATTCAGGAAGAGCCGTCATAATATGGACCCGAGACACTGGACTACACTACAGAAAGGTTAGGTTGTCTTGATATAATATAAAAGATTGGCACTAGCGCGCCAGAAGTAAGCATGGACGGCGCGCATGGTGCACATGCGGTTTTAATATTCCACATATACTTCATCCTAGGTAGGTAAGGTAGGTAGGTAGGCAAGTTAGGAAGTACCTACCGATGTATGCACATATAATGACTTGAGTACCTACATATGTATGTATAAGTAGTATCTACATACGCGCACGACCAGCACCTCGCTCGGCATCACATCACCCCCCCACTCCGTCAACTTCCTTCTTTTCTAGAACAACAACCACGGAGCTTCCCACGTCCACGGATTTTACAGGGTACTATCTAAGTATATACATACATACATACATACATACATACGTACTCTGTAGTGACCCGGGGTGGCATTGCAGGCCGGGATTTGTCAATGGTACATCGATGGCCATCCAGCACACGAACGGGGGCACACGAACGGAGCACACGAACGGGAGTGAAACGAGTTCCCGCATGTCCGGTTCGTCGATGCTACGGTACTGATACCTGCGCCCAATACACACGGTCAGTGGTGGATGTACACATGTCGAAACCTCCCCAGGCTCCCCGGGCTCCCCTGGGCCCCCCGCCTATCACTGGGGCCTGGGGACTCTGCTGTTTCTGCTGTTTCTGCTGACTGCCGGTTTCATCAGGTTGGGGGGGTTCTCGACAGCCTCGGCCCTCTTGCTCTCGGCCGCTGACGTTTCATCCGCGCTGGGTGGCTGCTGGGGCGTCTTCTTGGGCGAGAGCTTGATCTCCGCGATCTGTCCACGTCCACGTCAGCCCACGCATCAACGCCTGATGTGACACGTCAAGCCCGGACGCCGCCATGACACTCACCTCTTTCCCGCACTCCAGCGCCGCCTTCGTCTCTGCGAGGTTGTCAGCCCCTAGGTTGATCATCACAAACATGAGCACCATGCTCTCGCGTCCGAGACAGGGGCCGAGCAACTTGGCCAGGGTCGAGCTCTCCTCGTCCCCCCCCTCGAGCGTGGGCTTCCCGTTGGCCGCCGTCGGGTTCCTGATTCTGGATACCGACTTCCTGAGAACCCGGAGGGACTGGTTGATCGCAATCCCCTCCTTCAGACACTGCTCTCGAATCCTCCTCCTCTCCGCCTCCTCGGGACCACCCGCCGCCACGACGCTACCCCGTCCTGGCATAGCTCGGTCGTCCAGGGGGGCGCTGGCCTTATGAGGATCTTCGGACCCGGCTAGGTCGACGAGGCAGAGGCTCCCCCTGGTGGGTCGGCGCATCGTCGGCGACCTGGCCTCGAACTCGAGGTACAGGATGAAGTGCGACCGCGACGAGCTCGAGTTGGACGTCGTCGCCGCGAACGTGCGGCTCTCCATCGCGCCCGAGAACATGGCGTCGAAGTCCGCGGCCGAGTCGAGGGCCCGGTACTCCGGGTCGCGGACGCGCCACCACGGCGGGCCCGTGGGGTCCAGGCTCTTCGTCTTGACCACCCTGCCGGGGAGCAGGAGGCGGATCTCCCTGACATAGACCTCGTAGCAGCACCCGCGCACCGCCACGGCCCAGCCCCTCTCCCGCCGCCTGCCGGCCTCCTCGAATATGAGCGCCTTCGACCGTGGCATGATGCCCTCGTGCGTGAGGTCCGGCTGCCCCTTGTCGTCGACGGCGCCCGGCGCCGAGTTGCTCATCGTGTACGTCTTGCCCGTGGCCGTCTGCCCATAGCAGAATATCGTGACCTGTCTCCCCTCGATAAAGGACTGCACGAACTGGCCGATCTCGAGCCACTGCGGCAGTCAGCGTTAAGTAGGCGCGAACATCCCGTAGAAGCATAATAAATAGCTGGACCCCAAAAAAAAAAAAAAGGGGGGGTTCTTATAGCCTTAAAGCCCGTTTGGTCACTCACCACGTCCTGGTTCGTCTCGTGAGCCTCGAACACGCGATCGAAGTGATAATGCTTCGTCCGGTCCTCGACCTGCGTCGCGGTGCCGTACAGCGCCTTCTGGGAGATGATCTCGAGCCCGGCAGGCTTGCCGTGGAACCTGCCCTCGGACGTCTCGTACTCCAGCACGGCCGGCGCGTCACTCGATCTGCTGCTGCTGCTGCTACCCTCTGCCGCTGCCGCTGGCGGCGGAGGCGGCCGGATGCGGCACATGACGCGGATCTCCTTGCGCAGCTTCTGGAACTCGTTGAACACCAGCACCCGCCGAGCCTCCTCGCGCTCCAGTGCCCGCGTCAGCGTATCCTCCACCTCCCGCCGCGCCTCCTCCGCCCGCGCCGCTAGGTCCGCGGCCCGGCGCTCGCCCGCGGCCCGCTCCTCGCGCAGCGCGAGCCGCGCCTGCTCGAGCCGCGTCTCCCTGAGCCCGGCCTGCGCGCGGGACTCGGCGAGCTGCGTCTGCAGGGCGGCGAGCTGCCGCCCCCGCTCGCGCGACTCCTGCGCGGCGCTCGACGCCTCTTCCGTCTTCGTCGCCAGACTGCCAGTCACGTCCCTGAGCCTACTTTCCAGGGATCCGTTTTCCGCCCTCGTCGCTTGCGATTCGGCGCCGAGCTGCGAAACCTGCTCGCTCAGCGCCCTCTTCTCGTCTTCGGCGCGCGCGAGGGCCTGGCGGAGAACCTCCATGTCTTTCGAGGCGTCTTGCGAGGCCAGCTTGAGCTCTTCCCATGTCTTGAGGGCGGATCGTTGGGCGTCCCGAGCCTCCTCGAGCTCGGAGGCGAGCTCGAGGCTTCGGGCATGCGCTTCTTCGGTTTCGCGCCGTAGGATTTCGATTCTCGCATCGCTTTTGTGCGTGTTCGCTTTCTCCTCGTGAAGGAGCCTGCGTGATTCGTCGAGTTCCGCCTGCCACTCGGTTGTCATCCTTTGCGCGTCGTCCTGCCGCCTGTGAGTGTTTTCTTCGAGCACTTTACGGTGTTGCTCCGCCTGTTCGTGATTCGAGCTTCTCAGGGATTCTACGAGTTGCTCCAACCTCTCCAGCTTCTCCTTGCCCGCACGTATCTGTCTCTCATGGTTTTCCTCCATGAGTGCTTTCTCCCTGGCAAAGTCTTCCTGGAGCTGCTGGGCCGCGGCTTGGTGCGCGTTTCGAAGTGCCTCTATCTCCTGTGGCGCCTCCTCCAGCCTCCTCTTGCACTTCGTGATTTCTTGCCTATGGCTGTCAAGTTCAGCCTCGGAATCCCTGAGTTGCTCTTGTAGAACCCACTTCGTCTTACGAAGTTGTTCGGTTTCCACTAGATTGTCTTTGTGTCGAACATGAAGCTCCTTTAGTTCCTTGCGAACTGCTTCTACGTCTTCATGGGGTATATTTTGCTTGCTTGTGCTCAGTAATTTCTCTAGTTCCTGGTTCCGCTCTCCCACCGTTTTAAGTTCTTGTTTGAAATGAACGAGATCGGAGGTGAGGTCTTGGACTCGTTCATCCGATTTCCGTATTTCCATTTGGCATTCCGCCTGTTCTCGGATCCTCTCCCGTAATAGACGTATATTCTCTTGCTGGACCGAGTCTAGTTTTTCTAACCATTTATTATTCGTTTCGTCCGCCTTCCTACTGTGCCAACTCACTAGCCGTTCTTGTCTGCGGCGCTGTGCTTCTAGTAACCGCGAACACTCGAGTGCCTTATCGTTCAACTCCCTTTTATGCTGGTTGGACAACTTCTCTCGCTCGCCCAGGGATTCAGTACGGAGCTGCTCAAGGACTGTCTCTTTGTTGGCATTGTTTCCCTGTAGCTGCTCTATCTCGTGCTGGTACGAGCTCACGACGCTTGCGTATTCCCGTAGGCGCTCTTCCTCAAATTCGGCCTTCTGCCTCTTTTCTTCGTTCCACAGATCTAGATTGCCCTCCACGGTCTTTCGAAGCGCGTCCAGATGATTGGATGTGATTATCGTCATATGTTCATCGTATCTTTCCAGATAACCGCGAATGCTGTCTCCAACTTGCTGTGCTATGGTGTCCAGTTTCCCGAGAAGCTCGTTCGACTGTGATCCCAGCCTTTTCCGTTCTTCCAGGGGTCCGCCCTCAGATAAACTGTTGAGTTGTTCTCGTTGTATTGCATGCTCAACCGACAGCTTCTGGATTGTGATGTGGATATGTTCTAGCTGCGTTTGAAGCTCCGATGTGTTCAATTCTCGCTCCGCTCCTTTTCGAGTCCACTCTTGCTTGGGGGCCCGTGGCGGCTTTTTTGGTATTGGGTTGTCCGTATCGGATCCTGTCTGCCCCTTATCCGTACTAGCTAACTCATAATCTTAGTCGTGTTGAAGTTCATCCAAGTCCTTAGTTAGGAATGGGTAAGGCACAGGGGGCTCGCGCATACCTCTATCATTGATCACTCTGATATCGTTCTCCAAGCCTTTGATCTTCATCATTGTTTCATCAATCATCTTTTGCACGGCATCAAATTTCTCGTCAAACCCTCTAACCTTCTCTTCGAACGCCTGAAATTCCCCGTGCGTATTGAAAGGGGCTGTTAACGCGTCAGGCATCACAAGAAATCGCTAATATTGTAATCTGTCACTGGTGTTCTTACCGCCGTCTTTATTCAGGCTTACTTTCCGTTTGGCAAACCCAGGCAGGGCCGATTGATCTTTGGCATAATCTTCGGCTTGAAGCATAGATGCATCGTCATTACCGAATTTCTGGAAAGCCTCCGGCTGAATTGATGGCCTGAGATCTGAACTGATACCCACGTCGCGATTGTCCTTGAACCGCCTCGATGAAGGATTGTTGGAACATATGCCGGTCTTGCCACCACGATACATCTTCGGCGCTGTACAGGTAGCATTTTGAGGTCTTGGGACGATTCTTGTCCTTGGTGAGTTAACAACCCCGACGGCATCGAAGGGAATTCTTGGATCTGGAATGTGCTCAACGAAGCTCGTCGCACCTTGGGTCTCATACGCCCAATTAAATGTAGCATACATGACATATATGTGAGCAATGCTACTTGAGATGGGTTTGGCCTTTTGCTAGGGGCCCGACGGAATGTTTTCTGCCCTTAATTTGTGCATGACGATTAGTCAAGGTCCGTTCACTTTAGGGAGCTACCTTTGTTAGGTCCACGATGCAGATGTTCGTAACCGTAAACTAATCCGGTGGGCTCAATCAAAGGACCTTTTAAAGACCGCAAATAAAGACGCTGCGGGTGTTGAATGAAAGGACCATACTAAGAGAGGAGTGAGATTTTCGCTCAGGCCAAAGTTATCATTTAAAAGGGTGATCACGTATAATGAACATAGCACTTCCCCTGGGGCTAACTTGGTCTAAATGGCGTAGACAACAGGTGGTACATGGGAGCTCTATATCACAAAGAGATTCTGTAGATGCCTGATGCGGGATACTCGTCATAATGTACATGGGTTTACCAGCCTTGCGCGGTTAGCTGCCGGACTCTCGCAATAGTGGCCTTAAAGCCGACATTGAATCTCTTCTGCCAACGCTGGCTCTTGAGCCGCTTCCGCTTCGCTCCGGGGCGCTCGTGGAACCGCTGCGCCTTGGCGTCTCGGCGCACGCCGTTCTGCGCGACCTGGATGGCCAAGAGCTTGAAGGATCTGGCGACATCTACATTATGCCTGACGTAGACGGTGCGGCCGGTACGAGGAACCAAGCGTAGCTGGGCCCGCGGGGCAACCGGTGGCTCGATCTTGGGATGTCTGTTCGGCTGGATATCGGCAATCTCGATGGAGAGAGAATCGTCATCAGACCCTTCCCTCGCCCTGGTCTCCTCTTCGGACTGTTTCGCGCCACCGAAGGCCAAATCGTACGACGGGCTCCTGAGTCTGCGGGGACTGAGGCCAGCAATATTACCGAGGCGTCCTGATGCACCGGCCCCGGGACTCGCCCAATTGGAGGCGGAGCGGCTGGGTTGTTGTTGTTGTTGGTGATGATGGTGGTGGTGCTGGTGGTGGCGGTGTTGTTGAGTCTTGGATAATGAGATGGGAACAGGTGTAGGCCTAGCGGTCTGGTCGGGGGAGCGGCGATCGGGGCTAGTAGACATATGATGCCGGCCAGAGGCGGTGCCTCCGAGGGTGATAGGGCGACATGACTGGGGCCGTATCGGCGCGGCTCGCAGCAGAGAGGTTGAACGTATGGCTGCTTGAGCGGCCCGGCCGAGTTCCGCCCTGCCAGGAAATGTCAGTGAGACGGGGAATATGTGAGTGGGCGGAGGGTGGTTTGGCTGTTTCGGAGCGCATACATCTCGGGCACACACGAAAGTGCCGGCGTTATACAGTACAGGCGGCGGAGCAGAAACGCACTGCTTCGCGGTTCCTGGCGCAATTGTTGATTCCTGCAAAGGACAGGATGGACATGCGAGAAGTGTCGCAGCACGAGATGTGTGCCATCAACAGGCCATAGATTTGCAGCCCCAACTCAAAAAGTTGATAGTTATGCCCTTGGGCGTATGTATTTCCGCATGTAGTGTACCTAAGCTACGGAAGAGCGACTCAGTATGTACCTAGGTACCTACCTACACTAATAAAAGTACCTGCCTACGTAGGTTTACACTCACGGCTGGGGTATGCACAGGCCTTATCTAAGTAACTAGCACAGAGCACTTCAAAGCACTTCAGCCACAGTTAAGCGCGATCGTAGTGGCGCTACGAGGTGGCACCTGCATCGAGATTCTCGCGCCTGCCCTCAAAGCGTCGTCGTCGCAAAAATGGGAAGCCACTCTTTGCGACGTACAAGTTTGCACGCGACGCACACCCGCTCCTAGTACCGGAACCCTTCACCCTCGCTCGGTCTCGGACACTCCACCTCGCGAACCAAGCATTTCCACACCCTCCCACAAACGCGGATCCGGCTCGGGCACACGCGACCCCCGTGCATCTCTCCTCAGCAAGCATGGCCTACAATCCATATGGCGGAGGTAAGGCGGCCAACGGATGGCTTGCCGTCACTGCGCCGTGACGCTGCTGATGCAGCCATCGATGCATTGCGTCATCCCGTCCTGCTAGCAACCGAGCATCGCTGACCAAGTGTTCAAGTGCCTGGCTTCGGCCCACCGCCGACGTACAACTCCTACCCGGGTGCCAATGGCCCCCCCTGGCATGCCCTCTGCACCTGGTCTTGGTCAGTCCTGCTACAGGCCCCCCTCCGGAGTCGTCCTCGCCCTCCCCCTCATACTGACCAGCGCGCGCAGGACCTCCACCAGGCATGTCTGCCCCAGGAATGGCGCCACCACCTGGCGTTCAGCAGCCCAGCATCACTCAAGCTAATCGACCCAGCGGCATGCCCCCCAACTTCCAAGCCCCCCCGAACATGCCCAACATCAACTTCAGCGCCCCCGTGATTCGCCTCGGAGCTCTGTCGGGGGAAGCCCTCTGCGTCTGGCGCACCGGGTCGCAAGGATAGCGAGACACCAACGTCGGCTGGCCCGAGGGCCGGTGTCGGTATGGACCGTGGCCTCGACCAGGCTCGCCAGGCCATGAGAGATAATCTACAGTCCTTGGTGCAGCCCACCAGAGACGAAGTCGTCCGAACCATATTCGTCAACGGCATCACGCCTGGGGTCGGTGGCAATCAAGGCATTGAACAGATCTTGAATGCGGCAGGCAAGTTACGGCGTTGGGACCGCCCTGTGGATTCGAGCGGGAAAGAACTAGAGTTTGGATTTGTTCAATTTGAAGATACTGAGTCCCTTTGGATTGCATCAGAGATCTTCCGTGACATCGAAATTCCCACCACGAAGCAGACCCCTTCCGATACAGCCGCGGCGGACGATGCAACATACGAAAAGTTCGACAAGTCCCAACTCCAATTCCGATTTGACGAGAAATCGACAAAATTACTGGAAGATTATAAGGAGGGCAGAGTAGATGAGGCAGGCTCGGAGGCTAGGCTCGAGGCCGCAAGAGGTGCGTTAAAGCAGACAATCAAGAACATGTTTTACCCGCCGGCACGGTCTAGCGCGGATGCCGATGGCGATGTTACCATGGGCGAAGCGTCTGCACAGAATGGAGAGAACGTCGAAGTCGTCAATATTCCCCTGGCACAAGAAGACGAACTTGCCGATATCCCGGCTGAGATGAGAGAGACCGTGGCCGCTGAAATCGCGGCCTTCAGGGAGCGAAGCGTCCAACGGGATATGGAACGCTTGAAAAAGGAAGAGGAACTTGAAGCCCTCGAGCGCCAACGGAACGGTGCTGCCAGGCATTCGCGGCTCTCCTCGCCACCACCATCTAATACTAATAACATCCCGCTCGGGCCAAGACGGGTGCCTAACGCGCCATCCGGTCCCAAGGGACTAAAGTCAGACATGGGCAAAGATTACAACAGATCCGTTAATTTCGTTAATGGTGGCGTTGCTAACGGCGCCATGACATATAACAGAGATGAGGAAGACGACGACTCGGCGAGCGACGAGGAACTCGAGCGACGGCGGGTCGCCAAACAGAAGTCGGAGGCCGAAAAGGCTTATCTGGATGCTGAACGACGTTGGCTCAACCGTGAGAAGTCTCGGACGGCCGCCCTCGAGCGAGAGAAAGGCCGTGACGTCACAGACGAAGAAAACGCGGCTGCAAAACGGGAGGAGGCACTCCGCTGGCTACAAAATTTCGACGATGATGTGGAAGCGGCACGGAAGAAAGAGGAGTATTACAAGGACCGTAGTGCCTGGATGCGGGATCGCGCTGCTAAGAGGGGGAGAGAAAACGCGGCTGACGAGGCTGATCGGCTGGCGGAAGAGCAGGAACGGGCCAAGGAAGAGGCGGAGCGCGAACAGGCTCGCGGCATGGCCGATTCCTTCCTCGAGAGGCAGGCACAAGAAATGGAGCAAAGACACCCTGCCAGGATCGGCCTCTCGGCGCCGCAACCCTTCAAGCTATCTCTCGGTGCTGCTGCTCAAAAGGCGCAGGCGCAGCGCGCCGCTCCGCAGAGGAAAACCATCGCCGAGGTCGAAGGCCTTCTCGAAGATGAGGATGAGGATCCAACCACAAGACGGCAACTCATCCCTATCAAGTTTGAACCAACCATGGCAGCTGCCATGTCCGACGAGGAGCGCGATCAAGCCGTGCGCGCTCTTGCTCAAGAGATCCCCAATGAAAAGGATGGTCTTTGGGGATGGGACGTAAAGTGGGACTACTTGGACGAGGGTGTTATTCGCGAGAAGCTCCGTCCTTTTGTAGAGAAGAAACTGGTTGAGTATCTCGGCGTCCAAGAGCAGCTGTTAATTGAGGTCGTGGAGGAGCATCTGCGGAAGCATGGCAAGCCTGAAGAGCTAGTGGTGGAATTAGCAGAGGTATGGTACCCCTTCGTTTTCCATTGGTTACGTCTTTCTTTCTTCCTTTCCTTTATTTTTATTTTTATTTTTATTTTTAATTTTTTTTTAAAGCTTTGCTGACACTATATCTAAGGCGCTGGACGATGAGGCCGAGGCCCTAGTGAAGAAGCTTTGGCGAATGGTTATCTTCTTTACCGAGAGCGAAAAACGCGGACTTTCTGCCTAGATTACGAAGCCCAAGTTAAGAAGCTTTCACAAAAGGTCATATACATGGAGAGAAAAGGAAAACCGTAATGCTGTCTATGGGTATTCGGGCATGGAAGAAGCGACGAAGCTCTGTGTCACGTTGTCATACACCGACAAGTTGAAACCGCTCCATTCGGAGAGAAAGCATGGCTGCTGCAATCAGCGACGGACGGTATCCGTCGACTGCAATGCAATATGGCAGTTGTACATTAGATAGTAGCCAGAGCATTTGATTGGTGAGCCGGCCGAGCATATGCCATGAAATCTAGGCCCCTATTACAACAATAAGAGACTGTGACTTTTCTTTCTACTCAGTTATCCCAACTGGATCTAGATCTGGCAAGGTAGCAACCGGGGTGGGCAGCCCAACCAAGCCGGCTTGGGTCAGAACCGAGGTACAAACCAAGATAGTCCGGGGCAAGCCCCACAGCAGCCTTCAACTACAACTATCTGCCATGTATCCCCCCGTCGGGTACTTAATTGGTTATAAACATCTAAAAGATATCGTAACATCTGGATCATCAAGCCTTTATTGTTTTATTGATTCAATTTTTTATTTTTTATTTTTTTTAAAAAAAAAAAGAAAACGAAATAAAAAAATTCAAGAATAATCATCTCGCTTAGCAAGCTTCTTTACATCATATTTGAGTCTATCAAATCGCATATTTCCGTTACACCCTCTCCACAATTGGCATATAAACAGTAAGAAGACAGACACACACACACACACACACACATACACATACACACATCCCCACCCGAGGAGATATATATATATATATAGGCATATATATATACACCCATAACCTACACATCATGGCCGACCCATCGGACACCAAGCTGCCGCCCACGCTCTCCTCGCCGCCGCCGGCGGTGCCGGACACGGTGGTGTCGTTCCCGGAAGCGCACGTGCTGCTGGTGCGGCTCAACCGGCCGCGGCAGCTAAACGCGATCCCGCGGCCGCAGCACTTCGCGCTCGCGCGGCTGTGGCGCTGGTACGACGGCGAGGCGTCGCTGCGGTGCGCCGTGCTGACGGGGACGGGGCGCGCGTTCTGCGCCGGGCAGGACCTGAAGGAGTGGAACAGCATCAACCACGAGGATAGCAGCCGTAGCGGTAGCGGTAGTGGTAGTGGTAGTGGTAGTGGTAGTGGTAGTGCTGCGTCATCGTCAGGAGAAGAAGGAGAAGAAGGGGGAGGAGGAGGAGGAGGAGGTAGGATGCCGGCGGACGGGTTCGGCGGCCTCAGCAACCGCGCGGGCAAGAAGCCCGTCGTCGCGGCCGTCAACGGCCTCTGCCTCGGCGGCGGCATGGAGATGGCCATCAACTGCGACCTCGTCGTCGCGGCGGCCGGGGCCACGTTCGGGCTGCCGGAGGTGACGATCGGCGTCATCGCGCTCGCGGGCGCCCTGCCGCGCCTCGTGCGCTCCGTCGGCCGCCAGCGCGCCGCCGAGATGGCGCTCGGCGGCCGCGCCAGCTACGGCGCCGACGAGATGCTGCGCTGGGGCCTCGTCAACGAGGTCGTGCCGGTCACCTCCGCCACCGGCACCACCACCGCCTCCGGGAATGCCGTCGTGGTGGACGCCGCGCTCGCCTGGGCCCGGCGCATCGCCGCCAACAGCCCCGACGCCGTCATCGTCTCGCGCGAGGGCCTCAAGCTCGGCTGGGAGGGCGTCGGCCCCGCCCAGGCCACCGACCTCGTCGCGAACGGCTGGTACGCGCGCATCGAGAAGGGCGAGAACTTCGTCGAGGGCGTCAAGAGCTTCAACGAGAGGAGGAAGCCCGTCTGGAAGGACAGCAAGCTGTAGAGCTGGCCGGGGGCGCGTTGATGGGGGGGGGGGGGGGATACTTGGCTTGGCAGGCATGCTGTCTCTTGTTTAAATGGCCTATGTCTAATGGTTTTTTTTTTTTTTTTTGGTATGTATGTACGAAAGTTGCCCTAGAATGTTACCCCGGGAACTCAGTATGTAAGATGTGAGCGTCGTTCATTTTGGTGGATAGACTTGGGGAGAAGAAGATGCCAACTCGAGATTTCGTAGATTCCTACTATAGACGATTTCTCGTCTGAACTAGCTTTCTTCCCAACAACTTTACGCGTCTTTTTTAGGGCCACTAAGGATGAATTGGCGAGTCAATTGTTTAGGTCTTGTCGTTAACGACTACACGACCCTAAATAATCCATGCTCATTACGCCATGAGGCTTAGTGTATGTAGTATGAGCAACTAAAGGCGTCCGAGCTGACTTGCATATGCTTACACTGCTCTAGCTTGATTTACAATCTCATGTTACAGTCACTATCCTTTGAGATCATACAGCTAAACCCCAGGTGCTCGGATTGTCTAAATGTCGCCCCATACCGAGTTTTAATATATATACTCTTAGAAGAAGGACTTGGCTTACAGAGCCAAGCCTGCGGGCAGGAAAGAATGCAAGGGGAAGGTTGGGGAAATGCGGAGAACAGGATCCATAGCATGGCGGAGAAATAGGCGCTGGGACCCGTCTATAGAACTTCCATCAATCAGAAACCGGACCGTGCCGGAGGAGCCAATCGCTTTGGTAATCTAGTTGCAATCTAGGTCTGACTGGGAGAGAAAAAACCTGGCCGGTATCCGACTTCGATTTAGCCATTTCCCTGGTCCAGGTCCCTTGCTAGGGTTGCGCTCCGTTTGATAGGTGGGAAGCATTGCGAGATGTTTGTTTTTTTTTGTTTTTTTTCTTTGTTGGTCGGGCGAGCTGGAGCTATCCCCTGCATGTTAAGGCACTCTGAGAGTAGTAGCTTCTAACTGATGAGATGGGGGAAGGGGGATCGGGGTAACTAAGAGCTGGGGTAAAGGGCAAGAATAAAAGCCGTCGACCAACTCCTGTTAGTCGAGGTCTCTGCGTCCCTCCAGCTCACCCGTTCCCCTCGATACTCGTCGAGAGCACAGTCAGTCAGCCAGTCAATCAGTCAGTCAATCAGTCAATATGCGTTCTTCGAGTCTCCTTGCGCTGCTCTCGGCCATCACTGGCGTGATTGCCAGTTCTGCCGAGCTGCCGGCCAACATGCCGCGAAGCATCGAGGAGTTTCGCCAGAAACACCCCTACAAGGGAAAGGGAAAGGGGGGCCATCCTCACCGCCGCGTTGTCAAGATCCGATCATCGAGGAATGACACCGACGATGTATCTGACGAGTTCAAGGCTGGTCTGAAAAAGGCCAACCACGGCGGTACCCTATACCTACCGAAGAACGACCTCTTCGTCATTGGCAAGCCCCTCGATCTGACTTTCCTCAACGATGTCCAAGTGCATTGGGACGGCGAGGTCAAGTTTACAAACGACACTCCATATTGGCAAGCCAATGCCTTCACCCACCCCTTCCAGAAGAGTTTGATGTTCTGGAAATGGGGCGGCAAGGATATCAGGATCTTTGGCGAGGGCGTTCTCAACGGCAACGGCCAGCGCTGGTGGAACGAGTTCGCAGGCCTTGAGATTCTGGACCCGGACAACGAATACCTGCGACCAATCTTATTCTACGCCGAGAACGCAACCAACTTCGCCATGGAGGGCATCCACGAGAAGGACTCGCCCTGCTGGACCAACTTCATCGTGACGTCCAAGGGCGTCTCCTTCTCCGACGTCATAGTCACCGCCCAGTCCAACAACGCCTCCTCCCTACCCAAAAACACCGACTTCTTCGACTCGCTAAACGTCGAGGACGTCACCGTCAAGCGGACGTGGGTCGACATTGGGGATGACTGCTTCTCCCCGAAGTCCAATGCCTCCAACATACACGTCGATACCATGTACTGCAATGGAACTCATGGTCAATCCATGGGCTCTCTTGGCCAATACAAGGGAGAGAAGAGTTTCGTCAAGGATGTCGTCATTGAGAACGTCTGGCTTCTCAACGGCCAACGTAAGTCATTTTCCCGAGAGCATTTGGTCATTCTTTCAACAGACCGTGGGGGCACTCTTACTAACTCCTGACTGTTATAGATGGCGCCCGACTAAAGTCTTGGGCCGGCCCTGACGTTGGATACGGTTTCATCGTAAGTCTTCCCTTAACTCCCAAGAGAGAGATACGATGTCTAACAATCGCAGGACAACGTGACCTTCCGAAACTTCTATCAGGCGAACAATGAATATTCGGCCTTCCTTGATTCATGCTACTTCAACGTGAGTTGACACTTCACTCATACCCGCTACCTCGTCCCCCCTCCTAAGTTTACTAAACTAACAAAACCACTCTAGATCGACTCGGAGACATGCAACAAGTACCCATCGATGATGAACATCACCAACATCAGCTTCGAGAACTTCACGGGCTACACGAGCGGCAAGTACGGGCTCGCGGTGGCCAGTCTGACGTGCTCGACGAACCCGGACGCCGTGTGCGAGAACATCACGTTCAAGAACTTCAACATCACGTCGCCGTGCGGCGGCGACCCCGTCATCATCTGCGACGGCGTCAAGGGCGGCATCGGCATGCCCTGCGTCAGCGCCAACAGCACCGAAGCGCGCGCCGCGCTGTCCAAGACGTGCTCCGTCCCCCAGGCGAGCGTGAGCCCGTCCCTCTAAAAAAAAAAAAAAAACAATAAATATCCGCCCAAAAAAAAAGAGGCAACTCGTGGCACATATTTCCCGGAGGTGGTGATTGGGATAATTGAGTAATGTTACGTATTAATGTTATAAGAAATGAAGAGTATAAATTCATCACCCGCCACAAATGCCGTAGCAATCACTAAACACACCAACCAACAACTGATCAACGTAAAGCTTTACGACCCCTGACTCGGGAAAGGTCTCATCCACATGACTAAAAGAAACAAACTACCCAACCAGTCAGTGTCTAACGATCTCTAGGCCACACACACACACACACACACATATATATATATACACATACACACACATACACACGCATACATATATACATACATATGTACATAAACACACACACCCACCAACCTACGTAAGCGCAACATAGACCCTCGCCAGCCTCTGCCTCAGCGGGAAGCGCCGCCCACCACGCCCGTCGACCTCCCCATCCCCCTCCCTCCTCTTCCTCCCGTCGCAGGCACACGGCGGCGTCGTCGTCGTCGTCGTCGTCGTCGTCGTTGTCGGTATCGGACGGGGTGGGTCTTGGGTCTCTGGGTACATGTTCGGTGTCGAAGACGCCGAGCGACAGGCCCGACGCGATCTGGTGTCTGAGGAGGTAGTGGCTCGCCTGGTAGAGTCCGTGGAACCTAGCCGTCTTATTGTCGGGGTAGAGGTTACGCCATAAAGGGGGAGCCGAATACCTATTATTTTTATTATTATTATTATTATTATTTGGGCACGGTTTCGTGTTAGTCCAGTGTCTGGTCTCCTACGAGACGTATTGTCGAAAAAGGGGTGTAATGCCGCGTTCCCGTGTCAGGAATAATGGGCGGATTAAGGGGATTTTTCTGGTACAGTACTATGTGCAAAGAGGGCTTTTGCCCATTCTAGGTGTTCGAGCTCTAAGGGGCGTATCTCATAGCGGGATGGCAGATTCACGTCACCCATCGTCAAACCCTGGTTCCAAGAGGCCAGGTATGGAAGCAAGATAAAAGTAAATTTCGGGTAGAGGTTCCAAGGTTGGTTCGTTTCATGAAGCCAAATCTTCGGATAGGTAATGACCAAGACAGAGAGGGCTTAGTTATACCCTCAAAAGCAGAATAGACAGAACTCAATCTCTCATCTCTCACAAACAAACCATCACTATAAGTTAACTGGGTATTTTAGAGAGAGAGCAAGGGGCACATAGATGAATTTCTCGGCGCTAAGAATGGGAGAATGCCACAATGTATCTGCGACTTTATCTCACAGGTCAGATCAGAGCGTACCGGTCAGCGAGGCGAGCGAATCCCACGCGGCAGACACTAAACTCTCCAAGGTCTAACCTTACCTAGCGCCCAGAGAGCCAATAAATGATGTGACCAAAAGGGGAAGGGGAAGGGGAGAGACAAGAAGAAAAATAAAACAAAAACAAAACAAGGAACCTCCCCCCCCCCCTAAAACCTTGAAACGAGGCTTTTCAGCTGCAATTTTAACCTCCTAAAGAAATCGTAGACATTGGGGGGGAAGGGGGCTATAGGGCTACGGGGGCAACGTCCATGCCCGCCAGCGCCTCCTCCAGCACGCTGGTGTCGACGAGGGCGGCGAGGACGTCCCTGGACATGGCGGGGCGGCGGTCGAGGGCGGCGACGTAGGCGTCCTCGCGGACGAGGACGTCGAGCAGGTCCGGGGGGACGCGGGCGACCCAGCGGTGGACGGGCCAGACGCGGCGCAGCAGCGCCGGGTCGGCGCCGACGGCGGCGGCGGCGCGGGCCACGACGGCGTCGCCGCCCGCGGCGAAGTCGGCCGACGCGCGCACGAGCGCGCGCACGAACGCCACGATGTCGCGGCGGGCCGCCGGGTCCGCGAGCCGCTGGGTCGTCGTGGCCAGGCCGTAGATCTCGCGGTACGCCGTCTGGTCGTCGTCGTCGCCACCGCCGCCGCCGCCGCCGCCGCCGCCGAGCAGGACGGCGTCGTCGGCACCGAGCGCGTCGGCCGCCAGCTGGACGGTCGGCTCCCAGAGGGCGACGGCGTCGACGGCGCCGCGGCGCAGCATGGCCGGGAACGTGCCCTGGCCGCACGGGGCGCGCAGGCACGCCGACCCCGGCACGATCGTGTAGTCGGACGGCTGCAGGCCCGCGGCGGCGGCGAGGTACGTGCGCACGAAGTACTCGGACGACGTCCCCGGCAGCGCCCCGATCCGCTTCCCCCCGCAGGTCCCGCGCCGACGCCACCCCGGCCCGCCGGCTCGCCGCGATCCGGTAGTACACCTCCGCCGTCGTCACCACCGCCCGCAGCTCCCGGTGCGTCGCGTACTGCCGCAGCAGCTGCGTCTCCGCGTTCCCCCCCAGGTCCGCGCTCCCGTCGCTCCCGCCCCCCGCGATCAGGCTCGCCACCCCGCCGTTCACGATCGACACCGTGCTGCCGCTGCTGCCGCCGCTGCTGTTGAAGTAGTCCTCCTTCGCGATCAGCTGCGACGTCCACTCCAGCACCTGCAGGTTGCTGGCCACCTTGAGGCCCGCCGCCGCCGGGAGCGTCGCGAGCAGGAGCGCCGTGGATTGGAGGAGGAGCGTCTGAGAGAGATGCATTGTTTTTTTGTTGTAGTTGTAGTTGTAGTTGTAGTTGTAGTTGGGGTCCTCGTAAGAGGCGTCGGGTGTAGATGGGGTTTAGGACGAATACCTCGTCCGTTACGCTATCCCGAGATACACGTTGTTATTCACGTCCTAGGATATATCGCGGCCAACCTCCCTCCCTCCCCTGGCATCATTCACCCCTTTGGCGCCCATTTAACCTAATGCATGCCCATCTCATCCCATGCCGGCGGATAGAGGAACCAACGAAATCGCAGGCCGGTCTCATCCGGTTATTGCTAGCGTTACACCCGTGAAGGGACGAGCTTCTCGGGGAATCACCCGGTACACTACATCGAACATACTCGTAGGGTAGGTAATACAACCCTAGCTCCCTCTAGGCGACTAACTGTCGTCTAGGGACCCCAGGCCACGGTATCGTGGGGAAAGGGACCTATCTGTTAGCATTATTCCTCGCGCGCACCGCCCGCTTGGTGCTACAATTCTCAGCACTTCGCGCGGTGAGAGTGGTAAGGTGACGAGTCCTACCTAGATAGTAAGCCAAACTTGAATCGTAGTTTTTTTCTTTTTTTTCTTTTTTTTTTAAAAAAAAAAAAAAAAAAAAGAAAGGAAGGGATAGACGACCGCCAAGCCCGATCCCCCATTGATAAAACTACCGGCATATAGATCAGAAAAGCGAGACAGCAAAGGTACACTACCTACGTAGTACTAAGCAATGCGGAGACGGAAGGTGACATTCCGCGCGCTCTCTCGCTGCTGCGAACGCTAGATGGCTTCTGGGGGCGAAGAACCAAATGACATGGCACGTTGCAGTTATCTGCAAGCCACCCTGTTGTGCATCCGGTTGCAGGTAACTACTTAGGTAGAGCTAGTTTACCTGGGTAGGCAAGATGTTTCCGCGGACTATCTATCGGCCGGCGAGAAGCCTTCTGTGGAATGCAAACATTTGGAATCCGCCCGTGATCCTTTGGCAACCTAGACAGGCTATAGACCGGATGTCCCTTCACTATATAGGCCAGTATCCTCTAGATCAAGCTATTTCATGTGTGCCGTAATACGTTTGTAGCGGGAACATTGCGTCTACAACACTAACCTGGTCGACAATAGGTATGTCCATGTTGAGGGCCGAGTCCTTAATGCCCAAAGGGCCTGGATTAGACTTGGTAGGGCATCGATTCTAAGGAATAAGGAATCAATTTGTGAGGCGCTCGCGGATTTTGCTTGATAGCTCGATTCAGTACTTCGTTGTCATTGTATGATGCGACCCGCGCGGTATGAAAGGTCTAATATTGCGAATAGAGTCTAGATGAAAAAAGCAATGCTGTGTAATGGGATAGGTATAATCGGACCAATCATCATGGATCACATAGAAAATCAGATATATCTATTGGACAACCACTCAATTCATCTACCGTATGACCTAGAAAAGGGGGCGCCCCGGGGCTGCCGGCATGGCTCGCCATGGAAGAACACAATCCCAAATCTTGCACACATAGTCATCGTCCCCTCGACTTCGGACACGGCCCTTCTCTTCATACCCCGACGTTAGACCTTGTCCAACCAGTAACTTTCTAGACCAATGAGCCAACCACCCATATGCGTTTGCACCGAGGCAAAAACCGAAATACCGACCAGGCTCATCATTGTGACTGGTGTACAGAATGAGAGAGGTATTGGATTGGCGATGAGAGTTGGAGCTAAACCTCTAGACCTTGAGCAGTACGGAGCATTAGACAATCCTGAAGTCTCATGTCTTCTGTTGCCCAAGCCCGGAGAGAAGAGGCAACGTTTCAGAAGCCGTTTCACGGTTGTAAGCGACATGCGCTGGGATGGCTGTAGCGACGCCGTTACTCCGGCCAAACTAAAAATTATGAACAAGAAATTTCCCGTTAAACTGGTGAGCAAAATCTCGCGAATGGTTGCGGTCGATTATGTTCAATATTCGAACAGGGGCGTGTAGGAGCCATGGAGGCTACGTCGTGCTACGACGATATGAACGCAAATGTAGCATGGTGCAAAAGTCAAAAGACCAACGGAAAATCGAAAAATGTCGCAAGCGAGTGTAGAGAAGATTAATTGTCGTTTAAAGATCCATCAATTGGTATCTGATTTTCTAATATGCCTGACCGGGCACGGGCTTCCGGTCGACTTGTCCCTGAGGCGGTGGTCCAGGGGGTCCACGGAACTGATGGGGAGAATTATTCGGATTCATAGGGCTGGGGCCCGGTGGGCTATGTCGTCTGTTCATTCCGCTGGGGCTCTGTGGTCGCTGTTGACGGGGCCCTGGGGACTGAGAGCGGGGACCGGGACTCATGGGTGGGCCGCCTGCCGGAGAGGCGGGACGAGCTGTATGTGGGCTCATGGGCCGTCCGCCAGCTGGGGAGTAGGGACGCATCTGAGCGGGGGACTGAGGTCGTCCATTCATGGTTCTCATGGGTGACTCTGGGCGACCGTTGGGGGGGCCTGGGGGATAGTTAGGGGGGTAATTCGGGCCAGGACCTCGAGGCGGGCCACGAGGAGGCCCACGCGGACCGCTGGGGTTGACCGGGGGCCCGCCATTACGGGGGCCAGCAGGGCCAGCGGCAGGACGAGGTTTCACAGGGCGGGTAGAGAGGCAAGTCCTAGGCACGACACCCTGTCGAGAGCGGTCAAGACGAATACATAGCGCCTGAACTCAAGTTAGCCCAATGAGCACTACCACGTATGAAATTCACTTACCCATCCATCGTCATACTCATGGATAATCCGTACTAGCTGCCCGGCCTGAAGATCTAGTTCGTCGTCCATGGATGGCTTGAAGTCCAACTGCACCCGGTGGACGGTCGTAGCGGGTGGACCGCCGGCTTCGGCGATGGCTGCGGCACTCTTTGAAGGGCCCGGCGATTGGCCGGGGGCGACAGAATGTATACTGAAGTCAGTGCCAGTAGGGCTAGGAGGGCTAGGGAGGCCAGGGAGAGTGGCTGGCATAGTGAGATCCAAAGGCTCTGGTGCTTCTTTGCGGGTTGACGCTTTTCGGGTCAATGAAGTTGAGGTACCGACAGCGGCAGCAGCAGCGGCGGCCACGGCCACGGTGCTAGCGCCAAGAGCAGACATCGTAGGGGTTGCTGGGAAGTCAGAAGTTTGGGCCATACCAACAACGTGCTCGGGATTTTCGAACGGGTTCCTGGCGGGTTCCTGGGGGGTAGACGATCCGTTTCTAGTAGGCGAATGGGCATGTGCGTTGTCGCTGAAAGGATTCTCGGGATTGTTGCTGTGCGCTGTGGAGGGACGTTCCCACATGCTACCTCCTTTCTCTTGAGGACTGAGACTCCGCTGGTTTCCACCGGCGGCCGCGAGCATTAAGCCAGCACCCTTGCTCGAACGTCTCTCGTTAAAGGTCGGGTTGAACTGGGTGACGGGTCGCAAGCTGAGCTGAGGCGCCGCGGCGGTCGCAGAATGGATAGAAGCCGTGCGACCGCCAACAAATGGCCCATTGATCTTCTCGTCATCCTGTGCGCGCTGTTGTTGCATTTGTTTTCTGCGCTTGCTAAAGATGAAAAAGATAATCAAACCAACAACCAAGAGTCCGCCCAGCACACCGATCGCGATACCTGCCTTTGCTGCTGCACTAGTATCTGAGCTGGCAGAGGTAGAGGATGAGGAAGGGCTGGATGAAGCAGCAGCATCTGTCGGGTTAGGAGAGGCCGTGATACCAGTGGCGGAGGAAGAGTCGGACCCCTGCTTCAACGAAGTAGTGCCCGCCAGTGCCAGTGTCGATTCGCCATGTAGATTGACCGACTTCGAGGGGCCCAACGAGCCGGGAAGGCTCTCAGACCCATCATTTGAGCCAGGTCGAGGAACTGAGGTTTCCTTGGACGAGGCAGCAGTCACTCCATCTCCCGAGCCCCGGGTTGTCTCCGCAGGCACACCCACTGTCGTATAACCGGCAATAGGACCATCAAATGTTGCCGACATGGTTTTATAGACGGTTTTGTATACCGTGTCGGGGGCTCTATCCTCCAGCGTCTTCTCATCCTGGAAAGGGTTCAGGTTATTGGCGACACTCTCCACTCCTTCGACGAAATCATTCCAATGTTTGTGCGCCTGCCGCAGGTGCAGGTGCTTATGGCTCGGCATTTTGGCGAAGTCTGTGTGGCCTAGGCACGGTTGGACAATAATATAGTTCCCAGCGCGGGCGCGTGTTTTCCGTTAGACTGCGATATCTTGTCAACGCATATATCGATGCATGTAATCCTCCTCGCAGGAAAAGGCGACAGGTTAGTGAGCGATGTCCTCCTCGAAACGAACGGCGGTGGTGGCGATTGGGTATCGTGCGAAGACAAAGGCGCCGAAATGAGCGTCTATCCGCGTGTTGTCGTGGGTGAATGGAAGGCGTCAAGCGATAACAAGGGACTCGTGGGCAGGCCGTGTACTAATTGGTCGTCGGGAACCGAAAAGGAGAGTATGGATCCTCTGGGGAGTGGTGTACAGTCGGGTTGCGTGTGTTCGAAAAACAATAAAAAGAGCGAATGGAACTGCAGAAGGATCCGAACGAAGGAGAAGCCCAACACTCGCGTGAGTGACGAAGGGGAGAGAAAGAGGGAGAGACGCTGTGGGAGGCGACGTGCAGAGGGAAGAGGCCGGAGGGGAGGAGGGAGAGAGGGAAGAAAGCCAGGCCAGTCCAGTCCTGGGCTGGCAGGAGGGCAGGAGGGAGGCGGGCGCTGAGCGTAGCCTGTGATGTTAGCTGATCCGTGTTAGCTGATTGGCCGGGGCTACTGGCTAGCGGGGACCGAAGGGATTGGCGGCTTGACCAGGAACGGACATGGCACAATCGTCTCTGTATAAGTAGCTACCTCTACTTACCCACCAAGAGAATACCTAATCTGGACTGTACTGACCCAGACATGCTCTCACATACCACTGTACTGTGGCATTTAGGTCGAGACCATTGACCGATTCGAGTGGGCCACTGTATGAAATATGTGCCGTAGTAGCTGGATAATGTTGCATAAATAAATTTTAAGCGGGCGATCATCGCCATCACAAATTGTTCGATGTGACGGTTTTACTATTCCAACTTACACTCGAGTCGCCTATTGGCCTTTCGAGGTCTAGAGAATTTTATTAATCTTTTTTTTTTTTCTCATTGCTTCCCCTCGCGCCTACTCAGTGTTTTGGCGGTGTTTTGCTGTCTACCGCTGGTTCGTCAATATAACGCTGCAGGAGATCCGAGACACCCATCACCGTTTGTCTGTTCAAACCGTTTGCAAGTCAGTGCCTACTTTACTACCTACACTCATCTATGTACCCTAGTGCACTTGCCTGATCCGTAGAACAATAACCCAACCTTCAATCACTACTAAGTATGCAATTACGGTAGCAATACGATGGTCTTCCACAGTTGTCCCCACCCCGCTGAAGATAGCTTCATCGCCATTCTACGCTACAAGAGAAGCCGCTGTCAATGCGCGACTATTTCACGCTCAGCTCAGCGATCGAGCGGAACAGAACGAGGGAGATGCTCGGACTAGTGGGCGTGGACGGGTGTGCACACTATTTCTGTTTTGATATGCGGCTAGAGGATGAGCTCCGCTCGGTGCTACTGTGCGCCGCCCTAGTCAGGTACGAGTAACCCCGCCTTCAGGTACCAGCCTAGTCTGATTCGCAAGACAAGCTGCTTATGTGGACCCCGCGAAATTCGTCGAGCAGGGGTCCCGGATACCCTGGCGAATTAGAAGGCGGGCCTAGAAAGCGACCCCTTTTCCACGCATCTGGTGACGGAATGGCCTTGTTCACTGGCCCTGGTCTGTTCATGTTTTTGCGACGATTGGGACCATTGCGTCCTCGGGCTAGGGTGTGTGTAGCCTACATAGTGCTCCGTACGTGCGACAGACGCTTACCGATGACCCAGCAATTTCGACAGCGCTGGGCATTTTGGAAAATGGACCAAAGCTGGTGTTTATATATGAATTCTATATAGGCAGCTACGTATATAAGTGGGCTCGCTTCAATGCGCTCGATGCAACTTACAGGCACCATCCTCGGAAGATCTTCATAATCGTACAACGGCGCAGATCACTAAGATGCGTACTTGTACACGTGTAGGAGTAAGAGCCACGGCAACGTGGTTGATTAAGCCTTGAATCCATAGTAATCTGTGAGATTACTGGGCCAGGGTTGGCGTCACGGAAGGGACTAATATGACGTCCCTTTGTACTAGCTATTCTTTGATGAACTACCAAGTTGACTATCGCAGGGGAACATTTCATTTCGCTGTTGGCCGCGTTCAGGTGTTCATCCTAACTTTTCCCCCAGCTCCTTTAGTGAAACACACAAAACGGATGGCGCTAATCTATATACATAGTAGCAGCTGTGGCTATGGTCTAGATAAAAGGACCAATTCCTGACCCCATGTTCAACTACGGGCATGTCTATCGTATAATTAACTAGCCAGAACGCGTAGGCTGTAACTACATGTATGTGTGCGTATATATCTTGTTATCGACGATTCGCGGCGCAAGTATTTACCCAGTACATAAAATATTGCAGTCTAGATAAAAAGCATGGGTGCTTGCGGGGGATTCACGGTGCTTCATACGTTTCTGGCTAGCAAGTGGAGTCTGATACCGATGCGCCTAACCTAAAAGAACAACTTATAAATATAATAGGACAACCGGACCATTTGTTTACATACTACGTGCACTTATCTTTCGCGTTCAACGGCTGAGCCAGTAGAAGGACAAAAGTGGTAGTTCTTACCATGGTATGTGTCGTGCATGGAGATTTTGGTCCCGGAGACGAACTCTGCCATCTCTAAACAATTAACGGGCAATGCGAAAGAGCACGTAGGGATAACTATATTTCATGCCAGACTCATTACCCATATGTAGATAGCGCGGTTGGCGATCCTCATCTTATCGATCTCGTCTCGCAGCACGCAGGCGGTTTTTGCAGTATACGTAGTTGGATTAAAGGTCAAGGTGAGTTAATGACATCATTCTAAACCTGAGAACATGGTTTATCACATGGGGGGTAAACAGCTGTATACCCTCTAATAAGCGGAACCGTAGATGCTAAAATCCTTGTCGGTAGGAGCAGCAAGTGAAAAACTTGTCAATTAACTATTAGTTACTGTTTTCTAGATAAGCACACGAGTTAGAATCGTATCGCTAGAGAGTTTAGCCAGGCAAACGATTCATACGAGAAAGAGGCAGTTAGGTTTATTCAACTGACACCCTCATACCAGAGCACAACATAACTAGTCGCCGATTCCAAACACGCACGATATAACCCTGCTCCTGAGGAACAAATGGGCATTCAATTCATTATTATTTACAATTACTGCCTAATAGGTAGCAAATAGGTCAATTATACCCATGTTGGCCGGAAGTTGACAAGGAGCCAGGGATGCCACCGTTTGCCCTAGCTTAGTCCCCGTAAATGTCAACGCGTAGCTATTATATCCCAGTCATCATTGATGTCCATATTCCTGACATTTTAATATTATCAAGTTATTGACTGTTAGGCCCAGATCCTAGCCATGCCCACCCTCTCCGGGCCATTGGTTATTATGCTGGCCTTGTTGTCCAGTCCACTGATTGTTTTGTTGCTGATTTTGTTGGTTCCGGGCATGATTCTGCAGGGCTGCCAATAAATCACTTGGGCCAAAATACATCCCATTTGACCCTGACTGACTGGTGAATTGGGGCGGAGGGGGAGGATAAAACCCCCCCTGATTATTCTGCGGCCAGATGAACGGGAATTGTTGGTTAGGTGTTTGATGCTGCTGTTGGCTGTTTGACTGGGGAGGTAGAGGGAAAGCTGGGTAAGATGGATTGGTCGCAGACATAGGAAGTCCAGCGGGTAAGCTGTATTGTTGTGCGGGTGGTTGCTGAAAACCCTGTGTCCCTTGGCCTCCTTGGCCACTTTGACCTTGAGGTCTTGGTGGTAGGGAATGTCCACCGCGTGGGTTACTACCCCGGCTTCCACGCCCAGCGCGGCCCCGACCTCCTCTGCCTCGAAAGTCCGCCCGGTTTCCCCGAGATATGCCGCCGTAGCCCGACGAGTTAGCCGGGACTTCGTTGCCTCCATTGGGGAGTTGGTTTTGCCCAAATCCTGACGGTCGTGCTAACGGACGATAAGGTCCATCGTCATCGTCACCATCGTCATATTTCAAGCCATTGGAGGCAGCAGATGCGCCCGTCGGATTGGCATCGTTGCGCCCACCCCGACCTGCTGCACCGTCCCGGCCACCACGGGCTCCCCGCTTTTTGGCCTTCAGTTGCCGCTTGTACTCCGCCTCCTTTTCGTCGTCCGAAAATTCTATCTCGTCTTCGGCCACTTCCTCATCGTGCCAGTTGCTCGCATCCGTGCCCTTGTTGGTCTTTAGTACTTGTGTTAGTCCAAGATTCGCGAGTGCTGGCGGGTAAAATATTTTGGTCCCAGGTTCTAATCCAAACGACTTGATCTCTTCCTCGTTTGTAAATCCTGCAGTATAGCGAGGCTCTCGCACGGCCGCGATGACATCTGCTAAGGCGGCTATCACAGTTCGATCTTCAAGGCAGAGAACAGATCCTGTATCCAATACTTGATACTCGCCAGTTGTGTTTGCCTTGATGACGGCAAGGTTATCGACAAAGTGTTCGATTACACCAAGTTCAGTTATTTCCATTTCAGGCCCAATATCTACCTCGGGTCGTGGGATTATCGCCTCGGGGAGTTCGTTTTTGGTTCTTACCAGACCAGAACCGCCCCCTTTCCCTTTTCCGTCCCCTTCGTCATCGGATCCGCCATCCATTTCCATTAGTATGCGAGCGGTCTCCTCAGGCCCAAGAACTTTGTAATCCTTCTCGTCATCGGAATCGTCATCTGAGTCATCAGAACTACTAGAGTCAGACGATGACTCGTAAGGGGATGAATCTACCTCCCACTCTGGGTGTTCCCCTTCCACGGCGCCGTTGTTGTCTCCTAAGGATTCGCCATCTTGAACTACGTTGTTAGGCTCCGACATAATGACATTATCTGATGCCGACTGAATACCAGCGGCTCCGCTGGTCGAATTCGATGAGGCCGGTGCAGAGCCCGGTAAAGGCTCTAAGCCACCGAGGAGAGCCTCCAATCCTGACGTGAGTGACGGTGGGCTTGGTGGATGGTCAACCACCATCTCGTCTCCTGGGGCTTCAAGATCCGTATCTTGTGGTGGATTGGCACTATCGATTGTCATGGCCTGGAGCTCCTTTGTAGTTGCCTGGCCATTGGTTACCGCAGCGGGTTGAGCATTGCCGCTCTCTGCCGTGGGCTGCAGCGTGCTAAGCCCGGGGATCTGAAGACCAGACATGATGGTATAGAGGAATGATGTGGGGCAGTTTTAACGATGACTCGGCTGAATGCAGACACTGTGATGTGTGGTTGTGAATCTTTTTGATTGTAGATTGCAGATCGAAGGCTCGATCACCTTCATCAGACAACCACGTCAACATGTAACTTGCAGGTTGATTCGGGGTGTGGACGGCTCAAATTGTCGAGGTTAACCAGACTTCAATGCGCGACCATTGAATCGATGAAGTTATTGCCGCCCGTGCGCCTAACGCTTCCTGACCTTGTGTAGGTGAGTAGGTATCAATTAGGGATGTAGGTAGCATTCAAATACCATTACTTTTGAGACCAAATGAAGCCGATAAGATTGTCTTCGAGAAAATTAAACTGGAGACAAAGAGCGAACCCAACAAAATACCTAGGTAGCTTATCGATACAGCTTTCTCTCCATTAGGTACTTCGTAGGTAGTACTTCAATACTACCTACTTATTTATGTAAGTACCTACTACCTCCCTAGGCACTACCTAGGCTACTAGGTAGGTACTTTCCCATCACTAACAAACATTACTGCCTGAGTGCCCCGTTGTTTATTGTCAAGATGAAGAGAGCAAGACTGGGGGATATGTGAAAAGCCTGTGTTCGTTTTGTATCTCGCCTACTGTAGAAATAATCGATGTATACCTACATATTTTGTCAATTCTCCACGGTTTGGGTAGGTGCAGTCCCTCGGTAGTTACTTGGAGTGGACTGGTAGGCGGGCAACTGATAGGATGCTCTTACCCTTATGTATCTACCCACCTACATACCTAGGCCCTGTACTTGTACAGTATTCACTTATAGTGCGACAGGAAGAAATAAGCAATTACTGGCCAATAATTGATGCAGGCGACCTTTTCTGGATAGAATCAGTATGCCATTGGCGGTCCTTCCCGAGATAAGTAGTGGGGGCGTTTGGAATGCCTGTGCTAATATTGCTAGGCTGGCGAACACCTCGAGATTTGTGGGTCCCATGTCGTGTTGAGCTGAATACTGAGCGTAGAGAACAAATAAACGTCATTTTCAATTGGCCCCTCTACCCTACTTTTCGCTGGACACGATAATTATACCACGCTGAGTGGGAAGGTTGAATTTTTTTTTTTTTTACACCTCGTCTCGGTCTCAACCCCCATGCCCGCACATCAAAGAACACCACAAGCGCCGCACATCCGTCCGCCGTGCCGCCTGTCCCCTCCGTGATCATGTCGCAAGAAGCAACTCGGCCGCGAGAGGGCTTCGTCCACCCGGATGCCCATCATGCAAAGAAGAAGTATGTAGCTGGCGAATGCATTCACTCAATCGCTCACTCAATCACTCACTCACTCCCTCACCCACCCCTTCCCTCCCTCACTCACTCCCTCCCTCACTCACTCCCTCCCTCACTCACTCCCTCCCTCACTCACCCCTTCCCTCGCTTCCCTCCCTCACCACGTTACTCGAGAACGTATGTATGTCGAATGCGCGGTCCCGCTGATGCCCATCGTCGATGCAGAAAAGCCTCGCCCTTCGCGATCCAGCCCATCACGGCCTTCTATATATTCCTCGGGGCGAACCTCGTCGCTGCACTCTTTGCGCCCATACAAGACTGTGACGAGACCTTCAATTACTGGGAGCCCACGCATTACCTCTCCCATGGCTACGGCCTCCAGACCTGGGAATACTCCCCGGACCACGCCATCCGAAGTTGGTTCTACGTAGCTCTTCATGCCGTAGTGGGCAGCTTCCGTCGATTACTACCTCGGCCTACCAAGGTAACTCGGTATCCCATGCTGTGCTTGTAGGGCTGTGCTTGTAGGACTGCGAATGCTGATGGCTTTGCTCCAGGTTGCCGAGTTCTACTTCGTCCGATATGCCCTGGCTTTTCTCTGTGCCTTTTGCCAGGTGCTCCTGTACCGTGTTATCAGCTTTACCCTAAACCCCAGAATCGGACTCTTCTTCCTCATGGCCTTGGTCACGTCTCCCGGCAACTTTCACGCCAGCGCCGCTTATCTGCCGTCCAGCTTTGCCATGTACATGTCCTTTCTAGGCGCGGCGGCCTTCATGAATTGGAGGGGGGGCCTCAAGACATCCTGGGGGATTTGGTGGTTTGCAGTCGGTGGTGTTCTGGGGTGGCCATTTGCTTCAGCTCTCTGCGCGCCATTCTTGCTTGAGGAGGCCTTGTTTGCTGTGATGAGCGATCGTGAGCGCTTCTGGGAGACTATGCTACGTGTGGGCCGTGGCATCATTGCAGGGCTTTTACTCATCGTAAGTGCGCTTATCCGCCCCGACGCTGCCGGTCTCTCACATCATCTAGCTTGGCGACGCAACTATCAATGCCTTTTTTTATCATAAATTCGAGATTGTCTCATGGAATATCGTCTGGTACAACATATTCTCTTCCACCGGCGGCCCCGATCTCTACGGGACCGAACCTTGGACCTTTTACTTCCGCAATCTAGCCATCAACTTCAACATTTGGTTTATTCTTGCATTGCTCTCGCTTCCCTTGTTTCTACTACAGAAGGCATTCACCACAAGGCTACACAGCTTCCAATCCGGATTGCGAACCATTGTGTTCCTCGCCCCATTTTATATGTGGCTTGGCATCTTCACTTTGCAGCCTCACAAGGAGGAGAGATTTATGTATCCGGCATACCCCTTTCTCGCCCTGAATGCAGCTCTGGCATTTCATATTGTGCTTTCGGCTTTTGGTAGCTCCGATCCAAAGACCATAGTTGGAAAAATCCCAGCGCGACTCAAGTTATTCATAGTCACCATTGGGTTATTGGTTTCCCTGGATCTGGGCCTTACACGTATCGTCGGTATATATACTGCGTACTCGGCTCCGCTTAAGATATATGAACCTCTCGGTGCCGGGGTCATTGGGGAGAAGGGCATCGGTGGCCGTGGGGACAATGTCTGCTTTGGTAAGGAATGGTACCGCTTCACTAGCTCGTATTTCCTCCCACGCGACATGCACGCCAAGTTTGTCCGATCAGAGTTCCGTGGGTTGTTGCCCGGTGAGTTTTCGGAGGCTCGCACGGGATTTGGGTTTTTCAGCGGAACCTGGTTGCCAACCAGCGGGCTGAACGATCGAAACGAAGAAGACATGGCAAAGTATGTTGAGATTAGACAATGTTCCTTCCTTGTGGACACACAATATCCCGAGAATACGGATCCTCTGCCATCCCATGAACCAGACTACATCGCGGATACCGATCAATGGGACATTGTCAAGTGCGAGCCGT
The DNA here is from genome assembly GCA_021209875.1 of Rosellinia necatrix. Taxonomy (NCBI): domain Eukaryota; kingdom Fungi; phylum Ascomycota; class Sordariomycetes; order Xylariales; family Xylariaceae; genus Rosellinia; species Rosellinia necatrix. Next base: position 1,366,591 of record JAGYVD010000001.1, on the reverse strand, counting down.
TCCTAGACGCCAGCAAAACGCATTTCTTGTCGAGAGTTCTTTGGATACCGGAATCGAGTTTGGTGCCCGAGAAATATAGAAGGAGGTGGGGACGACATTGCTTGCTTCGGCGAAAGGCATAGGCTTGATATGAAACAACAATTTTCGCCTTGACGCATGGGGCATGAACTATGCGCCCGCCCAAAATTTAAAGACATTTTGAACCATTTCTCCTCACCTCGCCGCCACCCTAACCCCATGCCAGCCAGCCTAAGATATCAATGAACCGTTTTGGACGAAACACTCCAGGTGGATTGGTGTTTGTGCCCCAGGTGGATTGATGTTTGCGCTCCAGGTGGATTGGTGTTTGCGCTCCAGGTGGGTTGATGTTTGGTTGTAAGGGACTACCAGCTATAGATAACTGCACATTCTACTGCACATTCTACCACACATTCTCATGATAACACCATTTCTGGGTTACTCGGAAGGATCATGGGATTATGGTGGAATGGTGGCATTGACGGGGGATAAGTAAAGCCGAGAAGACAACAATGAGCTTCCTGTTTAGGCGAGATACATTCACCCACCCACAACGCCAACGTCCATGTTCTGATCTTAGCAACGCGCTACACTACGCAAGGGTTCACGTGCGTGTAGAATTTTGCATGCTTGGCTCGATATTTGTTCTAATGCCCTTCGAAAAATAAATTTGCTTGTAAAGAGTAAAGCCAGCGTTATCCGCTAGTGGTGAAAACAACCTTTTCAAACCCAAAGACAGCGTCGTTCGAGTCGAACAACAGACTACATTCCTGCTATGTGCCGAATTGCCGCATTCGACCAATGCCAAGAGTAGGCCTGACCTAACGGACTAGACGAAGGCTTCAGCCGCCCGCCTCCCATGTTCTTCTTTGACACAGCTACAATACCTGCCCTTAAGTTGAATGCCCTTACACCAGCCTTATTATCCTCGCAAATATGACTAGGTTGTTATACATGCAAGCCACCTGGCCATGTACCATCCATTTCATGCTAAGCTCCTACCAATAACGCTAGCCGAATCGTATAAGCCGGGACAGTTTGGGCAGGAGAAAGGTCAATAAAGCATCACCATTGGCCGTTTACCTCGGTACCGCCATGTAACGTTGGCTTTAAACTCTTCATACAGCCCAATGACATCCCAATAACTTCAACCGTAAATACGACGCTGGTCAGAGCGGAGCCATGGGGTCAAGCGGCCGCTATACTAGCAGTCTGGGGGGGTTTCAATGCCACGATATCAATTGCTATAGGTTAGATGGATGGCATCCCTTGCCCGGCGCTACACCATTTTGCAGCTTCCTCGCCACGCATGAAACTATCTAATTAAGGAGGCAGTGTAAGAACCCTTCCACTGCCATTCCTTTTCGCACCCGAGCATTCGTCAAGCCTCGGTCAGATGATAACTCCGGCCCCTCCACCGGCACATGGGATGCCATGGCGGGCACTTTGGCCGGAGTTGGCCGTGGCGTAGGTGGGCACGTACCGGTCTCGGTGATGATCGTCTGTATGTCTCTGACTATATGTTCTTGAAGACCGCCGCGATTTCATGATATGTCAAACGAGTGTAGACACAGGCCGTTTCTTACTTGTCCTAACTTTCCATCATGAAGAGCCTGCTTCTCGTGTTGGGTGCCCGGCTGGCCGCCAGCCTGCCCGCAATCCCCCAGGCCGAGGATTTCCCCGTCATTGGACTGGCCAACATAACGAAGGTTGGAATGTCAGACATTAGGGGTCGAAGCTTATCCGGACCTTTTATGGGAGTAGACTTCCCCGATCCCTCCATCATATACGGAGATGGCTCTTGGAAGGCGTATGCTACCTCATCCAACGGCAAGAGTATACCAGTTGCGACGTCTCCAGACACTTCCCACTGGTCTCTTACAGGCAACGACGCACTACCCAATCCTGGTTCTTGGGTGCACCCGACAGATCGAGGTATATGGGCGCCCGACGTTCAAAAGAACGTAAGTCTTCGAAAGTTTGGAGTCACATGCTACGTAGAAGACACTAACTCAATATCTAGGACGCGGGAACTTATGTCAGTAAGTAACTGTCGGAGCCATCTTGATCTTATTCTAGTCCATTTCAGGAGTAGAGGAGCTCCTTTGGGGCTACAATTTTGGATCATGATGGCAGATACTAACTGGCTTGTAGTGTATTATACCGCTCGTAAAAATGGCGGCTCACATTGCATCGGGGCTGCCACCTCTGCTACAGCTTTGGGACCTTTCACGCCTCAGGGCGCACCGTTAATCTGCAACGACGCCGGAGGTGGCGTTATTGACGCCGCCGGTTACGACGATGGCGTCGACCGTTGGATCATGTGGAAGGTCGACGGCAACAACCTCGGAGGGGCGACCACCTGCCAGGGCGGCACGCCATCAGGGGCTTACAAGCCGACCCCCATCATGATCCAGCGAATGGCGCGGAACGCGCTCACGCTCCTGGACCGCCCGAGCCAGATCTTGGATAACGAGGGGGCGTCCAACAACGGCGTCGTAGAGGCGCCTTCCCTATACAAGATTGGCAACGGGAACTACGTCCTATTATACAGCGCCCACTGCTACTCGAGCGACGACTACGATATCGAGTACGCCTTCTCGAGCACCATCAACGGCGCCTACACCAACCGCGGCATCCTCCTGCGCTCCGTGGATAACAAGGGCATCTGGGGACCTGGCGGGCTTGACATCGACCCCAACGGCCACTCCGTGCTCTTCCATGGACGCCTCAATGCCAATAATGGAAATGGCGCCCGTGAGCTATACAGCGCCGAAATTACGATCAACGGACGCTCAATCGGCTACTAGTTATAAGTGACATTGAGTCTTTATACAGATAAGCGATGACTTTACATGCAACGCATAGTATATATATCATATAACTATCATATAACTAGTTATCATATAAGTTAAGAATATAAAATACCGACTACGATTGCGTTATGCCCCTTGCTTGGGCCATAACCTGTCGTGTATCTCAAGAAACTGCGGCATCGTGTGGCCTGGGTGTGATTTACAGCACAGATGAGACCTACCTTTTGTTTTCCGATGTGGCAGATGCGTCCATGTCTCGCCCACCTCACTGGCGGTTGTGCTCTGACGCACGCTTCATCTAGGGTGGCGCGCTATGAAGGGCAATCCTGGTCTCCAAGGGGCTACGGCATGGCATGGCCAATGAAATCCCCCTTCCACCTGTTATCATCCCACACAACTTCCTAATCGTGCTTGGCGTGTTCTTCAAAGCAAGCGTAGTCCGGGGAAACACGGCATACAACGCATGAAGTGCAAGCGCAAGCGCTTATTCAATATCTACCTACCTACATACATACCTACTACCCTACTATAGCAGACTAAGACATAAAGTTATTATAGCATGCCAGACTAACTACCTACTACGTACCTAGGATGCAGCCCGCCCAAGCTAAGCTAGCTTACCCCTTCCCCCCTTCGTCCCGCCGCCATCGCGTCGTACAAATACGTCATTTCGCCTTGCTGGCCCTCAACCGTCCGAAAAACGGCCGCATTCGGTCCCTAACCTACCTACCTACCTACCTACTCACCTTTCACCTGCCAACCTGCTCCCGACAGATTCATTCAGTCGGTCGCATGTGCGTCGTAATAATGGATCTATACGACAAAAGCCGTCAGCGAATCAAACTCTTATCTAGAGCACACACACACACACATACATATACACACCCTTCATGAACGAGCGGTAAACAAACCATGAACAAGATACGGGAATAATAAAAAATGCGAAGGGGGGAAGTGGGGAGTGGGGAGGCATCAAAACATACCGTCGGGTCGGCGCACACGGCAGGTCGTCTGGTGAGCGGGGAGGGGTGGGAGGAGAGAGAGAGAGAGAGAGAGAGAGAGAGAGAGGAGCGGCTCAAGGCGCCCACGCCGGCCGGGCCAGCCGGGCCTATTAATGAAGGGCGCCCGCGTCCCGCCTCCGCTGCTGTTTCGCGCCGTCTTCGGTGAACGGGTCGTCTGGGAGCAGCGTCGGCTTCTTCGTCGTCGTCCAGGGCGGGAGCGTGGTGATGATGGTGGTCACTGTCGGTGACGTGGTCGTCGACTTGGAGGTCGGCGTGGTCTTCGACGTCGTCGTGGTTGTTTTGGTGGTCGTGGTCGTCTTTGTGGCCGTGGTCGTCTTCGAGGTCGTCTTTGAGGTGGAAGTCGACTTCTTCGTCGTCGTCGTCGTCGTCTTGATGGTGGTGGAAGTGGCCCCGCCGCCGTTGTCCCACGGCGTCTCGACGCACTGCTTATACCAAGGGCTGTTGTCGTTTCGTGAGCACTAATACGAGTAGTATGGGAGTGGGAGTGGTGGCACTGACTTCGTTGCGTCGCCGTAGCATGTCGCGGTCTTGGGGCACTCGGTAGGACCCGTGTATGATATGCCGCCGCCTGCGTTTCGTGAGTTTGATTATCCTTGCGCCTGATGAGATGGGGGACCTGCTTACATTGTCCGTATAAGCTTTGCGTCGTCTCAGCCTTCACTTCGGCTGAGATGCCCAGAGCCAGAGCCCCTAGGATAGTCAAGACATGAAACAACATTTTGCAGTCGATCTATGACCCGTCTTTGTGGTAGGTAGCTTTCAAGGATAATAATCTATCGCCTTGATTTTGCCTATCCGAAGCTAGGATGTGCTGAGTCTTATACCCTTGATGACGATGATGAGATCACCAGATGAGCACCGGGAGGCGATACTTAGATATATGCGCCGAGTTCGTCCATCTTGCATCTGGTCGAATCGGTGACGCCCCGTCGGTAAGGCTAATAATAGAACGCGGGACGGCCAGTATCAATGATTGATTGATGCGTAAGCCGGCAAGGCGATACTACATGTTCTTCTGACTATGCAGCTCCACGAGTAAAGCTACAGCGAAATGGTCTAGGCCTCACGACCCGCGGTACCGAGCGCACGAGCGGCTGCAGGCAATGTGGATTTAATAAATAGACATGTATAGACATATATACAAAAGCGTAATAAGAAGAATCGACTTGCTCCCGAATTTAGGCTAATGATGTGCTGAGGCTGCAGTTGGTCGACGAACGGGCCAAGAGATAGTTCAAAAGCGGAAAGTCAACACAGTCAAAACACCTGGTTGGATCGCGGGCAAGGGTAGGTTCAAAAGTACCAGTGAATATAAGAATTAGGCCCAAGCTGTCGCTTAGAGCAAGCATGCTGAAGCGATGTTATTTACACCTGGCTGGAACGGCTACCTTTAGCGCTGGGAGCGCAAACACTACCACTATCCACATCGAGCGATCCGAGAAACATCAGCCCATATTACGATATCTCCGCATTGGCTATAAGCGAGCTAGACGCGGATTGATATATGATGTAACTATAGTAATAATGGTATCATGGAACGGACTAAGCGTCACCGCTACATCGCCTGCCGCGCCGGCGGAATCAAAGTTGCCGTTGGCATGCTGTGTAGTCAGCCATGCTGGGTTAGATAGACGATCTACTTTGCGGCGACGGGAAACGCCTAGTAACCCGGTATCTACAACTGAAGATCTTACTGTTGGTATAGAAGCCGTGAAATAAGGTCCAATGCGATCTGTTGAGGTTTCTCATATACTCTACTTATTTATTGCGAAGATAGGTCCGGGGTCAGGCAGGCCAAGAAGAGGCCATCATAACGTGAAGAGACACCCTCTTTCCAGAACCAGGAAGGACTGGAACATTAATATGAAGCAAGGTCATAAAGCAAGCTCGATTGTCATCTGGAAATGCCAGATGATGTCAATTGTGCCCTTCGTGTCCGAGGGGACCCAGCCATATCTAGTCGAAACCAGTGCTATATTATTAGCTCCCATGACACAAAGTAATAATAAAGCTATAGTATATTGATCGAATACGGAGGGATTCTAGGGGTTCCTTAGAAGGCGGTAAATAAATCCCTGACATAATAGACAATGAGAAGCAACTCGGTTCGTTATGTGTCCCCATACACAGCGCTATGGAATAGTTAGAAGCGTGCAGTACAGAGGAGGTTTAGTTTCACGAACAAATTCTCATCCGTAAAGATGGCATTGGAAGGCCCTTATGCTATACAGATATAGCTTGTCGAACAATCATTATTCTCTACATTTTCGGTTGTTATATTCAGTAATAGTTCTCCCTACTTATTTTTTTTAGTTAACAAGTGTCTCGGTCTAATATGCCCCGTCTATGATGCGTGAAGCAATAGGGGCTACAAGTAAACTAAATGCTACCTACGCCACAGACGACTCCGAGTCTCGGAAGCTTGACCGCTTGCGGTGTAGTTAGTGCGGTCGGTATGAATCCCTTGTTTCGTGTTCGCCAGCCCCCGGATGTCTGGCAATGCCAGATGATCAAAGAGAAAGCGCACAGGTCGGTTTTTACGTGTAACTACACTTGGTATGAGAGGACGCATATCATGGGCGGAGGGCTTAATTAATTCGTTACTAAGTGGTGACAAGGATATATTCTTACAAGGAAAGGTAATGTGGTATATACGAGGATATACAAGTTTCAACTCTCCCAGACAAACCCCATCCAATCACAGAGTGCACGATCCAACGCTCAACCTGATTCAAGCAGCAACCTAAGACATCCCCACTATCCTAATCGCCAATTGCTCTATGGTATCATTTTGACAATCGTAGTGAAGTTACTACCGTTCCAAATCTTGGTTCCAATCATATCTTCTCCCTTGACATCGGGGTTCAGGGAAAGCAGCCTCTCGCCATTCTGGTCTTCGAACTGGCGGAGCCGGACCAGTGTACCTTGTGGCAGAGCATCGACGAATACACCAACATCGTCGCCGTCTATGATTACGCGAGTCAGTTACATTGTAAGAAGCTCGGCTCTTCTAGGGCACTCACTCCGGCGGCGCTTCGCATTCTGGAAGGCACCGTTGACCAGTCTGAACTCGCTCCCATCGTTGGCCATGGCCGCGTTATCGCAGAACCCGGCCCCGCCGAAGTTCCTTACGAATATATCGAATGTGTCGCCGTTGTTGAGGCCCTTATAGAAGTTCCCCAGCTGGCCACCCTCGCCTACGTATCGTATTTTAGCAGACGTTGTTTCTTTGATAGGGAGGTTATGCCTACTAGAGTTCTCCGTGCTGTCCACGCAGCGGAGGATGGCGTTGTTGCCGCCCTCCTGGACGCTCGCGAAAGGATACTCGTCGCACGAGTTGCCGTACTGGCTGTAGCCTGTATTGCTACAGGGGTTCCTGTTGCATCCGGACGCCGTGCGGCGAGGGCCGCGGTTGTTCGGATCGCTGTCGTAGGTCAGCATGCCAGGGGCCAGGCCGTGGTTTACGGCGTAACAAGCATTGTTGCAGGTCCCGAGGGAGTTCGTGCAGTCCCATTCGAAAGAAGCGGCTGTCACGGCTGAGACGGCGAAGAGTTGGAGGAATCGAGAATACATTGTGAAGATGTTCAATCGAAGATCTGGATAGTGTGGTAGATAGGCAGTCTGGTAGTTCGTCTCGGGCTGTTGTCCTTGTTATCATTGCCTTTAATCCCAATGGGAAGTGCTCATTCTTATACGCCTTGAGTCTCATTAGGATGACTAGTACTACTTGAGTGTACCAACCAAAGCCGAATAACTTGATCGTCGATCTTACTGCCATACTAACGGGTATTACGGCAAGGCTATGAGGAAGCCGGTCACTTATTTTTAATTATTATTTGAAAGGTCTTCAAGAGATCATCCAAGATCAGCATGTAGCCTTCTTTATTTTACGTACAGGGCATACTATCTGGTCACATTGCAATGAAGTTAGTACTTTGCTTCTCAAGCTGAGCTGAATAGCATGATCGTCAGTGGCATTGCTGAAGGAGCGCCACCGTCTACAGCAGGCTGTAAGGTAACCAGGAATATAAAGAGCCGATCGCTTATTTTTAATTACTATTTGAGAGTTCTTCAGGAGACGATCTGAGATCAGCATGTAGGAATCTTATTTTCATGCATAGGTATTCGCGCTTCGGTACAGCTGAGGCGCTTATTTTCCGCCCCCAGCTTAATCGCTCGGCTTGTTTACATTAGATCATGCATAGTGATGCAAAATCGTCAGGTAAATGATCATCACCGGCTAGGTAGGAGCCCGTTTATCTTACGTGAGAAGCAAAAAAGCCTCCCCCAGGTTTCATGTCTATCACTGCATGATAGTCCTAAAATCCCGATATCCTCTTCATTAAAGGCCGACGACATATTCATTAATGCCTAGCTATGTAAATCTACTGCAATAAGTCGCTAACTCCACCATCCGCTCAGTTACCGCCGAGCCTCATTCGTGGAGTCGGCCCCCCTTTTCTCGGAGCTTCTGGGGATCTGCCGTAAACGCCACCTTGGGAGTCCGCAATGCTCTTGATCTCTTGGAAGCCTAGAGTCGCCATGGAAAGCGAGACAAGGAGTAACTGAACTGATTTGAAGGTGGCTCGAGCAGTCGCCAGAGAGCCATCGCCCTGACGATGCACTAGAACGGCGGATTCGTCGGTCGTAGACTGCCGGTCAAGTACAGCGAAGTATGCAGCCCCGCCAACAACTTTCGCTGCGTCTTCTAGCGAGCCCGCGACGAAGGGCTTAAATCCATCGTTTAGTGGCGGGATGGTAGCGTGATCAGGCAATCTGCCGGAACCGTCGGTGGTAGTGAGAACAATGGAGAGTTCATGTGCGCTGCCCGGCACAAGTTCTTCACTACCAGCACGCGCTTGACCGAGGAGGTTGTTCAGAGCCTGAAAGGACACACATGTTAACACATCACGATCCTTAAAAAATAAAAATCAAAAATCAAAAAGAGTGTAAGACTGACTGTAATAGGCACCTCGACGACGCAGCATACAGGGTAATCCGCCATGGTCGGTCAATTCGTGGGGTATTGTGATGGGAGTGCTGTGGTGGGGGTTATAAGGCTGGAGAAATTCCTCGAGCTCGGGATTAGCGATTGAAGCCCGGAGTCAAGGCTTGAACTTGACGGCCTACATTTATCTCCTCATGTTTATCTCTTCCCAGATGGAACACACGCTGGGGATGACGTCACTCTGCACCATAATTATACACCTTGCCGATAGTGACCAATGCTACGTGATTTGTTTAATCCCGGATCGACAAGAGTGACAGGAACGCCGTGGGGTTAGGCACTGGGTAGGTACACAGCCACCGCCCCTTGCATCCTGCAACAGCCACACTGTTACCCAAGACAACATCTACGCACATATTAACTACAGCTTGACTACGAGATTGACGCCATGGTATGCTCAAAAGGGGTTCTGTTGCGAGCTCGTTGCTACTTGTTCTCCAGCCCTCATCTTGGCTATAAATATAACAGTAGCGCCTGGCATCATGCATATTTGCCATCAAGGCCCATCCTATGTCCCTCGAAGCGAGTTAAGGAAATTACAAAGTAAATAAACAAGGCTGCGGCGAAAAAGCGGCCTAGTAGTGTAATCAATACCCCCTGTGCTGAGAGAGCATGCAATTAGGCAAGTAGTCAACATGACGCCGTGTAGTGTATTTAGTAGCAAGGCATGACTATTGAGGGCCCGATTCCTCTTGACGTAAATAGAATGCTTCAAAATCAATAATCGTAGGCCTAGCCTACCTACTTAGTCTTACATAGCCTTGAGACTCACCTCTAGATAAGAGGGCAGGGGTGTATGTAAGTCGGCGATGTGTTCAAACTCTATTAACACTCAGCTCCTGTTCATTAAAATATATATTCATTAAGGCATTGTCCCTATTGGCCTTATTGGTATGGCCTAGCGGTAATGAAACCTAGCGACTTAGCGACCTAGCGAAGTATAATTACACAATATTACTATTCAGTATCGTTAAGGCCCGGGGGTTCGATTCCCTCGATGGCTATCACCTTTTTTTTTTTTTCATAAAATCTTTTTTCCAATTCATCTCCCTCTATCTCAATCATGTACCTTATAATATAAGCTATGAGTATATGAGAGTGATAATTCCACACCTATGTCATAAGGAATTGTTTCCGTTTTTTCAAGCTTCAGCCTTACAAATATGTATTACCAAAACTGAAGATATATAGTTATTGCTATATTGAATTAATATTCAAATGCCCCCCCTGCCCTATCATCATAACACTATATGAAAACTATCGTTTATTATATTTTCTAGGCCCTAGCACAGCCTCTCATACGATGAGCGGCCATAGTCACAAGCCACCAGGTTTTGCGATGGAGGAAAAACCAAAACTCAAAATATCGGCCACCATACATAGTTCAAGGATTAATATCATCCCTGATTCGTCACATGAGGAAGCGATTAGCTGATAATGCATAGCCCGGTTGCTGTCCATGTAGATATAAACTCGTTAGATATAGCACCTATCGGCCTCATTGGTATGGCCTAGCGGTATAGCGACCTAGCGACCTAGCGAAGCATATTTACATAATATCATTATTCAGTATCGTTAGGCCCGAGGGTTCGATTCCCTCGATGGCCAATACATCCTTTTTTTTTTTTTTTTTTTCCTCTCTATAATCGTATCACTCCCGTTTCCATTTCTTCGCCTCGATTAATTCTCCTTAATATAGTTACATCCTCGGATATTTTTTAATCTTATTCATCAGCCCATCCATTTTCTTTTATTATTTTTTCCATTTCTCTTTGTTTTTTTTTATGCTGACTCTCGGACTACACAGCGTGGCCCGTGCCTTGATGAGGACTTCGTCAATTTGTGCCTTCGACATCAGTCTCCAAGTTTTCGAGCCTGTGCCCAAACCTGTGCCGAAGTTGTGGTATTTAACGAGCTTACATTGGTGTTTCCTAGGCTAAAGCCTTCTTAATAGCAGCGGGGGAGAATATTCCACACGTTGAATGATTTACTAAATGCCACGATGTCCACTAATTGCTCAACAGTAATTAGACCACTAGTTCTAGCAACGATAAGGGAAGCAAAGTACAGATGTCCTCCGCCCTTCGCGACTTCGCAACCCGCAACAGGCATCTTAGTAAATCCTCTCGCATCCACGAGCAAGCGCCTGCCTGCCCTTCACAGCTTCCCGGCGGACCTCATGCCCTTCTCGCCGTCGACGAGGACGCACCACCCCTCGCCGCCGACGCCGCCGTCGCCGGCGATGACGTCACCGGCGTACCCGTCCGAGCCCTCGCCGCCGCGGGCGAAGGCGATGACCTCGTCGTCGAAGGTGCCGGGCTGCAGCCAGACGGCCGGGATGCCGACGCGCTTGGCCTCCCTGAGGACCTCGAGCGTCACCGGCGGCGGCGTGATGACGGACAGGGACGTCCGCGTCGGCTCCGCCAGCTCCGCGACCGACTTCACGGCCGCGTGCTCCCCGTAGGACGTCTTGATGGTCGCCGAGGCCGGGTTGATGGGCGTCACGGGGAGATTGTGCGCCTGGTACCACACTAGCACTGGATGTTGGGGCGGGCTGGTTAGCGTAGGACTATATATATATATATATATATGTACGTGTGGGTGAGAAGAAGAAGAAAAAGAAGAAGAAGAAGAAAAAGAAGAAGAAGAAGAAAAAGAAGAAGAAGAAGAAGAAGCGGATGATGGATCCGAAATGCAAAGTGTGCGGAAACGAGAGAGAGAGATGTGAGCCAATTAGGCCACCTGCAGATCACATTGTGAAGTCTGCTAGCCTACTAGCTAGATATCACGCATCAAACAGGGTGATGGTATATGTAAATAGGATTAGTGTATGGGGGAGGATGGAGGTCCGAACTGACCCTTGTGTCCGAACTTGGCCGGGTTCGAGCTCGCACCCACGACAGCGAACTGCGGGGAGGAGAAGAAGGTCCGGATACTCGCCTCGGTAGACATTCTCAACATATATGGGTGGGAAAAGAGGGTGAAGGCAATTGTTTGTTTTACGGGGAAGACGGAGGGGAGCCGATAGGTAGCTACGGATTGCTGCGAATTTAAATGTTTGTCTGGATAGACACTTTTCGGCGCATTACTGCCGGACTTTTTTTTTTGGGAAGGGTTTTAGGGGTAGTTGTCGCACTTAGAGGGGTTCCAAGGTAGACCCCCCGCTGACCCCGTTCGGAGGGGTACCGTCGCACCCTGGGACTGGACTAGTAGCGAAGTAGGTAGGAGGTAGGTAGTAAGCATCCGTTCGCCACGTACTTACATATATATACTTACATATATACATACATCCGTACATACACGTAACGTGGGTGAGTCTCCGGGCGGAGGGTGCCGAATATTTCAGCCCCGAGCGCGAGCGACTTTCGCGACAGACGGGGTAAGTAGATCTAAGTAGGTAGTGATGTGCTACTTTTATGTTTTCTTTTGTCTCTATGTAGGATTTATGGGATTCAGTTATATATCCTAGACGACTCGATCTATCCTTCCTTCGTAGATTTGTGTTTCGTGCTTCCGTTCTTTTGAGCGTTCGATTGTAATTAATTCCCGGCACTCATCATCCCTCCCTAGCAATGGCGACATTTGCGCAAGTAGCCCCCTGGAATCGCTCTCTTGCGCGCCAATCGCGTTCACGCAGCAAGAGGGCTCATAATCACTGACAATCCTACAGTCGCTCGACCTTCTCAGCACAGGCGTATGCCGCCTTTCGGCCGTCATATCCGGCCTCGCTATTCCGGACCGTCCTTGGCTTCCACAAGTTACCGCTCACGGGGAGCGAAACCACGCTGCTGGATATAGGGTGCGGGCATGGCCTCATCGCGCGGGCGCTGAGCCCGCATTTCCAGCGCGTGCTGGCCGTGGACCCGTCGGCGGGCATGGTCGAACAGGCACGCCGCATGACGAGCGACGGCAAGATCACGTTCCACCAGGGCCGGGCCGAGGAGCTCTCGGCGCTCGCGCGCCTGGCGTCGGTCGACATGGCCGTAGCGGGCCAGGCGGCGCACTGGTTCGACTACGGCGCCGTGTGGCGGGAGCTGGCGCGCGCGGTCAAGCCCGGCGGCACCGTCGCGTTCTGGGGGTACAAGGACAACGTGCTGGTGGGCGCCGAGCAGGCCACGGCGGTGATGGAGGCCTTCGTCTACGGCTTCGGCGAGGTCGCGCCGGGGGTCGAGGGCATGGGCCCGTACTGGGAACAGCCGGGCCGGAATATCCTCAGGGGCCTGCTGCGCTCCGTGGAAGTGCCCGCGGATGATTGGACCGACGTCGCGAGGCTGGAGCATGAGCCGGGAAGGCCGGACGGCGAAGACCTGTCCTGGTTGAGGAAGGAGATGAAGCTCGGGGAGGTCGAGGCGTATCTCCGCACCTTTAGCTGCTACACTGGTTGGAAAGATGCACACCCTGAGGCGAGGAGCAGAGCCGAGGGCGGCGAGGGCGATGTGATTGATGTCATGATGGCTCAAATGGTTGATTCTGTGCCGGAGTGGAAGGCGATGGGCAAGGAGTGGAAAGAGGCTGACGTTGTTAGTGATTGGGGGACTTATATTATTATGGCTCGGAGGAGGTAAGAGTCGCTTCCCTCTTTCACATTCAATACTACCATGCGATGTATTATGATAGACCCGAGGGACGATACGTCGTACCTGCGTGATGGTTTTGGTCCGCTACAATTAATTTTTTTTAATTTTTTTTTCTTTCTTGTTGCCAGGGCGGGATATCTGCTCGCTGTCGAGTTGCGATATATATGATTCGCTACATCAAACGGTAATTCTACTTTATTCTATCTCTAATACAACAACTTGACCTCTTCGAAGAGTCTGGCATAATAGGAGGGGCAAATGAGCAAGCTAGTTTTGTGATAGGGTTAGACAGCATGGAGGCCAAATAGATAGATAGGTGACTGCATATAATTCGCTGTCAATTAAAGAGACGAACAAGCAGTCAAGTCGACAAAATGATCTTTGTACCGTCAAATTCCTGGTTTTTTGATAAACAATTATATACATAGACTTGACTATCATGCCATGAGTGTTTAGGTAATACCTAGGTACAGTATGTCCTACCCTGGAGGGGATCTTTGTGCCGCCCTCTTTCATTGGTGGTGGTTGCTATGGCAATTTCTTCCGCCCCACCCACTGACAACCCACCCGTGGGTTCAGGCTGGCCAAGGATCGTCCCTTGTTCACACCGGCCGGCCAACAATACCTGTTTCAATTTCACTTCAGTGTTTTTCCTCTTCTTCCTTCCTCAATCCAACCCGGCTGCAGCAAACACCCTCGCAAATCCCGTTGTCTCCTGCCTGACAAACCACCTGAACTTTCCGCTGATACCAACACGAACGACCTCGTCGGCAACACCGCCATACCTTCACACTCTTCAGAATGGTAAGTGGTTCAAACCTTGTTCCTGTCCCTGATTCGTCCTCCGGCCACACCACGTAAACACAGCGCCCCTCGCAACCCCCTATACCCTGGTTTAGCGTGGCGCGGTTGGCTCCCTAGAAAGCCTAGAATGAGAGGAGCCCGCCTGCGAAGGGAGGCCCAAGGGCGCCGTTCAGGAGCGACGACAGCGACAAAATGCCGGGGCGAGCCCACCCATTTCTGCGAAGGATGGTGCGGCCCCGGTGGCCGATCAACCGAATGGCTGAGCCAAACCCCCAAATTCGTCATTGCGATCAGCGCTTCTCTCTGTCCTATCTCGTCGCTCTCTCGCTCGCTCGCAAAATACAAACCACAGGAAACCCCCAAAACACCAAAAACAAGGCAACAAATTAGGATCAGTCGCAAGCCACGTTTTAGCACTCCCGTCCAAGCCCTGCACGGTTTCTTGATTGCATCATTGTTCTCACATTAAATACGCCTCTGCCACGTACTTGGCGACACAATCCGCAACACTCCAAAGCAACATGTCCACTAACTACGAGAACCCCCAGGCTTCAACCAACTACAAGGAGGCTTTCTCGCTATTCGACAAGCGAGGAAATGGCCGCGTTACCCTCGATAGTCTAGGCGATCTTCTCCGCGCTTGTGGCCAGAACCCAACTCTCGCTGAAATCAGGGAACTGGAGAGAAGTGTCGGTGGAGAATGTGAGTAGCCACTTTGCTTAGATTGCGATATCAGTTTCTACCGTCTTCGAATGCGACAATGCATAGCAGCGCACCCCGAGAAATGATCAAAGACCGGGACCCTCGGACATTATAGGCTGGTGCTGATGCAATTCTTCCCACAGTTGACTTCGAGACGTTCTCCAAGGTCCTGAATCGACCCGGCGGGTTCCGTGATCCCGGCGAACCCGAAGAGTACTGTCGGGGCTTCCAAGTCTTCGACAAGGAGCTGACCGGATCTATCGGTGTCGGGCAACTCAAATACATCCTGACAAACCTGGGCGAGAAGATGACAGACGAGGAAGTAGATGAGCTGCTGAAGGCCGTGGACACGAGCTCGGGACAAGTCAATTATACGGGTAAGCACAAAATATGCCTTTGCTATAACACCAAACCCCGGCTAATTTAATGGGCCCATTAGATCTCGTGCGAACTATCCTAGCCAACTAGCGAACGATACTTTTTCCTCTTGAGACGTTTTCGACGAAAGGGAGTTGGGGAGGATGGGAATAATGCATGGTTCTGAGATGACACTGGCGTTTTTGTATTGCTTATGCAATGTTGCTTGGGGCTTATTGTACAAAGAGGCAGACTCTGTTCTGCCCTTCTTGGTCACTTGATGTGATAGATAATTCTACAACATCCGCAGCAACACAGACTAGGCATTCTGGTCTGAATATCTACATTGTTTTGATTTTTAAGTGCCCACAGACGAGATTGGAATCACCCAATCCCATACACGCCCGTCTCGTATGTATTGCCGTATTGTGTGCCCGTGATGTATACTTGAAGTAGCACCTTAGTTCCATGTTTGCATGTTTGTGTGTTGCACGAGATACCTATAGGCATGTGGTTAGTGTCACCTACCCATCAGGTACCTACCTACCTGGGATAGGTAGGCAGGCAGATAAGTACCTACTTAGGTAGTGCGACGGGAGGCAGGTAGTTGTCTCACCACCTGTGCTTGAACCACCTGGTGGGTGATATGGCGGGTGATGATTTATTAGGGCCTGCATGAGGTCCATACAAGTCCTGAAACCCCGCAAGAGAATCCCGGGCTGCCGGAGCCTCCAAGCTTTTGTCCTCGCTTTTTTACTTACCTTACCTACTACTTCTTAGGTACCTCTTACCTCGCCCTCACTGCTCGTCCCCGAAGTACCAAGGTACGTTGCCCGGGTACAACAAAACTCTATAGAGAGCAAACAAAACGTGCCAGAAAGCTTCCCTGTCACACTTCCGTCTTTGGGTATTGTGCAAGCTGTCATCAGCCCTGTAAGGCAACCCACCATCGGAGACCTGCATCACCAAGCCGTCCACAGATCTCGTGGCAGCGCGTATACATATCCCAAGTACCTGCTACCGACTTACGTATCTGTATTGCCCATGCTTGCAGCATTAGCAGGTACCTACTTTGCTATACCCAACTTATCTATGCCTTATCTACACCCGGATTACAGGATTACATTGGTAGATTCACTCCTGCGGCACAGGTAGGCCCGCTGTACCCCTCGTTCCATAACCCGTACCGACTTCCTCCCTACCTACCTGGGTACTACTGCCTCCGTCCTGCTGCCTACCTACCGCCTACCTACTGCCTACCTACGTGCTACCTACAGACTACCTACCTTCAGACGTGACGTGACACACCCTCCCTTGTTTTATTGGGTAGATTGGTAAACTATTGTGAACCTGGCGAGATCGACTCCCCCGTCGAGAAGCTCCCGACCCCTCCTCCTCCTCCTACTTTCCCTTGCCGTCCTCCTCTTCGCTGTGATCCTCAACCTGGCTGCCCCACGGGTCGTCACTCGCCTCTCTATATACCTAAGCCATCTCCGTTTCAGGCCTTCATACCCATCTGCTACACCATCCCCTCGTCGGACGTCTATTGTGACCCGACATCTCGTGACCGTGGCCATGGCCCCCGACAAGTATAAGAACCCGCCGCAGGCTCCCCCGACCTTCACGGGCACCAAGGTGTCGATCGTCGACGATGCCAAGGCCCTCTGCGACACCACCCGCTCCTTGCTTGACAAGATATCTGCCGAGGTGTCCGCAGACAAGTCGAGCTTTGCCTCAGCTGTGGCTCCCATGATAGAGGATGAGAATGAAGCCCAGCTTAGTTCTCGAATTCTAGGCTTCTATCAATATGTATCGGGTGACGGCGATCTGCGCAATGCCTCCACCGAGGCAGAGAAGCTCATGGATGATTTCTCTATCGAGTGCAACATGCGAGAGGATATATATGCGCTCGTCGAAGCTGCCTTCCAAGCTCAGAAAGCCAATGAGCCCCATCTAGACTCCGAGAGTCTACGATTGCTGGAGAAGGAGCGTAAAGGCTACATCAGGAACGGCCTTGGCTTGCCCAAGGGCCCCCAGCGAGACCGGTTCAAGGAAATCAAGAAACGTCTAAGCCAGCTTGGGATCCAATTCCAGAAGAACCTCAATGAGGAAAACGGAGGTCTCTGGTTCACCAAAGCGGAGTTGGACGGTGTTCCAGATGACGTCGTCGGTGGTCTCGATAAAGGAACTGGTGAGAATGACGGCAAGGTCCAGCTCAGCTTTAAGTACCCAGACTTGTTTCCGGCTCTCAAGTTCGCCAAAAATCCCGAGACACGGAGACGAATATTTATTGCGAATGAGAACAAGGTGATTATATCATTCCGCTACCCCCTTACCGACGTATTGGTGGCGCTATTAATACTAATCACATGATAGTGCAACGACAATATTGACCTTTTTAAGGAGGCCATTTTATTACGCGACGAAGCAGCGCGGATGTTGGGATATCCCAACCATGCCGCATTCCGTATTGAAGATAAGATGGCAAAGGTCCCTGAAACTGTGAATACATTCTTGTCTGATCTTCGGACCAAGCTGGCACCTGGTGGTGTCAAGGAGCGGGCCCACCTGCTGGAACTAAAAATCAAAGATGAAGAATCGAGAGGCTTGAAACCAGACGGAAACTTCTACCTCTGGGACAGCCGCTTCTACGACCGAATGATGGTTGAGCAGGAGTACAGCATTGATGAAACTAAGATTTCCGAGTACTTCCCCCTGCAATCCACGATCCAAGGCATGCTCGAGATATTCGAGAAGCTGTTTGGTCTAGTCTTCATCAAGCTGGATGAGGGTGAGCGACAACGGCTATCGCCAACCGGCAAGGCCGAGGACATCGCCTGGCACGAGGATGTCATCGTCTTCTCTGTCTGGGATGATGCATCCGAAGGTGATGGGTTCGTAGGCTACCTTTATCTCGATCTCCACCCTCGCCAGGGTAAATATGGTCATGCGGCGAACTTCAACCTTCAGCCGGGTTACCTGCGGAAGGACGGCTCGCGTAGATTCCCGGCTACAGCGTTAGTATGCAACTTTTCGAAGCCGACTGAAAAGAAACCGTCCCTGCTTAAGCATGACGAGGTCGTCACCCTGTTCCACGAGCTGGGCCATGGAATCCACGACTTGGCGGGTCGATGTAGGTACAGTCGCTTTCACGGTACATCCACTGTTAGAGACTTTGTGGAGGCACCGAGTCAGATGCTTGAGAACTGGTGCTGGACGTCTAGCCAGCTCAAGTCCCTCTCCAATCACTACGAGACGGGCGAGAAGATCCCTGATGATCTAATCGAGAAACTCATCTCCACGAAACACGTCAACGGGGCCCTGTTCAATTTAAGGCAGTTGCACTTCGGCATCTTCGACATGACAGTGCACTCACCAGCTAGCCACGAGGAATTGGAGAAGCTGGATGCCAGCAAACTGTATAACGATCTACGGGCACAAATCTGTGGATTTAAGGGGCCCGAAGCCGTTGACTCAAAGGAGTAAGTCCAGCCTCGTGACCGGCTCCAAATGAACTATATAGGCTGTCGGGTTACTAACTTGGTTTGACAGTACCTGGGGACACGGACAAGCCACGTTCGGGCACCTTATAGGCGGTTATGATGCAGGGTACTACGGCTATTTATCATCCGAGGTTTACAGCGCCGACATGTTCCATACCATCTTTAAGAAGGACCCAATGAATGGGAAGGAAGGTCGTAGATACCGTCACACCGTGCTGGAGCGTGGTGGAAGCCAGGATGAAATGGAGACCTTGAAGCAATTCCTCGGCAGGGCACCTAGCACCAATGCCTTCTATGCCGAGTTGGGTCTCGCGGTTGAGTGACTGGATGGTAGGTCCCGGTTATAAACCATCGTACATACAGTCATTAGACGACAAGGCAAGCCGTTGGACTATGTAGGTATAATATGGGCTGCTTCATCAAGGGAGCTAGACAAAACGTTAACGAATCGTCACTGCCTATAGAGATAAAAATAAAAAAGATTATGGTGTATATCGTCTATTTCCGACTTGTATTCCACAGACAGTCGAGGTTTTAACTTGGAAGGTTTATTTATTTTTTATTTTATTTTATGTCTGTTCCTTTATTGTATTTCTTCCTTTTGGACTAGCTACCTACTGTTGTAATTTGGCTGATCTAAAACAATTTACTACTGTATGTGGTGGACCGCGTGATAAATACATACACATGCACTGATTTAGTCTAGACTGTTTACAAGTATGTAGTCTATACTGTTTCGGGACTAAATCGTGGGCTTACCCATTTCTCTCCACCAGTGTAGATACTTGTTTCACCACCCCGGCTAATTCGCCAGCGGGACGTGGCTGCCGTGGCTGTGCAGATCTCGTCAGTTTACCGTTGTCCGTCGCTCTGCTGTAGTTAAGGCAGTCGGTTAATGCAGATGGTCTCCGCAAAAACCCCCACACTGGCGTAGAGTAAACAACACGTGTGAACGTAGCCAATCAACGCCGGGGTCTTCCATCTTCAACCTTCACACCCTCTTGTCTCAATGCAATCCTGTTTATTGTTCTCCTGCTCGTGCTGCCCGTGTTACAACTTACCTTGTACACTAGATCCTCAATTGCACGTCTTTTCCATTCGCCTACGTATCCATACCGCGTTCGCCCCGGATCCGATCTTCGCCTCGCCGCGGCTCCGCCGTCATCGCACCAGACAAGATGGAGTTGAGCGAGATGCCCGAACAGTACTACACACTCGACGGCCGAGTTGCCTCGTTCTACCCCCCGCAGGCCGCCGCACGGCGCGGTTCGACAACGAAGGGAAAGGCCTCGAAGGCGCCGTCATGGCCACACAAGGGCTTAGACCCAGAAACCGTACGCCATCCGATCACGAGTCTGCTCGCGACCCCAGGGATTGCTGACTCGCCATCTAGTTCGCTCGCGCTGGATTCTACTTCGCGCCGGGCCCCGAGAACCCCGACAACACCGCGTGCTTCCTGTGCGGCAAGAACATAGACGGCTGGGACGAGGACGACAACCCCTTCCAAGAGCACCTGCGACTGTCGCCGCACTGTGGTTGGGCGGTCGTCGCCGGCATTGAGACTGGCCTGGGCGACTATGGCCTGGATGATCCCACAAGCTCCGCAATGATAGACGCACGGAAAGACACGTTTGGCGACAGGTGGCCGCACGATGGCAAGAGGGGTTGGAAGTGTAAGACGAAGCAGGTACGCTCCCTTGACCCACGGTCGACGTAGCCATTCATCGCATTGCCCTTGGCTTGGGTGTCTAACTTTGGCTGTCGCAGCTTGTGGACGCTGGCTGGAAGTACACGCCTACGATGGACTCGGATGACATGGCAACTTGCACCTACTGCCAGTTGGCCCTCGACGGGTGGGAACCTAAAGACAATCCCATGTGAGCATACCCGTGTTTCCCGTGCACACGGCACTGCCGGGACCACGCGATTCTAACACCGCTTTACAGGGACGAGCATTACCGACGGTCTCCCGAATGCCCGTTTTTCATATTAATCAACCAATACAAATCTGCTGCACCCGCGAAGAAGAAGGGCCGAGGCAAGGCAGC
Source organism: Rosellinia necatrix (assembly GCA_021209875.1). Classification (NCBI taxonomy): domain Eukaryota; kingdom Fungi; phylum Ascomycota; class Sordariomycetes; order Xylariales; family Xylariaceae; genus Rosellinia; species Rosellinia necatrix. The sequence continues at coordinate 1,345,736 of JAGYVD010000001.1, read as the reverse complement.
CAGATCCTCCAAAGCATCACGTCTCTCGACGCAGTCTGTTGCGACCACGACTTCGGACGTGACTTCGTTACTCGACCACCCGGCAGATCAGGACGATAGTATCTTGACAACAACGTCTACTATGACACAAGGTGGCACTAAGCGGCCGAGGGCCAAGAAGGCCGCCACTGCAAAGGGAAAGAAGGCGAGGACTAAGAAAGGGGAGCCCGTTCAAGTACTGGAAGACCCACCTGAGGATGCACCGCTGGAAAGCCAAGAGAATTCTATGCAAATGGAGGCTGAGGAGCCCCCCCGGAAGCCTGCCCGTGGCCGTAAACGTGCGAGTGCCACCATGGAAGATTCGGTTCTTGCTACAGAAGCCCCAGCCCCGAAGAAGAGGGCAACACGTGGGAGAGTAGTTTCTGCGAAAACAGAACAGGCGGACACTTCTCATACCATGTTCGACCCCGCGCCTCCCGAGATCGATGACGCCACTATAGACACTGAACTGAGGGCGTTGGAAGCTGAAATGGAAGCCGAGCCGGTGGAGACACTTCAAGTTCCCAAAAAAGGTCGTCAAGCAGGGACTCGCAAGGCCTCTAAACAGACGACCAAGAAGTCGAAAGCGAAGACGCCTGTGGAGCCCACGCCAGAACCGGAACCGGAGCTTGTGGTGGATGAAACTGTGGATGAGTTAGCTGATGGCCCGGACGGGAGCATCATGAGCAATGCCACGGTTGTCCGGACTAGCCTGTCATCCGTCACGGGCCCTAAGAAACGTGGAAGGCCCAGCAAAAAATCCATGGTAACCCAAGTAGAACTGCAGCCTGAGCCTGCTGGTCAGTCCAGTCCAGAGCCGGAAGACGGAGTCAAGCGGTTTGACTTTGCCGAGTCTGAAGCCGAGCCTGCGCCTGCTGTCGTCCAGAAAGCCGCGGCACCTAAGTTAACCAAGAAATCCCACCCTTCACGTGATAAGTCCTTACCACCGCCCCCTCCCGAGTCAGATGATATAGAGCGGCCCACGACGCCGACGGCAACGGTCTCACCCGTTCCATCAGCCAAGCAAGCTACCGTGTCGCCGCCGCAATCTCCTCAGTCCTCAGACGCGGAAAATCAGCCTCCCTCATCCAAGCCCTCTAACACGGCAAGGAGCGCCCGTGTCGCCCTGGCGCCTGTTGCGGCAACCCCCGTACCGTCATCCCCGTCAAAGCGCAACATCATCGCCGGGCTTGAAAGCACTCATGCTTGGACCGCCGCGGACGTGGAGCTGATCCTTGATGAGTTAGACGGCGAGAACGCCCTGTCCAGGACTCGCCTGCTGAAGAGCGGCACGGATCTGACGAGCCCGGAAAAGCAGATGTCGGTAGAGGAGTGGATCTACCACAATGCCGAACGGGCCGAGAGGCAGCTGAAGCATGAATGCGAGGCCATCGTCATGGCTTTCGAGCACGAGGGCACGAAAGCCATGCAGGCGCTGGAGGGTGTCATTGTGGAATGAAACGAGACGACGCAATTAGAGGCAGGGCAGGCGCATTTGGCATATAGACGGATGGTTAAGGCACCGTGGAACGAACACAGGCAACTCCGGGGGCAACCTAACGCATTCATGAGGCAGGCGGGTATCGGCGCCATGGTTTTGAGAATAGCGATGGGTGGATGGCGTTCTCGCTGGGTTTGTTTGCGGGAGTGTGTATAGACTTGGGTGCTCACGAAGCGTAATGAACCAAATGGATTTTGTAGGTGTACTATTAATAGCATACAATGGGTTTGATATAAATGCATGGGGATGCTCTTGTTCGAAGGACTCTTATGCCCACGCGGGCTCGACTCTGTTTGTGGATGGCATCGGCTTGTGGGGTTAGAAATGGCACCACTATGCCGGCGGACTAATTGTGTCTCGAAGTGTTTTTGAAATATATGGTTTCTGACATATGTCGCGAGTATATGCTTTCCTGCCTATTTTTGATATAGTCTGCCTGGGTTTCCTTATCGAGAGTTGCGGCGCCCGTGTTGTTATGTCCGTTCTCAACGTCAACTACTCGTTAGCGTCAGAGCAGCATAAGCAAGCATCGATGCGTATGGCAACGATAATAACGAGAGGTAGCAAGAGTGAAGAATTACACGGCCAGGCCGGTCCTATGGCCGTTGTGTGGAATCAATATCAGGGATTTATGGTTTATTGGAGCGTCACGATCTGATCATTCGTACTACTAGGTGAATGAATACAATGTCATGTTACTTTTATGAACGATGACGAAGACGGAAGGAGACGAGGAGGTTCGTCTTGCCGCCGCCGTTAAGGGCAGCGACCAAAAATAAGGGAAGTTGGAAATAAGGACACACAGTGCTGGTTCTGTGAACTATACAATACGTGTGTGCCAACTTGCCGACTCTGTGGTTCTTGTCTCATTCAATAAGTATTAATTAGCCCCTTATCGTGGAGTTCCGGATTATTAAAGTCTGCCTCTAGGCGTAGCCAGCTTCACCTATGTCATTAGACTGATAATATTAAACCGCGACCCGCGAGCCCAAGAGAGCAATGACGATACCCGAGGGGCGCCATCACCGCCCGTCATGCCAACACCAACGCATCACCAGATCCCAAATCCACAAACCTGTAGCCAGCCTCCTCCTCCTCCTCCTGCGACTGCTGTTGCGGCTCGCCCCCCTCGACCACCGTCGCCGCTGCCGCCGCCGCCGTCGTCGTCCGCCCCTCCGCGTCCGCGACGGACCACCGCGTCCGGCTCAGCAGCAGGGCGACGACGCCGCCGCCCTTCTTGGGCTCGTCGTGCGTCGGGACCCAGTAGCGGGCGCGGCAGGCGCGGGCGGCGGCGACGCCGTTGACGCCGCCGAGGTTGAGCCGCTTCGCCGGCCGCAGCCGGACGTCGTCGAGACCGTGCAGCAGCGCGAGCGTGCGCAGCCCGGCGCCGGTGACCACGTCGGCGAGCACGCCCGGCTCGACGCCGTGCGGCGAGTATACGATCGCCTCACCACTACTACCGCCACCGCCACCGCCACCGCCACCGCCACCGTCACTGCTACTGCTACTGCTACTGTCGTCGTTCGCCTCCCACGCCACGACGAGCGCGGAGTGGTAGTACAGCGCGTTCCCGGGCGTCACGACGCGGCCTATGCCCAACCATGATGGCAGCGCCGCTTCCGTGCGCAGGGATGCGCGCCAGTTGCCGCCGCCGCCGCCATGGTCCGCCGCGAGGGCCGGCATCGAGGTCACGCGGTCGAAGTGGCCCCAGGACCGGATGAGGCGCGCGGCGCGCGCGGGCGCCAGGACGGGCGTCGACGCGGGCAGCTCGCGCAGCGTCGCCTCGTGGCAGTGGTCCGTGAACTCGTGGGAGACGGCGACGGCGTCGATGTACGACGTCCCGCTCTCCGTCTTCTCCCCGGCGGTCCCGTCTCGAGCGGGGGCGGTAGTAGATTCGTCGCCGTCGCCGCCGCGCTCGAGGTCCCCCAGGAGCGCGTCCAGCTCCGCCATCGTCCGCACCCCGGGCGCCACGACGTGCCACTGGATCGAGAACCAGCGCCCGCCGTCGGTCTGCGGGCCGCGCAGCCACGGGTCCAGCACCACGTTGAACCGGCTGCGTCCCGGAGGAGGAGACGGCGGCGCCGCCGCCGCCGCTGCCGCTGCTGCTGCTGCTGCTGCCGGATACCGGAGGTGAAGAACCCAGGTGGTGTCGGCGTTGAGGTGCGTCAGGATCGGGTGCGGGGTGCGCCAGGCCGCGGCCAGCGCCGCCCTGTCGCTGATGTGCAGCGTTATCGGATCCTCCCCCCTCGCTGGCTGACTTGTTGACCCAGCCGCCGCTCGGTGGGCGCTCGGGTGTGGCTGGGGTTGGGTGGGCGGTAGTGGTGGTGTCTCCATGGTGGGAATGAAATGCTTGTTTTCTCTTCGGTTCGAGTTGTCCTGTCTCACAAAATCTGTCCTTGACTCAAAACTATCACATAAGGGGGTCCCACTACCTACCACCCCCCCCCAAAATAGTGGCTGAAAATACGAGGATACTTGCCCAATTCCGATAAAGTGCTCGGATGCTGTGTCCTTTTCGGAGGATGAATTAGGTGAATCACTACAATCAGTCACATGCTCTGCTAGATCGGTGTCATTGCGTCGATCAAGCTTTATGGTTTCAAAGACCCATACATACCTAACATACCTACATACATGCATACTTACGGAACAGGGATACATACATGGTTTTCTACTTCGACACCGACGGGCGGACTGCGAGAGGGCGGCCTCGCCCAGACAGCGGATTGTCAACCTCGTCTTATTGAAAACCCTGGCGTGGCGTGTCACTGAAGGGGGTTGTCCATCCCCATGAAATAGAATAAAAATAATCAAATGATAAAAATAAAAATAAAAATGATCGGAAAGAAACAAAAAGGCGCGGTAAATCGACGCACAGGAGATTAAACGGCTTATCACGAGGAGGGTGAATGATCTGATCGGCAGCTCGTATAGGCTTAGGAGAGCGATTCACATCCACAGCCGCTCCCTTCGGCGGTGCCTCGGGGGCCCTGGCGCACAGCAGGAGGAGCCGTGAGCTAATGCCAGCCTAAGGCACTCGTCGACGCGGTGACTCGGCTACTGAGGGCTCTCAACTGACGCATGAATTGTGGTGCTGCTCACCTGCTGACGACGAACTCGACTCGACTCGGCTCGACTCGCTACCTCGGATCACCATGGTTGGAGTGCCCTGTGTATTCCCATCGCACGAACCTTCTCCCGAGTGCCCGGCCCAGTCGATGGCTCTCTAGCTTTGCTGAGCCTGTGTATGGGCAAGGTTAGTTGGGGATCTAGATCTGTCGTGGTGTGCGGTACAACTGGGATGGGGTGAAACAACCAAACACAATTGTGGAAGCCTGGCCAACTGCTGTAGACTCGCTAATCACCAATATGGCATGGTGATGGCTGAGAAACTGGCATTGTGGCACTGGGTTAATACAGTACTAGGTTAGTTAATTAGTCCAAGCACAAAACATACGCACACCGGGCTGGGGGTATTTATTTGTACCGTAGTCATAGTTACCGTAGTGTACATAGTGTAGTGCAGTGTAGCGTAGTGTAGCGTAGTGTACTGTATGTAGTGTAGTGTACATATGTAAAGGCGATCATCGGGAATGGTGGGGCGACGGCTCGGTAATCGTTTAGGGCGCTAAAGTACCTTCATTTCCACACAATCATGTGTCGGCGACATCGCTGTCTGAAGAGGCGCTGAAGAGGCGCTGAAAAAAGGGATGTTCCGTGCTCACTTTATATCCCGGGATGGGAGGGAACATGGACACTTAACGACAGTGCGTTATAGCTTAAAAAAGCAAGGGTTAATTTTGGTAGGGCTGATACTATAACGCTAACCGCATGCCCGGATATAGAACTTCATGGGTGTGTATTTATTTATGTATTTATTTATGTATTTATTTATTTGTTTGTTGTAGTATTGATTTAACTGTGAGTATGGAATATGGAGAGCGAAGAGGGACAGTAATTACTTAACTCACCGTATTACACAGGCAGTGTGAGTGTAGGTGTAGGTAGCCATAGTTAGTTGCATCAGTAGCGCGTCCTTTGCCAACGCAATACGGGATTACTATAATATGTACTTCTGTAGGTATGTCTGTCCCGATGGTGCCAGCGATCACAGTATTGTGGTACGGCGCACACCTAGAACGACTAGGAGGTAATAGTACCGCGTAGTGTATAGCGTAGTGTAGAAAACAGGAAGAGGACATACCGTCGGTGGCGCACATACATACAGTAGTGTATGTATGTATGTATGTACAGTATGTACAGTATATACGCATGGATTCGCGCGCACCGTTGTACTGTACTATACACTACTGTCTATACCCCTCGCTGTAAGACTAAACACTAGCTCCCGGTTCCGGTTCATTTTCACCTTGCCATGAACGTAGCATTGCTCTACCGTCTTACCACCGACTGACGTAGCTTTTCTCACCTACAAGTACGGCCACCTCGTTATGAGCCTATCCGCCTATTGGGAAGGGGGGAGGCCTACGGGCGGGTCGGACGACGGGATGGTAGCTTTCTTGGCCTCTCGCGAAGGGCTCTGATTGGATACCCGTAGCGAGCAATCCTCTGCTGCCAGGTATTTCGGTATATTGACAGGCCTCTCACCGCCCGGGTGCACTGAAGCTCCAAGGAGGTACCCGGAGACGGGCTAGAGCAAGAAGGTAGAAATGCAGTCTACTATTGATCGGTATGGTCCGCTGGGTGACTCGATCAGTGGTCAGTCGCATTCGCCTCACCCGCCTCATTCCGCCTCTCAATCTCGTGCTCTCACTCATTCCACACTACCTACCTACCTATCTACCTACCTATCTACCTACCTATCTACCTAGGTGCGCGCGGGCGGAGTTCTAGTGCTGACTGATGTCGGTAGAACGGAGACCATGAACAAAGACAATCTGTAACTTTCCTCGTCGGATCGGAAAGTTGAAAATTCTGCAGCTGAACACGGTCAAGGGAAAACTAACCACTAACCACTATCTACCGCCAGGATCACAGGATCCCATGCAATCATGGCCGACCGGATAGATTAAAAAGTGTGCCTTGGCTGCTGGCTAGGGAGGGGGGTATAGGCAGGTACGTAGGGCAGTAGGGCAACTAAACACCATCAATGCCGGCCGCCATTCCAGTTAGGTACTTATGTTGTGCAGCAGGGGGGAGGGGGTTAGGTAGGTAGTGTAAGTAGTTAGACGAAGCGGTAGAGGAAGAGGAAGGGGGGCTCACACGTGATAGGATGCCCCGAGTTTCTGAAAATAACGCAGTGCAACCGAATTGTTGATGCACCAGGTCTTTATTCTGCACCGCTGCTACTGCTGCTGCTGCTGCTGCTGCTACTACTGCTACTACTACTACTACGAGTAGTTACTACTGGCCATTGATCGGTGGTGATGCAGCCTGCCGACTAGCTAACACCAACCAGGCAATGTCACTCTAACTTACCTCCTCCTCCTTCTCCTCCTCCTTAAAAAAAAAAAAAACCACCCCCAGACCCGGCAGGCGGCTGAGCTAATAATACCAAATATTACCACCCATCCATTTCGCTCGCCGCTGGTTGGCAGGCTGGCACGTCGTACGTTTTTTATTATTCTGTGGCCCTGTCTCTTATACCTTACACAGGTCACCTATACACCTATACACCTATACATCAACACCGCCCAGCCATTCACACCACATACCATCCATCCCCAGACCTGCGAGATGAATCGTCTCTCTTGAGCCCGGCAGGCTGCAGGACAGAGTCGCATTTCTTTCGAGACAATTAGGGGGCCCGGCTTGTCTCACCTCTCTCATATCCACCGTTTGTGAACACCCCATCGGCCGTATCCCCAGGAACATAAACATGTCCCCAACGCCCACTGGCGGGCCTTGATGGTGGATCTTCGTTATACCTCCGCCAGCAACCTCGAATCTACCCAACCTAGGTAGTTCTCCCGCTGCCACGAGTTATGACCGGTGCCTCGCCGCTACTCAACACGGTAGCTAGTGACCAAGATCCAAGATGAATTCCATTAAAGATGACCTCCCCATGGCGATGACCATGGCCGCCTTCGCCGGCATATCCTGGTATATCGGCGCCGAGCTCAACGTGTCGCTCTTCCTCTTCTTCCAGCGACGGCGTGGGCTGTATTTCTGGGCTTGCGCCCTTGGGAGCTGGGGCGTCATCACACAATCACTCTTCATCATACTCGCTGATTTCGGCGTATGGACGGACCTCAACGGGTCCATCACATTTATCTACCTCTCGTGGCTGTTGATGGTCATCCCTCAGTCATGGGTCCTATATTCGCGATTATATCTGCTCATGCAGCATGACAGCATGCTCAGATGGGTACGAGCCGCTTTACTATTCACCTCGATTGTATTCGGCATCACGACCCTTCCTCTTGGCATTCTCGCGGTATGTAGTTTTTTTTTTCTTCCTTCCCTCTCCCGTTCGCGGGAGTCGGGAGTCGTAGCCCGATTTGGACACCACTGACCGTCTCTCATAGCAAACTAGAATGCCGTCCCTCGCCCACATCAACGGGGTGTGGGATCGTCTCCAAACGACGGTCTTCTTCGTGCAGGAGACCGTTCTTAGTATACTATACATATGGCAGACGCGAAAATACATGCGGGAGATGTCGCCCTTGCTCGAGCAGTCGAACACCTCCATCGACACGGCCATGGTCAGGGAGAAGAACGCCAAGACCAAAACCATGCTTCGGCAACTCATTTACATCAACATCTTAATCATCAGTCTCGACATCGCCCTCTTGGGCGTCCAATACGCGAATCTATTCTACCTCCAGGGCGCATTTAAACCTGCCATATATGGCATCAAGCTGAAGCTCGAGTTCGTCATCTTGAATCGTCTCATCAAGACCATCTCCCGCCGCGATATGAGCACACTGCGGAGTGATATCCGCCGTGGGTCCGAGTCAGATGCTGGAGGCATCAACGTGACGCGAGCGTGGGGAGTCCAGCAGTGGCCCTCCTCGGCGACCGAGGACGAGCGGCAATTAAAGACGCCTCCGCATGTGGCGCAACACCAGTCCAGCGCCGAGCACCTCACAGAGATGAGGCCTTTACGTGTTGCCTAGAGCACGCGGGGCGGCTACGAACGAGAAATTACAATAGGAAAGTGTGGACGAACCACTTGTTTAATCTATGTCACGGCGGGTCAGCGAGGAGTACAGGGTATTAAGGTTTCATCGCGTCCTTTTTTGCATTGGCGTGAGGATCGCAGGACGGTGGTGTACAGTACGTACCTCGCCCATCATGACGTTTTTTCTTTCCCCTTGGGGTTTCAGAGCATATTCAGCTCTTGGTGTTTTTTTTTTTTTTTGGTCTAATTAGGTGCTTAAAAAAATACCCTCTGAGCGACACGATTGAATTAGAAAAGGAAAAAACAAGAAAAGCAAGGGACAACAACGAATTTACCACTACAAACAACATGACGTATCCCATCATATTTGTCTCATCTTTTTCTTTCTCTGCTTTCTTTCTTGCTCGTGAATATCGATTCAGACATGTTCCTGGGTGATCAACAATGAGGGACTGATACACACACACACACACACACATTCATTCACATTCATACACACACCTGGATTTGACCTGGACTATACCCTTCGGGATTCCCGGGGAGTAATCGTGCGGGAATCCAGAACCCAGCCTCCCCGTATCCGCCAACTAACCACCGCTATGCTATGCGAAATAAGGAGGGGAGGGAGGTAGGGAAGGGGAGGCGGAGTGGCGTACGCCGTACATAGACTAGACGTACATGGTAAAATTGCCGCCCAGTAACAGGACCCCTGCCCAGGATGGCTGAATGAGGGCACTTGGCCCGGTCCCCATTTGGCGAGCGGTCGACGGTTGATTCGCCAGCACGCGAAAAACGGGCCCCACGCCACTCCCCCCCCTCCCTCTTCCCCCCTGCGGCTGGCTATCCCGTGGTGTGACGGAGACGGGAGCTGCATGGGGCTAATGGGACCGGCTGAGCCCGCCTGAGCGACGAAAGTCGAGTGCCGCTCCCCAACCAAGGACGATAGCAGCAACAACAACAACAGAAACGGGCGTGACAAGGGAGAAAGGGAGGGAGGGGAAGGGGGAGTGGGCTGGTTATGGTGGGAGGGGAGAGAGAGAGAAGAAGGGATGGACGGGAAGGGTTCGTCCCCGGTGCGCGAAGGAATAAATACATGGTTGGTACAAGCCCACTCGGTTATACCATATATACATCGCGATGTATGTACGCGGTTACTATAACTATGTACAAAAGTATGTGTGTGTATGTCTGTATGTACGTCTGTATGTATGTCGTCTGTATGTAGGCTTACGGACCGTCTCTCTGTGTCGTCCGTCTCCTGCACCCAGCCTGCCAACCAAAAACACATGATGGGGAAATGACCATTTCCGTCCATTTCTGCGTTCTGTAATCTACGTCCTGCGCCGCCTTGCGTCTTGCGTCCTGTGTCCTGCGTCCTGTGTCCTGCGTCCCGCGCCCTGCATCTTGCCCCGACCACGATTGGAAACTTGGTTCACACACACACATCAGGAAGGAAAAAAGAGGGACACAGAAGGCAAATCTTGATTCCCATTGCAGCAGTAGTAGGTAGCGGCCCTAACAAGGTTCCACTGCCTGCCTACCTACCTACCTATCTATCTAGCTAGTTCAGGGCACGGGGCGGGTAGACATAGATCATTGGTCGCGGGCGAGAGGGAGAGAGAGAGCACAGACAGACAGGACGGAGTCCTAGATCGACTTGATTGATCGGCAACACAAAAGAACCCTCATGATGTCGCCCCGGACGCTATTGGCCGCCGCCAACGTCGCACTGGCGACCCTGTCGCTGGCGGTGCTACCCATCCCGGCACTAGCGACGTCCACAACAACGACGACGACGACGACGACGAAGACGAAGTCCACGACGACGCAGTGCGACGGCATCGGCATCACCAACACCACCACCACCACCACTACTACCGCCGACCGACACAACCAGCGGCAGCCGACGGCGCAAGAGGTCGTGGCGGCGCTGGGCCTCGCGCCGAACGTGGAGGGGGGCTACTTCGCGGAGACGTTCCGGGACCCGGCGCAGCTGCCGCCGCCGAGCAACCGGTCGGCGAGCACGGCCATCTACTACCTTCTCGAGGGGCCGGGCGCGCCCTCGGTCTGGCACCGCGTCGACGCCGCCGAGGCCTGGCACTGGTACGCCGGCGCGCCGCTCGTGCTCCAGCTCTCGCGCGACGACGGCTCCCCGACGCGCCGGCACGTCCTGGGGCCCGAGATCCTCGCCCGCCAGCGGCCGCAGCTCGTCGTCGCCGCCGACGAGTGGCAGCGCGCTATCAGCTGCGGCGACTGGACCCTCGTCGGGACTACGGGTAAGATAAAAAAAATTAAAAAAATAAAAAAATTTGCCGCCCTGCGTTTCTTTTGCTGCTGGCTAGTTATCTATCTACAAGTACACTTTATACGTCGTATTCCTTTTTTTTTTTTTTTTTTATAACACATATTCCACGCTTTAATTTGTCGTTGCTATTTTTAAATTAATTGTATCCGATGTTTCAATGTCACCCTATCATGCATCTTCCCCGGAATGTCTCTTTCCCTTCCCCTCCCCTCCCCTCGCCCGTCTCTTGTCATCCCATGTGTGTCCATCCATCCATCTAGACTCTTCTCGACTAACTTCTCACGTGAACATGGAAAAAGTCGCCCCTGCGTTCGTACCGGAAGGTTACGAGCTAGCGCCGGACGGTTGGGAACCCAACGACGGCACCTAGAGCGGCCAAGAAATCACTTTTAACCCCTCCCCCTCTTCACTCCTATTTTTATTATTTTTGCTTTTCTCTCTCGAGTTTACCGGGTACTGGGAAGAGGGGGGAGGGGATCGACGATAACCAATTACCATGCTAAACAAAGCCCCGTAAGCAAGTATTCTTTTTTTTTTTTTTTTTGAGGGTAGCAGCAGGACACTATAAGTTGGTTGCTTCTTCTCATTCAGCCCATCGTCTCGGGAGCCGGGATGTTGGTGACCTGTGCCGCGCCTATCAGGGCCATCGTATTCTCGCGATGCGCTTCACGCTTTTCAGGATACTTGTTCCCATTAGGGGTCACGGTTTTACCGCGCAGGTTTTGGATGCATGCATGGTTAACCTTGATTTTTATTTTTATTTTTATTTTTTTTTACTACCCTCCCCATGCATATGCACATACAAATATAGTTATATAAACCTGATGGTGTACACATACTTCCCATCGACTTATGCATGCCCTTCATCATTGGACCGCACGTCACCTTTTGTGTCTTTTCGGTGGCGTCTCACTCCCGTGTTGCAATTCATCGGGCGACCAACCACCATATTATGTTCCTACCGATGGCGTGCAAGGGATCCCACGCCAGCCGTGCTCGTAGTATTTAGTCGGGGACAGGACCAACAATACCACGTTTCCTGTACCTGGCACCCGGCCATTTTTCCCTTTACTTCTCTTGCATCGAAGCGCCGGAGTCCCGCGAGTCGAGGGAACGTTTTTCGATGTCAGCGTCTACTATGCAATGTCACCACTCATGACAGCCGAAGGGCCAGTATTCCAGGTATCTACTTATATATAAGTTTAATATAAGCATGTGACGATGTCTCAGCCTCCTCCCAGCTAAGGGGCTCAAACTTTTTATGTAGTGTATGCCCTTTCAGTCCACCCCAGGGAGCCATGGTGACCAACTGCCGAGCATTAGGCCGATGGCGTCATTGCAGTGTGTGTGTGTGTGTGTGTGTGTGTGTGTGTGTGCGTGTGTGTATTATTAAGACTGAACAACCCCCGGTTTTTACACTGTCTCACAGTTGTGAGCTACGGGGTTTCCTCGTGATGATCAAGCGGTACGTTTTCAATGATAATTCAAGCGCCTATGTGGTGGAATGGACGATCTGTATGCATTTAATTGTTGAAAGGATAGGTCATCTATATTCTCGTTGGACTATAGTTGCGGGCTTGTGTTCTAGTTGTCCGGTATGGCAGGGTCATTGCTGGTTGAGAGCGGCGGTCAACAGCAGGCCTAAACGCGTACGAATCACCTTTGTGATATACATACGTCAGTTGGAAAAGAGCCTATGACCTTCTGGGCTTTATGTCCGACAGAGGTACGGTCATGTTCAGAAATAAGTACTGTGCATGTTAGCCGTCTTACACACTAGGTACTACCCCGACACTAGTCCAAGCCAGCTCCACTCTAACCCACTATAGCCTAGACTAGACGTTAATAAACTACTACTACTACTACTAGTCCAAGCCTGTCCGGGGTCTCGGGCAATGGCCGGCAGTTCGGCATGCTATGGATAGTGTGCCTAGATGGGGTTTATATTTATATCTTTTCGCCTTCGCGCATCCTTTGTCGAAGATACCAGTATACGTAACCAACTGCCTATTCACCGTGACAGCCGCTGACGTCCCCCTACTACTTGTTGAGCCCACAGCGCATTGTTCGTTTTTTTTTTTTTTTTAAATGACGTACGCCAGCCATGTGACAACCTGACTGCCGATGTGTGATAGCATGCCACAGGAGTACGTCCCACCTCGTCTTCGCAGATGACTTATTGATTCTCAGTGATCTAGAAGTCGGCAAATAGGTCTAAAAATCGTCGCATGCTTGAACTCATCTTCCCTAGTATAATACTTACCTACCTATGCTCTCTCTTAGATTCAAGTAACATGAGCGTGTAAGGATCCCTACTCCGGAACTACCCATATGTATTCTTACGTATGGGGTCAGTCTTACGAATCGCCTTACAGGACACCATTGGAGTTGATGCCGAGTTCCGCCTTGTGCTGCGATGCACCACCGTGCTCCCTCTTTAGTTGATTTTCGGATTAGAGCCGGCTCCCTCTTCTCTCGTCGGCCCTACCGGGCATCTTTTGGGACACCATTTTCATTAGACACTCAACGATGATAAATGAATAAAGCAACGGAAGTGGTACCTATCCTTTGTGGGTGAGGCACGCGCCGATTCTATTCTTTCATCTATATCGCTGCCGATATCACAATATTGCCTGCTGCGAGACCACTCTTTTAAAGAATCGCCATTGGGGACACTACATCTTTTTCTTTTTCTTTTTTTCTTTTTGGAGACCGGGGGCCAAGCACGAAACGAAAAGCGAAGGAAAAGTACGGCGATGTGCCAGCAGCACGACATCTTTTACATGTGCGGCTGCCGGGTCGTCGACAGCATGACCGGAGCCTGGCTGTTCGAGATCGAGCCGTGCAAGAAGGCGCAGCGGCGCCGACGGAACTGCGACAAGGTCGAGATGGCGCTCCCGCGCTGGAGGAAGGACACGTATTGCGACGACCCCGACTGTCCCGCGTATGATTGAGAGGACCGAGAAGCAACCGAGTTGTGCTACTATCCCGGGGGGAGGGGGGTTGGTTGACGATTTTTGCCATTCAGTAGGATCGATCACCCGACGCGTTCTACCCATTTTGTGGCATCGACGGGCGACGTCGTGACTGACGACTTCTTATTCGCCCGAACCCAGGGGGGGTTCGACACGTCTCGCGAGTTTAGCGCTACGGTATAAGCGAGAGGGGGATAGCCTGTGTAATTGATGAAAGTCGTCGGTCAAGATTCCGAGTGATAAGGGTCAATTCGAATAACACGCGAGGGTGCGACGGGAAACAGCGAATTGGACGGAACAAAGTAGACATGAAGACGAGACTTATGAGCAATGAGGGCATTGTTATTAAAGTGTATCACATTTTCTAGATGGAGCGTCGGATCGGGGGTAACTAATGAATAATACCGCTGTTACGCAATTCGCATAGCCAACTACACGCTTTGCCTGTCGACTACAGAAGATCCCAATTCTCACGACGGCTTATTGTTCTACACTTGGCCGGTCCAGCATGGGAAGAACAACCTACCAACTTCGTGGCGTTTATCATCTTTTCTCCCGAGAGCATATACCGTATATTGTTATCAGGGGTGCACTTCCATCATAGGCGAACGTATAGTATATTGACACCCGCCGAGCCTCGGTACCGTTGCAATGCTCAAGACCATTAGATTGTAGCCCGGTAATTTGTGATCACCCAGAGCTCTAGCCGGCTCGATGTTCTGGATTGCACGTTCGGTTCCTAACACGCCCTTAATGACTGATATAGTGCATCTATATTATCCAGCCAATCTCCACCAGTCGCCGAGGAAAGGCATGCATCATCCCTCTCGCTCCCTCCCTCCCGAGCATCCGGGCGACGAGATAAAGAGGAGGGGGGATAAACATCGCCCCGTCCCGCGACGAGAAGAACCACGAGCTCGTTTTCAGGCGTTTGCGTAACCATACACCTCCGCCCCATCACGATGAGGATATCACCGATCAAGGCGACAGTCGCGGCGGCGGCTTCCGCGCTCTACCTGCGCGCGGCGGCGGCGGCGGCATCCGCGGCGGCCCCGAACGTGACGGCCGTGCCGCTCGGCACGTCCTGCACCTCGTACCCGGGCTTCGACGGCAGCGGCGCGGGCCCGTTCATCGCGGTGGCGCACTCGACGGGCCGGGCGGTCGACGGGATCGGGCTGAACGCGGCGTACTTCGTCGACGGGACGCGCCGGTACGGATATGTAATTCAACCCAAACCTAACCCAACCCAACACTCTCCCCTCTAATAAAAAATAAAAATAAAAATAACCCCCCGGCCCCTTTGAGATATACACACTGCAGGAAAAAACCCAGACTCACAAGGACTGACCTTCTCTCTCTCTCTCTCTCTCTCTCGCTTCTATAGGTGATAGCGCCGGCGGAGGTACCGACGCGGAACATCACGATGCGCTGCGCCGGCAGCAAGCTGCAGGCGCGGCTGAGCATGGTGGCGGGCGGGGAGCCGACGTGGGAGGAGCTGGTGGTGTCGGGGGACCCGGGGCTCGAGGGGGCGCTGGGGTTCGGGTTCGCGCAAGACGAGGACGAGAACGAGGACGGCGGTGGCGGTGGCGGTGGTGGTGGCGGTAGTGGCTACCGGAGCATCCCGCTGGAGCCGTACTGGCACTTCGTCGGCGGCGAGCAGGTGCCGGGCGTGTTCCTGGGCGCCGCCGGCTCGACCACGTTCGGCTTCGCCCACAACTCCGCCGGCGCCGCCGGCGAGTACTACCTCCTGCGCCTCCTCGGCACCGGGCGGTTCAACCGCTGGGAGCTCGGCAGGCTCGACACCGTCGGCTTCCTGAAGGTCACGTATGATTACTAAGAAAGAACTTGGGGGGTAGTCCTTCGTCGGACGGTGCTGGCTTTTGGCGGCAGGACAGGACAGGACAGGACGACTGCGTTTCGATTAGCCGGTATGAGGATGGGGCGGTAACTGAACCAGCTAACGTGGATACTGGCTGCAGAAGCCGCCTCTTGAAGTACCTGGGTTGCGAGATCACAAGCCCGCAGTTACGTATGACGGCAGCGAATACCGTTATTCGTTTGGATCTGATGCACAGTTGATTATATACGTTGAAAATAATGAGTTTTGCCTAGTCGTCGCCACAGTAGAAGAATGCTCATGGTAGGCTGTGAGGAACCAAAACGCTAGTCTTAACAGAAGCGGCCGATCCGGCATGAGGCCAGCCAGCGAGTACCTCCCTCCCCCCTCTCCCCCAAGGCGTCCTAGCATTGGTAAAATGGTATCAATAACCGAAATAATTACCTCGCCTTGACCTTTCTGATAACTACCTTACCCCCGTCCAATTCCCAGCCCACGCCATCTTCCGCCGTGAGCCGGGCCCACGAAGAGTCGGTGCAAGCTTCCAAAAACGACAAATCCACACTGAGATAGGTCCGGCCAAAGCACTTTAGCGAGTGCTTCCGCATGGTCTCCTCGGCGTATTCTAATAACTTTGCCCGATGCCCGTCCACCCTCTGCTTCAGCCGTTTGAATTCGACGTAGTTGTCGTGCGTGAGCGCATCGAGGACGGCGTCGACCTTGGGATCCTTCAAACGGTATCGATGACGCAGGGCGAACGCCTCCCCCAGATCGTTTCGCCTGCAGGCGGTGTCGAGGACGAGGTAGGATATGACCTCGTTTAGCTCAACCGTGGTCATGCTATGAACCGGTTGCATCCGACGGAGGAGATGGAGGATGGCGGGGTGGTAGGACTCGGGATGTTTTACCAAAACAGACAATCGGACGCAGAAGAGATAGGCCTGGATGGCGAAGTCGTCTACGCGCTTGGAGGCCACGATACCTTCGCGTAGTTTCCTAAGTGCCGAGAGAACATCGGAGAGTGCCTTCGAGCCGTCTTGTTTGGGACTGGCGGGCGTTCCGCTCTTCGGCGCCGGTCGACTGGGGGCCGGTCGACTCGGGGCGGCGTTGGCCGAGGACAGATGGAGGGATGCGAATCGACGCAGCAGTTCGTCGCGCTCGCCGGCATCGGAGCAGAAGGTCATGTAGCGTTCGACAATCTTGGTATAATAGCGTTCCTGCGCCTTGAAATCTAGCAGCCTACAGTGACATGGCGTCATGAGAATCAGAGGCCGAAACGGACGAACGGACGGATGGAGGAGATGCCTCTGTTTCTACCCCTCGCCTTCTACCACTCGCCTTCTACCACCCGCCTTCTACCCCTCGCCTTCTCCCCTTCCCTTCGTAGAGCATCGAACGGACGTACCTGTTGTCCCCCTTCGAGGGCAGCCCCATGGACTCGAGGGGATCGAGATCAACGGGTTTCAATCGGCTCCATGGTGCCGAGGGTGCTCTGCCGCCTCGAGCGCCTCCACGTCCACGCATCGTCAAGTCATATCAATGACGAGGGAGCTAAGCGGATCACACAATAGCTATGGGTGGGGTGATGAAGAGGGTACGGATAACGTCCGGTGCAGAGCCAAAGACGGGTGGGGGCCGGGGAAGGGGGGGTGTTACACATCCATGCACTCGATTTGGTCATCTCTCATGTTACTTGCAACTATGCATTTATCTATGACGGCCAAACATACCTAGTTATTAAGTTATTAATTTATGCCCAATCAACAGGCTAGGACAGAACTAAATGCACCGCTACCACATAAGTGAACTTCGGTGGCTGCCGCGAGGATACCGCAGCCCAGAACATCTTATCATGGTCGTCTAGCGCAGCGTCGTCCCCCATGTCCGGATTGGTTCGGTACCGTAGCCACAGCGCTTCAACACAATAATTGAAACTCGCGATACGCTGATCGGTATTCTCCGGTGCGAAATATTCTCCCAAACTCTTGATCCCCGGTCTCTCGGGGTATTGACCACTCCTCGGCCCCTCGTTGCGATGGACGTCTCGCAGCTTCTGGATTTGGGCAGGCTGTGAAAGGAGTCAGTTCATTCATAAAAGAGGGTAGTAGAGGGTAATAGAGAGTAATAGAGGGTAATAAGAGGGTAATAAGAGGGTAATAGAGGGTAGTAGAAGAAGAAGGTCAAGTAGTACTTACATCTTGCACATCAACATACGCGAGACTCGATTCCGCCAAAAGCCCCCAGAGCCCGCATGCGCACGCATCACCATAGTCTAAACGCACCGCGGCATGATCGAGGACCACTATGCACTCCGTGCGCTGCGACATGCATTCCATCGCCCATCGCACCACGCTCCGTCGTCTCTGCGTACCCTTGCATTGGAGCAGACACTCCCAGCCGCCCTCGATAAGCTGGCTGCTGATGGCAAGGGGGATCGTCGGATCCGAGATGTATCTCCGCAGGATGGCGGATACGTCTTGACGGCGCATGAGGCCATTCCCGCGAAGGACGAAGAACAACACGTGTTCCGGGTCAATGCTGATTATATCAGTCCGCGTGTCAAACCATGCACGCATATGCTTCAGCCCAATGGGCTGGATGCCTCCGCGGCTCAGCACAACATCGCGTGCCTCTCGACATACTCTTGATACGATTGGGGGCTCAAGAGGAAGGCTGGGCAGTGATTCTGCTATCCCGGGAACGGCGCAGAGCAGCGACGCCTGAGGCGCGTCATAAACCTCTATGACACGAGAGGGGAGGCAATACCTCCATACTTTCAAGCGTAACTCGGTCGGAAGGAGTGGGAAGTAGTGAAACAACGACCCTCGTTGAATGATAGTGTCTTGCATATTTGAGCTGCGGCGGAAGGGAGTTCTGTAATTTAGGTAATTAGGTAACTAGGTAATGGTGTAATGGTGTAATGGTGTAAAAGGGTGAGCCGCCTGCTACCATATGCCTCGGCAACGGCGAGGGAAGCATGGGAAAGAGGAGACATATATGAAACCAGAGATTCATTTCGCCTTACACTCTTCCTTTCTTCTCATAAAAGCATGACGTATAGAAGACACGCTGTATTGCGTGGCTGCAAAGTTTAAAAAGGAAGTAGAATGAGTAGAAAATCTTTTAGGTTTTGGGGACCTTGATAGAAGATAGCCCTCTCTTAGTCCCTAAACACTAACGAGATCATCCCTACAGTAACCAATATGACCACTTTTCTTCTCTTCAACAATAGGAAAGTATTCTTAACAATATACTGAAATTCTCACTATCGAAGTGAGCTCCAGCTTTGATTGTCTTCTTAGATGAGTAGATGCTGGACTCCTATCACAAGAGATAGGATGAAACGTAGAATCCTTAAATAACCACTATTTGGGCAGCTAGGCGACTAAGAGAAACATAATGTAATTAAGTATGAAGTTATTCGCAAAACCATTGCTTAGTACAAGATATAGCTCCTTCAAATACGTACTAAAGTATGTAACTAGTTTAATGGTTGATTCGACTAAACGATTTACCCTATTAGTATATGCTGCCATAACACCAGACAAGGTTTGTATCTGGTTCGAAATAGGTAGTAAGATGGAAACAACATTAACGAATAGGATAATATAGTCCGCCGATGTTGGGACAGACTGGAGTTTCCTAGCAATACATTTACTAGGTTGAACTTATTGACATTTAGAAAAGAAAAAGAAAAACCAAAAAAAGAACAACAACAAATAATTTACGTATCGTTTTTTCGAGAGATAAAAACAATTGGAATAACACGAAATATACCACTGCCACCTTATAAGTATAGACTAGCAACTTGTCTACACCAGTTGGAAATCCCTGGTTTCCTCTGGATGCTTTGCATGTGCTTCACAGCGCGGTCGAAGCCTAATACCAGTGCGAAACCCCTCATGCTTGTTACCCCAGTTTTGGTCCGTCCCAATTATGAAATTTCCAGCGCTCCCAATTGACTCGATAAACGGTTCCGTGGGTCAATAGGTAGCTGGATACAATGGAGCTGAGCATGGAGGTATGCATAGGTAGGTCACCGGCTCAATGAGGATTGAAATTACAGTGAATAGCCTTAGCGCGGCACCCAGCACACTTTGCCGCGAAAATAATTTTTTTTTTTACAAGTCAATACCTGCTCACATAATACATCATGGGGCCCAATAGAAAGATGAAAGTTGGGGATTGCGTGCGGTTCGGGCCGGGAAATGTTAAAAAGACTAACAGGGAGGTAATTTGCCCTGAGAATGCCATAATTTAGTGACTTACATCAGGAATGGAAGTCCAGTCGCTGGTTTGACTTTTCAACCTTGAAACATATTAGTAAATGTAAACACGAGGCGTTTAATTCCAGAAGGTATGCTCCTAGAGGCAGGCCTGTGGCAAAAAGGCCTGCTAATACATAGCCATTGCACTCAGTGGTTGTAAGCTATAGCTGGGTAGCTAGCAATACTTATTTTCTGTCGTAATAACTACGGCTAAATAGGCCGATAGATATTGCAAGTGAAAAGGTCTTAGAGCTTGCTGTCGGGCTTTTTGCCAATGAAGTTCAGTCCAGTTGAATAGGAGCCAGTCATGCTGTCCGCTACATACAGACCGAGACCACTACGTAGTTAGTTACCTATTATAGTGGACAGCGTGTAAATTAACTACTTTTCCATTCTTCCTACCACATTGCTATCCAGTCGTTACACTTTTGAATATGCCATTTCAGCATTCTCTAGATTCTTTGTGACGAGCTCGCGGAGTAGCTGTGATACAACAGAGCAGGTGGGGATCTCAAATAGGGACAAACATAAGGCCGGAATGAAGAGGAGTAGGGAAGTGTGAGATAAAAACGCAATTGTGCCGAGATATCTCTACAAGGCCGTGAGAATTACTCATCATTTTGAGAGCAATTTATGAATGACTGTACAAATATTCTATGAACACTCTCCCTAAGACACTGTCATCTCCGTGACTTATTCTAACGTAGGCTATATCTAATCTTGAAGGGTTGACGTGGGGAAAAGAGAGAGAAAAGAAACACGAAAATCCTGTCACGCCACTGATCGTTCCCAACTCTCCCGAAAATGCTAGAACTCCAATTGATGCGTGGTATAACATCAAGTGAGAAGATGCTACCTTATTATGCATTAGAAAATATTAACAACAGGGAGTCCCCAGCTGACTGGACCAATATGGTAACCCTAGGTAGCCTGTCAAAAGTCGGCAAATGGTATAAAGGGGTTGCGCCCTGCAAAGCGCTGTCTGTCACGGCTTCCATGCTGGTCCACTTTTATCATTTCAACGTCACTGACGTCATCGCTGCCAATATCACTCTCACTCCCAGTCTCACTATCACTGGTCTCGTCGATTCCTCTTTTGACCGGATTTGAGGGGATGCCTTTTGAAGACGTGACATCCGAAAGCGTGCCACCTCCACATGTACCACTTGAAATTGTTCCACTCACAATCCTACCATTTGAAGCCGTGCCATTCATAGGCGTGCCACTTGAAAGTGTACCGTTCACAAGCTTGACATTCACAAACGTGCCGCTTAAAAGGGTATTGTTCAAAGGCATACGATCCGAACGCATGTGGGTTGAAAGTGTACCATTCAGGTGAGTGCCATTCAGGTGAGTGTTGTTTATATGAATGCCATTCGAATGAGTGTCATTCAAGTGAGTGCCATTCGAGTGGATGCTATTTGAATGGGTGTCGTTCAAACCAATTCTGTATGAATCCATGCCCTTGGACCTGGATTTGAGTTCATGTTGATGCACGGCTCGCTGCGCCTTAAGAATATCCTCGTATGTGATCAGAGTATGCTTAAGTTGGTCATCAAAGTTGACACAGAATCGAATGGAGTTGATGAATTGGCAAGCCTCGACCATTGGCAAACCGATGATAGCCATCAAATACGCGGCCACAATGCTGGCAGAGCGTTCGTTGCCCGTCTCACAAACAACTAAAACCCTGCCTCTTCGGAATTTGTCATGGTCAATAGCCATCTGTCCATCTTTCACCTGCACATTGTCAGCCCCCACGGCCTGTTGCCGGTAAACACGAAGCATATGATCATTGATTAACCGAATAGCGTGTGGGTAGGCGCCAGCTAGCTCGTCATAGCTTGTAATGTCGATGCGTTGAAACTCGATGCCCATTTCTTGAGCCAACGCGTCATAATTCATCAAGCCTAGTCCAGCTTGCCGGGCATCCCGAACAGCAACGATCATGGTGACACGCTTTTCATGAAGCCACTGACGGTTGCGCCCTACGTTTGAGGGACCAAGAAGGAGGTAATCGAGGATGGGCTGGGCAACGTGGCGATCTGAGTACCCCCAGACGGCAACCGCATCGTGTGCAACCTGCTCGGTGCAATTTTGCGTGATGATGGCAAGATCTTCCTGCGTTAAGGATGCTGGGTCAATGCGATCGTAACAGGGCACGGCCCTGATCGGAGCGACAGCGCCAGGGGGCGGTATGATAACAGGTGGTAGGCGAGGTGCTATCCGTGTGTATGGAACGGTAGGCTTCACCCTTCTCTCACGGCCGGAGCTGGGCAGATCTCGGTGATGCATGCTCAGTCAGGCCTATGGCCTAAGGGACTAATATCTTCGTGATTAGCTATACTGAAACCAACTTCTACCAGGTTTGGGGAGAGGGGGAGGGGCGGGTGGTGCTTACTTCGTACCGTGGTTGTTTATTGCTTGGCAACGTGAGACACCCAGGATGAGAATGGAACTGTTTAACTATGGCTTCAGGGTTGTGAAAGGCGGTGCAGAACGGATTTGACAGAGCGACTTGACACGAAAACCCGGTGTAACTAGGCTTCAGGGCTGTAGATATGTAACGTGCTGTGGTGTAACGTGCTGTGCTGTGCTGTGCTGTGCTGTGCTGTGCTGTGCTGTGCTGTGCTGTGCTGTGCTGGCGTTGTAATCAATGCGTGTACATGGATGATTGACTGTATGTCTTGAAGCGACAACCGAATGCCAGAATGTGACTGATGAATGAATCCTTTGAATGTTAAGTTTGAATTCCAGTGGCGTGCTCAGCCGGGGAAGGGGCATAACAGGAAACTACCTAGTCGCCTACATACTCAAGGCCTACCACTAGGTCGGTAGTAGGTAGGTGCCTGTGCGATAAGATTGAATAATGTTGAAGATTACCTAAAAGAGTGGAAGGTTGTCTTGTTGCGACTTGGGAAGGAACGTATGGGATGGAAGGAGCTGGCAATAACATGGCGGTTACACCGTGTACTGTGTCAGATTGCTGGAGCTAGTGTGCCTAGATATGCGTATTTGTACATGCCTAGGTGTAGGCATCTTAGCTAAGGAGGGTAGGTACCTTACATATGTAGTAGGTATGTAGCTATCTCAGCACTTACCTTTAGTACCCCCTATACTCCGTGTCAAAGTGACTCCTGCTGGTTATTAACACATGGCACTTACTTCAGATTCTGTATTTGGCACCCCTGAACCAATCATTGAATGGCCAATGACATGCGGCATCGTCGCCCCGATAAGCCCTACCTAGGTATCCAGACCCATCCAGGAGCCCCATTCCTCACTCGTGGGAAAGCCAAGGGATTACCTTATCTACCTGTCCCACAATTTCTGTCATGGGAACCTAGATTGATGGTGTCAACTGAGGGCACTGGGGAATTATGTATTGTCACTGTATTGTGAATACATGCTTTTTTTTCTTCTGGGAATTTTTTATAGATACGCATCCTACTGACCCTTATTTCTTGGCTGTTGTATCTACACACTCGCTGTCGACGCTACTCCCCCGAGCTAAAGGTGAAGGGTTTTCTGGCATCACAGACTGCGAATCAACTCCTGATCGCCTAGACCTTGACCCTGTAGATAGGTGTTTCTTTCGTCGTTTATCTGACGCATTGGACCCCGTGCTAGCCTTCCTGCTGATGCCAGTATCTTCTGATTCTACCGGGGGCGTTGGAGTCCGTGACGAACCTGCCGAGATACTACCCCGCCGGACGCTGCCACTTCTTGCACGCTTGCTCTCTTTCATTATTGCGGAGGCCCGCCGGTGGTGGCTCTTCTCAGGGTCAGTGCTGGCTGTATGCTGTACGGCCTCTGTTCGGCGATGGCCGGGGAACCACCAGAACCACTTATTTCGTTGTTTCGCATTTCCTTTGTCTTTTGCCCGAAGTTTTTTTCTCAGCATCGCGCGCCGCTCATTTTCCCTTTCCCAATATTCATTCCTGTAGATCTCCCAATTCTCCCGGAAGTTGGGTGAAAACGGCTTGGGCCAGAGGAGTAGTTTAACATAGTCACCCCCTGGTGCAATGTCTTCTTCATGCCCTCCTCTCTCCTCGTCACTACTTATAAAGGGCAACTGGGGGTGCTCCTTCCGACCAATATTCAACTCCCTATCCACTTCTCGTAGGATCGATGGGTCTATGAGTCGGTACTGCCCCGCGGTGTTGGAAAGGGCGCCGTACGTAAAGAAGAAGGTGATGGTTGATAGGAGTTCGAGCAGCAAAGGCCTCTTAATGATGACGAGCTTGCAATTGAAGCCGCGTAGGCCCCTATTGGTGACGGCAAACCACCGGCGAGGCCACCTGATGCCACGATCCCATATGCCGGTGGCCCATACTAAGATTCCTGTGACTATGCCACTAATAAAGCATACGTTCTCGGTCATGTCTACCACCCAATAGACCGAGCCGCCAACCCCGCTACCATCCTCTCGTGGCGCTAAGAAAAGAGCATACCCAAAGCCGGCCAACCAGACGCAAAGGAGGCTGAGGAAGAAGGTATGTTTCCGCCGGCGGGTTCGTAGGTCTAGGTATTGCGCGCGCAGGGAGGCCTCAAGAATGAGCATGTTGAGGTAGATCATGGATGGTGAGCTGGGGGCATTGTGTAGAGGATCGGTAGGCTTCACAGCCTCCACGCCACTTGTCCCGACAGAAGGGGACTTGATTTCATGGCCGGGCTGCGGTGCACCCTTAACTATAGAGTCAAGCGAGTCCGCCATTCTAGGCGAGCCGGGACGCGACGAGGGAGGGGACGAGGCGGGCGTCGAAGAACGAAGACGGGGGAGGACGGACGGGGCGCAAGGGACGTAAGCCCACGTCTACGTGAGTCACAGAGCCGTTGTGCGCATGCGTTTTAGTTTGTCGGGTTCGTAATTGAGAATGGCGGTGAGAGGAATGGGTGGGCAGGAGTTCAATGGCGACACCCATCAAGCGACTATTCAACTGTTGTGTGATGTTAGAATGCCCGCCCACCGAGGACTCGGCACTTACTGCTGCACGTCATTAATTGAGACAAGGCTGGCTGGTACTAACCACAGCTACAGCTGCACCGAGTGGGTCTTAAAAGGCGCTGTATGTTATTCAGGTCACTCTGCCTATATTGGTACGCCACCTAAGAGGCACTCTAAGTAGGTACCTAGGCTATTGCTGCACCTTAGTAAGGCATAGCAAGTATTAGGTAACCCTAAATGGGTAGGCAGGTACATAAACAGGTCAGCATTGTAGTTACCCGCCAGGTAGGTACTGTACAGAACACCATTCTGGCGGGAGGTGCGAAGGTAAGGTAATTCGGCGGTAGAAGGTGTGCCCACTAAATGGCTGGGATCAATCCCTCCACTTCTAATAACTACATCATCTTTTTACCCTACTCTCTCTTTCCTGTCAGGTGCCTTGGGTACCTTGTCTATAAACCTCATTAAGCAACACTGCTCACAGGGCTATGTTCCCGCTGTAGGCGACCAGTATAGCCTAAGGCGTTCTCAGCTTGTCAAGATAGGTCCAAAAACGAACGTGACAGCCGAGAATCTCACTGCTTCTATGTAGGTAGGCATGGGCTGGCTGCAAGGGGCTTCACATAAGCCAGAGCTGCCGTAGCATGCAAATCTTGCTCTCCCGCCCATCATCTTATAAACTTATCTTACCAAGTTGGCTCGGTAGGTATGCAATGCGGTACGTCAAGGCTTACGTCTCGCACACACATACGCATGTCTGCGCAAGCACCACTCATTTACTGTCCTTGTAGGCATTCATTTGCGGCCAGTGGGAGACAAAATGCGAGGCCATTCAATCGCTGTTTCTTACCCTACCAAGTAGGTAGTTACTCTAGTTGGCCTTCAGCTTCAGGCAGAAACTATTGAGGAGCCCATGCAGGTGGACTTCATGACCCGGCATCTTGACCCATGTGATCAGCCGCTGGTCCGCGTGCAACAGACAGTCTACTGTCATACATACAACTGACCAACAGGGCGTGCTGGTGTTGGCGTTGGTATAACAATAACAAGCTGATGTACACATTTATAAATATTCACCTGTATATCCTTATATATGTTGCGCTGCCTCATCTTGTCATTTCGTGTTTGCGATTGAGCAATCTACCTTTGAGTTATTGTCGATAACCAAGCCAGGTCGAATAAGGGCATCGACTTGTAAACTGGATACAATACTGAACACAATCTTTAATATATCGAGCAGCACGAATCTGTTGCACCCTCAAAGCCATGTTTTCCCCAAGTCGACCAAATACGAATACCGGTACGGGTACAAACGTGTACACATCAGATAAACCCAAAGCCGCATCCTCACAACTGAAGACCACCAAGCCATCTAAAACCATAACTGCATCTAAAAGGAGTGTGGCAGAGATCAATTACCCTGACCCACTACCTGGCGGCTTTCAGCCAGGGAAGAAATGTTGTGAGCAATCCATAGCTTATCCTCTTGATATGTCATTGCGGAGAGCAAAATCTTCGGCGGCGATTATCTATCTACCTAGTTATTCAGGGTGATCATCTTGGACTCTTTACTGTTTTGCTTTTTTTTTCCTTTTTTCTTCTTCTTCTTGGTTTTCCCCACCTACCCCCCTTTCCCCTCCTCCTCTCCCCCTCCTCCCCTCCCTCTGCTACCCTTTCCTTAGGTAGGTAGCTAAGGGTGAACAAGAGAAGAGAAGAAAAAGTTGTTTGCCGAAAGAACGGGTTTGCTGACATAAGATGTTGAAGTATTGTTTTGAAACGACGTGGCACTATTATGTGAGAAGCGTTATACCTCACTAAAACACACATCTTGCGACGAGGTCGAGGGAACCAGCCTACAACTGACTTCCACAGCCTGGTCTGAAATTCGAGCAGGACCTCACAGTTGAGGTTTGGGACGGGCCACCATGTCTACATGCCCAATGTTCAATGTTGGATGATTCTAGTTATTCTCTACCCTCTTCCCACCGAGGCAACATTTAGTGGGGCCTTTTAACCTTGATGCTATTAATATCTCTTCCCATCAAATCCTGCCCGAGTATCTGATGTGATACAATCTACCTATTAGCTGAGAGAACTGGCAATTGTTCTGCAGGTGGTTCTATCGCTATCCGCCTGTATGGATAGGCTGTAATTAATTCGCCAAGGCCTTTTGCCACGTTTTCATTCACGCCAAACATCCACATAGGTACGTATACGTATGTACCTAGTTTGATTTGAACGGCCTTAAGGGATGCTAGATCTGATAACTCCGCACTCGCCTTCGAATGATTCGGGAAAAGGGGAATATATCTTCTTCAGTGCCGTATGTGTTTCTTCAAAGTAAACCAAAAGAAACAAAACTTAGCCCTATGTAGGTTATCGTTGTTTATTGTTCATTTTGCTTCATCTGCTGCCTCATTCTAACAGACGGTGATGGCTTCAAGTGATCAAGATTTACATAGATTTACATAGTATCCTTATCCTGCACAGTACCTACCTAGGCTGTAGGTACGTACCTAGCTCTTTGCAGTGCCGGGACGGGGTGATGCAAACTCCGAGCCAAGAGATCCCCCTGCCTGATTGGCCTAAATCGTCTTATCACAGATATTCCCGAGGAATGGACAAGGTAACCTTAAGTCCGGTATGTACCTACTGAGCAGGCACCCTTCTTGTGCTCTAGAACACTCCTGACCTCCTAACCTACTCACCTAGTAGGTAACCTAACTCCTGTACCTTAGGTAGGTAGGTTAGGTAGGTAAGGTACCTAAGGTGCTCCCACCAACGCGTGCGCGCAACAAGGGTAGGAGGTTGCTTCGTCATCACCCTGGCACCTGTCTGAAGCCTGACCGGGCCCGCGCATTCCTGAATGTCTCCGTCCCTCGACCCCGTGGATATATAAAACCTGGCGGTGGTGCTGGTCAGTCGCGCCACCTCTCTTCCGGGCCGGCATGCTCAAGAACCCGCCATCTGTCGCTCTCCAATCGAGGAAGCTCGTGTCCACCATCACCCGAACCCGACGAATTGACCTCGCCACCCCTGCCGTCACCGTCACCGTCATCGTTGTCGCTACCATCAGCACCTCGCGGTCCGCCTTCTCCTCCTCCTCCGCCTCCGCCTCCGCCTCCCCTTCCTCGTCGCCCTCCGCCTCCGGATCTCATATCGCGTCGGCCGAGGAACAATCGGCAGCGGTCTCTGCCCCCTACGTCGGTAGAGGCCAACAGCAGTCCATCCGGGTCTCGCCGCCCACCCAACCCCAGGCTCCAGCAGGCAGGCGGCCGCCGAGACAGCCCGGTATGGCCTTCTTCCCGCTCGGCTACAAAGATGCCGTGCAACAATGGGTAGGTCGTCCCATGTCCCAAGCACCACTCCATGCGCTGAGTTGCGGCATGAAATAGTGGACCAGCGTAACGCCGACGGTTGCGGAACGAAACGTCATATCGTGCATCCCTTACCTCCGCGAAGCCATTGCCGCCGAAAGCAGTCCTCTGGCCCGTGTTCCGTCCGCCGAGGACCCCGGCCAGACTCAGACATCCCTCAAAAACGATCCATACGGGCCGCGGATGTGGAAGTCAACCATTGTGCCGCTATCGGGCAAGAACCGTGGTCTCAATGAGTTTTCCATCGAGCGTGTCGGCGAATCTGTTGATGATACGCTGGTCATGCTTCATGGCTACGGAGCCGGCCTCGGCTTCTACTACAAGAATTTTGAGCCCCTAAGCCGACTGACAGGCTGGAAACTGTACGCCCTGGACTGGCTTGGAATGGGGAACTCGAAACGGCCGCCCTTCAAGATCACCGCCAAAGACCCGAAAGAGAAGATCAAAGAGGCCGAGAATTGGTTTATTGACTCGCTCGAAGAGTGGCGCAAGGTCCGCAAACTTGACAAGTTCACCGTAATTGGTCACTCCCTGGGGGGTTACCTCGCTGTCTCCTATGCGCTGAAGTATCCCGGCCATATCAAGAAGCTCATTCTCGCCTCCCCTGTGGGGGTCCCTGAAGACCCGTACGCCATGAACGCCGAAATGCCCGAGCCCACGGAATCGACGTTCCAAGCCGAGTTTACGGTGGATCAACAGGCAACTACAACCCATCATGATGGCGGTAGGTTATCAAGCTCCAGCGGCCGGCCTGCCAGTACGGCGGGTGCGGACACCCAGAAGAAGAGGCCTTACCCTAGCTGGCTTGTGTGGTTATGGGACGCCAATGTGTCGCCCTTCAGCATCGTGCGGCTAGCTGGCCCTCTGGGTCCCCGTTTCGTGTCAGGTTGGACATCACGACGTTTCAACCACTTACCGGACGAAGAAAAGCAAACGTTACATGACTATGCCTATTCCCTATTTAGACAGAAAGGCAGCGGCGAATACGTCCTACCGTACGTCCTGGCCCCCGGCGCACATGCCCGAAGGCCGATAATCAACCGGATTCATGGCGTGGGGAGGCAAACGGTTACTCCCGCCACCGACTCGGCTGCGGCGGTCAGGGAGACGGGTTTTCCCATTGTCTTCATGTATGGCGAGAACGATTGGATGGATGTCGCTGGCGGTCTTGCAGCAGAGGAAAAACTCAAGGAGGCGAAAGCTAAAGCCTTATCACAGGCCAGCGATGAAGAGAAACGAAAAGAAAACGGGTCCTGCAAGGTTATTGTTGTGACCAAGGCCGGCCATCATCTATACCTCGACAACCCTGAGGAGTTCAACGATTATATCAAGAAAGAATTAGATGAGACCAGGAAGCAAACTCTGCGGGAAACGGCCGAGCCATGAGCACCTACCTATGGAAGAACTTGCTTCAACTCGATTTCGAAAGCATGGTGTGGCGTTTTTGGGGCCCGATAAATAATGGCGTAGAGTGGCTTGGTGCATGAGGAAGGCATTATTATCGTTTTCTTGAATAAAAGTCCCTTGCTCCAGCCTGGCACTGGAATTTCGACGGCAGCATGATCAGAGTAACCTTCGTTCGCACCGAAGCGCTCTCTCTGGTCAGATTGGAAGGTTGCATATTATATTGCTACTGTACTATACGACTCGATAGAAGCGGCTCAATAGAAGCTGAGACAAACACAATTGGATATCACAAAACTGGAGAGCATCAATCCTTATTCTGCTTGTAGCCCGATTGTTTCTTCTTAGGCCATGAGAAGCCACTGGCTAATTGTTGGTGCTGACGATGGTGACTTGGTCACCTCGCAAGTGTTAGGGCAACGCTATAAACACCGCCTAGATACAGATAATATTGATATGCGATAACTCGTCTACATATGAGTATATACGCATATTTATAGAGAACCCACGATCCCGCCCGCTCTCCCAAAGATAACTAAGCACTCCACTCTGGTGTTCCCGGTATTTTCACCTTGTCTCGACTGCGCCCTTCACTTTAACCTTAATATTCGGCCATGGTACAATAACGATGTCTAGCGCCACACCTACAACGCGCGTAGCCGGGTAGAATGTGAAGTCCATCGTAGGCTGAGGAAAAAAAAAAAAAAAACTCGCGTGTCTTCGCCAGTATCTACCAAGCTGCAGGCAGCAGCTTAGTGACCTTCCGCAACGTCTGTAGCGAGTTACGCCTCTACTTCGAGTTCCCGAACGGCGGCAAACCACTCGAGGGAAGCGGCAGCGGCTCCGCGGGAAACCTAAAAAGGCTATAAAAGCTAAGTGATTGGAGGAATGCCAGATAAGTGATAGTCAAACGTCTCCCCGGCTCTACTATTATCCAGAAGATAAGGACATGCTAGAAGGTAATATTACACCGTCAAATAGCGGCGAGTTCCTTGCAGATATAAACTAGGAATTGTTAAAGTTCAATGGGCGCTGACGAGCAAAGAAGCTTGTATAGCAAAAGAACGATGTCGTGCTTTTGTCGAACATGTTTACATTGGACGATCAACTCCCGCTTGTATGTGGGGCGTATGCCAGGTGCTAGAACCTCCAGCAGAGCCCAGCCCTGCAGGCATCCAGATCAATCTTCAACGTTTGTACGTAATTTGTGATGGTAACGCAAGAGAAAGACATTGAAACCAGAGGCGGAATTGCTGCTAGCAAAAAGCCATTCCCGGAGACCTAGCTGAACACTTCCATGGGAAATGGTTTCAAGTGGCGCAGTAATGATTGCACAACATTTTGAGAAGCTTTACAATGCTGAATCCCCAACTGAGCTTTGCAAAATAGCTCTAAAATCACATTTTCATGTTGAATTTACACGATATTACTACTTCATAACGGGTATCTTGAACAGAACGGCAAGCTAGCGACTTCGCTACGGTAGTTATATATGTAGTTGAGAACCAACTTTGAACTAAAATATATCATAATGTCCGATAACTCCAGACGACCTGGGGATACTAGCACTTCTGAAGAAATAACGATTTGAAACATAGTTGTGAAAGATAAACAACAAATAAAAACTCAAGATGTGAAGCAGTTGGCAATGTCACAAAGGCCACGGCTTAAGTCAGATTTTAATTCCTCAACCTCGTTAGTATGGCCGCATGCAAAAGAGCAGTGCATAAATTGAGCCGATCAAATTGCCTGGACCATGATACAGGTAATTAAGCACTTGACAGGGCCTTTGTGTGAAAGATAGCCTTAGGATGAACTGCCAAGATTTAATACAGCTCAGGAACATATATCTTGGAGTAGTTTTGTATCTAATGTTAGACTTATTCAATTGCTGCTAGTCTGTAGTTGGGAACCACGCCAAATTCCAGGCATTTAAAGCGAAATAAACGCTGAGAAACTACTGGATTTGATAAATTAAATTAAATAAACCGAGACAAGAGCTACAACCTGGTGCCAAGGTACAAAGGGAAGAGAGAAAGTATATAACGTGCATGGCCGATGCCAGCCACCATAGCTAGATGACATGTGAAAATATGGCAACAGTAGGTGTGAAAAGCAGTGGCAGTGAGCAGTGACTAGCAGCGAGCAGTAGTACTAATGAACATCAATAATGACCAACAACTCGAACAGCGAATATTGCAATAAAAAAGCTGAGAAAATATTATTTAGTAAGCCAGAACCACGGTACAATTCGAGTAATACAGCGTCTAGGGACAAAACTGTCGTACCGTATAGTTGTGCCGTTAGAAAAAGGCAATGTGATCGGCAAGAAGACTTTGGTGTTTGGGAGTATGGAACCCACGTTTGAAATTCGTATGTAACCTATATCGCTACCCATATAGTTAATGTTCTCTCGCCCAAGGACAAGGCACTCTCCAGCAGCTGTTATTCTAAAGTTTAAATGAAAATGCAGATGATCTTGTGCCCATAGTCCAAGATAATTTGCTAGGTTTGTTTTCCCCTCGGTATTGTGCGCCTAGTAGAACAAACCCGCGTGCTTGCTATTATCCCGCGGCCGAAAGCTGGTTGATTTGGTATTCGTGGAAACCAGCTTGTTCCATTGGCCCGTTCTTAATTAAAGCGTCACAAAGACAACTTGAGATGTCTACGCTCCGGCTACCGATGCACACCAGGACCTAAAGCACTAATGCATGTGATCGGCGAAATACAGTTACATATTCGGCCCCGCATCGCAAGCCCGGCAATAATCATGTCCTAGCCAGTGGCACATAGTCATGTGCTAGCCGGAATGTATCTAGTCGTAGTCTCGGTATAGAGGCCATATAGCGCGTCGTGACCAGGGGTTTGCAACGTGATGCTGGTGTTGGGCCATGATATCAAACCGCCCTAGCTCATGCCGACTGGCGTACGCGTGGATACGATTCGACTCATGACAACATAGTTTGCGGAGTGCTGTGCCATTGAGAATGCATACGAAGGATACGAAGCCCTACTAATTGTCCGGTGGGTAGTCTTGGCAACACACATGGGAAGGGGAGCTCGCTTCGTTGGCGTGTTTGGTAGGTTTGAGATGGAGAGAAGGCGGGAAAGAAGAAGCGTGCTGGTCGTATCCGGCGAGTTGCGATTAAGCCGAGGCGGGCGCCTAGCACCTTGGATTGGGTCAACAGCGATGATGATGTCTGCCACACGAGATGGAGTACAATGCCAGTTGTCATAAATTAACGAGAATGTATACAATATGACACCCGCTCCGGTCTCGAGATATCGTTGACAACGGGAATGTGAAATACCGTACTCGTAAGCGGGCTACCTTAGCGCGCTTTGTAACAGCCCGCGAGGCACACATGGCATTTTGCCCATCATCTTCGGATGTACTTGCAGCGTTGGAAAAGCGGTCATCTAGACCCTAACCCTAGCGTTGCTTGAGGAGGAGTGGTGTTTCAACACAGATTAAGATTATTCGGGATCACTAGCCCTGCCTAGTTGACATTATGCTGCTCGGGCCGTTTATGAGCGTGACGAGAGCACAGCGGAACAACATTCATTTCTCATGCTATTCTCGGGTGTCGGTTCAGGTCCCAAAGATCGGTGGGAAAGCCATGCGGTCTGTCTGGGGGAGACCCTAGTTCGACCCTAGCTACTTAGTAAGTATGTATGCATTGTATATCGTGTTATGCGGGAGATGAGCAGTAAGGTTTTGTTCACAAAACCCACAATTTCGCCCTCCCCCCCAGACGGGTTGGACGTTTGGAACCCATTTGTAGTAGTCTACAGACGTTAAGTATGTATGTATTATGTATGTATGTGGAGGACCACGAGAGCTAAACCCCAGATTCGCCCCATCTCCCCGCAAATATCGCTAGTGACAAGTCCTGGTTTGTGGTCTGGTTTGTGGTCTGGTTTATGGTCTGGTATGTGTTCGGGTTAGTTATTAGAAATTGCTAGTCAGATGGCGTTACATAAGTGCATCGCGAATCGAGGAAGTGACTCTGAAGAGTGGGAACGGACATGGGCCTGATGATCGTCGTGGGTTTTCCTTAGCTGACCGTACCCGGCAGGGAAGGTGACTGTGTAAAAGGGGATTATGCCCTTGCCCACTTCAACGTGGTGGTTTCGGAGCGGCCCAATGAGAGTGGTGCGGATTCCGTCTTTGGCCATCGAATTCGCCAAGCCTTCAGATGAGGCCGAGCTGCCCCCGGCTTGCTGGCGGGGTGCTTGGCCAGAGCCGTAAGGCGTCCGGGGCCAGATCAACGGCCCCGTCCTCAAACAAAACTAATCCCCAACTACCATCTAAGTTAGGCTAATAGGTTGCCTGGCGCTTTGCCAAGCACCCTGATCATTTGGTGAACAATTCGGACACAGAGCACCCCTTCTGCAACTGCTTGTTGCCATGACTGCAGGTATACTGAACATGATGTGCATTGTTTTTATGATACAAAAAAAAAAAAAATTAATTGTATACTTGCGCAGTTATTTTTTTATTTTGCTAAAGCATAGCATGAAGCATATATCATTTTGTGTGTATAATTGTAAACCCAGCAGCGGCTGATCCCAATATACAACCCCGGAATCTCCGGTCGTCGGGTCGGAGGAAGCAAAAGAGTCGCTAAGGCTCGGGACCTGCCGTACATTGTAGAAGAGATAACTCCGTATGTATTAAGTTTATGCCTGTAGACTGCACGGCAAAATAGACACAAGCGTCGGCGCTTCACCTGCACCGTTATGTCCGCTTACTAGACAAGGCTAGAGCCGCCTACTAGTATGGTGAGAGGGTCCTTTACAGCGCCTTTGCAGTCTAAGAGGATAATGTTTCCTTCCCGAATTCGTTTAGAATATTCCGAAAATATGTAGGGTGATAGTTACTATAGCCATCGATGCTTGGGTATTGCTTGGATGTTATATACGCATTTGTTCACGGACTAGCCTTACGTGCACTCACCCGAAGATAAATAGAACCAACCTCGCACCTTCGTGATGATTTTTTTTTTTGCTCTCATCTGTGTCGTCCTACAAGATCATATCACTACTTATCCCTGCCCGGCCATCCGACAGACCTTGCCCTATTACTACGGTAGTTTGCTAAGTTGACAGTATGTCTACCTCCAAAGCTCTCCTCGCGGCCGCGGTGCTGTCCGCCTCCGTTTCTGCCATCGGTGATACTTTCACCGTGAACTGCAACCCCCTAACGACCCGACGTGTCGATCCTGTTCTCAGCTTCGGTAATCCCACTTCTGACCACGTCCACGCCGTGGTTGGCGGCACTGCATTTGGGCCAAGTACTACAAACCAGAACGCCATCAACTCCAGGGCGACTACCTGTGACAAGGTCCTTGACAACTCTATCTATTGGTCTCCCCAGCTGTATCATATCAACAGCGATGGAAGATATGAGCTTGTTACGCATAAGGGAACCGTATGTCGCCGTGTTCTTATTTCTGCGTACCATATTCCAGTCTTGCTCATCTTATATAGGCCGTTTATTACCAAAACCGCGCTTGTGATTACCAGGCTGGCCGTACCACCTGCCCAAGCATCCAGACCAACTTCGCGGCTGCGCCACCTGCGGGTTTGAGAATGATCTCGGGCAACAAGGATCTCCGCACTTTCAACAAAAACGATATCACCCAGCGTGCGGTTAACCACCACTGCCTTGGCGCGGTAGACGAGGAGACAAACAGTCTCCCTATTCGCCTGTGTGACACGATCCGTTCGCAGGTTACCTTCCCCCCTTGCTGGGATGGCGTCAACCTTGACTCCGCCAACCACAAGAGCCATGTTAGTCACACCCCCTCAGGTCTATCCCATATAATCTAACTTGATAATTAGATGGCATTCCCCGAGCACGGCGACTTCAACGGTGGCGTCTGCCCCCAGTCACACCCCCACGCCATCATGCAGCTGTTCTTCGAGTTTCACTTCGACACGAAGAAGTACACCGACAGGAACTTCACCTTCGCCCAAGGTGACAAGACCGGTAAGCCCGTCCAACAACCAACCTTCCAAACAATAACACTAGTGACAAAATTCCTAACTGTCTTCGTCAAAAAAATTAGGCTACGGTTTCCACGGAGACTTCATCAATGGATGGAAGGACCTCACCAGACTTGGGAACGCCCACCGCACCTGCACGGATGCCCAGGGTGTCAACTCCCCTACCTGCTCCCTTAATGTCGGCTCTGATGGCTCGCCCGGCCACGCCTCGAATCAGACACCCGAGATCCCCGCGCCTGCTGAGGAAGTTGGCCTGAACGGCCCCCTCTCTGCGCTGCCCAACAACAAGATCCCCACTGGCGACACTCCTCACGCCAAGCTCAGCAGCCGAGTCTTCCCCAGCGATTACTAAACCAGGGATTGCTGTACTGTCAATCTCGCCACAGAGAGCGTATGGACATAGTCGAGGTGGTTCGGACTAGGTGAAATGATACGGTTAGCGCTATTGGGTAATTCCCAAAAAGCCTACCTACATTAAGGGATAGGATTTTTGGATATGACAACGGTCAATATGTGCACGTACTGATACTGGATACCCTTATGAGAAAGCGTGATACATAGCATAGCGTATGAAATTTAATGATTGATGACCGGTTAATGAACATGTCGGTTCTCTGTGAAAATTTCTGGCGTGCCTATTATCGAATCAAACAATATTTCCTTTCGAGAGAATAAAAATGGTAGCTTATCTACCTGCAGTGTCGACACAAGTCTTAAATTTACATGGCGAAAATAGTTTCGCATTGATAGAAGCGCAGGGTCCCTTGCCTAGCATCATAAGCAAGAGGAGGAGGGCCGTTGGAGCGTCAATGATAGGGGGCGGGGATCCTACCCGGGAAAGCTATTTCTGGGCATTGATTACGGCCGCCTGGCATTATACACGAGTGAATTCATGGGGTGCGCCGGGGACTGGTCGTCTACAATATTAAACCGCCTCTATTTTGAATTGATCATCTCGAGTGAGGGCGTCGCCAAGAGGAATTGGTGCAGCAACCGCCTAAGGAAAAAAGTCTTTCAGCATCACCATGTTTGAATATAAACCTTGTTACGCTTGGCATTCCAGCCCACTTATAGCTAGGCATTTCTTTTGACTTCAAACCTTAAGTAAGGCATCATCCAACCGAAGTTCAACACCAAAGTTAGTGTATCAAAGGTAAGTAACAGTGTGTGTTCCAAGGCGTGGAATGAGGGTACAAATATAAACTGAAGGTCTCTGGATGTCTAGTCTAGTATATGCCCAGAGATGCAGAGTAAACCACATGCATTTGAGATCTATGACATACAGATATCTTACAATAGGAAAATAATAATGAAGTCCGGACCTACGATACTCTTTAGTGATACACTAATGACCTACATGGCGATTCATTTTTCCTTGACAGGGTGGAGCAACATAGGCGGCAACTTCTCACCCCTAACGTAGGCGTCCCAAACACGCTGAGCACCGCCCCCAGTAAACCAGTAGCTCGATTCCCACCAGGGCCCATCAACCCATCCATTGCTCGTATATAACAGAGGGGGTGATTTGCCCCCCGCCCTGTTGGTAGGTGGTCCCTTATTGATACTCGCATCTAGGTCTTCGGCAACCATCTCGTTACCGAAGGCGATGGGATGCGGCACCGTCACGGCCTTGAGCCCATGGAGAAGCGAGAATGTCTCCAAGGTAGCCTCGCTCACAAGCCATTGCCCCTGCTGTCGCTGTGCCTCACTGACGAGTTGCAAGAGGCGCCGCGACGACCTCGTGACGCCGATGATCGCGAAGCGCCGCGGTGTTGTCGCCCCCTCAGCGAAACCATGGATATCGTTCTCATATGTCCAATCCGTCCCTCTGGGGTCGATCATGGGCATGAAATTGATCAGGTCCGCCTCTTCGCCAACGCCCCAGTTTATTTGGGACCGGGGCGGTGGCCGCGGTCCCCGGGGTTTAAAGCCGGTGGTGAACACTGGGCCCCAAATACCGGTCTCGCCAATTTCGGAATCGACGTCGTGGACAAAGTTCTCGTAGGAGCCGTTGTGAAGACCGGGGAGGTAGAAGCGCCCGTTGCGCTCCCAAAGGTTGTGGCGGCTCTGTGTCCTGGCAAACGTCGTGGCTGATTGTAGGGTGTCGTGGACGTGACCGGTAAAGCGTAGATCCATTTCTAGTTGCCAGATATATTCATACTGCGGAAACTTATGGGAGAATATCTGGAGAGCTTGATACATTTGATCTTGCGCTCTGTGGGAAGTGCTGGTTAGTTTGCTCTCCTTTGTCTCAGTCGTCGGGTTACTGACCCATGTTCCGGCACTTTGGGATACCATGCTTCTAGCGTTCTCTCGTTGAATAAAAACGACATATCGCGGAACTCGCTCGGCACAAATTCGCGCATCATCTCGTCATACACGAGATCATCTCCCAGCCGGGCATCCGCGTTCTTGATATTGACTAAGAAGAAAACCCGGAAAGTCTCGTGGCGCTGCAGAGAAGCCTCTGCGATGAAAGCACGGAGCCATGCCAATCGGCTTTCAGTATACTCGTAATTGTCCCATGTTCTCAACACAATGGCTACCGTCCCTGATCCTTTTTGGGGTTTGTGCTCTCCCGTGTTCTCCAAACCGGGAAGTAAGCGCCACTGTCGATGCGTAATGTCTTCGTAAGGCAACGGTTTTTCTCGCCCGGAGGCGCATCGCTTTTGTAATCGGCCTAGTATACATGTTAGAGTATTCAACAACTCCTAAATCAATATTTCTCGACCATACATACCCCATCTCACCTCAGACAAGTTTCGATTAGGTGAAGATCGGTATTCATCTAGCCGAGTGTCGACTCGAAGGTAAATCCCTGGATTTCCTAGGATGTTTGTATCTCCAACTTGCGGTATGTTAATGCTATAGTTGTCATATGTCGGTATATGTAGCCTCGGCCCAGACAATTTGGGCCAAATACTACACGCTATGGATGATGTTTTGGCAAGGGTGTTTGCTTGAGTGGATCGTGAATTAGCGAAATAGCGGCATGTAAGTGAAACAGATATCAGGAAACAGATAACTGCTATCCACGTAGTGTGCCGTAGTCTAGATGAACGATACATAATGAGACTGATTCTAATTGAGGTTTGAAAAGGATTGAACAGAGGGTATGGACTGGGAAGTGTTGTTTGCGTTGACCTCCGCCTGCCTTCATGAGGAAAAGAAAGGCCCCCGATTATCGATCCTCCCGCCCCCAGCGCCTAAAGTACGAAGTACGTCTGTGACAGCATAGACTAGGGGGGTAGGTCATTTCGACCATAACCGACAAAAGGATCGCTTAATCCTAGTTCAAGCTCATTGCTAGGAACTATACACCCATCTGGCAGTTACCTAACATACTTAACTACCTCTCAAATAATCAACAAGGAGTTTACGAATTATAGCTGTAGCTGACATTTTTAAGATAATTTAAATCAACTTAATATAAAAATCATAGAAGTGAACACGACCGAGGACGGGGGAGCGGGGGCGGGGGCGGGGGCGGCGAGAGGGGTCCCAGCACAAGGCTTGAGATAATTTAGGTAGCTAAGGCTGGCGATTTCCCTGGGCTACGTAGCCAGTTATAAAAGGTTACGACTGTGCATTTGTTGTAAATAATACCTATACTTCTTCTGTTAATAATAATTAAAGCTAATCATAAGCTATAGACGTGCACGCTATTATCGTAGATGTGCCCACTATCACTGTAGACGTCGTCGGCATAATCTGAATTTCGAAAATAAATCTAAAGATAGGTTGTCGTTGATGGCGGTAATGACCTTTTACAATATTAGCCTATATGGTGCTAAAAATATGTCGACGAATGACATGTTATTGCCACCCCTCCCTGTAATTTCTGCAGCAGTCCCATTGCCTTCTTCCTTAGGTTCTGCACTCATCTTCAGCACCAACGTGGCGCCTATTCTTGTGTGATAATGCGGAAGTGGCCGCAGCTGGCCAGGTGCTTGACTTGATATTGTCCTGATAATTGTATGGTTTCTGGCAACGGTGGTGTTGGTGTATAGCGCTGCTGCATGTTGAAAATGGCAGGCAAGTAAAAAGTCAGTGAAGTGAACCACCTGTATTTAGAAGGGATAATAATAGTAGCTTCGTTGGAGATAAGTCGTCTTACACTTCTAATTGTAAGGTAATTCATTCGCGCACATGGGGAATGAGATGATTAATGAGGTATAAAGAAATAGAAATAAATTCGAGTAATTCATCGAGAATATTGGTCCAAAAAAACAGTCTGTAGAGTGAAGCTTCAAAATGTAATTACATGGAAATGTTACACCCCCCTTTTTATGCTACTGGGACCGGTTTGGTCCCTTAGTAGCCACTTCCCTATTGCCCCAGTCACAATACCCCCCACTTCATCAAGGGGCTTGGTAATTACTTCCCCCTTGCACACATCTACCATATATCGCCGAGGTATTACTTAACTACTCTGTATTTAGACTTGTTCCTTAATACTTTATCCAATACAGTACCTTTACTTAATCATCCATAACCTCATAATCCAACACAGCAGCCCTATATTGTGCCACGTTTTCGTAGTCAACTTAGGATTTCGGTAATTATCAAGTTCCTGGTGTCAACTGAGCCTTACCTGCCATCGCAGGATAATAGCAGGGCTAGAAAGCCTGGCCGTGAGTTGCCAGGAATAACCTTGTACGATATGTTGGTGGCTTGTGGCAAAAATCCATTAGGATTCGTCTTAAGGCTCATAATACGATGCTACCGCACAACCGGAGCCAGATGTCAAAAGTAGGCTGTCAAGTTGATCGCCTGCAGGTATTATATTGCATAGAAAACTTGTATATAGCCACGCCCAAAACTGGGCTGAATGGCTTATTTGGCTGCTCCTTGATAACTCGATAGTAATTTCCGGTAAGTAGCCAGAATATCTGAGAGGTTCGTTCTATAAACCCGACTCCGGATTAGATATTTCCCATGAATCGTATTATATTGACCTATTTTCTCCTCATCTATTGCTTAGTAGCCATCAATACAGCAATTCCACCCCCCCCCCTTCCCCCCCTTCTTCCCAATTGACTTAGCTATCATCCCTGAGGGTATGATTTGTGGTCCAATTATCTTCTATTTACCCCCCCCTAACGACGTAGAACAGCAACGCAATGACGAATATAGAGCTACTCACTACAAATTTCACTCCTAACGGACCTGATTGCACTTCTACTTTCATTGGGCACTTACCTAGCAACGGATGGCTGGAGTATGGCGCCGGCTCTGCGGGTTCATCAGCATGCCTACTAACTAGGTTCGACCAATTCGAAGGTTATTACTACTCGCCTGGTATCTATCCGTCAGGTTATAGCACTGGTTGCGCTTTCGCGGCTTCTATATCGGCTAGAACAACGACTGGGATATTTCCCGACAATTGTATCCGAGCGTACACGCCGGTCGTACGGATGGTGGTGGGCGAGCTTGTAGATTCCCCTAGAGCGACAGTAGCAGCAACAGCAACTACAACAATAGCAGGGGCGTTATGAATTAATTAGATATTGGGAGGGAACGGGAGTATCTTGTGTCTGGCCGAAAACACCTTGAGGGCCGTTGAGGGGTTGATTTGCCCTTAACCGAAGCATCTTGGATAAGCTGTTGGTTGTGTGCAAGCCCATTATGGTGCGGATAGGAGCTAAGAATTGGCCCTCTTCATACCTATTCTCATGTGTGACTAGGTACAGTGGGTAAAATTAATTGACGATCAGATTCCGTTTTTACACCTAAAATCACCTAAACTCACCTTTTTAACGGTTAAATTTCTATAAATATTTATGTTAAAATAAAAAAGAAAAATTATATTTAGATTTTTATTAATAAAATCTTTAAAGTTGTGAATTTAATTTTTTTTTTTAGATTTTTTAAAGTATAGTTTTTTATTAGTTAAAAAATAGTATATTAAAATACTTAATATTAAAAATTTTAATAATTTTTTTACGCTTAAAAAAAATTAGAAAAATAAACAAGCTTTAAATTTAAATTAATTATTTATAAAACTATTATATATAAAAACTATATAAATTAAATAAATTTATTTTTAGCTTTTTTAATTTTAATTTTTTAAGAGGTGCACTATAGGGGGGTTAAAAAGTGTATTATAAAAGATAAAGATCTAATTATTTTGATTTAACTTGTAGATCTAGCTAGGTGCGTGGGCCAGGGCCTACTTATTAGGGCTAGTTTTAAATAGTAAAGTGCGTAGCTTTGTTACGCTATAGGTAAAGCTACAGCGCTTATATAAGCAACTCTTTTGTCGGCGCGTATTAAAGTGCCGCGTTAAATTTTAAGCTTTTGCTAACTTTAGCAATTTTATTACATGCTTTTATAAAAGCGCTTTTTTTTTTTTAAGCTAGCTTTTATTTTTAGTTATAAGCTGTGCTAGTTTTAATATTTTTTAATAAATTTTTTATTATATTATATGTTGAATGGGCTTTGTATGTGCGATGCATGTACTGTTTATATATAAAACAGAATATAACTTCTTGTTATATAATGTTTATTATGCTTGATTATTTTATTTAAGTAATTATTATGCGTAATATTATTTTAAGTTTTATATAAAAATTCTATTAGCGTATAACTTATTAAAATAATAGTAATAATATAGCTTGTTTTATATATAAAATATATATGCTATATATAAATATATAATATATATATTATATATTTATATAAAATTATATATATATAACAGCTATAAATAATTATGATTAATTGCTATAGTTTTAATATTAGTTTTTTTTTTAGTTATAGTTTTTTATTTATATATTATTTTCTGCTTATATATAATTGTTTATATATATATAATTATTTGTTTATATATAGTTGTTTTTTTATATAAAGTTTTTTGTTTATATATAGCTTTTAATTTATATATGTTTTATATAGCTGCTGTTTAATGTTTAAGCTTAAGCTTAAAGTTGCTAACGTGCCTTCTGCTGCTTAAATATATATACGGCTTTATTTATAGCTAATTTTCTGTTCTGCTGTTCTGTTTGTTTTTTTTTTTTATATATATATAGTAGCTTTTTTTTTATATAATATAAATGCTAACTTTTAAAAGCTGCAGCATTAATAATAATAATAATAATAATAATATTTGCTGCTGTTTTTACTACTGCTGCTGCTGTTTTTATGCTGCCTGCCTGCTTTTGTTTTTATTTTATGCTTTTTTTAATAAAAAATGTTTTATAGTTTATAAACTTTATTTATATAAAAAAAAACAGCTAAATAAAAGTTTACCGCTTTTTTTATAAAAACTTAGGCCTGCTGGGCTTTAATATAGTTTTTATATATTAATATATATAATTTTTTTTTTAAACAGATAATTATTTA
This sequence comes from Rosellinia necatrix, assembly GCA_021209875.1. NCBI lineage: Eukaryota > Fungi > Ascomycota > Sordariomycetes > Xylariales > Xylariaceae > Rosellinia > Rosellinia necatrix. The sequence goes on along the minus strand of JAGYVD010000001.1, from coordinate 1,302,663 downwards.
TATGTTTTTATTTTTTTTTTTACTAATAAATTTTTATATATAATAAAATATTAAAATATTATTACTGCTGCTGTTTTTTATAATATTTTATTTTAAATAACAGTTTTAAACGTTTTTATAAACGTTTAAGCTAAATTTATTTATTATAAAAGCTATTTTTAAGCTTTTTTAGTTTAAAACTAAAAAGTTTAATATTTAAAAATATATATAAATAAACTATATAATAGCTGCTGCTATAATTAAAAAGTTTTATTTAGCTTATATTATTAAATCTTTAGTTTTTAAAAAAACGTTTATATTTTTTATATTTAACGCTTATATAAAACGTAATATTTTAATTATAATTAAAAAAAAAAAAGGGGGTTAAATAAATTTGTTTTTTGCTTTTTTTATATTTTACTCTTTTATATATAAATAATATAAAAATAAAAATATAGTTTATATAAATATAAAAATAAAAGTGTAGCTTATACGTAGTTTTTTTTTTATGCGTAAAAAAAAAACAATTAATTATTATATATAAATAAAAAAAATATAAAGCTTAAAGTTTATTGTATTAATCTATTTATAGACTATAGATTTTTAAGCTTTATTAGCTTTAGTTAGAAATTAAACTTAAAACGTATAACAGCTAACTATTATATATATTATTATTATATTACTAGGGCCTGTTTTTTAAAAAGTTAGGCTTTTAGTAATAGTTATATGTTTTTTTTATATAAATAAAATAAAGTTTAGGCTGTTGTTATATAAAAAAAAAATAAAAAATATTTAAAAATAAAAAAAATAATAAAAAAATAACAAAGTGTGGGGTCTATAATGTTTTTTTATAAACTTTAAACTTTGCAAGTTTTAGCTAAAAATCGAACTTAAGTTATATAATAATTAAATATAGTATATATTATTACTATATTATTAAGGCCTGTTTTTTTAAAAGGTTAGGTTTTTAGTTATGCTTATATTTTTTATTATATAATAAAATAAGGTTTATATTATTATTATATAAAAAAGTAGCGTTTATTATTATATAAACCTTGCTTTTTATTATTTTTGCTTTTAGTTTATTTTATATATGTTTTAACTTATACGGTTAGTTTGTTTATAAATACTAGGTTTTTAAAGCTTAGTTTAGTTTTTATTTAATAAATATGTTTATTAAATTATTAGCATTATTAATTTATTATATTTTAAAAATTTCTTTTTTATACGATTTTAAAGCGATATAATATTTATTATTAAACGTTTTTTTATATTATATTTAGTTTAATTAAATAGTTGTATAATAATTTTAAATTTAAACATAAAACTATTAGGACTAAAAAAACGTTTAAAATAGCTAAAAATTTTTAAATCGTTATATATAAAGCTATTATATTATTAAATTTATTAATTATATTATACAGCTTATTTATTAAAATATTTTAAATAACTTTTTATATTTATTAAAGTTTTAATATATAATATTTTTAATTATTTTAAAACTTAACTTTTTTTATATAATATTCTATTGTTAATATAATAAAAATCTAAGTTAAAACTTATATTAATATTATTTATAAAATCTGTTAATAAAAATAAACAGTTTTATATATATTAAGTTTAATAATATAAAAGTTAAACTTTATTTAAAGTTGTTTATTTATTATTAGATTTTTTAGTTTAAGTTTTTAATATTGTTTAAAGCTGGATTAATTATTTAAACAGCTATTAATAAGTTATATAAAACTTTTAATTAGCATATATTATTAATATAATGATACGCGCCGACAGGGGAGTCGCTTATATAAGCGCTGTAGCCCCACCTGTAGCGTGGCAAAGCCACGCACCCCACCACTTGGGACTAGCCCTAATAAGTGGGCCCTGGCCCACGCACCTAGCTAGATCCACAAGTTAGATCAGAATAGTTAGATCTTCATCTTCTACAATACATTTTTCACCCCCCCCATGGTGCACCTCTCATATAAGCTTTTTTAGCCTGTTATAAAATATAGTTTTAAACAGTTTTTATTATATAAAGGTTAATTTAAGCTAATTATTTGTTTTGTTTTTTTTATATTAAAATAATATTTTTTTATATAATAATATAATTTAACCGCTATTAAATTTAATTAAATGTTTTAGTCGAAATATTTTTTTAGCTTTATATAAAAATCAGCTTGTTTTAGCTATATATTTTTTTTTAAAAAGTTTAATATAATAAAACTAAATATATTATCTATTTATAGGCTAATAATATTAAAATTTTTTAGTTATTTTATTATATATAATAAATATAAATTATATATAAATATAAATATGTTTAATTATTTTTAGTAGTATTAGTAGTAAGTTTTAAATTAATATAGTTTTAATTTTGCTAGTTTATATAGCAGTTATATAATTTTTAAAATTATTTTTTAAAATATTTTAGCTTAAGTTTACTAAATAGTTATATAAAATTTTTTTACTAGTTTATTTTTAATTATATATACGTTTATATAATATTTTAAAGTTTGCTTAAAATATTATAATCGTAGATTAGTAAAAGTTTAAGTGCTAGCAGCAGTTTTTAGCTTATTTACTAAATAATTAAAAATTATATAAATATTATTTTTTTTAGCGTTATTATATTTTTATATAACAAGTTTTAATTTTTATATAATTAAGTTGTTTTTTTTTATTTTATATAAGTTTAAACTTAAAATTCAAACTTTATTATATTTAAATTTAATATATTTAATAAACTAAAATATTTTTTATATAATAATTATATTATTTTCCTAAAGCTTTACTACTAAAACATACATCTGCTGTTTTTTTTACTATTATAAAAATATTATCTAGCTTTTATATAAATATAGCCTATATATCAGCATTTATAATAACGTTTTTTTTTTAGTCTGCCACGTTTTTATATAATAAATAATTAAACAGTTTAAAATATCTTCTGTCTATTAGTTTATTATTTATCTATTATATAATAATATAGTTTAATTTAAATATATTAAAATTATATCAGGCTATTAATTAAATTAACAACTATATTAAATCTTTTAATTAATTAAATCTTGTACAGCCTTTGCTAACCTTTTTTTTTTTTATATTAAAACTTTGTTTTTTAAAAGTAATAAAAGTATATTATATATAACTAAACTATTGTGTTTATTAATTACACGGTTGATTTTAATTTTAGCCCGTTTTTTACGCAATATTTTTATAGCTTTTTTTATTGCTTCTACTTTTCGTACAATATTTAATAAAAAAGGGTAAATCTTAATTAATTTTAAAATATGCTTTAAATATTAACAAAATAAGTATTAGTCTGTTTAGACCTGCAATATTATTTAAAGCTTTAATTATTATTTATAAAATTAATTTTTATTCTATATAATATTTAATTTTTATTTTTAATATATTATATATATAGCAAAATAATTTATATATTTGTTTAATTTTACTTATTATTTAATAAGCTTTAATAAGCATTATATAATATTATATACTAATTATTCTAGCTTAGTTTTAAAATTTCTTTAATAAAAATTTATATTTAAGTTATATATAACATAATTAAAAATTTTTAATATATATTAATCTAATATTTATATAATGCTTTTTAAATGTTATATATAAATATAAATTTTAAAAATATTGCAGCTTAAAATAATATAAAGCATTAATAATATAAAGCATTTATTTATTATTTATTTATATAATCTTAATTATAATTTTATAATTAAAATTATAGTTATTTTTAATTAAAAATTTAAAACGTTTTAATGTTTAGTTATACAACTAGCAGTAATAACAGAACTTCTGAATTTTTTTTAGAATTAAATAGTTTATATTATATTTTATATAACTTAGCAGCTTATATAGTTTTTTTATATAAAAGTGTCTAAAGCGGCAGTACAAACGCTTTAGCTCTATTTTAGTAAAATATATTCCAGCTTTTTAGAGGCTTGTATTAAAGAATGGGTGTCCTTATTTGCGTACAACAGATATGGTCTTTCCGTTTTGTTGTATGATAACGTTTCTTGTATTGTTAAAGTAGGCCTGTAGACGGTCTGCGTTTTTAAGGGAGAATAGGAACAGTGTTAGGTAGTGTTTCAGGCTGTAGGGTGCCTGTATTGTCTGTATTTGTACGAAGCTGTTAGCTTGGGGTAGGCAAGTTAAGTGTTCGTATAGGCACTGGTGTAGGTGTGAACGAAAGGCGTTCTGGTTTGTTTAGCATATATTACTTTTGTGCGATCTGTGTAAGCTTGACTGCTTGTATAAAGCTGTTGTTGCTGCTAAATCGTACGTTTTTTTTGTTTAATATATTAAGCAGCTTTTGTTAAATCAGCTTGTAGAGTTAATTTTATGTTTTATACGTTTATAATTTAGTAAGGTTTACTAGGGGTAGTGTGGTTAAGTCTGTAAAAGTGTGATGTAGAATTAAGGAAGGAAGGGCTCCTGGTCCCTGCGGGACCAGAAGCCTTAGGCTAGTACCTTATCTAATCTACACAATCCTTATCTAGCTAGCTACGCTAGCTAGATAAGGAGCCCCCCTCTTCCTGACTGTGTCATAATTTAAAGTTCTCGATATATAATTTTTATAGTAGCTGGCCGGTTATATTTAAATATTTATATTTTAAAATATAACGGGCTGTTTATATATTAAGTATAATTAAGGTTATAGTTGCAATATTAAGCTTTTATTTTTAATATTATATATTAACAGCATTTTATATAATATATTTATTAATTCTATAGTTTGTTGCAATTTTATTATATTATTTAATATTATTATATATAATAAAAGTTTTTTTATTATATAATTGTTTTAAAATTATTATAAAAATATATTAAAAATAAATAAACAAGTTTTAATAATAAATTAATAAACAGGTTTTTAAAAGTTTATTTATATATTATTTAGTTTTTATATAATAAATAATTTTATATAATTATATATTATCGCTTTTAATATTTAACTTTTATATTATAACTTTAAAATATAATAAAACATATAAAAATATAAATATTTAAAATTAATTTTTTAAGCTTTTATTATATAAAAATAATTTGTTTATATAAAGCAAAATTTTTAAAATATAATATAAAAACTTGTTTAAATTTATTAAATTTTAAATATGCTTTATTTTTATTTTTGCTAATTTATAGTTACATTTTACAACAATTAATTAATATTAAATAAGCTTTATATATATAATATATATATTATTTACGCGTAAAACAGAATATAATTTTTTATTATATAATATTTATTATGCTTGATTATTTTATTTAAATCATTATTATGTATAGCATTATTTTAAATCTTATATAAAAATTCTGCTAGCGTACAACTTATTAAAATAACAGCTGTAAGTAACTGTGACTAATTGCTATAGTTCTAACAATTGTTTTATTTTTAAAAAAATTAAATAAACAATTATTTTTTAATTATAGTTATATTAATTATTATAATTATAATTATAATTATATTTGCAAACATTATAACATTATTTATTTTTATTATTGTTTTTTTAATATTATTTTTTAAATCGCTTGTATAACCGGTTTTTTAATCGATTTTATAAAAAGTAGCGATTTTTTTTAAAAAAAATCTTGCTTTATTTATATATTTTAAAGTATTAAAAGTTATAAATTACGTTAAATACGCTATATTTTTTCGTTTATTAATAATTTTTAGTTAAATTTTATAAATTATTTTAAACTTTTTAATTTTAAACATATATTTTTTATTTTTTAGTTTTAAATAAATAGTTTTAAAATTATTTAATTTTTAATTTTATATTGTTATAAATTTATATTATTATTTTACACTAGTTGCTATTATTAATATTTAAAATATTTATAACGTATATATATTTTAATTGCTTTTATATATATTATAATAATATATATAAATTTTAGTATATATTTTATAAAATTAAATAATTATTTTTAAACTTTTAAGTTATAATATTTACGTTTATTATAAAACGTTATTATATAACTTTAATAATATAATTAATATTTTTATAATATAGCTTAGTTTAAATAGTCAGGCTTAGTTTATTATTTTATTATAAAACTACAGGTTTTATAAAAATATTTAAAATAATAATAAAATTTATTTTTTGTTTTATAACATGTTTTTTGTTTTTAAAAATAAAATCAAACAATTAATAAAAAATAAATATTTATAAATATTATGTTTTTTTTTTTATTACGTTTAAATCATTAAAGTTGTTATAAAAAATTAAAAATGCTGATTTTTTTTATAGCTTAATATTTTTGCTATAAACGTTTATAATTTAAGTTTTTATAAAGTTTATTTATTTTTAGTTATATTAAAACTAGCTGTTTATTTTATTATTTTTATAATTTAAGTTTAATAAATTTTTTAATAAATTTAAGTCTGCTAATAAGCCGGTTTTTTTTTTTTATTTTTACGTTTTATTTAAAACAATTAATAGTTATTCTAACGTTAATTAACTTATAAATATTTAGCTAAATAACAGTTAAATTATAAAAATGCTAAATTAAATAAATGTTTTTTTTATTGCTAGCTTTTATTATATATATTGTTTTTTTTTTTTTTTTTTTATAGCTAATAGCTGCACAGTTTTATTTTTTAAATCTAAGCTTTGCTTTATTATTTTAGCTATATTAGCTATTATAGTTTATATTTTTTTATAGTTTTTATTTATTTATTATTTTATAAAAAAAATAAAAATTATATATTAATTAAAACCTAGTTTTAAAAAAATTTAGTTTTTTTCTGCTTTTTAAAAAACGTTATTAATTTTTACTTTTTAACTTATTATTTTTAATAGTTGTTTATTTTTAGTTTAAATTTTAAATATTTTATAATTTTTATAATTTTTATTTAATTTAATATTTAACTGTTTTTATTTTAAAATATTACTTTAAACATAAGTTTATTTTTTTATTTATAATTATAAACAAGCTTAATAAATTAATATAATAAACTATAATATAAAATAAAATAATAAAATAAATATTTTATATTTAACAGCTAAAATAAATATTTGCAACGTTTATATTATTGCTAGCTAAAATATAAAAATATAATATTAAGCTTACTGCTGTTATAACTATGTTTTTATAAAATTTTTTCCAACGTTTTTAATTAATTATAGTTATTTAAACAACTTTTTAAATTTTAATATAAATTGCTAGTTAAAATAGTTTTTAGTTTTAATAAAAATATATAATATAAAAAAATAAGCTGTAGCTTTAGCTTATTTAATTAAAATAACACAAGCGTTTTTTATAAATTATAAAATCTGTTGCTTAAAAATGCTTTTATTTTTATTAAAATAAAAAAATAAAATAGTTTAGTTTAATTTTTATAAAAAACGTTATAAAAGCACTAATTTAAAAATACATTATAAAAAAATAAAAATATATTATAAAAAATAAAGATCTAATTATTCTAATCTAACTTATAAATCTAGCTAAATGTATAGGCCAGGGCCTATTTATTAAAGCTAGTCCTAAGTAGTAGGGTGCATAGCTTTACCACGCTACAGGTGGGGCTACAGCGCTTATATAAGCGACTCCTCTGTTGGCGCGTATCATTTTTTAAAAAAATTACTTAAAAAAATATATTTAAAATAAAAATAATTATTTAAAAATATATTAATATTTTTTATTTTTATAATTACTATTTTTAAACATTTAATATAATTTTAAGCTAATTTTAATTTTTATTAACTTTTATATATATAACAATATTTATATATGATTAATTTAAAATATAGCATAAAATTTTTAAATTAAAACTTTAAACATAAAATTCTTTTTATTTATAATAATAAATAATAATTTAAAATAATATATAAAACTTAAAATTAAAATCTATAATAATATGATTTTAATTTTTTATACCTATTAAATTAGATTTTTAATTAATATATGTTTTTTACAGAAGTACCTTTTAGTACCCACCCGATCGTCATTTTTGTGGACCGACTGTAAGTAGGTAGGTAGGTGCTTATAGGCACTCCTTACATCCCCTGCTAGGTTATGTGCATATATGCCCCACACGCCGCTGGGCAAGGTCTCAGCTACTGCAGTCAAGGCGGCACTAAGCGACTACCTAGGTACTGTCGGTAGCTAACCAGCTAAGCAAGTACCTATGTTACTAAATTGCATCCCACTACAGACCCCGCTACCAGGCGCCTCAAAAGATTTCGGTACTCATTAACGCGTTTGTAAGGAGACAAGAGCGCGTCGTGCAACATGTAGTTTACATGTTTGCATGTTCCCTCGCGAATCTAATTCTAATTCACACTTCAACGCCAATATCAGCGCCGGCGTACAGCCCACACGTACTAGAGATAGAGCACAGGCAACATCTCTATTACCTCGCTGAACGGAGAAATTGGGCTGTAATTCAAAACCATAGGTTACTCAGACCAGCCCCGTCGCCATGGACGACGAACAAGATGACCTCGTCGGCCAGTACAACGATGGGAACCGCGCATTTCTCCAGGCCTTCTTGGCCAGGGGCTCCATGACTCTCAGGCAATCGCAGCCCGTACTGGCGGCCATATTCACGGCGCAAGAAGGCGAGGCCGTAGAGCCCGACCAGATCACACAGGAGGACTTCGAGTCGTACGTGTCGGCAGCCTCGGCCGCCGTCTCCCCCTTCGACCTCGAGATACGCAGTACGATGCACCAGATCCGCAAGGAGCGGGTCTACGCCATCGTGAACACCACGTCGGATCCGCTGACGCAGCTGGCCACCCTGCACTCGGCCGACGAGATCGCCTTCGTCAAGCGGGTCATCGACGCCATGTTCGAGAAGTACAACACCCCGCGCATGGAGGCCCTGTGCCTCGACGAGATGCAGGCCAACAAGCTCCGGGCCCCGCCGCGGCCGGAGGAGGGGGACGAGGAGATGGAGAACTCCGAGGCGCAGCAGCAGGCCCAGGCGCCCCGGGGGCTCAAGTCCAGCGAGGTCGAGACGGTGATGCACAGCATGGTCGACGAGGGCTGGTTCGAGCGCAGCCGCGACGGCTTCTACTGCCTCAGCGCCCGGGCGCTGCTGGAGCTGCGCTCGTGGCTGCTCGAGTCGTACAACGACCCGGATGCCGAGGAGGACGAGTGGCAGCGCGTCAAAATATGTGAGGCGTGTAAGGACGTCATCACGATTGGGCAGCGGTGCGCGGAGCGAGATTGCTTGGTTCGACTGCATGACAACTGCGCCGAGGCCTTCTTTAGGACGCGGAGGCGGACTGCGTGCCCCAAATGCAGCAAAGAGTGGACGGGACGGCACTTTGTGGGCGAGAGAGCGGTCACGGAAACGGAAGCGTATCAGCGGGGCCGGAGACGCAGTGGGAAAGGGCCCAGGAACAGTACTTTGGTCGAAGACATCATGCACGAGGACGACGAGGAGGGGGATCAAGATGGAGATGAGGACGGGGACGAGGAATGAAGGAACGACGCCATAAGAGGGAACCATGAGAGGGAACCATGAGGACGTGAGACGGCCTCGGCGTCCAAAATGGACGGCATGAGAAAGCGAATAAGGGGAAGGCCAGAGATACATCGAGATATCATGGCTTCGACGCTGGCTTCGGGCTCGGCTCTTCAACAAAGCACCAAGGCTCTTATGTAGGGGGCCTCAGGTCTGATACCAAAGCCAAAGATGTGCACCACGTTAGCTGTCTCATTGTGTAATTCTACATTATGATACCCAGGAATGAAACGCGACGGTAATTTTGTCCGTATTTATAGTATTCGTATCATTCCTCTCTCAAACCAAATTCTCCATGAACTTTAGATACGGTAAGTTTGTATCCGGATGAGTCTGGAGGGCTAGGGAAGGACGAATTGCCCTGGCAGCAGCATATCAGGTAGGCACCCTGTTGTAATTTGCCACACTTTAGTGTTTGGCGTAAGAGCTTGCTTAAGCTGTGTGGCGGTGCGTTAACAACCCCCCGGCCCCCACCCTCCACCCACTGACGTAATCTTCGACCTATCTGCCTGGAGAGAGCTTTCAACGGCCTCCGACTGGGCCACCTAATCAGCCCTTACAATTTCTATCTATCTATCTATCTGAGAATCGGTAATATTACCAGACCCATTCGAAGTAATTTATAAATAAAATAAGCCCCGTGCTTTCGAGCACATCAATTCAACTTAGACCTCTTCATCACTATAATCTAGTACCCCAATTCTTTCCTCAAACCCCTCCCTCCCCCCGCCGGCCGCGAAGTCATCGAAGATGCTCGAATACTTCTCATACAAAAAGGTGAAGAAGCACAGGGACGAGAAGGCGGCCGCCGCGAAGCAAAAGTCCGAGCAACAGGACAAGGATGACAAGAAACCCGCGCCGCCGGAAATCACCAATGATAAGACGGCGATAGGAGGATCGGGAGCCGCGCCGGGCTCCGCGTCACCCCCAGCGGCCCAGATTATCTCGAAGCCGGCCGGAGACGACGACGGCGGCGGCGCCGACGCCGTCTCGATCGAGGGCACGCCCATCCTCGACCACGAGGACGAGAAGTTTCTCGAGCGCCTGACATCGGCGGACGCGAGCGTCCACGACGAAGACGAGGGCCCGCCGCCGCCGCTGCCCCCGCGCGTCAAGACACCCGTCATCGACATCGACAGCGACACGTCCAGCGAGGCGGGCGACAGCAAGGACGCGGGGGGAGATGACAAGGGCAAGGGCAAGGGCAAGGGCAAGGGCAAGGATAAAGATAAGGACAAGGAGCAGCGGCACTCGGGCGACAAGCCGAAGCGCTTCAGCTTCGTGACGAACCTATCGCGGAACATATCCCTGCGGCGCAAGCCCGCGGGGGCGGCAGCGGCGACGACGACGACGACGGCATCTCCGTCGGGTCTCTACTCCGACCACCTCGCCGTGCCGGCGGGTGCGGAGGCGACGCGCGAGCACGACGACATGGCGCGCGTCCTCGACGACCTCGACCTCGCGGCCCGGGACGACCGGGCCTTCTCGCTCTCGGCCGAGTCGGCCGACACGGTGCGGCGGTTCACGCAGGTGCTCCGGGACCTGGTGCGCGGGGTGCCGACGGCGTACGGGGACCTGACGTCGCTCCTCGACGACCGCGACGGCCTCATCGCCCGCGGCTACGAGCGGCTGCCGTCGGGCCTCAAGAAGCTCGTCGCCCAGCTGCCCGAGAAGCTGACCTCGACGCTCGCGCCCGAGCTGCTCGCCGTCGCCGCCGAGGCCCAGGGCCTGAGCGCCGAGGAGGCGGGCGCCAAGGGCGGCCTCAAGGGCGCCGCCAAGAAGTTCCTCGCCCCCGGGAACCTGCACGAGCTCGTCACGAAGCCCGGCGCCCTCGTCGGCCTGCTCAAGGGCATCGTAAACGCCCTCAAGACCCGCTTCCCCGCCTTCATAGGCACCAACGTCCTCTGGAGCCTCGCCGTCTTCCTCCTCCTCTCCATGCTCTGGTACTGCTACAAGCGCGGCCGCGAGGTCCGCCTCGAGCAGGAGGCCGCCGACGCTGCTTCCGCCGCCGCCGGAACTGCCGACGCCAACGCTGAAGGGAAGACGGACGATACCATCGAGGGCCGCCCTAGGGTTGAGGAGCTGCCGGATGATCCCATGTTGGCCACCGCCGCCTCCGCCGCCACTACGACAACTACGACAACTACTACTGACACAAACGTGGTTCGCGACGGGGCGGCGGCCGCGAGAGATTAGGCTGAAAAAGGCAGGGAAAAGTTTTCGTTTTTTGGCCGGTTATTATTATTATTATTCTTATTCTTTTTTTTTTTTTTTTTTTTTTTTTATACATGGATGGATTGGATGCGATCATGACGATGAAATGATACCCGGAACGATTCTTTTTTTTTTTTAGCACTAGGGGGTCTCGGTACGAATTAATCCATGGTAAACCAATTCACTTGATCTGCCCCTTTCCTTGGCTGGTATCCGATGGGATAGAATAGATAGTAAATCAATTTTGAGAAACAGATGAGATAATATCGATGGGTTTGGCGCGCCCGCCACAACGAGCCCTCGGAGCAAGCGCGCTTATTCATCAACGGAGTTAGTTAGTTGCTTTGATTTGTTCATTCTCACCTGTAAGCATGGCCGGAGAATGAGGTAGCGCGAGGATATCCAAGCATTGTGGATAATAGAGGAATTGCCCATTAATTCAGTCAATTACCTATATATATATATATATAGGGTGCTATTACCTACTGGTGTCCCTCAAAAGAGCCGATTGGCCAGCTCTTCCTCAGATAAGTCATGACTTTTCTAGCACTTTCCAGGTACGCTGTCCTGCCTAGTAATCGACGCGAGAAGTGAATGTCATTTTAAACATGACCTCGCAGCGCACAACACCCGCTTGAAAGAGCCGCCTTGTTACTTTCATCGTAATAAGGGGGCGAGGTGGCAGTCCCATGGCGGACATCTTCTACCTCTATAGGATATATACAGAAACCGCCACCTATTTTTGGTCCCTAATTAGTTGGGATCCGCGTACGCCTTGTCAACGGGATTGGTGCCATCTATTTAAGGCACGCAAGGTGGCCGCACGTCGTGGCGGCCTCTACCTGTAGGTAAGCGGGAGTGTGCTGTCCGTGACGTCGCCGGTAGAGCGTGGATCGTATCAAGATGTAACAGATGCTGATGGTCTACTAATCGTCTTGGACCAACTCCTTAATCTCTTCGCTAGCAGGCGCAATACCGACCGGCTCCGCCTTTTCGTCTCGCCCGCCGGTGCGGTCGAGCACGCGCGCGCCGTCCTGCATCCAGAAGTCGACCTCGTCGACCACGTCGGCGACGATGTCCTCGACGATCTGCTCGTCGTATCGCTCGGAGATGGACCGCGTCGCTTGCAGTATACTCTGCCGCGGTGTGCTCACGCGCACCGTGTCTTCGTCCACATCCACCATCTCCGTGTCACCCTGGGCTGTGGCATAGCCGGGGGGAGGGTACCAGAAGTCAGGCCCGAAGTTAGTCTCAACCGCACCGCCCCGGAATACGCTGATGGCGGGGTAGTATCCGAGCATGCCGTCGTCCTTACCCTCTCGTGCCCCGACTTGTACCTGAGGTTTAGATGCGGGGGGGAGGAAGGCGAATAGGTCTGTGAATGGAGTGCCCATTAATTCTCCATTCTTGTACACCTTGATATATGAATTTGGTAGAGTGCGGAGGGCAGGGACGGCGTGGTTTGGATTTGGCTTGTCGCCTGGCCTATTACTCGCTTGATTAGATGTCCCCGCGGGCGAAGGGTTCATCAGGTCCTCTAGCTCTTTGGTGGTGTGGTAATCGATCTTCTCAAAGTATATATGCGCTTTGAACCGAATGGGTATCCGATCGCGGATGATATTAGCAGCCTCCATAGCGCGCTCCTCCTCCTCCTCATTCAAGTCCACTGCGGGGTTATACTGCCCCTGAACAATCTTCCGGTGTAGATGCTCTGATGGTAGTCGAATCTCTAGGCCAATTACGTCGCCCTCTCTCATATCTTCGCCCGGGGGGAAGAAGTCCTTGGGTCGGGACATATGCACTTTCTGGCCGGAGACGTCCCTCAGGCCGTAACTGTAGGCGTCGAACCCAACGGGGGCGTCCAGTGACGCTTCTCGTCTAGCGAAGCCTATGCGCGCATGGCCGTGGGACTCGGGCTGATACGCCGTGTCCTTGCTACTACTCGCGTTCTTGGTCCCCGCGTCGCCTTTTAGAATTCCCCTGGTAATCTTGCATTCCCAATACCAAGTCCCCTCACGCACGGCCACATTTGCCCTAGCCATCCGGAACCCCTTATCTGTCGTTACGTGGCGCCCTGACTGGTCGAAGTACATGTGTGTAGAGGCATCTTCGAAGCTAATGTGGGGACCGTAAGGTTCAGGCTCGGTTTGACGGTAGTAGAAAGAGGAGGGAAATATGGGATCGGCAATGCAGTGCAAGTAATGATAACTCTTCTTGTTAAAAACGCTTGAGACAGGCACGTGTTAGCGGAAGCTGTCTCATTAATGCTTAGGAGACAGAATACCAGGATGGGAAGAGGTAACTCACTGTTCTGAGGTCTCAAAAAAAGGCAAGATAGAGCTATCGGGGTTGGGAACATCATGATGATGAGTGAATATAGGGCCGCGCGCGGGATCGAAATCGGAGGGCTTAGGAGGAGCGAGCTTGAATCGCAGGGGTGAAGACTCGCTGGGGATTCGTTCCCCGAACTTAGAATCAGGCGTGGCCCTCGAGCTGTCGATGCTGCCACCGCCGCTACCGCCGCCTCCAGCGCCGTTCAGGGCAGCGCTGCCAACTCCAATGCCCACGCCAGCCTTGGATTCTCGCTTCTTCACCGACTCCTTTTTAGCCCGCGTAGGCTTATCACGGGCTATAGTATTCGAGTCATCGTACGACTGCATGTTTGGGTTCTGGTTCGGGTTCAGCGGCGATGGGATGGAGGGCGCATGGTCATCTTCCAGAACTCGCTTCTGGGGAATGGTGGATGGAAGCACGGGCACTGGAACAGGCGTTATCTGCCTCTTTGGCAGCTCGTCGTTTGTAGCCATTGTGGTTGATTTGAGAACAACCTGATCGGCCGCCGTAATAGGTGGACTACTTGTGTGGCAGCATATATATCGAACAGCAATAATGGTTCGTGCCCGTGTTTGTGGTCGCAGTATGTTTCGATAACGTAAGGAGGATGCCGATGACCAACGTATTCTTGTACAAGAGTAAGTAAGAGTCAATGGAAATGTATTGTGAAGAGTAGGTGGTGAATTAGCTAGAAGCTCAGTTACGCCCTAGGTAAAGTATGTATAAATTATAAGTTAAAGTAGAGGTACCTCGTAAGCATTCGGACGGTGATCAGTCGCTGGACGAACTTTAGAAAATGCGACAGGAAGCTAGCTGGTGGGCGCGTTCGCGTTGGAAGGAGCTTAGCTATATAGAATGTGTGGGTCAGAGGGGTGACTGGACCAATCATCTGACTCGTTCGCGGCTAGGTGGTGGGCCTTAAGAGACAATCAGACTGATTCCCATGCGCATCTACACTAATTACTTGATACACGGCGGGGGAAAACATGTGGCAAACTCCGGTTGAGTGTTTAGCGGTAGGTACTGGCCACTTTAAAAAGAGCGAAAAAAAAAAAAAAAGCAAATAAGTCATTCACTACAAACAACTTTAGCAAAATTTCTACAAATTTGCCATGCTAGATAGTAAAACAGCGACAATTACCATCGATTCCTCGTTCGTTAACTGGATATTGAAGTATCGATAGTGGGGGTGTAGCTACCTCCACCGAACCGGGGGAGGTACCTACGAAGCCACCGGTAAGCACAGTAAGTACCTACCTACATAACATTAAAACTTAGGTAGGGTAATTGATAGATTGACTGCATAAAAAATAGATTTCTAGACCATATCAAAAACGAACCTACTGTCAAGATATTTGTTTACGCATATTTCGCAAGACCGGGTGAAGAGGCGAATCAAATGAATAATGTATGTATGCAATTAATAGACCTAAAAAAAAGAAAGCGACCAGCACGGGACTCGAACCCGCAACCCTAGACTGACCTCTACAGCCAATGAATGGTGTTTAAGTAGGAGGTCTATACGCCTGCAATTGTTTGTTAGTTATGAGTGGGTGACAGAGTGAATCAATGTGAGTACGTACTACCATTGCGCCAACCGGTCATGGCGTGGAAACTCGTTATGAAAGCTAAAGTATCTGAGCCCCTCGGCGACTGCGGGGAACCCCACTGCGGGACTGAGGTCCACGGCTCCAATTGATAAAATATCTATCCCATAAACAGAATAGTGAAGTAGGTGCATATATATAAGAAAGAATGATGTGGTGTTAAATAAACGGGTTCCCAAGTCAAATATGAGGATTGTCCAGAATTGCAATCTCTGGACTAGGTGAGAGAATTGCCATGGTTTTTCTCTCGTTACTTACTTACTATTTAGCCTCTTGTGACACAGCCACCTAGTGTAGGTGCCTATAAAGCAATATCTAGGTATAATCCTGATTGTGTGGATCATGCTAAGTATGCGCGAGTGTGATAGGCTGGAAGTGGATGTACATACTGCACATGCGATGTGTGTATTAATCTTCAACAGCCAGTGCTTCCGCTGTAAGGGGGTATGCGACTCCTCAGGCCGCGGAAGCCCCCCATCCCACCGTCTTAACGCCGTGAAATGGCAGGTATCAATCCGGCAGAGTTTACCGTTTTGACACGCTGACCAACCGCACGACCGTAAGTAGACTAGACCGGTATCACCAAGAGATCACATCACCCCCTTGCCTTGCTCTGCTCTCCATTCCATTCCAACTCCAACGACCAAACTTCCTTTCTCACCCTCCCCTTTCCCCTTTTCCCCTTTCCCCCCCTTTTTCTTCAACCCTCCTTGCGGCTATTACAACTACGCCGCCGCCGCCGCCGAGCTTGACGGCGAAGGACTGGAAGTAGTCGTCGTATTGTCATAGCACTTGGCATCGATATAGCAATGGCAGCTGTCTTGGCACATGGCGCAGTAGGCCGGGTCCGGCGGCTGATCCGACGATGGACCGATCTGCACAAAACCGCAGGACGACGATTCGCGCCGGCAGTATAGGCACCGGTTGCACTCACTCAAGACGAGTGGAGCTGTGCAGCCCTCGTTGCAGTATAATCCGCAGCTCTTGCAGCTCGGATCGCAGCTTGGCCAGGCGCCTGCCGCGGCGCGGGCGGTGGGTAGGATGGAGAACGCGAGGGCTAGAAGCGTTGGGGTGCGCATTGTGGCGGGACTAGAGGGAGAACATAAACTGCTCTGAGGCTTTCGTTGTCTATGATTGAGAGGAAAGTATACACGTAGACGGAGGTGATTATTCTATTCGTGGTTAAGTATGGGCGCACAGTTACATGTGTGACAGGGTCACGATCGATATCCGATATCTCTTGGAGGTCCCGATGGCAAGATTATATGGCCCAACCGAAAGCAAGCTCGTTACCAAGCCTGGTAAGTATCCGTCGAATCCCCTTCATTTATTAATCCGAAACAATCAAAGACCGCCTGCAGATGCTTTATATCTGGGGCAGATCCAGGGCAAGGCCCCGGGGGACCTTCGTCGACTGCAGATCTCGTAGATCTGATCCTAGCTCGCTTAGGCAAATGAACTTTCTTTTAACTCGTCAATCCTTCCACACGTGCATCCATTCTCCATTGCGAATGAAACGGACCCCGTGGGGTTTGCACGCTATTTAGGAACTGGTTGATAGCTGCTGGTACTCAAACGGTCGCGGGTATATGAACTTGTGTCGGCTATTTGCAGAATAGCACTCGAATCATCACGGGTGGTTCTGGCAAGTAGGACCGGCTCAGATAGTCGGTGTGAGCGTACCTACAGACTACAGTGCTACGGCCCAGCGGTGTCAATAATCCAAAGCATTCCCGATTAATATCCACAGCCTAGCTATCGTTCGAATACGAGATGAGCCACATATATTTGTGTCAGCCGCGAGTCAGGGGTGACATGGGTTTGGTAACCGTAACTGATGCTAATATTCTCTTAGCGTGGGTTTCTGGCTTCTAAAAATCCCGGCCGCGACGGGATTCAAACCAGGTCGTGACTATACACCTAGTCCCGGTCGGCATATCCTCGCCTACTGTAAAGCTAATGCCTCCTCAATCCTGTCCTGAGCTTATTCCTTTGCAAACGTGCGTTAGTACTACCTAGATAACCAAACGATCTAGGACCCCTACCCAGTCATAAGGCCGGCCTCATTAAGCCGAAGCCAAGCCGACGGAGGGAGATCGCGTGGATATACCTCGCCTTGAGACCCAGTCAACATAAGCACTTTCAAATAATCAAAGCAAGAACTTAAAGCTGACAACCCGTATTAAAGATGTATATGTATGCTAAAGTAAGTCTACCCAGGCAAAAAAAATTTCCATAAGTAGACAAGGGCACCTGTTACGGCAAAGCATGACACTCCCGTGAAGCAGCAGACGGCGAGTGCATACATCAAGTTAGTTCAGTAATCCCCGAGCCAAGCCGGGCCCGAGACGGCGAATACTCTCCACTTTAGTTACCTTCGTGAATCGGTGAACACATTTGCGGAGTTCATCGATACGACCTATAAAAGGACCAACACCAAAGCTAAGACGAAATGAACTTCGTCTTGTCGTACCAGGACCCCTATCGCAGCGCTGCACGCCGAGCGGCCGATCGACCATAATAAGTCACAAGATCGCACACCGCGCGGTTGAGAACACGGCGATCCTAGCACGGGACGATAAGTATCCTCTAGGGGGATCCAGTATGGTTCCTCCTATGGCCCGTGAGGGCTACGCGTGGGCTCCATATCAAGCAGCCCGCGAAGCACTAGGCGCACAACATATGTGCGGCTCATACAGCGTTTAGTATTTGCATACACCTATACTGGAACTCCTCTAGGACTTTATGTAGTCACGGGAGAAGGATGGCGAAAGAATACCACCCTAGGCGCCGTTAGTCACGGTACGTCAGAGGTGGTAACCAGGTAGTGACGACGAACAGTGTAGATAGAGCTTTCCCGTCCACCAGATGGTAGGTGGTTATAGCTCCGCGCCTAAAGATACGAGCCTCGACCACCCAGGTGAAGATCAATGTCCTAGACTCAGGGTGAGGACTTTGATACTCTCCGCCGTCACCATCTTCATATCTTTATTATACCAGCTCTGGGCGAAGACCAAAACAAAAGACGAGGAGCGCGGGAAACATGATATCTGGATCGATGCGAAATGCCGCCCTGAGCATAAAATACTGCCGCCTCCGGGTCCACCAAAGGCTTGGATTGGTCCCCCGAACCCCTTGTGCACGAGGTCATCTGCCGTCCTGTCCCAGATGTCCCAGTTAGCGTGCTGTACCATAACCAGTATCATAAGATTGCTACCCTTACTAAGAAGATACTTATAACTAAACTTTCAATCTTCCATCGCGATACAAATAGCGATAGATGAAGAGTGCATGCGCCTTGTCTACTTGAAGTTGACAGCAGGACCGGGCAAAATGATTTGACGCGGCTTAAGTCAAAGGTACGAGTTCCATTGCCGTCCGTGTACACGCCCTTAGGCAACGCTCCCCCAACATCCTCCAAGACTGCGAGGTTTGTAAAGATGCGATACGCTACTTAAATGTACCCGGGAGCGCGTTGATCGGTATAGCCTGGCTATCGCTGAATTCGATCCCTATTGCTTTTCCTTCTAAAATTTTTAGAAGTCGTGATTAATCTTGACGTGAGCTTTTATGAATGTCGCTGCCTATAATGATATTGGTAGTCTTGTTGATATCAATCAAATTGGCAGCGATGGCTATTTCTATGGGGGTGAACGAGAGTGTAAGAGCTTGAGTTTGAATCGATGTGATTAGTGACGGCGACTTCACGACCTTACACCACGACCGAGTAGCATGAGGGTGTATATTGGGAGATTATACTTGTATCTAATTATCATAAGGCCATCTACTCCCGGATAACGGCGCGCGTGCGGAGATCGCAGACACTCCCTTCATCCATCGATAGAATCGGCCATGGTAAGCATAGGAGTGATAAGTGGAATCGAGTCGCTGATCGACAACGGCTCTTCTGCATCCCTTAATAAAGAAGCGTTGCAAGCAGTGGGATATAAGCAGCAACCAACACACCGACAGCAGTTGGAAGACCCGAGAGCATCGCGCTAAGTTGCGAACCTAGTAAGGAAGGTAAGATAGCTAAACACTAAGGCCCCGGGACCTCACCGAGGCACAACGGGAAGAAAGGGAGTATCTAAAAAGAAATAAGCGGACCCCAAAGAGCCTCAAGCAGGTACTGTACTATAAGTAACTACCAGCTGTCGGTTTGTGTTGGCATTCGTATGTACGCCGCGCGGGGACACCGACCTCTGTTTCCCCTTCGCGAAGGACACTAGCGCTCACCAGGTGCATATTATTGAAGAAGGGTGCCATGGTAAGTACATTATCTTGATAGTTCAGCTGTATCCCTGTGAACAGCCATCTTAATTTGTAGTTACTCCCTGCATCAGCCCTTTGTGCGAGGATTACCCCAACTAGGTAGCTTACACCGAGCAGGCGGACTGCCTTTGAGCCGATAGTATCTACAAATTCTACAAGCTGATTTACTAATAAAGACTGACGTGATTCTTGAAATAGCATGCCAAAGAGGGTGCTCGAGTTTTGGGGGCAGTGATTGGGATTAACGGCAGTTAAGTTTCCGAATGTTGAGGTGTTTCGTGTAGATCATATCACCTATGACATGACAATAAACGCTTTTGAATATTTATAAAATCCATATTCAGTAGAAAATTTGACTTCCGGACCCTAAGGCTCATGAGAGTTGCCAAGTTGGTTTAGGCTATAAATCTTTCAAAAGGTACTTCATTTACGGCTCGCAGTGTTGTATTAAAGAACCTTATTAGTATATACATCTCGTAGCCTGTTAAAATTGAAAGGGATTGTAAAGCCGCGATGAGACAGGTTGCACGCTTTGGAATCCTTTAGGAACCCCTCTAATGCGATTGGTTGAGAGCCCAGTTCGGGAGAATGACCGTTGCGCGACCAGTAATCACTAAACAACATATTGCATCCTTTTAGGGTAATCTGCGTGTCGCAAGGCAGACACAAGCAGTCATTAGCCCCTGAACATCAGATGGCGTGCCGTGTGGGATATACACATCATTTCCACACTACTTGATCACCCATATGCAAATGAGGCCCCGTGAATCTAGAGCTGTCTTGACATGCAGTCTTATATAATCCGGTACGAAGCACGAGATTTCTAGGCATAGTGATATTCTTACGAAGGGTCAAATAGGTCAGTGGGGGCTGCTTTCTTGATTATTTAGCTATGGACATGTGCTGTAGGTGATGAATGCTACTTTGGATAGTCCACTACAAACCAACACCACTAATAAATTGAAAATCAATCATCTTTGAGAAGAAAAGCCGCAAGGGTCCGATTTGCTTGTCAAGGAACTTATATATACGTAGTAGGGCTCAATTTTAGTTTGGTAGTATATTAAGCGAATACCTGCATTAATATTCATGATCAGAGGGGAGGCGGAGACACGTCCACGAAAATCCTTCCCTATGATATCTGGGCCTGGGATACGCTGACGCCGAGGGGAAACTGCAGGGTCGTATTGATGGCCCGGCCTGCTTTGTAAACCCGGTATACTGAGACGCATTGCGACAAGCGAGATCAGGGTAGATCCTTTGCCGCCGGCGTCGTCCAATGGGGAAAGGGTGCATGTCAGAACCCTTGAAACAGGATACGGAGGATCGGGAAATGGTTGACTTTGGTGTGGAATACTCCTCGCGAGGTTGTGGGCTTCGGAGTTCGTTCCCTCCTTCATGCTTTTCAACTCCCGGCTCACGGCCGGAGGCTTCAACATTCCGCTTCATTGACGATGACGAGAAGTGCCGCCCGGCGCGGCACGGCCCCGCTCCTAGTATCGGTGCTAATATCCGCTGCGGTGACTTATGCTGCTATCAGCTGCGATCCTCTACAGACCACATGTCCTGCGAACGCCGCTCTTGGCAGGGGCAATTACTATGATTTCATCACAGACGAAGGCGGCGCTTTCGAGAAGTCGGATAACTCGACGTTTGGGACAGACCCGTCTTCTGGGTTGGAATTCATAATATGGGAGGAGAACGATGCGCCTACACTGACCCTGCCTCAATACATCTTCTTCGGGCGGCTGGAGGTCACCTTGAAGTTCGCTCGGGGTACAGGTATCGTCACGGCCTTGGTGCTTCAAAGCGATTGTCTCGATGAAATCGATATCGTAAGTGTGTCTCAGGCGCTCGCGTGATATGGGAATTTCGGGGCTGATACAGAACGATATCTAGGACTTAGTTGGCGGCGAAAAAAGCCAGCTCCAGAGCAACTATTTTGGCAAAGGGAATACTTCAAGTTTCGATCGGGGTGGCTACCATAACATCAGCGACCCATCACTCCAGTTTCACACATATGCCGTAGACTGGACGTCGGAGAGAATCCAATGGATGGTCGACGGGAAAATAGTACGGACACTGAAGTACGAAGATGCGGATAGCGGCAGACAATTCCCGTTAGTATAGATCCTATACTACCCCTAGGTTAGAGAAGCACTAATTCACCATGGTAAAGGCAAACCCCCGCGCAACTCAAGATGGGAACCTGGGTCGCCGGCAAATCAAACGTTCCGGAAGGCACCGTCGCATGGGCTGGCGGGTTAACTAACTTCGACGACGCCCCTTTCATAGCATACTTGCAAAGTGTACGGCTTATTGACTATGGCGGGGGGACATCAGAAGCACAAGGGATTGCGGAATACAGTTACAAGGATCAAACCGGAACATTTGATAGCATAGAGATAAAGAAGGCGGAAGCGAATACGACTGGAACAAGCACCCAGACGAGCACAACTAGCACACCAGCTCCCACGTCAGGTATGACCATGTATCCTCTAAGCTTGAAACGTCCCCCTAAGTCTTCTCTAGGGTCTCCCGTGCCGTCCAATCAGAGCAGCCACAGTTCTGGCCTCGAAAAGGGGGCTATAGCTGGAATAGTGGTCGGCGTGGTTGGCGGCGCTATTGTACTCGGCACCACAGCTTTCTACTGCCTGCGTCGACGTCGACCCCTCGAGACAAGAGTCCCGCCTCAAGATCACCCCAAAGGGGGGCCACAGGAAATGCAGGGGAACCCAGTCTCCGAGCTCGATGGAAGAGGTATGTCTGGGTGGATGGCTAACCTGTTTCGGAGAAAAAGAGCAGATGAGAATATCGCCGAGTTACCGGCGGAGGTGCCTCCAGAACCGACGCGATACGAACTTCCTGGGAGCGGTTAGCATAGCTATATGATATTCTGGTCTCCGACTGAAAATATTAACATTAAACACAACCCCCCTACAACCTGAGGTCATGCTGCTCCTTTCGCAAACGTCGATACCGGTAATTGAATCTGAGGTTTTCGGCTGGGTTCTAACTTAGAAGATTAGACCGGTGCCGTGTGGAGGTGCTCCTTTACACGTCAAGTAGGTTCACAGGAAAGGCGAGTGAGCCTTAATTAAACATATGTCTCGGAATGTACATGTGAGACCAGTAAAAGGCCACCAACAAGACTAAAATTCCAGCAGGTATCAATTCCCCCTTTACGCCGTTTTTACCCCCAGAACGCCGGCAAAGCTCACAAGGCAGGCTATGATGCAAAGCACTTTGAACACCAAGCCAAACATAATGAAACAACCATGCCTCGCCAAACAGAACCAGAGAGTTGCCGGGACAGTAGTTAGGTCAGTGAATCAATGCGACTTTACGCACACTACATTTCTCATATTGTCAGACGGGCATACCATTCTCCATGACCTTCCGGCCGTTACCGTCATAGGTGGTAACGCTGAAGGCTTCGAAATCGTTTTTGTCACGCAAATCATCCTCATTCATCTCCAGGCCGGCTAGAACGCCCTGCCCGACCTTCGGCCAGGCCGGGAGAACCGATTCGACCGATGATTCACGTTCCCCTTGGCCCTGAGTCTCGGTAGAGCCTTTTCGTTTCGTCCTTGGCTTTCCGCCTGTGTCCGAGCCCCTTGCGTCCGGGGTCGATACCGTGCTATTAAAGTTCACCGGTCCACTAAGCCTTGAGTCAACTCGCGAGAAGGGGCCAGCCGCAGACCCTGTAGACCCACCCTGACCGCCCCGTTTGGTAGACGCCCCCGACTCCTGGGCGGGGAAGATGGGGAGGTCTGGGTGGAGCTCTGTGCTATACATTATGATGTTGACTAATTGGGCATGTGGGATGTTGGTGAGGTATGTTCGCTTCTGTATGTCGGTCAGCATAATGGCAGCGTGGACATGTGTTAGGTAGAGAAGGTACCTGAGCGGCGCTCTTAGATGCCCAGCTGACGCCCTTGTGGTCTGTCATCGTCTTTTTCTTGGCCAGGGCCTTCTCCCGCTTCGACATGCAACGGCTACAGAACCACGAACGGTTCTCGTCACTGACGACATCATCGTCGATGTACGGATCGTGGCACATCTGATGCCAGCAGAAATTGCATCCATCGCAGAAGACAATCTGGTTCATGTTTGGGCTGAGCCCCCTTGTGCACACCTTGCAAAGAGCCTGGTCCGCAGTACGCTTTCCATAGTGCTTTCGCTTCTGAGGGGTTACAGACTCTACCGGGTTGAACTGTGCCGGTTTCTGAACCTGCCGGCCTGATTTTGTCATAGTGGCAGCCGCCCGAGCCTTCGCTACCGCGTCCACGTCACTATCAGACAATTCTCCTTGGCTTGACGACGCACCTTCGTTCTCCTTGCCTCGCTTGCGCTTAGTGCCCCGTAGCGCCTTCCCTTTCGACTTCAATAGGGAGGGCTTAGGGACTGAAGCCTTTGTAGGGGCAGGCTTTGCCGTCCCTACGGTGGGCATAGGTGCTGACGTGCGCAGCTGGAACGAATCAGGCATATAGCTAGGCTGCCCTTGCCGCGGAGTTGGCATAGGCATCGTTAAGGAGGTATTCATGTTCATAACCAGGCGTCTCTTGGCGTCATCGAAGGCGGACTTCTCAATGCTTCTAGCCATGGAAGAGGCCGAAGAAAGAGCGGCCGATAGACTCCCCGGCTTGCTGCTAATGCGTGACAATATCATCTGTGTGGCGGCAGAGAACTGGGGTACATAAGGTCGCTGTCCCATGGAACTCGTGGAGCTTGGTGCAGGACTTGCAGCAGGACTTGCAGCAGGGACTGGACGTTGATCGCCTGGTGACGGACAGGTCTCGGCCGTGACAACATCTCCCCCAAGCCCCGTTTCAGGGGCCTTCGAACGGTCTTCCATTTCGCGGTCGTAGATGGCAGCCCAAAGTGATCCAATTGGCGCGTTGTTGCCATGAACGTGAGGTGAGGTACCTAGGTAAATAAGTGCCGGAACTAGGTACCTACGGTAGCGTAGGTACTTTTTCTGAGGGCAGGTCGCTCTGGCGGTCGGGGCCCACCATCTCCCTTTATCCCGGAGGAATAAATAAGAGAGCTGTGATTATCGTTCTAGGATGCAACGTTTGACTGCGTGTTTCCGATATAGAAAGCCAGGTCGATAGGACGGATAGGAAGGTGAACGGGAGGGAAAGTGTAGGTGGAGGTGAAACACGTGAGGGGCACGTGACTGTACTCCATGGCTCCTGCCGCTCTAGGTAGTCAATAGGGAATAGGGAAGGAGGAGGGGTTCGTTCACCTTCTACCCATCTGCACTAACAAACACCCTTATAGGTTACGTACCTACCTACTTACCTAGGTACCTACCTAGTCAACAAAAGGCAGACGGTCGACACGACCAGATGGAAGGCACAGATTGAGATGTTTAATGGAGGCACATAAGCACTTACCTAAGGGCAGCCCAGACAGCCCAACCCAGTGCGGCGCATTCTTATTGCCACAGTCTACCTAACCTAAGGCCCAAATGCCCACTTCTGGACTATAGTTACTATGCCAAACCTATGCCAAACCTATGCCAAACCTATGCGGGTTATTGCCACTACGCGCAACTTGATTCAAATGGCAGGCCAGGCCAGCTAATGATATTCCATCGGAGAACCGAGGCCAGCAGCAGATTCACAACACATCTCATGCTCAATTCGGGAATGACGAAGCGTCAAGATAGCGATGAAAAAGGCCAACAACTTCTGGACCACCCATGTCTGCCTAAGGGTATGTACGAACGGACCCCAAGACTACTATGATGACTACGAGTACACAGTACCATCAACCACATCGCTGTATGACTTCCATTGGACTAGTCGAGACGGCTTGCCAGTGGGCGCCGTGAACACGAGGCGGAACTGACTCGCAGACACCGCGGTCCACGAGGCGTACGTGATGCCATTCGCCACGATGGTCGGGTACTTGGCGTTGGACACGCTCTTCCAGCCGCTGCTCGTGTTGTACTCGACATGGTATGAGGTCGGCGTGCCGACGCTCGAGTCGGCGTAGAACGCGAGCTCTGCGCTCTGCAGGCTTGTGCTGGTGCCGAAATCCACCATGTACCAGACGGATGCGCCCGTGCCGGCGGGGGTCTGCCACCCATGCGGGATCTGGTACGAGTTGGTCGGCTGCTGGAAGAACCAGGTCCGGCCATCGATGGCATCTTGGACCTTGAAGGCGTCCGCGTTGGCCACGGAGACGCTGCCGACGGGGTAGGCGGGTATGTCGGAATAGTACGCCTTGTTCTGCAACTGGATGGCCAGCGAAGTGTGCCTCTTGGGCGCGAGCGGGCTCTTGCGGGACACGTTGACCGTGATGCGCCTCATCGTCGCCGATGTCGCGACGACAGCACCCCCGACCTCGACTACCAACCCCTTGGTGCCATATCTCGAACCCGTCGAGTCCCATTGAATGGCAACCTCGTTGCCGTGATACCTGACCCCCTGGAGGCGGAAGTAGCTCAATGAGCCACCAAGTGGATTGATCTCGAGAACATCATCGGCGCGCGGCCGAATGCCCACAAGCCCCGAAATTACCAGATCCACAAAGCTGGAATGGAAGTAGTGAGGCGATCGGTCCAGACCCACGATGGGTGCTCCGGTGTCGCCATTATAGTCTTCCTCAATATCGAGCAGGCCGCCTCGGTTTTTGTTGTAATGCATATTTGCGTACTGGGCCAACAGCTGCATGTAATCAGAAGTTGTGATGACGTTCTGCGCCGCGGTTGTAGGGTAGTGGTCTAGCACATTGGCGAGCGCGCCGAGCGTCTGCGAAGTCTGATATGGCCACACAGGGCCGTTCCATTGGCATTCAGGAAGGTCCCCTAGATAGCGATACTGAACCATATAGTATTGGTAACTAGGCTCGTTGGTACGCAACCCGTAAGGGCCGCCCAGCCGAGAAGAATCGAGGATGTGCTTCCACGCCGGTGCATATACGGCGCTGTCGTCTGGCAGGTCGTGCAACCAAGGCGCGTAGCCAACGAGCTCTCTGCCACGAATGAAATCCCAGTACTTGACACAAGAAGTAGCTTGATAGTGTCTGTCGATGAAGTGCTGGTACGTGGAGTTCCAGAGGGATCCCTGGACGTTAGCCTTGATAGCCGCTGCCCTGGCAGTATAGTCGTTTGCAACGCCGGTGTTCCCTGTCAGCTTGGCGATATTGGCAATAGCAAGAGCATTGCCGTATTGATACTATATGGAGACCATAGTTAGTAGACCGACAATAAGCCCACACCACCTAGGAAATCTGCCACAGGCGCTGTGTTGCATTAAGTGTAGGCGTTATATCCCGAGAAAAGCTCACCGCATTAATGCTGGGTCTGAACGAATCCCCTCCTCCAAAACCATCTGTCCCACAGGAGGCATCGATACTTGCGATGGTATACTCGGTAGCATCCGCGAGTGGCTCAATGAAGAATAGGCCCTTAGACGAGTCGTAATGGTCACCCTGCCACTGGTTGTAAACGTTTTGCATGCTACCAAGAAGGCCGGTGATAGCTGACTGGTCACCGTCGACCAAATAAGCATTCCATATGGAAGCAGCCATGTTCTCGGAGAAATGGCGCGGGTTGCTCAACGGGCCGTACATGTGCTTGGCATAGTCGGTCCAGAAACGACGATCGCGGCACCAACGGCCCTCATTGAGATGGAACTGGGTGGCGTCGTTAAGCGAGCCGGACGGGAAGGTCTGCCAATTCACATCGTCGATGAACTCGGTGGTGATCCAGCCATTGACGCCCAGGTCACGTTGATGGGATCGGAAGATCTTCCATCGGTAGTAATACACTTCCTGGATCGCTGCATCGCTGGCTTCGAAGAATGGAATCCTGTCTACGTACCACAGAGCGTCATTGTCAAAGTATTGCTTAGCGAGAGCGGCCCCGTCCAGGGCAGCCAGGACCTGGTGCTCAGAATAGACGGCGAGCACCAGGAGTGCAAACTTCCTGAGGGCGGCCATTTTGAAATCCAATTATGACGGGTGTGACGATCTAAGAGACGGCATGGTCCGACAAGAAGGCGAGACTCCTCCACTAATATACTAGCAAGAGGTCTCTGGATATCTCAGGCACAGCTTGATTTCCCGCCTATCGCATCAACACTCGCCATGATCTGGCAATGACCTCACTTTGGTTGCCGGCTAGGGGTCAACTAGCCGTCAACCTACTGGAGCGACTCGGGTAGTCATGCTGCTACGCTATGTTATCCCCGCATTTCCCGGCAGCGTGGGTTCAATGATTGGGACGCTTATAGATTCTGGTCTCGCGGAATGTGACGTTCCCCAACGCCCTTCCCGATCGGGGATTTCCCCAGACTAGGGAGTGGGTATTAGTAGGCAGAGAAGGCCGGAGAAAGTGAGGGCGCGTGAGGCAACCTCTCCTTTTGTTTTGTCCCGACCACCGCAACTGCGCCGTGCGTGTTGGCCGTAGATTAGAGCGCGTAGACGACGAGAGAACAATGATACACACTCGGTGCGGATGCTTCATGATATGGCAATCCCTACATCTTAGCGAACAAGACGGCATGGTAGCTGGTTCGCCCGGCTAACACGTCGATGTGACGGGCCGATCCCGAGTGCTTCACCTGAGTATTCTTCGCCGCACACTCCCAAGTCTCAACAGCGAGCGCTAGAGAAGATGGAAGGGAGCTAAAATAACCCGCCAATGCCTAATTAGTCGGTCGGGGGAGTCAATGTGTTTAAGCGTCCATCCTAGCCAGGAAGAATCATATACATGACGCAAGCGGAAAATCCCTCGTTATGCGGCGGACCAAGCCAGCGGCAATAAACTTGAAAAGGGAAGTGTAATTAGATAGCTGGGGCGGCAGATAGATGCGGGATAGAGCCAAAAACATCCCAAGCGCCTTGGCAACCACTCCAGTCACAGGCGAGCTTTTGAATAGGCACACCACCACGAGGTTCCTGAGCTAACCTCATCCCTGCATCAGTCGCATCGTCAGTCTCAGAGCAAAGTCAAGCCGCATACGTTAAGGATACAGGGCCCCCCATATATATTTTTGCCTAGTCCTTCAATTGCTAATGGGCACATTGCTGTACAGGCGATCTGACGGGAGAATCTGGTGCGGTCAAGATTCAGCACAGGGAGCCCCTAACAAATGCAATGAAGGGTACATACGAGAAGCCGGTTGCGAAATGGGTTTGTCGTCAGCGTGTTCTCTGGAGACTATCATAGTATGTGAAAGAACTAACGAATATTGTGAATTATAATTAGTAACGCTGTTCGAACTACCCGTCCATCTCGCGACGGTGGCACGATTCCGCCTGACCTGCCCTCGCCCAAGATCTCTATCTGACAACTAGTCTTATCTCCTACTCCTTCAATTATCTACGCAAATCGCCGATACGATGACTTCCTTCTTACATTCCAAGACCTACGTAGTTGTAACTTGTAAGAGCTTGCTCAATCTCGCGCCTAGGCTATGGCCAACATTCCTCAAGGTGCATTACCCAAATCAAATATTACTTCCTTGTTGCGTGTGCTTCGATCCCTCAGACTGTTCCGGGACACGGTCTCTTGGGAATAGACAGCTTAATTTCCCCCTGAGTTCGTTTCCTTTTCCCAAGCCGAGTCTCTCCCCCCTTCATGGGCTCAACGTCTTTGGAATGCGGCAGTTGATTCAGCATAACGACTTCACTGTATGTGCTGGCACCCAGGAGCTGCTCCATGTATTCGGTACGGAAAGGCTTAAGCTTTGTGACAACCCAACGTAGTCCACGTTTGTACGTTTTCAGACCCTCTTGATACTCTAGGTCTAGTTTAATCACTTTCATTATATATTGCGGCTTTTTACTCTGCGGTATAGGTCGTTGCGTGTATCTAAACAGAGTCTTCGGTAGTCGCGATTCCAAATGCGAGCAGATCTGAGACGCCTTATGGAATTCGGCTTCCTTCTGGCTTGCTGAAACCAAAAAGCTGTCGAGCTCTTTGCAGTGCTTGCACTTTTTGCAGCCTCGTCGGGTGTGGGCATGGCCATGGAGTTGTCGTGGGCATTTAGGTAGATCCGCAAGCACGAATTTCTTGAGCACGCCAATGACGAAGTCACGGGCTGGCTTGCTGGGTGGCATTTTGCTCTTCCCAAAGTCTGTGCACATGCGAAAAAGTAACTCCTCGGCTAGGATTGGCAGACGAGTCGTATCAATGATTCCCCGGCCGTGCTTGGGAGCAGCTTTGACAGCCGGAAGACTTAGACGCAGCAACTCATCGACAGCTTGCTGTAAACCCGACAACAAACAGTCATTTATCAGCTGACAAAATCGCTCGCTCTCTAGCCAGTCGCTCCCATCTCTTCTCGTCTCGTGAAATTTGATTGGGGTTAAGTGCAACTTTGACATGCTGGACTCGAGGAGAGTATTAGCTATATCCGGGGCATTATTAAGCAAACCTTCCCGGCTTTTTCGTAATAAAGAGCAAACAAATGTAGAAAGAAGCTTTCCATCAGAGCAATCCCGGATTTTAGGTAGGAGCCTAGAGGGAGGTTTAAAAGAATCAGTTCCAGGACCCAAAGAGTTTCATCTGGCGTCAAAACCGCCGAACATTAATAAGCTTACGTATTGTTGACCCAGTCAGCGTTGTCCCAGTGAAGAGCTGCGAGCTCCATGATGACATCGTGATCCTCAATCACTAGAGACTCTCTACTCTCGAAAGTTAAGATTGTTATCGTTACTCGCCATTGCCGGAATGAGGCCTGCATGTCGCCGGGATTAAGCATGCGCTCGATGGTATCCAAGGATCGGGATAATTCCGCGAGGTTGACATGATTCGACACAAACTGACCAAAACTGAGGAGACGTTAGTTACATACTCCATCTTAACACCAATTTCTGCCCCGTCGTTATTCATCTCACGTACCTCTTATCCCAGTCAATTGGTTCGGTAGGATTGTCTTTTACTATTCCAGCTAGAATTCGGACAATACTAACATTCGGCACACCTTTCCTGAATCCCGCACGGATAGCAGCTCGAAACATTGTGTCCTTTTCCATGCCCCAAGCCAATGACAATACCATCGCCGATAGATTCCAGGCGGCGTTATCTAGCGTTGACAGAAATTCAACGACTACTTCGCAAGCGTTGGGATCCTCGGGGTGCTCTTCAAGGTCCTGCACAACTAAGTTGAAGAGTACTTCCGTGTCAATGTCAGAACCAACAAATTGGTCAATTTTTCTCTTTGGGATGAGGACGGCAGCCTAAAACTATTAGCATACATCTCCCTAATACCTAAAACAACTAAGAGACAGACGCCAGGTCTACGTACTGTGCGGGTTGATAACTTACCGAATCATGGTATCTGTACTCTCTAGGCGCACCCTCGTTTCCAGTGTCCTGGCCCTCCGATTCGCTGTCCGCATCTCGTGTGTTATACGGGTCGGGTCCCAGAATTTCATTCTTGTCCAGTTCAACCATCGAGGCCAAGACCTCAGCACTGCATGTAGAGACAGTGTCCATAACTAGCTCTGGGCCCTTGTCTTCGTCATCATCCTCATCATACCACCCTCCAGCATATGAGCCGGTACCTGAGTTCGTTTTGGTCACATTGCACAAAAACAAGTACCATCCATTTTCTTCGCAGGCTCTCCGTAGGGTATCACAAACAGCACGATCTCGCCCCTTGAGATGATCTATCTCTAGGCTCGCCCTAGAGTACTTGTGTTCAAGGAAGTAAAGCAGGCGCTTGGGGGTGGGGAAACAAAGATTCAGCATAGACATGATTTTGTGCAGCTTCTGGTCCTGTTTTACAAGGGACTCGGCAGACGTCGCGCCGTCGCCCATGTGGATGATATTGTATATCAGGACGAGTCGATGACCCTCCGTGACGGGCTTGATCTCGTGTGTCACGTCGGCATACCAAGCGAGGGCGGAGAGATCGAATATGCTCTTACTGGTGTCGAAGACGTGGCCCTTCCCGGCGTGCGACAGGTGTACCTCGCCGCCTTTATACCTCGACGGCAAGCATATGCTGAGCGTGGCGATCATGCCTGGCACCTTCTCGGAATCCTTATGGCGCTTGAAAAAGGAGCCCTTCTCATACAAGAGCAGCTTGTAAAGCTGGGCCCTGACGACGGACGTGCCCAGACGCTGCGACGCATCGTAAAGTGTGCTGTTTAAAAACGCGTCCCATGCCGGGTTCGTGATGCGAAACTGAGTGGTATCCAGCTCCCAGGTATCCCTCACGGACGTGTCAACCAAGGTCTCGTCGCCGCGGCCAAAGGGCGCTTGTCGAGATGCATCACGGATCAGGGGCACCTGGGCGGGGTCTAGGGGCAACGCGATCAGGGTGCCATCTATTTCCAAGCCCGGATTTGTGTGCTGGGAGTACTGCTTCTGAACCGCGAACTCGCCCTTGGTCTCGATTTCATCGAGTACCTCGTTCAACCTGGCCTTCCAGCGGCGGATATTTAAATCTGGTCCTGAAGACATGGTGAGCTGCAATGAGGTTCCTCTTCTATCGGTAGGCGGAATATTATTATTCAATAACGGGACAGTCTTATAAGCTCAGAACTACACATGTACGTTTGACAGAAGCAACATAACTACATGACCTGGACACATCAACCATACTGCAAGGTGTATGTAAACAGAATCCCGGAAACCCATGCCTCGAGTTGGCGCGGTGGGGGTGGAGCACTAATATAAAATACAGCCATGGCAGATTACTAATTTACTTGCCTGGGATAATTAGATCTGCTATAAGAAGCCCGAGGCCTTTGTGGCTACAGTGTGCTGCTTACCACCAGGACGGGCCATTTAGTGTATGTAACACATTGATTCCCATGCAAATCATAATACGCCTTATCCCTAGTGGCCTCATACTAGTAGCCGAATATACCTCGAAGTTTTCTCTTCGCTTCAATTGGTTCTAGCCACCCGCCTATTTGCCCGCCAAGTGCATATATGATATCACGACGCGATGTTGACGGGGTTGCGTCGCTCTCAGTGAAGTATTAGATGGATTCTTCAGCCAACATGCACGCAAGGCAGTGGCGGATAGGTGCGCGCTATATAAACATTTGTGAGTGCCGATGGATGCATTTTCACAATGCTACATAAGCCGCCACTAAAGCAGAGCTCAATTGAGAGCCTCCTCGACAAGGTCCCCTAGCACTCTGGGGAACAACTAATTCTGTAAACAGCGTATTTTAGGCGTTGAAAAATGTGAATCCTATCTACTCTACGCATATTAATCAGCAAAGTCGGCCATTTCTCATCATAAGAGTTGCCCCTGTGAAGAAGTCGGTGGTATTTACACACCGCAGTTAGTAACTGGTTTACCCTCGCGCACCCAAAACACACAAAGTGCTTCAAATCCCCAACCTTGTTTTTATAATCAAGAGTCTCCCGATAGTACCGGTGAATGATCCCACGTGTCATAAATGAGTCGGGGTACATAGCAACGCCGTTAGATATACCCTTAAATGCCAACATAGGTAGGTACATGCCCTCTTCAAACAAGATGAACCATTCTTGAACGGGTCCAGCGCCAGATATCCGACCCAGAACGAGTCCCTGTACCGATGCGCCGGTAAATCCGGCCGATGTCTACCGCTTCTACGATGAGATAATAATAAGTAAGACTGGTTATTGTTTTAATCCCATCAGCTTCGCCGTCTTCCACGACTACATGCGTCTCGTCGCAATCGAAAGCGACGAGCAGCAACCCTATTTCATCGAAAGTCCGTTTGTCGCCATGGCTTATACCATCGACGTATACCAGCCCGGCCACGGCAGGCTCTTCCGAAACGAGCCAGCAAGCCTTCTTGATCGATTTCCCCGTCTCTTCGACATTACTGTCGTAAGTAATCTGCACATCAGTTAGAGTGCGTACTTTACAAAACATGGCCAGCGTCGGGCTTTGAAGCCCTGGGTTTTCTAGGGTCATGATATCTGGTGTGGGCAATTTGTCTTGGACCAGTCTAACCGAGGACCGAAAACGCGCCAGATGGGGCGGGAAGTGAACACTGCCCTTCCAGGCACCCCAAGACCATGTTGGGCAGCGCCACCCGGAACGATAGGCATCCCTCATCTCGATGGTGTTCGTGGAAGTCTGTCTCCACAGGAGGCCCAAGTGGATGGACTCGCTCCAAAGACCAAACAGGAACCTGCCGGAGCTGGTCAGTTCTCCGAAAGCCCGGGCAAGGCCAGCGATTGCCGGCAGCCTGTCGATATCCCACGTCAACTCGCAATGGCTATAGCGCTCGATCAATCTGTACCATTGGGTTGGGCTGTGAGAAGCATCTTCCACGTTCAGCTTGTTGTCGACTAGCGAGGCCCCAGGAGGGCAGATGAGGCCCTCCCTGGCCACAATCTTGATTCCCGACGCATCTTCGAGGAACAGGCCGCGGTCAGTGAAGTGTAATAAGCGCCTTGCTAGAATTCGCTCCTGAAACACCCAACCCCGCTTCGATAGGTTGCTCTCGTTGACGCATTCATGGAATCCGGCATAGTTCGGGCTGGCGCCCGTCCGTTTTGGAGAGAGCCAGTTGGCGGAAAGGAAGCCTTCGTTGTCATCATTTGCCGAATGCGCGGCGATGACACAAGTGGCCTGGCGAAATATGTCCGCCATTTGAGTGGACTCAGTGAGCCACGCATCGATGTCATCTTGAAATATGCATAATGAGTCAATCCAGAGAAAAGAGCATCCGAATTGGCCCGTAACCTGAACAGCGTCTCGGTATGTGCCTGGCAGCGATCGAATAGGTATTCCGTCCTGCAGGCTTTTCAGTGTTTCGCGCGTTAACAGAAGCTTTTTCGATGTGCCCCATTTGTGGCTCAACGCAAAATAGCAAGCAGACTGGCCAGGCGCAGGCTCGATGAGACGGATGCTTCGCGAAGGTCCCTCGACTAGTTGAAGAACCCTGCCTGGTAGCCTGGGCTTCTCCAGTACGGGCAGCCCTGGAAACGGCAACACGCTATACATGGCGGCATTGTCTTTGAAGAGACTATTATATAACCAAGCTTCAATATAAAGAAGGGGACGGCAAAGATAAAACTCTGGGCGTACATGGTTAGATGCTATTTTCGGTAGGGAAAGGGCAACCAAGTCACTAGTGAACATATGGCGTTAACTAACTTTCTATCACCGCTGGATGTACAAGCAGCTTCCGGGTAGGAACTAGTTTGCCCAGCCTTATCTCGTTGGTTATTCGATCAATCATGACATCCTTCAGGCCATTGCATACGCCCTCAGAAGAAAGCCCTTGTAACAGGTGGAAACCCTCTGCGTCTTGCCTACATGCTGTACACGACAGTGAATGCTTAACGATCACATTATAATGCTGAAGATGACGATATGTGACGAGAAGTAAGCCTCGGCGAAAACGATGCCGCGCCCGCGTCGCATCGGGCCGGTCAACATTCGCCATGGGTAGGCGGTTAACGAGAATACAGCAGATTCAGGATATCAAAGTAGTAGACAGAAGTCGAAGCGGGATACGATTAGGCGATCGATTAGTCGCTTTATGTATGTAAATGTTCACATAGCGTCACACTTCAGCGAGCGCGCCAGAAACACGGATACCAGATCTAGACTCGATTTCCAGCCTCACGGGTGTGCCGGTTACAGTTCAATTTCTGGGACTGCATACCTACGTGCTTAGGTGCATGCCTCCAAAAAATGCCTAGGAGGACGCCACCTCTGTAGTGTAGGTTATTCTTAGGCGCCAAGGAGGCAGTATTCCGTTTTTGCAGGTTGATTTGGTACGCATTAGGCAAGGCGTGGCTCGTTTAACAATTCTCCTCCGGGTATCCCGAGAACCTCACTCCCAGTAACTACTTCGTACTTTGTATCTATCTCAGCAGGCTCTCGATAACCGTAGATAAAGGACAGAAAAAAGGGATGGAACTAGCTTATTTCAATTCCTTAGCATATTATAATCGCAACTTCATTCTCTCTAGCGCAGAGAAAAGTCTCCTTCTTGTTGAAAGATAGAAGATTGAATACCCATGTGTTGGTCGAGCCCATCAGGAGAAATAATTGGCGTTTAGGTAATTAAACAATTTTCTACCTAAAACTATAGCTAAAAATATAATAAATATATATTTATTTTTTAATGATACTCGCACAGACCTAGTTTTTATTATCAAGAAACACAAGTCCACCGTGATAATAGTAACCGATGGTTATTTTCCAGGAAGGCTCCCGACAACCAGACAACCATGATTGATCAGATAAATTGCCGAAATTTCCATTTGCTGACCATCCATTAGCCTGTGCCATGAGAGGCGCAGTATCGGTGCGTCTAATACGCAACTCCTTAGACATGAATCCGGCATGGCGTCTTCTGGTTCATTCAAAGGAACTCATCGGGGTGAGGCTAGTGCATAGTCCGAGCCGACTACCCCTTACGAATGAACAAAGCTAGCTAGCCACTTGTCTTTTTCCCCTATTCGGAACGGAAATCTCTAATCGCCTCTGGGGATCAATTATGAGTAGTACATCATGCTGTATCATTTTCACATTGTTGATATGGAAGACCTGAATTCACCGAAACCGAGAGTGTCGCGAGAAAAGACAGGAGGCGA
This sequence comes from Rosellinia necatrix, assembly GCA_021209875.1. Lineage (NCBI taxonomy): Eukaryota > Fungi > Ascomycota > Sordariomycetes > Xylariales > Xylariaceae > Rosellinia > Rosellinia necatrix. The sequence continues at coordinate 1,266,224 of JAGYVD010000001.1, read as the reverse complement.
CACATGCGGAGCCCTTGTGACAGGTCTTATTGATCAGTCACGAAGGGGAAGCTTACGATAACATGACGTCTCGTTTACTTGTATATTAGCAATATCCCACGCCTTATCTATACTCATCTTGCGTCTCTTTTCTTCCTCTAGACTCTCTATTTGTGGCATCATGGAAGCCGGCTGCAGTTTTATCTTGTACCGCTTGAAGTTCATTCAGGGTCATCGCACTCATCCCCTCAGTTAGTAGAACTGAATCAGCAGCAACACCAATTTTTAGGCTACTGGTTGAGTTCCAATTAACATATAAGGTTCAGACTCTTCGAAGCTAAGTATATAGTTTTTGACGTAAACCTCACTGCTGAGCATATGCCTAGCTGATCTCCAGTCACCGATCTCACACCCGTTATTGCCGTAAAATGAACCTGCGTTGAAGATGAAAGGTTTCCAGGTCTCCATATCAGTTGCCGCGTTTTCGTCCCAGAGGTCACCGTGCAGTGGGCATGGCTTGATCTCACGGCCCTCGGATTCTAACGGGCTAAGGAGCCGAGGTATGACGTTGTCTACAACAAGCTTGCACAATATCTGAAATTCCGGCTATTTCCCATGCTTCTCTTCATCGAAACGAATCATCAGCGATAGCTGTTTCTCGTACAGCACCTTCCAAGAGTCCTCCCAGCAGTTCGTAGCTTGCGGCAGTATCGCATGGCAAGTGGTAAGGTGAAACCCGAATTTTCCAGTCGAAGACCGAAACATCTTATGTAGCTCTACGAGGCGAGCCGTGAATTCAATGGGTTCGGGTGGCTGTTTACCAACTCCACGAAATTATACATGGAGAGAGCGTATCTCATTACCGCCAAGCGTGGTGCCGTAGAATTTCCCCCGTGAATAAGGGACTGGCGTGAGTTCCGGTGATATACTATGGATGGTTTTGAGAGACTCAAACTCGCCTTCTATCATCAAGTGCCCAGTTTCGCCGTGTGTGATGGCCTAACGAATTATTATCAAATCAATAAAGTAAACAAATCGCGTGGGGATAACCAGCTTGAATAAATAGGTGCTTGAATATTGCATACAAGCAATAATTATTCCCTACCGGATCAATCCATTAGTACCTTGAAGGCATATTGTATCGTTATAGGGGTGTATTTCCTCGCATGTCTTTTCACCTTTCTTCTCCCCAAGCTGGAAGAATCCTTGGCACTCGCGACCATCACCCTCGATCTCTAAGTCAACGCTGCGTTTTCATCAGTTAGTATACCTTCTCAGCGCTGCTGTACGTTTTGGACACACTAACTCTGATATCTATTAGCCCCCCACCAGGATACCCGAGAGATACCTGAATTCCTTGCAAGAATCAACGGGGCTTCTGCTTCAATCTCTTGCCTTACCCAGTCCTCGGGGACGATTGTAACAGGGAAGTTTTTCGATACCGGGCTGAAGATATCATATGTGGGCATGGCATTTTGGGAATTAAGTGCAGTCGCCCTTGCTAGTATAGTTGAGTCGTGGTTTTTGCGTGATCAAGTCAGGTCATCACAGTACCAAGCGAGAGCAACAAAGTTTGCTAATAATTTAAGCAGCGACAAGGTGATTTAATATTATTATTTTTTGACTAAGGGGTCGAATATGGGGAGAAGAGTGTCAAATAGCATGAATTAGATCTCTACCCTACGTCTATGCCAATATACATCCTCAAGTCTATAATTTATCTCACTGCGCCTGTATCCTTCAATGCGGAAATAGTTTCCCCGTCCAAGCTGAGGAGAGCGCCCAAAACCTCATCGGTGTGTTGTCCCAGCGTCGGGGGTGGGGTGCGTACGCCAGGTTTGCTGTGACTATACTTGACGGGGGTGTTTACCATTTTGATCGGCCCGCACTCTCCGTGTTGTAGTTCTATTACCATGTTCCGCGCCTTGGTATGTTCGTGGTTGAGTGTGTCATGAACATCATTGACGGCCGCGTAGGGCATGCCCTTGCCCTCGAACACTTCAAGCCACTCCTGTGTCGTCCTCCGAATGCTGATCGCCTCAATCGCCTCCTCAAGTTCGACACGATGCGCGACACGCTGTGCATTTACGCTGTATCGGGGATCCGTCTTCCACTCGGGCTTCCCGAGCCCGTCACATAGGATTCCAAAGAGCCGATCGTTCCCGCCGCCAAAGAGGACGTCGCCATCCTTCGTCTTGAACGACTTATAAGGGACAATTGATGCTACGCACATGGTTAGGCTGTTTCCTGGTGGCAAGGAGCCCAAGTGAAAAACTCACGGTGTGCTGTGCCCCAGCGCCCAGAGTCTCGTTCTCCGCTGATGAGACAACTACTGGCGATGTTGGCGAGCGTAGCGGTTTGGCAATCACTCAGCGCTACGTCGATGTGCTGTCCCCGCCCAGTCTTCGCTCGCGCCAGCAGCGCGGCCATGATGCTGTTACTCGTGTACAAGCCCGTCGTTAAATCTGTCACGGCGACTCCTACCTTTACCGGAGGACCGTCTCGGCTCCCAGTGATATGCATTAGGCCAAACTCAGCCTCTACCATAACGTCGTAGCCGGCACGCCCGGCGTACGGGCCAGTCTGGCCATAGCCCGTGATGGATGCATAGATGAGAGACGGGTTGATCTTGTTTATCGTTTCAAAGTCCAATTTGTACTTCTTTAGGCTTCCAGGGAGATAATTCTCAACTAGAATGTCGCATTTCGCTGCCAGTTTGTGCAGTATCTCGACGCCTTCGGGATGTTGGAAGGAGAGGCCCAGAGACTTTTTATTGCGATTGACCTATTGACCCGTATCAATTTGAGATGTAGATTCATAACGCGGATGTCCAAATTCGTACAGGGATATATATATATATCAGCGCGGATTTGCGGACAGACGTACCCCGAGGAAATACGCAGACTCGCCGGGCCCTTCATGTTTGGATCCCGGTTGATAGGGCGCGTAAGGCGGTCCCCAAGCACGAGTGTCGTCGCCGCGCGTAGGATGTTCAATCTTAATAACCTCTGCACTTATGGTCGATAACCGTCAAAACCCATCGACCAAAGGGGCAGAAGAAGTGCACCACAAACCCTAAATCTCCGAGAATTTGCGTGCAGTAGGGCTGTAAGAGAATATTAGCTCAGGTCTCAGCCATTGATTTAGGTGACGTGGTCGACCTACGCCGGCGAGGACCCTCGTCATGTCGAGGACCCGATATCCGGCCAAAGGCAACGTCGGGTCGGCAGTCGAGCCTGTCGACGACACTGACACATGACGGCGGATGAGGTACGGTGACAGGCTGTTTCTGCTCGCCGCCAACCCTGCTCTCCGGCCGACTCTGGGGAGGGTTCGACTTATGGGCAACATGACAAGCGAGTTCACACCGGCGGTCATGTATGTAGTGATCCAGTGATCCAGTGATCCGGCTACGCATCGGCAATCTAGAGCCGCAAACCCCGCCCACACACACAGTTCTGGGAGTTCCCCAGCAAGCGTTGCCAAGCCTGCCAAGCCTTTCTGGCTAGCTACAATGCTTGTGTCCTTCTTAGCATTCAACGATCAAGCCAACGACTACTATAGAATAAGACGCGCAGCTCTTATTGCTGCCACCTACTAGATGTACATAGTATAACATTGTATGTACACTTTTCAACAGTTACATCCAAATCAAAACCTATGGGACGATAGCCCTTTGGAGTTTACCCTAAATCGTTTCTTGTAAAAGTCTTAGACTCGCAACCCATCGTACCGACTGTTCAGGAGCGCTGCAACTCTCTACTTTGGGCGAGCACTCGCAAAATAAGAGGTTTTTTAGGTTCATCGCAGTCTTACTTTGTCGTTTCTATCTATCTATAATTTGGGGCTCAATCTGGTGCCAATTCCCTTTCCTTGTTTGAATTCAATAACACCCTCCTTTGGCGTAAATGGCCCCGTGAAAAACACTGACATTTTCGTTAGCATCGCAAGGACGGCAGTTGATGGAAATAGCCGAGAAGGTGGTATAGAGGAGAAATAACAAGGCGAACCTAAGAAGAAGAAGAAGAAAAAAAAAAAAGGCATCATCGAGAGAGAATAGACTAATCATAAAGAATGCATCATGATGATGGCCAGGAGTAAAAGTCGTAATAGAATAAATATCGCCCCTTAGAATAGGCCCAGCCCGTACTACCAGGAATAATTCCTATATAATGTTAGAAATTGTATGTGGGCACATTTTGAATAAAGCGTTATTCGTAAGGCAGAACAATGACAGAATTCAGTTAGCGTTGACTGTTGCCTCCCTCGGTTATATAGGAAGGTGATCGGCCCAGGTAAAATACAAGGGGGATAAGCCATGGCATGCCGAAGGGTGCTGCAGCAATCGCTGCCAGAGTCAAAGCCTCTCTACACACCATGAAATTCATGCTCATTATCTACGGTTCGGTCGGCGCGTATATATTTTCAGATCTCCAGGCCCGACATACTCCGATATGTACAAGTCACAACATTTATATCCCTCGGCGCCCCAGTCAAACCTCAGCGCCGAAGCACTCCTCTAACTCTCTGCCCAAAGCCCAATCTCCTTGATAGGCACCCTGAGTAACAAAGCTATCATATGATGGCGGGTTTCCCTACAACCTCTCCTAAAGCTCGGTTTGTTCTAACTCCGGGGTTATTCATTGTCAGTGCCTCCTCAGTAGGCTATCGTCGCTCTCTTCGAACGATTCTCAACTAGTGAATTCGATGCCAAACGCCTTGGCGATGATGGAACCATTTGGTTAGTATCATGTATTGATGATTCCCGCTCGCACTGGTGTAGCCAACTTGTCTCCGCCTGAATCGGCGAGTGCCCGAGGTGTATTGGTCGGGTGCACTCGAGCCGAATGCCACCCATGCTGTCTTTCATGTGAATAAGCGCGAGCACGGAGAGCAAGTTGACTATTGGTATGAGTACTGCCGTGTTTGCGTCACTAGGCATGGATTCAACAAGCGAGGGGATGAGAAATGACGGTATTATTGATTGATCACGAAGCTGAGTGGTCAGAAGCCGCAGTGTCACCATACCAGCCAGTCTATGGAGGGGGTATACAAATAGGTATTTAAGTAAGCACCTAAGTAGGCACCTAAGTAGGCACCTAGGTAGGCACCTATGTAAGTATATAGATATGTAGGTAAGCGACAGACGCAGACTGTGGGCGGGCGGCAGTCACCAAAGAAGGGAGTCACCAATCATCAGTCACACACAGCCCACCTCTGACCATCATCAAGGGCACATCAAGTCGCAGCGAGTGCAACCCAAGGGACAGACAGAGACAGGAGAAACAGGGAGAGACAGGGAATGGCAGGAAACCAAGGCCATCTCTCCTCGAAGCCCTATACCAATACCAATACCCTACACACCAACACCCTACACCAATGCCCCTATACCAATGCCCTATACCAATGTATGCCCCACACCTAGGATAGACGTTAATAGACTCCTCCATCAAAGGCTCGAAGGGGACGAGGAGGGCATGCATTGCAAGCCACACCGAGGCCCCCGCCCAAAGGGTGCGATGCCTGGTTAGCTGGTCGTCCGAGGATAGCACTACGTCGTTGCATGATGTTACCCACCGCGCAGAGTGGCAGTCAGTACTCAGGCTTGCTTCCCTTCCATGTCTGTGTGTGGTTAGTGATGGCACGGCCATCAATAGGCGAGGCAATGGAAAGGCGCAGTCCCTCGAGAAGACGGCGCCCCCACGGGTGAGTGAGGAGTTCATATAGCCTGCATCCCCCTCATCCTGTTGTTGTTATCTGTTGCTCGCCATGCCCCTCTCTTATCAGCCATTCTCCCAACACTCGAAATCGGATAGTCCTCGAGATGGGTCTACTCCATTACCGGCGCAATGATGGCACAAACCATCCCTCTGCTGTGTCCAACGCCCCCCCAGGCAATGGCGACGGAGGGGACACCGTCTCCCTCGCGCTGGACCCCTGGTTACTTGTCGTGATCATCATCGGCGCCCTCATCGTCCTGGCCCTTGCCGTCTTCGTGCTAGTACACTGCATCAAGGCACGGCGAAATCGCGATAACGGGTTTCGAATGGTGCCGGCGGGGAGCCCAGGCTCACCGTTCTCGCCAAAGAGGGAACCGGGTTGGGCCGGCCGGCAGCTGGGCGGGGATTTGGAGCGCGAGCTGTTAATACGGAAGTCCCTGGCCGGTCGATCGTCATTGGCGCTAGGCTCCCATGCCCCTCCGGCATCTTCTGCCGCCCCCGATGAGGGCCACCACCTCTCGGAGGCTCCGGTGGATGGACAGGGCGAGAGGACCGCCCAAAAGGACGACTGGAAAGCGCTGGAGGCACACGTCCAGAACGAGAAGAGAGCCCATGCTCTCTATCATCAACATCCAGCATTCGCCTCCCACCCGTCCCTACCACAGCCCGCGCAGAAGCCTTCGCCGGTCCGCCCGAACGACCTGCCTCTTCGCCACCATGTCATACGCAGCTAGTATTATCCAGCTGCCTATCTCGTGGCTGTGAGGAGAAAGCCTAATTTTGGGGGCGGACTCGGCCACACACATCCCCCATCCATGCCCCATTCCTCTCCTAGCAAAACAGCCCCTATGGAACAATGTCCAAGAAGTCATCGTCGCTGAATTACTTAGTTTTAATCGCAGGTTGTCTCCTAAAAGGGGTGCAAAGAGAAAGCGAGCATAGAGGTCGCTGTTTTGGACACATGTTTCCCAGGCATTTGTATGGGATTATAAGTATCTAACGTGTGGTGAAGCTGGACGAGGAGACACTACCACGATCAGGAGCTGTTACAAGACAGGAAAGAATAAGAAACAAGAGGCATTTAGAAGCCTCGACATATCCCTGATAGTTCTAATGAATATGATGAATAAAGAAAGTCAGAAAGAAAGAAAAAAAAAAAAAAAAACAGATGTTGTGATTCGCATTCAACTGTATAACCCGCATTGTCACCTGCAATGTCATTGTCCTTCGAGATATCGCATATAAATACTGACAATTTGAGCCCATTTGTGTTGGAACTTCATTCAGTTCATGATTAACCTAACAACCCACCTGCTAACCTTTAGTATCGCGTACTCTCGACTGCCATACCCTCGACGTTACGGCAACTAAAAAAAGCGTTCTGTACCTGTGACCCCCACTTTTAGTGGCCTCGTACACTAAACCTCGTCCCTCAAGCGCCTACCTACCTAAGTATGCCTACTGGCCTTGCGCGCTGAGTCAGATTCTAGGCCATTCCCTTCATCACATCCTCCGCCTTTTCACTGCCCAGCAGCATTTTCCATCTTTCCACGCGCCTCCGTCCCATTCTCTCCGGGCTCTCTTCTCACGCGACTCGCGACTCCGACCTGTTCGGCGCCTTAATACAGCAGCAGCACAATCTAGCAGCAAACACGCTCTTTGTCTCCCTTGTTTTCCGCTTTCGACTCTTCACTCCCAACTCCCAACTCCCAACTCCCTCCGTGCGCCCCCAATCGATCTTCTCGATTGCCGATCCTTACCGTCATCGCCATCGACATCATGGCCACAGCAGTGTCGTCGCATTCCGACGCCTTCATTGCCGCCCAGCAGAGCGCGAGTGCCGCCGCTAGCGATGACGGCCAGAAGGCGCCAAAGGAGCAGCCCTGGCAGCAGAACCTCAATGAAATCATGCAGTGCCCCGACTGCCGCGAGTTCCCTCCGAATCTCGTCGAGGAGTTCTCGTCGGGCGACATGGTCTGCGCCTCGTGTGGCCTTGTCCTCGGCGACCGCATCATCGATACCCGCTCCGAATGGCGAACTTTCGCCAACGACGACCAGAACAATGACGACCCGAGTCGTGTCGGCGACTCCGTCAATCCCCTCCTGAATGGCTCTCAGCTCGAAACCAACATCGCTTTCGACGGCAAGGACGCGAGAGAATTGCAGCGTCTCCAGAATAAAGGTGCCAAGAAGAACGAGAAGGACACCAAGCAGAGCAATACGGCTCTGCTGGCGGCGTACCGCGAGATCTCCAACTTCTGCGATGCTATGAATATTTCCAAGACCACGCAGGACGCCGCCAAGCACATTTTCAAAATGACCGACGATGCCAAGTACTTCAAGGGCAAATCCACCGAGGTCATCATCGCTGGCTGCATCTTTATCGCCTGCCGCCAGTCCAACGCCCCGAGGACTTTCCGCGAGATCTTTGCCCTCACCAAGGTACCCAAGAAAGAGATTGGCAGGACATTCAAAATGCTGGAAAAGTTCCTCCAGGACGAGAAGAATAAGCCCTTCATCCGTCCCATCAACCAGGATGGCCCAGCCCCCACCCTCAGCGCCACCAACGCTACCGAGCTCTGCGCGAGGTACTGCAGCGGGCTCCGTTTCAGTAACAACCATCTCATGGCAAGAATCTCTTCCGAGTTGTGCGAGAAGAGTTCCTCGGTTCGGGATCTGGCAGGCCGCTCGCCTTTATCTGTCGCTGCAGCCTGCATTTACATGATTTCTCATCTCATGGGCGAGAGCAAGAGTTCCAAACAAATCGCCGCTGTAGCAGGTGTCAGTGATGGCACGATTAAAACTGCCTATCGTTTCCTGTACCAGGCTCGGGAATCGTTGATCGAGTCGGATTGGCTTACCAAAGGTGGCAGTCTCGACCGATTGCCAGTCAACTAGAAGCAGTCGACATCGGAAGGGAAACCACCGAACAAGTCCAAAACACCAGCTAGTAAAAAAGAGAGGTGTGTCGGAACGACGTGGAAAGGCCAACAGACTGGCTTAATGACTTCAAGTACTGGAGGGAGAAAAGAGTCTTGCGACTTCTTTCGTTATCCCCGGAAATGCTACAACTCCGATGTTTGTTTTGCAGGGTTTACGACCTTGGGCTTTATTTGCCCCTCGGCCTATTCAGCATATGCTTCGCAATGCAGCTGCAGCAAGATTCGGTATGAGGGCGAACATAAAACACAGCGCGCTCGCCGCAGGGTGATTCCATAGGCCGCGAGCGCTTTCTTTCTTTTTCTTTTGCCTATGGCTTCCTCGATGTCAGCCCGGGCCCAAGGAAACATCTTGAGCTCTTGAAAAACAGAGTATCAACAACCCCCCCGCATGGTCTTTATCGCCATTCGAAGCTTTCATGGTGTGCATCACCAACCTATCATCACGAGATAGTTTGATTCTACGATGGACGATGGGAGTGCATATCCACCTATGGTTGACAGGAAACAGAAGGTGCATGGAGCCGCCTCGTCTTCCTTGTAGCATATGGAAGACGACGCCCAGGGGGGCACGTATGTTTACGACTGCGGCACAAGCTCTGGTGGAGAATTGTGGGTTGTGTTATTCGACGGTACACGTCTATGATCATGCAATGCATTTCTCTCTTGAATCTGCTGTCCGCTATTGCTGGTCCCATTCTAAGGTGAATCATTCCCCCTTTCTCGTGTTTTGATCCCCACTCCACTTGGATTTGAGCCCTCCCAAGACGGGTTGGCACCCCTAACGTGACACTCCCAGCCTAGGATTTGGTAGGCAATCCTAATACTGCCACCCAGAAAGTATAACGGCTTATTGAGCCTTTGAACCACGAAGTTTAATTCTTCTATTAATATGAAATATACTCCACCCTATGAAATTTTCATAGGTTACCGGTCACGCGTCAGTTGTAATAGTGACCATTTCCATACTTCGCTTAATTTGCCATCTTGTAGAGACATATAACGCATGATGATTGTCCGTACCTACAGCTGCTCTCTCATTTGGATACATCCACGCAGTAACTACACGTAATGAGTGCCTGAATTAATCGAAACTATAACCCAGCCATCGTACGCTTGTCTGCATAAGAACGATACTGACGCCTTACTGTAATGATGAACATACAAGCGCATACTTACGGATAGATGCTAAACTTGGCTCGCGCGGGCACCACATCCGCAACACAGCCGACCTTGGCGTCGGCGTCTAGGTTCGGAAACGCCTCGCAGAGACGAGAGTAGACCAGCCGCACGTGGCTCCGGACAACGCGCTCCTGCTCGGCCGTGCCCAAGACGAAAGAATCGGGATCGGCGACGACGAAGCCGTACACGTTCGGCCGGGGGTTCCACGCGAGCCGGGTCGCGCCCGAAAGGTCCGGAACGACGACCAAGAGGAGCCGCTCGAGCCCGGGCCCCTCCAGGAGCCGCCGCAGGCCGGCGGGCGGCGACGAGAGCAGCGCGTCCCACCGCGCCCAGCGGCCCAGCCGGTCCGACACGCCCGGCACCGCCCCCGCCGCGAAGTTCAACACCTGGACGCCCAGCCGCCGCACGCGCGCGAACCAGGGCGCGGCGCCCAGCGCCGCCAGGAGCCGCGTCGTGTCGCCGTCGACCACGTACACGACGTCGTCCGGCCCCAGGGCGAACTCGCGCGCGCGCCGCCGCAGCTCGTCGCGCGCCGCCGCCGCGTACAGCGCGCGCAGGGAACCCCCCGACAACGACGACGACTGCTCGCCCTCTCCATCACCTCCACTACCACCACCACCACCACCACTGCCTCCGCCACCACTACCGCTACCGCCCGGTGGAGGAAGATGGCCGTGGTGGTCGATCAGCCGCCCGGCGGAATCGAGCAGGTCGTTCTGCGGCTGCAGGCAGCGCGTGTCGCCGACGGCGAACAGCGACTCCAGCACCCCGCGCGCCTCGGGGCTCGCCCGCGCGGCCGCCAGCGTGTCGTGCGCCGCCGCCGCCCCCGTCGCCGCGTCCTGGCACACGTATTGCGGCCCGCTACCGCCGGACGGCGGGGCGTGGAATATGTGCATCCGCGTCCCGTGCACGCTCGTGAAGTGCGCGCGCCAGACCTCGAGGCGCAGCTCGGTGGGGAGCGCGGGGAAGAGGGGGAAGGTTGACATTGGGGGGTGTGAGGGGGTTTATATAGTTGGGGGAAGAAGCAGACGCTTCGACGGTAAGTAAGGAATGTACGTGAGTATTTTTGGGTTGATGATGAATTCGAGTGAGATGTAGTTTGTGGGTGAGAGTGAGAGGGGAAGGGTGACGTGACGGGAGAGCAATGATTCGCCTTAGTTGCATCTTATTTAACGGGATATATCCTAATATGAGCTTTTCCCCCCTTTTATACACCAGCATTCAGACGGGTAAATGAAGATCAAGCTTCGTCTCAAGATGCCTTGCTGTCTTGAGAATAAAAATGCTATACATTTCTCTCAATTGGTACGTTTTGTGAGTTCATTGAAGGTAGCAAAATGAAAAGGAACCTTGAGAGTGAGACACTCTCTCGTTACAATTAGATATGAGGTTGATTACCCTAGTATTAGGCCATGATCGGATATATGCTTCAGTATATACATACATGTCCAACTTCGACCTCATTTCCCCCTACCAAATCCAGAACGTCGTCTATCTACTGCACATAGAAATCGACACAACTCTCGTATGTTTGAGAGTTGCTAATGGACCACCAAAACCACTGAATGGCACATTTACCGCCCTCATCACAAGCGCTAGCCAGTGTGTTCGGTATCGTTACTGTGAAATCGGCTTTCTCAGGCGTCAGTAACACTCGGCCAGTAGGACTCAACGAGGTGAAAATAGCGGGGTTCGCAGAACAGAAACTTGGGTATGCACTCACTATCGTTACGCGGGGGTCCGGACGTCGAATCAGGCCAGTCAGCCCAGCTCACAAGCGGTGCTCCGATGACGGTGTTCGATGCCAAATTAACCACAGAAACATTCTTCATTAATAGACGGTAAGTCAGTATTGCCACCTAGCAGTTCCCAGGTGCTAACATGATATCATTGTGAGAGAGAGGAAGAGAAACTCACGGCATATCCCGGATGATGACCCGCAACGAGGTCAATATGAAAAGTCAGAACGTCGCCGGCCGACACGGCTTTGAGTTTGCTGACGTTATCTTCGTATTGGTATCCTCGGCATAAGTATGCGTTGCAATTGTAGCTCGCGTCTACAGCTTTCATGGCATTCTCGATGGGGCCGGCGAGATCTATTCTCATTCCACGATTAGTCGTCATATATGCTAAACATCTCACAAACAGGGGCGCTAGGCTGAATTACCTCGCTGTAGGACAGCAGTGACGATGGCTCCGCACCGCTCTAGTTGCTTGGGACCTGTCTGGAATGTGTTGTCAGGAAATCATCAGCCCTTGAAGGGTAGAGAGGAGGGGGCATGTAAAGCATACGTTTCTGGGAGCAGGCGATGTCATCACAGCGTGACCCTGGACACCACTTAGAGCGGTCAGGGAAACTAGGCCGGCGGTTGCGTACTTCATCGTGATATGAATGTTCGCTGAAAACTAAACTTATACAAAACACGCCAACGAGGCTGGGTTGCGGAGAACTCAGAGAGCAAAGCCTAGGTATAAAACGCCCTGTATATATATATTCCCCTAGTGCACATTCTACGGTGATTATATATGGGATTTACATACTACGGAAACATGTAATCTCCTACGACCCAAAAAAGGGAATTTTCCCAGATTGACGTTGTTCCCTGTTGCGCGCGAATTAATCCACCAACCGATCATCGCGATGCCTGATCCGCTCCACCTACGCCACGGCAGGCCAGCACGGCTGCTGCATGTCGATAATAAAACGCTGGAGTGTTTCGGAGTTGGGTAGTTTAAGTTCTACTACTCGGATCCCAAGCTGGGACTCTCGGTCCTGGTTCTGTCGCCTACACTTAAAATTACTATAGACATGCGCATGAATTCGTGCCACAAGAACGCCAAGGTATAACTTGTTCTCTTGGGACATCTCCGCTTCGATCATAGGCGTTCGCGGATATGCGAGGATACTCCATCACAGCATTGGAGTATGCGGACACCAACTGTTTGGCGCTGGTAGATACTGATGATTAGAAGCAAGCTTAGAAGCCTCGAGCTTTTCGTGATTCGTGGCTTTTAGCCTCTCCGCATGTTAGTCTGACGCGTCGCGACACCACCATCGCTTCCGAGCTACCGTATCGTAGCCAACGTAATACCAGGACACACGTTACATACATACATAAGGAACGGCCCGAAGTGCTAGTGTAGCGGGCTAAAGAAACCACCGTGAGGCCGATATCCTCGGGTTTCTTTTTGGTCATCGATCAGGTCAACTTGGTCTCGTGGGTAAGAGTATAGATATCGCTAACTTCCCTCTAGTCCTATATCTCGTATCGCACACTCCTCCCCCAATCATAGAGTTTATATACATGACAATATTGATATCGTTATATCTACAGCGCCCACCATAAAGTACTGCCCCTGAGATAATAACTGATGTTAGCTTGTACGTCGCCGTCACTTGGCCTCAAAACAACCCCTTACGCCTAACGCATCCAGTGCTAAAAGCTTAACCTAGTTGAAAGCTTCCTCAGAAGAACTCATCACATAATAAGCCCTCTCGTTATCTTAAAAGAGGAGAATATCCATCCCCTATATAGGATGTGCTCCTCGTCCTCTCGGCACGCTTCACTGCAGCATATCGAGGATCAGATGTTGATACCAAATCCCACACACTCCCACAGAATTTGTATCACGACGTATTTCGTCTTCTGCATAGTGGCCTAGCTTGCGGAGCATTATAGTTATGACACCACACCGGCCACTCCTTAAATACTAGTCTATAATCATCAACTACGTTGACCAACTATTTCAACAATTGCCTAGCATGATATTCCCTCTTTGTTCGTCCCTAGACGTAACGATGAACGTTTAGTCTCACAACCAAAGCTCGCCAGGCCGTGGTGCCATTTGACGCACCATATATTCTGTATCTAGGACGTTTTCAATCAGTCGTATCTGTGGCGTCGTGCGCCAGGACACCCCTGGCTTTGAGAAATTCGCCTAGGTTTGCGTTGCACACACTTGTACTTTTCTCTGTCATACATACAAGCGGGAAGCTACCTCTGTTACCAGAACCTGATGTACCCCGTGTAACTTAATTATATCAATATCCTGATTGAGTAGATTCCTCATAAGGTGAGGCAACGGCTCTGCGCAACATTACTCTCGTGGCATCCGAACTAGAGATGTGAACGGGTAGATAGACACATACCGGGCTGCACGCGGTGGGAAATACCTTCATACTGAAGCCAATCTCTAACAAGGGACCTGGCAGCAAACCTTCATCATGTATAGGATAAAAGCTAAAGCATACGCTACCGTGTCGTAGAACCGGAAGGCCGTGCCCTATAACCGTCCCCCCTTCCAAGCTTCCCGACAGATCATTGCAATACTGGGGCAAAATCATGAATGCAAATATAACATAGCATCATTAAAACATACCGAATATACCAAAAATAAGGCGCTTGATGCACAGCCAACCACCAAGGAACCAACAGTGCGAGGCGAAGCAACAGACAATATGAGGGTCAGAGACACATTTGCTTCACCCCAGCATATACATCCAAGCAGATGCCAACGCAGCTCCTTATATAACCCATATAGGTAGGTCCCTACGCTTCTCGTACTCGTCGGCACTATCGTATACGGCCATCCCCAGGCCACGCCCTCGGCAGTGCCGCCGTACAGCTGCTCCAATAGCGTGCTTTTCCGGCTCCAATGCGCCCACCCATCCATGACGTCGTATTGCGGCGGGAGGGGGAATTGCTGTCAGGATGATGGGACCCTGCAGATTGCCGACAACCTGCATTGTGGTGTTGATGTTTGCACTTGCATCCACGGCGACGCTTGTAATGGGTTCAGCGTGGTCAGGAGGGATGCTGTTACCAGTGTGGTTGTGAAGGGCTAACTGTAAATTCCAGGGGATCTAAGCTACCTACCTGGGTAGGTAACCTTAGGTAGGTGGGTAAATTGTGGGCGTCGTCGAGTGGTCATTTGGGCGGGGTTGGTATGCTATGTAACGTATTTTTACATGTCCCTTATAGGAAATCTGAGGTATGTTGTGCATGAGGAAGGAATAACTATCTATTGTCTGGTGGAAGTTGCACGTACCTACATGCCTACATGCCTTCGTCAGTATCCCCAGTGAATGCCTGCACACACAATGAGGCTCCACGTGATCCCTGTTGGATCCCCCATAGTTGTTAGTAGACCCACACAGCTCTAGAGGCACATACACTACTTTGATACCTGCATATGTGCTTACCCTGGTGCTAGTATGTATTGGTTTAAGCGGGTCGGTAGGTTAAACCCATACAGGAAATATGCATGTTCCCTCCCTCTCACGCGCCTTTCCATCCTCATTCCAATCACAGTTCCCAGACTTTGAGAACTTGGCGTCTCCAGCTCCATCATCAAAGGCGATAACGTTTGAGCTCCTCCATTGCGCCAACGCTCGCCCGGCCGTCCAACTCCGTCGCGCCGAGTCGCAAACCGAGCTGCGGACAATTACAAGCGCAGGCGATACGATAATGCGTTTATTGGTAGCTCGATAATTGCCTTGGCAGCCTTGACGAATACCTGCGAGCATCGCTAACATCAACACCTTACCTCAGCTCCCTCATTCACACACACACACACTCTCTCTCTCTCTCTCTCTCTACACGTACCAGATCACTTCTACCCGTTTTATACATTCGCCCAGGACTGTGTGACCTGATCCGGTGTGCCGCGCATCGCGTTTCACATATACATAATACCCAGGCCCGGATTCCATCCTCATCCTCATAATCGACGAATCGCTGCGCACGTAGCTTGCGCGACCCCTGTGCCGTCCGATCGTATCACCCTTCTCCTTCCCGGCCCAATCTGATCCAGCTCGACCATTGATCTTCCAGGAAAACACAATATGGCTCGCCGTCCCGGTCGTGCAGCCGCCAGGCGCGCCGCTGCCAAAATGGGTAAGACCTACTATCACTGAGCGCTGCAGCTGCGCATGGAGTATTGACCAGAGCCTTTTGAACCAGAGAGCACCCCTAAAACCTTTGACGAGATCGAGGACGAGGCCATGCCCGACGCCGACGCCTCTGAAGCCGAGCCCTCGTCTAGTCTTGCCAGGCCCGAGCAAGAGGAAGAATTGGAGCAAGAGAATGAAGATTCCAGCGTAGAGCAGGAGGATAACCAAGACTTTGATGCCCACTCGGCTAAGTCACCATCGCCCCCACCACAGCAAGTTGTCCGAAGGCGTCGCCTGGGCCGCCCACCAAAGAATCGGCCACCGGACTGGGACAGTCTCCCTATCGAACACCCTCCCCGCGACCCGAACGATCCTCCTAAGCGTCGCGGTCGTGGTGGTTGGAGAGGACGCGGCGGTCGCAAAGGTGCCTCGTATCAGCCTACGCAGCAAGCCATCGACAAAGAGGGTAATGTTATGGATATTATCGACGACGAGCTCGCTTTGCCAGAGGACCCCGAGGGCGAGAACAAGGTCGACAAGCTGGGCCATCTGCAGGGTGGGCGTGAGTACCGCTGCCGAACCTTCACCATTGCTGGTCGCGGCGAAAGGCTTTACATGCTGTCCACAGAACCGGCTCGTTGTGTTGGATTTAGAGACTCATACCTCTTCTTCACCAAACATAAACGGTTATACAAAATCATCGTAGAGGACGAAGAGAAGCGGGATATGATTGATCGCAACATTATCCCGCATTCGTACAAGGGCCGCGCCATAGGTGTCGTAACAGCTCGTTCGGTCTTCAGAGAGTTTGGTGCCCTCATCGTTGTTGGGGGTAAGAAGGTATTTGATGATTACGAAGTCATGAAGGCCAGAGGCGATGGGGTCATCGAAGGCGAGATTGCCGACCCCAACGATAGATTTGTCGAAGGCGAGGAGTATAACAAGAACCAATATGTGGCCTGGCATGGCGCCAGTGCCGTTTACCATTCCGGAGCACCATCCCAGCCAGCACAGAGCGGCAAGGTCGATATCAAAAAGAGGCGTGTGAACATCACTGACGTGAACTGGCAGCTCGAGCATGCGCGCGAAGCAAGGTATGGTCATTATATTCGTCTTTTATGTTCCGTATGGGTATGGAGTTAACCTTGACATAGCCGTTTCAACGCCGGTATCGCCGCTATTCGTCGCCAGAATAGGGCTGGGGTCTATGACGTTCATACCAATATCATGCAATATCCAGCCATCATGCAGCCTACCCATGCTCGGATTGAACAAGTAATTGATGCATCCAGTCCAGCAGATCCCAATACTAACCCCCGCTTTCCACCCTTGGACCCCAGAATTGCCCGGAACTTCACCGTTATTGATACCTACATGGAAACGCCACCTACTGGTATATCCCCCGCAGTTTACGAGAGACGAGAGGTTCCTGCTTTCCTCGCCGAATTCCAAGGCCTCGAAGCTGTGTCGAGTGACATATTGGACGAGTTGCCACCCGAGTGTCGAGAAGCTTTTGACAAGGCCTTAGAAAAAGAAAAGGCATGGAAAGCAACATGGGGTTCCGAACAGACAATGACCCATCGACGAAATCCTATTATCGATGCTGCTATTGTCCCGTACAGCAAAATACAACTATAATGACTCATGTTCTACATAATGGAGCAACAGGACGATCGGCTCTTTTTGTTTGGCTCCCGCATTGAACCCTTCAGCCAGTTCGATAAAACGCCAGCATATGCTATCACGTCATTAGGTATTCTACGAAGAGAGGCGAGCGAGACACGGCATTAACCAACCGAAACGCTCTATGCCCCTGGCGACAACCCCATATTTGCCGCTAGTGGCATACGTTAATGTTTCGGTTTGCCATTCGGAATTGTTAGGCTATACACCCAAGGCAAAAAGGCGGCATTGCTTGCACTTAGAAATATGGCGTTCCGCGGTAATTACAGGACTCTGTACGAGTAATGAGGGATAGCATCTACCTGATTCAGGTAGGGAGTTTGGAATGCCCATGGGGTTCGAGCTAGGCGATATTCCTGCATCCACTCATCTCCTGTGGATTTACTCGGCATTCCCAGGGGCCTTGTGCAAAATTAGGGTTCTCGGGTTATAGACCAAGCGGCTTAAGAGGGAGCTAACTCTATTACTATACGGTAGCTCAGGCACTGGGGATCTAGTTACATAGTTATCCTCGAGAGATGTGATGCTGTGTGGGCTACGAGATATGCAACCGCCATTCTCCCCCGCGTTTCATGACGATTGTGTCCATAGAATACTAGGGGGAAAGGGAGGGCTAAATCTGCGTATGCCAGGATAGGATGCAACAAACACTCTCAATTGCGACTGCTTCGCGTGACTCGAGGTGAACATACCACTTTATTCTCGCGGTCCCTTGTTGGGCATGCTCAAATATAAAATACGTTTTGTTTTTGACTATGGATATCAAACCTCGCTCGACTCGACTTCAGTGTGGGTTTAAGTCGTTATGCCGCTTGTTTATCGTTGTCCAGCCTATTTCGCAGGGATTGAGTAAATATGCTTAAAACATCAAAGTGCACATGTTGTTTACATTGAGAGAGTACAAGCGGGTCTTAGTATGTATAATAACATCCACGATGACGGTTGAATCCGACAATGATCGAGTATTACCAAGGCCTAGACTGTTAACACACCATGTTAAGGGTTTGCTTCGCCTACTTACAATCTGTCTATCTTCAACGCTTTAACTTTTTTTTTCTTTTGAGATGTGGTATAAGTGCGTGACACGAGCCTCGGATCGGCCGCCGGGTTACTTATTAAATGAAATGCTTCCGTCGGCTAAGAAAAACCCTCGTGCCTGGCAACTCTCTCACACACATAGTTTAATCAACTAGTCTTTAGCATTGAATAATTTCGTAGACCATATATATGTCTTAATCCCCCGCCCCGCTGGCTAGTTGTCCGCCGCGAAACGTAGGGACGGTAACAGCTACCACAATACGTTTGCCCGGTAATGCGTGGATCAAGCCCAAGCCCAAGCCCCCCCTCCCCTCCCCTCCCCAGCATGTGGCCATCCGCCCGCGCCCGGTGAGAAGGTAGGCAGGTTCGTGTGCCCAGTCCCTCGGGGCCGGAATGAAAGGCACGGGTTTGACGGTGACGGTGACGGTGACGGTGACGGTGACGACGACGGCGACGGCGACGGCGATTGGGGGGGGGGATGATGATCAACTCATCGGGCCCCCCCTCTCCCTTTCCCCCGTGACCCCCACCGCGCGTCCGGGTATCATGTGGTGAATCCCTGGTCCCCGTCCCCG
The DNA here is from genome assembly GCA_021209875.1 of Rosellinia necatrix. Classification (NCBI taxonomy): domain Eukaryota; kingdom Fungi; phylum Ascomycota; class Sordariomycetes; order Xylariales; family Xylariaceae; genus Rosellinia; species Rosellinia necatrix. The sequence continues at coordinate 1,247,215 of JAGYVD010000001.1, read as the reverse complement.
GGCGCTCTGCCGCGTGACGCGATCATCCGGCTGTTACGGCGGCCGGGTTGTCTCGATCCCTGCGACTTCGGAAGGAGAGGGAGACAGAGAGAGAGAGAGAGAGAGAGAGAGAGAGAGAAAGAGAGAGAGATACCTCCAACCACGGTTAAGCATGTCAGACGGGGTACGTGCAAACGTATAATCGCAACTGTGCACCTTGATGAATCGGATTGGTCGACCCTTCAAGAGACCCCCCATATGGCCAATTTTGCCTCTGGATACGTACGTGTATGTATGTATGTATACCTTTTCCTTGACCTAACTCGTCGCGGCTTTTCTCCGGGCTCCGTTCGGGATATCATCCCCCTTCGATGTGGCACGGAATCCGGTAGGTTGAAGGGGGGGGTTTTGATCTGTAGTAAATCGTCTACCCGCACGTTCTCAGAGACTGGTAGTATCTCGCCAACCCTTCGTTCTTTACCTAAGAGGAATTATAAAATTCTATTTATTTGCCACGTCCAATAGGCGTATTCCCAGATAAGCTTGTAAGTCTTATCGAGCAACCACCCTTGGGCGGCCGCCGTTGCTCCGTATATATCCACGGTAAGGCTGGTAGGGGGGGTTTAGCAGGGCAAATAGAACCGAAGTACGGAGACATTTTACAACCGTTGCCCTCTCGGTCCGCTGGTCCTCATCACGCCATTGCTTCAACTAAAGGCATCTTCAACCCGTGTTTCAAACAGTTGCATGAATGAGGCCCAATGCCCCGCCTCAATATAGACCGGCCAGAAGCGTTCCATAGTTTTTTTTTTTTTTTTTTTTTAAAAAAAAAAAAGACGCAGGCAGTCCCGGAATAAAAGAGCCCCCTTCCCCCCCTCCTCTATAGCAAATGCCTACGAAAACGGAGACGCTGCACGACTGGATTCGGCCGTCGGGCCATCTATCGATTTTCTATTGCCGAGGAGGCGTTCCTGCCCCGTTGTTCGGTTATGTCGAGTGAGGTGTACGTATGAACGCTAAAAGAAAAAAAAAAAACAAGGCAACACGAGAGCGGAACCAGAGAGTCCACGCATAAAACCACCCCTCAATCCGAACCCCGCAGAGCCCAAAGCCCGGGTTTGACCTGCAAAGGGGAAGTTGGGTCGGAAACGTTACTCCTACGGCCCATATTGGTTCCCAGAGTGCCCGCCGGGGCGGATTTGGGTTTGGGGGGGAAGGGAGTGGGTTTTTTTTTTTTTTCCCTTTGGCGAAATGCCAAGCTCCGTAGAAAACCGATCGGATGTGGTTCTTGCTCTAAAATAAAGAAAGCTAACTGGAAGAAAAAAAAAAAAGGAAAAAAAAAATAAGAGAGTGAGAGAGAGCTGTCAAGTCTACGCTACTGTACCTGCGGTAGAAGCGCGAACGGCTTTACGGCCCAGCCCCAGTTTGCTTGGGTATCATTGCATCACCACTTCATCCTGTTCGTGGGTAGGTGGAAATGGCGTCGCAGGCAAAGGAGCAGGACAAGACTCTTCCCACTCCCCCCCCCTCTCCTGGGGCCGCCAGAGGCACAGGCGCCGACTGGCACGGGGGAGGGGGCACAGCAAAGCTCTTTCCTGGGACAGGTAACGGGGGTTCTGATTCTGGACAGCCGCATGACTTTTACACTAGAGCTGCCTGCTCTACAGAGGAAAAGAGGTCGGGTGGCGTCGAGTGAGATGACCGGGAATGCCAAATACCTGTCTGTCCCTTTCCGGATTCGACTCGTCAGTTAGGCATACCCGATGAACGGACATGTGATATTCTTTTTTTTTTTTTTTTGTTATTGTATTCTCTACTCCTTGGCGTACGAACCTATCAGGGCGTCGGCCGCATCAGCCTGCTGCGAAATAACCTGGGTAGGCAACAGAACACGAACGACCCCCTTCCCCTCTCCCCCTTCTAGGCGTCTACTTTCTATATGACGAATGACATAATCTTGCCACACGGATAATACTTGGTGCACCTACCTCGGGGATATGATGATGGAGAGCAGAAAAAAGATACAAGACGTTGCCTACAATACCCCGTGAGTATTGCCGTAAGCGGCGACATAGTTCGGGGGCGAAGGAGCATCGGATCGCGTCAGTGGCGTTGTTCCGTTCATTCATGGAAAGTTGACTATTTGACGCCAGGCCGTAACCCGTAACAAAAGGTCCCCTAAAAATGTGCCACACACAGTAAGTGCTGTGTCTCCCCCTCTCTTATGTAATATGCGTTCGTATCTGCCAAGGTGAGAGGATACTGTACTATGTAGTTAGAGTGGGATATTCGGAATGCCAATTCCGAGGCTTGGGATTGGTCGAAGGGTCATTGTTTTTGTACTGGTAGGACGGTACATCAGGCCGGCACCAGTTGTGCAATGCTTTCGTCATGATACTATCTGTAACTTGATTCATTTGGCAAAACAAGCGGAGCATCTCTGACTTACTAGTCGCACGCACCAGCTCGCGAGTACGTGGGCTTACTGGTACGCGCCAGCGGCGGCGACGGAGGCGATGTGGGTGGTCAGTCAGTCAGTTGGTCAGTCAGTCAGTCAGCATCGTCGAAACATCAAACCTCGGGTGGCATCGTTTCGCATATTACGTTCCCTCATGGGCGGCGTAAATCGCCAACGTATCGCATAGAGGGAAAGACTAAACAGGAACCGCCCTGTTTGCCGAAGGATAACCGAATATTGAGGGTAGTAATACTAATCGACGCTACTGCAAGCTCTTACACTTTGAATGAGACTGCCTTTTTGTGCAAAATGTCTGATAGTCTAGAACTGCCTGATGCTTCATAGTGAAACCGATATAGGCAGTGATCGTTGGCGATTCAGAGGCTTGCCTTGCAACTCGGAGTACTATCAAGTATCATCGCATAGGGCCGGACCTATCCGAGGGTTTATTGAAACAGGGCCAGTGATAACAAGATGATGCAGAGGTCATAGGCAGGACTATAATGAAAAATATATCATGGTCAATATAATCTCGTCGTCTTAACTACCACATCTTGGAAAAAGATCAAACAGCGATTGATATGCGCGAATAATGTGAATTCCCTTTCTTGAACCTTCTCGACGAACCGGGGTGGGCATTCCCGAACACGACCGGAGGACGAATTATTCATCCGAAGGCAACCCTGATTGCACCCTATCCATCGCCTGCGGGCGATGAGCGGGATGGCGGACAGGTAAGCTAGGCAGGCTATGCCGACGAGACAGCCCGCATGCATGGGTAGATCAACGTGTAGCGTAGAATGTAGCGTAGAATATGTAGTGTAGCAAAGCAAGCGGGCAAAGCAAGCGGAATTGCGATAGGGCGCGCAGGCGTCGACTTACACTAAAACCGACCTATGTATACCAGGTATACTATTGTATGTATAGGATTATAGCCGTGACGGTATACAGGGTGTGCGGTGCAGCGTAGGCCAGGCCCAGAGCCCAGAGCCCAGCCCAGCGCAGTGAATCATGGGCCGATGATTACTCGGGACGGAACAAGCCCTCTCGCTTGTGTGAACCTTGCGGCCACGCGGGGGGGAGAGAGGACAACGCCGCAGACATACAGAGAGGCAGACAGAACAGACAGAGAAAGACGTTGGCCCTCCTTCCCCAATGAGAACCGTGGGATATGTGAGTTTCCCCCCCTTGATGAATACATCACATACCCCTTGAAGCTCCGCGGTGGACCGTTGATGCGGGCTGGCGCTTGGATGATGGGATGAAGAGGGGACGTCAGGCGTTTATAGTGCTCAAGAGACTGCACTACACTAGGTAGCGTAGTATCCGCCTAGTCCGGCCGAGCGCTAAAGGGGAGACGGGGGGGGGGACCACTGCGATTCATAATGACCCCTCCTATGGACCTATTTATTTCAGTGGCTTCCTGCGGCGAGGGTAGGGCTAGGAGAGGATGGCTATGGGTGCGGGCAACAGCGGTAGGGCAGGGCAGGACAGGACAGGGCAGGGCAGGGCAGGGCAGGGCAGGGTAGGGAGAGGAGGAGAAAGAGAAGGAGGGATGCGGAGGCTGGTGTGAGGGGAAGGGGGGCGACCCAGTTTCCCATGTCTCCCATGTTCAGCAGAATGCATCTACGTAGTATGTAATCCGTCTGCAGCTGCCTACTTCTCTCACCGCTAGACCGTCATGAGCGTGTATCTGTGGATGTACTTGCTATGTGTTTGCTCACAGAAAAGGCCTGTCGGATAGGGAAAGACATGTCTTGCCGCGACCGCGGGACATGGTATATGATACGCTGGAATCAACCCAGCCGTAGCACATAAGATGACGTTTGCCAATTGCTCGGTACGTTGCCCGAAGCGTCTCGATGGGCAATCCTTTTTACACGTGTAGCAAGTCATAGCACCAGGCCCGATTACATTCTGCGATATGCCCATGTTGGATGGCACCCCATCTGTGGTCCGTGGCGAAGTAGTACGGACTGTACAGACTGTATAGTATGTATGTATGTATGTATGTATTGCGTATGTGCGTATGTGCGTATGTATGTATGTTATGTACGTATGTATGTGTGTACATGCTCCTTGGTTCATGGGAGACAAACGTAGTTCTTCGCGTGTTATGCTATGTAATTAGTACCGATGTATGTCTAAGATCACCTGTGGAAAAAACCATGTTATGCTCGTTGGAACAAAAATGGCCATGTGCGCCGGAGCTAGTGTTCAAGAATTGCTCTCTAGTGCACTCAGTAGTGGCTTGCCTTCTCTTCTGGATCGCGATGGCACGAGAAACCGTTGAGGAGCCCCACATGTGGAAGACCGAGGGAAGCAAGCATTCTTGGCTCTGGTCGAGTCAGAACGGCTGACGCTAGAAACCAAAAAAAAAAAAAACGTACGTAGTAGAATAGTGTATGGCTGTCACCTACGATTGTATCATGTGCATTTCGTGGGGAGATGGCTACGGTGAAGCACCACCTGGAATTGCACAAACTAGTGCCAGTCATTCGCCGATTTCATTATGGATTTAATAAAAACAGAAAGGGGGCATGAAAAAAAAAATAGAGAGAGCATGAAAAAAAAAAAAGACTAGTTACCTATTTTGTGAGGATGATAGGATAACGAACGGAGCCATGCCGCCGCTCCTATGTCCAATATGAAAAGATGATACCGTCTATTTGGCAACACCGAATGGTTGGATAGGTACTAACTAACACGCATTTGAAGTTGAAAGATGGAACGATGTGTCTGGTGGGTGTGGTGCGGTAGACCGGCAAATCTTGATGCTCATGGGAGCATGAGAGGATTGCCCCCTGCAGACAGGGGGCGGGTTCAGTGGCGCGCGAGTACACTAGGACATGCCTAGGTTGTTAGTGCATGTACCTCAGTTAGTGTACCTACACGATGCCAGTAGGCTGGATTGGGTAGCGGTGGTATGTCACTCGGGAGGTTGTATTGAAACCTACTGCATCTTCGCAAAGCTACGTATTACCCACCTACCTAGGTATAGTTGTGCACACATTTGTAAAACAACACAATGGAAGTAAGTACTTGAATAAGCGGTCCAATTATAAATACGGGGGGGAGAAATCACAAGTACGTAGTCGCCATTGTCGAGGAATACGAGGGAAAGGGAGAAAGAGGTAGCAGCCTAGGCGGTAAAAGCTTGGGAAATGTACATAGCTCGTCAAGTAACTACCGAAACCCTAGATCTTAGCGTTTAGATGAGGTGGAACGACTCATATGGCCGAGCGGCTGCTATGGTGACCTCGCTGATCGTTACTTACAGTACACACAAAGCTATAAAGTATGGACATGTATATGTTATTTAGTGGCGTTTAGTGTACAGTAGGCTGAGCATAGCGAGACCCAGGGGCAGGGAGTGCATTTGAGGGGTTGAGATTGATGGGTGGAGGGATGGATGGATGGATGGACGGACAGACAGACAGACGGATATTCATAGTAACACCCACCGTGTCATATCGTACACCATCTGGTACGGTACGCGTGTTGGGTGTTGGATACCGGTACATACGATCAGTGGATGACTAGTTATACATAACTAGTTAAATATTGCAGGTTTTGACACTGATGACCCAGCGTTGTCCTCCTTGATCGTCAAAACAACTAGGTAACCATCATCGGATTCCGCCATGGTGACGGACCAAAATAGTGATTGTTTCGCACCAAGCTGTATAGTACAGTACATATTCCCCATGCATTGTTTTCGCGCGATGACTTTGAGTGTGTTGGGCACTTGTCGCATCAAATCTCGGACCTTGATCGGATAAGCCAGGGCTGGTCAGCATGGGTGGTTTTAGTGTGGCGCCTCTAGTGTAGGGAATTCGGGATCAAGTTATTTTAGAGCTTCAGGGTCTCGTGTAGTCCGGAGGATTGGTATTGGCGGACGTGCTGGAAATTGTTTGTTTCAACGAGTCCTCAAATTATGTACACATACCTGCAGAGAAGGTTAGACAGTACATATGTAGCCCTTTGTGCACTAGCTCCCCTGCCTTAGGTAAGATCTAGTAGTGTACACTACCCACTGTAGTGTAGATGACCCATAGTTAGCGATGTTGATACATATGTAGTGTATTATGCAGCACTGCGTGTTCCGAGGCACACGCGCGGGATATACGGAAATATGGGGATTGTGGACTTCAGGCGTTTCGAGAAAGTTGTGGTGAGGGAGACGGACTAGGCTAGGGCGGCATGCAATCGATCGATACCTCCCCCAGTTTGCTAAAAAGGGACTGGAATAAAGAGCCTGACAACAACAAGGGAAAATAACTACAAGGCGAGACAAACAACAACTGGCGGCAACAATAGCCTAACAAGTTCAAGATGCTGTGCGTCCTGATCCGGGTAACTAGCATGTCCAAATAGATGCCTGCGCCATCCCTTACCAGTACAGTACGCCTTTACCTTAAACCGGATGTTTCCCCTTTTAGCTGTGTTGTTAACAGCGCTGATGGGGGGGTACACCATTCGGCATCATGGCGGTGGTTGGCTGGACAGCTTTATGCAGCCTAAGGGAGGCTCGCGGTACGTTCAGCCTGTTACAGGCCAAGCAAGCTTATGAAATTCGTGATGAGGTCCTATACTAGTTAGCATGTTAAGTGCTTGCCTCTCTATTGGTCGAGCATACTTGACAAAACAGCGATGCGTCAAAACATCTACTGCAATAGTCGCTGCACAGACGATAAGCCGGCCGGCGGTCAGCTTGCCTGGTAAATGAGTGACAGAGCCGCTTTTCCTTATGGTCGATAGCACAAGGCGGAACACCGAGGCAGGACACCAAGGGATCCGAATCACGCCTAGCTACAGAAAACGGACGAGTCGTCGCACCTCCCTCTATATACATAGAGAGATAGAGAGATAGAGAGAAAGCAAACGTTCAATATGACACTGCTTTGATGCTCGTGTCAATGGAGTGGATGATGTGATGTGCAAACGGAGCCACCGTAAATACCACTTTTATTTTTGCCTCATTCTCTGGCATAGCCAGTTTATGGGCAAACATGGTCTGCTTGTTGCGCTTGTTACCGCAATTCAACACAACGATCTTGTTTGGATGGGCCACTTGTGCACAGGACTAATACTATCTATCCTACAGGTTGAATCCCATTGAACTCTGCATCAGTTTATCGGTACACTCCCTCCTAAACAGATAGAGTCTTACCGTAATGTAGGCCCCAAGGTGACCTATTATCGCGTTCGGCCAACCGCTGTTGTTGCCACATTATCCATATGGGCCGCACCAGTTAGCGCTCGTGGCTGCACAGGAAGGCTAAATTCCGAAATGAGCATCGACATACCTACATAGTAGCATCTACTCACCAGTCTACACGCATACATGTGGGCCCTCAAGTCCCCTGTTCTTTTGCTGCGTGAATAAAATTATGTATACATAGTCAGGAAATGGGATGTTGAATAAATTACGTACTAACCTATCTAGAGGGTGTTGTATATACCTGTGTTTACCGCTGTTACATGAATGTAAATGTGTGGTAAATTGGCCCCAAGACCGTTAGATCGTGACGCCCTGCCCTACTGCCATCACGTACGAAGTATTGTATGTAGTTGGTGGCAGTGGATGGGCATGTGTATAACTACCACCTACCTACCTGAGGAGGTTGAATGTCTTGTGTTCAACTGTCAACTACTGTAGTGCTGAGTGCTGTAAGAGGAATGAATACCATTATGTACATTCATACCTCTTGAGGAACGTTGTGCTCATGTTTTATCCTGAGTAGCTGTATTTACGGTGATACCTTCATACCGCTAAGTGCACTTGGTACTACGTAGGGCAGTAGGCACGATGAGACTAATATACCAGCACACCATTGGCATACTTACCTACGTCTCATCCTTGAGGGAATCATGAGTTATTGTTGGTGCCTCTCTTCAAACACTGGTCACAAAGCGACAGAGCGACGCGAAGGCAGACATTGTTGCTGCGTTACCAAGGATCACACACGAAATAGGAATGGTCCCTATAGTAGGCACCGACGCTAGTTAATTAGCTAGATCAGTCATGAAATCGCAAATTCGCGCCGCGGGCGCTGCATCACAGCCAGCTAGGGACCATTTGCTGTCCTGCCGGATACGGATTAGTGAGCCGGTTTAGGCGTGCTATGTTGTACGAGTGGCTTACCAAGTAACTACCTGAACCCTGGCCCATGGTAGTGGAATTGTGTGTATCCCAGTTTTGACTCGGCTGGAGACGGAAGAAAAACTCTTGAGGACACACTTGACACCATTTTATTGTTCATTTGTTGTTGTTGTTAGTCGCGTAAACTTTGGGGGTGTGCTCTCAAAGCAAACATGAAGATTCTGAATGGCAGAATGTCTCTACATGAGTTACTTGGTTGGTATCACATTAGAATCTTGCTATCTAGGGCTATTTATGATTGTTTATTCAGCATTTTTTATTATGCTATATTTTTTCAAACGTTTTCTTGTTGTTGCAAACTATATGTACCCAACAAGTGGAGAAATTATCCGGGAGCACAAACTTCGCGTGAATAGTGAGAGAACTCAACACAACATGTTTTAATCGTCTATGAGGTATTTCCAGGGGAGGGGTGTAAGTTGACAAGGCAGGGTTTACAGGTCTATGACTCTATTTACATAAGTTGCTAGGTAATTATTTACCGTACTGATGGCCTTTTTTTGGGGGGACCTAAGAAAACCTTACCACTAAGGCTCGTTTGGCAATATTTACGTGGGCAGGCTAGGATTTATGGTACTTACCTTAGGAGGTAGTTATGATCCATGGACTACGTGCTTGTGTTTGTTTATGGGAGAATTGGAAGTAGTTGTAGGTACTACCTACCTACTAGGTAGGCGATAGTGTATAACGTTTTGCACTTCTTTACATAATAGATGGTTCCTTGTATTATTCACATATACAGATATAGAAGAGTTAGTTGACATTGCACTACTGATGTACCTAGCTTAGATTGAGGCGCTTGAATAGGACCACCTACAGCATAAAATAAAATAAAAAGGACTCGACTCAGATTTTCAACTTTCTACAGGTATGTGGTATTACCTAGTGTGTACTAGAAGGACACTAAAGTAAGTATTCTTGTGGAGGCTTGTGAATCTCGAGGATGGAGCTGGGTACCCTATTCAAGACGGATATACTTCTCATACCTTCCGGATGCATACATTAAGCACTAAAACGCTTGTCAAAGAGGTGTTCAGGCTTGTACTCCAGGTACCTTAGCGAAATCATCTAACACGGCGACTGTCCCCACTAAGCCCTGGAACCTCTTTGCTGTACCCACCGCTTCACAGACTTCCCCCTCAACCAGAACATCAACCAAACCTGCATGCTTAGAGGGTCGAGGAACCCACTGTTGCATAGTGACCAAGACCAATCACGCGTGTCACCCGGGGGGTCTGGGTCCAGCCTCCGTCAAATCACTTGCCATTTCCAATCTTTTTTTTTTGGTGCCTGCCCACACTGGCTGTCTGCTGGTCCACTGAACTCAGGTATGTATGTACCTTGTACAGTAGCTGCCCTGTCAGTCGTCCACTCAACTGACTGGTTCGAGTGAGTCCTTCGGAGAGTCAGGCAAGCTACCCAGCCTGCCTCTCTCTTTCTCTTGACTACCTACGCTTCCGTCGCGTCCGTCCCCAATCCCATCTCATCCACACCCTGGTCTATCCGCCCATCCACTCCACCCCCATCTGCCTCTTGCACCACCCTTCACATCCACCTCGAGGTCCATATCCACATCCACATCCATATCCTCTATCCACCCATCCTTCTATCTACTCTCTTTTCTATTTTCCTCACCCTCTGTCACTCCCTCTTGTCCATCTCCTCTCCCTCCCTTCTTCCCTCTTCTCAACAATAATTATTGTTCTCTTCTTGCCCTTTTCTCTTCTTCTCGCAACCTGTGTGCCAATTTGGAACTCCGACCGAAGACCACCCGTCGACGTCAGTGTTCCCGGTTTCCTTCGACTTCATGTTTTCGAGACAAGAATAAGAAGGAAGCGAGATCGAGAAATCAAGCAACCCAGGACCAGAGATACATCGGGACGCCTCAACTCGTCCCATGTGCCCGCCTTTTCGTTATCGTCTTCGTCTTCGTCTTCGTTAACCACCACGGCCTCGATTTCGACAATACCGACAAGATTGGCTTCTGACGGACTGGCATCTGAGATAGCTACATCCCCAAACGACGCATTCGTGGTCACATTCAACTCGCCCAAACGTAACCTCGGATCCTCTTCATTGAGCGAGACGTCACCATCTGGATAGTTCATCACAGCATCCTCACCAACCCTGCATTCAGCGACTTGCACACCGAGCCAACCTACCCCCAATCTCCCGCGAAGCGTTTGCAACCCGCGTCGTGATTACGATTGGCAGCTGTGATCTGTGCGAGTGCAAATCGACTTCTATCTTGAAAAGTAAGTTTAATTTTGATCTAGCTTATTTGCTTCCTATTTGCGTCTGTATTGAGGGCCGCCCGTCACAACTGGTGGAATGAAACTCTGGTGGTGCAATCCCCATGTGCTACACATCGAGGTGCCTTCCGAGCAGCCAATCGCCTTTGAACCAGACAAGATCCCCCTCTCTACCGACAGCGAACCATTTTTAGAACCGCATGGGAGCCCCCAAGCTCCGGCCCCCTGGTGCGGCCAGGTGTTGGACGAACCACGGGTAATGGAGGTGATGGGACGTCGTTTGTACCTGTGGTACCTCGGACCCGTACCACATCGCGATATGGATGGAAATCTTGTCTGGTTGGCATTTCCGACATTCACTCGGCCTAGGCCGGACACTAATAGATTCGGGACCCATCTACAATATGTTGATCCGGAATCCAATCGTGTTTCTTGACACATCCTTTGTTTTGGTTTTCGACGCCGTCTTTGTTGCAGATATGGGTCAACCGCAGCATCAGGAAATGCTAACAATTCACTAGCACAAGATAGAATCTCCTTGTTTTATTGTCGCACCGCCGATAGACATTATCCTTTTACGTATTTGGGCACGGCAGTACTGATCCCGACGGCTACTTAAGCACTTGGCTCGACCGCGCAACTGCTGCAACCGACGAACCCCATTCCCTAATTTTAGCAGCTGTGGGCTTGATCCGAAGTTTGCTATTACCTGGAAACAAATCGACTTTCGCCACAGGACATACACAGGTTTGGTTTTCTAGCCAATTGTTGATGGCTTAAGCGGCTTGATAGGGTTTCGACGACCTCCCCCACCGCCTACCCTCCTCTCCTCTTCGGCCTTGGAACTCACTGCTTACAGTACTGTTCACTTGGTGTGCGGAACTGAGCCGTTATTTCCACGTGCTTGAAGCAGATTTCTTCTCCGACAAAGGTCGCAGCTGGATCTTTGACGGAGACAACCCCCCGATCTTTCATCATGCCTGGTGGTGTGTGCGCGGTGCTCGATTACGAGACCGACATGATGTCCGAGTATGTGGCTGATATGGCTACCCGGATCGTCATTCCTCGTTCTACCGTCACCCCGGCGTTTCGCAAATTCGTCAATCAAATTCTTACATCGACGCGTCTACCTAGCACCACCATTCTGCTGGGTATGAATTATCTTGCCAAGCATATGAACAGACACATGCACACGGACACGTACAAGACGGTGAGCGAGGGTGAACTTTGGAAGATGGTCACTGTTGCTCTACTCCTGGGCAGCAAGTTCCTCGACGACAATACGTTTCAAAACCGCTCTTGGTCAGATGTAAGCGGCATTGACGTGGCTGAGATTAACGCTATGGAAGGAAAATGGCTACGGGACATGGACTGGGTGCTCTACGTGAATCTCGATCGTAGCCACGACTATGATGCTTGGTTGAAGAGCTGGAATCAATATCAGGACAGCAAACGACAGGTTATCCAACAGCATCAATCCCACGCCACTCTTCGCGAGAGACTGGCACCAATCGTTACGTCTGTCCATAACGAGGCCACGAGACAGCCCCACCACCCTCTATCATACGAAGGATGGACCCACGAGGAGATTGCCGACCAGGAACGGCTTACAATGAACACAAGACTTGGCAGGCCTGGGAAGATGGCCTATCGACCCCGGGAAGGGTCATGGCCTAATCGTTACCAGAATCCATGGGTGCAGGCTCCATTGACGCCTCCCGACTCAGGTTATGGCACTCCGGAATACTTGAATTCGGCCGCATCTGTCAATTCTCGCTACAATGAGTGGTTCAGCCAGGCAGTAGCGAACCAGAACTACGGCCGCTACTCTCACGCTCCTACTGGGCACCACAACTATTCCTCTTCTAGAAGTGGTTCACACTTCCACCAGTACTTCAACCACTTTGGACATACCGCGTGGGATGCTGGCGTGGCTGAATGCAACTGTGCGTCTTGTCTTGGAGCCGTTCATGCTAAGGCTGGTTCCTACTTTCACCCTCAGCCATACGGCCAGCCTGTCATGGGCTGATCACCTATTTCGGGTAAGGTTGAGCGCGTTTTGACAATCCAATCCGCTCTCAACTATGTTACGATAACGCACAGCGTAATTGACCAGCCCAGGAGTCACTACCACAGTTCTCTGGCATTAGTCACCCTCGGTTCGGATCCGGTAGTTTCACGAACATATTCCTTTTCCTTTTTCCTTTTCTCTCTTTCGATTAGATACCCCTTTCGGCGAGCTGGATTGGCAGTGACGGACGCCAAGCGGGGTTATTAGATGCGTGGTTGGACACTGTTTCGAGTACAAGATGGCTCAGGAACTGTACAGCACTTGCCTCGAGCCATTCCTGGTATCTCCGAGATCCCTATGCCCATCATTCTATCTCAAAACCGTCCCAGCTGTGGATTGTCTGCACGCGGCTGGATTTGCCCCCTTTGACGAATTTGTCTTCCTAATTTTCATCATCGGCGTTGATTACGGTATTCCCCTACGGCCAGGAGTTTTCTTTTATTCCCTTCTGATTCGATAGATCTGGTTACATTTTGTTCGCATATTTCAGCGACGGTGGTTAAAATTTCAGGCTTATGGCGTTTAAAAAAAAGAGAAAACAACGAACCATGCTAGTTGGTTCCTCGACTGGCCGCTCCTTTTATTCCTTTCCTCTCGGTACTAGAGGACGAATCAAAAGTAATCATCGGCGCCACATTAAACAATATTTACGTTGTCATCTCGTCGGCATCAAATTACAATCTCTCTAGTTTCTGAACTAGCATGCTTGCGCCGAGGGCGAGAGTGGTGATTACCCTTTCATCGCGATTCGGGTAGCATCATCCGGCGGTACGCTAAAGGCTCCCGAGTTGGAGTCTTAACACTCGAGCCGCGGCACGGAATTGCAACCAAAACTAGTTTTGCCATCCGCCGGCTTGCCAACATGATTTTTTATTGCCCCCCGACTGGGGTGGCTTGTTCGGGATTATACGAAGTTTGCATTTCTTGTATGCATTTTTGACGGAAATCACGGTTAAAACAGGGGATCTGGAAATTTGGTATTGTGTTTCATGCGATCATTTCAGGAGCGTGCCAATGGCCCCCCTTCTTGATAATGCACACTATTCTGCGGCCTTGAAGAGGCATTCGAGCGGACGAAATTCGTCTTTTCTACGTTTTAGACTGAAGAGGGGAATTCTAGGGAATGGTATATAGGAGCCAGGAACTAATCTTTGAGGGTTCAGGAACCCCTCCTCTCGAGGTTGGCTCTTTCTTTTTCTACCTTGGAAGCTTACGCTTCTTTTCTTGATGACTGGCATGATATTCTTGCAATTATTCTTTGCATGATTGGTCTCGGGACAGTGGTTCATGTGGAAGAACATTGGAGTTAAGCAGCCAATGGTATTGATGTTTGACTTCTGGGATACCCAGATCTTACCGGACTGTTGAATTCGTCTGGTGGGTAGCTGAGCATCTCTTTGGGAGTAGACCAACGTCAGGCTCTTTGTCAGTCTTGACTGTTGATATATATACACATACATATATGCACACACACACACATACCTATATGGTATCAATTTAGACAAAAAATGATAAATTAAATTTGCCTATTGGTCTGTACTCTTTGAAGTCCGAACTTGAACTCTATTTCCGTTGTATGGCAAACAAGGCCTCGTTAGCAGGACATTTCGATAAGCCAAGCAGTGTCTGTATCTTCAAAATGATCAATGAATGTGATTTGCTAACCCTGGTTAAATCTAGGCACTTCGCTTGGTCGGCACTTATATATGATGATAGGTAAGTACCTAGGTACTTTGTGGCCATTGGCGTGGACTACCTACCTACCTAGTATGTAGCTATGCAGGTAGGTAGGTACATGCCTATGATGTGGGTGCCAGCTGATAAATAGTATCGCGCGACTGGATTCAGCTGTGCCAACAAAGGTACTTTACGCACCTAAGTAGGTATTCGCTAGTTCCCGCTGTTTTCTAGAACGACTGCATATAAATGGCTACTTGATATTTCTTCATTCGGGAATATTCTCGCTTTTTTTTTTACCCAATTCCCAGGCTTGCTCTCCATATTTTAAACCTGATGCGTTGCGCCCCCACAGTCTTTGTGCATTTCTGGCCCAAACACGCGTGCGTGCTCGAGTGCGTAAGCGTAAAATCTTGGGGAAGGGGGGGACAACTCATAGGGACGTCGTCAAGTCGGCAGCAGCAGCAACAGCAGCAGCAGCAACAGCAGCAGCAGCAGCAGCAGCCTGGGGCCGCTCACGGCGCGTGCACCCACAATGACGTCGCGGTTCGTCTCGGGCGGGACCATTGCGGGCGACGGAGGCGCCGCCGAGGGCGAGGACCGTCCGGGGACCGGGGCCACGACGGAGACGAGAGCGAGAGCCGGGATAGGAAGCGGGAAGGCGGCAGTAGAGTGGGAGGCCGTGCAGAAAGACCTCGAGGAGGAGCGGCGGAGGCGCGTCGAGGCTCGCAAGGCGACTGTCGAAGGGAGCGGTGAGAGGAGTCTTTATGAGGTTTTGCAGGCTAATAAAGGTATTTATTTCTTCTTATTACTTTGCTCCCCTTTCTGCTCTTCCTACTGCATATCTTATGGTATTGAATTTGCATATTGCCAAATTAGCGGGCTAACCCCTTCTTCGTGCCTTGCCCTTCTTTGTTGTACATTAGCCGCCAAACAAGCTGCCTTTGAAGAGCAAAACCGCATCCGTAACCAGTTCCGCGCCCTCGACGACGACGAGATAGACTTTCTGCATGGCGTCAGCGACGAGAAACACGCCGAAGAGGAGCGCGTGCGGCGCGAGACGGAGGCTCGGCTCGCTAGCTTCCGAAAGGCGCAGCGATCGGCCGAGGGCGGCAGTGGCGGCGATGATGATGCCGGCCATGCCGCCGATATTGGAAACGGGGGCGCTGTGTTCGAGGAGTGGGGGAGCTCTGCGGGGAGGAAGAGGAAGAGGGAGAGAGAGAAGGCTGGGCTGAAGGGCGTCAGGAGAAGGACCAGTATGCCTGACGAGGATGTGAAAGGCCCGAATCAGGTCGAAGGTAAAGCGACAGGGGAAGTGAAAGGGGGGCACAGTGGTGGAAACAGCGGGACTAAGCTTACACCTACGAAGCTTACGCATGCATCTACAGAACCCGAGCCAGCCGCTGTGAAGGGTGTCCCTACCACCTCTTCAACACCAGCTATGAAACCACAGCCACAGTCGCAGCCGCAGCCGAAGCCGAAGCCCGCATTAGGCTTAGTTGACTATGGTTCGGACGAAGACGACGACTGAAAAAAGGAAGGATATCTACTCAGATAGTATTTATCGCCTCGGCCACCACAGCCACGGAGACGATGGCACCGGCCTGCAAGGAGCTCGGATTACGAATGGACTATCACGGGGGAACACCTCTAGTGGGGGAGATTTGCTAGGTCGTTTCTTCGAACTGGAGTATGCGAATCACCAAGTTGCTTTTTCCACCATTCTTCAACAAGCAAAAAACTCCCGAGGTTTTGGACAAACAACTTCGTAAAAGCCGCACACGTGGTTACTCCCGAGTCGCCCTGTCTGTTCAAGGGCCAAGGAGCGGTAGGCGGCAGGCACGGCCGGTGAAGTATGGGATCCGGATAAACCGGTCAAAAAAAAAATTGGCTACTGTACAGCTCTTCGCGAACCTGCTGGAGCTCTTACAGCCAGCGAGATGGTTCGCCGGAACAAATCACCGTCCCGTGATCGTTTGATCGATACTCCTCGCCATGAATCAGAAGCGAATAGCATGCATGTGCATGGCCAACACTACGCCACACAACCAAGGACGGAAGAGAAGACTTAATGGCGAATGGCGGTGGTTATTTTTGTCAGGTTTTCTTCTCTCTTCTATTTCCCCCTCTAAAAAGGAGAAGGGGGGTAAGGGCGCAGGGATGCGCCTAATTAATTATTCAGCGTATTCGGCGAAGACGTCTACGTACACCCGCCGCCACGTAGAGTCGAGAAACCCATCTTAGGATTGGGTATCCGTGGCCTTGGAGCTGGGTCGTGTCTCACTGTAGCTATCGTAGGACGAAGTAGTAAATAGTCCGCATCATCCGGCATTGACGGCCCAATTTTGTGCTTAGGGTGTTTACACTACTTGTATCTCATCCACATGGGTACCCTATCTTACCCAAGAGTTTGAGTTAACTGTTGATTTGTTTGGTAATATGCGAGGCGGCGCTTGTCTTACGCCGTGCTCTCCATTTCGGTGTGAGCATTTCACAGGCCAGCTGGGTAACCAACCCACTACCTAATTGTATCACCTGCTCGGGTAATGGGTGTAAAACCTGTGTAGCCCGCGTATATCCACCTTACCATCCCGATACCGCTGCTTCCATTGCTGATGATGTTGTACATGATGGGATTGGAGATTGTTTGCCTCGAAACTCGTGAGTACGAACCAATATCGCCGTCCCCAGTCTATATAAGCCTATCCGTTGACACTCCCGTGCATGCCGTATATCTGTACATGCATAGATCCTGCGCTCCACCACCTTCTATTAGATAGGGTATTGAGTTGTATAGAGACTTTATGTTATTACAAGAGTGAGATGGGTGTCCTTGGTGGAAAAAATCCTGGGTGCTGGAATAGTTTATTTCTCTCCTTCGGACGGTCGGATAGAAGTGTTGTATTGTTGTTCATGAATCCTCTTGATCGCCGACGTAAACGGGCTCTAGTTTCGGGTCCGGTGTTACAGCCCAACGCCATAGGCTACGCAAGCCCCCCTTGATCCAACCCTCTATCTCCTCCTCGGGGATGATGATGGCGCGAGCACGAGCCTCGTCTTCGGGAAGGAGTTCGAAGCGGCGCATGCGCATCGCGATCCGAGGGTCAAGGACCATAGGGCTTGTCCAGATCTTCTCAGCTGGTGGCGTGGGTACGGAGTCCTTCTCGTCCGAGTCTTTCTTGGGTTCTTTCCACACAGATTTTGCCCAGTTTTTCTCCTCCCAAGCTAGTGCGGTCGCTTGCTCTGATTCCGAGTCTGCAGAGGTGGGGTTGGTTTCTTCGCGGTACTCGCGGGCCGCAGCCAGGCAGACGGCGGCGACCTCGCGGCCGACGTCGTCAGCTAGACGGCGCCGATTTAGGAAGCGACCCAGTCGGGTAAAGGTGTGGGAGAATCCAAGGATGTGTGGAAATTGCACAGGGGCCGAGGGGGAGAACTCGGCAGGGATGAGCATGGGAATAGGCGAGGTTGGGTAGTCGGCTGTTGTATTATAGGGGAGGGGTTGAGGGGGCCGCTCGGGCTTCTTCTCTTCTTCTGGTTTCGCCTCCTCGGGCTTATCCGTTTTGGCTTCGCCTTCCGTGGCTTCTCCTATCGGTGCTTCTTCTGTTGCCGTAGCAGCTGAGCCACTGACGGTAAGAGGCTCCGGTATTGGTGCTGTCAGAGGACCCAGCCAGCCCTCGTGTAGACCTCGTACATATTCCTTCCATGTGTGGCGGCCGATGACGAGATCGCCCCTCATGCCGGTATACTCAGGAGTGCCGTTGCGTAGCCTCACGGCGTTGATGATCTCATCTTGGGTCTGGGCGGCGGCAGCGGCATCGGGATCCCGTGTCCGCCGTATACGCTCGGCGACGGCGGCCCGCACATCGCCCTCCTTGCGTCCCTGTACGAACTCCCAGTCTAGACCCGACGCGGCCAGAATGGGCTTGACGTACTCGGTGAAGTGGTCCTGGGCTACACGCAAGCCGTCGGTCGGGGGGCTCTCGAGGAAGATGGTCAGTTTGCGCGGCATTTCGTTGGGCGATCGAATAGGCTCCTTCGCTATGTGCGATACGGCGCGTGCCCATCGTGCCGTCGCGCGCTTCTTCTCCCGCTTATCGTAGATGATGGCTGCTGAAAACGACCCGAGCAGGGTCCAGAATATCATCCAGTTGCGCGAGGGCAGCTTCTTGGGCAGGTTGGGGATGCCCATCATTCGGAGTGCCCGGTTTGATGTCGGGGCTTTGTAGGCCGTCTCGGGCGCAGGGGGATTCGAGGGCGGAATCTGGGTTTACAAGCTGTTAGCCGCTCCGAACCTCGAACCAGACCGCACCGGAGCCCCAGCCGTGCTGAAGAGAGAGAGAGAGAGGGGGGGGCTTACAGCTCCCGCACCAGCGCCCGCCGCCGGTGGAGGCGGGGGCTTCGAGTCGGCCATGGTTGAGGCTCGGCTGCTTCTTTTGTCCCGTTGGCTATGAACTACTCCCTAGGCAGTCTGGAGAATAATGGGCGATGACGGCGGAGTTGGGTAGATTAATACGGGTTGACCTGGGGGATGCGATTCTGATCGACCGGTAGGTAGTCGGCGGGACGATCTTGATCTTCCGTTTCTTGGTTACTAGAAGCCATATAAGGATTTTTTTGGATGTTCGGATTGTCTTATCTTTCAGGCATCAAAAGATTGGTTATCGATTATCCAATTAGGAGCATGGTGGGGTACCTAAGCACAGCGGTCGGCAGGCGGGTCGGTAGGCGGGCCGTTCAGTACCGTCGACCCCACTAAGATTGTATTCTGCGGCTTTGCCTCCCGGATGCTGCTTCTGGAAATACGGCTCTAGAGATGCCAGATGGTTTTGAAGGCTTTCGGTGACACAGACTTGCTTTATTTTCGACTAACACAAATTGACAATTACTGTGGAGGATTTGATATCATGCTTGCAAGGGCAAACGTTTGCTTGGGCGTATGGTCTTGCTGTAATTTCCGCGCACTGAGGTAGAAGATAGTTGGCCCAGGGAAATTTCCAATACGGAAGCCTGATTATAACTTGGACTTCACGGAATTTGGCGAAGGAAGCAGCTGCAGAGGGGTATAAGGTAAACCGAGAAACTCATACACCTGAGAGAACCGATCGCTGCCGAAAAAGGGCTCTCCCATGCCCGCCGAGTTACGAACCATCATCCAAGGTGCACCGAAAGCCCCTTGTCTCAAGGCGTCGTTCGTATTCTTCCGCAACTCATCTTTGATCTCCTGCTCTTTGGCCAAGGCTATTATATTATCGACCTCTTCCATCGAAAATTGCTGTGTCTTGTCCTGTATGCTACCGGGAAAGGGCCGGGGCATCGCCGTCAATGCATTTCTTAGAGGTGCTTCATCTTTGATACGCTGCTGTGGTGGCGTCCAAAAGCAGTGATATAGCCAATGCCATGTTGAGTTGTATACCTCTGTCGGATATATCTTCTTAATCGCCAGCAGCGCTCGCAGCGGTAGCTGTGTCTGGCCGACCTTGAACAAATTGTTTAGATCGCCATCAGGTGGGCTGGCCTCTGTCACGCCAAAATCCCGCTTGGAGCGTGGCAATTCGTACTTCTCAAGCCATGCCTGCCGAGCCTCGACTGTCCATATTACGCGATTCCCAGATCGCTGTTGAAGATCAGGGAGGTAGACTGGGTGGAAGTCCACCTGCACTCCGTGCGAGCCGAGTGCTTCCAGGTGTTTGAGTAAATGCACGAAGCCAAAGTAGCCATATATAGAATTTAAATCAGTGTAGAAGTCTATATGACCACCTATATTGACCATATTGGCCATATCAGGAAGGGATCGCGTCTGGTTTTGAAGTGCTACCTTGGATCTGGAGAATGAGGTATGTATGCTGCATAGTTACCGGTTATGTCATCTGGCATCTGGCGTCCGTGTTCATGGGTGAGTTGAAGGACGTAAAAGATGGTATTTACCGAGGTCCTGCCCAAAGTAGATAGGTACTGGGACTAGTAATTAGCAGATGATAAACATACTAGCTAGATGCTTAGGTTTAATGGTATACCTTAGTTGACATAATTCAATATTCTCTTTATATCTTTGCCTAGAAGCTTCTCTTGTGGCATTACCTCCTTTAATTTTATTATATCTAAATGTCCTTTTAGTTTTCCGAATTCATTTAGCTGTTGTTTTCGGTCCTACAATTATAGTAGTGTAAGAACTTCCAGCTACTGGCGTGGTTTAGACCCGAACCCCCACTCTGCTATACGATTGGAAAAGCGAAGGTAGTTGGATGGAGATCTAGTATGTAATTGACATGAAAGTCCACCGTAATAGGTAACCACTCGACACCATGGCTCGTACCTCCCTTACATACCCGGATGGCCACTCACCCAATGTCTCGGCCATTTAATCGCTAATATGATCGTTGGATTGCGATCCAGGAAACAATAGTTATCCGGACTGCTACACTCGTACACAGCATGTAATAGTGTGTAACTTTGCAGTGCGGCGGAACTTCAGGTCATTCTTTGCCCTTCAATGTATCAGTACCCATTTACTAATATCAACGCTAACACCACCTTTGCCTTTGCCTTTAGAATAGCGGTATATCTAGAAAAAGGTAGCAAAGCCTACCTCATGGAAACAGATAGGGAGACGACAAGGTTGGACGCAATGCTCGCCCACTTACGAAGGGCAGACGGATAAATATGGGTTACAAGTGTTGTAGTACACGGGTTGATTTGCCACACCAGGTTTTAAAAATTTTATTCATATGCTAGCCACCTACCGCCTCCTACTGGTCCAATTTGAATTTGATTTCCTCGTGAGTAAACGAGGTGAAATCAGTCGAAAAAGCTCTATCCAGGGAGCACCACCAGACAGTTTCTCAGGATGGGGTGCATTGGGCGGGGGGAGGATAGCTGGTACATACAGCGCCTAGTGTACCCCTAGGGGCGCATACTGCTGCAAGCTGGCCCTCACTGGAGGCCATTATTGGCTCAGGCCCTTCTCTCTAGCCAAGCCTGGCAAGTGGGGCCTGTTTAGCAAGACCTCTAGGGTGGGTTCCCAGACACGGGTTAAGTTAGTGCCACGCCACGGCAGCATCCCCTCTTGCCGTGCTGAAGTAAACGGCCAGTAACATGTTGATCCGCCTGTCAGGGGCTAACGTTGCTGGTTACACAGCACGAGACCAGTACCTATAGGGAACCTTGGGATCTTGCTGCCTTACCTTCAGTGAGCCAGCAGGCGTGGTGGGCGCCACCTACACTAGGTACCAGGCAGGTAACCCACCGAGACCCCTCCACAAACATCGTCTCCCCTCCCTTTTGCCTTCAGGGGTCAACCTGAACTCTGCAAAGCCCATGTAACAACCGTGGTTGGATCGACATCTTACCAGCAACCACACCACCCCCCCTTTTGTTTCGATTGTCGTCTGCCCGTAGAGCATTGTAAGCATCAGCGCCTCTCTGTGGTCGTCGAGTTAGAGCAGCATGCAGTAGAGCTGCAACACGACGCCTTTGTTGAAGTAGGTTGCCTGAATACCACACATCCGAGATAGGAGGAGGATTCCTTGTTCTGTCGCTTTTGCGCTTTCTTGTATCCAAGTGGGTAAACCCACACTGCCTGGCCGGTCCCTGTCGTGCAGCATCCAGTTCTCTTCTCACCGTCCAAACTGACGAGTGTTGATTGTTGCCACGTGCTTTACTGACCTTTACGTGTGTCAGGTTTGCATTCGAGAGCGCCTACACAGCCGGAGCGTCAAGATTGGTGACGAGCACAGCACCGCCCAAAGGACCACCGATATAGTCGAGCCGCACACCTGATAGAAGCAGTGAGAGGAAGAGGAGAAGCGAAAAAAAAAAAAAGAAGAAGAATACGCAGCTAGGGCCCTGAGCCCTCGGCATCAACCGATTCCCTACGCTTCATTTTGCTGTCTCTGGTGTCCCCAACCCTCCTCGTTGCCGACCGCCCTTTTCGTCGTCCTCGTCGTCGTCCTCGTCGTTGTCCTTGCTGTCTCTTCCTGATCTGTTGCTCATTTTTGTTCCTTCTTGCCGACCGCTACGGTGATAACATCGGCCGCGAGAAGCTTGAAATCTGTCCAAACCCCTCTCCACAGGCACAATGGACTCCAATCGCCTGCAACTTAATTTTGGGAACAACAACGAGCGGCTTGCCCCCTCGGACCGCACCTATCCCACCACTCCCTCGACCTTTCCTCAGCCGGTCTTCCCAAATCCCTCCCAACAACACTCCGGTCAGGCGGGTCCGCCCGCCCAGCAATATGCGGGCGGGTATGCGCCACCTAATAACTACTTTGCCCAAGGCCAATATCCGTCTCAATACCCCGCCCACCAGGCGGCGGATTATGCTGCTCAGTCTGCCGCCTACCAGCCGAGGTCCAACACACCTGGTACTAACGATCCCAATGTTGGCCTTGCTCACCAATTCTCCCACCAAAATCTAGGGGGAGGCTCCGCGAGGGTTAACTACGGTATCAGAGGCCCACCGCCCGTCCAACCCCGTCCTCGAACTTCTGGCTCTAGCGGACAGCAGCCGAGCTATGGCTATCCAGCAGCCCCTATGCCCACACGACAGGCCGAGTTCCAGTTGGCCCCTGAGCGGAACCCCGAGAGGTATGGGCTAAATGCTAGCAACAATCAGAAGAAGTGCTCTCAGTTAGCCGCCGATTTCTTCAAGGACAGCGTTAAGCGAGCCCGTGAGCGCAATCTAAGGTACTCATTTCCCCCCATCAGGCCCAGTCGATGGCTGCTGACAGCATTGCAGACAGAGTGAGATGGAGCAAAAACTTCAGGACCCTAACCAAACACCAGCTAGAAGGGAACAGATCTGGCAGAACGGCGGCAAGAAAGAAGGGAGATACTTGCGGTTTCTCCGGACAAAAGATAAGCCCGAAAACTACCAGACGGTCAAGATTATCGGCAAGGGCGCTTTTGGAGAGGTCAAGCTAGTTCAGAAGAAGAGCGACGGCGTAGTTTATGCCATGAAGTCTCTTGTTAAGACTGAGATGTTCAAAAAAGACCAGCTTGCTCACGTCCGGGCAGAGCGAGACATCTTGGCAGAGTCGGATAGTCCCTGGGTTGTGAAGTTGTATACGACCTTCCAGGATTCCTACTTTCTCTACATGCTAATGGAGTTTCTGCCGGGTGGCGATTTGATGACCATGCTTATTAAGTATGAGATCTTTTCCGAAGATATTACTCGCTTTTATATCGCGGAGATTGTTCTGGCCATCGAGGCTGTCCATAAGCTCGGCTTCATCCACCGGTACGGACGAAAACACGCCCGTCTTGCTATCTCCCTTATACTAACGCTATATATAGAGACATCAAACCCGACAACATTCTCCTCGACCGAGGTGGACACGTCAAATTGACTGATTTTGGCCTGTCCACGGGATTCCACAAGCTACATGATAATAACTACTACCAACAGCTATTACAGGGACGATCTAGCCGGCCCAGAGACCGTAACTCGGTGGCCATTGACCAAATCAACCTGACGGTCAGCAACCGCGCCCAGATTAATGACTGGAGACGCTCGCGAAGATTGATGGCGTATTCCACGGTAGGAACACCGGATTATATTGCGCCCGAAATCTTCACGGGCCATGGCTATACATTTGACTGCGACTGGTGGTCGTTGGGTACCATTATGTTCGAATGTCTCGTCGGTTGGCCCCCCTTCTGCGCCGAAGACAGCCACGACACCTACCGGAAAATCGTAAATTGGAGACAGACGCTCTACTTCCCTGATGACATCACGTTAGGCGCTGAAGCGGAGCATCTCATTCGAAGGTACGTTGAAACACTATACTCATGCCGCCTTGGATCAGATCCGCTAATGTACACGCTTACTGTCAGCCTCATCTGCAACACGGAGGCACGGCTCGGTAGGGGTGGCGCGCACGAGATCAAGAGTCACTCTTTCTTCCGGGGGGGTCGAGTTCGATAGCCTTCGTCGAATCCGTGCGCCGTTTGAGCCGCGCCTGACATCGGCTATCGATACCACGTACTTCCCGATTGACGAGATCGACCAGACGGATAATGCGACACTACTCAAGGCCCAAGCCCTCGCATCGGGTAAGCAGGGCGAGGACGCGCCGGATATGAGCCCTTTCACAACCCTGCCCTTTATCGGCTACACATTCAAGCGGTTTGATAACAACTTCCGATGAGAATGCGCGGACACATACGTTTCCGGGGGGGCCAAACACTAGAGTTGGGTGTCTAGGTGCATTGGGTGGGGGGGTTACCTAGGTTAGAGAGATGCCGGCTAATCCTCTTATGGGGCCACTGACGGGTCACCATGGCTGTGGATTGAGGGTTGGCAGACGTACGCTTGACTGCATGTGAGGATTTGCCTTCTGGTATACCAGTCTCATGGCAGACGGACTATAGATACGTAGTTTTGCGTCTCGCCCTTTTCCCAGCAAGAAACGGTAATTCCCAAGAGCGGGGTGTCTATTAGGTTAGAGAAAGACAGCCGTCTTGACGAGCATTTACCCAACTGGCGCGCATTATCTAAATTCATTGTTAGAGTGGGTGATAGAAGCTGCGTGACTCCTTCTATACAGCCATTCCAAGTCAAACTAGGTGCGAGCCAATCGACCACTCGTATCATTATCATTATCATTATCATTATCATTGTCATCGTCGTCATCTAATAACCAGATAGGAAGCCAAGATGTAAGTAGTTAGCTTATTCGACGTAGGCGTTAATCATGATAGTGCAGGGAGCCGACCCAAGATACTTAGACAGACATACTATACACATAGGTAGGTGCGAAGAGACTAGACTAGGTACATACGAGTAAGATAGATACCTGTCACCTCTTTATTTCTGCCCAACGCCTATTTCATCGATATGTGAGGTGACCAAAATTAAGCCTACTCGATTGGATCAATTAACTTCAATATATTTTTGATGCTACCAGGTCTGAGTAGGTACGTACCACCTGTGGTTGCTACTTAGGTTGAGCTTGATCTTAAATCTCTCTAAACCTAGCTCCAGCACGGGTGCTGTTATCTAATCAAGAAACCCACTTTTTCCACCTATCGATCATCTACCTAAGTAGGTAAATACCTAAGTAGGTAAATACCTAAATAGGTACCTAATCCAGCACTCTCATCCACTCACCTGCGACTGTCAGTAAACACTCGACATATCAATATCTTTATCTTTCTCACATATTCCACCAAGTTACCGTCACTATACCTAGCCTCTCGTGTTGTGCTTAAATATCACACCACCAAGCTCTGAACTAGTGATCCTATTGACGGCCTCAGCATACGCGCACTAGCTACACGTCCCAACAACGGACCAGGAGCAGCCGAGAAGGCAGGAGAGGAAGAGACGAGATGGATTATCAGAATCGTGCGGGCTCCAAATTCGGCGGCGGCGGTGTCGCATCGCATAGCGCAACGAACGCCGACCGTCGCGAAAGATTGCGCAAGCTCGCGCTCGAGACCATCGACCTCGACAAGGACCCGTACTTCTTCAAGAACCACGTCGGCAGCTTCGAGTGTAAGCTGTGTCTTACCGTCCACCAGAACGACGGCTCCTACCTCGCCCACACCCAGGGCAAGAAGCACCAGACCAACCTAGCGCGCCGTGCCGCTCGTGAGCAGAAGGAAGGGAAGGGTCAGGTCGATCCCAACACCGGTCTTCCCGTCGGTATCGTGGGTGCCGGCTTCGGTGCCGGTGTGATCAGGAAAAACCTGGTCAAGATCGGCCGTCCTGGGTACAGGATCACCAAAGTACGTGATCAATTCACGCGACAACAGGGTCTGCTGTTCCAACTGCAGTACCCCGAGATCGGACAGGGTATCGTACCCAAAGTACGCTTCATGAGTGCCTTCGAGCAGCGCGTCGACGACCCGCCCGACAAGAACTACCAATACATGCTCATCGCTGCCGAGCCCTACGAGACGTGTGGCTTCAAGCTGCAATCCAGGGAGATCGATCGCACGGGAGATCGCTACTGGACGTGGTGGGATGCCGACTTGAAGGAATTCTGGGTACAAGTCATGTTCCTAACAGAACGTGAGGAGAGATACGTCGGTGTCCCTGGTCTGCCGGGACGGTGAACAGGCGAGACGGAGAGATATTAGCGATACTACTTATGGATCAGTCAGAGACCGGGACGGATCCAAAATCGACACTCAAGAAGGGACGAGGAGCCAAAAAAAAGAAAAAAAAAGAAAAAAAAACCCCCCCATGATCATGGCAAGTGTTACTACGACATTGTTTTATATACGTAGTTGGGCGCTTCGGCTGACTAGCTTCAAAGCACCATTTCGGATCCCAAGGCTGACGGGTATTCCCTATAACGATGGCGCTGATGTGAGGCCCTATGGCTTCTCGGCGAGAGACGGCAGAATGGTTCAAAGCCGGATGACTGTAATATCACTATGTATTTCAATAATTTGGAAATTATGACCTCCTCTATTACGCTTGGTGTATACTTATCATCCCAAATCCCTAGTGATGCCTTCCCCCTTTACCCTCGTCTCACAGCGGCGGCATCACCTTTCTCTGAAATTGTATCGACAATCACGCTATCGCCCTTCGCGAGCCATGTCCGAGGGCTGCACAATTGATTTAGACACTCAGTTCGGCCAATAAATAACGCCATGGGATATAGGTAGAAATACTAACGTTTAGATGGGTTGGGCAAATATAGCCTTGGAGGTGAGTATAACTACTTACCCAGATAATAATAAACTCGGGTGTCAAGCAATCCCAAGGGGCTCTGTGGTTGAAAGCAAAGGAGACAAGGTCGTGAAGGCTAGATAGACAGCGGAGAGCCGAACAGTCGGGAACTGGAACGTGCCGTATATAAATCGTTCCCTAGAGCCCTTCCATGCTCACAAATGAATCCGGCAGTTCCTAGGGGCATTAATGTAGCCTTACCCTTACTATAAGTATTTGCTGATTTGTCAGTTGTAGTTATAATTTTGGATTGGTAGCTATTTGTCGAAATGGGATCAAGGTTCTCACCATCACCGTACCTACCAAGATAGCTATCCTCATTAGTCCATTCATAGACTCAACTTAGATTCGTATCAATATCCTATCCAACTTGAGTACCCTAGTTTCAATTAAAAATCTAAGGAACGAAAATGTCTTGGCAAATCATGACACACGAGCATGGTTTACTTCTCCAATTGTGGCAAGTAACATGTTTTAATGAATCATTCAGTTCCTAATTAGTAACTGTAATCAAGTTAGCACACCGATGCAATGCTTATTCGTGCCCTATCATCTTCGTTACCTGTAGTCTGTCTCGGCGATCGACGCCCTGATTTAAGCGAAAGGGCGCGCGAGACATACACCGCGGGGGGGTGGGTGTGACGGGAGCTTTTAAAGACGGCCGGAGGCGCAATAAAGTCTACAAATATGAAATGAATATTCCAAAAGACCAAGCAAACAGAACTAAACAAACAAAAACAAAAATAAAATAATGGCGTCTACAACCGAATTTCCCAAGCCCAAGTTCGTCACGGGCGGCTGCCTATGCGGCTCGTTGACTTACAGGATCGACTTCCCGGAGAACCACGACTTCGAGATGAGTGTACGTATCACGCCTGTGAAAGGAAAGAAAAAAAAACCTCACCTCCTCCCCTCCCCCCTCTCTCCTTCCCCACCCAACGAGCATCACACGAGCTAAAGCAACAAGGTCCGGGACCACCACAGTCCTCGACGTGCCAGTGCACCCAGGACCGCAAGAGCACGGGGTCCTTCTTCTTCGCATCGCACCGCGTGGCACGCCGGGCATTCCGCTGGACGAGCGCAAACGCCAGTGGAGGAGGGACGACGACGACGACGACGACGACGCTGGGCCGCTACAACGCGACGCCGGCGGCCGAGCGCGGGTTCTGCACGCGCTGCGGCAGCTTCCCGTACTGGCGCCGCATCGCTACCAACCTCAGTGGCGGCGGCTCGGGCTCGGGCTCAGACGAAAACGAAAACGACGGCAGTGGTGGTGCGAAGGAGGAAGAGGAAGAGGAGGGGGGGTTCCATCTCCATCGCCGTCGGCACCGTCGACCCGCTGTTCCTGTTCGGCGAGGGCGCGGAGGCGGACGGCGCCGCCGAGGGGGTGCCCCGCGGCGGGTTCGGCGTCGCGCTCGCGAACGGCGCCGGCGGCCACGAGTGGTGCCGGAACGAGATCCCCGGCGTCACGGACCGGATGGCGTACCTGCACGAGCGCGGGCGCAGGTGGCCTGGGGATAGCGAGTAGGTTATCGGCGGGGAGAGGGAGAGGGAGGTGGGAGGGGGAGGATCATGTGTTCAGAAAAGGGGGGAGGGCGGTGGGCGGTGAATCAGCTTGTGCGGCGGTGATGCTAACGATGCGGGATCATACCGAGACTCCTCTTTTTTGCTTGGGTGGTTTGACAGCAGATTTGACTTTGGGCAAATCAAAAGGGGTTATCACGCGATAGTTGGCTTGCTGAGCTGAGAGTTGACGTATTATGACCATGCTTGCTTGGCACACAACTCTGACATGACTTGGAATACTACATGACACGAATGTAACAGGCTCGAAAATAAACATTTGATTATCAGGTATTACAAACAATGAATCTAACTCATATCCATATTTGTCTCGTATATATTAGCTAATTAAAATGAACGACTTCCCCCCCTTTTCCCCCAGCCCCAACCCCCCGTCGCCTCACTTATACGGGTCGCGGCCATTTCCGTCCTCGCCGGCGCGGTAGCCGAGGGGCTCCTGCCTGCCGTAGACGTAGAAGTCGGGGTCGTTGTCCTCCTCGCTGGCCTTGGCGGCGTTGTAGCGCTTGAAGGCGCTCTCGACGAGCAGGCCGACCTCGCGGCGGTCGCGGCCGACGACGCCGACGGCGAGCAGGGCCTCGGTCTCCTCGATCCAGTCCTGCAGGCGGCGGAAGCCGACGCGGTCCTTGCCGAGCCTCTGCGGCTGCCCGGAGCCCTTGATGAGCGCGAGCACGCCGGCGAGCACGGTGTTGAGCGCGCCCAGCGCCGTCACCACGCCCCCCCGCGCCCCCCGACGCCGACGCCGACGCCCCGAGCGCCGTCAGCCCCGCCCCGATCACGATCTGCACGAAGTACACCACGTACAGGAACGCCTGCAGCGCCGCGTGCTGCCACCGCATCCGCGCCTGCGTCTCGATCACCATCCGGTACACGCCCACCGCCGCCTTGCGCCCTTCCTCGAGCGAGCCGCCGTGGCACGCGACGCCGTCGGCCGCCGCCGCGCCGCCGTGCTGGTGCGTGTTGATCCCCAGCGCCTGCCGGAAGATGAGCAGGTTCTCGTCGTTGTCCTTGCGGATCCCGAGCCCCGCCGGCGCCCCCCCACGACATCGCCGTGTCCGCCTTCCGCGGGAGCCCCGGGCTGATGGGCGTTATGTTCGTCCTCAGCGGCTTCGGCATTGTTGTAGTCGTCGTCCCAGTCGCCGCCGCGGGCGACTGGGAGTCGTTCGTCGCTGTCTGCGTCGCCGTGCCGGGCATCCCCGGCGAGAGGAGCGGCGAATCTACGCTCGCCATCGACATGGTAAGAGGTGTGGAGGCTGGTCTTTCGTCTGTAGGAAGCAGTTGTAGAGCGTTCGCGTAGTCGTTGAGATGGTGGCTGATAGATAGTTAAGTCGATTGATGGATAGATCGGTTGATAGATAGATCGGTTGATAGATAGATCTGCTCAGGGGTCTCGAGCGCCTTCTTAACCTCAAATAGTTTTCCGGCAGGCCGACCACGTGGCGCGATAGATTCATATGCTTCCATATTAAACTTCTCTCGAGGGCAGCTTCCTACACGCCGTAGAGCCTAGGGCCTCACTGCGCTGCGCCTGCGGAGGAATACCGATATAGATCATGGTGTCTGACAGAGTTTCATGGCAGCCGACTGCTCAGCCTATCCCAACAGCCAACGCCACATCTGTAACACGGCCGCTGCTTCATTGGACTCGCATTCCCACGCTAAGTCGAGGCTGTTGTTTGGCCGTCGCCAATTCATTTTCTCCATGTGGTTGTCTCGCCAATGATGTGCCACGTGATTGTCAGGCCAACAATCCTGGAAGCTCTCTCGTGTGAGGCTCTGCCCCCCCTCCCCCTCCCCCCCCCCGCCCGCCATGCTGACTTCGCCAAACGTGCACAAGCTGTGTAGTGCTGCCTCGGGAGAGCCGCACTCTGAGAAGGCTTAGCTCCTTGGGTTGGGAACGGCGTTGGGGAGACTCGGGCACCCTACAGCCCGACGTCCGTTTGGTCACGAGCGCGCAATCTTTAGTTATCTATAGTTGAGGATTGCGGCGTTGGGTAGCTAGGGGGGAATAGAAGGATCGCTGGTCTGTGGCTAGTGAGCGACATCTGACACCCCGCGCGTACGGCGTATATCTCTGTGTATATATTTCGGTATGTTGGTCATATGCCGTGCCTTTCCCCTCTGCCGATCGCTCTGACGCCAGGGATGTGAACAGGGCGGTACCCGATTTCGGCTTACTCGTTGCTATTTTGGGTATCATATCTTGTTGTCTCTACCTCCATAGTTGACATCACAGTCTTTCTCGGCAATGGCTCTCACTTAAAATGGAATAAAAGTTAATATATAAGAGCTTGATGTCGTCGCTTAGTTACGGCTCATACACTACCTACAGCGTCATCGGTTATAACACTAAATGGAACACGAGCTCATGCCCCCATTGCCATCTGAAAGCTGCCATTGGGGGCGATCACGATAATTGATCCCACGATCCGGCGCTAGCTCGGAGATGGTCTATAATCATGTGTTAAGAACATGGAGATTAAAGCAATCATGTTAGGAGAAGGGCTGTAAAATTGAATTCACAGACGCCCATCGGAAGTTCTGGGTAAACACAGGCCCTACTTTCAATACTACGTATGATTGCTTAAATGACACGTTCTCTTGATCGGCAGAGATGCATTCAGCTGCCCCAAGTGTAAGACATAAGCCTTGGCAATCTCGGCAGTCCGACGTATGTACCTTCAACTCATCTGAACCTTTAAAATAAAATAAAAATAAAGAATACGATGTAGGACATGAATCTCGACGCAGCGGAAGATAGGTCAATCAGGGAGAGCGAAATGTATGCAGTTCGTATATGACCCATTGTCAGGCTTGCTAGCCAGCAAGCGGTATCGTCGTAGACCTGGATAGTTTGTGCTTCGAACTGACGCGTATAACACGCGGCGCAGCCTATAGACCAAATTAACTCCCATGCAGGTTCCTGGACATAATCTCGTCTAAAGATATCCTCTCGACGGCTAGGAGCGGTGTACCTAAGCAGGAGTTCCACCTGCTGGTATCATTGACTCTTTCATATCCTGATTACAAAATATAGTGTTGACAGTCACGGTTGTTAAAATAACCAGTATTGTTATGTCTTAGATGGTAGATTAATCTCGGGAATTAATATGGGCTTTGGATGCTTTTCTGCTGCTGTCTTCTCTCCTGTGTGAGGTGTAGTTTAATAGTGGGACAATCTACACAAAGGGACGTTTATATGAGTTGATAGTAACAGCTAAGACCTAGGCAGGAGCAATTATAGTAATACTAAAAATAAAGACAGCAATAATAAGCCCTACTTAAAACTACAATCATCTCATGTGATCAAGATACATGACTACCTGCACTCATATCGGTTTCTGCTACATTTATCCGCCATCGCTATGGCCCCCGTTCCATAACAATGGGCTCTCTAAATTATTGCCCTTTCAGTGACACGGAGGCGCAGGAGGATGGCTGTGATTTCATCTTCGGTGATTGAGTCAACAGTTGTGTCAACCATGTTAGTGGACTGAAAAACTTGTCTCACATGTTGTGTAATCTACTCGAGGCATTATCACAGCCGGTGTGTGCCTCGGTTCTGTCGAATATCTCCCCAACAGCTCCATTTCCAGCTTTCTCTGTAAGCATAGCCACAATAGCCCATTCAAACGTTTTGCGATGATATCGTGGTATCGCAACAGCTCCTCGTTAGTAAGGATAATACTGACATGACCAGTACTTATCTTGTATGCTCCGAAGCTTTCCGAGTTACGCGGATTGATATTAATGTTTCCCCGCTCGAAATTGAATGTAAGGTTGTTAGGAGGTATAAGCTTTTTTTTTTTTCAATATCGCCTTGTTGCCACCGACATGCTTTGAATAAAATTTATCGTCATATATATGTCGAAGATGTCTAGTTAGGCTCAGACTTTTATTAACACAAATGCCGATCTAGTCGATGTGGATAGAATGAGCGTGGCAAATGGTAAGATACGCTAACTGGATTTAATACGTATACATTATAGCTATTAACACATTTCTTGCTTAGTTAAACTAAGGTTACAGCGCCAGCCTCATCGTTCAACACCCCTTGTGCCATGTTCTGGAGCACCCGGGATCTGCTCTCCTCAGCCTCGGTAGAACGATCTTAGATCTTAAAGAAACTGAATACACTGGATTACTTTTCGTACCGCCTCAGGATTTATTTTAAACTCTGATTACACATCAAACAGGGAAAATGAATAAGCGTGATAAATAAAGCGGGCGAAATCGCTTGAATGTGTGCAGAAGGGGTTCGCTTCTGGGCGTAGGTAGGTACCATTCTGTATCTGGCTTTGAATAATTACGGTGGGTAGGAAGTGCAGAGGAAATTCTCTCTGGTTATGAATAGTCATGTTTAGGTGTATATAGGGTAAATCTACTCGCTACCTTGATAGGTCTTTATATATTTGCAACCCAAGGAGGGGGAAAGAAAAGGGGAGGGAGATGGAAAGAAAAATCCGAGAAAAATGATTGAGTGGAAACTGAACTGCAGGGCCTGTAAGGGAGGCGGTATTATTTTATTTAATTAATAGACAAGGTTGAAGTATAAAGTGAAGGTTTTCAAGCCGGCACGAGCTGAAAACCGGGGGGGGGGGCTGAGAGCCAAGCCACCAACCCCTGACTTGCAAAGAGCACCTCACAACCCCCACCCAACACCAACACCTACTCCGTTAAGATCATTAGAAATACACATTACATCCCGAAACCATGAATTCGTCACCAGTAGTGTAAGTCGCCACCACCCCGCCCCCGCCCATTGAATTTTTCTTTTTTTTCTAATATCATTAATTAGTCCAGGTCGAGGTTGAGGACGCAGCGGGCGCCGTCGTTGAGGCCCGGGGACACGGGGCCCTGGGAGGCGAGGTAGGGGCTGCCGCCGACGATGGGGAAGGCCCAGATCTGGCCGTTGGAGTTGTCGGAGGCGTAGAGGGTGCCGTTGTTGATGGCGTAGACGGCGCCCCAGGCGTTGCCGCCGATGCGCGGGTAGCGCTCGATGACCTCCCAGGTCTTGGTCTCGAGGCTGAAGCGCGCCAGCGTGGTGCCGCCGATGCTGGCGGGGCTGCGCGCGGCCGTGTACAGGTACGGCCCGGCGACGGGCAGGTAGGCCCAGTCGGCGATGCCCAGGCCCAGCGTGTCGGCCGTGCCGCTGGCCAGGACGGTGCCGTAGGTGGCCGAGCCGGGGCGCAGGTCCAGCTGGTTCCACGTCGTGCCCGACGCCCCGTACCAGTAGTACCCGTCCGTGTCGATGTCGCCCGTGTTGGAGCTCGTGCCGGCCGGGAACGTCGCCACCGCCTCCGTCGTCCCGTCCGACGCGATCCGGATCAGCTGGTTCTGCCCGCCCTGCCGCGCGTACAGGAAGTCGTCCAGCGTGTTGTACGCCATCGCGTTGATGCTCGTGTCGTCGCCCAGGTGGTCCGCCACCGTCACGAAGTCGCCCGTCGCCAGGTCCACCCGGAACAGGGTCACGTTCTGGATCAGGTATCCATACTGTGATGGGCGGGGTTAGTTTTGTGATTTCATGGTGAGGGGATGGGTCAGCCCCCCGGCGGACTGATGGAGGGGGAAAATTGCATACCTTGTCGCAGCTGAGCGTCGGTGTGCACGGGGTGGTAACGGTTGCCGTGGTGGTGACGGTGGTGGTTGTCGGGACTGTCACGGTTTCG
The DNA here is from genome assembly GCA_021209875.1 of Rosellinia necatrix. Lineage (NCBI taxonomy): Eukaryota > Fungi > Ascomycota > Sordariomycetes > Xylariales > Xylariaceae > Rosellinia > Rosellinia necatrix. The sequence goes on along the minus strand of JAGYVD010000001.1, from coordinate 1,212,677 downwards.
GTAATGGTGGCCGGATCGGTAGGGCTGGGTGAGGTAGGCGCAGAGGTTGTGCTTGGGTACGGGTCAGGGGTCCACCAGTACACAGTCGAATAATAGCACTGGCACCCGGCGTCGTAAGTAGACGAGGTATATGTCGTAGGGGTGGTGGCGGGATAGGTCGTGGTCACGACCTTGGTAACGAGCGGAGCGAGATCCAAAGATACTATGCTGAGCAAATCACCTAGCCCAGCAGCGGTAGGTGTCGCCATCACCTCTAATGAGGTCAGCGCGAGGAGAGCGAACAGGTTTGAAAGGGGGGCCATGACTACGGTGTGTTGCGATGAAGATGCTGATGCTGGTGAGTCGAGAGGTTATTACTTGGTGCGTTGACGACCCTTTATATAAGAATCAACTGGCCATATCGTCAGCCTCCTGAGCCGTCAAATATGCCTGAATCGCTGGGGTCAAGGGCGTGCGCTCTGTCACGTCAAGCACAACGGTAATCTATTCGGATGCCAACTCCCGTCGTCGACCCCCGGAGAGTGTTTTCCTGGTTCGCTATTACACTACAATATTGACGAACGTCGTGTAGTGTGTGACGAGATGGGTGCCCAATCGGGACAAAGCCAAATCCCTACGGTAATGATTAGGAAATTGATCATCGTCACTGATCAGCTGGTAAGCTCTTGGCTTCTAGGCTGGGTTGATATGATTTGAAGCTCTCTATAGCTATTGCAGTATCAAATCCGCACCCCTTTGACTGCGCTTTGCACACGAGCACCCCTTCGTGGAGTAGTAGAGATGTCATACGTGGTGACCACCCTATACATATAGTTATCGTTTTGTTTATGGCATGGAAATCATTTATCTATTCTGAATAAATGCCTCCGTCATCCTATGAATCAGTGCCGCGCCAATGTGGCCAACTTGTAAAAAAAAAACACCAAGAGTGAAGATAAGTATATACGGTTAAAGATCCTTGATGTAACAATATGTAACTACTGCGAGGGGAAGCCAATAGTCTGACGCGCATAAGATTGACCATGGTTGACGTCGGCGATTAGGTGTGGTCGCTATAGGCAATTTGCAATGGCGATCTTCTGCATGCTGGCCTGCCCTGACAATGTATTTACTAGGCTAGGCAACGGCTGAGGGCGCCAGCGAGCAAGCGACCTCTGACGACAGTTGAGGAAATTAATCCTGTGCCGGGATGCATGTGGCTGAAAACCCCAGCCGGAAAATATCTGGAAATGGATGAATTGTACTGTAAAGTGATGCCAAGCTTTGTGGGGCACGGATGTTCCCGAAGATCCTTGGCCCAGTGAATACACACATATCCAGTAGTTAACTATGGTTATCTACATAACAACACATAATTACATCGACCAGACACCTACTATGTAGGTATTCTGTAGTCTTGCCGTATCGCCTAGTGACCCCTATTATAAAAGAGTTTGGTCGATCACGTAATAGATATGCATTAGTATATATCTTCATACTACGATTGGTACGTTAGTTAGGCAGCCTATAACTAACTTATATGTACGCAAGTGCAACGGCTAGATGGCATCTGTTTAGCGTAGATTTACGCGCGCCTCCCCCAACGTTATGATTGTTGGTTTGCGTACACCACCAGGGCTGCTACTAAACTTTGAATGCATATAAAATTGCTTGTGAGCAGAGCAGGGCTCGGGCAGGACACGGTCAATCTCAAGGTATTTCTGCTAGTTCGTCAGGGTTTTCTGATGAAGATTCAGCCCGTAGCATGACGAGAAAGCCATACCGAACAGGCTGTGACCTCGATTGTCATTGGCTAAGTCTATATGACGGAAAGTTTTGGGCCGGATCTCGGCCTTATTTCTTATGTAGCTAACAAAGTCTTTGAGCCACAACTGGAGAACACTTGGGTATCTGAGAATGTGGGGTACGCCGTCACGGTTGTTAGATTCCGGCGCATGCACTAGTGATAATCTAGATGCACCGGTACTCTTGGATCACGCAACGTAAGCTCGGAGAATAGTTGCGAATACACTGCGTGGCATCACGTGAACTAAGAAACTTGATGCTGGATGTTGTTCACTCACTTTGGGGGATGGCGCGTTTAATTTGAACCATCGTGCACGACATCGTGGCTACCCTTTTTTTTTTCTTCTTTCGCCCCTGAAGGAATACATACTAGGATGTTACACCTTAAACTAGGCACGGATAGGGCTTCACTGGCGCTCATTTTTTAGGTGGAGACTTTGATACCCCTTGAGTTGAATGAGCAGCACGTATGTTCGGGTAGCAGGGGCACCTGCGTATTCCTGTTGGCGCCTGAACAACTGGCCTGTTCGGGTCGTCGGTATTGCGAAGGCGTGTGCATGAAGTGGCGTATGTTGAAATGAATAAAAGCATAGTTATATGAGACCTGAGATGGCAATTGTGGCATGATCGCAAAAGATACGCCCTGACTTCCTTTCCGCTGGGTGACCCTGCCAAACCAAACCGCCAAGGAGATGGACATCATCACATATTGAAATCGTAAATACGGTCTATCGAGTCACGGACTCCTTGGCTGGAGACTCTTCGGATAGAGACTTCGTGTACAACGGGTGACATCTCAGCCAAGAACCTCGTCAACTAGGCGCTTTCTTCTCATTTTAAAGCCGAGATGTTCCTGACGTAACTCTTGGTGTTAGCGAATATATCTCTTTGCCAACTTGCGTGGTCAGTGATTCATCAGGGATTGACAATGAGACCCGATGTTTTCCGCATTTCCGAACTCGAAGAACTCTATGTCGCTACTGGAGTATGACCTGGCCGACTCGGGTGTCGCCGAACATGTATGCAACGCTATACGACGGTATCACCGTTACTAGATGTCAGAAAGATCCGTAGTGCATTGCGGTTAAGTACAGTCCAATGATACTCGCATTTGTCGGGGGATATGAGAACGGTTGGTCTGGAGTTATTGTGGCGTTGCTTGCGGCGACAAGGTGTTGAGGGCCCTGTGCACTGTTATGTGCATACAAATAGGATAGGTTGTATGTTGGCCAAGTCACAAAAAAGGGGTCCTGTCCTGCGACTAGCCGGATCGTCTCAGGTTAAAAGCGATGCTTCAACTATGGCCCAGGTGGAATTCCGCCCGCGGTCTGGCATGGGTACTTATTATGTGCGACCCGTCTTCGAGGCTCTTCTGCGAAGTCACGTAATTGTACGCAATACTCCAAAATGGCGGGGTGCTTATCAATCTACCTAGTGTGTGTCGCTGAGTGGGCCTTTGCGGGCGTAGAGGGGGGGGGGGGGGGGTCGGGTTGGGGGTCGTTCGGGGCGCTCATGAATAATACAGACAGACAAGAAGGAACATCGAGGTTTGCTTGCGTACAATATACATATTACAACATCCCGCGTTGACCACATCGCCACATCGCCACATCGCCGCATCATGGCAGAGGCAAACATACCCAGCCTCTTCCAAGCCCGCTATGGCGCCCCCGCGGACTCCGTAACGACGAGCGTCGCCGTCGCCGTCGCCGTCGCCGTCGGCAGCGGCTCCGGCGACGGGGACCAGACGATACGGACGCTCCTCGGGCACCGGTCGGTGCGGCATTTCCTGCCCGAGGGGCTGCCCGCGGGCACGCTCGAGACGATCGTCGCGGCGGCGCAGAGCGCGGCCACGTCGTCCAACCTGCAGACGTGGAGCGTGGTCGCGCTCGAGGACGCGGCGCGCAAGGGCCGGGCGGCGGAGCTCTGCGGCGACCAGGACTTCATCCGCGCGGCGCCGCTGTTCCTCGTCTTCTGCGCGGACCTCGACCGCCTGGCGCGGGTCTCGGCGCGGCACGGGCTGCGCGGCGAGGGGCTCGAGTTCACCGAGATGTTCCTCATGGCGTCGCTGGACGCCGGGCTCGCGGGCCAGAACGCCACCGTCGCCGCCGAGGCGCTCGGCCTCGGCGCCTGCTACGTCGGCGCCGCGCGCAACCACCCGCGCGAGCTCGCCGGCCTCCTCGGGCTGCCCCCGCGCGTCGTCGCCGTGTTCGGCATCGCCATCGGCAGGCCGGACCCCGCCGCCACGGCCGCCGCCGTGAAGCCGCGGTTGCCGCAGAAGGAGGTCCTGCACAGGGAGACGTGGCGTGCCGCCGGGAGCGAGGGGGATCCCGAGACAAGCGCCGCCCGGAACCTGACCGAGTATGATGTGACTTTGGCTAGCTTCAATGCGGGGGAGAGACGAGAGGGCGTGCCTGCGTGGACCCAGCGGAGCGCACGGAGAATCGAGACGATAGAGTCGTTGCATGGCCGTCATGTATTGAAGGATGTTCTACTCGAAAGGGAGTTTAATCTGCGCTAATACGGCAAAACGAAACGTTATACTATAGACCTCAGGTCTGATATCCCTTAGCTTAGCAGCACATATCTCAAACTGGACATCAAATTTGTTCAAGTGAATTGATAGAGATGTAATTCGCGGAAAATGTACCCGGCTTTCATGATGCTGTATCCAGTAAATGTATTAGTGCTACATGTAGAAGGGGATGACTTATGATATGAGCAGATGGTAACACTTCGGGCTTTCCGCTGATAATGCTAAATTGAACCTCGACTCTAGATAGCTCAATGGGCGTGGCAATGAGCAACGTATTGATACTTGCTAATAGGAGTATAGGTAAGGAGCCGTTTTAGGGCCAACAAATAGTATGCGAAAGCTGATGACCGGATGGCGCTGCGCTGCGTTCACTTTCGTGGAGCTTGATAGGCTATATGGCGATCTTGGGATAATACCGCCCTTTGCGAATCATGGAATTAGATACCTGGCTGAGCCGCATGCGAGGTAAAACGGCCAGGTTATAGTATATGCTGTCTTGCTAACTGCTATATCGAATGCCCCCAATCAAATTTGATGTCTGTACATCCCCGTGGCAGCCTTATTCCCACATCAGAGTAAGCTTGAAGAGGAGTATGAGACTGAGCACCAGTACAGAAATTACTGATAGTCGACTGCATCATTTGATTGTGGCTCAATCACTTTGAACTTTTCTTTGTCTTTCCTGAGCCGAGTTTGATAGAGATCGTGCCGTTACCCACGGTGGCTTGATATTCCTTATCCTCTTGTAAGTCTTTCAACATGATCTCCCGAGTTCTCTGCAGGCTTTCGATCTCGTCCAGGCGGTCTAGGGTCGCTTGGAGATGCTCGTCAAACCCCTCCCGCCCGCATATCTCACGCATGGCATGCTGCATTGCGACCGAGTCCGCTTGGACCATACCGTCCGAATTGATGGTGAAGATGTTGTTGTGCTCATGCTCCTTGATCCATGCCGCATTCGTCATGATCTGTTGCGCCTCGTGGATGGGCACCTGAGGCAAGCGGCCGTCGTAGGTCCCGGCCTCCCTCATAGCTTTCTCCTTGTCGACGAGCGTCTTGGCAAGAAGCATAGCCGCCGACGAGAGATCCTGTTGCGTCTCACCACCAGGGTCTAGGTCTTCTCCTAGGATCCAATAATGGCTAAGCAGCCAGCGCTTCTCGCGCTCGCAGATCGCATTGGCTGCCTTGACCATGTCTTCCGACTTAGCTACACGACTTAGGAAGCTAAGGCGCCCGCCAATACTCTCGTAAACCTGTTCTAGGACCGAAATTGGTACATTTTCATTGAAATTTCTCAACCGGAAATCTTTGAGAGCCTCCAGGGCGGTTTCTCGCGGGACATCATGCACTGTAGTGACACGCAGGCGAGTAGCTTGCCACATGAGCCGTTCCAGCGTCCAATAGTCGTCGCTCACAAAGATGATGGTCACAAGGTTACTCGCAGCCCAAAGCTCGGCGCGTTGTTGAATGAGCTCTAGGAGATCTTGGCCATCAGCATCATCTCGCACAAGGTGTGCGCCGGTAATGATGAGTATGAGAGGCTTCCCAACCTGTTCCTTGCGCTTCAGCGCAATCTTCTCCATCTTATTAAAGGCGCGTTCGATGTCGAGTAGAGCGGTCGTGTCACGTGGACCTTTGAAGCTGAACAGACTGCCGATGTAATCTTCGTGGAACTCAAAGTCGAGCGCCTTACCCAGTCTCACGCGGAAGATCTCTGGGTCGCCGTGGGCCTCGAGCATGGCAGTTCCCTCACCGCCGATCCTCCGCATGGCTTTTAAGAGCATCGACGTCTTGCCTGTTCCCTTCTCGCCGGTGATCAAATGATACTGGCCCTTTATCGAACCGTTGACTATGCTATCAATGACGGCCTGCTCAGCACGCGGGATCCAGTCATTCTCCTCCAGGTCGGCGGCCGCGAGGTTGGAGTGCAGACTCTCCGGACCGATGTGTCGGCTCAAAGCTGCTAGCTCTACGCTGGAATAGCCTACAGCGAATGCGTTCTCCATCTTCCGCAGCACGTGCGACTTATAATAAGCGTGATAGGAATACCCAGCTAGTCCGAGGACTAGGATGGAACCAAACGCCGTAGCGCTGCCTTCGACCAACTTGTGGAATGCCGAACGCCAGCCCGATCGTCCGGGCTCGTCTTCCTCGCCGTTGGCGCGGCCATCCTGAGACGACGGCCCTTCCGATGCGGCGCCCGCCCCCGCCGATAGCACGGGATTGGGCGGCGATGGCCTATTGGCCTTCCGTAATACTAACGACCGCGACTACATCAAGGTGCGCGTTAAGTCGGTGTGCCAAGTGCACTAAGGCTTTGCAGCCTGCTGGTTCGGTTGGAGCACTTACAGCGCGATGCCCGGGCAGACGAGCAAATCTTGTCAGCGTCCTTGCCACCATCGCATACTCGGGTTGTCCAAGACACTTGGTGGCAGGCGGATGGGTTTGTCGGGTTGGCACTCACGTGTCCATTAATAAACCCTACCGAAGGAGTGGGTTCGAGAAGCCAGCATCGTGCCTGAGGCTTGGTATTATTATGATGTCGCGTGATCCACTAGGAATGAGTGAGTGAGACGGAAGTACGGCACCGCCAAATGCTGTCATGCTCTCCGGTAGGCACCCGATGGAGGGAGAACGGTGTAAGAAACTGCACCGCCACAGATGCCGAGAAAAAAAAAAAAAGGAAAAAAGTACATTTTAAAACAATTTGTTCCACCATCAATACATTCACCCGCTTGACTATGTTTCCTATTTTGTTAATTAGGTGTTTGTTTACACTAGGAAATGGAGGATTGTGCGTTTTGGGCCACACTCTTATAACCAGCTTGTAAGTGGTGTTCTGTGCAAAACGAACGTTGCTGCACTTAGGTACTTGACTTTCAGCAAGTAACGAGGTAGTAATTAGGCACATGGCTATCTATAGAGGGCGCTAAACTCGTTCCTGCATAACCACAACCAGGTTGAATCCCACTAAATTAGCTGGCTATTACAAGTAGCTTATCGACGACGCCGCCTTATTCTTCTCCCTCCCCCCCCCCCCCCCCCTCTTTTACTGAGCGAAGACCTTATTCGTTAGTCGAAAAAACTTAACGATCTCCTCATGCTCATGTTCCTGCGTATTGTTGAACGGCATTTTAACTTCTTTTTTCTCGGGCTCATCTACCAGGTGAGGACTAAACGCAGCCTTTGTGAATATAGTATATGTCCCTTCCCTGCTATGATATGCATGATGTGGTTATCGGCGGCGTCGAGAAGATTTATATCCAGACCACCCAGAATAGAAAGCTCGTTACTTCCAACATCCAAACTTCGTCATCCACCTTCATTACTGAAAACAGAGCTGTCCTCCCCCTTGGAGTCCCTATAGTGAATATCGATGTTTCCCCGACTGCGTAGCATTCAGAGTAGGGAATTCTTCATACGCTTCCTTATTGGGACATGAAGGGTCGACGCCTGGTCCTCGGGCGCTCCAATCGTCGTGTTAGCCCTTTTTGAGAGAAGTGCCTGACCAAATCTTCATTGCCTTTTTCCAGAGCCGTGCGTAATGCTAATATGCCGTTGCTAACCTCTCTCGGGTTGGCGCCTTGTTTAATAAGAAGCTCTGCGATCACATCAAAGCCGTCCTTGATCGCCCGCACCATCGCAACGCCCATGCAGCGATTTTCATCTGTGTTACCTGCAGACCACTCTTTTCTAAACACTATCTTCGTAAACGGGGTATGGATCCCTACTATCTATATCTCCCAGTGCCTCAAGAGTTTGGTGGGTACACTGTGCTTGGAATACCACCACGACCGCCTCTCCATGGCCTCCATGCCAGGCGCAGAACAAGGATGCCTTGGCCTTATTATCAACAGCAAGAAATATGATAGGATCAGCGAGGAGGACAGCCTGAAAATTTTTCGCAGAGCTAGAGTTTGGGGCTTCGTGTAAGGGCCGAGAACTGCAAACGTCTTTCCATAGTACAAGGTTCTCCGTGAAAAGCATCGTGACTAGTTTCAATTACCCCTAGAGAGCTGTCACATGGAGCTTCAACATAGATATAACCTCGAGTATAAATGAATATATACATTATTAGGAGTCGTTGCGGGGAGATGAGAAACCCGGTGATCTTGCCGTGGATGTATTCGCTTTCTCAGTGACCTCCGTCGGAAACACGGGCTAAGTAATTAGCTACATGTCATATGATCTGTATAACTCTAGACATGACGAGAAGGAGAGAACTTAGACCTCCTTATAGCATGAATATTGGTATCTCCTATCCTGCGTGTGAATGAAATACCAAGCAAGGTTTTCGGTAATATCTACTATAGTTAGAGCATTCTGCAGAAAGAGAAAGCTAGGGCTACCGTCTCCAAGTATATCACAAATACAATACGACGCGAGTTAGCCACCCACCGCCGTAGTAATAACCTCTCCAGCCTATCTAAATAGCGCTGAGGATTTCAAACAGGGCTATTGCGCAACTGAGTCAGAGCTCACCGAACTGCTAAGAAATTGCCCCTTCCTTAATCAATCGGCAATGTCACTATTCTAATATTGGGCTATATCTCTTAATCGCGTAATAGAGGATTCTGCCGATGGGGTTACTTGATACCGAAGATATTGCTAAGTCAAGATTATTGCATAGTCAAACCCGGGGATAGCAGGGGACAGTTAGAATATTGGTAATCATTGTAGGGAATCTCGGAAGAGATCAAACTTACACTCTATTGGGCATACCAGCAATAACTATGACGAAATAACTATAATCCACGTCCAAATTACCCCTATCGAGGATACATAGCAAGAGTTGTCTGACATAAGACACAATGCCCACGCGTTGAGGAGGCGTTTCCGTGTCTCGGTGGAGAGACAGGCGCATAACGCCTGTTCGGTTAGATAATTGAATTGCTGACTGACTAGTGAAAAACGTTTTCTAGCCGTTTGCTTCTAATGCTCTTGGGAGAGTAGGGGGCCCTCGTTGGTTGCTCATGTTATCATCCCATCTATCCAACACGATAAATGACTGGCTTTCGCACTAGAGGCGCGCAGTATGCAGAGGTTGAATCAAGATGCCTAATTCAGGAACGACCCGCCCGCGCACTTTATAAATCCTTTGAATAGATTTAAGTAGCTCATCGTCCCTCGCCGCTTCTACCTTGGGCTCGTCTCGGCCTGTTGTTTAGCTTGCTCGATCCTCGCTTCTTACCCCGTGTATTTTTAGATAGCGAGGTGTTGTAAATGACCTCTGGTTCTCAGCCCTAGGCTAAGGGGTGTGAGTCCATTTAGTGAATCCCGAGTAAGCGTGCCGGTGAAGAGGGTAGACGGTGGTGATTCCGGAGATGCCTCCGTTTTAGGCAACCCGCTATCGTGCGATGTAGTGACATGACTTTAGCGAGGGGTGGGCTGATCTGTATATTGCCATAGAAATTCCGCTGTGTACGGGCTATCGGCCGTCTCGTTATTGACCCAGACTCGAATTCTTCACATATGGGTTGGAGTCGCCTTTTTCGGCGCGTTATCTCTAATGGAGAAAGCCAACGCTGTGATATCACTCAAATCCGTGAGAAGCGCAATGGCCACCCCTATTGCTTTTTGTACCTTACCATTACCAAAATAAAAGCAAGGATATTGGAAAACTCCGAGCTAGAGCCAATCGATCACTCTTACTCAAATTTTTTTTTTAAAAAAAAAAAAAAAGTTGTTCAACTTGAATATTATATATTCGTTTCCTCCCCCCGCGCCACGAGGCCCCTCGCAAATGGAGGTAAGAGCCAGGTTATCTACCCACTCCAGAAACTTGCCGTCATAGATGAGCCACATAGCTGATGCCATCACAAGATATTTTCTCATGTATTTCGTGTCGTTTAGTGAATGCGCGTCGTGAATCCTGACAGAACTGTGAGGGGAGGCAAGACAAGGGTTTTGTTTCTACGATGAGGAGCCATTTCATGCAAGAAGTTCGGTTGGTTACAGAGCTAAAGTAAGATACCCTGCCGAAATCGATTCTACGATGCGTTGATGACAACGAACGAAATGTTCCCGGCCTATTCGGTGATCCAGGCGTTTATGTAATATAAACAAGCTGCTCTCTCACCTATTGGAACTCATCTCTCAGTTGTGCGTCTCGTTAAGCTAAGGATTTGATAGATACAGTTAGGATATTAACAATCGGTAATACCTCTCGGAATGTCTGCTATATTTTGAGTGTAGCTTGACATAGTTGGTCCTCTTTAATGAAGAGGGTGAATGTAGGGACCCAGCCCAGCAGGAGCGCAAGCATAACCGCACACCGCACCCCCCGGGGCCCGAACGTAAGAACCGACAATACCTCACATTATGGGTAATCTCAGGGAGTTTAGGCCATATTGTTTGACTAAATTATCGGAGGTCTGTCCTATGATTAGACATCATCGTAAGAGCGCCAGTTGACCGTGAACGCGAGAAAATCTAGTACGCCTTATGATTTCCTTGAGGCCGTTGGAATCACCATCAACACGGATGAGACTTCCGTAGTGATTACCTTTATACGGTCCCAGGAAATGAGATCGCACGTATTTTATGGGAAGGTGGCATGTTACTAGCCATGACGATTGAAGGCATTCTCCCAACCGCGTCATAATCCCTCTCCCCCCTTGGCTAGGCGCCTGTGATACTAGACTGGACATGAAAATTCGAACTTGCAGGAGTGTCATGTTAGAATTGCCCAGAGTGAGGTCTAGTCACTATGAGGTAGCAGCTGGGTAGCAGGTAGATAGCCAAGTATAGGGGTAGGGCTCAATATCATTGATTCCTAGGCCTACCATCTAGGTGGGAGGCCTTCAGTCCTTATATACACAATTATGCCCTTAGAGCTACCCCCTAGGGTAGCTGGTACCTCGCTATGTGATCTATTGGCCTGACAAGGAGCTAGGTCGTCTGGGGTATAGTATCAGGACATACTATCAATCGTAACCATGGAGGAGAAGAGACGCTTGTTGATAGAAGCTTCCTACCCTAGTGCGTGCTTATTGTTCAGGTGGACACAAGTGATGAGTCCATTCCATGTCAACCACACATGAGAACCTACCTCCCTGAATAGATCTTTGCGTTGCCTAGGCGCTTGATCGCCTAGAATATATATACAGATGATGTGGACTCAAAAACATGTATTTAGGGGGGTTGCGCGTTATGTATTGTTCTCGCCCCTAAAAGCCCATATATTCCCTAATGGTCTTGTGAACCCCGGCTATAATATGACGCCGAACAACTTACCTTGCATTTTGTAAGAAAAAGAGCCCGCTATTGGTTACGAAAAGTCCTGGTGGGTTGGTGGCGTGTTGCTAAGGAGTCTGGACACACAACCCGGCAACCCGGTTAGCGGGGCAACACTTACATAAGTACATAACTGCCGTATGCGTATACTAGCGGGCCACGCTTTGAATCGGACGGGCTTTCGGCCCCCACAGAAGTACATAGCTACTATTGTTACCCCTAAGATGCAATCCAACATACTAGTACACAGATAGAAGACTCTGAGTACTTATCTCCGATCTAATCTAAGTAGATAAGTCTATCCACAGAAGAATTGATCTCGAATACCCTAATTCTGACACGATAAAGGTGTGTTTCTTCATCAGTGTCAATGTTTATTCCCTCCTTGGTCCAAATTGAACGATCGAACCCTCAAGGGCAGAGTGGTGCGCCCCTGTAGACATAAGTTTGCCTGGACGACGGCGGGTTGAAATCCAAGGTACCATTATCGACACTACATTTCGCCTAACTCGATGAAATAATGAATCAACCTCCTTGTTTAAAAAGGTACCGTCTTCGCTCAATATATCTAGTTCCCTAGTTCCAAATCATCTACTCGTGAGGTTCAAATGCATTAATATTGATTAATCAGCCACATCGAGAAAACCGCGCAATATTGAACTATATACATATTGTGAACACGTACAAGATCTCTTGTATCCCGATGGATATCAAAACTGGTGCTGCTAATAGCGTCAAGATTTTGGGTTCCAGAGTTCACAAGATTTTGGGTAGAGTTGAAAGAAACTGACAACCAAATGATTTCTATCTTCTCAATCATTTAAAGGTAACGAACCGAGGACTCCTCTGGCCTAGTAGGAATAGAACTCCCAAAAACTGCAGATAGGACTTCCTGTGCTGGAATTGGTTTTATGCAATCAAAATTCCGTGGTGTGATCAGCGCATGAACTGGGCAAGCACTGATGATCATTGGCTGGAGGATTCTTAGAAGGCTGGGTTGAGCCAGCTAGTACAGCTCTCATATTTCTGCTAGCACACTATTTTAATACTAAATGATTATTTTGGTAGATTTACAATGAACTAGCTATGTTGGGCAGATTTGCGTTTTTTTGGTGTAAAGTAAAGTACCCGTGGTCCAACAATACGCTCGGTTTCGGTGCTATTGCCTCCCACAATGGAATATAGATCAATGCACTATCAGTATTTGAGCTGCTTTGAGTATACTTGGCTACAGAAAGTGTAACAATGTCACAGCCCATATCGCCTCCTGCCAAGATTACTTCCATGGACTCGAATTAGTATTGCCATCTAGCTAGTGTAAGTTAAAAGGAGAAGTGCTACACTTGGTGCCCGATCCTGCGTCAAAACCAAATGAGGGAAGGCAGGGATATGGAACGGCTCGCTTGAGGGAAGTTAATGATAATATACTGAGACCACGAAGATCATAATAGCTCTTAGCTCCAGTAATTCTTTAGGCTGATCGACGCATGTTGATATGTTGTAATGTCAATTGTCCAGGATACATCATCATATATACCTAGCGCATAAGTCCCCAAGACCAAATTTGTGTAAGGGGTCCTTGATTGTTGGTCAAATGCTAGCCTTCGGCTCTATTCACCTGATCATAATTGGGCGCAGATAAACTAACCACATTAGGTCTATAAACCAAATCCCTGCCAATAGTGTGTGCATTACTGGCAAGGTAAATGTCCCGAGTCCATGGTATTGGGTCAACATGGTGCCGTTGGAACCGGTCTGTTGGGTCTACCACAAATTCTAGCTTGGAATTTTATGGGCTTGTGACCTGAACACTTACATAATATGTGATTATATCAAGCTCTATGGCTCAGAAATTAGGTCCACTCAGAACGCCATATGCCCGCGGCCGATCAGATATGCACAGGTTAGCGTTTCAGTGGCGTCAGCTAACCTCGCTCGCCAATGCTGCACCTTGTTTACGTAGTCACTATAAATAAAACCACGCACCACGGGCATTGCTATGACGGTTTAATAGCGTACTAAAATCACCGCCTTCGTGGGATCGAATGTTTTCTGCATAGAGGGTTATTCCTTCTTAGGTCGACCCATCACGCCACACTATGCGGTGTGCCATGGATTTATCAAAATACTGTTTCAGTGAGGGAGCTAGGAGAGCTGTATCTTTTCCATATATCGCAGCTCGCTAAACAGTATTAGAAAAATGGAAAACGGCCTCACTTTACACCTTATGCTCTAAAAATTCGCCAGTCTATCCCACTGATCGGCTTAAACGACGATAAGTAGCGTATAGTATTTATATTATGAAGCTATAGCATTGACCTATGCTTGTGGACCTCTTAGTCTGTCCTTCAATTTGTCGTCAATGCGAAACCGCCGGGGTTAAATCAGCGTTTCTCAAACAATGCATGATACACCTAAGCATATTATCAGTACCAATAGGTAGCTGTCGGGGGAAACCGGCCGGTCTAGGCAGCTTTTATACAAATGCTTACGTTCCGGCCGCGCCATTGGCATTATGGTGATTGAATCAATTTAATTCTTCTCAATTACGCGAACCCAAAAATCGTCAATCAGAAAGCTAGAGTATCCTCGACATCGCCATGGTGTCTGTGGGTTTACAATCTGGAGGTCGCATATTCGTAGGATCTGCGTCAAAGCGTTAATGATTCCCCCCTTTCGTAACAACCATAAATTAACATTACTCACCTCGACAAAGATCTTGTTCAATTCGAGCCACGCCAGAGTCTTGCCGGGGCATTGCCATCGCCCGTGACCAAATGCGAGATCAACACTCTTCATAAATTCAGCCCTCCTTTCCTCGGTACATTCGAGAAACCGCTCTGGCCGGAAGATCCCTGCATCTTGGCCAAACACCTCCTCATTTCGTAGCATACTCCAAAGATTAACAAAAAATATCTGTTCCCTCCGGGACAAATTGGCCCGCGATTGTATCTCCACCTGCTGGGACCTTCTTGGGGAAACCAGTAATGGCGGGAGGCACCATTCGCAGTCCTTCACAGATAACAGCCTGTTCACGTCACTAAATTAGCCTCGCAATGCGTTGTAGAGCTAACTTCTACCAACCTGAAGATATGGAAGCCGCCTAGCCTCTTCGTTTGTAATTGGATTCGAGATGCGGCCATCTCGAATACCTGCCGTGATCTCATCTTGAAGTTTCTGGTAGACCGGGGGGGGGGAAGACAATAGGTACAGCATGATTCCTCGAATCGCTGTAGTTGATGTTTCGGATCCAGCGGGTAGTTGAACAGCCAGCTCAAGTTCGCATTCACGCTTTGTCATGCCACGGTTGATCCACTCATCCTAGTAAGGTATTAGAAAGCCCCTTAAGGGTAGTTAAGCCGCGTAACCCACCAGCATGTCACTTGCAATACCCCGGTCACCGCCAGGCTCATCGAATCGCTTGGCCACGACTTTCTTCACAATGCTAACCACTTTGATTAGATACGCCGAAAAGAGGTAGTAGACAGTACTCACCCCAAGAACTTGCCCATTCCTTTCTCGTCTGTGTGTTTCGGCCCGGCCAATTTGAGGAAAAACGTAGACGCGAAAAAGTCTCGCAAAGTTGGAATCATCATGAAGCTGTGCAGAAAGGGCACAAACGTGTCTGATATGGAGATGAAGTCGAATTGATCCATCTCCATCGCAAGGTCTCCCCATGGCTCGCCGGATCCTGCAAGGGTGACGAGATCAACTTGAAAAAACCTAACAAGACGACTGAAGTCCACCATGTGTGGCCCGCCCCTCGCAAGATACTTGGTCTTGAGCAGATTAACAAGAACAGCTATCTGTGAATCTACCATAGCTTCCAGATTTACTTCACCCTTCCCGGCATAACCGGAGGCTAATTTCGCCTTGCGCTGGTCGTGTTTCGCAGTATTGGGCTCGGAGAGCACACTGTGGCCGTAAGGATCGAACTGAATGCTGCCGTACCAATCACCTCGCCCGTATGCGGACCGCACATTATTAATCTGCCAAAGAGTCTGTGGGTCATAAACGAGTAGTTCGTTGGGGCCAATGCGAATGACCCTACCGTATTTCTTCTGTTCCTCGGCCAGGCGAAGATGCATGCGGCCAGTAGCCATAGCAAAGTACCCCCAAAGATAACTGAAGGAGGCGAAGAAGGGGCCAGGGAATTGACGGAGGCGATTCCATGACCTAACCGCTGAGATTGTATACCATACAGCACTCGTTGATAGGGCGATAAAAATTACGCCGACAATGCTAGAGCCGAGGAGCGCGGGGTCGGGTGTCAACGCGGCCATATTTGTGGTGAGAACAAGGATAATGAGAGGAGAGGGAGTGAGAGCCACTGGGGTTTGGGAGGCGTTCGACTATATATGATAGCGTAATGCCAGCGGAAAATGAAGGGACTCTCGTATCGGCCCGTCCAGCCTGCCTTCATGGTCAAGGGCAGATACTGCATGAAAGTAGGTAGGGGGAATAGTACTCCATAGGGTCACTACTTTGAGTATACAAAGGATCTACGATACATACACCAACTAGTATATCTATTCCGACTGCTTATCACCATCTTTGCCTTTCTTCGTGGGAAATGGTACGGTCTTGATCAAGACGCCTGTGGTATGTGAAGGAGAAGCAAAGGCGGCTCGAAATTACATTGGTCGATAGTAGGGTACGAAGAAGACTATTGCCACCCAGTTGTGCGCTTTGCCCTGCGAGGGATAGTCAAGCAGCAGTGACCATCTTCGTCTCCTAAAATGCGGATGTACTGTGCACTCTCCGATATGTCTTTGCCATCCGTACTTAGCAAGCAACTGCTAGAATTGGCATTTCGAACCAATGCACATTTTGAGAGCCCAATGCATCTGATCAGATATGGCATCACGCAAATTCCCTCCCACGTCGCAGACTCAATGGGCCAAACCACTTACAGACCAGCTAGGCTAAAAACGCCAGAGTCTACACCACGATAGTGAAGCTAAGGCCGCCAAGAACTACGTGACTAAACGTGGCTGGATCTCACCCATCCTATTCGCATTCCCATTCCCATGGTAAACGATCTGGTGCACGCTTTCCGATCACTCATCGATGAAATATCGATTGCCGAACAGGTATTCCCTTACCACTTTGTCGGGTCCCAAAAGAAAAACGGGACTGAGAGGTGACAGCTGATCATCCATGAGCCTGAAACCGAACCCCAAGCCAACCACGTTTAATAAGAAACAGATTCGACACAGTATACGTAACTGAATAGAAGAATAGAATACAGCCGCTCTTACTGGGAGCTTTGATCGGGCTTCTGCGCCTCACCCTTCTTCTGCTGCCACTTACCAACCATCCCCAAATTGGAAGAGTTCAACCCTCGATCGCGCCGGATAGCGTGGGACTAGTCAGGATGGATGGGCACCCATTTGTCGCCTATGTATTTCTTTGCTTTTTTTCATGGGGTCCGCAGATGGCCTGGCCAAATGGCTTGCTGCATACACCATAAGACCAATTCTCCAAGCTCCTGTGTGGCCTCTGTTCCCTGAGGTACTTCATGCCCACCCCCGTGCGTGTAGATCTTTCTGATGTACGGGTCGCATAAACCTGTGACGTGGATGGAGGTCGGAAAGCTTGGGTCATTCGCCCCCCAGACGTGAACTGTCGGTATCTTGATCTTTAACTCGAGCGGCACTTGGTTCAAGTTCAATCCGAAGCAGTCGTCCGAGTTGAATACCGCCCGCCGTGCTAGCGAAACGTGTGAAGGCAACGGACCTAAATCTCTTTGGCGACGAAGCTCTGTCTCCTCTACCACACGCTCCGCAGCCCCCGGCACTAAGACCCCCAGATCCCTGAGTACCGCCAGCGAAATACTGCCGCTAATGAAAGTGGCGAATCTGAATGGAAGGTCTTGCTCATGGCGATACCACTGATGATACAGTAGATAGCTCGACACCAACGCGGCCCCCTCGCAAAAGCCTATGACACCATCATATGGGCCATCAGTGCCGAGCTTTCGCGTTAGCCATTTATGTGCATTGTGAATCTCTGAAATGACGAGCGTGTCGAAGAACTTGTACACGGCTTGCCCATCCAATGTGGGTTCCGCACAGTGTACAGGGGCGTCGATGAAGTCAAATGAGACCCTTGTCTCTGGATTTCCACTAGGCACAATAACCTTGATGACCGCATCTAGGCCGACAACCCGTCAGAGCAAGACGAGTCTTCTTTTAGTGTCTCTGCTTACCTAATTGCTCCCGAAAGGTCCGGGCGCTTTGATTGCGGCCATGAAGGCATAAAATTTTCATTATCGGTAGTATTTCCGGCACGGCGAGATCTGTTATTGTCATTCTGCACGCCGATGGCGGTCAGTCTTGAACTTGTACTATTTAATCCTTTCCATCTGCAAGCTACTGTAGGCACTACACCCGGCACAGGTCGGACATCCGCCCGCCGGACCTCCGTTCGTCGTTACTAATTACCCGATTGAATAGCGCATCATTCTCTGAGCTAAAAAGGATAGTGCCTGTATTTATTCTCTTGCATCGCTCTAACTACACATACGTCTTGTTATAAGCAACCATGTACCTTGAATTAGGCATTATCTAGTGTATAAGCCGGTTTTATTGAAGGAATGTTGGCACCAGCAACAATTAGCTGCAGCTTCAGGCCGTAGGATAGATAAAATCCAGTAGTATTCCGTAGGTAAGTCCCGCACATTACTAGTCGTGGAGCCGTTAAGCGGACGGAGAGTAGAGGATACATTAGGTAGGTTTGAATTCTATTGGCACTAGCATCTGTTGATTACATACACTCCTTTTTTTTTTACACCTACCCTGGTAAACTATGAACCTGGAAACTAGCCTTTATAGCATTATTTTACCTGTACTTCCCCGGGACTCGGGGTTCTTCATCAGCTTCCTTAGAATCAGGACACAAGGCTCTAAACCCTTCCGAAAATGATCTTCAACCTTGGGGTTATTGTCATTACTTGTCATCTTTACTTATACATAAGACTTGTATGTTTAATAGCAGTAACTCGCCTCAGATTCGTGATATGCAATTATACGATATCCTGATAACACGTAGTGATGTCCTCGTATCGGTTACCTTGGAGCGAAAAGTAGCGTGTCAAGCGAACTAGGTTAATGCGTTAGTTCAGTTTTTCGTTTTGTCTTCGAAGCCTTCTTCATGTCTCAACAGGGTGTTTCCTTTTTTAGCTGTCAAACTACTAAATCATCAAAGCATACCGCTATCTGCCGAGGCTTATCCCAGATAGAGAGGTCAAGGTCTATAAGACAACGACAAACCAATTCCACTTATTCTCCCATCTGTCTCTGTCGTGTGGGATCACTTGTGTGTTTTTAGTTAGCTGACACGTAGGGATCTCGCGGTTTATCCAATGGCAACCGTTTGGGAACTGCTGTACAAAGCGGTGAGGGTAAGAGAGCAGCTAGCTGTAGGCGAAAAGTGTGCAATCCTGGGATTCGATAACAACCCGCAATGCTTCATTGTCTATGGGCCACTTAGTCAAATATCGTGATTTAATGCGGGATTGGATAGCTTCCCGAGTAACCTAGGCGCTGCCTGGGTTATACACAATATCCAATCTTGACGGAGTGGTCTGAAACTGTAGCCCTGTCAGCCATACCGATGAGCCGCCATAAAGGCGCTTCATCAACGGGATGTCATCTCACATTTTAAGACCTAGTGATTAATGTGTACCTAATTTTCGATATCTAGACTCAGCGTGAGGCGGACAGCCTGCATTATCAACACCCTTTCATCGCCTCAACGTCATAGTGCCGGTGATACCCAATTGGCAGGCAACCACGATCTGCAGCTCTAATTTGTATTCAGCAGGTAATTGATACCCACTGTAGTACCCAACCAGTTCATTAAATAGGAGGCGACATTGATGCTTCATAAGAGTGCAGCTAAGTGATGTCAACAAAACATTACTCATGCACCAAAACACGAACTTTCGCCTTTAGAAGATGAGTATGGTGTCATAATTCCAATTTTTGGCCATACGTTCAGTAATGACCATGATTGACCATGATATTTCACAAGCGAATCAGTTTTCTCCCCTTAGGCAGTCGCTAGCTGGCTATTTAGGCTCATTACGGTAGTATTTTAGTACATGCCCAGCAGACGCTGGGACCCCAGGATTTGGTTCCATGAGATATTGTAAGCAATTACAGACATGCTATTACCCAAAGGAGTAAAGGGTATATCGAAATCCTACTTGACGTTAGGGTTGTCGGGCCCAGCCTAATTGCCAAGAACCCACGGCCTAAATGGGCTTTGGGGGCCTATTTCAGCATGGGCTGGGCCTTTAGCAAAGCCTAAAGCCTACAAAAGCCCATAAAAGCCCAGGAAAGCTTATAAAAGCCTAGAACTTATAAAAGCTTAATAATAAAATTATAAATTTTTAAAAATTTATAAATATAAAAAGCTTAGCATATATTATAATCGTATAAATAAACTAAATATATATATTAATTATTATATTAATTATTATATTAATTATAAATAAATATATATATATTGTTTAAAATAAATTTAATTAATTTAATATAAAAATATTATTTTAAACTATTATAATAATTATATAGCTATTATTATAATTATATTATTATATTAATTAATATTAAATTTAAAAAACTGTGTTGTTTAGCAGCCTGCTGCTATATAAACAACTTTTTATTAAAGCTGCTGATCTAAAATCGCCGGTTAAATTAATGCTTAGGCTTTTTTTTAATATAATATTTAAAAGTATTAGTTTTATTATTAAGTTAAGCTATAAAATTAATAAAAACTTTAATGTTTTTTAATATTATTTAAAAATTTAAATTTAAATTTTTATTTTATTATTTTAGTTTAATTAATATGTTTAGCTGTTTTATTTAGTAGTTTTATTATAATATAAATAATATTAAAAATTAAAAAACATCGCAGGCTTAATTAAAAACTATATATTTTTTTTTTCGACGGTATTATTATTATATAATATATTATTTTTAATATTTATTAAAATTTAAAAAATAATAAAATAATTAATAAAGCTTAAAAATATTAAAACTTAATTATTAATAATTAAAGTTATAAATAAATTAAATATAACTTTAAACATGTTTTAAACTAACAGCTTCTGCTTAAATATATAAAATATTTTATATAAAACAGCTAAGCTAGAATATTCTAGCTTTATAATAGATTAAAAAATATAATATTTTAATTAAATTAGCAACTTATATATTAATTTTAATACTAATTAATTTAAATTTAATTTTATATAATTTATATATATTAAAAACCGGTCGATAATTTGTTTATAGTTTAATAAAACCTGTTTAAAAACTTATTGTTTTATTAAAAATTAATATAAATATTATAAAAATTATAAAACATATATAAACTTTATTAAAATTTAATTATATTAAAAAATTATTTTATTTATGTTTGCTTATATTAATGCTGTTATAAAAATATAACAATTGTATTTTTTTAATAATTTTTATATATTTGTTTTAAATATACTATTATTTTTTTTTTTTTATTAAACTAGTTTTAATTTAAATATTTTTACTAGCTATTAAATAAATTATTAATTATAATATTAAATTTATTAAAAATAAATATAATAATAATATAAGTTATAAAAATCTAAGTTATATTTAAATATTTTTAAACATATTTATTTAAATTTATAAAACTAAAATTAAAAGCAGTAGTTAATAATAATAAGCCAGACTTATTTTTAAAAATAAATTAAACTTTATTTTAAAAATAATTTATTTTTATAATTATTAAAATATTTAAAAATAAATTAAAAGCTATTAAATATATCGCTGATCTAGTTTTTATAACTAAAGCTAAACTTATTAGTTAATTAAAAAAATAACTTTAATTTTAATAAAATATTTTATATAAGTTTAAATATTTAAAAATATAATAAATATATTTTATAAATAGCGATTTTAATAATATATATAATAATTATTAAATATAAATATTATATTTAAATAAATATAATTAAAGTTAAGTTTTAATAAGTTTTAATATTTTATATTAGTTTTAACAGCTATTAGTTTATAAAAATGCCAGCTTTAATTAAAGTTTATTATACTGCTTAAAATTATTTTTAACGTTTAATGCTAGCATTAATATAAATTATTAACTACTGCCGCTAATAAAAATTTAAAATTAATATATAAAATAATTAAAAATAAAATATTAATATAATATATACTGTTTAAATAATGCTATTAATTATATATAGCTTATAATTAATTTTAAAACGTTTATTTATATATAAGTTTATTTATATTTTTTAATGTTTTAAATAAAATATTTAATATTTAATAAAATAAAAAACGCTAATTATTAATTAAATAATATAAAAAAGTATAAAAATAACTAATATTAATACAGCAAAATAATATAATATTATTTTTATTAAAAATATTTTTAAAAAAATATATTTAAACTAAACTTATTATTTGCTATAAATATTTTTGTAATAATATATAGATTATATTTATAAAAGCAAATATAAATATTTTATATATTTATAGCAGCAGTTTTAAATTAAATATTTTATATATTAATTAATAAATAGCAAAGTTTTTATTTAATATTAATAAAATATATTATAATATTTTAAAAATATAAACTTAAGCTAAATATTGTTTATATATTATAAATAACGCTGATTTATAAACTTAATACTTGTATTACTAGTATTTTTTAATTAAAATTTTAATATAAAAATAATACAAGTTTTTAGTTATAAATAAAATACTAGCTAATAATTTAAAACAATAAACTAAAACTAGGTTATAAAATAAAAGTTGTTTATTATATTATATAATAAATTAAATATAATTTAAGTATAAATTAAATAACGTTATTATAAAAATATAAATAATTTTAATTATTTATAATTAATATATAATTAATATATAATTAAAACTTAATTAATATAAAATTAATATATAAATAATAAAAATCTGTTTATAGTCACGGATAACTGGTTGGCCAATGCATGTGGCACGGACCAGTATCCGTACACCTGTTGCCAACTGGTGCGCACAGACCAGCTGTAGCGCATAGACTGGACCCACCCCACACACCTGCACTTAGCCAGAATTCTAGTGGGCTAATTCCTCCCACTTACTCTTTCCTTTTTCATCTGTAGATTTTCGTACAATACATCACTTATTGCTGAAGCCTTGACTTCTTATTTGTGACTGGTGCAACATTTATTATAAAACTAGGTTTTTTTAAATAGCTTGCTGCTAATAAATTAGCCGATTTATACCGCTTATTATTAATATAACAAGTTAATATGCTTATTTTTATAGCTTTTAAAAAAACAAAATATAATAACGCTGTTAAGCAATAACAGCATATAATTTTTAAAACACCGGTTATAACTTCTGTTTTTTGTTTTTAATATTTTTAATGTTTTATTTCACGTTTTAATATATATTATATTTTATTAATTGTAATTATTTAATTATTAATTATATTATATTGTTTAAACTATAAAATAATATAAAACTATGCTTAAAAAGTTTAATATTATATTTTATTATATATATAATATTAAAGTTAGTTTTTTAAATAAATTAAAATATTTATATATTAAATATTAACAGTTAAAATTATATAATAAATAAGCTATTAAAAATATTATTAAAACTATTAGCAGTATTTAATATTATAAAAAGCTAATTATAAACATTTAATATTAAAATTATCAAAATATTAATTTTGTTTAATTATAATATAATATTAAAGTTTATAACTAAAAATTAAAAATAATATAGTTAAAAACAGAGAAAATATAAATAATAATCCGCTATAATTATTTATAAGCTTTTCAAGTTTTTTAAATAAAAATAAATAATTTATTATTAATTATTATAAGCAGCAGCAAATAATAAACAAATTAAATTAAACTTAATATATATAATATAATAATTTAAAAATAAAAATTATTTATTATAAAAATTTTTATTATATTAATTTATATTATAACTATATTAAATAATAAGCAGATTAAACTTTTATTTATTTAAAATTATTTATATTTATTAAAACAGCAAAAAAACATTTTTTTTTATAATATTTACTTTATAATATTTTTATTATACTGCTACTAATTATTTTGTTGTTTAAATTACTATTAATAATAAATTCTATTTTAAGATTTATATATATAGATTTAATATTATTAGCCTGTTTAAATATGTTGCTATATAAAGTTTTAAAATATTATTTTTTAAACAAGTATAAATATTAAATATTTATAGTTGCTATTTATAATATTAGCTATTATTTTTAATAATTAAAGTTTATTTTAAAACTATTATTATTTTTATTATAAAACAACAGCTTTTTAATAATAATAAAAATTTTAAGCTATTAAACGTTTAAAAAAACAAAAATTTATTAATAATATAGTTGCTAAAAATAAAATCGAAAAAATAATTTTACGCACATAAAACAAATAATAATAAAAATTAAAAAATAAGCTTTTAACCGATGATAATATTAATTAATATATAAATTAATAGTTAATAATATAAACAATATATTTTAGAAAATTAAATATTATTAAAAATAAGTTAAGCTATTAATATTAAAAGTATTATTTTAAAAGCTAATATATAAAATTATATTAAATAAAAATAAAAATAATATATATAACTTAAAGCGGTTATAGCGTTATAAAAAGCAGTAGAAATATATATATATAAAATATTTAATAATAAGTTTATATAATATTATTAATATTTAAACAGCTGTAAATTATTACGTTATATATATTAAACAGGTTATAATTATAAAGTTTAATATATAGCTATTATAAAATATTAGCAAAAAATAAATATTATATGAATATAAATATAAAATATATATTATATTTTATATATTTATTAATATTTTTAGTTATTGTTAAAATATATGCTTTTAATTGCTGTAAGCTTTATGTTTTAGCATATATTAAGTTTTATAAACCTGCTATAGCGCCGCTAGTAGTATTATTAATAAAATTATATAAAAGCTGTCTTAATTAGTTTATTAATATAATAATAATGTTATTGTTATTATCTGTTTTTTTTAAAAAATTTATTATTATTTTATATAATAGTTTTTGTTTTATTATTAATTTATTTATTATTGTTGCACCAGTCATAAATAAAAAGTCAAGGCTCCAGCAATAAATGATATATTATACAAAAATCTACAGATAAAAAAAAGAAGAGTAAATAAGAGGAATTAGCTTACTAAAATTCTAGCTAAGTACAAGTGTATATAAAATAGGTCCAGTTTATGCGCTACAGCTGGTTTATACGCACTAGTTAGCAACAAGTGTATAAATGTCCTGCGCGTGCTGCGCACGCTATAAAAAAAACTAGTTATTTATAACTATTTTTTTTTAAAAAAATAGCTTGTTATAAAATATATCCGGGTTTTAAACCTATAACTTTTATATAGTGTTTTTTAGCAAAAAAAAAAATCGCTTTAAGTATTTATTTATATAATATTTTCTAAACCTTGATATTATTAAGTTATTATATAAGTTTTTTTATATTATGTTATTTTTTTTTATGTTTGTTTTAGTTTATGCTTATTTTTGTTTTTGCTTTATTATATTTTTTTGTACGGCTTTATTATTATTTTTATATATTATATTAACTTTGTTTTTTTTTGCAGCTTATAATTAATTATTTAATTTTATTAAAAGTTTTGCTGCTTCTAGATTTATATGATAAAATTTTTTAATAATTCTGTATTATTTTTAAAATTCCTTGCTAAATATTATTTATTATTAATATTTTAACTTTTAATTAATTTAATATTATAGCTTTTATAATATATTTTTAAAAATTTAATTTTTTTATAATAAATTTTTTTTTTTATAGTTTAACCAGTTTTTGTCCAAGTTTTCAGCTTTTTGTTTTAATAATAAGTTATTTAAATATAATTATAATCGCTCGGCGTAATATTAGTTCGTTAATTTTAATTAAATAATATTTTTAAAATAAATATATTTTTATTTTTATTAATTATTTTAAACTTTTATTATATTATAAAATAATTTAGTTTATTAAATAAATAATTTTTTTTATAATTGTTTTTTTTTAATATTAATACGTAGTTTTTATATTAAAATTAAAGTTTTATTATTTATAGTTAGCCTGTTTTATTATTTATGTTTAAATTTATTTTAAATGTTTTTAATAAAATTTATAAAATAAACTATTTTTAATATTTTGTTTTATGCTTTTGTTTTAAATATTTTTTTTAACTAATAGTTTTTTAGTTTTTTATAACTGTTTTATTTTTTAATTAAAATTAAAAAGCATTAAAAATTTTATTTTTATTTTATGCAGCAATAGTTTTATAGACTTATAAAATAATAATGCTTAAACGTAATTTATTGCTAGTATTTATTTTAACTAATCGTTTTAATAATAATTAACGTAAAGCTTTAATTATTAATTAAAATATTTGTTTATTATTTCTGTTTATTTAACAGTTTTATAATGTTTTATAAAAACTAATATATATTTTATATTTTTAATTTATATAATTTATTAATAAAAACTAAAATAAATTATAATTTTTATTTAATATTATAGTTATAAATATATTAAATATTTTAAATAAGCTTTTATAATATATTTTTATTATATTAGTTATTATAGCTTATATTATATAAAAAATCGTTTATGTTTTTTTTAAGCGGTTTATTATAACTAATACGTTATTATACTTATGTTTATTTTTAAGTATTTGTTTAAAATTTATTATTAAATATTATTATATATAGTTAAAAATTAATAATAGTTTTAAAACCCTAAAGTTTTATCGTAAAATATTTTTGCTAATTAGTATTTTATATAGTTTATTATATATATATTATAATTATTAGCTAGTTTAAACTACTAGTATTTTTTAATACTAGTTTTTAATTTTATGTTTATTTAAATAAGCAGTAAGCATATAATTATAAATTTTTAAATAAGCTTAGTTTTTAAATAAAAATAATTAAAAACTATTAGTTTTTATATATTATTATTAATCTGTTTTTAAATTATTAAAAGTTGTTGTTTTTATTTTTTAGTTTTTATCGATAAATTTTTATTTTAAAATTTTTTAGTTTTTTTAATATTTTATTAACTAGCTAAAAACTAGTTAATTTTTAATTTTTTTTTAAAACTAATATAAAACTTAACATTTTTTATTTATAAAAATATCGGTTTTATTTTATTAATAATAAGTTAAAAAATCGTTAAATATTTTTATATTTTTTTTAGCTTTTATATTATTAAGTTTTTTATTTATATAATAAAACGTTAGCTATTACGTTTTTTTTTAAAACAGAAAATAATTCAAAAGTTATATTTTAAAAATAGTTT
The DNA here is from genome assembly GCA_021209875.1 of Rosellinia necatrix. Taxonomy (NCBI): domain Eukaryota; kingdom Fungi; phylum Ascomycota; class Sordariomycetes; order Xylariales; family Xylariaceae; genus Rosellinia; species Rosellinia necatrix. The sequence goes on along the minus strand of JAGYVD010000001.1, from coordinate 1,185,719 downwards.
AGTTTATTTAGCTTATTTTAAGTTTAAATATTATTTTATATTAAAATATTTTAATGCTTAATAATTTATAATTATAAAAAAGTTTTTTTATTTATTTATTAATTTTAGCTTTTATTTTTTAACGTTATAATTACAGCTAGTATTTTTTATTAAAAATATTATAGTTTAGTTCAGCATTATATAATATTTTTAAAAATAAGCTATAAAATGCTAATTATTTTTGTATAGCTATAATAACATTTTTGTTATAACTTTATTAAACAAACTAGTTTTAATTTTTATAAACAGCTTATATTAATAATATTTTAACACAAAAGCTATTATTAAAGCTTTTTTAATTAATAAAAACTTTATTACAGTTATTTATTTAATTAAAAGCTTTGTTTTTTATATTAAACAATTTATAAAGATTATAATATAACTATATTAATTAATAAATTTTTAATAGAAATTATAAAATTTTAAAAAATTATATGTTTTTATTATAATAAAAGTTTTTAATTTATTATAGCTTTAATTTTGCTAGGTTAACTTATATATTTTTAATATTAATAATATAATTTAAAAATTTAGTTTATTATATATAAACTCTGATTTTTTAGATCGGCTTATAAGCTAGTATTATATAGTTTTTAAAAACTTTTTTATATATATTTTATATATTTTTAAATTGTTTAAATAAATAAATATATTGTTTATATATATATTATAAAAGTTATTTAAAAATTAAATAATATATTATTAATATATTTTAAAATATAAATAAACCGTTTATTAGTTTAAACAGTAATATTTTATAATAATATGTTTTATATTTTATATAAAAATAATTAAATTTTTATCGCTTTTATATATATAAATATAATAAAAGTCTGTTTTACGTTAATTTTTATAAAAATTTTAACATTTAAAATATAAAACAGGGTTTTTTTAATAAATAGTAAAAAATACCGTTTTTTTTCGTAATTTTATTTAGTTTTTAATAATCTATATAAAAACAGAGTTTTTACCAGCTTTTTTATAAATAATATAAATAATATATATAACATGTTATTAAATTTAATAAAACTTTTTATAAATTATCGATTAAATATTTTTATATAGCTTTTAATTTATTAAGCAATATTTTATATAAAAACTATATTTTAAGTTTTTAGTTAATTTATTTTTGCAAAATTTATTTTATAATTTATATAAAGTTAATAAAAAATAAATTATTTAATTTTTTTTGCTAAACATGTTAAAAAGTTGTAATATTTTAAAAATATAAGTTTTAATATTTTCTGTTTTAGCTTGTTTTTATTTTTGTTTTTATTTATTTGTTTTTTTTTATTTATTAATTTATTAATTTAATAAATATTAATAATTTATATTTTATTAGCGCTTTAATTTTTTTTATTAAAATTATAAACGTGGTAGCATTAAAAATAGCAATTTAAATATTAAGTTTTTTTTATACCAGCTTATATAGTTTTTTTTATATAATATTAATATTAGATTTTATAATAATAACATATTTTCGGCGACTTTTTTAAAATCGGTTTTATTTTTAATATAAAAAATAGTTTTTTAAATTTTTTTATTTTTTTAAATAATTTTACGTCAGGTTGTTTTTTTATTTTTATTTTTAATAACATGTTTTTAAAAATACTTGCTATAATATTTTTTTAATATTTTTTTTTTTTATTAAGTTTAATATTATAATTTTATTAATTAATGTTTTTTAATATTTTAAATATTATAACCAGGTTTTTATTTTATTTATTATTAATATATAACTATATTTATAATTTTTAATAAATTAAAAAAAACTAAAATATATCGTTTTATATTTAATAACATGTTATATTATTTAAACTATTTTTTTTAATTATAACTTTGCAGTTTATATTTAGTATATTAATAAAAACATTTTTAAAAGTTCTATTATATATTTTAAAATTAATTATAATATTATATTAATTTTTTATCCGATTTTTATTATATTTAATAATTATTTATTGTTTAAACTTATTTATAATTAATAAATTAAATAGTTTTATTAATTTTTAATAAAAATATATTTATATATATATATACACTTGTTTTTATATTTTTAAATATATTATAACTTGTTAAAAATAATCCGTTATTATATAAAATATAAATATATAATAAAAGTTTATTATTTAAATAATTATTTATTATATTTTTTTATTTATAAATAATATACTTAAAAAAAGTTTATTTATTTTAAAGTTATTTTTTTTGTTTTAATATTAAAAGCGTTTTTTTTAATATTATAATAAAATCGGTTTATATTTATTTATAATAGTGTTAACGCAGGCGTTACGTCAAGCTTAATTAAAAGTTTTAAAAATAATTTTTAATAATATATTTTTTGTTTATAATAAAAATATTTATTTTTATAATCAGCTGTTTTATTTTTTTAGTTAATAATTTAAACGTTTAATTTTAACTTGTTAATAATAACGTAAATAAAACAAATATTTATTTTTTAACAAGCGTTATAAAATATAGTTATATTAAATATAAAATATATTTTTAAACGTTTTTTTATTTTATAAGCATTAATACGTTTTTAATTATTAATTAATAAATAATCAGCTATTTATATATAATATTTTATATATATATTAAAATCTATCGATTTTTAAAATATTTAAAATTATTTCGGTTATAAATTATAAAAACAACTTATTTTTAAACTTTTTTTTATTTAGTTTTATTAAAACATGTTTTTTAGCAAGTTTTATAAAGTTTATTTTAAATTAAATAAATTTAAATAAAAATATTTATTAAAATTTAATGTTTTATAATCAGCTTTTATTTTTTTAAAACGTTTATATTTTTATAAATATTATGTAAATATTATATTAAGTTTTTAAATGTTATAATTATATTAAAATACTTGTTTAATAAATAAAAATTAAGTTTTTAAAGCTTTTTCGATAAAATAAGATTTAATATCGCTTATTTTTATAAAGTTATTTATAAACTAATCTGTATTAATTTTTAAACAGTTTATTATATTATAATACTAAACTTTAAAATTAATTTTATTTTTATAGTTTTATTATAAAATTTATTTATTAAAATTTTAATAGATTTATAAAATTTTTTTTAAAACTTTTAAAAAATATATTTTATATTTAATTAAACAAGTTAACTATTTATTAATTTAATTTGTATAAAAAATCTTATAAGCGGTTTTATTTTTTAGTTATTATTTTAAATTTAGTTATAATATAGTTTAGAATAGCGTTATTATAACTTTTTTAGTCTAAGCATAAAAGTTTTAAAAAGCAGCTTAATATAGCTTATTTAATTTTTATTAAGCTTTAATATAATTTTTTATAAATTAATAAAATAGTTTTATATTATTTTTAGTTTTATAATTTAGTTTTTAAATTTTTTATGTTTTTTTAATTTTTATTTAATTAAATTATATATATTTTAAATTTTTCAGCTTATTTAAAAACAATTTTTATTTATTTTATAATATATTATATAAAAAATAATAATTAGTTGCTGTTTATTAAAATATTATTAGTATATATATTTAAATTTTATTTTATTAAATAAAATAGCAGCAGTAAAAAATCCGGGCTAAATTAATAAATGTTTTAAAATTAATTAGTTTTTGCTATCTAGTTAAACTAAAACATTTTTTTTTATAATTAGTTTTATAAAAAATAATTTGTTTATTTTTAATAGTTAAGCTTATAAACTATTATATTAATAAACTAACGGCTTTAAAAAAACTTGCTTGTTTTTTCGTATAATATTTTTTAAATTTAAAATCTTAGATTTATAAATAAAAATTTAAAGCTAGTTTTATTAACAGTTTTTAAACGCTAATATCGGTTTTATTTTTAGTTTTTATAATAAATTATATTATAACAGGTTTTTTAAAGCTAAATTAAATATATTTAATTTTATATATATTATTAAAAGTTTTGCCAACAGAATAATTAAAAAACTTAAACGTTATATAAAACAAAATCGCTTTTTAACATGCTAAAGTTTTAGCTTGTTTTTAACTACTTTAGCTTTTATAATAAAAGCTATTTTAAAATTAGTTAATAAAAATATTTAAAAAATAGTCCTAATATTTTAAAATAAATTAAATAATTTATAAATAATTGCATTAATTATAAATAAAAATTAAAGCTTTAGCAATAAATAATATATTATATAAAAATCTATAGATAAAAAAAAAAAAAATAAATAAAAAAAATTAGCTTATTAAAATTCTGGCTAAATGCAAGTGTATATAAAATAGGTCCAGTCTATGCGCTACAGCTGGTCTGTGCGCACCAGTTAGCAACAAGTGTACAAATGTCCCGCGCGTGCCGCGCACGCTACAGGAAGGACCAGTCATCCGTAACTATTATATTATTTTATTTATTTTAATTTAAAAATTAAATATAATTTTATATTTAAATAATAATATTTAAAATAGTAAAAATTAATATAATAATAATTAAAATAATAATAAAAATAATAATTAAAATAGTTATAATTATAATAATAATAATTTTATAATAATAATATTTATAACAGTAATAATTAAAATAATATTTATTTTTTATTTTTATTTTTATTAAGTTTTTATATATAAAAATTTTAGTAAATTTTAAATTTTTATTAAATTTTTATTAATTTTCATTATTATTTAATATTTATTTAATTTTCATTAATTTTTTGGATTTTTATATATATTGAATTTTTATTAATTTTTATTATTATTTAATTTTTTAAATTTTTAGTTAATTTTTATATATATTTTATTTAATTTGTATTTTTATTTCATTTTTATTATTATTTAAATTTTATTAAATTTATGTATATATTTTATTTAGTTTATATTATTATTTAATTTTTATTGAATTTTTATATATATTTTATTTAATTTGTATTTTTATTTAGCTTTTATTATTATTTCATTTTTATTAAATTTATATATATATTTTATTTAATTTATATTATTATTTAATTTTTATTGAATTTTTATATATATTTTATTTAATTTATATTTTTATTTAGCTTTTATTATTATTTAATTTTTATTTAATTTTTATTTTTAATTAATTTGTATTTTTATATTTATTTTATTTAATTTGTATGTTTTATTTAATTTTTATTTAATTTTTATTTTTATTTAATTTTTATTTAATTTTTATATATATTTTATTTATTTTATATTTTTATTTAATTTTTAATTTAATTTTTAATTTAATTTTATTTAAATATATTAATTTTTATAAAATATTTTTATTAATAATAATAAGCTTAAAAAATAGGTTTAATGTTAGAACTATGGCAATTAGTCACAGTTACTTACAGCTGTTATATATATATATCCTTTATATAAGCATATGGCGTATATATCACATATATGCATACAGCATATATGTTTTATATATAAAACAAGCTATATTATCGGTGTTATTTTAATAGGTTATAAGTTAGCAGAATTTTTATATAAAACTTAAAATAATACTACGTATAATAATTATTTAAATAGAATTATTAAATATAATAAATATTATATAATAAAAGTTATATTTTGTTTTATATATAAACAGTATATATATTATATATATAAAGCTTATTTAATATTAATTAATAGTTATAAAACGTAACTATAAATTAGCAAAAATAAAAATAAAGCGCGCTTAAAGTTTAATAAATTTAAACAAGTTTTTATATCGTACTTTAAAAATTTTGTTTTATATAAACAAGTTATTTTTATATAACAAAAGCTTAAAAAAATTAATTTTAAATATTTATATTTTTATACGTTTTATTTTATTTTAAAGTTATAATATAAAATTAAATATTAAAAATAATAATATATAATTATATAAAACTATTTATTATATAAAAACTAAACAATATATAAATAAACTTTTAAAAACCTGTTTATTAATTTATTATTAAAACTTGTTTATTTATTTTTAATATATTTTATAATAACTTTAAAATAATTATATAATAAAATTTTTTATTATTATATATAATAATATTAAATAATACAACAAGATTATAATAAACTATAGAATTAATAAATATATTATATAAAATGCTGTTAATATATAATATTAAAATAAAAGCTTAATATTATAACTATAACTTTAATTATATTTAATATATAAGCAGCTTATTATGTTTTAAAATATAAATATTTAAATATAACCGGCCAGCTATTATAAAAGTTATATATTAAAAACTTTAAATTATAAACGTATAAAATATAAAACTAACTTTATAAGCTGATCTAAAAAAGCTACTTAATATATTAAACAAAAAAACATATAATTTAATAATAACAACAGCTTTATATAAGCAGTTAAGCTTATATAAATTATATAAAAATAATATATATTAAATAAATTAAAACGTTTTTTATTTATATTTATATTAATGCTTATATAAATATTTAATTTATTTATTTTAAATTAACAGGTTTATATAAATATAAATAATATATATATTTTATAACTTAAAATATTACTTAATATATTATAACTAAAACTAATATTTAATATATAAATTTAAAAAAAAAAACTGACAGATTATTTATATAACCAATAATTAAATATAAATATATTTTTAATTTAATAAACAAACAGATAATATTTATAAAATATAAACTAAACTTTTAATTAGTTCATAAATATTTTATTATATATTATTTTTATAAATTTTAAATAACTATTATATATATATATAACGTTTAATTTAATTATAATAAATATATTTTTTAACTTATTTTTTTTAAAACGTATAAAACAGAAATATATTTTTAATAAATATGCTTTTTTAAAAACATAGAAAAAAAAAATTATTTCAACAAGCCGTATAATTTATTATATAATAAAATATAGCTGTTTATTAGCTTATATTAACAACTTAAAATAATAAAAAACTAATATTACGCTATATTTTTAATTATATTAAAAGTCCGGCTAAAAACTTTTATATATATAATATTAAACTAAATAAAACTTAAAATAAAATCTATTATATAATAAACATTTATTTTAATATAAACATAAACTATAACTAATATTAAACCGATTAAACTAATATTATTTTTATATAAATAAAATAAAACAATTTAAATCTAGCTATATATAAAATATTAAATCTAATAATTATTAAGCTAGCAAAAATATAACAAAGTTTAAAAGCAAGCTATTAAAATAAAATCTAGCTAAATATAATTATTATATAAATATGCTAAAGCATATTAAAATTAACAATAGCTTTTATATATTAAAATTTATATATAAAAGCTTTTTGCTGGCTTAAAAACATGTTTATAAATTATAAATAAAAATAAAACAAAATATTTTATATAAAAAATAAATAATATTTATTTTACCGATTAAAAATATAATTAAAATAATTATATAAAAGCTTTTCGACTAAAAAGTATATATAAATTTTAAGCTAGCTTAATATATAATAAAACTTTTTATAACTTAAAAAACAGCTTAATTATAACGCTTATATAAATAAAAAATGTTTTATATATAAAAAACAGGCTGTTAATCGATAAACTATATATTTTAAAAAAGCCCGTATAAAAACATATATTTTAACTTATATAAAATAATTTTAATTATTTTTATTATTTAATAATTTTTAATATATTTTATAAAATATAAAAATATTTTAAACTAAACTTAAATAATAATAAAAAAATTAATAATAAACAGAATATATAATTAACTTAGTTTTTAATAAATAATATATTTATATATTATATAAAAAAAAAATATTTTAAATTAAAAATAAATGTTTTGTTTAATTAATTTAAATTAAACAACTAATATTATATAAAATATTAAAATAAATTATAAAATATAAATGCTTTTAATTATTTAATAATAAATAAAATATAATTAAAAACATATATTTAAATAAACTTTTATATATAAGCTAAATAAATATAAAAAACTGCTTTTATATAATTTAAAAGCAAAAAACTATTATATTAATTAAAATAATTAAAATAAAAACGTTTTTAATATAATAATATATTATAGTTTAAATATTTTAATATTGTTTTTATTTTTTTTAAAAATATAAACTATTTATAAGCTTATTTTAATAATATAAAAACGTTATTATATAATAAAATAAAAAACTATATTTGTTATATATAAATAAAAATATTTATTTTTAATACAAGCTTTTAAAAGCTAAAATATATTTTATTAAAATAAAGCTAAAAAGTTTATACTGCTGTTTTAAACATTTTTATATAAAAAATTATATAAGCTGCTAAATTATATAAAATATAATATAAACTATTTAATTTTAAAAAAAATTTAAAAGTTTTATTATTATTGCTAGTTATATAACTAAGCATTAAAACGTTTTAAGTTTTTAATTAAAAATAATTATAATTTTAATTATAAAGTGTCACGATAAAGTGGATAGCTTTAGCAGAAGGCTGGTGATTGCAGCCCAAGTGCCGCGGTAAGCCCTGTAGTTAAGTTAGTGGCTGTTAAAGTGAGCGGTCAGGCTTGTATGAGCCCGACCTATTTAAACGGACTAATTATAAGGCAGAAAAGATATAATTTTTTTTAAGCTGTATATATAAGCTGGCTAGTCCGATTATTTTTATATAATATAACTTAACAAAATAAATTATTAATATAAGCTTAAATTAATTTGCTTGTATTAATTGCTTAGCTTTAATTTTATTGTTTTTATATAATTTATTTGTTTTTTTATAATAGTTATAAGCCCGGTTCGTTAATTAAACCGGTGCTTTTTATTATAAAAGCGATTTTTACTTTAAAGCTTATTAATTTAAAAATTTTATTTTTTTATTTTTATTTATTTTATATTTAAAACAATTATTTAATTTAATTGCTAAAATTTAATAATTTATTTTTATTATAGCGACTAATTATATTAAGCCTGTTATTTTAAACGGTTTAATAGACTAGTTTTATTAGTTTAAAAAGTTTAAAATTTATATTAAAAATAAAAATTTCTAAAATATTGTAAATTTAAACGTATTAAAAACAATTTATTTTTTAATATTAAACTAATGTTTTTAATAAAAAATCAGATCATCGTTAAACTTAAAAAACATATAAAAATAAAAATTTTAAACTTATAACTTAATAAATCGATTTTAAATATTTTAAAAAATTATAAAAAATTATAATGCTATATAACGCAAGTTTAACTAAATTTACTAAATATTTAGTACTGCGTAAATAAATAAAAAAAACTATTAAAATTAAATATATAAAAGTTGCGGCTATAATAAATAAAAACAAAAATAAACGATTTAAACAACTATTATTGTTTTTATAACTAATTAACTTTTTAGCTTTATAAGCTTAAATAATAATTTAAAAAATACGCTTAAGTTTTTAAACATATTAAATAAAAAATATTAAAACTAATAAATAATATAAAAATAATAAACAGCTTATTTATAAGCTGTTATTTATAATTTTTAAAGTTTAAAAATATTTATAATTAAAGCTTTTTAAAAGCTTTTATAAAAACTAGCTTTAAACTAAATTAATATTAAACTTATTAATATAGCAAAAAAAAATTATAAAAAAAGATTATATTATTTAATAAATATAAAAGTTTTTAAAAGCTTTAATATTTAATATAATATTAAACTTAAAAATTAATATTAATTTTATTATATTAAACAATTAAATATAAAAGATTAGCTTAACAGAAAATTAAATAGGTTATTTTATAAAAATTAAAATAATTATATAAATAAATCGATTAATAAGCAATAATACTTATATAAGTTTAATACTAGTAATACTTATAAATAAAGCTTAAAAAAATATACGATTTTTTAACTAGCTGTTATAAATAAAACTAATTAAAAAATAAATAACTTATTTAAAAAAAAAATAGTTAATTAAATTAAAATATGCTAAAAGCTATACGTTAAAAATTGCTTAAATAAACTATTAATAGCTAAAGCTAAAAAATGCTTAAATAATTTATATTTTAAAAAAAGCTTAATAATAAAGCTAGCAGCAGTAAAAACTAGTTTAATAAAAGCTTAATTTTAAAATAAATTTTATAATAATTAATCTTATTTTTTAAAAATATTGCTTATACTGCTAAAATATTTATTATTTTAAAATTTAAACAATATATATTTTTTAACAGCATATTAATTAATAATTATAATATTTTATATTTAATAAATAATAAATCGTTTTAAAACTTAATTTATTTATAATTACTTGTAACAAAAAACAGTTCAAGCAAAAACTATAAAATTTTTAATTTTAAAAAAAAGTATAAAAATTATATATAAAATATTTAATATATTTAAAAAAAAGCGGTTTTAATACGCGCGCGTAGAAGGAGCGCTTATATAAGCCCCTCGCTTGGGGTGCTGTGGCCCGTGGCCACAGGCACAACCTAATTAGGCCTAGCTTTATATATATGGGCTTTAGCCCACACTTAAATAAAACTTTAGCTTAGCTTAGATTTGCTAGTTTTTTATTTTTTATAATATATATTTTATATTTTTATAATGCATTTTTTAAATTAGTGCTTTTATAACGTTTTTTTATAAAAATTAAATTAAACTATACTAAACTATTAAACTTTATTTTTTTAAAAACAAGACTATTTTTTACTATTTTTATAATCGTAAAAACATATGCTTGCTATTAAAAGTATATCCTGTTTAAGCAAGCTAAACAAAAGCTTTTTTTTATATTTAATACATTTATTAAAACTAAACATTATTTTTATTAACGATCTATTTTAAAAATTAAAAAGTTGTTTAAGCAGCACAGCTAACTAAAAACGTTAAAAAAAACTTTATAAACACGTAGTAAAAATAAAAAATAAACTTAATATATATTTTTATATTTTAGCTAGCAATAAAATAAACGTTATAAATATTTAAACTAGCTGTTTAATATAAATTATTTATTTTACTTATTTTTTTATACTATAGTTTATTTTATTGATTTATTAAGCCTGCCGGCAGTTATAAAGAAAAAAAATATTTATATGCTTAAAATAATATTTTAAAACAAAAATAACTAAATAATAAGTTAATTAAAAAAAACAGTTAAATATTTAAAGCTTAAAATAAAGCTATTAATAGAACTCAAAACTAAAAAACAGCGACTGTTTAAAACAATAAGTTAAAAAAAAAACCTTAAAAAAGCTTTTTTTAAAAAAAAAAATAGCAATATTTTTTAAAAAGTAGGCCTAAACTAACATATTATTACTTATTTTTTTATTTAAAATAATAAATAAATAAAAGCTTTAAAAAAAATACAAGCTATTATATCAGATATATTTAAAATAATAAAATAAAGCTTAAATTTAAAAAAATAGAACTATGCTGTAATTTATTACAAAAAAAAACACAACAAAAAAAAAAAAATAACTTGTATAAAAAAAAGCTTGTATTAATAAATAATTAAGCAGCAGGCCAAACATTATAAAGCAGCGTATTATTAAGCTAATTATTATTTATATAACTTAAAAACTTTAAAAATTTTTAAAAAAATATAAAAGCAGAAGCATTTAATAACTTAAATTTATTTAATTATTTATTAAATTTTAATTATAACGTAAATAAAGCAAATAAATAAAAAAATATAAACAAAAAGCTTTAACCTGTTAAATATTTAATTTATAAATATTTATAGCAAAAATATTAAGTTAAAAAAAAAAAATTAGCATATTTAACCCGTTATATAATAACTCCGACGATTTTAACGTAATAACAGAAAAAAAATATTATTTTTATTAATATATATTTTTTATAAACTGTTTGTTTTATTTTTAAAAACAAAAAATATAATATAAAATAAAACAATAAATTTTGTTTTTATTTTAAACATTTTTATAAAACTAATAGTTTTATAATAAAATAATAAGCTAAGCTTTATAATATATATAAAGCTATATTATAAAAATATAAACTAAATAATTAAAGCTATATAACAACGTTTTATAATAAACACTAATATAATTATTTATAAATTTAAAGCTAACTATTTAACGTTTTATAATATATATTAAAACTTATATATTTTATTTTAATATATAAAAATAATTAAAATATATATATATTATAAATATTTTAAGCGCTAATAATAATAACTAACGCAGAGTTATAGCTTAAATTTATAATAATATAAATTTAAAAATTAAATAGTTTTTAAAACTATTTTTTAAAATTAGCAAATAAAAAATATATGTTTAAAATTAAAAAATTAAAAAAACTTATAAAACTTAGCTAAAAAATAATCAGCAAACAAAAAATATAATATATTTTATATAATTAATAACTTTTAATTTAAAAACATATATATTAATCTAGGTTTTTTTAAAAATAACTGTTATTTTAAAACCGATTAAAAGATCGCTTGTATAACCGATTAAAAAAATAATATTAAAAAAATAATAATAAAAACCGCTAACGTTATAACAGCAGTAAATATAACTATAATAATTAATACAACTAAAATTAATAAAACAACCGATTATTTAGCTTTTTGCAAAAACGCGGAGATTATAAAAATTATAACTTTAATAAAAGTAATTAACGATTAAAAAATAACAATAAACGTAGCAAAAATAATCGTAATATTAAAATTGTATTAATAATTAAAATAATTAAGTTTATTTTTTAAAAAGCTAATAAAAATTAATTAAACTATTATTTATTAAAAATAAAAAAAATAATATATTTAAAATATTATATTAACTAATAATAAACTTAACGTATTATTAATGCTATAAAAAATTTATTACTAGCGATAAAAAAATCTAGCATTTATATAAATATAAACCTAATATCTGTTTTAAAAAGTTAAATATACCGTTTTTATTTAATTTAAAAAAATATATATATAAATATTACACCGTATTAATATTATCTTGTAATTTATTTTTTAAGCATTTATAACATTATAAATAAACTAAAAAAATACGGTAAAAAATATAATAGTATACTTTAAGCAAAAAACAATAATTAAATAAATAAAAACTGCTAATTATTTATAAAATGCTAAAAAAATAAAATGTATTAAAAAAGCTTTTTTATATAATATAAAAAAAAACAGAAAATTTACACGTTATACCTAGTTGTAATTTAAAACATAAAACCTTAAAATAAATAATAAAGTAAAAATATATACAGACCTAGGTATAAATATAATATATATTAGCAAAGCTTTTTTAAACATTTTAAAATATATAATAAAAAAATAACGCCGATTTTTTTAAAATATTAGATTAAAACTAATTAAGTTTAAAAAATAAGCCGAATTTTTATTTATTTATAAAAAAACTAACAATAAAAAAAAACTAATAAAATAAAAATTTTATAAAAAAGCTAAGTAATAAAAAATTAAAACTTAATTTATTTTTAAAAATAACTTTTTTTTATATTAAATAATTATAAACTATAAAACTAATATAATTTAATTTTTAACTTTAAATAAATTTTAATTAAAATTTAACGTTTAAACCTAAAAATATAAATATATAAAAAATAACAAATAAAAAAATAAATTTTAAAGCAGAAAAAAGCTTATATAGTTAAATATAAAGCTTTATTTATTAATTATAATTTTAGCTTTTTATATTAAAATTATTTTGGCGGCTATAAATATAACTATTAACGTAAAACATTTTATATTATATTAATAATTAACACGTTTAAAAATATATTATAATTATTAAAAACGTTAAAATAAGCATAATATAAAAAAATAAAAATTAAAGCTATTTTGCTACAACTATAAAAAACTTTAAATATATTAGCAGTTGCTGCTGCAGCTATAATTGTTAATATAAATAATAATATAAAGCTATTTTTAATAATTTTATTTATAAAAAAAAACCTTCTGTAAATATTTAATTAAATTAAAATATTAATATATATAAATATATAGTTTAAAATAATTTTAATAATTATAGCAGTAATAATAAATAATATATTTTTATACGATATATTAATATTAAATAAAATCGCCGATTTTATAAAAGCTTATTTAATTATATTCTTTTTTAAAACGCTGCTTATAAATACTATAAAAAATATAATAAACTTTTTTAAACAAAAAAACATAAGCACGTTAATATTAAAAACAGCGCGCTTTAAAATTTTTAAAATTATATTTATATTAAAAATTAAACAACCTATAAATATGCTAAAAACAATTATTTTTATAAATATATATATATATGCTAAAAAAACGTTTTTAGCTAAAAAATTTAAAAATATAACCAAAGCTTTTAATATTTAATAAAATAAAAAAATAATCGATATATTAATTAAATAATAATTAAAAGCGTTTTTAACAAAAGTTAGCAAAACTAAAGCATTAAGCTTATAAGTCGCGTATATTTATTTAGTTATAAAAACATAGATTTTTTAATAAATTTTATAATAATTTTATAAAAAACGTATAAAATAAATTAATAAACTAACTTTATTTATATATTTTATATTTATAATATAGCAATTAATATTAAGCAAAACAGAACTTTTAAATATAATAATATAAAAAGCTAAATAGTTGTAAACTTAAAAATTTTAATAAAATAGCTGTATTAAATAATTATTTATTATTATTACAAGCAGAAATAATTAAATTTTTAAAAAAAACATTTTATAACTATTATTAACGTAGTAATATTTTTTATTAGTTTTTAATATATTTAAATTTTAAAAACTAGTTTATAGTAATAAGTTTAAAAAATAAAAAATATTATGTTATAATAATAAAATTTTATAATTTTTAGCTTATATATAACGCTATATAAACAATTTTTTAAAATGTATTAAAATATTATAAAGTATTTATAAATAATATAATAATATTTTTAAATACTGCTAAACAATATAAAAATATTTAAAATTATATTTAAACTATTTAAAATAGATATATAATTATATTATTAACAAAGTTTTTATTAATTATTTTTAATAAATTTATTTAAATTTAAAGTAAACGCGTTTAAAATAGCAATATTAAAAAGCTGCGTTGCAGCTATTTATAACCTAGCTTTTTTAAGTTAACTAAAAGCTTTTAAATAATATATAAGCGTAACAAGATTTTTATATAACTTGATCTTATATTATATAAAACTAATTAAGCTGCTATAAAAAAAAAAAGCCGCTTTATTAGCTAAAAATAAGTAAATAAAACGTATTAAAACAAAAAAATTAAATAAGCGTAAAACATATATAAAAACTAAATATTATAAATTAACTGTTTTAAAAATAACTTTATTTAAAACTATATAAAATATTATATATAAAAAACTACTTTATTTTATTACGACTTATATAAAAAATTATTTTTATAAATTAATAAATTAATACAAAAAGTTTCGAGTAATAGTTTTTTATTTAAAGCTAAAAAATATATAAAAACTAAAAAACGATTTTTAATATTAACGTCTAACTAATAATATATTTAAATAAATTATTAATTAATATAAAACAAACTATAGACTTTTAGAACTAAAAATAATATATTTAATTTAAACAGCAAAAAAGCTGCATATAATAATATAATCTAATAAAAACTAATAATTATATTAACAGACTATTTAACTATTAAAAACATTGTTAAATAAACAACACTAAAAACTGCAGCTATAAAACGCGCTAATCGTAGATTAATTAATTTATTTATTTATTTATTATAATATAAACTATATATATATTACTTGCTAAATAAGCTAAACTACGTATTAAACGCTTTCAGCTGTTTATAAACAGTATTAAATGTTTAAAAACAAACGAAAAACTAATAAAATAAACAATAAATTTATATTAAATATAATATAAAAAATTAAAAGCCGCGTTTTATATATTTATATTAAAAGTAATTATAAATAAAACTTTAAAAACAAATTCTCGGCAGCATATATAAAAAACTATAAATATATACAAGTATTAAAAGATTTAAAAACATTTTAAAAAAAAAAAAGCAATAAAAACGTCGCGATTTATTTTAAACTTAAGTATTTTTTTAATATTACCGCAAATAAACTAATATATAATACGTACGTAAATATAAAACGTTTATATATTCTGATTAATATAATTAAAAAATTTTAAAATAAATATATAATAAAAAATAATATTATAATACTTAATAAATAATATAAATATTAAAACTATTTATAATAGCTAATAAAATATAAATAATAAAAATTATATTAAATATTATAATATATATAACTTGAACTAAACTAATAAATAACTACTTATAAAAAAATTAAAACTAATTAAACTTAAAACTTGTTATTTATATATATTATAAATATAAACTTTATTTTAGCATTTCTAAAAATTAAAATTAAAAATACTTTTTAACAGTTAAACAAAAAAACTATATTTTAATATATATAACGTTATAATAATAATTTTATGCTTTATTTTAAAACGCTTATTATTAATCTTTAAATATAAAAATATATAGCAAAAAATAAAGCACCGTTTTAACTAAACAACTTTTATTAAACAATTAAAACATTTTTAAAAGAATTATTTTTAATAAAAACTAAAAGTTTATATCTAATTTTTAATAAAATATATAAAAATTATTTAATATTAAATTAATAATAACAGCTATATATTATTTATAAATAAACAGCTTATTAAAACGTAAAACTAAATAATTAAAATAATAATATAATATTATATATTTATTAAACTAAAAATAAATTAAATAAATATTATATTTTTTTATAATAAAACTTAAACGCTATATATAATAATATTATATATTTAACTTTTATAAACAGCTATTTAAATTTAAACTGCTTAATATATTAAAAATATTAATTAATTTTAATAATAATAAAAAAATTTCGGATATACGCTTTTTTTGCAAACATTTGTGCTAAAACGTTTATTTAGCAATAAATTTTGCCCAAGCCGCAGTAAAATATAACTACAACGTTAAACACCGCTTATTAAAATTTAATAAAAAAAATTAAATCTATTTATAACTATATAAAAATATTATTTATTTAATTAATTATTAAAAAATATTTTTAATAAAAATCGGGACTTTAAACAGTTAAATAATAAATAAATAACTTAGCTTATAAATTAAATTTTTTAATAATTTTATATTTATTTAATAATTTTTATAAAATATTTATATACAACTTTAAAAAACTTAACTTATTTAAATAATAAATGCAGCTATTTAGACTAATAAAAGCTAAATAAAATCTCGGCAAAAAAACATATATAAAATAAAAATTATTTTTAAATATTATTTTAACTAGAAATAAAACAGTTTTAATTATTTTATTAAATAAAAAAATAAAGTTATAAATATAATTAATAAATAATAAAAAAACAACTTTAATACAGCAAAAAACTTATTAAAAAATATTAAAACTAATATAGTTTATGTTCTGCTATATAAGCTAGTTTTAAAAAAAAAAGTTGACCGCGACTAATTATATAACAAACTCTGCTAAAATTAACAGAACGTTTTAATCGGCGCGGCTTTTTAATACGCACGCATAAAAAAAGCGCTTATATAAGCTTTTTGCTTGGGGTGCTATAGCCTGTAGCTACAGGCATAACTTAATTAGGCC
This sequence comes from Rosellinia necatrix, assembly GCA_021209875.1. Lineage (NCBI taxonomy): Eukaryota > Fungi > Ascomycota > Sordariomycetes > Xylariales > Xylariaceae > Rosellinia > Rosellinia necatrix. The sequence continues at coordinate 1,168,091 of JAGYVD010000001.1, read as the reverse complement.
TAGCCCTATGTATATCGGCCCTAGCCCACACCTAGGTAAAACTTTAGCTTAGCTTAGATTTGCTAGTTCTTTATTTTTTATAATATATATTTTACACCCCCATGGTGCACCTTTCAGGTTTATAAATATAATTTTAAAAAATATAGCTTTAATTAAAAGATTTTATATAAATATTATATTAAAAGTTTGTTTAAATAAAAAAAAAATCTAGTATTACAGGATTAATTACATGTTAAAATATAAAAATATAAAAATAATATAATTATTACTAATTTATTTAAGCAATAAAATTTAATTTTTTTTAAATATAAGCTTATTTTTATTTATTTAAGCAGCGTATTAATAATCGATTTATATAATTTTTTTAATTTTATTTAAACAAGCGCTGCTGGTTTAAACGTTATAACTATATTTAAAGCTTTTAAACGCTTATATTGTTTTATAAAAACTTTTAAAGCTAAAATTAGATTTTTAAAATTTATAATATTTAAAATTAGATTATTTAAAATAAAATGTTTTATAAACGTTTATATATAAAATAAAAATTTAAAAATTTAAAAATCTTATAAATTAAATATAAAAGCTGTGCTAAAATATATTTTAAAAAAATTAATAAAAACGTTTAAAATAACACGCAGCTTGTTTGTTCTAGCATATTTATTAAAATCTATTTAATTATTTTAAAAATATAATAAATTAAATTAAATATTTATTATTAAAAAAATATAATAATATAATTTATATATATATTTTTTAATTAAAACTAAAAAGCAGTTATTAACTTAATTATAAAATTTAAATATTAAATAATAAAATAATTTAAACTTTTAATATATAAAATCTAAAGTAATAATAAAAAAGTAATTATTATTAAAAGCTTAACAAAATATAAACGTTAGGTTAAATATTAAAAAATTAAAAATAAACTAATATTTACTAAAGTTTTTAAATTAAACAGCGTATTAAAGCGCGCTAGCTAAAAAATTATTAATTAAGCTATTAAAATGTTAAAAAAAACAGAACTTTTAAAAAAGCTTTAACTAAAAGCTGTTAAAGCAGCAGTTTAGCTATATAACAAAAGCTTTTCTGCTGTAAAAAACTATTACACGCTTTATTACGTTTTAAAAAACTAGTTTAAACATTTATTCCGTTAATATATTTTAAAACGCGTTAAAAAACTAATAAACGATTTATGCTTTAATTAAAACAGGATATATATATATAAATATAAAACCTACTTAATAAAAATTAATAAGCTTGCCGGGCATAATCGGCAAAAATATAAAACTAAAGTTTATGTTTATATAAAATATTTTATAAATTATTAAGCTTATAACTTATACTATATATAAATTTTTAATTAAATAAAATAATTACTATATAAAACGTTAAATTTAACAAAAAAAATTTTTATTAAAAAAAATAAAAAAAACTAACAATTAAAATAAATAAAGCTTTTATTAAATAAATTATTAAAATTAAATCTAAGCTTTTAAATCTTTTTTGTTATATTAAATATATAAAATATTAAACTTATAGCTGTATATAAGCTTAAAAATGCTTTTATTACTACTGCTTCTTGTAGAAATACTTTTAATTTAACCGATAAACTTTAAAAAAATTAACCAGCAGAGCAAAAGTTAAAAATAAAAGCAGCTAAAAAATATATTGCTAAAAGCAGCGCTTATAATATTTAGCTGTATAAACTTATAATTTTTTAAAATATTTTTAAACTAAAAAGCAATTAAAAGTCGGAAGTAAAAAAATAAACTATAAGCTAGGAAAAGCTTTTAAGCTTAAACGTAAAAAATAAAATAATTATATAAAATAAAACAAAGCTTTTTATTTAACGTAAAATTAATTAGCTTTAAAAAAAAGCTTAAAAGGTTGCTTTTTAAAATTAAAATAATTAAATATTATAAAATAGCTTTAAAATACTAATTGCTAAAACATAAACAGCTTATTAATTAACTAATTAATTAAACAAACTAATAAAACATATATATACACGTAAAATATTTTTAACGGCTTTTTATTTAAGCTAAAAAATTAAAAGCTAAAACTTTTAACTTAATGCTAAAAAAAATAATAATATATGTTGAATAGGCTTTGTATGTGCGATGCACGTACTGTTTACGCGTGAAACAGAATATAACTTTTTTGTTATACGATGTTTATTATGCTTAATTATTTTATTTAAATAATTATCGTGCGTAGCATTATTTTAAGTTTTATATAAAAATTCTGCTAGTGTATAATTTATTAAAATAACAGCGATAATATAGCTTGTTTTATATATAAAGTATATATGCTATATATATATATATAATATATATGTTATATGCTTGTATAAAATATATATATATATAACAGCTATAAATAACTATAATTAATTATTATAGTTTTAATACTAGCTTTTTTTTTTTATTAGTTGTAGTTTTTTATTTATATATTATTTTTTGCTTATATATAATTATTTGCATATATATAATTACTTGTTTATATATAATTATTTTTTTATATAAAGTTTTTTGTTTATACGCAGCTTTTAATTTATACACGTTTTATATAGCTGCTGTTTAATACTTAAGCTTGGGCCTAAAGTTGCTAGCGTGCCTTCTGCTGTTTAAATATATGTACAGCTTTATTTATAGCTAACTTTTTGTTCCGCTGTTCTATTTGTTTTTTTTTTTTTATATATATACGTTGTAGCTTTTTTTTTATATAGTATAAATGCTAATTTTTAAAAGCTGCAGCATTAATAATAATAATAATATTAATAATATCTGCTGCTGCTTCTGCTGCTACTGCTGCTGCTTTTGCGCCGCCTGCCCGCTTTTATTTTTGTTCCGCGTTTTTTTCGATAAAAAATGTTTTATAGTTTGCAAACTTTATTTATATAAAAAAAAACAGCTAAATAAAAGTTTACTGCTTTTTTATAAAAATTTAAACTTATTAAGCTTTAATATAGTTTTTATATATTAACATACGTAATTTTTTTTTTTAAATAAATAATTATTTATATATTTTTGTTTTTTTTTTTACTAATAAGTTTTTATATATAATAAAATATTAAAAATATTATTACTGCTGTTTTTTTTTATAATATTTTATTTTAAATAGCAGCTTTAAATGTTTTTATAAACGTTTAAGCTAAATTTATTTATTATAAAAGCTATTTTTAAGCTTTTTAGTTTGAAACTAAAAAATTTAATATTTAAAAATATATATAAATAAACTACGTAATAACTGCTGCTATAATTAAAAGTTTTATTTAATTTATATTATTAAATTTTAGTTTTAAAAAACGCTTGTGTTTTTTATATTTAACGCTTATATAAAGCGCGATATTTTAACTATAGTTAAAAAAAAAAAAAAAATAAATAAATTTGCTTTTTGCTTTTTTTTATGTTTTGCTTTTTTTATATATAAATAACGTAAAAATAAAAATATAGTCTATATAAACATAAAAATAAAAGTATAGCTTGTATATAGTTTTTTTTTGTGCAAAAAAAAAAAAAATAACTTTTAATCTTTTTTTTTTTTTAAAAAAAACAATTAATTATCGTACATAAAAAAATTGCAAAGCTTAAAGTTTATTATATTAGTTTATTTATAAACTATAAACTTTAAGCTTTATTAGCTTTAATTAAAAATTAAACTTAAAACATATAATAGTTAATTATTATATATATTATTATTATATTATTAAAGCTTGTTTTTAAAAAGTCAGGCTTTTAATACTAATTATATGTTTTTTATATAAATAAAATAAAGTTTAAGCTGTTATTATATAAAAAATAAAAATATTTAAAAATAAAAAATAATAAAAATAATAAAATCTAAAGTTTATAATATTTTTTATAAACTTTAAATTTTGCAAGCTTTAGTTAAAAATTAAACCTAGGTTATATAATAATTAAATATAATATATATTATTATTATATTATTAAAGCTTATTTTTTAAAAATCAGATTTTTAGTTATGCTTATATTTTTATTATATAATAAAATAAAGTTTATATTATTATTATATAAAAAATAATATTTATTATTATATAAATCCTGTTTTTTATTATTTTTGCTTTTTAGTTTATTTTATATATGTTTTAACCTGTACGGTTAGTTTATTTATAATACTAGGTTTTTTAAAGCTTAGTTTAGCTTTTATTTAATAAATACGTCCGCTAAGTTATTAGCACTATTAATCTATTATATTTTAAAGATTTTTTTTTTATACGATTTTTAAAACAATATAATATTTATTATTAAATGCTTTTTTATATTATATTTAGCTTAATTAAATAATTATATAATAATTTTAAATTTAAGCATAAAACTGCTAGAACTAAAAACGTTTAAAATCATTAAAATTTTTAGATTGTTATATATAAAGCTATTATATTATTAAATCTATTAATTATATTATATAGCTTATTTGCTAAAATATTTTAAATAATTTTTTTATATTTGCTAAAGTTTTAATATATAATATTTTTAGTTATTTTAAAACTTAATTTTTTTTATATAATGCTTTATTATTAATATAATAAAAAATTTAAACTAAAAACTTATATCGGTATTATTTATAAAAAATCTGTTAATAAAAATAAATAGTTTTATATATGTTAGGTCTAGTAGTATAAAAGTTAAACTTTGCTTAAAATTATTTATTTATTATTAAATTTTTTAGTTTAAGTTTTTAATATTGTTTAAAGCTAGATCAGTTATTTAAACAGCTACTAATAAATTATATAAAGCTTTTAGTTAGCATATATTATTAATATAAGCTTTTTTGGCCCGCTGTAAAATATAGTTTTAAATAGTTTTTATTATATAAAAGTTAATTTAAGCTAGTTGTTTGCTTTGGTTTTTTTTATATTAAAGTAATGTTTTTTTTATATAATAATATAATTTAGCTGCTATTAAATTTAATTAAATATTTTAGTTAAAGTATTTTTTTTAGCTTTATATAAAAGTTAGCTTGTTTTAGCTTATATTTTTTTTTTTTTAAAAAGTTTAATATAATAAAGCTAAATATATCGTCTGTTTATAAGCTAATAATACTAAAGTTTTTTAATTATTTTATTATATATAATAAATATAAGTTATATATAAATATAAATATATTTAATTGTTTTTAATAGTATTAATAATAAGTTTTAAACTAATACAGCTTTAATTTTATTAGTTTATATAACGGTCGTATAATTTTTAAAATTGTTTTTTTAAAATATTTTAGCTTAAGTTTATTAAATAGTTGTGCGAAAATTTTTTTTGCTAACTTGTTTTTTTAACTATATATATATTTACGTAATATTTTAAAGTTTACTTAAAGCATTATAATCGCAAATTAATAAAAGTTTAAATGCTAGCAGCAGTTTTTAGCTTATTTATTAAATAGTTAAAGATTATATAAATACTGTTTTTTTTTTAGCGTTATTATATTTTTGTACGACAAGTTTTAATTTTTTGTACTGTCGGGTTATTTTTTTTTTTATTTTTTATATAAGTTTGGACTTAAAAATTCAGGCTTTGCCGTGCTTAGATTTAATATATTTAATAAACTAAAATATTTCTTATGCAATAAAGTTATTAATTTTAGTTATGTTTGATTTTTTAAATAATATTCTTGGTGTAATAATTATACTGTTTTTTTAAAGTTTTACTGCTAAAACATATACCTGCTGTTTTTTTGCTGTTATAAAAATATTATCTAGCTTTTATATAAATATAGCTTATATGTTAGCATTTATAATAACGTTTTTTTTTAGTCTGCTATACTTTTATATAATAAATAGTTAAATAGTTTAAAATATTTTTATTTATTAGTTTATTATTTATTTGTTATATAATAATATAGTTTAATTTAAATATATTAAAATTATATTAAGTTATTAATTAAATTAATAACTATATTAAATTTTTAATTAATTAGATTTTATATAGCTTTTGCTAACTTTTTTTTTTTTTTTATATTAAAATTTTATTTTTTAAAAGTAGCGAAAATATATTATATATAACTAAGCTATTACGTTTATTAATTACATAGTTAATTTTAACTTTAGCCCGTTTTTTATGCAATATTTTTATAGCTTTTTTTATTACTTCTGCTTTTTATACAATATTTAATAAAAAAGGTAAATTTTAATTAATTTTAAAGTATGCTTTAAATATTAATAAAGTAAGTATTAGTCCGTTTAAACTTGCAATATTATTTAAAGCTTTAATTATTATTTATAAAATTAATTCCTGTTTTATATAATGTTTAATTTCCGTTTTTAATATGTTGTACATATAATAAAATAGTTTATATGTTTATTTAATTTTATTTATTATTTAATAAGCTTTAATAAATGTTATATAATACTATATATTAATTATTTAAGCTTAATTTTAGAATTTTTTAATAAAAATTTATATTTAAGTTATATATAATATAATCGGAAAGTTTTTAATATATGTTAATTTAATATTTATATAATATTTTTAAACGTTGCGCGTAAATATAAATTTTAAAAATATTACAGCCTGAAATAATATTATAATATTAATAATATAAAGCATTTATTTATTATTTATTTATATAGTATTAATTATAACTTTATAATTAAAATTATAATTGTTTTTAATTAAAAATTTAAAACGTTTTAATATTTAATTATATAACTAGTAATAATAATAAAACTTTTAGATTTTTTAAAATTAAATAGTTTATATTATATTTTATATAATTTAACAGCTTATATAGTTTTTTATATAAAAATGTTTAAAGCAGCAGTATAAACGTTTTAGTTTTATTTTAATAAAATATGTTCTAGTTTTTTAAAAGTTTATATTAAAAAATAAATGTTTTTATTTGCGTATAATAAATATAATCTTTTTGTTTTATTATATAATAACGTTTTTTATATTATTAAAATAAGCTTATAAACAGTCTATGTTTTTAAAAAAATAAAAATAGTATTAAAATGTTTAAAATATAATATATTATTATATTAAAAGCGTTTTTTATTTTAACTGTTTTAATTAATATAATAGTTTTTTATTTTTAAATTATATAAAAGCAGTTTTTTTATTTATTTAGTTTATATATAAAAGTTTATTTAAACATATGTTTTTAATTATGTTTTATTTATTATTAAATAATTAAAAACATTTATATTTTATAGTTTATTTTAATATTTTATATAATATTAGTTGCTTAATATAAATTAATTAAATAAAACATTTGTTTTTAATTTTAAATATTTTTTTTATTATATAATATATAAATATATTATTTATTAAAAACTAAATTAATTATATGTTTTATTTATTATTAATTTTTTTTATTATTGTTTAAATTTAGTTTAAAATATTTTTATATTTTATAAAATATGCTAAAAATTGTTAAGCGATAAAAATAGTTAAAAATTATTTTGTACAAGTTAAAATATATATTTTTTATACGGGCTTTTTTTTAAAATATATAGTTTATTAACTAGCAGCCCATTTTTTTATATATAAAACATTTTTTATTTATATAAACGTTATAATTAAGCTGTTTTTTAAATTATAAAAAGTTTTATTATATATTAAGCTAGCTTAAAAGTTTATATATATTTTTAAGTTAAAAAGCTTTTATATAATTATTTTAGTTATATTTTCGGTCGGTAAAATAAACGTTATCTGTTTTTTATACGAAATATTTTGTTTTATTTTTATTTACAACTTATAAGCATGTTTTTAAATCGGCAAAAAAATTTTTGCACGTAAGTTTTTAAAATATAAAAGCTGTTGCTAATTTTAATATGCTTTAGCATACTTATATAACAGTTATATTTAACTAGATTTTATTTTAATAGCTTGTTTTTAAAGCTTGTTATATTTTCGCCAGCTTAATAATTATTAAATCTAATATTTTATATATCGCTAGATTTAAATTGTTTTATTTTATTTATATAAAAATAATATTAGTTTAATCGGCTTAATATTAGCTGTAGTTTATGTTTATATTAAAATAAATGTTTATTATATAATAAATTTTATTTTAAGTTTTATTTAATTTAATATTATATATATAAAAGTTTTTAGCTAGATTTTTAATATAGTCGGAAATATAATATAATATTAGTTTTTATTATTTTAAATTATCGATATAAACTAATAAACAGCTGTGCTTTATTATATAATAAATTATACGGCTTGCTAAAATAGTTTTTTTTTTTTACGTTTTTAAAAATAACGTATTTATTAAAAATATATTTCTATTTTATATATTTTAAAAAAATAAATTAAAAACATATTTGTTATAATTAAATTAAACGTTATATATATATATAATAGTTATTTAAAAGTTTATAAAAATAATATATAATAAAATATTTATAAACTAATTAAAAATTTAGTTTATATTTTATAAATATTATATGCCTGTTTATTAAATTAAAAATATGTTTATATTTAATTATTAATTATATAAATAATCTATTAGTTTTTTTTTAAAGTTTAAAATATATATTAAATATTAGTTTTAATTATAATATATTAAATAATATTTCAGGCTATAAAATATTTATATTATTTATATTTATATAAAGCTGTTAGTTTAAAATAAATAAATTAAATGTTTATATAAATATTAATATAAATATAAACAAAAAACGTTTTAATTTATTTAATATATATTATTTTTATACGATTTATATAAGTTTAACTGTTTATATAAAACTGTTGTTGCTGCTAAATCATACGTTTTTTTTATTTAATATATTAAGCAGTTTTTATTAAATCAGCTTATAAAATTAGTTTTATATTTTATATGTTTATAGTTTAAAATTTTTAATATATAATTTTATAATAGCTAGCTAGTTATATTTAAATATTTATATTTTAAAATATAACAGGCTATTTATATATTAAATATAATTAAAATTGCGGTTATAATATTAAGCTTTTATTTTTAATATTATATATTAACAGCATTTTATATAATATGTTTGCTAATTTTATAGTTTATTATAATTTTATTATATTATTTAATATTATCGTATATAATAAAAGTTTTTTTTGTTATATAATTATTTTAAAATTATTATAAAAATATATTAAAAAATAAATAAACAAGTTTTAATAGTAGGTTAATAAACAGGTTTTTAAAAGTTTGTTTATATATTGTTTAATTTTTATATAATAAATAATTCTATATAATTATATATTATTGCTTTTTAATATTTAACTTTTATATTATAACTTTAAAATATGATAAAACATATAAAAATATAAATATTTAAAATTAATTTTTTTAAGTTTTTATTATATAAAAAATAATTTGTTCATATAAAACAAAATTTTTAAAATATAATATAAAAACCTGTTTAAGTTTATTAAATTTTAAACGCGTTTTATTTTTACTTTTGCTAATTTATAGTTGCGTTCTGCAACTATTAATCAGTATTAAATAAGCTTTATATATGCAATATATATATTATTTACGTATAAAACAAAATATAACTTTTTATTATATAATATTTATTATACTTAATTATTTTATTTAAGTAATTATTATGCGTAGTATTATTTTAAGTTTTATATAAAAATTCTGCTAGCGTACGACCTACTAAAATAACAGCAATAATATAGCTTGTTTTATATATAAAGCATATATGCTGTATGCATATACGTGACATATACGCCATATGCTTATACGAAGCATATGTATGTACAACAGCTGTAAGTAACTATAACTAATTGCCATAGTTCCAACAATATATTTATATTTATTATAATAATTTATTTAAATAATATTATTAAAGTTTTAAATAATTAAAATTAGTCTAATTTTATAAAAATTTATTTATTTAATTAAAACTAAATACTTTATAAAAAAATAAAAATATAAAATACTGCATATAATATTTACAGCTGTAATAAATTAAAATAAAACAGAAAAAATAAATGCTAAGCTAAAAAAACATATATATATAAACAATTTATTAAAACCGCTATTAAAAAGGTGAAAAAATTTTTAAAATTATTTAATAAGCAAGCAGTTTTATATTAATATTTACGCGGAAATAAAATCGCTTAAAAAAAAAAATAGTTAAAATAATAAAATTAAATAAAATCTTAGGATTTTACTACTGTTTAAATAAATATTTTAATATAAGTTTAATAAAAAAATATATTAAGCGATATAAATTATATATTATAATATAAAATAATCTTTAGCTAAAAAATACGTTATAAATAATTTATATAGTAATACTTGCTATAAAAACTTTTAAGCTTATAATAGCTTTAGCAGTATATTTTAATTTAAAAATGCTTTAGTTTAATATAATTTCTGCGTTTTTAAACGTTTTATAAATTAAAAAAACGCTAATAGCATGCTATTTTTTTAAAAGCTTTTTATAGTTAAATAAAGCAATATTATTAAATAAAGCGTTATACGGCTTAAAAAATTCCCTGTTTTTTTAATATAAAAGTTCTTATTAATATTTAAAATATTAAAAATAATTATTTTTTAAAAAGCTTTATTTATTTTATATTAAAATCGATTTATATTTATAATTTTTATATAAACGATTTTTAATGCTTTATTATAAAATTATAAAGCTAAAAAATAAAAATTATATAAAATATTAAAAAATATATAAACTTAAAAATAAAACAATATTAAATAGTTTTTAAAAATTAAAATAATTTATAATTAAAAAGCTTAAACAATTTTTTAGTTTATAATTAATATATTAAAAAATTATTAAACGTTATAAACAAAATAATTTAGCTTATATACTAGCTATTTTTTTATTATATAAAAATTTTATATATAACTTAGGTCAGGCTATAAAAAATAAATAAAAACTTATTAAAAAAATTAAATTAACGTTATATAATAAAATAATATTAAAAATAAATATAGCTTTTATAATTAAAATGCTATTATAGTTTTTAATTAATTTAACTATTAATTATTACGTTATAATTAATTATTTAATTAAATATTTATATAAAACTAGATTTTTAATAGTTAGATTTAAAATAAGTTTTTAAAAGCATAAGCTTTTATAATTGCTAAAAACGTTTTATTTATAAATAATAAAAAACATGCAGATTATCGCATAAATATATTATATTAATTTTTAATAGCTTTTTATTTAAAAGCAATAAAATAAAATATTGTTTTAAGATTAACTATTAAAGCTAAAATTAAAATAATTGCTTTTATAGTTAAAAGATTATAATATTAAAAAGTTTTTTAAAATATTATATTTAATTTTAAAATATATAAACTATTTATTTAAATAATATATAAACGATTAAATTAATTATAAAAAAAATAAACAAATTAGCATAAAATTATAATATATTAATATATAAAATATATAAATAAAACAAAATATTAAAAAAATTATTTAAAATAAAATATTTTTAATTATTTAAATATTAGCAGATAAGCTTATAAAAAAATATTTAGTTTATATTTTTATGTTTTATTTAATTTTACGATTATAATTATAAAATTTAAAAAACATAGTTTATAAGCAACAAAAACTAATTAATTATAACTAAAAGATTTTTTAAATTATTTTTAAATATTTGTTTTTATAAATAAATTAGTAAAATTATTATTATTAAAATTAATTTTATATTAAAACAGTATTTTTTTTTTTTTTATTTTTTATAAATAGCTAGTTTAAAATTTAAGTTATTTTTAATAACTAAAGCTTTTAAACGATTAATAAATATTATAAAAGCTTAAAATATATAATTTTTTTTAATTTAAAATTTTACGTTAAAACGTTATAACTGCCGATTTAAAAAACAATTATAATTTTTAAACATTTTATAATATTTACTAATATTTTAAGCTTATAAATTATTAAATTTATTTTATATTTAATTATTTTATATAATATAAATAACTAAAAAATTTTTAATAATCCGGTTTTTTTTAATATTTATTTTATTAAAACAAAAGCTTTTTAACCGCTAGAGCAGCTATAATTTTTTACCTGCTAAAACAAAAATATTATTAATATTAGCGTTAACGTTATTATTTTTAAAAAAAACAATTAAATTTAAAACTATTATTTCTAGCTTTTTAAAGCTGCTAATTTTAATTGTTATAGCTAAACTTAAGCCTGTTTTATTTTATTTTTAATAAAAATATATTTAAACTAAAAATAACAGCTTTAATAAAAGCATTAAAAATTAAAAATTTTAAAAATCTTATAAACTATTATATTAAAAATTAAATTAAAAAAAATAAAAAGCTTATTAAAACATTTTTTTAGCTTGTATTATTTTAAAAAGCTGTAATAAAAGCTAGTTTATTTTTCAGCTATATAAAATTTTAATAAAAAAAACGTTTATAAAAAATAAAACTATTTATATAAAAATATATTTATGCTTGCTAATATAAAAATAATATTATTAATTAAAATATTAAGCTTAATAATAATATTTTTAATTTTTTATATTGTTAAATAAATATAAATATAATAAAAGTATTTTTTAATTTATTTTTATAAAACGATTTTTTAAAAGTTTTTAAAAATAATTTTATTATTATTAATATATTTATTACTAATATAATATAAGCTTAATAAAAAAGCTAAACTAGCTATCTTTTTATTAAAAAAAAAAATCTGTGTTATTAATTAAAAGCTATAGCAGTAATATAAAAAGCTTTAAAGCTTTTTATTAAAAAATCAGCTTTAAAGCTTGCTAAAAAAACTAAAAATAAAATTAATATATATAATTAATAAAAAACTTTAAAAAATATATAAAACTAAACTAAATATAAAACTATTAAATTTAAAGTTTAATTTTTAATATTATAAATATTAGCTAGCGTTTTATTAATAACGTTAATTATTATTAGCTTAGCAGTTTTTTTTAAAGTAAAATTAGCAGCAAAAAAAACAATAATTAAGCTTAGCTTTTTAGCAGCAGCAGCAGCTTAAGCAGCAGCAGCTGCAGCAGTAATAAAACCAAAAAAAAAAAACAAGCAAAAAAATAAACAAGTAAACAAGCGGCATAAAAATAAAACAGCAGTAGTATTAGCAGCAACAGCAGCAGTTATAGCAGCAGTAATAGCAATAACGCAAAAATATTTATTTTAAAACAAAATTAATTTTTTAATTACAGCATAAAAAATCAGAACAATTTTTAAAAATTATTTATAAAAAAAAAAAAAAACGGCGGCCTAAAAAATTAAATATAATAAATTTTTAATACTACTTATATTAGTTAAAATAATTAATTATATATAAAGCTGTTTATTATAGCGCATATTTAATAAAAAAAATTATTTATAAAAAAAATAATCTTTAAAATTATTTAAAAATTATTAAAAAACAGCTGTTAATTTAAAATTAACGCGCGCTAAAATACCAGCGATCTAAAAATTATATATAAATTAATTAATTAATTTAAAAATTAAAAAAAAAAACTAAGCTACTACTTATTTAAAAATATTTATACTGTTTTTATAAAATTATTTACTAGTTAATTGCTGTATTAGTTTAAAACTTACTATTAGTACTACTAAAAATAACTAAATATATTTATATTTATATATAACTTATATTTATTATATATAATAAAATAATTAAAAATTTTAGTATTACTGGCTTATAAACAGATAATATATTTAGCTTTATTATACTAAACTTTTTAAAAAAAAAAAAAACATAAGCTAAAACAAGCTAATTTTTGTGGAAAACTAAAAAAAATATTCTAATTAAAACATTTAATTAAATTTAATAGCGGCTAAATTATATTATTATATAAAAAAAACATAATTTTAATATAAAAAAAATAAAACAAATAATTAGCTTAAGTTAACTTCTGTATAATAGAAACTGCTTAAAACTATATTTTATAACAGGCTAAAAAAGCTTATATTAGCAGTATATATTAATTAAAAGCTTTATATAATTTATTAGTAGCTGTTTAAATAATTAATTTAGTTTTAAATAATATTAAAAACTTAAACTAAAAAATTTAATAATAAATAAACAACTTTAAATAAAGTTTAATTTTTATATTATTAAACCTAACATATATAAAACTTTTATTTTTATTAATAGATTTTTATAAATAACACCGATATAAATTTTTAGCTTAGATTTTTATTATATTAGCAATAAAATATTATATAAAAAAAAATTTAAGTTTTAAAATAATTAAAAACATTATATATTAAAACTTTAGCAAGTATAAAAAAATTATTTAAAATGTTCTAACAAATAAGCTGTATAATATAATTAATAGATTTAATAATATAATAGCTTTATATATAACGATTTAAAAATTTAGCTATTTTAAACGTTTTTTAGTTCTAATAGTTTTATATTTAAACTTAAAATTACTATATAATTATTTAATTAAGCTAAATATAACATAAAAAATATTTAATAATAAATATTATATTTTTTTAAAATTATATAAAAAATTTTTTTTAAAATATAATAAATTAATAGTATTAATAACCTAATAAATATATTTATTAAATAAAAGCTAAACTAATCTTTAAAAACCTAGTATTTATAAATAAATTAATTATATAAGTTAAAATATATATAAAATAAATTAAAAAGCAAAAATAATAAAAAGCAAAGTTTATATAATAATAAACGTTATTTTTTATATAATAATAATATAAATTTTATTTTATTATATAATAAAAATATAAGCAAAACTAAAAATTTAATTTTTAAAAAACAGGCTTTAATAATATAGTAGTAATATATATTATATTTAATTATTATATAACCTAGGTTTAATTTTTAATTAAAGCTTATAAAATTGTTAGAGTAGGCAAGGGGTGCTAGGCTTGGCACTACTAGTTGCCCTACTGTAAGATTAGATAAGGTGGCCCAGGCTACCTGGGCTAGCCCACTTGGGCTAGGCCTACCCACCTACCTGTACTAGTAGGTGGAATTCTAGGACTGCACCTAGAATTCCACTATTTTTATTAACATACTTATAATACTATAATATAGACTAGTATATTATAAATACAGCTATTTACAGCTTTATACCTCTGACTAGATTTATTAAATTAGTGCTTCTGTAACGATCGGACTAAAAGTATTTTTTTAAGCAGCTTTTGCGAACTATTTATTTAGGTTTCGCGGTTAAGAACGGCTTTTTTGCTTTGCGGCAGTTTGTACTGCGCGGCTAAATGCGAAAGAACTAATGGAATTAGCTGCAAATTGCGTTATTTTATTAACTAGTTAAGTTTTTAATTAACTAACTAACTAATTAAAGCTTTAGATTTATTAATTTTAGCTAGTCTTACTGATTTTATCGATTTTATTGTTTTTAGCGTTTTTAGCCAGATCTATTAATTTTGGCTAATTTAATTAAACTACCGATTTTATCGACTTTAGCCCTAGCTGATCTAGCTTATTTTAGCTTAGCTTATTTAGCCGACCGAGCTAACCTAGCTTAACCTAGCTTAGCTTAGTTTAGTTTAGCTTAGCCGGCTAATTAAGCCGGCTAGCTAAGCTAAATTATAGCTTTTATTAATTATTAAACAAAGGCTGTTTTGATAAATAATATATAAAAGAATATAAGTACGCTATAAAAACGCGTTAACAGCTTAAATAAAAAGTATAATAAATTAGCTGTAAATATTACTGAATTAAAAGTATTTTATGTTGAGTTGCAGGCTATAACTAAGTTTTTTAATTTAAAAATAAGTGCTTTAAATATAAAACTAAGCTTTTTAAAGTTAAAAGTAGAGTTTCTAGAGTTAACTATAGGCTTTATAAGTAACCGCTTAAACTTATTAATCGGTTATATATAAAATAGCAGTGGCTTTAGAAACTAAACGAGCAATTAAACTAGAACGGCCTAAGCTAATAAGTTTAAAGCTAACAACTTTACTAAAGCTAACAATTTTTTTAAAGCTAATAATATTAGCTTGGAGATTCTATTTGTAAAGCCTCCAGCTATTAAAAATACTAGTGTTAGCTTTTTTTCTGCGAATACTGCAGCTTTAGTTAATCCGGCTATATATTATAAACCGGTTATATATCTAGTTATTAATACAGCTACGTACTCTACTTATAATCCGGCTAATCAGGGCTATTTATATAATTTAGTACAGCTAGTTAACCTAGTTAACTAGGCCGATCTAGCCAATCAAGTGTTTAACTATTTTAACGATCTAGCCTACCAAGCTAGTTGTTTTAATCTGGTTAATCAGACTAGTTAATTTAATACAGTTAACCAGACTAGTTTAATCAGGCCGATCCGACTAATTAAAGCTTTGGATATACGGCTTGTTTAAAAGCTTTAGACATAAGTTATTTTAATCCTAGTTATTCTAACCTAGCAGATATTAGGATAATAACTGCTAGAAGTGATGTTATTTATACAGATATTTAGTTGTTTATAAATAAACTGCGGGCTTTAGTCAAAAAGCAACATTTCCCCAGCTAAATCTTTAGTTGGATTAATTGCTTATTATATAGTTAAGCTTTAAAATAATAGAACAGTAAATTATTAGCTAACTAACGGTGTATTTTATATAAAGCTGGCTTAAATAAAATTATTGCGGCTTTAAAAAACCGTTTTAAAGTATAGTCCGGACGTGCTACACGTTTATTTATAATTAACAACCTGTTTTTATATAATATAGCTAAAAATAAGCACGCGATGTTTTAATTTATATAGCGCAAGTTGTAATATATAAAAGCTAACAGAACTTTAAAAAAAAATAATTTTAATTAGCTAAAAGTTATAACAACTATTTAAAACTAATAAAAAAAGCTTATTTCTGATTATATAAAAGAGCTAAAAGCTAAAGAGACTTTAAAGAACTATATAAAAAAAATTAAACAGGCTTGTAGTAGCTTTGAATAAAAAGCTGAACGTTTTTATAGCTTTAGCTCTAGCCCTGGCCTAGTTAAATAAAAATATTAACAACGGTTATATAAACAAAGTAATTTCCAAAGTACTAAAGGCTTTAACTATGCTAGTAAAGCCAGCAGTTCTATTAGTTTTAATACGCGTAGCTAAAACCGTAAAAAAACTAAGGGCGGTTATAACTGCAGCTGTTGCTAGACCAGCAGAATTCCTGATTAAAAAAGTGGTTAACTAGCATGCTAGCTAAATAATAGCTTGTTTGTTTTTATTGCGTTTTTATATAAATTAGCATTTAAAAAGGCTTAAAGCCAAATTAAAAGCTTAGGACTAAATAGAAGGCTTAGGACCAAGTAGAAGGTTTAAAACCTAGTGGATTAGACTAATAGAATTTTAAAGAATTAATTGGCCAGCTGTTGCCAAGTGGTTGCTAAAAGCAGCAACTGCTTTTTAAATGCCCGGCATTTTGTTAGAGTAGGCAAGGGGTGCTAGGCTTGGCACTATTAGTTGCCCTACTGTAAGATTAGATAAGGTGGCCCAGGCCACCTGGGCTAGCCCACTTGGGCTAGGCCCACTTATTTACCTGTATTAGTAGGTGGAATTCTAGGACTGCACCTAGAATTCCACCATCTTTACTAACACACTTATAACACCACAATACAGACCAGTATACTATAAATACAGCTATTTACAGCTTTATACCCCTGACCAGATTTATTAAAAATTTAAAGTTTATAAAAAAATATTATATACTTGAGATTTTATTAGTTTTTATTATTTTTTATTTTTAAATATTTTTTATTTTTTTTTTATATAATAATAGCTTAAACTTTATTTTATTTATATAAAAAATATATAACTATTATTAAAAGCTTAACTTTTAAAAACAAGCTTTAGTAATATAATAATAATATATATAATAATTAATTATTATATATTTTAAATTTAATTTTAATTAAAACTAATAAAGCTTAAAGTTTATAGTTTATAAATAAACTAATATAATAAACTTTAAGCTTTATATTTTTTATATATAACAATTAATTATTTTTTTTTTTTATATATATAAAAAAACTATATATAAGCTATATTTTTATTTTTATATTTATATAAACTATATTTTTATTTTTATATTATTTATATATAAAAAGCAAAATATAAAAAAAAAAAAAATTTTTTTTTTTTTTTAGTTATAATTAAAATATTGCGCTTTATATAAGCGTTAAATATAAAAACATAAACGTTTTTTAAAATTAAAAACTTAATAATATAAACTAAATAAAACTTTTTAATTATAACAGCAGTTATTATATAATTTATTTATATATATTTTAAATATTAAATTTTTAGCTTTAAATTAAAAAGCTTAAAAATAGTTTTATAATAAATAAACTTAGTTTAAACGTTTATAAAAACGTTTAAAACTATTATTTAAAATAAAATATTATAAAAAAAATAATAATAATATTTTTATATTTTATTATATATAAAAACTTATTAATAAAAAAAATAAAATATATAAATAATTATTTATTTAAAAAAATTATATATATTAATATATAAAAACTATATTAAAGCTTAGCAGGCTTAAATTTTTATAAAAAACAGTAAATTTTGCTTTTTTTTATATAAATAAAGTTCGCGAACTATAAAACATTTTTTATCGAAAAAAATATAAAATAAAAGCAAAAACAAATAAGCGGCATAAAAGCAGCAGCAGTAGCAGCAGAAGCAGCAGCAGATATTATTATTATTATTATTATTATTAATATTACAGCTTTTAAAAATTAATATTTATATTATATAAAAAAGCTACTATATATATATATATATATATATAAAAAAAAAAATAAATAAAACAGCGGAATAAAAGGTTAGCTGTAAGTAGGGCTATATATATATTTAAGCAGCAGAAAATACGTTAGCAACTTTAGGCCTAAGTTTAAGTATTAAGCAGCAGTTATATAAAGCATGCATAAATTAAAAGCTGTATATAAGCAGAAAACTTTATATAAAAAGTAATTATATATAAATAAATAATTATATATATATAAATAATTATATATAAGCAGAAAATAATATATAAATAAGAAATTATAACTAATAAAAAAAACTAGTGTTAGAACTATAGCAATTAGTTATAATTATTTACAGCTGTTATATATATATATATTTTATATATAAAACAAACTATATTATTGCTGTTATTTTAAAAAGTTATATGTTAGCAAAATTTTTATATAAAACTTAAAATAATATTACGTATAATAATTATTTGAATAAAATTATTAAGCATAATAAACATTGTATAACAAAAAGTTATATTTTGTTTTACGCGTGAATAGTATATGCATTGCATATACAAAGCCTATTCAACATTTAATTTTAATTATTAATAAAGCTTTTGTTTATTAATATTTATTTTTTTATTTATAACTTTTTTTATTTTTAAAAATTTGCTAATTTTATAAGTTATTAATTATATATTTATTTTTTAAGTTTTAACCGTTTTTTAATTTAAAACATAATTTTATTTATATTTAAAAAGCTGTATTATTAAAACTAGGTTTTTTTTTAATATAAATTTGCTTAAGAAGTTTATTATATTTTATTTATATTTTAATTATTATATTAATTGTTTAAATAATTAAATTTAGATTTTTTAACTGGTTAAAACTTTAAAAAAATAAAAGAAATTAATAAAATATGTTTTTTTTAAAGTTTTTATTTCTTTTATATTAATTTTAATATTAATTAATTAAAAATTCATTTAAAACTGTTATAACTAGTTAATTTTAAACTAAATAAATTAATAAAATTAATTTAATATATATATATATATATATATATTTTTTAAATTATTATTTAAGTTTATTTTAATTAGTATATTAATTAATTTATTAATAAATTTTAAATGTTTAAACTAATTAAAACAAAAAAATTTAATTTATAAAGTTTATTATAAATAAACCTATTTTATTTATAATTTTTTTATTAATATTTTATAATATTATGTTTAAAACTTAAACTTTTATAATTAAATTTAATTATAAAAGTTGTTTTAATATATTTTTATTAATATTAAATATTAATAAACTTATTTATTAATATTTTATAAAGTATAAATAAAATTTTTAAATAATAAAATTTATATAATTTTAATTTAATTTTTATTATTGTTTTATTTTTATTATTTTTTTAATATTTTTATAAAATATTTTTCTAGCTAATAAAAAAATCTTTTTATAAATTTTATTATAAGTTTATTTTAATATTTATTTTTATTTTTATTTTTATTAATTTTATTATAAATTTATTTTTAATATTTTTATTTTTATTTTTATTAAAATATTTTAAATTAAAAATATAAACATTAAAAATTATGTTAAAAATTTAATTATAAGTTTTTTTATTTTTATTTTTATTTTTTTAATATATTTTTATTAATATTTTTAAAATTAAAAATAATTAAAATAAAAATAATTTAAAAATTTTATTATAAGCTTTTTTATATTTTTTAATTAGCTGTTTTTTTAAATAATTTTATTTATTAATTAATTTTTATTTTATTTTATATTTTATTAATTTATAATTTTATTTATTTTTATAAAATAATAATTATAATATTTATAAGTTTTAAAATTATTTAAATTATATTAAGTATTTATATATTAAATTTAAATTTTAATTTAAATTTTATAAATTTTAATAAAATAAATTTAAATAAAATATAATATTTTTATAATTATATTAATTTTTATATTAATTATTAATAAATTATATTATTTTATAATTATTTTATTTATTAATTTAAAATTTAATATTAAAATTTAATAATTATAAAATATTAGCTGCTACAGCTAAAAAAAATAATTGCTATATAAAAACTAACTGATAGAGTCCCCGAAGGGGCCCACATCAATCGAGCCAACGGCTCGTGTATTATTAGATTAGATAGGTTGCACAGGCTACGGCTGGCAACAGGTGGCCCACGGCCACCCCTGCAGGGGTTAATTCTAGTGTTACTAGAATTCCCCACCTAGCAGAGGAATTAATAGAAGCATCTTTCTTCCTACCCTCTTACCAGTCTTCTCACTAACTATAAAAAAAACTAATTATAAGAATAAAAAATTAGTTATAATAAAAATATAAAAATATTAATAAAACTTATATATAATAAAAAAGCTAATTTTAATATTTATTATTAATTTTAATAAATTTAACTATTATAATTTAAAAATTTTAAACAAAAAAATCCCGAGCTAGAAAATCCTGTGCTAGAAAATCTTGCGCTAAAAAATCTTGCGTTAAAAAATCTTGCGTTAAAAAATCCTGCGTTAGAAAATCTTGCGCTAGAAAATCCTGCGCTAGAAAATCCCGCGTTAAAAATCTTAAACCAGAAAATTTTAAAATAAAAATCTTAAAACAAAAATCCTGCTTATTTATTTAAATTAGTAGATAATAATAAATAATAATAATATATTAAATAAAATTATTTATTATTATTTTTTAAAATTTTATTTATATTTTTTTTAAATATTAAAATTTATTTAAAATAAGCTTTTATTAATTAATATAAAATTAATATATTTTAATATTTTTTAGAAATAAAATATTTTAAAATATAAATATATTATAATTTAATTTTAATTAAATTTTATTATTTAAAAAATATTTTTATTTATTTAATATAAAAATTATTATTAATAAAACTAATTAAAAATTTTATTTTTAAGTTTTAATTATTAATATTTTATAAAAACTAATAAAATAGTTTTTATTTTTTATTTTTAATAAATTTTATATTAATTATAAACTTTAATATAATTTACAATTATTAAATTATTTTAATAATTAAAAATATTAAATTAATATTTAATATTATATATATTATATAATATTATAATATTAATTTATTTTATTAATTAAAAATATATATTTTATTTAAAAAATATAAATAAACAGCTAAAAAATTATTAAAAAAACTAGCTAAATTATATATTAAAAAAATTTTATATTTTATAAAACTAAAGCAAAAAATTAAAACTACTGTTAAAGCTGCAAAATAGCTTTAATTAATATATATATTAATATATAAATTATATTTTTATTAAAAATAAAACGGTTTTATAGCCAGATTAAAATTAATAATAGTTATATATTAAATTAATTTATAAGTTGCGTTAATATTTTTTAACGTTATAAAATTATTTAAAATATATATTAAATTATAGTTTATATAAATTAATATAAAAATTAATACTTTTGTTTTAATTTTTTTTTATATAGTTTATTTTAAAAAAACTAAATTTATATTTTATTATATATTAATATTAATATTTCAGCTTTTATTATAGCTTTTATTATATATATTTATTTTATAATTTATATTATATTTTTAATTATTTATAATATTATTTATATTATTTAATATTATTGTTAATATAATAATTTATATATTTCTATATTATTATTATTATTATTATTATTATTATTATTATTATTATTATTATTATTATTATTATTATTATTATTATTATTATTATTATTATTATTATTATTATTATTATTATTATTATTATTATTATTATTATTATTATTATTATTATTGTCACATGCACACGCAAGCCCTGCAGGCCCCACGCGGCGGACTGCACCTGCGCGCGTGCGCTACGCGATACGAATCCCCGACCGAATTCGAACACAAATACGGCTAGTCTGGAAAGACAGCCTTTAGCTGCTTATATAAAATAGGAAACTAACTACTGAAGAGTTGACTTGTATAACAAAACGTAAGCTGAATAGTTATTTTATCTGTACGTCTGGTTTTTTTTATTTGCAACTTTTAATTTTTTTGCAATTTTTATTACGCTTGTAAGCTTGTTTTAAGCTTTTAATTTTTATTTATAAAAAATTGCTTATAGTTATACTTTTATTTTATAATAGCTTTTTGATTTAACTTTTTTTTTTTTTTATTATTTTTTTTGTTGCGGAAATCGAACGTAAACAAAAACGTATAGCTTTATATTTATATTTTACGTCGGTAAAAGACTGTATTAAGGCAGTTTTAACTATATACTGTAAAGCTTTTAGATTTTTGTTTTTTAAATTTGTTAACGTATGTAAACGATATAGTTAAGTTAATAAAACTTTTTATATAATATAAACATATAAAACGAATAAAATATTTCCGTTTTAATTAAAAGCATTAAAAAACTTGAAGTTTTAGTACTTTAAAAACTTTTTAAGGAATGTTAAAGAAAATATACTTGATATTATTATTAGTAAACTTTTAAATTTTTTTAAAGAAACGGTTTTTAGAAGATTATTAAAAGTAAAAAATTAAAAGTATTTTTTAAAGAATTTATTTTAATTTAAAGTAGTAAACGAAAAATATTTTATAAAGTTATTTTAATATATAATAAAAAAAGACATTTTAAAATGTTTATAATTATATAGATAAAAATAAAGCAGAATTGTAACCTGTTTTAAAAAAATCTTGGTTAAACGTAGACTACGAGCAGGCAAAAACAGATTGTTTATTTTTAGTTTAAAAAGTAATAAATATTATTTATATAAAAAATATGGCGGAGCTTAACAAAGCTTTTGTTAAAGTTGTTATTTATTAAAAAGTTAAAGAATTTAAAATAAATAAACTTATTTTAAAGAACTTATATAAGTTTATAAATAAGAAAGTTGCGGAGGAAATTAAACGTTAACTTATGTACTTGTAAAATATTATATAGTATACTGTTTTAAAAGATAATATGTTAATAATATTTAAGCGTTAAAAAAAAGCTATTAAGAGGTTTTAAAAAAAAACTTAAGAAAACGTTTTTAAAAAAAGGATTTAAGGCCTCGGGAAACGTTAAAAAAACGAAAAGCAAACTTAAAAAGTAAGTTTAAAAAAAAAAGTTAAGTATAATATTTTTTTAATTTTTTTGGACAGCATTTTAATTAAGCTATTAGCTAATATATAAGCTGAACTTTTAATTAGAATATTTATAATTGTTTTATTAATGTTTAGTTCGGTTAAAAAAGTTTATATATTAAATAAAATATTACTACTTTTTAAAATAGAAAATAGTTTAGTATTAAAAAATAAATATTTTATTTATATAGCTAAAAATAATAAACTATTTAAAAAAGCTTGAAATAACTTTAAAACTAGAATTAAATAGAGAGCTAGAATTAATAAACTATCTGTAGAACTATATAACCTAAAACTTGATATTTTAAAATAAATAGTCGACTTAGGAAAAACGGAACATTATATAAAACAAGGATTAAAAAAGAGACGATTTAAGCTTATAAAACAAATTAATAAGTTCTACGATGTTTTTTTTAGTTTATTAAAATAAATTAAAATTAAATAATATTTAAAAATATTTATAAAAACATAAACTTTTATTATAGCATTTAATAAAAACCTAGAAGTAATAATAATATTTTTAGATTAATATTATAAAAACTGTAAAAATATTTAAATAACGTAAAAATGACTTTAAAGAAGTTATAATAATTAAAACGTTTGTTTAAAACAATATTATATAAAATAAAATAAAAGCTTTTGTTAATATATTATTAAAATACCTGCTAGGTTTTATAAAATAAAAAAAAGCTTTTCTTTAACAAGTTAAAAATTATAAAAATAAGTTTTTTATGTTTACAAGGCTATTAAAGATTTATAAAAACCTTTTTGCTTTTAAACTTATTATTTTTTGCTATAAAGCTATATATAACCTGGCCGTTAAAATCTTATTTAAACTTTTTAAAAAGCAATTAATAATAACATATAAATTATTATATTATTAAAACAACTTTATATAACGTTATTATTTTTAATAATATAATTATAACGTATTTTTTTAATAACTGCAGATGTAGTAGTATATTACTCCAACATTTCTTTAGAACTAATTAAAAAAATATATAAACGTATAATATAAAAATATAGCGATTTATGCTATAAAAAACTATATTAGACTTAAATAGCAGGCAAACTTGCAGATATTATTAATAACTATTTTATATTTAAATACAGCTTAAAATATTTTTATTAATAAAAAAGACTAGCTATAAAAGTTATATGTTTTTTTAATATTGTTAACTTTTATATAGCGGAACATAAACTATATATTAATAACTATTTTAATATTTTATATTATAAAAATATATTAATAATATCCTGTGTATTTACGTTAATAATTTTATATCGCAAGTATTATTAAAAGTTAAAAAGCTTGTTAAGTCTGCTTTTAGTTTAATTTATATTTAAAAAGTAAAAATATTAATTATATTTTTAAACTTTAAAATTAAAATATTAAATAAAATTAAGTTTAAATTGTTTAAAAACTATTTAATTATTTTAAAAAATTCTATAAACTTTAGCGTACTTTAAATAAATAAAAAAAACATGTTTATTAAGGAACTTTAACAGATAGCTACGTTTTTGTTAATAATAAAATATATTTTTTGCTGTCGAAAATTTTAAACGGATTTATTTTATTAAAATTATTTTTATAAAGTTATTATAAACTAGATTTTAAAATATATAATTAAACGTTGGAAATATTGTTTCGACGGAAGTAAAAAAATAAAAAAAATTAGATCAGAAATTCTTGTTTATTTTAAAATTATATATAAATAATATATAAAACGATATTAACCTAGATATAATGTTTAATATAATATAAAATATTTAAAATTTTATAAAAATAATATTTTTTAAAGCTTTTAAAAATAAAAGCATGATTATGTTTAAAAAAGACTTATAATATAAAAGATTTATTTAAATTATTAAATGTTATTTTTATCCGATATTTAAACAATAAAGCAGATATTAATTTATTATTAAATTTGTTACTGTTAGCTAGCGTTTTTTAAAAAAACACTGCTGTATATATTTAATTTTAAAGCTTTTATAAAACTTAAAAAAAAAAAATACTTGAGTTTTTACGCGGATAGGATACTAGCTTTAAAAAACTTTTTTTATAAATAGTTCTGCGTTTTATAATAAAATATAAAAAAGTTGTATTATAACTAACAACTACTTAGGCTCCGGTCTTTTTTTTTTTCTAGGGGGGCCTATTAAAAGACCTTTACTCCGGGAGTTTTTTTTTTAATAAAGCTAGGTAAAGTATATATAAAGCCTGTTATATAGAACAAAGGTTATAAACTTATTTAATATATATGCAGGTCTTTTGTATAAAACTAATAGCTTGGCGTATATATATATATAGAACAGAGGACTTTTACAGGGTTTATTTAATATGTATATATATATTATCTCGTAAAAAGTTATGCAGACCTATTTATATAAATTACTCTAACGTATTATAAAGATATATTAGCTAATATAATGTTTTTTTGTTTAAATATCAGGCCGAATTATTATTATTATATAATACGCAACTTAGATTTTATTACTTATATAAGTCCTAATAAACGTATTTAAATCTAATATATTTGATTCTGTAGCACATGCAAGCTTTGCAGGCCTTACGCGGCAGACTGCACCCGCGCGCGCGCGCTACGCGATATAAATCCCTAACTAAATTCAAACACAAATACAGCCAGTCCGGAAAAACAGCCCTTGGCTGCCTATATAAAATAAGAAACTAACCACTAAAGAGTTGACCTGTATAACAAAACGCAAGCTAAATAATCATTCTATCCGCACGTCTGGTTTCTTCTACTCGCAACTCTCAACCTTTTCGCAATTTTTATCACGCTCGCAAGCTCGCTTTAGGCCCTTAAAAATTTTTAAAATAAAAATTTTTAGCTTAATTGCTAAGTTATTTTATATTATTATTATATATTTTTAAATTAATTAATTTATTAATTAATTTATTGTTTTATTTTTAATTGTTTTTAAATTTTTTATTTAAACTAGTTTTTTTTAAATATTTTTAATAAATTAGTTAGCTTATTTTTAATAATATATATGCTTTATTAATATAATTAGCTTGTTTATATATAATAATAAATAAAAATAAAATTATATAGCGCGGCTTTTTTTAAAGCTATAAATAGCTTGTTTTTGGCTGTATTAACATGTTTAAAAAAATATTTTTTAAATATATATTTTTAATTATATTATCGCTTTATATTTTAATTAAATTTAACAACTTTTTATTAATATTTAAAAATAATTAATAACTTATTAACTATTTAAATATAAATTAATATTTAGTTTTTATTTTTAATATTTTTTTTTTTTTTTAAGTTTAAATATATAAGCTATATATAATTTTTTGCTTATATATTTTATTAAACTTTTATATATTAATATAAAACATAGTTTTTTTTATTATTTTAAAATATATATTTTTTTTAATAAATTTATTGCTTATATTTATTAAAGCTATAATTTTAAAGTTTTATTATAATTATATTAATTTATAAATATTATTATAATTTATTATATATTATATTTATTAATTATATTATTTTTGTTTATAAATTATTAATACGATTTATTTATTAACGTATATTTAAATTATTAATAGTTATTATAAATAATTATTAAAATCGTTTTTATTACTGCTAGACTTAAGCTTGCGCTACTGCTGCTGCTGCTGCTGCTGCTGTTACTACTACTTCTGCTGCTACTACTGTTTTTACTGCTACTACTGCTGCTTTTATTACTATTGCTGCTATTAATGCTGCTTCTGCTGCTTTTATTGTTTTAACTGCTTATATTATTATAAATAATATTTTTAATATTTTTTGCTTGTTTATAATTTATTTAAATATAATATTTAAAATTAAAAAATATATTAATTTGTTTTAATAACGGTTTTTTTAAATTTATTTTTATTAAGCTTGTTTAATTTAAATTTAAATTTAAATATTAAAAATATATTGTTTTAAATTTTTAAAGCTTTATTATAATTAATAATGCTAAACTATTATTGCTAAACTTTATATAGTTATATATACTGCTTTTATTTATTATTTTTAATTTAAAACATTATATAATAAATAGCGCTGCTGCTGCTGCTGCTAATATTATTTTTTGTTTTATTTATTTATGTTTAAAATTAATAAATATTTTTAAAAAATGCTTTATTTAAGCTATATGAATTTTATGCTTATTAATTAATTAAATAAATTATATTATAAAATTATTAAATATAATAATTAATATTAACATTATATTTTTAAATATAAATATATTTTTAGTTTATATTTTATTTTATATGTTTTAATTAATTAATTAATATATAATTAATAATATAAAATTAAGTTTTTATATATTTAATTAATAGCTAAATATTTTTACGTTTTTTATTTTATTTTTAACGTTATTATAAATAATTATTATAAGCTTTTATTAATTATTAATTAATTTAAAATAAATTATTTTAAACTTTAAAATTTTACTGCGTTAAATTTTAATATTTTCATAAAAAATAAAATGCTATAGCTTTAAAAACGTTTATTTTTATAAATTTTTATATTTTTATATGTTTTTAGCTACTTTTAACGTTTATATTTTTATAACTAGTTGCTTTTTGTTTATTGTTTTTTTTATATTTTTTATTTTTGTTTTATTATAGTTTTTCTGTTTGTTTTTGCTATATAGCTTATATTTTTAATTGCTGTTTAAAAGTTTATTGTAATTTAATTTTAAAACATTTTTTAATATGCTTAAAAGTTTAATAATTTAAAAATCTTAATAAAATTAAAAAAAAAACGCATTTTTAAAAGTCGCGTAAAATTAAAAGTTTTTAAATATTTTTAATTTTGAAATTTTTTAATTAATTATTAAAAATTTAAGCTATTAGCTTATTAATTTTTTATATTATAATATAAATTATTTAAATCAAATAAAACTTTAAAATATTTAAACTATATTTATATAAAGTTTTTATAAAGCTATTTATTAGTATTTAATTAATAAAAAATATTTTATTATAAATAAACTTTTTAATATTTTTATTTAAACTATATATTTTATATATTTATATATTTAAGCTTTATAATAATTTTTTATATTTATTAATTATTAAACAGATTGTTTAAATATTATTTAAATAAATTATTTATATTTTTTAAGTTTAAAATAAAATTTTTAAAAACTGTTTTAAAGCTATTATTTTTAACTATATAATTTATAATAATAACTTCAGCTTTTATTATAAATATTAAAATTATATTTTATTTAATAACTTTTTAAAAATTGTATTTTTAAACAAAAATATAATATATTTATATAAAAACGCCTAGTTTTTATATTGTTTATAAATAACATGTTTTTATAATTAATAAAGCTTAAGCTGCTAAATCTCTGCTTTTATATATAATTTTAAAATTTTTATATAATATAAATAATAAATTATTTAATCAGCTGCTTTTATATAATTTAAACTTAAATTTATAAAATATTTTAATAATAATGCAGCTATAAACTAGTACGGTTTACTAAGGGTAGTGTGGTATTGAGTCTGTAAAAGTGTGATGTAGAATTAAAGAAGGAAGGGCTTCTGGTCCCGCAGGGACCAGAAGCCTTAGGCTAGTACCTTATCTAATCTACACAATCCTTATCTAGCTAGCTGCGCTAGCTAGATAAGGAGCCCCCCTTCCTGACTGCGTCATAAACGCTATATTTAATTATAATATAATCGCTATATAAAATATTAAGCTAATTTTTTTCAATATATTTTAATTTTTTTTTTAAAGCTTGTTTTATATATTTTAGCAGCTTTTTATATAAAAGTAATATTTTTAAAATTTAAGCGTTATTAATTAAATTAAATCAAGCAGCGATTTTTTAATATATTAATTATATATTAATATAATTGTTTTTTATATAGTTGTAAATTATTTTAATTTTTAAAAACTAAGCAATATTTTTTACTTTTTAAACTTATAAGCTTTTTAATCTTGCTAATAATTTTTTAGTTAATTTTTATTATTTTTTTATATATAACTAAAAATCGTTTATATAAAATAAAATAAATATTTTATAATTTAAAATATAAAATAAATATAGTTTTTATTAAATATAATTAGCTTAAAACGTTTTAAAATATTTAAAAATTTTTATATTATAATAATAAAAATTTTATAGCTTATATAAAACTTTATTTAATAATATAGTTTTTTCTGCTGCTTAAAGCTGTTTAATATTAAATATATAATAAAAAGTTTGCTGTTTTTAAAACATTTAAAAATATTACTATTATATTAAACTATTTAATTTTTAAATTAAAATATACGTTAATTATTATTATTATTTAAAAAAATTTATTATAAACGTTATAGCATATATTAACTAAAACGTATTTATTATTTATAAATTTTTTATATAACTAGTTTTATTTTATAAACTTTTAAAAATTTTTTTATTAAATTTATATATAAATATTTATTTAAATAATAATAGCTTGTTTTTTTTTTTTATTAAAACTATTTTTATAACTTTTTTTTTATATAGCAAGCATTTTTTATATGCTTTTTTAAAAAATTATTTTAAAATTAATTTTTTTTTTATTTTATAAGAAGTTTTTAATAAAATTATTTTAATATATTTAATTTTTAAACTAGTTTTTAATCGATCAGCTTTATATTATTATATTATAGCTGCAAATATAATATATAATATTTTATACTTGCGATTTTTAAAATATAAAGCTTTTATTTGTTTTAAAAAAATATTTTTATAAAAATATTTTATATATAATTTTTAATAAGTTTATTTTTAGTTTTATATATATTATTATAATAAATATTAAGCTTTTTATATTATTTTTCGCTTTTTATTTAATTTTTACGTTTAATTTTATAGCTTCATCTGTTTATAAATAAAAATATTTTATATATATATTTATATTTTATTTAAGTTTTTTAGCTTTTTATTATTTGTTTAGCTAGCTAAAATCAGCTTTTATTAGCTTGTTTAATAATTAGCGTTTTTATTATTATAAAATTTATAATATTTTTAAAGCGCTATAAATAACTATTTTTCTGCGCGTTATAATTATTTTATTTTTAAAACTTTTTATTAAAACTATTTTTAGCTTAAAAATTATATTTAAAATAATAAGTTTTTACTGTTATATTTAAAAAACTAGTTTTTAGCTTAAAATCTGTTCTGCTAATATATTTACTTCCGATTTATATTTATTAATTTAATTAACCAGGCTATAAATAAAAATATTTATAACATTTTTATATTTTTAAAAGCTATATATAATATATTTTAAGCTTTTATTTATTATTTATTTTGTACTGCTGTTTATTTATTAGATTTAAAACTTTTAATTTTTTATTACTATTTATTTAATTTTAATAGCTAGTTTTTTTGCTTTTTAAAATAAAACAGCTTTTATTAAATTTAATATTTTTAGTAATAATTATTTTTATAATTAAAAACTTATATATAATATAAATTAATTATTTTATATTTAATTAAATATTTAATATAAGTTTAAAGTTTAATTTTATATATTTATTATTTTTAGCAGCAAGTTTTTTTTTTATTAAATATATATAATATTAATATATATATATTCTGTTTTAATCTAATTATAAATTATTTATTAACGTTTTTATTTAAACTAAATTATATTATTAATAATATTATATTAATTAATATTTAAATATATAATAGAAAATATAAAAGTTCTAAGCTTTAAAAAGCTTTTATTATATAATTAAACAGCTGTTTAATTTATTTTTAGCTATAGTTTTAGTAATAAGCCGGTTTTATTTAATAGTTTATTTATTTTATTAATTATTTTTTTGCCAGCTTATTTAATATTTTTAACAAGCTTTTTAATATAAAACAAAAAAAGCTTATTATTAATTTTTTTATTTTTTAATTAAAGCTTATATTAAGTTTTATTTTTATAAGTTATTATAAAAACATCTGAATCGCTTTTAATAATATAAACTATAAGCTTATAATGTTTTTTATTTAATATATAAATTGTTTAATTTTTAAAAAACTTATATAATAGTTTTATTTATTAAAAATATATATATATTAATTTAATATATTTGTTTTTAATTATTAAAGTTTAGTTTAATTTATTATATTTTATTAAATAATTAAACAGATTTTAATACAGCTTTTAAAAAAGTTAAACAGCTTTTCTGTTTAAAAGTTGCTTAAATATTTATTACGTTATATATATAATAGCATATATTTTATATTTAATATATAAAATTCTGTTAATCCGCACGTTTTTAGCTATATATACTAATGCTTATAAAACACAGCTTTTTAAATATTTTAATCGTTAATATTAAAAAGCTTTAAAGTTTTTAACTTAAAAATCTTAAAATAGCTTATAAGCTAAAATATATTAAAATTAATTAAATATAATTAATCTAGCAGCATTTTTAAAATTATTTATAATATTCTGCTTATATTTAAAATAAAGTTTTTATTTAAATATTAAAAATTAAATTTATATTTAAAAAACTAAATTATAATATTTAATAAATTAAATTATTAAAATATTATTTTTATATTTTAAAACGTAGTAAGCTATTAAAACTATAATATTAAATTTTTTTTAATTAAACAAGCTTTTAAAACAATATTTATATAAAACTTTTTATTAATATTATATTAATAAATATTATATTTATTAATAAGTTTTTTTAAAACTAAATAATATTTTTAAATAATTTTTCTATTTTTGCCTAAAATAAAAAACTATAAAATATTTATATAAACTATATTTTTATTTTTAATTAAAACAAAAATTTAAATTCTCATAGCTTTTATTATTAATTAAATATAATGTTTTATAATTATTAATTAATATATTATCCACTAAAATATATTTTTAAATTTAATTATAAAAACATTTTTAAGTTGCTAGCAATTTTTTAATAAAATTAAATCGATTACTATAAAAATTATATTAAAATTAAAATAATTCGATTTTTATTATTAAAATTTGTTATATTATTTAAATTATTATTTTTTTATTAATTTTTTAACTTAAATTAGCAATTTTATTATATAAGTTTTTATAATATATATAAAATTATTATTTTTAACTTTTTAATTTTTGCAGTATTAGTTTAAATTTTGTTAAACTAACATGTATTAATTCCGTTAATTATAAACTATAACTTTTTATAAAGCTTAAAAAATTAAAAATAAATATTTTTAGTTTTATTTAAATATAAGCACTTATAACTTTTTTAGCCGGCTAAATTATTTTAGCGCGCTTTTTAAGCTTTATTATTGATACGCGCCGACGGGGGAGTCGCTTATATAAGCGCTGTAGCCCCACCTGTAGCGTGGCAAAGCCACGCACCCCACCACTTGGGACTAGCCCTAATAAGTGGGCCCTGGCCCACGCACCTAGCTAGATCCACAAGTTAGATCAGAATAGTTAGATCTTTATCTTCTACAATACACTTTTCACCCCCCCCATGGTGCACCTCTCAATTATTTTAATATATTATTACGCTAGCTAAAAATCTATTTTATATTTATTAGCCCGCTAAACTTATAAACATTTTAAACCTATTTTTTTGGTTTTTTAGTTTATATTTATAAATTATAATACTAAAAATCTTATTATACTTTATTAAAATAAGCATATTTTTTTTTAATAGCTTGCGTTTAATTAATATAATAAATTATTAGCGCTTTTAATTAAACGTTATATAAACATTTACTGCTGCTAGAAAATTTTTTGCTACAAGCATTTTATTTATATTAAAAAGCTTTAAAATTACCGCTTTTTAATATATTTATTTTTATTTTTTATATTATATTGTTATTTTAACTCTATTTTTAAAAGCTTTAATAATAATCGCTTAATATTTTTATTAAACAGTAATACAAAAAAATAAAACAAGCAAAATTATATTATATAAAACAAAAATTAAATTTTTAAACGTAAAATTAAAGTTTTTAATATTTATATTAATAATAATTTTATATATATAATATTAATTATTTTATTAATTTATTTATATATAATTATATAATGCGATTAAAAATAAGCTTTATTTTAAAGCTAAATAAAATATTTTATTTAAACATTTAAAAGCTTAATAATAATTTTTAAATAATAAGTTTAAAATATTAAACATTAAAAATTTCTATAGTTAAAATTTTTTATAAAGCTTTTATATATGTATTTTTTATATATTATATTTTTTTTATTTATTTAAAATATGCTGTAGCTAATTTTTACGTTAATTATATAAAAAATAAATTTAAATTATATACTAAGTTTTTATTATTAAAGTTAATAAACGCTTAAATATTTTTTATTTAAACGTAATACTTTAAACAGATATACTAGCGATTTTAGTTATAAATAGTTTTTAAAAAAATATTTATTTCGATCGTTATAATTAAAGCTGTTATTACAGAAGTAAAAATAACGCGGTGCTTATTTTAAAAGCTGTAGCAAAATTTAAAGCTTTAAAACTAAAATATAAAAAATTTAGTTAAAATAAATAGTAATAGCTATATAAAAATTTAAATAAACAATTTTATATTTTAAAATTAAATAAATTATAGCTTTTAAAAAAACACCGGTTTAATAATAAACCAGGTTTATAACTTTAATAAAAATATAAATTAATTTATAAAAAATTTATTAATTACTAAAAACGTAATAATATTTTAGAAATATTTAATATAAATAATCGAATTTATTAAAAACTTTTATCTAGTATAATAAGCCACAAGTATTTATATATATTAATTATATAATAAAAACGATCCTAAAAGTCCTTTCTGCTTTAAACGCGTAGCGCTTGCAAATGCGGCATCAGAACTATATTTTATATATATATTTCCTCTGCTTAAAAAATCCTTAAAATAAGGATTCCTGGCTTAATTACTAAGTCGTTCCACACTACTATCACATAATTTTTATTAATTTTTATATTAATATTATTATTATTAATATTTAATATTATTATTATTATAATTATTATTATTATTATTTAATTTTTATTTTTATTATTTTTATTATTTATTTTTATTTTTATTATTATTTTTATTTTTATTACTATTTTTTATTATTATTATTTATTTTTATTTTTGTTATTATTTTGTTATTATTTTATTTTTTTATTTTTATAACATTAATTTTTTAAATTTTAATATATTTTTAATTAAAAAACAGTAAAATTTACTAGCGGGCAGTAAAATTTTATTTAATATTTAAATTTTTTTTTTTGTTTTTTTTAAAAACTTTAGCTAATTAATTAATCGCTTTTTTTATTATATTATTTATTTTTAAAATAAAATTAATTAGTTTGTTTAGTTTCAACGTTTATTTTATTTTATTTTATAAATTTAATTATTTATTAAAAAAAATCTTTTGTTAAATTTTTATTTTATAAGATATATTTTTATTAATTATATTAATCCTGTTTTAATTAATTAATTTAATTATTTTTAACTTTTTTATAAAATATTTATAAAATATTTAATAAATTTATTTAATATTTTGCTAGTTTTTAAATATTATAAAAATAAAATTAAGCTTTTAATAATTTTATATTTAAAAGCTTAAGCTTATAATTTAAACTATATATTTAAACAGTATATATATAAAAATAATATTATTATTTTTAACGCTAGATTAAATATTAATAAAATTATTAAATAAATAAAAACTTTAATATAATATTTAAAAAAAAAACGTTTTAGCTTAAATTATTATTTAAATTAAAAATTAATAATAAGCTTTTTTATTTATTATATTAATTTTTATATTAACTTTTAATTATATTTAAAATAAATATTTTAAATAAATCATAATAATTATTAATTATATATTTTTATTATAAAACTTTTTATTTAGCTAGTTTTATATATTAATTTTAATAATAAAAATATAATATTTATTATTTATTTAAAAATATATTTAAAATTATTAATTTTAATAAAAATAATATTAATTATAAATATTATTTTATTAAAAATTAATATAATATAAACGTTTTTATTATAGCTTTTAAAAATATTTATAAAAATTTATATAACAATAAACTAATAATTTATTTTTATAAAATAAAAAATCTTTTTTAATTAATATTATTTAATTATTATTAAATATATTAAAATAAAAAATTTTAAAACTTTTATATTTAATTTATATAAAATTAATATTTTTATTAAATTAATTATATTAAAATATTTTAATTTTATAAATTTAATAAATTTTATAATTATTTTTAAAATATAATTATTTATAATATTTTTATTAAAATAATTTTTATATTAAATAATTTATTATTAATTTTAAAATAAAGTTTTAAATTTTATTATTTTATTAATATAAATTTTAAAATAAATAAATTAATTAATATATAAATTAATATATATATTAATTTTTTTTTTTAAAAATATAATTTTTTTATTTTATATAAAAATAAGCTTAAATTTTTATTTTAAAAATAATATTTTATAAAATAAAACTTTTTATATTTAATTATTTTATTTTTATTATTTTATTTATTATTTAATTAATATAAATATTATTTTTAATTATTATTATTAAAATTTATTAATATATTTTAATATTAATTTATTTTAATTTTTTATAATAATTTATAAAAAAAAAATTTTATATATTTTTTTAATATTTATTTTAATAATATTAAAATTTAATATAAATATTATTTAAAAATAATTTATATTATTTTTAATATTTATTATAATTAATTATAAGTTTTTATTATATTTTATATATTAATATTTATATTAATTATTTATAATAATTAAAAATTATATAAATTAAAATATTATTATTTATTTTATATTTTATTTTTATAAAAATATTATATTTTAATTTATATTATTTTTAATATATTTATAATTAATAATATAATTTAAAAATTTTAAAATATAATAATATAAATTTTATATTATTTTTAATAATAATAATTTTTATATTTTATTTAATATAATTTAATTTTAAATATAATTTATAAAAAATATATATTTTATTTAAATTATATTAATTATTTATTTTTAAAAATAATTTTATTTTAATATAATTTTTATTTTAATATTAATTATTTTATTTTTATATTTTTAATATTTTATTTTTATTATAATTTATTAATTATTATTTAAATATATATATTTATTTT
Source organism: Rosellinia necatrix (assembly GCA_021209875.1). NCBI lineage: Eukaryota > Fungi > Ascomycota > Sordariomycetes > Xylariales > Xylariaceae > Rosellinia > Rosellinia necatrix. The sequence continues at coordinate 1,131,126 of JAGYVD010000001.1, read as the reverse complement.
AGTTTTTTATTTTAATTTTTATTATTATAAATATTATATTAATATTTTTATTAATAAAATTTTATTTTAAATATAATAATATTTTTAAATTTAATAATTAAAATAAAATTAATATAAAAATAATTTTTAATTTTTAATTTATAAAAATTTATAAAAATTTATAAATTTTTAATAGTTTTTAAACTTATAAACTTTTATAAAAACCTGCTAAAAGCTTATAAGTTTTTATAAAAGCCCGCCAAAAGCCCGTGGGCTTTTATAAAGCCCCGCCAAAAGCCCATGGGCTATTATGGGCGCCTATAGGCTAGGCTTTTTACAACCCTACTTGACGTGATCACCAACCGTTATCTCACGAGTCTATAGATCTTTCATTTATCGGCCAATAGCTGATATATTTAGGTGACAGGCCCAATGTATCAAAATCCTAGTTTGTTAGGTTTAATTTGCTGATCCTACACTATAACATTTCGATTTCGCAGCATCGAAGACGACGATGAGCGACAAGCGCTGTCTTGGTAGGGAGATAAGCCTCTTTGCCGGCCGGCTAGCCGGCCGGCAACAAGTTAGTTGTAAGGATCGCATCACTCACTTCACTTGGGCAAATTTCACCCGCATCCCTGTCGACTAGTGCTATGGCCATCTTGCTGCCTGAGACGCCACAGAGTAGTTTCTTGAGTCACAGACCGTCAGCGTAGTGATATTAACCCTGGATCTGGCTTTATTCGCCCTCTGCTGTGGTGCAATGACTATTACTCAATTCATAATATACCCATGTATACTGGAAAATGTCATTTACTTACCCGCCGTAGCCGTTCTACTTTAATAGTCTCCCAGTATTCGTAGAACCTTGGATCACCTGCAAACAGCGGTTTCGCAGTAGGCTACACAGAGTCTTGGCTTACCGTCGTTAACCATATTTTACTCTAGATAAATATAGGCTGCCATCGCCTTATTAGTAAATCTCATAAAATCTGCAAATTTAACAAACTGAGCACCACGTGTGTTCTTAGTTCCTTGCGGTCGCTAATTTGATGCATTACTCAACATACATACTCCCAACTCATAGAAGGAGCGGTTCTAAGGGAATGTACTAATTCTCAGTGTAGTTTTCAATAGTCACATGGTCATTTTAGTCGCCAAGTCTCCATTTCAGCTGCTCAGCTGCGTCTGGTCGTGTTGTTGTTTATGATAATCAACACGATGCCCGCTGGCACAATTGCTAGCGCGATCGTAGCATCGCAGCCACCTATTTATCGAATAGCGATGATCGTCGTGGCTATCACTTACCGGGGGCTCGGCTGGAGCGTGACTATGTTGCTTCCAGTATGGCATCCAGCTAACTTGGTAGAATTAGGTCTAGAGCCACCTAGCGAGCGCTTTAGCTACTTCATGTCAGTTGCCTCGCCAGGTTGCGGGATAGTATGCCTAGTAGGCTGTTCCCGCTGTTACCTTCCGCAAGATTACAGCTACTTCAGCTAGCATCCGAACGCAACAGAGATACACTCAGTATTTTCGCTACAATTTTAATATCGAGGTGGTCAGTGACAGTCTGGATATTTGCCCTTCCATTCATTGCTACGACTCGCATTTCAGTGCCATCCAATAACGCCACCTATCGAATCGTAAATATATTTTACTTTAAATTGGTGAGATTGGTTCCCCCTAATTCTGAATTCGATGTTGCAGCGGGATACATTAACATAAAACCACAACACCATGCGGCCAAATGAGCTGCTACGATCATGACCACTTTGAGTTTCCCGTTCAGATTATGAACAGGCAATGTGCTACTGGTATGAACATTCCCTCATAATACAGCATTGTAACCAACTTGTAATACCACTCAGCATTAAAGTCGAGTATAGCGACAGAAGAAGCAAGTCAGCAGAGGGGTATAAAGGGACTAAGCAAGATATTTAGGGGCCTTCAATACTCACGCACAACACGACACCAATCTTAGGAGGAGACTGTTTGAGGCCGTTGGAAACAATCAATTACTATTACCTCGATCGGTTACCCCTTCATTGAATATAAACTAAAAGTGTAGGAGTGCGTTCCTACCCCACGAAACTGCAACCGTCACCGACGAAGTCGCTCACCCCAGCATCAAAGTAAGTGTCTAGTTAAATAGTGTCACGTTAATAGACAGGAGTGGATGGTAGATCCAATATGTAGGAAAATAGTAGTGTGTCGGTGTTAAGATAATTTCCTATATCAAATATTCACCGGCAAGAGTCATATACATAGCGCCCCTAATATAAGCAATCAAATGACAAACTTGGTCGAGAGCAGCTGATCCATGTTTCTCGTCTTCAACCAATCTTCATAGCTTGGTGTCGTCACTTTTGTCTTCAACTGAGTCGGCTCAATGAATTCTCCCAGCCCAGCCATATATCCGAATTCTTCAATAAACGCGGGCGCCCAAAGTACCTCGTAAGGCATACCTGAAAGTTCATGCATTTGCTGAAGGGTCAGGCTGACCAATTTGGCCGGTTTGCCGGTAACCCTCGACCAGGCCTCGATAGCCTCTTCGATGGTCAGGTAACTGTCGTATGCGAGAAGCTTCGTGGTAGGAGCCTCGTCCTCTACCAGAGCCCGAACGAAGATACCGGTCGACTTCATTTCGTCGGTGATGGGAAAACGAGTTGACCCACCGCAAGGAATGACAACTTGATACTCCCCGCTCTTGGGGTCGGGCTTGGGCATAAGCAGTGGGTTGGTTACATATGCGCCGAGATAGATAAATGACGTTTTCTTAGCCAGATCCGGATGTTCTTTTTCGACATGATTCACGATCGCCGCTTTCGTTTCCCAGTGATAGGAGATTGGGTACTTTCCGTCCGAGGCGGCATTCATTGGGCCTAGTGCAGAGTAGACGAGGCGTTCGAGAGTTGACACGCCAGAAGCAGCTAGGACAGCGTTTTTCCCATATAGGACCTCTGTATCGAAGCCGATCTTGCTACTCTTTTCCGGATCATCACCAGCAAGACTTGAGGCGCGGAACGCCGCCCAAAAATCGGTGTTGAGAAAGATAGCGTGTGCACCTTCGAAGGCACGAGACAGCGAAGCCACATCATCAAGATCTGCCTGAACTATTTCACACCCGAGGTCGGCAAGCTCATTCGCCTTCTCTGATTGTGGCTGCCTGGTGATGGCACGAATGTGCCAGTTAGGGAGCGAGGCAAATGTTCGGGCGACAGATGAGCCCTGGTTTCCGGTTGCACCGATAATTGCAATTATCTTCTTCGTGCTAGATGCCATTTTGAGAATGCCGGAAGTTTTTGAAGCCGTATTTCGCGATAGGAGGAGGTGGTCTCGAATGGAGAGTTAATTAGATGGGAGGGCAGTGTGGAATGAGTCTGTGATGGCCTTCCTCAGATTATTCCCATCCTTGGAGGCCGTTTATATATATAAACGACACCATCACATCCATATCGGCTTTAACGTATTGCCCAGCTTCGCTTTCTACAAAACGTTTACGGACAAGAGTCTCATAGAATCGGAGCTGGCTTCGAGGGGAGAGTAAAGCTTTCATGGCTGATGATATTCCAATGATTTGATTGGCTATTTAGCCGTAAGCCAAAGGAAGCTAAATTAGGCCGGGGTAAGCCAGGGTCAGCCAGCGCGCGGTGTTAGTGTGTCTACACTACGTAGCCGGAGCTATCGGAAATATCACGAAGTTCTTCCAAGCTTTACCCCTTTAGTTTGCGAGTTGACCATTGCCGACACCATTCGACAGTGGCCCAGCCGCCTTCGAGGACTAGAGACTATGTGCACTACCTTGGGATCAAGTAAGCCACTTGATAGAGTTGTCCCTGGCGGGATTAGCCAGCAGGCGGAGAATGGACAACAGCCAAGAACCAGGACCGATCAGCATTGGCGCCAGTGTTGTGTCGTCATCCCGGCAAGAATCGAAGAAGCGGGTGATCACAACAGCTCGAAAGGAACAAAATAAACTTGCCCAAAGGGCTTATAGTAAGTCTGATCTGTTTTCATTACGCCACCAATAACAACAGTCGATAGTGATAAATACAAGAAAACCTCTTGGGGGCGCTAATATGAGGAACAGGAAAAAGACAGCGCGAGAAAAACAAGGCTCTGACGCAATCCGCTGTTTTACGCCCACGGCGGCTAGAGCCGCGGCAGGATGCCACGCAAACTTTACACGAATGGACTGCCTCGTTAGATCCGAAACTTAACGGTAATTTTGAGAATGTCTGTCCGATCCCTAATTCATCATACAATCTCGCTACGGGCGGCGGGGGCTCGATAGTAACCGATCCGGGGGTCATAAGTCTGCCAGAAACAGGGACGAAACTTGCTTCCAACGACTCATCATCTCCTTCTTCATCTTGGGACGTAGCCACCGCCGTCCCACCAGAACCCGTAGCCACGACACCACCCGATGAGCTGAGTCTAAACCACCACAGGCTCCTAGATATAGCACTGAGCTTACGAGGCAGCTTGGAAGACAACTCGACAACTATCTTTAGAGCCTGTCTAACAAACGCCATCTGCATAGGGCTAGATCTCACTGAACTAATGTGTTGCGAGTTACCCTGCATGTCCCCCTTCTATAGGCCGATGGCTCAGATGGACGGAGATCCGGAGGCACTCATTGCAGCCTCGTCACATGACTCCCTGCCTGCTTCCCTAAGGCCGACGCCAGCACAGATTCTCATCCCTCATCACGCAAGCCTCGACCTCGTCCCTCTGCCCCGGTTACGCGAGCGCGCGATACTCATGTACGCTGCCCTCCCTCATGTCTTCTCGCTCTGGGAGATGAAGCTCGACATCTACACCCGAAATGCTTTGGAGTGCCGGGGCCGCGACACCCCGAGTGGGGCGGTTTCCCGGCCGTGGGATATGCGCAGTTGGCAGGCGGCGCCGTGGTTTATGAGCAAATGGAAGATGGTTGTTGATGCCGACGAGGTCGCGACCAATCTCTCAATACCTGGTATCCCAGGTCTGTGGATGTAGGGCCTGGCGCAAACCTGATACTGCTCTAAATGGCCGAAGCGCATATAGCACCAACAAGATGAACGACATTACAAACGACACGGGGAGAAATTGCGATCTAATATTAGGGCACTGATATTGGAAGCCTCGGGCTCGACTTGAACAATATTCCCCTCCTCGGCATTGTATACGACTCTTGAACATGCGCAGCGTTCGTAGTCGTCGGTTTCGCGATGCCCGATACATAGCGTCGCGTTCAATCACCGGATATCATCGTCGGAGGACCGCAACTATCCCCGCAGGCTAGTACACGTCTGGCAAGGGAAGAGTAGGGTCGCATTGGGGTAATGAGGTTATCGAGTAAGCCTAATGGAGGAGAATTGGGTCACTAAAAGAATCCCTTGTTTAGTGTACGCGTTCTTTTGGGTGTACATGATGGCATCATCAGGTTTGCTGCCGTTGGGCCGCCTAAAAACAATCGGTCAAATCTAACCCGAAGTAGATGCGGCAATCGCTCTCCATTCGGTACTATGCGTATGCTAGGGACAGGCCGTCTTATAATGTATTGGCACAGAATTGGAGTCGTATGCCTCGACGTATATGTAGTCCTACGATCATCCTGATATAAAACACCAATTTTATACGGCGCGATAAGCCCAACTAATACAGCATTTGGCTTGCCGAATCTTTTTCACTAGCTCTCTTCTAGAACTCGAAATGTTGTCTATGCTTCTCCTTTCCTGGTTGCTGGCTTTCGTGGGCCAAGCCAGGGCCGTGTCATGGTATTTCCTCCGATATTATCCGGCATCGGGACAGAAGTTCACTTCGTTCACTGGGACGATGTCAATTCCAACGCAGCCTAAGGCCGCTACTGTGAGTTTTCATCAGTGCGCTTGATCCAATACCTCGATGCTATTTCGAAAGCCAAGAGACTGTTAGCCTAATGTGGTGAATCTCAGATTTACGTGTGGCCGGGCCTTCAACCCACGGACAATAGCGGTGTCTATCAGAATGTGCTCGATGGCCGTTCCGGGACCTGGTGGATTGGGAGTGGATGGTGCTGCTCGAACCCAAGCCTCCCCTGGGGAAGCGGGTTCAACACTTACCCGGGAGAAACAGTCGCATTTAAGAATACTCTAGGGAGCTCTGCTTGGACCTCGACTCTCACCCGGTCGTCGACTGGCGAAACCGTATCTAACAACTTTGCACTTAGTAAGTGTCGTTGAATTCGACATGGCGGCTTCTGCACGATTGGCGTCTAAATGTGCTAATAATGAATGCCATTCAGCTTCCAAATCCTTCAATCAAGCCATCTTTGCAATCGAGCTGTCAGTAATATCAAACGCTGTCAACTTGCAAATACGCTAATATGTATATTAGGTATGACGTTGCTTGGAATTTTGGTCAAGTGGCGTTCTCTAATGTCGTGATCGTACGTCTTCAGCCCGAGTGAAGCTCCTGGATGATGTTTCTTAGTTTAAGACGTTCTGACACGGCAACAGACGAGCACAGGCAGCAGTGATTCGAGCTGGTGTAATAGCAGCCCCGAAAACTACAATGGCGCGACGGTGTACTCAATCAGCGGGGTGATTGCCAGTGTGAGCGGCAATACCGTGACCTGCAAGATCGCTTCCGTAATTCTTCAGCGTCCGGCCTGAGCGTTTCAACCTCGATCTCACCCAGAGGCAGTTGGTATATCGTCTGTGGTATAGCCTATCGTCGCTAGTATTCCTGAGTTCGAAGTTGAAGTTGGGAGGTTTGCAAAATGCTGTTGACTACTTTCGTGTTGCATAGGCCGGTAGGGTAGCGCAAATAGTATATCACATCGATCCTGTTACTACCTTTGAACTATACCAGAGCTCTTTCACTTGTATGCGGTCACTTAGAATAGTCTGAACATACCAAATCTGTTTCTATGTCTCCCCCTTACCCGCATCCTAGCCTGCAAGTAGAAGTCGCAGGGCTATGCAAGTCTCGGTGAGTGATCCGGCGTGGGGCCAACCTCTCGGAAGCCTGGCCCGGAACCCTCGGCCCCGATCCCCGGTCTAGAGTGCCCCTTCACTATGAAAAGCAGACTGTGGCGGAGCGGGCTTGTTGGAAGGATGCGAAAGCGAACGCGAATTATCCGGGGTATTATAGCGGATGGCTAGTGTACTTGAATCTAGATCAGAATAATGTTTGCTTGAAAGGGGGTCGATGGCTCTTATAGTGATCTACCCCGGGATATTGAGGCGATGTTGCTAATCACAAGCAAGCCATGATGGGCTAAGTCAGTGTTGCGGGTTGATGTTGTTAAGTATGAAAGCTTAAGTTTATGTCGAGCCCTATGGGACGTTATTCTCCACCAGACCATGCCAACCTGGGGCAGCGTCTGTTGGATCTGACGGCAATCTCTGATTTTTGCGGGAGGAATTGGTAATTGTCATGATGCCGAATAGACCGGCGATCGATACAGTAAGCCAAACTCAGCCTCTTCGCCCTACGCTAGGGTTTGGCAAGACCATGTCAGCCACGACTTCGGTATCGTTTATACAGACAGGGATATTGGCTTTTAAAGGTTGCTATACACACGGGCTCGGCGATAAAGCACCTACCGTATTCGAACGCGGGCCGTCGAGTGGGAGGCAATGTCGCGTAACTAGCTGCGGGAACACTGTACCGGGCAACATGACGGCAGATTTTGATTTGTCGTGCTCTGAAATCATACGGTAGGATACCACACGCTACTCGCGCAAAAAAATACAGATGAGCTTACATTGCCGAGAATGCATCATAGCCAGGATAATTGGTCATCTAGATCGCGAGCCAAGTGCGGCGTGGACATGCGAAATTTGGTCGGCAACTTGACCCCTCGATACCCTGCATTGAATGTTGTTTAAAAGAGACGTCTATCCCTCGTAGGAATCAGATTCTACTCACCCTACACGGACATCGAACAGTCAATATAACCAGTCATTTCCGAGCGCTGACGAGCTGATTTCGACCGGTCACTAGCGGAACACTGTCGAGCCAATACAGCAACTCCCCTGGCAGACAAACGCACGTCATATTAATTCACGACACCAAAAAAAAAAAAGGAAAAAGGGGAAAAAAAGGAGAAATAAGGGAAAGATGATGCTTAAGAACACGATCCTCCTCCTCGCGGCGGCTACCACGGCGGTCCTCGCGGGGCCCGTGGCCAAGACGCCCAAGGAGCTTCCGGTGACGGTGATCGAGGGGTCGTCCAAGGACCTCACGGCGCTCGAGCTGCCGCAGGCGAACAAGGCGATCCTGCTGTACCGCAGCCGGCTGGGGGAGAACGGCACGCAGGCGCTAATCGCGTCGGACGTGGCGGCGGCGGACGCGTACTGGCGCGACGCGCTGGCGCGGTCGACGGGGGGCTTCGTCGGCGGCACGATGCGCGCGCGCGGGTACGCGCCGCGGGCCGTCTTCAACGCCACCACGGTCGGGCTCTGGTTCTACTTCGGCGGTAGCGGCTGGCCCAACGACTTCCTCAAGTCGAGCCCGGAGCACTACCTCAGCCTGTCCGGCCCGGGCGTGCGCGACCCCAAGGCCGCCATCGAGTCCATCGAGAACTGGGGCCCGGGCCCGATCACCTACTTCAAGGGCGTCCCGGAGCCGAAGCCCGACTTCATCCCCGCCCTCGAGGACTTCCCCGCCGACGCGCAGAGCTCACTGGCCCTCCATCTCGCCGACGGCACCGTCTTCGCCCACTCCGTCACCGCCTTCCGCGACCTGCCCGACGGCTGCGGCGTCGAGATCTTCGAGGGCATCTGGATCCCCGACAGCGCCCCGGCCGACGTGCTCGAGGGCCTCCGTGCGCATATCACGGTCGAGTTTTCGAATTGGCTCAAGCTCGCTTACAAGAAGGCGATAGCGGCCTTATAAGTAAATGACATGGTGACATCGCGACATCGTGAATTGGCTTGCCTGGTTGTTTAACCCGGACCCATTATGTATATCCCCTAAATTCTACCCTGTTAATATGTATAACTATATATAAATATTTACAAGATGCCAAACATACCTTTTATGATCTGACGCACGATATAGGCCATGACATTTGACCTACATTGTCGAAGATCTCACATTTACTTGGATTTTTGATGTGATTCGAATGGGCTTCAAGTAACTTTGATTTTCAAATACCTTACATAAAACTCGCGATAAGGTCCATACCTATAATTTACCCAGCTCGCCATGGCCCAATTCCAGCGCTTCGCTTCACTCGGTCCCGAACGACGCCGCACAGCATACAAAAACATCCGATGTCTCGCACATGCGCAACACACCAAAAGAAGGCCCCATCGCTCTAAACTTAAACATCACTCCCTCACATCCCAGAACCATCATCTCATCCAATTATACCTCCCTCCCCCTCCGTAACACCGACCACCCCCTCGTTATTACCAATGTAAACAACACCCCCCACACCACACAAAAGGCACGACCCAAAAACCAACACCACCAACCCCCACCCCACCACCATGCCCGACCGCAAGAAGCCGTTCGACCTGATCCGGCGCGGCGAGAAGAAGCCGACGCTGTCGGGGACGCTGACCTTCATCGGGCTGCGGGCCGCGGACGTGCCGCTGCAGCACGCGCTCCTGGCGCCGGGGGCGGCGGGGCTCGGGGTGCGGCTGCTGGCGGCGCTGGGGGTGCGGCGCAGCATCTACACGCACGCCCCGGCGCGCCTCAACGCGGCGCTCCTCCTCCCCGTGCGCGCCCTCCTGCCGCCCCGATGGTCGGGGTCGGTGCCGGGCGGCGCGCTGACGTCGCTCCCCCCAACGGCGCTCCTCCTCGTGCTGATGGGCGCCGGGGCGGCCGCGAAGCAGATCTACTGGCGGCTGTGCCTCTCGGCGGAGTCGTTCCCGGCGTCCGCGGCCGCCGCCGTGGGCGCGTACAACACGCTCCTCAACGGCGCGGCCGCGCTCCTGTTCCTGGCGACGGGGACGACGTCCCTCCTCTCGCGGCCGCGGATCTCCTCCATCCCCTTCCCCTTCCCCTTCCCCTTCCCCTTCCCCACCTCTACCCCCGGAGACCTCCCGCTGAGCGTCGTCGTGGGCGCGTGCCTGTACGCCGCCGGCCTGACCATCGAGACGGTCGCGGAGCGCCAGCGCGTCGCGTTCAAGCGCCGCCCGGGCAACGACGATGATGACGACGGCGGTGACGGTGTTGGTCGCGCCCCGGCGGTGTGCGACGAGGGCCTGTGGCGCTGGGCGCGCCACATCAACTACTTCGGGTACGTTCTCTGGCGCGCCGGCTACGCCATGGCCGCCGGCGGCTGGGTCGCCGGCGTCGCCGTGGGCCTGCTGCAGGGCTGGGACCTCGGCCGCCGCGCCGTCGCCGTCCAGGACGCGTACTGCTCCGCCCGCTACGGGGAGCGGTGGGCGCGCTTCAGGCGCGAGGTCCCCTATCGGATCGTGCCCGGCGTTTACTAGATCAAAGGTGGATGGGACGGTGGGTAGGTGGGTGACTTGGTTTAGATGATCGGTCCGGTACTCCGCGTCGACCTGTCATCGGACGAAGAGTGCGGTAACTATGTTTGGGGGGGGGAGGAGAGAAAGGAGAGGGAGGGGGAAGATATTGAAAAGGAGCTGTAAGAGATGAAGAATAGGACACCGAGGGGCCTATGATATCGCATTTTCCGCAACGTTGCGATCAATTCAACTGTTGACTCATCACGTTTTTGTAATCCCGGACCCCCCGTGGTATGATCACCCGCGGATTAAAACAGCTCGAATCTAGTATACACGTGGCTTGGAGGAGTCTGAAGCTCGCATAGCATTATACGTTTGTCTTAACGGCGCTATTCCCTAAAAACTTGACCAAGCTATCCTAGCGCGGCCATCACCGTTCCGTTTCGGTGTTTCATGTAACCGATGAGCCCAGGGAAATATGCGGCCGAAAATCATCGCGCGCCAAACAAAAAGCCCCTCTCCCTCCGAACGCCGTACTCGGTACACGCGGGGCTAACCCCCACCGCCCGCATAGATCGGGTCAATACTACTGTTGACATACATTCGATCGTGAAAATTAAGAGCTGTGTGCAGTAACTGCGCCGTTTATCTATATTGGTCGTACGGGCATGTCGGTTGAATGTAGATTTTTTGTCCACCGGGGTAATTTTCTATACTTCTCGTAGGATTGGCCACAATTGGCGCAAAGCGACTATTTTGATGATTAGCCATCGCAAAGGGGTGTCACAAGAAAAAGTTGGAAAGCTTTCAACTTACTCTAGGGCCGTATGGGCCATCCCGGACAGCCCAAACGCTGGTGCCCCAGATGTGACAATGGGTGCACCGCCAGTTAAACCTCTCTTGATCGGTGAGGGATCCAACACCCCCTCCCCCATACCCGACGTCTGGGGTTCCTCGAGCACCGGGTGTGCCCGATCGTCCAAGGGGGCTTAAGCTACGGAACCGTCGCTTCTTCTTAGATCGTTCTCCTCGTCCCATCCGTTCCTCATCGGCCTCAACTCCTACGGCAAATGGCATGCCACCAATCATGCCAGCATTGCTGCTAAACCGGGCCGTTTCTCGACGCAGACGACGGATCTGCCTTTCTCGATCGACTTCCCGCTTTTCAATCTCCTCCTTGGATAGGGTTTCAATGTTGGGTTCCCAACCATCGGCTAATTGTTCAGGATCGTAACGCCAGCCGGCATCTGCGCCGTGAGCCGCATCATTGGGTAGCTCAGAACCCATTGCACCCCAACCGGCCACCAGGCCGCCGGCCTCACATGCCTCCTTCTTTAACCGCAGCACGGCTTCGTAAATGGCATGCGTTAGAGCCGGAACCCATTCGCCAGACAGCCCTAGGTCGGCACAGGTAACTTTGGCAAAGGTCTCAGCAGTACCAGGCGGATGTAACAAAGACCATTCAAACTTATCTGTGTATACTTCAGACGAGAGGTTGATGTTCAAGGTGACGATACATCGGTACGTATCGTCGGGGTTGTAGTCGTCGGAGTCGGCCGAGATAGGCGTAGCGCTGGCAGTCACTTCTTGAGATTGGGCCGGGACTACCTTGGACGGTGTATCGAAGGCCGAACGCACCGGCGTGTCGGGGCCACGGCTTGACTGGGGCAGTGGCGTGGCGGGGGTAGCGGACGTATCGCGGTACGTTAACTGGGGGGGGGTTGTGCTACGGTACCGTTGGCGGGTGTCTTGTCACCGGAATGGAAAAGTGGATGGAGTGCGACACCAGCATACTCTTCTAACTGTGTTCGGATTTGCTTGCTGATCTCGCTCGCGATCGCGTTTTGGTTGGGTAGGTCAAGATCTTGAACAAGCCCAAGAGCGAATTGATCGGTAGTGATGACGGTCTCGTGCAAGTTCCATAGGAAGATGTCTCTCAGCTTGTAGGGTACCGTCAAGTCGCCGGTCTTGTAGATGGTGGGGTCCGCATTGGGGGGGGGGGGGCTGGATGAGGCCCCGAGGCATGGGAAGGGCGGCGGCAGGGATGAAGGCGGGTATGTCAACGTCGATGCGGATGGGGATCAGAGTGACAGGCATAGTGGCCTGGGCTTGGGCACTGATATCCGAGTTGTTCTTCACTTTGGTCATCCAGTCTCGCCAGATACCCTGCAGATGTACGGGCACGAGGGTGTCCTTCGCGACTCGGTCGCTAATGTCGACTCTTGAGGCGCTTTCCTCACGGCGCAGGCTACGCAAGCCGGTAGGGCGTCTCCGGCCATCGTCATCATCGTCATCGTCATAGTCATAGCCATCCTCGGCGTAGTTGATGACAGTGGTGCCGCGCTTGGTGGTGCGCGCGATGGGACCGGGAGCGGTGGACTGGAGGACGGGTGTGAGGAGAGAGTTGTTGTAGGTGCGCAGACGCGGCGCATAGCTCGAAAACAGAGCCTGCGGAAGACCTCGGCTCTCCATCGTGTCCGTTGCCGTCTTGGGATTACCACCAGCGGTCTCTCTCAGCTCATGTCTGGGGGGGTTTGTGGGTTTGTGGGTTCGCAAGTAGCTAAACGCGACTGATCCGAGATGCAACACGAATAGTGGGCGCGCGCGCGCGCGTAGAGACGAGACAAGACGAGACGGTGGATGATGTGATCGAAGATATGGCGTGTGATTGATGCGGGTAGGGCAGGCGATGCGGCTAATGTGGCGATACGAACACGATATAGACGGCGACGCAGGTAGCGATGCCGATGGTGATGGTGGTGGAGATGTCTAATTAGCGACGATCCGCGTCGATGACCTGTGTTCGATATGAATTGGCTAAGGCGAGCTCAAAGCTGGCGGGATAGAGCAGCAGTCGAGGGACGAGTCGGGAGTCCTCTAGTCGATGATGGAATGGAGCTTAGAGCTTGTCGCTCCACGTTAGTTATCGAGTAGGCAGCCTAGGATAGCTAAGGCTGGGTTCTTTGTGTGGTTTGTTCTCTTCTTCGTGTCGCATCTCGCGTCTGGTTAAAATTTCCGAGAGACCACCAACCAGCTGTGATCTTGATGCCAAGAGAATCAGAGGGATGACATGGAGACGGGACGAGACTAAAGGTCACTCTACCACCCACTAGCCACACCCAAAAGGCGCTAGTTCAGTTGGTCTGAGCGCTGTGATATAACAGGCAGGGACCTGTAACAGATAGGTATTGGATTTCACTTCCCCACAATCCTCCTATAGGAGATTTCAATTGCAACAACAGTATTTTAGATTCAATAAGGCTTTTATTTTATATCCAATTGATACCTATGTCACCTGGGTCGATGACGATTACAATATCCTTGGGGTTATATGATTTATTCTTATTGCTTTCTTATCCCCCCCCCCTTTCTTTTCTATCTGCCCCCCCGCAATCTATTTACATTCACCTACCCAAGTATATGCAGCTTTACTATAGATATTCAACAAGTTTTATCCATCCATGCAGTACGTAGCCCACTTTGCTCAGCTATTACCAATACTTTAGATATAAAACAGTATTGGTATTTTACTACATCAGAGGCAGTCACCTCTGTCTCCTTAGGTATATTGTACCTAGATACTAGCTAAGTCTGGGTCTAGAACCTGCCACCAGGTCCCCTCATGCTAAGCATTAACGTTCCTGCATGCAGGTAAGTGTTCTAGTGAAACATCTTGCCCTTTATATATTTAATTGTATACAAGTAGCTTTCACATGCCCAGCCACAGGCAGCTATGCCAAGGGCTACCTGCCTCTTTCGCTACCTAGGTACCTCAGATTGACCTGTGTGAAGCTGTCTGTCATCCATCCAACATTCATTATGACACATTGGGCATTAGAGGGGATCCCACCCTTATAACGGATAGAGCCTGGCAAGTTCTCGTAGCTAGGGTTACATTACATCCGAGGTATGGATAGCTTAAATGCGAAAGTGACTAACACCAGGGCTAGTAACTATCCTACCTAGTGTAGTTCCCCCGCCCTTTAGATGACATCTACGCATTTGTATATATGCCCCTCATCAAGATATCAACCCTGTAGGTATACTTAGACCACAGTCGAGCATATACAAGATAATAACCCAATTTTACGGTTTATTCGCCTCAGTCCACTTACACCAACCTCCCCATCGCCCATATCACCGCCACCATGGCCGACAACAACAATAAAGACGACGCCATGTCCAAGCCGAGCTACACGCTCCACGTGTACTACACACGATACTCAAGTGCGTGCCGCACACCACCCACTCACCCGCTCCCAAACCGAGCGAGCCATTGAAACCAACCCGTAACCTCTCTCTCTCTCTCTTTTCCCCCCCCCTTTACAGGCTGGGGAGCCCGCGTGCAGCTCGTGCTCGCGTACTTCGAGATCCCGCACACGGTGCGTTACTACAACTTCACGGACCCGGCGCTCGCGGCGCCCGCGGGCCTGCAGACGCTCCCGGTCCTCGACGTCGCCGTCGTCTCCCCGGACTCCCCGCCTCTGCGCGTCGCCGACTCTCTCGCCATCTGCGAGCTCCTCGCCGAACAGCAACAACAACAACAACAACAACAACAACAACAACACCCGGACGGCCGACCCTTGTGGCCGCGCGACGCCCACCTCCGCGCCCTCGCCCGCGCCGCCGCCGCCCGCATGCACGCGAGCTTCGCCGCCCTGCGCGCCGCCTGCCCGTCCAACTTCGTCGCCCGCTTCGCCGGCCCGGGGCTCCCCGCCCGCCTCCCCGCCGCCGCCGCCGAGGACGTCCGCCGGCTCGGCGAGCTCTGGGGCGACCTGCGCGCCGCCACGCGTGAGCGCCTCGCCCTCCTGGGCGAGGCCGATGAGGGCTTCCTGTGCGGCGCCTTCAGTATCGCCGACGCCTTCTTCTGGCCGGTGCTTTGGGTGAGCTTTCTTCTTCTTCTTCTTCTTCTTCTTCTTCTTCTTCTTCTTCTTCTTCTTCTTCTTCTCCTTACCCCCCCACTCCCTCTCCCCACCTTTTCTCTTCCCACCCCCGCCCCCTCAACTTCCCTCCCTTCTCTATCCAGCCATTAGATCGTCTAAGAGAGGTTGTGGATCACCTCCAAAACATTTGCCCGGGGAACGCGATCGGCTGATAACTCACCACGGCGCAGCGCTTGAGGACGTACGACGTGCCCCTGGCGGGCGTTGGCGAGGACGGCCTCAAGTGGATGGCGACGATGTGGAACGACCCCGTGATCCGCGCCCAGGGGCGGGAGTATTTCCGCCAGGCCCGCGATCCTCGGACGAGGATGCCGCCCTACGACGACGTCTTCAAGGATGCCCCCGATGTGATATCCGGGGAGTTCACGGAAGACTGGGCCTTTGAGCCGTCTGCTGCGTAGTGCTCAACCGAGCAAGCGAAGATACCCAGTCCGTACCATATATAAATATAAATGACTAAACCCCAATCTGCGCATTTGGTTCCTTTCGCCCCCCCCCTCCGTCCGCGTGTTCCCGTCGTCTGTCTTCGTAGTTCTCGCCCCTTTTGCTCCTGGGCTTTGTTACACTTATCATCATTCTACGTGAGACCCCACACGAGCGCTATCAGTCGCTGTCGGTTTTCTCAAACGATGGAATATCGATCTCATTCACACGTTTTTCGAAGTAGCTGTCAGTGATCCAGGATTAATGCTAGCATGAGATACAGAGACGTGTAACATCCGCTGGAATCCTATTCCCCCCCCCCCTTTTTCTAATAGACAACCCCAGCCGTTGGCGTGAACGCCCCCGGCCCGTTCTATAACATGGGGAGTTTGATAACCCTAGATTTTGTGTCGCGATGTAGTACGCTAATTATATAGCGTTAATCCAGAGTATGGACTGAAGGCATCGTTTTCCCGCTGCATTTTGATATCATGGCTTATAAGTTTCTAATCCTCCGGACGAACCGCAAGAGACATGATTCTCAAACCATCACCTTAGAATTTAGTCCATCACGCAAAAGTTTTGACAAAGGAACCGCAATGGGCGAGTGTGATGATTATGTATTATGTAGGTTTTATAACCATTTGCAAAGTATGCTACCGACATTAATTCTACCATCTATGGGCTGCATAGGTCTCTACGTGATAAACTTGCTTGAATCGCTCCCTCTCTGCCCACCATGCGATATGCATATCGTTCCACGTTCATAACATCCGTCGTCTAAAACAACCAAACGCCCGCGCTGGTCATATCAATTATACAAAACGCAAGTGAATACAGATGGGGGTGAAGCTATGCGCGACATGCGCGCGTCGAAAGGGCATATTTAATGAGGAAGAAGATCACTCATAACAGGTAAAGAATCGTCAGGCTATTTAGCCGAGGTAGAAAGGAACAGCTCCAGGGTCAAGGTTCGCTTATCGGGATCCAGCGGCTCGGGTGCTTCGTCCCCTCTCTTCGCCTCTCGGATTTGTCAATCTAGTCCAGTCCTCCCACTCCTTGCTTATCTCCATCAGTACGGTTCCCATGACGGAAGCGCTCGCCATGAGGCCGTGACCTTCATCCTCCAACACGCGAACCTCGCACCTTCGCATGGCTTTACCCAGCCAACGGACATTGTCCACCGGAACACGAGTGTCCTTACTCCCGTGGTGTATGACGACGGGGCGTGTGATATCGACATAGCGGAAGCCAATCGTGTGGCGACGCTCGAGACAAACAAGCAAGTCAACAGCGGGGTTAGCCCCGGTAGTGGCCAGATCCCAGATGGCATGAGTAAGCCGCATATCGTACGTCATCTGCCGCTCCTTATCCGCCAATGCGTCAGATGCGGCGGCGATGACAGCATCCTGTGGATTTGCGGCGGCACCGGTAATATGTGGCCGATCTGACGGAGCAGTATCGCCAGGAGACAATCCTTTCACGTCAGTGTCGTGAAGGATATTTTCTTTGTCCATGCCAGACACGGCGTCATGTTTGGTGGATGCTCCCGTATCACGAGCCTGGGAGGCGGCCGATTTTCGCTTGCCTCGACGGGGACTATTCTTGGGAAGCGAGCTAGTAATAGAGCTGCTTGTGGCTGTCATGAAGGAGCTGTTTGCCGCTTTTAAGAAGGGAGTTGGTAGCGCTCTCAATATCTTCTGCGATGTGGGTATGGCATTAGTCGGGGGCAATGCTTGCGTTGTCCCGAACACGTTCATTTGTGATGGCGGGATCCATGGTGCTAGCAGATGGATACGGCCGCGTATATGCTGAGGCATACGAAGCGCCGTAGCGAGTGCGTAGATGGCGCCGGCCGAATGGGCGAGGATAGAGAACTTGGTGATCTTGAGTGTCTGACAAATGGCATATACATCGTCTGAGTATTGTTAGTATGGGATATCTGAGTTAGAGTGGATATGGACATACCAGGCCAGCTCAATGGTGTCGTTGTTCCGTCATATGGCTCGCTATCTCCGACACCAGGTCTGTCGGGTGTGATTAATCGCAGTTTTAATGCTAGGGCGAGCTCGTCGTAGAATGCCGTAATGTAGCGGGTTAAACCCATACCGACACAGCAAAATACAGCCGAACCCTCAGGATCCCCAACTTCGGAAAAGGAAATGATACGTCCTGTTTGTGGATGTCGGATTTTCTGGGATAATCGAGGTGAACGAAGGTAAGATTCAACTGCATCATCGACGGAATCAGCACTCCCGGGTCGTTCATAGCTGACCAGGGGTTCAGGGGCGGATCCATCTTTCGCGTTATCGATGGGTTCCGGACTTTTGGTTCCGGCCGAAAGGCGATTCAATCTAGAACTACTTCGCTTTGGCCTGATCATGTCGGTGGGGTCGGGCGTGCGACGCCCCGACCTTCTGCGATCGGCGCTCTGCGAACTATGACGCTTATTTTGGTAGACAGCCGGAGACGGCGCGCCGTCATCAATCCCTGGGGGTTCCAATGGTTGGCCGGTCGCGGCTTTTTCGTAAGTAAAGCTGGGATCTTGAGGGCTTTTGGCCGAAGCCTGGCCGTCTCGTGAAAGATCTATCATATCTTTTAACACGTCGCCTTCTCTTTGCCTTATTTCGATCATGGACTTGGGTTGGCGTGATTGTTGATTGGCAGGCTCGGAGAACCGTTGGCCTTCTAGGACGGGCTCTGCCTTTGCCGCTTCGCTTCTTTGTCTCGAGGATCTTCGCGAGGATCGTTTTGCTTTGTGCCCCGTCCCTCTCAGAGACGAGTCGCGCAGCGGAATAGGATGCAGGACATGAGTTGTCTCAGTCGGGGGGATGTCATCGGATGGGATGTCATCAGGCACTCGGACTGCGGGCTCTTCGCTGATGGTTGTTTCGGCTAGAATTTGATCGGGCTTCGTCGACAAATTACTGTTGGATTTCGTCACCAATCCCAATCCCAACCCCAATCCGCCGGCGCCAGCGCGCTTCTTCTCGCTATCGACAGCGCGAAGGCGCTCTCTAGAAGTCATATACATCAGTCCCTTGTGGCCCCTGCCTAGCTTTGCACCCCAGCTGTCCTGTGATGAGGGCTTGCGCAAGTTGGGTGGTGCGGACAACCCCCGTTCAATCGACAAATTACCGATGCTGGGGCTATCGTCGGGCGATGACGATGCCGAACCCTTGGACGAGGGCCTCGAGGAATGCCGCAGCAGAGATTTGAGACTGTGAGAGGTCTCGCGACGGGGGGACTTGGGAGAGGTTATAGGCGAGAATCCGGAGGGATGCTTGGATGTCCGAATGACAGGCGGACTAGCGGCTAAGTCGTTAATGTCCTCTTCCTCCTGCAGGCGCTCGAGAGCGTGCATGTAGGCGCCGTACTCGACTCCGAAACTCCCGTCGACGGGGGACACGGGGCTTGGGATAGACAGGCTCGGATCTTCGAAATGCTTAGTTGCCGGCTGTGAAATGACGGACAGGCTAGTAATCAAGGAGGATATAACCTCGGGAGACGCGGGTGGGATTTGGACGCGGTCCTTGTCGTCGTCGCGCAGATGCAGGTGCATCGAAGGGTCGATCGGTCTCCGACGAGAGGACGAGGACTGGCGGGATTGACGGGGCTGCCGGGGGATGGATCCGGCACCAGAATAATGGGAAGTAGATTGGGAGTAGGAGTTGGAGTGGGAGCCAGAACGGCCCCTTTCGGTTGGGTAGTAATCCATGGCCCAGATAGGAAAGGAACTCTCCCCCCTCTTTCTCTTGTTTGTCTTTCTCTGCCGTGTGTCTCAGCCGTGTCTTCTATACTGTGATGTTCCGCCGAACGAGAACAGGGCGGGAGAAAGTCAGAGCGGCACAGGCTCTGCGACCCGAGAGTCTACCCTAAATATCGACTTGACCCGGCCTTATTCAACAACAAACAGCGCCTAACACACTGGTGAATGCCGCCGCAATTCGGCTGCCTGCGATGGCTGCAATGGCTGTAATGGCTGCAATGGGGGGAGGGGGGGTTCAACCCGCAAGCAATTGGGACGAAACCTGAGACAATGGTAACGGTGACGCGCGCGTACGCCACCAACGCCAATTGGTCCTTGTTGGAATAGCGAGATATAGCGAGATATAGCGTATGTGCTAGGTAGAGACGGGTAAGTAGTGTAAATGGACAATGACGGTCAACACTCAGTGTGCCGCTAGGCTCTGTGCTGGAACGCTGGGTATGGCAGAGTCTCAACCATGGTTCGAAATGCGATGCAACTGCAGCACCAGAAAGATGGCGCAAAGTTGGAACAACAAAAAGCTGCCCAAGAAAAGAAACTGCGGCGGTCGCGGGAGGGATAAGTGCGTCGTGTAGGTAGTAGTCTCTACGAAAAAGTTAGGCAGGTAACCGAGGGTACTTCCGTTAGGGTTAGTACGACGAGTCTCTGGTCCGTATAACTAGTAATTGGGTAGGTACCTATTCCTACTCATTGTCGCATATCGCAGAATTAAAGTTAGGGGTCGAAGGAGATGAGGGACAGGGATAGGGGTCGGGGAAGGGCATGTGTGGGTCACCTAGATCAGCAGGTGCTCGTGCCGGCGACCAGGGATCTTGCATTGCACTACGTACAGTAACTACATACTAGAGCATGTATGCCTAGAGTCTGTCTGGTGGTACCTGGTAATTTATCTCCATAAAAGTATGTGATGTATGTCTTCTGTACTACAATGCATGACTATAGCATGCCATGCGCATGTATCTACAGTTGGGGTACATTTAAGCTAGCCATGTTCAAACACAAACGAGTACCTACCCGCAGGTAATATCCCAGGCGCGTGGGTAGGTTGAAGCCCGGTAAAAAAACAGATAGGTTCAATTTTAAGTCCGACAGGTATGTAAACGTTCTAGGCCAGGCACGTCTAGCTATGATTGAGTAGAATTGATAATTGGAATGGCAATTGAAACAATGAATAATTAGATGGGTATGCGGCAAATGGCGCAGTTGAAAAACTCTGTCGGCGATAATTTTATACCTTCTATCCAGCATCGAACCAGCATAGCCCAGGATGGCAATCTAGCGGGTTTAATCCCAATTTGGACGAACGAGTTCGCTGTGGGTGCATACTCCAAACCCCTTTGGCATTACCGTTGGATTCTTTGGGTTTATCCCTGTTTATCTTACAGGCACTAGTCCCATATGGCACTCATTCAATTGAACCGACGGCTCCGCCCTCGCTCAATGAAAATCTCCAAGGGGCCACCCCCATGCGCCAGCTTATACACCACATATTACCTAAGAGATAGCAGCTGCCACGTTTGTAGAGCAAATCACGGCCCAACTATGCTACTTATTAAGCGGGTAAGGTAAGGTAAAGGGAGGTAAGGCACCAGGTATGTTCTTGTTATTGCGGCCAGAATGAATATATTTCATTAACTACCTAAATACTTGAAGGATACCTAGAGGTATGTTAGGAACCGCGATAAGGGCTGCCTTAAGTAGTGTATATATGCATACACACATATATGCAGGTGCTTCCCGTCTTTTACTTTCTGTCTTCCACTTTCTGCGCTACTCCGTTAGCAAAGTTCCAGTCGGGTTCCCTACCCTCTCCCCTACCTATTTTTACTGCTATCTATTTATGTACATACGTCAGTGCTGGCACATACCTTAAATAGTAACACCCCAAGGTTCTACACTGTACATTATAATATATACAATCGAGATAACACTCCGAGCGACAATATTTCGTTCTATTCCATCTCTTATAGCCAGTGTGGCCTTCATAACCTAATAACGTGTTCCCTCATTGCGCACCTCTTCTCTGTCATGGTGGTCAGAGATCCCCGCGCTCCGGCGGAACCGGATTCGAAATGGAGGCTCCCAGGATTACTAAATGACCTGGGTTGCCAGGGGTGGGATAAACTACGTCATCATCATGTATACAGCATTCGAACATCGATGCCAGCTGCGACCTTGCAAACAACCCGGAAGCTGCTTTGCGGTCTGACATCAATGTAGGTATGCGTTGATATATGCGGCTGAGCATCTTCGGGGATGGGATCTTGTTTGCTGAATATCTTCGTGGACAAATGATTTTCATGTTTTCTGTTTAGTTAACTATAGTTAACTAGTTACTCTTTTTTCTTTAGTTGGACATTGATTATACCAACACTTACATGATAGCTATCTCAGTCCACTTCGGGATTTATTGAAACACGTGGTAACTATTGTTTATATCGATACAGAATAACTAGTCCGAAAAGGTAGCAACACGAAATAAATCGAGCGTCCTAACAAGGTCACATTGTCGACCACCAACCAAGATGGATGTCGTCTTGTCCCTTCCCATCATCAGCTACTTTGCCGGGCCGATGCTGAGCTCATGGTCGACATCGTTGAACCTGCTCTTTTTCTACATGACCTGGAGCACGCTCGTCCTCTCACACTCGCCGCTGAAGATCGAACTAGTCGGCACCCTGGCAGTGCGCATCGTCTTCTGGCTCGTGCCGTCGCTCTTCTTCCTGCTGTTTGACACCCTGGTCCCGAGCCTTGCCGAGTCCATCAAGCTCTACGGCCCGGCGTCCATCCCACGCCGCCACGTGCCATCGCTCGCCCGGCAGGCCCTCCTCGCCGTCGCGAACCTCGCGCTCTTCACCGCGCTCCAGGCCGGCATCTCCGTGGCCGCGACGTCGCTGCTGCGCCGGCCGCTCTTCAAAACGAGCACCGCGCTCCCCCTGCCGTGGCAGATCATCAAGCACATCGGCGTGCTGTACGCCGCGCGCGAGGTGCTCGCCTACTACGCCCATCGCCACGTCCTCCACTCCCGGGGGCGCATCGCCAGGCTACACGCGCGGTACGCGCACCCGCGCGGGGCCGCCGCGCCGTACTCCCTCATGCTGTACGCCGACCACCCGGTCCCGCTCGCGCTCGGCCGCCTGCTGCCCGTGTACCTGCCGGCGCTCGCCGTCCGCCCGCATCTCCTGACCTACTTCCTGTTCGCGCTCCTGACCACGGTCGAGGAGACGCTGTCCATGTCCGGCTACAGCGTCGTGCCGGGCATCGTCATGGGCGGCATCACGCGGCGGACGGCCGCACACTACGCCAGCGGCGGGCGGGGGAACTACGGCACCTGGGGCCTCCTGGACTGGGTGAACGGGACGGGCGTCGGGAAGGGCGTCGTCGGAGACGTACGGGATGAGGCTGAGACGCACCAGGTGAAGGAGCATGGGAAGAAGGCCGTCGACGATACGGGCAACCTCGTGCAAAGCGGCATCGACGGCTTGAAAAGGGGTAGAAAGGGCCGGAAGAAGAGAGTGGACGAGGCGTGATGTTATGTTCCGTTACGCTCGAGAACTCTACCCCGGCTCTTCTCCATGGGGAATATCCTTAATGATCTGGGGTACTCATATTTTCCGAGTCTGCCGGGTTGGAACATTTGAGGCTACCCAGGTACCCCCTTGGATTGGATTTGTGGTGCCAGGCGTCTGGGCCTTGGATTGTAGCCGGAAATGCATGCCAATAACGAGATTTGATCATGATAGATTGCTAGTGCTTTTAGTCTGTGAATAACCAATATCTAATGTTCGACTCTTGGTCGGTTACGTTAATTGATACACAAGTAAAGCATATACGGCATAGTTAGCCAAATTGCACATAGCCTACTTATAGTCTTGACACTGGCCTCATGTACGATTCATCAATGTTCCTCGTGAAGTTAATAGATGCTCGCCTCTATGTAAGCTACGCAAGGTCCAAAGCGACGCCGTTGCTTCGGTATTTACGTGGCACCCGAGCAATCGGAATATCGTTTGCCCGTCAAATCAGGAGCAGTGGGAGGATTATGGACCTTATTCCGTGTGGAGGTCGGCATCTCCGCCAAGGTGGACGCTCGTCCCCATCGGTTCTTAGAGCCTGGACGAGATGACCCTGCAAGCCGGGATCCCGAGTATCGTGTACACTACACTAGGGAAACTTGGCACCCCGTCCTCAGGCAGGATGCCGACATATTGCTGGCAGTCTGGGTACCATTGATCCTAGTCCTCGCTGGGCCCCTACAGATGAGCCCCAGCATCTGCTGCAAGCACTTTGTTCGCTATAGCGTCAGGGGAGAATAAATTTCCGTTTGGCTTACCATTGGGACCCAGTGGAGATTCTCTTGTGAATCCTTTCTTGAGCAGTTTTGGCAAAATCATCCCTCTTCAGCATGGAAGCTGCGTTCGAGGACGTCGCCCTCAGTGACATGCTTGGTATTTTTACCCACGGTGCCACCGTGCCTTGATCCCCTGCTACCCTACCATGTGGAATATCTTCCACCACGTGCCTTGTGATGTCTTCGGAGTCACTCGGAGGATAGTTTAGCCTACGGGTGTCATCACAACCGGTAGGCGGGACTGTGATGATCACCCTCTCCACATACGAGGGCACTACAGGGGGGATCAACGACATGTCGTACCAGCACCATAAGGTATGTTCAGGCTGACTAAGCCCAGTATCCCAATGTGGTGACACTTGGAGATAGATGTTCTCTTCTTGCCTCTCTCTAATTAAGTGGTATATTCTTCAATTTAGCTCAAGAGCGTTTCATATGCGGTAATGCTGTTGACTTAGAGGTCGTCGCCGCTTTGGGTGAAACCCTCGATGCTAATGCTAAAGAGAATTCGGGCTTACGTGTCACATTGCAGGGCGGAGGAAACGAATGCAATCTAATCTACTAGAATTTGTTAGATCTAGGATCTATTCAAAAAAAAAAAAAAACCCCGTCGGATCTCAGCCTTACCGGCGGGATACCTATAATAGGCATCGTTGCCCGCTTTGATCTTCGGACGTTCAAACAAGGACCTAGTGTAACTATGTGCTGAATTATCATGGGCTAAGATTTCCAAGCTAGACAACAAGCCTAGTGAAATAACTTACATTGCCTGGTATTAGCGTTGAAACACGCTTTATGGCCAGCGTTGGCTCTGCTTAAGCGTTCGGCGATGGAAATGACGTTGCCTGCCTTAATCGGATCTGCTATGCTTAGCTGCTTAAGTTCCTCTGCCCTGGCCCCATTCGCCCACATCTAACTACCTATGTACGGAAAGCCGAGATGAACGCTATAAAAACCCAAACGCTTATCTAGACCGCTATAGGGCAGGCTGGTACCAGAAGGAGGAAAATTCAGTATGTCTTAGCACATGAAGACTACTATCAACCTCTGGCATGCTTCCTAATATGATAGCAAACGATGACATGCGACGACGTCTTTGCATTGATATACCTGTCAAAGCCACCATCGAAACATTGACGATGGGTGGTGACATACGATGCAAAGAGTTGGAGTCGGTCAAGGGTGCCTGCCACTGGACTAACATGTGGTCTTACACCATGTTACCGCACGAGGCGTCCCCCATCGAACACGCCAGAGCCAACAGCAGCAGTGCGCTGGGTCCAAACCTCGGCATTAATAGTCCTGTTTTGAACCCTCTGCTGTTAGCGTACTGGGCGGAAAGGAAATGAGCGGAAATGAAAGAACGATCGGGCTCGTGAAAATGGCCTTGAAGCGCATCATGCAGACTGCCGGCACTAAGGGTCAGCTGGTAGCTATACCTACACGCCACTGTTTGGTTCTACGGCGAGGAGCATCTGCGTAAGCTGCAGGAGGCTAGCAAGAGGCACGCTCCCGATGGGCTGTTCCAGACAGCGTGCCGGCGCCATTACACGCTGCGGTAGATAGGTCGGTGAGCACAAGTCAGCCCCCTCGTCTGGGGAGGCAACCCATCTGCATAAGGGCCCTGGATTTGGATACATCTCCCAGCCCGCTTTGATAAAAATTTGTTGCGGGGTTGACACTCTACGAGCGCTTCTCTCAAAGGGAATGGATTAAACGGTGTCGTTTGACCGTTACGGTTATGAGGCCCGGTTCGCAACCCACATAGCGCCATGCCACACCATAGGACGCGGGCGCTACTGTTCTCCAACCTCTGCTCGAGCCAATATACACCCGTCCTGCCCTGGCGCTAGCCGGCGTGGGCTTCGGTACCATTCCGGCCCTAGTCGGCGATCAATGAAAGCAGTACCGGGTTAGATTCGGGATAACACCTGCATTAGAGTCACCCACTATTGGCATCTTAGTTGCCCTGGTCATCGCCGCTGCGCCTATTAGATAGTGATTGTTGATATATCTAGACTATACCTAGTTATCTAGATAACTCGGCTATCATCGCCCAGATCCTCGACATCCCACCATCATCCCAAACTAGTTTGTCTGGTCGTTGCATGTGCTAACGACTTCAGCTTGTACGTGTTATAGCTAGGCATCGGCCTACTTTTAGACCTGGTGCCACGTAAGCCTAGTGATCGACCGTGGGCTGTTCGAAATGGTGGCAGCGAGAGCGTCGAACGGCCGCGCCGGGGAAAGGGTGAAACATCAAGACGCCGCCGCGGTGAGCTGGTTCATGCCTTATCGGGGACGAATGTAATTTTCCTATATATATGTCCGTGTCTCGAGATAACCCGGGAAGAGAAAATTTTTTTTTTAAGACTTAACTATACCCGTGAGGCCGACGACGTCTTGAATAATCTGTAATCATCTCACTACAAGCTAATTACCATGTCGAACTTCAACGAGCTCCTTTGCCATGATATGTTTGATACCAGGGCGGATCACTTAGACTTCCCAAACCCCGATCAGATACGCCTAACATATGAAAGAGCACGGCTGCTTTGCCAGGCAAGTGGTATGGTTTGAACTAACCCCCTCCACTCACTCGTATCTTTACCCTAATCCTCTATTAGGCATCACACTCGAAGATGTCGTGAAGCTCAAGCCAAGATTCTGGGATTTCTATCGCGACCGTGAGTAGAATTAAGCCTCCACCCCTCCCCCTCTCCCATGTGCCCATCCCCTTCCTCGACAAGTCTCGACAAGGCCACGGGAACTAAAGATGCTCGTCCGCAGCCATCCTCGTGAAGGACTCGGCCATGGGCACGACGCTCGCGATCCACTGGAACCTGTGCGTGGGGACGATCGGGGCGTACGCGGCGCAGCGGCCGGACCTGCTGCCGCTGCTCGAGAGGCTGCTGCGGTTCGACCTGTGCGGCGAGTTCCTGCTCAGCGAGGTCGGGCGGGGGCTGGACTGCCGCAACCTGGAGACGACGGCGACGCTGCAGGCGGACGGGTCGTACGACCTGCACACGCCGCGGCGGACGGCGGCCAAGTCGATGCCGCCGACGACGCCGTGGGCGGGCGTGGGGCGGGTCGGGGTCGTGCTCGCGCGCCTCGTCGCCGGCGATGGCGCGGACCACGGCGTCAAGACCTTCGTCGTGCGCCTGAGCGACGACGCCGGCGCGCTCCTGCCGGGCGTCGAGTCGAGGCTGCTGCCGCGGCGCTGCGGCGCCCGCGTGCTGGACCACAGCCTGACCGTCTTCCACCACGTGCGCCTCGGCCCGGAGGCGCTCCTGGGGTCGCCGGCGCGCGCGCGCGACCAGCGCGCCGACTTCTTCCGCCAGATCCACCGGGTCCCCATCGGCACCCTGTCGCTCTCCCTGACCAACATCCCCGTGCTCCGGACGTGCGCCCTCATCGCCGGGACCTACAGCGCGCGCAGGCACGTGGCCGGCGGCGGCGGCGGCGGCCAGGGCGGGGTCCCGATCATCCGGTTCCCGACGCAGTACCGGCCCATCCTGGACGCGGTCGTGCAGAGCTGGGCGTACGACGCCTTCGCCGACCACGCGATCGCGCTGTTCCTCGACAAGGGGCTCGGCATGGAGACCCGCCACGCGGTCGCGGTTTGCTTCAAGACCGCCGCCGGCACAGACACCCAAACCGCGATCAACGAACTCTCCGAGCGGTGTGGCTGGCAGGGCCTTTTCGCCTACAACAGCATCATCGAGTTGGGGTTGGCGCTGAGGGGGAACGCGATCGCGGAAGGGGATTATACGGTCTTGTGCATACGTAAGTTGTCCCGCGAACCTGTTTCGTAAATCTGGACTACAGAAACTAACGGCACCGATAGGGCTGGTATCGGAGGTGCTTCTGGGACGATATGAGATCCCTGAAGCCCGGATGAAGGATTGCCCGCTTGCGAGGCACGAGGCAGGAGTTTGGCAGGAAACTCGAGAGCTGCTCGCCTCGTTGGGCGAGGTGGATCACCGCGGTGAGGAATTCAACGCTCACTTGTTACCACGCTGCCGAGACCTCGTCAAGGCGACGGGGCACAGGATGGCTTATGAGGCGGCGGCTACGGATGGGAGATTAAAACCGGAAGCTCTACGTCTTTTCGAATCGACTTGTATTAAGTCGGATTTGAGCTGGTACTGTGAATTCGATGGGCTGAAGCGCAATGAATTCTTTGCGAGCGATACGAGGGTCGCTACAGAAGCCCTTCCTCTTCTCAAAGAGTTTTTATGCCGCAACAAACAGCCAGGCGCGCTGGCGGCCCCTATTATGGAGGATGACGCCTGGGACGAGTTCGTTGACAGCCTCCCTACTTTTGGGCCCGCATCAGCGGTGGCTTCGACATCGTGCCGATTATAGAACCGGGTTATTGTATAAGGATGGGTATCACACGATAGATAAAAGGCTTTAGAATAATAGGCAGGATTGTACATAAATCACAAGAGTGACATACTATAACGATATGGATTACCAAGTGCACATCTAAGTTACGCCTTCGGGGTGGTGAATATGAGTTTGGGTACTTGCGCTATACTTTACAAAATTAAATTCAAACCTCGCGGACGATGTGAGCTGATAAGTTGATTTCAAACCCTTGAGTTGTGATGATTTCAGATGTGTGCAACAACCTACCAAATACCTACCCAAGCTGACCCTGGGATAATCGTACACCTGATTTCCTTGCCACAAGCATCACAAAAATAGTGCATCACTGAGAGCTGGCATTAACAGACCCCGATAATCATAAAACGGAATTCCGAGGTGAGAAACGTTGGATAAGACATGTTGCATGTTGCTCTATTTCTTTCTCGCTGGAGTTACAAAATAGGATGACCTAAGTATTACTTCCATTTGGATAGTGTCTCTAAACCTATTCGCCTGTGTTTTAGACGATCGTAATGCTTACACCTCATGGCCACATCCTAAATGCGTTTCTCCCATCGCCCCCAAGTCCCCAAGAGCTATCGTATCCGCGGCAAAGACAGAGGCGCGCCATGTCTCGGCCATTGTGGCGTTGATGGTCGCCTTGGGGATTATACGGGGCCCGTCTGTCGACAGGATGGCAATTGCGTTTGCGCCAGCACGAGCGTTGATCGTGAGCGTCTCGGGGTTGGGGTTGTTGATGGTGTCGCATGCCTGGTGATAGCAGGGGTCCTGCGCCGGGGCCGTGCCGGTGTTGATGAACTGGAACGCGCGAATTAGTACAAAATACCCGCCACGTCATTATCGGGAGCAAGCCTACGCCAAAGGGTTTGTTTAGTATGCCCCAGAAAGAGGCGTAATCGCTGCCGTTCGTGAGGATGGCGGGCGTGACGACCAGGCCCTTACTAGTGTAGTAATCGATGTAGATCTGCTCGATGACCTCGGACCCGACCGGACCTCTGCTACCATGTGAACTGCCATCCGTATCGCCGACGCCGAAATAGCCCTTTGATACCATGTCAAAGTTGAGGTAGGCGAGGATCTTGTTGATTTCAGGGACTTGCAGGGTGGAGCAGTAGTATTTTGAACCGACGAGTCCGTTCTCTTCAGCACCCCACCAGGCAAAGCGAACCTTCGTCTTCGTCTTGTACTTGAGCACTGCCTTTGACAGCTCCAATAGGAGCGCAGTACCCGAGCCTAGAATTGTTAGGGAATTTGCCGAGAGTCCCGGGAGACAGGGCTTACCGTCATCATTGATGCCAGGTCCAGCTTGGACACTATCCAGATGGGCTCCGAGCTATTATGGGGGGTTAGCACTGATGAGGTTCGTAACAGACAAATGAATAAGACATACGACGATGATGTTGTCCGGATCGCCGTCCTTGCTCTCGAGAAACACATTCTGCGTGACGCGCTCCTCGACGATCTGATCCTGCTGGAAGTAGGCCTGGATCTTCTCGCCCGCCTGGAGACGCTTCTTCAAGGCAAGGCCGTCTACCTGGTTGATGAACCCAGCCGGGACGAACTCGGCGCTCGGCGCGCTCAGGGTGCCGGCGGTCACGTTCGTCTCGACATTATTGTAGACAATGACGGCCACGGCGCCCGAGGCGGCAGCCGGGCGAACACGACCAGCCAGGGTGCCGCCGACCGGGCATTGGAACCGGTCGACGAGCACTATCTTGCCCTCGGCCGCCAGGCCGGCGTAGTTCGCCGCGTCGCAGCCCAAGGTGCCCTCGGGGCCGAGCACGAGCTCGGCGGTGATCCCCTCTGCGGGGGTGGACGGGGAGTAGGTCAGGCCGTACACGTAGATGGACTCGTCGTTGGCCCGGAGCGCGATGGACTGGACGAGGTTGAACAGGCTGGGGAAATCCTGCTTCCACGCCCGGGCGCCCTTGATCTTCGAGACCTTCTCCCAGACGTAGTCGACGGACGCGGCGTAGCCCGGAAGCCCGAACGCTCGGTTGCCGCCGTTGGCGGCGGCGATCTTGTCGAGCGCTACCAAATGGGACCAGAGACTATGCCAGAGGGGTTAGCGGGCGGTCCCGGGGTGCACGCGCGCGCGCGCGCGCGTGCGTGTGTGCGCACGATGAGGGCGACATTATTACTTCTCGGTCTTTAGGTCAGCTTGCAGTTTCTTCGAACTGATCTTGGGCTTCAGGATGCTGGTTTCGGCCGAGGCCAACGGCAGCAATGCCGTGAGGACCGTCAATAACCTCATGGTCGCGTGGTGCCGTGCCGGGTCGCGTCAAAGATGATATGCGCGGCGCAGAGAACCAAAAAAGAGCTCTGGCAGAGGCAGGAAGCGTCGACGCCAATGCTCCCGCAGCCCTCGAATTTATATGGCCCTCCCCCCTCGACCGTCGCGGTCGAGAACCCTCGCGGGACCGCGGGTTCATGCCCCCCCGGCATCTGTGATAGGCCGGAGGGGGTTAACAAAGCGCTTGGCCTGCATCGACTAGGCGATGACAATGAGGCCCTCCAGATACCGGATGTGGCAGGTCAAGCATGCCAAGTCTGGAGTGCCAACCGGCCAAGATCAGACGGTCGGGTTCGTGCCTCGCTTCCCTGTTGCGTGATCGCACGAGTCCTCGATAAGAGGTCGGGCGGGCGAGCGATTGGACGGAGCGACAGTGGCTGGGACCGTGTGTCCGGTCCATTCCATAGCTTCGCCGGAATATCTGTACTGTCATCGCGTTTAGCTTGGTGGACTGCCGAGGTTGTGCATCTACAGAGGGAGAAAACATCGCAATTCCGTTCAAGATGGTGGCCATCTGGATGGCTGTAAGTTGCTACCTACTTCTGGGTGGCTTTAGTGTGAATAGTGCCTGACGGTAGGTATCTTACCAGTACCCTGGGCTTGGTACCTAGCTCATTAGCGGCCGATAGTGCGTTCCTGACAACGACTTACTTAATGTATAACTATACTTAATGTAGTTATATGTAGTCAGCATGCATCCCGCCTCTCATTTAATATCTGCTTCTTATCATTCAGCGATGTCGTAAAAGACGAGCGGTGCCAAGTCCCGACCTGGCTTCCCACGACTGAGTGATCGAAAAATACCTACTTGAGTAGATATGGTACTTCTAGCAGGTATCTAACATTAACTAAGTACTTTTGTTCGGCCTTCTATGTTACGCCCTATGGCGTATCCTTCGGGGCTAGGTCACGGCGGGGCCTGTCTGGAGCACCCTGGGCTGGCCGAGAGAGTCCCACAGCAGAGACGACGATGGCGCTCCGCTCCCCGTGGCCCCGGGTGTGCTCGGAGGCGATGTATGGGACATAAGCTACCTCAAGGCGCAATGTATACATACATGGGAGCCGGAGGAAGGCAGAAGATACGTCACAATCTAGAATTAGTTTATGCCAAATAATGGAAAACTGACTCATGATTGAACAGGCAGTACACATGTCATAGTTAGATCTGGTTCTGAAGGCGTATTATAAGCATTCCATGACTCACTGATATATCAATCTCTGAACGGAAGATTGGAATAAGTAGTTCATCGACCCTGGCGGGGTGCGCAAGTGCTCCGGTTATAAAAGATAATAAAATCTTTCTCAAGTCATCGTCCTTACAAATGGCACCGACACCAACAACCCCGTATGTTGAGACTTGTGATGGAGGACTTTGATAACGCACACAACATGTTCGAGCTACAGATTAAGATGTTGTTCATCCTTACACCCGTTGATCCGAGATGCCACACGCCAAACGGTGTCCGTCGATTCACCGAGGCCCCGGCGCCTAGAGGATGTATCGGATCTCAAACAGGACTCTGTTTATTCTGACATCAGGGCTAGACTCAATGTTATACGCTGTAATTAAGTGAGCGCGTGCTCAAGGAAAGGATTTTGCGATACTGACTTACTTCTTCGTACGCCTGTGTGTAATGGTACATATATAGAATCTAATTTGGTTGATGTTCTGCATTGGCATAAACCGAGACCTGCCTTACAAATCCGGCTTGGATCACGGAAACTTGTTGTTTGAAGGCACTCATGGCAATGTGGTAGATAGGAAGAAGAGTAACATGAGATATAATGACATAAATGACATGAGATGATTGGTAGACAAGGGTGGAAATGTTGAGCATATGACATAAGCTTCGATGGTTTAGTCGCCGAGGAGAGACAACAAAACCGCTCGCCCCGTCTGATAGCCGTCCCTATAAGCGACCACAACAGGCAGTTAGTTACCCATCAAGGAGCTCGTGACCAAGCGTCTTGAGAGTGTCGCATAATCCCTGCTACAGCCCCAGTGCCTGAACCTTTCTCAAACACAATCTCTTCCAGCCCCGATACACAACCAAAACCTCAACACCAAAATCTAGGCTGTCGGTCGGCCTTATACAACCCGAACTGAAGACAAACCAGCCGGATTGATCCCGAGGAGGTATCGAATCCACGCCCACGACTAAACACAAAGAAAATTTGTCGCAAGATAGGAAATCCTACGCTCCAATCTGGCACCCATATCGGCGAGACCTCAACAAATCGAATAACGCGGTCGTAACCCGAGAAACCCCCTATCCGAGGTGCGATAACCTTGACCCGTGCCTTCGACCTCCGGCAAGAAGCGCATAGATGGAGCAACTGCGATCTTGAGAGAAGGATGCCCCTTCGTATCGGGTTGGCAACCAGCGTTCTCCGTCGGAATCGGGCGTACGTAAAGCGAGAAAACGTTGCCTATCGCACAACGCAGCGAGACTCTGACTCTCTGCTTAGAGCCTGCGATTTGACCCTCTCCCCGAACCTCCCCTGGCGCTAGGCCGGTGGCGCGTCCCGCGGCGGAGGGGTAGCACTTGTCTGGCCATCTCCCTGACACATGCATTGGCCGCCCCCGCCAAAGCGCCAGCTGAGCAGACGTGCCTCCTCGTGCCGCCCTTGTTTGCGGAGGATATGAATGAGAAGATTTACGCTGTTGAGCGTGTGGGGATGCCTTTTGCCTAGTACCTCTTCACTCAGCTCCGGCAAATCCCGGGCCATCTCTTCGGCCTTGTTTACCATCTGCTGATAAAAAAGGGCAGCAGCAAGGTTATGCATACTGCTTAGCGTATTAAGATGCTTTTTACCTAGCACCTCTTGTTGCAGCAGTAATACCTGCCGGTATATTTCTTCGGCTTCTTTATACCTGTTCTGGTCCGCAAGAGTCAGAGCAAGGTTATACATACTGCTTAGCGTATTAAGATGCTTTTTACCTAGCACCTCTTGTTGCAGCAGTAATACCTGCCGGTATATTTCTTCGGCTTCTTTATACCTGTTCTGGTCCGTAAGAATCAGAGCAAGGTTATACATACCGCCTAGCGTATTAAGATGCTTTTTACCTCGCACCTCTTGTTGTAGCGGTAATACCTGCCGGTATATTTCTTCGGCTTCTTTATACCTGTTCTGGCCCGCAAGAGTCAGAGCAAGGTTATGCATACTGTTTAGCGTATAAGGATGCTTTTTACCTAGCACCTCTTGTTGCAGCGGTAATACCTGCCGGTATATTTCTTCTGCTTCTTTATGCCTGTTCTGGCCCCAAAGAATCAGAGCAAGGCCATGCATACTGTTTAGCGTATTAGGATGCTTTTTACCTCGCACCTCTTGTTGCAGCGGTAATACCTGCCGGTATATTTCTTCGGCTTCTTTATGCCTTCCTTGGCAATGATATATGGATCCAAGAAGGAGCCTTAAAATAAATAGCTCTGCACGCTGCGGATCTATACCTTCTCCCTGTTCTGATAATATCTGCAGCAGCATCTTCTCGGATTCGTCGTTCCTGTTTTGTCCCCTGTATGACGTCACTAGTCCCGCTATCAATTCGAGCGTGTCTGGGTGCTGGTCTCCCAGTTTCTCCTGTCGAAAACGGAGCCCAGTCGAAGCTATAGCCTCAGCCTCTCTCCATCTGTGTTGATAATTTAAATATAAACATGCACTTGTTAACAACTCTGTCACCTCTAGTTGTCCGTTATGAAGCTCAGCCCGCGCTGCAGCCTGTTGCGCGTGTGCTACATACTGCTCACATATCCCCCAGACTTGCGGGTCCCAGGCAGACTTCGGGAACAGATGGACTATGACTTGACAGGCTTTCTCTGCAAAGTATGCCTGGGTTTTGACCTTATCTTGGCGTATTTGTAAGCGGTATCGGGCGTCCTCTTGTACCAGCTTGTGCATATCGTAAATCGGGGTCTGGTCTCCCTGGCTAGAGGGCCGAATGCTAAGAAACGAAAACTCGCATAGCCTTGCGATGATCTCTTCTATGTCGATGTCGGTCTCATCACCCTCGTGGCATAGTATCGCTGCTCTTCTAATCAACTCGAAAGGAATATTCTGGTTGTCCACATAGGCCAATGAATGCAAAACATCGTATATCAGTTCATCTTGGCGCCGCAAATACTCGACCGAAATATCCCAAGTTTTCAGAACGTTGTTCGACCCCTGGTCTCGTCGGAACCGGTCGTGGTGTGCTTTTCCGAGGATTTTCTGCCTCATGTCACTCCTCTGCATGATAGAGAGATAACCGGCGATGGATGTTGGCGTTCTTCGCATGTATGCGGCGGCCTGGGAGATGGCTAGCGGGAGATGGTCAAGCTCATCAAGCAGACTATTCATGACTCCATATTCGCTTTCTTGCGTCTCTTTTCCCCTTGCGGTATCTAATAATTTCTCTGCCTCTTCGGGCTCCATCTCCTTGATATGGATCGTTTGTAGTGCACCCACGAGGCTCTCAATCTGTCGATCGCGACTTGTCCATAATACGGATCCGCATCCGTCAGTGGCAGATAATTTCGGTATAAATTGATCTAAGTTCAGTTGGGGTTCGGAGGATACAGAGGGTTGCCCTCGTATTACTCCAAATAATCCTAGATCATCCGCGTTGTCGAGCACAAGCACCCAATTCGACTTTGCTTCGATCTGGTAACGCACGGTTCGAAGCAGGTCTTCGCCGCTGAGGTGTCCTGGGAGGCCAAGCTCCCTTGCGATCGAATAGTAGTCCTGGGTGAAAGAAGCGTTGCTGTCGGCGTGGACCCAAAAGACCGAGCAGTCGGGGCCACTCCGTCGGCGGTAGGCGTAGTCGAGGGCGACCTGTGTTTTCCTACGCTTGTTAGTAACCAGGTAGCATAGGAAATGGGAGTGAGCCTTTGACTAACCCGGATCCGCCGAGGCCCCAGAGAGCAGCAGCGTGGTAGCCGGATCTGGGCGTGACGGGAAGGAGCCTGTCGAGCTTGTTCATAATCTCGCCGCGGTGCACCAGGCCCGGGTTGGGAGGGAACGGGATCGAATGGCAAACCGCCGGCGGACGGGGTTGAGTCTGGTCTAGGTCATGTTAATCTTATTTGATTTATGGTTAAAGGCAATGTCTTACCCTGCAGTCCATTGAATGTGATATTGGTTTGGCCGCCGAAATGGTTTCCGGCGAGGGTGTTGCCAGCACTGATGGCCCCGAACAAGCTGCATGGCGCTGTCTGGTCAGACATATCTACATGCCTTCCGTTGCCTGTCTAGCATGCCAGGCCGAGCTGTTTCGATAACTGCAGATTCCTAGGAGCGACCCTAAGAGTTGGGATCACAAGGGCTGGCTGAATGATTGCAAGGGAAACACAACACGTTGGGAGGAACGACCATAGGTGGCTTGTCAGGATCACGTGCGGGCTTGGGGGCTGTCAGCTACGAAAGAGGTACTACACAGCTCGAATTCGACCTAGATCCATCATTGGGCATGCATGCATACATACCTGACTAAAAATTACAATACAGTCGTTCTATTTGTGCACTACTGTATCTATATCGAGCGAAGGTGCATCAACGATTTGTGTAGCCTACAAGATATGGTTAACTAAGCTATTTGAATACCTACGCACCCAACTCTATACCAGTAACAGGGCTAAACACACTCTTCGCGAAGGGAGCGTGAAAACGAATAACCCATTGTCTTCATCTTCTCGTCTATATTTAACCTTAAAGCCTTTGCGATGGGGGGCAACATCCGCATGTCTTCGTTACTGTGCGGTGGCTAGGTGACTATCATGCTCCATTAGGTAATTCATAGCACACTTCATATTCTGCGCAGTTTGCCACACTATGTCTAGCTTCTATGACATCTTTGCGGGGTCCTGTCGAAGCCTCGTAGCCGCTTATGAAAAATTCATATTCATTACTCCGCCGGACATCGATGTTCCAGCGATGACGTTCCGCCCAGTAATCGGCCCATTGAAGACTGACCGTGATCCCCCCTTCGTCTCGCTTGTTGGCTCTGCGTCACTAGCCGGTGCCGCCCGCCGAGTCGGGACTTCATGTAGAATAGCCTTAGCGTATGCGGCGGCCATGGCGGCCGCATACGGCTGCCATTCCTTGCTCTTATGCACATCCCCGTAGTCGCACACCCCGCGGATCACGCCGACGGGGATGCGGTTCATCGTCCCAGCCGCCTCCATCTCGAGGCCTATGAGATTGTACTTGTCCCTCAGCTCGTCCCTCTTGCGGGCGTTTTTTAAAAGCTTCTCTCCCGAACCGATCGGCCCGTACCATACGCGAGTTCGTTTAGAGCTCACGCGGGGCTGTCGGTCCACTGCCTTCTCCGTTCCGTCCTCGGCCGTCTCGTAGAGCATGTCGTTATGCCGACCGGGATCTAGAAAGGTGCCGTCATCGTGTTCCTCGTCTTTTATCGCCTCGTAGTATTGGAGGAAGAGCTGCAAATTCCCAACAGTGCGTTGTTTGATACTGCCGATGGCAGATCTGATAACGGGTTCGGTGTTGGCCAAAACGTGCCCGAAGTGCAGTGGCTGAAACCCGTTATTCGTCGTCTCTCGTCCTAAGTCGTAAGCTATAAGGCCCGCGCTGTCACCCTCAGGGAGAGCTACAAGGACGTCGCCGAGTCGAATATCGCGAGGTGGCCTCCGTGACACTGCAATAATCGGCCGGCGTCAGTTACCGTGATCTTATGCATCATCTAGGTACTTTGGGAGCGAGAAACCGCTGGGGCATCAGCTCAGTTAGGACGAGTATATTGATGCTCCGAAAATCGCTTGACCAAGAAGAACAAGAACCCCGACAATTTCTTACGGTTAGGAAGACCGGCAGCAACACCCACGAGTAGCCCAAACCAGAGATTCGGAAAGAACTTTTTGGCCTGGCTGGCCAAGGCTGCCGCCGAACCAGTTCCGTATTCCTGACCCAGCGGCAGTGTCGCGACAACTACATTGTGTCCGAGCATGTCGCCGGCCAGAAACACGTAGTCATCGCCACGACTCATGGCGAACCGGCCGTCGTGTTCATTGTCCATCATGCACAGCGCCGCTCGTGCCTCAATCTGCAAGGGGGCAATCCATACCACCGTATAAAGAGCTGGGTCTAGCTCAGGCATGGCGAATGAGAGGGGGAATTATAAACCGACGTGAATTCATGAAGGCTAGAACACGCGAGGTTCGCTAGATAGAGCGACAGACAGATCAGGGAAGGGCCACGGGAGGGGTAGAGCGCGAGGGGCCTTCTACGGCTGGCCATCTATCGTCACTTGCTACGAGATCTATCGAATGCGCAATTTTACTTCATGCGAGTGACCTCCACATCCCGTAATGCTACCCTCC
Source organism: Rosellinia necatrix (assembly GCA_021209875.1). NCBI lineage: Eukaryota > Fungi > Ascomycota > Sordariomycetes > Xylariales > Xylariaceae > Rosellinia > Rosellinia necatrix. The sequence continues at coordinate 1,093,260 of JAGYVD010000001.1, read as the reverse complement.
TTAGTACGTACCCGATTACACATACTTCTCTTGTCTACAATGTGGATGAGTTTGATAGGTACGCGTGTAGGCGCTATGTTCATCCCCGGTAGTGATAATGCAGGCAAGCCTTCAGCTTTGGTACCAAACCGTAGCTACTTTTCAGCCTGCATTAAGCCAAGACCCCTCTTGATCTGACCATTTAGTTTTACTGAGTGGTAGGTTTTCTAGGTACATCACCAAATATTGAGAACAAAAGAGATGGCGTAAAAAATGAGTAGTTACCTATGGAAAACCAGGTGAGAAAAGTAGGGCGAGAGAATGAAACTAATTTATCTGAGCAAGGTGATAATATCCCACACTCACGAAAGTGTCGAGATTCGCTTTGGAATTGCCCAGCCATATGCTGTTGCTTAGGGGGTGGGGTGCCTAAACCCCAGCCCATAGATGCAGATGGGAATGCTCCCGATCCGATTTAAAGGATCGCTTGGTGGTGACAGCATTGACTAATACAGTTGTATATGATACATATGTATATAACCCCATTATTTTAGCACTTAGCAAACGTCTTATCTTATTAGACTACACAGCATCGCCGCTAAGAGCTCGCTGACGATTTACAATGGGTATGTCTCAGGCTTCATTATCTGAGCTTAGATTCTACGTCTCCTTAGCTATGTTATATCTGAGCATACGTCTTAGATCTCACGATGGCGACGCCACTCGGCGTGAGTATTATCATTATTCCTAACGTACTTGCCCCGCTTCCCATCATTACTGTCGCATCTCGGTTCTGGTCGCGATTCATTCAACGTGCCGGATTCTCTCGAGATGATTATTAAATCCCCCTCTCCCGGATTAGTAGGTTAGTAGTTCATAACTACCCCTACGGTGAGTTCGCTGACGAGCCTAGCTCTTTAGGGTTGTCATATGCGCCAATATTGTCGCCGATTCGTCTTCATATACATGAACCACTAATTTATTAGGTAGTCTCATGACATACTGTTCGATTGGCTGTTGCTCTAGGTAGTTTAGGGGTCACATACGCCTAGATTGGGAGAGGGAAAATAGCCTTGAATAACCTTCTCACCGTATTTCTGCAGGTAGAGAGTTGGCCGGCTTGGATGTGTTTAATGCTACTGATACGATGTATTGACAGAGTTTTCCACATAACCACTTCCAGTTGTTTCTTTGACTTTCGCAAAGTCTTCAATCGTTTTCTACCGGTGAATATCCGGAGGCGATCGATTTTCGCTCATCAGTCTCATTCTTCTTATCAGCATCTCTGTCTGGGACACTACTAGAGTGTGCTCCTACTTCACAGGCGTGGAAGTCACTTTATGGCACACTGGAACATGATGCATATTACTACGAATATGTCTCCATGTTCACGGCCACTGCAAGTCCCAATATGATTGTGGATATTAATATCCTGATACCAATCGTGGGGAAATTGACGATTTAGATCAAGTAACAGATTGTGATGGTGGAATTTTCTTGCTTGATGCCTTGTGGGTCCGAAGCCGACTTGTTGCGAGTAGAGTCATCCTCATCATGACGATGTATACCTTAACTGATACCGATGTTGGTAGCCATCAGCACTGTAAGAGTTTGTTTCTTTTATGAAACCATGGCCAGATTTGAGGGTGCTCTGATTATTACCGGTTTATTACACCCTATAGTACGGCTCAAGGGGCCGAAGTTAAACTAATATCATAGTGAATATCGCACCAACGCTTTATTGGACAGAGTTGGAAGCAAGCATTGCAGTCATTAGGGCGTGCTTACTAACAGTGAGACTGCCGTGGGCCGGTTCTAACATAGCCAGTGCGACCAGTCAGTTGAGAACAAAGGACAGTCTGGCATTTTCGTTCAGAAATATTTCGTGGTATCTATGTCCTCCATAGAAACGCCAAACAGGACGTTGGTGTGACTGAGCAGGAAGACAGGTCTTCTTGGCGCCACCGCTTATACGCTATAAGCAGTAACTAACCCTCATCCCTAAATTGTCGGTCACACCCGCTTTGGCGCGCACCACAAGAAACCCTATGGTGACCTTGTCACTGGATAACGAGTACGCGCTTTGAATGCTAGTGTCCCGAACATAACATGAAATTCGGATGTTGTCATATACTACAGGCGCGATCAGCTTCCATGTCCGCTCTACAGATGCAGAACGATACCTAAAAGGTTAGATATTGGTTGGTTTGATATGATTCTGTTGGCCTAACGCCAGTGTATCATTGATGCCCCAATGAATCCTGCTAATCCGACCCCTAGCTAGCACGTAAGCTCACTTACTTTACCACCTACCTGGAACTCTTTCTTATCTTGCAATAAACTGTTGCTTTGGTTCATCGATAATGTTCATGCACTTCGGTCGTTGGCCCTAACACTGAAATGCCTGTATCCTATTGCTGCACACTGTGCCTCCCTAGCTTGCCAGAACAAGACATGTTTCATTTTTCATTCGAAAAACGCCCGCCGCCCCCTTCCCCCCCCTCTCTCTTTACTAGTATCGCAGCAAACAAGCTGACACCAAGCTAGATTCAACTTCTACTTCCTATTCAACTACTGCCCATTCTTTAATAATAGCTTCTTCTCGTATTGTTGACCTAGAAACTAAGATTGCGAGCAATACTGCTAGAATCAATGAATACCTCCTCAGTCATGATCTACCAACTCCTGATTTCGATGTGGACGGCCCTCTTGACACCTTGATCCCTAAACATGAGATTGACGTCGAATCAGCTAGGGTCGCGGTTATAGACGATACCTTGGAATTGCGACGTCTAGTTCTCGGTCCCCGAGAGTACCTCATGAGCTACACCGTATGGGCGCAATATCCTTGTACTGACGTATATTAATAATGAATTGTGTAGCATGATGAACTTATCGGCCAGCAAGCTATTACACGATATAAGCTCGCTCATTCGTTTCCCATTGGACAAGAGGCTTCGTTTGCAGACATAGCTGCAACCACAGGTCTCGACCAAGGTCTTGTTCGTCGGTTTATCCGACATGCTGTTATGAAGGATATATTCTCGGAGCCTCGTCCTGGAGTGATTACGTACAATGCAGTTTCGAGACTACTTGCTGAGGACCAGGCTGTTCATGATTGGGTCGGTTCCAGTACCGATGATTTATGGCAAGCTGCTGCTCAAACCTGCAACGCGATAGACAAGTGGTCTGCGTCGCAAGAACCTAATGGAACGGTCAGTGAGCAAAGACATTGATTACGTAGGATACGGCAATCTAAGTTCTTCATAAGCTGACCAGTCCTAGGGGTTTTCTCTGGCGAATGAGACGGACCAGTCAATTTACTTGGAGTTTTCCAAATACCCCGAACGTGCTCGCAGGTTCGGTAATGCGATGAGGGCTTTTACAGAGGGAACCGGTTTTGAGCTGAGCCATGTCGTGAACAACTTCCCGTGGGGCGATTTCAAGGACGGCACAGTCGTAGCCGTGAGTCAATAAACATTCATGAATAGGATATTATCAATTGCTAATGCTGGGTCAAGGTGGGAGGGTCTCAAGGGTTTGCGTCCTTCGCGATCGCTCGTCAATTTCCGCGAGTGTCATGTGTAGTTCAGGATCTCAAGCCTGTAATATCAGCAGCGGAAAAGAAAATTCCCGCTGACTTAGCTGATCGCGTCAAGTTTATGACGCTGTCAGGCCAATAGATCATATAGCGAGGTACCAGCTACCCTAGGGGGTAGCTCTAAGGGCATAATTGTGTATATAAGGACTAAAAGCCTCTTATTTAAATGGTAGGCCTAGAAATTAATAATATTAAGCTTTATTTTTATATTTGGCTATTTATTTGTTATTTAGCTGCTATTTTATAATAATTAGACTTTATTTTAAATAATTTTAATATAATATATTAATATTTTTTTTATATTTAAACTATTAATTAAATTATTTATTATATTTTTAATATAATTAAAATAATTAATATAATTATTTTAAGTTTATTTAAAAATTTTATTAATATTTAATTAATTATTATATTAATATTTAATTAAAATATTAATTTAATAATTAATAAACAGTTAAATTTAATTATAATAAAAGTTTTTAAATAAACTAAACTAAACTAAAAATAAAAATAATTAAAAAATTTTAAAATAAAACTATTTTAAAAATATTTAATAATAAAAAAATTGTTTTTAAAAAATAAAAACAATATTTTTTTAAATTATTTTATTTTTTTAAATATAAAAATAAAATTTAAATAAAAATAAACGTTTTTTAAACAGTTTTATTTTTTATTTTTATTTTAAAAAATAAGCTTAAAAATAAAATTATTTATATTATATATATTTTAATTTGTTTTAAAATTTTATTAAATAATAATAAACTAATTATTTTATTATAATATAATAAAATAATATTATTATAATTATATAAAAATATTTTTAATATTAATTTTATAATAATATTATTAATAATATTATTAATAATTTAATTAATATTATAATATTATATTATATAAATTAAATAATAAATAAATTATTTATAAACTTTTAAAATAATATAAAAACTAAAATAAAAATTTTAATAATTTTTTAATAAAATTTAAACTATAAATTTATGAATTTAATTAAACTATAATATATAGTTTAAAATTATAATAAAAATAATTTTAAAAATATATAATAATTTTATTATAATTATTTAATAAATAAAATTATTTGTTAAAATTATTTTTATTTTTTAAAACTAAGCTTTTATATTTTTAAAAAATATTATAAAATAATAAAAAGTTTTATTTATAATATAAAATAATAATTTTTTAAATTTAATTTAATTTATATAAATATAATATATTATAATTATTAAAAGCTTAGCTATTATTTATTAAATTATAAATTTTTATTAAATATAGCTAATATTATTAATTAAATTATAAAACTAAAAATATATTAAGTTTTATAATTTTATAAAAATTTAATTAATTATATTTTTTAAATTTCAAAACTTTTATTTAATTAATTTTTAAATAAAATAGCTTAGTTTTATTTTTTGTTTTAAAATTTAAATAAAGCTTTAAATAAATAAAAATTAAATTATATTAAACAGATTTATAAATAGTAGTATTAATTAAAATTTTTTAAACTAGCTATATTATTTAAAACAGCTATAAAAACTTAAAACTTAATTAAAAATTAAAAAAACTTTTAAGCTAAGCTATATAAAAAAAACTTTTATTTTTATAAAAATTAAAAATTAGTTAAAATAAATTAAAAAATATATATTAATTTTAAAATATTAATTAATTAATTATATAATATTATTTAAAATTTTTTTAAAAATATGAAGCTAATTTTAATTTAAATTAAATTAAAAATATTTAAATATATTATTTATAAAAAAAAATTTATTTTTATAGTTATTTTAAAATAATATTATTAAACTATAAAAAATTAAGCTTAATTATTATTTTTATTTTTAATAATATTAAAATATTAATTTATTATATAGCTTAATTATAAAAACTTATTATAAAAGTTAATTATTTTTAAATTAATTAATTTTAAAAACTTAAAAATTTAAACTTAATTAAATTTTTTTAAATATTATTAATTAAAACATGTTATTAATTTAAAAATATAAAAATATTTTTTAAGCTTTATATATTTTTAAATAAAAAAACAGCAAGTTTTAAAAAATATATTAATTAAGCTTTATTTAAAAATAAATTTACTATTTAAATAGTTTAACAAAAGCTTTAATTTTTTTATATTTAAAATAAAAATCAATTATAATTTTATATTAATTATGAAATATTAAACAAAATATTTAAAAAAACTATATTTTTTACTTTTAATTATAAAAATATTAAATTATTTATTTAATTTAAAAATATATATTATTAGCTGTATATCTGCAAAAAAATAAATAAAAACTATTTTTTATATAAAATATAATTATTTTAATTTATTAACGTTTTTACAACTTTTTAATAATATATTAACTATATATTATTAAGTTTTATTAATAATTTTTATATAATATATTTAAATAATGTTATTATTTATAACTAAAATAAAAAACTTATATTTAAACAGTTTGCAGCATATTTATTAAACTATGTTAATAAAAACTATATATTAATTTAAAGAAATATAACTAGTTTATAAATATTATTTTATTTTTAAAGTTTATAATAATTTTAAGTAGCATTTTAATAAATAAAAATAAAGTTGCAGCTATTATAAAATAGTTTTAGCTTTATAATATTTATTATATTTAAATATTTTTAAAATTTATTAAATTTTACTGCTGTTTTATATAAAACTATATAAAAATAACAGCTTTTTTATTAAACAGGTTTAACAGAGGTGTGGATCGATTTTTAGAAAGATTTATTAATTACTAAAAGCGTGGTAATACTTTAGGAATATTTAATACAAATAATCGAATTTATTAAAAAGCTTTTATTTAATATAATAAGCCGCGGGTATTTATATATATTAATTATATAACAGAAATAATTTTAAAAGTTGTTTTTGTTTTAAGCGTGTAATATTTATAAATGCAGCATTAAAACTATATTTTATATATATATATTTTTTATTTAAAAATTTTTAAAATAAAAATTTCTAGTTTAATTATTAAACAGTTTTATTTTATTATTATATATTTTTAAATTAATTAATTTATTAATTAATCTATTGTTTTATTTTTAATTATTTTTTAGATTTTTTTATTTAAATTAGTTTTTTTAAACATTTTTAATAAATTAGTTAGTGTATATTTTAATAATATATATATTTTATTAATATAATTAGCTTGTTTATATATAATAATAAATAAAAATAAAATTATATAGCGCAGCTTTTTTAAAGCTATAAATAATTTGTTTTTAATTATATTAACATGTTTAAAAAAATATTTTTTAAATATATATTTTTAATTATATTATTATTTTATATTTTAATTAAGTTTAATAATTTTTTATTAATATTTAAATATAATTAATAACTTATTAATAGTTTAAATATAAATTAATATTTAATTTTTATTTTTAAACGTTTTTTTTTTTTTTCTTAAATTTAAATATATAAGCTATATAACTTTTTATTTATATATTTTTATTAAATTTTTAATATATTAATACAAAATATAGTTTTCTTTTTATTATTTTGAAATATATTTTTATTTTTTAACAAGTTTATTGTTTATATTTATTAAAATTATAAATTTAAAGTTTTATTATAATTATATTAATTTATAAATATTATTATAATTTGTTTTATATTATATTTATTAATTATATGATTTTTATTTATAAATTATTAATATAATTTATTTATTAATATATATTTAAATTATTAATAATTATTATAAATAATTATTAAAATTATTTTTATTACTATTAAGCTTATATTTATGCTGCTGCTGCTGCTGCTACTGCTGCTACTACTGCTGTTTTTATTACTGCTGCTATTTCTGCTGCTGCTGCTATTTCTACTGCTGTTACTACTGCTTTTATTGCTATTATTATTATTAAAACTATTTTTATTATTTTTATTATTTTTGCTGCTTATATTATTATAAATAATATTTTTAATGTTTTTTTCTGTTTATTTATAATAGTTACGGATGGCTGGTCTGGTCCTTCCTGTAGCGTGCGTGGCACGCGCAGGACATCCGTACACCTGTTGCCAACTGGTGCGCACAGACCAGCTGTAGCGCACAGACTGGACCCACCCCACACCTGCACTTAGCCAGAATTCTAGTGGGCTAATTCTTCCCACTTACTCTTTCCTTTTTTCATCTGTAGATTTTTCGTACAATATATCACTTATTGCTGGAGCCTTGACTTCTTATTTGTAACTGGTGCAACAATCTACAGATCACCTAATCTATTCTTAAGGCATCAGGACTGCCTTCCCAAATATCTCCTACTAACCGATCTTGAGATGGCCTTTACCGCGAAGGCCGGAGGTGGCCGAGAACAAGCCAAGACTTTGGCACGCTAAAAAGCGACCCTGTCCTGCACGGCGCTTGAATCCCTTAACTATTCCGTCGGCAAGACCCCTAACAACGTGCATAAGACTAAGTATACTTAATTTAGCTTTAGAGGACCTGTTATAACGCAATCTGTTACGGAGACTGGAAACGAGACCGATGTCGGCGCCTGAAAACCGCTAGTAAAGCTGGCCTTGGAATTCTACTCGTAAATCCGGGACCCCGAATTTAAAAAAGCACTGTACGAAAAAACAAGCGAGTCTTTTTTCGAAGCCGTCGGCTTGTTAGTACAACAGTTTGCAAGCCTGGCCGTTAAAAGCAAGCGAACTGCTTTTTTGTAGAAACCGATCACGGAAGAAAGTGTTTTAGCCTGGCCGGACAGTAAAAAACTAATTAATTTTAAAGCATTTGCCAACCTGGCCCGTACATCCCCTACCGCCGCCGCTCTATTTAACGAAATAAAACTCCGAATATATATGCTGATAGCATTCCGATAGACGGCAACAGACTACCACCTTTTCGTACAACATACCGCAGAACAGACGAGAATCGCCTTTGAATAGGCTAAAGAATTTGGAGTATACGCGATCCAACTAGACGAAGAATTAAAAAAAACACGAGAAGAACTTAAAAACTAAACTATAGAACTAGAGATAGTACAGGGCTACTTTACCAACTTACAAAAAAATTATACCAAAGCTTAACAAAAATTAAACAAGCTGCGTCGAGCCGCTCTTTAAAAACTTTTTACGCTTGGACTAAAAGAAGGTTCTAACGACGCCGCCGTAAACCGCGCTATAGCTGAACTTGAATTAATAACCGGAGAACAAAACCGTTTATAGGATTTTTTATACGAATCAAATTAACGAGTAGTCGACTTGCTCGGTCGAATATAAAACACACTTCTCTCGGGAGTTTCCGAGAGAGGATCTCGTAAATCTATTAAGATTTTAGTAAACAAATTCTACGACGAAACTGCGAAAAACGAGGTTGATTTTGAAGTCTAGTATTATAACATAACAAATCGCCTAAAAGTTAATGCGGACTAGTTTGCAGATGACCTCGCAAAAATAAACGATATTAAATCCTATCTTGCCGGAAAGGCTTTAAAAAACCTGATTTTTTATTTGTTAGACAAGCACTTTAATATAATCATAACATTTAAAAACTTAATATAACATTTACACGACATTTATAAAAACGTGAACGCCCTAGAGAAAGCAAAAGCTGATTATAAAGCACTAAATTTCGACAAGTACTCCTTATTTAAATTTACTTAATTTAAAACGGACTTTATAAAACTTGCTGGAGAAACACGTTTTAATAAAGCCAAGTGGAAAGAAGAATTTAAAGACAAGTTGTTTTTACGACTCGCGACTAAAACGATTTCCGAATACTTTAAAAAATCGGTAGACTTTAACGCGTATATGAAGTACTGCACGTAAATAGCCCACTATTTGTTAGTTAATGACCAAAAGCGTACCGACGCCCGCAAGGCAAAAGAGACTACTAAGGACACGTTTTACATCCGGCGTAACCATATCCTTATAACGCCTGTCGGAGGACAAGTGTCTGCTTTGTTCGCGTCGTCGTCGACAGGTCGAAACTAAACGCTTAAATTATTAACCGAAAAGATAAGACAGCTGATTATGGAGAGTAAATGTTTTTATTGCAAACAGAAAGGACATATTATTAAAGATTATCTTTTAAGACTCTTTAACCAGGCACAGCGCGACGCCCGCGTTAACGCTATTATAGACAAGTATAAACCGACCTTTATTATAGTATTAGAGGAAAACACCCCTGATGTTAAGACGGGAAAAAAGTAACCCTGGGGCAAATAGACTCCTTTTTAGGGCCGGTGTTACCGTTTGTAAATAAAAAGGATGTGATAGACGATTACTTGGGTGGTAAACCTTTATTGTACACGTGTACTCTATATAGTAACGGATTATCTCTGACAAGTTATGACGCACTTGGAGACACGGGAGCAGGTGTATATGCATGCGTGAACGTACTTTTTGCTAAGAAACTGATGAAGCTACTTAACCTACTAATCGTGAATAAGTTTAAACGACGGATAATTACTGGATATAATAGAAAGTCGGATTAAAAAATTAACACAGCGTTGCAACTAACCCTAAGGATATATGGTAGAACTTTTAAAAACGTTTTTATTAGTGTATTAGATATGGACCGCGAAGTTATGATTGGAAAAAAGTGGTTTAAACAACATGATGTGCTGCCAGACGTAAAACGATATACTCTAGTTTTTCCCCCTAACCTACCAAAAGATCACGAATATGGTTATGTATTGGCAATAAACGAAGCAGGGATTTGGTTGCGACATTTAAAGTACTAAAAAAACGCCGACCGACAAGACTACAACATTAAACTCAACGAAAGAAGAAGGAAACACTAAAAGAAAAGTGCTGCGGCAAGTATTTCTAAAGATATGCTGCTAAAGATAGAAAAAAGAAAAAACGACCCGACGCAAGACCACTTGGAAAAGATGGAGAGGAACTTAAAAGGAACTACTTTTTTATGTTGGAGACAAGACCGATCTTAAAAAGGGTCGAAGAAGGAGTGTTATTTTTATGGAAATCCAACATTAACGGACTTTACCGCATAAGAAAAGACGGTATAAGCTGGTATAAGGAGAGATTTAACACTTAAATCGCTATTTTTAGTGCTACTACGTTTATAACTCTGATAAAAAGGGACCGAAGCGCTAACAGAGTATAAATTACTAGTATTTATTAGATTAATAAACTGATAGACGGAAAGAGGGATGAACAGATAAGAACAAGGAACAAGAACGAGCTAGAACGGGAAGCGTTAGAATTTATTCTTTTAAAATACTACGACCTTTTTAACGCGTTTAGCAAAAAGGAATCGGACAATTTACCTCCCCACTGACCTTGTGTGGATTATAAAATAGATTTTGCAGAAAGTAAATCAGCTGAAGATCTAAAGTATAGTTTTTTGTACAAGATGTCGCTCGATAAGTTAAAAGCCGTGCGAGAATATCTAATTAATAACTTACAAAAAGGTTTTATTGAACTTAGCGACGCGTTATACGCGTTGCTTGTACTGTTTATGGAAAAGGCTGGTAGAGGACTCCGCTTTTATATAAACTATCGAAAACTAAACGAAATTACAAAAAAAAACTAGTACCTCCTACTATTTATTAAAAAAACCCTGTCTTATATTTCGAATGCTAAAATCTTCACGAAAATCGACGTAAAACAGGCCTTCTACCGTATCCGTATACGTAAAAGTAACGAAGATCTGACCATTTTCTGTACGAAGTACAGAATATACCGTTATAAAGTATTACTGTTTAGACTAATAAACGGTCCGTTTATGTTTTAAAAGTATATTAATAATACGTTATTCGACTTTTTAAATAACTTTTGTAGCACATACGTAAACGACGTATTTATTTATTCGGACGACTTAAAGACATATAAAATGCACGTAAGAAAAGTTCTTTAAAAGCTGCGTAATGCTGGCCTACAGGCCGATCTAAAAAAATCAGAGTTTTATATGCAACAAACTAAATTCCTAGGTTATATTATCGGTACCGAAAGTATACAAGTCGACCTAGCGAAAGTTAAAGCTGTAGTAAATTAGGAACCTCCTACTACAATAAAAAACGTACAATCCTTTTTAGGATTCTGTAACTTTTACCGAAAGTTTATTAATCAATATAGTCGCATTGCAATCCCTATAAATCGTTTAATACGAAAAAACGAGGCCTTTAATTAGACAGACGACTACGACAAGGCTTTTTATCGACTAAAAGAAGCCCTAACGACAGCCCTTTTATTAAAACATTATCAGTATGGGCTGCTTATAAAAGTTGAAACTGACTCGTCCGACGGGGTCGCGGCAGAAGTGTTATTACAGCTACACGGAGATAAATAGCACTTTATAGCTTATTTCTCGAAAATATTACATAATGCCGAACTGAACTATAGTATTTTTAATAAAGAGATGCTGGCCGTAACTATAGCGTTAAAAGAATAGAGGCCAGAATTAATAGGTGGTCGAAAAAAACCCTTTCTTATAATCACGGACCACCAGGCACTAGAACACTTTAGTACGAAATAACATTTAAACTTAAAACAAGCCGGATGGACTAAACTATTCTTAGAGTATAACTTCTTAATTACTTTCCGTCCCGGGAAAGAGAACGTAGTAGCCGACGCTTTGTCGCGTAAACAAAAAGACTTAACAACACAGAAAGCTAAAAAAAAGGCACAAAAACACTTAGCGATCTTCTAACCTATCACCGGCAAAACGGGACTAATACCTTTATAGACGGAGAAGTGTTAAGTTTTTATACTAGCCCTAAAAAAAAAAATCAAAAAATTAACTAGTCCCCAGCTAGTCGATAGAATACTAAAGGAAAACCGAGAGGATCCTGGAATAAAAATCTATCGACAGAAGGCTAGAGAAACAAAGGACAACAACCTTTAGCAACTTAAAAACGGATTAACGACAGTACACGGGAGGCTAGTGGTCCCCGATTACCTTTATTTAAGAACCAAGCTTATCTAAGAAATTCATGATCGCATGCCTACTGCCTACTTAGGCAAACGTAAGACCAGAAGACTAGTGTTAGAGAAATACTAGTAGCCCAGACTGGCCGATAGTTGCGATACGTACGTGGCAAACTGCATGAAGTGCCGACCGGCAAAAGTATTTCGCGACAAGACCCCGGGGTTTCTAAAACTACTACTAATCCCTGACCGTATATAGCGATATTTAGTAATAGACTTTAAATAGATGCCTAAAGATAAGCACGGGTACGATAACGCGTTAGTTATAGTGGACCGCTTAGGAAAAAAAGCATAAACGATTTTTTGCACGGTGCAAGCTACAGCGATCGATGCAGCAAGAATGTACTACGAAAGCCTATTTAAAGTGTTCGGTATACTTATAACTGTGACGTTAGACAGAGGACTATAATTTATTTCAGCTTTTACCGACAAATTATATAAATTAATAGGTATAAAACATATATTAGCTTCCGTAGAACACTACGAGACCGCCGAACAAGCAGAAATAATAAATAAATATTTCGACCAACGACTAAAGCTTTATATTAGCTATTATTAAAACGACTAGTCGGAACGAATACCGGTAATAGACTACGCTTAAACATTGTTACTTCACGAGTCCACGGGACTGTTGTTTTATAAAGTAGAAATAGGATTTCTGATGCTTTTTAATTTCGACTAGGAAAACAAAACAGCCGCGGAAGAACTAGAAGAACTATTAGTTAAAAAGAAAGCACTTAGGACGGAAGCGCAAAACAGGGCATTAAAAATAGTCCATTTCGTAGACTTTGCTAAAGAACATTTAAAATAAACCTAAACGCGAATAGTAAAACAGGCTAACCGCAGACGACGAAACCCCGACTTTAATATAAAAGACTACGTATTAATACTAAAAAAAAGATAATTATAAAAGACAGACCGTCCGTCCGATAAACTAGACTACTTTATAACACAACAAAAGTTTAAAATAATCGATAAAAACGAGAACACGTTTACTCTAGAAGTACCACTTAATTAAAAATCAACGAACCGATATTACGCCAACCGATTGCGATTATACCCAAATAACCTATTACTAGGACAGGAGCTTAAAAACCTGGACAAAGAACTGGTCGAACCGCAAGAAAAAAAGGAATTTACCGTAGAAAAAATTAAAGCTTTAAGAATATATTATAAAAAGCTATAATATTAAGTTAGTTAGAAGGGTTGGGATGTTAACGATAAATAGTACCTGGCAGAGAACTTTAAAAATAGTGCAGAATTATTAAAGGAATTCTATAATACGAATCCGGAGGCAGCAGGACCCCCGATGAGATTGGATAATTGGTTATAAGCCGCGAAGGAAGACAAGTTCGATATAATATACGAAGACGATAATAAAGCCGTACGGGAAGGTATAACAAGGCGAAGACGGAGGCAAGCATAAACTAAGACAGACATAAGAAGAGGTAACGTGATGTGGAGAAACTTGTATAATGACTTAATGGTATGAGGGCCCGGAGAGCATTATATAAGTGGATACCCGAGGCGATCCCTCCTCTCGCTGGAAAACACCACATAAAGGTTGCAGGTTCGAAACCCGGACATGTCTTGCAAACAAGCCATTTTTTTTAGGGGGGGGGTAGTTACGGATGGCTGGTCTGGTCCTTCCTGTAGCGTGCGTGGCACGCGCAGGACATCCGTACACCTGTTGCCAACTGGTGCGCACAGACCAGCTGTAGCGCACAGACTGGACCCACCCCACACCTGCACTTAGCCAGAATTCTAGTGGGCTAATTCCTCCCACTTACTCTTTCCTTTTTTCATCTGTAGATTTTTCGTACAATACATCACTTATTGCTGGAGCCTTGACTTCTTATTTGTGACTGGTGCAACAATAATTTATTTAAATATAATATTTAAAATTAAAAAATATATTAATTTATTTTAATAACGTTTTTTTTAAATTTATTTTTATTAAATTTATTTAATTTAAATTTAAGTTTAAATATTAAAAATATATTATTTTAAGTTTTTAAAATTTTATTATAATTAATATTATTAAACTGCTGCTGCTAAACTTTATATAATTATATATATTATTTTTGCCTGTTGTTTTTAATTTAAAATATTATATAATAAATAATGCTGCTGCTACTATTATTAACGCTGTTTTTATTTTATTTATTTATATTTAAAACTAATAAATATTATTTAAAAATATTTTATTTAAACTATATTAATTTTATATTAATTAATTAATTAAATAAATTATATTATAAAATTATTAAATATAATAGCTAATATTAACGTTATATTTTTAAATATAAATATATTTTTAATTTATATTTTTTTTATATGTTTTAATTAATTAATTAATATATAATTAATAATATAAAATTAGCTTTTATATATTTAATTAATAATTAAACGTTTTTTATATTTTTTATTTTATTTTTAATATTATTATAAATAATTATTATAAGCTTTTATTAATTATTAATTAATTTAAAAATAAATTATTTTAAACTTTTAAATTTTATTATATTAAATTTTCGATATTTAATAAAAAATAAAATGCTGTAGCTTTAAAAACGTTTATTTTATATATTTTTATATTTTTATATATTTTAGCTGTTTTTAATATTTATATTTTTATAGCTAGTTATTTTTTATTTATTATTTTTTTATATTTTTTATTTTTATTTTATTATAGTTTTTTATTTATTTTTGTTATATAATTTATATTTTTAAACGCTGCTTAAAAGTTTATTATAATTTAATTTTAACACGTTTTTTAATATATTTAAAAAGTTTAATAATTTAAAAACTTTAAAAAAATTAAAAATAAAAAATACGTTTTTAAAAGTATATAAAACTAAAAAGTTTTAAAAATTTTATTTTTTAATTTTTTAATTAATTATTAAAAGTTTAAGCTAATAAATTATTAATTTTTTATATTATAATATAAATTATTTAAATTAAATAAAACTTTAAAATATTTAAATTATATTTATATAAAGTTTTTATAAAGTTATTTATTAATATTTAATTAATAAAAAATATTTTATTATAAACAAGCTTTTTAATATTTTTATTTTAGCTATATATTTTATATATTTATATATATAAACTTTATAATAATTTTTTATATTTATTAATTATTTAATAAATTATTTAAATATTATTTAAATAAATTATTTATATTTTTTAAGTTTAAAATAAAATTTTTAAAAACTGTTTTCAAGCTATTATTTTTTAATTATATAGTTTATAGTAATAACTTTAGTTTTTATATTATTTATAAATAACACGTTTTTATAATTAATAAAGCTTAAATTATTAAATTTCTGTTTTTATACATAATTTTAAAAATTTTATATAATATAAATAATAAATTATTTAATTAGTTATTTTTATATAATTTAAGCTTAAATTTATAAAATATTTTAATAATAATATAACTATAAACGTTATATTTTATTATAATATAATTATTATATAAAATATTAAGCTAATTTTTTTAATATTTTTAATTTTTTTTAAAGCTTGCTTTATATATTTTAGCAGCTTTTATATAAAAATAATATTTTAAAATTTAAATATTATTAATTAAATTAAATTAAGCTGCGATTTTTTAATATATTAATTATATATTAATATAATTGTTTTTTTATATAGTTATAAATTATTTTAATTTTTAAAAATTAAATAATATTTTTTATTTTTAAGCTTATAAACTTTTTAATTTTATTAATAATTTTTTAGCTAATTTTTATTATTTTTTATATATAACTAAAAATTGTTTATATAAAACAAAATAAAAATTTTATAATTTAAAATATAAAATAAATATAGTTTTTTATTAAATATAATTAGCTTAAAACGTTTTAAAATATTAAAAAATTTTATATTATAATAATAAAAAGTTTTATAGCTTATATAAAGTTTTATTTAATAATATAGCTTTTTTTTTTTAAAGCTGTTTAATATTAAATATATAATAAAAGCTTATTATTTTTAAAATATTTAAAAATATTAATATTATATTAAACTATTTAATTTTTAAATTAAAATATATATTAATTATTATTATTATTTAAAAAAATTTATTATAAACGTTATAATATATATTAATTAAAACATATTTATTATTTATAAATTTTTTATATAATTAGTTTTATTTTATAAACTTTTAAAAAAATTTTTATTAAACTTATATATAAATATTTATTTAAATAATAATAATTTATTTTTTATTTTTTATTAAAACTATTTTTATAATTTTTTTTTTATATAGCAAGTATTTTTATATATTTTTTTTTAAAAATTATTTTAAAAATAATTTTAAACTTTTTATTTTATAAAAATTTTTTTATAAAATTATTTTAATATATTTATTTTTTTAAACTAGCTTTTAATTAATTAGTTTTATATTATTATATTATAGCTGTAAATATAATATATAATATTTTATACTTATAATTTTTAAAATATAAAGTTTTTATTTATTTTAAAAAAATATTTTTATAAAAATGTTTTAAATATAATTTTTAATAAATTAATTTCTAGCTTTATATATATTATTATAATAAATATTAAGCTTTTATATTATTTTCTAGCTTTTTATTTAATTTTTATATTTAATTTTATAGCTTAATTTATTTATAAATAAAAATATTTAATATATATATTTATATTTTATTTAAGTTTTTTTAGCTTTTATTATTTATTTAGCTAATTAAAGTTAATTTTTGCTAGCTTGTTTAATAATTATTATTTTATTATTATAAAATTTATAACGTTTTTAAAACGTTATAAATAACTGTTTTTATATGTTATAATTGCTTTATTTTTAAAGCTTTTATTAAAGCTATTTTTAGTTTAAAATTATATTTAAAATAATAAATTTTTGCTGCTATATTTAAAAAGCTAGTTTTTAGCTTAAAATCTGTTTTATTAGCACATTTACTTTTAGTTTATATTTATTAATTTAATTAACCAGGCTATAAATAAAAATATTTATAATATTTTTTATATTTTTAAAAACTATATATAATATATTTTTAAGCTTTTATTTATTATTTATTTTATATTTTTATTTATTTATTAAATTTAAAACTTTTAGTTTTTTATTGCTGTTTATTTAATTTTAATAGTTAGTTTTTTCTGCTTTTTAAAATAAAACAGCTTTTTATAAAATTTAATATTTTTAATAATAATTATTTTTATAATTAAAAACTTATATATAATATAAATTAATTGCTTTATATTTAATTTAATATTTAATATAAGTTTAAAGTTTAATTTTATATATTTGCTGCTTTTTAACAGCAAGTTTTTTTTATTAAATATATATAATATTTATATATATATATTTTATTTTAATTTAATTATAAATTGCTTATTAACGTTTTTGTTTAAACTAAATAATATTATTAATAATATTATATTAATTAACGTTTAAATATATAATAAAAGCGTAAAAATTTTAAGTTTTAAAAACTTTAATTATATAGCTAGGCAGCTGTTTAAACTGTTTTTAGCTATAGTTTTAATAATAAGCCGGCTTTATTAAACAGTTTATTTATTTTATTAATTATTTTTTGCTAGTTTATTTAATATTTTTAATAAGCTTTTTAATATAAAATAAAAAAAGCTTATTATTAATTTTTATTTTTAACCAGAGCTTATATTAAATTTTATTTTTTAAGCTATTATAAAAACATTTAAATTATTTTTGATAATATAAACTATAAGCTTATAACGTTTTTTATTTAATATATAAATTGTTTAATTTTTAAAAAACTTATATAATAGTTTTATTTATTAAAAATATATATAAATTAACTTAATATATTTATTTTTAATTATTAAAATTTATTTTAATTTATTATATTTTATTAAATAATTAAACAGATTTTAATACAGCTTTTAAAAAGTTAAACAGTTTTTTATTTAAAATTGTTTAAATATTTATTACGTTATATATATAATAATATATATTTTATATTTAATATATAAGATTTTATTAATCTGCACGTTTTTAGCTATATATATTAATATTTATAAAGTATAGCTTTTAAATGTTTTAATTATTAATACTAAAAAGCTTTAAAGTTTTTTAGTTTAAAAAATTTTAAAATAATTTATAAGCTAAAATATATTAAAATTAATTAAATATAATTAATTTAATAATATTTTAAAAATTATTTATAATATTTTGTTTATATTTAATATAAAGTTTTTGTTTAAATATTAAAAATTAAGTTTATATTTAAAAAACTA
Organism: Rosellinia necatrix; assembly: GCA_021209875.1. Taxonomy (NCBI): domain Eukaryota; kingdom Fungi; phylum Ascomycota; class Sordariomycetes; order Xylariales; family Xylariaceae; genus Rosellinia; species Rosellinia necatrix. The sequence continues at coordinate 1,074,466 of JAGYVD010000001.1, read as the reverse complement.
AGTTATAATATTTAATAAATTAAATTATTAAAATATTATTTTTATATTTTAAAACGTAATAAATAATTAAAACTATAATATTAGATTTTTTTTAATTAAACAAGCTTTTAAAACAATATTTATATAAAACTTTTTATTAATATAATATTAATAAATATTATATTTATTAATAAGTTTTTTAATGCTAAATAATATTTTTAAATAATTTTTCTGTTTTTATTTAAAATAAAAACTATAAAATATTTATATAAATAATATTTTTATTTTTAATTAAAATAAAAATTTAAGTTTTAATAGTTTTTATTATTAATTAAATATAATGTTTTATAATTATTAATTAATATATTATCTGCTAAAATATATTTTTAAATTTAATTATAAAAACATTTTTAAATTATTAGCAATTTTTTTAATAAAGTTAAATTAATTATTATAAAAGTTATATTAAAATTAAAATAGTTTAATTTTTATTATTAAGTTTTAATATATTCTTTAAACTATTATTTTTTTATTAATTTTTTAATTAAAATTAGTAATTTTATTATATAGGTTTTTATAACATATATAAAGCTATTATTTTTAATTTTTTAATTTTATAATATTAGTTTAAATTTTATTAAACTAATATATATTAATTTTATTAATTATAAACTAAAGTTTATTATAAATTTTAAAAAGCTAGAAATAAATATTTTAGTTTTGTTTAAATATAAATATTTATAATTTTTTAACCGGCTAAATTGTTTTAACATGTTTTTAAACTTTATTATTTAAATATATTATTATGTTAATTAAAGATTTATTTTATATTTATTAATTTATTAAACTTATAAATATTTTAAACTTATTTTTTTATTTTTTAGCTTATATTTATAAATTATAATATTAAAAATTTTATTATATTTTATTAAAATAAGTATATTTTTTTATAGTTTATATTTAATTAATATAATAAATTATTCATACTTTTAATTAAATATTATATAAATATTTATTACTGCTAGAAAATTTTTTGCTATATATATTTTATTTATATTAAAAGCTTTAAAATTATTACTTTTAATATATTTGTTTTTATTTTTATATTATATTATTATTTTAATTTTATTTTTAAAAACTTTTATAAGAATTATTTAAAATTTTATTAAATAATAATATAAAAAAAATAAAATAAGCAAAATTATATTATATAAAACAAAAATTAAATTTTTAAACATAAAATTAAAATTTTTAATATTTTTGCTTATAATAATTTTATATATATAATATTAACTGTTTTATTAATTTATTTATATATAATTATATAACGCAATTAAAAATAAACTTTATTTTAAAACTATATAAAATATTTTGTTTAAATATTTAAAAATTTAATAATAATTTTTAAATAATAAATTTAAAAATATTAAACATTAAAAAATTTTATAATTAAAATTTTTATATAAAGCTTTTATATATATATTTTTATATATTATGTTTTTTTTTATTTGTTTAAAATATACTGCTGTTAATTTTTATATAAATTCTATAAAAATAAATTTAAATTATATGCTAAGCTTTTATTATTAAAATTAATAAATATTTAAATATTTTTATTTAAATATAATATTTTAAACAGATGTACTAGCGATTTTAATTATAAATAACTTTTAAAAAACGTTTGTTTTAATTATTATAATTAAAGCTGTTATAACAAAAATAAAAATAATATATTATTTTATTTTAAAAGCTGTAGCAGAATTAAAAGCTTTAAAACTAAAATATAAAAATTTAATTAAAATAAATAATAACAGCTGTATTAAAATTTAAATAAATAATTTTATATTTTAAAATTAAATAAATTATTTATTTTAAAAAAAACATTAGTTTAATAATAAACTAGGCTTATAACTTTAATAAAAATATAAATCGATTTTAAAAAATTTATTAATTATTAAAAATATAACAATATTTTAAAAATATTTAATATAAATAATTAAATTTACTAAAAGCTTTTATTTAGTATAATAAACTGCAAGTATTTATATATATTAATTATATGGCAGAAATAATTTTAAAGGTTGTTTTTGCTTTAAACGCGTAACGCTTGTAAATGCGGCATTAGAACTGCATTTTATATATGTGCATCCTCTGCTTAAAAGATCCTTAAAATAGGGATTCCTGGCTTAATTGCTAAGCCGTTCCACCCTACTATTATAACAGGCTAAAAAAAACTTAGTTATTTATTTTTAATTTTATATTAAAAAAGTAATAATATTTTAAAAGCTTAAACTTTTTTATTAAAACATTTATTTTAAAGCATTTTAAATTTTAACTATTTATTTGTTTAAAAATAAATGTTTTAAACTTTATTATAAAAACAATAATTTTTAATAATATTTAATAATATATTATTTTAAAAATTATAAAAGCTAAAACTTTATTATTATATATTTAATATTAAATTATTAGTTATTTTTGCGTATTTATATAATAAAAGCATTATTTTTTATTTCTCGCATTAAATTTTAATTTTAACTAATTATTTAAACTAGAGCTATTTTGCTATAAAACTTTAATTAAATATTAAATAAGCTAATTAGTTATAAATGTTAATAAAATTTAATTTTAAAATAAAATATAAGCTAAACTGTTAAAATTTTGCAGATAAATTATTTAAACAACTAAATTATAAAAATATAAAAACTAAATAAAAACTTATTGAAAAGTTTTATTTTAATTTTTAAAAAGTTTAAAAATAATATTAAACTTATAAAAATTAAACTTTTATAAAAACTAATTTAATTAAAAAATATAATAAATTAACTAATAATTTTAAAAACATTAAATATTTTTTTAAAATAATATTTTAAAATTAAAACTTTTATAAATAACTAAAAGTTTATAGCAAAAAGTTGGCAAAAACAGGCAGCTTAAATAAAAAATAAAACAAAATATTTTTATTTATTTTATTAAGTTTATAAAACTATAAAATAAGAATATAAAAAAGCTATGCTTAATTTATTAAAATTATAAGCCGCTAATTATAAACTTATAAACTGTTTATAATAGTTTTAATAACATTAAAACTTTTAAATAAGTTTTAATTAATATTATAAAAAAATATAATAAATTAATAAATTTATTATTTTAAAAAATAAAACAGCAATAAATTAAAAACTTAAAAACTAAGCTTTTATAATAACTAAAAAAATAAAATATTACGATTTAAAAATTATATATATATTTTAAGCTTAAGCGATTTAATAAAAAGCTATTATAAAACTGTTATAATATTTTTATATTAAAATATTAAAACATAATTAAAACTATTAAAAAATTATTGCTAGTTATTTTAAAAAGCTTATATAAAAATATTTAAAAATATATTATTATATGCTTAATATATTAAAAATTAAAATTAAAACATATTAATTTTATAATAAATTAAGTTTACTGCTAATATTAATTTATTTTTTAAAAAATATTTTGTAATTTTATTATAAAACTACTACTTTTTATTTTTTAAGCTAAAAAACTTATAATAATATATTAATAATAATAAACTAGATAAATAAATACGCTTTTTAACAGAGGTATGGATTAATTTTTAAAAGATTTATTAATTATTAAAAACATAGTAATATTTTAAAAATATTAAATATAAATAATCGAATTTATTAAAAGCTTTTATTTAATATAATAAGCTGCAGGTATTTATATATATTAATTATATAGCAGAAATAATTTTAAAAGTTATTTTTGCTTTAAACATATAATATTTATAAATATACTATTAAAACTATATTTTATATATATATATTTTTGTTTAAAAACTTTTAAAATAAAAATTTTAGGTTAATTATTAAGCTGTTTTATTTTATTATTATATATTTTTAAATTAGTTAATTTATAAATTAATTTATTGTTTTATTTTTTAATTATTTTTTAGATTTTTTTATTTAAACTAGTTTTTTAAATATTTTTAATAAATTAATTAGTTTATATTTTAATAATATATATATTTTATTAATATAATTAGCTTGTTTATATATAATAATAAATCAAAATAAAATTATATAACGTAGTTTTTTTTAAAGCTATAAATAATTTATTTTTAATTATATTAATATATTTAAAAAATATTTTTTAAATATAAATTAATATTTAGTTTTTATTTTTAAATGTTTTTTTTTTTTTTTTTAAGTTTAAATATATAAACTATATATAATTTTTTCTTTATATATTTTTATTAAATTTTTAATATATTAATATAAAATATAGTTTTTTTATTATTTTAAAATATATTTTTATTTTTTAATAAATCTATTGTTTATATTTATTAAAACTATAAATTTAAAGTTTTATTATAATTATATTAATTTATAAATATTATTATAATTTGTTTTATATTATATTTATTAATTATATTATTTTTATTTATAAATTATTAATATAATTTATTTATTAATATATATTTAAATTATTAATAATTATTATAAATAATTATTAAAATTATTTTTATTACTACTAAGCTTATATTTATGCTGCTGCTGCTACTACTACTGCTGCTACTACTACTATTTTTATTACTGCTGCTATTTTTGCTGCTGCTATTATTTTTATTACTACTGCTGCTGCTTTTATTATTACTATTATTATTAAAGCTGTTTTTATTATTTTTATTATTTCTACTGTTTATATTACTATAAATAATATTTTTAATATTTTTTTATTTATTTATAATTTATTTAAATATAATATTTAAAATTAAAAAATATATTAATTTATTTTAATAACGTTTTTTTAAATTTATTTTTATTAAGCTTATTTAATTTAAATTTAAGTTTAAATATTAAAAATATATTATTTTAAATTTTTAAAGCTTTATTATAATTAATATTATTAAACCGCTGCTATTAAATTTTATATAGTTATATATATTATTTTTATCTGCTGTTTTAATTTAAAATATTATATAATAAATAATGCTGTTACTACTGCTGCTAATATTATTTTTTATTTTATTTATTTATATTTAAAACTAAAAATATTATTTAAAAATATTTTATTTAAACTATATTAATATTATATTAATTAATTAATTAAATAAATTATATTATAAAATTATTAAATATAATAATTAATATTAATATTATATTTTTAAATATAAATATATTTTTAATATATATTTTTTTATATGTTTTAATTAATTAATTAATATATAATTAATAATATAAAATTAATTTTTATATATTTAATTAATAATTAAATATTTTTTATATTTTTTATTTTATTTTTATTATTATTATAAATAATTATTATAAGTTTTTATTAATTATTAATTAATTTAAAAATAAATTATTTTAAACTTTAAAATTTTGCTGCGTTAAATTTTAATATTTTAATAAAAAATAAAATATTATAGCTTTAAAAACATTTATTTTTATAAATTTTTATATTTTTATATATTTTAATTATTTTTAATATTTATATTTTTATAGCCGGTTGTTTTTTATTATTTTTTTATATTTTTATTTTTATTTTATTATATTTTTTATTTATTTTTATTATATATTTTATATTTTTAAGCATTATTTAAAAACTTGTTATAATTTAATTTTAAAACGTTTTTTAATATATTTAAAAAGTTTAATAGTTTAAAAATTTTAAAAAAATTAAAAAAACGTTTTAAAAATATATAAAATTAAAAAGTTTTAAATATTTTATTTTAATTTTTTAATTAATTATTAAAAGTTTAAAACAGCCGTTTATTAATTTTTTATATTATAATATAAATTATTTAAATTAAATAAAGCTTTAAAATATTTAAATTATATTTATATAAAGTTTTTATAAAACTATTTATTAATATTTAATTAATAAAAAATATTTTATTATAAATAAACTTTTTAATATTTTTATTTAAACTATATATTTTATATATTTATATATTTAAACTTTATAATAATTTTTTATATTTATTAATTATTAAATAAATTATTTAAATATTATTTAAAGAAATAATTTATATTTTTTAAATTTAAAATAAAATTTTTAACAAACTGTTTTAAAGCTATTATTTTTTAGCTATATAGCTTATAATAATAATTTTAGTTTTTATTATAAAAATTAAAATTATATTTTATTTAATAATTTTTAAAAATTATATTTTTAAATAAAAATATAATATATTTATATAAAAACGCCTAGTTTTTATATTATTTATAAATAATATGTTTTTATAATTAATAAAACTTCAGCTGCTAAATTTCTGTTTTTATATATAATTTTAAAAACTTTATATAATATAAATAATAAATTATTTAATTAGCTGCTTTTATATAATTTAAGCTTAAATTTATAAAATATTTTAATAATAATACAGCTATAAATATTATATTTAATTATAATATAATTATTATATAAAATATTAAGCTGATTTTTTTTAATATGTTTTAATTTTTTTTTAAAGTTTGTTTTATATATTTTAACAGCTTTTTATATAAAAATAATATTTTTAAAATTTAAACGTTATTAATTAAATTAAATTAAACTATAATTTTTTAATATATTAATTATATATTAATATAAACGTTTTTTATATTATTATAAATTATTTTAATTTTAAAAATTAAAAAATATTTTTTATTTTTAAGCTTATAAGCTTTTTAATCTTATTAATAATTTTTTAGTTAATTTTTATTATTTTTTTATATATAACTAAAAATTATTTATATAAAATAAAATAAATATTTTATAATTTAAAATATAAAATAAATATAGTTTTTTATTAAATATAATTAGTTTAAAACGTTTTAAAATATTTAAAATTTTTTATATTATAATAATAAAAAGTTTTATAACTTATATAAAATTTTATTTAATAATATAGTTTTTTCTGCTGTTTAAAGCTATTTAATATTAAATATATAATAAAAGTTTATTATTTTTAAAATATTTAAAAATATTAATATTATATTAAACTATTTAATTTTAAATTAAAATATATATTAATTATTATTATTACTTAAAAAATTTATTATAAATATTATAATATATATTAATTAAAATATATTTATTATTTATAAATTTTTTATATAATTTATTTTATTTTATAAACTTTTAAAAAAATTTTTATTAAACTTATATATAAATATTTATTTAAATAATAATAATTTATTTTTATTTTTTATTAAAACTGTTTTTATAATTATTTTTTTTATATAATAAATATTTTTTATATATATTTTCTTTAAAGAATTGTTTAAAAAATAATTTTTAAACTTTTTTATTTTATAAAAAGTTTTTAATAAAATTATTTTAATATATTTAATTTTTAAACTAGTTTTTAATTAATTAGTTTTATATTATTATATTATAACTATAAATATAATATATAATATTTTATATTTATAATTTTTAAAATATAAAGTTTTTATTAATTTTAAAAAATATTTTTATAAAAATATTTTAAATATAATTTTTAATAAATTAATTTTTATAAATATTATTATAATAAATCTTAAGTTTTTATATTATTTTTAGCTTTTTATTTAATTTTTATATTTAGTTCTACAGCTTAATCTGTTTATAAATAAAAATATTTTATATATATATTTATATTTTATTTAAGTTTTTTTAATTTTTATTATTTGTTTAACTAGCTAAAATTAATTTTTACTAGCTTGTTTAATAATTAATATTTTATTATTATAAAATTTATAGCGATTTTAAAACGTTATAAATAATTATTTTTTATATATTATAATTATTTTATTTTTAAAGCTTTTTATTAAAGCTATTTTAACTTAAAATTATATTTAAAATAATAAGTTTTACTATTATATTTAAAAAGTTAATTTTAGCTTAAAATCTGTTTTATTAGCATATTTATTTTTAATTTATATTTATTAGTCTAGCTAATTAAACTATAAATAAAAATATTTATAATATTTTTATATTTTTAAAAACTATATATAATATGTTTTTAAGCTTTTATTTATTATTTATTTTGTGCTGCTATTTATTTATTAAATTTAAAACATTTAATTTTTTACTACGGCTTATTTAATTTTAATAGCTAGTTTTTTATTTTTAAAATAAAACAGTTTTTATTAAATTTAACATTTTTAATAATAATTATTTTTATAATTAAAAACATATATATAATATAAATTAATTATTTTATATTTAATTAAATATTTAATATAAACTTAAAGTTTAATTTTATATATTTGCTGTTTTTAACAGCGAGTTTTTTTTTATTAAATATATATAATGTTTATATATATATATTTTATTTTAATTTAATTATAAATTATTTATTAACGTTTTTATTTAAACTAAATTATATTATTAATAATATTATATTAATTAATATTTAAATATATAATAAAAATATAAAAATTTTAAGCTTTAAAAAGCTTTTATTATATAGTTAAGCAGCTATTTAAATTATTTTTAGCTATAGTTTTAATAATAAGCCAGCTTTATTAAATAATTTGTTTATTTTATTAATTATTTTTTGCTAGCTTGTTTAATATTTTTAACAAGCTTTTTAATATAAAATAAAAAAGCTTGTTATTAATTTTTTATTTTTTAATTAAAGCTTATATTAAGTTTTATTTTTTAAACTATTATAAAAATATTTAAATTATTTTTAATAATATAAACTATAAGCTTATAATATTTTTTATTTAATATATAAATTATTTAATTTTCAAAAAATTTATATAATAGTTTTATTTATTAAAAATATATATAAATTAATTTAATATATTTGTTTTAATTATTAAAGTTTAGTTTAATTTATTATATTTTATTAAATAATTAAACAGATTTTAATATAGCTTTTAAAAAATTAAACAGCTTTTTATTTAAAAATTATTTAAATATTTATTATATTATATGTATAATAATATATATTTTATATTTAATATATAAGATTTTATTAATTTATATATTTTTAGTTATATATATTAATATTTATAAAGCACAGCTTTTAAATCTTTTAATTATTAATATTAAAAGTTTTAAAGTTTTTTTAGTTTAAAAGATTTTAAAATAGCTTATAAGCTAAAATATATAAAATTAATTAAATATAATTAATTTAATAATATTTTTAAAAATTATTTATAATATTTTATTTATATTTAATATAAAATTTTTATTTAAATATTAAAAATTAAGTTTATATTTAAAAAACTAAGTTATAATATTTAATAAGTTAAATTATTAAAATATTATTTTTATATTTTAAAACGTAGTTAATAATTAAAACTATAATATTATATTTTTTTTAATTAAACAGGCTTTTAAAATAATATTTATATAAAACTTTTTATTAATATAATATTAATAAATATTATATTTATTAATAAGTTTTTTAAAATTAAATAATATTTTTAAATAATTTTTCTGCTTTTGTTTAAAATAAAAACTATAAAATATTTATATAAACAATATTTTTATTTTTAGTTAAAATAAAATATTTAAATTTTAATAGCTTTTATTATTAATTAAATCTAGTATTTTATCATTATTAATTAATATATTATTTATTAAAATATATTTTTAAATTTAATTATAAAAATACTTTTAAGTTGCTGGCAATTTTTTAATAAAGTTAAATTAATTATTATAAAATTATATTAAAATTAAAATAGTTTAATTTTTATTATTAAGTTTTATTATATTATTTAAACTATTGTTTTTTTTTTGTCAATTTTTTAACTAAAGTTAATAATTTTACTATGTAAGTTTTATAATATATATAAAGCTATTATTTTTTAATTTTTTAATTTTTATAATATTAGTTTAAATTTTATTAAACAAATATATATTAATTTTATTAATTATAAATTAAAGTTTATTATAAATTTTAAAAGCTATAAATAAATATTTTTAGTTTTATTTAAATATAAGTATTTATAACTTTTTAGCGAGTTAAATTGTTTTAATATATTTTTAAACTTTATTATTTAAATATATTATTATATTAATTAAAAATTTATTTTATATTTATTAACTTGTTAAATTTATAAATATTTTAAATTTATTTTTTAGCTTATATTTATAAATTATAACATTAAAAATTTTATTATATTTTATTAAAATAAGCATATTTTTTTTAATAGTTTATATTTAATTAATATAATAAGTTATTAATATTTTTAATTAAATATTATATAAATATTTACTGCTGCTAAAAACTTTTTATTATAAATATTTTATTTATATTAAAAGCTTTAAAATTACTGCTTTTAATATATTTATTTTTATTTTTATATTATATTATTATTTTATTTTTATTTTAAAAACTTTTATAATAATTATTTAATATTTTATTAAATAATAATATAAAAAAAAAAATAAACAAAATTATATTATATAAAATAAAATTAAGCTTTTAAATATAAAATTAAAGTTTTTAATATTTATATTTATAATAATTTTATATATATAATATTAATTATTTTATTAATTTATTTATATATAATTATATAATATAATTAAAAATAAGCTTTATTTTAAAGCTATATAAAATATTTTATTTAAATATTTAAAAACTTAATAATAATTTTTAAATAATAAGTTTAAAAATATTAAATATTAAAAAGTTTTTATAGTTAAAATTTTTATATAAAGCTTTTTATATATATATTTTCTATATATTATATTTTTTTTATTTGTTTAAAATATATTATTATTAATTTTATATTAATTATATAAAAATAAATTTAAATTATATATAAAGCTTTTATTATTAAAATTAATAAATATTTAAATATTTTTATTTAAATATAATATTTTAAATAAATATATTAATAATTTTAATTATAAATAGTTTTTAAAAAGCATTTATTTTAATTATTATAATTAAAACTATTATAATAAAAATAAAATAACGCGTTATTTTATTTTAAAAGCTATAATAAAATTAAAAGCTTTAAAATTAAAATATAAAAATCTAGTTAAAATAAATAATAATAGCTATATTAAAATTTAAATAAATAATTTTATATTTTAAAATTAAATAAATTATTTATTTTAAAAAAAATACTAATTTAATAATAAATTAAGTTTATAATTTTAATAAAAATATAAATTAATTTTAAAAAATTTATTAATTATTAAAAACATAATAATATTTTAAAAATATTTAATATAAATAATTAAATTTATTAAAAGTTTTTATTTAATATAATAAACTATAAGTATTTATATATATTTATTATATAACAAAAACAATTTTAAAAATTATTTCTGCTTTAAGCGTGTAACGCTTGCAAGTGCAGCATTAGAACTGCATTTTATATATGTGCATCCTCTGCTTAAAAAATCTTTAAAATAGGGATTCCTGGCTTAATTGCCAAGCCGTTCCACCCTACTGTCACATTATTTTCATAAATAAAAAAGATATAGTTATAAAAATAACTAGTAAAAATTAGAGTAGCAACTGCGTAATACTAAAGAATTAATTAAAGAATACTAGAATTAAAAGAAAGATAGACCTTGGCTAAAGAAATTAAAAAAGGGCTGTAGCCGACTTTATAAACAATAAAAAAGAAGTTATATAGTTATTCAAAATAATAATGCTTTATTGTAGCTTTGGTACTTAATATAGTTAAAAAAGGGGGGGGCTTTTTATTTAGCTAGCAGAGCTAGCTAAATAAAGATTATATAGTTTAGATAAAGTAACCTAGCTTAAAAGGCTTTTGGTCCCTGCAGGACCAGAAGCTTTTATCTAATCTATATCACACTTTTATAGACTTAACCATACTACCTCTAGTAAACCTTACTAATAAGCTTAGTTTTTAAATAAAAATAATCAGAGACTACTAGCCTTTTATGTACTATTATTAATCCGTTTTTAAATTGCTAAAAGTTGTTGTTTTTTATTTTTTTAGCTTTTTATTAATAGATTTTTATTTTAAGATCTTTTTAGTTTTTTTTTAATATTTTATCGACTAGCTAAGGACTAGTTAATTTTTTGATTTTTTTTTTAAAGCTAATATAAAAACTTAATATTTCTTTGTTTATAAAAATATTGGTTTTATTTTATTAATAATAAATTAAAAAATTGCTAAATATTTTTATGTTTTTTTTTTAGCTTTTTATATTTTTAAGTTTTTTTGTTTATACAATAAAACGTTAGCTACTACGTTTTTTTTTTTTAAAATAAAAAATAATTAAAAAGTTATATTTTAAAAATAGTTTAGTTTATTTAGCTTGATTTAAATTTAAATATTGTTTTATATTAAAATATTCTAATGTTTAATAGTTTATAATTATAAAAAAGTTTTTTTAACTATTTATTAATTCTAGCTTTTATTTTTTTAATGCTATAATTACAGCTAGTATTTTTTATTAAAAATATCATAGTTCAGTTTAATATTATATAATATTTTTAAAATATAAGCTATAAAATATTATTTATTTTTATATAATTATAATAACACTTCTGCTGTAACCCTGTCGGACAAATTAGTTTTAATTTTTATAAACAGCTTATATTAATAATATTTTAATAAAAAAGCTGTTAATAAAGTTTTTTTTTGACACAGTCAGGAAGGGGGGCTCCTTATCTAGCTAGCGAAGCTAGCTAGATAAGGATTGTGTAGATTAGATAAGGTACTAGCCTAAGGCTTCTGGTCCCTGCGGGACCAGAAGCCCTTCCTTCTTGAATTCTACATCACACTTTTACAGACTTAACCACACTACCCCTAGTAAACTATACTATTTTTAGTCGACAAAAATCTTTATTATAATTGTTTATTTAATTAAAAGCTTTGTTTTTTATATTAAATAATTTATAAAAATTATAATGCGACTATATAAATTAATAAACTTTTAATAAAAGTTATAAAATTTTAAAAAAATTATACGTTTTTATTATAGTAAAAGTTTTTAATTTATTACAGCTTTAATTTTATTAAGTTAATTTATATATTTTAATATTAATAATATAATTTAAAAATTTAATTTATTATATATAAAACTTTGATTTTTTAAATCAGCTTATAAGTTAATATTATATAGCTTTTAAAGAATTTTTTTATATATATTTTATATATTTTAAATTGTTTAAATAAATAAATATGTTATTTATATATATATTATAAAAGTTATTTAAAAATTAAATAATATATTATTAATATATTTTTAAAATATAAACAGATTATTTATTAGTTTAAATAGTAATATTTTATAATAATATATTTTATATTTTATATAAAAATAATTAGATTTTTATTATTTTTATATATATAAATATAATAAAAAGCTTGTTTTATATTAATTTTTATAAAAATTTTAATATTTAAAATATAAAACAAGGTTTTTTAATAAATAGTAAAAATATTAGTTTTTTTATAATTTTGTTTAGTTTTTAATAGTTTATATAAAAATAGAGTTTTTACTAGCTTTTTTATAAATAATATAAATAATATATATAACGCGTTATTAAGTTTTATAAAACTTTTTATAAGTTATTAATTAAATATTTTTATATAGCTTTTAATTTATTAAGCAATATTTTATATAAAAATTATATTTTAAATTTTTAGCTGATTTATTTTTTATAAAATTTATTTTATAATTTATATAAAATTAATAAAAAATAAATTATTTGATTTTTTTATTAAACATGTTAAAAAGTTATAATATTTTAAAAAATCAGTTTTAACGTTTTTTATTTTAGCTTGTTTTTATTTTTTATTTTTATTTATTTATTTTTTTCTGTTTATTAATTTATTAATTTAATAAATACTAATAATTTATATTTTATTAGCGCTTTAGTTTTTTTTATTAAAATTATAAACATAATAATATTAAAAGTAGCAATTTAAATATTAGGTTTTTTTATATTAGCTTATATTATTTTTTTTATATAATAAAATCTGCTAATATTAAATTTTTATAAAATAATATTTTTTTTTAATTTTTTTAAAATCGGTTTTATTTTTAATATAAAAAATAATTTTTAAATTTTTTCTATTTTTTTAAATAGTTTTACGTCGGGTTGTTTTTTTTTTTTAGCAGCATATTTTTAAAAATATTTGCTGCAGTATTTTTAGTGTTTTTTTTTTTATTAAGTTTAATGTTATAGTTTTATTAGTTAGCGTTTTTTAATACTTTAAATATTATAATTAAGTTTTTGTTTTATTTATTATTAATATATAATTATATTTATAATTTTTAATAAATTAAAAAAAACTAAAATATATTATTTTATATTTAATAATATATTATATTATTTAAATTATTTTTTTAATTATAACTTTATAGTTTATATTTAATATATTAATAAAAACGTTTTTAAAAGTTCTATTATATATTTTTAAAATTAATTATAACGCTGTATTAATTTTTTAATTTAATTTTTATTATATTTAATAATTATTTATCGTTTAAACTTTTTTATAATTAATAAATTAAATAGTTTTATTAATTTTTAATAAAAAGTATGTTTATATATATATATACACCTGCTCTTATGTTTTTAAATATATTATAATTTATTAAAAAATCTATTATTATATAAAATATATATATATAATAAAAGTTTACTACTTAAATAATTATTTATTATATTTTTTTATTTATAAATAGTAATACTAGCTTTAAAAAAAGTTTATTTGTTTTAAAATTATTTTTTTTTGTTTTAATATTAAAATGTTTTTTTTAATATTATAATAAAAGTTAGTTTATATTTATTTATAATAATATTAATATAAGCGTTACATTATATTTAATTAAAAAGTTTTAAAAATAATTTTTAATAATATGTTTTTTATTTATAATAAAAATATTTATTTTTATAATCAGCTGTTTTATTTTTTAATTAATAATTTAAATATTTAGTTTTAACTTGTTAATAATAATATAAATAAAATAAATATTTGTTTTTAATAAGTGTTATAAAAATATAATTATGCCGGATATAAAGCGTATTTTTAATAGTTTTTTATTTTATAAGCATTAATATACTTTTAGTTATTAATTAATAAATAATAAATTATTTATATGTAATATTTTATATACGCGTTAAAATCTACTAATTTTTTAAAATATTTAGAAATTATTGGGGGCGCTTAAAGCGAGCTTGCGAGCGTGATAAAAATTGCGAAAAAGTAAAAGTTGCTAGTAAAGAAACTAGACGTGCAGATAGAATAACTATTTAGCTTGCGTTTCGTTATACAGGTCAACTCTTTAATAGTTAGTTTCCTACCCTTATATAAACAGCCGAAAGCTTGTCTGTCCGGACTGGCTATATTTATGTTTGAATTCGGTTGGAAATTCGTGTCGCATAGCACGCACGCGCGGGCGCAGCCCGCCGCGTAAAAACTGCGGGGCCTTTAAACATGCTATAAAATCAGATATATTATTAAATATATTTATAAGACTTAAGTAAATAGTAAAGTTTAGTTTATACTATATAATAATAATAATTAAGCCTAAACTTAAACAAAAAAACATTATATTAGCTAATATATTATAATACGTTGGAGTAATTCATATAAATAGGTCTATATAACTTTTATATAACTTATAACTATTTATGCTGTATATGCAGCTAAACTACTAGTTTTAACAGAAATTTTTATAAAATATATTAGCATGCATTAAGCCTGCATATACGCTAAGCTATTAATATTATATAAAAAAACCTGCATATATATATTAAGTAAGTCTTATAAAAAACCCCTGTTCTGCATATGCAGAGCTTTACTTATACTTTATCTAGCTTTACTAAAAAAAAGACTTTTAAAGTAGAGGTCTTTTAATAGGCCCCCCCGGAAAAAAAGGAAAACTAGAGCTTAAATAAGTGTTAGCTATAATATAAATTTATTATAAACAATTTCTGTTTATAATATTATTTATAAAAAAAGTTCTTTAAAGCTAGCTTTTTTTTAATTATTTAAAAGCTTAAATAATTTTTTTTTTTAAGTTTTACAGAGGCTTTAAAATTAAACGTATACAGCAGTATTTTTTTAAAAAACGCTAGCTAGCGGTAGCAGATCTAATATTAAATTAACATCTACTTTATTATTTAAATATTAAATAAAAATAAAATTTAAAGCTTTAAATAAATCTTTTATATTATATGTTTTTTATAAAACATAATTATTTTTATTTTTAAAAGCTTAAATAAGATATTATCTTTTATAAAATTCTAAATATTTTATATTACTTTAAATATTATGTCTAAGTTAATATTATTTTATGCATTATTTATATAAAATTTTAAAATAAACAGAAATTTCTGATCTAATTTTTTTTTTTTTTTTAATTTTTTATTTTTATTAAAACAATATATTTAACGTTTAATTACGTATTTTAAAATCTAATTTATAATAACTTTATATAAATAGTTTTTAACGAGATAAATTTATTTAAAATTTTTAACAGTAAAAAAATATGTTTTTATTATTAATAAAAGTATAGCTAGCCGTTGGAGTTTTTTAATAAATATTCTTTTTTTTATTTATTTTAGATATGCTAAAGTTTATAGAATTTTTTTAAAATAGTTAAATAGTTTTCTGTAAAGCTTAAACTTAATCTTGTCTAACATTTTAATTTTAAGGTTTAAAAACGTAGTAAAAGTTCTTATTTTTTATATATATGTTAATTTTAAAGCTGGTTTTACTAGCTTTTTAACTTTTATAAATGCCTGTTTTATAGTATTATTTATATAAATATATAAAATATTATTAATATATCTTTTGTAGTATAATACGTTTAGATTATTATTAA
This sequence comes from Rosellinia necatrix, assembly GCA_021209875.1. NCBI lineage: Eukaryota > Fungi > Ascomycota > Sordariomycetes > Xylariales > Xylariaceae > Rosellinia > Rosellinia necatrix. The sequence continues at coordinate 1,057,726 of JAGYVD010000001.1, read as the reverse complement.
CGTGTAGTTTATATTCTACTATATAAAGGTTTGCAATATTAAAAGAGCATATAACCTTTATTGCAAGTTTTTTTTATTAATAGAAATATTTTAAGCTATATTTAAATATAAAGTAATTATTAGCTATATTTACAAGTTTGCCTGCCATTTAGGCCTAGTATAGGCTTTTATAGCGTAAATTATTATGTTTTTATATTATACGTTTATATATACTTTTAATAAGTTTTAAAAAAATGTTTAAATAATATATTATTATATCAGCAGTTATTAAAAAAATATGTTATAAATAAATAGCTAAAAATAAAAACGTTATATAGAGTTGTTTTAATAATATAATAATCTGCGTGTTATTATTTATTGCTTTTTTAAAAAGTTTAAAAAAGATTTTAGCAGCCGGGTTATATATTGCTTTATAGCAAAAAATAATAAGTTTAAAAACAAAAGGTTTTTTATATATTTTAAATAACTTTATAAACATAGAAAACTTATTTTTATATTTTTTAGCTTATTAAAAAAAAGCTTTTTTTTGTTTTATAAAGCCAGCTAAATATTCTAGCGATATATTTATAAAAGCTTCGATCTTATTTTATATAATATTATTTTAAATAAATATATTAGTTGCAGTAATTTTTTTAAGATCGTTTTTTATATTATCCAGGTATTTTTTATAATTTTTATAATACTAGTCTAGTAATATAACTACTACTTTTAAATTTTTATTAAATGCTGTTGTTAATAGTCGGTGCTTTTAAAAATATTTTTAAACATTATTTAATTTTAATCTGTTTTAATAAACTTTAAAAAAAATATCGTAAAACTTATTAATTTGCTTTATAAGCTTAAATCGTTTTTTTTTTAATCTTTATTTTATATAATATTAAATTATTTCTAAGTCGAATATTTTTAAAATATTTTAAAGTTTAGATTATAAAGTTTAATAAATAGTTTATTAATTCTGGCTTTTTATTTAATTTTAATTTTAAAATCATTTTACGTTTTTTTAAATAGTTTATTTTTAGTTACATTATAAATAAAATATTTATTTTTAAAGCTAAGCTATTTTTATTTTAAAAGTAATAATATTTTATTTAATATATAAACTTTTTTAACTAAACTAAACGCTAATAAAACAATTATAAGCATTCTAATTAAAAGTTTAGTTTATATATTAGCTAAAAGCTTTATTAAAATGCTATTAAAAAAAATAAAAAAAATGTTATACCTGACTTTTTTTTTAAAGCTTATTTTTTTAGTTTATTTTTTATTTTTGTTTTTTTAACATTTTTTATTACTTTTTGTTTTTTTTTTAAGGCCGGTTTTTTAGATTTTTTTTTAAGATTTTTAAACGGCTTTTTTTTAACGCTTAAATAATATCAGCATACTATCCGTAGAACTATTATATTAATTTATACTTTGCAAATACATTAATCGGCGTTTAACTTCTTTAGCAACTTTTTTATTTACAAACTTATATAAGTTTTTAAAAATAAGTTTATCTACTTTAGATTTTTTTACTTTTTAATAAATAACAATTTTTATAAAAGCTTTATTAAGTTCTGCTATATTTTTTACGCAGATAATATTAATTACTTTTTAAGCTAAAAATAAACAGTTTATTTTTGCTTATTTAAAGTCCGCGTTTAGCTAGAATTTTTTTAAAGCAGGTTGCAAGTCTGCTTTATTTTTTTTTATATAATTATAAATATTCTAAAATATTTTTCTTTTATTATATATATTTATAACAATATAAAATATTTTTTATTTATTATTTTTAATTAAAATAAGTTTTTAAAAAAATACTTCTGCTTTTTATTATTAATTATCTTTTAAGAACTTTTTTAAAAAATTAAAAGCTTTTAATAATAATATTAAATATATTTTTTAATATTCTTAAAAGTTTTTAAATATTAAAACTTAAGATTTTTAATATTTTTAGTTATAGCAGAAATATATTATTTGTTTTATATGTTTATATTATATAAAAGGTTTTATTAACTTAGCTGTATTATTTATATATATTAGCAAGTTTAAAAAATTAAAGTTTAAAAGCTTTACAATAAATAGTCGGGATAACATTAATGCAATCTTTAACCAAAATAAAATACAAGTATAAAATTATATGTTTTTATTCTTGTTTAATTTTTGCGACAAAAAAAATAATAAATAAAAAAAAGAAGTTAGATCGGGAAGCTATTATAAAAAAGTAAAACAATAAGCAATTTTTTATAAATAAAATTAAAAGCGTTTAAAACAAGCTTGCAAACGTAATAAAAATTACAAAAAAATAAGAGTTGCTAGTAAAAAAACTAAACGTGCAAATAAAATAACTATTCAGCTTATGTTTTATTATACAAGTCAACTTTTTAATAGTTAGTTTTCTACTTTTATATAAACAGCTGAAAGTTTATCTGTTTAAACTGGCCGTATTTATGTTCGAATTTAGTCGGGGATTTACGTCGCATAGCGCGCGCGCGCAGGCGCAGCCTGCCGCGTAGGGACTGCGGGGCCTTTAAGCGTGCATATGACAATAATAATAATAATAATAATAATAATAATAATAATAATAATAATAATAATAATAATAATAATAATAATAATAATAATAATAATAATAATAATAATAATAATAATAATAATAATAATAATAATAATAATAATAATAATAATAATAATAATAATAATAATAATAATAATAATAATAATAATAATAACTATTTTTATAATTAATTAATTATTATTATTTAAAAAACTTTAATTTATATACTAAATAACTAATAATTTATTTTAATTAATTAAAAACTAATAAAAAATAACAAATAAAATAACTTATATAATAAAATAAATAATTAAATATTTAAAAGTTTTTATAATTAATAACAGCTATTTAATAATTAAATTAATATAATTTATAATTTTATATAAAGCTTAAAAAAAAAAAGCTAAAATAAAAGCTTTTAAATAAAAAAAATATATTTAAAAATAGCAAATAATTTTATTAAATTAAAGCTTTAAATTTATTATATTTTTAATAAAAATATAATAAACTACTAATTATTTATTTATTATATATAACTATTTAAAATTTTTAAAATATTATTATAAGCTTTAAAATTATTTAGCTTATTTTTAGCTGGCATTTTTTTTATGTTTTAAAAATAAAACATAAAAAAAAAAAAGTTTTATTAAACTAATAAATTATATAACAAAATATTAACTATTTTAAAAAATAGCTTTAAAAGCATAATTATATATATAAAAACTAAAAACCTTTTATTTAAATAATAAGCCTAAAAATTAATAATATTAAGCCCTACTTTTATACTTAGCTATCTACCTGCTACTTAGCTGCTACTTCATAATAACTAGACCTTACTCTAGGCAATCCTAACATGACAGACGCATGACTTTTTTACCGAACAGTCTGTTGTTGGAGCTGATGTCTATTTTTTTCGATGGATATTTCACAACTGGTCTGACAAATACTCCATCGAGATCTTAAGAAAGCATATACCGGCACTCAAGAAGGGCGCCAAGATTGTCATCAATGACAATCTTCTCCTGCAGCCTGGGGTACTATCACGGTGGCAGGAGGATCGTCTGGGGTAGGTTTCGACCCAAACTAACTCAATCATCCCTTTTTTCTTCCGATTTTGTGTCCCTAGATCACTATTGGGCTGATATAGAATGGCTTTTAGGTCAATGGACCTTACATGACCGAAATACAGAATTCGTATGATCGTGAAGCGGACGATTGGGCTCGTCTCTTCAAGAGTGCTGACCCTCGTTTTGAGTTTCAGGGGGCCAACCAACCATCCGGGTCTAACCTCGAATTTGTTGTAGCTGAATGGAAAGGGGATGTGTAGATTAAATTCAATAAGCCCTCCTCAACATAAAGCTCATCGCTTTCTCATGAAGTTACTAGCCTGCCAGTTTCCAAAATCCAACATTTCCAGCTGCAATGTCTACCTTCAAAGATTTAGTCTTAGCGTCTCATGTGTTTGTGTGAATCCAGATTCATTAAGAGTCAGGGAATTGGCTCATAGTACTAAGTCTAGTTGATTGTTTTGTTTTATTTGCATTGGGAGCAGGGAAAGAGAGCAGGCAAGGTCAGTTCTAACTCCTATCTCACGGTCACTGTAAGAAATTTGACGTGATAATACAATTGGTCATGTTAGTCATCAGCGTATTGAACCTAGAGGTCGAGGCACAACTAGTCTAAACTTATCACTCGGCCAAAAGACAATTTCTGGGGATATATGTCATCTTGTTGTTCAATAATTTCCTTACAACGCTACTGACAAATTTCTCCAGGCACATGGATTCTCTGAGTGGATTCTAGCAGACTGGCATCGTGGATCACATCAGAGCGCTCCCACTGCTTTATCCCTTGGAGTTCAATGCACACGCTAGTACGATACTCGAAACCAATAACGCGCTTTGTGATATAGCACATGGTACCTTCCGAAAGCTGGCTGCAACAGCAACACAAGACAACGCGGGGTTTGCGCTTACTTTTGAAGCTCAGGAATGAATTTCAGCTCATGCTAGGCGTTATTGGCCAGATTTTAGAATTATCAGTTCAAAATAAAACAGATAAGAGCTATTTCACGCTTCATAGAAACTGTTTATCAGCGGTTTGCTCATGACAAGACGTGCTACTACTATTAATATGAGAATACTGAGGCAGGAGGCACCTGGTGGATTCACGTTGGGCACTTGCAATAATTATTCTGGATTTGCGGAAATATGTTATTGGGTGCATCTCAACCTCGGAAGCTTACCTTCCAGCTCTCATAATATTTGGGGGATCAAACGAAAGACACTTCCACCAAACTCTGTATAAGGCCATCCTAAACTTGCAACCGCATATTAAACAGGCAAGATACACAGAAGAAACAACGCATCGTCCACGTTACTCTTCCCCTGACTCTAAGTTTTCTACATCTCACTTAAACTCAACGTCAGCTTCCAGTTTTGACTCCATTTTCCGTCATTTGCTCAGCTATTAAGACTCTCTTATCCTAATACCACTTTCCACTCCTTAGCCCGCATCGCAACTACCATACACCTTTCTTTCACGTCCTTGCTGTTTTTGTTACTCTTCCGCGGTAATTACATTCGAACTATTTGCACGCTATTTAATGCAGGCCACCTTTTATCCACCCACCTACTTGACTCAATTTTAATTCCGTATCGACCGTTGGCGCAAGTTACACCATCGTATGCCGCGCCTTCCTCCCAGGTTGCTTCTCGGCTTGGGACTCATTGGCCTTGTAGACGGCGGCCACTATTTGCAACGTTACCACTAGCCATGGCGGACCCTCAGGACACGGATTTGGCCACCGAATCCCAGCCCACAGGCCTACTACAGGGCGGATGTCGGAAACAAGTGGGAAATGAAGCAATAAGAATCAAACCTGAAAGTCACGGTGATGACCGCATCGTTGTTGTCCTTCAGACAGAAGGAAACACAGGTACAGAAGGAAACACAGGTACAGAAGGAAATACAAGTACAGAAGAATACGGGAGGCCTAACGACGACGATGGCCCCCCTTGCCCCAATGATTCCAACAAGCCCTCGTACATGACGGGACTCGAACCTACCGATCTTCGGACTATGAGTTCAGGGTGTGATTTTGAGGACTCAAATAAAAACGAAACCGTCCCTACCCAAGATGAGGAATTACAGCAATGTGTTGGTCTAGGTTTGCCAAATCTCCCATCGCCGCAAATCCTAGAGGGAATGAAAGATAGCCACGCTCTGTCACTGGCAGCCGACATCGAGGTTGATAAAGAGGGGGAGATTGAAATTTCCACTGAATCGAAAAGAAATAAGGCTTCTGGCAAGAAGACTGGGCCACGACCGAAGTCATCAAAAGCATGGTTTGCCAAGAGACACAAAGATACCCGACAACCTTTACCCGAAGTCACAAACCTCAAGAGGAAACGAGCTAAAAACGCGAATGCGGATGAAATTTCTCGCCCCGAAAAACGAAAACGATCTAAATACATCGAGACGAGCGGTTCCAAGAAAAAGACTAATCGGTCTAAAAAGTCCGACAGGTCTATTAAGACGATGACAGAAATGGTTGAAACTCTTCGGCATTCTAACCCAATGAAGGCTCGTATTGCATTCGGAGATTTGCCTGAGGCCGGCCCAATTATAGCAACAACTAAGGAAAATCAATTAAAGCAGATCATAAACAATCTGCCAGAACATGCCGACAAACGCGGCACTGCAGAAGACAAAAAGAAAATAGTCATGGCCACGCGCTCCTTCGGGTATAAGAATTGTGTCGCCAAGGATGGCAAATGGCTCGTCAATGGGATGACAACTGCCTTGCTTCATCATCAAGTTATTGGAACATCGTGAATGTTACAGCGGGAGTTCTGCAAAGAGGGCCCATGGGGGGGCATATTGGGCGATGAGATGGGCATGGGAAAGACGTTACAAGCTCTCGGTTGCATTGTCTCCAATAAACCGACAGATGACGACCTCAAAACCCATTGCCCCGCGACACTCATTGTTGCTCCCGCTACAGCTATAAAGCAGTGGGAGGAAGAGATTCGGAAGCATGCTGACGGGAATTATATTGGCTCTGTCCTTCACTACAAGAAAAGCAAGGATCTTGACAGTCGAATCTTAAAATCTGTCAACGGGGTTATGTAAGCAATGGGCGCATATTAATATGGGCTCATACTAATTATTTGTTTTAGTCTCGCTAGTTATCACGAGATATCTAGGCAATTTCCTAGCAAGAAGATCAGAGCCAATTTGGACAGGTATCGCAATACGGCCAAGGTCCGGAAACGAAAATGGGATGAAATTCTTGGGCCGGTTTTCAAGGTTCCATTCTGGCGTATAATCCTCGATGAGGCACACTATATAAAGAACAAGGATAGTCAAAGTATGTCCATTAGTAAATTTTTAAGTCAGACTAATTTGAATGCTGATACCCTATGATAGTGTCAATTGCATGCCAAAGTCTCAAGGGACGGTATCGTTGGGTAATGTCAGGAACACCAATCACGAATTCCCTCGACGGTAAATGTGCATGTAGAGGATGATTAAGAATCATTATTGCTAATACCATACAGAACTCTACCCATACCTAACTTTTCTCAAAGCCGATTGGGCTAGCGACCTAAACAATTTCCGATATCTATATGGAAACCCTCAAGATGTAGGTTGCTAGTGACACCCTATGATTGCACACTTACATACGCCGCCGAGCTAACAGAATATAGGACAGCTCTTTGCACCGCCTCAATAAAATCATGGACAAGATATTACTAAGAAGGTAAGGAAGCCAGTAGTCATAAGTCTTCGGATCACATCTAACTGTGTGACAGGACTATGGCCGATACTTTCATGGGTAGGCCGCTTTATGACATTCCTACTTGTCACATATCTGTGCGGCGGGTTCATTTGACGCAAGAAGAGCGGGTGATTTACAAGTGAGTAATACTAGAGAATAATTTTGAACCCTGGGTTACTAAGCGTCATTATAAAGTGTGGTCGAGATTCATTTTCGACAAACCATCAAGAAGATACTCAAGCGGAAACAAATCAAGCCCTCAAGGTTCCCGCTGAAAGAAATATATCTCAAATTTTTGTTGCGACTTCGCCAGGCCGTCGCTCACCCATTTCTACTCGAACCTTTATTCAAAGAAACATTGAAGCGAGAGCATCTCCGGGAAATCAATCAGGGTCTTAGTGAAGTGCGAGACCAGGAACCGGCGTTTAAACGAATTGGGAAGTGGTGTGCTAAGCACGGGGCCGTATTGAATGATGATATTGCACGTAACCACGAAATCAAACAGAACACCTTTGGTAAGAGCCAGTTTGGGTATGAATTTGATATAAAAGAACAGATGGGAATCGCGCTAGCATCGAAGAGTAAGAAATCGTGCCGACTTTGCTACCGGAGGCCTCCTGACCCCTATGTGGCTAAGGTTAGTAGAAGGGTATCAAGGACACATGAGAGCTTTGTCTAACAATAAAGTTTAGTGCAAGCACGTTTTCTGTAAAGGATGCCTAGGCAACTACTTACAAGCAGAACTTCAAGATGGACGACACATGGCACCCAAGTGCCCTGACTGCGACAAAAGATTGCTCGACTATTTCGACGAGCATTCTGATATGAAAACCTTTATGCGTAAAACGCCGTTCCGAAGCGTCACATACAAAGCACGGAATCAAGGCTGTGATAGTTTAGAGCAGCATCCGAACCTAAGGAAATCACAGTGCAAATTTCTTCACAAGAGTGACCAGGACTACCCTAAACCAGTAGTGCCAAGCGCAAAAACAGTGGCCGTCAAAGAGGCCATCATAGAATGGCAATTGGAAGCGCCCGATGACAAAATCATCGTTTTCACAGAGTTCAAAATGACCGGCGCGGTCCTCGGCAGAATGTTGCAGGCCGAGGGCATCCAGTTCCTCTATTTCTTTGGCGACATGTCGCAGGTAGCGAAGCAAAATGCGATTCGAAAGTTCCACGATACGCAGGATATAAAAGTTATGGCATGTACTATGAACATGAATCATACAAAGTAGATGCTATGCTAACTACTCTAAGGTCGCTTCGGTCAAGTGTGGCTCGGTAGCACTAAATTTGACGTGCGCGAACCGGGTAATTCTTGTTGATCTATGGTGGAATGTTGCTCTCGAAATGCAAGCATTCGGGAGGGTCTTTCGGATCGGTCAGACTAAAGAAACGCATTTCCTCCGCATTATTGCAGAGGATACCATTGACAACAAGATTGAAACCATCCAGGAAGACAAAACAAAGAACATCAGCGCGGTTGTGGGGCCTGGGAAGAGGAAGAAGCTATCTACCAAGGAATTAGCTAGCCTCTTTGACTACCTCGAAACAGATGAGGATGGAGGCCCCGAGGGTGTAACTGATAACGAGGGCAGACACGCATCGGATGAGGATGAGGAAGTCGAGGAGGCATAACTCAGACTTCTTGTGTTATGCTACTCAAATAGAGACACCGGGCACATCTCTGCAAGTTCGGATTTTGCGATGTTTTCACCGCGTTTAGCTTCATTACCAACCGTGGGGTAGGACACCTTGACATATTCCCAGGCAACAACTGGACGAAACCCTGCATCACTGGTGCCTGGCTTGGTTCAATTATACGGCCCCCTACAGAGTGATATTTACATCGGAAAAAAGGAAAAAGGAAAGGAGTAGAAAGGAGTCGAATAGGTATCATTGGTATCGATCGTCTCAGGCAGCGAACCGCAGTCATGGTTCACTTGGGCATTACACGGGCATTTCGCTGAATAATGTCCCGAATCGGCCCACGGGTTTATCATAGTTATGAATTCGTCTCATACCTATAAACAGCTTAGTTAATTGCGAAGATTTCTATTGAAAGTGGGATCACCGATCGCTATCGGGTGGACATCTTTTTACTCATTCAGCGTCACGATAGACTTTTTATCTTGTATCTAAGGTTCGATCAATGAATGCGCTGGGTTTTATTAAGAGATAGAGCCCCGACATTGTTGGGGGCTGTTTATTTTGGAAGGCGTTGATTTCATAGGTGATGAAAATCTAATAGACCACATGAGTGAATTTGAAAGTATTTCTATCTGTCAACGCTTCATAGTGCTAGCGGTGCCGAGGTAGAGATTCTCATTCATCAAACTCGATTACAAGCGAGGCTCTCGATGTCCTGGCGCGACTATGAGATGCCAGAGAAGATGTTCGACTGATTAAATAGGTGGGAGGATGAATGCTGGAAATGAGTTTGCGGGCGGCCGACTATGACTGGAACTAGAAGAAACTGCGGAGCTGATGGTGTGCAGACCATCTCGGCATGACCTTGACCCCGCCATTACCCAACCAAAGCTACGAAGTGCCACATGGTGGTGCTCTCCAACCCCTTCTTTCCAGGAATAAATAACCAGGCTGCTCATGCAGATATTGCGATTACCACACCCGAGAATAACGATACGCATTACGATTAAGTTGAAAAAAAAAAAAATTTAGATAAAATAAAATAAAAGAAGATAAAAGAAGACACGCCTGTCTACTCGAAACGCGACAGACATGGCGGCGAAAACCGACGCGGGGGAGGTGGTCGAGCTCCTGAAAGCGCTCATGAACATCGAGAGCACGAGCGAGCAGGAGCTCGAGATCGGGCAGTACCTCGAGCAGTACATCCGGGGCCGCGGGTTCAGCGCGGAACGGATAGCGATCGCGCCGGGGTCCACGCGGCACAACGTGTACGCGTACCTGGGGCGGGGGCGGGAGGCGAGGCTGCTCGTGACGGCGCACATGGACACGGTGCCGCCGCACATCCCCTTCAGCCTCGACGAGGGCGGGGACGTGGTGCGCGGGCGCGGGGCCTGCGACGACCTCGGCCCCATGGTGGCGCAGATCTTCGCCGTCGAGGAGCTGCGCGCCGAGGGGCGGCTCCGGGACGGCGACGTCAGCTTCCTCTGGGTCGTCGGCGAGGAGAAGGGCGGGCCCGGCATGATCGCCGCCAACGACATGGGCCTTACCTGGGAGGCCGGTCTCTTTGCCGAGCCCACGGAGGGGGAAGATCGCGAAGGGGCATAAGGGGAACCTGGTGTTCGAGGTGGTCGCGCACGGGAAAGCCTGGTAAGCATGCGATGAAAGCCTCTTGATGGTTATCTGGACCTACTGTGTACATACTGGGGACCTCTGAGTAGTGAGCGGGGGCGCTGTTGAGCTAACGACCCGGGCGAAGTCATTCCGGATATCCACACTTGGGCAGAAGCGCCACGGAGCTTCTCTTTGATGCGATGAACGACCTTAGAACGACCGAGTGGCCTGTCTCTGACCTTCTAGGCCCGTCAACGTTAAACATCGGCAAGATCGAGGGCGGAGCGGGCTATAATATCCTCGCGGCAGAAGCTAAGGCGCTCTGTAGCATCCGCGTCTCGAAGGACATCGAGGGAATCAAGGACAAGGTGAGAGGAGTCATAGACAAACACCCCGACGTCGACGTGGATTTCAAGTTCCAGTATCCCGAGATGCTGTTGCAGTGGGAGTTCGAAGGCTTTGAGGCCGAGCCGATGGCATACGGTACGGACATACCCCGGCTGCGCGGCGATCATAAGAAGGTGCTCTATGGCCCCGGCTCGATCCGTGTAGCCCATGGCAAGGACGAGTATGTCCGGGTCAGCGAGATCATGGAGTCTATTGTGAAGAACAAGCAACTCATATTAGAATTGTTGAAATAGATATTTGATGAGATGGCGAGAAAGAAATCGTTTGGTCAATTAACTGGATTATGGTGAACCCATTTGGCCCTGTTATCTCTTGACCTTAGCAAACAATCTAGCAATACCTCGACAGGAACCTATGCAGAAAATATGGCCTTAAGGGCTTCTTTTGGGCGGTAGATATGTAGGCATGTAAAGAAAGTACCTAGGTAGGTAGACAGACTTATTTACAGAAAAGCAAGGAATTTCCTCTAATAAAACTATTTTATAGTTGAATGGGGGCGTGGGAGGAAAGGAGGGAAAGAAACACAGAAGATCATAAGAAGAAAAAAGAAAGTTTAGATGGATACATCTACTAAGGAAAGAAAAAAAATTGAAAAATGACCTCCGAATCGGGGAATCGAACCCCGGGCTTGACGGCGCTTCAATCATGAGAGCGTCAAATGTTGGCCACTACACCAATTCGGATTGGAAGAGGAGGCCGTTACAGATCTCATATAGTTACCCCACAGACGTCACGGAGCTAGAAATCATGGTGGGGTTGGCACTTCCCCACTATGTGACCTATCTCCTGTCTGCATGAACAGTTGGACCTACATAGTGGTGGATATTGGCGGTGTGTCTTTCCAATGGCCCAACCCTACCTACCATAGTTGCTGACGTCAGCGTACATGGAAATCGGCACGCGACTATAGAGGAATGCTTTAGTCTTTGAATTTTGACTGGTCCGGCACTGGGCCTACACCTCCGGAGGTATCCAGTCGACACCTGCGCAATACCTATCAACGCAGCGGTAGGTACCAGGGATCGAGCAGTACCACGCAGCACCGCGCTAACTACCTGTTATCTGGTTCGTGGTGGGGGTTGTTCACATGGTCTTTCACATAATATTCACCGGGAAGCTGGAAATGACAGCGAACTCTGGGCGACTCCTTGTGCATGTCTGTGGATTGTGTTGACAGGCACAAATTAGCCCTTGAGACTGGCACCAGCTCGGCCTTTAACAAGCGGGGATCAAGCACGAATAAACCGTAGCGTTCCGTACCTAGTGGCACTTACCAAACTTATATACCAGCCAGGTTCTGGATCCCTCTCTTTTCTTCGCCTCCCACCCGCATCTTCGGTTCAGAGCTCCGATAACCTTCTCTTCCCTCGCGCGCTACGTCGCCCCCAACTGCCAACAATAACGACTAGTTGCAACGAAGCTTCGAGATTTCCAGGTTGCCATAAGATTTGCCAATAAGCCACAGGTGATAATGTCTTCGTCTCCTGGTAACGGCGAGAACGATGGCTTCATCGGTCCGTCATTCTATGTTCCTCACCCTTCACAGATTCTAGATGCTGATGGCGACCATCGATAGACCCCGGTATTGTGGTCGTACCCAATATCTCCGAACCGTGGACGGTGGGGAAGGTATTAGCTACGGTGTCTCCGACGCCGCCTGCCGAGGGTACCGACTCGCCCGTTCCCTACTTCCACATCCTTGAGAGACTGAAGACGAATAAGCGTGAGGGATGGAGGCGTTTTGGCATTGAGAGGTACCGGAATTATCCGTCCCTATCACTGACGCTCGTGTGCTGATAGCAATGTTTGCAGAGGCGAGTCCATATCAGATCATATGTACCGTATGTCTCTCATGACCATGCTCTGCCCGCCGACGCTTGCGCCGAAGCTCGACCTCTTTAAGTGCATGAAGATGTGTTTGATCCACGACATGGCAGAGGCTATCGTCGGCGATATCACCCCTGTCGACGGCGTCGCGAAGCCGGAGAAGAGCCGTCGCGAGGCCGAGACGATGGACTACATATCGAAGAACCTACTGGGAAACGTCTATGGCGGACTGGCAGGCGCCGAAATCAGGGAAATATGGCAGGAATACGAGGACTCGAAGACACTGGAAAGCCATTTCGTACACGATCTCGACAAGATAGAGCTATTGACACAGATGGTAGAATACGAGAAGCGTGCCAATAAGACTCTCGACCTCGGCGAGTTCGCCTATGTAGCTACTAAGGTGGTGCTCCCGGAGACGAAGAAATGGGCGGAAAAGGTTCTCAAGGAGCGTGACGAGTTTTGGGGCACCAAGGCACATGTCCACGGCGAAGCGGGTGTCGACGGCGGTGTCAGGGCGGAGAAGGTTCAGAAGCAGGAGGCCTATTACAATAAGGAGAGTAGCGTGGCCCCTTGAAGATCCTGTTGATGGCCGTGGTGCTAAGCGAGAAAGAAGAATGCCTCTGCGATGTCCGCATGACACCATGTGGTTGATTCCCACTGGAAAGCCTGAAGCCATCTGGCAGAATGCACAGGGCTCTTTTCATTGATAAGGTCCAGTGGGGAGATGGGATAGAACTCGCCATTAGAGGGACGGGGGACCCACGCTAGAGATACATAGACCTACAGTATACCCAAATACGGAAGGAAATGAACCAAAGGGGGATGATGGTACCCAGAGGTTAAGGTCGATCAGTTAGATGGTGTTTGCTTCAGACCGCCTTGCTCTGAGGTCTCTGTAACCGCCAGGGCACTTACAACATATCTTGTCGCATTGGCCGGGAAATAGAGGTACTATATACAGCTTTCCCAATTACTTTTAATACCCTGTTGAGATGTAGAGCATATACTGTACTAGTTTTGTACTCTTAGTGAGCGCTAATACACGTAATTTTATGGCTATATTCTGCAGCAAAAAAAAAGGTATCTTTTAAGTACATCGCATGTCGTTATGGGGTGTGCCGCTACAGTGCCACGGAACAGGGGGTATAATTGTTTCGTCAGGGTACCGATGTTGAACACCCTAGCTCTTCTTACTTTTAGCAGGTCGACTAGGGGTAGACTAGGGGGGTTTGATGGATATATGCTGACCCAGCAACGCAAACCACAACAAATCAAGCTCCTCGTCAATTGAACACGAAGTACCTAACCTACCCAGGTACCTAGGGGTAGTTGCTGTAGTGCGAGGTACATACATACCTACTATATACCTACCTACCTACCTAGCTAAGGTACACTTAGGTAAGGTAGATAGTGCATATGCATACATACATGCCTACTTGGGTGGACTGAGTTTTAACTCACAGCACCCTCGATCCAACCCTCCTAAGATCGAAGAGCCACGGCAACCAACTGCACGGTTCGGACATTTCGTCTTGCTGTGGCTTACACGATACTAATCAAGCTGCTCGTGCGACGAAATAGACTTTCCGGGCAGGTAGTTTGCCTCTGCACCACGCCGTTCACTCCGACACGCCACACTGGAACAGCTTGCGCGCATTAGTCCTCACTCCAAGCCCATTCGGGGGTCATGTGTCTTGGGCTTAAGGGGGTTGATACCGACGAACAAGCATCGATAGCTTTCATTTAGCTTTGGTCATCGCCCTCTCCCATACATGTCCCCTCGTACACGCGAGCTGAAACCCCCATCGGCCTCGTGGATCGGACAAGCCATGCCCGGCTCTGAATAGAGCCAGCCCACCATCCACCGGACCACCACGAGTTGCGTCCATCCCGATCGCCGCCGGCAACAATACGACGATCGTGTCAGATCGTGCACGCCCCAAACCCTATCACTACTCCGCGCGACTGCCATTAATTACATCCATCTACCATCCCGGGAATCATCAAGAACAGAACAAAAGGAAAAGGAAGAAAAACGGAAAGGGAAGAAGAAAGGGAAAGAAGACAGAGAGAGACAGAGAGAGAGAGAGAAGAAAAACGGAAGCGCACCGACAACAGGATTCCGAACAGACAATACGTCCCCCAATACCGTTACAAAGCGATACAGCGAACGAGCGTGTGGAGTTTTTGGTTTGGATCCTGTTGGCACGCACATTCACCAGCTTCAACCGGCCGTCGCCCTCACGAGACCGGACAGGTTGCCGACATCCTCACTTTGATCCAATCTTTTTCCAGAGCCAGACAACGTCTCGTGCCTGCGCCCGCGCCTGCGCCTGTGCCTTCGAGCCCGATATTGTCTTCTACCCCTCCATCGAACTACGTCGCCGGACATGTCGTACAACTCTCAGATCCTCATGTCCGGGGCCTTCCACTTCGACTTGCCAAACAGCGGTGGCGGCGGCGGCGGTAGGGGTACCCCCTTCTCGGGTGTACACCCCGGCATCTTCCGACCCCCCACGTCGCCCTCCCTATCGAGCTCGATGCATCTCGGGGGTTCAACCGCAAGCCTGCAATCCGGGGCCCCAACGCCTATTTCCAACGCGAAGAGGAAGCGATTAGGCGGAGGAGACCAACCACTGATCAGTGACTGGGCAGTGACTGGCGATAGCCACTTCGGTACAGATCACATCATCGATGGCCGGTCCGACTTCGATCTTCACACAACTGGGTACGAGAGGCGATATGTGTTGGCCGGTCAGATGGAGACCCCAAACCAAGCTATCCAGCACGACTTCGGGCATTTTGAGGATAGCGTCTATTCTGATATCGACTACAGGCGTGCTCTCGGACCCAAACGACCGCGAGATGACGTCAACTCGTCCACGAATATGCACATGGACGTCGACGCAGACAGTCAAATCTCTAGCGGCTGGAGCTCTTACGCCATCAACACCATCGGCGGCGTCTTTGGTAAAGTATGGGAATTTTGCAGAACAGGCGCCTTCCGTGGTTTCCACGCCGGAGGCGGCGCGGGGTACGAACTCTCCGAGGCAACGGGGCAACATCCGGAACGGGGATTAAGCCCTACTTTCGGAGGCTATGCCCAGCCGGACTACCCCCCGTCCTATTATGAACCTGACACACCAGAGTCAACACCGCCGCCACCGGCAAAGAGAAGACAGATTTCATATGGGACACCTACCGACGAGCTACGGAAAAACTGGGTCATGATTGACGAGCCAGCCAATGCGACCCGGCAGCCGTCTCTTGCATCACGAGCGTCGTCGCGTCGTCTGGTGCAGCGAACAGCAGCACCATCACTGGTTCGTCGCATCAGCAAGCCCATAAGCCGTCTCAACACACCCGGCTATAACCGTCATTCCCTCCTCCGCCCGGGTTCGGCGAGTTCTGGTCCTGTCTCAAGCCACGAGACCGCCAGTTTTGCTTCATTCAGATCTCCAGAGCAGTCACCGGTCATGAAAGCGCAAGCTCCAAGTAGAATCCCCATCCCCTCCCTCCCCCAGTCCCCCAACGCCTTGCCGGCCAATTATTCCGTGCACCAGCCATCCCGGATACCGAGTCCTAGCCCTTACGCGAAACGGGGCCACCGGAAGAGCCAGAGTTCCATCTCAGCCACTCTTGGGCCTTCTATTAAAATAACAAAGCGAGATTCTTTCTATGAGGTGCACGACAACACCCCGCGGCTAGATGCGAAGGCGAAGAACTTAGCGGCGAAGAGATTGAAGGAAGAGATGGAGGCCGACTTGCGCATTAATGATTTCAACTCTCGCCTGAAGGACATGATTCGTCAAGGCAAAGAAGCCTTGGGAACGACATACGAGGTAGACTCTTTTGATGATGGTGGTCAAATAGGAGACCCATGGGAGAGTGAATAACGTTAAGCGTCGGTTGCCATACTATGAGCTTTGAGACTTACGCTTGATTTGTAGTGTTTCGGTCGGGCCTCCCTTCATGTCATTCTTTCTATCGGCGCAACCGGTGTTCATCCTACCGTTTCGATACCCTACGACTTGGTCAAGTACCAACGTCCTGGAATTGCGTTTCCACTCCCTCCCGATCTCCGAAGGAGGGACTCTTGTATATACGCTCTTATTACGACCTGATGATTCGATGCTCACGTTCTGTTTTGGCATTCGCCACCCACTCCTGTATGATACGCTCGTATCCATGGCCGCTCATTTACATAGATTCACAATAACCGGATTCTCCTAACGCGGAAGATCATTTCAACTTCTTGCAGCAAGCAGCCTCACCCTTACCCTCTCCCTTCCCCCGACCTGATTCTCCAGGCGCTAGGAACCCTGCGCGATACATTCACTCGCAAATGGACCGGCCTTTCTATTTAGGCAACATACGGCAAGCTCGCAAGGGTCCCCTAGAGTAATCAGGACCGAATTAACCCCCTTGACGCCACATACATGAGCTGGCGATATACGCGTTGAGTCAACACTCGACCTATGCCAACCCCCTTTTCTATCCCACCCTAATCTGCATCGCCGATATTCGTCGAAATACAGTATCTAACTGCAGTCTCTTCGCCTTGCGATCCCTATTTTGCAACATTGCACAGACGCCTGAGGTGGTCGTTGGGCTTTTTTTCAAATTGGATGCCTTAAGTGGTTTGTGGGGTTTAAAATCTGGGAGCATTCAATGCCGCTGACGTCTTACGCCCGTATACGAATCTCGAACACAGTCTGGCGATAGTTCTTGCACCAACTTGGTATGGGGATGCTAGGTCATTAGTAGGTAGTTTGTCAGTCCTAATATGATGGAGAGTCTAAGATGGAGGCCGTCCTGGATGGGCCCTAATTATTGACCACTTGTGAAACACACCTCCCAACCCCCCCCCCCGCCTACGCCCGTAAGCCTCAATTTTCGTATAACAATTTCGAAAATATAGTCTTGCATAAGAGGCGCAATACTAAAGCTGACGGGAAGGGAGGCACTTTACCCCGAAGCTCGGGCATCCATAGGTCCTGTAGCTTGCAGACGAACTCACCCTTAAGTTCGACCTGGTCACGGAGTGCGGTCATCAATGGTGCGGTAGAAGAGGTCGTAAATATTACCACCGGCGTCCTCCTTCACTCCACCACTAAACATCAGTACTCGCCGCTCAGTGCTTCGATCATCATCGCCTTCCCCCCGCGCCAGTGGCATGGATTTCTGACAGTGACGTTCGTCTCCGCCTTTTGACAAGGCGCGCCAGTATGGACATTATCCAGGCGTTCACCGATCTCCTGCGTAGTGCTCATCATGCCGTCAGGTTATTAGGATAAAAAATAAGAGTCAGGGGGGTACTTACAACATCACTGAGATACTCAGGATCTCGAAGAACGGAATTAGCAATCTTGCGCATAAACCCCTCAGCCAAGATACCTTATTATTACTCACTGCAGCCTGTAATGGTGGTGTTGGTAGCATATGACTATAAATACATCGAGTGAAACAGGAGGTCGAATATCTATCCCTACGTCGACACTAATGTGTTCGTTAGATCTACAGAGAGACAGTTGCAGCCATGATCTCCGTACTAATTTCCAAAGCTCCGTGATTTATCACAATGAAGATTGGGGGTTGTGACGAGTGAATGTTACCTCCTCGCGATAGACTATTATTAAATAATCTTAAAGCGCACCCCTCCTGGACATTCAGTCATATGGCCTAAGAGCTTACCCCGTAATTGCCCTTCCGCAAGTTGACTAAGCCAAGATGAGAAACTCCTTGCTCTGCGAAAGCGCACTCCTAGTTCTCCAGTTCCAACTAAGCTCAGCACTCGAATTCGTGAATCGCACAGTTCGGGCTACGAAGGCCCATCTGAATGGACAACTTACAATGCCCGATTCTGTATGCGAGTAGTTGGGGATACCGTACGCGTCTCCTCTAACTGGCCAACGGGGGTTCGCGTTACCGGCGAAGCTCGACCCTGAAGGCATCATAAACGCGGATCGCTACGTACGTTCGCTCAACAACACCCAATATTCAACATTCACAAGGTGGGTGACATGGATTTGACTGTCCGCAAATGGCGTCTAGCACGTTCGTTTATCCCAACGCCACATCACAGTACTCGAGGGTAATATGCCAATATCATCAACTAGTCTAACAACACCCGGGACGAGGACTGCCTTCCGCTTAACGTCTAGTCAAGAACAAAAAAAAACCCCGGCTACACACTGAGGTCGGTGTTCGCGTGGATTCATGGCGGCCGCTTCCCCGCTGGTTTAAGCCACACGCCATTCTACCCCCGACGGGAATCTCACCAGAGCGCAAAACGTCGTCGTCGCGGCTACGCTCAAATTGTCCCGTATGAACATTTTTTTCGGGTCCCCCGAGCTCTCCCGAAGCAACGCAGAAGCTCGGGTTTCAGAAACATCGCGGCATCCGGCGGGGTGGCCCGCACCGCATCGCAAAATTACCCAGGCCGCCCGTCAGTAACTAGGCGCATATATGTCTCTAGAGGTAGAGAGAGCCCTATCGTTCGCCGGAAACGATGTCCCACTCCGGGGAGAGGGGAGGTTCTAGGCAGCTCTATATGAGCCAAAACCCCCCCAATCAAGAGCGACGGCGCGTGCGTACCTACACACGACGCTAACAAAGGTCGGAAACGGTAGACGGGGATATTCCCGAGTCCGTCGGCAGCATCGCGCCCTCGCCCGCGCGAAGGCCGCGGCTCGTGAGCGTCATGCAGGAGGCCTGGGGCGCGGGGCTTGCCCGGGCTGTGCTGGACCGGTCGCGCTACCAAGGCGGTTGATGGAGGGAAGGGGAGGGGGTGAGTCGTTGGTTAGGCTGGCAGTTTCACTGGGGGTTTCATAATGCGTCCGTAGTCGACACCGTCTTTTCTCGGATGCGTGATAGCGCATGCGCTGCCCCGAATATCCCTTTCTGTGGCGTTGTTATTTATCCCTTCGTAATTCGATGTAGCACCTACCCCCTTTTTCTAAGGTTGTGTTCAGAAACACTCGCCGTTCTGCTGGAAGAAGAAAAGGGGGTAACTTTAGATTTGATCCTACAATGCTATAGGAACTTTGGTTTATACTTAAGCCATTGCGTTATACATACAACAAGGGCTAAATTGAGGTAAGGCTATAGTTATAACCAGTTCATGTCTTTGCATGATCAGCCTCTCGCCCGTAGGACTGGTCAAACCCCTTTCTACCTCGTTAATAAGGCAGGCATTGATCGTGGTAGGAATTACCTACGACTTTTTACCTGGGCAAATAAATAGTCCGCATGAATTTGTCTGATTTGAAACAGTGTATATTTTTTTGAGTTTGGAAATATGCTTGCTCAAACTTGACCTACCTAGGTGAAGACCTCCAGCGCCTCGGCAACCTAACTACGCCTATAAATATCAGCTTCTTACTTCATTAGGGGGTCTGTTAAGCTGGACACTTATTCTACCGTTCTTAGTTTCTTGACCGCTCTTTTCGCATTAAGGGTCGGCATTGGGGATTAATTGTTCCATTGCGCTCTCGATGTAGCTTATTCAACCTATAATAACCCTTTTATCCTCCCTTGCGACGCATTCCCTTTGATAATATGTCGGCAGGTCGCTAGTTCCATACCCCTCTAGATATTCCCCTTGAAGAGAAGAGGTGGTTGGGACCTTAACTGCAACTATAGTAGCTGCTCGGCAGGCTGCGGGTAATAGGTCCCAGCCGCAAATTTTGACCCAATTCCTCTCCTAATCCAACACGATTTCATCACTCACACTGAGGAAATGACGGTAAATGATTGAAACATAAATTTGAACATTCTATCGGGATATAAAAAAGATATTTCAACGTTGAATTTAGGAACTCAGATTCCTCCCATGTTCCTCCCACGGAGTACGGCTCACGCTGTTTCGTGAGCCCCCCCCCCCCTCCCCTTCCGACCGTAATATAAATTGTTGCTCCCAGTAAGAACTTACACGTAACATAAATCGCCAAACTCTGTCGGGCGGTCCTATGACATATACTTCAATGGAGCGTTCGTGCGCATGGGGAGTCAGAAACGTACCGCAGGCCGAGCCCGCTCGCATCACTGCCAGCACTCGATGATCATGGGGACGTCGTCCTCGAGGGCGCGCGCCTTGACGGGCGGCGAGACGTTCTCCCTCCAGCCCCGGTCCGTCCCGCGGGGCGCGCGGCGCTGCCGCCCTTCGCCGCCTTCGCCTTCCCGGTCTTCTCCTCCTTGCTCCGGTGCCGCCGCCGGGCGGGCGAGCGGCTCGCGTCGTGGGCCGGGCGGTTCCGGCGCGCCTCGTCGTCGTCGTCGTCGTCGCCGCCGCCGCCCACCTTCGACCGCCGGACGGCCAGGTCCCCGGCGCCGGCGGGCCGGGGGTTCTCCTCGTTCCGCCGCTCCGCTAGCGGGGTCGGCACGCGATCGCGCCCGGCGGCCGCCTCCTTGAGGCTCTCGCTCCGGGTCCTGCGTGGCGACTTGTGGCCCTCCGTCGGGCGGCTCCCGTTCCCCTGGCTCCCGGCGGTCGATCTCCGTTGGATTTTCTTGGGCCGGTACTCGTACTGGGACATGTTACGCAGAATGACCATGGTCGCTTTTTTTGGGCTTTAGCGTCATGGAATAGAGTTTAGAGTTTAGAGTTTGGAGTTTGTAGTTTGTAGTGGCTCGGTGAGAGTGATTGAGTGAGGGGATGGGGAATGGGGGGGACGGGGCATTGCCCATATCATTGTGACAGAACGTGGCCACACACAATGGACTCACACACTGGACTTACACACTGGACTTACACTGGACCACCACACTGACGCCCTTTCGGGGCTGAACTGGCATGGCTTGCCAACCCTGACACATCACACCATTACAGGAATCCGCGCTGAGCTCCAACTGGCTGGGCACGTCGCACTAATGGGACCTCCGTGTGGCAACAGCCATCCCTTATGCAAAGCTGTCACACCCCGCCCAAAAGGACTCGCTTGGCCAGCCCGGTCAGGACCCGGTGATGCTGGACATCATTTTCAGCCGGCATGGATGGCATGGGTGGCATGGGTGGCATTCGCCCCCGACGTAGTGATCCCAGGGGATCCCATCGCGCTGGAGGCAGACTCGAGCAGCTTCAGCCTCGATCGCCGTCCACGTGTCGGCAGGCAGGCCGGCGGGGTTCGATATAGAAACCGTTGGTCTGTCTGTCTGGCTATCTATCTATCTATCTGGCTGTCTATCTATCTATCTATCTATCTATCCGTTCATCCGTCCATCCGTCAGGCGTGCGCACGTAGCGACGACAAGATTAACTCAGCGATAAATAAATTAAAAAAAAAAAAAAAAACCACGATCCCTTGAAACCCCCCCTTACTTATTTTCACCAATTAGGAGACACCACGACAGACGAGCGCCAGCAAAATTAAAACAAAACGAAACGAAACGAAACGAAACAAAACAAAACAACAAAACAAAACCATGGATTCCTACGATATGTGCACGTTGGTACCCCCCTCGCCGGGGCGGGACCGGTCGGCCAGCCCGCAGTCGCGCGACTGGCCCGAGGAGCGGCTCTCGCTCGGCGTGGTGGAGTCCAGGAAGTGGCCGCTGGGGCACGCGATCCAGATCAAGCTGATCCGGGGCAGCGCGCGGCTACGGCGGCGGGTGGAGCGGTACGCGGCGGAGTGGACGCGGCATGCCAACGTCCGGATGGAGTTCGTCGACGACGCGCGGCGGGCCGAGGTCCGCGTGACGTTCGCCGCCGGGGGCGGGTCGTGGTCCATGGTCGGCACGGACTGCCTGATGCGGCGGGCGGGCGCGACCATGAACCTCGACGTGCACGACAAGACGCCCGACCGCGAGCTCGCGCGCGTCGTGTACCACGAGTTCGGCCACGCGCTCGGCTGCGTCCACGAGCACCAGAACCCCGTCGGCGGCATCCAGTGGGACCGCCAGAAGGTCTACGACCACTACCGCGACGCCCTGCGCTGGGACGAGGCCAAGGTCGACCGCAACGTCCTGGCCGTCTACGAGACCGGCAAGACCCAGTTCTCCCGCTTCGACCGCGCCTCCATCATGCTCTACCACTTCCCGCGCGAGCTCACCACCAACGGCGCCTTCGTCGACCCCAACTACGAGCTCTCCGCCACCGACATCGACTTCATCCGCCAGATGTACCCCATGGTCCCCGCCCAGACGACGACGCCGCCCGCCAGTGCCAGCGCCAGTGTCAGTGCCAGCGCCAAGTCGGACGGCAAGGTCGAGAGACCGACGGTCCAGCCGAGGGAGCGACGGTCCAGCGCGAGGTTGGCAGACCTGCGCGCCCGCCAACTCACTCCTCCTCAGCCCGTTAAAAGTAACTATGCCCCGATCTCCATCCCCCCCTTACTTGTCTAGGGGCGAATTAAACTAACCCAACCCTCGGTGTAGAGAGAAAGCGGGATATGTCTGAGGACGACCTACTGCGGCGGCCGTATAGCCAACCAGTCTAGATGTTTCCAAGGGGGAGGGTTTTTTTTTTTTGGTTTTTTTGGGCGGCCACGTAAAAAGTGTCCGCGGTATACATTGGCGGTGATTGATTGATTTTCCATTTCATAAGGTCACAGCGAACATAATCACGGTGGCGTATTTGACTAGATTTTAGCTGTCCATCTATCATATAAACTTCTCGAGGTAAATAAAGCACATTTATTATCTATCAGATGTTCCCTACGTTAAATGACTAACCCCCCGGGAGGGGTGGCGGGGGTGTTCTACCCATATGGTGCGAGTACCCAGTTCAAGGGTTCAAGGTAAAGGATCGAGAGTATACACGTCATAAACCATGAGCACCGACGCGGATTCACGTCTGCAAGGGAGAGGAGAGTCGCCGTCCTCGGTTATTTCCTCCATGCATGCCTCCCGCTGTGATAAAATGGTTGCCTACTAGGGTCCGCGTTCACATATGCCTCCCCCGCTCCCGCCCCTTCCCCCCTTTACTTTCCTTATGGATCGACGTCACCATTTAGAACCGGGATATTCTCCTACTTTTGTAATGGAATAGCTGACGTCAGCTAGGCCGCCAGACTCCGGCCGGTGCCTTTCACGTGGTTCAATACCAAGTCGGTGTTTGTGTTGGCCATACCAGAGAGAGCTGTTTGCCGCTTGTGTACGCACGCCGTTCAGCCTAACACACGTGGCCATCGCCGCCATCTAATTTTAAGTCATCGCGGACTTGCTACCCAGGAGGTACCTTGATTATGGGCTTGGTGGAGGCTGAGCAGGATCTTGTGCTCAATGAATCGACTTTTAAGAACATCAGCGCGCTGAGGGATATTTGGCGGACAGAGGAGGCGATGACAGGTAGCATTAAGGCCAGCCGTAAGATTGATAAGCTGGTAGTGTGTTCTACGAGAAGGATGTTAAGTCATGCAGCAGGGGGGTGAGTGCACACTAAGCGCAGGTCTCGATCTCTAAACTCAGCGCCAATATCCTTCCAGCTGACCCACGCCAACGCCTGTCACACATTAGCCACGGCGAAATTCACACACGCCCGAAAACGCCCGCGTCCCATTACAAACCTAAGACTGATCTCGTGGATCTATATGCTCTAAGCCGTCTATACATGTCCATTTCCCCTCAAATCCCACGCAATAAAGAGGTCTAGCCGCGTGTGTATGAATGAATTCGTTAAACTAAGATACGGGCAAGCCATGCTCTCGCTTGTACCATCGTAGCGTATCCATGCCGGTCTGAACGCGCATGCCGATTCTACCGTCCAGGACATAGGATTCCCACTTAGACACCTTGTCTAACCAGGACTGGCAATCGTACACTTTCTTTTTCGTTTCAGCCGCCGTCTCCCCCTGGCCCTCCATCCAAGCGAGGACGGCCATCTCGTAGTGGGCGGACGGCGGGATATAATCGTCCTTCATAGAACCTTTAAACGCAGATCTGAAGCCATACCTGGTTAATTATCTGTTAGGGGTAAAGGAGGGTGGGAACAACCGTACTTATCGAGTTTTAGGACCTCCTGAAGCCTAGTCCGAGCTTCGTCTAACTTCCCAAGGTTGCGGAGAATAGCGGCGTGGCACAAGTCATGTAGTGCCCCCTCGTCGATCTCGGCCTGGATTTTACCGCGGGCTTCTTCGGGGCACGTGAGTCGGTCCCAGGATAGATCCTTAGCGGCTGCCTCGAGTTCTATATCTTGCATTTTCTTGAGTCCGTTCCAGAGGTACACCATTTCCTGCATTGGGCTGATACCAATGGCGTCGACCAAGTCAATGCTCAACGCCCCTGATCGCTCTTCCCATTTTTTCAACTTCCGGACGACGAATTCTTCAAAAGGAAGTGGCCGCGCCATGAATCGTTTCCTACCGGCTACCGTGGTGACCTTCCTAAGAAGCTCATCGGCCTTCTTCTTATGGAGGTTGATTTGAGAATGGTCGTCCGGGTTCTCGTGGTGGGCGTTCCTGTACAACTCCAACTCCGCACACCCGGCAAGGTAGTAGTATAGTGAGGGGCTCCAATCATTCAGCTCGATGCACCGAAGGTAGTCGTCGCGGGCGTGTGACCAGTCCCGGACATATGACGAATCGAGAGACATTTCAAAATTGTTCAGCGCTGCGACTTGCTTCATCTTAGACTTGTTGTTCCTAAGGATGTCAAGGGCTCCATTCAGATCCCTCTTGTTCCCGCGGCTACGGGCTTCTTCGAACCTCCAAAGTCCGCTATCAGGATACCGTGCCCGTAGCTTAGCGAGAAGCGCTGTGAGCCTTTCTTGTGGATAACCCACAATCGCACCCTTCTCAACATCCGCATCGGAGGGGAGGATATCGGCAAATCCCAACAACCCGTTATAGTAGGCAAGAAGCATCAGCCCCGATACTGCACCGTTGACATTTTCGAACTGGGAACTTTGCCACAGCATCTTTATGCCACGTTCACGGTCGCCTCCAAAGCCAATAACGGATAGGAGTCGAGAGAATGCTGGTGGCACAAGGGAGATAATAAGAAGGAGCACGCCAAAGCACATAGTTGCCCCACTATCAAGTAAAGGTAAGCATGCAGTCTAGGTTAACCAGGCGCCAATATGATATATCGATGATTGGCAAGAAAAGAAACAGGCACTGGGGCAAAGGTCGGGGATACGACCCGGTACCCGTGCAGGAATTCTAAGTTAGTCTACTTACGAATGAGTAAAAGCATCAACTGGGTCGGTAAAGATATCGGAGTCGGGACCGGTCTCGAACCCGCCCCGAGATGGCAAATCCTGTTCTGGCTCTGTGGCCTGATGGCTAGAGCGGGGTTCGTCTGCGTTCAAGAATTCGACATCAGTGTCGTCGTCGTCGTCGACGAAGGCCCCGGGCATTTTTTCGTGCTGACTGGCATCGGTATGCTGTGCGGTGCGGTTGGGCGACGTAGTCCCCTGCTGGCGCTTTTTCAAGTAGGCGTTTTCCGCCTGTATGATCCCATCAAGTGCTATATAGGCCTTCCGCAACTTGTAAAAGCTCTTTATACCCTCGGTTAAACTCTCATGTAAGACTCCGATAATGGCAGACATGAGATAGGATTCGGCCAGAACCAACTGGTATTCGGTGCCAGGGGGGTAAATCCGCTCGGGCTGTGAGCTCGAGCTACCCGCCTCCCTCTCGGCCTTCTTTATCTCGTTCCAAGCGGATGTCTCACATTCGCCGAGACGTTTACTCGCCTCGAGCATGATAGCCTTCTCGAAGCCGAGGATGCTCTTCATGAAGACACAGACGGCCAGGCCGAAGGAGTGGTAAGTCGAGCTACCTTTCTTCAGACGTTCTTCAGCGCCGTCGATGTCATCGTTCATGATCAGATCAGCACCGGCTATGGCATCATTGAGAAGGGCAACGCTCTGGGCGCGGAAATCGACCTGGGAGGTGCTTGGACTAGGGTCGTGGCTCGACCTCGGGGTAGAGCCCCGAAACCAAGCGCCGAGTCGGCTCATGACGGGCCGCCAATGTTTAGAGTCGTGTCCGGCCCTAAAGTCGCGTGCCGGATACTAGTGGTATTATTACCGTCGCAAGCGCAGACACAAGGAACGGGGGCGGAAATAATAGATACAACAAGCTCTCCGTAAAAAAACGTCGAATTAGGCAAAATAGTGCGAGCACAAAACACGGCCCAAAACACAGCCTGGAGATAATTTCCGAATGAACCGGGCGGAGACTAGGCAACCTATGTAGATGCCGGAACGGGGCGGGCAGCTGGGAACAAAAGCTAAGGACAGGAAACCTCGGGGAACAGGAGCGGCCCTAAGTCACTACCGACTCGCTACAGTAACAAAGGTCGGGATTGAAGGATGACGGATGACGAGACCAACACAGTCCGAGTGGGGCAGCTGGGGATTTGTGAATGCGGTGGTGGTGGGATGCGGGTATCTAGGTATCTGGGTATCTGGGTCTTGAAGTAGATAGGTAGATATATACCAGTAACAAGATGGTCGATAGTAGTGTAGGTAGTGTAGGTAGTGTAGGTATCCAGGACTCGCATACACCCAGGACTCGGATGCACCCAGGACTCGGATGCACCCAGGACCCGGATACGACTGGGCACTATCGATCCAACGGTAGTGTCGACGCACAACAGGGCATTATGCAAGGCACAGCGAGGACATCCATGCCATTTCCATTTCCCAGCGGAACGGCGATGTTCCCTTCGAGGGGCCGACTCGCACAGGCAGCACCACGTCGACATGGTTGCTCCGCCATATGGCCATGTCGTGGTGGTCTAGCGGGGCCTGCTCTGCTCTCTCAACTCTCGAGCCCTCAACGACGGAAGATGCAGAATGTCTGTCGTACTACCTACTTACCTACTTAGGTAGCTTTGCTATCTTGCTATGCCAACTGCGGTTCAGTTCACGTGGGAGGTTTATTAGGTGCTCACCATGGTGAAGTAGGGTGCCCGATAAATGTACTTACTTTAGGTAGGCAGAGCTTATTGGAAATAATTGCCAATTGAAGTCGCTCATAATTACAGGTAAGCTGGGGAGACATTATCTCAGTACCTACCTACAGTGGACAAGCCCACTCGTGGACTGCCCATATGCACTTTAAATGTGTACAAACCAGCGCTTATTTCAGCCCTCGATAGACATCTGATTGGTCAGCGATACCATCAACACCGGATAACTAGCACTACGGTTTGGCGGCTTTCAACAGGTGGCTCCCAGCCGCAGCGTCGCAACCAAGCTACCCACCCACCTTTCTATCAGCCATCCTCCCGACATCGTCATCTCTGTTACCTGGTTTTACCCGCGAACCACAACCACGAACGAACCAACGCACACGTAGGCACCACCGCTGCTACCCCATCATCTCGCATAACACCAACATCTGCTGTCTGCGCGGCCGTCTTCCCCTCCCACACAACGATAAACAAACCAGACCAGACCAGACCGGACTAGGACAATGGCTGTTCCATCAGATAAACCCGCTGACAAGTCCACGTCCACCAACGAGGCGAAACCCGAGCAGCCGACACAGCAGAAGTCGGCCGCCGCGTTAGAAGAGGACGACGAGTTCGAGGACTTCCCGGTCGAAGGTGTGTTTTTTACCTACCCCAGGTCCTACGAGCAACCGGCACCCGTTCCTCTCTGCCGACGAGCACGACGGGCTCTGCGGGATGCGTCGATTGCTCTTGGTTCGCTCGGTGTCGAGACCGCCATATACCTACCTATCCGTGCACGTTCCTTGTCGATGGAGTACCCCCCCAAGCTAACGTGGGCCCCAACTGATCCAGATTGGCCAGCCGAGGAGACCGAGTCAGCGGCGCAGACAGCCAGTGGCAACGGCACAACACAGCACTTATGGGAGGAAAGTTGGGACGATGACGACACGAGCGACGACTTCTCGGCGCAGCTTCGGTACGTTGCACCGCCCCTCCTCCGAGCCTCTCCGTTTCCCCTATGCTCGCAAGAACATGATCCCACTCTTGCTCCGCGAGGGAGAGAGTTCATCGCTCAGCCGGCCAGTGCCCCAAATAGAACTAGTACTAACCCGCATTCCCCCCTCCGCAAACAGGGACGAAATCAAAAAGGTTGAAGCTTCGAAAAGGAGATGAGCAATGAGAAGACCTGACGACACATAAACCTCAAAGCAAGCTTCCACGGAGAAGGAGAATCGGGACCTCCCAATCAAAAGCTACCCCCACCATGAAAAGAAGGAGCAAGAAAGACATAGGAATTGTATTCTAGGAGTCCCCCTATGGCAAGCCAACACGACGCACCCACTGCCTTAGTTAGTAGTCAGCTCAAGTGAGTGCGCAAAGGCGACCGGAAAGGGCAGTTAGATGTGTCCGGACAGGCACTGCGGGACGGCCTAGGACAGAAACTTTGGGAGATAGCATGAATACAAGGGCCCAATTCAGTGGGCGCTGCATACACTACCAGTGAAGGTCGAGTGAAGGTCGAGTGAAGGTCTCGGCAAGCGACGAGTCCATACATTGACCAAATAAGAAAAAAAGGCGCCTTAAGTCATGATATCAACCTCCTTGCTTCCTACCTACTAACATATAACTAACGTAATGGCCACGGACCAATCGATCACTCCGTCCTTTCAACATCCGCCACCAAAACAACCAACACCTGCCAACCAATCGCGCGAGGTAAAAATATAGAGATGAAACCCGATTCGCCCACACTGGAATCTAGAAACTGTATCTCAACTGCTTAATGAGCTATCATTGCCCTAGCACAGCCCAGATTCAATTTCAGGTTAGATACGGGCACCCTGGCATTGCATTTTCCCTTCCTTGCTTGATGGATGGATACAGCCTTTTCAGGTTTACGAATTCATCTACCGACCGCGTTGATAGGTAGCCAAAGCAAAGACCGAGGATAGGTGCGAATGAATCTCTTATAAAATTATCCGGAGCGAGCTCCCTGTCCGTCGGTCCATCTGTCTGCCTTGCGACCTGCCTACCAACCTACGGACCTAACCTACCCACGCCATGATATCCCCAAGTCCTACCCAGCCCAAAAACCATAACATCATAAAACATAGGAACGCCACACTCTGTTTTTCACCTTTCTAGGCGGGTCCATCCGTCTCCTATCCGTCCACATCGACCCGACGGCAGTATATAAAAGTGCGCGCGTGTGTAGGCAGAGGTAGGTTGTAGGGAGATCTAGAGCCGCACCGTCCCTAACCTTCATTTTGTGCTGAGCGCCACCACGCCAGGTAGCTCCTTGCCCTCGAGGAGCTCGAGTGAGGCACCGCCACCGGTGGAGACGTGCGAACACTTGGCCTCGGCACCGTACTTGGCCGCCACGGTCGCGGTGTCGCCGCCACCGATGATGCCGATGGCGCCTCGGGCTACGGCGCCGGTGAAGGCATTGAGAGTGGCCTTGGTACCCTCAGCAAACTTCTCGATCTCGAAGACGCCGGCGGGTCCGTTCCACAGGATAGTCTTGGCCTCTCCGATGGCGGCCTCGTACAGCTTGACAGACTCAGGGCCGATGTCGAGGCCGAGCCAGCCATCCGGGATGCCATCCTTGTCATTGGCGGCCGCGACGTTGGCATCCGCGCCAAACTTGTCGGCGATGACGTAGTCAACGGGCAGGGTGACCTTGACACCGTTTTTCTCGGCCTTCGCCAGGAGCTGGGCCACCACTTTGGAACCTTCCTCGTCAAACAGAGATTTACCAATCTTGACGCCCTCGATTGTCTTCTTAAATGTGAACGCCATACCGCCAGTGATGACGAGGCTGTTGACCTTGTCGAGTAGGTTGTCGATCAGCTGGATCTTGTCAGATACTTTAGAGCCACCTAGAATAGCAAGGAACGGTCGCTGAGGGTCCTCAAGGGCCTTGGCGAAATAATCCAGCTCCTTCTTCATCAGGAAACCGGCAGCCTTCTGTGGTGGGTCAACGCCGACCATGGAAGAGTGAGCACGGTGGGCAGTGCCGAACGCATCGTCTGAACACAAAAAGATTAGATGGTCCTCTAACAAAATATTTCAACAAACTCGGAACGGAGAGAAGAAGTACTGACTGATATAAACATCACCCAGAGCGGTCAGGTTCTTGCGGAATTCGTCCACGCTAGCCTTGTCGGCCTTGACCTTCTTGCCCTCGCTATCTTTGGATGAGCCCTCCTCCTCGGCATGGAACCGCAGGTTCTCGAGGAGGACGACCTGGCCGTTGTCGGCCTTCGCCACGATAGCCTCGACATCGGGACCAACGCAGTCGGGGGCAAACTCGACGCTCTTCCCCAGGAGCTTCTCCAGCTCCGGGACGACGGGCTTCAGGCTGTACTTGGGGTTGGCCTTGCCGTCCGGTCGGCCAAGATGCGACATCAATACGACCGCCTTCGCGCCGTTCTCAATGGCATGCTTTATGGTGGGGATGGCACCGGCGATACGCTGGGTGTTGGTGACATTCTTGTTGTCATCGAGGGGTACATTGAAATCCACCTAATCGCGGTAACAAATATTAGCTCAGATGATTGCCAAGAAAGGCACCCCGTATGTGCCGACGGAATGACGAGATTGTGAGTCAACTTATTCAAGTCTGGCTTACCCGAATCAGGACCCGTTTGCCCTTCAGATCGCAATCTGTGATGGACAGCTTGCTTGAGAGCGACATGTTTGTGTTCCGGTACGAATTAGGATACGAATTAGAATATGGTAAAGTGGGCAGTTGGTTTAAAATCGATACATACGAGTATCGAGAAGAACGTATGCGGTTTTTTTGGCAAGAGAATGAGAGGCACGTCTGGATTAAGGGGAGTGAGAGGTATAGAAAAACACGCATTCAGAGAAGAGCTGACGATGGAGGGGCAATGGGATGCATAGGCAAAGCTTGGTGGGGTAAAGTGGTGCAAAGCCAAAAGGCTCCCCCCCCCTGCTACCTGCTAATGAACGGCCTGGAATCCTTTGCTAGTGATGGTGTGACGTCTGTAGTGTTCCGCCCGGCGTCCCCCGGCAATGCTAGCTCCTGTGCCATAGTGCTTGGCATACCCGTTTTTAAGGTAGGTTACTATCGCCCACCCCTCGAAGCACTCCGAATACATTTCGTCACGGCTGCGGATGCCAATATGCATTTATCGTCTTAGTACCGTGTTATTCTCTTCCGTGCTTATAGAACCTCGGCCCTGGTCGCCATTGTCCAGGATCGTGGTCATCAACAGGCAAATAGTCACCAGTTTGTAATCCCAGCCCATCATCCTCCAACGTCACCTCTATTGACCCTCTATATACCTCAGGCCGTGAAACCATCACGGCTGTATTCACATAACAACATTTCGATGCAAACTGTGCCTCTATTGAATCAAGAAGCATCGCAATTCAAACCCAAACCCAAACTCCAGTGAATACCCAGATGCAGACCAGGACACCAGGCCAGCTCGACAATCTGGTACAAATAACCACATCGTACATTTCACCTATTCAAGACGGATGTTGGGGGAATATGGGGCAACATTCTGCTGTTGCAGATTATCATCCTCCGATGCATTAGAGAGAGATAAGTATGCCGTCCATGCGATACCGATGGTAGACACGAAAGGCTATGATGAATCATGGTTAGCACACATCTAGGCTCATTATTTCAATACAAGGCTACCAGATACGCTTACAAGCTGGAACTGGACAGGCATCAAGCGAAAGTTGATGATTTGCACGGCCGGCCAGACCATGTAGTTCGCCTTCAAGGTTGGCATGTACATGTCTTTGAGCTTAAGAGCTACAGCGCGGCGACCGCCACCCTCGGCGATCGTCATGACCGAGAAAAACAGGGCGACGCTAACCGGGGCAAACGCAATTTGATCCACTGCTACCCGCTTCAGCGCAGGAATGAAGGCGCTGGTCTTGGTGATAGGGAACGCCCGCGACAGGAAACCAAACCACTTGAATTGTATGGGGGCCATGGCGAAACCATAGGCCATGAACCGTGTTAAGCGTTCAAAATCGAAAGGAGTAGCGAGCGACCTGGGATCGGCGTATAGGAATGAGTCTTTCTTGCCGAGATCGTGGATTTCGATAGAAATGGGGTCATCTCTCGTAGCGATACCGGGTTTCCGTTGCGCGCGTTGCTTAACAGACGTTATGGTTTGAGCGACAGTGTCCGCAATGCCACCGAGGACAGCGTTGGTTACCATCATAGTGAGGACTGTTGTTGTTGCATGTTGAGGTTAGCACCGATCGAGGGGCGAGAACGAGGGATGGCTATAGATGGGGGTTATGCATACCTGGGCGCGCATCGAAATAGGCATTGTAGCGCGATGCTAACCGTGCAATGATCCCCATCTCGATAAAGAAGATGACGGCATGGACGACAGGCTATATGAGAGAAGTATTGGTCAGGTTGACGAGGTTGCGACGGCGGGTTATGTGGGTTAGTGCACGCCAGAAACCAGCATGAGATAACAGCAAACAATACAACTACAATAGAAGCTGATTGATACTATCGCAGCGCTGTGGCGCTCTCAGGTGTGTGGTGGCCGCAGGGATAGGTGATTGTGCATTCTGGGAAGCGACATACAATTCGATCAAATATGAACTTGCTGTTCACGGTTCGAACAAGTCGACGACAAGTAAGTTCCCAAGACATCGTAGCCGGGGAGAGAAAGAGGCGGGCAGGACAGCTGCGTGGATTGGCGAAAGTACTGTGGCAGGTTGGGCCAGGGGAAAGAGATCCCGTTGTCTTGTGAATCGAGATCGGTAAATGGACAAAAGCTGCCAATAGGTGCCCAGTCAATGACGACAGATGACACTGATAAGAGTGCCAAAAACCGCCTGAGTCCACTAGATTACAGAGTGCCCAGTATAGAAAACGAGTCGCACGGTCGGGTCGCAGTGTGTACCACCAGGGCAATCAATCAGTCGGGCTGGTCGATAGCTGCGCAAGAACGAGATTAATGGGATGCGATGCGGAAGGAGGATGATGGAGGTTGATGCGCCGCCGAACAAACAAATCTTGGAATTAATGTGAATGATGGAAAGGAAATGAAGATGGAGATGCAGTTACAGAATTCCGGGGTGGTGTAGAATGCGTCAAAGTTGGTGGCCGCATGCAAGTGTAAGTGGAGGTACATAGAAGTAGTTATGTAGATACCGTGTATTTAGCAGGTAAAGGAGCACCTATTCTGTTGCACTGCCTCCGGTCCAATGTTACATTCCCCTTCCCACCTTCTCTTCACCTGCTAGTGCTAGTGTATTTATTTTATGTAGAGGAGTTATTTTAGGGAGATCTACACCCGCGTGTTTTATGTCCGAGGTTTCCGTCCGAGGCTTCCGTCTGCTCTAAGGTGCACTCGCAATACTCGCAATACTTGCATTTCACACTCAGTGCATTATTAAATGCCCCGCGGTATTTAGAAAAAGATATCTTCGACATACTGAATGAAATATCGATAATTTCAAGGTAAAACAAGACAAAATTATAATGGGTTCTCTTGAACACTCTATATGCAAACCCTGTAGCCAATCAGAACCGGGGCCGATCGTTAGTTATCAATGGTTGATGGCATCAACCCTGCCCCCCAAAAAGATCAGAAACGCTTACCTAAGTCATTAACTACAAGCGCGAAATCCTTGATCAACAGAGATTTCATCAAACTTGGTAGGTGTACCAAGAAGCGTCAAGAATGATGCGTGAATACGCTAGTAAATGCTACACAAAATTCAGGAGACAGAAAGAGTCCTTATTTTGCATTCATAGGACAGCTTGAACATTACCTCCTTGGTTAGAGGGATCCTCCACCATGCCTGATTATACTTGACGGTATGTTAATGGCAGTGTCTGCTTGAGTTTGCAGAAAGCCGAGTTTCGCCATGTAACAAGAGGCCGATACATTCAGTAATAACATATTACTTAATTTCTCCCCATAGTGTCAGTGGCAAGGCAAAACTTGAACTTAGGGGCTATATCAGATAAAGAGATGCCATCTTGAAAAGAGGGCTAAATATGAAGATACAAACAAGGTAATGGTCCACGTAGATACAAAATAGGAACACCCCTTCACTGTAGTATAATCAGGGGTGATAAAGTATGCCAATTGAGTGTCTAAGGTACCCAGGTAGGTAGTCATAATAAGCAGTTGTTAGGTAACAGTACCTACCTATTCAAACACAACCTACCTGCCTACCTAGGTAGCTGTAGCACGTTGGCCTTAAACGTGGTTGCCACCAAGGCAGGTAGTGAAGTTATCTTCCATGTCATACCTTCCTTAGATAGGTACCATTAGTAGGTACCTGCTCACATATCGCAAAGCCAGCCAGGTAGGTAAGTAGGTAGCCATGAGAAACTGCAATAGCGTACTACATTCACTGACTACCTGCTTCGTTCACAGACGTGGAGTAGATCCCTCTTCAACCGATCTTTCTTCCGAAATCGTCCTACATAAGGTGCATCATTGTCTTAGACGCGCACTCTACCCCTCTCACTTCCTCCTATAAACCACTACATCGCCATAATCCTAAGCCACCCTTGCAATATCAATCAGAAACCACAGACAGGTATCACGATCGCTAGCGCCTCACAAGAAATATGAAGGTGCAGGCCCTGCTCTTTGCGTGCCTTGCCACCCTGGGTACCTCGGTCGCCCTCCTCGACAGCCGCGATTTCAATCCCAGCATCTGCAGCCGACGCAAGGGGATCTATGACGTCTGCGACACCCAGTACTCGTTCGTCCGGTGCCATGGCCACTCAGCCATCCTAGTCACCGACTGTAGAGCAAGCAAGACTACCTATTGCCGAATCTTTCACGACAGAGGTCGCTGTGATGGCTCGACTCCACCCGACCTCGGCGGCGCATCTCCTCCATGCGAGACCGATTCTGCTTCCCCGTCAGCTGGACCAGGTTAAGGTAAGTCTGCAGTGATTTGAATTTAGCTGGAGGAATTATGAAACTAATACATATCGCATTACTAGATCGACATGGTATGACGAGTCCCGACGTTATGAGGCCCCTGGTGTTCCAGATGAAGGCCACAATGACGGTTGAGGCGCCTATTTCTGGAAGTAGGGCGGCAAACGAACAGCAATGAAGCTCTAGATAGCAGCAGCTAAGATACATCGAGATAACAGGCATCATGGTTACTCTTGTATCGATTGACCGTCAGTCTAGACAACAAGAAATAATCGCTAATTACTGTCGCGTTACTAAGACGAGTGTCAATAGTATCAATCGTCGATGCCAGTATTTGAATGCATAACAAGTTCAGTAACTAGATCAATCCCGGTACTAATTAATTCGCGTGTATGGAATAAGGGAGTATTCCAATCGTAGTAAGAAAATATTAACTAAACGGTCTCCCAAAGGACATAATATCATCCTAGAACCATGTCACTATAGGAGTTAACCCACCCGCAGAAGTCGTTGAAAAACGGCCTGTCTCGTGTTGAAAGCAAGATAGATTTATATTAGCCTAACTGAGGATAAGGTGTCTAAACCCAAACAACCTTTACCCTTAACCATCAACACCATAACAGCAAAGCATCCTCCAGGCCCTCCACCTCTCAGAAATCCCTTTAAAGCTGTCAAGAACAGTCCCCAGCCCGCACAGTATATGAAAAAAAAAAAAAAAAAAAAACCATAAACGCCAACCCCTTTTATCCCGACCCTTGCGTGCTGGAAATCAGCAGTTATCCGGGCGTGTAGCGAGCAAGAAGCCGCCATTATCCAGGGTCTCGCCGGCGACGCGGAAGTAGGCGTCGATGGCGGGCAGGACGCGGGCGCAGCGGACGGCGTTGGTGCGCCGCAGCAGGGCGGCGACCTCGCCCGGGGCCATGGACGCGCCGTCGCGCGCGAACTGCGCGAGCGCGTCGACGACGGCCCGGAACGTGCCCTGGGCGACGAGCACGTCGTCGGCGGCCGCGACGCGCGCGTCGGACCCGAGGAACGCCGCGTCCAGCACCGCCTTGTGCGCGAGCTCGTCGTTCTCCGCGTCGAGCGCCACCCGTGCCGCCGCCGCCAGCTGCGCGCCGCCGCCGAGCGAGGGCACCGCGGAGAGGAACTGCGAGACCGCGCTCGTGTCGGCGCGCCACTTGTTCTGCGCGTCCGCGAGCTGCGGCCTCGAGATGGACGTCCTCGGCCCCATGCCCGAGGGCAGGGCCGTGGAGATGGAGGCGAGGAGGACGGGGAGGAGGGTGATGAGGGAGAGCTGCATCTTGGCTGGCTGGCGTGGGGTGGGGGGTTGTTTAAGGGGGTGAGGTGAAATTGTGATTTAGGAGCTGTGGGGGTATATTAAGCGAATAACTGGGGTTGTGTATTCAGATCTAAGGTCTCTAGGTGATGGTGATCGCCTTGGTGAGGATGTGATGATGCCTTGTGGATGCCAAAGCTGGCCTTTATATATGTTGTCATTTGTGGTGAAAACTCACGATAGCAAGGTATTATTTCTATCTTGAGTGGCTGTGCATGTTGTTCAGAGGTAACCAAAGGCAGGTTGATAGAGAGAGAAAGGAATGGGTGTCACTTCGGCTACGTCGAAGCCGAAGCCGAAATAGGCTGAACGCGACCATCTTCAAGATATTAGGTGACAACAGACCAGCGGTGAATCCAACAGTGACAGAGAACAGAAGGCGCATCGCACTGCAGCCTTGTGGTGGCAGAGGTTAATAATGGACCCCAGTCAGTCGACGTAACTACAAGACGCGCTGGACTCCGGACTAGTTGGACAGGAAGTATTGACATCCGGTCGACTGGTGTCACCCAAGGTGGGCGCAATACGACGAAGACGATGAGAATCCAAGGGCGAGAATAGATACTTACACATGTACGCTCCAAAGCCAGAGCCGGAAAGGGTTGTTCAAATAATGCTCCTGCCGAATGCAAGACAACGGCACACATCCAGATGCCCAATAGGATGGGATATGTAGACATAGGTATAATGCGTATTAATGCACAGCCACGGATGCAGTCGGTCAGCTCTGGTTCGTTGACGAATGAAACGTTCAAACAGCAAACGGCTAGCGTCGCGCGCGTGTTTGCCAGTCGACGAACCAGCCAACCGCAGCATTCCCTTGTTCTTAAAATGGAAAACTCGATGTGACCCCCATCCTCCCACTCTCACTTCAATGACCGAGTACGGCCCACCCTTTATAGCCGCTCCCGCGCGCCTCTGGTTTTTCTCTCCCCATTGATAGTCGCCAAGGTTGATCGTCTGTATTCATATAGTCCTTGTTAGCACATAGGTATCTATCTAGATAGCTGTTTGACTTTGCACAGCGATAAGCTCCCACGGAGGCATTCTCCAATGTCTGGTGGTCAAAACTTCGATGCCTCGGATGGCCTGGTCAGCGACATGACAGTTTGGTTACCTAAGGCACCTACTTAGATCAGGTTGGGGTCGCATCACAAGTCTGCGGGTCTAAAATTCATATCCGTATATCCGAGACATTGGGTATCAGGTCACGGGTATTAGAGTCGCCTTACATATTTACTCCCACGGCTAACTTGCCAGGTAGCGACGAATGGGTTCATTTACTCATAAATCAGATGATCTTTTTTAATGACTAGTGATTAATAAGGGATCGTTGAGACAATTGGGTATTTATGAGCATGGGCGCCAGACTTGGCTCTGTCCGTATAAGCGATGGGCGTTGCGCATCTCACTTTTATAAACCTCCCGCATGAACACAGAAAACGATTTTATCTCAACACTTAAAATATTATTGAGTACGTGAATATGTTGGCTTGATGTGCATCTCTATAGGTCGCGACCTGTCAAGTTGGTGCAACATCCTTCTAGGACGAGGGCTTGGGATAGCCCTCGGAGGCGATGCAGACGACCTCGCCGGGGAACAAGTTGGTACAGGCGGACTGTTAAATATTGGTCAGCAAGCGTATAAAAACGGACTTCTTCCAAGGCACGCGGGGTTTTTTTTCTCTCTTTCTTTCGGTATTAATATGGGGAAAGAAGGCTGGACGCGGAAACTCGATCGGAATATAGAAACCAGGAGACAAACATTGACCTGCGGGTTCAACATAAAGCTGTTCGAGCGTTAGCTTTGGCATTACTGCTTACCCGCACCTGTTTTTACAGGAATCCGAAAGGGGAAACTTACAACCTGTCGAGAGTGAAGATGTTATTCAACTTCGCCTGGATCCCGACGCAGGTGTCGCCCGCAGCGACGGTGTAAAATGAGGTACCTAATAGAGAAAATGTCAATTGAAAATATTCTGGATCTGGTATTTTGACGTATTCTCTTACAATGCTCATCGTAACCCTGACGGGCAGCTAGTTCGAACCCGGAAGCTGGGGCCGCGAGGGCATGGGCGGCCAAGGAGATGGAGATCAGGACTTGAGCAAGCATATTGAATAAAGTACAAGACGATATTGTGAGAATAAGGAACAAGATTCTTGTATTGAAAATGTAGTTGACGCGAAGACGAATGAGTCGTGATGCTGCGTATCTTTCTTCCAGATTCCGAATATCCTGAGATGCTCGACATCTTTATACCCCAATAGCACTCAGATGACAGGCCATTCCCTTTGGTTCGCCGAACCGTTCGGCTGATCGGTTAACCCCATATTGCTCACGGCAAGCCTAGCCATCCTCTTATCTATTACACCACTCATACTCGACATATTTTCTTCTGAACGCCGTTGAGTGAATACCCCAGCCGCGCCTCCTCACGAAAGCCAATAGGCGAGATACGAGACCATCACGAATCTATCTTGATACCAATACGAGCTTCCTACTCCGTCTTTGTGTTAGTCTACACGGAAAAGCAGTGTCGCTAACAGGGCTGCTCATAGCGAGCTAGTGCCAAGACTCCTGGGTACGGGATTCAAATGTATTAAGTTGCTATGCGAGAAAGCGGCGAAGGTCATAATATTGGCGCTAGAGATACGAAACCATCATGCAAATATCCAGAATTATCGTCGTTCGGCACGCTAGTGTGTAAGGGGTAGGATTGCAGTTTAATATAAAAAGTACTGAAACGCGTGTCCCGCGGAGCAGCGACAATCTGTATACGGGGTTCTTAGTGTGAGTACCGACGTGACTGGAATGTCATCTTGTATGTTTAGCCAGTATAAGATAACTATCTAGGTAGTAAGCAACTGGTTTTTCTCTTAGGAAACCGCAATATATGCTTTATTATTTGATATTCGTTATCACTTCATTATATCCGGCTATCATGGAAGCTACTACTAATGCGAAGTGATACGAGAAGCAGGCGCGCCATTTGGTGATATTATAGAACCAATTCTCGTAGGTTCTCCACAATCTGGACCAGAGAGGGGCTTTTTGTCCTAGTATTCACACTGATATATAGGGATAGGATGACCTGGAGCAGATGAATGATGGTGCCACCACTTTGGGGCGCAGGATATAGGTAACATCCTGGGTAGCGCCCATGACGTTCTCATTAGTAACCTGAATGCGAGGATGCGAGGATGCGAGGATCTGAACACCCATTGGGAATATTTAGTTTGCATGTAACCACTTACGGAATTTTAATAATTAACATCAACGTTCTATTACCATTTGAGAGCATCTGAGCTTTCACGGGCTGGAATCTCCCGGCCTGGTTGCTTTGGTAAGGACATCTGATGACGCCATCAAAATGAATTTGCCTGCCGTGTTTATGTTCGTTGTGCGAAAACGGCGCTATATTTAATCCCACCTTGTCACTGACCTCCACTGA
Source organism: Rosellinia necatrix (assembly GCA_021209875.1). NCBI lineage: Eukaryota > Fungi > Ascomycota > Sordariomycetes > Xylariales > Xylariaceae > Rosellinia > Rosellinia necatrix. Next base: position 1,017,360 of record JAGYVD010000001.1, on the reverse strand, counting down.
ACTCTCAAAACGTTAATGCGCATTGGCGATGGCGTCATCCAAGTCACATAGAGCCCAAATACGTGAAATCCATATGCAACTGTGCAAGTCCATCATGCAGGCATCCGAGAGAAACCAATATCATTCTTGCCTATCGGAATCAACCACTGTGAAAGCAAAACGGAACCATTCCACCTTTTTGGCTATGTTGGTATATGTGCAAACTGCTCCGTGACAACTACCATACAGCCTCGCTACGTAAATAACAGCTAAATGTAACTAGACAACTTTGAAGCATTTACGATCAGCGTATTCCACCGAGAAAATCATCTGTGGCGCTCCTAGGAAATGTCCTCGAGCCACATAATGAATATCCAGAGTCGGGCTCATCTACTAGAGTTACCTGCGCCGTAAAGCAGATGTCGAATATCTGCCACTGCGCCTTCTTCTTTGCGAATACAACCCTCATCCTGGAATGCTAAAGCAACTAGCTTACGCTTCTCAGACTGGATATCAAGTACGCGGTATTCGACAGAGCCCTCTACGAGAAGCTTGTAGACTGTAACCGGACGGGCTTGGCCAATTCGGTGCACTCGGTCGACTGCCTGATCCTCTATGGCTGGTGCCCACCCTGAATGTACGTTAGCGCCCTCGCCCGGTTTTCATGCCTGCTATCTCCCTAACTTACAACAATCGGTCAGAATAACGGTGTCGGCTGCTGTCAGATTGACACCAACACCAGCTGCGTGCAAACTAGCGAGCATAACTCGGGTCTCAGGGTCTTCGTTCAACCTTTGAACCGCTTCATCTCTTTTTTTAATATTCATCTTTCCTTCAAGGCGGGCGCACCCGATGTTCTTTTCGATAAGAAGAGTCTCAATAATGTCCAGGAATGAAGTCCACTGAGAAAAAATAACCACTTTGGATTTCGGGTCGCGGAGATGCTTTTCCACGAGTATCTCTAATTGATCCGTCTTCGAGCTTCGTCGATCCGAATCCAGGTCGGCACTCACAAGGGTTTCTGTCTCGTCTTGTTGAGGTTCAAGCAAATCGTCTGCTGCCACTTCCTGGCGGCACATAGGACATCGCTTCTGTCTCTTGAGTGCGTCAAGCATGCAGTTTTTTCCAAAGCGATGCTTGCATGCAGTGATGACCGGGTTGTGAGTCTGAATTGGGTCATAGCAAATTGGACAGTCCTCGCTGATGCGAATGGCTTCGGCTAGGGCGTCTTGCAAGATCTTGGCATTTGCCGGTGTTAGCGCTACGATTTCCTGGTTCCCAAGCTTATCTAGAATATCCTTGACTCGCGAGCCAGTTAGCGACCAGTGGTCGCATCTATAAATGCCATCAGTGAGATTGAAACCAGCCATAGTTCGTAAGGGATATACATTTGTCTCAGGCGGAGAAGCATTTCTAATACGTTAGCGAATCCCACCTTCTTTTCATTGTCGTTGGTACCCTCCCGCTTTCCATTGCTGGTACCTTTACCGTATGATCGCGAAACAAACTGCTGAAGAATTTCGCGGGCTTCCGTACTAAATGATATTAGCAAGAGTTCAACATGAAATGACTTAGCACCTACAGCATTTTTTCATATCTAAGTTGCTCTAGCTTAGTGAAACGGACTCGATGGACATATTCCGTTTTTTCTGGCATCCGCAGGTTGATGAATGCCATGTCTTTCTTGCGACGAAGGCACAGATCCTGAACCAACGCTTGGAATAGCGCTTGAGCCTCACCGCGTATTTTCACTGTGTTGTTCTTGTCCTTGACTATCCCCTCGAGTGGTCTGGCGATCCTTGTGTTGAAAATGCTCTTTTCTTGAATTCCTCCTGTAATCTTGAGAAACAGGAGGGCAGACCAAAAGTCGGTTGCGTTATTGACACTAATAGCCGTCACAGTTAGAGCAATTAGCAGAGTAAATGGTATCCAGTACTGTCACTCACAAGGGAGTTCCGCTTAAGATCCATCGAGAGTCGGCCTGTAGCTTACATGCCGCTTGGGCATTCTTTGTATTGGGGTTTCGAACAACGTGGCCTTCATCAAGTACCACACGATGCCAGTTTACCCCGAACAGAGCGGTCCAGTTTGCTGATTTGAACTGGCTGGCAAGCACTCCATAACTGGTGATAATGACATCATATTGAAGTATGTCACTCTTCTTTAACTGGTGGTACTTGGGCGAACCGTGGCATCTCAAGACACGCGGTACTTGGTCTGCGTGGACATGTTCAGCAAACTGTTGTTCCCAATTACTCAAGACACCAGTGGGGGCCACAATCAATGTTGGACCGTTTTCGAATCCGTCTTTCATAATCAAGCTGATTATTTGAAGGGTTTTCCCTAGGCCCATTTCATCTGTGAGGATACCCCCAGAGAGAAGGCGAGGGCGCCGATTCGTAACATGACCGGAGGCGAGATTTTGGAAGTTGCCTCCAGCTACTCGCTTCCACAGCTGAACTACATCGCTGGATCCGGGTGTCGGGAGTTGGGGTTTTCCTTTTGTTTCCATCCAGGCGAGTCCCTAAAAACTGTCAGAAATAGTCAAATCAAGGTTGTATATGTCTTACTTGAAGCTGGTGGAGAAGAAGGTTGGATTTGATTGCATCAGGCTGCTCCACCTGAGGCATTGCCGACAATGTTGCTTCATCCATATTAAGCACGTCCAGCGCACTCGGATCGGCCCGAAAGTCAGTGATTTCACTGTCCTCCAATACCCCTGGTTGCGATTGGGTATACTCCGAGGTACCCAAGCCTAGGGCAGGTGTGCTACTAGCGAGATCCCGAGTGATTGCTCTTTGCACTTCAGCCTCCCGCCTGGTACTCTTTAATTCGGTGGCCTTGAGGAGCTTGTCAGCTTTTAGCCTGGCCTCGAGCCGCAGGCGGGCCTGAGGTTGATTAGTACCGTAGAAGTACAACCGAATAGGACAATCAAACGGCCCTTTGTGCCCATTCAGGACTCCATCCAGCACGATCTCACCCCTATCCAGGTACGGTGCTAACTTCTCGACAAGATTGCGAGGCAAGTGGCCAACTTGGCTACCCATGATGTTGTCAACTCGGACGGCGTTTCTATCATAGGCATTACCGGGCTCGCGACAGCACAGGATTGACTCGCCTGGCGTAACTATACCATCGTAATATCGAACTCCAACGATTTTGTTGTCCATTGTCCCATAGAACTCAAGTGATGGGGTCTCGGGGGTGTCAGCGTCACCTCCAAGATCATCAGGGTCTTCGCGTGACATTGCACCAGAAGCTTGTTGACTCAGAGAACCCAATGACGAGGCCGGAGCGTAGCGTGGTGATGTTGAAGATAACAATGGCCTATGCGCAGCTGAAGGCTGGCTGGAGGCGAACGCCGCATCATGGCCATGGTGGTGTCGAGCTGCCTTACCGACTGGCTGGTTCTCGCCCCCACTAGATGCAACCCTCTTATGGGGGGGCATTGTGAGGATGGCGATGACAGGGATTAGACAACAAGACGCTATTACGAGACGAGAATGAAGGCGGATGGGTGGAATGAATGGCCACACAGGATTGCGAGAATTGGATGAAAAAGAGAATGACCGGATTGAGCGAGCACCCAGGCGCTGGGATGGTATTCTATTCCTAATCACGACAGAGGCTGAAGGGAAGAAGCAACTACCTGTCCAACTTTCATCAAAATTGCGACGCGTTTTGATCTACCCGACCTACCTCGATAACACTTTCCACTTTCTACTAATCGAGGTGATTGATCACGCCATCACGTGACATGCCAATGGCATAGAAAGCGTTCCGGTGTGTCCGGGCCTGGCACAGGGTCTTGTGCTGTCCTGTCCCTTCAGCAATCACTTCAGCTGTATATGTAAGGACCTGGATAGCGACATATGTACTCCTGCTAACGAGGAGATATAACCCATAAAAAGATGGATGTGAAGAAGATGGTTTTAGGCATTGATAGTTGTACCTGGGCACCAATTTCATTACGGAAGCTAGGCGAAGACAACGTACCATGCAATTTATTGTAAGAAAGACGCTTGGGATGTTAGGTACGGTACATAGTTGGATACAAACCTCACCGACCAATGGGTGCCACATCTTCATCGTGTTGAAATTCCAGCTACAACAAACCGGCTTTTATAAAAGACCGAAATGATTTAGTAGTAAACAGAAGGCGCTGTCGCAACAGTTAGTTGCAGACTCTTACTGAAGCTAAACAAAGTGCAAGAGTAGGTATCTAGGTAGTTATAATATACTGAGAAGGCAATCGGAGAAGCTACCTAGGTACCTACCTACCCAGGTAGATATGTACTTAAGTATCTAGGTAGTTGGTATGGCCTGGGTTTAGCGGGGCAGAGGATCGCTATTGGTGTAGGTGCTGTCGGGTATCCTCGAATGTTAAACTACATTTGCATTTGCAGGTAGTGTAAAGTATAGAAGTAAGGAAGGTATGCATTCCGACACATAGCTACCCGAGTGAGGATATCTTGGAGATAAAAATAGGGTATTTTGGAAGTTACCTGCCACTTAGGCAAGGTATTCCGCTTGTTTCGTGTTCTGTCTGTGCTCCGTTCATTGGCCAGGTCGCCGCTCTTAGACGGCTGTCGGCACGGCTGTCGGCATCCCGCCATGGCTCTCGCCACCAGTACCAGCCTTGGCTTCCATGCCGTGGCCGCGATGACCCTCTCAGGCGGCATCTCGCCAGCACGCCATCGCAGCCGACACACAGAATGGCGGCAAACTTGCTATGGCGCAATCTAGGCTAAACTTGATTCAGAGGTAATCAGAGGCAATAGCGGTGGTATAATATTTCGACATGAGGCTCAAAACAACATCCCTTCTCTTGTTAACGTCACCTCTTGGACTTTACGCCATCTACGCTCTCGAATAATGCAGATGCAGCAAACGGTTGTTCTCATTCTTGCATCTATCCTACAGTACATTGCCGCCTATCATATGACAACCTGTACCACGGCTAAGGGCGATGGGCGATGGGCGATGGGCAAGACACCATCGCCTTCCCATCCTCCAAGTTGCCAAACCAAATACCACCCAGTCTTGCCCTTGACATGTTCGCTACTGCCTGTTCCCGGCAATGCCACTGATGCTAAACATTCGCTAACGCTAATCCCACTCAAAGACGCCTGGTACTAAACAAAACATGTCAAGAAAAAAAGTCTAGGTTCGTCACTTCGTTGCTTCGTCATTCCTGCACTCGTTGTCCATGGACGGAGTAGTTCCCACACTTGGCTACGTGTGTTTTCTTGCCCGTCTGGGGATTGAAAATGTTGCAGCCCTGCCTTGCTACATTGGGTGGTGTATACACTGCCGAGTGGTTAGCCAAGCGGCCCCGGGATGCAGGCACCAATGCCGTTGCCATAAACCTACAATGGAGGGAAACAGCATAGTCACTACCATGGTTGGACATGCGATGCAGTCCCAGCTCGTCGGCCATATATGCTACGGCATTTTCCTTGTGTACATGTTCCGACTTCATCTCCATCGGCTTCTCCTTGTCGCCATCGGGGAAATCGTACCGCGTCTCGGTGAGGTTGCCGTGGAGGATCTTCATTAGGCAATGCGCGTTACCGTGGTCGTGAATAGGGCTGGCTTTGCCCGGAGTCCAAACGAGAACCAGCTGTTCATCGGCGATGATTAGCATGTCGATACAACAGCGAAACACGTGGTATTGATGGCGGCCTTACCAAGTTGGCTTTTCCGTTGCCCTCATCGACAAGGTTCCTGGTGTATGGCATATTGGCGTTCGATAGGGCATACGGCGCCCACTCCTCGGAGTTGGAGACATAACGCTCCATCAAGTGTGTTAGATCTTCGACTTCTACATCCTCTGAATTTAGCCCCGACGATGGGCCAAGGACCGTCCTGATATCGTCTACGAGCAACTTGAATGCATCCATGATGATGGACAATATGCTATGGGCAACGAAGGTTTTGCGATTAGGGTTGACACAACTCTAAAAGTGTCGGGGAGACAATTCGACAAGTACTTTGTGTGTGTTTGGGGGACGCCTCGCATTGCTTCGTGCTCATACCACCGAGATGAACACTTCATAGTAATGTGGAGGTGGCCAAACTGGCGGTGTCTAATGTCGAACATCGAGTCGACGCACAGTCAGACAGATGCAGGCGACGCACAGCCTGTGCTTCTACCAACTTGTACCCCCTAAACCGGCAGCGCTGGTTATCGGTCCCGTGAACTATCTTTTCTTGGAACCCCGCTTTTCGTATACACTACAGATTGACAGACGGCGGTACAGTGTCTATTGGCCTTTTCCCCTGGTCATGCCGATCCCAAACAGAAGGCTCTCACTCCGCCAAACTTACTACTTCACCTGCCGGTGGAATTCAACCCGTGATCGATAACATACGGGTACAAACATGGTTCGAAAGAAAAAGTGCAATACTTAATTACAGTGTCCTTGATTTGGGTTTCGCTATTCATAATCATTCGAACAGTACCGATACCCGGAGTACGCCACAGATCACTTGACGATGTGCACCGGCCCCTTTATTCTACAGCTCAGTTGCCCCGGCACAAAGAAACGGATTTTTCTTCCCCTCTGAAAAATCAATACCGAACTCTTAGCTGTCTCTATCGTGGTTAGTTAGGTATTGTTCAGATACCCACTAATTTAAGCAATCAAAGGGGTACGAAGTACCTAGTGAGCTATCCAAAACACGCCATCGATCACCGAGAACATTGCCGAATTCACCGCTTACTATGCGCCAAACCCGACGCAGCTGGGGTAGTGCTAAAAAAATCCATTTTGGCACTCCGACACATTTTGCTGCGCTCGTCAATCATTTATCCCCCTTTCATGAATTCTTATCTATCCGCTTGGCACGAATCATACTTAGTCGTAGACAAGTCACTAACATTAACACAATCGTTTTTTTATTACTACTAACGAAGTTGGGGCACGGGGAAAGGACATTTTGCCTTGTTCGAGACAGACATTGGCCGGGAACGTATCTGATGGCTGCGCGCTAATAAATAACACCCAGGTAAGGACTGTGGTCATGTGCCCCCTCCGATTGGACCGGACTCAGAGCGTATGGAGTGCATCCTTACACCGAGTTCCTAGGTGTTACGCAACCCCAGCCGGATACTATCGGTTATTGCGTCTTGGCCGTCGGAAGTATTCAATCAAACTACTATTTTATTTGCAATTGAACGAAATGCTAATATACGAAGGCGGGGGAGCTTGGCCGATTTATTTTGCTAAAAGCATGAATCCTGGGACAAGTATAATCGTGCCGGCAATGCTGTAAACGTTGGCTTCCGTTAGAGGATGTACTTAGACGAGCGATATCGGCAAACAAGGGATGCACATTAATATATGACACAGAGTTTATCTGCCATCTAGACCATTCTAACCGTCCATACGACTGAACATGATAACATGTCAAGGACTGGTGAGTATGTATACTGGGTTCACTCTTGCGGTGTTTCATGTCAATTGAAGTTTTAACGAACGATTGTTGATTGCATGTAACTACCTGACCTAGTTACCAATGTCCCTTATAGTACCAGCGTTCCAATCTTCACTAGCAAAGTCTCCAAGGGTTTCCACTATATCAGAGGGCCTCGATACTGCGCTCGCTTGCGTCCCTTGCCACGTCTGTACAGAATATCTACCGCAAGCAAGCCGGATAGCTTTGCCATAATTGTCGTAGTTCTTGAGTATAGTGTCGAATTCATCGCAAAACTCACTCACAAGCGTCTGATCGCCCCACGTCAACCAGGGGCAATCAGCGGCGCCATGCCTTGCAATGTCAAAAATGTCGTTGCAGGATGACTTTAGGTTGTGTTTATCCGGGCATTGCCTCCAGATGTCGCCCAGTATCGACGCGATCAAAGAACTCATGATGAGGAGCACACTGACGGGGGAAAGCCCGAAGGTCTCCTTGCTCAAGCCATCCCAAATGTGCGCGAACTGGATAGCCTCCGATAATTGAGCACGATGGGTGAGGTAGGTGAATATCTGGACTGGGATCTCGGGCAAGCCAATGCTGTCATTGTACTGGCTGGTGTCATCCGGCTCGCCCATATCCGGATTCATTACTCTGGCATAAGCCGGGCGTAGCTCTTCCTTGGGGCGTATCACCTCGTTATACACCCAAGAGAAACATAATTTGAGGTACAGTGCAAGGCCGGGAGAGGCACTTTCCCTGAGAGCATTCAGCACCCCCTCACACATCTTCTGGTCACTGAATATCCCGAGGGGTGACAGGAGCGAAGACGCTCTTTCCCAACTCGCTGTCTCGGCCCAGTCCGTCGCGTGAAATATTTCCTCTTCCGCTGAAGGACTACTGCCGTATAGGGCCTGGGGTTTGTTATTGTCGTGGATAGACGGTAATTTCGCACCGCTCTGGTTGTACTTCACCCAGCTCCATTTATCCTTGAACCGATATCTATCTACTAGATGTCAGTATCGTGCCTAGAGCATCCGAGATTTCCTCTCTCTCTCTCTCTCTCTCTCTCTCTAGTGATCGTCGACAGGCCGCTGGGGTCGTAACATACTACACGAGTACGAATGTCAGTATCAGGAATACCCCTAAAACCCTATATACAAGATTCGGACGATTTCTATACATACCATTGTTTAGGCCTGTCCGGTGGTTAGCCAGTCATCGGTGAGACGCGAGGATGATGATGGATAAGGACTCACGATGCTACAAAACCATATTCTTGCTTCATAATACCTATCACCTCATTCACAGTCTTTTTCTGGTCCACGTAAAGCGATTTAAGTAAAGGACGATGCTGCTCCCAGGTTCCCTCACGCACTCGACTACCCTTTGGTGTCGCCCGCCCCCTCGTCCTCTTCCCCGTTCCCATTCCGATTCTTCTGGTTGTTGCGGATGGTGATGGGCCAGGTCGTCTTTTTCAGACGACGTCGGCATACAACGGAGTGGTCGGTGAAGAATCTATCAATGATACGGTCTTGCTTTCTCGTCAAACGTTCTCAAGCCGGTGCTATATGGATATTATAGCGGATTGGTTGATGGGCGGTCCATGCTAGTATGCCTTAGTTGTCAGGGTTGTTTGGGATTTCGGTAGTGAGTTTAACTGGCGGTCATCCGCGGCTGGCAATTCTAGGCACAAAGTAATTGGCCTAATGGCCTCAGCGACGTGATGGGGGGAGGGTTTGTTTTCGTGCCGCAGAATTTCCAATGAAAATTGGAGCATTGGATTGTGGCCGTGTATATTTCCTGGCCACGATGTTTTGTTGTTTAAAGTTAACAAACTACTAGAGCGGCTGAGTCTTGATGGCTTGGCTTTTCAGTATACGTGGTTACAGGGATGCATATTTGTTGTTTGTCCATGTCTACTCATCGCAGATGCCTTCATTTGTCGACACGTGGTGAGCTGGTGCCTGGTTACTAGGTACTAGCATTCATGGAATATTCCACTTCCACGCGCAGCTTGTACACGGACGAAGACTCGCTTGTAGTAGGTAGGCCAACCAATTATGGAACTCCTAATAAATTGGTGTTGGCGCGGCGTGGCGACGAGGGATTTAGACCCGGGGCGCCACATGTAGCCGTTAGCAGAGCCTTGTCGCCTTGGGCCTCAGTCAAGCGCGGAAGAGTAAGTTACGTACCACCGGGGAAATCGCGACGAGATTTGGAGGTCGGAGGGCCGGTTTCTAGGCGGCCCCCCAGCAATGCGATGAAAGAGACACAGGTTATTTGGCAGTAGCGCCCCCAGTCTGTTTTGTCGAGGCAGCGAAAGGAAACAAGGCAACTGCCAAGGGCTCAGGTGAGGTGGCTTCTTCAGGCGCAAAACAGCACTTTGGAAGCCACGCAAACAGGTGAAGACCATGATATGCAATTACCGAGCCCTCCAACGGATGACGGAGGGGTGTTCTAGCTGTCTAGTCGTGGGATTCCCGGGGGGTTGTTGTCCTAGATGATAAGTGGAAGCATAGATATTGGCTTCCTAGTCGCGAACGGTATTGGAAAGGTCACTCGATTTTCTGAAGACCAATGTCAATGTCAATCTCTATGTCAATGCCCAATGCCAATGCCAATGCTGAGGCCAAACTCGTACGTCTGTGGGAACAGATAAACAATGGCCTCAGCAGGTAAGTATATAAACGTTAGCGTCCAATATGGTGTTCTAGGCACACCGAAAACACCTAAGAGTCGTAGTCTTGCCTAAGGCTGGGCTCGCCACGGCACGCTCATAAGGGCGCGTACCGGCGGGGCTCTCTGACAGGCTTTTCTCTAGTTGCTATAACCATCCGTAAGGCCTTTGCAAGGCATTTGGAGATGCGCATTGGGTCTAGGTGGGGGTTACACAGCCTGGTATTCTGTCTCCTAACCCCCTTGCCAGACACTCATCAGAGATATGCCTAGCGAGGCATTGTTTGTTTGCTCTTGCCGTCGTCGTGTTCGGCATATCGGAGGGGAGTGTGCGGAAATGGCCTCGTCCCAGATGGGTTAAACAAGGTTGGGTACCAAAAGTACTTTATTATCACCAGTATGCAGTCTCTATTATGTTATGATTGGCTTGCGCCACGATGCGGCGCCTTTTAGCCATCTTGGTGTCGTCGAGTTATGTAGGTATAAAGAACCCCTCCATTCAACTAGATGATTCTCGAGGGAAAAAAGACGTTGCCTTGGAAACGAGAGACGGATCCTAGTCACCTACTAGCCCTGCCTGAATACACTACTACCTGGCTTCCACCTTCCTTGCCTTGAATACTCCTCCAGCACCTGCCACCCCTAAGGGCCCGGGCACGTAGCCACCTAGATAGCACTAAGTGCCTACCTACAGGCCGTGAGGATACCCAAGTAGCTGCTACCTGGGTACCATGTAATTTCTAGGTAGGAAGTTCTATCCAACCCCCACCCGAGTTTTTCCCAAACGTAAAAATTGGTTCGAGGTTGGCCACAGAGGCCTAACTTAGTCACATCGAGTGCTTGGGAAGGAGAGAATGAGCCAATATGCTCCCTGGGACCGCTACGCATTCCAGGCATAACTAATCAAGGCATGTACATGTGTTCCACCGACTTGAAGAGCCGGGTTGTGGGGGTGGGGAGGGTAATCGACATGCCGTCCACCGTGATGGATAACCACTAGCTAGCCATTGTGGGTCTGTCATTCCCCCACAGCGTTGGTGGGTGGTTTAGTTGCCTAAGGCAGAGGAGCCCCAACGTGACTCTGCCTACCTACCTAGGTACCTTAGCTATGCCTGTACCTACCTGGGTAGGCGGGCAATGAACAACCGGAGCAACAGCTCCTCTTGAAGAGGGCGGGCTAGCTAGGGACTTGATTTGCTAACGCGATTAGTTACGTGAAACTCACTCCCAATTATCCTAACCCGTCTTTGTCTCGGCTGGGTTAAATTGATGTCACGGCCAAATGCAGCGTCCCCCGTTTTATTTCTAGCTCTCAGATTTGCCGTGGCGTTATTCGGTGATTATTATCTAGAAGGTTACCTTTTGTGCTTTGTCAATATCGATGCTATTCAGGGTGTAAAGGGTGTAAAGGGTGTAAACGGGCCTGTAGCGGGTAAATGTTGCCCTACATCTGCCCTACATCTGCCCTACATGACGGCCCTGGATGTCTCGAGGAAAGTAATGCCAGTCTTTCATGCCCTTGGCCCATGCGTATGGCCACTATGACGAGCGAGTCCCTGTTTCGTTCATGCAAATGGCCACAAGCCGGGACGTTTGGTCGCACATTCATATATGCCATGCTGATCTATCGCATCTACAGCTATATCACTGGACCAATTGGTGGCGCTAGTCCCCCCTTAGCCTGCTCACTGTTGGCGACTATGTATTATCCTTGCTGTGGGGGATCAATGTCTACTCGATCCAATCACTCCCAGTACTATGTCCCGACGTGTCTTGGGATATAGGGACCGGCCTTCGCGTGCAGAACCGGTGCATAGAGCAAAGGCTTTACATGAATACATAACCTGCCTACCCAGGTAGGTAAGGTATGCCGGTGGGTATGTAGGCACAGAAGGTAGGTACCTAGGTAGGTTCTGGTCGGGTCGGATCAAGCCGACGTCACGATTCCATCTTCCCCGCAAACCCAGAAACCAGAGGGTAACTAGCGGGACCCCACACGCTATAATGATCCACTTAACCGAAGTACATACGCAAGCCCACTGTCTCTCAATGTCGTCATCCATTTGGACCAGTCTACCTACACCAGGGGAAAACTTGAGAGTATCGTGACGGCTTGGATTTAACCTTTTGTTATCCCCCCAGTTTATCTTGACTCCCAGAACCTCCGTTACATTTTAATTGCGTGCGCTCTTTATATCTCTGCGCATCATTACAGCCAGCGTGCCCGACTTGACAGCTGAAACACCCCCCAACCCCGTCGTTGCTCCAAGATACGATGGAGCGTGTGCACCAGAGTATGTTTGTTCATTTCTCGATGCTCCCACCTGAAGCCCGAACGTGGAGTATAAATAAATACTATCAAGCGGCCCTGCTAATGGATAATCGGTTGTAGTCAATCCCTTCGCAAAGCGCGAATCGCATTCCAAGGATACTATCATCACCTACAAGGTCCTGACGATTCTCACCTGGCTGCTGGCCATCGTTGTTTCCTTCTACTATACCTTCAACAGTCCCGATGATGGTGTCTGGCCGCGACGCAAGATATGGAAGCAGAATGACCATTATCACACCGCATTCCGCATGAACCATGTCATTGCAAGCATATACTGGTAAGAATACGAAGGATTCGCATCGCCGCGTTTGTTCCAGAACCAGTAGTCTAACGTCTCGCGTCGCTAGGGTCGTCCTGTTCATTCTTCAAGGTGGCTATATTGCGCATCTCTTTTCTGGCAATATCGAGCGCGTTAATTCCGCCTGCGCTGTCGGAAGCCATTTCATTCTGAACAATCTATTCCACTTCGCGTTCGTGATGTTGTTTGTGCGCTCTCTGTTTGGCTGGGCCGAGTTGATCATTATACTCAACTTCATCAACCTGTCATCCCTATACTTCCGCCATAACGGATACGCACGATTCATTCACGAGCCGGTCGTGTCTGGGCCACTGGCTTGGACTTTCGTCGCAATCTACTGGAACGGTGCCATTATGGTTCCCAACGCGCAAACCCTTGTCGCTCGCATCTTTGGGAACATTTTCATTTGGAGCATCCTGGTGTACGGGCTGTTCTTTATCGTTGTATACAGAGTAAGAACTTCTCCTATTACAGTTTCAGAGTTATACCTGACCTTAATTAGGATTACACGATGGGATTCAACCTGTCAGTTCTCTCGGCAGCCATCGGTGTTTCCCAGTTCTTCGAGCAGGTCATTGCGCTACAGTGGATTTTCGCATTCACCATAATGGCTGTGCTCTTCGTCGCTACTGTGGTGGTTGCCGTACCCGCTGCCAGGGGAAAACCACAAGGGGGCGATGCTGAGAGGGCGCCTCTTCTGCCAGACAACTAGAGAGGCACCTGCAACGTGGATGACGTACCGAAATCCCAGAGTACAGTGTGGACCTGAGGTTAGCAATTGATTCCGCGCCTTGGGGTGGGATCCTCATGGCCGCTCAGCGAAGTAGCTTAGGGTATTTGGGCAGCCGTGATGAGTTTCATTATGAATGGAGATGATGGTGGATGTGAGGGATTACCGTAGCCTGGGAAAACGAGTGAGGTGGAACTGCGACGATGGGGTCATGGTAGAGTAACTCCGGTCTGCACTAGCCGTGATCTTCGAGCCTTTGCTGCAGACTCGCTGCGCAACGCCAAATAACCAAGCTGAACACAGGACAAAAGGCGTTATAATTTTTGATCATTAATATAATACATTCTGCTCGCTCCAGCCTGTTGGTGAATGAACCCTGAAGCCACGCCCCTTATAGCGGGTCAGCACGTGGGTCAGGGACATGTCCCAATCGATAAGGGCCACATCCCAAATGAGGTAGGTCGGGAACCATGCTCAGGAAATTTGGATACTGTAAACTACCTAGAAGCGCCTCATCGCCTCTTGCCCGTCTCTCGCTCATGTCACACCGTCCACCATGATACATCCCGGCAAGCTGCCCTTCATCATCGGCAACGACATCTGCCATGCCGTGAGGATCAGGCGGATCCTAAAGAGCGGGCGGGGGCCCCAATTCGTCCGCCGGATCCTGCGGCCCGAGGAGATCGGCAACACGACCACGGCGAACATATTGCGGTGCGTCCTCGAAGACCGGAGAGCGCGCGGGCCCCGAGACGACATGCCGCCCGCCGCGGGGGCTGGGGACGAGGCCGCGGCCGCGGCCCCCGATCCACCTGGTTTCAGGAGGGCTGTTGAATTCATGGCTGGAAGGTGAGAATGCTGATTTGTTTACTTTGCACTCATCTTCATGTGATTATATATATAATATATATATATTTGTTTGAGTGTGTGTGTGTGTGTGTGTGTTTGTGTGTATCTGTATGTCTATATGTATATATATATATATATATATATATTTGTATGTGTTCCCGCGTATGAGCTAGAGTGCTCACCCTCTTCGGCACCTCAGATTCGCCGCCAAGGAGGCGGTCATCAAGGCCCACCCGCACCGGCGGCTCACGTTCCAGACGGTCAGCATCATACGGTCTGCCCTGGGCATGGAGTCGCCCGAGGGGTCTCCGCTGGACGACTTCGAGGAGGCCGAGAAGGCCGGCATCACCAACATCACCACCACCTCCTCCTCCCCCACAACCGCCACCGCCACTCCCGCTGCCACTGCCGCTACGGACCGGCGCGAGGAGCTGGTGACCCGGTCGGTAGGCGACGAGGGCTCCGGCGGCGCGCTCGTGGCCGTGGTGCGCGCCGACGACACGTACGAGCAGACCTTCGCGTCTGTCAGCATCAGCCACGACGGCGACTACGCGACCGCCGTCTGCCTGGGCATCAACGCGCGCTCGAACGTTTTCCCCGGCATGGCCACCATGATGGGGCGGCGCATTAGGAGGAGGCGCTCCCCTCCCGCTTCTTCGTAGGGCTCGCTCGCGCCGCATACTTACCTACCTACCTACCTACCTACCTAGTTAGTTCGCTGTCGGTGCTGTCATGCTACTTGCGCCTGGTCGCGTTTGTCTCGAGGCTTTCTTGAGATTGCATGTCCACGCATGATATTGTGGGCTTGCCACTTATAGCTGCTCCGCCCCCTGAACCGCAAAAAAAGGGACAGGACAGGGCAGGGCGGCGTGTGCAATTGGGGCTCTGCCGTGGTGGTTTCGAAAACGTGTTTCCCAACCCACAGTTGACATCCATGTCACTGCCGGTTACCACGGTTTCGTTCTGCCAAATTAGAAATTAGGGCATTCGGTCATCTCAAGACGCCCTCAACTTAGATTTCAGCACCCCGAGATACCACACGGCCACACCAATTTCATTTAGTTAACCATCAGTTCATCGAGCGAGCTACCAATGACACGTTTCATTGGCTTGAAGTTCTTCCCACACTATATACAAATCCAATCAATTGGGGAGCGCCTACAGTGCATGTTCGCCATAAGAATGCTGGTGCCATCATGATCCTCTCCGTATTATGTCCTCCATACTGCTTCGGGCAGGGTTGGTCCATAAACCTGTTCTTGAGGTTGTAAGTAGGTAGTGAGGAGCTTTACCTTTATGCTATGGGTCAGTAGGCCGCGCGCCTCGGCGGATGAGAGCGGTGTTGTAAAATATTTCCGAGCATGTCCAAGAACCACGACCGTGGTCTCACTGGAGCAAATGGCGAATTAGCTTTTTATATCCGGAAATGCTGTCAATCAGTTCTGAGACGCGAATATACTCGTCCGGCCCATGTGCCACGAGGATCGACCCGGGCCCGTACAGGATCCTCCTGCCGCACAGCTCGTCCCTGAGCCGGGGCACGTCGGTGCCGAAGGCCACCGGGGCGGCCTCGAAACCGACGACGTCCCAATCCAGGAGGGCTTCGGGATATTCGAAGACGAACCTCAGCTCCACGTCCGGGTGCCGCGAGACCACCTCCTCGAGCTTGGCCTTGACGCCGGGCAGGTCGGCGACCATGCGGACCTCGCAGAGCGCCTTGGCCGACGGCGCGACGATGTTGTGCTTCTCGCCGCCCTCGAAGGTGCCGATGTTGAAGGTCGAGGCGCCCAGCAGATCAGACTCAGGCCAGGTCGTGGCGGAGAGCTCGTTCAGGACGGCCAGGAGCGCCGAGGTCGCGCTCTTGCCGAGGTGGGGGTATCCGGAGTGGCTGGTTTCTCGCGATCCATTAACGCGGGGCTTCTTTTCAAAACGTAGGGGCTCGATTTTCTTTTTATTTCTTTTTTTTTTTTTTTTCCCGCCCCCTTTCTCCTCCCGCCTTTCATTTTTTTCAGCATTGCGTGCGACTTACCAAGCGACGCCGCGGGAGATGAGCTCGAAAGCCACTTGTCCCTTGTGGCCCTTCGCGAGCTTGCTCTCGGTCGGCTCGGCGAAGATGCCGGACTCCCAGGCGACCCCCAGGTCGTTGGCGGCGATCATGCCGTGCCCGCCGTTCTCCTCCCCGACCACGAACAGCAGCCCGACGTCGCCGCCCGCCTCGCGGACCCCGGCCTCCGCCCGCAGCTCCTGGGCGGCGATGATCTGGGCGGCCAACGGGCCCAGATCGTCGCAGGCGCCCCGACCGCGGATGATGATGTCGCCGTTGCCGTCACCGTCGTCGGCGGCGGCGGCGTCAACGGCCAGCGGGATGTGCGGCGGCACGGTGTCCATGTGGGCCGTGAGTAGCACGCGCGTCGCACGCGCGCTGCCGAGGTAGGCGTACACGTTGCTGCGGGTAGACCCCGGCGCGATGGCGGTGCGCTCGACGGTGTAGCCCAGCCCCTGGAGGTGCCGCTCCAGAAACACGCCGATGCCGTGCTCGAGCTCGCTGGTGCTGACGATAGACATCAGCGACTTCAGCAGCCCGACCACGGGGTGGTCCATGATTGGAGTGGCCATGGTATAATGCGGGATATATATGTATATATGTATATGTTGTATAGATTGTATATACCGCATACAATGGCGCGATCCAGATACCTCTTATGGACCTGTACCGTCGTCTCCGCGCCTTCCCCCTCCCTCTTATACCAGCCCGTGTCGGCCCGCATCGGAACGGTATCTGAGAACGACTAGCGGGGTTCGTCCTCCCTATCTAGGGAACATGTCCATTTGGGCATGGTCCTGCTGCAGCCGTATCTCACCTGTGACCTGGACAGTTCCGGATCCACTCTGGCCAATCACATACAGTGGCACCTCTTCTTTATCTCCCCTTCGTGCGACCTGAGAGGCCGCTTTGCCGACGGCTACC
Organism: Rosellinia necatrix; assembly: GCA_021209875.1. Taxonomy (NCBI): domain Eukaryota; kingdom Fungi; phylum Ascomycota; class Sordariomycetes; order Xylariales; family Xylariaceae; genus Rosellinia; species Rosellinia necatrix. Next base: position 1,000,106 of record JAGYVD010000001.1, on the reverse strand, counting down.
TAGGTACCTTTTTGGGGGAGATAAACCACGGAAGTGATGGAGTTGGGATGAGGTCATGTAGTAAGCCGGGTTCTATCCTTCCCGCCCCGATCGATCTCCGCAGGGACCTTGCCGGCCCCATAATTCGCGATTGCGTCTCTGCCCTTCTTGGGATGGACACGTGAAATGCCCCATGCTTGGCACTGTGTAGCCCACAGTCAATTATCACTATCTAGTGTAAGTGATTCTAGCAGGAAAGGGACCTCAGCCCCTTTCTCTCGGGCGGTCATTATGCATATGTGAGCGCACTACAACCAAATTCAGACACCACAGTCACAATTCAGCACTTTGACAGCTTGAAGGGGGGGAGAGGGGGACGGGACCGTGAAGCAGGCTATCGAACGCCGCCCCATCGCACCCTCGCTCCCCTCGCGGCGACCTTGGCACACCTACGCATGCAGCTCCTGGAGGAGGGAAAGGGGGGCGGCGATGCAGCACGATCACTCTTCGTCCTACGTGCTTCGGCTATGTTATGCATATGTACCACGCAGAGCCTATCAATAGGGTTGAAGTATCACAGCGTCAGGCGATTCCCCCCTCCTCCCATAATGTGCCTTCTGAACTTTTACGCCGGTGTCGAATAGGCGAGTGGTATACACGGCTCACGAATACACCGCATCTCAATAAATTCTGCCAATCCGCTGATTCTTTGTACGCCGACATTAATAACCAGAGTGGCAAGGCAGACAAGATCGGCACTAGACAGATTAGGCCGGATGCTAGGAGCCATTGGATGCCATCGCGTGAAGTTCTTGTATACTTTCAAAGTTGAAGGGTATAGGGAACTCCTTTAGCTTATGCCAGGTTCTACATAGTGTCTCCGTGTACGCATTGCCAAATGGCATTTATGTCTGTCCTTTGCTTTAGCCTTGACAATAGGCTTCCTCCCCCTTCTGTCATGTATAATCTTCAGAAATCAAACAGTGGAAATACTGTCTGGTTGTAGTTATCTAGGACGCCTACGACAAAGCCAAACATTTATATCGATAGTCCTTCGTCAACGAAGAAACACAAGTCCTACAACCCGTTTGAATATAAACGTTTATCCTTACCGATAATCAATTGTATACGCTCAGTTGTTGGCGACAAGTATAAACACTAGCTAAGACATCCCGAAAAGGGCAACGACGAGGGTCGTGATCCACTCGCTTATACAAAGCTACACTAGAATTCTTAACTATACAGGCTATGTCCGCTGAATATGAGAGGATATTTCCAGCCGCTGGACGTATACTCAGCGGCGACAAGGCTTCCTTTGATACTTTGATAGAAGGATGGTTGACATGATGCTAGCATGGCGGTCGTGGCAGCGCTGTGGAATTATTCAGAACCCACACCCAGAGATCTTTCGCCATGATGAAGAAGCCCCGGCAACGAAAATGGCTCTGAAGAGTGACGAAGAGTTCAGGGAAGCTACCCTAGCTTAGCTGGAAACTGAAGGGGCAACGGGGATGACAAAGAGTGCCACGACGACCATACCCATTAGGTCGCCGGCGAAAAGGATAAGGGTGGTATTGACGGCGCCAACTCAGCAGAAGAAGACGAGGATGGGTTGCCGGACAGGTCGCTTCGCTGTTCTATACTGGGCACGAAATACACCCAAATCAACTATGCGTATACCTCAACTATACCAAGGATGACTGGTGTGCACCAATCTCATAAATCTACTTATTACTACACATCTACACTATACCAAGGCAAAGTGGTAGATAGGCGTAGTTGATCAGGGCCCTGCCGTGTATGTACAGTATTCCTGGAACACTCAAAGAGGACGATTAGACCACCTTCGATCGGTGCCGAAATATACAGATCCGGGCGGCCTGAATCCGCCCACGTCTGCATACCAGCCTTCCCGCAAGGTGGTATGTTCAGAGAATTTACAGGCCTCAGAGATCAACGGAAACCCTGTCAGTCCATACAAGGCTAGAGCATCGTGGTCAATACCAAGTCAGAGATATTTACCGGGCGAAGAGTTCAAGCATCAGAATGTAAGAGCTTAACGACAAGGTTGATGTCAGGTGAATGAATCACATGGCGGGGCACCAGCTACCATAGGGGGTAGCTCTACGGGCATATTTGTGTATATAAGGACGAAAGGTCTCCCACCTAGATGGTAGGCTTAGGAATCAATGATATTAAGCCCTACCCCTATACTTGGCTACCTACCTGCTACCCAGCTGCTACCTCATAGTGACTAAACCTTGCTCTGGGCATTCTTAACATGACAGTTGATATGAACTTGATAATCACAGAATCCTTTTTAACATCCGTTAGTCACAAAATCGCTTCATTTCGGCTCTTTTCTTTCAGCGACCATCGCATCTATGCTAGCCTGCCGCAAAGATTGCAATGACCCCACCTGCAATTTATATAGATTTTTAGAATTGATGTGAAGATAGCGTTGTATCTTCACCCCGAGAGGAAGAGAGCGGAGAAAGAACACAGCAACGATTTCATTAGTCTTAACTCTACGACGGCTTGTGGACAAACTCGACTTTACGTTCTGCATTTCTCCCAAGCCCCCTTGGCATTCTCTGTCGATGTAGATGGTTACGGTCTTAGAAAGGTGAGGGAGTTCGAATGTCTGGTAGTTTGCATCTAAGATCGAGCAGGATTAGTACCAAACCCCCCCAAACACCCAAACACCCAAACACCCGCCAACTACCGACCGTCGGCCATACTTTCCAACAACGAGAACGAGAAGATTTCAAGCCTCTGTTGGGATGGGTCATAACAAATAACTTTCTCCGAGGGCATAGTGGGCAGTGGAAGTGGCGCTATGGGAAGCTGTAGAGCAGGAGAAGAGGAGAGCTAGCATGGGGCCTCCTTTGGATAGCACGTGAAATACTCCGTGCTTGACGCTCTATAGCCAACATGGTTTCATCCCCAAGCCGCAAAACACACTTCGAAGGTCCACGTGGAAATTACTCACCATTCTTGGCATTGGCTCGTAGTGCAAATAATAAATCATCATACGACTTCGCGTGCCAAGGCAAGCCAGCCTAAACTTGTAATACCCCGTTTCCTGCTTGAGAGCTTAAGCTTTATAAGTATCTGTTGATTTGTTTTATTTTTAAGAGTTATTACAGTAAAGAAATAATTCGCTATTGGCACGTGTATTCAAGCCATAACCCTTTATTCAGAAAGCTATTCGCATAGCCGGAGAGTTAAAAAAAAAAGAAAAAAGAAAACGGGCTATACAGCGAATAGCTTCGGTTATCCCTCCCCAAGGCCGCCTACAATTAAAGCCCGGCCTCAAAATACAGGATCTGATCAAGCATGTGAAATGGCGTTTAGCATGGGTCCGCAATGTAGGCTGTTGCCAAGAATGGTGGGTATTTGCCACCCAGACCTTCGTACTTATAGCAGGACAAAGGAATCCAGCGCCTTTCCCCGAGCAGCCGACCCAAGCGGCAGCCACCCCGCAGCTAAGCACTCTGACCGCCAAGAGGCGGCGGCGCAGAAGGCTGCCGAATCGCGCCTTCCCCGCTGCTGTTGCTGCTCTAGTAAGAAAGCAAGCGGTAAGCGCCTGAGGCACCCCGGACCTTCGGCTCCTAGATGGCGAGCCAGAAAGGGGGCGGGGGCTCAGCATGACGAATGACCCCCCTCGTCTTGATGGGCTCCGGTCACAGCTCGCTGCGCGGGCCTATCAACGAGGCAAGAACACCCAGGGCAGCCCAGTCCATCTCCTCGTAGCGCGCTCGTTTTGTGCTTCGGTATCACACCAGGGCCACGTCCGAGTCCTATGCATGCTCCCGATGCGCGGGTGCGCACCGTACCAGTAGATCCATCCAGTCAGGGTGGTGGTGTGTTGGATGAGACTGACGTGAGGCTGTTTCGGACGAGTGCCAGAGGGTCGTTCGATGGCCAGTGGCCGACACGGCATGTAGCCGCTGCTGTATGACGCCGGAGGCTGACAACATCCGAGCACGAGGCTCCAAAGAGAGGAAGGTGACGCGGGGCCTGTCTGCTGAAGAAAAGCCCCCGGGGCGGATATCCAAATTCGGTGTTCGGTTGAGGAGGGGGAGGGTCGTATCTGCAGTTGTTGGACCAGGGTGGTAGAGAGTCTCTCTGTCCGCCACGGCGTTTGTTGTCCAGGCGTACCAAATTACAAATTGGATGGGCAGCCAATCCAGATAGGAAAGGAACATCATCGCCAAGCGGTGTCACTCCAAACTGTTTTGTAGGTGTATTTTTAGTGGCCAGCCCCCCGCGCACGACGTATATGGAGGTGATAGTCGGTAGCTGATCAATGTATGTTCCCACATCCATTTCTTCAGATACCACTTCAGCCGCAGGAACCTAGGGCGCCATCATGTAGCATCGACAGTGTTCCTAATGACAAAGCTAACCAATAAGGTTAATCAGACCCGTGGGGTTGGCATTGTAAACTCAGATCAACCATGTCAATAATAACTATGGTTCGGTAGGTTAATAGACGATTTCGAACAATAAAGAATCGACTATGCTTCATGGTAATTGACTTACTAGGTATATACGGACTTTCTGGTCCCATTTTAAACGTGAATGACATAAAGGAAATAGGAACCCCCTCAGCTTGTTATTAGTTTTCGCACGGGGTCCTTCATTTGCGCTTCTCCGAGAGAGATATGCGATTGCGTCGCCTTGACTAAGTATGTATTGCCCATTGTGTCTGTGCCTCCCCCAAAGTTAGTTCCCCCAACGGGCTTCCCAGAACGGTGACTTCTTTTGCGGTCCGTTGTTATCTATAATCCCTGGGGCCCAAATAATAGAAAGGCTGCATGGGTGCGGGTAGGAGAACAGACCGCGGCTAACAGCCAGGGCCTCCATAAGACGTCGTGTCGGGCACATCATCAGCTAGGCGCTAGTCATCTGCCCTGTGTTTCGTAGAAGAGTTAAAATATACCCAGTCAATGCTGGGGGAATCCATATATAGTGACTTCGAACCAAGTAATAGCACTTTGTGGTAGCATGGCAGCTGCCCCCTCATCAACTATCTCTAAATACGCGCGCGGGAATGGCCAATAATTCATGCCGGTAGTTATTTGTCAAGGTGGCGTGGTAACCCCCCTTTGGATGCCTGCTCACGGGCCCATCCCATATCGACAGGCATTGCCGAGCAAGATAGCTCATCAAGACATTGGCACAATAACAAACCCATGCCTGCAATTGTTCATTCTTAGCCGGCTTTTTATATTATATATTCAACATTTCCGCTCTTGCCCTCTTGCCCTCTTGCCTATTCTCTCACCTAGTCAGAGTCTCTTCCCCTAACGCAACTATCACCCACCCTGCTACCGCTCTCTCAAGCATAACCCCTTTCCATTGCACCTCTTTCATCAAATCCACCAACACGTTTCATTCCTCACCATGGATCCGCTTTCGGTTATTGCAAGTGTCGCCGGGATTATAAGCCTAGCTGATACTGTTTCCGCCCGGATCATGCAATTTTGCAGACTCGTAAAGAACGCGGAAAAACACATCAACGATCTTGGCCATGAGACACGCGCTCTCGCTGGCGGGTTGAAAAGTCTCGAAATATTGGCGAATAACCTCAAAGATTTAGATGACTGGGACTCTGACAGCAACCTGAAAGGGTATCACATTCATCATATCACAGAATGCAAAACCACTCTTGAGGACCTCCAGATAATGTTCAATAAAGTCCAAAATGGAACGATGCGTGACCGTGTTCGCATGGCATTGTCGTTCAATGATGTGCAAGACATGCGTGCGAGGATTGCTCATCACCATCAGAATATCAACATAGCCCTTTCGGCAACTTCAACAAAAATGCTACTTGATAATCTTTCCAGGGGCAAAGACATGGACAAGAAAGTTTCGGATTTTGTGAACGAAGCAGAGACAATAAAGGAGATCGTAATCCGAATTCAACAAGACGAGAATAGGCGCAAAGTTCTGAAGTATTTTCTAAAATGCAACCCTCAGCAGAACTACGACACTAGCCGTCGTCTGAGACACCCAACAACAGGTTCATGGCTGACCCAACTACCTCAATTCAACACTTGGCTTTCATCACGCGCCTCAAAGATCTGGTTCAAGGGAATTCCAGGCGCTGGGAAAACGGTGCTCGCGGCATCAATAATCGAGGCCGCGTTGCGGGCTAGCTCAGATACCGTTTCGACAGCATTTTTCTTTTGTGATTACAAAGACGAAAATACACAGAGCGCAGTGAATATCCTGAGCACCATCCTCTATCAGCTTGCATTACAAAAAGAAGCGGCCTACGACGTTCTGAACGAATTTTATGATCAATTTCATACTCCAACGAGCCTAGAGAAAACACCAAGCATAAGCGACGTGCAAGGAAACCTGAATAAAGTTGTCCAACTGTTTGATAGTGTATTTCTCATCGTTGATGGCCTGGACGAGTGCGGCCACCAAACAAATGAGGTCGTTCGAACACTCTCTGAGGTAGCGAAAAGTTCTAACAATCTCTCCGTGGCTTTTTTAAGCAGAGACGAAATTGATGTTCGGGGATACCTTGATCATGACTTTGTTGAAATCGAAATTTCGGCAAAGACCGATGACATCACAAAATTTGTCACAGCTGAGATCGAAAAGCGGATAAGGAATCACATGCTATACCTCACGGATGAGTCTGTGAAGGATGATATAATTAATGGGCTGGTAAATGGCGCGAATGGCATGTAAGTTGTTATTTTATGACATGATTATACTATGAGATCGGTTTACTAATTATAAAGAAACATGAAGGTTTCGATGGGTAACATGCCAGCTCGACCACCTCTGCGAATGCATTTCGGATGAAGAATGTCGCGAGGCATTGAAGAAGTTGCCGCCAACACTCAACGAGACCTACGTACGAATACTTAAAAGAGTGCTGCCAGGGAAAATACCCGTGGTTCAAATGATATTGCACTTTATCGCCTATGCGGAGCCTAAACTCACAATTCGACAATTGAGGGAGGCCCTTGCAGCCCCCGAACACCCACGCAAGAGCGCCCTGGATGGCTCCCGGATTGTCCGCGAGAGTTCCATCGTAAAGCTTTGCAGTAGCCTTATCCGGAAGTCTAGTGACGGTGAACGATTCGAATTTGCCCACGCGTCCGTGCAAGAGTTCCTTGAAAATATCCAAGTATTTGCACTAGAGCCGTTCCAGCTCTCCAAATCGCGCTGCGATCAACTTTTAGCAATCCAGTGCTTGCGGTTTCTCCAAGCGCAAAATTTCGAATCGCGACCAGGTCTGGAAAAAGATAGGTTATCCCATTTCCGGAAAGGGACAGAAAATTGGAAATTCTATGAATATGCCGCTGTGAAGTGGGCAGTTTATGCAAGATGCAATTTGAGGCATGACCAGGTTCTCGAATTGGCATTGTCATTATTCAAGCCAAGAAAGACGGTGATCTTTATTTCATGGGCTACCATCTGGTGCTGGGCCACCTTGGAATGCAGCGACGAGTTTGCTGAAACTTACGACGAAAGCCTTTTTCTTCGGTCGGGAGATTGGATAACACATAAGGACTTCACACCTCTACACCTTGCGGCGGCAATGTCAATGCCGGAAATTTGCATTGCCTTGATGCAGCACCGATTGGACCCTAACCTAAATGGCCCTCTTGGGACTCCCTTGGAGTGTGCTGTTGGGATTCCCTATTCAATCATAAAATCCAACCCCGGCCAGCCGCACGAGATACCCGCGCGGCATTTCCCCGACCTAGACTGTGTAGTTAAGACCATCGATTGTCTCCTTAAAGGCGGCGCGAATATGTTGGCGATTGGTGAATCAGAGGCAGCCCCAGGGTCGAGTTTGGTTGGCCGAACGTTTTTTATGATGGGAGACACCCAGGTTTATACTTTGGAGGTTGTTCAAGCCCTTCTCCGCCATGGCGTGGAACTCACACCAAATGACCTCGACTGGTTTCGCATCCTGATGAAGACATGCGAAACAATTGCATCTGATTTGTTAGAGGAACCTCTGGAATCCTTTCTTGTCGAGTTCTTGAATCCAATGATCCAAAACGTTCCCGAGTCGAGCCTCCTGTTTCGGCTGTGTTCGATGGCGTGGATACAGGCCGTTGCCTGGGGTTTCGATTTCTTACGTAGAGATGGAGTATCAATCGATCCAAGAATTTCGATCCCAACAGAGGTCGTCAATGAAAGCATCATCTTGGCTGTATCAGAAGGCAGGCTACAAGATGTCAAGATCCTTCTGAACGACCCGCGAATCAAACCAGCAGAGGTTACAGATGTCAAAGGACGAACCCTGCTACATGTGGCGTTAGGGAATAGTATGCTCCGAGAAAACGATGGCCTCGAGATTTTCGAAACCCTGCTGGGAGCCGGCTGCAATGCCTTGAAGACCAACAAGGACGGGGCCCAGCCGGTTCATGTATGGAACTGGAGAGACGAGGGGCAAGATGGGTGTGCGGCCGTCGTGAGGCGTCTCGTAGCCCTAGGCATGAAATGTGCTTCACAAGACAATGCTGGCCGTAATGCCTTGCATTTGCATTCCGGGTCATTAACCAAACTAAAGGCATTCGTCGAATTCGGTGAGAGAAGCGATGTCGCCCTGGCATTAACAACCACAGATAGGGAGAGGTATACGCCTATTTCTCGAGCAATTTATAAGTGTCATACTTCGTCTGCTATATTTCTCTTGGAGCTAAGTGGGCAGCGTCCTCAAGCCCTGCAAAGCCCGATCTCGTTACTCACACGGGCTGTCTCGAGCAACCAAACGGGGGTTTTCGAGCGACTCCTTAGAGCAAGGAGCTTGAAATCTCAAATTGAGGTTGAAGGCGTCACGTTTCTCCACCATGTAGCGGCCGATTCAACTGTCGAGTTCGCTAAAAGGTTAAAATCACTTTTTCCGGGGGCTTGTGAGATACAGCATGAAGAAACTCTGCCGTTGAGTGCTTATCTGACAAAGTGCATGGAGAAAGAAATACACCCGGTGCATGATATGATGGTGGAACTATGCCCCAAATTGAGGAGAAATCAGATTTGGAATCATTTCACAACTTCAATAATAGCGCTGGCCAACGAACAAATCCAAAATTTTCAAGAAGAGATGGTCAGTCCAGATAAAGAAGGGGAAGATACAACCGAATATTATTGCGAAGAATCTCAAAACGTGTTGTCAATATTAGACATAATGTCACACTATCTCATACAATTAGGTGTGGCAAATTGTTTCGAGCTGGAGACGAAGGAATCAGCGCTTGTTCCACTCCTGAGTCCATTCAACGATTTCGATTCTCTAGACGATATTTTCCCCATCTCTGTAGATATGATCTGCGATGTTCTCAAGGGGACACTATATCCGGAGCAACTCCGTGAAAGTATTCTTTTCATGGGCTTATTTCACGCTTGCGTTCGTTCATCTAATATCCCGGCCGTCGGCAGCATGTTAAAGATCGGAGCAGATGTTCACAAGCTGTACAAGGATTGTTCAGCACTCCATGTGGCTTGCAAGATGTCTGTTGATACAGATGAAAAGAAGGCCGTGTTTGGACTGCTCTTAGAATCCGCTGACCCATCTCGGCTCGACGAAGGTTGCCAACAACTCCACACGCCTCTGCACTATCTTGGCTTGCCCGGTGATAAATGGGCAATTGAGGAGCTTGTGAAGAAGGCACAGACCCCAAGCAATGGCGTCAATTTGGGGTTGTTTTCGTCCGCTCTTTGCCATCACCTGATAAAGGGGAACGAACATTCGGCCATTGCTCTCCTAGAAAATGGCGTTGATCCAACACAAAGGGCGGCCGGCGCGTTAAACGCGATCCAATGGGCCAGCCTTAAGGGCCTTGCCTCATTCCTCGCCGAGGCATACAAGGACAAATATTCAAAGTGGGGGATTCCCTGGAATGGCACTTTTATAGTGCCTACCCATCCCCATCCTCTGTCAGACGAACTTAATCTCCTACATTTTGCCGCTTTGGGTGGCTCTATCGATTGCATCAAATTCTACCTATCTCGCAACTCCCCGATCAACATTAATGCGCAATCTAGTCTGGGGCGCACTCCTCTATACTCCGCGGCACAGCAGGGGCACGTCGATGCTGTAAAATACCTCCTTAGTCAAGGGGCAAACCCGCGTGTCTGGGCACACTGTGGGGGTGCGCCCTCCTACGCCGCCATGGCGAATGGTCATAGACAAACGGCTCAAATCCTAGCCAGTCACCGCGATATGGCTCCGGTCGCTGGCCTCCTTCCTAGTGCACCACAGTCAAGGCCGCTCTCCCCCGTAGACACGAGTAGCCAACAAAGCGCTGGCCTTTTCCTTAGTGCACCACAGTCAAAGCCGCTCTTCTCCGCAGACACGAGTAGCCAACAGAGCGCTGGCCTTTTTCCTAGTGCACCACAGTCAAAGCCGCTCTTCTCCGCAGACACGAGTAGCCAACAGGGTGCTGGCTCGGGCTCTGGGCAACACAAAATCTCCCTGGTGGACCTCCCGGTAAGACCAAAGCGGGTACAATCTAACAGGGTTGGGGAGGACGAGAGGCGTGCCAAGATGACCAAATTGGCACCTTAGTCCTTGGGAGCTCATCTAGCTTGGCGGTCTTTGAAATAGACTCCTCCTCTACGGAATCCTGTCATCACAGAAAGCCAATGTTATCTGCTATTTAGTTCCCATACACCCGAAAGCATGTTCATCCGCACCGCTTTCGTGTTAAAGTGACGATATCTCTAATCCAAGTGCTAAGCAAAACATGTGACAACAAATCTTCTTTTGTGCCCTGGGCACCGAAACCAGGATAAGGTGCAACGCCGGCTACATACCTCACGTGACCCTACCGCCAAAAACAAGCCGCTATTGCATGTAAACTACCTAGCTAACATTATCAACAGCCAAACCAAACCAAACCAAAACAAGCCTCACAAACACAACACCCTCACCACCCCCAACAAACCACCTCTTGCACAAACTCCCGGCAATCCCCGCAATCCACCATGGAGACGATATACTACATCCTACTAGCCATCGTCTCATTTTCCCTCATAAAATCCGTAAGTGGACCTCCCTGTTCCCCCTTCCCCCTCCCCTTCCCCCTCCTTCCTCCCCTTTCTGTTTTATCCCCCCGGGAAGGGGAAGGGGGGGCAAACGCAAAAAAAAAATAAATAAATAAAAAATAAACAAAATAAAAGGTCTTCTTCGCAGCCGACCGTACCCCGATCCCCGAGACGTCGGGCCGGGTCTACAAGGCCGCCTCGGCGGCGGAGCTGCGCGCCGTCCTCGCGTCCTCGGCCTGCGTCGTCGTCGACTTCTACGCCGACTGGTGTCCCCCCTGCCGCGCCATCGCGCCCGTCTTCTCGGGCCTCGCCGACGCCCACGCCGACGACGCCGTCGATGGCAGTGGTAGCGGTAGCGGTAGCGGTAGCGGTGGTGGTGGTGGTAGTCGCCTGGCCTTCGCCAAGGTCAACGTGGACCGCGTCCCCGGGGTCGCCGCCTACTTCGAGGTGACGGCGATGCCCACGTTCGTGGTCTTCCGCGACGGCGCCCCCGCCGGCGTCGCCGTCGCCGTCGCCGGCGTCGCCGCCCGGCCGTCCGTTGTCCTGACAGAGGACGGCCTCGTCACCAGGGTCCGGGGCGCCGACAAGGTCGCCCTCGAGGCCGTGGTGCGCGCTTTGGCTGCTGAGGTGGGGGGTGCCAGGGAGGTCCCGGAGCCGAGTGGCGTCGTCGTCGCGGAGAAAGAGTGATTACAGTAGTGTATGTATGTATGTATGTATGTATGTATGTATGTATGTACGCTTTGGGATCAAGGCGACGAAATGATGCGCCTGGCTTATGACCGCAGCTTTTGTGGGATCCTCTCTATAGGATGAGGAGAGCTCTCGCGCATCCGTTCGCGGCTAAGAAATTGGAAAGGGGCGCCCCAACTTGCTTGCCTCTGCGCTAATACTTTATCTGAGACTAAACCCGGTCGTGGGATTGGCCACTCCCTGAAAGACTGATACTATTGTCCGGTGTTATGTAGAAACGTATGATGGTTAGTCATATGCACCGATCGATGAGTCTCGGCACGGAATTCGTAAAGAAGACGATCATAACTTCCGGTTATCTTGCTAAATGATATTATCTATCGAGACACGACAGAGCCACAGCTCCTAAGCAGTCGAGACACGATTCCTATAGGTGATGATACCACCATCTCCGCCCTGAATTGCAGCCCCCCTGCCCAAAATGCCTCCCATCATTTGGCCATTTGGCCACATTTACCATCCCTTATGCTATCGTGGTTGTCTGGTAGGCTATCTTGTTTTCTCGTTCTAACTAACCGAGCACATCGTGGGCTAAGAGATACCGTAACAAGCACGAGTAGCCATTTGCTTCCATTCCCCATGATAGGGCGAGGTAAGGGGCATCATTCGAACACAAACCATTTGCAATATAGCAAAGCAAATTCCATTTTTGAACGCTAGGCCTTCCCTTTCTCATATTTGCCAACCTTCACAATATTGCCTTTTGCTGCAATTTGCCATTTTCAATTGCAATCTGTGGCCGAGTCGCGAATTGAAAAGGAATTAATGGCCATGGCCGTCATCATGATCATGGTCAGGAACCTGAAGCAGCCAGTCCTCGAAGCCATCGTCAAATAGCCTGTCCAAGACCTTCTGGGGGTTCTTGGCAGCCATAGCCCTCTCCCAATCTTTAAACTCTCGATCATTCAGGAGGCAAGCGTCGAGGGCTTTGCGCAGCCGTTCTTCACCCCCCTCACGCATTTGCTGCCCTATAAAAACAATTTCTTGTCGGCGATCTCCCCACTTGCTATCACAATCACGCTGAATGGCCGCTTTTATCTCAGGATTTTGGGGCCACTCGTTCTCGGGCATCTCGCAACGCCACATGTCACCCCCAGATAACGTGAGCATGACGCCGGACTGGGACCACTCGCCAAACTGAAATAGTTAGCAACGAAAGTTCCCAAGCAATCTGGGAGATTATAAGTACGTACCATCATGGGCCTTGTTGCCAACCACAAGAATCCCTTGGATCGTAAAAGGGGACCAAATGTCTTGTTGGACATTTTGCTTTCGAGGCGCTTTTTGGTATCTAACTGTGGTTGAGAATCTCCAGCTCCAGAGTTTGACACATCCTCCCACTCATCCTCCAATTTGTCATCTTCATCTTCATCTTCATCTTCGTCATCGTCGTCGTCATCGTCATCGTCATCGTCGCCGTCATCCTCTCCATCCTCTTGAGCGACTCCCTCCTCGGTGAGATATTCCATCTGGATCACGATGAAAACGTCGCTGATCACATCCCATAGTCGCGCTGGATGGAATGGGCGTCGTGCTCGGTACACAAATGTGCCGATTCCGTATTCTTCCGTTTCGGGTGTGACCTCCTCCTTGATACTTCGCAACCACCCTGGGCTCATCGCTGCCTTCTCGTACGAGAACACACGCGTGTCAAGGATGCTCTCGAGGTCGAAGGAAGCTTTAATAGCAGTAATCATCTTGGCGTCGGGGTTGAGACTCTTGACGGTACCCTTGACACGATTGATGTCTTCCTTAGAGACGAGGTCGCATTTATTGATGACGACGACGTTGGCAAATTCGACCTGGTCGACCTGGAGGTCAGAGATATTACGATCGTCTTCTTCCGGGACATCCTTTTGGCGGTCCTTCAAGAAATCGACCGTTGCGAAGTCCTGCATGAAGTTGACCGCGTCGACCATAGTCACACATGTATCAAGTCTAGCAATCTTGGACAATCCCCCAGACTTGAGAATCTTCGCCAAACGCAGTCTCTGCTCCTTGCCCATCTCATTCTCGTCATCCACCTCAAGGTCATGGCCAGCAACAACTGACATTTCGGCGAACCTGTTGTCGTCAGTTATCGTAGTTCACTCGTAATAGCATTCTGGATACTCACTCCTCGGAAAATGTTTCTGCGACTTGCATGGGCTCGCTGACTCCCGAACTTTCGATGATCAGATAATCTACCTGGCCATCCTTCGCGAGGCGTGCCACTTCTTCGAGTAGGTCACCACGGAGAGTGCAACAGATACAGCCGTTCTGCATGGCAACAACCTGTTCTTGCTTTCGAGTGACATCGTGATTAGAAAGGAGCGCGGCGTCGATGTTCAAGGCGCCGACATCATTGACAATGACACCAACTCGGAAGCCATGGTTCTCATCCGTTAGGATGTTTTCGAGGAGAGTGGTCTTTCCGGCACCTAGAAATCCGCTGAGGAGAGTGACGGGTAGGCGTCGATCGTCGCCCTTGGCCTTGCCGTTCGCTTTTATCGGAACCATTTTAGAATTGTTCGTGTCCTAATATTTCCCCGCTTCACTAAGATATATGCCCTTGACCTAATTTCTAGAGATCTTGTCAATATTATAGGTTGATTGCTTCCTCGGCGTCTAAGAATTAGTGGTGTTCTTTAACACGTCCGTTAAAGAGTGGAGGGAGGGTAGGAATTGGTAACAGGACATCACTGGGTGGGTGACAGTTATCCTTTTATTGTCTGCACAGAATGGCTACCGGCATGGCCACCAGCATGGCCGCGGCATGGTAACCTTATTTCCCCTCACTGTCTCTCATTTCTCTCGGTTGCTCTGTTCATCTAGGTTCTCGCATCAGCCAAAGAGGAAAGGGGAACCTTGGTGGCTATCGCTACTTCTACTACTTAGGTACATTATAAATCCCCGCCATATCATAGGACACCTTTACCTACAGTGCTCCACGATTACATACCTACCCAGGTCGCTACGGAGAATTCTGTGCTGCTAGTCGCTTGACTGGCAGCACCTATGTTGCTAGGACCCTCAATCATGCTGTCCTCAGTACCACAGAGTTTAAACACCTTGATGGCTCCTGGAAGGAGCAAGGGTGCCACGATACTAGCCCTGAGTCAGCAATATAACCCGAAGTAACAATCAAGTATCAGCCAATTGATATTAGGCAGGCACTCTAGCTAGGGAGTATAGGAAGGAGCGAATGCTATAAATTTCGACGAAGGTATTTTGTGACAGAGTAGTACATATATATCAACAAACCACACAGGTATTGACGGTTCTGTCTTTGCCTTATATATTTACCGACTCACAGAATTGTGATGGGCGTTAAATAACCAAGATACAGGGTTATAGTAACCAATTGGTTGGCAAGATGGATACCGTTTACTTGCTCCCTTGTGCTTTGAGGTTCAGGCCTGTATATGGGTACTCCAGCTTGACTCCAGCACTTGATAACTCTTTTATTCTTAGGAAGGTACTAAGTCGCCACGGAACTTGTTTCCCAATGCACCTACTTCTCAATGTAAAGGTGTGGGTAAGGTACATACCTCCCAGGTTCGGTGCCCACTTAGGAAGTGGCTTGAGTCGGCAGGAGCATAGTAGACAATACCATTGGTAGGTAACCTTGCCCTTCCCGTTCTTAGCTAATCTTCCCCTACTTTGCAGCAACTACAATCATGTATGCTAAAACTTTCACACCTCGCCGAAACTATAAATGCAATCGCGGATATGACTAGGTGAGGCGCGATTACGCTTCGTTAGTCACTAAATAGTTTCATCTAGAAAGCCGAGGCTTTCTGCTCTTCAAACTTCAACTTACTTCTAATAATGATGGGCTATTCAAATCAATAGTATAAGGGTGGAGTGGTCAAAAAGGTGAAACTAGTACATCACTCGTATCGCTATTTATTATGAATTCAATCCAATCTCAAGAACATGAAGATCGCTCATGCTGTGTTAGAGTATCGTTGAGGAGTATCTACGAGAGCCGTTCCGATATGGCCGGCATACCTCGATTCTCGTATAATTTCTTGGTCAGCTCTATCATTCATCTTCTGTGACACCCATTCTATCGGGATGTTAGACGACGAGAGACCGTCTCTCTCCTTGATTCATGAGGCGCGGGGAAACTCGGAATCTGGATTCTTCATAACGTCCGCCTCAAGAGCGCGTAAATGCAAGCGCGAGACGCGATCGACGACAAGGGCTGAAAGCAAAACGACAAGGGTTTACGCAGGACGTGTGTGTGCTTGTACCTGCGTCGAACATCAGAGAGCCACTAGTTTTCGATGGTACTCCCACCAGCCCGCCAATCAAACAACCCATTGAAATAATCGGAGGCCGGGAACCAAGAGGGTGGTGAAAGGGGGGCAGATTGTGATGCATATCTCTAACTACTGCACTTGCCTACCTACCTACTGAGCCAGGCTCGAGCTCCAGGCCGTGGGAATGTTATGGACGTAGGTTAAGCGCACATGGGAGGGGGTGGGAAGGGGTGTGGGTCTGGCACATAAATGCATGCGCTGCAACAACCTAACGAAGGAAGCTATAGTGCTCTAGTAATAAGATACGACGAAAAGTTATAAAACTAAGCAGCGTTAAAAAACATGCTTCAGATCCGTCTATGTACGGAATAACTACATGATAAACAAAGTGGATATAGTGGGCATACTTACATCGCGGTGGCCGCGCGCCTACGCTGACACATCCGCATGAACAGGGGGTATGCACAGGACCCCTCCCTCCGTACCCATCTCGCTGGGGGATTGTTGGCTCATGAGCATGTAAGGTAGCTGCAGGTAGGTATTATTTTTAATTTGAACCCTCTAGCTCTGTAACCTACCTAGGCAGCTACATCACTGCACCAAGCGCGCTTGCTTATTATTCCTAACATCCCAACATGCAGGTAGGAGATGAGCTGAAATCA
This sequence comes from Rosellinia necatrix, assembly GCA_021209875.1. Taxonomy (NCBI): domain Eukaryota; kingdom Fungi; phylum Ascomycota; class Sordariomycetes; order Xylariales; family Xylariaceae; genus Rosellinia; species Rosellinia necatrix. The sequence continues at coordinate 983,431 of JAGYVD010000001.1, read as the reverse complement.
AATACATTCTTAGCTATCTATACCTATCTATGTACCTCCAAGCTCGCCATAGGTATAGCGTTAGTTACTACCTAGGTAGCAATTGAACTGTTCACTAATTATAACTACGCCCCACTTAGTCGATAGGCGTATTGTAGGGTATCCGTAGGTATAGGGCTGAATGGGGTCATGGCAGCAACGCGTGGTATCTGGAAGGCTAACACAGGTAGCCAGGTATGGAAGAGGGAGGGTGTGTGAGGAGCCTTGTTTTGAATTAGCCTTGCCGTGCTGACGAGGCGAAACTTTTGTATCGGGGATACACATTACTTACCTACCTACCTACCTACCTACCTCTGGAGCTACGGCAGTCTCACGCTAACTGCTACACTATAACTATATATTTGCCGCTATCACAAATCCCCCCTTACCTCCTGCAGCGGGTGAGCGTGCCGGATGGGACATGGGGGTCTGTTTAGCTAGACCTACCCTACACCGCAAGATATTGCACCTGTGAGCTGGGAATGGTACCTGGCTGTAGCTTTGTGATCCGGATATCCCGGCTTGACGTCGTATTGTATATTGCTAGAGATATCCTAGCGAGTGTAATATGTAGTTCGCTTCTCGTGCTACCAGAAGTATGAGGAGTATAAATCCGAGGTGCCTTTTTGTATCTATTTCCTGAAGAGGTGTGTGATTCGAGACGTTATTATGCATGCTGTTGAGTCCAACTAAGATACTGCACATAGATAAGCACATCCGATATGCTTGTCGAGGGTTCGATCTGATAAGAGAGAAAAAAAAAAAAAGGAACCAAAATTGGAGAATCAAATGGTGCTGGGGACGCAAGGTAGGTTAGGTATTATGCAGATCCCTAGCCCAATCAAGCGAGTTTGGCTGGAGACCAGAAGCGTTGCATTGATTGGTCTTCGCCACGTTGCGCAAGTCAAGCTACAAGGGTATTTCCATATTCCTCCTTTCGTTTGTTGTTTTGAGCCACTCACAGCTGTGTGCTACAGTCTAATCTAGTCAGCACCATGCAGGAGGGAGAGAAAAGAGCAGATGAGATTGGTGCGCCGACGGACGACCTCGTGACCACAACCACCTTACGTGGACGCCGGCGAAGTGTGCGATGATATAGCAAGTCGCCGTTCGTTAGATGGCGGGACTTGAGCACTTTCGGGTTCATTTCATTCTTTCTCTTTTTTTTTTTTTCCTCTCACGGGAGGTGGGATTTCGAGCATCGGAACATGCTTTTCTTCTGCCTCCAGGCACAGAAAGAAATACGGTGTATACTTGGCGTGCCTGGGGTAATTAGCGGTGATCGGTCATCTTTGGACATTGGCTTGCCAGCCACCCTTGTGACGATCATTTTGCACAAAACCAACGGGTTTTCTTCTCCCATCCTCCCGACCAACAGCTCGAGCACGGAGGGAGACCTCTTGCTCGCATTCTCTCCATATTCCTCGACGGGCTGAAATGTGCCAACTGATGCTAGCAAACAGAAATGGCATCCTCATTGGCCTGGTGTCGGCCGTGTTGTTTGGTACCGAATACTGGAAAGCAAACCGCGGATGATCCTAGGTTACCTTGTCGGCCTCGTCTCTGTCACGGATTAGCGGTCTTGGCAACGGTCCGGACCGTTCACTGGCGATGAAATTAAAACCCATCACTCTTTTTTATTTTTATTTTTTTTTCGTTCCAGCACATAAACAGCAGGAGGTTGGGCACGCACGCACCACCTCTTTCCACCATGACCACCAAGCCTGCATTTCACTTTTCCAATCCTCCCCCCCCCCCCCTCCCTCCATATCCCTCGCGTCGAGGTGGCTCAAGGTACGTACATACCTGTTTGTCTAAGGTGTAAGGCACATGAACCACTGGGTCCTCCTCCCCCTCTTTTCTCTTTCCCTTCTCCCCGGTCCTCTCCTTCGAGCCAACGGTGAGGCGATTAAAAAACAAGAATAAAAACCGGCCGGCGCGACGCCGCCGCTACGCTACACGTCTCGAAAGTGGGCTGGGAGGAGGAGGGGGGTTAGGGTTGCTTGTTGACGTGGTGGACGATGGCTGGGGGGAAAAGGGCCCAGGTGAACCGGGTCGGTTTGAGCGGTTCTCTTTCTCGTCCCCACCCGGTCCACGACGGTTTCTGAGCGGTGAGGACAACTCTCCGGGCCCCCCTGCAAATCGTGAGCCCGGCGTGCGAGCCAGCCCCAATCGGTCCTCGCCCCGATCCACAGTCGGGCAGGCGGTGGCTCGCGCTAGGGAAAAGGCAAGGTGAGTTTGCGTGGGTGTGAACGCACAAGAATGGCCGATCAAGATAGGCGGTATCCCTATCGTATCGTGTGCGGTAGATAGTACGAGATGGTGTGGTGTGAGTGAGTGAGTGGTGTGTGATGCATGTGATGCATGTGGTAGTAGTGTATGTTTGCTCGAGAAACCTCTCGCTAGGTATAATATGAAGCCCCGCCTCCTCCCTTCTTCTTCTTCTTTTCCCTCTTCTTCCCCATCCATCGCGCCATGCCTTCCATGGCTGGTACACTCGGTCTTGGCCTCTGGGAGCCCTTCACGGCTCCCGTGTCCGCCTTCCTAGAGGACTGGTTCGCTCTTCAGTATCTTCTGCCGCTCATCTCGTTCGTCTGTGTTGGACTGGAGGGTTGGTGTTTCTTCGACCTCACGCGCAAGACGCTGGGCGCTCGATCCGCGCGGGCTGTGGCCGACGCGCGTGATGCGTCCTTGGATTACGACGTCGTCAAGGATTTCCCAAAGGGTGGCTTTGAGCCTTGTGAGTCGCTGTTCCTGGCCCAAGATACACATATGAGTTGGGCCTTATCGCTAACGACTCCAACTTAAGCGAACAACCAGCTGTGTGTTCATGGGCTACTTGGCATAAGATTACATGCGCGGCATACTGCATGTCCATCAAACCCGTACGTATAATTCTGGCTCCGGAAGTGGGCTGGAAGGCTAACGGAAAATAGTGTCCTTCCTGGACAAGGTGCCAAGGGCCTAACGATGCCGTGTGGGTGTCTTATTATTTCTAAAGGCCGCCCACGGGCCCCTGTGAAGCGGCGGCGACAAATATCCTATATCGCCATATGACGGCCAACGTGGGGCATGCCCCTCCCGTGTCACGAAGCAACCGAAGAAGATACAGTTCTCACGCTTTTTGTGAGAGCCCCGGGGAAATGGGCAGGCTCATCGGGGAAAAGAAGCGACACTCATTGGACCTCTCTTTTGTCAACAAGCATCTCGAAGCAATACGATCACGATTCGACGACATGATAGCATGGCTGGATTAGGAAAAAGCATTTTTACCGGAGTTAGGAATTGGGACCAAGGTCTCGGGCTTGGGCTCTCACTCGAACATAACAGTATGATTATGAAATGAAACCATATGGATGAAAATGGACAGTCTCGATGCTCGTGATTGGAATGTGATCGCTGATTTACCTCCTGATCGGACGTCTCCCGGTCGACTAATGACTTTAAGTGTTTCTACATGTAAAGTTGTGGTGCGTGGATGGTATACTTTCGCTCATTGGATCCGGCTGCATGCGAGAAGGGTTGGGGCAGTTTTCAGCAGGCGGCAAAGTCGCTCTACCAATTCGCTTGGTATATCTTAATGCTATTTCCGTGTAGCCCTCCATATCCCACGATGCCAATTTTGTCTTCCTAGTTCATAACATACAGTGGCTAATATCTCGTGAACGACAGCCATGTTGGTAAATGCCGACATTGCTTAAGGAGCCCACCGAACCGCGCTTACCGAATGCTTTATCTCACATTTGAAGAATGGGGAAGAGGCCTTGGCGCGTCTAAATGCGCTATGATGAAGCAGGAGGGGGAGGGGTCGGTTTGAATAGGGTCACCTCTGGCCATGTCTCCTCAGCGGCCTTCTTGAAGGCCTCCGCCTCACTACTTCGCCACTGGAGAAGGAGTCCAAGAGCCTCCGCCGCTGGCTCCCAGTCATCACCCTTCAAACTAAGAACGTCAAACAGAGCCTTCTCACACGTTCCCTGGTCCTCCCCTAGGAGTTTCTGGATTTTCACACCCGACACAACATGAGCAGCACTGTCTTGATGCTTCTCCAGAAACTCAGCATTGTATTTCTTTAGGTTTGTAGAGGCGCTGATGGCCGTGAACTCGGTCTTTATGACTTCGGCGACTTGGGTAGGAAGCGATGCTAGTTTCGAGTCGATCTCTTGGTGAAAGCGCACTGCTTGTTCATGGACAACTGGGTTGGCTGCATCGATGGCGAGCGCGGCGTTCAAGCAATGCAGCGCAAGGAGGTATTTTCCTGTTGGTGTGAGTATAGAGAACTATGAAATGATAGAAATAGGAAATAATTACCTCGTCTGATGTATACCTCAAACCCAGCAACCTGGCCATCGATATTCTCTGGGCTAAGCTGGAGGATCGGCAATAAGAACTTTGTAGCCTCGACCAAGGGTTGATCAGTTGACGCCAGCTTCAGCCCAATCGGGTCATCATCCTTTTTAACGTTGTCTGGGGCAGCGGTCTTGGGTTTGTTCGGATCTTGTTTAGCAATTTGTTCAGCCGCTTCCCGCTCCGCTTTCTGGGCATCCCTTTTCGCTTTCTTAAGGGCTCTTCTCTTGTCAGCTTCCTCCTCTGCAGTCCCATGCGAGGAACCATTGGCCACGTCTGCGCCAAGTCTGCTATCGTGTAAACCAAGATACGCTGCAATTGCACCGAGAGCCGCACGAGTATAGAAGGGGTGCTCGCGAAGCTTGTCCTCCCACCGAATCATGTCTACGTATGCACGAATTTGGCCCTTTCTAAGTGAAAAACTGTGGAAATCGAATTGGTCTTCCTGCCAAACATCGAAAATGTTATAAACGGCGTGAAATCGTTTCAGTGCCAAGCCGATAAGCCCGTTGCGTACAGAGGCCTCGCCATCTTCTGTTAGGTACCATATGCTTTGCATGTCGATGAGATCGGATAGGGGCCCACCGGGTACATCGCCTCGGGTGAAAAGTGCCATTGTCTTCAAGGCCTTAGCGCTCTCGTTGTTCCGCAGTTGATACTTAGCCGTCTTCGTGTTGATATACCTATCTTTCAAGTCGAGATTGCGGGCATGATCCATGATTTCGGCTGCCTTGCGTGTATTACCGTAATGTTTCCATATCCTGGCCTTCGTCATATGGAATTCCACGGTAGCGGGCACCAATTCGAGGCCTCTCTCAACAAACTCTAACGCTTTGGCGAGATCTCGAGATAGGTGGTAATTGTAGTGCTGAGCGAGGTAGTAAAGACCTGCCGGCGTGCCTTTCAGCTCTCCGTCTGTAGGTTTCTCGTCCGGGGATTGAGTTTCTTTATCCGTGACGTAGTCATGGGCTAAGGATTCCAATGTCGCCTTCTTGAATGGGTCCGTATAGAGATGTTTAAGATTTGCAAAAGTAGATGGGACCCCTTTGTCTAGCATCAGTGCCAGATATGTTTTGGCAGCCTCGCGGAAATCGTCGCCTATAGGCCAGTCAGCTAATCCGTAGCCAACGCAGAGACTAGCCAATCAGCTATCGAGGCTTACCAGTGAGGAAGTTTAAGGGTAGCCGTTTCGCGGCATCACATCTTGGATTCTCCTTAGCGTATTCGTCATAGACAGCCTTGTGAGCGTTCGTGTCACTGGCATCAAGGCCCATCACTTCCGTCAATTTGGTGTAATATTCGGGGTGTTCAGAGTTCCTGTCTAACAGGGCCCGGTATGCTTTGATAGCTTCATCCTTCCTACCTAGCTTTGCGAGATACTCGGCCCTCAGCTCCAAAACCGCGAGACGATCCAGATTGTGCTTAGCAATGGATTCGAGGTGGTCCAACGCCCTCTGATAATCGCCCGATTCTGCGATTAACGAGTTTTTGTACATAACAGCTTCCGAATTTTCATAATCTGCGTGCGAGGGAGGGGATTTCACGGATTCTTCGTAGGTGGTCAACACCTTCTCGGCCTGAGCGAGGTCCCCGGCAAGGTGATGGGCGACAGCCAGAGCGGTCCAATTCTGTCTCAGCTGAGATTTGGCTTGTAGCATGGCAGTCCTGCTCTGGATGTAGCCCTGGAAGTCGCGCATCTGAGCTTGTAGGTACGCCAAATCCCTCTGGATTTGAGGTGAGCCCGGCTCTAGCTTTAAGGCGAACTTATAAGCTTTGATGGCCTCCTCGAAATTCTTCTGATGACGGTACAGCAGGCCGTAGACATGCCAGCATATGTGTGATTTCATGTCGGCATTCAGAGCCTCCTTAGCCAGAGCAAACGCCTCATCCGTTTTGCCCATTGAATTGATTATTAAGGCCTTCATAGCAAGAGTGTCTCCATGCTTCGGATTTTTCTTGAGGATCTGCTCGGCAGCCTTGAGGCCGCGCTTGTACTGTTTCTCCTCATAATTGCGAATGACCTGGCGAAAGAGAGCATTCTCCTTCGAGCTCAAGGGCTGTGGCATGGCTAGGAGCGACCGCCTAGGCGACCAGAGGACCGAGACAGGTGACTCGGGTAGGCACTACGGCGATAGGTCGTAGAGGACGGGATACGGAATCGGCGGCGCGTTTACGGAGGGAAGGGAAAAGCACAACTCGAGGCCCACGAGGGTGCGAGCTTCGTCTCTGCCTACTGGGGCCGTCAGAGCGACGAAATCGGACGATGTGTAAGTTGGCGCAGAAGCAGAATTGCGTACTCCAAGATGGCCTATGAATATCCCCAGCCAGACAAGCACGTCCGTTACAATGTCGGGGGCGAGGTGAAGGGATCGGGGCCGACTTTTGTCAATCGCTGTGTTCTGGACACCTGTGCAGGCAAGAACCGTTGCCCAGCTCGGATGCTTATTTAGGTAGGTAGAGCCAGGGCAGCCCAGTGCTGTGGTATGATTCTCGGTAGTCACAACGGCGGCTTGGCGGCGCTTTTCTGTGGTTTGCCATGCCCGGCGGAATTCGGAATTTAGAGCTCGGACCACCTAACCCGCACCACCTAACCCGCACCCCATAACTATGTATATTAGCTACATCATGCATGCCTCTTGACCTGCCCACACCAGTGTAGTACCTCGTTAAAAAGGTAGGTACTTCCCTATCCATTACTACTCCGGCCTTTCCATTGCATGAGATACTCAACGCATTGTTTTGAGGTGGAGACAGAAAATATAGGTATGTAAATAAATAATACGGAGGAAAAGAAGAGAAAAAGAATGACCCCTACGCTATTCGCAAACGAGGGAAGTGAACACTCACTCCCTTGTACCTCGCACCATGTATTACTATAACTGCTACTAGGCTTGGGGGTGCTGAAACTGTTCCCTTATCACATTTCGCCATTCAATCACAGCCCTTATTTAAGTGGTGATGATATAGTATCTAACTACTAACTATCTAACAAATACACTCGCCCCGGTTTTATTTTGGTAGACATGAGCTGTCGTCCATCAGTGTTTCGGCAAATTTATCCCAAAACTCCGCTGTATGTCATCGACCTGAACGTTCTCGACGCAACCGCCACTGGTTTAAAGCCTCTTCGGCGTCCTGGGAGCCGCTATTCTCACACTTTCCCTGGACCAGACTCCAAGTTTGTGACCTCACAATCCTCTCGACGCTTCTTTCTTGTCTCAGCAGCAATGCCAGTTTCTCCGTCCTCGGTTCCCGCGGGAAATATCGGCCAGAGTAGGGATCTAGCCGTTCGTCAACGACTCGTTCACGATTCCTCTCCGTCTCCGCAGCCCGAAGAAGGATTTCTGGGTCATCAGGGTCGGGGCTTGTAGCAACGTAGGCACAGTATGTCAAAACATCAGATCTCGCCTGCCAAGACGGGAACAGGACCTCGTCTTTAAAAGCCTGGCAAGAGTGAGGCTCAATCTGTCCAGGGGATCTCCGGGCGATCCTCACGGAGGTAGAGGTTGCGTCAAAGCCCGACTCCGCCGGCGTGATAAGGGCATTGAGATTTTGGGCGATGGAGTCGTCAATGGAGCCCCTGGATATACGTAGAAAGTCTATAGTTGGCGTGTATGAGCTTATGATAATGAGACCTTAATTAATGGAAGATCACACACCTCTCAAAGCAACAGGCGTGAAACAAAACTGCGGGGTCAGTGTAGGAGTGTTTGAGGGCGCAGTCATGATATCCCGAGAAGCTCTCCCGGAATCACGAGTCACATGCGTGGCATCCGTTGATTCGGGAGCCGGTTGTCTAGTCCAAAGTAACCCAGCCAGTGTGACGGAAAGAAATAGGGATTTCCGAGATATATAAGCGAGGATTTCGATACCAATAGGCCAGTAGATGAGCGTAATGTCGATGCGAAAGCCGGGAGGTTCCGAAGGCTCGATAGATAGAGAAAGTGGTTCGGATGGAGCTAGACGCTCAAAACGTTGCGGAAGCTTGATGACGGAGCGATGCAGCCCTGGGGACGTCTAATGTGATGTGCATGCAGCTTGATAACTATGTACCCACCTACATAACTTACTTGTTCTGGTACTTCGCAGCTTTGGGTGCATACCCATACGTAATTTAGCGCCCGCCATTAAATAGGGAGTTGTTCTTCGTAGGTACCTTTGTAGGTAATAGTGCACGTTAGGTATGGTATATGCTTAGTGCCCCGCTTCCTGCATTCGCCTGATTACGCGCCAGCGCCTGCCTTGGAGAGCTTGCCCACCATGGTCCAATTGAAACTAAGTTACCTAAGTTAGAGCCTTGCTATCTCTATTGATCATCATCGCTGCCACTAAGGTAATTATCAGCTCTCTCATCTACATTCACCTATCCCAGCCGGTCCTATTCCATGTGCCACCAAAACAATTACATTTCGCATCCATCTTGATCGCCCGGCCTATTTCTTTGTTTTCTCCGACCTCGCAGTTTACAACTTATTCCACCAGCACCCCAGTCATACACACACACACACACACCTGGCCCCGTCATGTCAAGCGCACAGGATATGGAAGGTGTCGAGCGCCGCCGGCCAGACGACCGCAAAGATAAGAAGAACGACGGCCGAGGCAATGGGAGCACCGATACGAATAACGAAGACGATGCCGACATGCAGGACGCTCAGCCGGAAGTAGAGGAGATCCTGGACGAGGAAGTCCTCAGCCTTAGTACACAGGACCTTCAAACCCGTAAACGCCTACTCGAGAATGACGCGAGGATCATGAAGAGCGAGTTCCAGCGACTATCACACGAGAAGGCCACTATGGCTGAGAAGATCAAGGAGAATGTGGAGAAGATCGCTAATAACCGGTTTGCCGCGCCCGGAATCTCGCCTTTTCCAAATGCCCCCAAGCGCTGATGAGACGATAGACAATTGCCATACCTTGTCGGTAACGTTGTCGAGCTGTTAGACCTCGACCCTACTGCCGAATCATCCGAGGAGGGCGCTAATATTGACTTGGATGCAACGCGAGTGGGCAAGTCCGCTGTTATTAAGACTTCGACAAGACAAACCATATTTTTACCTCTGATTGGCCTCGTTGATCCCGAGACTCTGAAACCTGGAGACCTCATCGGAGTGAATAAGGATTCGTATCTGATTCTCGATACTCTGCCGGCCGAATATGACAGTCGGGTAAAGGCAATGGAAGTGGACGAAAAGCCCACCGAGAAGTACACCGATGTCGGTGGTCTGGATAAGCAGATTGAGGAGTTGGTTGAGGCGATTGTATGGCCCATGAAGGAGGCCGAGCGTTTCAAGAAGATCGGCATCAAAGCCCCTAAAGGTTGGTGTAATCATCTACCATGCCGATTTGACATATCGCTAATATGACTCTCAAGGTGCCCTGATGTACGGACCACCGGGCACCGGAAAGACTCTGCTGGCACGAGCTTGTGCTGCTCAGACTGACGCCACGTTCCTTAAACTTGCCGGTCCCCAACTTGTCCAGATGTTTATCGGAGACGGCGCCAAACTCGTAAGAGACTGCTTCGCATTGGCGAAGGAGAAGGCCCCTGCCATCATCTTTATTGATGAGCTCGACGCCGTTGGCACCAAGCGTTTCGACAGTGAAAAGAGTGGTGATAGGGAAGTACAGCGGACTATGCTAGAGCTTCTCAACCAATTAGATGGATTCGCATCCGACGATCGTATCAAGGTTCTCGCCGCCACAAATCGTGTCGATGTCCTTGATCCTGCCCTACTGCGATCTGGCCGCCTAGACCGAAAGATCGAGTTTCCCCTACCAAATGAGGAGGCCCGAGCACAGATCCTGAAGATTCATTCTCGCAAGATGACAGTAGACACCACTGTAAATTGGGGGGAGCTAGCGCGAAGCACCGACGAATTTGGCGGTGCTATGTTAAAAGCGGTATGTGTTGAGGCAGGCATGATCGCTCTCCGAATGGGAAAGAACAAGATTAGCCACGAACACTATGTAGACGCAATCGCGGAGGTACAAGCCAAGAAAAAGGAGGTAAGTTTTGTTCTGATCTCAACACATTTACTGATCACGGCTAACACGGCATTTAGACTGTCAATTTCTATGCTTAATCGACAACCGCAGTCATACGGGTGTTCAAACATCACCGTGGGAAAGGTGTATGGATCTGGGATAGACAATGCAACGATAGACGAGATATATGTACTAGTGCGCAACTCCGATGAGGACGATTGTCTGCGCCTGATCATCGAATCTGCATTCTTCTACCTAGCTTTGCATCAGTTTGTGAACAGTATTCGGCCTACCAGTCCCGGACAAGCATCATGCTCTGTAGCCGCTCAGTCATTATATACCCTCCCAGCACTCGGCCGAGGCTAGCTGCTTGAATGGACAGAACTATAGAACACTTTACAACCAGTTACATAAAGGGGCGAACGATTGGCCACAAGTATATATGTGGCGGTACAATCGACAATATCACGTTGACATGATATTTAAGCGGGCACAATAGATATCTTAAAGCTATGACGCAGTTTCCAAGTCCCGATATATTACCCTTGATATATACAAGGTTGCCGTTTGAAAACCCACCAGGCCAGAGGGCCAGGGCCAATGCCTTGTTATTATCCGTTTTTACAATGATGGCAACATCGCCAAGCTCGTTCGGCCCCCGAATTAGAATCTCTGAGGTTGCTTTTTCCCTCTGTCCTCTTTATTAACCTTGCACAAAACACCAACGCCGACTCAATATTCCTTGTAACATCGGACGGAGAGGATTCAACGACTTCACGGCCCTTGCCACTTCGCGCCAGCCCATTTTACCTATACGTGGACGGTGTACTCTATAATGAGCTCATATTATTATACTCCGAGATATATGGCCCATCCAGAGCCCATTATAGTACTTGCTCTGGCCGATCAGTTGCGCCTTTTCCTGTTTTTCCCGTCTGCCGAGGCCACCCAGCGCCGCTTGGGCGGCTATTGGCCCCTTTCCTATGCTTGACGTAGTGCTCTAGGCTCGCTACTACTCTAGGCTAGGTGCCTGGAGTTCATGCTGCCCATCGACCCCGCATGTGTGATGGTGATGAATGCGCTGCCACCCTAGAACTGATTATATGTAGTAGTATCTTGTCGAGAAGATTTGTTTCTATTCTTGGCGAAGCGAAACTGCCAGGCAGAGCCTCACCTGCATGCATGGGCGTTGGGAAACGCCACCCTCTGTCGCAATTGGTATATCCAACTGCCTAGCTATCGTCAGAGAGAGCGCCACCGCATCGGCAATAGAAGAAATATCTTAGCACATCATCCCCCTGCAGGCACAGATCCTGCATTTCTCCTTTAGTACCACCATATGAGATTGATTGGCTGCTGGAGAGTCAGACACGTCATTGTCACCTCCCGCTCGTAGTTGCTGTGTTCGATGGTTAGTCCTCATCACCAATGTGCTGACTTGCTGTGTGCTCATGGCATATAACTTACATTTCCGCTCATATGGTTGAACTGGCTGCGGTATCAACAGCGCGCATATATATTGGTGCATAGTAACCCTTTTGCATGCTATAGTAGATATTCAGGAAAGCCCCTATCTCCCCTGTCACCGCCCCAACCATTCGACTAACTCTACCACGTTTAATCTTCCACTTAGTCAAGACTCATTGTTTGCTTGTCTCGCGATCGCGTGTGCCCATAGGCAAGGATGTGCTAACACATTTCAAGGCGCGTAATTTTGCAGGCCTAATTCACAGGGGCTATTGAAGCCATAGGTAGTGATCGACATGATTGCGTAATACCCAATCGAGAAAGAATCTCTATACACAGCCCCAAAGGTATGCCTGCGATCTATGAGCTTATTAGATCCCCCCGTTATAGGATATGGCCCCAAGGCATTGTCATATCGAAGCATACATGGAATAACATGGCAGGGGGTGACTCGATTATTTGGTTACCGTCGTCATCATTCAATCGCAGCCCTAGATCACACATGCTGAGTTTCTGGTGGGAGGGAGGCGAGGGTGAGCAGATGTCAAGGTGAAGCGCCGCCACAGACTCTCGAAAATATATAAATTCTCATGATTGCTCACAACTCGTTCTATAACAAACATCAGCCCATTAACTACTACTACCAATCACTAGTCTCTCGCTTCAGCGTTCCTAACCTAAACTAAAAGTGAATTTACTTAAAACGGAATCTTCCTGCACTGTCAGATTCATACACAGTAATCGCCATAATGCAATTCCCTCCTGTCGTTTCAATCCTCTTCACTGCCGCCGCTCTCGGAGCCCCAGCACCCGGGCTCGAAGACCGTCAAATCTACGCGTCATGCTCGGGCCTCTACGGTACGGCCCAATGTTGCGCCACCGACGTCCTAGGCGTTGCGGACCTCGATTGCGGCAACCCACCTAGCGTCCCTACCTCGGCCGACGACTTCAGCGCCGTCTGTTCAGCCATCGGCCAGCGTGCCCGGTGCTGCGAGCTCCCCATCCTCGGCCAGGATATCCTGTGCCAGACCCCTGTTGGAGTTCAGGGTTAAAATATTCCTCTGCGATCTTAGATGAACGCGAAACTTGGGCCAGCTGCGCGTTGTTGATTCACTATTAAGGGGGAGTTAACAACATGCTCTAGAGGAAATACGTTATCAAATGGGAACCTATTAAGCTGTATAGGGTTATGTATAATACAGGCAGAAGCAGGGTAGACCTAATGGTTTGTGTTGGAAAGTGTATAGGTCTAATTTTTCCGTTGAATCATAACGGCTCACCGCCACGGGCCAGAATCAATAACAGTTCAGTTCCAACTTCTCATTCACAGTAAAGTTGCTTGGCATCAGTGTTCCATGTCACACAGCTCACATAACGATCATGGGTTTTAACTTAGTATTGAGTCGCACGGACGCATGATTATAACCTCGGCCGTTTATCTTATCTGGCAAGTTATTCGGTGGAAACTATCTCTCGCGTATTACTGCATGACCTTTGAAAAGTTGTCTTGGGGTTGTCGCGCGAGCGACTCGGGTTGTTGATTAAGTCTAACTTCAAATCCGAATACTGCGACGGCATGCCCATAAGGTAAGAGTAAGGAGACACCGTCCCATGTGTTTGTTTGACTGAAAGGGGCCCACCTTTAAGCTTAGAATCGAATATCACAATCCTTCGTCGAGCTCACGCATACACTCGTTTTAATAAAAGTTAGCTCTTAGTTTTTATAACTGTCAAATGTATGTGGGTCACTCCACACCTCCGGATATATATTCTACTGAATATCCCCGGTCTTTTGATTTATTTTTATAATTAATTTTATATTTTAAATATATTTTTAACTATTATAATAATTTATTTTTTTAACAGGTTATAAGCTTAGATTTATTAATTTATATTATTTATTTAGTTTAAAGAACAATATTAATTATAAAATTTATTAGATTATTAATTTAAAGCTTATTAATGTTTATAAAACATAAGACTTATTAAAGCTGGACTATTAATAATTATTAGCTGTAATTTTAAGTTTTTAGCTTTAAATAATATTAAGCTATTAAAAAAGTTTTTATTTTATTTTTTATTTATTAATTATTAAATCTGGCAAACTTTATTATTTTTAAACATAAGATTATAAAAAACAGATTATTATTTTAATAAGTTATTATTATTTTAATTAAATATTTAAAATATTTATAAATATTTTTATAAAAAAAATTTTATAACGTTTTTTATACTATTATTTTTAAACAAATATAATTTTTTTATTTTATTAATAAACTTGTTTTAATTATATTAAACTTTTTATAAATAATATTAAAAAAACAATTATATATATATTTTTTTATTATAAAAACTTTTAAAAATTTATTATTAAATATACAGCTTATATTTTTTCATTATTATTATTTAATAATATTAAACTTTTAGCTTTAAAATAATTATTTTAAAAAGCTTATTATTTTATTTTTAATTTTATGTTTTATATATAAATAAATATATAAAAAAAAAGCAAAAACTTTATTTTATTTTTAATTTAAATATTAATGTTTTTATAATTAAAAATTGTTTTAAAATGCTAATATAAAAACAATAGAATTTTAAGCGGTAAAAAGCTTAATATTAATAATTATAAATTTAATAAAATTGTTTAATAGTATAAAGCTATAAACGTTTTTTATTTGAAAAAATATAAGTATTAATATTAAAAAAAAAAGCTGGTAAAAATAATAACAATTATATAAAACGTATTAAAACATAAAAAAATAAACAGATTAAAAAATATACAGCTATATAAATATGCTTTAAAATTAATATTTAAAATTATTTTATAAATAAAACTAAATATAAAATAATATTTTAAATTTAAAATATTATTATAAAAAATTTTAAACTTAAAAAAAATATTATTTATATTGTTTTATTTGTTTAATAAAATAACATAAGTTTAAAAAGCACAAGCAGAACTATATTAAAGCTTATAAAAAAACTTTAAACTATTTATAACAATATAATTATTTTTAATACCGACTATATAATTTATAAACTTATATTTTTAATAAACTTTTGTTTGTTTTAAGCTTAAATTAAATTTTTTTTTTTTAAATAAAACTACCGAATTATTTTTAAAAAACTTAACTGGTATAATAATTAAAAAGCTGTTATATTTAATAATACTGTTTAAAAAGCTTAAGCTAAAAAATAGTTATTAAAATTAATAAAAACTTTAATATTATATTAGTTATAATTATAAACTATATAAATTATAAAAAAAATATATATATAACAGTTAAATATTATAAGTTATATTTAAAACTAATATTAAAAAAAACTTTTATTTTTAAAAACAATTTAATAAAAACAAAACAAAAAAATATTAAAAAATAAAAATTTTAATAATAGTTTTAATATAAAATAAATAAATATTTTTTTGCTGCTGCTTAGTTTAATTAAAACTAATAATATAATTTTAGTTTTATTATATTTAGTTTTATAAAAGATTTTTTATAAAAATGTTTAAATTAAGCTATTTAATAATTAAATTTAATATTAATATATTAAAGTTATACGTTTTAAAAATATAATTTTTAATAACGTTTTAAATAACTTATAAGTTATTAATATATTAAAATAATTTTGCTAATTAATATTATTAAATAAATTGCATAAAATTTTATAAAACAATTTAATAATATTATTGTTTTTAATTTAAGCTATAATTAATATATATTTTATAAATAAAACGGCTTTATTAATTTAAAACGTTATAATAAGCTAAAAATAATAAAAATTAAAAATAAAATAATTATATTTAAATAAATAAAAATTATATTATTATTATTTTTATAAACAGCAAAAAATATAAAATATTTTTATAAAACAGTATATTATTTTAAAGCTGAGGTTAATTTAATCTTTATATTTTAATTATTTAAAAAATATAAAAACTTTTTTTTTATTAAAATAAAGCATTTAAAGCTCAAAATAAAAAATTTTTTTTTAACGCGTAGATAAACAGCGGTTTATATTTAGTTAATACGCCAGGCTTTAATATTAATATATTTAGTTTAAACGTTAAACTTTACGTTTATTTTATTTTTAACTTTAAAATATAAATCTAATATAATTAACTTAAATATATTAATAGTTAAAAATTTTAAATATTAATAAACTTTATAACAAAATGCTATTTTTAAAAATATTACTTATATAAAACCTGCATTAAAAAACAAATAAAAAAAAAACTGTACAAAAAACTTCAGCTAAAAAGATTTATAAACTTAAATTTATTTATATTAATTTTATTAAAATATTAATAAAGCAAAGCTATATTATAAAATATAACGGATTTATTTAATAAGTAATTATAATTAATAATTATATTTAAAAACCTGGACTTTTTTATAAAGTTTTTGTTCAAGTTTATTAATATTATTTAAGCTTTTTTAATTAATATAAACTATTAAAATAACGCTGTTATATTATTATATTAAATTAAAGGTTAAATTTTATAAATAACACGTTTAAACTTATATATTAAAACAAAAGTATTGTTTTATTTTTTTTTATTATAAACTAGCATTAATAAAATAATATTATAAAACAAGCTATAAAATTTTAAAAAATTATTTATAAACTATTTATAAATACTATAGTTAATAAAATAAATTTAAAATATTAGCTTATATTAATTAAAACAATAGTTTATTTAAAAACTTATAGCTTAGTTTAAAAATAAAAATAAAACTTTATATAAAATATATTATAATATTAAACTAGACTTAATATATTTACATGTTATTAGATCGGATAATTATAACTTGCTAAAAAAAAAGCTGTTAATATTTAATAAAAAATATAAAAATATAAAATATTAAATTATTAAAAGACAGCGTTATAAACTATATAATATTATTTTTTTAGTAAAATAATATAAATTAACAACATTGTTTTTAAAAACAGTATATATATTTATTATTAAAAAACTAGTTTTTTTTTTAAACTTATTTAAAGAACTAGCTAATATTATTATAAAAATTTAACTAGTTATTAAAACTATTATAACTGTTTTACAGCTTAAAACATTGAAGTTAAAAAAAAAAATTTTTAGCTAAAAAATTAAAAAATTATAAAATATGCTTTTAGTAGAACTATAACAGTAGTATAGAACAACTTGGCAATTAAGCCAGGAATCCCTATTCTAGGGATCTCTTAAGCAAAAGATACATGTATGCAAAATGCAGTTCTAATGCCGCATTTACAAGCGCTACGCGCTTAAAGCAGAAACAACCTTTAAAATTGTTTCTACTACATAATTAATATATATAAATACCTATAGCTTACTATATTAAATAAAAGCTTTTTAATAAATTCAATTATTTATATTAAATATTTTTAAAATATTATTACGTTTTTAATAATTAATAAATCTTTTTATAAATCGATTTATACTTCCGTTAAAATTATAAGCCTGGTTCGCTATTAAACCGATATTTTTTTAAAAACTATAATCTATTTAATTTTAAAATATAAAATTATTTATTTAAATTTTTATACAGCTATTACTGTTTATTTTAACTAAATTTTTTATATTTTAGTTTTAAAGCTTTAAATTCTGCTACAGCTTTTAAAATAAATACCGCGTTATTTTTGCTTCTGCAATAACAGCTTTAACTATAATAATTAAAACAAATATTTTTTAAAAATTATTTATAACTAAAATTATTAATATATTTGTTTAAAACATTATGTTTAAATAAAAATATTTAAACGTT
Source organism: Rosellinia necatrix (assembly GCA_021209875.1). NCBI lineage: Eukaryota > Fungi > Ascomycota > Sordariomycetes > Xylariales > Xylariaceae > Rosellinia > Rosellinia necatrix. The sequence goes on along the minus strand of JAGYVD010000001.1, from coordinate 965,843 downwards.
TATTAATTTTAATAATAAAAGCTTAGCATATAACTTAAATTTATTTTTTATATAACTAATATAAAAATTAGCTGCAGCATATTTTAAACAAATAAAAAAAAAGCATAACATATAAGAAATATACGTATAAAAAGCTTTATATAAAAATTCTAACAGCAGAAACTTTTTAGTATTTAATACTTTTAAACCTACTATTTAAAAAATTATTACTAAGCTTTTAAATATTTAAACAAAATATTTTATTTAGCTTTAAAATAAAACTTATTTTTAATCGCGCTATATAATTATATATAAATAAATTAATAAAACAGTTGATATTATATATATAAAATTACTATTAATATAAATATTAAAAACTTTAATTTTATGTTTAAAAACTTAATTTTATTTTATATAATATAATTTTACCTGTTTTATTTTTTTTTATACTATTATTTAATAAAATATTAAATAATTATTATTAAAGCTTTTAAAAGTAAAGTTAAAATAATAATATAATATAAAAATAAAAACAAATATATTAAAAAGCAGTAATTTTAAAACTTTTAATATAAATAAAGTATTTATAGCAAAAATTTTTAGCAGTAATAAATGCTTATATAACGTTTAATTAAAAACGCTAACAACTTATTATATTAATTAAACAAAAGCTATTAAAAAAATATGCTTATTTTAATAAAATATAATAAAATTTTTAATGCTATAATTTATAAATATAAACTAAAAACCAAAAAAAATAAATTTAAAATATTTATAAATTTAACAAGTTAATAAACATAAAACAGATTTTTAGCTAATATAACAACATATTAAAACAATAAAGCTTAAAAAACGCGTTAAAACAATTTAGCCGGTTAAAAAAATTATAAATGCTTATATTTAAATAAAACTAAAAATATTATTTTAAGCTTTTTAAGCTTTATAATAAGCTTTAGTTTATAATTAATAAAACTAATATATACTAGCTTAGCAAAATTTAAACTAATATTATAAAAATTAAAAAAATTAAAAAATAATAGCTTTATATACGCTATAAAAACTTACGTAGCAAAATTATTAATTTAAATTAAAAAATTAATAAAAAAAAATAATAGTTTAAACAATATAATAAATTTAAATAACAAAAGATTAAACTATTTTAATTTTAATATAACTTTTATAATAATTAATTTAATTTTATTAAAAAAAATTGCCAGCAACTTAGAAGTGTTTTTACGATCGGATTTAAAAACATATTTTAATAAATAATATATTAATTAATAACTATAAAGCATTATATTTAATTAATAATAAAAAACTATTAAAACTTAAATCTTTTGTTTTAACTAAAAATAAAAATATAATCTACGCAAGCATTTTATAGATTTTATTTTAAACAAAAATAAAAAATTATTTAAAAATATTATTTAGCATTAAAAAACTTATTAATAAATATAATGTTTATTAATATAGCATTAATAAAAAGTTTTATATAAATATTGTTGTAAAAGCTTGTTTAATTAAAAAAAATCTAATATTATAGTTTTAATAGCTTACTACGTTTTAAAAATATAAAAATAATATTTTAATAATTTAATTTATTAAATACTATAACCTAGTTTTTTAAATATAAACTTAATTTTTAATATTTAAATAAAAATTTTATTTTAAATATAAACAAAATATTATAAATAATTTTAAAAGTACTGCTAAATTAATTATATTTAATTAATCTTAGTATATTTTAGCTTATAAGCTATTTTAAAATCTTTTAAACTAAAAAAACTCTAAAACTTTTAGCACTAATAATTAAAACATTTAAAAAGCTATACTTTATAAGCATTAATATATATAGCTAAAAATATATAAATTAATAAAATCTTATATATTAAATATAAAATATATATTATTATATATATAACGTAATAAATATTTAAGCAATTTTTAAATAAAAAACTGTTTAACTTTTTAAAACTAAATTAAAATTTATTTAATTATTTAATAAAATATAATAAATCGAACTAAACTTTAATAATTAAAAACAAACATGTTAAATTAATCTATATATATTTTTAATAAATAAAACTATTATATAAGTTTTTAAAAATTAAATAATTTATACGCTAAATAAAAAATATTATAAGCTTATAATTTTATATTAAAAATAATTTAAATGTTTTTATAATAGCTTATAAAAATAAAACCTAATATAAGCTTTAGTTAAAAACAAAAATTAATAACAAGCTTTTTTTATTTTATATTAAAAAACCTGTTAAAAATATTAAATAAGCTAGCAAAAAAATAATTTATAAAATAAACAAACTATTTAATAAAACCAGCCTATTATTAAAACTATAGCTAAAAATAGTTTAAATAATTATTTAGTTATATAATAAAAGCTTTTCTAAAGCTTAAAACTTTTACGTTTTTTATTATATATTTAAATATTAATTAACGCAATATTATTAATAATATAATCTAGTTTAAATAAAAGCGCTAATAAATAATTTACAACTAAATTAAAACAGGATATATATATATAAGTGTTGCATGTACTTAAAAAAAACTTGCTGCTAAAAAGCAGCAAACATATAAAATCAGACTTTAAACTTATATTAAATATTTAATTAAATATAAAATAATTAATTTATACCGCGTATAAATTTTTTAATTATAAAAATAATTATTACTAAAAATATTAAATTTAATAAAAAGCTGTTTTATTTTAAAAAACAAAAAAAACTAGCTATTAAAATTAAATAAGCAGCAGTAGAAAAACTAAAAGCTTTAAATTTAATAAATAAACAGCAGCACAAAATAAATAATAAATAAAAGCTTGAGAATATATTATATATAGCTTTTAAAAATGCAAAAAATGCTATAAATATTTTTATTTATAGCCCGGTTAATTAAACTAATAAATATAAATTAAAAATAAATACGCCGGCGGAGCAGATCTTATATTAAAAACTAGCTTTTTAAATATAGCAGCAAAAACTTATTATTTTAAATATAACTTCTAAGTTAAAAATAGCTTTAATAAAAAGCTTTAAAAATAAAGCAAATATAATATATAAAAAAAATAATTATTTATAGCGCTTTAAAAGCGTTATAAATTTTATAATAATAAAAACGCCGATTATTAAACAAGCTAACAAAAAACTAACTTTAACTAGCTAAACAAGCAATAAAAAGCTAGAAAAAACTTAAATAAAACGTAAATATATATATAAAATATTTTTACCTGCAAGCAGATCAAGCTGTAAAACCAGGCATAAAAACTAAATAAAAGCTAAAAATAATATAAAAAGCTTAATATTTAATATAATAATATATATAAAACTAAAAATTAATTTATTAAAAATTATATATAAAACATTTTTATAAAAACATTTTTTTAAAACAAATAAAAGCTTTATATTTTAAAAATCGCAAGCATAAAATATTATATGTTATATTTACAGCTATAATATAACAATATAAAACTAATCGATTAAAAACTAGTTAAAAAATTAAATATATTAAAATAATTTTATTAAAAACCCTTTTATAAAATAAAAAGTTTAAAAACTATTTTTAAAATAACTTTTAAAAAAAATATATAAAAAATACTTACTATAAAAAAAAAAAATTATAAAAATAGTTTTAATAAAAAAATAAAAATAAACTACTGTTATTTAAATAAATGTTTATATATAAATTTAATAAAAAAATTTTTAAAAGTTTATAAAATAAAGCTAGTTATATAAAAAATCTATAAATAATAAATACGTTTTAATTAATATATATTATAATGTTTATAATAAATTTTTTAAATAATAATAATAATTAATATATATTTTAATTTAAAAATTAAATAGTTTAATATAATATTAATATTTTTAAATATTTTAAAAACAGTAAACTTTTATTATATATTTAATATTAAATAGTTTTAAATAGCAAAAAAGCTATATTATTAAATAAAGCTTTATATAAGCTATAAAACTTTTATTATTATAATATAATAAATTTTAAATATTTTAAAACGTTTTAAACAAATTATATTTAATAAAAATTATATTTATTTTATATTTTAAATTATAAAATATTTATTTTATTCTATATAAACAATTTTTAATTATATATAAAAAACAATAAAAATTAGCTAAAAAATTATTAACAGAATTAAAAAGCTTATAAGCTTAAAAAAAAAAATATCGCTTAGTTTTTAAAAATTAAAATAATTTATAATTATATAAAAAACAATTATATTAATATATAATTAATATATTAAAAAATCGCAGCTTAATTTAATTTAACTAATAACGCTTAAATTTTAAAAATATTATTTTTATATAAAAGCTGCTAAAATATATAAAGCAAACTTTAAAAAAAATTAAAACATATTAAAAAAATCAGCTTAATATTTTATATAACAATTATATTATAACTAAATAAAACGTTTATAGCTATATTATTATTAAAATATTTTATAAACTTAAGTTTAAATTATATAAAAACAGCTGATTAAATAATTTATTATTTATAATATATAAAATTTTAAAATTATATATAAAAATAAAAATTTAATAGCTTAAGCTTTATTAATTATAAAAACGCGTTATTTATAAACAATATAAAAACTCGGCGTTTTTTATATAAATATATTATATTTTTATTTAAAAACATAATTTTTAAAAATTATTAAATAAAATATAATTTTAATTTTATAATAAAACTAAAATTATTGCTATAAGTTATATAGCTAAAAAATAATAGTTTTAAAACAGTTTTTAAGAATTTTATTTTAAACTTAAAAAATATAAATAATTTATTTAATAATTAATAAATATGAAAAATTATTATAAAGTTTAAAAATATAAATATATAAAATATATAGTTTAAATAAAAATATTAAAAAGCTTATTTATAATAAAATATTTTTTATTAATTAAAAATTAATAAATAGCTTTATAAAAACTTTATATAAATATAGTTTAAATATTTTAAAACTTTATTTAATTTAAACAATTTATATTATAATATAAAAAACTAATAAACTATTAGTTTAAAATTTTAATAATTAATTAAAAAATTAAAAAATTAAAATATTTAAAAACTTTATAGCTTTATATAATTTTAAAAAACGTTTTTTTTATTTTTAATTTTTATTAAGATTTTTAAATTATTAGATTTTTAAACATATTAAAAAACATTTTAAAATTAAATTACAACAAGCTTTTTAAGCAGCGCTTAAAATATAAGCTATGTAATAAAAATAAACAAAAAACTATAATAAAATAAAAATAAAAAATATAAAAAATAATAAACAAAAAACAACCGGCTATAAAAATATAAACGTTAAAACAGCTAAAAATATATAAAAATATAAAAATTTATAAAAATAAATATTTTTAAAACTATAATATTTTATTTTTTATTAAAATATTAAAATTTAATATAATAAAATTTTAAAGTTTAAAATAGTTTATTTTAAATTAATTAAATAATTAATAAAAACTTATTATAATTATTTATAATAATATTAAAAATAAAACAAAAAATATAAAAAATATTTAATTATTAATTAAATATATAAAAAGCTGATCTTATATTATTAATTATATATTAATTAATTAATTAAAACACATAAAATAAAATATAAACTAAAAATATATTTATATTTAAAAATATAATATTAATATTAGCTATTATATTTAACAGCTTTATAATATTGTGAAGCTATCTTGGCGGAACTTTTCTTTCGGGAAACCTTTTTTTGGGAAGCCTTCCTTTTAGAAGCCTTCTTTAGCGAAGCCTTTCTTTCGGAAAGCTTTTAAGAATTACTGTATATTAGTTAGTTTAAAAAATAAATAAATAAATTAATTTTTTATCTTTTTTTAACTATTTAATGCTTATTATATAGTAGCTAATAACTTCGGTCGATTTTTTCCTTTTTTTTTTTTTATATAAAACGGTCAGCTTTTCGCCAGTTTTGTTTTTTTTAAATATATTTTGTTTAATTTAATTAAAAATACGTTTTTTATTAAGCTTGATTTTAGCTGTTTTTTTTTTTATATTAAAATATTTGTTTTTTATTTTAACAAGCTTTAGCTTTTTTTTTTTAAGTTATTATATTATTATTAAACTTTTATAGTTTATTATTAATAAACTTTTATATTTATTAATATTAATATATTATCTGCAAAACTTTTAATAAAATTTTATAATTTAAATATAAATATATAGTTTAAAAACAACGTGTAATTTAAAAATATTTTTTATTTATAACATTTGTTTTATTTTGCTGTAATAACAGCTTATTTTTTTATAGTTTTATTTTTATTAATAGTTTTATTAAAAAGCTTTTTATTTTTATAAATTTATTAAAATTAATAAAATATTATTTTGCTATTAAATAATTATTTTTTTAAAACAACGATGTAATATTTTAAATTTAAAAATAAATTAATTATTGTTTATTAAAATTTTAAACTTTAATTTTAAACTTAACAAGTTTTAAAACTTTTAATATTTTTTTAAAAAAAAATATAACAAAATTTAAAAATATTTAATTTAAGCTATATTTAAAAAATAAATAATTAATATATATAATATTTAATAAACTATAAATAAAACTAACAAGTTTATTTTATTAAAAATAATTATATATAAACTTTTATTTTATTATTTAAATAAATTTATTTAAACTTATTTTTTTAAATTTTAAAATTAAAACTATTTTTACGTTAAAAATATTAAAAATATAATATTATAAAGCTTAAAAAACAAACTTTTTTTATTTATATTTTTATTATTTTTATTATTTAATTTATTATTACTACTATTTTTACTTTTATTATTTTTAAACGTGGTTTTTAAATATTATTTAATAAAATTTCTAACGTTATATAATAAAAATAGCTATAGTAATACAAGTTTTTATATAAAATAATAACGTTAAAAATATAATAAATAATATATTTAAAGCAGCTAATATTATTTTTAAATAACTAGCTTTTATATTAAATAATAATTAAATATAAAAATTTATTTAATTAAATATTTTTATTTTAATTTATTAAATATTTTTCATATAAGCAATTATATTATAATTAAAAAATATTTATTAAAAAATGTTTATTTTTTGCAGCTTTAATAAAACAAAGTATTTTAAATTTTATTAAAGCAAAATACTATAAAATAACTTTTTTAGTTATTTTAAAGCAACGTTTAGTTTTAATATATAAATATATTAAATAATTTTATTAAAGCAATAATAAGCGTTAGTTTTAAATATATATTAAATAAACTTAAAATAAAATATCGCAGAAATATTATAAATATTATTAAATAAACGTTTATTTATTTTTAAAACAAGCAGCTAATATTATAAAAATATTAATTTAAATATAAACTATATTTATAATTAAAAGCTGTTAAAACTTAAGTTTTATTTTAAATATATAATTTTATAATTATATATAAAACTAGTTTTATTTAAACTTATAACAGCTATATAAAAACTAACAATATTTATTAGCTTAAACTAGTTTTTAACTACGTTAAAAAAAAAAAAATATATAAAATTATATTATTATATTATAATAAAAAAACAACTTTTTTTTTTTGTTTTAACTTTTTATTTTTTTTATTATTAAAACTATTATTTTATTAATATAAAATTAATAAATAATATTTTTTAATTAAAAAAAGTTAATAAAATAGCAACTTTAAAACGCAGCATAGTTATAAAAACTATAAAAAACTTATAAAAGTTAAAAACGTTTTTAAAACTATAATAATATATAAAATTATAATAGATTTTAAATATATAATAAAATTTTTTATATAATAATTTTAAAAATAAAAGCTGTGCGTTAAATATATAATGTTATATTATATATAAAAACGTAAAAAATTATAATAAATAAAAGCGCAGAACTTATTATTAAATATAAAAATTATTTAAATAAATATTTTATAAATATGTTTAATTATAATAAATTTTAAAAAAGTTATATTAATATTAATAAAAAATATTATTATTTATTAATAATAATTAATTAAAAGCTTAAAGACAGAACTTATTATAGCATAAATATATTATAATAAAAAAGTTAAAAAAAAAGAACTTTTTATTAAATATTTTAATAAAAAACTAAAAAAATAATACTGTTTATCTGATTTTTTTAATATAAACTTATTAAATATTTAGCAAAAAAGTTAAACATTATATAATATTATTATTATAATATATAATTTTTAAATAAAACTGCTTTTTTATATATATAATTAAAAATAATATATTATATAAAAACTGTTATTATAGTTATTAAAAATAATTAGTTTAAGCTAAATAAAACAGAAATATTTTTAGCTAATAATATATTTAATATAATATATATAATATTAAATAATATTTTATATAATATAAAATAATATTTAATAAAATATATATATTTTTAATTATAAGTTATAATTAATAATACAAATAAAATTACTATAATATGTTTTAATACCGGCTGTTTTATAGTAATAATAATATAAAACTAGCTAAACTAATTTATATTATATATAAAAAAGTATAGTTTAAATTGCTAATAATAATAAATAAAATTAAAAGTTTAATTATTTTTATAAAAAACCTAATTTTAGTTAAATATTGCCGAAAAAATAAACTATATATTTAAACTAAAAGTTTTTAAATTAAAGCTTAGATTATAAAAATTAAAATTAAACTTACTGCTAAAAATAGATTTTATAAATATAAATAAAGCTATTATTAATTTTTATAAAATTAGTTATATTTAAAAGTTATAATAATATTATTATATTTATAAAATTAGTATTAAAAACAGCTAATAAAATAACGTGTTATAATAACAGCTAATATTATAATATTATTATATATTATAATTATAATATTAATTATTTATGCTAATTTTTACGATAAAATAATAATAATTTTGTTAAAATTATATGTTTATATTAATAATTATAAAAGCATTAAAAATAATAATATTTTTATAAGCTTAAAACTATTTTTTATTAATTAAATTTATTAAAACATTATTATATAATAAAAATATAAATAAGCATAATATTAAATTATTAAAACAATAATTATATATATATTATATAAAAAAATAAATTTATTAGCTGCTGTATTAATATTAAAAAATTTATAAATAATTTTAATATATTATAAAAGTTTAATATATTTAAAAAACTTTTATTTTATTTAAAACAATTAAATATTTTAATAATAATATTTAAAATATAATAAAATATATTAAGTTTAATATATTTAAAAGCTATTTTTAAAGCTTAAAAGTTTAAGTTAATATTTTATATAAAAACTAAAAACAAAGTATATATATATGTTTTAAATAATATATTTGTAATAAAACTAAAAACATTTTTAAAAAATATAAGACCTGGCGGATAAAAAGCATTATTAAAATAAACAAAATTAAAATAATATAAATAAACTTAGTTAATAAATAATAAAATTAAATTTTTAATATAGCAAGGCTATATATATTAAAAATTAAAAATTAAAAATTATAAATAAATAGTTTAAATTTATATATTAAAACAGTAAACTTAATTTTATAAAATAATTAATATTATTTAAATACCTGATATTCATTATATAGCGCTATATAAATAATAAAAAAAACTAAATAATAATAAACTTTTGATCGTTAAACAAAATTATTATATTTAATATTTATTTATTATTAATATAAAAGCTATTATAACTAAATTAAAAAATATTAATATATTATAATAATTAACTGTTTTAAATTTTTTATTAACTGTTAATATATTTATATTATTAAAACAGAATAATTATTATTTTTTAAAAGTTTTTATATATTTAAAATTATATTAATAAAATTTAAAAATAGCTTAAGCTATATATAATAATTTATAAACAATATTTTTATGTTATATAGCTAATTTATAGCTAAATATATTAATAACGTGGTTATATTTTTAAAACTATTAATAAATATTATAAACATGTTAAAATTTTTTTTAAATATTTAATAATATTAATTTTAGCTTAAAACTAATAAAGTTTTTATAATATATTTTGCAATAAAATTATTAAAAGTTTTTATAAACAGCTTTAGTTTTATAATTATAAATAATTAAATTAAAACTATTTATAAATTTACGCTATTTATAACTTTTATAAATTTAAAATATATATTAAAATAATAAGATTTTTATAGAAATTTATTTTATAGTGCTAATAAAAGCTTTTATTATTATAAAAAAAAATAAAACTTTTAATAAAAGCTAGAACAGCAAAAACTATTTTTAAAACAATTTTAACGTAACAGCAATAAACAGTAAAATTATATTTAAATTAATTAATTTAAAAATTTAAAGCTTTAAAATTATTTAAAACTATTTTATAAATATAAGCTATTTTAAATATTAAAACTATAAAAATAATTTTTATTAAGCTTAATATTTTTAAAAGCAAAAATATAAAATAATAACTTTTATTTAAGCTTTATATAAAATAACAAAAAATTTTTATTAATAATATTAAACTTGTTTTATTTTTAAATAAAATTTTTATATAACAAAAATAACTTATTAATTTATTAAATCAGAAGTATTTATTTTAGTTTAAATATATTATTAATTATAAGCGCAGATATAATTTTGCGTATTATTAGTAGTAATATTAATAAATTATTTTATTATATAAAATATTATAAAATAAATAAATTTAAAATTAGTTAATGTTTTAAAACTAAATATTAAATTAATAACAGCGTTTATATATTTATTTTAATTTTAGTTAAATATTTATTATATATTAAGTCGTTTTAATCTAATATTAGACGTTTTTTAAAATTATTAATAGTTTATAATGCTAATAATATTATTATTTAAAATAATAAAAACCAAAGAACTTTTAAAAATGTTATTAAAAACTTTGGTTATATTGCAGCTATAAAAATTAAAATAAATAATAATATTTAAAAAAAGCTTATTTAAAGCTATAAAAAACCTTTGTTTTATTAAAATAATAAAAAATAAATAAACAGTATAAAAAATAATTGTAGCAAATATATAATTATTTAAAAAATTAGTTTTTATTATAGCTGGCTATTAGTTTGTTTTTTATATAAAATTTAAAATGAATTATTTTATGCAATAAATATTTAAAGCAAAATAAAATTATATATTCTAGCTAATTATTAATAACAGCTATTATAAATAATATATAATAAAAATATTATTTTAGTTTTTAAAAATATATTATAAACTATAAAATTTATTATTTATAAGTTTTAAAATAAATTTTAAATATATTTAATAATATTTTTAATGTTTTAAATATATAACTAATTAATAAAAACTATTAAAAAATTAAAGCTTATTATAAAACTATTACAGCTATATTATATTATTATAATAAATTTTATTATTAGTTTATTAAAAGTTTTAGTAATAAATATTTTTAAAAAATAAAAAGCTATACAGTTTATAACGCTTTTATGCCGGTTATTTATAAATTTTTAAAAAATACTATTAATATTTAAAAACGTTATATATAAAGCTAAAAAAAGCAGAAGTTTTATATTTATGTTGTTATTATATAATTAAAACATGCTAGCAAAAATTATTTTAAATAAAAACTTAAAATTTATATTTAAATTTTAATAAACTTTATAAACTAAAATAAATATGTTGTTAAAAATAACAACAAGTTATTATTTTTAAACTAACGGTTAAAGCAAAAATATAATTAAAATATTAAAATTATTATTTATTATTACATTATATTTTTAAAACGTTATAAATAAATATTATTTTAATATTATAATATAATTTTATAAATATTAAATTAATAATAATAAAAAAGTTTTAATAAAATAATATTAAGTTTTAAACTATAAAGTTTTATATTAATTATAAAAATATTTTATAAGTTAATTAATTTTAATTTTTATTACTAATTATATTAAAAAATATAAAAATAATAATTTAATTTATAGCAGCTAATATAAAATTTGTTATAATATTAAATATAATTTAATTTAATTTTAAATAAATAAAAAAAATTTTTATATTTATATAAAAATATTATCTGTTTAAAAACTTTTATAAAAATAATTATAATAATAAACAAAATTATTTATTATATTATAAAAATAAATAAGCTAGTATATAAATTAAACTTTTTAAATATTAGCGCATATATTAAATTATGTTTATAATATATTTATTTTTAGCGCTGCTAGAACTAAACTTTTTTTATTAAAAAAAAAACGTTTTAAGCATATATATATTAAAAAAAATATAAACGATTTTATTTTTTATAAAATTAAAACTATATTAGCTTAACAGATTAATAAAGCCAGCAGATATTTAATACTAAAATATTTTGTTTAATAAAAAATATAAAACTTTATATAATAAATAATATTTTAAAATATTATTTATATAAAACGCTGCTGAACTAATAAAAGCTTTTAATAAAAAAGCCAGTCATTTTAAAAAATATATGTTAAACGCGTTAAAAAATAAAACTTACAGCAGAAATAACAAACAATTAATAATAAATAAATATTATATTAATTATTAATATATAAATATTATTACGCGTAGTTTATAACTTGTAATAAGCATATTTAACCTGTTTATTTAAATCGTTTATTTAGTTTATTTTATTTAATATATATAATAATAATTGTTTGTTTACCCCGCTTTTTTTTTTAATATATAATATATTATACGTAAAACTTTTTATATAAAGCTTTTTTTTTTTTTTATTAAAGTTTTTATTTTTATTAATATATATTATTTTATTTATTATATAATATTTTAGTTTATTATTACTTTATAAACATATTATAGTTTATTATTTTTATTATAATTTATTGTTTTTTATTATTTATGCATTTTTTATTTAAAATAGCATTTATAGAAATAATCCGCTGGCTTACTGCTAACCAGGATAAAATCGTTGTTTTTAATAATAATTTAAATAATAACTAAATTAATAAACTTATTTAAAAAAATCCTAGAACTTATATTTTATTATAGTAGTTAAATTAAAATAACAATTATAACAGCTGATTTTTTTGCGATACTGTTTATAAATATAATTAATAATAATATTATAAATTAATTATTAATAAAATAATAGCTTAAGCTTTATGTTTATTTATAATTAATATAAAATTAAAAAATATAACTATAAAAAAACCGATTAATTTAAACAAATAATGCTTTATTTATTATAAGTTTATTAACTTTTAAAAATATTAAAAGCGTATTTTTAAACAATATTTAATTTAAAATAATATTAATAATAACTATGTTATTATTAATCTAGTTATAATAATATTATATTATTAATTTTTAAATCTAAACTATATTTTAAAATTAAAAACAGTTTAAAAAATAATAAAGCAAAAATTAAAAATAATTATATTATTATTAAAAATTATTTTAATATTTTAATTATAAAAAATATAAAAGCTTTTAAAATTTTTAGTAGTGCTAAATATAGTTTTAAAATATTTTTTAATTAGATTAAACTTTTGTTAGCTTAAATTAAACTTAAATAGCTAATAATATTAAAAGCTTTTTAAATAATGTTTTTTTTTTAAATAAATTATTTTTTTAAATAACGTAAGCTTAATAAAAACATTGTTGTTATTTTTATTAAAGCAGTTAATAAAAATAAAAAAGAACTTAATAAAAAAAAACATTTTAATTATAAAAATATTACGCAGCATAATACTGTTGCTGCAGTTGCTACTATTTTAATAAATAAAACTATTGTTGCAGCAGCTGTTTTTATAAATAATACTATCGATATTAAAGCTATTTTAAAAAGCAACAGAGCTATTGTTATAAATACACGAACAAAAAAAACCGTTAAAAATATTAAGTGTTAAATTATATTTATAAACTAACAAAAACATTAGCAGGATCTGGATATTACGCTAGTAACGCTTTTTGTATTAACAGAAACGGTAGATCTTATAAGCGATTAAAACACCGTTGATTTAGACGACGATATTAATACTTTTTATTAAGCAGTTGCTATTTTTTATTAAACTTAAGATATAGCTTAGCAAATTTAATTTATAAGTAGTGCTATACAGATATTTTTTAAACGGCTTTAGACTATTTAAACAACGTTTAAACAACTTTAAAGCTTAGGTATTTAAACATTGTTAATATAAAGTTAACTTAAGCAAGTTTAGCAGCTAGAACTTTATAATGCGCTAACTAATATTATAAACTTTACGTTATAGCTATATTAAAAGCTTTTTAATACTAAAAAAATTTATAAGTATATTTTTAGCAATATTATATATAAAAATTAATATAAAGTTATGTTTTAACAGGCAGAAATTAATAACGATTAATTAGCAGTAGCTGTTAATATAATAGCAGATATTTAACACGAGATTATAAAACAACTATATAATTACTTTTAAAACTTAAAAAATAATATAGCAGCTCTAACTTTTTGTTTTTATCGCAAAAAAGCTTTTTATATTAAAAACAGTTTAATAATATATTATAAAAGTTTTATAAATTTTATCGCTTTATTTAATCGAACTGTTTTAGTAGACAAAATTAATAAAATAAAAGGTTTATTAAATAATAAACTTAAAAAATTTTTAAACGTAATAATTAAAGCTATTTAGTTGTTAATAATTAAAATTTTTATTTTATATATTTAAGTTATAAAATTAAAAAAAAAATATAAAATTATAATTATATTATATTAAATATTTTTTTAAAAGCGGGAATTATTAATTATAAAATTAATAAAGTTATATAAGCTGAACATAAAAGTTTTTTAATAATATTTACGCTACTACTAATTATTTAATTAAGCTTTATACCAACGGTATTAACGCTTGCAGCAACAACAGTAATATAAACCGCACTATTTGCAGTATTAACAGTATTAATAACAGCACCAACAGCATTAATTATAACGCCTGCTTAGCTAATAAAAATAAAAAAAACTTTTTTAACTAAAAAAGCATTAGTTAATTAACGTGTAAAAACTACTAAAAAACAAATGACTATTAATGCAGGCTTAGATTTTAAATCGCTATTAAAAACAGCTAATAAACGCCGGCGTGTTTAATAAATGCTTTTAAACGTAGCTTAGTTTTTTAAAACATTAAAACGTAAAGTTTAAATAATAACGTTAAATATTATAATAATAACATGTTTATTTTACGTTAACAACTTTTATTTATTATTTTTATTTGCTGTTTTTTTTTTCTTGTTGTTTTTTTATCGATAATTTTTACAGGCTGCTTTTATTAGTTATTTCTGCAAGTTGTTTTTTTTTTTCTAGTTATTTTTTTACGTAAAATATATAGTTTTTTTTTTTTAAGTCGACAATTTTTACTTGTTATTAATTGTTTTTTATTATAAATCAGCTAAACAATTAATTTAAAAAAAAACTTTATTTAAAACATTATTAAGCTTTTAGCATTTAGCAAGCTGTTATTAATTTTTTTTTTTTTTTTCTGCTATATTTTATTAAAACTAAAATTTTATTATTTTATTTTTATATTTATTACTTAAACATTTTTATAAAACTTAAAGTTTTTTAGCTTAATTTCCGTTTAATTTTGCAGTTAAAAACGTTTTTTATATATTTTTAAACTTGTTACTTAAACATTTTTATAAAACTCGAAGTTTTTTAGCTTAGTCTCCGCTTAATTTTGCGGTTAAAAACGTTTTTTATACATATTTAAATAAAACATTTTATAGCTTATTTTATTTTTATAAAACATTTTGCAGCTTATTTTAAAAACGTTTTTTAAATAAAGTATTTTAGCTTTACCGGTAATATTTTGCAGCCTACTTCTAGCTTTGCCGGCAACACTTCGCCTTTAATTAATTATAATAACTTTATATAATATACTCTGCTTGCAAACATAATACTTTTTTTTTTTTTTATTATGCGCTATTATTTTCTGTGCTTTTTGCTAAATCGACGAAGTTGTTAATACTTTCGTATAAAAGGCAATTATAAAGCTATCTTAGCAGAACTTTTTCTTCGGGAAACTTTCCTTTAAAAAGCTTTCTTTTTAAAAGCTTTCTTTAGCAAAGCTTTTTTTTTAAAAAGCTTCTAAGAATCACTATATATTAATTAGTCTAAAAAGTAAATAAATAAATTAATTCTTTATCTCTTTCTAACTATCTAATGCCTACTAAATATAATTTATTTAATTAATTAATAAATATAAAACTAATATAGCTTAAATAAAATATTTTTTAAATAATATTTATTAGTTTTAAATATAAACAAATAAAATAAAAAACAGCATTAATAGCAGCAGCAGCAGCATTATTTATTATATAATGCTTTAAATTAAAAACAGCAGATAAAAACAGCATATATAACTATATAAAGTTTAGCAGCAGCAGCTTAATAATATTAATTATAATAAAGCTTTAAAAAATTTAAAATAATATATTTTTAATATTTAAACTTAAACTTAAACTAAACAAGCTTAATAAAAATAAATTTTAAAAAAATATTATTAAAATAAATTAATATATTTTTTAATTTTAAATATTATATTTAAATAAATTATAAATAAATAAAAAAATATTAAAAATATTGTTTATAATAATATAAACAGCTAAAATAATAAAAGCAGTAAAAATAACGTTAGCAGCAGCAGCAGCAGCAAAAATAGCAGCAGCAGCAGTAAAAATAGTAGCAGCAGTAAAAACAGCAGTAGCAGCAGTAGTAATAGTAGCAGCAGCAACATAAACGTAGGCTTAGCAGCAGTAAAAATAATTTTAATAATTATTTATAATAACTATTAATAATTTAAATATATATTAAGAAATAAATTATATTAATAATTTATAAATAAAAATAATATAATTAATAAATATAATATATAATAAATTATAATAATATTTATAAATTAATATAATTATAATAAAACTTTAAAATTATAATTTTAATAAATATAAATAATAAACTTATTAAAAATAAAATATATTTTAAAATAATAAAAAAAGTATATTTTATATTAATATATTAAAAGTTTAATAAAAATATATAAATAAAAAATTATATATAGCTTATATATTTAAATTTAAAAAAAAAAAAAAAACGTTAAAAAAAAAAACTAAATGTTAACTCATTTTAAACTATTAATAAATTATTAATTATATTTAAGCATTAATAAAAAATTATTAAATTTAATTAAAATATAAAATAATAATATAATTAAAAATATATATTTAAAAAATATTTTTTAAACGTGTTAATATAATTAAAAATAAATTATTTATAGCTTTAAAAAAACCGCGCTATATAATTTTATTTTTATTTATTACTACATATAAATAAATTAATTATATTAATAAAACATATATATTATTAAAACATAAGCTAATTAATTTATTAAAAATGCTTAAAAAAACTAGTTTAAATAAAAAATCTAAAAAACAATTAAAAATAAAACAATAAATTAATTAATAAATTAACTAATTTAAAAATATATAATAATAATATAAAACAATTTAATAATTAAATTAAAAATCTTGATTTTAAAAATCTTTTAAACAAAAAATATATATATATAAAATATAGTTTTAATATAGCATTTATAAATATTACACGCTTAAAACAAAAATAACTTTTAAAATCGTTTTTACTATATAATTAATATATATAAATACCTGTAGCTTACTATACTAAATAAAAGCTTTTTAATAAATTCGATTATTTATATTAAATATTCCTAAAATATTACCACGCTTTTAATAATTAATAAATCTTCCCACAGATCGATCCACACCTCTGTTAAAAGAACTTTATAAAAAAAATATATTATTTAAAACTATTAAAATTAAATAATAAAAACAAACTTTTAAAGCTATTTTATAAAACTTTTTTTAATATTTTAGCTATTATATTTTAAAAAATACTAGTTATTTTATTTAAAATAATACTGTTTTTATTATCAAAACTATAGTTTTTTAAATTAACAAACTTATAGTTTAATTATTAGCTATTTTAAAAGCAGAACAAAAACTAAAAATAATAAAAACATTTAAAAGTTTATTATAATTATTGTTTTAAAAGTTCTGCAGAGTTATTTTAATTTTTATTTTTAAACAAGCTTATTTAGCTAATATTAAACATTAGCTGTCAACAGCTTTATAAAACTTTTTATTAATATTTTTAAGCTAATAATATTATTAATTAATATAATATTTACGTTATTTTTTTTTTAAAGCTTATTAAACTAAAATTACTAGCTTAAGCAAAAAAAAACGCTAATTAGTTTAATTAATAAAAAATAATAAGCAGCAAATATAAGTTTTTTATAAATAATAAAATATAAAAACTTATAAAGGTATTTAAAAGCAAAACTATTTATAAGTAAATAAGTTTATAAATTAAAAAAAACTTAATAAAAAATTATTTAATATAAAATATAATAAATGGTTTAAAGCTTTAAATAAATAAAAAGCTGGATTATAACAAAATTTTATATTAATAATAAAACTAAAAAGCTATAAAATAATTTTTGTTTTTGCAGCAGCTTTAAACTTGAAATTTAAATAAATAAATATTAAAACAGCGTTTTTATATAAATTAATAAATAAAAAAATTTATGTTAAACAACTATTAAAATTTAATAACGGCTTTAATTATATAAGCTGCTTTATTATAGGCAGTGCCTATAAAGAAGTATTAGCACATAAGCTGATATAAGCAAACTATTATATATTTTTATTACAAACAATTATTAAATAGTTTATAAACTAACTATTAAACTTGGACTAATATAATTAAAACTAACCAGCTTTATAAAACTATGTTTTATAACTTATATATATATTGTTTATAATTTTTATTATTTAGTTAAAAATAAATTTTATTTGTTATTTTAATAAATATATTTTTAAGCATAGCTTATTATATATTTTCTACTTTTTAAAGCTTTTAATAAATTTATAATAAACCAATTAAAAAATTTTAAAAGTTATTTTTAAATAATTAAATAAAATTTACTTTAATATAAGCTATAAAATATAATAATAACAACTTAGTATATTTAAAATAAAAATAACGTTTTATTAATAAAAATAAATTAAAGCTATATATAAGCGGCTTAAAAATAATTTTTAAATAGTTAATATATTAATTTTAATATTATTTTAATATTTATTTATTAAGCTACGCTAAGTTTTTTAAATTTAATTATAAAAGTTTAAACGTAAACTTTTAATTTAGCATAAAAATTTATGCAAAACTGTTTTAAATAAGCTGTATAAAAAAGTTTATATTATATAAATTATAAACAAATAAAAATTTATAAATAATAACAAGTTAAAATAATATAAAATTTATAAACAGCTTAAAACAACTTATAAATTATTATTAAATTATTTTATATTATAAACAGTTTTAATATAAAAGCTAATTTAAAAATATTTTTATAATATATTAAAACTATTTATAACAATTTAAATAAAGCTGTATTTTTTATTTATAAGCTGCATACGTTTTATTAAAAACTAATTCATATTTTTTATATTCTTTCTTTAATTTAAACAGCTATTATTAAAATTAAATAAAATAAGCTAAACAAATAATATTAAATTATTATTTTTTAAAAGCTATAAATAATAAGCTTAAAAAGCTTTTATAAATATATAACTATTTAATAATTATTAAAATTATGTTAATTAAGTTTTAAAATAATAAAGAAACTAAAAAACTATTAAATTATTATATTAAAAGCAGCGCTTAAAATAAGTGTAAATATAGCATAACTTATAAAAATCTAGCAATAGATTTAAAAAAAAAACACTAAAATAACTAAAATTATTTTTTTTTTAAATTTATTATTTAATAAAATTTTTTAAGCAAAGCTTAAACTGTTTAAGCTATAAAAAAAAAAACGCTGTTAAAAAATAAAAAAAAACTGCTTGCAATATAAAAAGCCAGGCTATTTTATTAAGTTATGCTTTATAAAGCTAATAAGCAGGCTAAACATTTATATAAATAATATAAAATTAAAAAAAACCCTAGGTTTAAACAACAGAAAAAAATTAAAAAATAAATAACTTTAAAAAAAAACGGTTTTAAAAATTAATATTAACTTAAAAAAAATAACTACTATTAAACAGCTTATAAACAGCTTGTTTTTTATAATTAATATATTTATAAAAGAAATATGATTTTAAAAGCTTTAATTAATTAAAAATATAAATATTATGCAGCTATTAATAAAAATATTGTTAAAAAATATAAGTTACTACGTATAAAAATAAAAAATAGCTTTTAAACTAGCTGTTAAAAAAAATTTATAAATAGTTTTTAAAAATAAATAAAATAATTTATTTAAATATAAATATAAATAAATATATAAAATAAATATATATATATATAATAAAAAGTTATAATATTTATTAATTTTAAAAAACTTTAGTTAAAATATAAAAAATAATATATATTATTTATAAGATTATATAAATATATAAAAAATAAATAATATAATAATTATAAAAAAATATATAAATTAAATAAAAACTATTAAAATAGTTTAAACTACGTTTATAATTAGCGCTGTTATTTTTATTAAAAAATAAAAACCTGTAAAATTAAAAGCTTAAATAAAAACTATTTAAAGTTTTTTTATAATAATTATTTAAATAAGCTAAGCTTTTAAACAAGCTAAAAAATAAGCTAACTTATTAAATAAATATAAAATATAAGCTTTATTTTTAACTGTTTAAAAGCAGATTATAAAATATATTTAAATATAAATATATAAAAATATAAAAACTAGTTTTATAAAGCTTTTTATATAATATATTAAAAATAAACTTTTATTTTTAAAAAACTTTTATTAAACTATTAAATAATATATATATATATATAAACAGCTTGCTAATAAATATATTAATGTTTTTTATATATAAGCTTATGATAGAGTCCCCGAAGGGGACCGTATCAATTGAGCCACTGGCTCGTGTATTGTTAGATTAGATAAGCTAAAGATAGGTTGCACAGGCTACGGCTGGCAACAGGTGGCCCACGGCCACCCCTGCAGGGGTTAATTCTAGACTTACTAGAATTCCCCACCTAGCAGAAATTAATAGAGGCATCTTTCTTTCTACCCTCATACCAATCTTCTCAGCTTAATAATAACTTTTATTTTTATTATAATTATAAAACGTTTAATAATATTATTAAAAAAACTAATATTTTTTTGTTTAATTTAAAAACGTTTAAAATATTTTATAAACTAAATAGTTTATTAAATTAAACATTAAATTAGTTTTTATAAAATTAAAATATAAAAATAAAATAAATAAAAATAGATTTTAAACTAAATTTAAACTGTTTAAATAGCTAATAATATTTTTTAGTTTATATAAAACTTTTATAATATTTTAACATTATATTAATAATATATTTTAAAACTTTTGCCATTATTTTTATATTATATATATTTATAATATGTTTATATTTTTTTTAAGCTTTTAAACAAACTATTATTATAAAATTAAACAAGTTTTAAGCTGTTTTATAAACGCTAGCTTTTATTTAAATATTAATAAAAGCAAATTAGTCACGGATAACTGGTTGGCCAATGCATGTGGCACGGACCAGTATCCGTACACCTGTTGCCAACTGGTGCGCACAGCGCACAGACTGGACCCACCCCACACACCTGCACTTAGCCAGAATTCTAGTGGGCTAATTCCTCCCACTTACTCTTTCCTTTTTCATCTGTAGATTTTCGTACAATACATCACTTATTGCTGAAGCCTTGACTTCTTATTTGTGACTGGTGCAACAAAATTTAAAAATTTTATAACAAAATATTTAAAATTTATTATAAAAATAAATAAAAAGTTAATATAAACTTTAAAAATTATATATAATTTATAAATAAAAGCTTTTATAACGTTTAAAAATATATAAAAATTTTAAGCTTTATAAATAATTATTTAAAAAAACAGCTTTATTAATTATGCTAATAAAAAAACGTTTTTTAAATAAAAACTTATAAAACGCGGCTTTTAAAATATTTAAAAACGTTTTTATAAATAAATTTATATTAGTTTATTTTAATTGTAATAAAAAAACTTTTATAAAAATAAACTATTTAAAATAGTTTTGCAAAAAATATTTAAACTAATTAAAAAAAAATAAAAAACTGTAGCTTATTATATATTAATTATACTGTTTTATAGCCGCAGAAATTAATTATAAAATTTATAATAAAAACTTTTATAATTATAAACTGTTTATAAGCTTAATATATTAAACTTAAAAATATGAACGTTTTTTATTATAATATTTAATTATAAAAACTTTATTTATTTTATAATTATTAAAAATTAATTAAAAAGCAGGGCTGCTAAACTAAAAATTAATTACATATAAATTTAAACTAAAGTTTTATAAAAATATTTAAACAGTTAAGCAAACATATTATAAAATATAACTAAAACTTTTAAAAAAGCTTAAAATAAAAATATATAAAATAAAATAAACAGCTTTTAAAAAGAAATAGTTATTTATTAAACTTTTTAAACTAATTATAAATTATTTAAATAAATAAATTAAAAATATATTAATTTTTTTAAAAGAAATATATATTTAATTATAAAAATCTAGCTAATGTTTAAAATGCTATTTTTAAAAAAGTCCTAAGGTACGTATATATTATTTATATTATATAAAAAAACGCCTGCGATTTTTTTTTAAAATTAAATCTTAAAATATTAATTATTAAAGATAACTTAAACTTGTATAACATATTAAAATTTTACGACCAGCTTTAAATTTTTAATTAAAACTTTTTAAAAAAAATAATATAAAACATTTATAATTTATATTTAATAAAACATTTTAATTAAAAAAAAACTATTATAATGATATTTAAAACTTTTTTAGCCAGCGTTTTTAAAAAACATAAAATATTTTATATATAACTATAATATCTGCGGCAAAAAAACAATATAAAAAAACCAAAAATAAAGCTTGCTATATTTATTATGAGTTTTTAAGCAATATTAAAGCAAACTTTTAATAAATTTTATAATAAACTTATTAATAGAAAAATAAAACGACTTTATTAATTTAATAATAATTACTAATAAGCTTAATAAAGCTGTTATATTAAAAATAATAGTTTTAATAAACCTAGAAGCTTATATTAAATAGTTTATATAATACTATTAATATTATTATAAGTTTTTACAGCTATAATTAATAATAAAAGTATATATTAAACCTGTTGTTTTTAATACAAAATATATTTATAAATATATATTATATATATTTAATATAACTAGCTTATATTATTTTTAAATGCAATATTTATTATAAACAATTAAAATATTATAACTATTAAACTACGCTTTTTTTATAATTTGTAAATATTATATAATTATTATATTAATAATTAAACGTTTAATATAACTAGTTTATAATTTATAAACTTTAATTAAAACATTTATATAAAAATTAAAAATAATATAAAATTTGGTTAAGCAGTTATAGTTATAACATAATAGAATTAAAAAAAAAGCTGTTAATAAATAACATATATTAATTAACAAGTTTAAAACTAAAGATTTTATTTAACTGTTTTTTAAAAATATATAAACGTTATAGCTATTTTAAAAATTCATATAACTTTATATTAAATATTATATTATTAAAATAATTAGTTTTTATGTAATAAATGTGATGGCTGCAATAACAGCAGTTGGAGCGATGCCCAACTATACCTATGTATTGGGAAGAAAAACTAAGGTTGAAGAAAAGAGAAAACTACATACAGGGCCGACGGCCGGAATTCCTACTTGTACATACTACTGGCCATTCACTACGTGACTGGCCTACCTACCACATTTACCATTCCATACCTGTACCTGCCTAGCCAGGTGGCCAACCAGGGATCGACTGGCCGGTTGGCCAGCCGGCCAATCAGAGATCGCCATCATGGCTGTGGGCCATGACAATAAAATTAAATATTTTAAAAAATATTTATAATTATTTTTATATTAAGTTTATATATTATATAACAATAAATCTCTAGCTTTTTTAAACATTAAATAATAGCTAGCTTTTTTTTTTATATAAGCAATAAAATTTAAAAAACCAAAAAATAAAAAATAAAAAAAATATTAAAAGCTTATTAAACTAAAAAAAAACATAAAAGCTTATAAACTAGTTATAAAATAAAAAATATATTAAACTTTTAAAACTTAAATAATAAACTGTTTTAAAAAAATTTAAAAATATATAAAATAATAATAAATTTAACGTAAAATAAAAAATATAGCTTAAAAATAAAATATAAAAAACAATAAATAAAATAAATAAATAATATAAAATATTATATTTTTTAATTATAAACAAAATTAACTTGTAAATATATTATAAATAACTTAAAAACTATAAAAAAATTATTAAATAAAGCCAGCTAATTTTTTATATTTTTTTATATAAGTTTTAAATAAAATAATAATAAACGTTATATAAACAGCGCTTCAGCTATTTTATTTATTTTAATTTTTTATTATTAACAAGGATATATAGGGGCCCTGTATGGTGTATCTAGTGAAAAGTAGCGAATTACAGGTAGAAGGAAGGACTGGCCATGCCAGCCAGCCGAAGGCTGGCTAGAAATAGCCAGTGGGCTACCCTTATCTAATCTATTGCGGGTCGGCTAGGCCCTGCGGGCCTAGCCTAGCCGGCCTAGCCTATCCTAGGGTGGGTCCTCTGTACACCCCCTACCTGTCTGTATCAATTATTAAGCTTTAATTTTTTTTAAGTTTTACTTATAACTAATATAAAAACAGCTAATATATTTAATAAAAAAAACACAGCTGTATTTTTAAAGTTTTATTAATAACAGCTGCAGCTATATTAATTATTATATTATTTTAAAACTTAATTAATTTTTATTTATTTTTTAAGCTGTTTATGATTAATATTAAAATAAAGCCTGCGTTTTTAATATAGTTTATATAAACTTAAAAAACACTTTTTATAAAAAAAATAACAGCTTTTAAAAAGTTTATAAATAATTTTATAAACTATAATTATAATAGGCTCTACCTGAAAGTATATTTATTAAAGTAGCAAATAAAGTCTATTTTTTAGCTAAGTAGCAGAAGTTATAAACAATATATGCGTAGCTTATAAAACGTAGTTTTATAAAGCTGGTTAGTTTTAGTTATACTAGTTTAAGTTTAATAGTTAGTTTATATGTCATGACCCACAGCCATGATGGCCCTGATTGGCTGCACGAATAAGTGGCCTGGCGGCCCCTGATTGGTTCCCCGGCTAAGTGGGTACAAGAGGAGGTGGTGAATGCGGTAGGCCAGTCACGTAGTGAATGGCCAGTGGTATGTACAAGTAGGAATTCTGGCTGTCGGCCCTGTGTATAGTTCTCTTCTTTTCTCAACCTTAGTTTTTCTTCCCAATACATAGGTATAGTTGGGCTCCGCTCCAACTGCCGCTATTGCAGCCATCACATTATAAGCTATTCGGTAATTATTTAAAATAAAAATATATAGCAGTTTGCTTATATTAGCCTGTACGTTAATATTTTTTTATAAGCACTGCTTATAATATTATTTTTTTTTTCCGCGCGTTTTTTTAAAAAAGTCGCAGGCCGGTTGTAAGCTGTTTTATAGTTTTTATGCTTATATTTTAAATTTATAAATAAAGTTTTTTTTTTATTAGGTTTTTTTTTATTTATAAGTTTTAATTTATATATAAATATATATTTTTATTAGTTTAGTCTGCTAAAATGTTTTAATGCTGTTTATAAACGTTTTATAATATTATTTTTTCTGTTTATTATTTACTAGTTTTTACGTGTTTTTTAAATGCTTTAAATGCTTACGCGCAACTGCTTTTTAAGATTCTGCCGGGCTTTATTTTTTACTGCTTTATATACGGCTATATAAAGCTTTTAAACCGCCCGCTTTTGGTTTTTTTTTTTTTTTAATAATAATTAATTTTGTGAGTTATTTTAATTTTTGTAGTGCTTTAATCTATTATTTAAACCGTTTATAAATTAATTTTGTTTTATTTTGCAGGCCGTTTAACGTTTTATTATTAATATTATATCTGTTTTTTATTATTATGGCCAGGCTTTGTTTTTATTTATATTCCGGCCGGCCTGTCGGTTTGGCTTGTTAGCGCGGCTATATTTTTTTGCTTATTAAAAGTCGGCTTTAAGCTGTTCGTAAGTTTTTTATTTGTTAATTAAATAGTTGTTTTTTATTATATTAAAACAAGCTGTTTTTAACTATTGTTTTTATATTAATTTTGTTAGCAAAAAGCAGAAATAGCGTTTTTTTAGTTTTATCTGCTAATTTTTGGTTTTTTTTTTTTAGCGCTTAACGCTGTTTTTATTTATTTATAAGCTTTATTAACCGAGTTTTAGCGTTATTTACGCTTTTTTTTTGCTCTTTGCCTAGCTTTTTTTTTATTTTTTTTTATTTATTTTAAAAGTTTTTTTTTTTTTTTTTAAGCTGTTTATATGTTATTTATAATAGCTTTAAAAGCTTTTTTTGCTTGTTTTATTATAAGCTAGCTTTTTATTAATATTTTGCGCGGCTTTTTTTTTTGCTTTGTTTATAAGCGTGCTATATTATATATATGTTACGTTAATAAGCTAATAAATAGCAACTTTTTAGCTTTTTATATTAATTAAATCGGTTGTTGAATGGGCTTCGTACGTGTGATGCACGTACTGTTCACGCGTGAAACAGAATATAACTTCTTGTTGTACGATGTTTATTATGCTTAATTATTCTATTTAAGTAATTATCGTGCGTAGTATTATTTCAAGTTTTGTACAAGAATTCTGCTAGCGTACGACCTACTGAGATAACAGCGATAATACAGCTTGTCTCACGTATAAAGCATATACGCTGTATGTATATACGTGATATGTACGCTATATGTTTATACGAAGCATATGCACGTACGACAGCTGTAAGTAACTATGACCAATTGCCATAGTTCCAATATTAGTAGTATATTTTTTTTTTTTGTAAGCTTGTTATAAGTTAATTATAAAAAAAACGCGCTGTTATATATTATATATATTATATAAATAAAAAAAAATATTTTAAAATAAGCTAGCTGTTGTTATAGCTGCTTATATTTTATATTAACGCTATTTATAAACAGGTTTTTAATAATTTTAAGCTATATTAAATATTTTTATATTTTATTAAAAACGTTTATATATATAATAAATATGTTTTTATAAGTTTTTTTTATTAGCTGTTTATTATATATTTATAAGCTTTTTAAACAATTAAAATAAATTTATTAAAGCTTGTTTAAATTTTTTAAAACGTTTAGCTTATATTAATAAAATATTAAAAATAAGTTTAAATTTTAATAATTATTATTTATATTTAATTTATATATTATATAAACAAAATTATTATTATTATTTAAAACTATATTAAACAGTTTTTAAACAATAAAAAACTAAAGCTTATTATATAAATATTTTACCTGCTGTTTATATTTTTTTATTTATTATTTATATTTAATTAAAAAAATAAAAAATGCTTTAAAAATAAATAATAATTTATATGTTTTATTATAGTTTATAAAACTATTTATAAACTTTTTAAAAGCTGTTATTTTTTTTATAAAAAGTTTTTTTTAAGTTTATATAAACCGTATTAAAAACGCAGGCTTTATTTTAATATTAATTATAAACAGCTTAAAAAATAAGCAGAAGTTAATTAAGTTTTAAAATAATATAGCAGGCAGTACAGCTGCAGCTGCTACCGATAAAATTTTAGCAGCTGCAGCTGCGTTTTTTTTATTAAATATATTAGCTGCTTTTACGCTAGTTATAAACAAAGCTTAAAAAAAATTAAAACTTAATAATAAAAAATTAAAACAAATTAAATAGCTTAAGCGCTATTTATGCAGCGTTTATTATTATTTTATTTAAAGCTTATATAAAAAAAAATATAAAAAATTAGCTAGTTTTATTTAATAGTTTTTATAGTTTTTAAATTATTTATAATATATTTATAAGCTAATTTTATTTATAATTAAAAATATAATATTTTATATAATTTATTTATTTTATTTATTATTTTTTACGTTTTATTTTTAAGCTATGTTTTTTATTTTTATATTAAATTTATTATTATTTTATATATTTTTATATTTTTTTAAAACGGTTTATTATTTAAGTTTTTAAAAGTTTTTAAAAGTTTTTAATAAGTTTAGCATATTTTTTTATTTTACGACTAGTTTACAAGCTTTTTATATTTTTTTTTAATTTAAAGAACTTTTAATATTTTTTATTTTTTATTTTTATTTTTTAAGTTTTATTATTTATATAAAAAAACTAGTTATTATTTAACGTTTAAAAAACTAAAGATCTGTTTTTATATAATATATAAGCTTAATATAAAAGCAGTTATAAATATTTTTAAAATATTTAATTTTATTATATAAAACTGATTATTTTAATAATATAATATTTAATATATAGCTATATTAATTTTTAAAATAGCTGTAACATTTATATGTTTTTAAAAAACAGCTAAATAAAATTTTTAGTTTTAAATTTATTAGCTAGCGCGCGCTGCTTATAAGCAGCTTTTTTTTAGTTTTACTGCGTTATAACTATAGCTGCTTAAATAAATTTTATGCTGTTTTTTAGCTTTTATATAAATATTTTAGCTAAAGTTTATAAATTATAAGCTAGTTATATTAAACGTTTAATTATTAATATAATAGTTATATAATATTTATAAATCATAAAAAAAGCTTAATTTAATAGTTATAATATTTTAATTATTTATAATAAGCATAGTTTTTAAAAATAATATAAGCTACTTATATTAAATATATATAATATATGTTTATAAATATATTAATATTTTTAGTTTATTTATTTTATAGCTTTGTTTATTTTTAAATAATAAGCAATAAATAAACGCTGTTTAATATTTATTAATAAATATATTTTATATTAAAAATAATTAGTTTAGTTTATATTTTTATTATTAGTAATAGCTATAAAAACTTATAATAACGCTAGTAGTATTATATAAACTATTTAACATAAGCTTTTATATTTATTAAAACTATTTTTTTAATATAACAGTTTTATTAAGCTTATTAATAATTATTATTAAATTAATAAAATTGTTTTATTTTTTATTAGCAAGTCTATTATAAAATCTATTAAAAGTTTATTTTAATATTATTTAAACATTAATAATAAATATAGCAAGTTTTATTTTTAGTTTTTTATATTATTTTTTGCTGCAAATATTATAATTATATATAAAATGTTTTATATTTTTAAAAATGCTAGCTAAAAAAGTTTTTAAATATTATTATAATAATTTTTTTTAATTAAAATATTTTATTAAATATAAGTTATAAATATTTTATATTATTTTTGTTTAAAAGAGTTTTTAATTAAAGATTTAAAGCTGGTTATAAAATTTTAACATGCTGCGCAAGTTTAAGTTATATTTAATAATTAATATTTTAAAATTTAATTTTAAAAAAAAAACGCGTGCGTTTTTTTATATAACGCAAGTAATATATACGTAGCTTAAGTTTTTTTTAAAAGCAGTATTTTAAATATCGGCTAAATTTTTATAATTAAATATTTTTTTTTTTTTTTAAAAAAAGTTAACACGTTATTTAATTTATTTATTTAAATAGTTTATAGTAAGTTTAAAAAAAGCTTAATAAGCAGCTATTTATTTTTTAAAAGCTGTTTATTTTATTTTACGTATTTTTTATTTTAAGCTTTTTTTAAAAAGTTTTAGTTATGTTTTAATAGCGCGTTTATTTAGCTGTTCAAGCGTTTTTATAAAACTTTAATTTAAATTTATATTTAGTTAATTTTTAGTTTAACAGACCTACTTTTTAATTAGTTTTTTAATAGTTATAAAATAAATAAAGTTTTTATAATTAAATATTATAATAAAAAACATATTTATATTTTTAAGTTTAATACGTTAAACTTATAAACAGTTTATAATTATAAAAGTTTTTTATTATAAATTTTATAATTAATTTTATAGCTATAAAACAATATAAATAATATATAATAAGCTATAGTTTTTATTTTTTTTAACTAGCTTAAATATTTTTATAAAATTATTTTAAATAGTTTGTTTTTATAAAAGTTTTTTTATTAAAGTTAAAATAAGCTAATATAAGCTTGTTTATAAAAACGTTTTTAAATATTTTAAAAGCTATATTTTTATAAGTTTTTTATTTAAAAAAAACACTTTTTTTTATTAGCGCAGTTAATAAAGCCGTTTTTTTTAAATAGCTATTTACAAAATTTTTATAAAAGTTTATAAAGCTTAAAAATTTTTACATGCTTTTAAACGTTATAAAAGCTTTTTATTTGCAAATTATATATAGTTTTTTAAAGTTTATGCTGATTTTTTTACCTGTTTTTATAATAAATTTTTAATATTTTGTTATAAAAACTATAAATTTGCTTTTATTAATATTTAAATAAAACCCGGCGTTTATAAAACAGTTTAAAACTTATTTAATTTTATAATAATAGTTTATTTAAAAGCTTAAAAAAAATATAAGCACGTTATTAATATATATAATATAAAAACGATTTAAAAAGTTTTAAAATATATTATTAACGTAGCGTTAAAACGTTATAAAAGCTTTATATAAGTTAAAAAATATTATTAGTTATTTAAATAATTTAAACCTGGTTTAAAAACTATTTTTATTGGTTTTTTTTATATTTTAATTTTATAAAAGCTAATTTAATATTTAATTTAATAAACTATTTAGTTTATAAAAATATTTTAAACGTTTTTAAATTAAAAAAAAAGTATTAGTTTTTTTAATAATATTATTAAACGTTTTATAATTATAATAAAACAAAAATTATTATTAAGCTTATATATAAAAAATATTAATATATTTATTAGCAAGCTGTTTACGCGTATATATTTTTATTTAGCAGTTTAATAAAAGTTTTTTAAAATAAAAGTTTATTTTTAATATGCTGTATAAAAAGCTTTATAAAACTAGTTTTTATATTTAAATATATTTTATAATTTATTTTAAACAGTTAAAAAATAAAGCTTATATTTTATATTTATTAAATAAATTAGCTTATTTTTTAGTTTATTTAAAAGTTTTTTAAATTATATTTAAAGCTTTTAAATTAAAAGCTTAGCTTATTTAAATAATTATTATAAAAAAAACCTTAAGTAGCTTTTGTTTAAGCTTTTTAATTTTACGTGTTTTTTTTGCTTTTTAATAAAAAATAACAGCGCTAATTATAAACGTAGTTTAAACTGTTTTAATAGTTTTTATTTAACTTATATATTTTTTTTATAACTATTATATTATTTATTTTTTTATATTTATATAATATTTATAAACAATATATATTATTTTTTATGTTTTAATTAAAGTTTTTTAGTATTAATAAATATTATAACTTTTTATTATATATATATATATTTGTTTTATATATTTGTTTATATTTATATTTAAATAAATTATTTTATTTATTTTTAAAAGCTGTTTATAAGCTTTTTTAGCAGCTAGTTTAAAAAACTGTTTTTTTATTTTTATATATAATAACCTGTATTTTTTAGTAATATTTTTATTAATAGCTGCATAACATTTGCATTTTTAGTTAATTAAAGCTTTTTAAAATTATATTTTTTTTATAAATATATTAATTATAAACAATAAGCCGTTTATAAGCTGTTTAATAGTAGCTATTTTTTTTTAAGTTAATATTAACTTTTAAAAGCGTTTTTTTTTAAAAGTTATTTATTTTTTAACTTTTTTTTATTGTTTAAGCCTAGCGTTTTTTTTATTTTTATATTACTTATACAAATATTTAGCCTGCCCGCTGGCTTTATAAAATATAACTTAATAAAATAGCTTAGTTTTTTATATTGTAAGCAGTTTTTTTTTGCTTTTTTATAGCGTTTTTTTTTTTTTATAGCTTAAGCAGCTTAAGTTTTATTTAAAAAGTTTTATTAAATAGTTAATTTAAAAAAAACAACTTTAATTATTTTAATATTTTTTTTTAAATTTACTGCTAGATTTTTATAAGTTATGCTATATTTACACTTATTTTGAACGCTGCTTTTAATATAATAATTTAATAGTTTTTCTAGCTGGCTTATTATTTTTAAAACTTAATTAAAATAACTTTAATAATTATTAAATAGTTATATTTTTATAAAAACTTTTTAAACTTATTATTTATAGCTTTTAAAAAAAAATAATTTAATACTATTTATCCAGCTCATTTTATTTAATTTTAATAATAACT
Organism: Rosellinia necatrix; assembly: GCA_021209875.1. Taxonomy (NCBI): domain Eukaryota; kingdom Fungi; phylum Ascomycota; class Sordariomycetes; order Xylariales; family Xylariaceae; genus Rosellinia; species Rosellinia necatrix. Next base: position 933,492 of record JAGYVD010000001.1, on the reverse strand, counting down.
GTTTAAATCGGAGAAAAAACATAAAAAAATATTAATTAGTTTTTTAATAAAACATGCGCAGCTTATAAATAAAAAATACAGCTTTATTTAAATAGTTATAAATAATTTTAATATATTATAACAATGTTTTAAGTTAGTTTTTATATTAAAGCCGCTTATAATATAAAATAATTTAATAATAATTTATATATTATTTTTATGCTGTTTATAAATATTATATTATTTTAACTTATTATTACTTATAAATTTTTATTTATTTATAGTTTATATAATATCAACTTTTTTTATACAGCTTATTTAAAACAGTTTTTTATAAACTTTTTAAGCTAAACTAAAAGTTTACGTTTAAACTTTTTATAACTAAGTTTAAAAAAATTTAATATAGCTTAATAAATAAATATAAAAATAATACTAAAAGTTAATACGTTAGCTGTTTAAAAATTATTTTTAAGCCGCTTATATATAGCTTTAATCTGTTTTTATTAATAAAACGTTTTTTTATTTTAAATATGCTAAGTTATTATTATTATATTTTATAGCTTATATTAAAATAAATTTTATTTAATTATTTAAAATAGCTTTTAAAAACTTTTAATTAGTTTGCTATAAATTTATTAAAAGCTTTAAAAGCTAAAATATATAATAAGCTATGCTTAAAAATATATTTATTAAAATAATAAATAAAGTTTATTTTTAACTAAATAATAAAAGTTATAAATAATATATATATAGCTTATAAAACATAGTTTTATAAAGCTGGTTAGTTCTAGTTATACTAGTTTAAATTTAATAGTTAGTTTATAAGCTATTCAGCAATTATTCGGGATAGAAATATGTAGCAGTTTGCCTATATTAGCCCGTGCGCTAATACTTCCTTATAAGCACTGCCTATAATAATAATAAAATAAATAAATTGTTATTTATTCTTTAAAACATTTTTATTATTTTTTTTAATTAAATATAAATAATATATAAAAAAAACATAAATAACAAACAAAATATTTATATAATAAGCCTCAGTTTTTTATTATTTAAAAATTATTTAACGCAGCTTTAAGTAATAGCAATAATTTTATTTATATAATATATAAGTTAAAAATAAACAATAGTTATTAAAATTAAAACTTATTTTTAATATTTTATTAACATAAATTAAACGTTTTAAAAATTTAAACAAGCTTTAATAAATTTATTTTAATTATTTAAAAGCTTATAAATATATAATAAACAGCTAATAAAAAAAACTTATAAAAATATATTTATTATATATATAAACGTTTTTAATAAAATATAAAAATATTAAATATAATTTAAAATTATTAAAAACCTGCTTATAAATAATGTTAATATGAAATATAAATAGTTATAACAATAGTTAATTTATTTTAAAATATTTTTATTTATTTATATAATATATATAATATATAATAACGCATTTTTTATAATTAACTTATAATAAGCTTATAAAAAACATATTATTAATTTAATTAATATAAAAACTAAAAGTTATTGTTTACTAGCTTATTAATATAATATATTTATAAATAAAATAAAAAACACTATATAAAACATTAATAAAAAGCTAGCTTATAATAAAATAAGTAAAAAAAGCTTTTAAAGCTATTATAAACAGCATATAAACAGTTTAAAAATAGAAAAAGAAAAACTTTTAAAAATAAATAAAAAAAATTAAAAAAAAACAACGCAAAAAATGAGGCGAAAACAACGCAAAAAATAAAAAGAAATATATAAATAACGCTAAAACTTAATAAATAAAGCTTATAAATAAATAAAAGCAGCGCTAAACATTTAAAAAAATTAAAAAAAAGTTAGCAAATAAAACTAAAAAAAGGTTATTTTTGCTTTTTATTAATAAAATTAATATAAAAACAACGGTTAAAAATAAACTGTTTGAATATAATAAAAAACAACAGTTTAATTAACTAATAAAAAAATCGCGAACAGTTTAAAGCTAATTTTTAATAAATAAAAAAATATAGCTGCGTTAGCAGGCTAAACTAACAAGCTAATTAAAATATAAATAAAAATAAAGCTTAGCTATAATAATAAAAAATAAATATAATATTAATAATAAAACGTTAAACAGCTTATAAAATAAAATAAAATTAATTTATAAACAACTTAAATAATGAATTAAAATATTATAAAAATTAAAATAATTTATAAAACTAATTATTATTAAAAAAAAAAAAAAAAAAAACGGGCGGCTTAAAAACTTTATATAGCTATATATAAAGCAGTAAGAAATAAAGCCCGGCAGAATTTTAAAAAATAGTCGCATATAAATATTTAAAATATTTAAAAAATATATAAAAACTAGCAAATAATAAATAAAAAAAATAATATTATAAAATGTTTATAAATAACGTTAGAACATTTTAATAAATTAAACTAATAAAATATATATTTATATATAAATTAAAACTTATAAATAAAAAACTTTATAAAAAAAACTTTTTTTAAGCTAGAAAAAAACTTGATTTATAAATTTAAAATATAAGCATCAAAACTATAAAACAGTTTATAATTAGCCCGCGATTTTTTTAAAAAAAATAAAACAATAATAATATTATAAGCAGTGCTTATAAAAAATATTAACATATAAGCTAATATAAACTAACTATTATATATTTTTATTTTAAATAATTATTAAATAGCTTATAAATTAACGATTAAACTTAAACTAATATAACTAAAACTAACCAGCTTTATAAAACTACGTTTTATAAGCTATACATATATTATTTATAACTTCTGCTACTTAGCTAAAAAATAAACTTTATTTACTACTTTAATAAATATACCTTCAGGCATAGCCTATTATATGCTTAAATAAAACATTTTATAAATTAAAACAGTTTCTAAGAATTTAATATAATATTTTTTCCGCGTTTTTAAAAAAACTAAGCTTTATATTATTAAATATAAATATTAAAGTCTTTATTAAAAACTATTTATATATAATAGTATATATAAACAACTTATTAATAGTTAAACTTGTAAAATTAAAAGTTAACAAGCTTAAACAAACGTTAAATAAACGTTTTAAAATAATAAACTTAAGCCTATGTTTATATTATTTAAAAATAATAATTAAAAAAAACTGTTTTAACCAGACGATTTATTTAAAATAAAATGTTTATATTAAAAAAATATTAAAAACTTTGATATATAAAAATATATTTTAAACGTTATTTTTATAAAACTAAAACTATTTAAAGTTTTATTTATAAATTTTATTATGTTTAATAAAAATAAAAGTTAATATATAAAAACTATCGGCTTGTTAATATATATTATATTTAAAATAAAACTAAATATTATATTTTTAATATTATTTTATAGTTATTTTTTAGCAAAGCTTAATAAAAATTATATTATAGCTTGATAGAGTCCCCGAAGGGGCCCATATCAATCGAGCCAACGGCTCGTGTATTATTAGATTAGATAGGTTGCACAGGCTACGGCTGGCAACAGGTGGCCCACGGCCACCCCTGCAGGGGTTAATTCTAGACTTACTAGAATTCCCCACCTAGCAGAGGAATTAATAGAGGCATCTTTCTTTCCACCCTCATACCAATCTTCTCATAGCTGTTAAATATATATTTAAATATTTAAAAAAAAATAGCAGATTTAAAATTAGTTTATTATAAAGCTTTAAAAAGTTTTACCGGCTATATTAATATTAATTATATTAAAAATTAAAAAATATAAAAGTTAACTTCTGGCTATATTTTTTTAATAAGTAGTAGCGCTATTAATTAAAGCTTAAAATAATAAGCTATTATATTTTTATTATTTTATAAAGCATAATAAATATATCGGCTAAATATAAGCTATTAAAAAAACTATTTAGTTGCAGCTACTGCTAAAAAAATTAAATGCTAATAATAAAATTAAAACAATTATTATTTATAATAATAATTAAAAGCTATAATATTAGTTAATAATTTATTATATTATATTAATATTAAGTATATAATTATTTAATTAAAATTTGTTTATAAATAACAAGCTATTAAAAATATTAAATTATAGTTTATATTAATAGCAGAATAAATTATTAATAAATTTATTAAAATACAGCTAAAAAATAAATTTTTAATTTTTTATAGGGCTATAAGCTTAAAATAAATAAAAGCTACGTTATTAATAAAATTAAAAGTTTAATTTTATTATATTATTAAACAGTATTAATACTGCAAGAATTTTTTAATAAAAATATTTTATAATTTATTTTAATATAAACAGCTTAACTAAAGCTTTTAAATATTTATAACTAATTTTATTTAATTTTTTATTATTTTTTTTATTTCATAAACTATTTTAAAGCTTTTTAATTATTGTGATGGGCTATGCCTGAATGTGAAGCCATCTCTGGGAGGAACTATCTCCCGTCAGAAACCTTCTTTTAGGAAGCCTTCCTTTAGGAAGCTTTCTTTAGTAAAGCTTTTTTTTCTAAAAGCTTTCAAGAATTCCTATATATTAGTTATTTAAAAATAAATAGTTCAATTAAATCTTTATTTTTTTCTAACTATCTGATGCCTATTATATAATAGCTAGCGACCTCGGTTAATCTTTCTTCTTTTTTTTTTTCTTTTTATACGGAACGGTCAGCCTTTTGGCAGACTTGTTTTTTTTAAATATATTCTGCTTAATTTAATTAAAAATACGTTTTTTTTGCCAAGCTTGATTTTTAACAGCTTTTTTTTTTTATGTCGAAATACTTGTTTTTTTTATTCCGACAAGCTTTAGCTTTTTTTTTTTTTTAAGTTATTACGTTATTATTAAACTTTTATAGTTTATTATTAATAAACTTTATAATTATTAATATTAACTTATTATTTGCAAAACTTTTAATAAAACTTTATAATTTAAATATAAATATATAATTTAAAAATAATATATAATTTAAAAGTATTTTTATTTATAACATTTTTTTATTTTGCTGTAATAACAGCTTAATTTTTTATAGTTTTATTTTTTATTAATAAAAGCTTTTAGTTTTATAAATTTATTAAAATTAATAAAATATTATTTTTATTATTAAATAACCGCTTTTTTAAAACAATTATATAATATTTTAAATTTAAAAATAAACTAGTTATTATTTATTAAAATTTTAAATTTTAATTTTAAACGCGACAAGTTTTAAACTTTTATTATTTTTTTAAAAAAAAATATAATAAAATTTAAAACATTTAATTTAAGCTATATTTAAAACAATAAATAATTAATATATATAATGTTTAATAAGCTATAAATAAAACTAATAAGCTTATTTTATTAAAAACAGTAATATATAAACTTTTTATTTTATTGTTTAAATAAATTTATTTAAACTTATTTTTTTTAAACTTTAAAATTAAAACTATTTTTATATTAAAAGCATTAAAAATATAGTATTATAAAGCTTAAAAAAACAGACTTTTTTTTTATTAATATCTTTATTATTTTTATTATTTAACCTATTATTACGATTATTTTTATTTTTATTATTTTTAAACTTGTTTTTTTAAGCATTATTTAATAAAAATTTCTAACGTTATATAATAAATATGATGGGCTATGCCTGAAGGTACACTTATCAGGGTAGCAAATAAGGTCTATTTTCTAGCTAAGTAGCAGAAGTTATGAACAGTGTGTGCGTGGCTCGTAAGACGCAGTTTTATAAAGCTGGTCAGTTCTAGTTGTACTAGTCTAGGTTTGGTGGTTAGTTCACGAGCTATTCGGCAATTGTTCGGGATAGGGGTGTGTGGCAGTTTGCCCGTATCGGCCCGTGCGCCGATACTTCCTTATGGGCACTGCCCATGATAATAAAAATAGTTATAATAATACAAGTTTTTATATAAAATAACAACATTAAAAATATAATAAATAATATATTTAAAACAGCTAATATTATTTTTAAACAACTAGCTTTTATATTAAATAATAATTAAATATAAAAATTTATTTAATAAAATATTTTTATTTTAACTTATTAAATATTTTCGGTATAAATAATTATATTTTGGTCAAAAAATATTTACAAAAAAATATTTATTTTTTGCAGCTTTAATAAGATAAATTGCTTTAGATTTTATTAAAACAAAAATATTACAAAATAACTTTTTTTAGCTATTTTAAAACAATATTCAGCTTTAATATATAAATATATTAAATAATTTTATTAAAACAATAATAAGCGCTAGTTTTAAATATATATTAAATAAACTTAAAATAAAATATTATAAAAACACTGCAGACGCTATTAAATAAACGTTTATTTAGTTTTATAATAAGCAGCTAATATTATACAAAATATTAATTTAAACATAAGCTAAATTTATAATTAAAAGCTGTTAAAAGTTAAGTTTTATTTTAAATATATAATTTTATAATTATATATAAAACTAGCTTTATTTAAATTTATAACAGTTATATAAAAACTAATAATATTTATTAGCTTAAACTAGTTTTTAACTATATTAAAAAAAAAAAATATATAAAATTATATTGCTGCATTATAATAAAAAAAAAGCAATTTTTTTTTTTGTATAACTTTTTATTTTTTTTATTATTAAAACTCTTATTTTTTAGTATAAAAATTAATAAACAATACTTTTTTAATTAAAAAAATAAAGAAAATAGCAATTTTATAGCGCAATATAATCGCAGAAATTATAAAAAAACTTATAAAAACTAAAAACGCTTTTAAAACTATAATAATATATAAAACTATATTAGATTTTAAATATATAATAAAATTTTCTTTTATAATAATTTTAAAATAAAAACTATATATTAAATATAAAACGTTGTATCATTTATAAAAACATAGAAAAATTATAATAAATAAAAACATAAAACTTATTATTAAATATAAAAACTATTTAAAAAAAAATTTATAAATAAGTATAACTATAACAAATTTTTAAAAAAATTACGCTAATATTAATAATAAAATATTATTACCTGTTAATAATAATTAATTAAAAACTTAAAAATAAAACTTATTACAGCATAAATATATTATAATAAAAAATTAAAAAAGAACTTTTTATTAAATATTTTAATAAAAAACTAAAAAAATAATACTATTTATCTGATTTTTTTAATATAAACTTATTAAATGCTTAATAAAAAAACTAAACGTTATATAATACTATTATTATAATATATAATTTTTAAATAAAACTGTTTTTTGTTTATATAATTAAAAATAATATATAACATAAAAACTATTGTTATAATTACTAAAAAATAGTTAGTTTAAGTTAAATAAAACAAAAGCTTTTTAGCTAATAAAATATTTAATATAATATATATAATATTAAATAATATTTAATAAAAATATATATTTTTAATTATAAGTTATAATTAATAATATAAATAAAATTACTATAATATGTTTTAATGTTAGCAGTTTTATAATAATAATAATATAAAACTAGCTAAATTAATTTATATTATATATAAAAAAATATAGTTTAAATAGCTAATAATAATAAATAAAATCAGAAGTTTAGTTATTTTTGTAGAAAAAACCTAATTTTAACTAAATATTGCTAAAAAATACATTATATATTTAAATTAAAAGTTTTTAAATTAAAGCTTAAATTATAAATAAATTAAAGCTAAACTTACTGTTAAAAATAAACTTTATAAATATAAACAAAATTATTATTAATTTTTATAAAAATCGGTTATATTTAAAAACTGTAATAATATTGTTATACTTATAAAAATTAATATTAAAAATAGCTAATAAAACAATATGTTATAACAACAGTTAATATTATAATATTATTATATATTATAACTATAATATTAATTGCTTATATTAATTTTTACGATAAAATAATAATAATTTTATTAAAATTATATATTTATATAAATAATTATAAAAGCATTAAAAACAATAATGTTTTTCTAAGCTTAAAAGCTGTTTTTTTATTAATTAAACTTATTAAAATATTATTATATAATAAAAACGTAAATAAATATAATATTAAATTATTAAAATAATAATTATGTATATATTATATAAAAAAAAAACTTAATAGCAGCTGCGTTAACGTTAAAAAATTTATTAATAATTTTTATATATTATAAAAGTTTAATATGTTTAAAAAGCTTTTGTTTTATTTAAAACTATTCAATAGTTTAACAATAATATTTAAAATATAATAAAATATATTAAGTTTAATATATTTAAAAAACTAGTTTTTAAAACATAAAAGCTGAAATTAATGTTTTAAATAAAAACTAAAGACAAGGTGTATATATATGCTTTAGATAATATATTTGCAACAAAGCTAAAAATATTTTTAAAAAAACATAAGACCTGGCGGACAAAAAATATTATTAAAATAAACAAAAATAATATAATATAAATAAACTTAGTTAATAAATAATAAAATTAAATTTTTAATATAGCAAAGCTATATATATTAAAAATTAAAAATTAAAAAATCGCAGATAAATAGTTTAAATTTATATATTAAAACGGTAAACTTAATTTTATAAAGCAACTAATATTATTTAAATATCTGATATTTATTATATAGCGTTATATAAACAATAAAAAAAATTATATAATAATAGACTTTTAATTATTAAACAAAATTATTATATTTAACGCTTATTTATTATTAATATAAAAAGCTATTATAGCTAGACTTAAAAATATTAATATATTATAATAATTAATTGTTTTAAATTTTTTATTAATTATTAATATAGCTATGCTATTAAAGCAGAATAGTTGTTATTTTTTAAAAGTTTTTATATATTTAAAATTATATTAATAAAATTTAAAAATAATTTAAGCTATATTTAACGATTTATAAACAATATTTTTATATTATATAGCCGATTTATAACTAAATATATTAATAACGTTATTATATTTTTAAAACTGTTAATAAATATTATAAATATATTAAAATTCTTTTTAAATATTTAATAATATTAATTTTAGCTTAAAACTAATAAAATTTTTATAGTATATTTTATAATAAACTGTTAAATTTTTAATAAACAGCTTTAGCTTTATAATTATTAATAATTAAATTAAAGCTATTTAAAAACTTAAACTATTAATAATTTTTGCAAACTAAGAAATATATATTAAAATAATAAAATTTTTTAAAAGTTTATTTTATAGTGTTAATAAAAGCTTTTATTATTGCAAAAAAAAAAAAAAAATTATTAATAAAAGCTAGAACAGCAAAAACTATTTTTAAAACGATTTTAGCACAACAGCGTTAAACAGTAAAAATTATATTTAAATTAACTAACCTAAAAATTTAAAGCTTTAAAATTATTTAGAACTAGCTTATAAATATAAGCTATTTTAAACATTAAAACTATAAAAAACAGTTTTTTATTAAGCTTAATATTTTTATAAGCAAAAATATAAAATAATAGCTTTTATTTAAGCTTTATATAAAATAATAAAAAAATTTTATTAATAATATTAAACTTATTTTATTTTTAAGCAAAACTTTTATATAATAAAAATAATTTATTAATTTATTAAATTAAAAATATTTATTTTAATTTAAACATATTATTAATTATAAGCGCAGATATAATCTTATATATTATTAGTAGTAGTACTAATAAACTATTTTATTATATAGAGCATTATAAATAAATAAGCTTAAAATTAGTTAATGTTTTAAAATTAAATATTAAATTAATAATAACGTTTATATATTTATTTTAATTTTAATTAAATATTTGCTATATATTAAATCGATTTAATTTAATATTAAACGTTTTTTAAAATTATTAACAGTTTATAACGCTAATAATACTATTATTTAAAATAATAAAAACTAAAGAACTTTTGAAAATATTACCGAAAACTTTGGTTATATTATAGCTATAAAAATTAAAATAAATAACATTTAAAAAAAAACTTATTTAAAACTATAAAAAACTTTTGCTTTATTAAAATAATAAAAAATAAGCAAATAATATAAAAAACAACTGCAGCAAATATATAATTATTTAAAAAATTAGTTTTTATTATAGCCAGCTATAAGTTTATTTTTATATAAAATTTAAAATAAATTATTTTATGCCATAAACATTTAAAATAAAATAAAATTATATATTTTAGCTAATTATTAATAACAGCTGTTATAAATAGCATATAATAAAAATATTATTTTAGTTTTTAAAAATATATTATAAACTATAAAATTTATTATTTATAAGCTTTTAAAATAAATTTTTAAATATATTTAATACTGTTTTTAATATTTTAAATATATAATTAATTAACAAAAACTATTAAAAAATTAAAACTTATTATAAAACTACTACAGTTATATTATATTATTATAATAAATTTTATTATTAATTTATTAAAAGTTTTAGCAGTAAATATTTTTAAAAAATAAAAGTTATATAGCTTATAACGTTTTTATAGCGGTTATTTATAAATTTTTAAAAAACACTATTAATATTTAAAATGCTATATATAAAACTAAAAAATAAATAAAAGTTTTTATATTTATATTATTATTATATAATGAAAATATATTAATAAAATTATTTTAAATAAAAACTTAAAATTTATGTTTAAATTTTAATAAACTCTATAAACTAAAATAAATATGTTGCTAAAAATAATAATAAATTATTATTTTTAAATTTATAGTTAAAACAAAAACGTTATTAAAATATTAAAATTATTATTTATTATTATATTATATTTTTAAAACGTTATAAATAAATATTATTTTAATATTATAATATAATTTTAATAATATTAAATTAATAGCAGTAAAAAAGTTTTAATAAAATAATATTAAGCTTTAAAATATAAAGTTTTTATTAATTATAAAAATACTTTATAAATTAATTAATTTTAATTTTACTGCTAATTATATTAAAAAATATAAAAATAATAATTTAATTTACAGCAGCTAATATAAAATCTGTTATAATATTAAATATAATTTAATTTAATTTTAAATAAATAAAAAGTTTTTTATATTTATATAAAAATATTACTTATTTAAAAAACTTTTGCAAAAATAGTTATAATAACAGATAAAACTATTTATTATATTATAAAAATAAATAAGCTAGTATATAAATTAAATTTTTTCAATATTAGCGTGTATATTAAGTTATATTTATTATATATTTATTTTTAGCGCTATTAAAACTAAACTTTTTTAATTAAAAAAAAAAGCGTTTTAAGCGTATATATATTAAAAAAAACACAGACGGTTTTATTTTTTATAAAATTAAAACTATATTAGCTTAATAGATTAATAAAGCTAGTAAATATTTAATATTAAAATATTTTGTTTAATAAAAAAAATATAAAGCTTTATATAATTAATAATATTTTAAAATATTATTTATATAAAACGCCGCCGAACTAATAAAAGCTTTTAATAAAAACAAGCCAGTTATTTTTAAAGAAATATATGTTAAACGCGTTAAAAAAACAAAACTTATAGCAGAAATAATTAATAATTAATAATAAATAAAAACTATTTTAACTATTAATATATAAATATTATTACGCATAGTTTATAACTTATAATAAGCATATTTAACCTGTTTATTAAAGTTGTTTATTTAATTTATTTTTTTTAACACGTATAATAATAATTATTTATTAATTCTGTTTTTTTTTAAATATATAATATATTATATATAAAACTTTTTTAATAGGGTTTACTAAAGGTGGTGTGGTATTAAGTCTGTAAAAATGTGATGTAAAATTAAAGAAGAAAAGGCTTCTGGTCCTGCAGGGACTAGAAGTCTTAGCCTAATACTTTATTTAATCTATATAATTTTTATTTAACTAGCTGCGCTAGCTAAATAAAAAGCTTTTTTTTTTTTAACTATGTTAAATACTAAAGCTATAATAAAACGTTATTATTTTTAATAACTATATAATTTTTTTTTACTGTTTATAAAGTTAGCTATAGCTTTTTTTTAATTTTTTTTAGCCGAGGTTTATTTTTTTTTCGCTTTTAGTATTTTTTAATTAGTTTTTTAATACTACATAGTTGCTATTCCAATTTTTACTAGTTGTTTTTATAACCGTATTTTTTTTATTTAATAAAATTATTAAATCTGTTTTTAGTATAATTTGTTTAATGTTTAAAAATTATTTCGATTTTAAATAAGTTGCTTTTTTTTTTAAGTTCTGCTTTTTAAACACTAGCTTTAATGCTAATATTTTCTAGTAAAAAAAATTTTTACTAGTGTTTTTAAATAATAAATACACAATTAAAATAATAAAATAAATATTAAAAGTTTTTAGCAATTTTAATTTATAAGCTAATTTATTAACTTTTTTTAATTTTTATAGTTTTACACGCTATTAAAAATATTTTTAAACAGCTTTTTAAAAAATAATATTTTAAATAAAGTTTTAAATATATTATATTTTTATATTAAATTTTATTAATTTATGCTTATTATTATAATATTATTTTATACCTGCTGCTATAAAATTTATAACTAATTTTATATTTTTATAAAAATGTTTTTATATAAATTAAATATTTTTAATAATTATATTTATTTTTATATTATTAAAAAATTATTTAGTTTAAATAACTAAAATTTAAAAAGCTGTTTATAAGCTAATAACTTAATAAGTTTTAAGTACGTTTTATTTAAGTTTTACTGCAGAAATAATAATATATTTATTTAATTGCGGTTTAAATATATATATATATAATACTAAATAACGATTTCTACGGTTTAATTTTTTATTTAAATAAACTATTATTTTATAAATAATAAAAGTTGTTATTAAAAGTTTTATTTTTATAGTTTTTAAAGCTTTATTTAAAATTTAAAAATAAATTTATAATTTTAATCGAAAATAATACTGCTTAATATATTTTAATCAGATAATAAAAATTATTTAATTAATACTTTTGCTTAATTTTTAACGAAATATTTTTTGTTGCTTAAAATAAATAATAAACGTTTTAATATAATATATATTATTATTATTAATACGTTATAATAGTTAAATTTCTTTAATTACTACAGTATAACTAAAAATAATATTTTAAATAAGCTTATAATAAAATTTATTATAATTATTTTTATCGGCTTAATATTTTTAATTAAATAAGTTAATAATTATTATACGGCTTTTTTGCTAGTACTATATAACTTACATCTGTTATAATAATTTAAAAATGTTTTTATTTTATAAATTTTAATTTAATTCTATAAAGCTTTAATTTTTATTATATATTATCTGCTAAAATAATATTTATTATTATATATTATTATTAAAAATTTAGCTTTTTATTTTTAAGTATATATAATTTATGTTTATTTTTTAGTTAATATTATATAATAAATTATTTACGATTATAAAAAATATTTAAGCTTAAAAAATTTACAACGTTTTTATTGCTTTTACGAATCGTTTTAAAACTTTTAATATTTAAAATCTTTAATATAATCTGTTATAATTTCAGCTTTTACTGTTTTTTTATTATTAGTTCTAAATATATTATTTATATATTATTTAATACTAGTTTTTATTGGTTTAAATTATTTTTTTTAATATTTATTAAGTCTGTAATATTTTTAATTAATTAAATATATTTAAAACAAAGTTTAATTTATTTTATATATAATACACTTATAGTTTATATTATAATAAATATATAAACGTGTTAATTAAAAATTTATTTATACGGTTAATAAATTTATTATTAAGCTTAATTTAGTTTAATATATTTTTATTATTAAATAATTAATAAAAAACTATTAAATTAGTTAAAACTTTAATTATAATTTATAAACGTTAATATATTTATATTATATAAACTATTTCTCGCTTAAAAGTTTATATTTTATTTTTAATTATAACAAATAACAACTTAAAAATATTACCAGCAATATTTATATATTTAAAATTATTAATTTTAGTTTTTATATATATTTATTTTTAATATAAAACAATATTATTTTAAAACTTTTTTTAACAAGCTATTTATTTATATATATAATATTTTTATAAAATTATAATAATAAAATATAATATATAAACATATTAAGTTTTAAAAGCTTTAAATAATTTTATTTTAGCTATAATTAGTTTAAAATATATAAACTAATAATATATTTAACGCTTGTTATAATTATTAATTTTATATTGTCCTGTTTTACGTTTTTTATTAAATAATTCTGTTTTACGTTTTTATAAAAGTTCTACAACTTTAATATAATATAGTAATAATATATAAAAAATCTTATATTTTTTAAATATAGTTTTAAAGCTTTTAATTAGTTAAAAATTTAAAGTGTTTAAATACTGCTAGTTGTTCTTTTATTATTAATAGACCTAGGGCGTTTATTTAAAAGCTTAACTGTTTAACAAAAAAATATGCAATAAAAGTTTTTTTTAGCAATAAAAAAATTTTTTTTTTATTAAACAGCATAAAAATGTTGCGTAAATAAGCTAAACAATCTGTTTTAATATTTAAAAAAATAATAATATTATTAATAAAAGCTTTATAATAATATTTATAAAAACAAAATAATTTATTTATAAAACGTTAAATATATGTAAACATGTTATAAAATCTTATTAAAACTATTATTAATCGTTTTAATTTTTAAAATTTATTATTATAAATCGGTTTTAATAATTAAAATAAACTATAAATTAATAACTAAAAATAATTACGTTTATAATAATTAAATATTTTTTTTTAATTAAAATAATAATTATAAATTATAACAGCAATAAATAGTTGTTTAAAACAGTTATTTTATTTAAAACTTATAAATTAACTACCGGACGTAAATATAATTTTTTTTTATATATAAGCTATATAATAAAATTAAATATATAAATAAAAAAAAAGTATCGATTTATTTTATTTTATTTTGTTTATAAAGCTTGTTTAACATTATATTAACTGTTTTTTAATCGCGTGCGCTAAAAAGATATAATTAAAAATTTAGCTTTATTTGTTGCTAATTATCGACTAAAAAATTTTTTATTTGTTTTTTCTGCAGTATATTAATAATGCTCTAGTTTTTTTAAATATTAAATATTTTCTGTAATAACTTAAAAATTTTTAGCGCTATAATATTTTTTTTTATATAAATAGATTATTTATTTAAAGCTTTAATTTTATTTTTTTTATTAGGTTTTTTTATATTTAATATTAACAAAACTTTTTAAATTTTAAGCTTTAACGGTTTATTTAATTATTTGCCTGTTTTTACTACAGGCGCTTTTATTGTATAAATCGCGTTAATTACGTCTGTTATACTAGTCGCGTTAGCTATTTTAAAAACTTTGTTAAAAAAAAAGCCTGCTAAAAAAATATTATGTTATTTTAACGCGTTAATTATTCCAGCGATTATATTAGTTTTTATTATAATTAGGTCTAGTTTTTAAATCGCGTTGTATTTTTAGTACGTGTTAAAAATAATAGCTGTAATAATAAAAGTTATTAATATAAAGTCTGCTTATAAATACATATTTAATAATTTAAACTTATTAAAAATATATATTTTATTTTTAAATATAGAAATATTAAAATTAATAATTAATAAAATGTTTAAAAACGTATTAAATAATAGGCCGGTATTAATTAATAATATATTAATTATATTTATAGTTTTAGCTGCTGTTAAGCTTGCAGCTATTATTATAGCTTTTAAAAAATTTTTTATATATTTTTAATATTTAATTTTTAATATTATTATTTTTAAATTATATTTATTTAAATGTTTTTAAAAATTGTTTTAGTAATAGAGTCCCCGAAGGGGCCTATATTAATCGAGCTAACGGCTCGTGTATTATTAGATTAAATAAGTTGCACAAGCTACAGCTGGCAACAGGTGGCCTACGGCTACTCCTGCAGGGGTTAATTTTAGACTTATTAAAATTCTTTATTTAGCAAAAGAATTAATAAAGCATCTTTTTTTTTTTTTTTATACTAATTTTTTTAAAATAGTGCATTTACGCAACTAATAGATCTTATTATTAAACTAAACTAATATTATTTTTTAGATCTTTTAAAGTTAAAAAATTTTGTTTATAGCTAAAAATTTAAGCGCGCACGTTTTAATCTAGCTATAACTAAATAATTAACGTTAACAAAACATTATTTTAGCAACTATTTTTTTTTATATAAACTATATACTTTATTAAAGCTTATAAATAAACAGTCGCTAAAAAATGCTTAGTAGTTTATTTTTATATTTTAAAAGTTACTGTTATTAAAATTATATATTTAAGCGTGCTTAACAACTAAAGTATATTTAAATTTATAAATATAGCAAATTATTTATTTTTATTTATTATTAAAAAAAAGCGCTAATAAACGTGTTTATTAAACAACTATAAATATATATATTATAATTAAAAGCCGGAATCTTTTAAAAAGTAGCTTTATTATTTTATTTTTTTACGCGCGCAATTTATTTTATATTACTTCTATAGTTTTTAAATTACAAATTAATAAACTAAAAGCAACAGCTAATAATATTTATATATAAAAACTATTTAAATATATTATATATATATTTAAACATTTTTTTAATAATACGTTTAATTTTTTTAAGCTTGTAATAATATTACGTTATTATACCTTGTTATATATATTAAGCTTAAATATAAGCAACTTTAAAAAAACTTTAGCAGAATATTCTAAATTAATATAATTTTTACTTAAAAATATACCGCCGTTAAAACAACCTGGTTTAAATTAAAAAACCGTCGACTACTTTTTAAAACATTAAAAATAAACTAACGTTTTAATTAATATTTTATATAAAAACATAAAAACTATAAAAATATTTTTTAATTTAGTTTTAAAGTTAATTAAGCAGGTTTAAAAATTTTTAAACTTTTAAAAATATTAATATTAAATTTTTAACGATATAAAACTTAAAACTACAGCTAACTAAAAATAATATTAAAGCTAATAAAACCGTAAATCGGTTATTTAAAATAAAGCCTGCCGATAAAACAAAAATAAAGCCGCTATATTAACTAATATTTAAATAGCTAGCATATAAAACATAACTATAAATATTTTAAACAAATTAAATATTATAACTATTATATTTTTTTTATACGTTTTATTAAATAAAAACTTTTTTAAAAAAATAATAACTTAAAACTTTTTATTAAATATTAAAATAATTTTTATAAGCGTTATAGTAGTAAAAGCAGAAGTAATAACTACTGTTGCAGTAAAAACCGCAGTAATAATAATTTATTTGATTTTTTTAGTTTAAATAGTTCTAATAATAATAAATATAGTTATATTATATTAAATAAACAAAATAATTTATATTAAATATAACAGCTAGAACAAAAAAAGCATATATAAAATTAAATAAAATAATATTAGTATTTTTAACTTAAAATAAAAAACTTTAATAATAAAAATATATAGCCGATAAAAAAAATATAATTTATATAAACGTTTATTTTTTTATTAATCGTATTAAATTATTACTAAAAAATAAAAGCATTTAAGCTTTAAACGTTTAATAAATAACTAATCTGTTTAATTATTTATTAGCCGGATCAGCTTTATTATAATAAAACAGCAAAGTTTATATAAACAACTAATATATATAAAAAAAAGCAGGCTTAAATATACTATTTAAAAAACTATAAAAAAAATTTAAAACATAAGCTAATAAAACGTTTTAAAAGTTTATAAAAAAAAAACTTATTTTAAAAAATATCGCAGAAAATTAAAACGTATTTTTTTAGTTTATTTAACGTTAAATATAATATGTTAAAACTATAAAAACGCTGTAAAAAATAATAAACATTGGTATAAAATTATAAAAATATTTATAACTAATAAAAAACGTAATTTTAAATTATATTTAACTTTTAAATTAAAAAACTTTAGCTAACTATATATATAAAATAAAAACAGCTAACATAAGCTAAAACGTAAAACTAAAAAATATATTTAAATATTAAATTAAAAATAATATTAGCAAATCTAATATTAGCTGTTAAAATAACTTGTTAAAAAAGCTATAATTATTAACCCGATTAAAAAAAACGTTGATTAAATAACAAATATTTTAAAAATTAAAGCTAGAACAGCTGCAAATATAATCATAAACAGTATTAAAGCTAGAGTAAAAGTTATAATAATTAAAATAGCAGCTGTAAAAAAAACCGCAAGCGTTAGAACTAAAACTATAATAACTATTAAAAAATTAAAAAAAACAATTAAAAAGTAAAAAGTTATAATTAAAAGCGTAACTAAAAATATAATTATAATTATAATTAAAATTAAAATCATAAATATTTAGATTATAAAAACTATAATTAAAATTAAAAAAACAATTAACGTTTATTTTATATATATTTTATAAATAGTAGTATAAATAAATAAAAATTAAATAAAATAATAATAAAAACGCGCTTTTTTATTTAATATTAGATTTAGCTTTTATTTATTATTAATATTATTAAATTTATAAATTAAAAATTATTTTAAAATTATATATAAAAAGTGTAATTTTATATTAAATTAGAAAAAATTACGACATTTTTTTAATTGCACGCAAAAATATACTTATAAGTACTACTTTTAAAAACTATTTTCGTATAACTAACTTTTTAAACATTTATAAAATTACGTTAAAACTAAAAATAAAACTATTAAACAAACTAAAGCTAAAAATAAAACTATTAAAAAAAAAAAGCAAATTATAACGTGTTAAAAACACGTTTTAATATAATATATAAAACAGCTAATAATATTTTTAACTGCAAGATTTTTATAATTAAAGCGTTAAATATTAATAATAAATATAATAAAACTTTTAATTAAATTATATATATTTATAAATTAATATTAAGCTGTTTTTAGTTAAATAAAACTAATAAATTTATGTCGACCTAAGTATTAAAAAACTATTATTAGCAAATTTTTTTAAATATTTTAATATATAAAACTATTTTTAATTAAGTTAAATTTATTGTTTTAAAAATAAATCGGTTAAACTTAAAAAGCTAAGTTTATTTTTTATATTAAAAAATAAATAAAACTAAAAACTTAAAATATTTAAACATATAAAAAAAAATAAGTAATAAAAACTATTTAAAACTAAAAATATTACTTAATAATAATTTTTATATTTATATAAAGCTATAATTAATTATAGATTAAAAATATTTATTTGCTAGGCCGAAAACATAAATAAATTTATAGTTTTATTTAATATATTTATTTATAGTTGTAAATATATATAAAAATTACTAGTTAAAAAGCGTAAAACTATAAAGTAGAAAAAAGCCTATTTTATAATAAAATATAAACTTTTATTAAATAATAAAAGCTTTTGTTTTATAGTTATATATAAAAATAGTATATATAATATAATTAACGCTAAAACTTTTAAAGTAGTATTAATAATAAATATTTTAATAAAAACTGTTAAAATTTATAAAAATATTAAGCTAGGTTAAATTTAAAAATAAAAATAATAAAATATATATAAGCTTTTAAAAATTAGCGATAATAATTTTTATAGTTATAACTACTGCTTTATTATTAATAGAAATAGTTTTAATTAAAACTAATAAACAATTTTAATAAATATAATTATTATAACTAATATAAAGTTTAATTTAAATTTTTACTAATTATAATAACAACTAATATAGTATTAAATATAAAAACAGTTGTATATTTAAATAAAATAAATTATATGTTAAATTTTATAATAACTTTTATAATAAACGTGTAAATAATTAACACGTTTAATATTACGTAAAAAAGTATTAAATATAAAATAATACGTTTAAACGTATTAATAAAAATATTTTTTATAAACGTTATATTTAATATAATAATTAATTTAAAAGCTTTAAAAAACTTTAAGCTAAACTTTTTAATATTAGAAAATAAACTTAAAGTTAAAAATATATATTTTTTTAAGTATTAAAAAACTAGGCGACTTTTTTAAAACTATTATTAAAAAAAATGTTTATATATACGCTGAAAAAACGTTTAAAGCTTTTTAATTTATTAAAATAATTATATTTTATAATATTTAAATAAATTATAAAAAATAAATATTTTATAAAAAATAATTTAAAGTATTTTTATTAATAATTAATAAAAACTAAATTAAATTTAAAACAGTACTTTTTAATAAATAAAATATAAAAATATTAAACGATATTTATAACAAGCTATATAAAATAAGTTGATTATAATAAATAAATAAATTAATATTTTTACTTATTTTGTTTTTATTATATAGCAAAAATATATAAAGTTAATAAAAGCTAAATAGTAGTTAATTTTTAATAATTTAATAAAATAATAGTTCTAAATAATTATTTATTACTTTTATAAAATAAAATAATCGGAAGCTTGTTAAACAAAAATATATTATAATTATTAACACGACAGGATTTTTTATTAATTTTAATATATTTTAAATCTAAAAATATGTTTATAATAATTAGTTTTACGGCTTAAAACAATTTAATATAGTATTAATAAAATATAATAATTTTTAGCATATATATAAAAATATATAAACTAACTGCTGCATAAATATATATATTATTATTAATACTTTATTAATAACGTTATTATATACTTTAATAATTATAAAAATTATTTTAAATATTTTAAAATAATTTTATATTGTTTTATAAAAAATATCGCAATATTTTTATAAAATTTTTATTAGCTATTTATTTATAAAGCTTTTTAAATTCTGCGTAAACGCTTTAAAACTGTTAATTATTGCTAAATAAATGCAAATATTTTAATAATTAGCTTTTTAAAAACGTTGCAAGCTTTTAAAAAATATTTTAAAACAAACAGATTTTTTTATAATTTAATTTTATATTACGTTTAGTTAATAGAACTATTATAAAATTAAAAAACTAACTTATTAGCAAAAAAACGTAAAAAAAAAAAAATTTTAAACAAAAAAAAACGTATTTATTACGTTTATAACACGTATTATAAACTAACAAAAGCAAAAATAGCTTTATTTAAAGCTATTTAAAATATTATCTGCTATAAAATAACTTTATAATATTATAATTTAAAAAACTGTTTTTTATAAATAAATAAAGCTAAAGAACATAGTTTTAAAGTTATATTATTTTATATAAACAAAAATACAACTAAAAGCTTAAAAGCTTTATTTTATTAATATAAATAAAACTAATTATATATTTAAATTATAATTTATTACAGGCTAAAACTAAATATAGACTATTTAAATTAAAAATAGCTTGTTTTGTTTAAGCTGTTAAAAATTATAAATAATAGTTTAATTTAATAAAAACAATATAATTATATTTATAAACTATTTAATAATTAAAAATATAGTTAATTAAATATTATTAAATATAGCTGCTATAAATTATATAAACATTTAATTAATTAACTTTTTAATATATTTTTTAATATAAATTTTAAATATATTATTTGCTAAAAAATTAAACTATATATTAAACGTATTAAATGAACTTAAATTAATATAAAACGTTGTAAATAAAACAAGCAAGTTATAAAAATTAAAAAACTAGCAATATTAAACTTAATATAAAATATAATAGAACATATAGCAAAAGTAGTAATAAATAATAAATAAAAAGCGAAATTTAAAAAAAGTTATTAAATTAATATATAGTATAATAAAATAATAAACAAGCTAAATATTTTAAAATTTTGCTAAAACAACAAAAGCGTTATAATATTTTTTAAACTTAAGCATTTTTTTTTTATTATAAATAGTTTAATTTATAACTAATATTAAAAAATAAAACAATTATACGTTTTATATAATATAATTAAACAAATATTTAAAGCTGTATATAATAATAAATATTATGCCGGTTTAAAAAAAATAATAAAAAATTTTAAAAAGTTTTTTATTTACTATAAATCTTAGTTAATTAAAAAATACGTTAAATGCTGTTTAAATTATAATTTTAATTATATAAACCGATTTAAACTAATAAAAAACTTTAAATTAATACGTTTAAAAAACACGTTGTTTATATAAATAATAATAATCGATTTTATATTAAAACTACTTTTAATAAACATTAAAAATACTTTATAGCAGTTAGCAAGCAAAAATATTATAATATATATAATTATATAATAATTATATTATATTATATATTTAAATAAAGCTTGTTTATTTTTAAAAATAAAAATATATAACTAAAAATTAAGCTAATATATTTATAAAATAATTACTAATAAACGATTAAAAATTTTTAAAAGCATTATTTTTAACTAAAACTAAAATTTATATTTAACTTTTAGAAAAAATATAAAAGCCTTAGGCATAAAACTATTAATAACTATAGCGTATTATTTTTAAAATAACAGATTATTAAAAAAAAACTAAATAATTAAATTAATAATATGCTATTATAACTTTAAAAACTTTAAGTTTAATTAAGTTAACTTATATTTAATACTATAATAAAACTTTAATATTATATAATTATAAGCGATATAATTTATTTTATATAAATAGTTATTTAGATTTAAATTACTAGGACTTTTAAACTTTATTACTAATTAGTTTAATTAATTAAATATAAAACAAATAAAAACTTTAAAAACTATTTTAAATAAAACGTTAAGCTAGCAATAAATTTTATTATAACATAAGCTAAAAATATTATAATAATAAATATTATATATTATAATTTACTTCCGGCAAAAAATATTATTATATTTATATAACAGATATTATTTATTAAATAAACTTTTAAAAAAATATTTATAATAACGCGCGGAACTTTAAATAATAAAAAAAAAAATTAAAGATTTAACTTATAAATTAAACTTTTTAAAGCATTATAAAATTTACTTAGTAATATTAATAGCTTATTTAAAACGTATACGCAGCTAAAATAATTTTTTTAAATAAACTAAACTAGCGCTTAAGCTAATAAAAGCTAATTAATATAAACATTTAAATAGCAATAATAAAAAAATATATAAAGTTAAACAAATTTTTAAATATTACGTTAATAAAAAAAAAAACGGATTTAATTATTTAATTAAGTAATAAAACTAAAAATATAAACATAATTAATAATATATTAAAACTAACTACGTTATTTAAAAGAAATAATAAATAACTATTAAAAAAAAAACGGCTTTTGTTTTAAAATAAAAAAAAAAATTAATCGTAGAAAACGGCCCCGTAAAACAATTTAACGTATTACTAAAAATAATAGCTGTTTTTCTGTCTATTAGCATTTTAATAAAGTCCCCGAAAAAGCTTATATTAATCGAGCCAATAGCTCGTGTATTATTAAATTAAATAGGTTGCACAGGCTACGGCTGGCAACAGGTGGCCTACGGCCACTCCTGCAGGGGTTAATTCTAAACTTACTAAAATTCCCCACTTAGCAGAAGAATTAATAAAGCATTTTTTTTCTTTCTACCCTCATACCAATCTTTTTATTTAGTTTTAAAAAACAGATTAATAATTATAACGCTTAAAAAAGTTATAGATTTAATTAAAGCTACTATATTATTTTTTTGTAATAGTTTAAATATAAAATCTTTATTTTTAAATAGCAGTTTATATTTAACTAGTGCTAATATTAATATTTTAAGCGTTAAAATAACTTTTATATTAAAATTATTTTATAAACATATAAGTTTGTTTTAAAAACATTTAAAAAATATTTTAAAATTTTTAATATTAATAAAAATAATTATATTTAAACTATAATTAATTAATATTCTGTAAATATTTAAAAATTATTTTTAACAGCATTTTAATATTATTTTTTTTATAACTTAAGCCGTGTTTATAAATTTTAGCAATTATAAAAATTTATAATTATTATTGTTTAATATATAAAATTTTAATATAGCTTTTTGTTTATGTTTAATTTAATTATTTTTATTTTTTAAATTTAGCCTGTTTATTTTTAAAAATATATTTAAATTTGCTTAATAATTGTTTTATTATTATTAAATAAATATAACTTATATTTAAGCTTATAATAATATTTTTATTATTTATAAATTTTTAATAATAATTTTAAAATATAAAAATTATTGTTTTTGCTTCTGTTTTTTAAAGTTGTATAACTTATTAAATATTTTTGGACCGTTAGTATAATTAATTTATTTTTTGTTTAAAGTTTGCAATTTTTTCTGTTATTATATTTCTGACTAGTTCTGTTAAAAAAAAAAAATTTTTATATAATTTCTTAATATAATATTAAAATAATTATATTTATATAAATATTAAAACAATATATTATATAATATAAATAATATATTATATCGCTTATAAATACGTTTAATTAATAATAATATGTTTTAAATATATTTAGCTAAACGTTTAATATAACGCGTAATATATTAACTTTAGTTATACGCTAAATTAAATATTTTATTATAATATTTATATAATTAGCTATAATTAATTATAATAAACGTTTTATTATTATTTAATTTAAAGTTAAATAAAATATAAAACGATATTATATTTAATATTAATAAGTCCGATTTAGCTGTATTAACGCGTTTTTTTTAATAGCGATTATATTGATTTCTGCGTTTATTCCGGCCGTTTTTTTTTTTGTTATTTTTTTTTATTTAAGCTTACAGCTTTTTTTTTTGATTTTATTATATTACTTGCTTTTATTTTTATTTTTGTTTTAATTTATATTTTTTTAACGTTTATTTTTTTAATTGTTAAACTTTTTATTATAGTTCTAATTGCTTTTTTAATTTATAAATATTTATTTTTTGCTGCTGCTATTAAAAAAAGTTTTGTTTTAACGATTTAAATTATATATTTAATTAAAATATTTTTTATATTAGGCGTTAAAAATATTGCTTAATTTTAAAGTTTATATTAGTTTATATAATAATTATAATATTGTGTTAATTTTTATTATTAACGTTTAAAATTTTATAGCTTAAATATATTTTAATTTTTTTATATAAACGTAGTAAAAACAGTATTTTATTATATAATATTTTTAATAATAATTTAGTTTAAACAAAACGTTTTATTGTTATAGCGGGTTATATGTTAAATTAAATAGTTATTTTATTTAAAATAACGTTTAATTTTTATGTTTTAAGCTTAAGTTGTTTATTAATAATTAGCTTATTGTTTTATTATAAAACTGCTAGTTTTTTAATAATATTTAAAATATAATTAAAATTTATTAAATATTTTGTTTTATTACTTCTAGATTTTTAAAAATAAATTAACTTTTTTATAAAGCAGAATATATTAATAAAAATAAGCTTATTTTTATTAGCTATTATTTTATATTATTTTTGTTTTTTTATTTAAATTAAACTAGTTAATATTAGCCCGTTTTATATAATTATTATATAATAAAAAAGCAAAGCTATTAAATATTTAATGTTTTTTTTTTAATTATTTTTTTGTTTATATTTATAGTTATTTTTATTATTTTAACCTTTTTAATTAAAAATTTGTTTTCAAGGTTTTTTTCTGCTTTTTTTTTTATTGTTTATATTTAAGTTATTTAAATCGCCAAAATTATTATTTCTTAAAAGCAGTTTTAATAAGTTTTTATTACCTGTTAAATGTTGTAGTTTTAAAAATGTTGTAGCAAAAAATGTTGTAAATATATTATATTTAAACTAATATAAAGTAAAAAATTTTATATGTTGCTATATTATTTTAATAAGCAAAGCTTTTATTAATAAGTATACAGCTTATATTTTAAAACGGACTATTAAAATAATAAGTATTAATATTATTAAAACTTATGCTAGTCCTGTTAAAAGTATTAAAATAAACGATCTAAATAACGGTTTTAATGCTAATATAGCTGCGGTTAAATATTAATAATTAAAATATTAAAGTTAAACAGGCGGTGCTGCTATATATTTAACCACGTTTAATACAGTTTTAAATAATTAATTAGCAGCGCAATAAAATATTTAAAAGCTAAAGTTTTTATATTGGCCGGTATTTTAGCGTTATTTAGTTATTATATTAATTAATCGACTGTTTTTGCTGCTTTAGTATTTTTAGCATGCTTTTTTGTTTTAGTTATATTATTTTTTAACTTGTTATATTAATTCTATAAAAAGTTTATAGCTAAAATAAATAATTTAAAAGCTTGTTTATTTAGTTTAAATTTTAATTTTTAATTTTATAATTTAAATTGCTATTATTATAACAATTTATCTGTACTTTTAGCGATTTAGTTTTAAAATTATTTATTTTTTTTAAAAAATTAAAAACTGTTATAATTATTAAATATTATTTTTTGGCTTTAAATTAAGCAATAATTTTAAAGTTTTTGTGAAATCTTTTATTAATTTTATATTATTTTTAAATAAATTTAAAATATAAACTTACGATTTTTATTATTGTTTAATTTAAACTTATTGCTAAACTTATTTTAAACTATATTTTTTTTTTAACACGAAATATTTAATACTTATAGTTTTAGTTTTTAATTTTTATATAAATTAAAAAAATGCTAGTTTAATAAATTTAAATTTTAACAGCTAAAAATAACGTTTTTTTTATATTATTTTTAAAATTAATAGTTTAAGTTAAACTATATTAAAGCTAGAGATTTTTTTAGCTTTTATTAGCTTTAAAGTCGTATTTTTAACTATTAAAACTATTTTAAATTTTTTAAGTGCTAAAAATTCTAAGTCGGTTTTACGCTCCGATATGTTAACAATTATTAAATAAATTAATAATAGACTAAATATATATAAGTAGTTTTATAATTAAGCTAATAAATATTTTTAGTTGTTTTATAAATTTATATTTATATATATATTTTAAAACAAAATTAAATTTTAAAATTAAAAATAAAATAAAAATATAATTAAATAGTATTAAAACCTGCGTGTTTATTAAAAATTTAACACAAGTTTTTAAAAAATAAAGCTAGTAATAATTACGTTTAAAATATATAATTATTATTATTTAAATATAATGCTAATTAAAGTTTAAAAACAATTAATCGTAAGATTATAATTGTTAAATATTTAATATTAAAATAATTAAAGTTTAAAAACAACAAATTATTTTAATATATTAATAGCTAAATGTAGTAATATATAAATAACTAATAATTTAAACTGTTTAAAATATAATATAAAGTTAGATTTAGCTGCTGTTATATTTTTTATTTTTTATACTAGTAAAAATAAAATAATCAACAAGCTAACGCAAAATATATTAGATTAATTAATTAATTAAATTTATAAATTAACAAATATTAATAGATTTTATTAGCAACAGCTAAGCTTAAAAGCTAATAGTTCTGTTTTTTTTAATAAACAGCGCTGTTTAAAATATAAAAAAAAGTTATATCAGAAGTTAAATATACACAGACATTAAAAAACTAAGCGTATTTTATTTGCTAGCACAAAAAAAATAAACTAAAATATAAAGTCGTATAATCATAAAACTTACCGCACTATTTAATAAAGTTTACTAAAAATAGTATAATATTAAGTCTATAAAAATATAATATAAAATTAAAAAAAAAAAAGCTTCTAGTCCTGCAGGGACCAGAAGCCTTAGGCTAGTACTTTATCTAATTTACATAATCCTTATCTAGCTAGCTGCGCTAGCTAGATAAGGAGCCCCCCTTTTCCTGACTGTGTTATTTTTTATATAAAGCTTTTTTTTTTTTATTTATTAAAGCTTTTATTTTTTATTAACATATATTATTTTATTTATTATTTAATATTTTAGTTTATTATTGTTTTATAAACATATTATAGTTTGTATTATAATTTATTATTTTTTATAAATATATTTATATATATTTTTTATTTAAAATAATATCTACGGAAATAATCCGCTAGCTTATTGTTAACCGGGATTAAATTGCCGCTTTTAATAATAATTTAAATAACAATTAAATTAATAAGCTTATTTAAAAAAAAATCTTAGAACTTATATTTTATTATAATAATTAAATTAAAATAATAATTATAACGGTCGATTTTTTTATAATATCGCCCGTAAATATAATTAACAAAAATATTATAAATTAGTTATTAATAAAATAATAGCCTAAGTTTTTTATTTATTTATAATTAACGCAAAATTAAAAAAACGCTATTATAAAAAAAACCAGCTAACTTAAACAGATAATATTTTATTAGTTGCAGGTTTACCGACTTTTTAAAAATATTAAAAGCATATTTTTAAACAATATTTAATTTAAAACAATATTAATAACAACTATATTATTATTAATTTAATTATAATAACGTTATATTAACAACTTTTTAAATCTAAACTATATTTTAAAATTAAAAACAGCTTAAAAAATAATAAAACAAAATTAAAAATAATTATATTATTATTAAAAACTACTTTAATATTTTAATTATAAAAATATAAAAGCTTTTAAAATTTTTAGCAGTATTAAATATAATTTTAAAACGTTTTTTAATTAAATTAAACTTTTATTAGCTTAAACAGAACTTAAATAGCTAATAGTATTAAAAGCTTTTTAATTAATATTTTTTTTTTAAACAAACTATTTTTTAAGCAACGTAAACTTAATAAAAATATTGTTGCTGTTTTTATTATTTTTATTAAAGCAGTTAATAAAAATAAAAAACTTTCTTAATAATAAAAATATTTTAATAAAAAAACATTTTAATAAAAAAACATTTTAATAAAAAAAACATTTTGATTATAAAATTAAAAATATTTTACAGGTTATTAATAAAGCTATTATTTTTATAAATAATGCTGTTAATATTAAAAACATTTTAAAAAGCAATAAAGCTATTATTATAAATATTTAAATAAAAAAAACCGATAAAAATATTAAACGTTAAATTATATTCGCGAGCTAACAAAAATATTAACATAATTTAAATGCTGCGTTAATAATACTTTTTATATTAATAAAAATAATAGATTTTATAAATAATTAAAACAGCAATATAAATAATAAAATTAATATTTTTTATTAAACAGTTATTATTTTTTGTTAAACTTAAAATATGTTTAAACAGCTGATAAGTCTGGTCAGGGGTATGAAGCTGTAAATAGCTGTATTTTGCTGTATGCTGGTCTAGTTTGTGGTGTTGTATGTGTTGGTGATGAAGATCGTGGAATTCTAGGTGCAGTCCTAGAATTCCACCTACTAGTACAGGTAGGTGGGTGGGCCTAGCCCAAGTGGGCTAGCCCAGGTGGCCTGGGCCACCTTATCTAATCTTACAGTGGGGCAACTGGTGGTGCCAAGCCTGGCACCCCTTGCCTACTCTAATAACAGCCGACTATTATTTAACAGTTTTATTTTATAAATAGCGTTATATAAACTTTTTTTAAACAGCTTTAAACTAATAGTGTTATTTAAACAATTTTTAAATAACTTTAAAACTTAAACATTTAAATATTATTAATATAAAGTTAAACTAAATAAGTTTAATAACTAGAACTTTATAACGTATTAATTAATATTATAAATTTTATGTTATAGCTATAATAAACATTTTTTAATATTAAAAAATTTATAAATATATTTTTAATAATATTATATATAAAAGCTAATATAAAGTTATATTTTAATAATTAAAACTATTAATAATTAATTAATAATAGCTGTTAATATAACAGCAGACATTTAATATAAAATAATAAAACAATTATATAAGCATTTTTAAAATTTAAAAATAACGCAACAGCGCTAACTTTTTATTTTTATTATAAAAAATGTTTTAAATTAAAAATAATTTAATAATATATTATAAAAGCTTTATAAATTTAATCGTTTTATTTAATTAAACTATTTTAATAAATAAAATTAATAAAATAAAAAGTCTATTAAACAATAAATTTAAAAACTTTTAAACGCGATTATTAAAGCTATTTAATTATTAATTATTAAAATTTTTGTTTTATGTATTTAAATTATAAAGTTAAAAAAAATACCGGATTATAATTATATTATATTAAATATTTTTTAAAATGAGAAATTATTAATCATAAAATTAATAAAGCTATTTAAATAAAATATAAAAGTTTTTTAATAACTTTTGCGCTATTATTAACTATTTAATTAAACATAATACTAGCAATAATAATAACAGCAGCACAAATAATTATAATATTAATAGTATTAATTATAACAGCATTAATTATAACAGCACTAATTACAACATTTGTTTAAACAACAGCGGTAAAAAACACTTTTTTATTTAAAAAAACATTTATTAGCATAAAAACTACTTAAAAGTAAATAATTATTAAAGCAAGCTTAGATTTAAAAAAATTATTATTAAAAACAGCTTATAAACGCTATTAAATATAACAAATATTTTTAAACGTAGCTTAGCTTTTTAAAACGTTAAAACATAAAATTTAAATAACGTTTAATATTTTTTTCTTGTTGTTTTTAATTTTTTTTTTGTTTTATTGTTTTTAATTTTTGCTTTATTATTAATAATTTTTTTTTTATTACTAACAATTTTTTTTTCGTCGTTTTTTTTAAAAAGTAATAACGTCGGTTTAATTTTAACATTTTTATATCGTCGTTTTTTTATATATTATAGCAATTATTAATTATAACTTATTATTAATTTATTATTTCTGCTGTTTAATTGTTTTTTTATAACGTTAGTTTTATATTTTAAATATTTATTTTAATATTTTTATATTTAGTTTTATTTTATTTTTAATAGTTATTTATTTTAATTATTATTTTTTATAAAATAAAATCGTTATAACAAACAATTTGCTAAGCATTTATTAAATAATAAAACTTTTATTAATAATCTTTTTTTTTTTTTTTTTTATCTGTTTTTATTATTATTTTATTAATTTTTATAAAACTCGAAAGCTTAGTCTCCGCTTAATAGCTTTATAAAAACTTAAAAGCTTAATTTTTGCCCGATAGCTTTATAAAACTTAAAAGCTTAGTTTTTGCCTAATAGCCTTATAAAATTTAAAAGCTTAATTTAATCTTAGATTTAAACATTTTAATAAAACTCGAAAGCTTAGTCTTCGTTTTAGCTTTATAAAGCTTAAAGGTTTAATTTCTGCAACCTCGCCGGCTTTTTTTTTAGCCCAACATTTTTTAAATCACTTTTAAACTTGCACTAAATTATTTTTAGCCGCTAATTTTTTTTTTTTTAGCAGCAACTTGCCGTTAACTTTTATTTTTTATATAAATTTTATAAAAACACTTTTTATAACGCAGATAATATTTTTTTTTTTTTAGTCTGTTTTTTTTATAACGCACGCTTTTGCTTTTTTTTAGTTTATATTTTCAGCTGTTTCTGCTTTTTTAATAATAACAATCGGCCATACTTTCTTTTTTCACGCTTTATTATTTTGCCAGCTTTTTATAATTAATAAAATCGACGATATTTTTATATAAAAAGCAATTATAAAGCTATTTTTAAAAAAAACTATTTTCTGTTAAAACCTTTTTTTTAGGAAGCTTTTCTTTAAAAAGCTTTCTTTAGTAAAACCTTTCTTTTTAAAAGCTTTTAAGAATTGCTATATATTAGTTATTCAGAAATAAATAGTCAAATTAAATTTTTATCTCTTTCTAACTATCTAATGCCTACTACTAAAGGTACACTTATCAGGGTAGCAAATAAGGTCTATTTTCTAGCTAAGTAGCAGAAGTTATAAACAGTGTGTGCATGGCTCGTGAGACGCAGTTTTATAAAGCTGGTTAGTTTTAGTTGTACTAGTCCAGGTTTAATAATTAGTTCACGAGCTATTCGGCAATTGTTTGGGATAGGGGTATATAGCAGTTTGCCTGTATCGGCCCGTGCGCCGATACTTCCTTATGGGCACTGCCTATGACAATTATTAATAAAATAAAAAATTATAGTATTTATTAATATTAATTATTTTAATATATTAAAAAAACTATTTTTAACATAAAAATCATAAATAATTAATTAGCTTTAATGTTTAGCTAGTTTTATAAACCTGCTGTAGTTATAAATATATTATATGTTTATTTAAAAGCTATTTTTTTTATATATTAATAAAAAAAATTAAAAACTTATAAAAAATATTAAACATGTTTATTTAAAATATTTTTAATATATTTTACTAGGTTAAAAAACCGGAAATATATATAAATAAGCTTATTTAACATATTATAAAATATTTAGCTAAAAAACAACTAAAAAAAAACGTTTAGCACATGTTTGCTATAATAATAATTATTAATTTAACTAAAAAAAATATAATATTTTAAAATTATAACTTTATGTTTAAAGTATTAAAAATATTATAAACAAAAATATATTTTAAAATAAATAAAAACTTTTTAAACTATTTATAATAAAAATCGGACGTTTTAAAGTTTAGTATAACTTAAATTAAACGTATGCTAATTAAAACTTTTGCTTAATATATATAATATTTTATATTAAAAACTAAATATAATTAAAAACTGATTTTTAAAAAAAATCTAACTTTTGCTTATAAAACTATATATAACTAATATATCGATAATTTATTTAAAAATATATTAGCATATATTTTAAAATTTTTTTTATAAAATTTTTTTATAAGTTAAACTATAATTAAAAAACGTTATAATTAAATATTAAAATAATATTATAACATATAAAAAATATTAAAAAAAAAAAAAAGTTAATAATATCAGTTAAATAAAAATTATATATATTATACATATAAAACTTTAAAATAACTTTCTAAAATTTTTTATAAAAAATATAAACGGTTTAAAATAAATAAAAGTATTAAATATATATAAGTTACTTCACACCTCCAGATATATATTCTATTAAATATCTTAGGTTTTTTAACCTATTTTTATAACTAATTCTACACTTTAAATACATCTTTAACCATTATAATGATCCACTTCTTTTGACAGTAACTTGTTCCCTCGCCATGTTTGTTTTCCACTTTATGTTATCTCCAAAGTCTTCTGGAATTTTATATCAATTTAAAGTCTACTTCAAAGCTGGAAGCTTAAACCACGTTTTTTAATGTATGTACTGTGAAACGGGGGCTAGAAGACAATAGGTCAACCGGTGTGTATCGGTCGGCAGGAATACCGTTGGGTACAAAGCGCTGCTACATAGAGACCCACCTCTAAGAGCATTTCAACAATTCTGCTAAAAACAGGAATGGCGCGTTCGTCGGCCGATAAGAAGCGTTTGGTCAACCGAGTCATGGCGTATTGAAATGTAAGATAAGGGATACAAAATGATGAACCTCTCGGCCTTCAACTAGCGGATTCCTTGATTATTTAGCTAGACTTTCCAAAAACACGATGGTGTAGTCTAGTCACAGGGGGGTGGCGCATACAATCTCACTGCTGGCCTATGCGCGTCGTGGGCCTTGGGGAATAATTGCCCATAATGCAGCTTTGGTGCTACCTGGGTTTAAAGAGAATACGGGATTCAAGTTAGAAGCGGCATTGAAATTATACTAAGAGAAATTCGGCCAAGACAGCATGGTTGGCCTCCTGCTATCAATAGAGCAACTTACCATAAACACTTACTGCTCGAAATGCGGCGATCATAGTTAAGAAACGAATATGGATGAGTAAATCAGTAGAGAAGCCCGGTCGGATGGTGTGGCTATACATTCCTAAAATTGACGGAGTAGTGAACAAGTGGAGAGCGTACTGCAAGCTTAGCGGCCTAGGCAGAGACAGCATATTTGAAGAGATTTTGATACACTACGGAGAAAGGCTTTCGCACAACCATTGGGAATGAACGTGCCGTAATGAGAAGTACTAGGAATTGATTACATATTTTCTCCACGCTATGTAACGCAAGTTAGAAGTGAAGAGGTGTGACGGGCTGTCTACTCAGTTCAACACACACAATCGCTCACTGCATATCCAAAATACTCCAATACACTCAATTATGCATTTCACCACTACCTCTAGACTAGTTAATTGAATTTCTGAATAGGCTAACGCGGTGTTATATCGAGTGTCTGCTATTATGGGGTCAACACGTCGGCCGTAAGTTATTGCTTTTGGCGCTGCATTAGGCTACTCTACCCGAATATTTTTTTAATCACGGGTTACAAAGAGTGCATAATATAATGCTGACAATCTCGGACTCTATCTCTACTAAATTGGATATAGATAGTCCGATGTGGTGTACCGTACCAAAACTGGCTTGGTTTAGTAACCTAAAATATTATTGCCTACCAAACTGTGCTTTGCCTAGTGTAGACTGAGATAAACTGCACTGACGTTTTAGGGTACTAAAGGGGTTTATGCAATAGTCACAGCGGGCTATCAGCTTTGCCATAAATACTATATTAAATAATATCATATGTATCTGATGAGCAACCAACCAGACTGAATAAACCCAAAAACCACGTTCCTTGTCACAATCTTGGTAAACCCTGTAAATCTAGACATACTTACCCTGCGTACTGATTATTACCGATATCCCAGGCTTGCCCGCAAGATACCAAACCCATCACAGAAAACAGAACCCCATATGATCATACCGTTTGCAACCTAATGAGAAATTATGCCATGGTCTTGTCTTCTGTGATTCGTGCCAGGAAGTCGTAAACCGTCCATGTTGTGTATGAGTTCCGTCTCCAAGGTTTCTCTGGCGTAGCGATCTGGAAGTCGAAGTATCGGAATAACTGTAGAAGGCGTTAGCGATCTGAGCCGTTTGCAAAAAAAAAAAAAAAAAAAAGGATGCACGGGGAATGGAGAGTATTAGTTGCCGCTGGGGATTTCTTACCTCGACAAATATCTTATTAATCTCTTGTATTGCTAACACTTTCCCCAGACACATGAAACGACCGCCACCGAAGACCCCATCCACAACCCTGATCATGTTTGCGACTTCTGGCCCGCCACTGAGGAAGCGCTCTGGACGGAACACCTCCACATCATCGCCGAATACTTCCTTGCGGCGCATCATACCAGAGAAGTTCGGGTACACGTCGGTACCGGCGGGCAAAAAGATGCCGTTGATGGTATCCCCCGTTTCGGGCACTCGCTTGGGGAAGCCAAAGTTGACGGGTGTCATGAGCCGTAAGCCTTCACGCAATACGGCTTGTGTGTACTCAAGGTTCTTGGACTCCTCGTTGGTGACCGGGGTCGAGATACGGCCGTCCGCGATACCTTCCCTAATTTCTTGCTTTAGTCGTTGGTAGACTGCTGGCGAAGACATCAAAAGAAGCAAAGTGCCCCGCATCATCATGACCGAAGTCTCGGTGCCCGCTGGTATCATCAGCGATAGATCATATTGAGCCTCAGTCGGGGATATGCCGTGCTTAACCCATTCGTCCTGAACATATGTCAGTTATCACCATCGCGAGCTGAAAATGACAATGAAATGAAGGTTTTGGTTCAACTACGTACCAAAAGATCACGGCTCTCTTTGACCGTTCCTGTACTATTCTCAAAGCGGCTTTTGACCTCCTTTTCGACTATCCTATTGACCGAAGGCTGTTAGTATATATGTATAAACGAATGAAAAGAGAAGGTAGCGAGATTTCTGTACCCTAAGAAAAGGCCGAGGCCTTTAGTGTCAGTAGGCGAAGGGCCAAACCGGTTCATAAACCAGGACGACGTGATGATGGTTCGTGCCAGAGGAAGAAAAGCGAACGCTTGTACGGCTGGTACGACGAAATCGCTCATCTTCAAGTAGCCGAAGTGATCTACATCATCGTGCAAGTTACCCCAGGCGCTTCCCATTTCGAGTTCGGCGATCATGTCCACTTGAAAGTACTGTATCAATTTGCCGATGTCTATCGTCTCCTCCCCTTTCTCTATTTTGGCGCGAATGGAACGCATGAGAACCGCGATCCATTTGTCAACCCCGGCCTCCAGTAACGACAAGTTCTTCCCGCTGAAACCAGTAGCAAGTTTTGACTTGCGCTTGCCGTGCTTAGTGCTATCGAGCTCGGTAATTAAACTGTCACCATGGGGATCGATACGGGCGCCGCCGTACCACGAGCCACGAACATACGGAGAACGAGCTCCGTGCATCCGTATGATAGTTTCTGGATCAGAGGTCGCAACACCAGTTGGCGTAACTCTCCAGAGGTCTCCGTGTTTCTCGTGCTCTGCCTTTAGGACAATATGGCTGCGGCCACTGTACACCATCCACCAACACCATATATCGGAGAAAGAGGCGAAGAATGGTCCGGGAATGTGCCGGAGCTTATTCCATGCCACCACAGAACTGATGAGATACCATGTAATCGTCAACCCAGCCGAACCAAGTGCCAGCTGGGCCCAGCTAAGTCCCTCCACGACGCGAAGGGAATCCCCCACGGCCTCAAAGGAGAAGTTCGACGGCATGTTGTGTCAATGAACTGGGAACTGAGGGAAATCAACAAAGATGGAAAGAGAAAGAAAGACCCTGTCGATCGGAATCAGAACTTCATGAGCGGGGAGGCAACTAAGTATTTCGACTAGGCCGAGGATATCTGTTCCGCTTACCCTCCTGGTTCCATAATCGTAGGGCTGGGTGTAACCAGACATGTCCCGCCTCCTCAATGCCTTTATGACGTGGCTGCACGGAAGGTAGCTGAATGGGAGCATGATTTGCAACCTCGGATAGGAAGAAACAGGGGGTTGGCCATACAACTCGAATAGCGGTCCACCACCACGGCCATCTTTGACGTAGTTTCTGACTTCGGTGAGGAGCACAGGTGGGCTCATCACAGTATGTCACAGCCAGATGACACCACGTTGTATTCGCAAAAAGTTGCCCCTCCGTTATGCCTCGCCCCTCTGCTTAGATACGCCAGGCCTCCGCAACAAAAGGACTGTTTCCGTGGTTGAAGCTTCTGTGCGTGATTTTCAGTCGTCTCCAGTTGCCATCTGGGCGATCCATTTGTGCATTGTTGCCGGGTCGGCCTGGCATTCGATCCGATAACCTCCCCTGCAAGAGGAGATTCGTTTGGACAGATGGAGCAACCCGGAGGATCCTAGTATGCCCGATATCGATGTAGGTACATCATGTGCATCGGTTGGCCGTACCCTTGGCGGGCGGGATCATAGGACCCTGATACTACCTCAAGGAGTATAGCTATCTCGAGCCTAGCATGGCTGAATGGCAGACCTCTGGTATAACCTCGTTCTGCGGCGGTACTCTTTCACGTAAGCGTCATAGTGGCGAAATTGTGCGAAAGCACGTGGTCGTTCTGACCTGCGGCGGCACGGTCGTAACGTGGCGTATGTTAGTCGAGAGGGAGAGTGAGGTTGTTGTCTTGAATAATCTGGAGTGATTGCCGCATCGGGGTCTTCCATCGTCTCGTTTGCTGCCACATGCTACGACGTACACACCCTTCACAAGGGTCGTAGGAAGAGCTGAATCTCGATGCGGCACAGAACTGCACCCTCCTCTCGGAGGACCCTAGCACTCACTCCCTGGTCGAGGTTTCGCGGCACATCCATTTCGTGTCGGCAGATGCGGTTTAGTGATATCTAGCGGCCTTCGTCCCAACTCCGGAGAGCAAGAATTGACCAACTATGGTTCGTGTAATACAGATTAGATCGGGTCTCCCTCGGGATTGGTGCTGTATACAGGCGCATTCGCATTTATGGATGCATCCCTGGTACAGTATATTCACACAGTGAAAACAGTGAAAACAGTGAAGACGGCTTGACGACGCCAGCGGGGAGAGAGGTGTAACGCTTCTACATGAATCAACCTACCATGCATATTGGGGGCGGCAGCTTGTACTGCGCATACAGCATGTGGCAAATTAGAAGCCTAGAAATACAGCGAATAGCTTCGAAAGTTCGCGCTTTCGATTGACTCTAACTTGGACGCTTTCTTTACATGAGTGTTGACCCGGCCTGAGCGTGTAGTCCCCCATCACATCAGACACCAGGCATCAGACTGATTCAAACATCAGACGTCAGATATTAGGCATTAGGCACTAGGTAGGCATTAGGTAGGCATTAAGTAGGCATTAGGGATATCATATGTTAGGTGTCT
This sequence comes from Rosellinia necatrix, assembly GCA_021209875.1. Taxonomy (NCBI): domain Eukaryota; kingdom Fungi; phylum Ascomycota; class Sordariomycetes; order Xylariales; family Xylariaceae; genus Rosellinia; species Rosellinia necatrix. The sequence goes on along the minus strand of JAGYVD010000001.1, from coordinate 895,531 downwards.
GCAATTAGATGTAAGACATTAGATTATCTGACTATGAAAAATCAGACATCAGATTCAGACCCGACGGTTGTCGATATCCTTAGATCTGGGTTAAAAACCTCGGCTATTGCCGTGGGCCGCCGCACCCCAGCTCTTCCTGCACATGCCCTACGCCCGTCGTAAACCGCCCGCCCGCCCCTTTGGCTCGTTAGTCCCCCATTCCATCGCCGGGATCCCACGCTTCGATTACGTGATTGGCAGTGGCACCCCCTGACCTTCTAACCGCGGCAACCTGACCCAGGAGGGCGCACTCTTCGCAGGTCACCGCATACTACTGCATTGCATACCTACCCACGCAGTATTGACTTCTATAGTTGGAAAATGACCCATGCTTATCCAACATTGCAGCTGTTGCGCAAACCGCCCGGCCAATAGAAAAGTAGATGTGTGGTTTTCACCCATCTGACCCGTTCTATGGTTGATCCTTTCGGTGAGAATAGAAACTGACGTTTGCCTAGCCTGCGCCATTACGGTCTGATAAGAAAAAGACGAAAGGGGAGAACAACACGAGAAAAAGAAAAGGCAGATGCCTAAGCGACAATCAGGTGCTCCCACGATGAGATTTGCGCGGAATCTTCGCGTTCTTACCACGGGCCCGGAAACAATCACGCTGCGGGTTCACTGTGAAACTTGAAAGCTCATTGGCATGGGACTGCTGCTCAACGAACTGTGTTGAATCTGCGCGATCCCGGGAACGAGAAACGAAATTTAGTCTCATGCGCCCAGCGTGCCTATGGCACTTTTAACACAACAGGTACAAAGGTTACTCTACTTGACGACTAGAAAGAGAATGGGATACTATACATCAACCACTTACTTGGTGTCGCGAAAAGTAACTAGAATAGCAGAATAAAATTCATTATTTGAATATTTATAGAGGTCTACTGATGCTTACAACTCAAAATGGATAGTTTTCGACATCGGGTCCCCGCCTGAACAAACTGTCGCCGAAGACATTGATGGTATGTACGTGTAATTGACTATACCGCAACACAACACAGTAACCTAAGTAGAGCGTGATAAACAAGTATGCAGCGACTATGTGTGACATTTTCGTGACAGAATGTGACCCAGATCCATAAGTCGAAGGTAACATAAATTGAACCAGCCAGAAACTCAACACCAACCTCAGAATCTACCAGGAACCACAACCTTCAAAATTCGTGTCTCATTCTCTAGGCTCTCTTTTGTTTCGTTGTTTTTTCTTCCGAGAGAAAATTACGAATGACTACGTATAAGCAAGTAAAGAAATCCGATCAATGACAAGCCCATTATCCCAACCTCCCTAAAGAAAGGCCCAGAACCTCGCACCAGCAACCACCCTTGTAAGGCCACGAGAAACAAAACGCCATGAAAGAACCAACAGCGCCCAACTCCACGCCCCGACGCGCGAACAAAGGGCCCCAAACAACGCCATTATGGCCACGCCGCTACAAAAACCGTCGCCGCCGCCGCTTCCGCTTCCGCCGCAGCAGAAGTTGTAGCCACGAGACGATTCTCACGCTCACACGCGCAAACGGCAAACAACCAACTCCTAGCCTCCGCGTGAGACGATCCAGAACTCAACCTAACCCATCCCAACCCAACTCAACTAGGTACGTATCACCCCCTCCCCCTATCTCATCCCACAAAGCCCCCTTTCCCAAAAGAAGACAGAAAAAAAAAAACAAAAAAAGAACAATGTGTCGATACCGCAAGACTCTCTACCAGTGCAACCACGCGCGTCTCTCCGCGACGCCGCATACCATCTGCGCCACGGCCGCGGGCAAAGGAGAAAGGACAGGGGAAGGGGAAGTGGCGCGGTGCGACGTGGTGGCGACGCACGCGTGCCTGACGGTGCGGGCGCCGCGGCCGTGCGACGCGTGCGCGGCGCGGCGGGCGGCGCTCGACCGCACGTTCGCCGAGGTGCGCGGCCGCCTGGCGTCGCTGCGGCGGCACCTCGACGACGCGTACGGCGGGTGCGTGCGGGCCGTGGACGAGGCCGGGCTCGGGGACCGCGCGGACGGGGAAGGGGAAGGGGAAGGGGAAGGAGACGAGAAACAGACCGTGGTGGCGGCGGTGGCGGCGGTGGTGGTGGCGGTGAAGGAGGTAGGGGAGCGGCAGAACGCACAAGTCGATGTCGATCCCGTCGAGGCGTTCCTGAGAATGAAAAGGGCCGAGAAGCACTCGCATCTCATGATGCTGGGTGGCGGCTACTGAAGGTGAGTGTGGATGAGTTAAGTGAGCAAGGAGAGAGTGGGTGAGGGGGGGCACAACGATGAACCAATGGCGTTCTACAACAACTCGGAGCGCATGCCCTCTAAACTCGTCTGTTTAGCGTACGTATCACGAAAATCGGTATAGTATTCATCTGTTTAGCGTTAAAGTAAACAACAAACCTAAAAAAAAAAAAAAAAAAAGAAGAGAAAAATGGTAGAAAGCCACTTCCCCCCCCTTTCCGTCTTTCCGCATTGGCTTAGTCGTGCATAACCAACCCTATTACGTGAGTGAGTCAGACGGGAACAATCTACCCGTAATCTTGGATGGTTTGGATATATCCCTATTCACCCTGTCTGCGGCTGGTTAGTACTGGCCCTCGAGCGAGAGCGTGCCCGTTTTGGTGATGAGGTATTCGTTAATGGCGACGTCTTTGCCCGACTCCTTTCCATATCCCGAGTCCTTGATGCCGCCAAACGGCGATTCCGCCGCCGACGAGTTGCCTGGCAAGGCGTAGTCAGCAATTCGTTCCACGTGAGCACTTAGTCAGCTGGGTTATGGGATATGTTCCTCTCAGTTATGACCTACCGGTGTTCAACCCGATCATCCCCGCCTCCAAGTTCTCGAACAGGCGCCACATGCGGTCAATGTTCTTCGTGAAGCAGTACGACGCGAGGCCCATCTGCAAAAAGCGGTGTCATGTCATGTCAGCTTCAGACAAACATCACAAATCAGCACCTTATCCGCGCCCTCGACGGACCCGGATGGTGCAGGAGCTATCGACAGGAAACTCACGCTCGTATTATTCGCGGCCTTCACAACTTCCTCCTCGGTATCAAAAGGGAAAAGCGCCAGAACGGGCCCAAACGTTTCTTCAGAGGCGATCTTCATGCTTGCCGTGGCGTTCGTGATGATCGTGGGTTCGAAGAAATACCCATTATTTAGGCTGATCCGATTCCCACCTGTGAGGATGGTGCCTCCGTTACTCTTGGCATCTTCGACCTGGCCAGCCGTCTTGTCGAGGGCTTGTGGCACGGTCAGGGCGCCCATGGTGGTCCCCTCATCCAGGCCATACCCGACGCGAAGCGCACGCGTCTTCTCGGCAAGAAGGCTTGCGAACTTATCGTAGACCGTACGTTGAACGTACACTCGATTGGCCGTAATACAAGCCTGGCCCGCATGTCTGAATTTCAGAGGTATGAGTGCTGCGGAAGTCTGATCAGTACTGAGCTCGGCTCTCTGTACATGGATGGACCCGTCATGAGGCTCAAGGCTGACTCACCATCGCAGGCTTGATCTAGATTGGCGTCATCGAACACCAGGAATGGGCAGTTGCCGCCGAGCTCGAGCGTAAGCTTCTTCAGGCCGTCGGCGCAGTGAGCTGACAAGATCTTCCCCACTCGGGTCTTTCACGTGTTAGTGTATTTCCGGTGATCTGATAGGTGCGCAAGACGTACCGAGCCGGTGAATGACACCTTCTTGACCGTCGGGTGTTTGCACAGCGCCTCGCTAAGTGCGGGGGTATTCTCCAACGTGGTCGGGAGAATGTTGAACACCCCCTTGGGGAAGCCGGCCTTTTCTGCGAGGTACGCTAGCGTGAGTGCCGTGAGGGGCGTCTCCGGGGACGGCTTCGCCACGATAGTGCAGCCGGCGGCGAAGGCCGTGCTTGCCTTCCGGAGGATCATGGCAATGGGGAAGTTCCACGGCACCAGTGCGGCCACGACGCCGATGGGTTGCTTGATTGTGAAGATGCGGCGTCCTGGCAGGGCGGCCGGGTAGGTGGCGCCCTGGATGCGCTCGGCCTCGCCAGCGAACCAGCGCGTGAACCCGGTGGCGTAGTCGATTTCGCCGCGGGCTTCGACGAGCGGCTTCCCGGTTTCGTGAACCAGGATGCGCGCGATGTCCTCCTTATTCTCGCGGATCAGCGCGTCCCATTTAGACAATAGTAGCGACCGCGCGAGGGGCGTATATGTCCGGTACGTGGCAAAGGCCTCGCCCGCCGCTTGGACCGCCGCGTCGACGTCTTCCACGCTCATGTCGGGACATGTCGCGAATGGTTGATTGTTGCCCGGATCTTTTATCCGTGGTGTAGGTTAATATGGTGTGTTTCATCATGTTTTTTTTTTTTTTTTTTTGGTGTTTTTTGACATGTGTTTTTGTCATGTGCTTTCTGTCTTGTGTCTTACGTACCGATGATATTGAATCTCTTGCCTGACTTGGCCTCGATCCATTGCCCGTTCACATACGCATTGCCGCGGAAAAGGTCCGGATCCTTCAATTTGAGCTATATATTCTGGTGTCAGTTATTCACATATTGACCGTCGGGGTTTCGTCCCACTTGGATTTACATCGATCAGTGGATTCCTGTCCCCCATGATGGACTGTCTTCGGCTTAGCGGTCAAATACTGTACTCCGAGGCCAGTTCTTGTCGTTGAATAGCCGTTTAATGCCCCCCCGTCCGAGTTGGCGACAGTAGAGGGAGCAATTGCCCTCTGCGCCTTTCCATGGTACTTGCCGGCCCCCGCATGCATCTCCGCACCTAACCACTTCTCCGCCTTGCATCGCATACGTCAGTTGCTTTTCCGAGTGCGTGCCGGGCGGTACCGGGCAGTACCGGGAAATGAGACAACTGTTGTACAGCAGACAGTTGCCGGTTGGACGCCACCTCGCACTTTATCCTGCAATGCCCCTCTGTTCTCATCATATATCATATTTCCATTCAGTGTGTGTTATTCTAGCTAATAGTACAAGCTCACAATCATCTCGCATCGTCCGAGCTAATTAATTAGATTATGGCAAGCTGCGGACTAGGTACTTACATAATCCCACTAAACTTCCCCTCCCCTGCCTATCTAAGTAGGTCACAATGGTGTCTTCCAGCCGGCGTAGCAGCAGTCGCGCATAGCTACACTTAGCAGCCTCGTGGGTGCTTTGGTCATAGTAACAGCGGTAATACAGACGCTGCGTTACTCGTGATATCATTATTCTTCCTTGATGAAAAACACTACAGCATCTATGGCTGGTAAGCTTGAGCTTTTGTTGTTTTCTCTTTTTCTTTAGTGGTATTTCGGGCGTGGTTATCCTTCGCCTCGGGAGTATTGTACAAGCACGGGGCTCGGGGCAAGTCCAAGTTCAGTCAGCTAGTGCGAGAATATGATATCGGACTATCCAGCCGAGGAAAAAAACCAAGTAAAATGAGACCCTTTGTGTACAGACGCCCAGGTCATGATGTGAATCTCGAACGCCGTTTATGCATGCCATTGATAATGCATCTACTGCAACCCCTGTTGGTAATCATGATGGTGCTGAAAATGCAGTCCAGTAATCTAACTCGGAACGCATTGGTGGTACTAGTGCCGCGGGGGAAATATTGGTGACTCTGGTGGTATTGCCTCCTCATGCAGCCGTGTCGTGGTAGGACCGTCGAACAAGCCGCACTAGGTTGATGATTCTTGTCTGTCGTGTTAGCCGTTGGCATCTACGACTAAGTTGCTATACCCCATATAATTGTTCCACCCCCTTTTCGTCAATTCCATTGTTCTCTTTCCCATCTTCGTCAGAGAGCGTCGTATTCGTGTGAAGATCCCTTGTAGCCAGCCGAAAATCGTAGTGTCATCGGGGGGCTGGCGAACGTCTCCCTACGAATCCGCCGTATCCTCGCGCTCCAATTCATAGAAGAGCATGTAGATTTCTTGCTGCATTCCGAGTACCTCGTTGGTCTTGGCCTCTTTGACCTTGTCGTCGCTGATACGCCACCATCGGTCATTGGACTTCCGTCGACGGTTTCGCGTCCCGTTCAGCTTCGGTATGAGTGTCGATTCTGTCGTTGAAGAGGACGCCTTGGCTTTTGTGAACGGACTATCACTCCGGCGGTTCTTGGCCGACTGCGACAGCCGAGACATTGTGGAACGAGCTGATGCCGCAACAGACTTCAGGCTAACGGTATCGGTGTCATGGTCCCTTGGGGAGGAAGTAGGAGGAGGTCGCTTAAACGGGCGGGGATTCGTCGCTGAGCCTGTCGAACGTGAGGAGGCGGTTGATGAAGCATCGGCGGATGATCTTGATACTAAGTCATACGTGGATGCTACCGGGCTCGGGACTGTTGATTTATGCAAAGGAGTTGCGGATGGGCTCGGCGTGGCAATAGGCGTCGGGATTGCGGATGGGGTATATATGCCTGAGGGCTGGAAGGCATTCGTTGTCGAGTATGGTATGCTTGTATTTTGCCTTCGGAACGATTCGTAATGGCCACTGTGGTGGCTTCCCTTATGAGTGACGGCCCCGAGCAACTTATACTTTTTCTGAGAGAGCAAGCCCCCTATGGATAAACGTTCCGGAAACGACACCTTAGCCAGATTCTTCTGTGAAACGTGACTGTCGTATATGGACCGTGACAAGTGGACGGCTAAAATTTTGGGGTAGGTGGTGAGGCGCGTGTGTTTAGCGATCCGACATGTAGGCGCGTCTCGTAGCTCCGGTAAAACGACGTCTGGTGGCGGGTTTTCGGGGTTGGTATCGATTTGGAGCTGGATTTTCGCAATTGATCTCCTCGTTTGCTCCTTGGCGCTCTCGGACGCAGACCGTGATAGTTGCGCCTCCAGCAGCTTCTTAGCGTACATAAGTCTACAGCGTTCACATCTGTAGTCGTCGACGTACTCGGTCTTGAAGAAGCCGTCGAGACAAGAGTTGAGAGAACTTGATTTTGACTGTGGCACACTTAAGGTAAGGGTGCAGAATGTGCTGAGGGTCGGCTTTGTTCTGAATCCGCAAACTTTGCATTCGATTTGGCTCTCATAGGCGCCCTCCATCGGAAATCCCTCTTCGTTGTCATCAAGCGCTGTCGGCTCAGCTTGAATCGTCGGCACACTCTTTGGCTGCATCCCATCGTCTGTCCCATCTCCCTCAAGGGCTAGACTTGCCAAACGTTCTTCTACCGCATCCCCATCGACGGGCGAAGAAGGATCGGTAGACACCCGTCGTATGGCTGCGCCCTTTTTCTTGGCGGCGTCTCTCGCTCTGCGCCCAGCATGATATTCGTCGCATAATCTCTCAGCTACGATCTGGAGGAATTCTTGTGCATCCTGTTGCTGTCGGCTAATCCTCTGACGGAATGCGGCCTCGAGAACCTTGACAAAGCCCGAAGCTGATATTGTCTTGCGGTATATCGGTCGCTCATTGAGGGCGTCGAGGATGTTCTTGAGACCCTTGGTAACAATGCCTGACTGCAGACTCTGATTTTTCCATTCGGGATTAGTCTTGCGAGCCGGGTCCTCCACTATCTCCTCGTATACCCATGCCTCATCGATGTTCCTGCGGTGGACCTCCCGAATAAGGTAGATCCGTAGATCGGTCAGTCCGGCCAAGGCCTGGAGAACCGAGTTTATGAAACAGTCATTGGCAGGGTTGACTAAGCCAACAACGCCTTTCTTTCTTGCCGAGTTAGAGTCGCTATCGATGAAGTACGTGGGCGCAAAGACGTAAACAAGGGTTATGGCAGCTAGAGAAGCGCCGGCGGCATAAGTAGCGATGGTAAGGGGTTTTTCGGGCATGCTTGTTCGATGCTGCGAAGCCTTGATTTTCAGATAGATCGTCTCTTGCGCGGCGCTGGGGGGTCGCAAATGCTAGAGAGCAGGCCGCAACTCGGACAAATGCTAGGGTGTGTCGAGGGTAGGAATACGGCCTGTGTTCATAATCGCATGGTGTGCCGAGCTGTTGGCGGATGGTTCGGTAAAGTCACAGCCGACGGGAATTGACGAATATCGGTGTAGGAGCAGAGCTTGGAAGCCCTCACAGCCCAAACCCTTGAATGATAATATCTAAGCTAATGTTGCAGCGGCAGGATCAACGCGTTGAATCAGGGAGGTGGTGTTTATGAGTGGCTACCTATTCTCTCTGCCTCTCTACTGGATGGAGTAGACGAGCAACAGATATATTCTTTGTTTGCGGCAATGAAGTGTCATATACAAACAAGACAAATGCAGACCGATCAAGTAGGTAGGCAGCCGTTCTCTCACAGATTGTGCGACATAGAGATGTTGCTGGTGGTGATGGTGGTGATGGCAGTGGTGGCAGTGGTGGCAGTGGTGGCAGTGGCGGCAGTGGTGACAGTGGTGGCAATAGTGGTAGTGGGCGTGTTGTTGGCGGACCGCACAATGGGTTGAGGGCAAGGTTTATCTATCTAGTTAGATAGAAAAAGTCGGGATGCCTGCCAGCCAGTAAATGGGTGGGGTTTTTGGCTACAATATGCAATCGCAAGACCGGCACGTGGTTTTGCCCACTATCCGGGATAACTAGTCTACCTAAGAAGCTGTTACGTACATAGGCACCATTGACGTGAATGCCCAATTGATGGCCCTTCAAGGAAGGTGAGGAAGGCATCAGCAACATGAATTTGAAATGCCTGACCGTATTACGGTATCAAGATTGACCCCGACGGTCCGGACAGGGCAACACCTAGGGCGGCAGGAGCTAGCGTATAAATTTCTAAGTAGCTTAAGGTAGTTATATGTGGGGTCTGTGGGGTACCACATGTGCAGGCACATTGGATGCATATGGCCACCAAACCGTTGTTACCATGTGTAACCGAACACTTGTTGTTATCAGGATCAGTACCAATATGCCAAATACGTCCCGAAGGGTTATGTATTTTACTTCGTAAGGAAGCACTCTGTTTGCCACAGAGAGGTAGTACTGTGGTCGGGTACTATGGCCAAGTACTATGGCCACCATACCCACTCGGTACCAGGTACCAAGCACCTATCATGAATATTCAACTTGGTGTGCAACATGGAAAATAAAGTAGTGACACATCCGAATCTTACTAAGGTTTGGTGGTTGCATTCAGTTTCATGTACATCACTACTACATACTACATACAAGCGCAGTGCAGCTGGTATAAGAACCGGTACCTTGACCAACATTATATATTTAAAGGGCATCATGGGTAGGCGCCCATACAGCAGTTTGCCTTGTGCAGATAAATCCAGATCATCTCCCGATGCCTCAACACCCAACTCCATGCGCATACCTCCTACATCTGCTGGTCGTGTGCGTACCCGGGAGGTGGAGTGGTATCCACCATAACTACTTGCACCTAACGTACGGACCGAGTTTGGAAGGCTCGGGATGGCTTCTGGAACCCATACTAGTGGTGGTATTATTTTGCTACCTGTAGTTACATAAGCCCTGCAGAGACACCTTAGGTCGGACCATGGGAGCAAGGAACTACTAACAGCACATGACTTCTCCCTTCCGAATTCCCTCATGTTGGCAGATCACGAGTGAAACCTCAGCCAACACATCTAACTAGGCGCGCTTTCTCATAGACCGTCAATCATCTATGTCTATGGACAATATCAAGACCAACATAGCCTCCATGTGACGTACCTACCCTTCTGGCCAAAACGGACAGCCCCGACCATCAATCAGGTAGCAACGTAGAACGATGCGGCATCAGCGCCAAGTAATTGTTAGGTCACCGTGTTCCCCTCGTTGCCCTTCCCAACAGATCGGGCTTATCCAACGCCTAAGTTGCGATGTTGCATCTCTCCCAATTCAGTATAATAGGTTCAAAGCCGGATTAGACACCACGTCGAGCCTCGATAAAAGATCAGAAGCATCTTGGTACCGCCGTGGAAGTAATCTTTTAATTGTCTCAAAGTGCTACATTGAGCGGGAAACGCAGACTATGTTGGAGATGGCTGTGCACGGCAGCAAATACAAACCCCCCAAAGGCCTTCTGGAGGTTTCGTTTCCAGGCCGATGAAGGGTGTAGGGATGATCGGGAATCGTCAAGCCACATCGGAAGATCAGGAGCACAAACACGTTAGTTATCGTTATCGCAATTAGTTGTGGGTCACTTTATGTGCTCCCTCGCGCCGAATTCGCCGATCTTAGATGGAGGGGCGTTCAATAACCAAGATCGGCTGACAGACTGGCGAATTATTGCACGTGGGAACCGCTATTTGTATCCGTTCGCCCTCTTAGAAGCCTTCTCTTTCGTGGAGCCCCTGGATCCCCTGATATTACCTGGTGTTGTCTTTTTTTTTTTTTTTTCCCTGTTGCTTTTCCCTTCCCTCCGACCTTATTCATATCATTGTCTCTTGGGAACACGACCACTCCTCTCAGCACTTTGGCCTCTTCAAATCGGTGTTTGTATGGAGCGCAGTAGGCAACATTTGTGACGTCACTCTCTTATACTTTTGTTTCAACGACGTTAAGACTGTCAATTCGCTATCGTACTGAGTATAAAAGTGCGAGCTTCCGGATAAAAGATATACCATCATGGCTACCCAGTCCCTCCCGGCGTTGCGCACAAAGCCCAAGGCTATCTTTTTTCACGGACTTCGATGGAACGATCACGCTTGAGGATAGCAATGACTGGATGACCGATAATTTGGGCTTTGGTCTTGAACTTCGAAGACAAGGGAACAAGGATGTGCTTCATCATGGTCGTCCATTTCGCGATGCGTTTCAGGACATGCTTGATAGCGTCACGACACCGTTCGATCAATGTATCGAACTCCTACTACAAAATGTCAGACTGGACCCTGCGTTCAAGGGGTTTGCATCATGGGTATGTTGGTACCATGTCCTTTTGTGCATCCCTTTGATTGGATTATCACCCGCATGTATTCATTCCCCTCATCTAGCATCAATCTGTGGCAGATGATTGGAATTGCTGTGACTGTTGCGAGCGAAATCATTGGATAAATAATTCTAACAAGTTGTACAACAGTGTCGCACAAATAATGTACCTATTGTTGTACTAAGTGGTGGCATGCAACCAGTCATCAAGGCTCTCCTTGCTCACCTCCTCGGCGAGGAGGAGGCCGCGGTTATGCAAATCGTGAGTAACGATGTCAAAGCCCGACCGGGCAAAAACATCAACGAAGAAAATGGTTGGGATATCGAATACCACGATGACAGGTAAAATTTCACCCTTTGGTCTATTTAGCCTAAGCAAGGAATCCTCACGATTTGAGATTAACATCATGGATAGTTCGTTTGGCCATGACAAGAGCCTCGAGATTCGACCTTACGCCGCCCTCCCAGATAGACCCGTTATGTTTTACGCCGGAGATGGTGTTTCTGATCTGTCTGCTGCCAAAGAGACAGATCTGTTGTTCGCTAAGGCAGGCCGGGGTATGTTGCTCTTCTTCCACTTTAAAGGATGACCAAGAACTAAACAACGTAGACCTCGTTACCTACTGCGAAACAGAAAATGTCCCGTTCACGGTATTCAACGACTTCTCCGATATCCACAAGATAGTCGCGGACGTCGTCGATGGTAGAACCAGCGTACAGCAGGCTGCTACAGGTAGGAAATAACGAGACGATCGGTACATTCTAGATTTGAATGGGTTATTAGACATAGATCGCATAGATACTAGTTACAGAGATATACTGCATCGGGGGCCGTTTAGATGGATAGATCCTTCTTATAGATGTTCTTATCTAGCGCCTACATAGGCTGTGGTCACAGCTCAAGATGGCACTTGACCAATGGTCGTTGTCGAGTATAGATATTCCTATGCATTATTTTGTAATCGCATCACACGCACTGTCCTTGTCCTTTCCTAGCACATACCGTGTGTTTCATTATATTATCTAAAAACGGCTTTCTTCACTGTCGCAACGTCCGTATAGTCATTAGAGACCCGCGTAGCAACCCAATGGAAAACTTCACACCAGGCACACCGGTACTTCCCCCAATCGATACTTGCCTACTCCGTCCTCTTCCTGGCCGACGGTATGACGAACCAACAGACGAGCATGGCACCGAACAGCCCGATGGCGATGGGATGGAGCACGAAGGTGCCGGCGGCCTGGGCGAGCAGGCCGGTGGTGAAGGGGGCGACGGCGCCGCCGGAGCTGCCGAAGGCGCTGATGACGCCGAGGCCGCTGACCTGCTCGCGGCGGGAGAGGTTGCGGGTGAAGACGGTGGCGGCGCAGGGGTAGATGGGGCCGAGCAGGAGGCCGACGAGGGCGAGCGAGACGGCCTCGCCGACGATGTTGGGCACGAGCCAGACGAGCAGCTGGAAGACGGCGGCGCCGACCGTCAGCATGTACACGAACCGCTTCTCGCCCACGCGCGCGCCCACCGGCGACAGCGCGAACCGCCCCAGCGTGATGCCGCCCCAGAACCCCGACGTCACGTTGCCCACCGCCGACGGGTCCCCGCCGCGCGCCGCGATCAGGAACGAGATCACCCACCCCGAGATCGACACCTCGGCCCCCTGGTACGCGAAGATGAACGTCGCCCCCAGCAGCACCACGCGCGACTGGAACGCCTGCAGCATCGTCGAGAAGTCGGTCCGCGGCGGCGCCGGTGCCGTCGCCGTCGTCGTCGTCGTCTCGCCGGTTGTCGCCGTCTCCTTCTCGTAGTTCCAGAACGACCAGAGGAAGAAGACGGCGTTCGCGATCGCCGTCGACATGGTGAGCAGGTAGTAGCGGTTCCAGGCCGCGGCGCCCAGCGTCGAGACGATGCGCGTGGCGATCAGGGGGCCGACGGTGCCGCCGACCCCGTAGCTGCCGTGCATCACGCCCAGCAGGACCGTCCCGTTCTGCATGTTGGCCGCGAACACCTGATCGGAGACGGGAGGATCAGCATTACATACACGCATACATACATACATACATTGTCACAAAATTGGTTTTTTTTTTTTTTTTTTAAAAAAAATATCCCGGGATGGAACGCCGGGGGAAAAACATGGTTTTGCGCATCGATCGAAAAATCAACATACATTGCTCATGGCGAGGTTCACGGCAAACCCGAAGCCGATGAAGAAGTACCCGACTACGACGGCCTGGAAGGGCGCCGCGACCAGCAGCGGGATGAAGCCGAGCGCCATGATGAGATTCGAGATGAAGGCCGTCTTGGCCCGCCCGAATCGTTGCCGGGCGGCGTCGACGAACGGGGCCGCGGCGATCCATCCGAACGCATTCCCGATGAAGATGAGCGAGACGACGGCGTAGCCGATGTCATAATGCCTGGCCCCCGACTTGGTGAGTACGGATTTCGTCTGGGCAATATGCATGCGTTGCGCGGTCGCTGCCCTCGCTTTGCCTTGGCTTGGTGGGCGGACTCACTTCTCTATATACGGGATCAGGGCGCCCGGCGCGGAGTCGGTGAGGCCGGCGATCACATTCTGGGTGCAGCAGGCGAGATACCGGAACTTGTTCATCGGCTGGTCCGTGAGGTTCGGCAGGACCTCGAAGGCGTTGGCCGGCCCGGCCGCCGCGTCGAGGACGCTGGCGGGAGTGCCCGCCGCGGTCATCTCTACGTCCCGCTCCTCTTGAGGCGTGGACGGGCCCGACGGAGTCGGCGCGGCCGACGACCTCGTCAAGGGCCTCAATTCAATGCTCTCGTCGCGCTGGGGGACGGCGGGATAGGTCCTCGAGACCGCTCTCTGCGGCGCCCGCGGGAGGGAGTTGGACTCGACCTGGACCAGTGCTTGGAACATGCTGGCATCCATTTTTTATCAACACTGTCCACGGTCGGGACACGGGCTCCGGGGGGATATTAATCTGCGAGCAATATATATTGACTAATATTAATACTAGGAACCCTCTTTTGACTCAAGGTTAAGGTGGGATAAAAGCATGAAAGAGGGAGGGAAGAAGGAAGAGCAAGCATGTCAGAAAAAAGGTGCGGAACGACTGTTTTTTAAGTTCCGTCACCAAACCCCCCCTTGCTCAAGCATGGTTTTTTTTTTTCACCGGCCGTGACAATAGGTCAGGCCCGGCCCCAACTAGAAACGATGGTTCACGATACCTCCGTCGTCTGATGGGACGGTGGGTAAAGAGCTCGCCCGCACAAGCCAATGCAACCAAGCGCGGTCTCGGCGGCCTAGGGCGCTTGAGGTTTTGTAAGCCGTATCAGTCACCGCAGGCCACCAGGTCAGCCGGTAACCTCGCGCACCATTCAGGAGCGCGGGATCGGGCCGGCTATTACGACGCGGTGCTATGGCATTAGATAATTGACCCAATCCACGGACTCTCCACTGTGATAACGGATGACGACGATGTCGGCGACAGGAAGCTCTACGATCTGGGCGATGTCTGCTTTTTCTTGCCTCCTCCCTCCACTTGGTCATTATTAATGTTTGCCGTTATCAATGAGGCAAAAAAAAAGAACGAAGACAGAAGAAGAAAAGGAAAAAACTAAAAAAAAAACTAAGAAAACTTCGGCTACTCGATTACCCCCGCGAAGGCCTGCCTAGCGGGGAGCTCCAACTTATACTAGATAAGAAGAACCCGGGGCATCGATGATGGCGGGCGGTTGACGAAAATGGAAACTCCGCCGGCTCTGTTGGTTACGCCTGTATTCGCCTCAAGGCACGCCGTGCCACGAACCGAACGAAGGCTTTTTCACGAAACGCATTACATCATTATCTTATCGTCGCTCGTGGGATTATATCCATATCGACGCCAGCCCCCCCCTTGTTACCATACCCAAGATGATATAAGTCGGTCACACCACTCAGGATCCAGGCGTAGCTATTCCATTGTCCCCCTGGTGGAAATAGCGTAGGTTTAACATGAAAGGGTGCATCAATGGCAAAAAGAAAACAATTTATTCCTACTCTCAGGTTATCAATCTTATCCGTGATGCACAGTCGCAAGCCTATACAAAAGTTGGCAAGATGCTGCATCGCACCTCCTTTGGTAGATGGCGGGCAAGTCCACTAGTACGTCTGACAGGAAACGTCGGTGAGATATGGTAATTATATGGTCTCCCCCAGAACTTGCCCTCGTATCCACCATCCACCCCGCCCCCCATAAACTAGGAAACATGTGTCTGCGGGTCGCTGTCCCTCATTGGGTGCAAGCATGTATTTTGGTTAGCTACTTGTAGATCCGTCGAGGATCCAAGTTTCCACCACTTATCACCACATTGCCGTTAGCCATTTTCCCGAGAAAATGTCGTGGTGTGAACCGCGAATGTACTATTAATCCCGACCATGGATTCCCCCTGGCGGAAAACCAAGAAACTCAATGGCCATAACAAACAATATATGCCAAAGATGGCATCTTAACCCGCGGGACTCGGGCGTTCTGATGAACGCCGATGGGGGATGATATTGAAAGTCAAACTATGTCCTGGCTGCCGGGTTTATCTCATCAAGGTTCCAGTTAGACCAAGTAAAATTGACCCTAGTGTGAAGGAATCTGTAATCAAGAGAACACACTCTAGTCATCTTTAGATATAGTGATTAAAGCCTGTAAGGGAACTTGGTTGCCATCGTGGGTTCCTTCGGAGGCTATAATTCATCCTAAATCGCGGTAGATAAGTTGTATCGAAAAGCGACATGCTTATTTATAAGTTCAGGGTTAGTTATTCGTTGATTGCAGTTCTTTTCCACACATTCACCTACATTTCCGCCAATATCGATGCTGTCTGTCGGTTGTAGGGATCACGGAGTGAGTAGATAGGCTTGTTCTAGGCCGTAGGGGGGAGGGGGAGGGGGGTTGTAGGTATTGTATTTAGGGCTCAACAGGGTTAACCACCGATTCCTGAACCCTTCAAGACCTAAGGGGGTCCCGAAGGTCCTTATATACACTCATTTCTACTACTAAAACCAGCCTAGGTAGCGGGTAGTAGCTAGCAGTTGTCATAGTTGGACCTGACACGGTCGCTGTCCTGGTTGCGTGGCTTTCTGGTGCTTTCTGGTGACGCTCAGATGCCCGCCGTAGCACTTGTCATAATCGTAAGGCGTCCACATTGCCGCAATGTACCCAATGCTGCCGTTGCAATTCGTAGCAATTCTTGCGGTCCAGCAAAGTTCGGCACACAGCACGCCGACAGGATCAATATACTGTCGACGTTTATCGAGGGTGGGTTAAGGATGGATACGGAGCCGATATTGACCAATGCGTCGCCTAGAAGAAGCTTAAATCCCACGGCAACGTCAGCTACGGTGATTGCAAACCGCCGAAGGTTAGGCCTCGCATCGTGAACCGCATTTACCCCTGTGGATGCCCCCTGCGCTGCACCTTGAAAACACCGGCGGAAACCCGGTCGCCGCTACGATTTTTCACGTGTACGCGAATTTAGGACGAGCTCGTATCAGTCGAAACTTCTATATCCTGGTAGTTCGCGCAGTGAGAGTGAAAGTGAAGGGGGTGAATCATCTGGATGGTCTGGGCGAAGGTAATGCTTACGGTTATGTATTACGAGTAGATTTGTTGGAAGGTCTGACGTGATCGCATAGTGTCCTTGGTCGTCTGGGACGGCTCACTTAACCCCACCTCGCGCATACCTACGTTGAGAAAATCACAAACGAAGGTGAGTATAGAAGATATAGTTAATTTTCCGTAGTTATAAGGTTGAATGTAACCTCGCACGGATACTACTGGACATCAAAGAGTAGAAGACTCTGTCGTTTCATCGCGGACTAAACCAGTATGGGTGGCCGGGAATTATCCGACTAATACCTACCGCCATCAGGTGAAGCCACATAGTTTCCTACCAAGATATATGCTTTCTAAATTTAAATAAATTTTTATTCGACGGATTTACGGCTTGGATTACAAAGCTCGATACTGGAAGAAGGTCGGCTAAATGGAGTGTTAAGGCATGTAAATATGTAAAATTACTCGAATGGGAAAGATGAGATGTCCTTATTAGTGGTCTGCGCGCCAATAACGCCGTTTTGCCAAGACGTCGGTTCCCACACCTCGTAGTAACGGTCGGCGTTGAGGGCGGACGAATCTTTGGCTTCGGAGTTTACAGAACTGACCCGTTCGGCGGTAGTGAGCCTCCTAGTTAAGGCCTGTGTTCTAGTGTACAAATCGCAGCCCGGTTAGCTTGACTACAGCTCATCGGGTAAGAATCTACGACTTCAAACTCAATTGTGACATCATGTGGGCGGATCGTTCTTTTGAGCCCCCGTGAGTTGGCGGCGCAGGGGATGTTGAGGGTGAAGGTATATAAGTCGTGGTGTTTCATCCTATCTCTTTCTCGTCAGAGAATTACGAATAACACCAGATTTGGCCATATACCGAATAATCAACATCGAGATAGCCACGCGTCCCAAATAACAAGAAAAAGAAATTGGACAGTATCTTCGACCTCAAAATGCCGCCCCCGAGAGGAGTCCACAACGTTATCGAAGGCCCAGGTATGCGATGTCGAGCTCCTTTCGAGTGTATCGGTGGCTGACATACTTCACAGGGGACTACGATACAACCTCCGTCGTCCACAATGACACCTACCCGGCCATCGATCCGGCCGGGGCCGATCTCACGGGGAAGGCGGTTTTCATCAGCGGCGCGACCAGGGGCATCGGCAGGAGCATCGGGGTGTCGTTCGCGAAGGCGGGCGCGTCGATGATCGCCATAGGAGGCCGGTCCGACCTGAGCGAGACGGCGCGGGCGATCGAGGCGGCGGCGGCCGGCGCGGGGAAGCCGGCGCCCGCGATCCTGCGGCTGGAGTTCGACGTGACGAGCCGCGCGGGCGTCGACGCGGCAGCGGCGGAGATCAGGCGCGCCTTCGGCCGCGTCGACGTCGTGGTCAACAACGCGGGCGTCCTGTCCGGCCGGGGCGCCATCGCCGAGACCGACCCCGACGCGTGGTGGGATACCATGGCCGTCAACCTCAAGGGCCCGTACCTCGTGATGCGCGCCCTCGTCCCCCTCATGCTCGAGACCGGGGGCTTGAGGACCTTCGTCACCGTCAGTAGTGTGGGTGCGCACTGTCGCTCGCCGGGGCTCAGCGCCTATCAGACGTCGAAGCTGTCTGTGCTGAGGCTCACCGAGTTCCTGAATGCCGAGTATAGCGACAAAGGCATCATTGCATTTAGCATACACCCCGGGAATGTGCCAACTGATATGACGGTCGGTCCAGATGACGAGGTTCCGGAGGAATTGGCTCACAGTAAGCCTGAACGCTCGGTACCAAGCTGGGGTGTAAAAGGGCATGCATGCTAATTGTTCGTCACAGTTTTCGTCGAAACGCCCGAATTGGCTGCAGATTCAATTGTCTATCTAACAGGGGAAAGGCGAGATTGGCTTGGAGGTCTGTACATCAATGTCACATGGGATCTTCCTGAACTTATGGGATTGAGGGACGCGATTATTAAGGGAGGTAAATTAAAGGTTCAATTAGTTGTCTGATTCCAATCGCTTGTCCTGCACATCAACTCTTGGAGATTTATGGGTTAGTAGGAGTTAAAAAATACATGATTCTCAGTTCAAAGTCAGCGTCTATTTTGAGACTCCGCGACTTGAACGAGGTTGCAATCAACCAGGCTTTTCGTGAGGTGAAATATTGTAGATGCCTGGTCAAACGAAACACAACGGCTCGTGACAATGAGGCGGCTCAGGACACACGGAATACACGCTCCACCTATAGCACGTGACAACCCGGCTATAGCGGCCCTGGCGATGCCATAAAGGGTGGATAATGGCGTCGATTGTCAGCCAGGAATCCTGACTATGATGACCGACTAAGTCCTATCTCGTCGCACCCCCTCACGGTCAGTTCTTTGTTACATACCTTTACGTGCTAACTTTCAAAGCGCCACAAGGTATTCCAACCCGGCTCTCAGTCACTCCGATCTTGTTGAGTTGAATATTCCGCGCCGTCGAATTTGACAATGGCGGAGAGTATCACTGCTGGTCTGGCCCGCCTCCATACCCTCTCAAGGTCGGTTAGAGGGATATACGACGAGGACGTAGGTGAGGAAATTGACGGTTTCACCGTGGCCGGAGGCGGGCATAGCTCTCGCCGGACGGAGATCACGAGTCACCAGCTGAGGATCAGCCATGCACTGAAATCATTCCTTGCGGATCACAACATTGTATCTAAACGAGATGCCGCCCTTGAAACTGATGGAATAAGTCCGGCTCTGGGAGCGCTTTTGGATAAACCGCACATCCAAGTTCCGGCAGAGTTGACGGATCGTTCCCATCCACTACCTGAATATTTCATAAGCTCCAGTCACAACACCTACCTCCTCGGGCACCAACTTCAAGGGGAATCCTCGGCTTCGGCTTACGAATCCACATTGTTAACTGGCGCGCGATGTGTCGAGATTGATGCATGGGATGACAGCGAGAATCCAGATGAGCCCAAGGTCACCCATGGGTATACTCTCGTCTCCAACATACCCTTTCGCGCAGTCTGTAAGGCGATTCGTGATGTCATTGATAAGGAGGAGGCCCAGGCGATGGATAAGCAGGGCTACCGGGCTGCGCCCATCATGTTGTCGCTTGAAAACCATTGCGGTGCCCACGGACAGATGCGCTTGGTCGAGATTATGAAGGAGATTTGGGGCGACAGGCTGCTGAGCAAGGCCATCCGGGAGAAAGGCCACAGAGAACAGGAAACCAGAGAGGAGCAGGTCTACCTGGACGAGCTTGGGTCCAAGATTGTGGTCATTGTGGAGTATTTCTTCCCCAATGCGGAGAACGATGACGATGATGACAGTAGCGACACCTCTAGCTCCGAAGACGAAGAAGAGAAACGCGAGAGGGAGGCATATAAAGCGCGGAAGAGGGAGGTAGCGAGAAGCGGCATCATTTCAGAGCTCGCGGCTCTCGGTGTTTATGCGCAGTCGGTGAAACCAAGAGATAACTCCTGGTTTGAGAGCAACCTAGGCGAAGGCCCGCATCACCACCTCATCAATGTCTCCGAGAGTGGCTTGGCGTCTTTGATGCCGACCAATAGCGAGAAGATTGCTCGGCACAATGCGCAACATCTCATGCGTGTATTTCCCAAGGGGACCCGTATCTCGTCGAAGAATCTCAAGCAAGTTCCCTTTTGGGGCGTCGGGGCGCAGATTTGTGCAATGAATTGGCAGACATTCGGTGGTAGTATGCAGTTGAACGAGGCCATGTTCAGCGGGACAGAAGGCTACGTCTTGAAGCCAGCGGCATTGAGGGCCGGCGGCAGTGGGCGGTTGAATACTGGACGGCGGAAGAAGCTGCGTGTGCATGTCGCTGGCGCCTCGGATGTCCCGGTGCCCGAGGATCGAGAGGCGGATGAGATCAAGCCGTACGTTACCTGCTCGCTTGTACATCCCGGTGATCTCGACGGGAAGCACCAGAAGCGCAAGACCCAACATTACAGGCAACACAAGCTGGGATTTCTGCACAGAGGCGAGAACCCGGATCCGAAAGATCCCATCTGGGATGACACGTTGGAGTGGGAATACGACGACAACGAGCTCGTCTTCCTGCGAATCTTCGTCAAGGACGATATCAGCTTTGCCGAGAACCCCATCTACGCCGTCACGGCCGTGCGGCTGCTTTACATCGTTCCGGGGTGGAGCTTCATCCGTTTGCTGGACTTGAAGGGGCGCGAGACAACATGTTCTCTACTGGTTAAGTTTGATTTTGAGGACGTGTAGGAAAGGAAGTGTATCTATGTTGTAGAGTGTGATATTTGATTGTCTGAGTTCCCGACTGTACCGAATGCGACTGACAGGATTAGATAGGTGGGTAGGGTTTGACCTTGGGTGTTACTACACTAGACTGCCCCTAAACATGCGCTGTGTTTAATGCCGCCGGCAGTGATTATGGTGAGCTAGTGCTGCAAGCCATAGTGAGCTTCTGTCCACTCCAAAACAAGTACCTACCTAGTAGTACCTGTAGTAGTAGTAGTAGTAGTAGTAGTATTAACGTCTAGTCTAAAGTACCTACCTAGGTAGGTAGGTAGCTGCGCGTGAGACGTTGCAAGTACTCCTTGCTCCAGCTTCCTCGCCTGATAATCTCAACGCCCAAGTGTGTATTGAACCCAATGAGTTAATCTGGAAATGAGATATCAAATTACATGGTGTCAGGGTGTAAGATGCTCTTGGGTTTACGAAATAGTTAGTTATGGCTTATGATGTGAAGAGGGCGTATGTATATAAAAAAAGACCCGTAATTATTGGGCCAGTTTGCTGAGATTATATTGTGCCCCACGTTTTTCTCTCCACCCTAGGCGTGAATGAATCCAATTACCTTTTATTAAAAAAATTGAGTCACCGGCCAGTGACCCCTCCAAGCTCCAGACAATTACCCCTCCAAGAATTGAAGGAGCCAGATGGTCCCGCAACCGTGACTTTATCCTCACACGACAACCATCAACGCCATGGAGGAAACAGGCCCAGCCCAACCGTCGAAGAAAGGCGCTAAAAAGGCCGAGGCGAAGGCCAAAAAAGGCCGCTATGAAAGCGCAGCGCGCCGCCGAAAACGTCACTAACGCCGTCGCCAATGTTGACCTGGAGGACGACCCCGCCAAAGACAACTATGGCCGGACTACGAGCCCGGCCTTCAGCGAGGACGCCGTCGAGGTCGAGCTCCGGTCCTTGGACGAATCGTTCGAAGGGAAGAAGGTTGTCGTGCGGGCTTTTCTTCAGAACTCGCGCATCCAGAGCGCTAAGATGGGCTTTGTCGAGCTGCGCAAGGGCGGCAACTGGGCCATACAGGGTGTCGTGATGGCCACCATCGCCGGCACCGGCGCAGACACCCAGATGCCACCCGAGGGAACGCCCTTGGTTAGTAGGCGGATGGTCAAGTGGATGACTGGTATTAGCCCCGAGAGCTATGTTGCTATCGAAGCAACCGTCAAACGACCTCTCGAGCCCGTTAAGAGCTGCCGAATCTCCGAACTCGAACTTCATATCACAAAATGTTTCGTACTTGCGCCCGCTCCCGCTGTGCTTGGCCTGACTATGGCCGCTGCAAGTCAGCCAGTTGTCAACTTTAGCGATGACGCGCCCAAGGCGGCCGACGAGAAAGCCAAGGAAGTCGAAGCGGAAACTGCTACCACGACACCGTCCGCGAGCATGCTCACCCATCTAGACAACATCGCCATGCATAAGCGCGCCCCTGTCCAACAGGCCATTGCGGTATGCCACCACTCACAGTGAAGAACATCGATGGCGTTGAATCACTAAATAACATCGTGCAGGATATCCGTGTTGAAGTGAAAAAGCTCTTCCGTTCGTACCTCGAGGCTCGCCGATTCAAGGAGTTTGAACCGCCATGTCTAATCGGCGCGGCATCGGAGGGCGGTGCCAACGTCTTCCGACTCGCATATTTTGGACAGGAGGCGTTCCTCGCCCAGTCACCCCAATTCTATAAACAATTTGAAATTGCAGGCGGGAGGGAACGTGTTTTTAGCATTGGACCCGTTTTCAGAGCTGAGAACTCGAACACGCCGAGGCATATGACTGAGGTCCGTTCTTGCCTCACAATTCCAACTTGAATACGATCAAAGACTTACACTCGTGTGATGACAATAGTTTACCGGACTCGATCTGGAGATGGAGATCACGCATACTTATTTAGAAGTTGTTTCCACACTCGAAGGCGTATTGATGCATATTTTCCGCGGGCTTCAGGGTGAGTACCTCTACAGTACCATTACCTCTGCGATTTCTGCCTCTCCGTCTGGGCCCTCGCCCTGAGGGTTCTACCTCCGTTGGGTCATGCTTCTATATTCTACCCCCCTTCCAGCTAACGCTCATTTAATTTATGCTCGCTAAATATGAGACGTCGCTAATCAAAACCGCTCTTGTGGACAGAGCGATGCGCGGACGAAATCGAGACTGTCCGTTCCGTCTATCCTTCGGAGCCGTTCCTTCTCCCCGAGCCAGGCAAAGAACTCCGCTTGACCTTTGCTGAGGCACAAAAGCTATTACGAGAAGAAGGCCCCCCTGAATTCCGCGACGTTCGTGACGATGAGGATATGTCGACACCACAGGAGAAGGCACTGGGCGCTGTCGTCCGCGCCAAGTTCAATACCGATTTCTACGTTATCGATAAGTTCCCCGAGACGGCCCGGCCTTTTTATGCTAAGCTTGACGATGCGGGAACCACGGTCGGGGATGGCGTCCGCGTGACGAATGCCTTCGACTTTTTCCTCCGTGGCCAGGAGGTCCTCTCGGGCGGCCAGCGTATCAACGACCCGGAAGAACTCGAGAGCCGTATCCGCGCCAAGGGTGTCGATCCAGAAAGTGCTGGTATCAAGGAATATCTGACGGCATTTCGCCAGGTTGGTGTGCCGCCACATGGTGGAGGCGGTATTGGGCTGGATCGTGTTGTCGCTTGGTTTCTGGCATTGCCGAGCGTCCATCTCGCTGCGAGCTATCCAAGGACCCCAAAGAGGCTACTGCCATAAGAAGGTGATCTAAGACTTTAGACGGTGTACTTGTGACTTTAAATCGACATTGGCGAACAATCAAAATATTTATCTTTGTTGCCTTCTTGTGCCATAAAAGCGCCTCGTGCTGCTCAATAAAAGCTGTAGACAGTATTCTCTTGGCTATACTTGGGTTGCTATTTCTTAGACACAGCTCTCTTTGAAGCTTTAGCTTTGGTGAACTAAATTTACCGTGTCGAATCGTCTCACGAGCCGTGCGCGTTTTCCGAAATGGTCCCGCACGCATCGTGCGTCTAGGCGATTCTTGAAAACCGCCGCCTTGGTATTAAATCCTGGACAGCCTTTAGCACGCAGCAGGATATACGCAGAATGGCACAGCTCTTATTCCGTGGCCGATGAACCCAATGTGATTGAATTAATAGCTGGCGTGATTACACTCCAACACGAGCATAGCCCTCCGTCGTAATACCACTGAGTATCCGCCACATTCTACGCATTTGACAAGTTCGCTGGCTTTGTATGATATATTTTGGCATCATCGACGCGCAGATAAGGGCCCTTCTCGCTGACTATCAAATCCGTCACTCTATATCACCTTGGGAGTCTCAGTTTGACTATTCATAGAAAGCCAAATTTGACCCTACATTGCCCACCCAATTCTGACCATGTACGTCCACGGCTGAGTTCGCCACAAGATACGTTTGCGCCGCCCAACCCGAACTCCGACGTCTCGGGGAGCGCGAATTGCACCAGCTGCACCTTCTCCGGGGACCTAAGCAGCTACTGGACAGCGGATATGGTGAGCTGCATCGCACACGAGAGAGGAAGCTCCCGTAACATTGTTACTTGGCGTTTTCTGGCCGCTCACTCTCGCTATTGTCTCGAATGCCGACTTGATGGTAGGAAGAGAGCTCTTTCGGAGTCCAAAAGAGGTCATGGATATATACATGAGCTCACGATGGATAAGGGACTTCGAAGCCCGTACGTTTCTCGCTCTTCTCCCATCCTTATTTCTGCTTAATCGCTGACTATGTTCCCGAATCACATCGCGTTCGCCTCCGTGGTCTCCTCGCTTTCCGTGTATGAGAGGAAGGGAGAGAGGGGAGCATCAAAAATGACACGAGACTGTGAATAATCCATCGGATTTAGATACTGTGAATGGCACGAAACCTTGACAATCCGGACCACAATGAGCCACGTCTCGTACTCGGCGTCAGGCACCTTCGAGAACAGCGGGCCGTATCCGGTCACACACACACACACACACACACACACACAGTCAAGCTCCCGCAGCTTTTGTTCGAGGGTCATCTGGGACACGGCCCCGTTTAACGACGCGTCGCTGTGGTGGCTTGGGGATGGCTCGCAGCCCTTTGTATTTCAGCCAGGGCGATGAGTAGGTAGAAACGCGCCCTCCCCCCCCCCGAGACCAGGTGCAGAAGCTGACTTATGTCCAAAGCCGACCATTCTGTGCCCCGCTGCCCCGGATCTGGGATACGGCCAGATAAGATCTATCGCGTGCCGCGTTCCCACTTCTTGCCCCCGTCATTCCTCTCAAGGAAGCACCACTTGCTTACGGAAGGGGGCGAGGGACCCAAGCTTGGGATATAATGCAGTTCAAGCGGTCAGTCTAGTACATACGACCATAGCCTCCAGAAAACTCGGGATCCCGTCCGCTCTCCCATAGATAAGCTGGAGAGCGCCAGATTAGTAGTTGGGTCGGTGACGACCAGCGAATCCCTGGTGTTGTATGTTTTTTTTGTTTGTTTTTTTTTTCTTGTCTCCATTTTTATCGGAGAAGTTGTCGTGACTATAATTCAAACTAAACATTAACCCTTCCACATACGACCATAGCCTCTAGAGAACTCGGGATCCCGTCCGCTCTCCCATAGATAAGCTAGAGAGCGCCGGATTAGTAGTTGGGTCGGTGACGACCAGCGAATCCCCGGTGTTGTATGTTTTTTTTTTTTCTTGTTGCATAACACATTCTCACGAAAGTCTGCCCTTGTTATACTAGGCAGTACAAATAAGAAGCAAGATCTTTCTGGTGGGTGCCTCTGTTAAAGGAGTACCTTGGTGCATCATTGTTATTTCGCAATCCATTGCATACTCCCCCGATTGGAAGTATTACTATATCTTTTAGTCTGTTCGCGTAGGGGGTTATATGGCCCTTCTCTTGACGGTTTAGTTGTTTAAATTGCTAATCAAATTAAATATTTTCTTGAAAGAATTTCAAGTGTTGATGTTTATTTGGCTTTAATTGTACGATCATGTTTTCTGCCCGGCCGTCTAGCTTTTGTTGAGAAGTCCGCGGGGTTATTGTTAATCCTGGCATTGTTTGTCTATCGTCTTGCGCAGCAGTCGCAAGGTAGGCTAAAACACTGTCTTTAAGCAGCGGCTGTTTAGACGTGATAACAACGGAAAAGATGAAGAGGGATGTGACGAGCGTCGTTTCCGCCAACGGGAGCAGCAGCCATAGCCACTGGATGCGTACGTACGTCTCGTCATAGAAGACCCTGCCGGCCACATCGGTGATTTTGGCGTTTTCGTCGAGAGCGCGGCTGCGCAGTATATTGGTTAGCGTGTCGGTTATGCTGATCGTGATGTTCTCGAGGTCTTGCTGGTATAGAAGCCCGCCTTTCGCCAGAAGAGAGCCGTCGGCAATCGCCGTGGTGTCGTCCGAGGCCTCGGCCATCAACAACGAGTGGAAGTACTCCTGCAAGGACTCGAAGGTGCTCTCGTCAAGTGTGTAGTTCAGGCCGGTTGAGTTCGCGGCATAAGTAAAGATGGATCCGGCTTCGGTGGTGCTGTTGGTCGTGTTAAATAAAAAACTTAGTCGTTCCGAAGATTTGGCCGCGTATTTGACGCCGCCTGGCTCGGCTGTTATCCCCTGAAAACTTTTGGAGCACCACCAGAAGCTGGCGTAGAACGCCTCAGCATCAGGTGGCTTGAAGCTTGCCTGAGTACTAACATTCGTGCTCCTCGGACCCTTCAATGCCCAGAACTCCCCAAACTCGGTCCCGGATGGGTAAATGTAGGGCCCGGGTATGAAGTGGGACTCGAAGACTTTGTTGCCGGAGATGGAGTCTACACTCGGTAATCTGAAGCTGAGATTCGCTTGCTGGGGGAACAATACTGCCGCCAACTCGGGATTTTCGCTGTGGGGATTTGAAAGGGTATAGTTACATACGGCGTAGGTCGCATTCGATCTCGTCCCCGGTGCATAGGCGGTGGTCATGGCACAGCCGTCGCTGGAGACAGAGGCACTATTCCAAGAGCTGCAGACACCTAACGTTGCGAGGCTGTCCCACTCACACCGTGCCGCCTTTTGGGGGCAGTTGAAATACGAATTATAAGTAGAGCCTCGCAGCGTATTCAGGATCTCAAACTGAAGTGGGATGACCTTCGTGTTCAGAGCTTGGACTCGTCAGCATGCTGCTGTTGTGCTCGTGCCATGGACGTGGCAGTAGCCGATGGAAAAACTAGGGGCGGTACCTTGAATCGGAAGTTGTGCATTTATGCTCTTGGAGGTGTAGCCAGTGGCCACGCCCATAATGGCAGATTCGTCATTGACCTCCGTTTCTTGGGTAGGGAATTGCAGGAGCTGCTGAGCAGATGCATCGAGGCCGAGAGCCAGTATCGTCAACAGCGAGAACCCCACCGTGATCAGAGCTTTGATAGGACTAGATACTTGGAGTAGAAAGGCCAGAGAACCCCAGGGGCCCCTGCTAGCCGCATCAAAAAGCTGGAGGTCTGCCAGTTTCCGTGGTGCACTGGTGAAGTGGCTCCATTTCAGCTGACTTATACAAGATGCTGTTGGCACTAACAAGGCTACCTTGCTGATTGTTGTCAAAAAAGCCACAGCAGAGTTGGGCTGGATAGGGAGGTTCCATTGTCGTAGGGGCGTGTTGTCGATACTGTTGAGAAGTGCCACAAGCCCAGCCGTCGATGCGATGCAGATAGCCATTGCCATAATCTCCCACCACCACCACCATGATGGCTGCCAGTCGGCGATGGGCTTCCGTGGGGGTACTTGTGCAGAGTCTGCTGCTAAACCGCCTGATACGTCGTTAATTTGCGTAAAATCGCCTCTCTCATTGGCTCGTGCTCGAGATAAAGGAAAGTATGAGTCTTGCATTTTGGATCGCATTTTGGGTCGTATACGCTATACGACAAGGTGACCACACGGGCATTGACTCCGCCAAGAATAGCCAACTAGATAGGAACGCAAATCCAATCTGATAGCGTGCTGTGGCTCATTCAAAGCATATCATGAAAATCGGAAATGAAAAATTAGATTAAAAGAAGAGAAGCCCTCAGTTGCAACTCGCGGATGGAAAGTTAAGGGTTTTCGAAACATATGTCAGCTCTACTTGGCGAGCTTCGTCGTCACACTGCATATATGGACCGTTGTGACCTAATCCGGCGATAGAGTCGATCGGAGGAATCGCTATCATAACAGAGCGTCTCCACATAACCCATGGCATCGTGGCTATTTATAACTTACAAGAGACCATAGGTTGTGAGAGTTTCAAAACAGGGAAACAAAAGTATGGGGCAGTTGGGGGCGGCTGTTTCTGTGTTTAACTACTGGGTTTGGAAGGGTTATTTACTGATGGGTATAAAAAGGGGCCTGGTCAAGTCTCCCCAATAGACGAGACTTTTGGATGGGGCTGTGCAGGGGGTTGTAGCGCTCATGGCACGCTAGCCTGACTGAGGCTGCATAGGTCTTCAGCTGATAAGAAGCAAATGTATCATGCGTTGATATGGTTTCTGAAGTCATCCCTCTATAAATTATGTCGGGCTTGGAAACTACATCTCCAGCGGCCATTTATACAGTAGGCATGTGGGACATCCTCAAACCGAATATCTACCTAAGTAAGTAGGTAGACACTTAAGTGCTAGGTGGGTTAGGTACAGTACCTGGGCCTAGACTAGACGTTTATAATACTGCTACTAGGGTGTGTACCTACTGTAAGTACACCCAATTTGTGCTTAGCTATGAGCCCCTGTATTGCCCTACAGTGTTGCTTGACGACGTATAGTTGACCTATAGGTACCGAGTTACTTTACAGCATTTGGTAAGTTTTAGAATCTACATGGCCTCAACAACCAATTTTTATAAGTGCTAGATTAGCGGTTGGGTCCGTAACGGCCGGCGAATCCCTAGTGATGTATGATTTTATTTTTTTTTTTTTTTTTAAAAAAAAAAAAAAATTATATTTCGTCTCTTCTATTTTGGTTTTGATACATTTCTCGTGATATATTTACACCAGTCCGCCCACACCCATACCCCCAACTTATCTACTGACTTCCCCCCTATTCTTCCCCACATCCGTGGTGTGCGTAACCGCCGCATCTCTCGAAGCTGGAAGTCGCGATGTTCATAACAATCTTTAAAGCACAGTGACTATGTCTTCGGTTGGCAGGGCCAATCTCCCCAGAACGTCATGGATGCTAGTTGATTTGGGGCGACCTGCAAAGCACTCAAGACCCAGGCTTTCGCGACTGTTAACGGCTGCGCCGTGGGGAACACCGTATAGGAGGATGTCGACGGCGGTAAGTTCAGTTTTATTACCACGATCTCAGTCGCGGTGTTGGAGAGGGATCATGACGGCCACTAATGGCTACTAAGGGTTGGGAAAACTTTCAGGCATGGCCATGTGAGGAGATTCAGTGATTCGGAATGTCCACCGGATATCTCATATTACCAGGCTATAGAATTAGCGGCTCGCCGACTGGCATATTCTAAAAGAACCGGCACGGGCTCTTCGAAGTTGAGTAATATGATTTAGCCATAGGGGGATATGCGCCATAACCCGGAGCTACTACACGGACGTGCATGCTGGATCTGTGCTTCAGACAATGGTAGAACGCCGAAATGCCGATGTTGCCTCTATATTTCGTTTGGGTATATCGTATGATACAGGTTTGTTACACGTGATGTACATTTTCGCTCAAGGTTCTGCTTCCAGCTTCTGTGGAATCAAGCCCTCGGCCATGCTAATGGCGCCCTCCATGTCGCTCTTGTTGAAGAGGAAAAGTCCCTGAATCGCAGCGGTGCTGGTTCGGATTGAGGCGGCCCCCCCTACAGGCTCACGGAACAGCCCCAGCTCGTCGAGACGGGCTAAGAACCGTTCTCTGTTGATGCCGTCATGGTCAACGTCTCCGTAGAACCTGTCCCACATCTCGGCCGCTTGGTACCGAGTCGCCTCCCCGATGCGAACCATCATGTCGACTCGCCCAGGCCTAATGAGCGCAGGGTCAAGTAGTTCAACATGATTTGTCGTAAGGAACGCTATCCGCTCCTCGCCGGCAGATAAACCGTCCAAGGCGTTCAGAAGCCCAGAGAAGGTCACGGTTCCGCCGCTATAGCCGTCGGTGTCACGTCTTCTGCGATTTACGAAGGCGGAGTCGGCATCCTCTAGCAAAACGAT
Organism: Rosellinia necatrix; assembly: GCA_021209875.1. Classification (NCBI taxonomy): domain Eukaryota; kingdom Fungi; phylum Ascomycota; class Sordariomycetes; order Xylariales; family Xylariaceae; genus Rosellinia; species Rosellinia necatrix. The sequence goes on along the minus strand of JAGYVD010000001.1, from coordinate 865,761 downwards.
AGAACGCTCCGGAAGCTTGGTGAGAAGGAAAGCCAGCTTGTCATCCGTCACGCCAACCTCGCTGAGATTGATCATGGCCACACTGTAGTCCAGCTCGCCGGCGAGCGCTTGGATGAAGGAGCTCTTGCCGCTGCCGGGGGGGCCGTATAGAAGGTATCCGCGACGGTAGGGTATACCGCGGTCAAGGTACCACTGGCGACGGGCCAGGAAGTCTTTCGCATCATTCACAATGTCCTCTTTGACCCCCTTGTCCAGGACGACACTGGCCAGGGGGCGCTTCCTCCGCGGCACGCCAAGAGGCACCCAGTCGAAATTCCTGACGGAGTAGACGACCGTCTTCCCCTCGTTGGCGCGGAGGGCGAGCGCGCGGGCCTCGGCGAAGACGTGCTCGAAGATGTGGCGGTGGGCGTACAGGGTGGTCAGCTCGAGGGTCTCGTGGGGCTCGCCGGTGTTCGTCTTGGCGGTGGCCTGCTTCTCGCGGCTGACGGCGATGTAGGCGTGCCGGTACTTGACGATGTGGCGGCCGTAGCCGGGCTGCAGGAAGAAGCTGGCCTGCGTGGGCCCGTTCGGGGTCGTGCTCGTGGTCGTGGTGACGGAGAGCTTGTTGATGCGCGTCAGGCGCCGCGCGAGGAAGGACGTCTGCGGCCGCGGCTCCGACAGCCACGCCAGCACCCACGGGTACGCCGGGTCCTGCCTGCTGATCTCGACGTTGACCAGCAGGCGCCGCCGCACCAGGCCGGCCGTGGCGAGTGCGCCGCGCCGCGCCAGTGCCACGGCGGCGCCCAGCGACGCGAGGCCGAAGCCCCCGGCGAATACGGGGTTGTCTAGAAGCCCATTGATGTCCAGTAGAGATGCCGCCGCCGATGGTGCCGGCTCTGACATGACGATTCGCAAATCAAGAGGTGGGGGGGGGTTGTGATTTTGGGCCCGTACTAAATATTGTGACGCCAATCGAAAATCCCTAAGCGTGGCATAGGTACCCTGCATTAAATACCGCTAAGTGCATACGGCACCACCCATGGGTTATGGGTTGAGTTTATGGTCTATATTTAGCTAAGCAGTATATAGCGACGTGGTGAGAAACCCCAAACATAGACTTGGGATACGACGAGAAAGGGGATCCTAATCTTTAAATATACCAGTTTACTTCTTCTTTTCTTCATCTCCTCCTTTTTTTATATTTATATTTATTTTTATTATTTATTTTTAGTTTTATTTTTATTATTTATTTTTAATTTTTTTTTTGTCAAACGTGCCTCTCGGTTTACATCCTACAAGCAAGCTCATCCCATTAGCAAAACAAGAGATAACGTGGAGTACTCTATATTTTCTCAAAAATAATCATTTACTAGACAGTAACTTACCTTTATGAAGGGGAAGAATTAGCATTTATCTATCAGTTGAGCACACTCCTTAGTTAGCTCGAGAACAGACTACTGCTGATACGTTTCGCCCCATGCTCTGCGACGCCGTATACTGTAGCCTGGGGGTTGGACCGTGGCGTCGGCGGGATGATGCTGGCATCGCACACACGCAGGTTCGCGGTCCCGTACAACTCGCGGCTGCGGGTCGACGACGCCGCCCATCCCGCGCGGGAGCATCGAGCAGGACCCGGTGTAGTGGTGGGCTCCCACGGCGCGGTTTTCGATAAATCTAGTAACGCATTAGTATTCCATGTAGATAAATTAAAACAAGTAAAATGTACGAAGAAGGAGGTGGGTGGGGCGGTATCGATTACCTCGACGCCGGTAAGCACCGTCAGGTTGCCGCGCCCGCGGATCTGCGGGGACAGATATGCGTTGGCCGCGTAGCTCCGTATGCCGATGGCCGGGTTCGACCGTGTCCGGTATCATTAGCCCGCCGGCGGCTGGGCTTGTGAGCGTATCCTGTGTGCCCGGGAATCCGAGGGACGGTCTTGAGGTCCCGATCCACGGGTGTCTTGTGTAGCTGGGAATTGGCCGCCGGGGTCAAGACGGCTTGCGTCAGCTGTGCTGGCAGCCCCGGTAAGTCAAGCCCGGCCTCAAGGACGAGGACATCGAGCGCAGGGTCTTCGGATAGCCGTGAGGCCACGACGAGCCCGGCCCGTTCCGCCGCCCACGATGGCGACGTCAAAGGTATTGGTCTCGGCCGGCATATCTTGTACGGGCGGCTGTGTTTATAGGGTTAATGTCTCAGGTCGTTCGTTGACCACGATAAATGGTGAGAGTGCTTGTGCAGACGCCTACTATTTCAATCTTCTTACACACCAGTAGTTAGTTGCATGTGCCCTTATGTCGCGCAACATGGAGGACCGTGGTAGCAACTGCGACGTGCAACCCGTTCGATCTACTGTCTAGGAAGCTGGACCTAAACTTTGACAATAAAATCCTATACCGTACACCTATACCGTATACCTATACTGTATATACCTATACCGTATGCTTATACATCAGGGCAGTATTTAAAAACCACGAAGAATCTGAATGAGAGGTAGATTGCACGTATTCTGGTCTACCATGTGAGATAGTTTCACCACCAACCATAACAAACGCGAAAGCTGTTTCAGCCGAACAGCCCCGATGCGAAGTTCGGTTATATGAGGCTCGCTGGGGGGAGGCAGTACAGTCCTATCCCCCTCAGACACCATAGCTTCCACGTATTGGAGTCGGCCTTCGGAGTTCGTTTGGTGAGCACGCGAAGGCTAATGACAGCACCTATGGCGACCAGCGGGAGGATCGGGGCCCGGTGCCTACGCGGCCACCGGGTGTAGGCGCAGAAGACGGTCCAGGGGGAGGACCAACGGCGCGAGGGCGACCCGGCTCGTCCGGTCGCCGAAGGCCAGCGGCACCGTCCAGCGGCTCCTGAGCCGGTCGCCCGCCTGGTTCTTGAGGTCCTGGACTTGAATGGCCGTCAGGATTCACGAGGCTAATGAGGCCCACCCAGGCGTCTCCCGTAGCGCTTAGGCGCGAATGATGCGTCGTCCCGTCCAGGGGTAGGAGTAGAGGGGAATTCGTAAGCTGTGGTGGATGACGAATCATGAGCGCCGGCGAGGCTGGCATCGCCCTTCTTAGGTGGATTGTAACATTCACGACCCTCTGCGCCATCATCCTCTTGTTACGGGTATGGTCCGCCCGAATACAGAACAGAAAGGCATACATTGATGACTGGTTGGTGCTCATCGCACTTGTGAGTCGCAGGACCCCCGGCGAATGCCATGGCTTATGCTGAATTACCCAGGAAATTATCATTGCTCGGCCTTGATGATGACCGTGGTTATTTCGGGCTGCGATGCCACCATATAGGCCATACTAATCTAGAGATTTTACTCTGTAGGCTAGTGTTGTTGCGCTGAGTGGCGTTGAGATTTGGGGGATCTACAATGGGCTTGGAAAGCACACAGCCGAGCTTGATCGGTATGGAATAGGCATTATGCAGCAGGTCGGCACTCTCGTTTTCGTTTTCACGGTTACGGATAGGATGGTTGACTGACTGCCTTTCCCTCTCGCAGCTGATCGGCGCGGCTAATTTGCGCTGGCTTGTGGGAACCGTCCTCAACAAGCTTTCCGCTTTGTGGCTCTATCGCCGTATCTTCAAAACACCCACGTTTCTCAAATGGTCCACGGGGATAATTGTAGCGACCATCATCTTCGGCATAGCTTTCTTCGTCGTGTTCTTGACACAATGCCGTCCCGTTTCGTACTTCTGGAAACCAGTCCCGGGTGGCTGGTGCCGCGACCTGACATATCAACTGTATGCGTCCATCGGCGTGAATCTAGCCATCGACGTTGCCATTTTCATCCTTCCATGAACGGTTCTTTGGATGCTGAAAATGACGACACACTACAAATTCTACGTGATAGTCATGCTCAGTTTCGGCCTGATGTAAGAAGTGAGATCCCCATCTACGCATGTGTCTTGCTGGTCTCTCCGACCCCAGAACCACCGCTGCCATGGCATGGCGTATCCAGGCTACCTACGTGAGCTTGCACAATCCCGACTTCGTCTACGAATTAGCAACGATTGGTCTCATCGATGGCCTCGAGCTTTGGCTGGGCATTATCGTGGCCTGCATGCCTACGATTAAGCCGGTCCTGAAGCTGATCGTGTGGCCCCTTGTCCAGCGGCTGACATCTTACTACTACAGCCTCCGTAGTGGCTGTAGGAAGGCCAGCAGTGGTAGTTATCGAACCCCTAACGATGTACAGCTGAATGGCTTCAGTCGGCATACCATTGGCGGTGGCTCCCTTGATAAGGCGCCGGGCTATTCCGTTAGAGTCAGCAAAGGGCAGGCGTTTGGTGCATCAAGAGCGTTCGGGCGCCCACTTCGCGGCGAGAGGAATGATAACTCACATTCTATAATTGATTACGAGGGCTGCGTCTTGTGGGCAGCAAGGAACGGCGAAGTTTGACTTATTGACTCGGAGACGCAGGTTAGTTTTACTCGTAGCCAGGGTGGATTCAACAGACCGCGAGCTGGGCCGATCGCGAAATGGAGGCATTATTATGTCTTTCTTGACTATCTGTGTAGGGTGTTCACATCTACACAATAATGAAACCTGCGGAATACAACGAAAAATATTTACCTTCGAATAAGCATAACCGGAAGGCCACAATGTAATCGAGGAGCACTTGGATTATGATGAACGATCATTTTGCCAGGTTGGGGGCATATTTTACATGGTAAGCACAGGGAATAGCATGTATTAGAACACACCAGTTCTCACAAAGTCGCCATATTCCTGGTATAACCGGTCTAACACCTCGTGGTTCTTGGAATATAGACAAGGCCATACATGCCATAGCTTGGTATTTTGTGCACCTAGAGGCCCAGGGAAGCCCGCGGCCGTGAGCCGGTGGAAGCTCGAGACCCGACAGGCATAAATGCTGGTGAAGGGCCCAAGCACATATCCGAGGCTTATAAACAGAAGGCCATCTATCAATGGCCCCAGTTTCATATTCTTCCGCGGGAAAGACTAACTCAAAACCGCACAGGGGAAGATCGGGGCGCGGTTGGCGACGGGCTGGGGTACCTGAAGGTGCCACTCTCCGTGAACAAGGGGGCCGGGGTGCGCCACGATACCTAGCAACCCACCCGCAAGGATGGACAGGAGATAACTAGGGGGAAAGAAGCTCCATGTTGGCGGCGGCAGAACTAGGGCTTCTAAAATGACTAACGGGGAAGGTTTAGAGAGAAGAAGTTGACGGGGCCAATTCCTGTGTGAGAGCACAAGTGATGAACACTCGGCAAGACGAGGAATGTAGAGGCCGTGGTACAGATCCTATCATGGCAATTTAGTGGCATTTCCACAACCGCGTGCCCGTAATCTCATAGTACATAAGCTGATTGCCCCTTCTATTAGGGTTAGGTTCACCTAGGTAAGTATATGGAAGGTACTGTCAAAATAGGGGGTTAGAAAATTAGCCAAGGATAACGTTTTTTAGAGGTGGCCTTCCGGCCGGTATAACTCCCCATGAAATGCAACTTCCAATGTCATATCTGAGCAAAAGGAGAAGAAACCTCTCGAGTCTGTTTGGGCCGCAAAGCAGCCATTTCCCTGGGCCAACACAATGGTAGTCTGACATACTGCTATGCATGCGCCGGCGTCACGACCTACCTAGTACACATACTACTGTATTCTGGAGGAGTCATAGAAGTCTCACGCTAATGACTCTGGTTTTCGTAACTTGGAAATGCAATTATGATTTTGCAATCGGCTTATACTTCTGGCACCATTAGGCATTGTACCTACTGCGGTAGTGTAGTAGACTGTAGCATTACTTTCGCATCTCACACAAGTTTAATCGAATAGTATAATCAGCACTAATGATGAGCGCGCTTATTCAGGAAGTATATATGTCTAACATGAATGTGTTTGATACGCTCACGGCAGGGTCGATAATGTGAACTCGAATATTGAACCATAAATTCACCATTACTTGAATGGCGTAGCAGACAATCTCACAACAGAAACAAGGATCATCACATGTCATTCTGAATGCAATATCTCATATGATTTATGCAATCTACCATTAAAACCTAGACACACAGCGCACACTTAGGTAAAACAGCACGCAGATAGCTGCCCAAATAGCGCTAGTTTGCATATTATTAGAATTGATGTAATATGTTAGCCTGAATTAAAATATTCTGTCCCTGTGCTTATAGCAACTATGACAATAACAAATGACTATTTCATAAAGAACTTATAGGCCCAACGGCAAATAATGCTACTTATATACTTACCTATCGAGATATTTACTCCCGGCCCCTTCTCCCAGTCCATTTGCTACCACGTAGCCACGCCATCAGCCACGCCTACTCGGGTAGTACTGATCCAACCAATCTAGGCAGCAACAAGCACCGAGTTGGCTACTGGCCGTAAAATTGCTTGTATTAGCTATGGCGTTTAATTTATTACAGAACAAGTTTGAAGTCTTATATTCCTCTTTGACTCAACAAAGCGTTCTATCATATACTGTAATAAAATACAACATTCATATACTCTTTTTACCCCTTTTTATACTCCACTTTCTATAAACGTGAAATCCAACGACAGACGCTCTTTCAGACCAACATCTCTTATGAACAGCAATCTCTACTTCATCAGGGCACTCACCTACCCGTAGCAGCTAAGTCGCCTACCAACCCGCCCCTCATGTCCTCCCCCAAGTCGATCCTGGTCACGGGCTGCTCGGCCGGCGGCATCGGGGCCGCGATGGTGCTGGCGCTAGCCGAGCGCGGCCTTCGCGGACCTCCTCATCGCCTCCCGCGGCCGCGTCGTCAAACGTGAGCTCGCCGGCGTCTGTACTCAATTCGCCGTGGATCTGTATGTTCCCGCCGTCGTTCTCGGGTCGCATCTCGGCGTTGTCTAGATGGCGCTTTCCTATCCCCCTTCCCTCCCTCCCTCTCTCCCTCCCTCCAACAGCCGTGTTACGCCACGTCCAAAGCCGCCCCGAATACCCCGTCCGAGACGCTGCGGCCTGGAGCTCCCGCCGTTCGGCGTCAGCGTGGTCGCCATCTCTCCTGCCCGGGGTCTGTCGACAGCAACCTCCACGCCGACGACGCCGCCGCCTTCGACGTGCCCCGCGGCCTCGCGGTACGCGGCCATCAAGGGCATGATCGTGAAGTGGGCCGGCGGCGAGCGAGGCCCAGCCGAGGGACGGCCTCTCGGCCGAGAAGTTCGCCGAATTGGTCGTGGATGACATCGTCGGCACGAGGAAAGGAGGCCTGCTCAGCAGGGGGTGGTATGCTATGATACTTTGGTATATAGGACGGTGGGCGCCCGAGTTGGCTCGCAGTAAGCCCTCTCCTCCATTTTTTTTTTTCAGTTAATGTCTGGCTATAAACTACTTATTGGTAGCCGTAGACAGACAAGGCCTATTTCTAACATTTTCTTTGAGAGGATTACGCAATGAGTCAAAATCAAGGACGTAAAGAGCTATCGCAATCAATACGTGACGACCAAGACGAACGAAGCCATGATCCGGGCTAATGGCCATTAAAAGGGGCCGCGAAATTCGTGTCAGTGCTAATGAGAGACGGGCTTTTTTCCCTGGGCCGCGACGCGGTGGGTATTCGATCGGCTGATATGTATAGATGACGAGGCTCTCTAATTCTGGGCATTGCCTTTCCAGGCTGGCGAGCCTGGGCCTAGATCTGTAAGGAGCATACTTGTAATTTTAACCTTTATATAGAAATTTCAGGGTAAAGGATTCGGATCTCGCATCTAAGCCCAGGCAGCACAGCTACCATGATACCCCGCGCGAACAGGGAATCCCAACGGTCGCCCTTATTTCACCGGTTGGAACTTTGGTCTAATCCGTTCGCATCGCCCACGCTATATAGGCACAAAACCTTGACCATCAATCAGATAGAGATGATAACTAAGATCAATTATCTCGGTATCTTCTTTTATCACGGCTAATTTCGTGAAACAGGAGTCCTCGCGACGCTATTAGTTCTCCTTCAGCGATGGAGCTTGATACACATCTCCCAACTAAGAAACAAGCCCTGAAGATTCGAATCCCGACAATAAGAAAGCGAAGATTTGCTATGTACCCAATAGTATTCTTATAAACTAGCTAACTCATTCCGGTAAAATGCTCCAATCTGCGACTATTAAACCTACCTTTCAGGGCGGTAGTCTAGAGGGCTGCGAAATAAGATGGGGGTAGTAGCTACGCGGGACAAAAAAGAGGCCAAGATCTATCTTTGTATTAGGACAATTGTTTATAGCTGGTTGAGTCATATGCAAGAGTGCAGGCTAGATGTTTTCTACCCACTTCCTTGTTATAAGTTGTTCGAAAAGATAGCTGTGAATCGCCAAAGATCTCGCAGTGATTCGGGATATTGATTTTCACTTGGGGGTGGGGGGTGGGAGGTTCCAAATGAAATGAGTAGCTGATTTGCAGCCCATAATTATCAATGAAACAGTCTGTGCCATGCAAAAGTCACCGTCGCTCACTCTTGTCACTGACACGGCTCTTTCTAGGGGGAGGGAGACCACGAGCACAGAAGTAGGAGTTACATCAGAAGTTCCGTCGTATGGAAAATGTCCAGAGTAAGATCTAGTCACTGGAGGGTGGCAGCTGGGTCGCAAGTAGATAACTTAGTATAGGGCTAGGGCTCAATATCATTGATTCCTGGGCCTGCCATCTAAAGTGGGAGGCCTCCAGTCCTTATATACACAAGTATGCCTCTGGGGCTACACCGTAGGGTAGCCAGTACCTCGACATGTGCTTTATCTACTTGACAAGTCCAGAGTATATTCGCGGCTGGTGGCGATTTTACCATGAAGGATGTGCGACGAGATCAATGTCCAGGCCACAGATCTTTTCCCGCACTTTTCCCACAGCGAGGATCAGACAATCGAATCTGCAATGGAGATCGAGCTGTTCGCTGAACCACTCTAGGTCTCTGAATAAACTATCCACCAAGCGAATGCTCAACTCTGGAAACGGGGCGCTCGGGCGACGGCGGGCGGAGTAGCCATGTAGATACCGAGTTAGATACTTTATCAATGTCCCTAGGCGTACTTTGAAACAGGTAATTAGATACTAGCACCTTAGGCAACACAAAACAAGGGTTTAAAAGTATCTGACGATTTGGGGAACAAAATTGACCCGACAGCCAAGTTGAGTGGATGATGAAGCTGGGGGGTTACTTACCAGCATCGCATTGGGGGCTGCATTTGGTTTGGTAGCTCAAATTGTCCACCCACTGGTACATGGATGCAAATATCTCATTAAGACATTGTATTCGGCGTTCGTTAATCCAGCCTGGGCTCTCATGGTCAGAATGAAAGAACATAAAATATCTTCCAATGAGCTGGTTGCTTACCGCTGATGTGTGGCAGGATTGGAAGCGATAAGGTGGAAATCTCGCTCTCCGTGTCGATGATGGCAAGGTGTGTGCAAAGCTTGAAGATGTCATTACGGCGAAATACCGCCGCGATGCAGATCCATTGCGATAGCTTGGTATTATACTCTGCTGGGATTTCATGTTCCAGATCGTTAATCCATCGAAGACCAAAAGCGCCCGGGACATCCTCAGAACACTGGAGGTAGTCCAGGACAACGGCAACGTTGAGCAGCATGTCGAAATCGATTGAGTTTGGAACTTGATGGAAATTGCCGTGGATCAAATTCAAAACAATGGTTGTTGCGTGTGAGTTAAACTCTTCAAATCCACAGTGCCGTAGTCCATCGCTGTGAATTTTGGAATCTTGGAGCCACCGCCCATTCATCATTCGCTTGAAATATCCACAGGCCTGTGTCATTTTTTCCGTCGAGCCCTTAAACTGCAGTTCTATGCAAGGCACGCGGATCGGCTGTGTAGATTGGACATTTCTGTCGCCATTGTTGATAGCATTCTGGACGCCACCTACTACTCCCTGCCCTGCTTCGGCCACGAGTCTGTCAATGGGGTCGATCACAAAAATTAGAAGATCCCCATTTGGATCTAAGATCGTGATTGGGTCCGGCATAGCTGTGCGTGTTCGACTGTGCGTGTTCGACTGTGCGTTTTTGGTTGTGTATGTTTGGACGATTTGAAGTGTGCTCAAGATTGGAAGTGGCTTTCGGTATATGTGCATTCCACTAACACATCTTGGACGAAATGACTGTACTTACTAGGTACTTCGGTAGGTACCTACGGGAGAATGTTATCGTGGTACGTGTCGTCATTCACCAGGTGCCTGCCAACTAGGCCTGGCGGTTGCCCTGCCAGACGTTTCTCCCTTCTCGCTCCTGCTATCTATTTGCCTACCGAGAACCGAAAGGGGAAATGAGTCACATCGAGAGGCAAAATACGTGCCCACTTCCAATACCGGTACAAAAACTAGACGACGTGATCGCGGTTGCGCGGGCTATGAGCCTATGGCGCCCCGTCCCCTTTAGGTTGTGTTACTCAGGTAGTTAACCCTTTATTCTCCATATAGATTTCCGACGGGGAATAGAATACCACCGTTATGCTTGGAAGAAAGTGTACATCTTCGACATACATCAGATAAACATAAGCGCACGCCCACCTTGCAAAAGACAACGCATCATCTTCAACCAGTTTGTGTTTGTTCCAACTACTATCTGGGTACTACGCCTCGTTAGCTTTGAATTATAATTCCATTCAATTTCATAACATAGTCATCAACTAGAAGGTGTATTGATTGATAGCACGGTATTTCTTCTAACTGCCCTATTTGTTCAATTAATAATCAACTAGTACAAGAAGCCCTACATATAAACATCAACAAAGACTGCCATATTCATAAATGTAATAAGAACGCGATTGTTGTACAAGACAACAAAAACAAGGCTTGTCCCTATCGAATACCATTAAAAAATACTAACGGGAGTGGGATTATAGCTGGGTACCTAATACGACAAGAGCATCAAGTGAAGACTATTAAAACAATCAGTGTGAATCATTTGAGGTGCAGGCAGGAGCGGTACATGCCTATCTAGTAGCACAGTAGGTAGGTAATAGAACAGAACCTCGACGCTTGGGCCAAGTCCGAATGAACAACGAGATAACAGGACATACATTCACAGTTACTTACCTACCTACCTACCTGCCTACCTAAGTACCTCCTAGACGCTAATACTACTACTACTACTACCTATTAGACGTTAATACTACTACTACTACTACTACCTAAGTACCTTACGTAGGTAATTACCTAGTTCGAAATCATGTGGAGTCGACGATGATCTGTTCAGCTGGCACAACCGAAAATGCGATACGAAAATGGCATGAGATAAAAAAAAAAAGGCGAGTGATATATGACGTTTAAGTGCAGTCCGACAACAAACACCTCTTCGATAAACCTCCTAGAGCGTGTGACAGATAACTAGCGCCCGTTGGTTCGTGACGGAGTTGCTAGACGGAGTAAGCGCCGTTTAAAGAGCGTGGGCGCTGATTGGTCGCCCGCCGCAGCGCCGCAACGGAGGCATCTGGTCCGCTCCAAAAGCCGTAACCGCAAAAGTGCGACTAACACCTTTTTTTAGAGAGGTCCCACCCCCGTCGTCATGCCTTTTAAGTCGTCTTGCAGCTTTGGGGGGCTGCAATACATAGTTATCACGAACCGGCATTGCTCTTCCGCCTCCCCGTTTTCTTTTTTTTTTTCCCCTTCCCAATTCATGGAGAGAAGGCGTAGGATAAAGGGTTCCCTCGTAGAGCGAATCCACGATTTAATCTGTTTGTTTTCTTCGGGTTTACATAAGGATTTCTTACTCGCTGGAATTGGCCGATTTCGCACATGCACCCCCCCACCCAACTCACCGTCAACCAGGAACGACACGGCCGTGGGAGCCCTTGACTTCGACCCTGGCCTTGCAGTAAGCACCTGAGCAAGGACGGGATTTATTTCCTTGGGGTACCTAGGCAGATAGTCGCGCTTATCTTTTTATCAAACCACAAAGTGCGGCTGATCCTCTTGGCCTTCACCACGTAAAAAGACCAATGTTCTGTTCTTCTCCTTGTCTTGACTTGAGTATCGATTGCTTATGGCGCCGCAAACACTGGAGAACGGCGCAACGCCTCCTTTCCCTCTCAAACAGCTCACGATCCTTGGTATGCTCTCTTTGTCTTCATTGCCGTCTCCTCGTAATACTACCCTTGCACCTTTCCCCTCCCACATGCCTCCCCAATTCCACACATCACCCTCTTATTGGGGGTTCCATCCCAATGAGAATACTCCAATGGGAATATCTCATGAGAGGCACACAGCTGACCTTGTCCTCCGCACTCAGCAATATGTCGCTTCTCAGAGCCCATCGCCTTCAACTCTATCCTGGCGTATACGTACGTCATGGTAAAGGACTTGAACGGTGGTGAGGATCGAGATACAGCATTTTACGCCGGGCTCTTGGTATCCGCATACGCTGTCGCCGAGGCACTGACCGCCATTGGCTGGGGTACGCTCTCCGATCGATATGGGCGGAAGCCCATAGTCCTGTTTGGACTGGGCGGTGTTGCTATATCGAGCTTAATCTTTGGCTTGGCTGAGAACTATTGGGTTGCGCTTTTTGCTCGATTTATCGGCGGCGCATTGAACGGAAATGTTTCTGTAAGTTGATAATTTGTATTCCTTCTACCTCCGCCCAAGGTATCGGGTCCATGGCGGTGATGACGGCGAGAAGGCGGGCTCGTGAAACAAACGGAGTTATCGATATTAAAATTCAGGGCCGTTTGGATTTCATGGCAACGTGCCGGGTCACTGAAGCTACTGGAGTGAATGTGAGCTGATAGTCATAAACAGGTGATGCAGACCATGGTCGCCGAGATGGTTAAAGTGCCTGAGCACGAGCGTACGCAGAGCCCCTGATTCAAAACCCTTCATATCTTCTAACTGACATGTTGTCGTGAAACAGCCGCAGCATATGCCTCCCAGCCATTTGTTTGGACCTTGGGTGGCATCATCGGGTCAGCGATGGGTGGCTTCCTAGCGCAGCCCGCAACATTCTACCCTTCACTGTTCCCAGCCGATGGGTTGTTTGGCCGATATCCCTACCTATTGCCAAACTTGGTCTCCGTCATCGTTATCGTACTTGCGATTGTGCAAGGCGCGCTATTTCTTGAGGAGACGAACCCACGGGGTAAGCTGTTCGCCGACAACACGAAGGCGGCTGACGTGGCAGAGGTAGCCGTGGCGGACGATGACGATGATAGTAGAATAGACGAAAGAACGCCTCTATCACGGGGTGAGCGACTTCGACACCCCAGGATATCTGCTGTGAGTGAGCGCCCCGCTATCCTCGAAGAAGGTCTCCCTATGGCCGTCGAGCAGAGCTTCGACCTTCGGCGCACGTCATTCGGCACAGTCCACTCGATTCAGTTTGTTCCCGAGGCGCGGGTCAACCCCGTTTCTTCACAGAATAAAGTGGAAGAATACACGGGTCCGACGTTCAACTTCACCATCATCATGCTCACCATCGCCTTGGTCCTCGTTTCTTACCACCAAATGGCGTTCGCAACGCTACTTCCAACACATCTCCTAGACCGCCCGGCGGCGCCTCGCGGGCAACTGGACTTGATCGGCGGGTTGGGATATACAGTCCACGACGTTGGGGTCTACCTATCCGTCAACGGTGTTCTAGGGCTAATAATCCAGGGAGTCATATTCCCAATCTTCGTCGACCGTGTCGGTGTGTGGCATTCTTTCATTTGGATGATAGTGCTCTACCCATCAAGTTATATGGTGTTGCCGTTCCTTGGGGCGCTGCCAGCGCACTTGCAGTCGCCAGGCATCTACCTCGCCATGGTGCTGCAGAGTCTTTTCGGCATTGTCGTCATCCCTACCGCCCTTATCCTCATAAAAAATGCAACCCCAAGCTCCACGGTACTGGGCCGTGTGAACGGCCTCGCCATGTCGGGATGTTGTCTTGCCAGAACTATTTCCCCGCCTGTTGTTGGAATTATATATGCGGCTGGGGGATCCGCTGCTGCTTGGTTCAGCTGCGCCGGTGTGGCGTTGTTGGGAATTTTCCAGCTTCCCTGGGTTCCTAGAGAACATGTTCAGGAACTCGTTATGGATACCTCCGTACTTAGAAAGACGATAAGCCGCTCCGAGGAAAGAAGCCGGAATGGTGACCACGGTGAAGGGGAGTAGACTTGACGAGATTGAGGGACGATCTGCCATTATAGAATGCTTCCCATGGTATCAGAACCAGATATTGAGCGGGTTCCCGTTAGGAAGCATGATTAGGAGAAAGATATCACGATTTCATGAAGGCTGGAGACACCGGTCACATTATTAGCTAGAAGCGGCCACGAAGTTAACAATCGGAAATAAATCGTAAAAAGCAGCGGCCAAAGGCAGTCCGGGTATATTTAACATCCGATCCCCAAGTGATCTAATGTTTCTTCGCCTGAGCCTTTTGTCTAATAGATTCAACGAGGCTGTTGAGGTCGTCATTGGCTGTTTTTATCTTCTGCTTCTTGGCCTTACCGCTCACCTCAGACGGTGCGTCAAAATCATCCGACTTAGTCTTTCGCTTCTTGCGGCCTTCTTCCAGCAGTTTCTTCATTCCCGGAGTGGACTTATATTTAGGATTTGAAGGATCAATTGCGAACTCATGGTTTTCGAACACGGCCTTGAATCGATTGTCGTCGACATTCATCTCGAAACCCTCTTGAAGGCCCCCATGGTCCTCAATTTGGTTCTTGCCCTTCTTCTTAAACTTCTTTGATTTCTTCTTCTCAACTCGCGTGATCTCATCCATGTCGAAATGTTCAAGCTGATCCGCCTGACCCTTCGAGCCGTCTGCCATGATCTTCTCTAATTGCGCTTTCTGAACAGCATTTTGGGCGGCCGCAGTTTCCTTTTCTTCTCGTCTCCTCCGTCTTTCCTCTTTCCTCTCTGCTGATTTGGACGGTTTAGCGGGCTCGTCGGTCGTGAAGAAAGGGTCATCGAATCCGAGATCCTCCTCTAGCTCAGCGGGTTCGACTCCGTCGTCAATCTCATCCCCGTTTCGTTTCGCTACTGCTATCTCTTTTCGGCGGGCTTTTCGCTCACGCTCCTTACGAATATATTTCTCGACTGTGGTCTCTTCCGTCCCGACTTCCTTCTTTTTCTCGTCACCCATCAAGGCTGGAGTAAATGTGACTTGCATATCTCCGACGGGCCCGATTGCCCTTGATGACTTGGCCATTGGTTCGGAGCCGAGGCCAAGAGCTTCCCGTAGCTTCCTTGCCCTCATTTCTTTCTTGCTTAGCTTAGGTTCATCCTTGACGGTGGCGAATTCGGCTTCTACGTCGTTCCCGATACCCTCACCGTCCTCGCTGTCACTGGCAAGATAAGCGCGGAAGTCGTTTTCTTCCAGCTCAGCTCTGCTACCGGTGAAGGCTTTTCTGATATTTTCTCGCCGTGCGGTTTCATCAGGGGCTACGTCCCAGGTGAGCTTGACACGTGAATGCTGTAAGGCATCTGTGACGAATTCGGTGGGTTGGTAGTTAGGAACGACGGAATCGCATTCCTCCCTCGGATCATCGTCAAACGTAACATCGTCGGGGACAAAGCGTAGATCAACGAAATTCGACGATGCAAGATACTCCGTGCCGTCACACGCATTGTATAGTTTCTCGGCGGTCGACAAATCAGAACAAATGATAACTGCGTAGTAATACCTCAAGCGATCAAGCTGATATGATCTTAAGGCATCACTATCGAAATCCTGATCGTCTCCTTCTTCCAACATGTCCTTTTTTATTCTCTCCTCCTCATCCTCACTATCGTCATCAGAGTCGAAGTCTGAATTATCCTCATCCTTGGAAGGCTTTTTGAAAATTTCTTTGGGGGGGCCTTCGATGTCTTCTCGTTTCATACGCTCTTTACCAAATTCTGACGGATATATCGAGACCTTTTCGATCCGGCCGCCCTGTGGTACAAAGGAGGAGAAGAGTGCCATTAGATCGATAGCCTTAATATTGTCCCAGTCTAAGTTCACGACGGCAATCCTCTTGGTGATTTCTCCCACTTCAGTGTCCGCCTGCTCATCGGCTAGGCGATTCATGTTTGTTGACTGCGATACATCAACCCCCCCTTCATCCTCAGCTTCTTCGCCATCCTCGGATTCTGAATCACTCTCTGATGATGAGAATCCGCCACCTCGAGCCGGATCGTAGCCTTCGTCGGCCTTATCGAGTTCTCGACGGATGACATCGTCGTCGTCAACCTCGGGGCCCTCGTTTTCGGGCTCGTAGATGTCTTGCAAGGCCTTCTTCTTGCTGTCGGACTTCAATTTCCGGCCATATCTGTCGAGTTTTGCCGTGGCTGTGAAATCTGCATCTTCGAATATCCTCTGGAATCGCTTATCGATCTTAGTCTTGACGCGGCCCTTGGCGGGAAGTCGGTAACGAGGATTGGTCTCGAAACTGGCGAAGCGGGAATCTCGCTTCGTGGCAGGGGAGGAGTTGCTGTGTTTCTTCTGGCTCGGAGGCATTTTTGCAGACAACCAACCCTCTTCCAATTCAATAATATTCAATAGGTAGTTAAGCAGCCTTCCTGGTTACGTGGGGGCAATTGCCCAGGGCACCTAATTGGAAAGTAAAAGTGAGTGACCTGGCTCTGAGCTATGTAACTGGTCAGCCGTGGGTGCGCGATGGCATTTTAGTTCATCGAAAATTTAAGTGGGTCTACGCTTTTCTGCCGTTCCCAAGCCTCAGCTATTCTCGGCCCCATTCTGACCGCCTACCGCTTTTGAATCACCGCGGTTCAGTAGTGGGGATCCGAACGACACTGGAGACAGCCAAACACAGTATATTACACCGCTTATGCACTGCTTTGCAGTACATCTCGGTAGCGAGAATGGTAGCGAGAATGGTCGCTGGTGCCAGGATTGTCAACCAATGCAATGCAACAGCACAAACACCACACGCGACATGACACTCGCTAGATATTGGGAGCAATTTAGGCCATAGAAAGGGCAGTGAACGTCATTTTAAACCATGCGTAGATTTGCAAAACGCTTGTCACATTATTTTCCCGATTAT
This sequence comes from Rosellinia necatrix, assembly GCA_021209875.1. NCBI lineage: Eukaryota > Fungi > Ascomycota > Sordariomycetes > Xylariales > Xylariaceae > Rosellinia > Rosellinia necatrix. Next base: position 848,792 of record JAGYVD010000001.1, on the reverse strand, counting down.
CCACACAATATTCTCACAATAACTAACTACCATGATATTCTTCTCACAATATGAGAACATTATTCGGGGATAGCTGACTCAGGTTATGGGCTACGCCGTTGGCCGTTGGTGAGTCCAGGTAAGCTTAGCTGACATGACAGTGCCAAGACGGTTAGCGCGGCCCAGAGGGCTGATAGGGCTGTATGCTGCTGCACTGTACTGTACCTACAGCAGTAGTGCCAGTGACTGCTTCTAGCACGGGCGAATCCGCATTGCCCCTCCAGAGGGAGCCAGGAGACCACCCGTGGCTAGAAACAGCGCGGGGTGCCACGATCATTCTTCTCATCTCACCCTGACTTACCCTCTACGGAGCATTGTCGAAAGTTTGCCCTTTGCGCCCCGACTTTTTGTTGCAGTTGGCAGGCAATCCTGCCTTGTCGCTATCATCAGGATATTGGTCCCCTTGTTGGTGCCGTATCGACATCGCGAGTAGGGATCAGCATTGCATCCACATAGCTCCCAGGATACATTCGGCAACACCCCCCCTCCAGCCCAAATGGATCGCCTGCTGCGCAAGGCCGAGCATGTGGTGAAGGAGCACATCCTCAAAGATGTCTTAGGCGTAGACGATAAAGAAGAGACTCCCCAGGAGCAAGTCCATCCCAACCAGATCGATATTCAACCCGTCGACACCGCTCATCGCTTCCAATCCTTCTCACCCCAGTCCTCTGGCAATGCCAAATGGTGTAAGTTGCTCCCCGAGTGCCTCTAATCTTCGTCTCTGTCAATTTCCCGGCATAAATGAATGCCCTCGTATTTTCAGGATGTCTCTTGATGACGTTCAAGATTCCTCATCGTTGACCCTATATGCTACACAGACGTAGATGGGGCCTCCTATTTCTGGGCGGTTTCTATGGCGCTCGAAGGTAAGTTCAATATTCCATATCCTACCTACACGGCGGTAAACTAAGCTAACGACACATCTCAGAGGCCCGAGAGAGTGTCTACATTCTCGATTGGTGGCTCAGCCCTGAGCTGTACCTCCGAAGGCCACCTTCTCACAATGAAAGGTATCGCCTTGACAATATGCTGCGAGACGCCGCCGAGAGGGGCGTGGATGTCAACATCATCGTCTACAAGGAAGTCACACAGGCATTGACCCGTAAGTACGATCCCCCTAAAGAGCAGGAAATTTCTACTAACTCGCTATATCTTAAAGTGGACTCAGCGGTAAGATATACAAGGAAATTGTCCATCGCTAAAGAGGCTAATATGGTGGATAGCACACCAGACACGCCTTGGAGGCGTTACACCCGAATATCAAAGTATTCCGTCATCCTGATCACCTCCCTACCAGTCGATCCCGACTCCAGCAGGCTTTTTCCGGCCTGTCTTTGGATAATCTGAAGATGAATTCTCTTGGATTATCGAAAATTTCTGGCGACGCGCTAAAGGAACTGTACGGCTCATTTGGCGACACCGTGTTGTATTGGGCCCACCACGAGAAACTCTGTGTTGTTGATCGTCATGTTGTGTTTATGGGTGGTCTAGATATGTGTAAGCTTATTTCCGCGCTCTTCCCGTTCCCCTGGCTACTCCTCTGCGAGACAGCGAGGAGCTAATTGCGATGCAGGTTTCGGAAGATACGACACCAATAGTGAGTTATCAAACCTACCTGATAATGCAGCCTTATCATATTCATAGCCCGAATCTAGGTCACCCAATCGCAGATGCCCACCCAGGCAATTTGGATGCTATTGTCTTTCCTGGCCAAGACTTCAACAATGCCCGAGTTTTTGATTTCGAGGGTGTGAATAATTGGGACCACAATCAATGTACGTAACAAAGCACGCAAAAGTAACATCAGTGGTACTGACATCTGCGTCTAGTGGACAGAGCAAATAATTCTAGAATGGGCTGGTCCGATATTGCCGTATCCTTAAGTGGACCGATTGTGAACAACCTTGTCGACCACTTCACGGATCGCTGGTAAAGTCTTTCCCCGCTCGGTAGTCGTTATAAAATCATTAATATGTTGTAGGAATTTCATATTCGACGAGAAGTACAACAAGAAAAACCCAGGGAAATATCAAAGGCTAGAAGAGCGAGGACAAGAAGACGATCACTACTTTCCCCGCCCTGATTTTGGAGGGATCGAAAATCGCTTAACCCGTGGGGTTAGACATGGAGTCCGACACTTTATGGGAGACGAGGAGGATGACTCCTATGAGCGTAGGAGAAGCAGAAGTAGCAGCCGCGACAGTGATGATTATAGAAGGGCCAACATTCAACTGTGTCGCAGGTAAGGCGATAATCATCCCGGATTTACTTTGCAGGAGCTTCTCTGACAGTATCAAGTGCCTCTGACTGGTCCTCGGGCCACCCAACGGAACACTCCATCGCTAATGCGTATATCCATGCCATCGAGAGCGCACATCACTACGTATACATTGAAAACCAAGTGAGTATCCAAATTCACATCTGCCCTTTGCTAACCATCGCCTAATATTTACAGTTCTTCATCACGGCCACGGGGGCTAAGCAGTATCCCATTGAAAATAAGATTGGTGCTAGTATTGTGTCACGTATTGTCCGAGCCCATTCGAATCGCGAAAATTTCCGTGTTATTGTCCTCATGCCCGCCGTTCCAGCATTTGCCGGTGACCTAAAGTCAGATGGTGCCCTCGGCACCCGTGCTATCAGTAAGCAATTCTCATGTATTTTTTTAAAACTTTTTTTTCCCCATATAGGCGATGTCTATGTCGTATTGATTCCTATTTTATCCGTAATTTTCGGCTGGAGGCTTGACACAACTTTAAATACTCTTGAATCGCACTCATGGCATGGTGGAGATAGCTAACTTTCAGTGACACAGTGGAATACCAGTACAATAGCATTAACCGGGGCGGCTACAGCATTATTGAATGCTTAAAGCAACAAGGTATCAACAACTGGCAACGTTACATCGGTTTCTACAACCTCCGTAGTTATGATCGAATCAATATTTCAGCAACAATGGGTCAAGCTGAAGAGAGAAGTGGCGTTCGCTATGATGATGCACGTCGCGAGCACGACGACTATGTAGGTCGACGAGGGGGCGGAGGGCATTACGACCAATATGATCGGTATCAGTCCACAGCATCTAGGGTCCCGGATAGAACCTGGGATACGGTTAGTGCATGCTATATGGACGGCGGTCTGGATATTCGCAGTGTTCCATGGCATGGTGATGAGGAATCCGAGATGAACGCTTTCGTTTCCGAGGAGCTATATATCCATTCTAAGGTGTTAATCGCGGACGACAAGCTCGTGATCTGCGGATCGGCAAACCTCAACGACCGCTCGCAGCTCGGAAACCACGACTCCGAGATCGCGGTTGTCATTGAAGATCAAGATAGTATCTCCAGCCAGATGGATGGTCGCCCGTACAGGGCATCGCGATTTGCGACCTCTCTGCGCCGCCAACTCTGGAGGAAGCACCTCGGCTGGCTCCCCGATGAGCGCTGCGACAGGCCGACGCGCAATTGGACGCCCGTCACGCGTGATCCGCAAGACTACGACTGGGGCTCGCCCGCCGACCGCGCGGTCGAGGACCCTCTCTCAGACGACTTCTGGCGCTCGTGGACCGAAGCGGCGCGCACCAATACCGAAGTCTTCAGCAAGGTGTTCCACAACGTGCCGAACGATCGGGTCCGCAACTGGGACGACTACGACCAGTTCTTCGGCCGGCACTTCATCATTCCCGGCGTCGAGATGAAGGAGGAGGATAAGAGGGGCCGCGTCCCCTATGGGCACGTGGTGCCCGAGGAGTTCGAGGGCGGTGCCGCCGAGGTCAAGGAGTGGCTCTCGCGCGTCCGCGGCACGCTCGTCGAGATGCCCCTCAACTTCCTCATCGAGGTCGAGGACCTGGCCAAGGAGGGACTGAGCCTGAATGCCTTCACCGACGAGCTCTATACCTAATCCACGCGGCGTGGGCTATCCACCCGGTTGACGATATAGAAGGACTAGTTGGCGATCTAGAAACGGGTGGGATTTGTACCTCCAACTAGACTCTCTCCCAATAAAAGCTTTCTTTCCTAGCAACAATTTACATTTAGGTACCCTGAGATCCGAGCCCCTTCAAGATACGTGACCAGCAAAGCGCCGCAAAGAATAAAGAATAACAGCGATTTAAACAAAGTACAGTGGCGTGGAAGGCCTAAATTTTCAACATTTCTTTAACACAATGTTATCACTAGCTAGCCTACTATCGCACTTGGGCATCATGGCAGCGTGGGCACACGAAGTTAATGCAAAAGAATATATTATTACGATACTCCAATACCGCATTAGTATGCCTCGTTTCATCTACACAAATAGAGCTATCCGTGGTTCTGTGGCGTCGTGTTGGCGGCACATGCATAACTCCCTTCCGCTCCCCCCTACCCCAGGAATGCAACCCGACCCAGTTAGTCATTGACGGTACCAACGCTGCCTTTATTTTTTCCTGCGGACACATTGCCGCCGTAAACCTTAGTTAGTAACCAATACCGCCATCGGTTCCGTCCGAGAAGCCCCCGGCCACCAAACTGGCACATTTGAGGCAGTCTAAGACATGAGCGGCATAACATGACAAAAGGGTAATATACAGAACTCCGGTTACCATAATGCATCAGGAGCGGACAGGTTTCCCGATGCCAACGCAAAAATGCTTCAACTCCAACCTTCAAATGGGCAATACACTCAGTCGTTCTTACCGTTGGCGGTGTTGCCGAGGAAGCCGTCCTTCAGCTCCTTGGTGGGAAGGCTTTCCTCCAGTCTAAAGGACGATCGATTTCTTCGTTGGTGGCCCCTATACCAAGATATAATACCAAAGCTAATACCTGCAATACACCCAAATGTGAGGTAAGGGTGCTCGATAAAGTTCATTTTAATGTCGAAGAATATCTTCTCAAAGCTCGAAATTGTGAGTTTAGGCTTGATAACGGGGGGGTTGGGAGTGACTTTGGATATCGTCTCGAGGATGGAGACACGCGATGGGACGATGTTGTATCCGTTGATAGTCTGGTCCCAATATCTTCGGTTCTGCGTTCCGTGTTAGAATACATACGACTTCGCATCTGGTCAGCAAAACTTACATCCTCATCGTTAATAATGACGCGATCGCCATCCTTAGTGTCGATCCCGTACGTAGTTCGAATCCATCGCTGCCAGAACACGCCGTCAACCCAGGCAAATGCAACTTCCTTGCGGTCGGACCAGTCCATGTTGATGCGGATATTCTTGGCCGCTCGGACGCCTCGCTGGTCACCCCGGTCTTCGGCTTCTTCGAGGCGCAGCTGCTTAGCATCTCGGAGATTTTGCCTCTCCAGTTGGAAAGCTTGGACTTGCTTATCCATCCAGTCACCGGCAGCTTCCTTCATTTCATGTAGAGCACCGGTGAACGAATCTTTATCATCCCGGTTCAGTATGCCGAGCACGACCATCTTTCCATCCATTATTTCCCGAGCGTTCGATGCCGTGAGCTCTGGAACAATGGGCAGCCAGACTGACTTCATCCATGATAATACCATGCGAGTGTCACGCATCTCCCGTGGCGTCAGAGGCGTATAGTATGTCGGCCGACCTTCTCGGGAAACAAGGAGCCGCGGCCATGTGGTGATCTTGAAGCGCTCGTATAGTTGTGGGTCTTTCGTCTTTACAAGTTTCGCGCGCCCGATTAAACTGAGAGGCAGCCTGTTGAGAGCATCGAAATCTTCGTTCACAGTCGCATGATCGTAGAAGTAAACGAATATAACGTCCTCCTTCTTCTCTAGCTCTGCGAGGGACGTCGCATCAACATCTTTGATGCCATCGCAAATGTCAAGAGCTTTCTCAGAGTAGTGGAGGAGATCGCCATAGCCTCGCAGACCATCGTATTCGACCCGTTCGCCGCCCTTGAAGAACATAATTGTCGGGTAGCCTTTGACACGGACGTCCTTACACAGTCTATTTTCAACATCACAATTCACTTCGCCCACGTTCAGTCTGCCCTTCATCTCCTTGGCCATTTGTTGCCAGTTAGGAGCCAAGGCCTGGCAATGATGGCACCAGGGAGCGTAGAACTTGATAAACCACGGCTCTTGGGTCATAGTCACAAGATCCTGGAAGCTTTCCGCAGTCAGAGAAATCGAAGTGCCTTCCTTGTTTGGGGTAACGCTCGGCTTTGCCGGTTTGGTCTTCTCGACAACCTCTGTCTTGTCCGTGACGGCCGTCTTAGAAGGCGCTTCATTGTCCTCCTTCTCATCTGGTGACTTCTTGCTCGCGGGTTCCGACTTCTCCGACTTTTCCGAGGCATCTGGTAGGCTTGTTGCTTCGGGGTCCGGAAGAACGAGTTCTTTGGGTCTCGTTCCGGGCTTCTCCTTTTCAAGCAAAGTCTCAATCATGTCAGAAACAGCCTTCATTGGCTTCGCGCCACCGATGTAGTCCACACGCTCGCCATCCTTGTAGATGATGGTGCGAGGATAAGCAACGATATCATGCTTGGTGCAGAGGTCGCCGTGAACGAGACAGTCGAGAGTGCCAAATCGAATATCGTAGGCCTTTTCGAAGGGAACAGTTGAGGTAGGCGATTCGGGATCTGGTACAGTCGATGTATAGTAGAATTCATACAGAGTCTGGTATGTCGGGGCAAATAATTGACAGTGAGGACAATAAGGACTGGCAATGACACACAAAGGTTAGCTCTACGATGCCGTGCTCATAATCAGACGCCTCGAAACCCGACAATGATGGGTGATAGCAGCATGTAATTCGTGCGTGCGGTGGTATCGGGGGAGGGAAGGGCGTCTTACTTGAAGTATTTCACGACCAAGAATTTAGATGCCTGGACTTCCGTGTCGAAGTTGTCGGCAGTAAGCTCAAGGAGGGGGGGCACCCTCTTGCCATTGAAGTAGGTGTTCTCTCTCTCGGGGTCGTCGGTCGTCTCGGCGCCGATGGCCTGGGCAGCGCCCAGCGTTACCGCGCCGAAGAGCAGCGCAAGTGATGCGAGCCTCATGGCTTCAGCTGACAGGGCGGTCGGAGGGTGTCTACGGCCGTATAGGTCACAGCGAAGGTCGATCTAGTATACCACGCATGCAAATGGTGGCCGCGGATGGCTGCCAGAGCGACGGAGAGGGCGATTGCACACCAGAGAGGAGCGAACGGTTGAGGAAACGACGGGCAGGTAGCCAGTTGCCAGTTACGTGGACAGCGAGGCGTGGTGGATTGGCTGGTTGGTTGGCCTGACAAAAGATTAGGGGCTCAAAGGGGTATCGCGTTATCGGGGGTTCGCGCGCATTCGGGGATTAAATTTCTAATACGTCGGTGGGAAAACGAAGTGGGAGATGCATGAATGAAATGATGAATGATGAATGATGATGATGATGAATGAAGAGAGGATGGGAGAGGTAGACTCGAGAGCCCACAAATGTCGTATCGAAGTTACGACTACCTAATCTAATCTGAAGAAGTTATCGTGAGTAGGCTGGTTGGAGCCAAAGGAAGCGCGAAGTAAAAATAGAGGCAGTTAGTTGGTGGTTAAAGTTCGACCTTTGGAGCGGGATGCTGTTGGCCTTTGGGGGAGCACACATCTGCTGTAGGTAGTGTAGTAGATTGATTTGATGAAACAGGATTTGCCATCCAATTCTCGTGTAGTAGTAACAGAAGAGTACTAATGATAAACAGGCTTTGCACATATAGTCTCATGTATCTTTAGGTACCGTATCTCCAACACGTTACAGACTAGCCAATCCTTAGTATGGCACGTCAGGTCCTCCCTATCATTGCCCTGGTAGAGAGGCCTGGACCCAGCTGAACCAAGAGATTGCGGGAGAGTACGAGATGAACTAGCCTGACTAGGGAAGGTGAAATTACCGGACAGGGGCTGCCCGTGTCACCAACCTTAAGCACCTCCATGCGAGGGGGCTAATCTAGGTAGGTCAGTTGAGATATCCAAGCCTTAAGAGGCAGTGGATACGTGAGGTAAACTGCACTTTGTGGCTCAGGCGTGATGCGCCAAACAGACGGCGCTATGGTAGGCACCAGAAGGCAGCACGAAGAAGCGGCGTAACTGTTCATTTCTAAGAGTGGTAGTTATATATAGGTACAAAATCAAAATATTTATTCATCTTGAGCTACCTAGGTCCGATATCCACCTGCCTAATCATCTAAAACGTAACCCAGGCTGAGAAACAAGCCGAAAGTTTAGACGACCTCACTTTCGAACCAACATCCACCAGGAATAAACACACCGCTATAAGACTGGTATATCAACTGACATGATCCAAGATCAATAACATCACGTGTTGATTATCGGGCTTTCATCTCCCCATCTCCTGTATTAGCAGTGCGAGTTGGGGAGTTAGGCTGTCCGTCACGCCCCAACTCAACTCGGTCGGTGTAAGTCGTCCTTACGACAAGATGGCTGAGCCCCCAGCGAAGCGACAACGCCTGGGCAGCAATGGCGATGATGATGGTACACGGGCCGTCAAAGATGCGGAAAACACGGCATATTCTTCACTGTCCCGCCCCATCAGCCCGCCGCGGAAAAGAAGGCAGAGGGAGGAGAGAATCAGAATCGCGTCACCCTTCCGGCTCACGACAGTCAGAGATCTCCCCGACGAGGATAATGTCGGCGCAGTATCGCTCAACGACCTGATCAGAGATCCTCTGATTGCCGAGCTTTGGGACTTCAATTACCTGCATGACCTCGACTTCTTGGTCGAGCACCTGGACGAGGATACCCGGGCCCTAACCCAAATCCACGTCGTTCACGGGTTTTGGAAGCGCGAGGACCCGAATAGGTTATCTCTTCAGGTAAGATTTTTACTGTCTATATATATATATATCCCCCATGTTCTCCCTGGGCTCCATCGCAGCGATGAAGACATGCCCCAACCGACGGTATAGCCTGCAGAAGCGCAGAAGAAAGCCGCAGACATACCACCCCAGTTGACACCCACGACACGAAGCCTCTTTCATCATGACAGCCAGCCTCGCGAGCAAACCCCTCCCCCCAACCCCCTCTCCCCTCCCTCCCTATTTGCTAACCAACCCTCTAGGAGCAACAAAGGCGCCACAAGAACGTCACCCTCCACACGGCCCACATGCCCGAGATGTTCGGCACGCACCACACCAAGATGCTGGTGCTGCTGCGCCACGACGACACGGCGCAGGTCGTCGTCCACACGGCCAACATGATCGCGAAGGACTGGACGAACCTGACGAACGGCGTCTGGGTCTCTCCTCTTCTCCCACGACTGGCCTCAGCCTCAGCCGAGGCCTCGGACGAGGCGGTGGCGGCGGCGGCGGCGGCGGCGGCGGGCGGGCCCGTGGTGGGCAGCGGCCCGCGCTTCAAGGCCGACCTGCTTGCCTACCTCGGCGCGTACAACAACCGCGCGCGCGACGTCTGCGGCGCCCTCATCGCGGCGCTCCGCGGCTACGACTTCTCCGCGGTCCGCGCGGCGCTGGTGGCCAGCGTGCCCGGGAGGCACGACATCGAGCGCGAGCCGGGCCGCACGACGACGCGCTGGGGCTGGCCAGCGCTGAGGGAAACGCTAGAGCACGTCCCGGTAGCATCAACAGCAACAACAGCAACAGCAGCAGTAGCAGCAGCGCAATCGTCCGAACCATGCGAGATCGTGGTGCAGGTGTCCTCGGTCGCGACGCTCGGGGCGACCGACACGTGGCTGCAGCGCACGCTCTTCGACTCGCTTGCCGCCTCGTGTCCCTTACCACCACCACCACCACCACCATCACCATCACCACCACCCCCGTCGTCGTCGTCGTCGTCGTCATCATTATCCAAGACGTCCCGCAGGCCGGCGTTCAAGCTGGTCTTCCCGACGCCGGACGAGATCCGCCGCTCCCTGGACGGCTACGCCTCGGGCGCCTCGATCCACGCCAAGACGCAGTCCGCCGCGCAGGCGAGGCAGCTCGGGTACCTGCGGCCGCTGTTGCACCGCTGGGCGAACGACGCCGCTGACACGTCAGGGGAAGAAGGTACGAAGAGTAATAATAGTAGTAATAACAACAGCAGCAGCAACAACAACAGCAGCAACAACAGCAACAGTAGTAGTAGTAGTAGTAGTAGTAGTAGTAGTAGCAACAGCTCACGCGTCAAGGGCGACGCGGGCCGCAAAAAGGGCGGCGCCGCACATCAAGACGTACATCCGGTACAGTGGCGGTGGCGGCGGCGGCGGCGGCCCCGCGGGGTTGTCGGCGTCGGCGTCGGCGTCGGCGCCGGCGATCGACTGGGCGCTGCTGACGTCAGCCAACGTGTCGAAGCAGGCGTGGGGCGAGGCGACGAACCGGGCCGGCGAGGTGCGCATCGCGTCGTGGGAGGTCGGCGTCCTGGTCTGGCCCGCGCTCCTGGCGGGGGATGCGGGGGCGAGGATGGTGGGCACGTTTAGGACGGATGTGCCAGCTGGAGACGAGGGAGATGGGGAGGGGGAGGAGGGGGGCTCGCCCGTGGTTGGGCTACGGATACCGTATAACTCGCCGCTGCAGAAATATGCTGACAAGGAGGTGCCGTGGGTTGCTACGATGAGTTATACGGAAGCCGACTGGATGGGGCGAGTCTGGCGTGGTTGATGGCTGTCGATACCGCGACTTTCCGTGGACATTCGTTATCATAGTTATATGTTACTTCTATCGAGATGTAACTGACTATATTCACTCATAGCTAAGAGCCGCGAACAGGTTATTAAAGTAACGATTTCACTGGGATGGAATTTAACTATCTACCCTGATGACTCGCAACTTAAAAAAAACGTGTTTTCATCTACTGCTGATGTATAAGGGGGTAGTTATCTATCTTTCTCGGTGTATCGCGCTAGTGTAGTTGAGAGCACCGTCTTCGAGGTGATTCACATCAATTAAAACTGTACTGGGCTATCCCACCGAGAGGCCAAAAGGGGGGTGGAAGCTTGCCGAGGCCCTGTGCCATTGTGTTGTATCAGGATTTCGGAGATTTCGTCTTGATGGGCAGAACAAAGAAGACGATCGCTAAGGCGGAGGCGATGAGCAAGAGGAGCGGTAGTAACAACGTCTAGCTGGTGCCGACAGCCTCGGGCTCCTTATTGGCGTCAAAGCCGTACTTGTTCTTCAGCACTTCGACGAGGGCGATGTAGCGCTCCTGGGCTTGCTCGGGGGTCAGGTTTTCGGTTATCATAGCCTCCCAAGCTCGCAGCTTCGCTTTGCCCTATTGTCATAGCAAAATTATGGTCAGTTTTAGGGCTTTCTGCCGGCAGCTGTACACCGAGTTCGTAAATGGTGTAAGCCCGTGAGGCGTTGGGTCGTGGATTATAATTGCGGGTTGGGTTACGAGCGGGGGATGGGGTGTGGCAGGGAAGACACGACGAACCTTCAAGTCAAACATGCCGGGGGCTTTGTCGCCCTTCTGGTATTCCGTGACATCCTCGTCACAGCCGACTTTGTAGAGACCTATACGGAGGGGAAACGGCACAGATTAGCCACCGACCACTATGCAGCGTAGAGCCCGAGGTACCGCGATATTGCCATGGAGGATGCGTTCATAATCAAAGATGCTCTCGAGGATTATAGCCGACAGGGGCACGGAGTGGTGACGAACTGTACAGATCCAGCAGCTCGCTGTTCTCGGGCTTCTTCAAGAGCTGTTTTGACTCGCGCTCCGCCGCGTTCTGGAACGCCGGGTTCGCCGCAAAGGCAGCCTTCTCCTTATCCGACAATACTCTTGGTGCCATGATGCTAGGTGGGTTAGTCACTGGTTGCTGGTTGTTGGTTGTTGAACTGTTCGATCAAATAGGTGGGGCTCCAAGAGAGACTTCGAAGTTATCGTCAGTTGTTGAGCGCCGTTAGAGAGGGGGGATAGTGTTAGCAATGGAGTAGCACGAACAAAAGGGGAGGAGGGGGGGGGAGGATTGACGATGACGATTGGCATGTGGGCAAGCATGGCGGGGTCGTTCTCCGACCACCATCGTCGTCATTAGTGTAGGTACACAGCATTGAGCTTCAACTTCGAACTTCGGCAAGGTTGCCGGCGGGGTCCTCCTCCCACTTGCTTAGGAAGGAACCAGACCTGCCTATAGCCCCGTTGATTGGCCTATTTGTGAGACTAACAACATTAGCCGATCTTGTACTTGCCGTTGCGGCCAACCATAGAGTTTGGGTTGTGTCCGCCAGGCTCGGCTAGGGTACCCAGGTGATTGCACATGATGAGTACTTCGTACCCCTCTCCACCGTACATAGCTGTAACATATTCAGCCAATCCATGCCTAGAAACGTTTGGCCTACACAGCGATTTCTGAGCGGGATCGGTTAAATTTAGTCGAAGGAATCCCGTTTTAGAAGTAAGGAGGCTTGGTTAGCAATTTGCGTATCTAGGGCGCGACCTTTTAGATATTGACATTCCTTCATAGGTATTCGAGTTATACATGGCCCGCAGGAGGCGTAGATTTAGGCGAACGGGATTCTCCGTTTATCAAACAACCTACCTACCTAGGCAGGCAGCCATGTCTGTAGGTACCTACCTACCTAGGTAGGTGGTGTAGTTATATGTTTATTGATGATGTGCTATTAGCAGCAGGTACCTAGGTACCTAAGTACCTAACCCATATACCTACTGTCTATGGGTAGGGGGCTCCTGTATAAAATATAGCGGGTCTGATATATAGGTATCATTTAACAGGCAAACATAAATCTCAAGTGAGGAAACAGAATAGATCTCGTTGCGAACGTAACTAAGTATCCTTCTAAACAAATAGCTCGCTAAACAGGGGAATCATTAGTGTTTGGGGCGGTTGGTTCGTACTCACAAGAATTCCTGGTCAATAAGAGATCAAGGGTGAGATTAAGCACCCGAGGCATGCAACCTTTTGGAGGTTATGTAGCTATCATTTACAAAAATAGCATGCAACAATAATACTTGGTAATTCATTACTGGGGTTTCTTGATAAGTCTACCTACACACCTTTAAGCATACCTATGGACCAATGTTGCCAGTACCATTTGATCAGTGGGATAAATACTACGCAAATAATTAAACACAACCACTTTTGGTAATTGTTTGTGTCAGGTAGTTCAGCCCTTACCGCGCCATCATGTTGCATATTCTCGTGACCCCGTCGCTAAACTGAGGCGCCTGTGCTTGTGAGTTGCATCCCTAGAGAAAGGCGAGACCTACTATCACGCAACTCATTACCCTTTATTAGGCGCTTAATGCAATATAAGTAGAGGCTGCTTGAAATTGCCAGACGCCCATGTTACTTCGCTATCGTGAGCATTGGAAGATTTGATCCAATCTACCCGTGCCTGCACATATGCAAGTAGACCCCAATTTAGAAAATGGGCAGGGCTACGTGTTGAACTAAATACGTAGTTATTTGGAGCCAAAAGAACAGCATACGGGGTATAATCCCAAAGGCCTTATCTACGCGTAGCTTCATCACTTGGCAATAGTTACCCTGAAGCGGCTTATCCGTCACCCAAATGCTAGTTGTTCAGCATATTAGGCATGTTCAATAATTCAGGGCTACCTATGTTTGGAGGAGTGCCGCGCACGGGGGGCTCTGGTAAGCCGCATAGGCTGCCCAACACATAGAAAGAATAGCTCGCGCTGAATCTCGTCCTCCTCTTAGCATGGTCAATAGTATCCACGGTTCAGATCAATCAGATCATCGTCAACAACAGCAACCAGGTTATAATCCTTGACCTGTATGCCGAAGCGAGATGTAGTGTAGATAGCCCAAAAGCTTAGATGGGAATTCAGGAAAGGGATAACTCCGATTCACAAAGGTTTGGTGCTGCAGCTGCACGATACGGTGCGCGTGCCAAGGTGCCCTACCCAGCCAGCTAGATTAGGTACGTTAGAAGGGAGCGATGGATCGATCTCATGATATTTGATTTAGTTATTGTTTTCTTTTGATTTTTTTTTTTGGGCTAATGAGTAACTACTTAGTGAGCCACGGCATTGTTTTGTCAGGCTATTGTAATGTCTCTGAATAGAGGCTCATCTATCGGGGTCCGGGCGGCGGACTTATACGCCTATAGTTCGGATCACGGGCAGGAACCATGTCGAGTCTAATGCGCCAATCACTGTGCGCTCAAGCAGGGACTAACGCTCTTTGCGTTTAGGGGCTGGTAGTTAGACCGCATTGAGTACCAGCGATTTGGTAATCAGGACGACACGCTCGGGCCCGGGAAATGCCATGCACCCGCTCGAGCGCCCTCTGATGTGATGTCCTGCAGCGGGCAATGCTCCTCGCACACCCGTTGTCTGAGATCTGGGGCCATTGGTGGGGCTCCGGTGGTGTAACTCGCGGTGGCAGACAAGGTCGCGATAGCGATCCATAACACCTGGGCACTATCAATACGCCCGACAGAGCGGTACCTACATACTACATACTACATAGTGCAAGTTGCAATATTGCAAGCCACCGGCCCATCGCCACTCCCACCGAACTCAAAAGGGTTACGAGGCCTTCGCTTCTTCGTCCTTCTTGTTTCCCTCCATGTTTCGCTCTCTTTGTTTACACTCTCGATTTCTGTTTGGGCAAGCCAACGCCGCCACGAGGCCCAGACTAGCATAGCGCGTCCAGAACATCCGATCTCCTGGCACTGTGCATCAAACCTCCCTGCTCGAAGTGCTTATTTATTTGGGCCCCTACACCCTTCGGACTTCGCCAACGAACTCATATTTTCACCGAACAAGTCTCTACTCATCACACGCAAAAATGGCAAAGACAGTCGTGGTTCTGGGTGGCGCCTACGCCGGCGTCCAGGTCGCCCACCGACTGCTAAAATACACTCTACCTCATGTGAAGGACCTGAAAGTCATTCTCGTCTCGAAGGTAAGATGACATCTCCCCCCTGTGCTGTCAACCTTCGACATGGCAGGAATCCAGAGCTTGGTTGCTCTGATCTCAGAATGAAGATGGACAGGGTTACTCTTCTATAGCTTTTGCCACCCACATCTTAATTTACTAGGATTTGGACGCCTCGATTTTTTTATTTTACCTCTCCTAGCATGGCTCCATTGCATATAGGGCTTAGGAATGGGAATGAGAGCTGACAGTCACACTACAGAACAGCCATTTTTACTGGAATATGGCGTCGGTCCGCGCCATTGTCCCAGGCGTCCTAAAGGAGGAGGACTACGCGCAGCCCATCGCGCCGGGCTTCGCCAAGTACTCGACCGAAGTGTTTGAATTCATCATTGGCGCCGCAGAGGCCGTCGACACCACGGCCAAGACGGTCAGGGTCGCCGTGGGCGGCGGCGAGGGCGGGGAGGAGGAGCGCTCGATCAGCTACGACTACCTGGTCGTGGCGACGGGCACGCGCAACGCGGGGGTGGCGGACGTGCCGTGGAAGAATAACGGCACGCACGAGGAGATCACGGCGCTGCTCGCGGCGACGCAGGAGAAGGTCCGCGCCGCGGCGCACATCGTGGTGGCGGGCGCGGGCGCCACGGGCGTCGAGGCCGCCGCCGAGCTCGGCTTCGAGTACGGCAACCCCAAGGACGCCGCGGCCAAGAAGGAGATCGTCCTGCTGTCGGCCGACGAGGCCGTCCTCGGCGGCGACAGCATCGCCGGCAGCGTCGCCGCCGAGCTCAAGAAGCTCCACGTCGCCGTGCGCCCCTCGGCGCGCGTCGTCAGCGCCGAGCCCTCGGCCGAGCACCCGGGCAAGACGGAGGTCGTGCTCGCGAGCGGCGACAAGATCCTCACCGACCTCTACCTGCCCACCATGGGCATGGCCCCCAACACCGAGTTCCTCCCGGACGCCCTGCTGACGGACCGCAAGTTCGTCGCCGTCGACGCCTTCTACGCCGTCACCGGCGGCGCCGAGAACGTCTGGGCCGCCGGCGACGTCGTCTGGAAGCCGCGCGGCAGCTTCGTCCTCACCGACAAGCAGGCCGCCGGCGTCGCCAAGAACATCGACGCCGTGCTCCGCGGCAAGGCCCAGACCCCCGTCAAGACCATCCCCATCGACGTCCTCATGGTCGCCACCGGCCGCTCCCGTGGCGCCGGCCGCATGGGCCCCGTCAAGGCCTTCAGCCTCATGGTCTACCTGATCAAGGGTAAGACCCTCGGCGTCGAGAGACTGTCTTCTTGGGTCGACGGTACCTCGTTTTAAGGATAGAACAGAACGCGGAGCGCCTTGACACCGAGGCCAGTTTGGATCCGGTGGTGTTAGAAGACCGATCGATAATTGCCCTACGTGCACTTCAGTGGTTCGCGATGCCTTGCCGGGGGGAGGGGTTCCACGTCGCATAGCTAGCTATACGAGGTGCAGTACATGGATAGAGAGGCGGTAATACGGGGCTGGAGGTGTTATCACACTTTCCGGTCTTCTGTTGGTTTGTTTTCAGACGACGCAGCGGTCAGGTCAGGTGGAATGTGGACAAGAAAATAGGGAGTAAAGGAGGCATGATGATTTGATACCCGAGATACATCCCCAAACCCCATCCATGGGGCTTATCGGCCCCCGCGATGGTACATCTAATAATTACATTTTGCTAGTCGCTCCTGAATCAAAGCCTATCAAAAAAAAAAAAAAAAGCCCGCAACATCGCTGTTGAGCGACCACGCTGTGTGTGTGACATGTAAAAAGCTATGCCATCTGTTCTCTCTCGTCTTCTTGGGGTGATAATGTATATTTTCGCACTTACGTATCGTACCCAACTAAACCCATTTCGCCGTATTTGTTAGTCAACTCAGCAAACAAGCAAGTATGTCGCTTCGTCCAGCACAGCCCTATCTCCCCGTCTTCTCGTCCTCGATCTCCCTCTGCAGCTGTTCGAGAACCTGCCTGCGCGAGGCGAGGTGGGCCTCGAGGCCGTCGACCTGTTCCCTAACAGTCTGCAAGTCGTCGGCGACGCCGCGCAGACCGCTGCCGACCTCGGCCTTGCCGGCGCCCTCCTCGAGGTCGCGGAACTCCTTGCGCTTGTAGTCGAGGAGCTGCTCGAGCTCGCGCTTGACGAGGGCGGGCCGCGTGTCGCGCCTGCCGCCGCCGGCGCCGGCGCGGCGGTTGGCGTCGGCCTCGACCTTCTCCATCTTGGCCTCGAGGTCGGCGAGCTGCTTCTTGAGCCGGACCTCCTCCCACTCGGCGTCCGACTTGGCCGTGCTGAAGTCGGTGCCGGCGGCCTTGAACCCGCTGCGGCCGAGCCGCGTGAGGTACTGGTCGCCGAACTTGGCCTTGCGCCCCGTGCTCGTGGTGTCGTCGGCCCGCGCCGCCCAGCGCGAGGCCGCGGCCGCGGCGCCGCCCCCCGGGGCGCTGTTGCGCTCGCTGTCGACCTGGTAGTCGATCTGGTTCCGCTCGAACGAGGCGCGCAGGGACGGCGGCACCGTCCGCGGGATCCGGAACCCCTCGTGCCGGTTGTTGAGGATGTGCAGGAAGGCGAGGCAGGCGTCCTTGTTGACCGTCGGCCCGGCCGAGGGGTTGATCAGGTTCCAGGCCGACCGGACGTCCGTGTCGGGCACGTCGAGCGACTCGTATAGATCTTCGAGCGCGTTGACTGCGCGAGAGAGAGGGGGGGGGAGGCATGTTCTGTTAGCTGCTGCTCCATGCTCCGTAATGCCTCTCAGCACGTGTTCGCGAGGTAAAAGCTGCACCTACAGGATATTTCACCACGCATGTCCCTGTTCTCCTGGTATATCGACTCGTACTTGGCCTTGTCTTTGGGATTCATGTACCAATCGAAGCCGTCTTTGAGGCCCGGGGTGTCGGAGTCGTCGTCGACCTGCTCGAATTGCACCTGCTTGCCGGTGAGCGCCCGGTTGGCCTGCACGAGATGTGATTTCGATTCGGGGACGAGCCAGTCCGGCAGTGTGGCGGGGACGTCGGCGTACTCCTGCAGCTCATGTCAGATACGTCTCGTCCGGCAGGGCACGGGGCGGCGCACCCCGTTCACTATGTCGAAGATGATGCGCATGGCGACGCAGAACTCCTCGAAGTCCAGGTTGCCGTCGTTGTCGACGTCGGCCACGTCCCACACTCGCTCGAGCTGGTCATCTCGCAGGCCGCTGTTCTTCAGGAGCGGCGCGGCTTGCTCGCCCGTAAGGAACTTGCCCCCATTGGTCCGTGTCGAGAAGATGTTCCAGTATGTCTCGATCTCCTGGGGCTCGATGCGCGGGGCCATCTTCGGGCTGGTCCGGTGGCTGCCGACGACGACAAATCCGATCGTCCGGTGCAGGGCCTGATTGTTGTATTCCCTGTTGTATTCCTTGCTGTATTCCTCGAATTACGTGTCGCGGGGCTGGGTTCGTGTGTCGGGAGCGATGAGGACGATGGGGACTTATTTCGTTGTAGTTATATCGCCTGCTTCAAGACGCGATGAGAATAGTAGGATGGCCATACCTAAATCACGGGCCCTGGATTGTACATACCTACATACATACGTAACTGCCCTGGCGCAAACCCCCTGTACGCTGGCTGAGTTGGTGGGTCTCTGGCGAGCTGCCCAGAAGCTGCCAGGGCGGAGCCATCTTTCCACCAGCCCCATCCGCGGATTCGTGGCTTGACTTAGCTCTGGACCTCCCAGCAAACCCCCCTTTTCCCCATCTACCACTGAAATACCCCTACAACACATACTTACTTACTCATACTATCAATCAAAACAAACAACCCTACTGCCGTGAAACGTCCCAGTGACTTTCCGTTTCGGCAATATTGACTTTCGGCACATTTGTTCGGCGATAGTAGCATTTATTACCAGTAATGCACGCTCGGTAATTATCCTGGTTCTCGAACAAAAGTTATAACTCGAACCGAGTAGTTATCTAACGTTCCCAAATACTTGGCTGAGTTTTTCTTTTGGGATGGTAACTCCAGTAAAAAAAAGAAAGGCAGTAGAAATATCTTGCCCAAATGACACTTTGGGCTGTATCCGGGAGGCGTCACGCCTACGAGATGCGCTATGTACTATCATATATCCTCGACAAGTTTATATCGAACAGACTGTCTACGAGAAGACTAACGATATTAGAGCAGTGAAAGGCAATCAGTAACCCTTTAAATGGCCACCATCGTATGGTTAGTCACCCTTTTATATGTAGTTATAAGTGGTCGCCTCATAGAACAAAAGCCAAAACACTGTTAATTCAGAAGCAGCCTACAATCTAAATCTTTTGTCGGCGTTGAATAGCAATAACGCAGCCACTACTAATACGATCGTCACTTCTACCGTCGTACCGCCATGCCGCTCCCACACCCTTCGCTATAAACATTAGACAGATTCCCATCCGGCGGCTCGGAGAATTCGGTCAAGCAGTTTATGTGTCTTCAAAGCCGACTCAAACGACGCCAAAGCCTCCGTATCATCTTTGGCGAAGGCAACATATTGTCGAAGAATATTCGCAGCGATCGCCGGTACCTTCACCTCAGCATCGTCATTTGACAGGAAATCCACATTCTGGGCTTCTTGGTTCCCAATCTTGAGCCTTAGCGTCCGTGTTGGTTCGGCAAATTGCCAGAATGAACCAGGTACGATGACTTCAATCTCCCCTTCGGTACCGGAAATAATCCAACGAAAGTTAATTCCATCAACATCGGTCTTTGACTTTCTAGCCGCGATAGATACCACCGCATCGTTCTCGAGGATTCCTTGCACGGCAATTTGATCGGGGCTTGTCTTGGGATACGCGGGATTAACTAGATCTCCCTTAGAGTTGAAGATTGCAACACTCGCGACCGAGGATTTTAGGATGGCTTGCACATCAGTGAAGCCTCCAAGAACATGCGTGAAGCTATCGAGGACTATAACGTTCAATCAACTTCAAGGTCAAAACATGGAAAGGGGGATATCATATTTGAACACTCACAATGCGCAAAGACGATGAAAAAATTGTTACCGCCGGACGTCTGGTCGAGAAAGTATTCGGACCCTTCCTCCCAAGTATCAAACGGGAGAATTGAGGAAGATGCCAAAACCGAAGAGTTTAGCACTTTCCCAATCTGCCCCGATTCGACGATACTCTTGAGCTTCCGGGTCAGAGGATCCGCCCGGCCCTGCACACCAACAGATGTGCGTACCCCTGCAGTGACGCAAGGCGGGACAGCTCCTCGGACTCGGAAAGCCCAGCACCCAACGGCCATTCCACGAAGACTTGCTTTTTTTTCTCCAGTGCCAACTTCGCCAATTTGAAGTGCTTGCCCACACCGACGCAGACAACAACAAGGTCCACACTTGAATCGTTAGCAAGATCTTCGACACTGCCATAAGCCTTCGTGGATTCCGGTAGACCAAATTGCTTAACTTTCCACGTTCGCGTCAGCCTCAACATCTTACATATTTCCATGAAGGTGGATACAAAGACTTACTTGCTTCATTCGCAGATTCGGTGGAAGAGTTACAAACTGCGACTATTTCGTAGTGCTCTGGAATCGCTCGCAGCGCTGGGAGGTGTGACACTGAAGCCCAATAACCGGGTTGATTTGACGGTGTTAGATCGCCGGAAGGTCTGGGTCGTAGGCCGACTATGCCGACACGGATTGAGGCCATTTCGAATAATCGAAGTTATTTTGTAGCTGCTTAGTTTGAGAGGCAAATATGTGGAATCATGGGATTGCGCATGGAGGGAAAGGTTGAGCCTGAACGTGGAAAGTACTGCTTTTATACATGTCTCCTCACTATACCATCATTACGGTGCCTGTATATTATCATCTTGGAGGCTTATCATGTCCACTCGAAGTCCGGAACTAAAATTTAAGCGTAGTGTAGCCCAAAAATACCAAATCTTAGAATTACCTCGAGATAATAATCCCATTGGCGGTTTTACATCCTTAAAACTGGTTCTGCGCACAGTTCGTGCTGCGGAGAGGGTCATACATGTTGTGCCTCCGATTGGCTAGATCAACAGTCCCGACTTACCTAAGCCCGATCGTTTTAGGCCCGCTTCCTGCCTAGATAGGTAAGAGGATCCACTTGAACTCCGTAAAAGGTGGGTCCAAAGCCGGAGCTCAGGTGGGACTCCGGCGCTGACAAATCCGTCCTCATCCATCTCTACCTGAAAACTTGGGTAGTAGTGAATGTGCTGACCGGACTTGTCGTGGTAAGTGACCAATGGCACAGCGCTTTAGAATCGAACAACAACACCTCCAATATACCAAAAGAGCCTTCCTTTGATCAATTTTTGCCTACTCATTGGACAAATAGTATGTGCGCGATGGTTCGCCAAGAATTGTCGGCTGGATTCTATGACTTTCTGCTTCAACAATGCCAATCTCTCGCAAAAAAGCATGTGAGCGGTGCAGGCTTGCTAAGGCTAAATGTTCCCTTGGCACAATATGTTCTCGGTGCTTGAATAAGGGCTTGACATGCGAGTATCACGGAAGCTTGCCCCGTATAGGGCCGTATACCCGCCCGCACCTCGTTGAACCGGAGCGGAGCACATTTCCCGCTGGCCCCTCCCTTATTCCGGTCCCTATCCCAACGCTTTTTACCCCACCGGGACCTAGAGTGGAATTCAGTGATATCCTTCGAGAGGATTATATGTTGGGAAATGCTGGATTGGCTGGCTTGGGCCCATCCCAAGTTGGTGAAATCCGAGGTACGTTATGGGACCATGGGCTCTGTGGTAGAACGGAGACTACAACAATCCCAACTCTGCTGGAGGGCCGTCAAAATCACGGAATGCACCATCAAGCTACTTTAAATGGGTCATCTACCTCTATCCTACCGTCATGGGATGTCGTAGGGACATCCATGCTTGAGCCTCATCTACCCAACATACATCCCGTAGCTACGACCCAACGACCTGTTGAGGGTGGGGCAGCCGGCAAGGGTCTGAAACAGCCTAATTGCTACTCGAATTCTCTGGGAGGGGGCGAAGAATCTATAGAAGTGGAAGAAGATACACACCTAGCCGTTTATCGGAGACGAGACGACCAGCTTCAAGCTATGCAGCGGGGTATAGCCACTGAACCGTCTCTGATGGCCCGGGTCCTCATTGGCCAGATCCAGAATTACCCTAGGATGCTAATACAAGGATCGAAGTTGCCGCCATTTATTTATCCCCAATGCGTATTGGACGACAGGGTTTCTCGCCAATGCACGGCTGTGAATGGGATGCACCAGTGCCTTCCCGAGCCACTGGCGAATTGTGCTGCCATGGTCCAGATGTTTTACAAACGTAGTCCCAGTAACACGCATCTCGTTTGGAAGACAATATACGTCGAGCAGAAGCGGTTATATCAACAGGTGAGCAATGATTTGATGCACACTTCGTCCCCCAGTTATCTATAGTACAATTCTATATTAGCTAAGTGTTGAGAGGGTAGTATTAGCACATTCTAACACCAACTTGACGGAATGTATGGTCGTTAGTACTGATATAGAAGCAGTCTCATACTTATGATATCCCAACGTTGCTAGCCGCAATCCAGTCTGTAGCGATCTATAGTAAGTAGTATCCATGGTGGTTAGGCGAAGAGGGACGTTTGTTTCAAGGCTTGCACCACGTACCTAGAACTTTAGGCGCGGTTGCCTGGGTCAAAGTACTAATCCTATCCTTTTAGTTTTGATGCAAGCACAGGACATTGAGTCCATGGCTGAAAACGACCTTGGCACAATGGCAGTAGCACTTGCTGTGGGTATTTTGTTCTTATTATGCTTTGGAGCCATATGAATTCAGAAATTAACTTCCCCTTTCCTACAGGAGATGACATCTAGCATTCACTATCGGAGCAACTACAGGGAAAATATCTACAGAAACCATAATTTGAGCCAAAAAGACTGGGTTATTAACGAGAGCATACGAAGGTAGGATCACGCTTTATTGTGTTGTCAAGAGCCATAAATCGGTCCTGGGGTTCTGCTAACACTACTGAAACATGTAGAACCGTGAATCTATTTTACGTGATCAGAATAGTACTGCTTATCCGAATCGGAGCCCCTAAGCAGACAAACGCTTGTGCTATACGGTCAACCCCATTACCCTCTGAAAGAGGCCTCTGGGATCCGGACGCGACCGAAACGTGGGCAATACGGCTACACAGATATAAAACTCGGGTGATGTCTAATAGAGAGCTTGTAATTGCTGATATATTGGGTGTCCTCGGCGGTGGGCAGTCTGAGACTACTGCTACAATAGACCCGCAGGTTACTAAGGATTTGGCTAGTTGGTGCGAGAGTTTAGATGACCTCGGAACGCTTGTATGGATGGCATCGTTACTTGATCGATAGGATCTATAATAATGTACATGTTTGTTGTGATGAACGATTGTTGGCAGGCGCGCGTGTTTAACCGGGGGTCACGGTAACTGGCTCTGGCAACTAGACAAGTTAATGGAGGGACGATATTATTTAGCATGTGCCTGGGTACCTACCAAAGGTACCAAGTAGTTACATGTCAAAATAAGTCTTCCAAAATAGAGATAGTAGCCTCCGAAAGAGAGACCGTGTTGCCCTAGTACAGCTTTCCGCCCACCCTAGTGACCAACACCCCCCCCCCCCTCCCCCTTCCCTCCCCTCACAACTTGTCCTCAACCACCTTTCTCTATTCAACACAAATTCTCCCACAACTACAGTTGCCAACACTTAATCAATCACCATCAACCGCGTTTCCATACCAGGAGAACACAAAATAACGCCCTTTAACTGGGCCCTTGTCCAAGATGGCGTCCCAGCCTGAGGAAGCACACAATTCCCCTACCCCTTCTGGAGTGAATCTGCCCCTCCCAGAACCTCTCGTCCCAAGTTGGTCCAAGATCGGTATCATAGGCCAGACAACCATGATATGGGTACTTTCACCCCTTTTCGGTTCCCCTATTGCAGTAGCAGAGGCTTTGGGAATTCGATCCCATGAGTTCCAGCAGTTTGTCGACCATCACCGCCACTCTATTGAGTGGGCTGGATATTTTGCGTCAAGAAACGACGCAGCCGGTAACGAAAACGCCCCTCAATACCAACGTATTACTATAGATGCCTCGTCGATTGTGCCGGCTTGCGACTTCCTCGATTTCATGGGGTTCAAAGTGCACGACTCAGCACTGCGGCGATGGATCGGAAAAATCGTTCCATGGCCTCCACGTATTGACCTAACTGGCCACGATTTCTCACAGCTCGATCGTATTGGAGTGGAATTTGTAACACCTGCAGAAGAAACGGCGTATTCGAGCTACCAAGGCCCAGCAGGCAACGACCACCGATCGGTCCTCGGTTTTGTCGACTCTCGTCGGCCCAAAGCCGACGGAAACCCAGACGTTCGCCTTTCCTTCATTTTCTTACCACAGGGCACCACAGTATTTGGCCCTGGAGGCGATAAGAAACTTGTGCTTACTGGTCGCTACTCTTTTTGCGGTTCGGTAATCGACCTCATGAACAATAATTTTCAACATTTCGTTTTGGCTCAAAATGGAACGAACGCGAAATTGGCCGGACTTACTCTAGCTGCAGTTAAAGATAAAAGACCTGAAGCCCTGAACATAGACCAAGGCACAGCTAATCCTAGGAACATTTTTGGCACGACTACGCAGAATGGACCCATCATTGGAAATAATTATCCGAATCCGTTTCACTGGCGGCCTGTGCTTCTGCCAGAAGGCGCTTCAAGAGAATTGGTGAACCCAGGGCTGGAGCACACATGGAATCACTGGCCCGGCTATCTATTCAAAATTCGACTCCCTCGTGGTTACGTTCTTCAAGGGCCAAATGGTAACTTCATTACCTTCGATCCATCCCGACACGAGAGATATGACCGGTTTGGTTACATTCACGGATTGGGAGGCACGTACCTCATCGTGCCGCCCATCCCAATATCTGGACCGGGATTCCATTTCAGCACGACTGACCCCCTACCCCCTGATGTGCATTATCGCTTCAAACTACCTCAGAATTTGGTAATGATTCGCAATGGCGAGGTATTACCTCGTCTTTCTGCAAGAGGAGTTCACGAAATAAGCATGCACGAAGGCTTCATCGACCTCTATAACGCTGATGGATGCTACGATGTCTTTCAAATGGAGGACGGGCGCAATATTCTCGAGGATCCTATTATAGACCAGGTTGAAGAAGGGGTCAATGACGGAGATGAAAATATCGACGAATTTGATGATGAAAATATCGATGAATCTGATGATGGAAATTACGATGAGAATACAGATGAGGATTTAGATGAGGATTCGATACACATTGAACAAGCTGTACAAGTACGTTTCGATTCTATCGTAATTGGAAACTACTAACCCTTTTCCCGCAATAGGGTCTGCTCCATCAGCAGGAATTGATAGCCGGCGAAAGAGAAGAACAAAGGCGCCGAGATGCAGAACTTGCTGCGTCCGCCCGACTTCGGATTAGATATGCGAAAGACAAAGCTCGTCGAGAGGCACTGAAAGAACAACGAGAAGCCCAAAGAGAAGAAGCGAAGATCAGACAGGCCAAGGAGAAAGAAGAAGCCGATGCTGCCCTCGCTGAGTATATGGGCGCGGCGCAAGGCGTACGGAACCTTCGTAGTAGAAAGATTGTTTTCTCTGATGCCTCGAAGACACCAACGCCGCTTCCGTCGTCTCAAGCAACAGCGCCAGAGCCTACCTCGCAGACACTCATGCCGGAAAATACAGGAGTCGAATCCGCCCAAAACGCCAGCGCCACTAGAAGCGGCGACAGTGAACCTAAGCCTATGAGAGGCCGACCCCGCAAGTTCCGAGCCACGATCGAGCGAACGCCCGCGGAAACCACTTCTCTGGCGAGTGGTGGTACGACGGCCCAGTCATTCCTGCCTACTGAAGAAGATTCACAAGGAGAAGAAGAAGAAGGAGAAGAAGAAGAAGGAGAAGAAGAAGAAGGAGAAGAAGAAGAAGGAGAAGAAGAAGAAGGAGAAGAAGAAGAAGGAGAAGAAGAAGAAGAGTAGGCAGCTACTACTCACATAGTAGCATGGGGGTTTCAGACATTTGTGATATCATACCATCACTTCGGTCACCCCTAGCACACGTAAGGGAACCATCAGCAACCAAGTTGTGGAGATGGATGATACCACATAAGGGATGTCTAGAGAAGCAAAGGGTCAGAGATGGAAAAGAAGAAAAAAGGAAAAAATATGAAAATAAAAAAAAATCTAAAAAAAAAAAAAGTTCGGGAGAGCTAGGGGACAGGAAAGGGAAAGGGTTGGGAAAAGGAAAAGGGAAAGGGAAGAGACAGGAGTAATATGGATGGATGGAGGCATCAGACGTTGATTTCCGCAGGCTAGGAATCTAACCTAGACCTTGCCTCGCCTGGCAAAATCGTAATAATGAATTGAGATTAGTTAAACAAAAACGCGTCTGAGTTAAAATCATTGTGAGCCCCTATTAACAGTGACAGTCTACTCTATCCTTTGATCCTCGGCTATCCCGGTTTCCAGCTTTACAACTGATCTACCCTTTCAATTCCTCAAGAAATCAGTACCGTATATACGATCACCACTTCTGATGTCTAAAAGACAGGTGCGTCAAAAGAAGTGTTGATTTGGGAGGTTGGGGGGTTATCTACATATAGGTAGGGCCTACCAAAGGTACTCGGGGTTTACTGCTTATTGATAGCGTGGACTCAACCCCTCGTGTGGGGTCTCTTGCATGCTGGACACCTGTAAATCCTCGCTACCTTTTATGGATATTGATCCCATTTCGGTACCCATCCTTGAATAACCATGCGGACACTCGCTAAAAGCAAGTTACTACTTCCTAATAGCTAGTTGCGCCTTACCAACGCTGGGTCCCCAGGAGAGCACCGTTAATAATGTACTAGAAGCCACCTAACTAAGTAGTTTCTTTAAGTACTTACTTACTTACTTACCTACTTACTTGCTGGGTTTAGGTTCCCTCTATTCAATCGCAACTATGCATGTTGGATCACTCGCACGTATTTTACGGCACGACCCCACTTCAGTTCGAGGATCCTTCGGGTAATCAATCTACACCCAACTCCTCTTTTTATTCTTGAATTACGATCGCAGACGATCCCAAAAATATGAAAATACCCTAGGCGTCCAAACAGGCCGGATGAAAGTTTGGTTTCGTCTAGTTCTAACTACGTAGACACCTACCAAGCGCTGTGCCACCGGCCTATCACCGGAACAAGCGGGGTATTGGCCTTCGTGGGGACGATCGGGAATGGCTGCGCTTTGCGATGTATGCCAGACAATCCCGTTTCGAGAGCTTCAAGAGGAACCCGACCGAAGGATTAAGCCGGTTCAACTAGGTCTCTACGGCGATGTGAAACAGAGGGCGTCATGCTCCTTCTGCTGTCTGGTGCTCCGGTCTATACAAGACATGGGAACTCTCGCTGGTTATTCCGACACAGACGAATTTCGCCAAAAGGAATGCTTAGATTCGCAGATTGAGGTGAGGTGGCGCGATCGCGGATTTGACCTTGGGTCTAACGGCTTCCCTCTCCGGTTCACCGCGGGGGCTTCTCCCACTTTGGGCCGGATCGTTCATTCAACCTCGGTGGTGGTAGATCCGGTTATCTCCTTGTTGGAAGACTGCGATGCGTCTCACCAGTGCTCCCTGCATATCACGGAAGAGGATGCAAGTCAGTTGTGTTTCTTCCGGGCCATCGATGTCCAGCAGATGTGCATTACGCCAATACACTTAAGCACACCTTATGTCACCCTGAGTTACGTGTGGGGTGGAACGGCGACCCTGTATCTTGTCCAAGATAACAAAGATGAGTTGATGACTCCCGGTGGGCTGCAGACCTATTATGATCAAATCCCCTTGACGATTAGAGATGCCATCGGACTAGTTCGTAAAATGGGCTTCAAGTATCTTTGGGTGGATGCACTGTGTCTCGTTCAAGATGACATAGAAGACATGATCATTGGGATCAGCGGTATGGGCATAATCTACGAGCATTCATACCTTGCTGTCATCGCGGCGAGCGGTTCTGATGCGAGTTCTGGCCTACCCGGCGTGAGCCGACGAAAAGTCAGCCAGGTCATAGCGGAGATTTTGCCGGGCGTAGAGCTGGTTGGGACCCGCGCTGTTGGAGATCTTCTTCAAATAGCCCATTACAGCAAAAGGGCGTGGACGTGAGCACTCTATAGCTTCTTGAGGGAACGCTGGTAGCTGAAATCTCGTCTAGATTCCAAGAATTTCACCTTTCAAGACGCAAACTGATCTTCCACAACAACATGGTCTACTACCAATGTATGACAAGATCCTGGAGCGAAGACATAAAAGGGCTGCCCGCGAATTTGGAAATTAAGAATCGTGCATTAATCCCGACGAAGCCCAACAGGATGTTTCACGAATTCTGTCTTATAATCGGGGAATACTCTATCCGCGAGGTAACCTACCAGCGAGATATCGTGCACGCGATGGTCGGCGTCTACTATAAAATGTTAGGAAAAGAGTTCGGAGGACACCTCTTTGGCGTCCCGGTCGCTGCCTTCGACTCGTTCATGTGCTTTTGCAATGAAGATGGCCATCAGAGATTCCTTCAACGAAGAAACGGCGTTCCGAGTTGGGCGTGGTCGGGCTGGAACGGAGAGCTGCGCTGGGCTAATATAGACGACGATAGCGAGATCTTGCGTTGGACTACGAATTGCACGTGGATTCATTGGTATCTCCCGGATCCCGCCGGGAACCTGGCTACGATTTGGGACTTGCCCCAAGATGGCAAAAACAACTCTCCGACTCCAACAGCCCGATTTTCTAGCAAGCGGACAGATGGCTGGCGAAGATTTTCCGCTGATCCCTTGCCTACGTCGCCCACGCGAACTGTCGCGCATACAATAGAGCGCCCGTATGCCCTGCTTCAATTCTGGACGTTCTCGGCACGCTTTAATATACGGGTCGATGTCGTCGGCGAAGAGCGCGTGAAATCGCTGGATTTCGTCAACTGGAAAGTCACCCAGCAAGTCTTCGGACTCGACGACAATAACTATTACGGGTATATACAGGTGGATGAAGAGCTCTCAAGGCGCGACCACGATGCCGCAGAGCTTATCGTCGTGTCAGAAGCCGCTAAGCCACTGTCTCCTGACCACGATGCGTTCTACAATAATGAGCATTGGTCGAGGTTGGTGGGACAGGGGAAGGGATGCTGGTACAATGTTCTGTACGTCGAAGGCCAATCCGGGTTAGTCGAGCGCAAGGGGTTTGGCCAAATACGCTGCGACGCCATCCAGGTCTCTCCGGAGTCGCCGTGGAAGTGGAAGGAAATGATTATGGGCTAGATAAGCCACTGAGTGGCACTTACAGAAAGACGATGACGACGCATCAGCGCTTCTGATGTGACACGATGTCGACCCACAACATACATGCCTTGGCTTTTGGGAGAGGGCTGCGAAGAGAGGCGTTTCAAGACGCACATCTTCTAGCCAGTGTGCTTGCGAGTTTAGGCATTTAGAGTTGACGACGCATGGAGATCGGAGATAGGTGTTAATTTTAAGTACTCCTTGTCTGGCGTGCGGTGCGGGTATATGCATAAGAAGGATGCAGCAGGTACCAAAGTACCTGCAGGCAGTGAGGTCTTTTACTACCAAAACAGGTAACTAAGATGGAACAGAAGTTCGATATCGTCAATTGTTTAGCAACCTAGGCAGCAAGAGTCTCGGAGAGAGATGGTACATTATTGGAAAGCACCCACTCGATGTTCACACCCAGGAGATCTGTAATGGCTCAACCGGCCTTAGTACCTATTCCTGGGTGCCCCGAGTGCCAATGCAACCTATCTCATCTCGGGGTGTCTGCGCTTAGAAGGGCCTGAATGCCCCGCCAACTCCCAAGAGAAAAGGGGCATGTCCGAGAACCGCGCGAGATCTGCCGAAAACCTGCCGAGCTGACCAAGAACCGCTTGGTCATCGTTGAATGTGACTTCAACCGATGACTTGATTGACGAGTGCAGCCGGATCAGACGGGGAAGGTCGGTGCTCGGAGCTCCTGACTTCATACATGATACGCCCTTGGAGACGTGTTTGGCCGTCGGACAATTCGAGTTGGCCGAGAACCGCATCGTGGGCCCCGTGTCGGTGCGGGCCACATGGCTGGCCTCGACCACGGATAAAACGAGAGGCGCGCGCTTCGCTGCCCGCCCGTCCAACCTTCCACCTCGCCATTCGCACATCCACGACCCCCGGAGAATGAAGGTCTTCGTCGTTTTCGCCCACCCGGAGCCGCAGTCTCTCAATGGCGCCCTCCTCCGGGTCACCGTCGACGAGCTGGAAGCGCAGGGCCACGAGGTGCGCGTCTCCAACCTGTACGCCATGCGGTGGAAGAGCCAGGCGGACCGCGCCGACTTCCCGCGCCTCCCGCCCGACGCCCGTCTCAAGGTGGCGCACGCCTCGGGTGAGGCGTACGCGTCGGCCGGCCTCACGGACGACGTGGAGCGCGAGCAGGAGAAGCTCCTGTGGGCCGACGCCGTCATCTTCCAGTTCCCGCTGTGGTGGATGGGGATGCCCGCCATCCTGAAGGGCTGGTTCGACAGGGTCTACTCGTTCGGCTTCGCGTACGGCCTCGGCGAGCACAGCGACGCGCGGTGGGGCGACCGGTACGGGGAGGGCACCATGCTGGGCAAGCGGGCCCTTCTGGTGGTCACCGCCGGCGCCTGGAGGGAGCACTTCTCCGCCAGGGGGGTCAACGGCCCCATCGACGATGTCCTCTTCCCCATCACCCACGGCATGCTGTACTACCCCGGCTTCGAGGTCTTGCCGTCCTTCGTCGCGTACCGAACGGATCGGTTGGGCGATGCCGGGTTCGAGTCGACGGCCGATGAACTCCGACAGAGATTACGAGCCATCGCCGACACCAAGCCTATCGCATATCGCCCCCAAAATGGCGGCGACTATGAAATACCAAGTCTCACACTAAAACCGGGGTTGGAAGATACTTATGCGTTGGGGTTTTCGTTGCATAGCATCAAGGAAGGGGTTTCTCAAATATAGCGCCATGTTACTTGACAGCCTCACGACAGTTCTTTTGGTCGTCCTGGTCTTCGGGCATCCCGTAGGATTATTGATGTGCTCATTTTAATAAGAAAAGGGTCTACGCATCTAACCGCCTTTCATGGTTTTAATCTCGACACGATCGTTTGTGTGCTATCTACTCTACAACGCCAACAACTTGACCCCTTCTGTACGAGTGTCAATGCAATCAAAATTCAAGCAGAAAACTACACATATAGCCGCCATAAAGGACGAACAGGACAAGCATAGAAAGATAAGGGAAAGAAAGCCTTCTGATAGCGGGAAATGCAGTAGTCAGCTCAACAGATCCCATACACGGCTGCAATGCCAGTGAGGCTGGTCCGTCAAGTGGTAGGTTGCGCTCCATGATGGGGTCATTCTATCAGTTCCGACTTGGCTGACGCGGGTTACAAAGGAGCGGAACCTCTCCACGTACGCCAAATAGGAAGTACCTCTCTGATTTCCTCGGTAAGTGCTCACCGTCATTATTTTTGCATTACTCGCCCCCAGCAGGGAAAGAAGATAAGAAACTCGCAATTGCTGCAGGAATGTTCATTACGGGTGGTGTCAACCTAGTGATCAACAAAGTTAAGGCCGCACGGTCTCGGTCAAAAAATGACTAAATAGCATGTCTTGAGTGAGTATCAAGGAAATTTTGATCTTGCATGATGTGAAGGACAGAAGAGGCTGGCTGGTGAACCGCCTCAGCGCTGTCCTATATCTTGTGCGGGCTTTTCTGGGGCCTAACTTCGAAGGTGCCTTTAAGCCCCTGTTTCTATCGACCCTGCAGCATTCAAAGAGCCCCCTGGGGCTGGAACCGGGAAGGGTTTTGCTATCGAAGTCTTGACTGACCACGAAAACCTGAAAATCCTACTGTACCTGAAGCCAGGGGTTCGACCGAGGAGATTACCACCAACGACCAAGGCCCTCAAGTGAAGGCAAAAAGCCGAACTAAACTACTTCCGCCCCTTTTTTTTTAACCCATAAATGGTTATACGTGATAAGCCAGCGTTTGAGAGCATTAATGAAAGCAGGAAATTTATTCTTCAGACGAGTGAATATGAGCCAAAAATAACAAAATGATACTTGCTCCGTCCATCCTTGCCCAGGTTCAAATCCATCTTTCAACTCTCTTACTCGCCTATAGCTGTCCATGATACACCGCAGGAATACAATTTTGTGTCCCACCAGGTTTCAGCAACTACAGTAAATCCCTTTATATCAACCGCGGTAGCATAAACCTTGACCCTAAAGTTGGATGAATTGGACACATCAGCTGAGGTGATGCTAGTCATAACTGCTGGGACAGATTTAAACGTCTTAGTGAAGTTGACGCGCCCTTCCGTCTTTTGCTGAGGGTGGTCCCATGGCCGGATATTCTCGGTGCTCCATGCTCCTGTTTCAGCCGTAAGTCTTGGGCCTAGCAAGGTAAGCTGCTCAACCTTTTGTGATAGGGCTGCAAGCTGGCTGGCAAATGTAGAGATCAAATCATTGCCGGTACCGGCGTATCCGTTACCGGCGTATCCGTTACCAGCGTATCCGTTACCGGCGTAGCCGTCCCCAACCGTAGCTGAACCACCTGTTCCATCCCCCCCCCAGCGCCGGAGCCCCCCCGACTTGAGCCGCCGGTATTGAAAACATTGACCGTGACTTGAGGCCGAAAAAGGACGCGTCTCTTATTTTCATCCGGGGTTTCTTCGCAAGTATCGCGTGAAATGAAGTCACCCCGGGTCAACTGAAATGTAGTCGTCGGGCCATGTTAGAGAGATGTGCTCTGAAGTGGTTTGCTTCACAGCTTCCCGGGATAGGATAGATGATGCGGCTGCAGGATCGGTGACTATCGAGCAAGAATCTCGCGGGAATAAGGTGTCCATATTGTGGTAAAGGGCGCTGATAAAGGTGCCTCCCGTTAGATACGTAGGTACATAAAAGTAATGAAAGTTGGCCGAAATGCTATGACTTACGCACTCGCGCTAGTTTCACTATGCGTAATCACAAACAGGCCTGAAAATATGGACACCTTCAATTGTTGGGCTGTGGAAAGCAATGTAATATTGAAACATAAGTAGAAGAAATATGAAGTGTGAGAGTAATTCTTTATTGGTAGCTCAAGAGAATCGAGCGTTATAACCGTCATTCCTGGAGGTATTTATTGAAAGACCGCATTGATTGAAGCCTATTTTACAGCGAGTGTATGGCAGCTCTTCACGTTGATTCCGCCCCCCTAGCGGTTGATCGTCACGTTGGTGGGTGGGTTCCTGTCCAACGGCACCATCCCCTTCCGAAATATTGGTTTATCACGCATTAGACCAATTTTGCAGTTATATCGGCGACCACGGGGCTGCTTATAGTACCAACATAAAATTGGCAGTATATGTTTGGAGGAACTCTGTAAAAGCGGCATATAAATCTATGCCTTACATGTGGTGGAGTAATAGGCGGGTCTATATAACTAATGATGCAAACCAAGCACCAGAAAACATGGTTTAATAGAGGGGAAGGGGAGATGCTATTTAAAAATAGTTTAAATATAAAGCTAATATAATAAGTACAAGTAAATTTTATTTAATATAATTATAAATTTAAACCAACAATAAAAATACTGCTACTAGTATTCAGCCACAGGTATATTGTAAAGCTATCCCGACAGACGACTTCCTTAGGGAAGCCATCTTGTCGGACGCCTTTCTTAAGGAAGCCTTCTTTTAGAAAGCTTTCTTTAATAAAGCCTTTTTTCTAGAAGGCTTTTAAGAATAGCTATATATTAATTAAACTAAAAAATAAATAATAAATTAATTTTAATTTTTTTTAAACTATTTAATGCCTATTATTTAATAGCTAGTAACTTTGGTCGATTTTTTCCTTTTTTGTTTTTTTTTTATAAAACGGTCAGCCTTTTAATAAACTTGTTTTTTTTTAAATATATTCTGTTTAATTTAATTAAAAATACGTTTTTTTTGCTAAGCTTAATTTTTAGCTGCTTTTTTTTTTATATTAAAATATTTTTTTTTTTATTCTAATAAACTTTAGCTTTTTTTTTTTTTTTTTTAAAAGTTATCGCGTTATTATTAAACTTTTATAGTTTATTATTAATAAACTTTTATAATTATTAATATTAACATGTTATTTATAAAACCTTTAATAAACTTTATAATTTAAACATAAATATATAGCTTAAAAATAACGCATAATTTAAAAATATTTTTATTTATAATATTTATTTTTATTTTATTATAATAATAGCTTATTTTTTTAATAATCTTATTTTTATTAATAATTTCTGCTATAAAAGCTTTTTAATTTTATAAATCTATTAAAATTAATAAAATATTACTTTTATTATTAAATAGCTGTTTTTTTAAAACAACTATGTTATATTTTAAATTTAAAAATAAATTAAACGTTATTTATTAAAATTTTAAACTTTAATTTTAAACTTAATAAATTTTAAAACTTTTATTATTTTTTAAAAAAAAAATATAATAAAATTTAAAATATTTAATTTAAGCTATATTTTAAAAATAAATAATTAATATATATAAAGTTTAACAAACAGTAAATAAAACTAATAAACTTATTTTATTAAAACAGTTATATATAAACTTTTTATTTTATTATTTAAATAAATCTATTTAAATTTATTTTTTAAACTTTAAAATTAAAACTATTTTTATATTAAAAATATTAAAAATATAGCATTATAAAACTTAAAAAAACTTTTTTTTTTTGTTTATATTTTTATTATTTTTATTTAATTTATTATTATTACTACTTTTATTTTTTTTTTTAAATCTGTTTTTTAAATATTATTTAATAAAAATTTTAACGTTATATAATAAAATTAACTATAATAATATAAGTTTTTATATAAAATAATAATATTAAAAACATAATAAATAATATATTTAAAGCAGCTAATATTATTTTTAAACAATTAGCTTTTATATTAAATAAAAATTAAACATAAAAATTTATTTAATTAAATATTTTTATTTTAATTTATTAAATATTTTAAAACAAATAATTATATTATAATTAAAAAAATACTTATTAAAAAATATTTATTTTTTATAGCTTTAATAAAATAAAATATTTTAAACTATATTAAAATAAAAATATTATAAAATAACTTTTTAATTATTTTAAAACAATATTTAGTTTTAATATATAAATATATTAAATAATTTTATTAAAGCAATAATAAACGTTAGTTTTAAATATATATTAAATAAACTTAAAATAAAATATTATAAAAATATTATAAATATTATTAAATAAACATTTATTTATTTTTATAATAAACAGCTAATATTATAAAAATATTAATTTAAATATAAACTATATTTATAATTAAAAGCTGTTAAAACTTAGGTTTTATTTTAAAAATATAGTTTTATAATTATATATAAAACTAGTTTTATTTAAATTTATAACAACTATATAAAAACTAATAATATTTACTAGCTTAAACTAATTTTATAATTATATTAAAAAAATAAAAACATATAAAACTATATTATTATATTATAATAAAAAAAACAACTTTTTTTTTTATTTTATAACTTTTATTTTTTTTATTATTAAAACTATTATTTTTTAATATAAAATTAATAAATAATATTTTTTTAATTAAAAAAAACTAATAAAATAGCAACTTTATAATATAATATAGTTGTAAAACTATAAAAAACTTATAAAAACTAAAAACGTTTTTAAAACTATAATAATATATAAAACTATAATAAATTTTAAATATATAACAGAATTTTTTATATAATAATTTTAAAAATAAAAGCTATATATTAAATATATAACGTTATATTATTTATAAAAACATAAAAAAATTATAATAAATAAAAGCGTAAAACTTATTATTAAATATAAAAACTATTTAAATAAACATTTTATAAATAAGTTTAATTATAATAGATTTTAAAAAAGTTATATTAATATTAATAATAAAATATTATTATTTATTAATAATAATTAATTAAAAGCTTAAAAACAGAACTTATTACAGCATAAATATATTATAATAAAAAAATTAAAAAAAAAAAAACTTTTATTAAATATTTTAATAAAAAACTAAAAAAATAATACTGTTTATTTAATTTTTTTAACGTAAACTTATTAAATGTTTA
This sequence comes from Rosellinia necatrix, assembly GCA_021209875.1. NCBI lineage: Eukaryota > Fungi > Ascomycota > Sordariomycetes > Xylariales > Xylariaceae > Rosellinia > Rosellinia necatrix. Next base: position 812,815 of record JAGYVD010000001.1, on the reverse strand, counting down.
ATAATAAAAACTAAACGTTATATAATATTATTATTATAATATATAATTTTTAAATAAAATTATTTTTTTGTTTATATAATTAAAAATAATATATTATATAAAAGCTATTATTATAGTTATTAAAAAATAATTAATTTAAATTAAATAAAACAAAAGCTTTTTAGCTGATAATATATTTAATATAATTTTATAATATTAAAAATATTTTATATAATATAAAATAATATTTAATAAAATATATATATTTTAATTATAAATTATAATTAATAATATAAATAAAATTATTATAATATATTTTAATATTAATTATTTTATAATAATAATAATATAAAACTAGCTAAGCTAATTTATATTATATATAAAAAAATATAGTTTAAACAGCCGATAATAATAAATAAAATTAAAAGTTTAATTATTTTTATAAAACAAATTTAATTTTAATTAAATATCGCTAAAAAATAAACTATATATTTAAAATAAAATTTTTTAAATTAAAGCTTAGATTATAAATAAATTAAAGCTAAACTTGCTATTAAAACAAACTTTATAAATATAAATAAAACTATTGTTAATTTTTATAAAAATTAATTATATTTAAAAGCTATAATAATATTGTTGTGCTTATAAAAATCAGCATTAAAAACAGCTAATAAAACAGCGCGTTATAACAACAGCTAATATTATAATATTATTTTATATAATAATTATAATATTAATTATATATATTAATTTTTATAATAAAATAGCAATAATTTCTATTAAAATTATATATTTATATTTATAATTATAAAAGCATTAAAAATAATAATATTTTTATAAGTTTAAAAACTGTTTTTTTATAAATTAAATTTATTAAAATATTATTATATAATAAAAATATAAATAAATATAATATTAAATTATTAAAATAATAACTACGTTTATATTATATAAAAAAACTAACTTATTAGCTGTTGTATTAATATTAAAAAATTTATAAATAATTTTTATATATTATAAGATTTTAAAATATTTAAAAAGCTTTTAGCTTATTTAAAACTATTAAATAGTTTAATAAAACATTTAAAATATAATAAAATATAATAAATTTAATACTTTTAAAAGTTATTTTTAAAAGCTTAAAAGTTTAAATTAATATTTTATATAAAAACTAAAAACAAAATATATATTTATGCTTTAAATAACACGTTTATAATAAAATTAAAAACATTTTTAAAAAATATAAAACTTAGCAAACAAAAATATTATTAAAATAAATAAAAATAATATAATATAAATAAATTTAGTTAATAAATAACAGAATTAAATTTTTAATATAGCAAAGCTATATATATTAAAAATTAAAAACTAAAAATTATAAATAAATAGTTTAAATTTATATATTAAAACAAAAACTAAAATTTATAAAATAATTAATATTATTTAAATATTTAATATTTATTATATAATATTATATAAATAATAAAAAAAACAAGTAATAATTAACATTTAATCGTTAAATAAAATTATTATATTTAATATTTATTTATTATTAATATAAAAGCTATTATAGCTAAACTAAAAAATATTAATATATTATAATAATTAATTGCTTTAAATTTTTTATTAACTGCTAGTATAGCTAGGCTATAAAAATAAAATAATAATTATTTTATTAAAATTTTTTATATATTTAAAGTTATATTAATAAAATTTAAAAATAGTTTAAGTTATATATAATAATTTATAAATAATATTTTTATATTATATAGCCGATTTATAACAAAATATATTAATAATATTATAATATTTTTAAAACCGCTAATAAATATTATAAACATATTAAAAAACTTTTAAGTTTTTAATAATATTAACTTTAGTTTAAAACTAATAAAATTATTTATAATATATTTTATAATACAACTATTAAGCTTTTTAATAAATAGCTTTAGTTTTATAATTATTAATAATTAAATTAAAACTATTTATAAATTAAAACTATTAATAATATTTATAAACTTAAAAATATATATTAAAATAATAGGATTTTTATATAAGTTTATTTTTAATATTAGCAAAAGCTTTTATTATTATAAAAAAAAAAGCTTTTAGCAGATATAAAAACAATAAAATTATTTTAAAACAATTTTAATGCAATAATATTAAACAGCTAAAATTATATTTATATTAACTAATTTAAAAATATAAAGCTTTAAAATTATTTAAAACCAGCTTATAAATACTAGCTATTTTAAGCATTAGAACTATAAAAATAATTTTTATTAAATTTAATATTTTTGCTAACAAAAATATAAAATAATAATTTTTATATAAGCTTTATATAAAATAATAAAAAATTTTTATTAATAATATTAAACTTATTTTATTTTTTAGCAAAACTATTATATAGCAAAAATAACTTATTAATCTACTAAAAAAAAATTAATATTAATTTAAATATATTATTAATTATAAACGTAAATATAATTTTATATGCTGCTTATAGTAATATTAACAGACTATTTTATTATATAAAGTATTATAAAACAAATAAGTTTAAAATTAATTAATATTTTAAAATTAAATATTAAATTAATAACAGCATTTATTTATTTATTTTAATTTTAGCTAAATATTTGCTATATATTAAGTTAGCTTAATTTTATATTAAATATGTTATTATAACTATTAACTATATATAACGCTAATAAGATTATTATTTAAAATAATAAAAGCGGAAAACATTTAAAAATATTATTAAAAATTTTGGTTATGTTGCAGCTATAAAATTAAAATAAATAACGTTTAAAAAAAAAATTATTTAAAGCTATAAAAAGATTTTTTATAAAAATAATTAAAAAATAAGTAAGCAATATAAAAATAACTACAATAAATATATAATTACTTAAAAAATTAATTTTATATTATAGCCGATTATTAGTTTATTTTTTTATAAAATTTTTAACGATCTGTTTTATATAATAAACATTTAAAACAAAATAAAGTTATATATTTTAGCTAGTTATTAATAATAACTACTGCAGCTAATATATAATAAAAATATTATTTTAATTTTTAAAAATATATTATAAACTATAAAGCTTTATTATTTATAACTTTTAAAATAAATATTTTAATATATTTAATATTATTTTTAATGTTTTAAATATATAATTAATTAATAAAAACTACTAAAAAATTAAAACTTATTATAAAACTATTATAACTATATTATATTATTATAATAGATTTTATTATTAAGCTACTGGAAGTTTTAGCAGCAGATATTTTTTAAAAAATAAAAGGTTATATAACCTAGGACTTTTTTATGCCGGTTATTTATAAATTTTTTAAAAAAATATTATTAATATTTAAAAACGCTATATATAAAGCTAAAAATAAGCAGAAGTTTTAATATTTATATTATTATTATATAATTAAAACATGCTAGCAAAAATTATTTTAAATAAAAACTTAAAATTTATATTTAAATTTTAGCAAACTTTATAAATAAAAATAAATATATTACTAAAAATAATAACATGTTATTATTTTTAAACCGCCGATTAAAACAAAAACGTAATTAAAACGTTAAAATTATTATTTATTATTATATTATGTTTTTAAAACGCTATAAATAAATATTATTTTAATATTATAATATAATTTTAATAACGCTAAATTAATAGCAGTAAAAAAGTCTAAATAAAATAATATTAAGCTTTAAGCTATAAAGTTTTTATTAATTATAAAAATATTTTATAAATTAATTAATTTTAATTTTTATAACTAATTATATTAAATAAATATTAAAATAATAATTTAATTTATAGCAGCTAATATAAAAATTTAATATAATATTAAATATAATTTAATTTAATTTTAAATAAATAAAAAAAATTTTACGTTTATATAAAAATATTATCTGTTTAAAAATTTTTACGAAAATAATTATAACAATAAATAAAATTATTTATTATATTAAAAAAATAAGTAAGCTAGCATATAAATTAAACTTTTTAAATATTAACGCGTGTATTAAATTATTTTAGTAGCATATTTATTTTTAGCGCTGCTAGAACTAGACTTTTTAACCAAAAAAAACGCCTTAAGCGTATTTATATTAAAAAATATAAACAATTTTATATTTTATAAAATTAAAACTATATTAATTTAATAAATTAATAAAACTAATAAATATTTAATATTAAAATACTTTGTTTAATAAAAAATATAATTTTTATATAATAAATAATATTTTAAAATATTATTTATATAAAACGCTATTAAACTAATAAAAGCTTTTAATAAAAAAACCGGTTATTTTAAAAAAACTACGTGTTAAACGCGTTAAAAAAACAAAACTTATAACAAAAATAATAAAAAAAGTATTAAGCAAAAATTAGTAATAAATAAATATTATTTTAATTATTAATATATAAATACTACTGCATATAGCGCAATAAATATAACTAGCCTGGTTATTTAAATTAAATAAACTAAATATAACCAGCCTGTTTATTTAATATATTTTATTTAACATATATAATTAATTATTTATTCTGCTGCATAAAATAAAACACGCGAAGCTTTTTTATATAAAGCTTTTATATATAAGCTTTTTTATATAAAGTTTTTTTTAATATTTTTATTTATATATATATCTTGTTAATATTATATAACGTATTTTATTACTATTTTTATATTTTATAATATATTTTTATTATAATTTTTATTATTTTTATACTATTTAATACAATTTTATTTATTATTTATTATTTTTATTACTGCTTTAATATATATTTTTAGTTAAAATAGCATTTATAAAAACAATCTATTGTTTTATGGCCGACCGTAATAAAATTGTTGCTTTTAACAGTAATTTAAGCTATAACTAAATTAACAAGCTTATTTAAAAAAAAGTCCTAAAACTTATTTTTTATTACAGCAGTTAAATTAAAATAATAATTATAGCAGCCGATTTTTTTTAAAACATTGTTTGTAAATATAATTAGTAAGCATATTATAAATTAACTATTAATAAAATAATTGCTTAAACGTTTAAATTATTTATAGTTAATATAAAATTAAAAAACGCAACTATAAAAAAAATCAACTAATTTAAACTAATAACGTTTTATTAGTTGCAGGCTTACTAACTTTTAAAATTATTAAAAGCATATTTTTAAATAATATTTAATTTAAAATAATATTAATAATAATTATATTATTATTAATTTAGCTATTATAACATTATATTATTAACTTTTTAAATTTAAATTATATTTTAAAATTAAAAGCAGCTTAAAAATTATAAAATAAAAACTAAAAAATAATTATAATATTACTAAAAAATATTTCGATATTTTTATTATAAAAAATATTAAAGCTTTATAAATTTTTAGCAGTATTAAATATAGTTTTAAAACTTTTTTTAATTAAATTAAGCTTTTATTAGTTTAAATAGAACTTAAATAGCTAATAATTTTAAAAGCTTTTTAATTAATACTTTTTTTTTAAACAAGTTATTTTTTTAAACAACGTAAACTTATTAAAAACACCGTTGTTATTTTTATTAAAACAGCTAATAATAACAATAAAAAAAAGTATTAAATTAATAAAAACATATAATATAAAGCTATTATTTTTAACGCAGTTATTTATAATTTAATTACAACTAGTTCTGCTATAAATCTTATAATTATTTAAAAAGCTGTTAATATTGCAAATATTTTAATAAATAATAACGCTGTAGTTATAAACATTTAAAACAAAAAAATTAATATTAAGCGCTAAATTATATAAGCATATAAACAGAAATATTAATATAACTTTAATACTGCGCCGATAATATTGTTTATATTAACTAAAACAATTAATTTAATAAACAACTAAAAAATCGCTAGTAATATAAATAATAACGTTAATTAAAATAATATTAATACTTACTATTAAGCAATATAAACTACGTTTAAACAACTTTAAACTATATAGCTAACGTTTAAACAAGCTTAACTTTTACAAGTTTAACGATTAAAGTTTTATAAAGCGCTAACTAGTATTATAAACCTTACGTTATAACAATATTAAATATTATTTAATATTAAAAAAATTTATAAATATATTTTTAATAACGTTATATATAAAAGCTAATATAATATTATATTTTAATAAATAAAACTAATAATAATTAAAAATTAGCTATTATTATTAATATAATAGTAAATATTTAATATAAAATTATAAAATAATTATATAATTATTTTTAAAACTTAAAAAATAACGCAGTAGCGCTTATTTTTTTTATCGTAAAAAACTTTTATATTAAAAATAGTTTAATAATATATTATAAAAGCTTTATAAATTTAATTATTTTATTTAATAAGACTATTTTTATAAATAAAATTAATAAAATTAAAAACTTGTTTAATAATAAACTTAAAAACTTTTAAACATAATAATTAAAATTATTTAATTATTAATAACTAAAATTTTATTTTACGCGCTTAAATTAAAAATTAAAAAAAATATAAAATTATAACTATATAGCATTAAATGTTTTTTAAAGTTAAAATTATTAATTGCAAAATTAATAAAACTATATAAATTAAACATAAAAGTTTTTAATAATTTTTATATTACTAGCTATATAATTAATTATAACAATATTTATAATATTAATAATTTTTATAATTATAATAACGTTTATAATACTAGCGATTTTTACGATTATATTAATTAAAAAGCTAGCAAAAAGATTTTTTAAATATTATATTAATTATAACGCTTGTTTAATTAATAAAAACGTTAATAAAAAAAACTTTTACGGCTAAAAAATCTTAGTTATATAAAAAAACTATATATAAATAAATTATTATTAATATAAGCTTAAACTTAAAAAAATCGCTATTAAAAACAGTAAATAAACGCTGTTATATTTAGTAGATATTATTAAATATAGCTTAGCTTTTTAAAACATTAAAATATAAAGTTTAAAAAAGCTAGTTAGCTTTTAAACAATTAATTATTTTTATAAACTATTTTTTTTTAATAATAAAGCTTTTGTTAGTTGTTCTATATATTAATATTTGCTAACAATATTTATTTTGTTGTTTTTTTTTAAAGTTGTTTTTTTTTATTTTTTTTTTTTTTTAACATTTTTGCTATCGTATATATTTTTATACCGATACTTTATAATAATAATATTAGCTTTTTATTTTTGATAACAATATAAAAATCTACTACTTTTACTTTTTACTTGTATTAATAGGATAGGCTTAAACTTGCAGACTAAAAACACTGTTATTATTTGCAAGTCTTTATTAACGACTATTACTAAGCTGTAAACACTTCTAAAAAGCGCAGAAGATTTTCTTTGCTTTAATTCTTTTTTTTTAGCTGTTATAAATCGACGAGGTTGTTGATACTTTTATATTAAAAGCAATTATAAAGCTATTTTAACAGACAACTTTTTTAAAGAAGCTATTTTGTCGGACGCCTTTTTTAAAAAAGCTTTTTTTTAAAAAGCTTTCTTTAGTAAAGCCTTTTTTCCGGAAAGCTTTTAGGAATAGCTATATATTAGTTAAACTAGAAGATAAATAATAAATTAATCCTTATCTCTTTTAAACTATCTAATGCCTACTATATATTTTAGAAAGAGGTCTTACTTTAAATAACAATATATTTTGTTATATTATACCTACATAGTTTAGTTTTATTATCTGATTTATTTATATATTTCAGTACCTGCTGCTGCCAAGTATAAAAACCTTCATATAAACCTAAAGTTCTTTTAACCCTAGAATGTTTAATATCACGGTTATAGAAAGCGAAGTTAGGCCGTAGGGCTCTCCCCTTTGTAGACTCATATCATAATAATGGTTAATATGGACGTAATCCGGTTTACCAAACAAAAAATGTCATACGGTCTAGCAACCAGAAGTGGGGCTTATACATATTGCATCACTGACGCAGCCGACGCTATGAAATGAAATGGCTATTGAATCCTACCCAATTACGACCCTAAAGGCTCTGGCGCCAGTGTAGGCTACTAACATATATTACAACGATACATATTCGGCTCCGAATCTTTATAACCTAACTAGGTAAGTGACTCGGAGGCTGGTAAGGAATGATTATTGTATTTAGACCTGGTCAAGGCATACTGTCAGGCTCCATCAGTAGAAGGAACTTGATGCACATCATCAGACGATTAGCCCCTCCATTAATGCGTACACCTCAACAATACGCCATCTATAAGTCCAATAGTCTGCCTTGGCGTCTGCAAGGCCCTGTATACAGATACCCGTACCTAGGTAGCTTTTCAAGGACCCAAATTGTCTCCTTGTAACCTTCCTTACTTGGAATAGGATCTTCGGTATCTCGTCCCCTATAGCCATCTGACCCCCCTTTCGCCTAAATACTAGTGCTGTTATGGCGAGGGTAACATTTTGTTCGTTAGCATCTATATATGGTTCGTGTTGTCGGGAAAATGCGGGCGGTTCTTGCTACGAGCGCGGGGTACAGTGGGCCATCGAACGCCAGGTTTTGCTTCTAGGCTCTAGGTTGGTTTCACGTGGCTGAAGGCCGACCAACGGGAACTGTTTAAATGTGACACGCATCGGGTTTAGTGTATGGCATATTTGTGCGGAGGCTGCAGGTCTTTGCGGGGGTCATGTACTGCAATGAAAGCAAAGGGGCTATTTCTCCATTGTCGTACATCTCACTGGAAACGTACTTACAGATTGATTAGCACTTGAGACGCCGAGGGGCATCCGTTATTGGATAATGGAAAATAATAGTAGAGTATCGAGCTTTAGAAAACATGACGTTGAATTATTCTATAATATATATAAGTTAATGAAGAGAAGAGATCATTATTTACAGCCATGCTGTAGCCCAGGGTGTTATATCCCCTCGGAACAACAGATTAGAATAGTTAGAACTGCTTGTAGCTTAATGGCCAATGCTCCTATGGTAAGTAGCCTACCCCCCGTATAGAAGGAAGCTATGGGCTATGTTCAGAACATGTAAGAATAGCAGGTAAATATTCCGAATCACTGGGATAGATAAAAGTTTATTTGTAACGAAAGGCTGCTGAGCATTGCAATGCAAGATCCAGCGTTATCCCTATATTCTCGTCTGCTCTGTGTGTTGGCGCTTGTATATGTTAAGTCCTGCCGCGAATCCACGCTCTCAATCTTCGACAAACGTGGCTATGGTTTCCACCGTAATAATTCATGATGCCCGGTTAAGCATTCATTATTGAATGGCTGCGGAAATTATCAGTATGTGCCTCTATGAGAGCTGCTGGGACAACGACTTACAGCCATTATTGCACCTGATCATTTGGAACCGAATTTGAAGCTCCCACCCCTGCCGTTACCACCTCGAGCACTCCCGCCGGCATTGCTTGTGGCATTACCTCCCGTGCCAGTCATGTTGAAATCGCCATCAGGAACAGCTTCCCCGGCGCCAAATTCGACATTTCCACCCTCGCCGTCACCACCGGTCATATTTTGGCCGCCTGTGCCACTCCAGGAACCATGATGGGCGTTAGCATCACCGCCCTTGCCTGAACCATCAAATTGGGGTCTGCTGCTTTTGTTGCTGCTCATGGTGGCTGGTGGAAGGAATGCTTGGACTGTTGAAGTAAAAAGATAAAATGTCTGTTGAGGTTCCGGGGTAGATGGGAGGGGGCTATCTGCGTCTGTATTGCGTCAATTATCTCTACTAAGGACAGGCAGCGGCCTATTTGTACTGTGATATGTAGATGCATGTCTGTCTAGGATCTTAATAGAAGAGCCTGTTTTGGACTCATTATTGAGTCAAGACTTTTCCCCGCTATTGCAATCAGCCTCATCCCGGCACCCACATGTTTGTCATGTTGTATCAGAGGACTCAATTCCGTATTGATGCCCAATGCACTCCAAGTCATGCCCTATGATTCCAATTGCTGCAGATGAATGGGGTCAAGAAGGTGCACTACAACCCTGCAAGGTACGGTTGAATCCACCGGTAACTCCCACCCTGTATTTATCGACCTCTCTCCAGTTCGCCAGTACCAACTGCCGCGTTAGGCGGAGGTCGAATATCACGCTCGTAACGCGGTTCATCAGGAACTAAATCGCATTACGTTTCGGTCGACGGGCTGCCATGGGTATAAACACAGTCTCTTAGAGCAGCGGCAAACAATTCTCCCATGATGTGGTCAGGGACTCTTCACACCACTGTCCAGAGATGCGGGCATTGGATCAACAGGGTATTCCGCCATACTAAAACAGAGGGGTAGTAAGAGTGAGGCTCTGCCGGGAAAAAACGGAAAGCGGGACCAGCGTCCTCTCAGGCGGACAATGATGCATAAGGGGTGGTTCGAGGTACTAGTCCCCGGGAATCTGGGCGAACAAACGCCATTATTTGCATTATTATCAAACAAGCCGAGTCTAGGTGTGATATTATAGTAAAGTTACCTCTATTGAATGAAGGGGCCCCTCCCAGCGATTTAGGAGAGGTACCATTATACCCCTATATGCATTGGTTCATCAAACCTGTTGCCAAACTTTACCTCAAGCCTAGTGGGTTGGTTGCTATTCTATGTTCAACGGGTAGGATTGGCGTAAGTACGGCTTACTTTCCTCATGATTATATGTTCCTGTGAGTAATTTGCCTGTGATCAGTACGCGAAATCCTTAGCTGATTATTTGACCTTCTGCCTGTGTAGCTTCGTTCTACTTGCTATGGACTTTCGTGGTTAATATTGCGAGCAAACGAGTTATAATAAGCCGTGGAACATATGATGTTTTTGGTTTTGTCCTAGATAGGGTCTAGTGGTATAGGGTACTGTTAATTGTCAGTGTGCTTATTTATTCTAAAAAATTGGAACTTTAGTTCCAGTGTGATTTTCAATATGGTTATAGTGACCCGGGTCGGAAGTAGCTGGCACACTTCAAAAGCGGACCCCATCTTGAGGTGCGAGCACTCCTGAACCCGGCCTTAACACATATTCACGGTGCCGCGTGGCTCTGGCCGCTGCACGCATGATAAACTATCTGGCAACTTTCTTATTCACGATCCAATCGTCCTAGAACATGGAGAATACCTAGCGCACGCCTCTGCACCCCCCATGGGAACTCTATTTGAGCCAAAGCATAATGCCACTAAAACGATCATGCTGTACCATATAGTATGGGATTGGAGTATTTGGGTCTAACCATAATTGTGAAAACAAAAACCAGCACTTCCAGGCTTTAGTATGTTGCTAGACCTATAAAACAGCTCCACCCAAACAATGACAATACCGACGCTCCATCTCCGGGATAGACACATCTTGAGCGGGTACGAGCACAAAAGCAGCAAGGAGACAGAGAATGTCACGCCGGGCTGTGTTGAAGACAACCTAGAGGAGATGGGGTCGTAGTATCGGGCGTGTGACAGTGTTAGCCAAGTCTCCAGATTCACGATATTTTATGGCATCTACCAATGATAGTGGGATATGGGATGGCCACCTGCCTACTTGTTGGAATGTATGGTAAAATATTGGCAGGACCCAAAATCCAACCATGTCACCAGTTTGATCGTAGCATCGCCCGCGTTCAATCGGAACCCGCCCCGCAGGTTGAGGCTGAATATGGCCCCATTCAAACCCGAGCATCGGGACTTCATTGGATGCCACGCCTGATTTCTGCCTGCACAGTTGAAACAAGTCTACCCCTGCCGTAAGGTTATTGCGGAATAGCGACACCAGCCTGCATGTTGCGGGTAATCTACTATCATTCTTAATGGTTATAGAACCCGAGCGGCTGACAACAGTTTCCAGTGCTTGGGCCAGCGTGGATAAGATAAATCGGACCCAGCACTTCTACTTCGAGTATGGAGCCGAGCTACGCGCTGGATTTGCGAGGAGGAAGTGCTCTGGGTTGGCAGTTATTGATTTTAGAGTTCTTTTCTATTTCATTTGGGGTTCATAAAAACAATTAAGCGAGGAAGGCGACGACACCCCGAGGTTTTTTTCTTTCTTTTTCAAATAGCGCTGCCTGAAGCAAGTCCCAAGTTGTAATTATAGAATTGCTTGAAGACTGAAGCTCATATATATAGACTGCTATCCAGTGACTATTTATGGATTAAATATTTAATAAAGGTTAATGTTGATATAGGGCACAGATTATCATTTTAGATATTTTTAGGGCATTTTAAATATAATATAGGGTATAAAATATATAAAAGGTGCATGTAAAAAAGTATATTATAGAAGATAAAGATCTAGTTATTGTGATAGGCTATGCCTGAAGGTATATTTATCAGGGTAGCAAATAAGGTTTATTTTCTAGTTAAGTAGCAGAAGTTATAAATAATATATGCGTAGCTTATAAAACATAGTTTTATAAAGCTAGTTAGTTCTAGTTATACTAGTCCAGGTTTAGTAGTTAGTTTATAAGCTATTCAGCAATTGTTCAGGATAAAAATATATAGCAGTTTGCCCGTATCGGCCCGTGCGCCGATACTTCCTTATAAGCACTGCCCATGACAAGAAGAATTAATATAAAAGTTATAGATGACTAGCTAACCAACATGGACATGTGGCAATGCCAGTATATGTACACCTGTTGCCAACTGGCGCGCACAGATCAGCTTTTGCGCACAGACTGGCCCCACCCCACACACCTACACTTAGTCGGAATTCTTACAGGCCAATTCCACCCATTTACTCATTCATTTCTCATCTATAGATTTTTTATATAATATATCACTTATTGCTGCAGCCTTGCCTTCTTCTTTATGACCAGTATAACAATGAACAAGTAAATTTAAGCAGTAAAATATAATCTAGTGATATACTTAGGTTATTGTTATGGGCAGTGCCTGTTATAAGCAGTGCCTATAAGGAAGTATTAGCGCACGGGCTGATACAGGCAAACTGTTATATATTTTTATCCTGAATAATTGCTAAATAGCTTGTAAACTAACTATTAAACCTGGACTAGTATAACTAGAACTAACTAGTTTTATAAAACTATGTTTTATAAGCTATACATATATTGTTTATAATTTTTTATTATTTAATTAAAAAATAGATTTTATTTATTATTTTAATAAATATATTTTTAAATATAGTTTATTATATATTTTCTAGCTTTTTAAAGCTTTTAATAAATTTATAGCAAACTAATTAAAAGCTTTTTAAAAGCTATTTTTAAATAATTAAATAAAATTTATTTTAATATAAGCTATAAAATATAATAATAATAATTTAATATATTTAGAACAAAAAATAATATTTTATTAGCAAAAATAAATTAAAGCTATATATAAACAGCTTAAAAATAATTTTTAAACAGCTAATATATTAATTTTTAATATTATTTTTATATTTATTTGCTAAATTATATTAAGTTTTTTTAAAGTTAATGATAGAGTCCCCGAAGGGGACCGTATCAATTGAGCCACTGGCTCGTGTATTGTTAGATTAGATAAGCTAAAGATAGGTTGCACAGGCTACGGCTGGCAACAGGTGGCCCACGGCCACCCCTGCAGGGGTTAATTCTAGACTTACTAGAATTCCCCACCTAGCAGAAATTAATAGAGGCATCTTTCTTTCTACCCTCATACCAATCTTCTCAGTTAATTATAAAAAGTTTAAATATAAATTTTTAGTTTAGCTTAAAAAGTTTATAAAAAATTATTTTAAATAAGCTTTATAAAAAAAGTTTATATTATATAAATTATAAATAAATAAAAAATTTATAACCTATAATAAATTAAAATAATATAATATTTATAAACAGTTTAAAAATAATATATAAGTTATTATGAAATTATATTATATTATAAACAGTTTTAAGATAAAAACTAATTTAAAAATATTTTTATAATATATTAAAACTATTTATAACGATTTAAATAAAGCTGTGTTTTTTATTTATAAGCTGTATATGTTTTATTAAAAAACTAATCAGTATTTTTTTATATTTTTCCTTTAATTTAAACAGTTATTATTAAAATTAAATAAAATAAGCTAAATAAATAATATTAAGTTATTATTTTTTTAAAAGCTATTATTAGAACTATGGCAATTGGTTATAGTTACTTACAGCTGTTGTATATACATATGCTTTATATAAGCATATAGCGTACATGTTATATATATGTATACAGCATGTATACTTTATGTATAAAACAAGCTATATTATCGCTGTTATTTTAATAGGTTGTACGTTAGCAGAATTTTTATATAAAACTTAAAATAATGCTACACACAATAATTATTTAAAAAGAATTAAACATAATAAATATTGTATAATAAAAAAGTTATATTCTGTTTTACAGGTAAATAATATATGCATCGCATATATAAAGCTTATTTAATACTAATTAATAATTATAAAATATAACTACAGATTAGCAAAAATAAAAATAAAGCATGCTTAAAGTTTAATAAATCTAAACAAGTTTTTATATTATATTTTAAAATTTTTATTTTATATAAACAAATTATTTTTATATAATAAAAGCTTAAAAAAATTAATTTTAAATATTTATATTTTATATGTTTTGTTATATTTTAAAATTATAATATAAAAATTAAATATTAAAAACGATAATATATAATTATATAAAATTATTTGTTATATAAAAATTAAACAATATATAAATAAACTTTTAAAAACTTGTTTATTAATTTATTATTAAAAGTTGTTTGTTTATTTTTAACGTATTTTTATAATAATTTTAAAATAATTACACAACAAAAAAAACATTTTATTATATATAATAATATTAAATAATATAATAAAATCGTAATAAACTATAAAATTAATAAATATATTATATAAAATACTGTTAATATATAATATTAAAAACAAAAACTTAATATTATAACTGCAATTTTAATTATATTTAATATATAAATAACCTGTTATATTTTAAAATATAAATATTTAAATATAATTAGCTAGCTATTATAAAAGTTATACGTCGAAAATTTTAAATTATAAATATATAAAATATAAAACTAATTTATTAGCTGATCTAATAAAAACTGTTGAATATATTAAACAAAAAAAACGTACGATTTAGCAGCAACAACAGTTTTATATAAACAATTAAGCTTATATAAATTATATAAAAACAATATATATTAAATAAACTAAAACGTTTTTTATTTATATTTATATTAATATTTATATAAACATTTAATTTATTTATTTTAAATTAACAGCTTTATATAAATATAAATAAAATAAGCATTTTATAGCTTAAAACTTTATTTAATATATTATAACTAAAATTAACATTTAATATATATTTTAAACTTTTAAAAAAAACTAACAAATTATTTATATAATTAATAATTAAATATAAATATATTTTTAACTTAATAAATAAATATATAATACTTATAAAATATAAACTAAATTTTTAATTAATTTATAAATACTTTATTATATATTATTTTTATAAACTTTTAAACAACTATTATATATATATATAACGCTTAATTTAACTATAATAAACACGTTTATTAATTTTTTTTTTTTTTAAAACGTATAAAATAAAAATATATTTTTTAATAAATACGTTATTTTTTAAAAAACGTAAAAAAAAAAAAACTATTCTAATAAACCGTACAACTTATTATATAATAAAGCACAGCTGTTTATCAGCTTATATTAACGATTTAAAACAATAAAAAACTAATATTACGTTACATTTTTAATTATATTAAAAAATCCAGCTAAAAACTTTTATATATATAATATTAAACTAAATAAAACTTAAAATAAAATCTATTATATAATAAATATTTATTTTAATATAAACATAAACTATAGCTAATATTAAGCTGATTAAATTAATATTATTTTTATATAAATAAAACAAAATAATTTAAATTTAACTATATATAAAACATTAGATCTAATAATTATTAAGCTAATAAAAATATAACAAGTTTTAAAAGCAAGCTATTAAAATAAAATCTAACTAAATATAATTATTATATAAATATATTAAAACATATTAGAATTAGCAACAGCTTTTATATTTTAAAAACTTATATATAAAAACTTTTTATTAATTTAAAAGGATGCTTATAAATTATAAATAAAAATAAAATAAAATATTTTATATAAAAATAAATAACGTTTATTTTATTAATTAAAAGTATAATTAAAACAATTATATAAAAAATTTTTAGCTTAAAAATATATGCAGACTTTTAAGCCTGTTTAATATATAATAAAACTTTTTATAACTTAAAAAACAGCTTAATCTATATCATCAACAGGGCACACCGCGCAGTGTAAATAGCATGTATTCTAGGGGGGAGCGTGAGCTTAATACAGGTCGCTTTCGGTACGAAGCCGCAGCTAAAAGTGTAGCAAACGTATGCTTATCTTTTAGCGTTAAATTTAATATATAGTCGGGCCTAGAAAGCTAGCCGGAAAAATGCCCTACGCTATATATGCTATTTATTAACTAAAAAAAACCTAATTTTTTTCTAGTGGCCTGTTGCTATTAAGTAGTAGGTAGAACGAATTTAAAGCTATTTCAAGCCTAATATGCCTGAGAGTTGGGGTTATAGAAAGGGAAGTTAGGTGGTGGAGCCCTGACCCTAGTAGAACTTAATCATTATAACGTTTATATAAATAAAAATTGTTTTATATATAAAAAAACAGGCTGTTAATTAATAAACTATATATTTTAAAAAAAAGCCTGTATAAAAAGCATATATTTTAATTTATATAAAATAATTTTTAACTGGTTTTTATTATTTAACGATTTTTTAGCATATTTTATAAAATATAAAAAATATTTTAAGCTAAACTTAAACAATAATAAAAAAAGATTTAATAATAAATAAAATATATAGTTAACTTAGTTTTTAATAAATAATATATTTATATATTATATAATAAAAAAACATTTAAAATTAAAAATAAATGTTTTATTTAATTAATTTATATTAAACAACTAATATTATATAAAATATTAAAATAAACTATAAAATATAAATATTTTTAATTATTTAATAATAAATAAAATATAATTAAAAATATATGTTTAAATAAACTTTTATATATAAATTAAATAAATAAAAAACTGCTTTTATATAATTTAAAAATAAAAAACTATTATATTAATTAAAACAGTTAAAATAAAAACGTTTTTAATATAATAATATATTATATTTTAAATATTTTAATATTATTTTTATTTTTTTAAAAATATAAACTATTTATAAACTTATTTTAATAATATAAAAACGTTATTATATAATAAAACAGAAAAACTATATTTATTATATATAAATAAAAATATTTATTTTTAATATAAGCTTTTAAAAAGCTAGAATATATTTTATTAAAACAGAGCTAAAACGTTTATACTATTATTTTAAATATTTTTATATAAAAAATTATATAAGCTGCTAAATTATATAAAATATAACATAAATTATTTAATTTTAAAAAATCTAAAAGTTCTGTTATTATTATTAGTTATATAACTAAATATTAAAACGTTTTAAGTTTTTAATTAAAAACAACTATAATTTTAATTATAAAATTATAATTAATATTATATAAACAAATAATAAATAAATATTTTATATTATTAATACCGCGATATTATTTTAAGCTGTAATATTTTTAAAATTTATATTTACGCGTAATGTTTAAAAATATTATATAAATATTAAATTAATATATATTAAAAACTTTCCGATTATATTATATATAATTTAAATGTAAATTTTTATTAAAAAATTCTAAAACTAAGCTAAAATAATTAATATATAATATTATATAATGTTTATTAAAACTGATTAAATAATAAATAAAATTAAATAAACATATAAACTATTTTGTTATATATATAATATATTAAAAGCAAAAATCGGATATTATATAAAACAAGAATTAATTTTATAAATAATAATTAAAGCTTTAAATAATACTACAGGTTTAAACGGGCTAATATTTATTTTATTAATATTTAAAATATATTTTAAAATTAACTAGGATTTACTTTTTTATTAAATATTATATAAAAAGCAGAAATAATAAAAAAGCTATAAAGATATTGCGTAAAAACAGGCCAAAATTAAAATTAACTATATAATTAATAAATATAATAGCTTAATTATATATAATATATTTTAGTACTTTTAAAAGCGAAATCTTAATATAAAAAAAAGTTAATAAAAATTATATAAGATCAAATTAATTAAAAGATCTAATATAGTTGTTAATTTAATTAATAACTTAATATAATTTTAATATATTTAAATTAAACTATATTATCATATAATAAATAAATAATAAATTAATAAATAAAAAACACCTTAGACTGTTTAACTATTTATTATATATAAGCATAGCAGATTAAAAAAAAGCGCTATTATAAAAGCTAATATATAAGCTATATTTATATAAAAACTAGATAATATTTTTATAACAGCAAAAGAACAGCAGGCGTACGTTTTAACAGTAAAGCTTTAAAAAAGCAATATAATTATTACACCGGAAATATTATTTAAAAAATTAAACATAACTAAAATTAACCACTTTATTATATAAAAAATATTTTAATTTATTAAATATATTAAATCTAAGCTTAGCAAAACTTAAATCTTTAAGTTTAAACTTATATAAAAATAAAAATAAAAATAACCCGACTATATAAAAATTAAACCTTATTATATAAAAATATAACAACGTTAAAAAATAATAATATTTATATAATTTTTTAATTATTTAGCAAATAAATTAAAAACTACTACTAGCATTTAAACTTTTGTTAATTTATAACTATAATATTTTAAATAAACTTTAAAATATTATACAAGTATATATATAATTAAAAAATAAACTAGTAAAAAAGATTTTTATATAACTATTTAGCAAACTTAAGCTAAAATATTTTAAAAAAATAATTTTAAAAATTATATAACCGCTGTATAAACTAATAAAATTAAAGCTATATTAATTTAAAACTTATTATTAATATTATTAAAAATAATTAAATATATTTATATTTATATACAACTTATATTTATTATATATAATAAAACAATTAAAAAACTTTAATATTACTAGCTTATAAATAGACAATATATTTAGTTTTATTATATTAAACTTTTTTAAAAAAAAATATAAGTTAAAGCAAGCTAACTTTTACGTAAAACTAAAAAAAGTATTTTAATTAAAACACTTAATTAAATTTAATAGCGGCTGAATTATATTATTATATAAAAACAACATAATTTTAATATAAAAAAAATAAAATAAACAACTAGTTTAAATTAACTTTTATATAATAAAAACTGCTTAAAACTATATTTTATAACAGGCTAAAAAAGCTTATATTAACAGTATATATTAACTAAAAGCTTTATATAACTTATTAATAGCTGTTTAAATAATTAATTTAGTGTTAAACATTATTAAAAACTTAAAATAAAAAATCTAATAATAAATAAATAATTTTAAGCAAAGTTTAACTTTTATATTATTAAACTTAATATATATAAAACTGTTTATTTTTATTTATAGATTTTTATAAATAATATTAACATAAATTTTAGCTTAGATTTTTATTATATTAGCAACAGAGCATTATATAAAAAAAATCAAGTTTTAAAATAATTAAAAATATTATATATTAGAATTTTAGCAAATATAAAAAATTACTTAGAATGTTTTAATAAATAAGCTGTATAATATAATTAATAAATTTAATAATATAATAATTTTATATATAACGATTTAAAACTTTTAGCTATTTTAAACTTTTTTAGTTTTAGCAGTTTTATATTTAAATTTAAAATTATTATATAATTATTTAATTAAGCTAAATATAATATAAAAAAACGTTTAATAATAAATATTATGTTGCTTTAAAATTATATAAAAAAAAATCTTTAAAATATAATAGATTAATAGTATTAATAATTTAGCAGATATATTTATTAAATAAAAACTAAACTAAGTTTTAAAAAACCTAGGATTTATAAACAAATTAACTATATAGATTAAAACATATATTAAATAAACTAAAAAATAAAAATAATAATAAAGCAGGGTTTATATAATAATAAACGCTATTTTTTTAAACAACAGTAATATAAACTTTATTTTATTATATAATAAAAAATATAAGCATAACTAAAGACCTAACTTTTTAAAAAAAAACAGGCTTTAATAATATAATAGTAATATATACTATATTTAACTATTATATAACCTAGGCTTAATTTTTAGCTAAAGCTTGCAAAGTTTAGAGTTTATAAAAAAATATTATAAACCTTAGATTTTATTATTTTTTATTATTCTTTTATTTTTAAATATTTTTATTTTTTTTTATATAATAACAGCTTAAACTTTATTTTATTTATATAAAAAACATATAATTATTACTAAAGGCCTAACTTTTTAAAAACAAGCTTTAATAGTATAATAGTAATATATATAATAATTAGTTATTATATGTTTTAAGTTTAATTTTTAACTAAAACTAATAAAGCTTAAAAGTTTACGGTCTATAAATAAACTAATATAATAAACTTTAAGCTTTATATTTTTTTATTTATATATAATAATTAATTGTTTTTTTATATAAAAAAAACTACATATAAACTACACTTTTATTTTTATGTTTATATAGACTATATTTTTATTTTTATATTATTTATATATATAAAAATAAAACATAAAAAAACCAAAAAAATAAATTTATTTAATTTTTATTTTTTATTTTTAGCTATAGTTAAAATATTATGTTTTATATAAGCGTTAAATATAAAAAGCATAAGCGTTTTTTAAAAACTAAAAATTTAATAATATAAATTAAATAAAGCTTTTTAATTATAGCAGCAGCTATTATATAGTTTATTTATATATATTTTTAAATATTAAGTTTTTTAGCTTTAAATTAAAAAAGCTTAAAAGTAGTTTTTATAATAAATAAATTTAGCTTAAACGTTTATAAAAGGTTTAAAGCTGTTATTTAAAATAAAATATTATAAAAAAAACAGTAGCAATAATATTTTTAGCATTTTATTATACGCAGAAACTTATTAATAAAAAACAAAAATATATAAATAATTATTTATTTATTTAAAATTATATATATTAATATATAAAAACTATATAAAAGCTTAACAAGCTTAAGTTTTTATAAAAAAACAATAAACTTTTATTTTGCTGTTTTTTTTTATATAAATAAAATTTACAAACTATAAAATATTTTTTATTAAAAAGAGCGCAGGGCAAAAATAAAAGCAAGCAAGCGGCGCAGAAGCAGCAGCAGCAGCAGCAGAAGCAGCAGCCGATATTATTATTATTATTATTATAGTTAATACTGCAGCTTTTAAAAATTAGTATTTATATTATATAAAAAGAAAACTACTACATATATATATATATATATATATATAAACAAATAGAACAGCAGAACAAAAAGTTAATTATAAATAAAGCTATACATATATTTAAGCAGCAGAAACTATATTAATAATTTTAAGCTTAAGCTTAAGCATTAAGCAGCAGTTATATAAAGCATATATAAATTAAAAGCTGTATATAAGCAGAAAACTTTATATAAAAAGCAATTATATATAAATAAATAATTATATATATACAGATAATTATATATAAGCAGAAAATAATATATAAATAAAAACTATAACTAATAAAAAAAAATTCATGTTAAAACTATAGCAATTAGTTATAATTATTTACAGCTATTATATATATATATTTTTATATAAATATATAGCGTATATATTATATATATATATATAGCATATATATTTTATATATAAAACAAGCTGTATTATCGCTGTTATTTTAATAGGTTATATGCTAGCAGAATTTTTATATAAAACTTGAAATAATATTACGCACAATAGTTACTGAAAAAGAATTAAGCATAATAAACATCGTATAATAAAAAGTTATATTCTGTTTCACGCGTGAATAATATTTGCATTGCACGTACAAAGCCCATTCAACAGCTATAAATAATAAACTTAAAAGGTTTTTATAAGCATATAATTATTTAACAATTATTAAAATTATTTTAATTAAGTTTTAAAAATAATAATTAGGTTCTACTAGGGTTAGGGCTCCACCACCTAACTTTTTTTTTTATAACCTTAACTCTTAAGCATATTAAGCTCGAAATAGCTTTAAATTTATTTATTAAAACAAAAAAAAAAATAATAAATTAAATATTTTAATATTAAAAAAACGTTTAAAAGCTGCAATAATATTATATTTATAATAATATTTTTTTGTTTTAAAACTAATAATGTAGCAAAAATATATAAGCTAAAGCTTTATTTTTAATAACTATATAAACTAAATTTTTTAATAATATAAATAA
Source organism: Rosellinia necatrix (assembly GCA_021209875.1). Lineage (NCBI taxonomy): Eukaryota > Fungi > Ascomycota > Sordariomycetes > Xylariales > Xylariaceae > Rosellinia > Rosellinia necatrix. The sequence goes on along the minus strand of JAGYVD010000001.1, from coordinate 790,453 downwards.
TATTACGATTTTTAGTTTATTACTAATTTATATTTGTATAAAATTAAACCTGCAACTTTTTTTAAAAAAATAAACTAAAGCTAATATAGTAAGCATTTTTTTATTTTTAAAAAAAAAAATCGTTTAATATAAGCTACACTTTTATTTGTAGCGTTTTAAACATAAAAAAAAACTTTAGCTAAGCTAATTTAAATTTAAAATTAAATCAGATTTAACCTATTTAAAAAGCTTAAATTTAAATTTTAAGTCTGTTAAAATATATAAGTTATTTTTATAATTTAATTAATAGCAGGCTAGTTTTTAAAATTAATTAAAAATAAATTATAATAATATTTTGCGATAACTTTAAACTAATAAATTTAATTAAGTTATAAATAAAAACATATATATTTTAAACGCAGCTATAATTTTATATATAAATTAAAAAAAATATTATAATATAAATAATATTTTTAAACTAAAATATATAAAAACAATATTTTTATTTAAATATAAAGTTTTTAATTTTATAACGATTTATATATAATTATTTAAATTATAATTATATATAGTTTTAGCTATAAATAATTTTATTTATATAATATATAAACTAAAGTTAATATATAAATTAAAAATAATAATTTTTTATAGCAGCTTATATAAAATATTATTTAATAATTTTATATATAGCTGCTTTATAATTAAAATAAAATTAAAAATAAAAATTTAATTATTTATTAGTTATAGTTTTAAAAACAATAAACTACGTTAACTTAATAATAAACTAAACTAAAAACAACTTATATTTAAATATATTTTATTAAAAAATAAACTTTATAATAAATAAAATAATCATAACTATATTAAAACTAACATAGTTTTATGCTGCTATAAGTATATATACTACTGCTGTAAAAATATATATAAAAAACTAGCTTATATTAAAAAAAAAACTTAAAATAAATCAGCTGTTTTATAACTTAATTATAGCTTAATAATTTAATTAAAACTTAACTTATATTTATTTTAAAAACAATTTAAAATATTATTAATTATTTAAATAATAATACTAGCTTTAAAATTATTACTTAAACCTATAGCAAATATAATATTAAAGTTTAAAGTTTTTAATTAAACAGACTTTTTATTTATAGCTTTTTAATTTTTTTTTTGATTTAAATTTTAATAAAAAACGTTATAAAACTATTTAAGCAACTTAAAAAAGCTGTTAATTAATATTTTATATTATAAAGTTTATTTAATGTGATGGCTGCAATAGCAGCAGTTGGAGCAGAGCCCAACTATACCTATATATTGGGAAGAAAAACTAAGGTTGAGAAAAGAAGAGAACTATACATAGGGCCGACGGCCAGAATTCCTACTTATACATACCACTGGCCATTCACTACATAACTGGCCTACCGCATTCACCACCTCGTACTTGTACCCACTTAGCCGGGGAACCAATCAGGGGCCGCCAGGCCACCTATTCGTGCAGCCAATCAGGGCCATCATGGCTGTGGGTCATGACATTTAAGCTGTAAAAACTATTTTAATTTAAGCCGTTTAAAAAACTTAAAATTAGCTAATAAAAACTATTTAATAATTAAATAATAAATTAAAACAGATTTAATATAAAATCAGATTATAAAATAAAACAGTTTTATAAGCTTAGTTTGCTTTTTTTAAGCTTAGTTTTAAAGTTTTTTAAAAAATAGCGACAGATATACTATTTATTTTTTTTTAAAAACAGCTTAATTAATAACTAAATTTAACTTAAAATAATAACGCTTAAATATTTAATAATATAATAAATGTTTAATTTAATTTAAGCCGCGGGCTTTAATATATATTTTATTAAAAAAGATTTAAAAAACGCGTTTTAATTAGTTTTAATTATATTTTTATAATAAATACTGTTTAAATTTAAATAAAAATTAAAGTTTTTTATAAAATTATTTTTGTTTAGCTTATATATAGCTTTTTTATTTTTAATTTATTTATTAAAAGTTTATATTAAATTTTAAAAGCTTTTTTTGTTTATATTAATAATATATTATTTAAACAATTTTATTTTTATAATATTTACGTTATATATTTAAAAATATTTAATATTTATTAAAAATATTATTATTTTTAAACATGTTAAATTTAATTTTAAATTATAATAAAAACTATAAAAACATTTATACAAAAATTTTTAATATTAAAATTAATACGTTTTTAATATAAGCATAGCTTGCTAATAAAAAAAAATAAAAAATAAAGCAAATTATATTTAAAATAATATTAAAACCGCAGATATTTTAAAAAAAAACTTAAAAAATCGCAAGCTATTTAAGCTTTTATGTTATAATAATTTTAATTAGCAGAGCTTTTTTTTATAACGTATAAATATTACTTTTTAAATTTAGCTTGCAGCTGTTTTAATTATTGTTTAAATATATAATATAAAATTTTATTTAATAGCTTAACGCTTTAAAAATTTTAATAAAATATTTATATTAAATATAAATAACTGTTTAATTTATTATTTATTTATAAACGTTTTAAAATTAAAATTTAATAAATTTTATTTTAAAACAAAAGCAAATATTTATAATTAACACACAGCATTATTTATTTTTAAAAACTAGGCTTATAATTATTTATGCTTTAAAAATAAAGCATTATTAAATGTTAATATTTTTAAAATTATAGCAATTTAAATTATGTTTTAATATTAATATATATATTAAACGTTTAATATTATAATTATTTATATAAATAATACAACTATATAAGCTAGTTTAATTAATATATTTATAAAAACTTTTATTATTATATTTATTCCGCGAAATATTTGTTTTAGCTGTATAAAATAATATCTGCTTTTAAATTAAATAAATTAGATTATAAAATAATAATTTAACTAATGCTTTATTTTAAACTAAATTTATAACAATTATTAACTTATGTTTTAATTAATAGTTTTTATTAAAAGCAATTTAATTTTATGTTTTTTAACAAAATTTAAAATAATAATTTATTCTGCTTTAAAAATAATTATATTTGTTTATTATATATAAGTTTAATAAATTTAACTTAAAAAATATATAACGTTATAACAAACTTATATAAAAACTAAAATTTTTATTAAAATAAGCCAGCTTAGCTTATATTAATATAAACTTTTGCTTTATATATATATAACTATATATTTAGCTTTTTATAACAGCTTATTTAAAGTTTAATTTTAAATAAATATATATTTATATTATATTTAGTTTATATTAACTTATTTTTAAACACGCAAGCTTTTAAACATTTATATATTAAACATTTAATTTAAAAAACAGCATATTTTTTTTTTATAAATAAAACAATTTTATTAAAGCTTTAATTTTAAAACAACTTTTAATTAAACTAATATTAAATAAAGCTATAATAAATAAAAACTTATATAATAGACTAATAGCTAATATAGTTTTTATAATAGTTTAGCACAGTTTTTTATAGCTAAGCAAAATTATATATAATAAATCTAACCAGCAAAAGCTTTATAAAAAAGCTGTTTTAAGCTTATTAAAATTATTAATTTAATTTTTAATAAATAAAAACTATTTTTAAATGCTATTATATAAAATAAAAATAAATAAAAAACGTTTTAAAAAAATATAATAATAAATATTATAAACAGCTTATTATATTTAATTATTTACATAATAAACTTTTAAAATAAAATATTATTTTAATATATTTACGCGATTTATTATTTTTTTTTTATTATATATATAATGCTTTTTAAAAAATTAAAGCATTTCAGATTTTATAAAACCGTTTATAACGTTTAAAAGTTAATTATAATATATATTTAAGTTGTAGTTTTAAATAAAGCGCTGTTTAATATATATATAATGTTGAATAGGCTTTGTACGTGCGATGCACGTACTATTTACATGTGAAACAGAATATAACTTCTTGTTATACGATGTTTATTATGCTTAATTATTCTATTTAAGTAACTATTATATATAGCATTATTTCAAGTCTTGCATAAGAATTCTGCTAGCGTACGACCTATTAAGATAACAGCAATAACACAGCTTGTTTTATATATAAAGCATACACGCTGTATGCATATACGTGACATGTACACTATATGCTTGTACAAAGCATATGCACGTACAACAGCTGTAAGTAACTATAACTAATTGCCATAGTTCTAACATATAACATAAATATAAATAAAAGCAATATAAAACTTTTAAGCTGTTAAATATTAAATATAATAAAACGTTATTATAAAACATTTTTAGCTAAAATATTAAAAATTAATAAACGTTTTATATTTAATATAAACTTAAATTATTTTATCTTATAAAAGCTAATAAAAAACTAAACTTTAAATATAACTGTTGTTCTGTTTTAAAAGCTTATTTAATATTAAATTTATATTAAATTTAGTTTTATTAGCAAATAAATAAATATATTTAATATAACTGTTAAATTTATTATAAATTTGCTTTTAATTTTAATAAAATCTAATAATAATATATTTAATTAACTATATAATAAATTTGCAGCAAATTTATTTTAAACTATTAAATAAAAAAATATATTATTATATATTAAATTTATATAAAGTTTATAATAAAATATAAAATAATTAAATTATTTAAAAATATTTTATATTATATATTTTTATTTAATGTTTAAACTATTGCGTATTAAATTTAAGTTTAATTTACAGCTAATTTATTTATTAACAGCTTTTAGCGTTAAAATATTTAAAAAAAAACTTTTATTAAGCAAATTTATATTTTTTTTGCCGCAACCTTTATTATTTTTATTATTATTATATATTATTTATATTATTATTATTACTATTATTATTATTATTATTACTATTATTATTATTATTATTATTATTATTATTAAAAACTTTTGCTGCAGCAGCTTTTTTAACTTATTTTTGCTTTAAACTTTAATTTTAAACTTTATTAATAGCTTTATATAGTAAAGCTTTATAATTAATATTAAATTTATTTTAAATTTGCAGCAGATTTTTATTTTTAGCGCTTTAAAACGTTTTATAAATATTTAACGCGATATAATTATAACAAACAGCCGCCCAAGCTTATATAAATAAATTTTATTATTTTTTAACTTTTATATTATTTATATTAATTTAGTAGTAAATTAGCATTAAATTTGCTATATATTAATTTTAATAATTTATATTAAAATATTTATAGAAATAGTTTTTTTTAAGCTTTTATATAATATATATATTTAAAAGTTTATATATTAATATTATTTATATAAAAACGTTTATATTTTATATAAATTAATATTAAATTTGCTTTAAATTATAATTATTAATTTTATAATATAAAATATATAATAAATATAATAAATTTAACGTTTAATTATTATCGCAGGCTTTTAATTTATAATAAATTAATATTAAATTTAAAAAATTTGCTAAAAATTTATTTTTGCTATATAATTTTAATAACAGCAAACTAAAAGCTGGCGATAAGCTAGCGCGTATTTATTTAAAATTAAAAATATTATTATTTTTAAAAATTAAACGTTAATATATTATTAAGGCTTTAAATTTAAAATAAATTTATATTATATTATTATATTTATTAAAAAAAGTCATAAAAATTAAAAAAACTTTTGTTTATAAACTTAGCTATATTTTTTATTTTATTTAGCTAGTTTTATTTAAAAATTTATTTAATTATATTTAATTATATATCTTTAATTTTTTTTATTTTATAAACTAATTATATTTTTTAATTTTTATTATTTTATTTATAAATAAAATAAACGTTTAAAATATAAATGTAAATATTTTTCCAGCTAGCTTTTTAACCTGACTATATATTAAATTTAATATTAAAAATAAATATATATTTATTATATTTTTAACTGCAGCTTTATATTAAAACAATTTATATTAAGCTTATATTTTTTTTTAAAACATATACTATTTATATTATATAATATGCTTTATTAATAATATCAATAATTAAGTTTTATTAAAATTAAAGCTTTATTATTTAACTTTTTTTTTTATAACTTTAACTTTTAAGTGTAATGGCTGCAATAGCAGCAGTTGGAGCAGGGCTTAACTATATTTATATATTAAAAAAAAAAACTAAAGTTTAAAAAAAAAAGAACTATATATAGAGCTAACAGGCAGAATTTTTACTTATATATATTATTAGCTATTTATTATATGACTAGCTTATTATTTTTATTATTTTATATTTATATTTATTTAACTAAAGAACTAATCAGAAGCTGCTAAACTATTTATTTATGCAGCTAATTAAAGCTATTATAGCTATAAATTATAATAATCTTTTTTTTATAAAAAAATTTAACTTAAGTTTTTAGCTGCGCAGGATTAAAAATATATTAAACTGATTTTTTTTTAAAGCTGTTTATGCTATGTTTAAAACTTAAATTAAAAACTTTTAAATTAACACTTTTAAATAATAAAAAATATTTTTAGCATATATAATTAGTTAAAATTTAAAAGTTTTTAATTTTTATTTTATATTTATTATGTTAATTAGTTAATTTTTATTTTATTTATTTTTTAATTAAATTATTTATCATATTACTTATGTTTTATTTATAATTTTAGCTATATTTTATTTTTTAATATATTATTATTTTTATATGTTTTAATAAATTTTTTTTTTAGCTGCTTTAATTTAGTTTTTAATTGTTTTAATAGTTTTGTTTTTTTAAATATTTATTATAATATTTTTTAGCTTAATTAAAACGTTTTTTAAATTAGCAGCTAAATATTAATTATTATTATATTTTTAATTTTTTAAAACATTTTATAAAATAGTTTTTTTAAATTTTTAATAACAAAATTTTTTTTTTTTTTTTTTTTTAACGTTTTATTAACTATTTTTTTTAATTAAAACATTTTTTATTTAAATAAAAATTATTAATATATTTTATAATTGTTTAATATAAAATTAACGGTTTTTTGCTATATTATTAATAATTTTAATTTAAATATATTAAAACAGTTAGTTTTAATATTAATAATTTTATAAGCTTGTTGCGTTATTAAATAATTTAGTTTATTATTAAATTAATTAGTTTATTTTTTTTTTTATAATATAAATATATAATTTTTAATTATAAAGTTTAAGTTTTATTAATATTTATTAACTTATATAATTATTTATTATTATATTTTTATATTTATATTTTTATTTTTTAATATAATTATAAACTTTTTTATAAATATTTAAGCTTTTTTAAATAGTTTTTATTAATTTATTTTTTTATAATTGTTTTATTTTTATTTAAAACTTTTAATTAAACGTTATATTTATTAGTTTTTTATTAATATTTTTTTAAAAACAGCTTTTTAAAACTTTATAAAGCAAAAACGTTTATATAATATTTAAAGCTAAAACGTTTTAAATTAGTTTTTTAAAAATAATTAATATATAATCGCAGCTGCTGATTTATTTATTAAAATATTATTTTTATTTATTTTATTAATTAATAATGTTCTGCTATAAGAAATTCTAGCTTTATATTATAAATTTTTAACAGCTTGTTTATAAAATCAGTAATAAACTTGCTTTTTTATTATTAACTATTGTTTTTAATTATTTATATATTTAATAAAAACTTTTATAATATATTTTAATAATATTTTTATTATTATTAATTTTTATATATAGTTATTTATATTAATTTTAATAGTTTATTAATTATATAAAATATTATATTATTTTTATATTTATTTTACAAAAGTTTTTAAAATTAATTATTATATATTATTATATATATTTTAATATTAATAAATAAGTTAGTTTTTTAATATTTTATTGCAAAAATTTTATAAAATAATAAAAACAGTTTATTATATTTTAATTAATTTTATAATATAGTTTTAATTATTAATAATATTAAAATATTAAACGTTTTATTTTTTGCGGCTTAAATATATTATTACTAGCTTTATATAAGCTTTTTAATTATTTAAGTTTATAGATTATTTAATTTAAAAATAACTAATTTTTTTATATAATAAAAAGTTTTTAATATTAATTAATTAAAATTTTTATTAGTTTAAGCTTTTTTAATATTTATTTAAACTAATATTATATTAATTAAATTTAAAAATTAAATTTATAAATATTATTTTTAACAATAGTAAAATATAATATTTTTATAATATATATTTTATATATATTTTTATTATTTTAAAATTATTAGTTTAAAAAAGCTATAATTTTTATTTTTTTTATTATTTTTATATTTTTAAATTTTTATTAATTTAAAAAAATATCTGTTATTATATTTTTTATTTTAAACAATATATAATATTAAAATTATAATATATAATAAGTTTAACTTATTTAGTTTGTTTTAAACTTAAGATTTTTTTATATTAAAATATTTTAGTGCAGTATAATTTATAATAATTAAAAACAGCTATAATTGCTATAAGCTTATTAATTCTGTTTTTTAATAAAATAGTTTTTAATTATAGCTAGTATTTTTTGTTATAAATATTATAGTTTAATATTATATTATAAAAGTTTTTAAATAAAATATAATTAACTGTTATAAAATATCTGCGGTTTTTTTTATAATAAAACGTTAGCAGCTATACTATTAAATATATTTATTTTTATTAAAGTTTTATTTTTATAATTAAAATATTTTAATATTAACATATTAATTAATTTATTTTTTAACGTTTTAAATATTTTTTAATAAAAGTTTAATTAAATTAAGTTAGTTTTAATATAAATTAAATTATTTAATAGCTTAGTTATTTATTTATATTTATAAATAAACTTTTATAAAAGTTATAAAAACTTAAAAATAATTATATTTTTTTAAAAACGTTTTATTTTTTTTTAAATATTTTTAATTATAAATAATTTTAATATTATTAAAATTAATTTTTATATTTTAGTTTTAATAATAAACTTAAAAACTTAGTTTTTTTATATAAAACTTATATTTTTTAAGTTAGTTTATAATTTTATTTTTTAAAATATAATAATATTTTATTTATATTATATTAATATTTTAGTTTATTATTTAAATAAATTAAAATATTATTAATATAAGCTGTATAAAAATATTTAAATATTTTTATAATATATTATTAATATATTTTTAAAAGTTGCTAGCTTATTAATTAATTTAAAAACAATATTTTAAACTAATAAGCTTTATATTATGTTTAAAAATAATTAACTTTTTTTTTTTTTATAATATAAATATAATAAAATATTTGTTTAATATTAATTTTAATAAATATTTCAACTTATATTATATAAGTTAATATTTTTTAATTAATAATAATAAATATTAATTTTTTATATTAAAACGTTTAATTTTTATAATTAATATATAAATATAATAATTTATTATTTTTTATATAAATAATATAAAAATAACTTAAAAATTAATATAAGCTTTATAAATTTTTTGTTAAATTATTATAAATATATTATTAGCAGGTTTTAGTTTTTTAAATAATATTTTATAAAAAACTATATTTTAATATTTTTAAGTTTTAATTTAAAATTAAACAGTAATTTATTTCTAGCTTATATAAAATTAAGTTGTTTAAAACAGCTTTTAAAAAATATTTAAATATTTATAATAAGCTTTTAAAACTATTTATTGCAAGTTTTTTTTAATTTTATTTTATTTTTAAATTACAGCTTATATTAAGTTTTTATTATTTATTATTTATTATTTTATTAATTTTATACAGCATAGTTATATTATAATATTTTATATTATTTTATTATAATATTATATTAAAAACTATAGCTTTAATAGTTATAATTTTTATTAATTAATATTTATATTATTTAATAATATTTTGCTAAAGTTAATAAAAGCTTTAAGCGTTTTTTTAATAGAGTTTCTGTTTTAAGCTTAATTTTTATTATTTTAAAAACTAGTTTAGCTTTTTAACTTTATATTTTTTATTTTATATATTTTTATTTAGTTTTATTTTTGTTTAAAACATTTATTAGTTTTAAAGTTTTAAATCTTATATTAAAATAGTTTTAAAAAATAAAAGCTTTTAAGCTTATTTTTTAATAATTAAAATAATTTTAATTAAATAATTTTTATTATATTTAATTTAAAATATTTTAAACTTATAATTTTTTTTTATTATATTTAATTAAATTAATAATTTTTATATTTTTATTTTTTAGTTTTTAGTTTTTTTTAAGCAATATTTTTTAATATATAAAATGTTTTAATAAATTTTCTGTTTTATTTATTAAAATTTTAAACATTTAATATTTAAATTTTTTATTGTTTAAAAATAAAAGTTGTTTATATAAAAATTTATTAATATATTATAATAGTTATACTATTTTTTTTAATAATTATATTATATTTTATATTAATAATTATTAAAAAGCTTTTATATAGTTTTTTTATATTTTAATATATAATTTTAAAACTAAGTTTATTTATTAAATTAAATTATTATTATATTTAATAATAATAGCTAGTTTAAAACTTATTATAGTTTTAAGTTTTAAATATTTTATTATTTATATAATAAAATTATATTAATTAAAATATATATATTTATTTTTATATTAGCTAAAGCTTTAATAAATAATATAAATTTATTATTTATTATAATATAATTTATAAAAACAGGTTTTTTTTAATATGTTTTAAAAAATTAAACAGGATATTTTTATATTATATTATATTAAATATTAATATTTTTGCTTAAAAAAAAGTTTAGTTATTTTAAGCTGTTTTTTTTTTTTTTTTATTTATGTTTATTTGTTTGATATAATTTATTTTTATAGTTTTTATAAAAATAATATTAATATATATATTATTTAATTAATTAAAATTATTTTTATAAAAATAATTATTATTATAATATTTTTATTTATAATAAATAAACTATTTATTTTTAAAATTAAGATTTTAAATTAATTTAGTTTTAATTTAATATAAATTTTTATTTTATTTTTATTTATTTAATAATTATTATTTTTTATTATTATTTTATAATTAATAAATATTTTTAGTTTAAAATTATTTTTAGCAGTTATAATTAAACCTTTTTTAGCTTTTTATTTTTTTTATATTTTATTTTTTTTAAAGCTTTATTTTAAATAAAGTTTTTTATTATTAATAATTATATAATTATATATATTTATAATAAACAAAAAGTTTATTCTGTTATTATATAGTTTATTTATATAAAATTTATTTAAACGTTTAAATAACTTATTATATATATTTTATTTAAAATTTCTAAATTAATTTTTTATATTAGTTTAATAAATAAACTTAATATAAAATAAAATAAACTTATTATTTGTTATTATTTTTAAGTTTTAATATTTAATTTTAGTTTTTTATATTTATTAAAATTATTATAAAACAAAAATAAATAATTTAATATTTTTAACTTGTTTTTAATATTAATTTATTATAGTTATTAATAATAAATAATATAAAATTTTTAAAAGCTTTATTTTTATATAATTAATAATATAATCGATTTTCTTTAATTTATATTAAAATTGTTGCTATTTTTAATAAGCTTATCTTTTAAAAATATAAACTAATATTTAAATTTTATTTTTTTTATAAATATAAAAGTTTAGCTTTTAAAAATTAATTTTAATTTTTTTAATATATTATAAATTTAAAGTTTTTAATTAAGTTTTAAAATAATTTTTAAATAATTATTAAGTTTGTTTAATTAAATAAATATTATAACAATTTAGTTTTTAAAATTTTAATTTTTTATTAATTTTAATTAAAGCTTTATTTAAATTAGTTTTAACTTTTTATTTTTAAAATAAATTAATTTATTTAATATATTATTTATATAAAATTATTATTAATATTATTAATTATATTAACAATGTTTTTAAAATATTTTAAATAGCGTTTATAAATAAAAAATAATATTTAAACTTATAATATATACTTTTAAAATAGTTTTAAACTAATTTTATAAACTATTAAAAGTATATAAAGTTGTTTATAAAAAAACATATGTTTTTTTTTATTTATTATTGTTATAAAAACTATTTTTATTTATTTATTTATAATAAAATAAATAGCGTTAATTTTATTTATTTTATAAAATTTTTATAAAGTTTTATAAAAGCTAGCTGTATATATGTTTTAATTATTATTATTAATAATATAATTTTAATATAAAAATATTAATAAGTTTGTTTTTTATTTTTTGTTTTTATTATAGTTTTTATTTTTTAATTAAAACGTTTAGCTTTATTAATATTATTAATTTATATTAATAATTTTATAAACTTTAAAACTAACGCTAAAATTTACAGTAGTTATATCGGGCATTATTATATAAAGCTAGGTTATTTAAATCGTTTTTTTTAAAACATATTTATTATTTAACTTTTATTAAAAAAATTAAATTATTTTTTTTTGCTATAACGTTTTAATAAATTAATTAATTAATTAATTATTTAATCGGTTAAAAAATTTAATATTTTTTTAAACAACAAAAAATAAACTTTAGTTTTATAATAGCTGCAATAACAGCTGTTAAAACAAAGCTTAACTATATTTATATATTAAAAAAAAAAAAAACTATATACAGGGCCAACAGCTAAAATTCTTACTTATATATACTACTAGCTATTCACTACATAACTAGCCTACCGCCTTTACTACTTTATACTTATACCCACTTAGCCAAAGAATTAATCAGAGGCCGCCAGGCCACTTATTCGTGCAGCCAATCAGGGCCATCATAGCTGTAGGTCATGACATTAAGCATATTAAGCTTAAAATAGTTTCAAATTTATTTTATTTATTATTTAATAATAATAAGCTACTAAAAAAAAATCAAGTTTTTTTTAGTCGGTAAATAATATATATAACGTAAAATATTTTTTTAGCTAGCTTTTTAGGCCCGACTACGTACTAAATTTAACGCTAAAAGATAAGCATACGTTTGCTACACTTTTAGCTGCGGCCTCGTACTAAAAGCGACCTGTATTAAGCTTACGCTCCCCCCCTAAAATATATACTATTTACACTGCGCGGTGTACCCTATTAATAATATAGATAAACAAGATAGAAAAACTATTAGATTATTATATTAAAAATAACGCTTAAAATAAGCGCAAATATAGCATAACTTATAAAAGTTTAGCTGTAGATTTAAAAAAAAATATTAAATAATTAAAGTTATTTTTTTTAAACTTATTATTTAATAGAACTTTTTAAGCAGAGCTTAAGCTGTTTAAGCTATAAAAAAAAAAGCGCTATAAAAAATTAAAAAAAAACTGCTTATAATATAAAAAGGTAGGCTATTTTATTAAGTTATGCTTTATAAAGCTAGTAAGCAGGCCAAACATTTATATAAAAAATATAAAAATAAAAAAATATTAAGCTTAAGCGATAGAAAAAAATTAAAAAACAAATAATTTTAAAACAAAAACGCTTTTAAAAGTTAATATTAATTTAAAAAAAATAATTACTGTTAAACAGTTTATAAACAGCTTGTTTTTTATAATTAATATATTTATAAAAAAATATAATTTTAAAAGCTTTAATTAATTAAAAACATAAATATTATATAGTTATTAATAAAAATATTATTAAAAAATACAAGTTATTATATATAAAAATAAAAAGAGCTTTTAAGCTAGCTGTTAAAAAAAGCTTATAAACAGCTTTAAAAAATAAATAAAATAATTTATTTAAATATAAATATAAATAAATATATAAAACGGATATATATATATATAATAAAAATTATAATATTTATTAATATTAAAAAACTTTAATTAAAAGATAAAAAATAATATATATTGCTTATAAATATTATATAAATATAAAACAATGAAATAATATAACAGTTATAAAATATATATATATATATAAATTAAATAAAAATTATTAAAATAGTTTAGATTAGATTTATAATTAGCGTTATTATTTTTATTAAAAAATAAAAGATATATAAAGCTAAGAAAGTTAAACAAAAGCTACTTAATGTTTTTTTATAATAATTATTTAAATAAGCTAAGCTTTTAAACAAGTTAAAAAATAAGCTAATTTATTTAATAAGTATAAAATATAAGCTTTATTTTTAATTGTTTAAAAGCAGATTATAAAATATATTTAAATATAAATATATAAAAGCATAAAAATTAGTTTTATAAAGCTTTTTATATAATATATCAAAAATAAATTTTTGTTTTATAAAAACTTTTATTAAACTATTAAATAAAAATATATATATATAAGCAGCTTATTAATAAATATATTAATATTTTTTATATATAAGCTTAATAATAATTTTATTTTTGTTATAATTATAAAATGTTTAATAATATTATTAAAAAAATTAATTTTTTTTTTTAATTTAAAAACGTTTAAAATATTTTTATAAGTTAAATAGTTTATTAAACTATATATTAAGTTAGTTTTTATAAAATTAAAATATAAAAAAATAAAAAATAAAAATAGTTTTTAAACTAAGTTTAAACTGTTTAAATAGCTAATAATATTTTTAGCTTATATAAAATTTTATAATATTTTAACGCTATATTAATAATATATTTTAAAATTTTTAAATTGTTTTTATATTATATATATTAATAATATGCTTATATTTTTTAAGCTTTTAAATAAATTATTATTATAAAATTAAACAAGTTTTAAGCTGTTATATAAATGTTAGTTTTTATTTAAATATTAATAAAAGCAAATTTAAAGTTTTATAACAAAATATTTAAAGTTTATTATAAAACAGCTAAAAAGATTAATATAAACTTTAAAAAATTATACGCGATTTATAAATAAAAGTTTTTATAACGTTTAAAAACATGCAAAAATTTTTAAGCTTTATAAACTTTTATAAAGATTTTATAAATAATAATTTAAAAAACAGCTTTATTAACTGCGCTAATAAAAAGCGTTTTTTTAGGTAAAAACTTATAAAAACATAGCTTTTAAAATGCTTAAAATATTTTTATAAATAAATTTATATTAGTTTATTTTAATTTTAATAAAAAACTTTTATAAAAAAGATTATTTAAAATAATTTTTATAAAAAATGCTTAAGTTAGTTAAAAAAATAAAAATTATAGCCTGTTATATATTATTTATATTGTTTTATAGCTATAAAAATTAATTATAAAATTTATAATAAAAACTTTTTATAATTATAAGCTGTTTATAAGCTTAGCATGTTAAATTTAAAAATATAAACATGTTTTTTATTCTAATATTTAATTATAAAACTTTATTTATTTTATAACTATTAAAAACTAATTAAAAAGAGGTCTGTTAAGCTAAAAATTAATTAAATATAAATTTAAACTAAAGTTTTATAAAAACGTTTAAACAGTTAAACAAATATGTTATTAAAACATAACTAAGATTTTTTAAAAAAGTTTAAAATAAAAATATATAAAATAAAATAAACAGCTTTTAAAAATAAATAACTGTTTATTAACTTTTTTAAATTAACTATAAATTATTTAAATAAATAAGTTAAAATGTGTTAATTTTTTTAAAAAAAAAAAGTATTTAATTATAAAATTTAGCTGATGTTTAAAATACTGCTTTTTAAAAAAACTTAAGCTATATATATATTATTTATATTATATAAAAAACGCATATGTTTTTTTTAAAATTAAATTTTAAAGTATTAATTATTAAATATAACTTAGATTTATATAACCTGTTAAAATTTTGCAACTAGGTTTAAATTTTTAATTAAAAACTTTTTAAATAGAAATAATATAAAATATTTATAACTTATTTTTAATAAAACATTTTAGTTAAAAAAAATGATTATAATAATATTTAAAAACTTTTTTAATGAACGTTTTAAAATATATAAAACGTTTTATATATAATTATAATATTTACAGCAGAAAAACAGTATAAAAAAACTAAAAATAAAACTTATTATATTTATTACTGATTTTTAAGCAATATTAAAACAAATTTTTAATAAATTTTATAATAGATTTAGTATAGTTTACTAAGGGTAGTGTAGTATTAAGTCTGTAAAAGTGTGATATTAAATTAAAAAAAGAAGGGCTTCTGGTCCTGCAGAGACTAGAAGCCTTAAGCTAGTATTTTATTTAATTTATATAATCTTTATTTAGCTAGCTGCGCTAGCTAAATAAAAAGCTTTTTTTTTTAACTATATTAAATGCTAAAGCTATAATAAAACGTTATTAGTTTTAATAATTATATAATTTTTTTTTTATTGTTTATAAAGTCAGCTACAGCTTTTTTTTAATTTTTCCAGCCGAGGTTTATTTTTTTTTTAATTTTAGTATTTTTTAATTAGTTTTTTAATGCTATATAGTTGCTACTCTGATTTTTATTAATTATTTTTATAATTATATTTTTTTATTTAATAAAATAATTAAATCTGGTTTTAATATAGTTTATTTAATGCTTAAAAATTATTTTAATTTTAAATAAATTATTTTTTTTTTAAGTTCTGTTTTTTAAACATTAGGCTTAATGCTGGTATTTTTTAATAAAAAATTTTTATTTATTTTTTAAGTAATAAATACGCGATTAAAATAATAAAATAAATATTAAAAGTCTTTAGTAATTTTAATTTATAAGCTAATTTTTAATTTTTTTTAATTTTTATAGTTTTATATATTATTAAAATATTTTTAAATAGCTTTTAAAAAATAATATTTTAAATAAAACTTTAAATATATTTTATTTTTTATATTAAACTTTATTAATTTATATTTATTATTATAATATTATTTTATATGTGCTGTTATAAAATTTATAGCTAATTTTATATTTTTATAAAAATATTTTTATATAAATTAAATATTTTTAATAATTATATTTATTTTATATTAATAACAACTTTATTTAATTTAAATAGCTAAAATTAAAAAGCTGTTTATAAATTAATAATTTAATAAGTTTTAAATATGTTTTATTTAAGTTTTATTATAAAAATAATAATATATTTACTTATTTATAGTTTAAATATATATATATATATTATTAAATAATAATTTTATAGTTTAATTTTTTTATTTAAATAATTTATTATTTTATAAATAATAAAAATTGTTATTAAAAGTTTTGCTTTAATAGCTTTTTAAAGCTTTATTTAAAATTTAAAAACAAATTTGCGATTTTAATTAAAAATAATGCTGTTTAATATGTTTTAATTAAATAATAAAAATTATTTAGCTAATGCTTTTGTTTAATTTTTAACAAAGTATTTTTATTGCTAAATATAAATAATAAACGTTCTAATATAGCATATATTATTATTATTAATATATTATAATAATTAAATTTTTTAATTATTATAATATAACTAAAAATAATATTTTAAATAAGCTTATAATAAAATTTATTATAATTATTTTTATTAGCTTAATATTTTCTGGTTAAATAAATTAATAATTATTATATAGCTTTTTTTATTAATATTATATAATTTATATCTGTTATAATAATCTAAATATATTTTTATTTTATAAGTTTTAATTTAATTATATAAAGCTTTAATTTTTTATTATATATTATTTATTAAAATAATACTTATTATTATATACTATTATTAAAAATTTAGCTTTTATTTTTAAATATATATAATTTATATTTATTTTTTAATTAACGTTATATAATAAATTATATATAATTATAAAAAATATCTAGGCTTAAAAAATTTATAACGTTTTATTACTTTTATAAATTATTTTAAAACTTTTAATACTTAAGATTTTTAATATAATTTATTATAATTTTAGTTTTTATTGTTTTTTTATTATTAGTTTTAAATATATTATTTATATGTTATTTAATACTAGTTTTTATTTTTTAAACCATTTTTTTTAATATTTATTAAATTAATAATATTTTTAATTAATTAAATATATTTAAAACAAAGTTTAGCCTGTTTAACATATAATATATTTATAATATATATTATAATAAATATATAAACGCGTTAATTAAACGTTTATTTATATAGTCTATAGATTTATTATTAAGCTTAGTTTAGTTTAATATATTTTTATTATTAAATAATTAATAAAAAACTATTAAGTTTATTAAAGCTTTAATTATAGTTTATAAGCGTTAATATATTTAAACTATATAAACTATTTTTAATTTAAAAAGTTTATATTTTATTTTTAGTTATAATATATAATAATTTAAAAATATTATTAATAATATTTATATATATAAAATTATTAATCCTAGTTTTTATATATATTTATTTTTAATATAAAATAATATTATTTTAAAGCTTTTTTAACAAGTTATTTATTTATATATATAATATTTTATAAAATTATAACAATAAAATATAATATATAAACAGATTAAGTTTTAAAAACTTTAAATAATTTTATTTTAATTATAATTAGTTTAAAATATATAACTTAATAATATATTTAACGCTTGCTATAATTATTAACTTTATATTGTTTTATTTTATATTTTTATAAAAGTTCTGCAACTTTAATATAATATAATAACAATATATAAAAAATCCTATATTTTTTAAATATTATTTTAAAACTTTTAACTAATTTAAAAATCTAAAGTTTTTAAATGCTGCTAGCTTTTTTATTATTAATATATTTAAAACTTTATTTAAAAGTTTAAAAATTCTTTAAAAAATATATAATAAAAGTTTCTTTTAAAATAAAAATAAAATTTTTATTAAACAATATAAAATATTATATAAATAAACTAAATAATTTGTTTTAATATTTAAAAAATCATAATATTATTATTAAAAGCTTTATAATAATATTTATAAAAATAAAGCAATTTATTTATAAAATATTAAATATATATAAATATATTATAAAATTTTATTAAAGCTATTATTAATTATTTTAGTTTTTAAAACTTATTATTCCAAATAGGTTTTAATAGTTAAAATAAACTATAAATTAATAAAAAATATAGTTATGTTTATTATAATTAAATTTTTTTTTTTAATTAACGCGATAATTATAAATTATAATAATAATAAATAATTGTTTAAAACAGCGACTTTATTTAAAATTTTAAATTAACTATTAAACGTAAATATAGTTTTTTTATATATAAGCTATATAATAAAAGTTAAATATATAAATAAAAAAAACTATTAATTTATTTTATTTTATTTTGCTTATAAAATTTATTAAATATTATATTAACTGCTTTTTAATCGCATGTATTAAAAAATATAATTTAAAGTTTAGTTTTATTTATTATTAATTATTTATTAAAAAGATTTTTATTTGTTTTTTTTAATATATTAATAATATTTTAGTTTTTTAAATATTAAATATTTTTTAACAACTTAAGAATTTTTAATGCTATAATATTTTTTTATATAAATAAACTATTTATTTAAAGCTTTAACTTTGTTTTTTTATTAAGCTTTTTATATTAAATATTAATAAAATTTTTAAATTTTAAGCTTTAAAGCTTTGTCTAGCTATTTGCTAGCTTTTGCTATAAGCGCGTTAATTATATTAATTTTATTTATTATGTTTGTTATATTAAAAACTTTGTTAAAAAAAAAACTTTTTAAAAAAAATTTATGTTATTTTAACATGTTAATTATTTTAGCAATCGTGCTAGTTTTTATTATAATTAAGTTTTAATATTAAATTATGTCGCCATTTTAGTATATATTAATAATAATAGCTGCGATAATAAAACTTATTAATATAAAGTCTGCTAATAAATATATATTTAATAATTTAAATTTATTAAAAATATATATTTTGTTTTTAAATATAAAAATATTAAAATTAATAATTAATATAATATTATAAAATATATTAAATAATAAGCTAGTATTAAACAATAGTAAATTAGTTATATTTATAGCTTTAGCTGCTGTTAAATTTACAGCTATTATTACAGCTTTAAAAAAAGTTTTATATATTTTTAATATTTTTTTTAATATAATTGTTTTTAAATTATATTTATTTAAATATTTTAAAAATAGTTTTAGTTTTAAAAACAGATTAGCTATTATTATGTTTATAAAAGTTGTAAATTTAATTAAAGCTGTTATATTATTTTTTATAATAATTTAAATATAAAGTTTTTATTTTTTAATAATAGTTTATATTTAGCTAGTACTAATATTAATATTTTAAGCGTTAAAATAATTTTTATGTTAAAATTATTTTATAAACGTATAAGTTTATTTTAAAAATATTTAAAAAATATTTTAAAATTTTTAATATTTATAAAAATAACCGCGTTTAAATTATAATCGATTAATATTTTATAAATATTTAAAAGTTGCTTTTTAATAATATTTTAATATTATTTTTTTTTGTAATTTAAGCTGTATTAATAAATTTTAATAATTATAAAAATTTATAATTATTATTGCTTAATATATAAAATTTTAATATAGCTTTTATTTATATTTAATTTAATTATTTTAATTTTTTAAATCTGGCCTGTTTATTTTTAAAAATATGTTTAAATTAGCTTAATAATTGTTTTATTATTATTAAATAAATACAGCTTATATTTAAGCTTATAATAATATTTTTATTGTTAATAAATTTTAAATAATAATTTTAAAATATAAAAATTACTGTTTTTATTTTTATTGTTTTAAAGTTATATATTTTATTAAATATTTTTAAATAAATAATATAATTAATTTATTATTTAGTTTAAAACTTATAATTTTATTTATTACAGTATTTTTAACTAGTTTTTTAAAAAATAATAATTTTATATAATTTTTAATATAATATTAAAACGATTATATTTATATAAATATTAAAATAATATATTATATAATATAAACAATATATTATATTGCTTATAAATATATTTAATTAAAAATAATATGTTTTAAATATTTTTAGCTAAATATTTAATATAATATGTAATATATTAATTTTAATTATATATTAAATTAAATATTTAATTATAATATTTATATAATTAATTATAATTAATTATAATAAACGTTTTATTGCTGTTTAATTTAAAGTTAAATAAAATATAAAATAATATTATGTTTAATATAAACAAGTTTAATTTAGCTGTATTAATACGCTTTTTAATAGCAATTATATTTATTTTTATGTTTATTTTAGCCGTTTTTTTTATTACTTTTTTTTATTTAAGCTTACGGCTTTTTTGTTTTATTATATTATTTTTTTTATTTTGTTTTAATCTGCGTTTTTTAACGCTTTTTTTTAATTATTAAATTTTTGTTATAGTTTTAATTATTTTTTTAACTCGCAGATATTTATTTTTGCTGCTGCTATTAATAAAAGTTTTGTTTTAACAACTTAAATTATATATTTAATTAAAATATTTTTATATTAAGCGTTAATAAATATTGTTTAATTTTAAAGTTTATATTAATTTATATTTTAATTATAATACTATTTTAATTTTTATTATTAACGTTTAAAGTTTTTATAGCTTAAATATATTTTAGTTTTTTTATATAAATATAATAAAAATAATATTTTATTATATAATATTTTTTAATAATAATTTAATTTAAATAAAACGTTTTATTATTATAACAGGTTATATATTAAATTAAATAGTTATTTTATTTAAAATAATATTTAATTTTCATGTTTTAAGCTTAAGTTATTAATTAATAGTTAGTTTATTATTTTATTATAAAACTGCTGGTTTTTTAATAATATTTAAAATATAATCAGGATTTATTAAATATTTTGTTTTATTATTTTTAAATTTTTAAAAAATAAATTAATTTTTTATAAAATAAAATATATCGGTAAAAATAAACTTATTTTTATTAGCTATTATTTTTATATTGTTTTTATTTTTTATTTAAATTAAACTAGCTAATATTAGCTTGTTTTATATAATTATTATATAACAAAAAATAAAGCTGTTAAATGTTTAATATTTTTTTTTAATTTTTTGTTTATATTTATAATTATTTTTGCTACTTCGACCTTTTTAATTAAAAAGTTTTTATAAAAGTTTTTTTTTTACCGCTTTTTTATTGTTTATATTTAAGCTATTTAAATCGTTAGAATTATTATTTTATAAAAGTAGTTTTAATAAGTTTTTATTATTTATTAAATGTTATAGTTTTAAAAATGTTATAACAAAAAATATTGCAAATATATATTTAAACTAATATAAAATAAAAAACTTTATATGTTGCTGTGCTGTTTTAATAAATAAAACTTTTATTAATAAATATATAGCTTATATTTTAAAACGGACTATTAAAATAATAAATACTAGCGCTGCTATTAAAACTTATGCTAATTTTATTAAAAGTATTAAAATAAACGATTTAAATAATAGTTTTAATATTAATATAGCTATAATTAAATATTAATAATTAAAGTTTTAAAATTAAATAAGCGGTACTGCTACATATTTAATTATATTTAATACAGTTTTAAATAATTAATTAACAGCGCCATAAAATGCTTTAAAAATAAAAGTTTTTATATCGGCCAGCATTTTAGCGTTATTTAATTATTATATTAATTAATCGACTGTTTTACTGCTTTAATATTTTTAGTATGTTTTTTTATTTTAGTTATATTATTTTTTAATTTATTATATCGATTTTATAAAAGTTTATAGTTAAAATAAATAATTTAAAAGTTTGTTTATTTAGTTTAAATTTTAATTTTTAATTTTATAGCTTAAATTGCTATTATTATAATAATTTATTTATATTTTTAGCGTTATAGTTTTTAAAACTATTTTTTTTTTTAAAAAAGTTAAAAACTGTTATAATTATTAAACATTGCTTTTTTAGTTTTAAATTAAATAATAATTTTAAAATTTTTATTAAATTTTTATTAATTTTATATTATTTTTAAATAAATTTAAAATATAAACTTAGGATTTTTATTATTTAGTATAGATTACTTGGGGTAGTGTGGTATTAAGTCTATAAAAGTGTGATATAGAATTTAAAAAAAAAAGGCTTCTGGTCCTGCAAAGACCAGAAGCCTTAAGCTAGTACTTTATTTAATCTATATAATCTTTATTTAGCTAGCTGCGCTAGCTAAATAAAAAGCTTTTTTTTTTAACTATGTTAAATGCTAGGGCTATAATAAAACGTTATTATTTTTAATAACTATATAACTTTTTTTTTATTATTTATAAAGTCGGCTACAGCTTTTTTTTAATTTTTTTAGCCAAGGTTTATTTTTTTTTTAATTTTAATATTTTTTAATTAATTTTTTATCGCTATATAGTTGCTATTTTAATTTTTATTAGTTATTTTTATAACTATATTTTTTTATTTAATAAAATAATTAAATCTGTTTTTAATATAATTTATTTAATATTTAAAATTATTTCGATTTTAAATAAATTATTTTTTTTTTAAGCCCTGTTTTTAAATATTAAGCTTAATGCTGGTATTTTTAATAAAAAATCTTTATTTATTTTTTAAGTAATAAATATACAATTAAAATAATAAAATAAATATTAAAAGTTTTAATAATTTTAATTTATAAGCTAATTTATTAATATTTTTTAATTTTTATAGCTTTATATACTATTAAAAATATTTTTAAATAGTTTTTAAAAATAATATTTTAAATAAAGCTTTAAATATATTTTATTTTTATATTAAATTTTATTAATTTATATTTATTATTATAATATTATTTTATATATGCTGCTGCAAAATTTATAGCTAATTTTATATTTTTATAAAATATTTTTATATAAATTAAATATTTTTAATAGTTATCTTTATTTTTATATTAATAAAAATTTTATTTAGTTTAAATAATTAAAATTTAAAAGCTGTTTATAAGCTAATAATTTAATAAATTTTAAATATATTTTATTTAAGTTTTACTATAAAAATAATAATATATTTATTTATTTATAGTTTAAATATATATATATATAATATTAAATAATAATTTTATTATTTAATTTTTTGTTTAAATAATTTATTATTTTATAAATAATAAAAATTATTATTAAAAGTTTTGCTTTTATAGTTTTTAAAGCTTTGTTTAAAATTTAAAAATAAACTTATAATTTTAATCAGAAATAATACCGCTTAATATGTTTTAATTAAATAACAAGAATTATTTAACTAATATTTTGCCTAATTTTTCACAAAATATTTTTATTATTAAATATAAATAATAAACGTTTTAATATAGCATATATTATTATTATTAATATATTATAATAATTAGATTTTTTAATTATTATAATTATTTTTATTAGTTTAATATTTTTAATTAAATAAATTAATAATTATTATACGGTTTTTTTTATTAATACTATATAACTTATATTTATTATAATAATTTAAATATATTTTTATTTTATAAGTTTTTAATTTAATTATATAAAGCTTTAATTTTTTATTATATATTATTTATTAAAATAATGCTTATTATTATATATTATTGCTAGAAATTTAACTATTTATTTTTAAATATATATAATCTATGTTTATTTTTTAATTAACGTTATATAATAAATTGTTTATAATTATAAAAAATATTTAAGCTTAAAAAATTTACAACGTTTTTATTACTTTTACGGATTATTTTTAAAACTTTTAATATTTAAAATCTTTAGTATAATCTATTTTAATTTCAGCTTTTATTATTTTTTTATTATTAGTTTTAAATATATTATTTATATATTATTTAATATTAATTTTTATTTGTTTAAACTATTTTTTTTAGTATTTATTAAATTAATAATATTTTTAATTAATTAAATATATTTAAAATAAAGTTTAGTTTATTTAAAATATAATATATTTATAATTTATATTATAATAAATATATAAACGCGTTAATTAAACGTTTATTTATATAGTTTATAAATTTATTATTAAGCTTAATTTAATTTAATATATTTTTATTGCTAAATAATTAATAAAAAACTATTAAGTTAATTAAAGCTTTAATTATAATTTACAAGTAATAATATATTTAAACTATATAAGCTATTTTTAGTTTAAAAAGTTTATATTTTATTTTTAATTATAATATATAACAACTTAAAAATATTATTAGCAACATTTATATATTTAAAATTATTAATTTTAATTTTTATATATATTTATTTTAATATAAAATAATATTACTTTAAAGTTTTTTTAATAAGCTATTTATTTATATATATAATATTTTTATAAAATTATAATAATAAAATATAATATATAAACAGATTAAATTTTAAAAGCTTTAAATAATTTTATTTTAGCTATAGTTAATTTAAAATATATAAACTAATAATATATTTAACGCTTGTTATAATTATTAGTTTTATATTGTTTTATTTTATATTTTTATTAAATAATTCTGTTTTATATTTTATAAAAGTTTTATAACTTTAATATAATATAGCAATAATATATAAAAAATTTTATATTTTTAAATATTATTTTAAAGCTTTTAACTAATTTAAAAACCTTAAGTTTTTAAATACTGCCAACTGTTTTTTATTATTAATATATTTAAAGCGTTTATTTAAAAGCTTAATAGTTCTACGGAAAAATATATAATAAAAGTTTTTTAAAAATAAAAAATTCTTTTTTATTAAATAATATAAAAATATTATATAAATAAACTAAATAATCTGTTTTAATATTTAAAAAATAATAATATTATTAATAAAAGCTTTGCAATAATATTTATAAAAACAAAACAATTTATTTATAAAACGTTAAACATATGTAAACATATTATAAAATCTTTTTAAAGCTATTATTAATCGCTTTAATTTTTAAAAACTTATTATTATAAATCGGTTTTAATAATCGGAGTAAACTATAAATTAATAAAAAAATACGGTTGCGTTTATTATAATTAAATATTTTTTTTTTAATTAACGCAATAATTATAGATTATAATAATAATAAATAGTTATTTAAAACGGCGATTTTATTTAAAACTTTTAAATTAACTATTAAATATAAATATAGTTTTTTTATATATAAGTTATATAATAAAAATTAAATATATAAAAAAAACTATTAATTTATTTTATTTTATTTTATTTATAAAATCTATTAAATATTATATTAACTATTTTTTAATTATATATATTAAAAAATATAATTAAAAATTCAGTTTTATTTATTATTAATTATTTATTAAAAAGATTTTTATTTGTTTTTTTTAATATATTAATAATATTTTAGTTTTTAAATATTAAATATTTTTTTAACAACTTAAAATTTTTAATGCTATAATATTTTTTTTATATAAATAAACTATTTATTTAAAGCTTTAATTTTATTTTTTACTAAGCTTTTTATATTTAATATTAATAAGACTTTTTAAATTTTAAGCTTTAATGCTTTATTTAATTTTTGCCTGTTTTTACTACAAGTATTTCTATTGCGTAAATCGTGTTAGTTATGTTTGTTATATTAATCGCGTTAACTATATTAAAAACTTTATTAAAAAAAAAGCCTGCTAAAAAAATACCGTGTTGTTTTAACACGTTAATTATTCTAGCGATAACATTAGTTTTTATTACAGTTAAGTCTAAGTTTTAAATTATATTATAACTTTTATATATATTAACAGCAATAATAGCAATAATAAAAATTATTAATATAAAGTCTGCTAATAAATACATGTTTAATAATTTAAAATTATTAAATATATATATTTTTTTTTTAAATATAAAAATATTAAAATTAATAGCTAATAAAATATTTAAAAACGCGTTAAATAATAAGCTAGTATTAATCGGCAATATATTAGCTATATTTATAGTTTTAGCTGCTGTTAAGCTTATAGCTATTATTATAGCTTTTAAAAAATTTTATATATTTTTAATATTTAATTTTAATATAGTTGTTTTAAATTATATTTATTTAAATGTTTTTAAAAATAGTTTTAGTTTTAAAAATAAATTAATAATTATTACGTTTAAAAAGTTATAAATTTAATTAAAACTACTATATTATTTTTTATAATAGTTTAAATATAAAATCTTTATTTTTAAATAATAGTTTATATTTAGCTAATATTAACATTAATATTTTAAACGCTAAAATAATTTTTATATTAAAATTATTTTATAAATATATAAGTTTGCTTTAAAAATATTTAAAAAATACTTTAAAATTTTAATATTAATAAAAATAACTATATTTAAATTATAATTAATTAATACTTTATAAATATTTAAAAGTTGTTTTTAACAGCATTTTAATATTATTTTTTTTTATAACTTAAGCTATATTTATAAATTTTAATAATTATAAAATCTATAATTATTATTGCTTAATATATAAAATTTTAATATAGCTTTTTATTTATATTTAATTTTATTATTTTTATTTTTTAAATCTAGCTTATTTATTTTTAAAAGTATATTTAAATTTGTTTAATAATTATTTTATTATTATTAAGCAAATATAACTTATATTTAAGCTTATAATAATATTTTTACTATTTATAAATTTTTAATAATAATTTTAAAATATAAAAGTTATTATTTTTGCTTCTGTTTTTTAAAATTATATAACTTATTAAACGTTTTTAAACTAATAATATAATTAATTTATTTTTTATTTAAAATTTATAATTTTTTATTATTATATTTTTAATTAGTTCTGCTAAAAAAACAATTTTTATATAATTTTTAATATAATATT
This sequence comes from Rosellinia necatrix, assembly GCA_021209875.1. Classification (NCBI taxonomy): domain Eukaryota; kingdom Fungi; phylum Ascomycota; class Sordariomycetes; order Xylariales; family Xylariaceae; genus Rosellinia; species Rosellinia necatrix. Next base: position 762,810 of record JAGYVD010000001.1, on the reverse strand, counting down.
AAAACAATTATATTTATATAAATATTAAAATAATATATTATATAATATAAACAATATATTATATCGCTTATAAATATATTTAATTAAAAATAAAACGTTTTAAATATATTTAATTAAACGCTTAATATAATATATAATATATTAATTTTAATTACGCGTTAAATTAAACATTTAATTATAATATTTATATAATTAGTTATAATTAATTATAATAAACGTTTTATTATTATTTAATTTAAAGCTAAATAAAATATAAAATAATATTACGTTTAATATTAATAAATCTAATTTAGCTGCGTTAACGCGTTTTTTTAATTGCAATTATATTTATTTTTATATTTGTTCTAGCTGTTTTTTTTTTGTTATTTTTTTTTTTATTTAAGCTTACAGTTTTTTTTGTTTTTATTATACTACTTTTTTTATTTTGTTTTAATCTATGTTTTTCTGCTGTTTATTTTTTAATTAGACTTTTTATTATAGTTTTAATTATTTTTTTAACCCGCGGATATTTATTTTTACTGCTGCTATTAAAAAAGTTTTATTTTAACAACTTAAATTATATATTTAATTAAAATATTTTTATATCAGGCGTAAAAAATATTATTTAATTTTAAAGTTTATATTAATTTATATTATAATTATAACGCTATATTAATTTTTATTATTAATATTTAAAGTTTTTATAGTTTAAATATATTTTAGTTTTTTATATAAACGTAATAAAAATAATATTTTATTATATAATGTTTTTTAATAATAATTTAGTTTAAATAAAACGTTTTATTATTATAACAGGTTATATATTAAATTAAATAGTTATTTTATTTAAAATAACGTTTAATTTTTATATTTTAAACTTAAATTATTTATTAATAATTAATTTATTATTTTATTATAAAACTGCTAATTTCTTTAATAATATTTAAAACATAATTAAAATTTATTAAATATTTTGTTCTGCTACTTTTAAATTTTTAAAAACAAATTAACTTTCTCTGCAAAATAAAATATATCAGTAAAAATAAGTTTATTTTTATTAGCTATTATTTTTATATTATTTTTTTTTTTATTTAAGTTAAACTAGCTAATATTAGCCGTTTTATATAATTATTATATAATAAAAAATAAAGTTATTAAACGTTTAATATTTTTTTTAGTTTTTATTTATATTTATAATTATTTCTGCTACTTTAACTTTTTAATTAAAAGTTTTTTAAAAGTTTTTTCTGCTATTTTTTTTATTATTTATATTTAAGCTATTTAAATCGCTAAAGTTATTGTTTAACAAAAATAGTTTTAATAAGTTTTTATTACCTGCTAAATATTACAGTCCTAAAAATGTTATAATAAAAAATGTTATAAATATATTATATTTAAACTAATATAAAATAAAAAATTTTATATACTGCTATATTATTTTAATAAGCAAAGCTTTTATTAATAAATATACAGCTTATATTTTAAAACAAACTATTAAAATAACAAGTGCTAATGCTACTATTAAAACTTATGCTAGTTTTATTAAAACTATTAAAATAAACGATTTAAATAATAGTTTTAAAGCTAATATAGCTGCAGTTAAATATTAATAATTAAAATATTAAAGTTAAATAAATAATACTGCTACATATTTAGTTATATTTAACGCAGCTTTAAATAATTAATTAGCAGCGCAATAAAATATCTCAGGAGCTAAAGTTTTTATATCGGCTAATATTTTAGTATTTTTTAATTATTATATTAATTAATTAATTATTTTTACCGCTTTAATATTTTTAGCATGTTTTTTTATTTTAGTTATATTATTTTTTAATTTGTTATATTAATTCCGCAAAAAGTTTATAGCTGAAATAAATAATTTAAAAGTTTATTTGTTTAGTTTAAATTTTAATTTTTAATTTTATAATTTAAATTGCTACTATTATAACAATTTATTTATATTTTTAACGATATAGTTTTAAAACTATTTATTTTTTTAAAAAAATCGAAAAACTGTTATAATTATTAAACGTTATTTTTTAGCTTTAAATTAAGCAATAATTTTAAAGTTTTCGTTAAATTTTTTGTTAATTTTATATTGTTTTTTAAACAGGTTTAAAATATAAACCTACGATTTTTATTATTATTTAATTTAAACTTATTATTAAACTTATTTTAAACTATATTTTTTTTAATATAATATATTTAATATTTATAGTTTTAGTTTTTAATTTTATATAAATTAAAAAATGCTAGCTTAATAAACTTAAATTTTATTAGCAAAATATAACGTTTTTTTTATATTATTTTTAAAATTAATAGCTTAAGTTAGACTATATTAAAACTAAAGATTTTTTGTTTTTATAAGCTTTAAGGTTAAATTTTTAATTATTAAAACTATTTTAAACTTTTTAAATGTTAAAAATTTTAAGTTGGTTTTATGCTCTAATATATTAACAATTATTAAATAAATTAATAACAGAACAAATATATATAAGTCGTTTTATAATTAAGCTAATAAATATTATTAGCTGTGTTATAAATTTATACTTATATATATTTTAAAACAAAATTAAATTTTAAAATTAAAAATAAAATAAAAATATAATTAAATAATATTAAAAACCCGCGTGCTTATTAAAAAACCTAACGCAAGCTTTTAAAAAAATAAAGCTAGTATTAATTACAAGTTATAATCTTTACTATTTAAATATAATGCTAATTAAAGTTTAAAAAAACAGCTAATTATAATATTATAATCGTCGAATATTTAGTACTAAAATAATTAAAGTTTAAAAAAACAACAGATTATTTTAATATATTAGTAGCCAGATATAGTAGTGCTGTTTAAAATATAATATAAAGTCAGACTTAGCTGCCGTTGTTTTAAAATATAATAATCAACTAGTTAGCTAACATAAAATTTATTAAATCGATCGAATTATTAAATCTATAAAATAAATATTAATAAATCTTGCTAGCAATAATTAAGCTTAAAAGCTAACAATTTTACTTTTTTTATAAACAGCGCTGCTTAAAATACAAAAAAAAGCTGTGTTAAAATTTAAATATACATAAACATTAAAAAACCAAGCGTGTTTTATCTGCCGGCACAAAAAAAAAAATAAATTAAAATATAAAATTATATAATTATAAAACTTACTGCACTATTTAATATAAATTACTTAAAATAATATAATATTAAGTCTATAAAAATATAATATAGAATTTAAAAAAAAAAAGCTTCTGGTCCCGCAGGGACTAGAAGCTTTAGGCTAGTACTTTATCTAATCTACACAATCTTTATTTAGCTAGCTGCGCTAGCTAGATAAGGAGCCCCCTTTTTTAACTGTGTTATTATTGTTTAATTTAAATTTATTGCTAAACTTATTTTAAACTATATTTTTTTTTTTAATATAAAATGTTTAATATTTATAGTTCTAGTTTTTAATTTTTATATAAAGCAAAAAAATGCTGGTTTAATAAACTCGGGTTTTATTAGCAAAAAATAGCGTTTTTTTTATATTATTTTAAAAACTAATAGTTTAAATTAAATTATTTTAAAGCTAGAAATTTTTTCAGCTTTTATAAGCTTTAAAGTTAAATTTTTAACTATTAAAACTATTTTAAATTTTTTAAATGCTAAAAATTTTAAATTAGTTTTACATTTTAATATATTAATAATTATTAAGTTTATATAAATTAATAGTTAAGATTTATATTAGTATTAATAGCGGGGCAAATATATATAAGTTATATAATTTTTATAATTAAGCTGGCAAATATTATTAGCTGTTTTATAAATTTATATTTATATACACGTTTTAAAACAAAATTAAATTTTAAAATTAAAAATAAAATAAAAAATATAATCGAGTAGTATTAAAATTTATATATTTATTAAAAAACTTAACGCAGGTTTTTAAAAAAGTAAAACTAATGTTAATTATAAATTATAATTTTTATTATTTAAATATAATACTAATTAATGTTTAAAAAACAGTTAATTATAATATTATAGTTATTAAATATTTAATATTAAAATAATTAAAGTTTAAAAAACTATAGATTATTTTAATATATTAATAGCTGGATATAAAAATATATAAACAGCTAGTAAAGCTGTTTAAAATATAATATAAAGTTAGATTTAGCTGCCGGTAAGTTAGTCGACTAATTAATTAACGCAGAATATATTAGATTATTAGTTATTAAATTTATAAATTAAATAAATATTAATAAATTTTGCTAGCAATAGTTAAGCTTAAACGCTAGCAATTTTATTTTTTTTATAAATAGCGCTGCTTAAAATACAAAAAAAAACTATATTAAAAATTAAATATATATAAACGTTAAAAAATTAAGCATGCTTTATCTGCTAACATAAAAAAAAAACTAAAATATAAAGTTATATAATTATAAAACTTACCGCACTATTTAATATAGTTTATTAAAAATAATATAGTATTAAGTCTATAAAAGTATAATATTAAATTAAAAAAAAAAAAGCTTCTAGTCCTGCAAGAACTAGAAGCTTTAAGCTAGTACTTTATCTAATCTATATAATCCTTATTTAGTTAGCTGCGCTAGCTAGATAAGGAGCCCCCCTTTCTGACTGTGTCAAGATTTATTAATAAAAAAATAAAGCGATTTTATTAATTTAATAGTAATTATTAATAAATTTAATAAAGCTGTTATATTAAAAAGGATAGTTTTAATAAATATAAAAGCTTATATTAAACGGTTTATATAGTGCTATTAACGTTATTATAAGTTTTTTATAACTATAACTAGCAATAAAAATATAAATTAAACTAGTTATTTTTAATATAAAATAGATTTATTAATAAATATTAAATAGTATTTATTTATTATTTATTATTTAAATATAACCGGAGCTATAAAATAAATAAACTAAAAAATGCTAATATATTTATAAGCATATATTATATATATTTAAGATAACTAGCTTATATTATTTTTAAAAGCTATATTTATTATAAATAATTAAAATAATATAATTATTAAACTTGTAATAGCTGCAATAGCGGCAGTTGGAGCAGAGCCCAACTATACCTATATATTAAAAAGAAAAACTAAAGTTAAGAAAAAAAAAGAACTATATATAGGGCTAACAGCCAGAATTTTTACTTATATATACTACTAGCTATTTATTATATAACTAGCTTATTATATTTACTACCTTATATTTATACCTATTTAGCCGAAAAACTAATCAAAAGCTGCCAGGCCACTTATTTATACAGCTAATAAAAGCTATTATAGCTATAAGTTATAATAATCCCCCCCCCGCAAAAAGACTTAGCTTAAGTTTTTAGCTGCGCAGGACTAAAAATATATTAAGCTGATTTTTTTTTTTTTTTTAAAGCTGTTTATGCCACGCTTAAAGCTTAAACTAAGGACTTTTAAATTACTACTTTTAAATAATAAAAAAATACTTTTAGTATATATAATTAGTTAAAATTTAAAAGTTTTTAATTTTTAGTTTTATATTTATTATATTAATTAATTAATTTTTATTTAATTTATTTTTTAATTAAGCTATTTATTATATTATTTATATTTTATTTATAATTTTAGCTATGTTTTATTTTCTGGCATATTATTATTTTTATATGTTTTAATAAATATATTTTTTTAGCTGTTTTAATTTAGTTTTATAGCTGTTTTAATAGTTTTGTTTTTTTAAATATTTATTATAATATTTTTTAGTTTAATTAAAGCGTTTTTAAATTAGCAATTAAATATTAATTATTATTATATTTCTAGATTTTTAAAATATTTTATAAAATAGTTTTTTTTTAAATTTTTAATAACAAGATTTTTTATTTTTTTTTTTTTTTTTAACGTTTTATTAACTATTTTTTTAATTAAAATATTTTTATTTAAATAAAAATTATTAGCGTATATTTTATAATTATTTAATATAAAATTAACAGTTTTTTATTATATTATTAATAATTTTAGTTTAAATATATTAAAATAATTAGTTTTAATATTAATAATTTTATAAGCTTGTTATATTATTAAATAGTTTAGTTTATTATTAAATTAATTAGTTTATTTTTTTTTTATAATATAAATATATAGTTTTTAATTATAAAATTTAAGTTTTATTAATATTTATTAGCTTATATAATTATTTATTATTATATTTTTATATTTATATTTTATTTTTTAATATAGTTATAAACTTTTTTATAAACGTTTAAGTTTTTTTTATATAATTTTTTTAATTTATTTTTTTTAGTTATTTTATTTTTATTTAAAACTTTTAATTAAATATTATATTTATTAGTTTTTTATTAATATTTTTTTAAAAATAGTTTTTTAAAAGTTTATAAAATAAAACGTTTATATAACGTTTAAAACTAAAAACATTTTAAACTAGTTTTTAAAATAATTAATATATAATTACAGCTGCTGATTTATTTATTAATATATTATTTTTATTTGTTTTATTAATTAATAATATTTAATTATAAAAAGTCTAGCTTTATATTATAAATTTTAATAGCTTATTTATAAAATTAATAATAAACTAGTTTTTTGTTATTAATTATTATTTTAATTATTTATATATTTAATAAAAACTTTTATAATATATTTTAGCAGCATTTTTATTATTATTAATTTTTATATATAATTATTTATATTAATTTTAATAGTTTATTAATTATATAAAATATTATATTATTTTTATATTTATTTTTAAAAAGTTTTTAAAATTAATTATTATATATTATTATATATATTTTAATATTAATAAATAAGTTAGTTTTTAATATTTTATTATAAAAACTTTTATAAAATAATAAAAATAGTTTGCTATATATTAATTAATTTTATAATATAGCTTTAACTATTAATAATATTAAAATATTAAGCGTTTTATTTTTTATAGTTTAAATATATTATTATTAACTTTATATAAACTTTTTAATTATTTAAGTTTATAAATTATTTAATTTAAAATAATTAACTTTTTTATATAATAAAAGTTTTTAATATTAACTAATTAAATTTTTATTAGCTTAAGCTTTTTTAATATTTATTTAAACTAATATTATATTAATTAGCTTTAAATATTATATTTATAAATATTATTTTTAATAATAATAAAAATATAATATTTTTATAATATATATTTTATATATATTTTTATTATTTTAAAATTATTAGTTTAAAAAACTATAATTTTTATTTATTTTTTACTGTTTTATATTTTTAAATTTTTATTAGTTTAAAAAATATCTGCTATTATATTTTTAATTTTAAATAATATATAATATTAAAGTTATAATATATAATAAAATTAGCTTATTTAATTTATTTTAAGTTTAAAATTTTTTTATATTAAAATATTTTAATATAATATAATTTATAATAATTAAAAACAGCTGTAGTTATTATAAGCTTATTAGTTTTATTTTTAATAAAGCAGCTTTTTAATTACTGCTAATATTTTTTATTATAAATATTATAATTTAATTTTATGTTATAAAAACTTTTAAACAAAATATAACTAGCTGTTATAAAATATTTATAGTTTTTTTATAATAAAACGCTAGCAGCTATATTATTAAATATATCTGTTTTTATTTAAGTTTTATTTTTATAATTAAAATGTTTTAATATTAGCGCGCTAATTAGTTTATTTTTAACGTTTTAAACGTTTTTAATAAAAATTTAATTAAATTAAGTTAGTTTTAATATAAATTAAATTATTTAATAGTTTAATTATTTATTTATATTTATAAATAGATTTTTATAAAAGTTGCAAAAATCTAAAAATAATTATATTTTTTTAATAACGTTTTATTTTTTTTTTAAATGCTTTTTAATTATAAATAATTTTAACTTTATTAAAGTTAATTTTTATATTTTTAATTTTAATAATAAATTTAAAAACTTAGTTTTTTTATATAAAACTTATATTTTTTAAGTCGGCTTATAATTTTATTTTTTAAAACATAATAATATTTTATTTATATAATATTAATATTTTAGTTTATTATTTAAATAAATTAAAATATTATTAATATAAGCTATATAAAAATATTTAAATATTTTATAATATATTATTAATATATTTTTAAAAGTTGCCAGCTTATTAATTAATTTAAAAATAATATTTTAAATTAATAAGCTTTATATTATGTTTAAAAATAATTAATTTTTATTTTTTTTAATATAAATATAATAAAATATTTATTTAATATTAATTTTAATAAATATTTTAACTTATGTTATATAAGCTAATATTTTTTAATTAATAATAATAAATATTAATTTTTTATATTAAAACGTTTAATTTTTATAATTAATATATAAATATAATAATTTATTATTTTTTATATAAATAATATAAAAACAGCTTAAAAACTAGCGTAAGCTTTATAAATTTTTGCTAAGTTGTTATAAATATATTATTAGCAAGTTTTAGCTTTTTTAAATATTTTATAAAAAAATTATATTTTAATATTTTTAAATTTTAATTTAAAATTAAACAGTAATTTATTTTAACTTATATAAAAACAGGTTGTTTAAAGCAGCTTTTAAAAAATATTTAAATATTTATAGTAAGCTTTTAAAACGATCTGTTGTAAGTTTTTTAATTTTATTTTATTATTTATTATTTATTATTTTATTAATTTTATATAATATAATTATATTATAATATATTATATTATTTTATTATAATATTATATTAAAAACTATAGTTTTAATAGTTATAATTTTTATTAATTAGTGTTTATATTATCTGATAATATTTTATTAAAATTAATAAAGCTTTAGGCGTTTTTTTAATAGAGTTTTTATTTTAGGCCTAGTTTTTATTATTTTAAAAGCTAGTTTAATTTTTAGCTTAATATTTTTTATTTTATATATTTTTTATATAGTTTTATTTTTTATTTAAAATATTTATTAGTTTTAAAATATTTATTAGTTTTAAAATTTTAAAACTTATATTAAAATAGTTTTAAAAAATAAAAACTTTTAAGCTTATATTTTTAATAATTAATATAGCTTTTAATTAAATAATTTTTATTATATTTAATTTAAAATATTTTAAGCTTATAATTTTTTTTTGCTATATTTAATTAAATTAATTATTATTACATTTTTGTTTTTTAGTTTATTAGCTTTTTTTTAAGCAATATTTTTTAATATTTAAAATATTTTAACAAAATTTTATTTTATTTATTAAAATTTTAAAATTTAATATTTAAGTTTTTAGTTATTTAAAAATAAAATTATTTATATAAAAATTTATTAGCATATTATAATAATTATAATATTTTTTTAATAATTATATTTTATTTTATATTAATAATTATTAAAAAGTTTTTATATAATTTTTTTATATTTTAAAATATAATTTTAAAACTAAATTTATTTATTAAAATAAATTATTATTATATTTAATAATAATAGCTGGTTTAAAACTTGTTATAATTTTAAATTTTAAATATTTTATTATTAACATAATAAAAATTATATTAATTAAAATATATATATTTGTTTTTATATTAGCTAAAGCTTTAATAAATAATATAAATTTATTATTTATTATAATATAATTTATAAAAACAGGTTTTTTTAATATGTTTTTAAAAAATAAAACAGGATATTTTTATATTATATTATATTAAATGCTATTATTTTTGCTTAAAAAAATTTAATTATTTTAAGCTATTTTTTTTTTTTTTGTTTATATTTATTTTTTTATATAATTTATTTTTATAGTTTTTATAATAATAATATTAATATATATATTATTTAATTAATTAAAATTATTTTTATAAAAATAATTATTATTATAATATTTTTATTTATAATAAATAAAACATTTGTTTTTAAAATAAAAACTTTAAATTAATTTAGTTTTAATTTAACATAGATTTTATTTTATTTTTATTTATTTAATAGCTGTTATTTTTTATTATTATTTTATAGTTAATAAATATTTTTAATTAAAAATTATTTTTAGCAGCTATAATTAAAACTTTTTCTTGCTTTTTATTTTTTTATGTTTTATTTTTTTTAAAGCTTTGTTTTAAATAAAGTTTTTCTACTGTTAATAATTATATAATTATATATATTTATAATAAATAAAAAATTTACTATATTATTATATAGCTTGTTTATATAAAGTTTATTTAACTGTTTAAACAACTTCTTATATATGTTTTATTTAAAGTTTTTAAATTAACTTTTGTTATGCCGGCTTAATAAATAAACTTTATATAAAACAAAATAAATTTATTATTTATTGCTTTTTAAGTTTTAATATTTAATTTTAGCTTTTTATGTTTATTAAAATTATTATAAAATAAAAATAAATAATATAATATTTTTAATTAATTTTTAATATTAATTTATTATAATTATTAATAATAAATAATATAAAATTTTTAAAAGCTTTATTTTTATATAATTAATAATATAATCAATTTTTTTAATTTATATTAAAAATAATTGCTGTTTTTAATAAGTTTATTTTTTAAAACATAAACTAATATTTAAACTTTATTTTTAATTTATTTTTATTAGTTTTTATTTATAAACATAAAAGTTTAGCTGTTTTAAAAATTAATTTTAATTTTTTTAATATATTATAAGTTTAAAGTTTTTAAATTAAATTTTAAAATAGTTTTTAAATAATTATTAAGTTTATTTAATTAAATAAATATTATAACAATTTAATTTTTAAAATTTTAATTTTTTATTAGTTTTAATTAAAACTTAATTTAAATTAATGTTAACTTTTTATTTTTAAACTAAATTAATTTATTTAATATATTATTTATATAATATTATTATTAATATTATTAATTATATTAATAAGATTTTTAAAATATTTTAAGCAGCGTTTATAAATAAAAACAATATTTAAATTTATAATATATATTTTTAAAATAGTTTTAAACTAATTTTATAAACTATTAAAAATTTATAAAGATATTTTATAAAAAACACGTGTTTTTTATTTATTATTATTATAAAAACTATTTTTATTTATTTATTTATAATAAAATAAGCAGCGTTAGTTTTATTTATTTTATAAACTTTTATAAAGTTTTATAAAAGCTAGCTATATATATATTTTAATTATTATTATTAATAATGCAATTTTAATATAAAAATATTTATAAGTTTGTTTTTTTTTTTTATTTTTATTATAGCTTTTATTTTTTTATTAAAACGTTTAACTATATTAATATTATTAGCTTATATTAATAATTTTATAAATTTTAAAAACTAGCGCTAAAATTTGCAGTAATTATATTAAGTATTGTTATATAACGCTAGTTTATTTAAATTATTTTTTTTAAAACGTATTTATTGTTTAGCTTTTATTAAAAAAATTAAATTATTTTTTTTTGCTATAACGTTTTAATAAATTAATTAATTATTTAGTTAGTTAAAAAAATTTAACGTTTTTTTAAACAATAAAAAATAAACCTTAGTTTTATAATAGCTGTAATAATAACAGTTAAAACAGAGCCCAACTATACTTATATATTAAAAAAAAAAACTAAAGTTAAAAAAAAAAAACTATATATAAAACTAACAGCCAGAATTTATATTTATATATACTACTAGCTATTTACTACGTGACTGGCCTACCGTATTTACTACCTCGTACTTGTACCTATTTAGCCGGGGAACTAATCAGGGGCCGCCAGGCCATTTATTTGTGCAGCCAATCAGGGCCATCATGGCTGTAGGTCATGACAAAACTAAGCTTTTTTTTTATAATTTATAAATATTATATAACTATTATATTAATAATTAAATATTTAATATAATTAGTTTATAATTTAGAAATTTTAGCTAAAATATTTATATAAAAATTAAAAAATAATATAAAATTTATTTAAACAGCTATAGCTATAATATAATAAAACTAAAAAAACTATTAATAAACAGTATATGTTAGCTAATAAATTTAAAACTAAAGATTTTATTTAGCTGTTTTTTAAAAATATATAAATATTACAGCTATTTTAAAATTAACATATCTATATATTAAATATTATATTATTAAAATAATTAGTTTTTATATAATAAAATTAAATATTTTAAAAATATTTATAACTGTTTTTATATTAAGTTTATATATTAAATAAAAACAGATTTTTAGTTTTTAAACGTTAAATAATAGCTAGCTTTTTTAATATAAGCAATAAAATTTAAAAAATAAAAAAAAAAAATAAAAAAATATTAAAAGTTTATTAAATAAAAAAATATAAAAAGCTTGTAAACTAGTTATAAAATAAAAAAATATGTTAAATTTATTAAAAGTTTTTAAAAACTTTTAAAAACTTAAGCAGTAAACTATTTTTAAAAAAATATAAAAATATATAAAATAATAATAAATTTAATATAAAAATAAAAAATATAGCTTAAAAATAAAATATAAAAAAATAATAAATAAAATAAATAAATAATATAAAATATTATATTTTTAATTATAAATAAAATTAATTTGCAAAGATATTATAAATAATTTAAAAATTATAACAAAATTATTAAATAAAGCTGGCTAATTTTTATATTTTTATATAAGTTTTAAATAAAATAATAATAAGCGTTATATAAATAACGCTGAAGCTTTTTAATTTATTTTAATTTTTTATTATTAAGCTTTAATTTTTTTTAAGCTTTATTTATAATTAGCGCAGAAATAATTAATATATTTAATAAAAAAAACACAGCTGTAGCTGCTAAAAGTTTATTAATAGCAGCTATAGCTATACTGTTTATTATATTATTTTAAAATTTAATTAATTTTTATTTATTTTTTAAACTGTTTATAATTAATATTTAAGCAAAGCTTATATTTTAATATAGTTTATATAAATTTAAAAAAAATTTATAAAAAAATAATAACTTTTAAAAGTTTATAAATAGTTTTATAAATTATAATAAAATATATAAATTATTATTTATTTTTAAAATATTTTTATTATTTTTTTAATTAAATATAAGCAGTATATAAAAAATATAAACAGTAGATAAAATATTTAAATAATAAGTTTTAATGTTTTTATTATTTATAAAGCTGTTTAATATAATTTTAAATAATAATAATAATTTTGTTTATATAATATATAAGCTAAATATAAATAATAGTTATTAAAATTAAAATTTATTTTTAATATTTTATTAATATAAGTTAAACGTTTTAAAAATTTAAATAAGCTTTAGTAAATTTATTTTAACTGTTTAAAAAGCTTATAAATATATAATAAATAGCTAATAAAAAAAGATTTATAAAAATATATTTATTACATATATAAATATTTTTAATAAAACATAAAAATATTTAATATAGCTTAAAATTATTAAAAATTTATTTATAAACAGCATTAATATAAAATATAAACAGTTATAACAGCAGCTAGTTTATTTTAAAATATTTTTTATTTATATATATATATATATAATAGCGCGTTTTTTTATAGTTAATTTATAATAAGCTTGCAAAAAAAATATATATTATTAATTTAATTAATATAAAAAGGTAAAAGTTGCTATTTACTAGCTTATTAATATAAAATATATATAATATAGCATTTTATAAATAAAATAAAAAAAAGCTGTATAAAATATTAATAAAAAGCTAGCTTATAATAAAATAAACAAAAAAAGTTTTTAAAGCTATTATAAGCAGCGTATAAATAGTTTAAAAATAAAAAAAAAATAAAAAACTTTTAAAAATAAATAAAAAAAATTAAAAAAAAGTTAAACAAAAAGCAAAAAAAAAGCATAAATAACGCTAGAACTTAATTAATAAAGCTTATAAATAAATAAAAGTAGCGTTAAACGTTAAAAAAAAAAAAAAGTTAGCTAATAAAACCGAAAAACGTTATTTTTATTTTTATTAATAAAATTAATATAAAAATAATAATTAAAAAAGCCTGTTTTAATATAATAAAAACAATAGTTTAATTAATTAATAAAAAAATTATAAACAGTTTAAAGCTGATTTTTAATAAATAAAAAAATATAGCTGTGTTAACAAGCTAAATTAATAAACTAGCTAAAATATAAATAAAAATAAAGCTTAGCTGTAATAATAAAAAACAGATATAATATTAATAATAAAATATTAAGCAGCTTATAAAATAAAATAAAATTAATTTATAAACGGTTTAAACAATAAACTAAAACACCGCAAAAATTAAAATAATTTATAAAATTAATTATTATTAAAAAAAAAAATTAAATATAAAACAGGCGGCCTAAAAGCTTTATATAGCTGTATATAAAACAGTAAAAAATAAAGCCTGGCAGAATTTTTAAAAAACAGTTATATATAAGCATTTAAAATATTTAAAAAGTATGTAAGAACTAGTAAATAATAAATAAAAAAAATAATATTATAAAACGTTTATAAACAGCGTTAAAATATTTTAGCAGATTAAATTAATAAAAATATATATTTATATATAAATTAAAACTTATAAATAAAAAAAAACTTAAAAAAAAAAAAAATTTTTAAGCTAAAAAAAAATTTTATTTATAAATTTAAAATTTAAGCATAAAAACTATAAAACAGTTTATAACTAGCTTGCAACTTTTTTAAAAAAACATAAAAAAAAAAAATAATATTATAAGCAGTGCTTATAAAAAAATATTAACATATAAGTTAATATAAGCAAACTATTATATATTTTTATTTTAAATAATTATTAAATAGCTTATAAATTAATTATTAAACTTGGACTAATATAACTAGAATTAACTAGCTTTATAAAACTATGTTTTATAAGCTATATATATACTGTTTATAATTTCTGTTATTTAGCTAAAAAATAAACCTTATTTGCTACTCTGATGAATGTACTTTTAGGCATAGCCTATTATAGTGCCTATAAGGAAGTATTAGCGCACAGGCCAATACAGGCAAACTATTATATACTTTTATTTTAAACAATCGCTAAATAGCTTATAAACTAACTATTAAACTTGGACTAATATAACTAAAACTAACCAGCTTTATAAAACTATATTTTACAAGCTATACATATATTATTTATAATTTTTATTATTTAATTAAAAAATAAACCTTATTTACTACCCTGATAAGTATACCTTCTGTGATGGGCTATGCCTGAAAGTACACTTATCAGGGTAGCAAATAAGGTCTATTTTCTAGCTAAGTAGCAGAAGTTATAAACAGTGTATGTATAGCTTATAAGACGCAGTTTTATAAGCCTGGTCAGTTCTAGTTGTACTAGTCCAGGTTTGGTGGTTAGTTCACAAGCTATTCAGCAATTGTTCGGGATAGGGGTGTATGGCAGTTTGCCTGTATCAGCCCGTGCGCCGATACTTCCTTATAGGCACTGCCCATAACACCTTCAGGCATAGCCTATTACAGTTATAATATAAATATAAGATTAGATAACTAGGCTGTTTTATATACACAGCTATAAAATATTTCAGGCTTTTTTTATTTTATAATTAGCTTATTTATATATGTTAGGTGTTTATAACCTGGGTTATCTTTTATAACAGTTAGTACGTGGCCCAGTTAGGTGAGTCATACGTTATTAATTAAATAAACCAGAACTTTAGCCAAACCATCTAGCCTAGCATGCTCCCTATTCTGTCAGTAGACTTGCAATTTGTAAAGCGGGGGTCAGGTGTCAATCATTGAATGTAACGCCAACAGCAGCATTCACCTGGAACCCAATGCTACATTATGCACTCTTGTCACATTGGGGCATCAGCTTCTATGCATCCTGCCTGTAGCTAGGTATTCAAACTTTGCTACTATGTTCCATTCCTTGCCTATCATCTAATACACCACTCGTAGTTGAGGCCAATCAAAGGGTTGATTTGAATATTGTTTTGTCTTGCCATCTCACGATATTATACCATCTTTGCGGGGTCGTAGAGGGAGCTTGAAGATGATATCCCATGTCCCGTAATGACTAGAGCCAGTGTGAGGTTTTCTATCGACATTTATTTATAAATAGGGATCCTTCCCGCCATCTCCCAGCCGATATACTTTGCTTAGGGCAAACTAGAACGGCAGCATACACAGTCAACACCAGTAAATAACTTCGCACTTTCCCCTCTATTTCTCGATATTTATCATCACACGCCATCATGAGTTCTGGTGGTAGACCTGTGTTCAACTTTTCTGGCCAAGGAGGTAACGCCTCAGTTCCCCAGAATGGCCGATGGCAGGGGCTGCAAAATGGCCCTGGAGCGGTCACCGGAGGTGACGGTGTTGGCGGCAGCTTCGAATGGAAGAATGGGAGGAAGCCAGATGATGCCGTATACAACGCGGAGGGCAGAGGCGGGGAAGCCAAGGGCAACATTGGTGGCGCTGCCACGGGTGGCAAAGGTACGGCTGGCAAAGCCACCTTTGGATAGGCTGGTTTGGCCCATTATAACCCTGTGGCTGCCTCTGGTAAGGTCCCCTCTGAAGCCCTTAGTAACCCGCGTTAATGATGTTCAGAATCAATTCATTTCCTTGCTATCAGCTGAGCGAATTAAGATAGCTGTGAAGCGATCCGCAAATCCCAGGAGGTCAAGGCTGTGGGGATTCGGGAAATGGTTTCATGTGACCACGATCATTACCATCTATTCCAACTAGATAGCTGCGTCATGAACCACTCTGAATTCCAATATGTGCTGCTAGTGCTATTTCATGAACATGGCTTGGCCGAACTTCCCTTGGCCAGCCCAATGGCCCTCTATCGTGCGTGTTGCTTCTGTCGGCGTGGTTTGATAATGATAGGGTTCTAGAAGGGTCGGGGCCCAGGCACGTAAGGCTTAAAACAGCCTCTAATGTGCCCTAGTGCTTATTTAACAATAAAACAGCGTTGAGGAAATGTTGATATTGGGGTTTAAGCTGATATTATAGACAGATGGACAGATACGTTAGGAATAATAGTTATACATTAGCGTTGTTATAAATGGCCCCCAAGGACCTCCTTCCTATTGGCCACCTTCGGGGCCTTCGATACCTCCTAGCTCCTAGCGTCGCACCCCTTAGCTCGAGACTCACGCGCCCCAGAACCTAGAACCCAGTGATCGGGTAGCCGGCGGAGCCAGGGGATTAACGGTATAATTATGGGGTCCATCCCACCACGACAGGAAAGATTCCAAAACCAGTCTCTGGCTCCACACTCAACCACCATGCGAACTGATGATCCCCTGCTATCTTTCCAGTATCCACCGCTGAATAAAGCCCGGCGGGAGATCAGACTCTTTAAGCTTTATGCCTCGCCTCAGCAGGGGGATTCCGGCATTCTTGAATGTTCCATGAAAATAGCCTCCCTTGATGATGACGTCGATTACTTTGCTCTCTCGTACGTTTGGGGAGACCCTTCTCCAACGCACGAGTTAATCATCAACCCAGAGGGATCGGGGTCGGGGCATCGGCAGCTCTTGCGTATCGGAGCCAATCTCAACGACGCCCTCCGGAGATTTCGCAATGAAGAAGAAATCCGAAAAACTTATCTATGGGTCGATGCGATATGCATCAACCAACCGGATAACGAAGAAAAGTCCTGGCAGGTCGCGAGCATGAAGTCCGTCTACGAACAGGCCGCCGTTGTCTTCGCCTGGCTTGGCCCCTCCACCGACATCGACAAAAAGGTATTCGACACGCTGGACGATCTTGAACGCCGTTTACAGGAGAGGGGTCCAGATCTGACCGTCGACGTATTCAACGAGTTTGCGGAGGTGCTGGCTAGAGACGATGGTTCTAGCGGCAGGGCGATCCAGAAAATCATCGAACGGCCGTGGTTCCAGAGAATCTGGATACAGCAGGAGTTCTTGGCGGCCCGCGAAGTCCAATTCGTTTATGGCGATTACTTCTGTTGGTGGGAAGTGCTCTTTGTTGCGTCTACCACGATTAAAAGCGTGCAGAGGGTCGCCTGGGCCAAAACGACTGGTCAAGCCCTCACTTTGGATGATATCGAAAACGAACTATTCGGCCTGGGTACTGCAAGCCTCGGGACGGATATGTTCCGTATGCGATGCGACTTCCAAAACAACAAAGATGTATATTCCCTTTGGGACCTTCTTGTTACTGCCAAGGCTGGCGGAATTCAGTCAAAAGATGCGAGAGATACTATATTTGCCCTTCTTGGTCTATCCAGAGACTCATCAACCTTGGGGATTAATGTGAACTACGATCTGACAACCCAAGATTGTTTTATTCAAGCGGCGAAAGCACTGCTCCGTCAGGGTCACATGAGACTATTATGGCTGTCGTCACAACCCAAAACCGTGGAGGGCCTACCTTCCTGGGTTCCGGATTGGTCTTGTGAATGGGACTTCTCGTATTGCATTTTGGCATACTGCCAACGGGATATAAGATGGGACCTTCCAGGATCTGACGATGGTAACTTCAAGGCCGGTAGCTCCTACGAGTCCAGCCCGAGCTTCAAGACTGTTGATTCACAAGAAATCCTCGTCATTCGCGGTTCCATCTACGATAGGGTCCTTATCGCCTCAGCCGTCCTTGGGAATTGGCGAGATTATGATCCATTTGAGTACCTACTCCTGGCCATTGCACTGATCGAGACCATGGCGAAAAGTTGTACCCCCCCTATTAACCTTGATACCCAGATGATAATTTGTACTTTGCTCCACGGCGTAGAATCTAGATACGACGGCCACAGTGCAGTTACTCCCCTGGAAGATATTCATATGTTTACGCCCCTGACCCCTGACTCGCTGACAAGGCTTACCGACTACGTCGTTAATGACCGTGGAGCACCGAGCGCTGATCTGAAAATGCTAAGCTCCTTTCTCTCCATGAGAATGGCAAACTTGGAAAATCGCCGGATTTTCATTACCTCCTGCGGAAGCTTGGGCATTGGTTCGGCCAGGACAAAGTCTGAAGACATTGTGGCTGTATTTCACGGCGCGGAAATCCCCTTTATCCTTCGGGAAGACAACCCTCTTTCCGACGTTTACAATCTCATCGGTGAATCGTATGTTCAAGGTATTATGTATGGCGAGCTCACAAAGGGGGAACATGAAGTGCGAGAGCTCCAGATATGCTAACATCGAGTTGGTTGCCTTGGACTATTGTTTTGCTCTCATACTTGTGCTTTTCATTTTGTCATTGAGTAATGTAGATATCGATAGCCATATAGCTCCGTCGAGTTCCCTTACTTTCTAGGTAACAACATCAAAATCAACATATTTCGCCCTGACCTCGCTTTTCCATTCTTGTACCGTGACCAGTCGGTCTCCAACACGCACTGACCCTTCTTCCACATCGTCCTTTATATCAATATAGTAGAAATAATGATCAATACTGCAGACGGGTACCTCCAGAGTGCCTTCAACCAGCTTGCGGTAGCACTTTTCATCGAACTGGATCGCGCCCGTATTAGAAATACAAGTCCATAATCCAGTTGGGTAACTCCATGCATGGCCGCAGCCACCATCGCAATAAGAAATTGCGCCAGAAGGCTCAGAGGGTACCAGTGAAACGAGGGATTCCGGGGCAGTCTCTTCTTCCTTCGGTGCGGCATCTGTATCTTGCGCCGAATCTTCTTGTTTTTCCTGGAGCTCCGTGTCCTGCATTGAATCTTCTTGTTTCTCTTCAAGCTTTTTCTTCGACTCCTCTTCCGAAGCCCTTCTTTCCTCTTCATTTGCTTTCATTCCTGCCGCCGTCGCTTTTGCATTGAGATGCCAGCTCGCAAGCATATTGGCTTTATCTTTCAACGTGCAGAAAACCCGACTCAGCTCCCAGAACGATGTTGGGTCATTCTCTATATCGTCATCGGAGAGCAGCTCAAGCGCTTGGATCACGATGCTTCTGACGAGTTCCTTAGCCCGAAGATCGTCGGAATAAAGGAAGTAGTAGTGTGCCAAGGCCAAGGTAGAATCGATGTTTGTTTGCTCGACGGCCTTGAACTCTCGGTACAACCCATCAACCTTGTTGTGTATGGCCTCGGCCGCCTCTGTCTTTATACCATCGGTGAAAGTCAGTTGCGTGTATATCGGTACGACCGTTGCTGGAAGTTTGCGAATCGCGAATAGTCTCAACTCCTCGTCGTCAACTTTACTTCCGTCTTTCTGAATAGCTTCCAACACCGCGCACGCTTCCTCTTCACGTCCTTTCACCTTGGCAATATGATGCCCGTACTGCAGCCTGTAAGTGTATGTGAACATGTCTAAAGGAGCAATTACGGCTTCTTTATAGCACTTGTCGAGGCTACCCCAGCGATTCGTCGCGTGTGCCGCCCGGGCAACCAGACCAATAACATCCTCGGCATCATGGCTGGACTGCATCGCAACATTCTTCAGAGTGTCGAGAGTGTCACCAGTCGTATCATTGAGCAGCCTTTCAACAAAGGTGATGGCGGAGTCAAACTCCTTTTGGTCCGTCAAGTTTTCCAAGATATCCATATAGTTGCTGAAAAGAGAGCAGCTCTCATCAAGACTCTTGAGATACGTTTCCGTAGCAAATGCAGCCTTATCTTCGTATTTCCAGTATATATCTCCCAAACCGATAAGCATCTCCGCTAGGATATCTTTATTCGCCTTCTTGTCGCGCCATTCAGTATCGAGGACTCGTTTCTCAATGACGCTACTTAGAATGGCTACAGCCTCATCTCGGGATTCGATAACCTTTGCAAGAGTATGTGAGGCTCTCCAGTTCTCTGGGTCTAGTTTCAATGCCTCTCGCGCACGAGATTCAGCATGATCCTTAGTAATACTACCCTCTTCAGAGAGATAGAAGAGCAAGTTAGCTACTTGTGCCTCCCAAAGTGAGTCTTTCTCGACACCCAACTTCCCCTTTGACCAATCTTCAACAAGAATGACTTTTTCAACGGTAGGATTATAGAGACTGTGGAAGAATTTGCCGAGGTCTTGTTCTTGTGCTTTATAAGCATCCTATTTTTTATTAGAATCGGAGGATTGACGCTATTGAGAGTTAATTGGATTGGATTACGCACTCTGTCAAGGAATGATTGAAGAAAGCTAAAAGCATTCAACAATTGACGTTTGGGAGATTCCTCTCTAAACAGTCTCATTGCAGCTTGTTTTAACCCGAGTGCGAACATCACATCGTGACGCTTTGCATCAATGGCATTATAATCCTTCACAAATTCGCTCTCTTTGATCTTCTCAAGGACAGCCGAGTCTTTGAACCAGACGCTGAGAAGGGTGGCTCCTTCATCCAAAAATAGCCAACTATCCCAGTTCAATGGAATGTCCAGCTGAGAGCCGGGATATCTCTTCGTATCACCAACCGGATCTGGATAGAGGAGTGATTCAATACCATAATCGGTGGTGAAAAGCTTGGCAAGCTTCTCTCCAGCCTCAGCTTTGAGATCTCGATCTGCCAACGAGAGGTCAGTTAATACTAGGTGGCGGTAGAGTTGCTCGTGGGCGTAATAATGCATTTTCTCGGCCGTATCCGTCCTCTGCTCGACAAGACAAGTCAGGCATCGTATCGCCAGTGTGATATGGGCATTGTCCAAGTCCTGGCAAATGTAAGTGCCCTTTCGAACCAATTTACGCTCGAAAAAGTCGTCGAATTCGAACTTGTCATAGACATTCCGGGGACAAATATTAGATAAATAGTGCTTGAGCATCCCGATTTCGGCAGGGTGAATTTCTTCC
Source organism: Rosellinia necatrix (assembly GCA_021209875.1). Lineage (NCBI taxonomy): Eukaryota > Fungi > Ascomycota > Sordariomycetes > Xylariales > Xylariaceae > Rosellinia > Rosellinia necatrix. The sequence goes on along the minus strand of JAGYVD010000001.1, from coordinate 741,186 downwards.
GTGCCGAGAATAGCACTCCCATCAACACTCTTTTCCTGGTTCTTGCGCGGGATGCCATCAAACCCTTCCGGCAATTTGTACCTAACTACTCCACCAACTACAGCAAACAGAGAGTATTTTGTTTCTATTTTTGACTGTAATGATAGCAGAGACTTTTGCTGGCTAGATGCACTGCCTGTTCGCAATGTCAAGGCCGCTTCCATTCGGCTTGGGGTATGCGGTTCCTGGGACCAATTAATCCAAAGAATAATCTCATTGATTTCATCGATCTCTTTGGAACTCCTTGTCTTGTTAAGTTGTTCGATCTCCTTGATGAGTTGATTGTATGTAGTTTGCCCGGCCATGTTAAGACAATCGTCTATTTCACCAATATCGCCACCGGACTGCGCGATATTGTCGAGCACGGAGCTAAGTGTGGAGTAATCGCTGGTCTCTGTCTTCAGGGTGTTGAAGATTTTATCTCGCATCTCCGATATGCTAGGCCGATCACGATCTTTCAGTATTTCCATCCCATCAAGGCGGGTCCGAATGTATAATTTTATATCTTCTTCATTCGAATGTTTTAGTACGATCTTGTTAAAATCGACGCCGTCCACAAGATCTAGTTTATTGAACACATTCGGTTTTCCGGTAAACAGTACGCGAATCCTCTGGCGCTTTGGCTCGGTGGATAGCTTCTTGAAGAGAGGGACCAGCGCAACAATACCATCACCAACCCCATCAATAACGATAAAGAAGACACTATCGCTATTGATTCGGTCATCGTTTTCTAGCAGCAGCTTTATCCACATCTCTTGGTGGTTCTTGAAGGGCTTGGCTTTCTCGCAGATGTTGGCAGCGGATTTTAAGAACGGCCTATCCGCGTTGGCAAGTTGCCAGAGTAGGCTCTTAGACATAGATTCCCCAACATTGTTTTTCTCGTCTGCCGCTTTAGACCCTGTTTCCAGGAAGTAATAGGCGACAGTTGATCTTGAGCTCGATGTATCGAAGGCATTCAGCCCCCGAAGCGACATGATAATATTAGTGGCGAGACGAGTTTTGCCTGTAGCATCTCCGCCTTCGATCCCCAGGACTGGTGAAGAGTCTCCCTTGATCCAAGACATAAAGGAGTGATGTTCGTTAATCCAGTCCCCGGTACCGTCAATGACATCCGCCCTGTATTTGCGTAAACCCTCTCTCCAGCGTTCGATTGGTTCCCCACTGTCGAGCTCAGACCGGTCGAAATCCAAGACATCTCTAAGAGCGTCCTTCCACTTCTTAGTCTCCTCGCTGTGGTCTTTCAACTTTTTGTCCTTCACTAGAATATCTAGTTTTGTGTCCGCCTTCTTAGTCAATACCAAGTTGTCTCTTGAATTTTCTGCCGCCTCATTACTAGACTTGAAGGTTTGGGCTGACGCAAGCCGATGCTCTTGATTAACCAGATTATTCATTCGGCCCAATAGGTCCTGAACACCATCATCGCCAAGAAACAACTGTTTCGTAAAAGCCTTGATCTTGGAGCGTGTCCGGTTCAGTCTCAAAATGCGGTCGCATATTTCCACGAACAAATGTAAGTGCCGACAAGCGACCTTGGTCATGGTCGCATCCATTCTAGAGACAGTGTAATAGGTGAGTCTGTCGAGGAATTCTCCACATTGTTCGAGGAGCCCGCCCAGACTTTCAAACATTCCCTCGTATCCTCTCCACGCTTGGATGACGAATGTTAGGGCGTTGTAGCAGGTGCTTGCGGGCTGGAGTACCTATGCATATATTTTAGATACTGTTCACCCCAGGAGGCCGATCCGACTTACACACGATGCACTGTCTGCGACAAGTCCGCCTATTGTCGCGATGCAGTCGAGAGTATGATTAAAGACCTTCTTCAGGGTACCATGCTTCTCGGCCGCCCTCTTGTCCTCTGCCTGTGCGTCGTCTAAGCATTGCAGGACCTGTTCGATGCTAAGGTCTTGTTTAATTTTCGCCCTATCCCCTCCTACCATCTGGAGAATTCGATCCTCCACTTCCTTCCAGATCTCTGTAATCTCGTCGTTGCTTCCTCTCGGGGTGCCTGCGAATGGCGCAGCCACCGCGCTGACAGGGGTGATCGGAGTCTCCATAACGGTGGGCTTATTGTATCTCTTGCACTGGAATACCACGTCACGAATTTTTTGACGTGCGCGAGAGAATACGGATGCAAATAAAAACGAAGCACTTGGGGACAGGCATAATTCTTCAGGGGTATGCGACTAAAATATAAAGGACGACGATGCACTAAGTGAACCCAGTTTCTCACATGGCGAAAATGCTAGCCTAGAACGGATGGCGTATCATCACTTGGCGGCCCTTTATGCGGGCTGACTTGGCTTCACGTAAACCAATCTTGGCCCCCAAACAGACCCCTCTCGACGTTGCGGCCGCCGCCCCTCACCTCCCAATGCACACTCAGCGCCATGCTACTTCATGCAACTCGAATGACTCAACATTAATCATGCCAGGCCATGCCGTGATTCGTCGTCTCACTATACCCATAAGAGAAAACACGAATCAGCTGCGAAGTTAGATTTAGCCAAGATGACTCTAAAATATGTGAATCTTATTAGTAAGGTGAAAATAGAGTGCTTTGATGGAGATGGGGGTGTTCTAGCATCAGGGGATGGGAAGCCCGTCAGACCTTTTTGCGCAATATTTATCGTCGCCAAAATTTCTCAGACGCTTCATGTCGAGTTCTGTGTTAAAAAAGGAAATCCGGCGAACTCGTACATACGTGATTCTACTTCCCCCGATGTTAAACCCTGCCATTCAATTTTGAAACCCTCCGTCAAAACCCCAGAGGCGCTTCTCGTTGCCTCCCGCACGCACATATTTAACACGAGCGCTATCAATATTTTGGCATTATTCTCGTCAATTATTCAACAATACGACATTTGGGTTGGCATTCATGCACAGATATTTATCCGCAGTAGTTCAACTGCACCATCTTATCTAGAAAGTACGTTACTTCCTTCGCATGATGAGTGTATAATTACTAGCTAGCGAACCACAAGTTTATTTATAATTCAGCGCCGTGTTTGGATAAACTTTCAAATTCTTAAGAACGTATCTAGCATCCACCAATCAACTGGACCCTTTTCACCCCCGTCCTCGCACAGATTCCATCTTTCCCGCCTTTTGAGCACCTCAAGGCGCTTTTGGTATCTATTTGGTTTCCCTCAAGGTGTACCTGACGTGCGATTCTACATCCCTTTGAGATCTATACAAGAGTATCAATTATCCCCGTACGATCACGACCACGGTGCTGACACGAGAAATTTATTCAAGGGACACAAATCCCGTGTGCACATCAGCGATAAGACTGGTGTTCCCATCACCAGTTTAATTAACCGATTCGGTATCCAAAAAGTAAGATATTAAACGCTCCCACGACGGGCCGCATGGTCCGAGGGATGAACCACAAACGATTGAGGTAACCCACGGGGCTCGGAGAATACGGACCTTGTGTGACTCGAGGACAAGTCAGCTGTGTTTCTAGCTCCATTCAATCATGTTTACAGCCACGCGTGACGTATATGTCGGGTGTGATGATGGGGCTTCAAGGCAGTATCATGTGTTTCGGCGGTTACTGGTCTCGTATGCCTAGCGGGTTACCCAATAGTGGCCGAAAATCGGAAGAGAATATAAGATAGCGATACCTTCATCGCCGCCTCTTTGTTCCACCATATCGCTTCTGTTTTCCCTTTGCCCTCTCCCTCACAAGTTGTGCCACCATCCTCCGTGCCCTACCAACCGGCGCTGTCCTACCCAGCATGTCACCAGCCGTGGGTGTAATAGGTCGCGCCAAACCTGCTGCCTGTGTATGTTGATTACGTGCAGTCTCTCCCTTGCTTCGATAACTATAATTATTGCGAATATTTATTCAGCGCTTGCATCATATATAATTTGATAGAACGTTTAATCCAGCTGTAGGGCCTGGTCCTTTCCTCGGCACGATTTTCTAACTACATTTCTAACTGCGATAACAGCTCTTCAACGTTATAGTATTTCAATATCTATAATGACAGTACTTGAATCCGTATGTAGCTTTTCCCCAATAATGAAACTGCTTCTAACTTAGAATGAAGTTTCTGGCCCCTGCTGAGTTCCTCATCGAAGGGGCTGGTGAAGACGGCTTCAGATTCAATACGACGGCCGGTTGGCAAGTGGCGGATATGATTATAGACAATGGGTTGCGAAACGGGTACACCATATATCGGCAGGGCGCCATAATTGGCTGCGGTAACTTACTGGTCTTTGACGAAATTGATCAGGAATCGGAGATACTTGACGGCGGCCCTCTCCCTCCCGGATGGGTGACAAACTTTCCGATAGGTTTTATCTCTCCGCCTCTTCATGTCAAACGACGTTATCAAACTAGGAAGCGGCTCTTCCGGGCTGATTTCACGACATGGCCGCTAATTGTCTGTCCCGATGCGGAGAACGTTATTGCCTCCTCAGTTGGTCGACGAGTATACAAATTGGCTGCAATCGATCCCTCAGGACGCTACGGACTGCGTGACACACAGAAAACCTCGGAAACTAGGTTCTGTGTAGGCTTCGATGGTACAAATTATCATTATCCGACCTTGTCAAGCAGTATCAATTACTATTATCAGATGTATCCCGGCCAGAACGTCTTCAGCCACCTTGTGCCCCTGGCAGCGGCCGGCGAAGCCAGAACAATACCAGCTGACGATGATTTCAACGCAGAACCTACTCCTGGAGAGGAATACGAACTGCCATGTGACCATGCTCAACAGCGATGCTATGGCAGTTGCCAAGAACGATACTGAAGCAGACGCATAATTTCAAGTACTGGCGTCAATATGTCCTCTTCCCGCCTAGGCGTCCTTTGCACAGCTTATCACAGCTTTCCAAATCGTTTGCGAGTGTCTACCTAGGCCCTCAAAGGCCGCTAACTGATTTCGATGACCTCCCGGATTACGTGAGGAACCTGCAAGTTACTTTTTGCGCTGCCACCTTGCCTATTGGCTCTCTCTCCATTTTAATCCCTTGCCCCTATTTCGGCCTCAGTTTTGAATCTGGTTTTGGCCCCCTCGGACGGTGAGATCAATCGATGCACCGAAGCCCCCCTTGCCATTTTGGTAGCTTTGACCTTGATCAACAATAGCAACGTTAGCCCTCCGCAATATTATCGCTATTCCCCCAAAGGTCTCGCTCCGCCTCTAGAAGAATGACTATAGGAGCAGAGCGAGAAAATAGTAAAATGAATAAACCACTATTGGATACGTCTCTGATTTGAAGTTATATAATCTGGGTGATTTCGGAAGTTCTTTAACTTAGATATATGGTTCAAATATCTGCGTGATTAGCGCGCCATAAAATTAAGAGAATATAATTCCACAAGCTCCCACCGCTGCGTCAGGATAGTATGGTAGGCATCACAACCCCTATAGCTGGAAATATTTCTCTTCTTAATCACCCACCATCTCGATAAAGCACCAGCAGAGACTCTTGTGCTGCTGTATACTTTCCTACTTGTTAGCTGTTGGGTCACGTGAATAAACAAGGCCATATGACTCACTTGCCGAGGAAGCTGACAATCGCTTGGGTCGACATACATAATCGATTCCGGGCTGCCCCCTTTTATGTCGGATTCGCATATTATAGGACAAAAAAAAAAAAAAAAAAAGGAAAAAGGTATGATTGATTCATGTACCAAGCTGAAATCTGACTCTCAGGCTCCCGTGCACTTTGTGCTCTTAGATTTATTTGGGCTAGGCCGAACAAGCCTCCACCAACCCGAACATTCTCCATTCCGTCCCGTCAACACGCACCCGAGACAACTTCCCAACTCCATAGCTAACAATCCCAAACCCCCAACCTCCCCCTTCCCCCCCTTCAAAACAAACCTCAAGGGCAATACCACAATGGCCTCCGACGCAGCCGCCGGGCCGCCCGGGGACATCAAGGAGCGCCTGAAGGCGTCCTACGACGCCGTGGCGGCGACCTACAACGCGTGGACGGCGCCGCACTCCTCGCACCGGATGAAGTACCTGGAGCAGGCGCTGAGCTACCTAGACGCGCGGAAGGAAGGAGGAGGAGGAGGAGGAGGAGGAGGAGGAGAAGGGGAGGGGCCTCGCGTTCCTCGAGCTGGGGTGCGGCTGCGGGCAGCCGGTCGGCGCTCGGCTGCTGTCGCACGGGGGCGGCGTCGCGCGGCTCGTCGCCAACGACCTGTCGTCGACGCAGCTGGCGCTGGCGCGGGCGAACCTGATCCCGACGCCCGACGACGAGGAGGAGGAGGAGGAGGGGGCAGGGGAGGGGGGGGATGTCGCGCGGCGCCTGGAGCTCGTGCAGGGCGACATGATGGGGGCGCTGGCGTTCCCGGACGCGTCGTTCGACCTCGCGGTCGCCTTCTACAGCATCGTCCACCTGCCCCGCGCCGAGCAGGAGGTGCTCTTCGGCCGCCTCGCGCGCTGGCTCCGGCCCGGCGGGTACCTCGTCGCCAACTTCGCCGAGGCGGAGGTCGAGTCCGCCGTCGTCGACCGCTGGCTCGGCGACGACGAGGGTTGGATGTATTGGAGCGCCTGGGGCGGGGAGAAGACGGTGGAGAAGCTGGGGCAGGCCGGCTTCGAGGTGGTGAGTGCGGATACCGTCGAGGACGAGGGCGATGCTACTTTCGTGTGGGTGATTGCTAGGCGATTGGGAGCTCATGCATAGATGGCACATACAGCTGTGTCGGAATTCTTAGTGTCGACTTAGACCTCCTATTCCATTCCTAACGAGTTCTCAATAAGACTGTACGTGGCACAGGCTCCGAAATTTATATTATTCCAAAAGATATGTACTACACTCGGAGCACTGCCAGTTGCGGGAAATAATACATGCCAACTTGGCGTCTTGGTCCCATTGCGCTCGTATGCTCAGCCGTCGCCCTCGAAACCTTGGGTTGTATCTTACGCTAAGTTTTTAAGATGCTATTATTACTGATTGTTACCAATTTATTTTGCCGCGTTTCTTGAAGATGTGATGCTATTTTTATCGCTAGTTTCGCTCGCGGTATTGCTAAATACTTCGGATCCCGTAGTCGAATTCTGATTTGTAGCCGCACCAAAAGCAGGCTTCTCGGTGGGCTGGCCAAATATACTTGGCTTCCCGAGAGTCTGGTTCGTGCCTGTGCCGAAGAGACTAGGCTTCCCAGAGGCGGTCCGATTCTTAGTTGCGCTTGCAAGATGCGAGAAGGGACTGGACCCAGTAGCAGGGTTTGGTGAATCCTTGAAGTAGCTGGCGCCAAAGGTAGAGCTTGTTGTGTTTCCAGACTTGCTAGAGTCGAAAACGACGCGTGGTTGACTGCCGAAGGTACTGGAACCAAAAGTAGGGGTTGGGTGAGCGGTTGTGCTAGGCTTGGAACCAAACCAGCTGGTTGTCGAACCGGCTGGTTCGGTTGTCGTGCTTGGCTTGCTACCGAACGGTTCAGTGGTAGTGTTGAGACTGGACCCAAACCCGCTGGGTGTTGAACTAGCAGGTTGTTCAGTAGTCGTGCTTGGTATAATACCGAACGGACCTCCCGTCGGAGTAGCCTGTTGTGCAGTAGTAGTCTTCGGGTTGCGTCCAAACAAGCTGGTCGTTGTACTAGCCGGTTGTCTGGTAGTTGTGCTTGGATTGCCACCGAACAGACCACTCATCGAAAAAGCTGGTGTTCCGGGGGGCGTGCTTGCTGGTACTATTTTAATACCAGCAGGAGGCGTGAAAGAGGGTGTAACAGCAGGGCTCGCGGGGGATCCAGTCATTGCGTGATGTTGGGTTTTTTGCGCTGTTGACTGAACGCCCTCTCCTCCAACCTTCACGGCAGGGGCAATCGTGAGAGAATTATCCTTTGGTCGGAGGACGAGTTCGGGTAATACTAAGGCGCAAAATTTAGCATTCGGTTCTTGGGCAGAGCGCAGAAGGAGTGAGAGGATGGGATAATAAGTTCTCACATACTGCTCGAGTTTCGGCTCCTATAAGTTTTACATAAATCAAGGCCTTTCTGAAGCGCCTCGCATTCAACCCCCAATTCCGTCCGTTCTACTTGGACATCGGCGGATTCAGCCGCCAATTTCTCCAACATGGCGTCTCCCATTTGCGACACTGCGCCAGTCGTCAAGATTGTGGGTAAATCCTTGATAAGACAGTTTTCGATGGCCAGAATAATGACATTATCCGTAAAGTGCTGCAACGATAACTAGAGAGAGTGAGCCAAGAGGCATCATAATATCGAGCAGCGATAGTTACCTCATAGTAGGTCTCTGACTTATCGATTAGGCTATCGACACCGAATTCACTCTTCCGCCCTGAAGACCCCAACCCGCCTAGCTTGCGTTTGCCTTTGTCACTAAACAAATCTGGACGCGTGGCAACTAAATTCTGCAGAATCTCCGTAGACAAGCGATTTTGGTGACGTTTCGTTACTACAACATCTAACGTTAGCTCCCGTTGTTTGAGAACATAATCTGAAAAGCTTCAAGCGTTGAAGGCTTATTGAGCTCATATTAGATGGGAAAACTGGCTTTCGTGCCATGATCTAAAACTGGAGGGTGGTAATATCGAAGTATTACTTACAGATTGCCCTGAATTCCGCATCGGAAGGCTGAGGGTAACCGCTTTGAAAATGATAGAGAAGCTCTTTTAGTTTATGACCGAGCAATTCTGTACGCTCTTCAAAGAATGGGTCCACGATATTCGAGAGAATTGAAGAGCAAGTCGTTTGGTCCGGACCCGTGATGTGGGTTATAAGCTTTTCAGCAAACGATTTCACGATGCGAAGTAAAAAGTCAATATGGAACCGAGCAATTGGCTCCCAGGGCCGAGACTGGTCCTGAAATAGCTTTACTGCAATAAAATCATTAGTAGTCCCGGGGAATTCCGTTCCCTGGTTCGCAGAGGAGATCGGCTCCAGCTCAGCCTTTATTGCCTCTCTAGTGACCTTTTCTGGCTCCTCGAATGGGTATTGGTTTTCGAAAATACGCAGAAACGACGGCAGGCTGGCTTGTTGGCGCTGTGCATCTTTTTCATCGTCGTCGTTTTCCATGTAGTCTGGAAGAATCACACGCCTTGACCCTTTAGTCGCTAGGACATAGGTAAATGTTCGATTCAGATCGCGCACAAGAGCACGGAGCTTTCTGATCCTGCTGTCCTCTGTTGAGGTTAACGGATCGTCAGGATAGAGGCCGCCAAAGAATTCATCAGAGTAATTGCCCTCAATAGCGCGTAGAGACAGAAGCTGGAATTGGGAAGCTATCTTGTCTAAATGCGCACGCAGCTGGGGTGGCGAAGACCGTGGAGCGCCCATGCGTTCCAGGGTTCTTCTGCGTATATTAAGGTTGTCTTGAATATCCTTCATCAGTGTATCAAGATTCTTTCGAATATGGTCCAAAAGGATGTTGGACAGCTTCTTTCGAAGTGTACCAACGCCTCGATTGTTCGAAGGAATGGCGGACCAGATACCCGAGGCGAAAAACTCCTCCTCCTTGGAGTCCCGCGCCTCAGGTGACAATGAAGTTTCTGCCTCGCTGCGGTTACGCAAAACATGCCACCCCAAATCAAGCTGATGGGATTGTTCCTGATTCCTCGCTAATTTGATAAACTTATCTTCGTCCTGAGATCCCGGGACGAGTAGATCGGGTTTCGTAACTATGCCAAGTGTCCGCACCTGGTTCTTATCATGCGCTTTCACCTTTGAAAGTACCTTCTGCATGACGATCTGATTGCGTGCCGAGACGATGGCTAGTATGATGCTGTTCTTCCGCGCCATGTACATCTCGGCGAGGCGGTCCACGATTTCACGACCATCGGCGGACTGATCGTCATCCTCCGAATGGTAGAAACCGGGGAGGTCGACAAGAGTCAGATGCGGGACATCCGGCGAGGAAATCTCTATGCGTAATACATCTTCTGAGAATGTAGCGCTATCCCGGATCAGCCGAGTCTTGGCCTCCTCAATGATGCGCGGGAGCTCCTCTTTGTCGTCGAATCTTGTCTCGTTGAACGTGTAGGGCGCATCTGACGACAGAGACGCAGGCTGGACTTGCACGTCGATTCTGGTTTGCGGATCGGTCCGAAGCACCAATTCGGTGGCAAAACGCGTACACAAGCCATCTTTGACAGGAAAGCGCACTCGCGAGATGGCCTCCAGCGCGGAGGATTTGCCTGAAGATTGATCGCCAACAACGATGATCTGGGGCAGGTCTACAAAACGGCCGACGCCATGTTTCCGTAAGCTATCGATGGTATCAAGGAGAGTCTTCCGCTCGCCGCTGAGCTGTTCAATAGCCTTCGGGTCAAGAGAGATAGTTGCCATCGCGGATGGCCGACCTGCGTGGTTTGGTCCGTCGAAGGAGAAGAGACCTCGCGAATGCACGATGATATGAAGGACGATGCAAACAACGATGTGACATGGAAGTATACAATCGGTTCGCAGGACAAGGCAGTGTAAAACAATGATTGTTTTCTATTGCTCAATATGAGTATTGATAAAGAGCCCACAGATACGCCTCGCATTTTCGGGGAGCGAAGCTACTTATCGGCCAATAAGCACTCACCTTAGAGAGCAGCTGAAAGAGTAGGATTGTTGTTGGTATCAGCCCAACTTTGTTGAAATGCTCAGAAATCGCTAAAGTAGGGGCGTGGCACGGGTTGGTACCCAGGTAGTGTAAAGGTCGTTAGTTCCAAGTTAGTTTGAAGTGAGCGCCAAGCCCATCTTATTGGTCACTAACAACCCGCTGAGACCATTTAGCCAAGCGTCAGGGGTCCCGGGGGCAGACCCGGGGCAGGCCCGAGGAGCTATAACCAGGGTAGGTACCTAGCGCGCGGGTAACCGCATGCAACGTGATGTGAATGTGACGCGTCTACATTACACGATAACTCACCCCTACCTGCCTACCTCCCTAGTAAGGTCCCTGATAGCGATGCACCTACGGAATAGATAAGTACCTCCTCTTTCAGTCACCTTACCTCACGTACTATGCTTAGAAAACCTCGGATAGGTAAAGGTACAAGGGGTGCTACTACCTACCTACATGTATCCATTATAATATCATTGGCAACCGCACGATACTGGACAAGCCCAGCCAACCCTTTGACTCAGTAGAAGAAACAACTGGCCTTTAAACAACCAACTGCCTGCTTATCTGCAGTACCTACCTAATGCACTTAGATAGCACATTCCTCTGTGCTGCTGGCAGCATTACCTAGGTACCCAAGTACAAAAGATACTTGGGATTACTTGTCCCTCTAATGTACGACTTCCCTGACGGCGGCACGAGTTGATTGCAGACTTAGCACCTACCTAGGTACTACCTAAATAGGCAGCCTATATGGCCCCGTACTTAATAGTCTCCCCACGAATCCCGAAGCTGAAATATCTCTGGACCAGTGTTCATTGAACGTTTGTTCTCATGAGTTACCTGATTATTAGGTAGCTTAAGGAGATATAACTTTGATATATGCCTGGTATCAAGGCTGGTTCAAGTCTCGTGAGCGACCACGATGCATCAAGCACAGCGCCAGTTTTAATCATGTGTGGTTCAGTGTTGCACAGTGAATCAGCAAACCACCTTAAGTAAGTACCTAGGTAGGGAAGTATGCGGGAAGATAGGTAGGTAACTTACGTATGTGGCTCCCTTACAATACAGCAGGAGTTGGGTTTGGGGTAGGAAACATGAAATACAGGTTGCACAACGGAATAACTATGGTATTTATATAATATGTAATGTTGGGTGGGTAAGGACCAAGTGTCACGGAACTAGTTCTAACCTAAGAACTCCACTAGGGCACGGGCCAGAATACTGTATATAAAAGGAGCGAGTAGCTGGCGACTGACCAAGTGAGGAATCTTCCCTCCTTGTGCAATAACATAAGTTATTTCTGGAACTACCAGCAGTACGAACTGTGACACCAAGAAGGCTACTAACCTACCACTGCCGACCTACCAGCCTATCTCTAACCGCCACCTAGTTCACCCCAAAGGGAATTTGTTTGTGTGTATGTTAGGTCTTGGTAATGACTAGGGAGTTTTGCATCAAAGGTTACAGAAACAACCGGACCGACCTGGCATACCATGAACGAGGATATCATCATTTCCGGTCAATAAGGGTATTACCATTGCGGGTAAATTAGGGCAACATCATTGCATGATGTGTTAGCCGCAGAGACGATACTTGAGCCCTCAAATTCACTGTTCTCTCCGTAGTCTCGGGAAACTATAAGGAATCGGTTACTTCTATTGGTTCTTGAAGGCGCAAAACGCAGGCGCTCTGTCCCACGGTTACATTGTGTGGTAGAATCGAGCCTTCCTCGCAATTGTTTAACATCAGTTATTTCAAAATGAATGATTACCATCTTAAATCCATCCCTTATATAACTACCCACCTACACCAGACAGAAAAAAAGCATACTTACCATCAATCCACGCAACAAGAACACGAAAAAACAGCCAAGAACCAACGAAAACGGTTTTTCCTATCAAAATCATCTCGCAAGGCTAACAAGGTCTCTTAAACATGCCCCGACGAAAGAATCCGAAACCTATTCCCAACCTACCAAAAGAACCAGACACAAAATACACCGAAAGCCGATGCCAGTGTGCCTGCAAGGCGAAGGGACACCAGGCTCTCGACGTCAACTTGAAAGTAGCCAAAGATGGCTCCGGTAGAATGTTGTGCGGGGGTTGCTACGACCGGGCAGGAAAGCTTGGCTTTTGTAGATAATAGAATAGGGGTTTGATCAGTTAGTTCGTTTTGGGAGACGAGCCCATCAAACTGTAATCCCTTTACCGCGATGCTTTTCTGCCTTTTATAACAGATGACACGGAAATCTGTTGACGACGTTACGGGGAGTTGGTGGACGCTTCCGAGGGACGAGGGTGGACAAGATCTAGATGACAGTTGCTCGGATTTCTCTGCTCGACAGCCTCACAATAGACGATAACACACATCGAAAGCATGCCAACCATTAACAAAGAAAACTTAAAATTGCAATAGGGTCTAGAAATGTATTTCCTAACACCTAAGTGACACTAATATTGTACGCCTAAGTTAAAGCATTAAGGATGTCCCACCCGATTACTTTGAGCTTAGATGAAAGGCTATGCTTTTTTCCCAACGCTTGTTGCTAAATTGCTTGATTACCATCCTCTATATAAAGCCCTTTAAAGTCAATGCGCTTGATAGTAGGGACCTTCGCGCGCCCGGGTTTTGCTCGAACGCGTGTTTGCGATATGGTTTTTCCAGAAACTCTGATGCGGTTTTCCGGAATAGGAACGTGGGTTGATTTCGATTGGCCAGTCGCTGGAGCAAGCTCTAAGCGCCAAGGGTTGGCCCGCCCGAGTCCCCGGGTCGAGAAGAGCCTAAGAAGAGAGGGATGGATGCGACGAGGGGAAGGGATTGCCCACTCGGGGCGTGGAAGCTGATTGGTGGTTCTTGAAGCATTACCCAACGGCGATGCGATGCGACGTACCCTATCTATCTAGGTTAGCATCCCATCTCGATAGATGTCTGGACCGAGCAGCCCTCCTGGTCTTAGCCTAGAATAGCAGCGGAGCACGAGTCTCCGTCCCTCGACCGACGCAACAGACCATGATGGACAAAGGGAGCGACGGAGTTGTCAAGAGCGATTATTCAACGCGATGGATGGAGACATATATATATATATATATATATAAACACTGGCCGAGTCCCCGATAACCCAGAGTCTGGTTCGTCGCTCGACCTCGCACATTCGTTGTACATTTTAGCAAGCAGAAGATCAAGACTAGTCATGCGCTGGGCATCATCGTGGGCGCTATTTGCGCTCGGCGCTGTGGGCGGGGCGACCGCGGCCGCCCTGACCAAAGTGACGGAAAGCTTCGGTGCGAACCCGAGGAACGTGGGCTTCTACATCTACGTGCCGGACAAGCTGGCGGCCCGCCCGGCCATCCTCGTCAACCCGCACTGGTGCCACGGCGACGCGCAGGCGTGCTACGCGGGGTCGCAGTACGCGGCCATGGCGTCGAGGCACGGCTTCATCGTCATCTACCCGGACAGCCCCAACGAGGCCGACAAGTGCTGGGACGTGTCGTCGAACGCGACCCTGCGGCACGGCGCCGGCGGCGACAGCCTGGGGATCGTGAGCATGGTGCGCTGGACGCTCGACAGGTACGGGGGCGACCCGACGCGCGTGTTCGTCACGGGCGTCTCGTCGGGCGCCATGATGACGAGCACGCTGGTCGGCGCGTACCCGGACGTCTTTGCCGCCGGCTCCGCCTTTGCCGGCGTCCCCTTCGGCTGCTTTGCCGGGGATGGGTATGGCGTCTGGAGCGATGCGTGCGCGACCGGCAAGGTCACGCACACGCCGGCGGAGTGGGCGGCATTAGTTCAGGCTGCCTATCCCGGATACGGCGGATGGCGGCCCAAGATGCAGATTTTCCACGGGACGGTCGACGAGACGCTAAATTACAAGAACTTCGAGGAGGAGGTCAAGGAGTGGAACGCCGTCTTCGGCTACAGCCAGACGCCCACCAGCACAACGCTAAATACGCCCGTCAGCAATTGGACGAAATATGTATACGGCCAGAATGGCTGGTTTGAAGCCTATAGTGCCGGGGGCGTGCCGCATAATATTCAGAACCAGGAGGCGGTGGTCATGTCTTGGTTTGACCTGGCTTGTACATCGACCAACTGCTTTAGCTGGGGTAAAGGCGGTGCTTGATTATTTGACGTAGCAAATTCATTGTTCCCAGTTCGTTCAAGGAGATGAAATCCGCTGGGACTCGACCCCGCTGCATTTGAATGCTAACCCTCGCGATTGCATGTGTCAGGGTCATGGGTTCTGGGGCCTGGGTCCTGGGCCCTGGGTGGTCAACATCAAATGCCCTTGCAATCCGGCTCCTTCCACTAACGCTCGGCCCTCGCGGTGGCTTTTCACTCCTCATGGTTCCAGAGTGAACATATATTGGAACTGAGGGGTTAGACTAGTGTAGCAGGCACTAGCAGTCCTTATAACAGACCAGGCATGTCTATAGTTGTTCTCGCAAAATGATAGCCGTCATCAGTATCCCCGCATTTAAAGATCCCCAAGTCTCACGATGCCTTCAAGCAAAGCCCAAGAGTTGATCGCCCTTCTAGACGCCGTTCAAGGCGCGGACTACGGCTGTGGCCCGGGCGACAATGACGATCGCATAGCGATCGGAGAAGCGGCGCGACGACTTGTTGCTCGTCTCGAGACCCCGTTCGAACGCGCTTGGCGTCTGTCATGGATCGGCCCTAATGTTCACGCCGTGGCACAAGTGGTCTTAGATCTTGGGATTTGGGAGGCGTGGTATGCGAGTAAACAACGCGAGATATCGCTATCGGAGCTTCATGCCCTAGCACATACGCTATGCGATTTGAATCTACTCCGTAAGTCAATGCGATTCACTCTATATTCTCTATAGAAGAGCTCGTGAGGAAATGTCTGCTGATATAGCATATAAATAAGGCCGCTTGTTTCGTCTCTTAGCTGCCGAGCACGTTGTTCAGGAGCTTGGGGAGGACCAATACGGCGCGACCGCCTTCTCGGAAGCCCTAGGCCGAACGAAAGAGCCTGTAGCACAAACGATTTTAGCTGGGTACGTAGCAACCTCAGTTTCCCCCTCGCCTCTGCGCCTTGGTTATTCTAATGCCCTTGCGCGCCGCAAGTACCCACCATGGCCTAGATTCGAGCAGGAATTTGCCGGGATTCCTGTCGCGAACGGGGTACGCGGAGCCATCCGACCCGGGGAACACCAATTATATGGACCTGACCCCGGAGCGATTGGGCATGTTCGAGCGATGCCGCGCACAGCCGAGCCATCAAGCCAGCTTTGTCGGGTTCATGCGCGGTCTCGCGGCATATAAGCTAGACTGGACGGATGTTTACGATACCGGGATTCTTATGAGTGATTTTGACATTCACGGAGAGGCGCCGCTTCTCATCGACGTGGGAGGCACACACGGCATAGATGTGGAACGTCTGCTCAGTCGATATCCCGACTTGCCTAGCGGGAAACTGATATTGCAAGATACGCCGGACGTTATTGCGATGGCGAATGTGAGCAAAGAGATCACAGCTATGGATTATGATTTCTTCACGCCCCAGCCCGTGAAAGGTGAGTGGATGGGGCATTTGAGATGTTAATTTCTTACCACCAGCTACCCTTGAATGACGTAAGCACACAGCTAATATACACCGCACCACTCAGGGGCTCGGGCTTACTTCATGCATGCCATTCTTCACGATTGGGACGACTCTGACGCGGGGCGTATTCTCAAGAATACCGCCGTGGCAATGACGGAGGGGTATTCGAAGCTTCTTCTCTATGAGAGCGTATTGGTGGGCACGGGAGCGACGTTATATCAAAGCGTCACAGACATCAGCCTGATGCATCTGATCTCGGCGGCCGAGCGGACAGAGGAAAGGTGGCGGGCGCTTCTTCGGGCTGCCGGTTTTGAGATTCGCAAGATATGGCAGCACCCATCCTGTCTGGAGAGCGTTATCGAGGCCGAGTTGATGTGAGTTTGAAGTGCCGGGGCACATTCGATTGGTTTGGCAGAGGTGAAACGTAGCCTACAGAATGAGTTTGAAATAACAAAGTGGCGAATGACGCCGTCCGATAAGAGGTATTTATACATTACATCCCGAGCAACACGCATAAACCGCGGCCGGTGCTCTATTGAGTTCCATTTTCTTTCCCTTTCCCTCCTTCACCCAGCTCGCCGGACTCTCGGTAGTCAATCTCAACTCAGTGTATCTAGCGAGTACTCGGGGCGGGAATTTTATTCAAATCTTTGACCTCTTCCTAGACGCTGCGCCTGTCCCACTCGCAAGTAGAAGCGCGGTCCCCGTGATCACCGCGCCCGCACCCTCCCAGACGGCCGGCACAGTCCAGCCCTGGGAAAAGAAGACGGTAGTCGTAAGTAGCCGCATGGGCACGGTGGCGATGAAGAATGTAGTGTTTTCTTGATATGCGGCCAGACTATAGTAGAGTCCCATGGCGATAGCGGCGAGCGCATTGCCCCGGGCCACCGGCGTGCAAGCGAGGGGGAAGTTGAGCTGCGAGGCCGAGGAGGCCGGGTCGACTAATGATGAGATACCCGCCAGCAGCGCCGTGATGCCGAAGGCGTATATGGTAATGGCCGCCGGGGAAGCCATCTTTTCTTTTTATTTTTTTTTCTCTTTTTTTTTCCCTTTTTTTTCCCTTTTCTCAAGACTAAGCGAGAAAGAAGTTATGGTATATGAGCTTGTGTGTGAGAGCTTCAGTGATGCTCTAATATAGGCGAGCCACTGAAAAATACGTCGTTTCAATCTCGGTTCAGATCCACCACCACTGAAAAGGCAGCTGGAGCCAATCACCAAGTTCCACATAACTATACCGATTCTAGCATAGACTTAATTACTGGCTGGGATCCAGTCATTTACGCATGGCTCGTGTGTCTTGTGCTATGTGCGTAGGTAGCAGCATTGTTCGGTTTGAACTTTGTCAGATTTGATGACTGCAACTACTTCTATAGAGGGTCCGCATAAATAAAGACGCTGCTTTTTCCTCGTCGTTTCGCCCCCCTACCACAGCTCTGTGTCCTCGCTTGGGTTTTGCCACAATGCCTAATTTAGGGCATGTATCATTTTATGAAATTTATATAACGGCAAGACTGCTCTAGGATCCGTCGCCGAGTCCAGTGCAACGATTTCATAGCTATAATAGCGCCAAAGCTCAACAAGAGGTATGAGTTTACTTCAGAATAGTCAAAACTAGTCACGATGGGACCACGGAGTGTAAACGATCGATGGTATGTGAAGAGGTCTCCGACCATTCCCTCTCCTCACGCGTCATGCCCAGAAAAAAAATTTTTGTATTCAAAGAGAGCAATTTTGAATAAAATCTCGCAAGTCACAATGACACGTATTCTATATAATGCTTACACAGACGAACACCGATTAGTTTCGCAGCGCAACTCGACAGGGCAACCTACCCAGTAAAAAGGATGAATCCCATGCCTCCATACCACGATGGGCAAGTGATCATTCATTCTAATCCCCATATCACCGCCTCCCCCCCCCTCTTAAAGCCCTTCACGCCTCCACCTTGCGAAACACGCCGCCAAACCAACACGCGATGCCAACCCACTTGGCGCTCCTCGGCCCGAGCGCCTCGACCATGTCCTCGCTGACGACCCTCTCGAGGATGCCGGCCTCGCCGTCGGCGCCGCGGCGGCCGGCCAGGACCTCGAGCCCGTGGGCGCGCGCCTCGCGCACGACGTCCCCCACGGCGTGCGCGTGGCTCGCGGGCCGGATCTTCTCGCCGGTGGCGGGGTCGACGAAGCCGGCCTGCGAGACGGCGCCCATGTCCGGGTGCATGTTGGTCAGCAGCAGGGCGCCGCCGGGGCGCAGGAGCTGGGCCGCGTGCGCGAAGAAGGCCGGCAGCGGCACGTGCTCGGCCACGAGCGTGCTGACCACGCCGTCCGCCGTGCCCGCGGCCACGGACGCCGGCGGCGCCGCGCGGCGAGCATGTCGAAGAGGTCGAGGCGCAGGCGCCCGCCAGCGGCGGCGGCGGCGGCGGCGGCGGGGCCGGCGAGCCGTGTCCTCGCCACCTCGAGCATACCCCGGCTCGCGTCCAGCGCCACCACCTCGGCCCCCGGGAACCTTGCGAGAAGCAGCGCCGTGTTGCGGCCTGTGCCGCAGCCCAGGTCCACGACGCGCTGCGGCTCCGACGACGACGACGACAGAGACGATGCCACGACCGACGCTGCGAAGCGCGGGAACAGCGTCTTGAGCTCGAGGTCGTCGAGCGCTTGCAGGAAGTTGCCGTCGCTGTCGTATACTTCTGCCCACCGGTCGTAGGCCTCGTTGGTGGGGAGATAGCGGATGGAGCCGGAGGGGGGATCCGC
Organism: Rosellinia necatrix; assembly: GCA_021209875.1. NCBI lineage: Eukaryota > Fungi > Ascomycota > Sordariomycetes > Xylariales > Xylariaceae > Rosellinia > Rosellinia necatrix. The sequence continues at coordinate 722,296 of JAGYVD010000001.1, read as the reverse complement.
CGCCGTCGTCGGTGCAGCCATTTTTGAGCGAGTGGGGAGGGGGAGGGTAATTACGGTTGTTTTTGATGGCGGGGTTGGTTGGAACGCTCGTCGTTGATATAAAGATGGCTTAAGTGATGGTGCAGTTTAGGTAATATGACGAGGGCTTCGTAGCTTATGAACCGACAATGATCGGTTTCTTGGCGCCACCTTCGATGAGTCACTGGCCGTGCAGCTTGTTTGCATATATCGTAAAAGGGCATTCTAAGACGCCGCAGTGGCTTTATTTGAATGCATTTCAGATATCCATGAATTACTCATTCGTAATGCGAATGACTCGCATTATGGATCGTTGTTCCTTCAGGTCTGTCTTTCCCTTTCCCATACACGGGTCAGCGAAAAGTATCGAACATTTGCCCTTGCAACATCTCACGAAGCGTGGTTACCTAAGAGGGATGGGGTGTGTTTGCTACGCTCGATGAGATACGTCTCTACAATGTTGGTACCGATGTAATGGGTTCTGAATCGGGTGAAAAGTGTCAACATGCTACCTATAGTATGCCTTTTCCGTCGATGATCTTTAGTGTCGTAGATCTTGGCAGCAGTGGTCGTCGTGTAGAATGGTGCACTAGGAGCATGATACAACGGACTGGTTTAGCTTGGTGATATTTTCTGCATTTCGCCTTACATTTAGAGGGGTTATGAGGCCCGGTTCAACTTGAAAGAATACCCGGTGTGACCACAGGTACGTTAACGCAAGGCTTAAAACTAGTTTCCTGTCCCGCCCTCTGCGTGTACTAAGATACTCCGGCTGGCCTATAACCGAAGGTAATCCAACAGCCAGATACTTCACGACTTGTTTCCTTCAAAGGTTCTATATAAAGGGTGGACTATAGACGCCACGGTATTGCAACTTTCTACTGGAGGGAGTAATGAGACACAGGATTCAGTTCCTATCAATCTAGTACCACAACGGTCAACCCAGCAACATTCGCCGACTATGCATCATTATCAGAGCGCTTGAATGCTGAACGGACGCCTCGGCTCTCGCACCGAGACCTGATCCCCGAGAAGGCACCACCACGGTGGCGTTCGTACTCCGTACCGAACCCGGGTGCTGTTGTGACTGTGTAGACCGAATCTGACGTTGCAATCACAGTAACTCTTGCTCTACCACTCCTCTCCATAGAATGAATACCCATATATATGTAGACGCGCCAACTAGTATGTAGGTAAAGTACTGCACGAGCAAAGACATCCCTTTCCTAGCATAAAACGGGAGCAGCGGGTTCGCAACCGGAGCTTCGGCACAGACGGCGCCTTGATCAACCTGGCACAACTAAACCAGGTGACCTTCAACAACAATAGAACGGAAGCCACGACCGGAGGCAGATCGAGCGTGAAGGAGACCATCTCCGGCGGGCTAGGCAATATTTCTAGGGCGATACGGCTTCGGCGTGGACAACGTGCTCGTTCTCCGCGGTGCGACGCCCAATCCCGGCATCGCGACCTCGGCGGTCGTGAGGGCGTATCCCGCGGCGGGCGACGACTTCCCCGCCTGGACGGGTTTCCTGGTATTTCACCCCAGACAAGCTAGAGCAGGTCATCCTGGCCATTCAAGATCTTGAGCTCAGGTCTGACATGAGGCTTTACATGTGCTTCGTGGCCGGCGGGTCGCCGACGAACGAGCCAGTGGTGATATCACCGACCTGTTCCTGTACAAGGGCAGCCGGGTTCTCTCCGGGCGCGCCGTCTTCGTTAGCCTCTACGTCCTGGGCCCCATCACATACACCACCCGCGTCCTGCCCAATGACGCTATGTACGTTTACTCCCCCATTATGATTTATCCCCACATGACGAGTTGTCGTTTGGCGTTATCTTAGGGACGCCAATGTTGGCCATGGCGACGAGCCACCGGGGGTGATATATGGTGAGGGTTTTGACAGACTGCGGGTGATTAAGCACTGCGTTGATCCTACGAACCAACTTAGACATTGGTTCAATATACGGTGAAATCAAGACTGCCTTAGCAAGTGGCGAAGAGACACTGGGCAGCCAACCGCGATGGGAGGAGTGCTCAGCGAGTTTCTTACAAGCTTCCTGACCATTGCGGCAATGGATTATTAGATTTATGGTATTGTCACAGTGTTATTTTGAGAAATAGTATAGACATGTCGTGTCAGGGAGTGCCACAATGGTTCCAACCAAGTAACGAATTGAACAGCAGTATGATCAAGCACGGTTTTGTTCATCGCATGAATGCATCGCACTTCGTATTACTAAATCAAGTTTTAACCCTTAAAACCCTCTCGTCTCTCGTCCATTACTCGATGGTAATACCCAATGCCTCAAGCTCGTCCACGAAGTCATTGGCCTTCGCGAAAAGGGGGACCAGATCCCAATATGGCAATGTCATCAGGGCAGTGAGCATGGATCTCGCCGCAGTCTCGGGCGTATCGACGAGTTCGGCCCATCTCTCGGGGCTCACAGCAGCGATGGCGTCGGGGCTGTCGACGTCGATGCCGCTCATCCTGGCCCTGATGATGAAGTTCAGCACGCGCCCGGTCCTCCGCGTCTGCACGGTGAGTAAATCATCCTCTACGCCCTCGCTTCTGTCAATGAGCGTCTCATGGGCATTGCCGGTGTCGTTGTCGCCATTGGAATCGCCCCCCTTTGGCTGCGACGATGACTCCGGTTCCCCAGACGAAGAGGAAGAAGAGGACGCGGGAGGCCGGGGAGGAGAGATATACCCTAGGGTCTGACGTTTGGCAGCGTCAGATGATGGGGTGGTTCGGTAGGGTAGGGGCGGCTTCGGTAATTTGCCGACCAACAGGAGCCCCGGTCTATGAGAAAGGTCCTCCTCCACGATTTTCTCCCTGGTAAACCGGCGTGACACAAGCGGCTTTCGTTTCGAGTTGCGTGGGAGAATCATCATCAAGGGTGGGAGTTCCCGTTCTTCCCCCTCATCGGCATCGTCATTCGTACCACCTGGCAGAGCATGAGCGGCATCTGGGGGCACTTCTTCGTCTTCGGCAAAGTCGCTGCTATTGATATTGGGCGAATATTCGTCAATCTCGTTTGAGTCAACAGCGTCGCGGAGCTTTTCCTTTGTCAGAGCATCGGGGTGGAGGCGTGGCCTCTTGGGGGGGTCCTTCTCAGGACCTTGATCTAGAGAAGGCCGTTTCGGTGCCATGATGAAACACTTTGCGAAATCCTGACGACAGAGTATCTTAGCGAATGGCAATGTGGTATTGGCAAACGAGTTCTCTCTTATGGATGCCGTGGATGCTGGGAAACCAAGAGCGGGATGCAAAGTCTTTTACTCCTTGCAAGTTTCATTGTCATCTTTGACATTACCAAGGGTTGCTTTCGGTAATCTGGACCTCATAACCTAAGACATCCTTGTTTAGATAATAGACATTGTGGGAACCCTCTCTTTGCTGAATTGTGAATACCCGGGTCGGTGCTTTATCCAAGTAGGTGCTTTGTGGTAATGGGCGCTTTGTCCCAATGCAAGAAGTTTTTGACATGCTATCCTAGTCTGTGTTAAAGACACAAGTAACGCGAGGATTAATAAGATACTAAATATTCGAAGGGCCAGCAGCAACTCACTATCTAAATCGATGCTGGCCCGCTGGGTGAATACACCCATATTGGGCATTCACAATTGGCAGGAGGCTGATAGTGGCTACACTGGAATTTCTTGGTAGATTGTCTATCGTAGTACCAGTACGAAAGTACCATGTTCAAACTCCGAGCTCTAAGCTATGTGGTTGTTGCTTTAACCCTTAGCAGCACCGGCTTTAATCAAAAGGATATCACCATCATCAACTACATAATCTTTTCCTTTCGTCATGACCTTACCCTTAGCTTTGACTTCGGATTCGTCGCCAAGCTCCTTCAGCATACCGAAATTGTATACCACAGCTTGTATGAAGGTCTTCTCAAAATCTGTGTGAATAACACCGGCAGCTTGGGGCGCCTTGGTGCCTTCCCTGATAGTCCACTGTCGAACCTCATCGGTACCAACGGTGAAGAAACTACGTAGGTGCAACGCTTTGCGCATTGTAGTAACAATCTTGGGGAGTGCGGATTCAATGCCGCAGTTTTTGCATTCCTCAGCAACTGCTTCGTCGTTCTCCAAATGAGTCAGACGCTCCTCAAAGCAGACTGAAATCGGAAGGATAGGGTCACCAGCGGCGTGCTCCTTCATCCATTCTGCAATCTTAGAGAGATGCTTGTTCTTTTTTCTTGTGTAATCTTTCTCGGAAAGATTGACGAGATATACAACCGGCTTTGCAGAGAGCAAAAACAGGGTGTTGATAACCTCAACCTGTGTACATGATCAGTACTCATTATCATCACCATGATATGCCGTCGGGGGGAGATTGTGAATAAGAAATCAGAGCATGTTTTTGATCTCAGTGCGCACTCTGCGTTGTATAGTGAGGCCACTCGAAGAGCTGGGATTAGATCAGGCGCTATGGCCCTTTGTCATCATAAAAGAGGGAAAGTGTGTAATGAAAAGCGAAGAAAAATTTCATAAGCTTACCTCCTTTGGAACCCAATTGCCCTTTCGGACGTCCTTGCCGTCCTTCAGCCAGGCCAAGACCTTTTCCATAATGGCCTCCTCTTCCTTAGCCTTTTTGACCTCCAGACTCTGGCCACCGACACGAGTCTTCTTCTTCTGGTTCTCTATCGACTTCTCGGTAAACTCTATATCTTTTGTTCGCAGCTCATCTGCAATGATATCCAGATCTCTGACAGGGTTGACGTCGCCTTCGACGTGAATGATCTCGGCGTCATCGAAACACCGAACGACCTGGAAGATGGCATCGACGGCGCGAATGTGTGACAAGAAAGCGTTCCCAAGACCAGCACCAGTGGAGGCACCCCTGGTGAGACCTGCGATATCGTAGACAGTCAAGTGGGCTGGCACCCGACTCTTGGGGTTGTACTTTGCGCACAGCCAGTCGTAACGGTCATCAGGGACGATGACACGAGACTCTTCAGGATCAATGGTAGCGTAAGGGAAGTTCTACTCGTACCTATGTCAGAGACGAAGCAGACGCATTGAACAGCAGAACGCTTACGGCGGGATTCCCGAGACTGCACTTGGTGATGGCCTGGAACAAGGTGGATTTGCCAACATTGGCAAGACCGACAATGCCAGCCTTCAAGTTGTTGCCAGGACGGCCCAGAAGGAGCTTCTCCTCGACCGCACCCTTCTTGGGAGGCATCTTTGGGGCTGAACGTCGCTTAGCGTAGGTACGAGTGGTGATGTATATGACGGTGCAACTAGGCACACGGGCAGATGTAGACGGGTATGTAGAGAGAGGAGAAAACGCAGAGCTCGCTGCGATGGGTCGAAAAACACGGGAGAGAGAAGCGAAAGGAAGAGGAATGAAGGTAGAAGGAGACGTGGTGACGGATTTCCGGCTGCGGACCAGCCTCAAGGCCTCGTCAAACAAACAATGGGGATGTTTGCCCAAGTCAACGACCAGATCGATTGCCTCGGAAAGTGGTCGAAGACAAACCTTGTGAGGAAGGAGAAGAAGAGAGGGTTCGAGGGCGGTGGTTCTGGTTTGCTGGATTGAGTTTTATTATGCGATGTTCCCAACCAGCCCTTTTTCATGAGGGGCAGAAGGAAAAAAAAAGCTTACGGCACAAAGTGGATTCTGAGAAATTAGACTTCCAACCTCGTCTATTCTAACTAGGTAAGTAGTTAGGTATGCTGCCCCGCCAGCCCAGGCTGAGTCCCGCCCCAAACCAGCTTGGAGAATGCTCACCAGTGGCTTGGAGGGGTTTGGCACCTTGTTATCCGGGGGTCGAGTTTTACCGAACATCTGATTTAGTGCATTTATGCTAAAGAGTGGAGGGGACATGCATCTAGTCGGGATATGATGATACCGGGGACACAAGTAGCTCGATCCATACTATCTACCAACCTAGGTAGGTAATTTATGCACCGCAGTAAGAGGTAGATTAGGTACATACATAACAGGTTGCATCAACATTGTCGGGGTCCACTTTCAGCCTCGAGCCAAGACTCGACTCAACCCAAATCTGGGGTTCTGCTCGTTCAAAAACCTTCCCCACACTAGTTACCTGAGTATCCCATGTAGGGGTCCTGTTATGGGTGTCAGTTGTGGCAGTTTTTAGTGGCTCAGGCGGCGAAGCATCTGAAACGTTGGAAGGCCTTGCCTCAGGTTAGGCAGGCGGCCAGCCAACAGGCAGGCAGTCAATCAGCCCATCCCTGGGAGCTGACAAGACTGACTCAGGTGCGTCTGAACAGACTAAAGCAAGTGCCTTCAGCAGACAGGTGACAGGTTCACGACAACCCCCCAACCTACAAACAATATGTCCATAACTGTCCGCATTACACCAGTGAATGAAGCAAATACACACGCTCTCACCCCTACCTAGCAACTGCTTTCCTTAGCTACCTAAGTAGTGTAGGCAGTTATTCGGCTGCCACTGCCACCGCCTCGGCCAATTACAAGTCCCCTGAGCAACGTGTGCGACAAACATTGACCAGTTGTCCCGCATGAAAGCGCTCGCGTCAAAAGAGCCCCATGCGTCCCCTTCCTTACCCACCCGCATAATAATAGCACCCGGGCTCTTTGGCGACGACCCTGCATTCTCCTCGGCACTCCCGTATCGATATACCTGACTCTCACTCCGGTCCCTCGCTTTAGCTACAGCATTGCATTCCGGCCTCTTTGTTCATCCCGCCAGCCCACCAGCCCACCAGACCGCCAGACCGCCTCGCACCATCGCCATCTCCTCGTCCTCGCCACCCACCGACCGCTATGTCATCTAAGAAATCCTCGTCGAGTAGGACCTCGAGGCAGTCGTCGCACAGATCGACGCTCTCATTAACAAGAACCGAAATAGTCATTAATGTCTATGATCTTCTCTCCGTACGTCACCCATCCCAGCCAGGGCATGAGTCGGGAATGCATTGCATTCTGGTCTAACCTTCCGCCCCGCAGCCCGGCCGCCTTTCTTCTGTCCTCTGGGTTGTCGGTGCATCTCTCCTACACTCCGGTGTGGTGATCAACGGAAAGGAATACGCCTATGGAGGGCATGACAGCCGCGGTATAACGGGCGTGTACTGGACACAGCCGAAGACCGAGCCAGCTGGGGGCACTTTTCGCACCGAAATCGTTCAGGGCGTCACGTTCGCCACCCAGGCCGAGATCGATGCCATCATTCGCCAAGCCTCGGCCGAATTCGACGGTTCGGCCTACAATATCCTCACACGCAACTGCAACCACTTCACCAGTTATATCTGCCAGAAGCTGACGGGCAGGCCTGGTCCAGCTTGGCTGAACCGTGCCGCGAGCATCGGTGTTGCGCTGCCGTGCGTCGTACCCCGCGATTGGATCGACCCCCCTGATTACGAAACGGCCGACGGCGAGTTACTGGATGATGATAGTGATATGGATATTCATGAGGGGTCGAGGATGCTTAGACCAGAGACACGGAGGACATTGGCGACATTGTCCAATGAAGATCCAGACTCGGATCAAGGTTATCGACCCAGCCATAACAGATCCAAGGGAAAACAGAAGAACACGATCCGCGATACCAGTGGCAGGCGCCTGCCTGCTGCAGAGAGAGCACCCATATCGAGGAGATGATGGAGCGTAGGTGTGAACTCGGTTTTGACCATTTATTTTTAGATATACTTGATGGCGTTTGGGGAGCAGGAGCATGGCTTGTTGCGCCGGCGTTATGGCATACTGTCTGTCTGATCGATACCATATTTCCTTTGTTTCTGATTGTCTTCTTGCACTTTAGGTGGATCATACTAGCATTGCATTCATTCCTTTCCCTTTCCCTTTCGTAACCGGGGACAAAACAACGCCGCAACTGGATTGGGATCAGATTGTACAGGGGTTTCTACATGCTTGACGATGGTAACATATGATACAGGTCTTCTGGCCAGGTCGAGTAGATAGAGGGATAGCTCAAGCACTCTTCACCTGTCCGCCCCATACATAATCCATGACTTGAAGTCCAACTCTCTAACCCAGTCTCCTGGGCTTGGGACTCCTCGTACCACCAAACTTCAACCTTGTGCTGTCGGATACACTCTTGATAAACGGCCGCAGTAGGCGTCCCTCATTTCCCAGAAGCACCTTGGTAGCGGCCTCGCGGCCGGGGCCGAACCCGCGGAGCACGACCTCGAGAGCGGTGATCTTGCGATGCCAACCGCCCTGATTCAGCTTGTCGATCACATATGCGCACAGCTGGTAGGCGGCGTCGTAGGTCCCACGCTTCGTTTTCCTGAAGCCGATGTTTCCGGCCGACATGGAGAGGATGGCGTTCCGGTTGGGCTTCGTGACGGTGATGTGGGTGTTGTGCTTATGGGAGTAGATGTGGAAGTGGAAGGGTTCGTGCTTGGGACCCCAGTCTTCAGTCGGCTCCTGCGAGTTGTCGAGGATGGTGTCGGCGTGTGGTCGGTTCATCGCCCGCGAGATGGTGCCGGTCGCCAGCACCCGTTTTACATCCTGCATGCCGTACGTGCCGCTGTTGCCGCTCCCACTTCGGCGTGGCGGCGGCCCATTCGACCGTAAACTGGTAGATAGATGGGCGAGGATCGACGGCTTCGACACCGGGGGCTTCGGCGGCGCCGGGGGCTTTTCGTCATCCTGTTGCCGCAGACATGTTTGCGAGAAAGCCCGGCCGCACCGTGGGCTGGGGCGAATGGATAGAGAGGAGAGCTTGGAGGTGGTCTTCGCCAGCAGGCGAGTCGTTGATGGGGTCATCTTCCAGACATCGATGTGCCTCGGTACGTGCACAAAGAGCCAGCTCGCAAGTAGAATAGCTTATCCTGCCCTTAGCTGGATCATAGGCCACCGGAACACCGAATTGTATCCCAAGTCGTATCTCAATGTGCCAGGGCGTCGAAACAGCACCTCACTATCAAATGCTTTGCGTCGGAATTTTTAGCCAAGGTGGAATCGAATCGCATTGGCCAAAGAGCCCAGATAAAATGGTACGTACCCAGGTACCTACCTACCTACCTACCTAGATCAACTGCGGGTAGCGAGTATGCATAGTTGCATATAAAGTGGCCCCCACTGCGTTCGCCATGCCAAGAGAACCCAATCGGAATTCTGGAACCACCTAAAGTCGGTGCTTTGTCGATTTCATAGGCCCGATGATTTTTTTCAACTTGCCGGTCTCGCGGAGCCCTCCCAAATTTTAAGCAGCTCAACAAGTCGCCCGCGACGAGACGTTGCCCTTCGCTCCGCCCTATTTTCCCCAATCACCCCTCCGGCGACCTTCTTTCTCGCCGCTCGGCTGCAACACATCCCGGGATTATTATGAGTTCCTTACGACATGCCGCTCGGAGCACGACTTCGGCTTCGATCGCAAGGACGCCTTCACTGGCTGTCCGTTCACACGGAAGATCACCAGCCTATAGGCGGTTAATATCCAATACACCCAACTCCGCTCGTAGCGATGCTGTCCCCCCCCGCGCCGTCACGAATTCCCACCGCTGCTTTCGCCCCCCCTTGCCCCTCTCCGATCCCCCTTCCTCCCAGAGACTGTAGCCGCGATACAGTCGCGCGCTTTCCACGGGTCCCCTCGATGGTGCCAGCAACAGCCCGCGCAACCCAACCCCGAAAACTCACCAAAGCCCGAGGAAAAATCGGAGGGAAAAGCCGCCAGTTCGGAGTCGGAGGCCAAGCCCAAGCCCGAAGAGCAGAAGAAGCAACAAGAAGAAGGCGAGGAATCGGCCGAGGGCAAGGAGAAGGAAGAGAAGGCAGAGAATAAAGAAGAAAAGAAGGAGGATGCTCCACCGCCCCCACCACACGGCGACAAGACACCGTGGCAAGTATTCATGGAAACCATGCAGACAGAATTCAAGGCTTCAAAGGAATGGAACGAGTCAACAAAGCAGTTGTCCGATTCGGCGCACCAATTTACCGAGAGCGAATCCGTCCGCCGTGCCAGGCAAGCCTACGAGTCGACAACAGGAGCCGTCTCCTCCACGGCCGGAAAGGTCTTGAAAAACTCAGCTGATGTTGTTGGAAAGAGTGCGGCTTGGACCTGGGACACCAACGTAATGAAGGGTGTCCGAAAGGGCGCCAATATTACTGGAGAAGCCCTGGATAAAGCTACCAAGCCAATCCGCGACACTGAAGCCTTCAAGAGCGTGAAAGATGTCATCGATGACGGCAGCAGCTCACGATATGGTGGCTGGGTGGAAAAGGAGGAGCGAAGGAAAGCACGTGAACTGCGCCAGAAGAAATCCGCCTCGATCCATGGGAACGTGGAAGATATGGTTGAGGACCCCAAGTACGTAGCAGATTTAATTTTCCTTGGGCAGCCTTCTTGCTAACCGTCCCCAGCGCTGGAACCAACGTCACCCTCCACAAAGATGCGGCGTGGAAAGAAGCATGGCGTGATTTCCGCGATCAAAACAAATTCGTCCAGGGCGTATTCAGCATGAAGAATGTCTACCAAGAATCAGAAAACCCCCTGATCTCCACAGCACGGAGTATTACGGATAAATTTGCTGGCTTTTTCGCCGAAAACGAGACCGCCATGGTGATTAAGAAGGTCCGAATGATGGACCCCAGCTTCCAGCTCGAGCCATTCCAACAAGAGCTGCGAGACTATATCTTGCCGGAGGTCCTCGATGCTTACGTCAAGGGTGATACCGAAACCCTCAAGCTATGGCTCTCGGCCGCTCAATATTCCGTTTACGAGGCTCTAACAAAACAATACCTGCAAGCGGGTATGAAGTCAGACGGGCGGATTTTAGATATACGACATGTGGATATCCTGAAGGCTCGCATGCTCGAGCCTGGTGAGATTCCCGTGTTCATTATTACGTGCCGAACTCAAGAAGTTCACGTATACCGCAACGCAAAGACGGGCGAGCTTGCCGCCGGCATGGAAGATCGCGTTCAGCTCGTCACCTATGTCATCGGTATCACCCGTACCCCCGAAGATGTTAACAACCCCGAGACGAGAGGATGGCGGTTAATCGAAATGCAAAAGAGCGGCAGAGATTACATATAAAAACGCGGAGCTAGATGCTCCGTCTCACGTGGCTATACGATACATGTTTTTTTAATAAGTGTACAGTACCGACGGAAAGCGGGAATGGGTCGGGGAGATCCCAACATGGCGATCTTAAAACACCACTCTCACGCATTGGATTACAGGCGTTGTGCGGACGACTTGCATCATATCCCAATGGAACTGTATTATAAATAAAACCGGGGGTGCCGTGGTCAAACCACACGACATGATGGAATATATATCCTAGAGCTAATGTGGTGTATCATATAGTATGCATCACGGGCTCTCAAATCGACTCTACTAATGTAGTGTAGTCAAATAACTACATGTGGCTCATGACATTCGTTACAAAGAAGCAGTTGGAACCGTACCCTAAACCCACTGATATGACATCGGATCTCAACAACCTCTTGTCAAACTACCTCTGTAACCTAATCCTCGACCTACTTACTGAACCTAAAGCCGTTTTTCAAACAAGGAGTACATTCTTCTACTCAGCCTGCGGAAGTTCCTCTTCGCCGCGCTCCAACACGGCCGCCTCATCCTCCTTCCGGAACCGGTCCCGCACCTCCATCAGACACTTCCCGAGGAGGTTCATCCCCCACTTCTGGCGGTTGTTGGCGGCGGCGCCCGCGGCGGCGAAGCCGACGCCCCAGACGCGGTCGTAGGGGCTGGCCTCGACGAGCTCGCGGTCGCCGGTGGCGAGCAGGACGTCGCGGAAGCTGGCGGCGCGCGCCCTCATCGCGGCCTTGCCGTCGCCGAGACGCCAGGTCCGTACCGATTGCTCCCCCTCTTCTTCTTCTTCTTCTTCTCCTCCTCCTTCTCCCTCTTCTTTTTCTTCTTCGGCGGCAGCGGCGGCGGGTGAGGAGGAAGAGGAAGAGGAAGAGGAAGAGGAAGAAGAAGAAGAAAATACCGGCAGGCTGAACTTGCACCAGTTGCCCTCGACCACGATGCGCTCGCGCTCGCGGGCCCAGACGGCGTCGTCGAAGCCGCGCACGCGGCGGCCCAGGGCGCGCACGGCGCGCGGCGACGCGACCTCGAGCACGGCCGCGGCCGCGTCCGCGTCGCCGAAGAGCAGCGCCTTGTGGTGCATCATGTAGTGCTCCGCCGTCGCGTACACCTTGTCGTTGCCGTCGCCCGCGCGGTCCCGGAAGGGCCGCGACGCGTACCACTGCGACAGGTACCCCGTCGCGGCCTCCTGCGGCCGCCAGAAGTAGATCGGCCCGTTGGGGTCTGACGATGGTGGTGCCGGTGTGCCGGGGTTGGTGGTGGCTTTGGGTTTGGAGCTTTTGGCCTTGGATCCTGGGGACTTGCCCTTCTGGCCTCGTTTGCTGACTCGGTTGCCTTTGGGTGGCATTTTTTTCCTTTTTTTTTTTTTTTTTTTTGAGATACACTATGGGTAAACGGGTTGATGGTTTAGATGTTTTACAGGTTTGTGACAGGTTTGGTCTGTGCTGGGGGGGAGAAAGGACAGAGGTCACGGCCTCAGAACCCGGCTCCTGTTCAATTTATCCTCGATGAACAAAAAAAAAAAGGTGTCGCGGAGGAACAGATGGATCGTAGGGGAACAGTGGAATTAGAGTCAGGCGATCAGTGCAGGCACGCCAGTTCGGGGATTGTAGTGTGGTCTATCAACAAGGTGATCCATTTCGCCGTGACAAAAGGTGGGAATGGCTGTATTTGAACGACCTTCACGATGTGTCGTCGCATAGCATACCCAGCTAGTATGCCGGTTGACTCATTAGGCGCCAGCTAGACAAATCTTGGCTTGGCTCAGCCTCAGCATCAGGCAGAATGGGAGGAGAACCGCCCAACAACTGGACAGTTGGGACCGATTTGAATGGGTATTCAATTCAAACTTCAGCTGCATTGCCTCCCTCTACCACATGTTACTAAGGCGCTTAGCGACAGCAAACTAATTCAACTGATCCCGGTAGGTATTGCTTTGCTTTGCCCTCCGGCAATTGTGTATAAACCCCGTTATACCTACTTACCTAGATGCACACCCACCTCACAAAGAGCACAAAACGACTCGAAGAACAGCTAGCTCTAGTTCTCAGATTCACGAGATAAGTGCAATGCAGTGTTTAATAGTCGTGAAGGGGGCTTTGGATCTTCCATTTCCGAGTTCCGAGATATGTGGTCCAATGTTGTCAACAAAACAGAGCAAACCTTTTGCCGACTTCCCTGGACATAAAACCTGCATCGCACCTGACAAAACCAACGATTCATCAAGCCGTCACTGCCTGAAGTACATGGCTTCAACTATGAATCCATGATTCTTTGTTCACCCGGCTTAACGGCGCTTTCGAAATCCCTCCCCTTGCCTGAACCAAATGCACCCCCCAGGTCACCAGCAAAGCCTGGGGGATTATTGGCAAGCATCTGCTCCTGTGACGCCAATTAGCAAATATTGGGTAGGCCCCCGATGAAATCATTCACCATGCTAGAGATTGATTATACGGGCTATATTCAGAATGGCCTCTACCTGGCCACTTCCTTCCAGAACTAAATACAAAACCATGAATGCCTCCTTTACCACCAATCCAACCACCAATCCAATCACCAACCCAGTACCCCCAAAGATCACACCCGTCTATCCATACATCAAAGGTTCGTAATTAACACAAAGCCAATGTCATCCCGGCCACCTTGCGGTTCGCTAACACTCCGATCCCTCAGACTGCTGGAGACTCCGTTACCGACATCCATGGAGAAAGAAAATAATCGGCGCACCATTCACTTGGGGCGTCAAGCGCCTAGCAGCGCCTCTCTATTACCTCAGACACGTTCAAAGCACATATCATATCCACTAGTCCCCCCAAATCGTACATTTATGAATCCCGGCTATTCCACACCATCAAACCCTGAAAGCAACGCCATCCCCAGACACCCCATGCCGAAGCCCTCAAGGAGAACTCTCATCCATGGGCGGGATCCTGTCGCTCGAAGAGCGCCCCCTGAGGAACCTGATCAGCGCCTCGAGGAATCTCTGTGCGAAGTGGGATACTGCCATCGCGAGCACCTCCCAGGCACCCCATACTGCAGATCCCACATATGCCACACCGACGGCTGCCACAACGTCCGGGCCATGGGCTCACAATACTGCCTCGCGCACAAGTGCCGTTCCTGCAGCTATAGAGCCGAGGTAGAGAGCAGCTACTGTACAATCCACAGGTGCCGCGTCCCTTACTGCACCCTCGGCAACGAAGGAGATCACGATTGGTGTAAGCGACACGGGTGTAGATGGGGAGGGTGCGATGCCATGTCCGAGCCGGGGGCTTCGTATTGCAGTCATCACCGTTGCGCCGATAGGGACTGCGTACTGGGGGTCATTGGCATCGACGGTCATGTTGGGAATTATTGTTGCTGCCACACGTGTTTCGCGGACGGGTGTCTCCTGAGAGCGGCGCAGGCCGGGGCGTTCTGCGCAGGACACGAGTGCCCCGCGGCCGGATGCCGGAACCCCCGGCTCTGGGGCGACAAGCACGGCGGGGATACGGCGGTTCACAGATATTGCAGATTCCACACCTGCGGGCAGAGAGGGTGCTTCGCCGGCACGGCTCAGGTCGGAATACTATGTGATCGCCATGCGCAGACGCGTCCTACGATACAAGACTCCGGACCACCCGATGCCAATACTACACATGCCGGCCCTCTAAGCCCCCGTCACAACAAAATAGGAGGTCAGCACCATCGGGTGTCGACTTCGCGCAAGTGGTATGATGGTATCACAAGAGGGGGCGCCAAGGAGCAAGAAGCAGCAGCTGACCATGGTTTGGCAATCCGCGTAGTGTCTCTAAATAAGTAGACAACTGCATACTTCCATAAAGCGCAGGGAAGAAGCAGTGCCTCTCCACTTTCTTGTGCAGAACAAGAGCAGAGCCCGGCTTGGTTATCTACCACCCCATCAGGGAGCGGGGTCTTGTAGCCCGCAACATAATTCCCCTAGACACCAACTTGATGATAGATAGCGAACATGTCATGAGGCATTTTGGCCGTTTTGTAATCCGCGGTAAATACATTACACCTACTCTTGGCTATCGTGAAGTTGCTCGCGGAGCGCTTCCTCGTGCTGCTGCTGTCTCATGTCAGATCAAAGCAAAATTGCAAAATCGAGGCTTCCAATTCCCATCTGCTCTACCCTACCTGAGGCAGGTGCCTAGGCAAGTAGGTAAGTAGTTACGCATGTTGTACTACCTACAAATTAGTAAACCAGGCGATAGTATAGGTTCACTGGCATTAGCAAGTAACCCACCCCGTTCGTACTTACCTGCCTTAATCTATGCTCAGGATGGCCGGCTGCAACCACAACCGTGACAAAGGACGCAACTTACAAAAAGCTCAAACGCCTCTTTCCATTTCTATCCGTGTACTTACGGCCAAGAAATTCCCTGAGGCTGTGTCCACTTATGTCTGGTGTGTTTCCCTAGAGAGTGCTCTACCCGACTACAGGACACATAGGAACTCTACCACATTTCCTCCCCATTCTTTGATTTATTGCCAATCATCCTAGATATTAAAAACAAAGAGGCAGGAGAAAGTCTCCATGAAAAGTTGTTTCCATTATTTTCTCCATCATGCAGATCCCAGTGTCAGTCATCATCATTGCCACGGCCACGATGCTCACCCGCATCAACGCCTCTCCGGTTCCCAATAGCGATGTCAGTGTATGAGTAGCTCTTTCCACACCCATTCCATAAGAGCCAAATATGTCTCCCATTCCTAAAACTAACCGGTAATGTACATTCAGGTTATCGACACCGCCGCCAATGCTATCGGGGACGTCCACGACCCCGACACCCAGGCCCGAATTTTCCAATCCACAGCGGCAGAAGAACCGGACGCGTAGGACGCGAATGTAGAATACGCCGCAATGCCAAGAGGGACGTGCAACAGGGACGCTTGCCGTCGATGCATTTCACAATGCGGCGGCTTGATGCATTTCTCGTGCTTCTACTTCGAATGTATGAACACGGCGTGCAAGAATTGTGGAACCTGGGATCAGTTCCGCTTAGTCTAGTCTACAGTCCTTCGAGACGTGGATGGTCTAAGTGGGCTCGTTTGAGAAGACATTATTCGAGGACAGCAACACATCGTTCGGGGACCGGCTTTTATAGGGTCCAGTCACGCCCAGTCTGTGCTTTAGGGACGTGGAGGCCCAAGACGAGTTCGAAGAAGGTATCACTCAAAGGTTGGGCTTTGGTGAGCAGCCGATACGAATATCGTACCTGTATTGAGTTATTATTTCAAAAAGTTCCACAGATCCATTCTACAATGTCAGCATTATTATGCTGATGCACGCGGGATCGTGATCGCTTTTAAACATGGAAATATTCTTAGTTACTCCTAATTATTTTTACCTTATAAGCTTCATGTGTTATAGTGGTACCAAGTCCCGTGGTTCTAGTGTCATACGACACACCCTTATATCTACCTAACGTAGTGGTGAATCTTTGCGTCATATAATAAGTATTGCCGTCCCTCGATATAGATAGGATCGCAAGATTTCACCTCCAGAATTTACTCAAGGGGTATACATAATGATATCAATTCTGGGATCTCATTTGATAACGCTCTCCAACTCGAATTATGTGCCAGAAGCAATCACTACTGGTCAATTCAAGTGTATGATAGGACAGGAGGGGAAAACTTCAGGGACACCAAGAGAAGGCGGTTCAACAAATGAAAGAAGCACTCGTACATAGAAACACCTGTGCGACAAACTATGGGCACACCACGATATAAATGTGGGAATCACTTACCCAGGAAGATTGGCTTGCTTGAAATCGATGCCTTGATTTGGATCACAACGCTTCTTCTGCCATTCGACATGATGTGTTACCATAATTGTAATACGTAACACACAGACTGACGTTAGCTTTACGTTTGTCCTCCGATAACATCATCTTCCGTCCGCCATGAGGGGGAGGCTCGCAAGTACATTCCTCTCCCCTTCATGACCGACATTGACCCCCTGACGAAAATCTCCAGGAATGAGGACGTAGAATGCGAAGCGTCTCCAGAAAGGTGGCTTGACGTCAAGACTTCGAAATCCCAGGGGCAAGCAGTGGCAATAAAGCCCTCCTTTAAGCATTCGAGGGGAAGGGGGGGGAGGGGAAGGGAGGGGACATCGTGAAGTCATTCGCCTTCGCAGTGTAGCATTTTGCGGTCTGCGGATAGAGCCTGAAGGGTTTCAAATCCGCACCGGCTGACCTCTTTTTTTTTTTTTTTTTTTTTCTTCCGACCCTCGCCATACCCCCGTTGTCTTTCGGAGGGAGGAGGAAAGGGGAAGGGGGAGAGAGCCGGTGTCGCCGTCAGCGACCCGCGGGCTCGTGACCCTTTTTTTTTTCCCCCCGTGGCCGAAGCCATGGGACCGGTAAAGAATATGCGGTCAAGGAAAAAAAAAAAAAGAGACCTGACGTAATGCCGTGCCACCTACGCATCTCCCCTCCCCTTGTGCGACGTCGCCGACGCGGTCGAACACGTGCTCTGCTGTCTTCCGAGGCGTTGATGCCGTGCGTTGGCCCACGCGAGAAGGGGAGTTTTTTTTTTATAGCGGCGACGAACCTGGCTGTATGGGCCGATTGGTATCGGCACATACCTCATGCGGCATACGAGAGGGAAAAAAACACTTTTTTTTTTTCAAGATTGTGGTGACACGGTATCTCCACCTCCAACTTTAACTTGACCGCTGGTTAGGTATGAGGTAACTGTGCTTCTCTGCGGACCCGGGACGATGGGTATGGGTTTATGCATGCTGTACCTAGGCATATCCGGCATGAAAAAAACTGCACTGTTTCTTAGTTTAGAGTCAAGGAAAAAAAGGAGACTGACTATACTAATCATGAACAGAAGAATCCTTTCGGGGAAAGCGTACAAAACGTCACTCTGGATCCAATCTGGGTCATATCCATTGGCACATGTAGACGGTTGACGTGGCTGAGGGTCTGAAGCATTAGGAAATAAAAAAAGGAGTAAATGTTAAAGACTCGGTATAGTGCAGGTAGATCCGAGCGGCTCTCTAGGTCAAATCCGTTCTGCATATAAAGGTTAGACGATCGGCGCCAATCAACCAGCACATTATAATATCATGTTTATATCATACCTACCTTAGCTACCTTGATAGGTAGTTTCAAGACAGCCCACGCTTTTGCTCAATATCCCGGAAGATCATAGATCAGCAGCGACTGTCATTTGAAACGGATACAAAATATTGCGAATTCCTCCATAAAATGACGCCCCTGGGGTTTGCATCACATCCTTAGTAGGTGAACCTAAGGAAGAAAGGGGTCCGGTTTATTGTGTCAGAACACGATCCATACACCATCTAGTTCGGGTGGTATGAGAATGCATCGATCAGCCTCCTCTATAAAATGGATTAGTATTATTGTTTTTCGATCGACCATGTACTGTCAAACTTGCCTGTGTTGCTGGTCCTATCGTGATACATACCGGCTATTTTTGTCCGGACTGGAGAAAGATTACAGTCGACGTGTTGGGTGGAGTATTGCTCTACGGGGAGTGCTACCGTCGAACGCATCTTGATAATAGAAGCAAATATCCACTCGAGTACCTAGGTTCCGGCTCGAGTATGCTTACGTGTTGCATCCCAAGGTAACCGGGCCACGCTGGTGATCAATGTAATCTTATCTGAACTAGCCCATGCAACGTGGTACCTTTACGAGAAAACAGACCAAGCTGGAGGGGAACAACAAGTATACGGGTATGCTGGCAGCTACTTTGTGGTCAATGTCAACGCTTCCCCTTGGGTTTTGCGACTATAGGTGCTTGGGCCGGAACCCGGGAGGCGATACTTCGCAGATGCATCAGATTCTGATGAGTAGCGAGGGTAAAAAAGAACGGGCGGGCCCTCGTTCGACTGAACGAATGATAATTGAAGGGCTACAGCATATGGCTTCGCTCCCAAGAACCCGTAGTCTAGGTTATGTTCGTCCAATGTTGAGTGCTCCAACTTGCCACAAACTAGGTCACGCGGAGCACTTTGGCCGATAGCTCTCGGCCCAATGAACCGAGGGGATAGCTATGCGAATAAGGGCGGCACTAGGTGGCAAGGAGAAGGAGATACGGGCAGCTTGATCTAGATTTATTGACCGAGTTTCGTATCAGCAGCAGATGCGCACCGTTGAGCGCGTTTCAGGATAGCTTGCACAGCAAGCTTACCTAACCTAGGTAGCTTCCCTATTTTGGCTGATCTTGTCAATCTTCTGCTCGGGCGAGGATCTCGGGGTTCCCGCCCGGGGGCCGGAAGATGCAGCTTCGCGTACAGCAAAAACCACGTTGGGATATACTGCAGCGTCTAGCTGGCAACGACGAGCATAGAACCCGAAAGCAGAAATGTGAGGACGGGCACCTTGGCAATGCCTATCTTGGCACGATAAGCATCCGAGGTAACTATCGTGAGAATTGAACGACCGCCTGAGCAATGTGGTCTTGAAACCGATTGGAGCGCGATCAGCATGACTGTTGGAAGCAGTCGGACCTCATTGCATGTGCTCCTAAATCCACATAAAAATGACGAATCCGGAACCGGTGGCAGGGCCGCTGTTCACTCGACCCCTGACCAAGGCTCACTTGGGAAAGCTATATTGGGGGGGGAGATCAGCTTTTGGGGAGGGGGGGATCCTTTGTATCAGTGGCTCCCTACCGCCGGCCGAATAGGAATATCTGTCATCCATTTGATACGATATACCGGTTCCGGTATCTCGCAGTGTGGGGTACATGCTTAGAATAGGAGGAGACGGGATAGAAGTCACGTTGGGCTTATCCAATGCACCTTTACCCTACCGGAACGACGTGTTCGGAGAAGCGCTCTTATTGGAACCGCCCCGCGCCTCTCCGCGGGATAATTACCCGACACTCTAAGTGCAACACCGCGATAAGCTATCGAGCGATCCGGTCGGTGCATGATTGATCAGTCACCAGGGGGTTTGGACGTCTACGGCGAACACAATCATGAAGAACACAGACCCGTTGTCGGAGGGGGGATGGTATGCGCCCCGTCATTGGGTTTGGAGAGAGCCGGACATGCGCTGAGAACCGTGAAGCCGGAGCCAGGGTACTCGGTGATGTAGACGCTGCGCGCTGCGCCGGGCGAGCACAGTGACCTGACCGGGTGAACTACCCTTCCGAGCAGCTTACGATAGGGAGGTATAACACCTGGCGACCAACCATTGCGCGGAGCTTGGACAGCCTCAGCAAGGGAAGCACTTTACGGGGCGTCTGAAACACGTGCTTCTGGAGCGTTGCCGGGACGCCTGGTAGGACCATAGCAATTGACGTGGAGGTCGGGCCCCAACCAACCAGCGAATGAACGGCTGCCACACCGCTGCCCCGAAAGGGCAGCCTGCACGAAGGTAGAAAGGGGCAAGGCCGCTTCGACTAGTCGATTCAACTAGATAGAAAGGGCAGAATGCATGGTTATAGGAGTAGGCAGTGACATTGCGATATCCTACCATCGCACCGTTGCGGGAATGATCGTGAAGCTGCGTGGCGCACTAGCTCCGGCGGCGCAAGCTGGCAGTGCATTGAACTTGAATTATGGGCCGCCTAGCCCCCAACCTGGCTTGGTCGATGGCCTGCACCACTTACTTACATGTGCTCTAAGTCGGCGATAGGGGTCCTCGTGCCGTAAATCACATGGCTAATAGGCCTGAAGGCTGGCGAGTGGGAGCGGGAAGCAGCAGAACCGATAGCCTGGTACCAAACTATTGTCGGGGGGGAGAACATCACGGAGTAGCGGAGCGATTCTGCTGTACGGATAAGGCTCTGAAGGGAACAGAAGAGGGAGAACAGAGCAGGGAGACATAGTAGGGAGACATAGCAGGGAAACATTAGAGGGAGGCATAAAAGGGACCCAATCCATCGCTCCACAGATGAAAATCAAGTGCGATGCCGATGTGGTATTTCTACTGGAATGCGAGAATTCTCATTCGACGCGAGGGGTTGCATTGGATGCGGCGATATCGCGGGCATCGTCCATCATACTATGGGGGTTACCCTCTCACCCATTCGCGCTTGCGAAAAATGACAGGCGACGACGAGGGAATCATGGGCGTGCTTGACTTGCTTTGCTATGCTATGCTCAGTGCTTGCCAACGACGGTTGTATGCCGGCGTCTACGTCTCCCGTGGCACCGCACTATATGGTTCAATTGGCGGGTCGCCGGGAGGCTGGTTTGTAACATCGAATTCACCTCGACGAGGTAGTCATCAAGTCGATCTAGTCAGGTCGATCTAGTCAAGCCGATCTAGTGAAGTCGAGCCGGTTGGAAATAGCTACGCGTCTGATGACACGACATGCACACACTCCTGGCGTCGGGACGTGACTTGGCTTTGCAGTTGGCCAATTGATGTGAACGGGTGTTACAACCCTGACGAGAGGGAGAGCGAGAGCGATGGAGGGAGAAAAGAAAATTTTTCATTCGACTGAAACTCTTGAATTGTTGGATGCTATCCATTTCCTTCCATATCGGCGAACTCCATGGGCAGTGGTGAAAATGTGGTCAGATAACATGCCCGTTTGGGGGAAGGACAGGAACAGAATTAAAATTAAAATAAAAATAAACCTATTAAAAAAATAATAAAAAAATATACTTACAAAGAAAAAAAAAAAATCCAACGAAAAAAGGCGTGCTGAATGACTGGAAGGTAACAGTACACGGAAACCACTAACCGAGGTGGCCAAAGCCACCACTAGCCACGATCGTAGGTGGCAACTCGTCGCCCCGCTCAGGCAGCTATTCTCCGGTTGGCAGAATTGAAGGCACTCCCTTCGCCTGCCTCCTCCTGCCTGCCTCCTTCCCGGCTATCACAAGCATCACGTCGCGTTTCGGTGCTATAACGCCAGGCGCTATAATCTCAGGCTCACAGGCTAGACAAGCAAGGTACTTCCCAACGATAGGCGGCCCCTACAGGCAAAGCACCCCAAGTCTGACCCCAAGAAACTGTTACGTGTAAGGCACTAGGGTTAGTCTAGTTAGCCTCCAGCTGGTACGGTGCTGGATGGGCGCTGGGATGGCCAGGGTAGTCGGCAGGGTAGCAAGGTATGAACATCGAACCCCACCACCATCGTGCCCTCTCTTCACTTGCTCTCCGCCGCGCACTGCCTATTATTAGGTGCCATCGTGGTTCTGCTATTGTTTTGCCTCGGTGGTTAGGTGGCACAACATTTTATGCCAGCATCCGTCTACATGCACCGAGTTCGTCGAGATTGCACCCAGGTTCGGAATAATCTAGAAATGCAGCAGAGAGCAAATGCCGCAATTGCACCACGTGTGAGTTGGTTGGCTGCTCGGTTGTTGTAGTGCGGTGGTCATATGTAGGTATGTATGTATGTATGTATGTATGTATGTTTGTATGTATGTTTGTTTGTATGTATGTATATCTGTATGTATGTATGGTGGTTGTATTGTATGGTGGTCGTATTGTATGGTGGTTGTATTGTATGGTGGTTGTATTGTATTGTATGGCGATTGTGTATGGTGGTGGTTCGATGTTATGCCACCCTCCCACCTCTTCTCTTCCCACCTCTGCTTCTCCCACCTCTCTCTCCTCCAAGCTCCGAGGCGGGCGATTCACCCTCCACCCTCCTCCTTCCCCCAGCCTGCGTGCGCGCGAATGGCGGCCATCGCCTGCAATGCTACTATGCTGCGCTATACAAGTACGTACGTACAGGTCGCTCGCTATACAGCATACAGCATACAGCGCTAGGTTAGGCCAGCTGGTGGATCTGGGTCGAGTAGCCGCTGTCGCCGCCCTCCCTGCCATCTGCCTCCCACTCTGGGGCGCGCTGGGACTGGATACCCGGCCGTAAGTCGTAGTAGTCTGGCAATTCCATTACGAACCAGGTAATATGTCATATGCGTGCGTGCTGTCGTCGCCGCTCCAGTTCGCCTGCGCTATGTCTTCTACAGATTGTGCGCGCGGTACAGCATACGCAGTGGCAGATGCTGCAGTCGCCCGCCCCCACACTCCGGCCTGCCGCCCATCCTGGAAGGGGAATATGGCAAGATGCGCTTGACTTGACCACCCGCACTTGTTCGCCAGCTTCGTGATACGACTGGGGCCCGCACCCAACGACATCGCTCGCAGCCGAGCCCTGGCAGAGCCATGACACACCACGCTTGCTCATCATCAGGTACCGAGGGGCCTGCCTCGATGATGCGCCGTGCAGAGGTATCCAGTTCCAGTCCCCGGTTCTGCCCGCGGGTCTCACTCCGGACGGACTCGCCTTGGCTCCCACCCACAATGTGTTGTTGTGCCTTGGTGGTCAGTGAACCTCCCCCGTCTAGTCTAGGGTAGTCTACCTAGTAGTCTACCTAGGTAGGGTAGGTATGTATTATGTATCGTTGGTAGGTAGGAGGTAGGTAAGGTAGGTAAAGTAGGTAAAGTAGTCCAAGTGAGCTGCCGTCAGCTCACACACACACCCTGGTTCGTTCACTCGGCTCGGCTTCTAAGTCCACGTCTCTCGTCGTGCCATGTTGCTCCAGCCATGCTATCTGGACCAGTTAATACCTGACCTAACCCGTCAATTGAGGCACTCATACCCTCTTTCTGCATACAGCAAAGTTTTATTTTCCTCGACACACACCTCCTGCATTGCGAACAGCCTCGAACAGCCTATTGGACCGCTGTCGAGCACTCTCAACCACCCGGGCCCTCCCCTTCTACTGCCCAAAATCCAGCACCACTACCCCAGGATTGTTTCCTTGCATTCAGAAGATCGAGGGTACCTCATCATCGTTAGGCCGCAGCGAGGGCCAGTTATATATCGAATCACATCCGTGTTAGTCGGAAGGCCCACCCAGGCGTAGTCATCCAAGACCCTGAAGTGTCACACCCCTGCCTCTTGACGGATATAAGGAATAGCCATTCTCTCCCCTTCACTTTCGATATTCGATGCAAAGCCACCATCTGTGCAACCAGCGCATTGTTTCTTAGTTTAGATTCCAGTCATCATCATGGCTCGAAGGAGAGATATGACTACCTCGACTCACACCACGAGTACGGGGCATACGAGACGAAGCTCCGACTCATACGCATCAGGGAGCACTGACCCCTCGTCTCTATACGACAGCCCACCACCATCAGCCAAGGGCTCAAGCACACGAACCCCGAGAAGGCAACCATCATACTACCATGAGGACCTATCACCGGCAACAAGCCTATACCCCCGCTCCTCCGTCGAGACATATTCCTCGCGAGCATCATATGACGAAGACGAAGAATCGGTGCTTGAGGATGGCGTTGAATACCCGGAGATCCCCCCACTACCCGTGTACCGGCATGAGATTGAAGATATCAATGTTCGGCCGTCTACGCCCGAGGATTTCGCTGCCCTCTTCCCATCAATGAACAAGCTCATAATCCGCCACGATGATTTAACGCCAGATGGAAACATGAATCTTCGTGTAGATACGGTGGTATCAGGCCGGCGGAAAAGGACGATCCAGCTCTTTCATCTGCGTATGCGCGACTTGAACAAGCGTGAATTTTCCCTTCGACGTTACTGCCGGGATTCGGGTCGTGAGGTCTGCAACTCGAAGCGTAAATACATAGATCCAATCGAGACAAGGCATCCGAAGCTACGAGAATCTGTTTCAACAGCAGTGAAGACCCTCACATGTCGGCCGACGCTACGCCGCTCGCCCACTTATGGCTCGCTATTCTCTGTTAAAAGCCGGCCGGGGACAAGTCACTCAACGACACAAGGAGATGACGAAGGTGCTACTGGCTTCGACCACCCGTTGGCGCATGAACACAAGCCGAAAGCGCGCCCTATTCCTACCAACACTATGAAGCTGGAGTTCTCAAACTATGCGCGAGTAGATATCCGGCGTCGTGGGCACAAAGTTAAAAAGTATGAATTCGAGTGGTGGCAACACAACTACTCTTGGAGGCGGATCGTGGACAAATTGACAGGAACAATATCCTTTCATCTGTTTCGTGACGGCGACAACACCCCCCGTCGCCCATATTGTCCCCGAGACCCGAACGCCCAACCAAATAGAGATTGACGAAGAGGCGGGCGGTTGGATCCCCCCCCCTACCACATGTGGATAAGCGATCGGGGCCTAATTGACGTCCAAACGGATGTTGCCGAGTAAGTACAGCTATTTTCCCCTTTCTCCAAATGCACAGGTCATACGGCAGATGAGCCGACACTCAACATGCTCCATCATCACGTATTACCCTAATTTCAAGCAACTTTATATCACTTGGCCTGCATTACCTAACCATTTCGCAGCGTCGTTGTGGCGACTGGCCTGATGGCTCTTGTCGACGACTGCATCAAGTCACGCTGGCAACCCAACAAGAACCGGGTTCGCCGCTTCAGCCTGCCTGACGTTGAATTCGCCAGGCCCCGCTCGTTTGTGCAGCACCTCCTCCATCGCCGGTTCTCAGAACATCATCAGCAGCGCCCGAGCAGCCCGCTTCGCTCCCAAAGGGCAATGGCCGCTTACTAGGCAGCCTCGCCAGAACGACAGAAGGCTCTGAAAACCAGACTTTTTTATCCTCTATATTCATCAGAGCCGACCAACAGGCCGACATTTGCATTTTTATCCCGCGATTCAAGGGGAAATGGCGTTCGAGAGGGAAAAGAAAAACAAAATCGTTGCAGCGATATTTTTGCTCGCACCCACCAATTTCCAACTTCGGCATCTCCGCGACGCCTCATCAGCGACAAAAATCAACTCGGCTGAGACCGTCGCT
Source organism: Rosellinia necatrix (assembly GCA_021209875.1). Lineage (NCBI taxonomy): Eukaryota > Fungi > Ascomycota > Sordariomycetes > Xylariales > Xylariaceae > Rosellinia > Rosellinia necatrix. The sequence goes on along the minus strand of JAGYVD010000001.1, from coordinate 696,533 downwards.
CCCCGAGATGTCTGAAACCACACTCATTAATCAACTTTTTTTTTCCTTTGGTTCGCTTCTTATAATCTTCTCCTGTGTTTTTTTTTCCCCCAATAATAATCCTATTTTAATACCCCAGTCACTCGCTTTCCAGCTTCACACACACCTCTCCTTGACTCACTGGTTCGACTTGATTCACCGGTTGGAGTCCTGGGTTTTTTCTTTTGTGTTCCCCTTTTCATTTGTCTGTAGAACAGAGCCGTTCTCTCTCGCCAAAAAAAAAATCCCCCCCTTTTTAACTTGATCATCACTTTTTACGCAATCGCTTCTTTCTCTCGCTGCATCGCATAACGCGCGCATGGGACGGAGTTTTTGGCATTGGGAGTTTTTTTTTTTTCCACCTTATTTTTTTTTTTTTTAGGGTTCCGGGATCAAGCTCTAAATTTGAGTCGGTCATGTGTACATGAGCATTTATTATTTTCTTTCTTTTTTTCTTGTCTTGTTGTTCAGTCTTATGAGAGCGATTATGAGCATTTCCAGAACCGGTGCTCGTCGCATATGCAAATTGGGAAAGACGTTGGAAAAAGGCAGGCAGGCAGACAGGCGCGCGCGCGCACGCGCATGTTATGATGGACCGACAAGCGGGCTGGGAGAACTCAAAAGGCGGGCGATGCTTGCTTGGGTGACCTAATGAAGTGGAATGGCAATTTTCTATATCGCAAATCGGCTTATGATTTTAGGCATGCATAACATAACATATACTCATAGCAAAACTCTTTCTCTTAAAAAAAAAAATTGACCTAAATTCATGACGTTTTTCGTTATGGCATTTTGCTACATCGCGTTTTTTACAGACTTTGCATGTTTTTCTCCCCTACGTGTACAAACGCCCGCTCACCATATGCTGATGGTAGAACACGCCTCTCTAGAGTAAGGGACCCTAGCAAACGTCCCATGAAATGAAGTGATGTTTCCGGTTTCCGACCGGCGGTGAGAATTGGATGAACAGATAAGGCATTGTCTGTCGTGACTCATGAAAAATACTCATCACCTCCTCCAGCTCCTCCTCGCGCATCGCGGCCCACGTCGTCGACAGGTCCAAACCAGCCGCCGAAATCGAGCTTCATGAGCAGGCGATCGATACCCCCGACGCGGCGGGGCCTATATCTCCCCGCTGCGTCGCCGTGATCATCGTCGCCGCCGGGCTCTTCGAGGTCTTCCGCGGCGGCGCCGTGCTCCTCGCCCTCCATCTCGGCGGCAAAGGCGGCGTCGAGGCTGAGAGCGCGCAGCGCGTCAACGACGGCCTCGACGCCTTCCTTGACGCGGCGCTCAACGGCGCGCAGCTGGGCGCGGACGTCTCGTTCCTCGGCCTGCGGGTCCGCGAAGGCGTCGACGACCCCCTCGTCGGCCTCGAGGTCGGCGGCCGCCCAGGCCGCGTGCAGGCGGTGCACGAGCGCCACGAGGTGGTCCGTCTGGATCAGCAGGTCGTACAGCGGTTCCGTGAATACTGGCTGCGTCAGGAGCAGCCGCCGCGTTAGCGCGGCCAGGTAATGGCGGTGCGCCGCGCTCAGGGTCTGCGGGTCGTGGCTCGGGTGGCTGGGGGCGGTGGTGGTGGCAGCGGCCTTCCGGTGCGTAGTGGGCGACTCGTCGTTACCAGGGTCGTTACTGCTCTTGGGCGTGGCTGATGGCCTTGTCACCGTTGATGTTGTTACAGGGGGAGGTCGGGCGTGGTGTTCGCTGCCCCGCGCCGGCTCGACGGTGGTACCGGTCACCCAGCCGTGGAAGTGGGACCAGAGACCCTCGACGACCTCGACTTGCAGGTAGGCCTCAGTCTCGCCGAGGAAGAAGATGGCGGCGCTGCTCGTGCTCCAGGTGCCGCGCATGATCGAGGAGCGGAGCGACCAGCGCCCGCGGAGTAGCCTGGTCTTGGCAATACCGCCCTTGGTGTTGCCGTAAGGCGCTCGCGGGGGCGGCGGGTGGTGGCGGCGGAGCGAGGTGATTTTCCAGAGGTCGGTGAGACGGAGGTGGGCGCGCCGGATGGAGAGGAGATAGGAGTTGATGGCGGTATATATGTGGAGGTCAGAGTGGGCGAGGAAGAGATCGAGGGGGGATTGTATTTGCATTGTGAGCGTGACGGGCGCGGAGAAGAGGAGGTTACGGAATGGTGTTGGCACGATGGCGTCCAGGGTCTTGTCACTCGCACGGTTGAGGCCCTTGGCTGGCGTCACCGCCTCGACGGACTTGGAAACATGCAGAAGTAGCAAGTCTCTTGCGAGTTCAAGGGAGTCGTCTTCGTCTGCATGTTGGCTCTGCATGGACGCCAGGAAAGCCCAGGTTCGAGCTAGAACGGCGGCCACTTCGCCTTCTTTCACGACAACAGTACCCAAGGCATTCCTTTTCTCGTAGGCGAGATTGTCCGCCCGCCGCCAGCGGCTACGGATCTTCTCATCAGCCTGCTGCGTCAGAGCAATGGCAAACTCGCCACGGCCGATCAAAAAGAATTCCCTCAAGACCTTTAATATTTCTAGGACCTTGACCAAGGGTAAGAGTTTCTGTAAAGTAGTTCGCGATAGAGTGTATCGAACGCCCGTTACAGCCCGTGAAAACATGGTGCTGTTGAGGGGCGAGGATAACTGCGAAAGTGCTTGGTGCTGTGCGGCTAGATGGCCGAGACCGCTGGCATCTGGGTCTGTACCTGCCCTCGAGCGGGCTCTATTTATCGAAACTCCTATAAACAGCATGGATGCTGCCGTCGATGATGTGACAAATCGCGGTAATAAGTCATGGTCGATCTTGTATCCATGCTCTTCCCCCTCATCCTCCCGTATGAAGAAATCATACTCGCCGAAAGTCGGCCTGCGTCCGTACAGAATCCAAGCGGAAACCTGTTTCAACCAGGACGTTTCGGCAACTTGAAGCAAGCTACGAGCAGTTTCAGCTACGTCAGCGTAGCCAGTTTGCAGCTCACCCCGCAGCCGGTCGACGAGTTTTGCTGCCCGGCAAGGTAGCCTATCTTCCCTGCCCTTGTCAGCGGTCACAAACTCAATCAACTCCCAGAGCCACTCCAGACGCCTGGTCCAACCGGAGAACTGGCCAACAACGGCGGTCAAGGGCACGATGTTGTAGGCGCCCACCAAGGCGGCGTCTTTGCGGAGAATGCTGTCCTCGACCTCTAGAATCTTGCGTTGGAAGGCAGCCAGGTGAATAGCGGCAATGGCGGTAGCGACGGCGCGGCAGATGGCGGAAGGATGATTGCCGCTGATGTGGGCGGTCTGCTCTCTCAGCTTGCAGTGCAGATGGCTCAGATGCGCGGCCGTGTCTAGGAGCCGCCTTCTCTGGCGGCGATATGAGCGACGATGCGTCGGGACCGGAATGGTCATTCCGGAGTAGCGGGGACGGGTGCCCCGACAACGATAGCAAGATTTCATGGAGCATGGCGAAGAGGGCGAACAGGAGGAGGCAGAAGCTCTAAACACATGCTGATGTCAGAAGCTACAGCCTACGGCGCGTGAGATGAAGGGGCCCTAACGCTTGCAAGACCGCGGGTTGTCTCTTGGACCGCAGACTGTCACTAATGTCTTGAAATATCAGAATGATCGATCCCAAGCACTCGTACCGACACATCGGGAGCAGCCGATATACGGATCCCTCGACCCGGTGTCACGAACGCTTTATGGTAAGAGAGGGACAAGGGTGATTGATGATGTGTATAGCCTTTTTCTTTTTTCTTTTCTTTTCTTTTCGGATCTAGGCCCGCCGTTCCTCGTACGACCTAGACGGCGATTACGGGCATTTCAGCACCTCGTACAAATCCTAGTGGAAATGAAATGACTTGATGGAGATGACCTGGTGGAAATGAGTCGGTTGAGATGTTCACGCCTGATGCCCGAAGAATAGGTGTCGGGGGAAAAGGCAAGGTACCGAAGCAGTTCGGCAGTTCAGCAGTTCAGCAATTCTCGATTCGTGGTCCGGACACACATTTATATTGCCTTGATGTCATACACAGGCCCTTGCTGCCTTTTCAGTAGAGAGGCGTTTACGACGTAGTGATAGGGTCAACAAATGTCGATAAGAGCGTCGCGCCCTGTACGTAATAGGTAGTACTAGTACCTAGGTAGGTAGTAGTACCTAGGTAGCCTGGCCTAGTCGTTTTGGATAAGTACCTATCTAGGTAGGTAGGTCAAGCGTGTTTTAGACTACCAGTCAGTATATAAATCACGTGACAGCATCTCTACAGGCCATTCACAGCGTGCGTCTTGTCCTACCCAACGAAGGGTGCCTCGGTTAGGTACCTGCTGCGTCACACCCCTTTCAGTACTTCGTAGATTAATTCAGTCGGAAATCATGCTATGAGCTACCCCGGTCTAACTAGTAACTATATTGAGAGCCTTTTGGACGTGAGAATATTCGTCTCCACTCCATCAGTCAACGTTTAGCAGAGCGATATCCTAGTCCCCCTAATCTAGGTATTAAACCACCCTCCTGTGCCCCCCATCATCATCCCAATTCTATCGCATCTAGCGTGGCCTCTTCGCTTCTATATCAATGGCCTATTTTCGCCCTGTCTTTGTCGATGCGCCACTGATGCTCCCTGAGTCCTTGACGAGACGCGCCGCCGAGCTATTGTTAGGTCCTGTGGCCTCGCCAACTATGACATCGGCGGTTTGGTTGTTGCCAATTTTGACTTTTCCAACCACCATTCCTTTTCCAACTGCTTTGATGATGGCCCGTCGGGAGACGCCGGTGACGTCGACATAGACAAGGCCAACATTCTTGACGCTGCCACCGAGATGTTTGGTAAGCTCCCCGGCTTCGTCACCCCACCGATGCGTCACCATAGTCGTAGCCGACGAAGACGCCGAAGTAAGGAGGCTTCTAGTTGCTTGATCAATCCCGTCGGCTACTGTTGAGAAGGCCATCAGGCTCTTGTTCAATAAACCTGGTTTGAATGTATCGGAAGGCTGGCCATCGGGGCCGATTCCTCTCTTTCCATTCTTATCTTTGTGGCCTCGCCCTGCGAGGTGCGCGCCGAGGTTCTGGGCCACCCTTGTAACCTGCCCGACTGTTTTTGACGACAAATCGGCCACCCCACCCGAAAACTTTCCAATCCGACGCACTCGCTCATGCGTTGCCGGATTGAAAGTCATCGGTTTATTCGTCGGCTTTACGTTCTTCGTAAAACTGTCCGACCCGGTTTGCATGGCATTGGAAACCAGATCGGATGTCGTGATGATGAGCCGTGACGCATATGCGGCTTTGGATACGATAAATGACTTCTGGTATGCCGGGTGCAGTTCCATCTCGATGGTTTCCGTAGATGCCGGCACTACCGCCAGTTTGTTCCCCTCCGTGGGAAGGGTAATTTCAACCGGGTCTGGAGGTCCTCTCGGTTAACGTATTACCAGGCTTTTGGATCTAAAGTCATCGTGTGCTTACCCTTAGATCCAGGCTTAATGCCGGACTCAACAACCTGAAACCCGTCCGACAGCTCGCCAATGACGCTTCCATCTTCTTCATCAATAAGCACGATCTGGCCTGCGTGTGCGGAACTATGGCTCCCTTTCACGTATCCCTCACCAGGCTTATAGGAGGCGGGATTGTAAGCGGGGATCTGCTCCTCGCCCGAGGGTTTCGACTTTGGTTTGGATCCGGATCCGGATCCGGATTCGGAGGATTTTGCCAGTGTCGCCGAGGCTGGCGAGGCCGACTTTTCTGGGCGCACCTTGGCGGCCTGGGGCGGGGGCGCCCTTTCGAGGAAAGCAGTGCATTGCGCCAGAATGGTTTCAAACGTATCCACATCTTCTTGGAGGCCAGGGCGGCTTCCAGCAGCGGGGAATTCGAGGCGCGTAAAGGCGCCGCTGTCGGGACCCAGGTCCCATCGTGGGATCAGATAACTTCTGGGGGGTTGGTGATAGATCTGAGTGGTCGCAGGGAGAGGGATGTCGAGCTCGGGCGGCAGGTGGAGGTGTAGATAGAAGTCCTCGGCTGGCGCATCGTCTTGCGCATCAAAGGTGGCGGGGTCTGCGAACGGGGAGGAAGTAGGGACCATCAACAGCGATAATGTCTGAGGGCCACCGGGCGTCAGAGATTCCTCCCTGCCATAGGCGAGATGGTATGCGGCCACGCCCTGGATGGCGTAGAGCAGCTTGGGGTCCTGTTCGTGAGAGGACCGGTTAGCACCCGGTTGACTGTGGGCGGAATTGGCCTGGAATCGCGAGGCTAGTCACGAAGCCATGCGCGGCACCACACAGCCGTATACTCACATTATGGCCAGATGCCATTGTTTGGACGATGGTAAGTGGTGACGGGCACCGACGGCGAACCGGCAGAGATTTTCCCTACGGCACGGACAGACGAGACGGGCGCGTTCCAGTAGTTTGGAAAACTCGATATATGTATGGATCGAAGCCAAAGAGCAATGGTATATAATATGTATGTATAGTATGCACTCCGAGGGCTATTTCCGATGCAGTGGTGGGCAGAGGACGTGCAGTGCACCGACGGCGCTTATGATGATGCCAGGGTCTGGGCTCTGGATGGGAGGTGGGGTTGTGTTGGCGGGCTTGTACCAAGAGACCAAAGACGAGCGTAACTATGTAATGGTTGACGGGCGAATGTGGTGTCTAAGCATTGATGTACACTAGCTGAACGTTGGAGGGCGCCGAGAAGCTGCCTGTTATCGTAGCGCGGTGTGGAGGAGAGGCCTCGTAGGGAGTGATGCACCAAGGGAGGGAGGTGATGCGGCTTTTGAAGACGTCATTGGTGCGCCGGCGCCTGAACGCCACGCCGGAGTGGTGTAGAAAGGATGCCGGCTCGGTACCTGGAGATGTACAGACTCGACATCTCACCTACATACTGGCATGCCGGTAATGCTGCTCAGGTGTGCCCCTAAGTTCCAGCGTTACCTATCCCGCCCCCAAGCTACACTACCTACTTTGGAAATTGAAGCACCTAATATGAGAGATAACGCAGGCGTCCACGCGCCATCAGGGGTCTACCTTAGGTGCTTCTTCCATCAGGGGTCTACCTTAGGTGCTTCTTACGGTGGGTAGGTACCTTAGGTCGATAGGCAGAGTACCTCAAGCAAGCACCTACCTAGGTAGGTAGGTAGGCACCAGTAACACCTACCTAAGTAGTGGCGTTAACAATACTGCTACTACCAGGTAATTAGTGCCCGGGCTACAGGTTCTTGCAACAAACAGACTGCCAAGGGATTGATCGATTGGCTGCGCCTCTTCGCCCCACCCCCACGCACACCCCCTCCTCCAGCGTCTTGTCACTCCCACACTGTCTTGCCGTGTCCTTTGTGTCTCCGTTTAGCTGCCTTCTTGTCTCTCAATTTCGACATCCCAACACCGCCCTATTGTCCAAAGCACCATCTCAGGTCGTCTGTGTTTCGGATAACGGAATTTGTCTCTAATAAGCCGCCAGCATTGGGATGCCACCTAGATAGAAAAGCCAGGTATCCCAGCTGGCCCGCATAACAGGTAACCAACGGTGAGCTATGGGCCATGCTCTCTTAAACCCGCCCCCAAGCAGCAGCCTTATGGGACACCCGTCAGATGGCATCCCTGTTACAATGGCAACACCGAGGTTGATGCAATCGTGGAAACCGAAAGCAACCACGCCGGACCTGGTTCACTGGCTTATAAATACAGTACGAGGGTTGAGGTCGTGAACAGGCTCGTGCCTATCCGTTGCCCCTTGTATAACTAGTGTAGGTAAGCAGGCGAATATCCCAACATCGGTGATACCACATGCGGGTCTGTGTCTCCGTCAATGTCTCTGCTATTGGGCATGGGATGCTTACCTTGCTGCTGCATGTCCCTCATGGCAATTCTGGCTGTAAGAAAGGTGAAGTTGCCGGGGCCTTCAACATGGCCCGGCTTAACCAGCAGGTGATTGGAAACAGCTTTCCGCCCCAAGGGTGGTAACCATTGCACCGATGCTCATCACTTATTGACTTAGCTAGGACTCGGCCACTCCAGCCAGCATAGCGCGTCCCGAGTGTCTGGATAGCCACCCGCCTTCGGCCAACGCAATTCCCACCCATCACACCTCGTAGTCGCCCCTATTTGTTGCCGCAAAGCAAGACACAGGGTCGGTTCACCCGTTGGTTCCAGCCTCCTATGCGGATGAGCTGCAGTGAGACATTGTTGGTGCTTCCCGCTCAAGCCGCTCTAGCGCACGCGCCCGGGTTTGATGGTTCTAGGCGACTTTGGCCACCTGCGCTCGTTGCTCATTGGCTACCAGTCTTCCTTCCACACTCGTCCGGTTGCCATACTTTACCTCGCTTCACGGTATACTGTACAAATTGTCTATGGGTTGTGATGTTATCCGATCTGCCCGCGTGTGCCGCCTATCTAGATAATAGTGTAGGCGAATCTCGTCATCCCGGTATGCCCAACTAACCCACCGCCGCCAAAAATACCAAAAATACCAGAAGCTTTTCTCCTATATATCATATTACATTCTCCTCCTGCTCGGATTTAAACGTCCAATTTTCATGAATGTTGACATTCCTTAGCTTACGCCGTCACGTCAAGCTTAGCTATCAGTTTACCTTGTTCATTTTCCCGCTTCCATAGTCCAAATAGCCGTCTCGGGGTGCTTCGGGGACACGTCGCCGTAACAAACCTCGGAAGCCATTAACTCCTCTTTGCTACCTATCTTGACAGCCTTGTTCTTAATTACAGAATTGAAACCACCCACGGCAACCAACGCTTCTTATGTTGTACGTGTGAAACCCCGTCGGGAGGTGGACATGATCCGGTGACAGCCAATAACACCCCAGCTATCCGGCACCTCCATCCCGCCAAGTTGAACTCGCTCGCAAAGTGTGCCCCTTCAGCTTGAATACGTAATCTAAGTTCGTCCCGCGCCGTTGTCCAGTTTCTGTTGAACGACGCCATCTTGTACGCCTCGAATATTAATAACTAGCTCCGGGGTTTGTTTCTACGCCATACCCGAACCATCATCTTTCGGGTCTATCTAAGACCCAACCGTCACGATTTCAACTCCAATCCGTATTCACTCCATTCTTTCCCCTCCGGATCCCCAAGAGGCCGATGAGAATTCAATTACTACGTCAGGTCGCGCGACGCCTAAACCGAGATTAGTAGGGTCATTCTCCCCATCCGATACCCCGTCCAGACCATCTTCCCCTAGTACACGAGTATACTCGGAAGCCGAGCCATCCGATACTAGGTCGCAAAGTGTGGAGGGGTTTGGTGGAGGAAGCATCGGTGGCTATGGGGTGATGGAGATGAAGCCTGTGGGAGCCAGCAATGCGGAGAGCAAGAAACAACCTAAGATGCGACCGCCAATGCGCTCGAGCATTGCCTGTACAAGATGTCGTAAATCCAAAATCAAGTGTGAGAACACGAATGGGGCAAGCCCCTGCGATAATTGCATCAAGACAGGGAATCAGTGTGTCTTTAAAGTCCCTGACACTGTTCCCCCTAAACGGTCGGAGCCCCCGGTGGTGGTTAAGCAGGAACGAGATGGAGGATCGGACCGGAAACGGCTTAAAAAGATCGACGACATTTCTAAAAGCGACAACCACAGGGCGACGATGTTGGTTGAAGATGTATTGTCTGCATCCTTCTTAACGGAAGATCTGTGGGAGCAAGTCCTTGATCTTTACAAGCTCCATTTTGCCCCTGAACTTCCTTTCTTGCATCTTCCTACCATGAAAGAGAGGCTCGGCCGCAGATCACAAACGTCAAATTCCGAACACGGCTCGGATACTAACATAGTTTTGTTGGGTGTCTTGACCCTGACCGCGCGTTTGCACCCAGACCTAGTCAGGTATACGGCGCATATATGCAATAGTCAATCCGGCAATGCGAGGACGCGTCCCCTCCATAGCCAACCTGACCCGGCTGCAGCCTCGGAGTATTATGCCGATATCCTGTCCGTGGCTCTTGGACCTGTGCGAACAACTATGAGCACGGCTTCAGTGGACCGGGTCGCGGCGTTGCTCATGCTCGGCCTCTACGAGTGGAGCCAGACGCAACCAAAAACCGGAGGCATGACGGCATGGATGTACGTTGGCACAGCCATCAGGATGGCACAGTTTCTAGGGCTCGGCTTCGAGGACGCAAAGGAATCCGGAGACACAAAGTTCGGAGCGGCTGACCTCCGACTGAAAGATGCTGGCTGCGAGTCCCAATTCGCGCTTCAAAGGGAGGTCAAGCGGCGGGTTATGTTTAGTTGCTTCATCCTCGATAGAATGCTCGCTTGTGGTAAGCATCGGGCATCGATTATACGAGGTGAGGATCTGGACATCCAGCTCCCCTGCTCCGAAGATAAGTTCGATTTGGCGATGGAAGTGCACACCGGCCGTTTGTCTCACATGGAACGTAATGGAAGCGATGACAGTGTACTGAGTCGCTTTATACAGCTGGTGAACCTTTGGGGCGAGATCTCGAAGTACAGCTCCCAAGGTGGTCGTGTCGAAGACAAACATCCTCCTTGGCACCCAGAGTCGGACTTTTACAAACTGAACAAGGCCCTAGACACCTTCGATTTTTCCCTTCCGGGTACCTTCACTTTCTCGAGGTCGAATTATTTCAAACATGAAAATCATCAGGCCTCAAGCGCGTTCGTTTTGCTACATATGCTGCGGTTTGTTTCTCTAATCATGCTGCATCGAGAGTACGTTCCGTTTGTGCCGATCCGCTGTCGCGAACCCGAGGGGCCGCTTGATCAACCCACCTTTACGAGGGAAGAAACTCCCGCAGGCTTCTGGCGAACCAGCGCTGAACAGCTCTTTAAAGCAGCTAGGGGCATCGTGGATTTGACTGAAATCTGTGAGAAGAAGAACAAACTACCACAGTCTACCATCGTTCTCTTTGCCATATGGACTGCAGCCTTCGTGGGGTTGTACGCGACGCACTTCCCCCAGATGGACACGGAGAGCCACATGATCAAATTGGATTGTAAAGATGCATCGGAAGACGGCATGCAAGGTGTTTTCAAACGTGGATGTACCGCGGTACCATTTCGAACGCTACTGAAGATGTCGACTTGGCAAAAGATGGCAACCACATACGTAGATATCCTGCATGGTATGAATGAGTACTTTGACACAATCAAGAAGGATTATTATAGGTACAGTGATAAAGATGGGCGGCCCAATAAGACGACACATCGGGTGCGAGAGGGCGGGATGGGCGGCGGGCTCGAAGAGTATCGCCCCTTAGTCGGTAAATTAAAAGACTTTGGTTCTCTTCAGCCGGATCAGCATGATGTATTGGAGATATCAGAACGACTGCGAGTACGCAACTTGAACCGGCTGCCTAACGACATAGACGTTGCTGGTATATGCCGGTCCGCTCCCCCGGCATCATTCACCGCAATCAACCATGGCGCTGCCATGCCCGCTCCGGAACCGGCCCGTCCACCCAGCCGAGCCGCCGCAAGCACGGAGCCACCGCAGGAGCAGTTAGGTTCATATGTTGAACATTGGCGATATCATGATACGCACCAGCAGCAAACGCAACACCAGCAAACGCAACACCAGCAAACGCCGCAGCAGCAAACACATTCGCCGGTATCTCAACCATACCCTACACCCGGTTCAATACTTGATTCAGGGCCTACACGCGCACCAACATTTGAGTCGGGTATGATGAATGAATGTGACACCTTTTGGGATAAACTCCAAAGGGAGGAGCTACGCCGGTTTGGTGCCACTGGCGACCTGAGCCTGTTCTCGACTGGCCAGTCAGAGGTTCCAGTTGCGGAAATGCCTTTTGGGGGGTCATCGTACACCCCGATCATAAGTGAGCCTTCGTACCAGCTCCTACAACAGGCGAGAGATTATCAGGCTCAGGCGGACTCATGACGGGGTAGAGGGGTCGCGGGATCGCCTCCTAGATACCGGATCAGCTGTGCCACAGTCCACGCTCCAATCCCCTTGCAGAAATTTAGAAGAGTCTTACACTAGGGGAGAAGATATAAGATACATGGCATGAACTTAGGAAATTTGGACAACAAAAGTGAGTTTTTGATTATGGACGCTGGCGGGTATAGGTTTTTCACTATGTGTTCACGGCGAGCACTTATATAGCAGGAATGAGGTAATTCAGTATGAATAATCAGGCAGCTTGCTGAGGGAAGGGGATGAAAGAATCGGTCCTCGTCCGGTTCTATCATCCGCCTTCTACTCAACAGCTGTCACCGCATCTCCAGCAACAAAAGCCAAGTAGCTATGGACACATGGAGACAGGCTCGGCTTTCGTTAACCCACAAACACAGCCACAAAAAAAAGACCAGGATCCCTCCCAGACAGTGTCAAACGTTGATAACCTAAAATTAGAAGAGCCCCTGCGCCGAGGCAGTTCCCACACCGGTTCCACGATTGATCGCTTTAGGGCTGATAGTCAAAAGCTTATGCATTTTATTGGCTAGCCAGTTAACTTCCGTGGCGCCATACAACAGGGACAGTGCTCTACTAGTCTCGCTAACAGGTCCCTGCCCTGGAGGGTAGTATCGGCGCGGTTGTTGAGCAGTGAACGCGGTCGATTGTTTTCTAGCAAGATGAATCATATCCATTAGCGCGCGTAGTGAACTTGATCAGTGGATAGATGATGTCTTATCCCCAGCTGCCAATTCCTTCCAGAGTGACGCACAATAGTTACTGATATTATGCTCGGCCGATTCCCACGAAAACCCCAATCAAACAAACAGACAACAAACAAAACACATAAAACACATAAACAAAACAAAAACTAATTTGGGTTCGGGTCCATGTATTTAAAAACATCACCAACCACCCCCTTATACCACAGCCCATGCGGAGAAAACACTCTCAAAACACCGGCTGACGATATTTAAGGAACATGTTACTGCACAACGATATGAGAGCAGGAGGAGGAAGCTCACCGCATCGGAGCTCTTGGCTCGTCCCAGGAGCTGCAGGGGACCGTTGTCTGATACGTCGAGTTCCAATAAGCACGCTTGCCGAAATCAGCATAAGGCCTACAGGACCTCATGACATGACAACGCGCCCCCCTCCCCGTTAATGAGGCTGATCAGGATAGACGAGAACTGGCGAGATTAAGCCTCAACAACAATATATAGTGCATGTAAGATCTTAGTTGTCCTGGGGCCCCTAGTGCAGGATGCCTAGTCGGCTTGGCTAGCCCAACCCGGGCTGAAAGTCCTCTGGGCCAGCACGTATAAATGTGTTGTCATGCCGCGAACCGATAAATGGGATAGCTTTTCGTGTGCCCATTCCCACCCCGGTTTTCGTTTCCCATCCTTTCTCCTCTACCGTTTCTTTCTTCGTCTCTATAACGCCGGGACAGTTGAAGAAGCTAGTGAAGATGAGGTCCGTTCTAGCGGCGGGTGTCCTGTCGCTTCTAGCGCAACTGTCGCCCGCGGCGGCGCAGTTCGATATGCTGAATACGATGAAGATGAAGAAGCAGCAATTCGGGATGAAGCATAAGGATTTAAGCAAGGACCACAGGGTAACACTCGACGACGACGACTTAATAGTTATGGGCAAGGGTACCTTCGACCAACTTCTTGACCATAACAACCCCGAAAAGGGCACGTTCCCGCAGAGATATTGGTGGAACGCCGAGTTCTACGAGGAAGAGTGAGTTAGCAAAATCATTCAGATTCTCGTCGACCTCATTGGTCGATATGACTCGAGCCGAAACTGAGATATCATTTTTAAAGTGGTCCAATATTCCTATTCAGCCCTGGCGAGAGCGACGCAGAAAACGCTGTTGGATACCTAGAGAACTACACCTTACCCGGGTACTATGCTCAACAATTCAAGGGGGCCGCTATCGTTCTTGAGCACCGCTATTGGGGGAAGTCGATCCCGTTTGACACCCTTACGGCGGAGACACTACAATACTTGAACGTACCGAATTCGATCAGCGACTTGACGTATTTTGCCAACAACGTGGACTGTCAATTCTGCGAAGGGGGCACATGCAATAGCGATGAAAACCCTTGGGTACTTATAGGAGGCTCATACAGTGGTGCCTTGGCAGCTTGGACGAGTCAACTCGATCCTGGTAAGTGAAAAACAACGAAGTAAAGCCATTAACCTGTTCTTATTGCAATCTAACACTGCACAAGGCACATTCACCGCGTACCATGCATCCTCTGCCGTTGTTGAGGCAATTTACGACTTTTGGGAGTACTTCAACCCCATCGAAGCGGCCCTGCCTCGGAACTGCAGCGCCGACGTCAAGTCCGTGATCCAATACATCGACAGCGTCCTTGCGTCCGGGGATGAAGCCGACGTAACGACGTTGAAGACCCGGTTTGGGCTATCCGCGCTCCGGGACGCCGACTTCGCCGACATCATCTCCAACCCGCTGATCGCGTGGCAGAGCGACCAGGACTCCGTCATCTCCTTCTGCGACCACATCGAGAGCGCGTCCTCCAACTACACGCGCTACATGAGCCAGTCGGACAAGGGCGTGGGCTTGGTGGCCGCGCTGAACGCGTACTCGTCGTACGTGCGGGAGAACATCAACTGCGGCAGGAACGGCGCGGCCTGCGACACGTACGACGGGGCCATCGCGTGGAACACGCCCAACGACCTCGAGGACGACTACCGGCCGTGGATGTGGATGCTCTGCAACGAGCCGTTCGGGTGGTACCAGACGGGGCCGCCGACGTCCGACGGCACCAGCATCATCCCCTCGGTGCTGCGCCCGGAGCACTACCAGCGGCGGTGCCCGCTGGCCTTCCCGGAGACGAACGGCTTCAACGCCGGGTCGGTCCTCGGCTTCCAGGCGGAGCACCTCAACCAGTGGACGAAGGGGTGGGACGCGCCGTTCCGGCGCGTCCTCTTCGTCAACGGCGAGCACGATCCCTGGAAATCGGCGACGGTCGCGGCCGACTCCCGGCCGGGCGGCCCCATCGAAAGCTCCGACGAGATCCCGTCCCTCATCGTCGAGAAGGGCGTGCACGTCCCGGACCTCGTCCTCGACGGCAGCGAGTATCAGAATGCCGTCATCGAGCAAGCAGTCGAGATCATGGGCGGCTGGTTGAAAGACTGGAAGAAGCCGGACCCCAGTAAGAGGGCAATGGCCAGGCGACGATTGTAAAGGAAGAGTAAAGGGGGAGGCGGGGTTATGCCTTTTATCTTGTTAACGAATTCATAAAACGGCCGACGGTCGCCGATCAAACAGGTCACGGAACGATTGCTTTTGCATTTGCCTCGGCGTTTTGGGAGTGGTCTACAGTTAGTATTTATACATCCCCGCTGTATTATCCTCAGCGGCTCCGAAGAGGAAGATAAATAGACTTAAAGAGTAATGAAACGAACTACTAGGCAGTAGCCATAACTCCATGTTAAACCTTCTCCTACCTAAGTACATTGAATGCATGTCATTAGGTAGGCACAGAGCGACCCATGACCTGCGCGCATAACGCCTCCTGTGCCTACCTACCAACCTGACCTGCCTACCTACTTACCTAGGTACCTACCTACCTACCTAAGTACCTACCTAGGTAGGTGCGTATATAACCACAAAGGTATTTTTCATTAGGAAACCACGTGGATAAGATAGAGAAATTGATGGGGACGCACCCTCGCCTTCCTGCTCAAGTCCCATACAAGCCCGCGCAGGTTGTACTCTCCGCAGATATGCATCAACAGTTGCAGAACCCTACCCCTTTTTAGTCTCTAGAGGCAATGACGACAGAGACCAATCCGGTAGTGCTGGTAGTAGCTAACGGCTGCCTCGAGTAGGTAGATCGCATAATATAAATTATCCGCTGTTGTGTCTGTTTGCTTAGATTCTGTTTGGTATAAGCACCTCCTTGACACATCCACGCCCTTTATCACGCCCGACTGCTTAGTACCACCTATACACAGAGCCCAGTTACACACCACCTATTCTCATACATCCTGCCCCCAAGCCTCACCCAAATTCGTTGTCATCCGCATTTTAATAATATATACCTAGGTCGCCCGGCGGCTCGACTCTGTCTCCCGGGCACTCCGAGTTGCAAAAATATCAAACATGGATATCTGGCCCGATCGATTCATTTCTACCCTAGACCCAAGAGACTACAGAAATGGGCCGTCATATTTCGGAAATTCCACCTTTTTGGTCTACAAATGTTATGAAGTCGTATGATATCAAGTTTGCTATGTTCTATGTGCCAAACTCCTTGCCTTCACTCCTCTTGCTCATCTCCAACAACCCAAACAATCGGTTACAAACCTATGGTAGGAGATTTCTAACATCCGGCGCATAAAGGAATTCGCCGCATGGCTTTCAACGGCCGCCGCCGAGCTCGAGGGGGGCGGCCCCAAGGTGGCGCGTGAGCTTACCCACAGCCAGCTAGTTGACCTTGCCATAGTTGTCTTGGACCGCGGCGGAACGGTACCCACGTCAGCACTCGATCGTCTCGATTTTATGATACTATTGCGCGGCAATTGGGACCCCAAAAACCAAATGGACACCATAATAGTTGACGAAGGAGAGGACCTGGGCACTATAGCCCACGACAATTTCGTTGCAATGCAAGCCCTGCGTACGGTCAGGCACCTTTTAATGCGAGCAACTATCACGGAAGCTGAAATAGACCGTTGCGGGTCCAAAACTTTCGACGAAGGCATCCAGGTAGCAAAGCTAAGAGGGGAGGGTTTCTGTAAGCGATTCTCGGTGTTGATTTCATCTTGTTCTAGTCTTCCAGAGTGCGATTATTCCCTTTCGTCACAGAACCCAGTCTCAAAAAGCGTTCGAAAACAAACGTTGCGATTGCTAAGCCCAAGTACAGTTGCCTGGATGTGTTTCTTCAACGACCTATTCGTTATCAGGGCATACTTGAAGAACTATTGGCACTCTTACCAACAGTCTTTCGAAACCCTAACTACAATGGCTCTTGTCACAAACCAAGCTATAAGGTCAGTGCTCTATGCTTTTTCATAACATATTTCAACATACGTCATGATATAAAAGTATCGGTTTCAAAATGCCACGCGCCGCTGGACCTCGAAGTTGTTCAGCCTACCATGATTACTATCTAAAATATAACCCGCGAGTTTCAACTCATCTTTTTATCATAGGCTTATTCGAAGACTATGCAAGATATTCCTGCGGGTAGCAGAATTTCCTGACCAGACTATCATCCCCGAATGGGTTTATCGAAGAACTACTACCCAATGGGATCTCACTTACGACTTCACCAAGAAGCGACATCATATCAAAGCGGACTGGGCTTGTTTTGAAGCGAAACATGCTCTAGATTCGGTCCTATTTAAAATACATTCGATTTTTAGCACCAAGAAAACTACATGCTTTCCAATGATGGAATCCAAAGGAGAATCCACGAAGCTTACGTTAATCCATGGGGGGGAAAGAAGACTCCGGGTTTGGCGCTTCATAGGTAAATGTGGAATGTGTTTGCATAATATGGAATGTATCAATAGAAAATTCTCCGATCCCGCATTTTTCCCTTGCTTTGACGAGATCACACGCGGCTGGATGAGATGGGGAAAAGATGATGGGAAAAGCCCCCCCCTTTGGCTTACAATATCCTTCCAAATCTGGGTAGATATCGCCTCAACGCTTGGCGACTACTCTCCGTCTATCTTGGATGATCTCAAAGAGCAAGCTAACTACCGGATGTCCCTTATTCACAGATACCTCCCGCACAGTGCCACACGGGCAAGCACTGCCACAGATAAAGAGAACATGCCTCGACTCGTTATTATGCAAGCCATTAAAAAGTGCATAAACGAGGATAGCTTCGCACACCAAGTTGCACAACTCGACCACTTGAAATTTCGACAACGTGTCAATGACCCAGATGAGGCGTATTTCCCCAAGATGCACCCATTACTATGTGGTATGCAATCATGGTGGCTAGAGCAAGAGTATCGAAATTTCGAGCGTTGGGCGGTGAAACTACATGCATCCATTCTACCAGCAACTATCCTATACATGAGAATGCGTGAGCTTGGGCTTGTCAGCCAGTGGCGTGATATGGACTTTGTCAGTCAGTGGCCTTGTAATTCTTTTGCTTAAACTTCCGATATCTCTTTTTGCTGTATCCATTCAACAATTTCCCACAAAAAGATAGGCGGTTGACACATTTATAGTCCGAAACCGAGGCCCAGAAATGTTACCAGACGCGGAGAATCGCTGGGGACTGGGTTCTTGGCCCGAAGCTCCTGTGCCCCCGTTCCCCTTTCAATGTAGGGTCTATTCGTCAACGGGCGATTGTTTCCATTGCTAACTTAGCTGTCCTATAGTTATATTCGAGGATATACATGGGCCACGACAATCAGATGACCTTTCTCCGCTTCGAAGATATGTTGGTAGGCTTTTTGATTCATACATCAAGTTTGGCGTTTTGAAAGGCCCTCCTCATTCTCTATATTCTGAGATTGAAGATGGCAACCCCGGAGTCAATCTGTTTGATGTAGTCGACCGTGTTTATTGCTCTGAGGCCTGGAGAGAAGGTATCAAGGAAGAAGCCCGTAAGGGATTGGATATCAACGTCATTAGGGCGTTAGATGTCACCAGAACAGCCCGCTACTTTGATGAGTGCCTATCATCTTTTGATTGGTTCAAGATGAATGACATCTGTCAGAGGTTTTTTGATAACTTCAGAGAGAGCTTGAAAGATCGTTATATAACATTTCAAGGTAAGATATCATTCCTACAAGACTAGCTTAAAATCCAACCCGTTGCATTTTTTAGCCCAAAAACTCAAGAGTGGTCACTATCACACTGGCGTTTCGTTTTTGGCTGGCAAACCCATCCGCCAGCTCGACCCGATTAGTGCCTTCCAGCAGTTGATACTTTCCGCAGTCAATCAATCTTTGCGTTATATCCACGATACTGTCTACCCACTTGAAGCTATGGCTAACGGTCTTATTCTGGCGCAGGCAATAACCCGGACCTGGGGGTAGATTACATGCCAAACGGCCCGAACGATGGCTCATTTTCGTTGGATGCCTTATACTACCTTCTATTCCGCGAAGACACGGACAAACAAGATCAAAATATGATCGTAGCCACTTTATGTCTAGAGCCTTCGGTGATATTGGCCTGCGACATCCCGGGGAGAATTGCTATCCGTAAGGATATGCTGGATGAAATCATATGCCACGTACATAAGATAGGCGTCTCTCCCCTTTCAGCCGGGGCCGTTCTTCAAACTCTGATCGAGAAGGAGGGATCCACGGTGGTTTTTGACTCCGCCGAGCGGCAACGGGCGTTCCACAAGAGAAGGGCTGATATTCCTGAAGGCCAAGCCGATGTACACGAAAGCATCGCCCGCTCTAAGTGGTACCACCCTTCCTACTTTAAAGCCGATGAAGAGTGAGTCACTACGCTCCTTATTCGTATTAAAATTCTAGATTTCTGACGACTTGCGTAGACGCTGCAATAAGATGGTTTGGACCGATGAGCTTACTGAACGTCATCTTGAAACCTTTTCTACTTCATCAAATGACGGCCACGAAACGAACGATAATCAAGGAATAGATGAACGTGAAAACTGTGATGATGAGGCGAACGCAGCATCCACAGAAAGTAATGAAACCGTACAAGATGAGGAGGGAGCACCGATATACCAGGTCACCGGAACTCAAGAGTGAGTTACCATGCTCATTGTCCGCATTTAAGATTTTTGGGTTTCTGACGACTTTAGTAGACGCGCCAGCCGCGAGATTTGGGCCGATGTGCTTTCGCACGCTTCTAATGTTATTGAGCACGACGAAAGTAACAACAGTGAAGATGAAGGCAAACACGCGGATTCAGATAGAAGCAGCGCGACATTAATAGCAAGTAAGAATGTCATGAGGGAGCGGGTGATTGCCACGGTATACCAAGACCCCGAGGAAGAACAGGGTCCCTGGGGAGAATAGAATCCTCTGGAAGAACAGGTCACCCAAGAAGAACAGGATACTCAGGAAGAACAGGACTCCCGAGGAGAACAGAATCCTAAGGAAGAACGGGATATACAGAAAGAACAGAAATCAGTAGAAGAACAGCCTGTAGAAGGACAGGACGCCCAAGAAGAACAAAACACCCGGAAAGAACAAGATCCTGTTGAAGAACGGGATCCTGAGGAAGAACAGGGCTCCAAGGACGAACAAGACGCTCGAGAGGAACAGAACATACAGGAAGAACAGATCACCAAGGAAGAACAGGATCCTGTTGAAGAACGGAATCCCGTAGAAGAACAGGATCGTATGGAAGAACAAAACGCTCAAGAAGAACAGGATACCCAGGAAGAACAGGATACCCAGGAAGAACAGAATCCAGCAGAAGAACAGCCCGGAGAAGAACAGGACGCCCAAGAAGAACAGGACTCCCGAGAGAAACAGGATACCAAGGAAGAACAGGACCCTATGGAACAACAGGGCTCCGAGGACGAACAGGACATCCAAGAGGAACGGGACCCTCAGGAAGACCAAGGCGCTTTGGAAGGACAAGATACCGGGGAAGGACAGGTAGACGAGAATGACTCAGTGTTCTCGTTCGCTTGGCCTGACATAAAGCCATGGGAATCCCAGAGCACCTGGTCAGAAGAGATAAACTGGGTGGAAGAGGAAACTTCGTATAGCTGTAAAGCGAAGCGGAGGAATAAAAGTATTTGACTGGAATTTGTTGCTTAGTGTCGAAAACAATATTCATAATAGTAGCGGTTGAGCTTACAATATCGATACAGTATGCTATCGTCACTCGCTGTTGGTTTACATAGATATTAATCAGCGTTTAGCGAACGAATATACCACCTTTATCATTTTAACTGAGACTTCTATTCTAGTTATAATGACAAAGAGAGGTAGGGAAGGGGAGGTTTATCCTCGGATCTCTAAATCTGACGGCTACAGTCTCCCATTCACTAATATGCGCCTATACGGCATCTTTCCCACCGCTCGTCTTGGCCAAAGCGAATGCCTCCTTTTCGCCCGGAAGGACGACAGCGGACGCACCGGCGGCCTTCTCTACGTCGCTGTCCAGTTCAGCGTTGGAAGCGGCGGGGTCCTCGACGGCCTTGGCCTCGACTGGTACGTGGTCGCGGACGACGAGCCAGGTGGGGTACACGGCGAGGCCTGAGACGTGGAACGCGTGGGGTGTGAGCGAAACGGAAAGAATGTTCACTTTGAGGGGGGGGAGGGGAGGGAAGGGAAGAGGGGGTAATCACGTACCGAGCAGAATCGTGTTGACGGCCAGGGGCACGCGGCCGCCAACCCAGCGGCGGGTGTTCAGGCCGTAGCTGATGGCCTGGCCGAAGCTCTCCTGGCCGCGCAGGATGCCGGAGAAGCGGGTGAGCTCGGAGATGTTGTCGGTCTTGGTGGAGACGAGGTAGTAGAGCCAGTTCTGGAGGCCCTGGCGGGCGAAGTCCCAGAGCAGGAGGACGAAGTAGCCCTCGACGAAGCCGGGGTCCTCCCAGTCGTAGGCGGGCGGGCGGGCCGTGTACTTCTCCTGGACGACCCAACCGTAGGTCCAGGCGACGACGTGCAGCGCCACGGCGTACCAGAAGCCCCACACGATGCGCCGCTTGACGGGGGCCCCCTTGTAGTCGAGGAGCGTGCTCATGAGCTGCGACGAGAGCAGCGTGCCGAAGTTGGACGTCAGCCCGATCAGCGCCCGCGCCCGCACGCCGAAGTAGTACGTCTGGAAGTTGCCCGAGTACTGGTTGAAGTAGGCGGCCCAGAAGACGGGCAGGAGCAGCACGATGTCCCTCCGCCTGCACGCGTCCCAGAGGGCCCTCACCTCGCCCCCGAGCGTCGCCTCGGCCCTGATGACGACCCTGCTGCCGTCGGCGCGCTGGACCTTCTCGGGCGGCGAGAGCAGGAGCGCGACGGGGGCGGCGACGGACTGCAGGGCCGTGAAGATGAGGTAGGTGGTGTAGCTGACCTTGCCCTTCTTCTTGGCGTGGGCGTCGTGGTTGAGGGCGAGGACGATGGCGCCGCCGACGATGGGGCCGCCGGTGCGGAACCAGAGCCAGATGTTGAGGTACCGGCCGCGCCTCCCGGGCTCCGGGTACCCGAGGGCCACGGCGCCCTCGCTGGCCCAGAACAGGCCGGCGCTGAAGCCGCAGGCGACGGCGCCCACGAGGACGAGCCACTCGACCCCGTACCGGTTGTTGAGGTACAGCCCGGCCGAGTACACGGGGTACCCGACCGCGCCGAGGAACAGCGTCCACGACAGCCCGATCCGGTTCGCCAGCGGCGCCCCGAACAGGCACGTCACCCCCAGGATCCCGAACACGAGCGCGTTCGCCGCGTTCACCAGGTACGGCGCCTGCGCGCCGCCCGCCCCCAGCGCGTTCATCGCGTTCCACAACCCCGGCGCGATGAACCCCACCGCGCCGATCACGAAGGCGTTGAACAGCGTCGTGCGGTACCAGAGCCGCTTGACTGGCGGTGTTGTCATCGTCGTCACCTCGTCCGAGGTCGTGGCTGGGGAGCTTTTCTCGGCCATGGTGAGTTTGGGTTGCTGGTACCCAGCGGTGTGGTGGGAGAGGGCCTCGGGAGTCTCCTGCTGCAGACCTAGGGACGTCCCCTTCTCTCTTATATCCCAGCCCAGATCCAGACAGACAGACTAATAGCTCGGTTCGGGCTCGCAGGGCGGCTTGGGTGATGACCCACCCCGATGGCGACATCGTCGCGCCCCCGATGCAGCCATGGCCTTGACCTCCGGGAAAACCAGACGTGATTGGTCTCGACGGGGTCGCACCATGGTCTAAATGAGCCGATCAGCTTTTCTGCTACCGTTAGGGAAAAAAAAATCTTCCGCTTTCGTCCCGTTGCTGCTGCTGCTGCTGCTGCTGCTGCTGCTGCTGCTGTTCGGTGTGTACCCGACGGACGGACGGACGGACGGACAGCTATTCGAGGCACGTTTATACATACATACATACATAAGTACAGGCATAAGTACAGACATAAGTACAGACATACACATTACATGCATTGTCAGGACTTCAAATTGCAGCCAAAAAAAAAAAAAAGACAGTTCTATAATTGTTCGAAATTATCCCAATAACAGTTAAGCAAGCTCTCGTAATGATGGACGCCCCCCCCTTTCCCTAGCCCTGGGTTAGCAACTTCTTGTAGTCGTCCCAGAGCTGGTCGACAGTCTTGCCGAGGATCCCCGTCCAGAAGGACGTCTCCTCGTACTTGACGCCCCTCAACCCCTCATTCAGGCGCCGCACGGTGCCCTCGCCGAACCTCTCCTCGAGGTACTGGAGGAAGAAGGCGGTGTGCTGGTAGCCGGCGTCCCACTTCCCGTTGACCTCCTCCCCCCGCTTCCAGTGCGGCGGGGCCAGGCCGGCGCCGAGGCGCACCCAGTCGGCGACGCCCTCGATCAGGCCGCCGGGGGCGTAGCCGAGCCCGTTGTACTGGTAGCAGTGCACGAGCTCGTGGACGATGACGCCCTCGATCTCGGGGCCGCGCCGGTCGGCCGCGACGCCGGCGACGTAGCGCGACGAGATGTGGATCTCCTTGTGCTGCTCCGGGTCGAGGTCGATGCCGATGGTGTAGGCCACGCCGTCCATCGGCCGCACGATGAACGTGACGCTGCGCGTGTTGGGCACGTGGAAGTCCCCCGCCGGCTGCACGTACAGCGCCTTCTGCACCCGCGACACCGCCGACGGCAGCAGCGTGGACGGCGCTATGCTGGACAGGAAGATGCCCGTCCCGCTGTCCGTGGCGTCGTTGAGGTGAAGCCGCAGCCGTGGCTGGGTGAAGGCCGGGGCGGCGAGCGAGGAGACGCCATTGGCCGACGGGCCGGTCTGGTCCTGGTCCGAGACGCCGTTCGTCTTCTTCTTCTCCTTGGCGTGCCCCGGGAGAGGAGTGGACGTGGGCGCCGGGGCGGATGACATGCCGGGAAGGAATATGGGTGGTGGTATAGGTGTTGTGTTTGAGGGCAGGGGCATCTGAATTGTGAGTGTAAGTGTGAAGGCTCTGTCTCTGTCTCTTCTAACACGGAGGAATGGATAATATCGACTAGAGGACGGCTCTTATATATATATATATATATATATATAATATATACAGGTCGATATACCCTATAAAGATACGTATAGATAGATGTCCATGTGTGTAAATGGAGGCCAAACGAGGCTGCGCGCCTTTTTACGAGAGAGACTAATATGATGAAGCCACGCTGTCTTGTCGTGTGAGAGCGCCGGCGCCTGAAACTCGGCGGATTTGACCAGTTTAGAAGCACGCGAAGAGTCAACCCGGATCAGCTGCTGAGGTTAACCTGTTATTTCCTTCACTTCCTGGGTTGGTCTTATGATGCCTATCTATCCGTGTGAGATATATGGAATATCGTGACTTGGTCGAATAGGTAAGTAGTACTATTGAGTGAAACCCGCGACATGATAGGTGCTTATGTTTCAAAAAGAGACCTTCAACAACAGACTCTATCAGTTCGTTCCTAAGCTCCGGGCCCGTCTTAAACGTTCGGTGGGGCTCCTGACTTCTCCAAGTAGTTATCTAGCGCCCGACAATGTGCTGCCCCTCATTAACTCCCTACCCTACAGTAGGTCGATACAGTACCTCATACCTACAATGTAGGTATGTATAATGTATAGTTAGTATGTATGTACAGCACAGTGTGCGCCAGTCTACCGAGCACCTCATCTCCACTAGACTAATGCTTTGGTGGGGCAACACAGGGGAATAACAGGGGTATTAATTATCCAATTTGGCCATTGATTGGCTAGTCTCTCCACATTCGGCAAGGGACGCTACAGCAACAAACAAGTCAGCAACCATTGCCAAATCAATATTTTTGTTATTATCACCCAACCAGGCTTGTGCTGGTCCGTCTCCATGATACCACCTACACTACACCACCTAGCATCCACCCAACCCATATCAGCGAACTGTGGCCCTCGCTCCCATATGCCTTCAACATAACCCCTCAGAGCCGCAATTCGAGAGCCTCTATATACCGCCAACGTTATATCACCATTAGCTAACGCCCAAGCAAGGCCAGCAAAACCTTGAGCCAACCTTAATCCTGCCTGACAACCGCAGTCCAATAGAAGGCCGATCAGCCCTCTCGGCCATTTGCTTCGTGTTGACGAGACCTGCTTCAAATCTCCGTACCTGACCTGCGCCGACCTGCGCCGACCCGTGCCGACCTGCGCCCCTCAACCCCATCGCCGCCCTCCATTGTTGTCGCCGTCCAAGTCTTCATAGCATCGCCGACGAGGTATACTACACATAACAGCGCATTTTGCTCGCACACGTCGGCGCCCTGCCAGATCCTCCATCCTCGGGGATTATGGCCGACAAACTCACCGACGACCAGGTCCAAGGCCTGCTAGCCATCCTGAAGAAAGATACCACCGTCGATGCCAAGGTCCAGTACGTTACCGCCATCAAATCCGGTATCAAACAGCACAATGTGCCCGACTCGTGTGTTGCGCCCGTCTTCGAGGGCCTGCGCCAGGCCTCGGCTTCCCAGCACGCGGCGCTTGTCAACGCCGGCTTCACCGCGCTAAACCACTTGCTCACGCGCCTGTCGCGCCAGGAACCCAAGTACCTGCACAGGGAGGCCAAGCAGACCCTGCCCCTCATCGTTGAGAAGATGGGCGACCAGAAGGACAAATTCAGGGCCCTAGCCTTACAGGCTATGACTACTATGTATGCCCACGTACCCGCCGACGTCGAGAGATTCGTTCGCAACACTGCCATGGCCGGCAAGAACCCAAGGGCTAAGGAATCGAGTATGCAATGGGTACTCCAGGTACGCCCATTCTTTCGAACAATATTCGGATCTCATGAGCCCGCGCTGACTCTGCTTAGATGCACAAAGATCATGGACTACAATTCCGCGCCTACGTTCCAACATTGATGGAATTGCTAGAGGACGCAGATGGCATGGTGCGCGATGTCGCCAAGGCAACTGTCATTGAACTGTTTAGGTGCGACTCAGCTTCGTGATGCCACTGTTTAGCGTGCTAACGATATCGCAGAGAGGCCCCGAATGCGGCGAAGGCAGATCTGAAAAGGCAATTAAAGAACTTCAAAGTACGCCCCGCCATTGAATCAGCTATTGTGAAAGAGCTGATCCCTACGGGGCTGAGGACGGATCCCGAATCCCGTCCGGCATCTGCTATGCAAGTTCGACCCAGTAGCACCGTACCAGATAGGCCGACCACACCAATGGCCCCGGAAGCAAAACCGGAATTCGTTGAGCCCACATATGTGAACACCCAGAGAGAACTGGACGGGATTATCAAGGCCATGTATGAGTGGTTTGAGGGCAAGGAGACAGAGCAGAATTGGATGAAGCGAGAGGAGAGCATGTCGAAGCTGCGGAGGCTCATTGCCGGAAATGCATCGACGGATTTCCCCGATACCCTCGTTTCTGGCTGCCGCACCCTGCTGGACGGTATCATCAAGGCCGTTAATTCACTGCGGACAAGTTTATCTAAAGAGGGCTGCGCTTTAGTCCAGGAGCTAGCCATTGCTTTCGGCCCTGCCATCGACCCAATGGTGGAGCTATTGATGCAGGCCTTCATCAAACTCTGTGCGGCCACGAAAAAGATGAGCTCGCAACTCGCCAACGTATGCGTTGATACAATTGTTGGCAGAACGACATACACGGTCCGGATTATGCAACATTTATGGGGGGCCTGTCAGGATAAGAATGTACAGCCGCGAGTCTACGTGGCCGGGTGGCTACTGACGTTGCTGAAGAAAGAGGGTCACCACAAGAGCCACCTAGAGCACGGCGGAGGGTTAGAGCTCATCGAGAAATGCATTAAGAAGGGCCTTAATGATCCCAACCCAGGTGTTCGCGAGAAAATGCGGTCGACCTACTGGTCGTTTGCGGCCGTCTGGCCGAGCAGGGCAGAGGCGATCATGGATGGTCTTGATGGTACTGCACAGAAACTCTTGCGGAAGGACCCAAACAATCCTAACACTCCACCGAAGAGGGCAGAGCCTGCCGTGCGTCCTGGTATGGGACTATCGAAAAGCACTATGGGTAGCTCTAAACCATCATTGCGTGAGGCCATGTTAGCACAGAAGAAGGCTCTGGCTACACGAAACCTCCCGGCACGACCAGGATCCGCAATGGCAACGATCTCCCCGGTACGGAACGCGCCAAGCGCGTCGACCAGTTCATCAACTTCGTCAACACAGCCGGCGACTCGGACTCGGCCGGAGTCGGCAATGAAATCGCACGGCGGTATGTCCGTGGCGCCTATGCGACCAGCTAGAAGACGACCCGAAATAGCGGCCCGGCCTGCTACGGCAGGACCATATTCAGTCCGAACCCACGATGGACCATCTGCGGAACGGTCGAGCCCGGAAAGTGTCAGGTCGAAAGGTATAACCCCCAAGACGATAGCAGGATCTCCTAGAAGGACGGTACCAAAAGCTCGCCCTGGGCATGCTACGACTGCAAGCGAATCGAATGTTAGCGCCCATACGCCGACGAAAACGCCAGCGACGAATGCTGTGGTCACTCTGCGACCAAGCCCCGCCAAAGCCAAGACCACGCTTGGCGATGTCCCCCTAAGCAGCCCTCCCAAGGATGAGGAACTCACATTTGTTGCTGCGCCATCCACTGAAGACTTAAAAGAAATCCTGCAAATTTCTTCCCCTAAAATCATCGTCTCGTCTCGGGATTCATCTCCTCATCCGATTGAGATCACTCCAGTGGAAATAACTTCTCCCCCACAGCCAAGCCCAGCCCCTCCGGCTGCCCTTCCAGTCGAGTCACCAAAGCGTGAAAATACGGTGTCGCTTACTACACCTGAACCCACGCCGTCAAAACCACTACAAGTATATGAGGATCCATTTGTTGAAGACCAGCCGACAGCCCAACCAGCACAAGATCAACCTACAGAACGGCCCGCACTTGAAGATATCCCAGTCAACGAAGATGCGGCCAAGCTGTCTCAGGCTGTGGCGGAGATGCATAGTACAAGCCCACCGTGCTCTCCTGATAAAACACGACAGAATTCTCGGCTCCTTGATAGTGGCATCGCGCGAGTGAAGGGCCAAACCTTGGACGTCCACGGCTTCCGGAAGCTGCAGAGTTTAATTCGTGAAAACAAATTACCTTTTGGCGACGACAAATTCAACACGCTCTTACTGGGGTTGTTCGAGTATTTGCAGTCCCCTCTAGATGGTCTTAGCAACCAGAAGGTACAGGACGTGAAAGCACAGGTGCTCGCCACCATAAAGCTCCTCCTCAAGATGCACAATGACCACTTCCAACCCCATGTCTCGATAGGCCTGGAGGCATTGTTGCGAACGCGGAGCTCGTATGATGCCCGCACACATATCGTAGCGGGCCTCGAACTCCTTGCTGACGAGCTGGTGCACCTTGGCGACGCCGACGAGATTACAATGACCATGATACGCTCACTAGGACAGATCGAGCTCGACAGCGCGGGCTACCGCGGCGTGAGCATGGGCCTACACGTGCTGAAGGAGCTCATCGAGTCCCGCCCCTTGTTCGTCCCGACGGAGGGTGAGGTTGCCGGGCTCACCAGCCTGGCGACCCGGTCGCTGGAGAGCAAGGAGAGCGCCGTTCGCATGGACGCGGTCCAGCTGTGCGTCGCGTTGCATGCGCGCCTCGGGGACGCCAAGTTCTGGGAATCCATGAAGACCGTCCGCGACGATCCCAAGAGCCTGATCACGTATTATGTTGTTAAGCGCCAACGAGAGACGAGGAGCACTCCTTGTTAAAACATGCTGTGCTAGTGCTTATTCTAGTGTATCTTTCTGTGTCTATACTCAGGCGGCTTTCGGGAATGATGGGGTTACTTCCCAGAGGCCGGTTAACACTGATCTCTATTGTGATTGTGGTTGGTTGAGTCGGTGCCCAAAACCGAGGTCACGAAAATTTGTCCTTTTTTTTTTTTCTTTCTCGTATCCTCAACCATCTATCATCTCGGATGGCATTTCAAGGGCAAAAATTGGGCGTTTAGGGGGAAAGTCGGGACCCGGTGGCGTTTACCTCGGGCTCATTGATACCCCCGTGTGTTTTTGGTTTCTTCTGGCCTTGAAAGCGAATGGAGGGAAGGGAAAGGGAAAGGAGGAGGGGGGGGACCGGCCAAATTGTTCTCCATTCACGTATACCTCTTGTAATCATAAATGAACAACTCTTCGTTTATTGCTAGCCTAGCCTCCAGTTTATCGAAAATACTTTAAAAAGCCAGCTGCGGCGCCTGGCAAATAAACCAAGCCATTGTGAAGTCAGCTCAGGAATGCGAGCGACGCGGTCGGACGTTGTAGTAATACGTAGACATGCCGCTAAGCTCGGCATGGAATAGTCACCTGTTTCCGTCGTCGCTCACCGAATGCCGGCAGCTCTATCTCCCTCTCTTACCTAATGGTCTTATAGGACCTCAGCTCTTGATAGATTATGCAGTGTAAGAAGAGGCGCCTCGGGGAACCGACGAAGGGCTGGATTAATGTAATTGATTGGTATCTCTACTATCTTAGGAGGTCAGTATTTTAACGAGCTCTCGAATTGCAAAAGGAACGATGAAAACGATGAAAATCAATGACCAGGAACTAAGTATATCTTTTCGATCTCATCCAATACAAATTTACAAATTTCAGCAAGGATCATCACCGCATCTACCGTTCGTTCTCTTTTCCTTCTTACCTCATTTATAAGAAACACAGTCAATATGTCTGTCCATACGACAAATCACTTTTCCCTGCTGAGCCATAGCACAACTGTGGGGCAGGCTGGCTGCAGCGCAGGTGATCTGGGCTGGTCCAGGTGACCCAGAGCAGGGCTCTCGGGAGGTTGTGACACCATCAGAATCGATCAACCTAGGGAGGAAATGACGGCGGATGCCGAAGGGACACTTGTTCCGCCAGGGCAGCAGCAGCAGCAGGGGGGTTGGAGAGGGAAGGAGCGGGCGTTATGTACGTATGTAAATGTCATGCTAAAGAGGTTTTCCTTCCTTCCCGACTCCGGACGCAAGCAATGATGCTAATGATCGATAGGTCGTCACGTGGGAAGGAAAAAAAAAAAAAAAGGCAAGGAAGGAGAATATTAACAAGTATCCGGGCCGCTGCTGCTCTTGGGGGTGATGAATGGGAGTGGATGGTCGGTCGGTTTTTACAATCAGTCTAACTATCTTGGTTAGGTTGTGGGAGTTCACCACTAGTTAATTTATAATTGTCTACGGATTCGTCATATGTATATATATATATATATAGTTATATATATATATTTATATATATTCAATACACACCATGACGACAACGACGACGGCGGCGGCGACGACGACGAGACTCCTGTCGCCGAGCGACGACGCGCACCTCATACCGTACCTCGCGGCGCTCCACGCGATGTGCATCCACCAAGACGGGATGGTGGCGACGTTCCTGCCGCCGCTGGACAGCGGCCGGCTGCTCGGGTTCTGGCGGGAGACGCTGGCGGCCGCGACCGCGGGCACGCGGCTCGTCGCCGTCCAGCTGGACGGGTCCGCGGCGACGGGGGCCACGGGGGGGCTTCAGGCCGCCGCCGTCCTATGCCTGCCGAGCGCCGACACGGCGGCGCACCAGGGCCGCCTCGAGACGCTGATGGTCAGCCCCAAGGCCCGGCGGCGAGGCGCCGCCACGGCCCTCGTGCGGCTCCTCGAGGCCGAGGCCGCCGGGAGGGGTCGGAGGCTCATCGTACGTGAAAACCCTCCAAACCCTTTCCCCCTCCCCTTACTCTCTCTCTCTCTCTCTCTCTCTCTGCCTCTCTCTGCCTCTCACCTTAGGATCCTACTATTCCCGGGTTGGGCTTCGTTTGTGATTGACAAAAACGGACGGCATCTCTCTAGCTGCTCAACACGGCGGCCGGCGGCCCCGCCGAGACGGTCTACGCGAAGCTGGGCTACACGGAATACGGCAGGGTGCCGCGCTGCTCGATCAGCCCGTCGGGGGCCATGGTGGACGACGTGTTCTTTTACAAGGAAATCGCATGAGGAGGAGAGAGAGAGAGATCGCGATGGCTGCGAGGGCCTGTT
This sequence comes from Rosellinia necatrix, assembly GCA_021209875.1. Classification (NCBI taxonomy): domain Eukaryota; kingdom Fungi; phylum Ascomycota; class Sordariomycetes; order Xylariales; family Xylariaceae; genus Rosellinia; species Rosellinia necatrix. The sequence goes on along the minus strand of JAGYVD010000001.1, from coordinate 665,591 downwards.
CGCGAGGTGGTGGTGTTTGGGGTATACAATACATCTCTATCTGGTCCGACATTCTGGGGGGGTTTTTTTTTTTTTTGGGCCGAGTCCTGCCAAGCGAAAGCGGCGAACAATACGGTCATATGGAGGGCAATTGGACCACAAGACGAAAAAGGACATGTGTGACCCATTGCAGGTCGTACAATCGTACAACTTATTTACTTCGGAGCCATGGTTGAGTGACTTGGATGTTGCTTGCATCCTATTCGGCCATTGGTGCCCGGTCAGAGAACCAGAGCAATACCTACCCGGGATAGAGGGTGTTCACGCACGTGGCTGCGTGAGCATCGGCTCGGGGCTGGCTTGTTTGATGAGTGTGAGTGCGACGAGGTCGTTCCGGGGGCGGCCTATTACTCACTCACTCACTCCATAAGTGACTATCAACTTCAGACCAAAATTTAACTCGTTCACTTGAAGTTTTGTTTACTTTCCCCCCTTCTTCCATTCCCTATACTTCCAATTCATCTCACCGCGATTTCCAACAACGGCCATCTCCCAACCACCTTTCGCCCCCACCCCCGGTATTCAGCGCACGCATCGCAATTGAGGCGTCTAGTAAAATTGACCTCTTAGAAGCCGTATCTCGATCAGGTGGGGGATCTGTACATACATAACATACATACATACATACGAGATACAGTATCTTGCGCCGAATGTTTATCTTGGCGCCATGTCGAACTAGTGTAGACTTTCACTATCTCCGTTCGTGGGACCTTTGCCGATGCGCGCGCGGCGCGCGAAGCGTTTCTGCGAGCTACCTATTCGAGCAAAGCTTACGGTCCCATCCCGGCTGCCCGGGTCTGGCTCTAGTTCCAAACCCAGATTAGAGACCAACACGTGGGAAATTTAAACAAATGATCCTCCTTGCTCTTCCCGGGGGGAAGGTCAGGGGAGAGAGATAAATAAACCGCCGTTTGCGCTGCTTGCTTCCCTCCTCTGTGGTGGCTTTGTTTACCTTCGCTCCCGGGCCTCAATTGCGTTTTGTCGTTGTCGTTGTCGTTGTCACCGTTGCTGTTGCTGAGCGATCAAGATGTCTTGGGTCCTCGCTCTCGCCGTCCTCGCCCAGGGTGCCCTCGCTGGTCTATACCCCGGCCTGACCACCGCCAACCACACCTGTAGCCTCGGTAAGCAAGCCAGCAAGCTGCGCACACAGAGTCGCAATTCTCGGCTTCGACGGGACATGGTCGTGATGCGGAGGGCTAATTGAACGCCTTCGATTATAGTGCCGCCCGTGCTCTCGTGCTCAGAGGGGGCACAACCCGGCCTCGTCGACACGTGCTGTGTCGAGACATTCGGAGGTCTCGTCGTAAGCCTGCCCCCTTCCCCCAATCAAATCGGGACGCGCGAGGGAATCTTCCAGACGCCCGTTCTATGGTGTGCCGTGCCGTGCCGTGCCGTGCCGTGCTGGTTGCTGACAATCCGTGGGTGGTGAATGACAGCTCCAAACCCAGTTCTGGAACACCTATACCGGCCTGGAATCCGAGGGCCAGCTGCTCCCCAAAGACGCGTGGACAATCCACGGTCTCTGGCCCGGTACGTTCGGACCACGCCTCTCCGCCCGCTATCACGGAGGGACGGCTGGCTCGTGATTCGGAGGTTTGATTGGATTGGATTGCTGACGCCCACGTGCTGGACGAAACAACAGACTTTTGCAATGGTATGCGGCCCGGAACCCACCAGTGAGTGGCTTGGCGTCTACAATCATCTATCTAACACGCCCCCCCCCTAGGTTCGTACACGCAATACTGCGATCTGAAGTAAGTCAAAGAACAAAAAAAAAAAAGAGAAAAAAACATAAAAAAAAGGAACAATCAAGCCTCCGCGCGCAAGAGAGAGACAGAGGGAGAGACAGAGACGACCCTAACACCCCGGTCCCAGACGCCAATATGACCCCTTCCCATCGCCCAACACCACGACGGGCACGCCATCCGGGACACCCGTGAAGCCGTGGAAGGGCGCGCCGATCTCCGAGTATCTGGAGAAGCTACAAAAATACGACCTGCTCGCCTACATGAAGAAGTAAACCCCTCCTCCTCCTCCTCCCCCCTCTCTCCCCTTCCCCCCGCCCCCTCCCTTTACGATTTCTAACCTTCCCTCCCCCGTTTTTCCCCCTTTAGATACTGGACGGGCCTCAACCAGCCGAGCTGGGTCCTCTGGGCCCACGAGTTCAGCAAGCACGCGACGTGCTTCAGCACGTTCGACGTGGAGTGCCTCGGCCCCGCCCCGGCCCCCGCGCCGCACGCCGAGGTGGCCGCCTTCTTCGAGACCGCGGCCGCGTTCTACGAGCGGGCGCCGACGCACGCGTTCCTGGCGCGCGCGGGCGTCGTCCCCTCGAACGGCACGGCCTACTCGCTCGCGCGCCTGCAGCGCGCCCTGCGGGCCGGCCGGGCCGGCCGGCCGCGCCGGCAGCGTCCCTTACCTCGGGTGTACCGGCCCCCGATATAACGAGACCGAGGCCGGCGCCGGGTCTCGCGATGGTGGGTTCACTGTGCTCGCCGAGGTCTGGTACTACTACCGCGTGCGCGGCCGCGTCCAGCGCGTCGACCCCGTCCCCGTCGACCCCCCGGCCGGCAGCCTCTCCAACTGCGCCACGAGCCCCCGCGCCGTCTGGTATTACGAGCGCACGCCGGGCTCCGTCCGCCTGGACTAGACCTGACTGGACTAGATGGGAACGCGGGGAGGGAGGGAAGGGGGGGGGGTTTGAGGCCCTGCCCGTGCTGACTTGCTTAAGTCTCCAAAGAGGGGGGGTGGTCGGCGTACTCGTTTATCGGTGGCAAGACAACGTAATTTCACGGCCATCATATCATGTAGTTCAAGTCATAGCCAAATAGAGAAAAGCGCTTCTGGTATTTCTTTTTTTGTCAACCATAATGACGTGTGTGTGGTTTTTTGCTCGCCACATAATTTACATTATACTCTTCCAATGCCCATGGCTAAGCAAGCCTCCTAACGCCGATTTAGTCGATGTAGTTAGTTCCAATGCCTACTACTCCTCGTCACCGAGCTCTTCGACCCGTGGCGCCACATAACCAGCTCTGTGCTGTGGAGCCGTCTCTACTTGGGTGTCGGTTGCCGTCGTCGTGGCCGTAGCGGGAGTAGCTTCACCTATTGAGCCTGCGAAGTGAGCCGCCGATTCGGCGCCGATCCCACTCTTCTTAGCCTTCTTCTTTTTCTTCTTTTCCGTCTGCGCGCGTATGTTAGTTTCTCCATCCACTTTTAGATATGTTCGGCGGGATACTGACCTCATGCCAAGCCCAAACGGGCCGGAAGCTGTCCATGAAGGAAACATCTTCCCATAGATTGGGGTATAGCCATAAACCGGGAGAGGCGACGAAGTAGGTCACACAGAACAGGATGATGCGGAAGATGGCCATAAGGAAGAAAAGACCGAGCAGCCCCAGGAAGCCCCAACTGATATAATATACGCCTTGGCGCAGGACCAGGGGCCACAGAGGGTACAAAACGACCAAGAATATCAACACCAGAGCAATTGCAGCGTAGACCTTGCGCATGATCTGGCTGCCTTCGTACAACCATACATAGTACATGTCGTCACCGGCCTCCTGTTGGGGCTCTACTCGGACGGTCCATAGGCCCTTTTGGCGCTTCGCTTTCTTCGGGGGCGCATGATTATGGCCTTCGTGGGCATCGACCTTGTTGACTCGTAGTGCTAGCATGGACATGGGGAGAAGCTTGAAGGTGTTCTCAAGGGAAGCGCGGTCCCTGATCTCGGGTAGCGCGGGGTTCTTAGCTCGGGCTTTCGCATACGCTGGAGATTGGAGGGCGCGGAGGGCTCGCTTGACTATTTATTTCATCGCGTTAGATTCTGGAATATGGGCGGACAAGGGGATTGACACCGAAACATACCTCTGAACATATCCTTTCGCTCTCCGTTCATAATACAGGTTCGGGGCTTGAGTGGCTGGCCGCGCAAGAAATTGGCGAGGGCGATGGCGATGGGGTTGGGCGGGCCGGGCCGGATAGCCTGCGGTCCCGGAGGAGGCATGCCCTGCCGCATGCCCGGTGGCGGTCCCGGTTGTCCCTGAGGGCCACCTTGGGGGCCTCCCGGTGGCGGACCACCTCCCTGTGCGGCTAACCTCTGTTGATGCTGCTGCATTTGCTGGATCTGGGCCATTCGTTGTGCTTTGATCTGCTCGACGAACTGCGGTACTGTCATGCCGTGTTTTTGTGCTTCGGCGGCCAGTTGAGCCTGCATCGCCTGGATCTGCTGAGGTGTGGGCATGGGCATGCCATTGGGGCCTATGGGCATGGGCATGCCATCAGGTCCCATCGGCATACCATTAGGTCCCATCGGCATACCTCCGGGACCTCCAGGACCACCGGGGCCGCCAGGGCCGCCAGGACCTCCAGGTCCTCCAGGGCCTCCAGGTCCGCCAGGTCCCCCCTGGATTGGGATTTGGGTTTTCCATGGCGTAAGCAGACTCTCTTGCAGTAAAGTGTCCTGGTTCGGTGACTATATGGAAAAGAGAGTTCGGTCGAGATGCGCTACGAGGCGAAGAAGGAGCTGGATAGCTGTTGGGGGGGTTTGTTGAGAATGAGGAGAAGCCAACGCGATACTTGGCCTCAATATTCTAGCACTATATTCCAATTACATGGATGGAGTTAACAACCTGTCATTCTGGGTCTTGGCAGCCCCTCTGTGCTCAAGGTAATAGGACGAACCCATCCGCTTATTGCTCTATCTAATATAACACTATACACCCTAGGTATTACCAGATTGAGACTGCCTAGGTACCTAGTCGTAGTAGTGTAGGTAAGTAGGTAGAAGATTCCGGTATTTAGCCGGTAGTTATGTACCTAGGTATCGCCAACAGCTTGCAAGACACGTTCGCCCTTCCCTAATCATGTCGCACAAATATGTGCTAGGATAGTAGCACTAGGTACCAACTATTAGACACTATTCAGGTAGGTACGATGATCACAACACGGGAGTACCTGCAGGGAGGCCGACACAGGCAGGCCGGCGCTATCCTATCCCAACCCAGCTCAAGACACCGACTAGAGGAGGACACACTACACTATCTACTAGGTAGTTGGTTTATCATATCACACTTTCGTTTCATGGTCGGATTTCTGGTCGGCCATGGCGAGTGCTGTTACCGCCTCTTATGTCGCATTGCCTTCTCTTTTTTAAGTAATTTTCGCCAAATTCCTGTCGGGCCGTCAGCATCCGATTCCCTTGTCTCAAGATGCCGCTGTTGCTGCCTCATCTTGCGCCCGCTGCCTGTCGCTTCTACTGTATCTGTTTTCGCCGCCATTCTCAGCAAAGAGCTCTCTGCATTCCGTGCAATCAGGGCGGGAGAAGACACTAACATTAAAAAAAGATTCAAAATTAAGGAACCAACCAGCACAGTGACAGCGCATACATACATCCATCCATTCATACATCCATACATTCATCCATTTTATCCATTCATACCGCTAACTAAAGACCTATTCTCCACTGTTTCTTTTTTTTTTTTTTTTTTTTTTAATTCCTGTCGCAAGATCGCGGTATGTATTAATAGAATCTGCATAAGAAGGCGGCGGGTGAAATGTAAACAGCATCTGTGTCCCTTTCGACACAGCCCACAGCTTCGACACTCTGCTGCACCATGTCATACCCGAGCCCTGTAGTTATCCGTCCGGCCCTGATGTCGAAATCCAGTCGCCCGACGCACGCTAGGACGCTCACTTCTTGCCCATGGCATTCTATAGTACACACCATTAACTACACACTAGTCACTATGGTTAGTGCACCATGATGGTACACCACCCCGGACGAACCTCTGGCTTCGCCGTTATGGGCCGGGTGGGTTGGTCCTGTAGGTCCTATCTCCCGGGCGTGCGTGTCGTCCACTCGACGCCATGGCTTCGGGCATGACGAGAGACATGCCTTTACGCGGTTCATCACGGATGGTCCAAGATGCCACACGCGATGACCAATCTGTGCGGCCCACGAGACACACCATTGTTGCTGCGTTGGGGCACGATGACCACACAAATCCGTCGGGGTGGGCTACTAAGCCCTTCTAGAGGAAACACAACCAAGGCATTCTAAGACATTGGAGTGGCTGTCGAGCGTTGGCCATCTTACAACTGGTGGAGTCCTGCACGCTGGTGTGTGCCGCCAGCCCATGGCCTCTCCCACACCCCCCTGGTCCGTAAGCGCCGACTGGCCCACGCCCCGAGCTCGACAGCCTATCATCCCGCCGCACCGATGCATCCAATCCGTCGACGCTCCCCGTCGCCCTTCGCAGGGCCGTCCCAATGTGAGGCCCAAACGGCTCAGCTGCTTCGAGCCTAATAGAAATAAGACCAAGTGCGCAATGTAACTTTAGTCAACTTCGGAAGCCCTTCCCATAAAGCTGTTTTGATACCCCGGAAAATCGCCATGATCCCTCTGCTCGCTCGTAATCTTCCATCCCTCCTCGATCGCTGGCCGTACCTTCTTTCCCGCTCGCTCGACATGCGGTTACCATCATCATGAAAGCTCTAAGTGGGATGTTCAATGCGTGGTCCCATTGTATTTTCCAGATCTGTCACCCCACGGCTTCCCAGCTCGACGAGAAGTCGCATGGCCATGATGACCTTAATGATAATTCATTCGCTATTATTCATGACGAGCCCTCGTTCATGCCCAGGCCCAGCGCCGCCCCTTTGAGGAACGCCCCCAACGTATTCGGAGAAGAGCGAACTCCGAGGAAGAGGCGAGGATCCGGATGGAGTAGCTTCTCGGCGAGAAAGCGTCTTTTGCCATCTGATACTTCGTTACCGCGCAGGCCGCGTATATCGCCTCCGTCCAACTTTCGCCATGTCTACTCAGAGTCGTTCCACTTTCCAGACAGCACGTCGTCGCAGTTCCAGCTCCAGTCGACGTCTTTCCGCCCGCTGGAGCTTGGTTTAAATATGTCTGATACCCGGCTATCGCCCATCCTTCCTCATCTGAATTATTCCACTCCTCCTATTACGCCGCCACCACGGGTTTATACCCTCTCAAATGCTAGTGATTCGGGTAGCCACGCGATATCACATAAGAGAAGTCACTCGTCAGTGTCGTTTAACATACCTCGTCGGCCGGTAAACGGGGGGTCTATCTCCGAGATACCCCGTTCCAACACAAGCACTCCACAGCGGCCCCCACCGGCAAGGGCAAGAGGCTACGTATCGCCATCACCGGCGCCGCCCCCAATCATGGAGGATTTGGTGGAAAGAGTGGCCAACGCGATGTTGGAGCGGGACAAGTTGCAAGAACAAATCGACGACATTGTAGAGAGGCAGACGCTCTGTTCCAACAGTAGACCATCTACCGCTCATGGACAACCAGGTTCGTGCCTCCCTCCGAAGAAGAGTCCCTTCAGTGACATGATCTGACCGTTACGACAGAAATGGAGCCCATGCCAGAGGTGCCGGCCATGCCTCCCAATGCGCCGTCGTTCAGCGAGCGACTCAGTTCCGACCACATCCCAAGCACGGCAACGGCAATCCAGCCACCATCGGCCCGTACCGCACGGTACGAGGCGAACTCGTCGCGGAAGATCGAGGGACGAGTCCCGCCGCCGCCGCTGCCGCTCCGACTGCGCCCCCCCTTGCGCAAGAAGAAGTCGTTCTCCAGGGTGTCGAATTGGCTGAACCCCGCCGGCGCCGCTGGCGCGGCAGCCGCGGGGCACAAGAGAGATGTCAGTTACGATTCCATCACGAACGCCCCGGCACCCGTGACGGGTCGCAAGGGCTTCTATCAGGTGGCGGTGTGCAGCCCGGAGCAGCCGAACCGGCGACGACGCTCCAGCTTTGACAGCGCAAGCATCGTCTCCGACTGGACTGTAGAAGAGGAGGAGGAGGAGACGACCCTGATCACGAGCCTGTCACCCAGCAACGCCACGACCCCGAGGGCCATAGTCGGCCCGTCGCCGCCGTCGACGGCCAGGGTCCCGCTAGGCTTGGAAGAGCCCATCCAATTCCAGCATCGTACGAGCGTCGGCATCGCCTTCTAGTAGTACAATTCTGTAACAGCATCATACACTAGATTCCCCCACGATTCCTGTTAGGTGGCCGGGGGATTACCAAATGTTTTATTGTAATTTTCTAAAAACCACCGCCAGAAATAGCGCGCGCGGTAAAGCAATAATTCGGAGTTGGAAAAAGATACCAGACTCCTAGCATGAAGTCTAACCTGGGTTAGAGGGATAGCTTTTTTTTTTCCTCTTTTCGAGGAGTTTTTTTTTTGGATTTTTTTTCTCTCTCTCTCGATATGATATGATACCATAGTCCCGGTTTTGACGATGGGTCGGTTGGTCGCCCGCTTAGACAGGTTCGGGCGTAGAGGATTTTAGGTACTTGGATAGTCGAAACGGCGCTACGAATTTGATGTCTGATGACCATAATCTTATAATTACGAGCTATCGACGAGCTATCTACCCAAGTGCTACCAATCATCTTCATTTGATCGCCAACGTGAATCAGTCTGGCCCCAGTCCCTGAGGCGGTCAGGGGGGTGGATGGTAAGCATTGGCGGGCTGGCACCGGCTGTCAGACGCGTTGAGACCCAACTAAGACAAAGCGGTGGCGCCCATCACCCCATTCTCCAACTCGGGCTGGGAGGTTGTATCGGGTTCATCACCACTACATTACATTACATCGTAAAATTGTGTAACATGGGGGGAGGAGTTTCCTGAATGCTTAATTTCATCATGGCTCTTTCGGCTTTCAAAGAACGCGTTGCTTCTCTGGCAGGCCAGAAGCAGTTTAACTACAGCACTCTCCCGGAGCAGGAGAATGACCAGGAATCGCAACTGCGAACCACAACATGGGCTGGTCGGCACAGATCTATCATCAAACTCACAGGTGTTGCCCTCGTCTTGGCGGCAATTGTCGCTTTCGCGCTAAGCTTCACGTGTGTCTAGAGCTGCCCTCGTCTGTACATCAGTTCGACTAACACCAGTATTAGACGATCAAGCAAGGGACATTCTTGTGATTATGTCACCTCCGGCTTCCAATGTGAGCCGGCGATATCCCATTCCTGGGGCCAATATTCGCCATTTTACTCGGTGCCGTCCGACATCCCAAGCGATATTCCAAAGGGATGCGAGGTGACCTTCGCACAGGTGTTGTCGCGCCACGGCGCCCGTGATCCCACGCTAGGCAAGAGCCTAGCGTACGCGGAACTCGTCAACCGCATTCATACCGACACGATGGAGTACGGGAAGCATTTCCAGTTTATCAAGCACTACAAGTACACGCTTGGCGCAGATCAGCTTACCGTGTTTGGCGAGCAACAGCTGGTCAACTCGGGCATCCATTTCTATCAGCGGTATGAGAAGCTTGCGAGGAGCGTCTCACCCTTTGTTAGAAGCGCGGGCCAGAAGCGTGTAGTGGACTCGGCGGTAAATTGGACGCAGGGCTTCCATGAGGCACGATTGGCGGACAAGAAGGCCAAGTTTCCGGACGCGTACCCTTATGAGATGGTCATACTCCCCGAAGAGGAAGGGTTTAATAATACGCTCAGCCCGATGACCTGTACCGCTTTCAAGGAGGGCCCTAAAACGGGAGGCGACTCCCAAGAGATCTGGGTTGACACGTTCGTACCGCCAGTCGCGGAACGGGTGAACAAGAATCTAGCGGGGGCGAACCTGTCCAACTCGGACATCATTCACCTGATGGACATATGTCCCTTCGAGACGGTTGCCAATGTGGATGGTCATCTTTCCCCGTTCTGCAACCTCTTTGACAAGGATGAGTGGAATAGTTTCGACTACTATCAGACCCTGGGCAAGTGGTATGGTTACACCAACGGCAGTCCCTTGGGGCCGACACAAGGGGTTGGCTTCGTAAATGAGTTGATTGCTAGGCTCACAGGCCAACCGGTAGTAGACGAAACATGCACAAACTCCACACTAGACAGCTCCCGAAAGAGCTTTCCCCTCGACAGTGTGCTCTACGCAGACTTTAGCCACGACAACGACATGTCGGGGGTGTTTGGTGCTATGGGTCTTTACAATGCCACGGAACCACTCTCCAATACGACGAAGGCGAATCCGAGGGAGAGCCAAGGCTATGGGGCCAGTTGGGTGGTGCCCTTCGCGGCGAGGATGTATGTGGAGAAGCTGCAATGCAAGGGCACGGAAGAGGAGTTTGTGCGGGTACTCATCAACGACAGAGTGATCCCGCTACAGAACTGCGATGCTGATGCGCTAGGTCGCTGCATATTGAGTAAGTATGTGGACAGCTTGAGCTTCGCTAGACAAGGGGGCCACTGGGACTTGTGCTATGAATGAATAGCGTGAGAGCCAACGCGTCCCCGTCATCAAACGGGGGGGGGACGCGCGACCTCCTTCGTCAACTTTCGGATTCAGGACACGGGTGTGGATATGTGCAGGAAGAATAGAGAAAGATAGAGCCCGTTTTTGAGGGGAACTTCGCTAGAGTGTATAAGTTAGGCCGTGCATATAGGATATATCGACTCGGGCCCTGACGAATGGGGAAAAGAGGATAGAATAGAGCTAATTTCTAGAACTTGATGGCTGCAACCAGCTTTCAGCTCCGATTCCACATACGCATACACGAGTGTATTGCCCCCCTGAGCCCACATGGTAGGCGGGAGACTGTGGCGTATGGATGGAAAACACCCACCGTCGATCTCCCCTGCCCCTCTCTCTACCCTCTCCTCCTCTCGTATGACGAAAACGGCCTTGCCACTGTTCGGGAAGGACGAAGCAGAGTCCCGTGCGTATATATGGGGAGGTAGGGGTCACGAGGCAGATCCAATACCCTAATCTTTTCAGTAAGTGAGACATATGGGAAAAAAATTAAGCGGGAGTGGCTGATGTAGAATGGGTAGAGGTGCGTGGGCGGATTTGGTGATGCTGATAGGCTGGCGGGGTGAGACACTGGGAGGGGACGTTTGAGGCTTAGACAGGACTTAGATAGGTGCTATACACGATCCGGGTTAATACATGCGAGAATGAAAATTGAATCTATCGCTTTATGCCGCCCAGGTGTGGCGTTGTCGATCGGGGCGTGTGCGAACGCTGGCCGGTGGCCTCTTGCTCTTTTATACGACATGACCATGATGGAGATGGAGATGGGGAAAGTTAGCATTTCGCAGCAGCCATGTTAATATAATTTCCAAGATGGAGAACTCTATTGAACTCCAAACCTACGTCAGAGGCTATTCCTAGCTTAGCCATATTCGGATAGTTACAAGGTGTGGGGTCCGGCGTGTGTCGTGCATTCGCGGCGGTAGTTAGGGCGAGCAGGGTAGCACATACCGTACATACATAGTGTGCTTGTACATTACATACCTAGGTACACGTACATAAAAATAGCGCGGTAGACCAAATTATAGTGGAACCCCATGCTAAAACGATAGAGGCTTGTACCTAGTTATAGCTGTCGCAGTCCAATGGGTGGAAGGCATGGAAGGAGAATTGGAAGCCAAGTTGGAGCCAGATGTGCATCCCCATCCTAGCGGCTTCACAACGAGCCAGACCGAGGAACCTACTTTGACTTTGCCTGCTTACACACCACCCAACCTCACTACTGCACAGAGCGTGCAACGACGGACCAAACCGACGATGACGCATGAATAAACACCATCTCCGGTCCGACAATACGCCTAACGGCCTAACGACCTTACCACCATCCTATCTGACCCCTACCTCACCGGTCGTGTCGTGCCATCGACAACGCGCGACATCATCCCGCTGCCGCTCCTCTCCCTTCCTCTCCCTTCTTCTCCCTTCCTCTCCCTCCACCTTCCCCCCTTCCCCCCCTCCCCCTCTACCAAAGGACGTAGTGTGGGTAAGGTGGTCAGTGGTCACGGCGAGCGGTGAGTGGTGCATGGTGCGCATGGTGAGCTCGTCTACTGGCCCCCGTCGCCTCTCGGAGCTCTCCACCCCATAGTCCACGATACGTCAATCCTCCCCGAATACTACCGACTACCGACTCCCGCACGTTCGCTTGTCCGTCGATCTCGTCCCAAGATGGCTGTCAACGCCGTCGGGACCTTCTTCATCGTACTCGTCGTCCTACTTGTTGTCGCTGCCGTCGGCTGGGTCGTCTTCACCCAGCTGCGCGCAAGACGCTTAGGCGTAAGTTGATTCGCCTTCAGTGGTTTCATCCGTCTGCCTAGTTGTTCATCCATCCCCTTTCTATTTGGCGCATTCTGCCTGTCGTATAGCCCCTGAAATGCCCTCACCGGTCATGACCGTCACCACCCTCCTTCCACATCCCCGATCCGATATCAATCCATCTCGAGGTTGAAAGTAGCGCACTCCATGAATGCGCCTTGCCCTCCTCTCCCCCCTCTCCCCCCTCTCCCCCACCCTTCTTGTCCCTGGCGCTAGCATCCGAATTATCCGTGCGGCCTCCATCTCCGTTGACCAAGCTAATGTGTGATCACACGCTCTGCAGCTTCCTTCACCACCTCTGTCTTCCTACATCCCCTTTGCGCGCTCCTCGCACCAGTCGTCCTTCGGAGCTTCACAGCCCCAGTCGGGCGGCCTCCGTGGATGGGTAAGCGATCGCTTCCAGTCGCTCAAGAATCCGCGCTCGGCAGCCGGTGCATACGAGCCCAGCGCCCCTGGCGGACGTCGCGGCTTCGGAGCCCTCGACCCAGATGATGCCTGGGATACGCGTGTCGGCCACGAGCCCTATGGCGTCGGTTCCTACTATCCTGACGATCAGGAGCTAGACGATAGAAACCACCATGGTCGCAGAGGGGATCCGTACTCGGGGTCTGAATACAATATGAACCCTGCCGCAGATGCCGCAGACGAGAATAGAGGGCGTAACCCCAACCCGCGTCCCGGTGGCCCTGATCCATTCGCTAGTAGGCCTGCTGCCGGGCAGCATAATCCTTTCGACGATGCTGTTGAGCCGAGCAATTTGAGCCTGAGAGGCGTAAGCCCGAGGCCCATTGACACCCGCAGAGCAGCCGCTGCCGGCGCCGCTGGAGGTCCACCGCATGATAGTCCCACGTCGATGGCAGAGCGGAGGTCTATATTTAGAGAGGATATATGATTCTATGGATCATCGCATCGGGCCCAGTCATAGGGTTAGGCCTTACAATTTTGGCCGTTGGATTGGGGGATTGAGATTCCATTTGCGTTTACTCTAGTCTCTATGACAGTTTTACGAAGACATCAATTGTATGGAAGGCGAAACGGTTCTTAGGGCGATGGTCGTGCGAATCACGGCGAACTAGCCCGAAAATAAGCTTACTGGCTTTGTACTGGCTTTGTATGTATGTGTAAGTTGGTAGCGACCCGAGACGGCATCCCTTATTCCCCCTTAGCGGTGGTATCTTGTAATGGGGCGAAGCTCGTTTGGGCGCGGTATCTTGGTAGGAGTAGGAACGGCGTTTGGGCATCAGGGACACACACACACACATACATACACGTAACCTACGGAATTAGAGAGTACGGTTTCAGGAGGATTTTGCGGGAAAAGCAGGCGTGTTGAATATTACTCCAAGCGATATTGTTTCTTCCGTTCTTCTTTCGATTGACTCACTTATCTTGCCTTTACGTGTACTATGCTGCACTAGACGATGCTCCATCATCAAGCACACCTGTCTTACAATACAGTATAGTATATTGGATATGTTGCCAGCTCCAAGGTTTGAGGTTAGAGGTTAGGGGGGCGCAGGGCGAGCTATCGTGAGCGGGAAGGGGAAGAAATCTTTTTCGGGGTATTCCAGTGACTAGACCAACAGGACGTTTCTTCTTACCTGTATGGTGTGGGAGGCCTCCTCAGTTAGCTACAGCTTGGCATAATGTTTCGAGTTACAGCTATTGAATGACCTGGATCTGCCTACTTAGCCATATTAAGGTGTTACATCAGGTTAGGAAGTAAATCATATAAGCAATTCCAACAAGGATCACTTCTATGTTGGGTGACCATGCTTCAGCGTTAACAATTCATTATTATCCTTTAATTCACTACTTTTCAATTTGTTACAAAAATGATAAAATTGCTCCGTTAATGGATTTCATACCTTCTCCACATTTCCATCCGCCAACATGAGAGAATGAAGTTTTTAACCACTTGGCAATATCCGCCGCCAAAATCAGAAAGGAAACAACCTTCAAATTTGCCAAAAGAAATGATCAAGATCACCTTGAGCATCTTTCAATCGACCACGGCCGGATTCGAACCGACAATCTTTAGAGAACAGGTTGTCATTGTTGTTAACACCGAAATCTAACGCCATGCCATTAGGCCACGCGGCCACTAACCAATGATGGGTGATGGAGTGGGCTCCCCCTATCACAAGTTCAATACCGACTCCATAGTTGTAGCCGATGAGCTATCGTGGCATTATTTTGTGAATTACGCGGTAAGATAAGGGATGGTTGAATTAAAGAAAAAATATATATATATTTTTGTAGGTATGATTATATTTTCTCCACTGTGTTGAGGCTTGCTCAAGCATACATCGCCACGAGGCGAACCCCTTCAATCGCTGCAAGGGCATCATTGCATTTTAACAAATATCCACAAGATGTGAGGGTCTTCTTCTTCGTTTCATTCGAGTTTCGAGGATTAGTATAAACGGCCTGTTTTGACAGGTCTTAATTCTACGGGTGTCCCAAAATAGTGTCACTGGGCTTTGGGTCCTAAAACGAGCTGAACTGGGCAATAGGTTTTTCGACACTAGAGTGTTGCCGCATACCAGAGTGGCAGACACTCAAGTTCCGGGCCTCGTATGGTCCTACGTTTATGTTAGGCCCTAGAGGTGTCATGATATAGCATAGCGGTTCTGCCTCTAAGCCGAGCTGGCGATGACGCTCCAGCTTTGACAAACACGGAGGCAGTGCTCACTCATGTGGAGAGAATTGGACAAGCCCTACAACATCCTAACCTTCGTAATAATGCTTGTCTATATGTGTGGTTTCAGGTCTAAGTAACGAAAGAAATCTGAGCTATGTTCTCTAACAGCACAATGAGGCTTCTAAAGATTGTTCTACAGACGACATTCGAACGATGATATGGAAGTCGAAAGAATTGTGAAGATAATTGAGTTTATATTTGTGATAATTGCCGCATCACCAAATATGATACGCTAACAACAATTAAGTACCTGCTCCGTTATTTTCGTAGGTGGCACAGGATGGTTACGTTGGTTGGATGTACAGGGAGGAAATGATATCGAAACTGAATAGAGAGTGGACTGTCACGGTACGACTTTGATAATCTATAAGTGGCTGCAGATGGCCAAGTGTGCGACCTGACAATGTCCTACTTTTGTTGATTCGGTAATGGTGGTGTCGTAAAATAGCACCCTAGTTATATTACGTGACATCCTGTCTCAACCTTACATTGCCCAAACAGCACGTATAAGCTAATATAACGACAGACCGTAATTAACTTCATGAGGCTGTCTCATGGAGAGAGTGTCTAAATTTTCATATGTTCTATCTTGTTAGAGGCGCATTAATGAAAGACAATTTTGTGATATCATAGCATAGGCATTTCAATTACATTTTTTTCTGGTCAGCCGAATATTTGCTGTCCGGTTATAAGCGCACGTTCGATGGTTTAACATTTTGTATTAGTTTAGATCCAACTACAACAGGCGCTATTTTGCGATGTCACAGTACGGCTATGGTAATGACAAGTGTTTGGCTTGTCAAAGTTCTCCTTTCGTTATCTTAACAATAGTGGCGCAGTGGCTACTGCAGCGACGCTGTTCTGTACCATGCGGTCTCAGAATCTGTTCGGAATCCGCCGGACTGTCAAATATTCGCCAATAAGACCTGTGAGACACGGAGCGCCGACTATCCAGAATTGGTCGTGAAACCAAGCCCCACAACTCTCTGGTGACTCCAGATCGACATCGTAGATGTAATAAGCCAGAGCGAGCCCTACACCGCCAACTGTGAACAAGAAATAAAACGTCCCGAATCCAGCCCACACTCCGCACGAGGCCAAGAATCCCACCTGGCCTATACTTAATAAGCTGGCGAGTAGTTTCGTGCTCCGTCTGAATTTCAGCGCCATGCCTTTCACGCCGGCCTTAGCGTCGTCCGCCACGTCTTGGTGCGCGTAGATGGTGTCGTAGGTGATCGTCCACAGGATATTGGCAGCGAATATGGCCAGCGTTGCCATGTCCGTGCCGTCGAGGAATATCGCGTGGCGATCCCCCCCGGCATAGCCGAGGGAACTATACAGAACGTGAAAGACCGGCTGGGCGGGTTTCACATCGAGAGCTGCGGCGCAGAAAAAGATCGCCCACGCGAAGGGGATCCCGAGGACGACCTGCGGATAGTACGTCACCCGCTTCATGAGCGCGTATACGCCGAATAGCAGCACCGTGATATGGAGGTGCGGCAGGCAGGCCGCCGGGAGATAGAGCAGGGCGGCCGGGTATAGTAGCGCGAGCTGCCCCGCGGTGAACAGGTGTGCCCGGGACGTGGACACCGCGCCGCGGGCCACGGGGCGGTGGCGGCAGCGGGCGACTCGTCTGTCGAAGTCTTGGTCGACCGTGTCGTTCCACGTGCAGGCCACGCCGCGGAGAATGACGTTGAAAGGCAGCAGGACGGCCGCCAGGGACAAAAGGGAGCTCGGCTCAGGGGTGGGCGAGGTTATGCAGGCGCCGTACAAGATGCCAATCATATATGGGAAATAAAATGCATACAAACCACCAGGTCGGTCTATACGCATTAGCTGAGCGTAAGGAACCCACGACCGTGGTATCTTGGATAAGATCCCCGTAGTAGGCTCCGAGTATGCCGGGAGGTGTGGGAAATAGTCGGTGATAGCTTCCGTACTCTTTGACATGTCTGTTGTGGTGCTAGTCTCTATGTCGTTGTTGGTCTTGTCTCTCGCCTCCCCACGTGGATTATTATGAAGGGACATGTGAGTTTTAATAATCATATGATTCCTTCCCCTGAACTAGAGGCAGGCTCTCGTTCTAGGTCTGGTAGGGAAAACTTGGGGTGAGATAGAGTAATTCAACGTAGGCGTCCTCAAATCGAGTAATCACCAATGCTGGCTTCAATCTGTGCTCATTGGCAAAGGGATGATTATTATTTGCCTGCTGCAAAGTTAGACTTAGAGCTATCCTCTTTATACCCATAGAAGATTGGATTTCCGAACACCATATCAATCTTAGTAACTAAGAAGAAGGATTAGGGCCTGATATTACTACAAAGTACTATGCAGGTATGGACGCATTGCGAATGCCATGAGACATAATGCATTGTATTTTGATTATTAGCCGCGCTGACAACGCCACATTCTACGGCTCTAGGTATTAATATCTGCAAGTCCTTAGTACATTTATAGTAATCTTGGTATCGTGAAACTACTTTGGGGGGGCCTTCATGCATTATTCATATGCCGTCATCATATAGCAGCATGATAGCTCAACTAGACGATAAGTCTATAGAGGCCACTAATCTCATGCCGGCTTTATATCATGCGTCTCAAAAAGCAATTAATATTACTTGAGAGTTTCGCTCAACGGCCTCGCTTCGTCATCTGCTAGTTGTTATCCCAGCCTATGGAAACGGAGCAAAATCTTATAAATTTGTTCTATCGGACCTTGACCCATACCGGATCTCTCAGGCCAACATGTTTGTTTCACTTGAACTCCAAGAGTGCGTGTACCCCACACTAAGACAAGCATTAAAGTGCCATAATGGCAATGGTCGCTGTATGTTCCCCGTTTTCGGGGTTAGCCGTATTCCTTCTACTATTATTTGCCATACCCCTAATCGCTTGGGTTTTACTTCTACCCCCTCATCGCCGTATAATTGGTGAGAAATATACCGTACCTGCTGGCCCGAGAGGATCTCCATTTCTTGGTTCATTGTCACCATGGTTCGAGGCTAGGAGAGAGGGTTCTCTGATCCTCTGGGTATGTTGCGTTCGCCATGACTTCCCAAGCATCAACTTAATACTAATCGCCCCGCAGCTCCAGAAACAGGCACAATATGGTGAAATGACAACCTTAAGCATGGGAACGAAGACTTGGGTGTTACTGAACCATGAGAGAGTTCTCAACGAGATAATTGCCAAGCGGGCCGGTATTACTCACGAAAGGCCCTATTTCCCCGTTGCCAGCGGTCTGGTCAGTAAAGATCATAGGCTCTTTTTACAGCAGACAGAGCAGTGGAGGGAAGGCCGGCGACTTTTGCATCGACTAATGACTGGAGAAGGCTCAAAATTCTATGGCAGTTTTGCAGAGTCGGCCAGTCTGGGGTTGCTACGAGCATATCTAGACGAACCGGATGCCTGGTACGCGCATAACTATCGCTACCCTCTTGCTATCATGCATCGGGTTGTTACTGGTACAACGTTGCAGAAAACCAGAGGCGAGCTGGAAGACCTACAGGAGGTGACATCGGCTTTCTTAACCTGCATCAATAGCAGCCTTGTAGATTTCTTCCCACAGGTCGGTGTGTTGCCTAGATGCCTCCAGCTGTGGCGAGGACGCTGGGAAGCGATGGGAGAGTTTCACTACCACGTCTTCAGGCGGTGGTGGTCAGGGATGAAAGGAGCGGACATTCCCGAATCCTCATTCTTTCGCAAGGTGATGCTGGGGGAATACACGGGCTCCGAAGATCAGGCCATGTATATCACGCTTTTCATCATCACAGCCGGCTCTGACAACCCCCGCATGACCATGAATGCATTTCTCATGGTTTGCATTGCACAGCCGGAATTCATACAACGCATGCGGCTTGAGTTGGACAACGTATGCGGCGCTGACGCTGATCGGTTACCCAATCTGGACGACCTAGTGCGTGCGCCGTACAGCTCAGCAGTTGTGAAGGAGGTGCTCCGGTGGCGGCCAACGGTGCCACTCATTCCACAACGGGTGTTAGTCCAGGACCTGGAGTTTGAGGGATATAGATTCCCCCGCGGCACGGAATTCCTCGTCAACGCGGTCTCCGTCAGCACTTGTGGTTTTGACGAGGCCGACAAGTTCAAGCCTGAGCGATGGCTCGGAGATGGTGAAGACGAATACCAGGGTGATACGAGGCCCGATGTCAGCGTTCGGCAGGATCTCTGGCAGTTCGCCTTCAGCGCTGGCAGGCGGTCATGCGTGGGATATAAATTGGCTCAGAAAGAGTTGTTCATCGCGTTTTCTCGCCTGGCCTACTGTTTTGACTTCTCACCCGCGGGGGCATTCGACGATAAGGAGCTGAATGCATTTGCTCCTGGAGAGCCATTCCCCGTTAAAGCGACGATACGGTCCCCAGCCCACGAGCGATTGATCCGCAGGGAAACAGCAAGATGCGATGTATGGGGCGTGTGAAGGGTAGCGCGGGTCGGAGAAGTGTATCCGCACTGGGCGGGATGGTAGCATTCAGGCCGTGAGGGCTCACTTCTCTATATGTACTCCCATCCTAAATCTGCTACGCGTTGGTTGTATTAGAGTGCGTTGAAACTTTTAACGTTGCAACGAGGGACACCCATGTACCCACTGCATGTCAGCGATTCCATCACACAATTAGCATAAGCGAGATTCATGAAATATCAACTAGCGGAGAGTAGATGAGGTAGGATTGTGGCGCAAAATCTTGAATCGTGGATTGTATTAGCAAGAACGGTCGCAAAATCGGGTGGCCGTGATCCCCCCCAGCCATCGACGAGTTCTTTGATCGACTTTTATCAACATAGAGTAGAATTCCCAACTATACTAGCTTTAGAGTATCAGTGAACAGGTTGTGAGAAAATAAAATAAATCTTTAAGCCTAAGATATCAATAGGGGTTCGATTCTAGTATTATGTTTAGATCACGTTTGCTACAAAATAAAAATAAAACATAGAAACACGGCTGTTGAGAGTAAGAGAGGACGAGAGATAACAAGAGAGAAAAGATGTCTTGAATAATAAAGTTATTAATTACAATGTTTTGTTCTCATTAGGTGCTTCTGCTTCATGGTTGACAGTCCATGAGACTTCTGTTGTTACATTGATGCGCATGCCATGATCAGCATCGCTGTGTGAATTTGTAGAACTCTGTCCTGTGTGGACTGTAGTTGTACGGTCATCGACGTCTTGTAGAGGTATGAATTCACTAGTAGTGGTCATAAAACCATGACGACTGCCCCGCCAGTCCTCGTTTCTCTCGGATCGGTTTGACCCGAGACCGTCATGTCCACTGGCCCCTTTCGAAAAACCCTTACGAAAAGTACTGAGTTGTGCGGTGGCGCGCAAAACCAACGGCCAAAGTGCTGGGAGACACGCACTGATCAAGATCACACCTGTCTCGGCCAGCGTCCACGACTGTAGTTGAATAGATGCCCAGGTATTGTCGGTTAAGGCATTAAGTTTGAAAAATATGGACAGTCGAACAAAAGACGCAATGCACCCGCTACACAAAAGGGATAAACATCAGTATCGGCAAGAAAGGGGATATAATGAGTAAAAATACGCACAGAGAGCCTATCAAAAAAACGCCACTCAAGGCCAGCTTTTGGCGAAGGCCAATTTGGAGATTCCAAACAATAGGCAGCGGTAAAACGAGCATGACGACGTCGTGAATCACATTGGGAACGCTGACCCAGCGGTAGTAGCTGAGCTGGTCGATACAGCGGCCATCGATTGTCTTGTCCCATTGGTACGCGATGGGACGGCACTGGGCGATGGCCACGACGACTTCACTTACGCCCCATAGCCAAATATACGTTATCAGGACATAGGTGGTGAGACGAAACCAATGGTGGATGCGGAAGAGCCTTAGGTAGAGCAACAAGATGACAGTCTTCTCGATGGGGAACACGATGCCATAGAATAACTCGGTAACGAAGAGAGTCTGCGCCCAGGATATCAATGCATGAGGCTCATACTTCAAGATGTAGGCTTCGTGTCTCCCGACGCCGCCGTATATAACGCCTATTATAATAACAACGACGGTCATTAGCATGTGCAAGCATATGTGAGTATATGTTTCACGTCCGCTCTGCCTCGACTTACTACATATCCCGTTAGCGCAGAGCCCGACTTCTATGATCCACGCTGGCAGGATGAGCCAGTCCTCGAGCCCTGCCGGACGCCGTCCGATCCTGAGCGAAAAGAAGCGCAGAGCAACAAACAAGGTGCACAAGACGATGAACAGAGAGGCCCATAGTATGACGAAATTGCCGCCATAGGCGAAAAGGCCGCCTTCGAGGTGTGACTCGGCTAGGCCATTGTCATCAGACATTCTTAAGGGTGGTTCGAAAGCGACCATTGCCGTCCAACACACAGCGCGGATACTTTACTGAAATACGGGAATTGGGCCCAGGAGCCCGGTTGGTTGATCGGTTGATTGGTTGGTCGGTTGATTGGCAACTTCATAAATACAATACTGAACTATGCTATCTAGCTAACTAATTAATGCATGCATTCATAAAGTACCCCGACTTGCTGAGAGTGCATACGCCTCATCTGCATGGGCGTATCATGTCAGATAATTACATATATTGGGCAGACGCACCAATAGACGGCCCTCCTTGGCTACCGGAGACCGGACACAGGACCCAATCACATCCAACATGTCTCGACGCCCGCACCTTTGGGGGCCACGGTCCCGAACAAACAATTAGTTGTGGTAAACCGAATCCACTCCGGTGGCACAGGTTGCCCATTCTAGACCGAATGCTGTGCTACGGGAGATATATAGACTTCGAAACCGCCGATGCAGCCCCTGCACTGCGGCACCGCCCTAACATTAGTATCAGAAATCAGGCGAGGGGAAGCAAGGAGGGGAAGCTGCCAGGCGACGTCCTTTATCTGCTAGTAGGGTCTGCTAAGTAGTCTAGATCCCTATTAGCGCCGGCGCCCGATGCCCTACGATGACTAGGTGGTAGCAGCGGATGCAGCCGAAACTTGTGTGCTTCTAGTCAGCTAGTCCATTAGTACGTACATTTATATAAGTATGTACATCTATAAGTATGTATGTCAGTAGGTAACTATGTATTGTACATGAATGCACTATTTTACATACTATTGCACGTAGCATCCCTTGGCAAAAATGACAGGGCCCAACCATTCGTCGATATCAGACACAGCACAGAACAAATCCAGACATACGTCGGATTTATTACGAAGTATAAGACTTTGTTTCGATACCCCCTCCTTGTTACGTTTTGCGAACTGCCAATCCCATCTCTGGTCATGACGCACCACGTAAGGCATGGTAGTTACTAGGTACCGTAGGTTATTATCCGAGTCACACAACAGCCCGTCATGTTCTAGGCATTCGGGTGCATGGCAGGTACAAATAAACTGTCATGCCAGCAACGCACCTTGTGTTCTTATTCTACTCGGATTGTCTTGATCGTGCATGCGACCGAATGCTCGTGAAACGTTCAGCGGTAACGAAATCTCGATATCGAGGACTAGACGGCGCAGTGGTTATCTGCCCCTAATACATCTATCTATCTATCTATCTCTGCTTTCATACCGTCGCCACCAGATGGCGGTGCCCAACGCGATGCTTCCGGAGGTTGGTCCACCGTTGCCCTGCTTTGTAGACGACATCGCGCAGTCGGACCCGGGCCGCATCGTATACTCCGTCGCGAGGACCAAAGACCCCGCAGATGGGTTTGACGATATTCGCGCCGTCGACTTCGCGCGGGCCGTGAACCGGTGCGCGTGGTTTATCGACCAGACCCTCGGCCCCGGCAAGGACTTCCCGACCCTCGTCTACATGGGTCCCCAGGATCTCAACTACCCCATCTTCGTGCTCGCATCCATCAAGGCCGGCTACAAGCTGTTCGTGACCTCGCCTCGCAACACGCTCCAAGCCCACCTGTCGCTTCTGGAGGCGCTCGAGTGCAATGTGTTCCTCACCCCTCCTCCCCCTAACTTCCCCTTGCCTATCATCAACCAAATCCTAGCCGAGAGGCCGATGCGCCGAGTGGAAGTGGCCGACTTTCGTTATTGGCTAAGCGGGGACGATGGGGATGATGCGAGCGTGAAACCCTACCCTTACGCAAAGACCATCTCGGAGGCCAGGGCAGAGCCTTTTGTCGTCCTGCACACGTCGGGCACGACCGGATTGCCAAAGCCCATTGTAACGACCCATGGAACGGCTGCGGCACTCTCCCTGTGGGGAAACTGCTCACATCAGAACACACCAATACCAGCCCTCTTCAAGGGTGATCGGGTATATATAACCTTCCCCTTATTTCACATCGCGGGACTCTATTCAACCATGGTCAGTGGTCCTTATGCTGGCTTTACCACAGTGTTAGCCGCCTTCCCACCATCGCCGGATATCGTCAACGGCGTGCATGTCCACGGCAATGTACAGCACACTCTTCTCGCCCCGGCGGTGTTGGAGGGATTAACCAGAGTCCCGGAATATCTGGAGAACCTTAGCCGGCTTAAACACGCCGTTTATGGTGGGGGCCCGCTTCCCAGAGAAGTGGGTGACTTAGCCCTCACGAAGACGAGAATCCTAAATGGTTTCGGCTCAACGGAATGCGGGATCTTACCCTGTCAAGTCACCGACGACCCACGAGACTGGCAGTATTTACGGCTGCATCCGGATCTTGGATATGAGTATCGCCCCGTGTCAGACGGCCTGTACGAACAAGTCATAGTGCGGGATGAAGCCCGTCTTCTGGGCCAAGGTGTATTCGCTACTTTCCCCGACATAAAAGAGTGGCCGATGAAAGATATATACTCTAAACACCCGGACCCGGCCAAGGGAGACCTGTGGCTATACAAGGGACGGACAGACGACATTATCGTATTTTCCACCGGCGAAAAGCTCAACCCTAGTGATATGGAGGACATTATTAACGGGAACCCCACTATCAATGCAGCTCTCGTCAGTGGACATGGGCGTTTCCAATCCAGCTTACTCGTTGAGGCCGTCAACGCCCCGGCGAACGTCAAGGACGAACAACTTCTCCTGGACGCTATATGGCCATCCGTGCAAGCTGCGAATAAGGAGTGCCCTTCGCACGGCCGTATTCACCGGAACATGATAACCTTCACGTCTGCTGCCGAACCAATGCTCAGGGCAGGCAAAGGAACAGTGCAGAGGAGGCAAACGCTCGACCTATACGCCTCTCAGCTCAATTCGCTGTATGAAAGCAGCAATCAAACTAACGGCGAGAAGCATAACGAGTATAATAGCGTCGAGGCCGCTATCAAAGCCATCGTTTCCTCCAACACGGAAATCGACGCTCAGAGTATATCCTTAGAAATCGACTTGTTCGAGCTTGGCCTGGACTCGCTGCAAGTGAACACCATAGCGAAAGCACTCAATGAGTATCTCGCCTCTCACGGGAAACCACAGTCAATGGCGCCTAAGACGGTTTATTCCAATCCGACCCTGGCGGCCCTGATAGATGCCGTATCGGTCATAATGGACGGAAGCACAGCGAGCAGCGGGAACGACGAAGAAAAGCTAGAGGAACTCTACCAACTCTACACCGAAAACCTGCCGATTTCTGGGCGAGACCCATCGCCGCGATCCTCGGATTCTAGTGTCGTGCTCATGACGGGCTCCACGGGCTCCATGGGCTCGTATATCGTCGACTCCTTGCAGCGCGACGACCGCGTGTCCCGAATCTACTGCCTATGCCGCGGCCCCGAGAGCGTCCGGCGCCAAGAGAAGCTGCAGGCCTCCAAGGGCCTCGCGCCCCTCTCCGACAAGGTCCAGTGCCTCGACGCGGACCTGTTCAAGTCGCACTTCGGGCTCGCGGCGGACAAGTACAGGGAGCTCCTGGGCGGGGTGACGCACGTGATCCACAACGCCTGGCAGGTCGACTTCAACCTGACCATCCACTCCTTCGCGCGCCACGTCGGCTTCGTGCGGCGGCTGGTCGACTTCGCGTCGCACTCGCGCCTCGGCGCCGAGCTCTTCTTCATCTCGAGCATCAGCGCCGTCGGCGGGCTCGCGGGCGACGTGGCGGAGGACGTCTACGCGGGCTGGGCCACGCCGGTCGCCAGCGGCTACGGGCAGTCCAAGTTCCTCTCGGAGCGCCTGCTGGACGCCGCCGCGCGCCACGCCGGCGTCCCGGCCACCGTCTGCCGCGTGGGGCAGGTCGCGGGCCCGACGACGGCCGCGGGCGAGTGGCCGCGGAAGGAGTGGCTGCCGAGCCTGGTCGCGAGCTCCCGGTACCTCGGGAAGCTCCCGGACTCCATCGGCGCGCGCCTCGGCGCCGTGGATTGGGTCCCCGTCGACAAGCTGGGGCAGAGCGTCGCCGAGCTGGCGCTCCATCCGCGCTCCCGCGACCCCGACGCCGGCGCCGGCGCTGCGGTCTACCACGCCATCAACCCCCACAGCACGACCTGGGCGGCGCTGCTGCCCGGCGTGGCTCGGTACCTGGGCCAGGGAAGGGCGGTGGAGGTGATCTCGCTCGAGGCGTGGGTTGCGGCGCTGCGGGACAGCGCGGCGAGGACGGAAGACATCGCCGCGAACCCGGCGATCAAGCTCCTCGACTTCTTCGAGAGCCTGGTCTATGCCAGCGGCGCCTCGTTGAGCACGGAGCGCACGCTCCCCGCGTCGCCGACTTTGTCGACGATCGGGCCCGTTCACGACGCTTGGATGGAGAATTGGATGAGACAATGGGGATTTTAAAACGGAGGGGGGCACCGAAAATAAATAAATACCCACGGGGGGACATCGGTTACAGGCATAGATAATCTTAACTACTGGGCTGGTCTTTTGAAACCCCGTAACAGCCTTAGATCGTGCAGACGTCGCTATAAATAATGGAATGATTGTCTTAAAGTCTTATTTAACGGATATGGTTCGCGCTTGTCAACTCAACCGCCACCACCACGGCGCGATAGCTTTATTTAATATAGTGTGTGATCGCAGGCGTTGAAGCGGTAACTCCCAACATATCACCTCTTAACTACAGGCGAGGCACCATCCACTGCGGTTTGATAAGTTCGAGAAAAATATCAACAAGGACGAAACGCGCGGGTTCTTTCTAGTCTCGATCGCCCCGTTTTATAACGTAACTGAAAACCATGATCGTAGATAATCGTAAATCCGGGTGCTCCGGTTCATTTAATCCTTATTCCGACTCCCCGAGCCTGTCTCCTCGTCGCCTTTATGTGATCTGTCGCTACTGATGACGCTTCTGTTATCGTCATATGCAAGTGTGATTTCTTCAATCTGGTCTCCGACCTCGAGCCACTGGTCGCTGCACGACGGTATGGGGGAGAGTTTGCAGCAAATCCAATATACGCCGGCGGAGACTATAAAGCCGGCAAAGAAATTGACGTTATAGATGTACGTGGCGCCGATGGGGACGTTACCGCCGTTCACGGCGCCGGCAAAGCCGACGACATTAATTAGGATTCCGGAGACGTAGCCCGCGTAAGCGCGCCAGTTCACGCCAAAGGTGAAGTAGTAGGAGCTACTGCGCCTTGGGTCATACAGCTCCCGAATCTCCAGATACCCACGACGAACGAAGTAGTAATCGCTGATCATGACGCCGGCGATGGAGCTCAGGAATACAGAGTACGCCGACAGATAATTCATAAAGTTGTTAGCTGAGGATAGGAACTGGTAGGGGCACAGTGCAAGGCCGATAGCGGCGCATAAATATCCACCTCGCCGAATGTTGAGGAACCGCGGCAACAAAGCAGTGAAATCAGTGCCAGCAGAGATGGAGTTCGCAGCAATGTTGGTACCAAGCTGAGCGAGCGCAAAAGCAAGGGCAATGACAAATACACCGAAACGCTGCGCGGGGCCACCGTCGTCACTGCAAACGCAACTGCATTAGCTAAATCACTCTGGCGGGGCGTCACCTGATGACTTACATGAACCTTTCTAGTAGAATTAGAGGATCCCAGATCGGCTCCGTACCAGGGTAGATGATGACGGAGCTAGACGAGACAAAAATGCCCACGAAAGACGTTACCGCAAAACCAATAGGGATGGTGAATAACTGAGACCAGAATGCGTCGCGAGGCTTGCTGGCAAATCGCGAGAAGTCCGGGTCGTTCACGATCAGCGTGGCGAAGTTGGCGATAGAGCTCAAGACGCTCTTCACGAACTCCCAGGCCAGTTCACTGCCCTCTAGTCGTGCGGGCTGGTGGACGATGGGGCCGACGCCCCCAGCTCTCACTAGCGCCCAGATGAAGAACGCAATGCCCGCGGTGGGGACGAAGTACGCCTTCACCGTGAACAGATGCCGGATTTTATGAACGGGGAACCAAATAGCAGGTAGAGAAACCAGCCAGAAGATGAAAAAAGAGGCGTAGTCGGCCGTCGTAGTGCCGGCGTTAGCCGGGAACGTGTTTGGGATGGTGTCCCGATCCCAGCTCAGCCAGATGCTCCTGATCATGAGGTAGACGCAGTGCCCTCCGATGTAAGCCTGGACGCCGTACCAAAAGGCGGCGAGGACGGAGCGATTCAGCACCGGCCATAGACTGCCCCAAATGCCGAAACTGGCACGGTTGACGACGGGAAAGCCAATATGATAGGTAGCGCCGATACGGCCGGTAGCGCAAATGAAGGCGCCGGCGATGGAGTAGCCAATCCAGACGCCGAGCCATGCTTGCCACCACGACAAACCATTCACGATGGCGGCGGAACTGATCATCCATGTATTGATGTTGAATGAGTCGGCGATCCAGAAACCGACGAAATTCCACGGCCCCCATTGCCTCCGAGCCGGCTCAACAGGTTTGAGGTCATTATTGGTCAACTAAGTCATTGGAGATGGGAAGTTAGTTGACGGTCCAAGCCGGTAAAGCTACGTTGGTGGCTGCGCTTAATCATGCTGAGCACGTGCTCCTTGACGTATCATAGACAGGACCGGGTGAAGAGGAGGAGAGAGCCAAAGGTTTACGAACCATGAGCTGAGCCGTGGAGAGGCCCTCCTCGCTGTCCACAGCAAGTCTATCAACCCATAACTTGGCCCGGGAGGTGTGTAATCTCTGCATAGCTGCCGTGGAAGGGCCCCGGGGGTATCAGGGCGATACTCTCACGGGGTGTTTTGGTCGAGTAACCGTTTGGTAAATAGCCTTCCAGTCCCAGCCGCACTTAGCCTCCGAAAGACAGCTGTGCGCCGGATGGTGGCGTCAGGGCGGCGCACAGGTTAGGTTTTTCCGTACTCGAAACTCTAATGTTACCTAATGATGGTGAGGTGATGTCAAGAGGCACGTGTCTTTGTACGTATAAATGTGTATCAGTGTGTATGTATGGACGGATCTAGAAGTGGGCGAAACGGTAGCATGCGGATGCCACAACGAGGAGCGCAGGATATATAAACCACGCAGGCGACCAAGACGAATCAGAACCCAGGCCTGCTCACATCACACGCGATCTCGGCGCTGATCCAAATTTGGCGGGGAGGGGGGAAGGCTTTTCGTATTCACCCATCCATCATCGAGTAACTTAGTAGGTACTCACCCATACACCAAGCCGGACCAGGTAGCTCATGTGCAGAATACATACCGCCAACTAGGTGCATACTGCTGTATGTACGGTATGTACGGTATGTACGCACGCGCTCCTAGCTTATCTACAAGCTCCGGTACTGCTCATCCACTCCCCACCCCCCGCTTCGAGCACCAAGACAACGGTCGCGAGCTAGACCGGCATTGCTATCTCGTCGGATGACGGAATACCCATGTGGTCGTCGTGTGGCGTCGGTATCGCCGCAGAGACCGTAGTAGCACGACCCCCTCATTGGTTGGCGAGTCTCAGAAGTGCTGTGCTTGACGAGGATCCAGTGTACGGACCTGGGTAGACCAGCCCCTCGATAGCCATCGACAAAAACAAAAAGCGTAGATGACCGCCCGCTCACCAGCGCCGTTCTGGAGGTTGGGGGGCAGGTCTCGGCAGGGTTCAATGGTTCAATGCAGATACCCCGCAAAAATGCCATGAATGGATGAACATGCCCGGGATCCGATGCGCTTGGCTTATCGAAGACTTCCCTACAGGCTCTCTACTAACACACGCCTGCCTACGCCATGTTGGGGAGGTCAGAGGGCAAGGCGGTAAAACCCCCCAAGCCAGGCTCATAAATAGGCTTAGTGTAACTAGCGAACTTGGTAGATGAGATGATCGTGCCATTTCCTCGGGCAATTACCTAGACAGGTAGTTACAGGTACATACTCCGTGGGTAGTTACTTACCTACCTACTTAGTTACTGCAGTGTACCTTTGGGGGTCCAATTCAACCAGCCTCTCTTATCAATTATCCACCCTCTACTGCCACTATATATGCACCACGGATCGTGTACCTAATCATGCCATCAAATGAAGGGGAGAAACTTGGATCATACGTATAGGACTTAGGTTTATATAGACCACTTTTACCTCACCCTCGTCACAAAGTGCTAGGTACGTAAGCCATAAGCCAAGCAAAACTTCTTGTTGATCTCGACGAGTTCCTCCATCATGATGACGTATCGCATAAACAGGCTCACTGAATCATATGTCTTGATAAGATAAGCAACAGTGCCTAGACCCTTATCAGCAGGCCTCAGACCACCTAAAGTTCTTTGCCCAAATAGGATTTTCCGATCCTCTTCTAAATACCTAGTTGTATGCCCCCACAACTTCATGTACTCACTACCTACCTAGGTACCTTACTTACTGGTAGCCGATCTATGTTATCAAAGATAAAACCTAGAGTGTTGATTTGTCTTATCGATTTGTCCTCATAACTCATTAAATACTAGCAAATGCCCTACTTAAGTAGGTACCCATATCGTTCATTGACTTCATCACCATAAATAACCGGAACTACACTAAGGACTCAAAGGATCAAGACGGCATCCTAGCCGGAGATTTTTGATCAAATTAAACCCCTATCTTGCTTTGAATGAAGAAGTTGAAGTGAAGTGAGAAACAGGCCCATCTGAATTCACAGACTTGATATGGGGACTCAACCAGCCCCAATAAAAAAGCCAATCCTTTTACACAAACAAACATAGTTATTCATTTACACTTTCTTGTTTGAGATTGAGTTTATTGCTATTACAAGCATAGGACTAGGTACTCTATCTCCCTTTTGCGTTGGCATGCATATACCGGGTGCTACTGTGAAGTCTTGCCTAAGACACATAAACACGTTGTTGGATGCTATCATGCTAATAATAATAAATTATTGTCCTATTTCTCTACAAACATTTACCACGCAGTCATTTGCACCCAAGATCGAGATGGAGACATTAGTGGAAGTGCCTACCTGGCAAACTTAGGCTCGGCGCACGACCAGCACATGCTTATAGGCACTTGCCTTGTTATTGCTGTACAATGTAGTATTGCCACGCTACAACGAATTATAGGTGGTTAAATGAACCACAATATACTGTTTTCAGCAGGCATCTATAGGCTGTAGGTAGGACAGGTCAGACCATTTTTGGTGCTAACGACAAGGCAGCACCTGCTGCCTGGGACGACAGGAGGGAGCATATAGCGCCAAGATGTAGCAAGCTGAGCTATCCGCCGCTAATCCCAGCCGCACTCCCCTTGAATCGTGAAGCATGCCCCGAAGGAACAACTCCCTAATGTACCTACAATGCTTAATTATTGGGAGGCAGTACCTTGCTCAGCACGTGTTTTCGCGTCTGCTTAATGCATATGCAGTGTGGACTATGCCCATCCTGTACTCCAGTATTGTGTACCTTCCCATTGAATTGAGCGATGGATGGATGAGTTTTGGTGCCAGAGAGGCGTGGTTGCCTAGCACCGGCAACGCGCTCTTTCAAAATATTTAACTCGATTCAGCCCGACGTCGCACAATCAACATCACCTACACTACTCAATCCTCCTATATGAAGAACTGCGAACTGCGAACTGCGCTTCGCTTTCCCAATCTCCCACTTGCCCCAAAGGTCTTTGCCGTTGTAGCACCCTTGTACCTTCTTCCCTCTAGAAGGCTCTTTCTATTTTCATTCAATCCCGACGGTCAATTGCCGCCTTTGCGTGCGCATACATCCACAACCACCACACACACCAGGCTCATTCCGTGTTCGTAATCAGCTATGCCTCCCAGAAAGAAGAAGGCGGCTGCCCCTGTCGCCCCCCCTCCGTTTACCGGCTTCAACATAGCTATAAGCGGCTCTATCCCTGGGCGCACTCAGGCTTCCATTGAGACAGACTTCATCGCTCCCCTGGGTGGTACCCTGGCTAAATCTGTCTCGGCCTCTACCACGCACCTCGTCACAATTGAGACAGATTACAAAAAGCCATCGGCCAAAGTCAAGTCTGCCTCAGCACTTAGCATCCCAATTGTCACCTTCCAGTGGCTTGAAGACTGCCATAGCCAGAATACCCACCTGGGTGAAGACGCCTACGGCTTTGCCTCTCCATCCCAGCCCCAGGCTCAGGCCGACAGTGCCAATCAGCCAAATACTTCTCGCAAACGGCAAGCATCCCAGGCGATTTCAAATGATGACGGTGATGATAGTCAAGCAGCCCAGCCCAGAAAGAGAGGCAGGGCTAGTAAGGATGAGTCTAAGAACGACAATGCTAATAGCCAACCTGCTCAACCTGCTCAACCTAAGAAGAGGGGTAAAGCTGTTAAAGCTGAGCCCGAGGACGAAGCCAAGGATGACGACGATGACAATCAACCGCCTCAACCTAAGAAGAAAGGCAAAGCTGGCAAAGCCGGCAAGGGCGAAACCAAGGAAACAGCCAAGGAAGAATCCAAGGAAGAACCTAAGGCCGAGTCCAAGGAGCGAGAAGCCAAGGTTGCCGAAGGGCAAATTGCAAAATCTTCCGACGTCAAAATCCCAGTTGACGAGGGTGCTCAGCGTGAATTAGCCAACTACGAGGTTTACATTGACGATGATGGGGTCATTTATGATGCCTCGCTCAATCAGACAAACGCGGGTCGTAACAACAATAAGTTTTACCGTGTCCAAGTACGTTTATGCGGTTTTCCCACTCCTTTTAAACATCTTGTTAATGCAGTTATCAGCTTTTACGTTCCGTTACTGGCGATTACCGCACATGGACGCGGTGGGGACGAGTGGGTGAGTATGGCCAATCCAAGGCAATAGGTAACGGTTCGTTGGACGACGCATTGAAGCAATTCAACGACAAATTCAAATCTAAGTCAGGCCTGTCATGGGACAATCGTAATGAGCAACCAAAAGCTAATAAATACGCCTTCATTGAAAAGTCCTATGAGCCGGACTCGGAAGATGAAGCGGATAATAGCGATGAAGTCAAGGCAGAGGTCAAGAAAGAGGATGAACCAGACTCAAAGCTGTCAAAGCCTGTCCAGGATCTGATGCAGCTTATTTTTAACCAGGAATATTTCGCAAATGCAATGTCGGATCTTAACTACGACTCGGCCAAGCTACCCCTTGGCAAACTCAGCAAGACGACAATCTCTCGTGGTTTTCAAGCACTGAAAGACCTATCAGCGTTGTTGGATGACCCGACTCTGGCGGCCTCCGAGTACAGCACTAGCTTTCCTCAGGCAACTGAGCATTTGTCAAACCTCTACTTCACAATTATCCCTCATTCTTTTGGCCGCAACCGGCCACCGATTATTCGCACCGAAGCCATGCTCAAAAAAGAAATAGAACTTCTAGAGAGCTTAGGGGACATGAAGGATGCGGCGCTATTGATGAAGGTTGACAATAAAGAAGAGATCAACGAACTCGACCGCCAATTCCGAGGACTCGGCTTGAATGAGAGTGAGTGGATTCCCTGTCCCATTGTGCTTCTAGCCACGATGACTAAAGTAAAGTGTCTCTGCTTTTGCTAACATCTTGCTTAGTGACACCATTGAGCAGCACTAGCGAAGAATTTCTCCAGTTGAAATCTTACTTGATGGATACGCGAGGAGCAACTCACAATGCCAATTACCAGGTAGCGCAGATCTTTAGAATCGAGCGAGATGGCGAATTCGAGCGGTTTGATAAATCCCACGACACTCCTCGTGACCGACGCCTCCTCTGGCACGGCTCGCGTTGCACCAACTTCGGTGGTATATTGAGCCAAGGGCTCCGGATTGCCCCCCCAGAAGCTCCAGTTTCAGGTTACGGTAAGTGTAGACCATCTCAGATATATGTATCTAAATTTTCACCTCGTGGGTCTTGATGCTAATTCCTTTACAGTACGTGCACTCTTTTCAAGGGCCCTTTGGTTTTAGTCCGCACGGGACTGCCCCGCCACCCTATACCGCCTTGCAAGTTAATCAAGGTTATGTGCTGACTTCCCGCAGATGTTTGGAAAGGGCATCTATTTGGCAGACATGTCATCAAAGGCAAGTACAGTTAGACCCTTATTCTCTAGGAGGCCAACTAACAGACCAAATAGTCTGCCAATTACTGTTGCTCATATATTTCCAACGGACATGCACTGCTGCTTCTTTGTGAAGCCGAGCTAGGTGATCCTTTGCAAACCTTGACCAATGCCTCCTATAACGCTGGAGACACTGCCAAGGCAAACAACATGCTGTCAACATGGGGCCAAGGTACGGTTGGACCCAGTCAGTGGAAGGATGCAGGATGCGTTAATCCTTCCCTCAAAGGTGTCAAAAGTAAGCAAACTGTCTACCCATTTCTCACCTTGATATAACGATATGGTAGCGATGCTGGAAGGCATTGCGTATCGATTCTTTTCGTGCACTGGCGTTGTAGCTACGCAATCCCATAACGGAACACTCTATTACACGGCTATTGTTAAAAGGCCCCCGATATGTCACTAACCTCACGTCTTGTAGTGCCCGATACAACCGTTAAGCCAGGCGATACTGGGGTACCAAACGCATACCTCCAGTATAATGAGTACATCTGCTATGACGTCTCTCAAGTGCGGCTGCGGTACCTATTACGAGTTAGAATGTAGGACATTCAGGGTTGGCAGTAGTTACGGAGGGATCCAGAGGGAGCGGCTCATGAAGTCGATATTGCCCGCCATATCTAGTACTTTATGGCTTGTATTTTTATTGGGATGGGTATATGGATTGATCCCCGCAGCAATCTGTGCCGAATAGGCTGCATTCGCATGATGCTTCGAAGGGCTGTTCGATAGATAAAATAGGCTCTCCCAATATATGATTTCTAATTCCTGATATCTAATCTTGGACACTATTATCAGAGTACCGATATTTCATCCATCAGTGATCTTGCCTGGATATAGAAACGGTCCGGTTCCGTCTCGCTTGTTGGGCACTCTTTTCATATCTCAACATCGGCTTCGTTGGATAGGGGCTCTTTTTGATGTTTTTTTTTTGTCTCCTTTTTAACAACATGGGAACAAACACGGCAATCAAGTCCATTAATTATCACGCCGAGTGCCTGCTCTTATCATGAACTGACCTCAGCAAGGCATTATACTTTCACGCGGAACCATTGCTCGTATTGAAGTAACCGTTCCTTTCATATTAACATGGACGACATGCCCCCGCACTGTCGTAGACTGTACTGTCTATGAATCTGTCCAGTAGTCTTATCCCCAAACACAAACACGCACGGATGATACATGATCAAATCTTTGTTTTTTTTTTCCCTTCTGTTCTTCACACTCCCAAGAAGGGCCACAGAAATATCCAGGACATTTAACACAATTGTGCCGCCCTTCTAATGGTATCTCATAACGCCAAACCCAAGCGTGTACAGAGAAAAAAAAAAAAGTACAGAAAAACAGTGTAGGTCAAACAACAAGATGGTAGAAAGGGGAGGAGGGGAAAGGGGGATTACAAGGGGGTCGTCAAGTCATCGTAGTTCTCGACCAGGGTGAGGGGAAGGGGGTAGGGGGTTTGCAAAGACGTCGTCAAGTCATTATATTTCTCAAACAGAGATTAGGGAAAGGGGGAAAGGGGGGGGAGGCTTCCAAGGTGGCCGGCTAAGCGCGGGACCCGAGGGTTTTTTTTTCTTTGGCCTTAACGCATCGCCCAGTCCCACTTAGCGACACCCGCGACTCCCGCGCCAGCGCCGCCGGCGGTGCCGGCGGTGCTGTTGTTGCCGTTGCCGTCGACGTAGATGGACCAGCCGGGCCAGCCGGCGGCGCCGGCGACGTGCTCGTGGTAGGTGGGGGGCAGTCGAGGCGGTCGGAGGACGGGTCGCCGCGGCTGAAGCCGTGGTTGCGCCAGGCGCAGGGGTCCGCCGCAATAGCGGCAGCAGCGGCGGCGGCGGCGGCGGTGGCGTGGGCCGGGGCGCGAGGGGCTGGGGCGTAGGTCGAGAGGAAGTAGGAGGGGAAGGGGGGAGGAGGAGGGGGGGGACGGAGGGACGGGGAGAAGGGCGGGACGTCGCTCTCCTTGCGCCCGCAGCAGCTCCACCGCTGCGGCCCGCCGTCGCCGATCCAATCGTACTCGTACTCGCCGTGGTTGAAGCGCGTCGGCGCCCGCACCACCATGCGGCCGGAGTCCATCAGTATTCCGTTGTGCTCTGTGTGTGTGCGCGGTTGTTAGTTAGTAAAGGTGTGTGGATCTTTGAAAGAGAAGTGTAAACAAAAGGGAGTAGTTAGAGAGGAAAAGAAGGGAAAAAAAAAAAGAAAAAGAAAAAGACATTATTTTAAATCTTGTTGGGAAGGATAGGGAAAGTAGGGGTGGGTTGGAATGTGAACGTGGAACATACTCTAGCAGACCCAGGGGCTAACGTTCTCCTCCCGCTTCACCAACTTCTTGCAGTGGATGCAGTTGAACGTAGCTGGGATCGTGCTGGGGTCAGGGGGTACCCGGCCGTCGTGCGCTTCCCGGTTGAACCGCTCGAGGAAGTCCGGGTCGACTCGAATGTCGTAGTCATTTTTGTTGCGATCTTCCTGTTCCTGTTGCTGCTGCTGCTGCTGCTGCTGCAGTTGCTGCTCCTGCTGCTGCTCCTGCTGCTGCTCCTGCTGCTGCTCCTGCTGCTGCTCCTGCTGTTGCTGTAGCTGCTGCTGGTGCTGGTGCTGGTGCTGCTGCTGCTGCTGGTGCTGGTGCTGGTGCTGGTGCTGGTGCTGGTGCTGGTGTCGCTGTTGCTGGTGCTGGTGTCGCTGCTGGTGCTGCTGCTGCTGGTGGTGGTGCTGGTGTCGCTGTTGCTGGTGCTGGTGTCGCTGCTGCTGCTGCTGTTGATGTTCGGTCGGCTGGTGGTTATCTGTGTCTCTTTCCTGGGGTCTTTCTTCGCGTGGCACCCTGGAATGATAAGGCCTGGATCGCCAGGCGTGACCCCGCGAGGGCTTTCCACGGCGAGGAGGGTCCATGGTGATTGTTGCGACGAGTGTAGTGTGTGTGAAATTGAGGGTCGAGAAAGAGAATGACAGAGGGATGTAGGTTGAGGATGGTGAAAAAAAAAAAAACCTAACCGGCACGGCAGAAGCGGCTCTATTTATTGTTGCTGTCTTACTCAATAGGCAGTGAATGCGAGAATGGCCATGTAGGTGCCTACCTAGTACCTAGGTAGAAACCGGTAGGAATAGGTACCTAAGGCAACATTAACTACGACAACATTAGCAACACTTATTCACCCCTGGTTCGATGGTGGCAGGAGAATATCCACTTTTTTCGAAGGTATGTCGAGTGAATGCCAGTTTTGTAAAGAGCCTATTGCCTAACTTCGTGGTTTAAAAGAGATAGCGAACTGTGAGGTGTACAAGGTGGCGAATGGGTGAGTCAGAGGATTGTTGAATGGCTTAGTAAATGAGGACGCCTAGGACGCCTCCGACGTTGATCTGTTGAAGGTGTTTATTACTGAGCTATGCAAGCGATCAACGTCATAGTAGAGCTCGAAGGCTGCTGCCAAACTATGTAGTTCTGAAAAAAGAGCAGGTACAACATAAACACGTCGTTCAGTTAACAATCACAAGTGCAACCTTGAGTAAATGAGTAGACAGACCCCACGCCAGGGGTATGGACAAGCACGTTCCTGAATTTAGGCAGGTAGCAAGGCCTATCTAGGTAGGTCAGAGTATATACTAATAAATTACGAATAAGCAAATCCCCCGTTTCCGGTTTATCCAATGTTGTTGTTGCTGGAAGCAGCAGTACCCGAATCACGATTGGACCTGAGCTAAACAACTTAAGCTATTACCTTAAGGTAAGAAAGGTACAATAGAAACATATGCCATCTTAAGTTATCACACTGTACCGTATCTTGCTTAGCAGTTGTGAATATGCTCAAGATACGAGGAGACTTCCGAGAAAAGATGAACTCATCACCAAGGGAGCTCAGCCAATGGTAACGGCGGTCAGAAGTTGTCACAGTAAACCTTGGCAGATATCAAAGACAGCGATGTGATAAACAGATAGCACGTATTATTTATCAAGTGGCGGGCTAACAAAGGAGATAGGTACAGAAGGTGGCTTT
This sequence comes from Rosellinia necatrix, assembly GCA_021209875.1. Lineage (NCBI taxonomy): Eukaryota > Fungi > Ascomycota > Sordariomycetes > Xylariales > Xylariaceae > Rosellinia > Rosellinia necatrix. Next base: position 628,386 of record JAGYVD010000001.1, on the reverse strand, counting down.
CATATGGGAATAACTTCTGGCCAAAGCATATTTGCACTTGCGTGCCACTATTCAGAAGTAAATAGAGCTTCAGGCAGATGGGCAAACCAAATGGCGGGACGGGGGATGCGATGTACAGAAATATCGAATCTTCTATAAAACACCGCCTATGGCATGCTAAAAGGTTTTTAGTCCGCTGGCCGTGTATCCGAAAACGCCATGGAGAACATGCTGAAACGAAAGACTCTTGAACCTTTCAAATACAATGGTTGCCCGTTGGAAACTCTCCCTAACGCCAAGTTTCATGCAAGTTGGGGCTCTATGGATGAGAGAAAAGAAACTGGAAGCGATGCCGTTGTAAAATTTGCTGTAGCGTTCCCTGGTAGCCGAACGCCATTGAGAAAAAAAAAAAACAGGGTTGGTCGTGAGTCGTGCGTTAGCGTCCGCCATTTGCCCATCGTCGCCTTCGCTCCTCTTTCTCTTTTTTCAATTTCTCTTCTAAGGCCTGTTCTCGCTTGTCTTCCTCCCGAGCGAATATCTCGGCCCTTCTCTCCTCTATGTCGATGTCTGACAAGCCAGCCTCCATATCGCTCGAACCGTCCGAGTCATAGCCGTATCGAGGGCCCATTTCCTGATCGTCCTCCTCGTCATACTCGATAAAGTCGTCTAGGTCGTCTTCGTCATCTTCATATTTACCGGCACGGCGGATTCGTGGGGGTTCAAGGAGCCCGCCATGCCTGGGACGTTGGTCACCTCTCGAAGAACCCTTGTTCGCCGAGGCTCCCGGACGAGGTCGTGCTGTCCCGGCATAGCCGGTTGTTGCCGTTGCGGACTTCTTGAGCTTCTTCTCGGGCACATCGTTTGCCGTAGAGGCAGATTTTGACTTGCTACTTGTCTTTGCATCCTTTGCAGGGCCGCTTCTCGGCTCAGGGCGTGCTGATGATGCAAGAGGCCTGGGGTCACGCCCCCCGGCGCCGGAAGGTCGACCAGTCCCAGTATAGGATGTCCCTGTCTTCCCTTTGGCAGCCGAACTTATACCAGGTTTATGCTCCGCCTTGCCGACTTCACGTTCCTTCTTTGCCACAGCCTTGTCGGTAGATTTGTGTTGAATCATACCGACCTTGCCCATGACCTCTTGTGCTTTCGCCCCACGAGCCATTATCTCTTTGAATGAACCTTTCTTCGGCGCCTGGGACGAGTTTGATGCGATTGATGAAATAAGTGGGGGTTTTGACGCTGCGGCCTTCATAGGAGCCGACGCATTTTGGTTTAGCTTCGAGCGACTAGAGGCCTCCGAATGGCGTTTGAGTTGCGTGGCGTTAGAAGGGGCTGCAGGCGACCTGCCGTCCAATGTGGGGACTATGCGCTGGCTGCGAGCAGTGGGTGGTTCGCTGCGTCCGTTCGTTGAGGGGGAGTTGGTACGATGAGGGAGAGTCGAGGAATTTGTCAAGGCGGCCTGGCCCGGGGCAGCAGCTTTCACTGGTCGCGACACTGAGTATGAACGCTCTATAACCCGACCTTCCCCATCACGGGTGACCTTACTAGTTGAGTAAGACCCATCAGGTTGTCGTGCCTTGGTCAGTTTGGTCGACGTGCCACCATTTGAGCCATCTTCTGCCTTTCGCTTGATACCCGACGATGTAGCTGCCTTTGGCGATGGAGCAGACGACGACGACTGCCCGCCGGAAATCTCTGCCAAGAGGTCGCCGATCTGTTGTGGCAGCCATGTTAGAACGAGTGGGCTTGCTAGAGAGCCTCAATACAGCACACAGTCGCACGCTGGAGTCATACATACCGGCATATTGTGGAACAAGACGTGCAGAGGCGATACGGGTGTGTTCGTTGGCGAGAAAGCCGATGGCCGTCAGAGGTGGTCGTGGGCTGAAGAAGTCATGGGCTGGAGGGCCGTGTGTGATGTGGCCGCTCTCTGTGTCTAGGGAGCGAGCCGATGGGGCGCTGGGCGAGCCAAGCAAGGGCGTGTGAAAAAGCAAAGGGCTTCGACAATACACAGAAAACGGCCGGTACGTTCCCGGGAGCGATCGAGGCGAGGGACGGGTGCGGAGGGGGTATGGTGCACGAGCCTGGAGGGAACAAAGAAGAAAGTGGTCGGAAGGTCGAGGTTGCGCCAGGAAACATCATAATCAGATAAGAGGTCTCGTGCTGTTGCTGGGCATCTCGGCTGAGAAAGCCAGCTGTGGCTGAAGACGCGCGACGTCATTGGGCATTGCGTGGTTCGATGCCATGCCACATCACAAGCCACAAGCCGACTTAGGCCCTTCAGGTCGGAAGGGCTCTAGTGTACCTAGGTACCTAGGTGCCTGCCTACTTACCTACCTAGGTAGGCAGGATAGGACGGAAGTGACGAATGGCCCTTGGCGCCTAAAGGTAGTGTACTTTCCCTAGGCACGAAGTACCCTAGGCAGCGGGCCGGTTAGGCTAAGGCCCAAGGGACCTTCCTGCATCCGACTGCCCTTTGCCTCTGCCACGTGCATATATATCATTAGAAGGTTATCTATGCTATGCTGACCCTAATCAGGTGATCCATGAGTGCATATCTGCTCCACAAGTGGCCCACGAATTATATCGCTGCGCAAAAAGATCACTGACTGGGGAACATTTTTCCAAAATTCCACCATCCCACCTTCATACTCGTCACCCGAACATCCTGACAGAACTCGAAGGCTCAGTCTCCGCCCAATCTCGCGGTTAAATCGATTGATTTCTCGTGTTCTACACATTTCTCGTTCCGTAAGTAAACGCCCATACCCGACTCGCCGCAGCGCTTTTGTCGTCAACTCCCATCGTATGCTTCGGATTTCGTCACGCTAACGAGAAATCGGCGGGATAGTACCAAATTCCAAAATGAAGCACCTCGCAGCCTACCTCCTTCTCGGTCTCGCCGGCAACGCCTCGCCGTCGGCCGCCGACATCAAGAAGGTCCTCGACTCCGTGGGAATTGAGGCCGACGATGAGCGCCTAGACAAGCTCCTCGAAGAGCTTGAGGGCAAGGATATCAACCAGGTATGGCCATGAAGTCGGCCCATGCGGTAATCCAGATGGATGACTAACAGCGATTCCGCAGCTGATTGCCGAGGGTTCCTCCAAGCTCGCCTCCGTCCCTAGCGGCGGCTCTGGCGGTGCTGCTCCCGCTGCCGGCGGCGCTGCTGGTGGTGCTGCTGCCGAAGACAAGAAAGCCGAGGAGAAAGAAGAGGGTATGCTCACACCTTGTCACTTGAAATAGTATTTTGCAGATCGCTGACACGTAACAGAGAAGGAGGAGTCCGACGACGATATGGGCTTCGGTCTCTTCGACTAAGCGTCACACATCGCATACCACGGCAACGAAGTTATATGATATTGGAGAAATGGCCCGAATATGGGCTACGATGGTCATGCATGGCATCTGGCGCGGGCGGGTTTGCATTTGATCGTTCTCGGGAATTCTGGAGTCAGATGAAATATCTAGAGTCGGTTAAGGCAAAATACATCCGGTCCTGCTTCTCCAAATCACGCTGCCGGAACCGAATTAGTGATGTTGTGGAAAATGGGTTACGCTGCATATGAAGTAGTAAGAGCACAAAGTGAGAACTGCAATGAGTTATGAACGATCTCTATGACAACTGAGTAGAGGCCATGCCGTTTCGATAACAGCATTTGGCCATCGGTAATTATCTAGCTTGGCATAATGCTTGACACAGCTTTTTGTCGGGGTAACTATTATCTGCGTAAACCGTGTCTGAAATCGTCGGCCTTACGTATAAGCAGCTCGTGAAGACCACGACCTTGAAATGATGATTAAGGAGAGAGTGGTTAACCGAAGTAGTGTATGTTCTAATTGATTAGCACGTGTTCATGCACCCCGACCTTGCAGTGTTATGCAGTGATTTGTACGTATACAGCATACAATAGTGCTGTAGAAAGCAGGTACCTTAGGTAGATTAGATATAGGTACTTTGGAACGTATAAGATAGATGCTATAATGCGTGTTTGCTTCAATGGGACTCGGGGGCTAATCCTAGGTAGGGAGGTAGGTGTCAATTAGGATTCATAAAACTAGGGTAAAATGGGTCTTGGAGGGGTGATTAGCCTCACTGATTGGCCGACGCAAAATTATTCGATTGGGTTCCTAGCGGCCGTTGCCCGATCAACAGCGGTCGACAGAAAAATACGCTAACGAACCTAATGTGGGGACACAAAGACTCCAGGAGGTGTTCCATGCCATACGCGACAAACATTGCATCTTCACCTTGCGCCTTGATTGTTGGCAACTTCGGTATTCGCCCTACAACTGCTTCCGGGAGGGCATGGGCGGCTTGAACACGAAAATAACCCTGAACAGCCCGACAATCGCCATTTAATTCGCCAAACCGACACGCCTCGACAAATCGCTTATACCAGATCTATACATCTCGCCCGGAAGATAAACAAACGGCCGCATCCATGGCCGCTGCATCGCCCACGCCAGCCGGCGCCGATGTTGGGCTCTCGGCTGCCCTCACCAGGAAATCGTCATTACGATCCGGCTTAAGAAGGAACACCTCGAGATCGCAGCTCAGCCGCGCCGAATCAAATCCAGCGCCTGCAAACCACGCGTCTCACTCGCAACATACAGGCGACAGCTCCGATGACGAGATCCCCGTGCCTATGAAGCTCAGTGCTCTCACAAAGGCGCTACTGAATGATGGCGGAAACGAAGCTGAGAAGGAATACGGTCGTGTCCGAACGCGGGCGCAAAGCCACCGCCCCTCCTCGCCACCCGTGGAGATGGAGCAGTTAAAGCCCACGAAGCGACGCAGTGTTTTCAGTGCTTCGGTAGCCTCTGTCGGCGAGGAGAAACGACAAACGCGAGCAAATAGTGCGCAACCATTAGTACGGCCAACTTCTCCAGCTCCGAGCCAGGCCAGCAAAGAAGCTAGCCCCGTCAGGAAGCGGGTAGTTCGGTTGAGCACTACGTCGCAAGGATCAGTCGCTTCGCAGTTTAAGCCTCCCAAGAGGAGGTCCACTTCGACATCCTTATCCGCATCACAAAGCAGGGCTCGTGCCCCGAGCGTGGACGGAAGTGTCGAAGACAAGGCCAATATTTCTGAAATCAAGGACAAGGAAATCAACACGCCAGGTCAACAGGGCCGCGTAGTCAGGATAGCGGTTGGATCAACGGGAAGTAGGGGCCGATCGGCCGGCTCCTCTGTGCTATCTTCGAAGACAGCAGACTCGGCCTCGAATGAGATTGATAATGATGGACTGGACGAGCCACAAACTGCCGCTCGTTACCAGGCAGAGTCGAATTTAGGGAGCGTCTCGCGGCCAGAACCGAACGGTTTCCGGGCTCGGAATGACGAGAATCAGGCGCCCCAGAGCTCACTACGAGTCAAGAGAGTAGGGAAGATCCCGGGGAGCTTTCTCAGCGGGCCAGCGCGCCGAGGGCGCAGGAGACAGAGTGAAGAAGATGCGGAGAATCAAGGGATGCTCCTCGGATCTAACCAGGATCTAGACGGCCGGGATCACCATGACCTTGTCGACATGGAACCCGTGGATCATCTAGCATCTTACTATGCGCCGGATCGAGTTGCCTCGGGCAGTCCTGTTAGCTCCAAATCCTTAGCAAGAGCCAGTTCGTATCGGATGTCACCCGGTGGCGAGGTGGGGGGAGATGTTCGATCACATCGGAAATCTCCCGAACTCGACGAAATCCTGATTCCACACTACAGAATCCCACCCCCAAGGCCGGATATACCATCGAGGCACGATCAGGAAAATGAAGCCCCACCGACGTTCAAGAGGGAGAAGTCAGCGGGCGGCTTGCTTCTGGACAAGGACTTTGCGAGATCTTCCGTTCGCCCAATAAATACAGATGCCGATATTTTGCGCCCTATCTCCCCAGAACGAAAGGCGCTGGGCTCCCTTAACCAGAATACACCGCGCCGGGCGGTTCCCCCGCCACCACCAAAGATGTCCATTCTAGACGCTGCTACGTCCACCGCCGGAGCCGCCACCACGTCGCAAGCGGCACGGCGCCGGAATTATATGAAGGTCAACGGGAAGTGCTATACCCGCATAGATTCCCTAGGCCGAGGAGGCAGCGGCAAGGTCTACAGAGTAGCCGCAGACAACGGCAAGATGTTTGCCCTTAAACGTGTCTCTACCGAGAAAGCAGATGCGAACACGGTCAAAGGATACAAAGGAGAGATTGATCTTCTCAAGAAGCTGACCAAGGTGGAACGAGTAATTACCCTCGTCGACTACGAGATGAACGATGAGAAGCAAATTCTAAGCCTAGTAAGTTATATCATCCCCCTTGGGTATCTTTTCGTGAGGAATGAGGCTAATAGTGATATAGCTCATGGAGATGGGAGAACTAGACCTCCAAACCGTCTTAAGGCGAAATTTATCGCCGGAAAACGCAAAGTTCGATCCCGTGTTTGTACGCTATTACTGGCAAGAAATGCTCGAGTGTCTTGCTGCCGTTCATGCCTGCGACATCGTGCACTCCGACCTCAAGCCGGCCAATTTCGTGCTGGTACAGGGCCGGCTCAAGCTCATCGACTTCGGCATAGCGAACGCGATCCAGATCGACGAGACGATGAACGTGCACCGCGAGGCGCAGATCGGGACGCCCAACTACATGAGCCCGGAGAGCCTGATCGACTTCAACGCGACGGACGCGAGCGGGCGGCGGACCCACGCGGACCCGGCACGGCCGAAGCTGATGAAGCTGGGCAAGCCCAGCGACATCTGGAGCCTGGGCTGCATCCTGTTCCAGATGGTGTACGGGACGCCGCCGTTCGGGCACATCGCGCACCACATGACGCGCTGCCACGCCATCATCAACTGGCAGTACGAGATCGAGTTCCGGGACCGCGGCATGGGCGGGGTCCCCGTGCCGCCAAGCCTGCTGCGGACGATGAAGCGCTGCCTGCACCGCGACCAGCGGCTGCGGCCGACCTGCGAGGAGCTCCTGTCGCCGGCGGACCCCTTCCTGTTCCCGGTCGAGACCCCGGCCGGGTCCCTGCCCATCACGGAGGAGCTGCTCGGCCGCATCATCCAGAGCGTCGTCACCCGCTGCCGCGAGCGCATGCCCACCGAGGCCGAGGTCCTGAGCGTCTGGCCGCAGGCCTACTGGGGGAGCGTCGCCAAGGCCATCGGACAGGAACCCGAGTCAGCTCCTACGACCACCGCCACCGCCACCACCAAGAGGTGACGACGGCGATCGCCGCTCATTACTGCGCCCTTGGACGGAGCGAGGAGAACACGGAAGGAAATTATAATCTATTTGATGACGAAGATGTATGACGGCCGGAAAAGGATGGGCTCACTCGGCGTTGGACTGGGAAAAGATGGGTTTGGGTCCGGGCGCGTGTACGCACCGCCCGCTGTTGGATTCGGTGTTGAATGTTGTTGCTGTTGTTGCCGCTGTTGTTCTTCTATCCCTCTTTCTCTCCCCCAAATCGAATATTGTTCGGATACTTGTTTCGTCGCAGGACTTATTATTCCCCATCGGTCACCGACCGGTATGTTGTTGGTGGTGGCGGTCGTCGTTGCTTTGTCTGTCATCGCTCCGGAGTTTTCCCGGGCTTGGGTTCAACTACTACTCCTACTACTACGTACGACCTGTGCTAGATATAGAGGAAGCCGACGACGGCCAATTCGTCCGCTCGGGCTTCGTGGTGGGAATGGGTTGGCTAGCGTTCTTTTTCCTCGTCTCTCGCGAGACAGACATATTATATCCCACTTTTATAATGAAAAATCATCTTACAATCACTCCGGCCTGGCAATCTCCCCTGGTAATTCAGTAATCTTTTACCTCTGTGAATTTTTGGAAGCAGGCTCATACTCGCATTGGGCTAATATGTTTTCTTTTCTGCATAACTAACTAGGCTCTTGCTTATGATCGTAACTGCTCATATTACATCTGATGACGGCTCGTGTTCATTTACGAGGAGTCCGTCCATCTTTCCGCCACGGCGATGTCATGCAGCAGCTCTGTTAATGTTAGAGTCGCCTTGTCCAGAAGCTGGTGCTCAACAGAACGCTTATAAGAAGCGCTGTCAATCGAATTTTACCAACTGGCGAAGCGCAAAAAAAAATGCAGGCAGCGCTCAATTGTAGTTAGAAGGCGGATCTAATCGTGTAGGTGTAATTAGGGGAGACTGTCACAGATCTCCCCTATTCCCCTTGTCCCTAGACCCCATAAGCACAAGAGAGTCCTCAATTCTTCATATGCACCCCGTAGGTTCATAGGTCTGACCTGCGTGGTACCAGCTACCCCAGCCTTGATATCTACTGCGGATAATAAATCACTCAGTGAACTGTTGCATTTGCTTATTATGGGTTGCTGTTTGAATATTACGGCAGCTCGGAGTACGATTTAGGAATTATGCAATATAAAAAAAGACCACGATGTGTCACGTACATAACATTTAGTTGGTTAGGTCGTAAGATGCGTGTAGGCTGCTGTCTCTGGCGGGAAGACGTGACTCACTTCATCAGACGGCTAGTTGACAAAATTATTTTGTTATTCTCTAGCTCCTATACAAAAGTCTACTACTAGTCTAGACAGCCGTACTACGTACATTAATTCATTTATACTTTTAGCCTGTAAATTCGAATGTCTGAACCTCTTTGTATTTAAATCTCTGCCACTGCGTTTTCCACAGCCGATGATTCTTCGCCCTATCATAAATTTCCCCACTATTATCATCGTGTAAAGGACTTTGTTTCTGGGCTTATTTGAAGCATCACTACTACTAACAGATCAATATTTTATATAACCGGGACTCCCTGTCCCCTATGTGCTCGTCGATAGCCCAAATAGTGGGAACCAGGTTCTTGGCACTGGAACTATAGATTCTATAAAAGAGAGAATGAAGGCGTACATGGAGTGCAGGATAGGATGCCCAGGCTGGACATCGAACATGGGATTGGGAATATTGCAACAAATGGAGGGGAAGGACATAGTCACAGCACCCTGTTTGTAAATCTAAGGTGTGCATCAGCTGGTTATGAAAGACACGGGCGCCTAGATACCTATAATGCATCGCGTTTCCCGAGTCTCACAAGACCACATATTTGTAGCACAAGGCGCGTTTACAATCGTATTTTACAACTTATAGTATATGTAGAGCTCACTTGGCGTAGATAGGGCTGTGGATATATCGGCCACTTGGATCCCCTATAGTGGTACAAATATCGGATACAATGGATCTATAGACCCGTTGGCAGATCTATAAGAGCTGGGTTGGGAGGTTCATGGCTAGGCCATCGTCGCCTTTGTGGGCAGTAGCGAGGCGACGCGTCGTTGTAGGAACTAGTGCGAGAAGGGGCCGAGTCCATCCAGTTCCTTTCTCGGAGTGGACAGGACAATTTGACGCAGCCGCATTCCAAACGTCATATGCTCGCGCACCTCCTCCCCGCGCAGCCCCTACACCCCCACCTCCCCCACGTCTCAGCGTTTCTGCACAAACCTCCTTTCCCCTTTCTCCTTTTTTTACCCGACGTGCTCGGCGAGCTTGAGCTCGCTGATGCGCAGGATGGTGTACTTGTGCTTGCTCGTGACGCGCTGGGAGCGCCTGTTGCGGCGCTTCGTCTTGACCTTGACGCGCAGCGGCTCGCTCTCGGTGCCGAGGACGGTGGCGCGGCACTCGAACAGCGCGCCGTCGACCCAGGGCGCGCCCTTGAGCGTGTAGTCGCGCGAGCCGAGCACCGAGGCCCGGTCCAGCCGCAGCACGTCGCCCGGCGCCACGCCCGGCATCTTGAACGGCAGCCGCACCTGGTCCCCCTCCGTCACCAGGTACGGCCGCCCGTGGATGTGGGCCGTGATGTAGTGCCGCGGCTGCGCCCGCAGCAGCGGGAAGAGCCGCGAGACCGACTCGGCCGCCTCGGCCGCCGGGGGCGCCGTCGGGGCTCGCTTCTGGGGCCGTGGTGAGGCGGCTATTGGGCTAGATGTCGTCGGCACGCCCGGCGGGGGTAGGCTGCTGCCCTGCAATGGTGACGGCGCTGCTTCGGCGCTTTGCCTTGTGGTCGTCGTGGTCGACAGCGCCCGTGACGGCAGGAGGAACGCGGGTGGGAGGCGTGTGAGCGGTGTCCGGAGCTCCAGAACGGAGCGTATCAACGACCTGCTCATGTTGGCGGTGGTGTCGTGGCTTCGGCGTGGCCAATTGCCTTGTTTGGCTGCTCGAGTCTCTTGTCGGCTCGGCGAGATGGCCTGAAGGTCGGTCGAATATCGAATATCACAAGCCGTTGTCGTAGGAGGGCCCACTCTTTACCCAGAGATAAGTAGAGCGGGGACTAGCTGTTTTTCCAAGCGCTATGATTGGCGGTAGTTAGATGTTCGTGTACCTGCCTAAGTATATTGTACTTATTTCATCTGGCTTCGGGATCACGGCCCTGCTGCGTAGGTGCAAAGAATTGGTAGTTCAATCTCTATACATATCACGCGCATTTAAGTAAACTGTTGATCTGAAAAGTTTACGCTCTGTAGGAGATAGCGAGACAACAAATTTTTAGTAAAAGGAGCCTTCTTATACTACGCTAGGTCTGTCTTGTTATGCCTCCTCAACCTGTGATTTCCTAAATACAAAACAAGCCATGGCGCCTTAAATACGGCCGCCATCTATCCTGGTTTCTACGCTCCGACTTGTCTAGCGCCGTTCTGTGATACCTGCCTATAAAAAGTGAAATATCCCATTTTACCCGCTGGAAGAGCTCGCTATAAATATCAGGTGCAGGGTCGTGGACCATCTGTCTGTCTGTCTGTCTGTCTGTCTGTCTGTCTGTCTGTCTGTGGTTCAACGGCGCTGTTTTGTCAACTAATATGGGTGCTTGGCCTTGCAAGCGTTATGGTGCATACTACCAACCACAGTGGACAGGTACGCATGAAACGATGGGTCATCGGCCATGTTGTGGGACAATTGGAACTGGGTACGAAACGAAGATGGAAGCCGTGCGTGCGGTCGTGTCAAACGACCCTCGCGTGATGGTGGATATGAACCACCAAGCATCACCGACTTTCAAGGGTCGAATTACTCCGAATCCGCTTCCAAGACGCTTGGTTCCTTCTAACCTCATGTGGCCGGTTGCGATTCTGTGTAAGCTGCCTTCTCCATGGTTGACACTGGTTGTAAATTCAAATGACGAACGAGTGGCCACCTGGTCCCACGTTCGTAATATTAAACCGCGCAGCTCACGCCGATAGCTTTGGGGGGAAAAAAACTCCGTTTTCCATAGAGGGCTTTGATGTCATGATTCGTGTAATGCACGCGTTATCGCCGATGGGAAGAGTTGTACTGGTACAAGCGGAAATTTTGATGAATTCAAACGCATGCGGAAACTTAGCTCTCGTGTCACATGACATGAGCGCTATATTGTCATCACATTGATGAGAACTTCGGCTTGGCCGGTTGGAACCGGCGTCGTCGACGTGCAACGGAAGGGATCAAGGTAGCTCTCTAAGCACCTGAGTACCCTGGCAGGTGTGTATTCTGGTAGGGGTATGGTACCTCCTGTTGCGGCTTTTGAACTTGGTCAGGTACCTTGTGCGCTGCTGTTTTCTTAGATGCCGCATACGGATTCGGCGGCAGACTAGCCACGCCAGCGGTAGTAGGTAGTGTCGATGGAGCCGGGCTCGCAGTAACTTGCTCTTCTACCTGGTGCTTGGAACGAACCTGGAGGTTCTGGGGATCAACCAAGCGTCCGCTGGACCGCATCTCCACTACGGCCTTGACCACATCCATGTCGTCGTGGTCTTTATCATTCAGCAGCAGTCGCTGCTTCAGGGTCATCCGACCACCGTTCCGTGTTCGCTCCTGGAGAGCAGCTTCACGGACGGCAGGGTCGTGCTTGAAGCGGCACTTGCCCTTCTTGCCACAGGTGCCCCCAGTAGAATAGTATTTGCAGTGGTTGGACGGGTCCGCCCGTGCGATAGGAGGAGGGGGTAGATAGGTAGTTGCTGGTTTGGAACTTGGTTGTACTTCGGGCTCTTCGTCGTCGGATGAGTCGGATAAACCTGCGGATTCGTCTGCCCGCATCTCATCCCCTTCATCGTTGGCTGCCCTCTTTCTCTTTTCGATACTCCCTTTAAGCTTACTTAATTTCTTCTCGAGCCTGTCGATCTTGGCCTGGTCTTTCTCAAGCTTGGTACTTTGAGGTTTGGAAGAGTCGTCTGCTTTGGGCGCAGGTGCTACTTCGGCGGCTTTCTTGGCCTCTATCCTAGTCTTTGTTGGGAAGTTTGCCTTGCGCTCTGCGATCCAAGCCGCCATATCAGGGATTCTAGACAGTCATAAAGTTAGTATACCACACGTATATGGACAGGACGCAAGGTTCTTACACTGGAGCGTCTCCACCCAAGAGCTCACTCAATCGCTTTTCCTCGTCATCTAAAGCGCCTTCGCCTTCGCTACTTTCGTCTCCAGGTGTCAGCCCGAGAGTATTGGTCTTGCGCTTCTTCTTTTTGCTGTGAACCGCTGCATCAGGCTTCTGAGAAGGGTTAAACCCATGGGCCGGTCTTTGTTCTCGGTGACGAAACTTTTCGCCTCGGTTGCCATGTCCTCCCCGACCGCCTCTGTTTGAATGGCTGAAACCATCTCGTCCAGGGCCGCCTCGATTACTATAACCATGGGCATTGTGAGGAGCATGGACGGGGGCTGAATACGGATTTTCGGGAGCAGGAGGATAATTATAAGGCGGCTGGGTATAAGGTCCGGACTGTGGGCTTGGTTGGTAGGGTGAGCCGTAAGGGCTCGTAGTGTGAACGACGCGGTCATTACTGTGCTCGAACCCTAGTCGCATCGCGGTTGGAGGTACCATTGGATTTTCCGACTTGTGGCCACCTCGGTCACTCTGGAACCCCCCGCGGCTGCCTCTGTTGGAGTACGGTGGAAACGCCTGGCCTTGCTCAGACCAGCGCTGCGGAGGATGGTCATTTGGATAAGCAGAATACGGAGGACCATGCGAGGGCCTCGCGGACGCATTAGGGTATTGGGGCTGGTATCCTTGTCCCAATGGGGCGTTGTACCCCTGAGAGTTGTAGTTGGTAGGATACGCAGGAGCAGCGGGATGGGGGGCACTTTGTTGATGGGGGGGATAGTGGTTTACCGGGGGCGTACTTTGCCAATGGGCACTTGCTTGCGGGGTGGGATAGTGACCGTTGGGGGGAGAAGGCGCGTAGTCTGGCTGTTGGGAATAATAACGTGAGCCCGAGCCATAGTCATGGTGACCACGGCCCCTCCCACCCCCTACGTAGGACGGTTGACTACCACGGTGTGAACCTGCACTATACGAATGTGGTTGACTATAGGATGGGTACTGTGCCGCCGGTGTTGCAGAAGAGGTCGGCGGTGGAGGCGGGGGTGCGTAGGGATAACTGGCCATCTCTACTCAACGAAGATTTCTTCAACGTGGGGAATATTCGGTACTGCAGGCAAACGAAAACTCCTAGAAACCTGCATCGTGTTAACCATGTTTCAAGGATGATCGCAGATGTTGATGGTGAACACACAGTAATGAAAGACGGCTGCTCCGACAAGTACCAAACAGGTCGCGCTCGGAGGCGAGTGTGGCTAGACCTAGATACGAGTTTGTCTCGGTTGGCAAGCCAGGTATCCCAGACAGCAGGGCGATATGGTTTGTTTGATGGTTGATTGGTTGATTGATTGATCCGACGAGATGCCTACCGACGAAGATTTGGCGGTATCAACGTCTTGTGGCGTATATCCTGACAGGAAAATCCTGGGAATATTCGAAAAGACAGAAAGAATACAGAGCACTAGTGGCAGTGTTCTACTTCAGGTTTCTTGATGCCGATGTCAAGTGGGGAGGAGGCGAGTCGGAGGAGAAGATAGTATTGTGGTGGAAGAGTAAGGAGATGGCGAGAAGATATAACTACTTACCTGTGATGGCAAACAAGAAGGTTGTTGAAGCGTGCGGCTATGGGCAACGCGGCTGTCATATGGTCTAACCCTAAACATCTTAGTACAAGGTATTAATTGTGGGTCAAGTTTCTACCAGCCCAAATTTTTGACTACACCTGCATACGAAGTACTTAGAGACTTAGTCTACCTAGAGACGGTAAGCCCCACGAGCTGCTTGTCCATATTTCACAGTGGGGCACAGCTCATAAAGTTGAAAGGTATGAACATGTGCATCATATTTCTGTACAAATTCCAGTATACATAATGTTCATTCTAGTGAGTTTCTGAATATCTGAATACACCGAGGACAGCTTCTGACCACGCTTATGCTGATATACAATGCAGACGAAGATTGCGGATCTGGTGCAGATTCCGCCGTCGCAGTTTGAGCAACACAGCCGTGTCGCCATCGAGAACAACATCAATGCCAAGTACTCCAACCGCGTGATCCAGAAGATCGGCCTCTGCATCTGCATGTACGATCTCCTATGGGCGTCCGAGGGGCTCATAGGGCATGGCGACGGCTATGTCAATGTGAATGGTACGACTTTCGCTCTCCTGCGTGCCATTACAATGCTGGGCAAATTGGGCTCACCAGAAGGTTTCATGACTAGTTGAATTTCGGGTGGTCGTCTTCAGGCCTTTTAAGGGGGAGACCCTGTTCGGCAGGATCAGTAGTGCAAACGAAGAGGGGATACAGAGTAAGATCTGGCCTCCCTACCCTTGAAATACGGGCTGGAAATTCTAATTGCCTGATAGTCCGGACCGATTTCTTTGAAGAAATCACCGTATCCTATAAGGAACTGCCTGAGAGCACTGAGTTGTAAGTCACCTCATAATTGACGTATTTCACCCGCTGGAGATATTGATATATATGCTCTAGCGACCATAACGAGAAGGCCTGGGTATGGATAGTTGATGATGTGAGAATGCACTATGATAAGAACGAGATGGTCCGATTTTCGGTCCTCGACGAGGCATGGAATGACCAGTTGGCCGAGAGTGGAGAGCTGGAAGCTATCGAGCGGGCCAAGGCCATCTCGCCCTATACTATTAAGGGCACCATGATGAAAGAAGGATTAGGAGTATGCTTGTGGTGGGATTGATATGAAGTTTGGCCCGTACACAGGTCACCAATTGTCCTTGTCGTTGCATAACACCTAGATGATAGGGCGGGGGAGCGTGGCATAATTTGGCGTTTGGGAAATAGTGCACTTGATTTGCTATGGATAGGGGCAAAAAAAATGTTAGGCATGACCCTACTTAGACCCGATACCCTCGAGCAATCGATCCTCTACATCATCAAGTACCGAATAATGCTCCACGACGGCCAAATTCTCCGCCTCTGTTTTGAACTGTTTGTCGGGATCGACGCCCGGTCCAAACATCTGCGGACCGGCTTGGGGCCCCATGGCACCCATCTGTTGCGCCATTTGGTTTGCGGCTGCTCTCGTTAGCTAACTAGGTCATTTCACACATGGAATAGCCAGAAGCTGGACGTGCGGAGAACTTACCATTGTCGCTCCCTAGGATAAAATTGAAGACGCTCTGTAAGCCGAAAATACACAAGAAATACCAGCTGATGCTAGACATCCACCTGGGATCCATCTCCTTGGTCATCACACCAGCTTGCAACATGCTCTTGAACTTCACAGTAATGGGGAAAGGCAGCTTGATGATAACAAAGCCGCTGAAAAATGCATTGATCCAGCTCATGATGAGCGTATTTGGGATCATCATGGCCATATTGTTCTTCATCATGCCCATCATGCCATCCATGGCATTAGGGTCGGTCATGGGGTTGGCAGGGGGTTGGCCGCGGCGTTCCGGGTCCTTCAGAAAAGAGCCGGACTCGTATGCGTTGGTCAAGTAGTCGCGCCGCACACGGAACGAGGGGGCCGACAGGACGTGGAAGTTGGTTCGTGTGGCTACGCCGTGGACCATGGAACGCTGTTCCCTTATCGATTTCTGATCGAATCTCTTCGGTTGCGTTGCCATTAAAACGGAGGCGTAGTGTCGTAAGACGCCGGTCAAGACCTAAACATGTGTAGGTCCTTAGCCACGGCTGGGTATGTGCGAAGGGGGTATTGCTTACCATGACGATGGTGATAGGAACGAGGATCCAGTAGCTTTTGAATAATTAGCACCACCCAGCACGAGAATGCCGTAACAGCCTCACAATAACTGAGGATCCCTATGGATCGTCTGCACCGGTAATTGGGACATTATAAGGAGGTCGGCTGTTGTCTTGCGACAACAGAAGAACGAGCAATTCGGAGGGTTTGGCTGCTCTCTGAGTTGCGCAATTGGAGCTTCAAGTGCCGTCGCTGGAGGTGGTTTAAGTTCCCTACTAAAGAGATAATAGGTAGGCACTGACTGCACTTTGGGGGCAAGCAAGCCTCAATGCATCAGCCGCAAGCCCGCGGAACTGGGCGGTGGGCCGCGGAGTGTGGGTCCTGACAGGTCCAAAAGTTCTCTAATGGCCCCACACTGACGGAACGAGCCACGTTTGTTTCTAGCATTTCTACTTACATTAGGTAGGTACATACATACATACTGACACTCGTCGAGATCATCCAAATACCGGACCATTGGTAGCACATTCGTGTCCAATCGCTCTCTTCCTCAACAAACCGCTCCTCCACCCGCCCCTCGCAGCGTAACTGAACCGGCAAAGGGGACATAGATCGCAAGATGGCGTTGCAGGAGCGAATTACGGTGCACAACCTAGCAGGTGAGCAGCTCTTACTTGGGCCCGCAGACTTACAACCCCCAGCGCCGAAGAAGAAGCCAGATAGACGGGCCAAGGCCCCTATCCCCCCTCCGAGATCACGGCTGATAAACGTCTACGACATAGATCTGAAGAACACGTCCGACGATGCGATACCGAACTACCTCAACTCGCTCAAGTTCAAGCAGGACCACCGCCTCGTCGACACACGCCTGGCCCTGGGGTACAGCGCCTTCGCCATCGCCGCCGCCTGCTTCCTGTGGGACTACAAGCTGGGCTTCGAGAACACCAAGTGGTACACCGCCGCCGCCGTGGCGCTCTACTCGCTGATCAACGGCGCCCTGACGATATGGATCACGTTCGTGGAGAAGGGGGTGATATACCAGGGCACGGCGCCCGACGGGACGAAGGTAAGTCCAGTGTCCGGGAGGGTCACATTCCAACAACTCGGCGCGCGTGCGCGTGCGCGTGCTATAGCTCGTGGCAAAGAAGCTAAATATAGACCCTTATCCCCCCCCGACTAGGTCTCCGTTTCGACCTCGACGAAGAAGAACGAGCCGACCTACTACGTCGTCGTGACCATCACGCCCAAGAGCGGCGGCGGCGCCAGCCGCAAGCTCGAGTTCGCGCGCTCCTTCACCGAGTGGTTCGACGTGCAGGGCCACTTCGTCGCGCTGCCCTTCCAGACCATGCTCGCCACCACTGTGCCGCCGATCGCCAAGGCCGACCCTAAACGCGCCTCTGCCGCCTCTGCCTCTGCTTCTACGACTGCCCCTCCGGCCGCTCCCCCCTCTACCTCCTCCTCCTCCGACTTCCTGAACGTAGACTCTCAGACCCTGGATGCGCTGGCCGCTGCCGAGTCGACGGGCGCGGACACCAGCGCCGCCGAGTCCGCGGGCAAAAAGTCGAAGAGGAGGAAGGCGTAAGTGCGAGTATGTTTGGTCATGGATAATGAGAGCCCGGTTTATGTTCTCACTCGAAAAAAGCTTGATACCCTTATCATCAAATAACTACTTACTGAACTTATCTCCTGTGCAGTCGTGGGCGAAATGCGCGGCTCTGTATGAAGCAAGTCTATCTTACATGTTCCACTTAGCAAGCAAGGGCGGCGTTGGCAAAAATACAAATCCGAGTTCAGCAATGTGCTCGTTCGTCTATTCTGTTTTTTTTTTTATATGTATTTTTCCATCGTATGCGGTATCTCGTCCAGCCCCCTGCCCTGCATACTTGCCCCCGCATCCAACGGCTACTGCCAACCTGAACTCCGTGCCCTTTTCGTGCTTCAATCTTCTCCAAATTAAGGAGGAGGCGTGGGTTGGCACCTATGATGCGAAGATTCATCCACTCTGATCAAGCGCTTCCCACGCCTGTCTAGCTTTGAGAGCCGTGCGACGAATCTCCCTAACTGAATCGCCGCAGGCGGTCGCAAGGGTGCGCAGGAGACCTCTGCGGTGCGGCAGTAGAAGGTGGGCGTCGTACCCGCTCTCGGTCAGTTTCTGGAAGAGGTTCAGCGTATACATGCGTGTGGCGATCGGGTCGCGGTCTCTGGCGTTGATGCGGGATATCTTGGATCTGTAGTCCGACCCGCCTTGCTTTCCGGCCGCGGCGGGGTCGAACTTCGCGGCGTCGGCGACGTTGCGCGCCATCCCGTAAACGGCGATCGAGCCCTCGATCAGCGCCGCGAGGTGACCCCGGAGCTCGGCCGGGTCTTCCCCTAGGATGTGGAGCAGCACGGCGAGCAGGGATTCTGTCTCCACGCCCACCTTGAACGTGGATAGGGATCGGATCCCGATCCGTACAATTTGGGCTACCTCGGACGCGTAGATGTTGTAGTCGACGTGCCGCAGGATCGAGAAGATCCCCACTGCGCGGTTGACCGCCTCACGCTCCTCCACTCCCCCGCCTATGAAGCAACGATCAAGGTATGGAATCACGTTCCTGTGGTAGAACCACCCCAGTCTTAGCTTCTTGCGGATTGCGTGGTTATCATCTGACAAGCATTCTCGGGGCATCACAAGCAGGCCTAGGTTTTGTGCAAGCTGTCTGCCCGTCATAATATCCATAGCGCCGCCCTCGATGATTAGAGTGAGGAGGAGATTCTGATTCGATCCCGTAAGTGGGCGGGCTATATCGCCGGCGAGGTAGTGTAGGGCACTACGGAATATCTGAAGCTTGGAGTCTGTAGTGTTAACAGCTAAGTGGCGACCGATCAGAGCATGCACTCTCGTAATTAGGGGTTGTTGCGATAGTATTCGTTGCTCAAGAAGTGTACTACTACTTTGTACGTTAAGTTTGTTTGCTAGAACGCATAATAATGCGTCCATCGCGGCCCTCGCAGCCTCAGAACATCGTGTTGGCGTTGTTGTCAAAGTGTCTACTAAGTTATTGAGGGCAGGCACATGTATCTAGGAGAGTGATCAGATGTGTTTTTCGTTAGGAATCTCTGATTGAGAAAACTCACCTCTGTGCGTATTGCACCAGGCCATAGACCTTGAATAATGCCCAATGACAATGGTGCCGCCCGAAATTCGTCAGCAGCACTGACACATGATGGGAGGAGTGCTGGTATCCGCGCGGGGTCGCTACCCTGCGTATGAAATAGAAAAAAAGCTTCGGAATCCAGCTCGAGAGCTTTCTGTTCATCTTCGTTAAATGTCCTAATCACTGATGCTGCTAGCTGGCCCAGCTGATTCAATAAAATATCCTCTCTTGAGACTAAGTCGGGATTACCCCCGGTCAAGTCTCCGGCAAGAGTTACTATTGTAGACTCGGTGAGGGATGTAAACCGACGGTAGAGTTTCTGGACCACATAAAAGCAGAATGCGCGCCGTGGGCGCCTAGAGCCCGTCCCTTTGCCCTCCAGTATCTCGGTGTTCCCAAGTTGATCGAGATCAGCTTCAGGTGTATCGTTCGCTTCAAACGACCGAGCAAGATCGTAGAACTTTCCTTTTGTGAGCCCAGAATTAGTGTCCCATATTTCCCCTTGCTTCAAAGCCCGCTTTAGAGTCACATGAATTGCGTCGATGAAGACGACCAAAAACTTCGGGTCTGCTTTTTCAGACAACATCCACTGTAAGCCTTGTAAGAAAGTATTGATAAGGGCTACTTCGTTAAGCCAGCATGCATCGGGCTCCAAGGTGCCAGAATGGATCAATGAGCAGAGCGTAGCAGAAACACTCCGAATCTGCGAATTCAAATCGAGAGAATGTGTCTGTAACCGGTACGCATCCTGAACAGAGGTTAAATACTGGAGGAGAAGGTACCGAAATGATGGTGGGTATAGTGGCACCGCATTCCTCAGAGCTTCTTCGCCCGCCTCAAGTAGATCCAGAGGCACGCTATCCTCAACCGAGTTGAAATATTTAGGGCCCTTCAGAGGACAAACGATGACTGGCTTTGCAAGTAGGCTGAATATCGCTTCACAGGTAGAATCTGAACACAACCGTCCCATTCGTGCCTTGGTGCTGGGCTTTTGACCAACTAGAGCCCCCAAGCCTTGCATGGATTCTCGCAAGATACTGACATATTCGATAGGAGACGACGCTGTGGAATGCTCCTCCCAAAATGGCTGGTATAAGTCGTGGAAAAGTGAATCTCCGAAATAGTCATCCAAAAGAAGGCCCTCATCTTCGGATTGATACTGGTCCGAGCGCAAACCAGAGACAAGATGTAATCGTAGCTTTACTACCGAGCTCATTAGGGCCATGAGATGCCGCTTATGTAAAACGGAATTGTTGTTCTTGATAGCATTTTTTATGTGTTCCAGAGCTCGGGGCATTAGTAACGCAAACGCCTCAGGAGCCGCGCCAACGACCGCAATAAGCAGGCGCCCTGCTTGAGCAGTATATCTCGGATCCGGTATGTCTTCCTTCAGGTCTCTCCAAGCGTTGTCTAAAAATGATTGAAGATATTCGCCATCAAGCCTCCCTGTGAGGGAGCACAGGACTTTAAGAGTAGCTTTAATAATATCTTGAATCTCGCCATTACGAACCTCGTACTTGAGCGAGCCCCAGATTTTATCTGCGTGGGGTACGATGCTTTGAGTTGGATCATCATACTTCACGATGCATGCATCGAGGGTAAGTAAGATATCGACTTTAACGGCAACAGTTTGGTCAACCTTGTCGAGCTTATCGACGAGGAATGGAATAGAAAGGCTGGATATGCAGCGGTGCGCCGAGAAGCAAGAACGAAGCGCCATCTTCAGGTCATCAGTAGTTATAGTAGACGGCGTTGCTGATGGTCTAAGTGATATGGGGAAATAGGCAGAGAAAGCTTTGAAGATCTCCGAGGTGACATCAGTTGACGGTCGAAATTTCTGTAAGAAGACTCTCAGGATGGCGAACCACAGCATCAAATTCTCAGGGTCTCGTTCGTTTCGGCAGAGATTTAGGAGATCGAGGATAAAGCCGCTCGTAGCGCCATGCCGATATTCCAGGTCATGAGCAACATCTGAAATTTCCAAGAGATCCCAGAAAAGATGGTATATCTCCAAGCGCGTTGTGGGAGCCTGCAATTTAAAGCCATCACCTAGTTTGCAGACGCTTTGGATGATCTCGTTTCCAAGAGACGGCTGGAAGTGTTTCATTGCAACCAGCTGCCTGAGCGCTTTGGAGGAGGCAGTGATGCCTGCCCTATGATCATTTTCAAAAAGGGAACTAAAAAACGTGACGAGCAACTTGACTTGATCGGCATTTAAGGTATCATTCCTCCTCGAGAGGACCTGGAGAGTGCTGGCGAGGAAGTCTAAAGCTTGGGCTCTCGAAATGAGATCGTCATCACCAGAAGATTGCATCCATCTAGAGACAGAGGCAACCCACTGACCAATCGTAACTCTCTTGTTAGTAGATTCTTCAATAGCTGGTAGGGAATTAGTCGTCATGCCCTTACACACGCGCCTAACAGGGTGGCAACATCAACGCACCTTGGGCTGCTTGCTCGGAGATGGCTCGGAGCTGGTCCTTTTCATCCTTGTCCGCAAGCACATATTTCAGAGCAAGCTCGTCAAACTTAGGAATTGTGGCCATCCTGCTATTTTGCACAGACCGCCGAATGTTCCGGAGTTGGGCCGTTTGAGTGCAAGATTGAAGATGTGTTGGAGGGAGGTTGAAGGTTTAGGTATTGCCCATGGATTGTAGCGTCACAGCGGCTAGCTGAGTCTTGGCAAGGCGAAAGATTGCAGCGTACTGTGGGGGGTCGGTCGTCATTCACATGAGGAGACGCGGAGATCCTCTAACCTGGATGAATTCTACTAAGTTTGGTTTTGCTTTCGATAGATAGATATCGCTTGGTTGGAAGTAAATTGAATCTGGATACCCTTATTACGGCGACCACCTTGGAGGTTTAGGTAGAAGGTACTACCTGAGTAAGTTCTACCTAGGAGGTAGGGTTCAGTAAGTAGGTACTTTGTGGAGGTACCTTGTGGAGGTACCTAGAGCGGCGGGTGACTACCTCCTACATACGCAGCAACCCCGCGATTAAGTCTTGCGATAGCTCTGCCGATACGTCACTTGTATGGCTTATCAGCGCAAGTCGGAACCACACTATGCCAGAAGTAGTAAGAGGGGTAGTTGGAATGGCGGGTTGGAGTATATGAGATTTTTCCGCGTTAGGAGAAAAAAACAGAGCCTGATGCAGAAAGGCCCCACGAACGTCCGATCCTAGAACCAGATCTTTTCTTATGGCAAAAATGCAACGGGCTTTGAATCTTAGTGCCTAACTACTTACTTAGGTTGCTAGCATCTCACCCTCAACAGATAACTAATCCTCTTCTATCCATCTTCTCCCTTTTCTTGCTCCCCTACGGAGTGCACTTTTTCTCCGGGCTGCAGCCATCGCCTTGGACCCCTTCAGCGACCGTTTGCATCGTGGGTCGCGCATAGTGGAGCAACACTAGGTAATTCTATTATTTCCCTACCCAGGTACCAACTATCTTCATCGAGATAATAGGCATCTGCGCTAGACTTCCAGGTACTATCTATCAATTGCATTAGGTAGGTACCCAAGGCAATATGCAACTTACTACCTTTTAGAGCCACAGCCACCTTCTAAACCAAACAGACTGATGCTTTCTATACCTACCTGCGTATCCATATCCATATCAATGCGAATTGAGACTAATGTGATATTTCGTCTAACGTTAGAGGGCTATGGCGTCTCACCAAGATGTACCCAAGACCTGTAAGGTCGTCATGGCTGAAACTATCGCCAAGAGCCTGCTTGCAGAAGTCAAGGACAACTTGAGGTCGGTACGGCGGGATGCTGAGGGCAAACCGACGCTGGTGGCTTTCTTGGCGAACGGCGACCCGGCCGCTGTTAAGTACGCCGAGTGGTCCAAGAAGACATGCGAGGAGAAGTAACGTCTTCCTACCCATATCTATACCTGGTACGGTCTACTTACGTGTGCGAGGGTCCAGTGGTTTTCACTTCGACTTGCGTCAGGTCGAGAAGGAAGCGCTAGAAGAGGAGATCATAGCCGCCAATGAGGATAGCAAGGTCGACGGCATCATCGTCTATTACCCCATATTTCCCGGCAACCCGGCCCACGATAAGTATCTCCAGGAGACCGTTTCTCTTGCTAAAGACGTCGAGGGACTCTGTCACAAGTACATCTCTAATATGTACCACAACGTGCGATATCTGGACCCGCCACAAAACCTGAAGAAGTCCATCTTGCCATGCACACCGCTTGCCGTTGTCAAGATCCTGGAATATCTCCAGATCTACAATTCGATCCTGCCGTATGGTAACCGCCTGTTTGGGAAGACCATAACCGTCATCAACCGATCCGAAGTGAACGGTCGACCGTTAGCGGCTCTTCTTGCAAACGACGGCGCTACCGTGTACTCTGTCGACCTGACCGGCGTGCAGGTCTTCACCCGCGGCCAAGGCATCCGTCAGCGTCGCCACCAGACCGAGGATAAGGGGGGCTGGGCCTTGGAGCAATGCGTGCCGATTAGCGACGTAATCATCGGCGGCGTGCCATCCGAAACGTACAAGGTCCCGACCGAACTTATCCGTGACGGTGCTGTGTGCATCAATTTCTCATCATGTCGAAATTTCGATGGGCCGGAAGTGAAGGAAAAGGCGTCTATATACGTTCCTTCGGTCGGCAAGGTTACGATTGCCGTGTTATTGCGAAACCTGGTTGTATGTTGTCTCCTACAATGAAGTCGAAGGAAGAGGAATCATAACTGACAAGATATTAGCGTTTGATTGGGAATCGTCCATCGATACAATCGGCTTCTGAGAACCCCTGAAGCGAGAAAGAGGAAGAGTGAGGCATTTGTAGTAGGTTAGATAGAATAGAGCAGCATCATATGCGCTCATCGACGGTCGAACTAGTTCGTGGATTCAACGGGATAGATAAAATAGACATAGTTTCACTGGCACGTATCATTCATTCTGGTATGTTGTCCTACTGTGATGTCCCCATTGGTACTCCTGACGACTTCTCTTTTAGCGGCCTTGGTATGGTTGGGGACCGAACATTTCTTCTTTGGGAAGAACCCAGGCGCTCTGATTGGTCAATGGCTGTCGTCGACGGTGGTGGTGGTCGCGCCAGACTTGGTCTTTGTTTCCTAGCTCATGTTAAAGACATGCTTAACTAGAATAATAGCACTGGTGCTTAGTATAATGAAACAAGCGAGGGTTATGACTCACAGATACATACGATGGTCTCTCCATGTAATAAGTTTCATCTCGATCGCACCTAGACATCCTCGGACCAAGAAGAGTCGGTGACGATGTTGATAGGAGAGAAGGATGCAGCAAGCTAGGTTGTTAGCATGTTTGGTGACCGGGGGCTTTGTACGCCACGCCAGAAACCAGAAACCGATTGGGCGAGAATGCAAGGACACAGGCCAACCGTCTTTATTTTTCTCCCTTTCTAGAGGTGGCCGTTTTTGTCATCATTTAGGCGGCACGGGGGATCTCCACGTTGAACGAATCGAAGTGCATTGGCCCCTGCGCTTGAATTGAGACAAGCTCATGGATCAAGACTGGCAAAAATGATCAAGACTGGTAAAAATGGATGTTCTGCCTAGCGTGCCTGATTTCGTGGGGAGCTAGATCCCCAACTCGTCAGGCCATGACATACCCAATCCCTGTCAGCTGCCAGGCTACAGTGGACATGCCTAGCCCAGAAGCGCGCCAAGCCCTCAGCTCTTCTGCCATTAGAGCAATCTTAGCCAAGCGGAAGGAAAGACGGACGCTGGATAGCAGCAGCAGTAGCAGCAGCAGTAGCAGCAGCAGCTTCACACCACACCCCCCCCTCATCCCCCCCCTCTAGATCTAGGCTTCTAACCTAGGCTTGTACTACACCAAATGAATCGCTACTGGGCTCCATCACATCGACCAGAATGGCCACGATTCTGTATAAAGCGGGTTGCCTCGCACACCCTTTGTTCCGCTGCCCATATACCATCATTGTTTGTGCCTGCCCGTGGCTTCGTGATTGATCATCTTCCAGCCCATCCTTTAGTCGCCGACCCGGCACCGAGTTTACTTATCCAATCCAAGCTTTTCTATTTCTCTATCCGTCTGCTCTTCTCTGCTCTTTTCTCTCCCCCTTTCCAGCTGCCGGCCTCGTAGACGTTTTGATTCAGCCACGATGGCCTCCTCCTCGCAGCTCCCGAAGCTTCCAGCCACCCACAATGAGCTGGCCAACTACATTGCGGAGCGCCCTAACATGTCCATGGCTGAGCTGATGCAGCCATATCGCGAATTCGAGGCCAGGCTTCGTGAGATGTACGCTCAGGAGCGGAACAACCCTATCCTTGATGATCCTTATCTCAATGTTTTGCCCGTGTTCACTGAAGATACGCCCGCCATTCGGACCAGGGCTCGTGACCTAGATGCCGAAACTCAGCATCAGAAGGACAAGTACATCATGCCCCTTCCTAGCGACAAGCGCCGTCTCAACGGATCGCCGGCTGTCGTCGAATCTCTCAAAGAATTCCGGCATAATTTCGGTGTCTTCTCCGAGTCATCACTGTCTGACATGGATTGGGACAATGTTGTCGCCGCCGGGTCATCTGTCGTCAACTGCATCCTCCCAGTGCCCCCCGAGTACAAGAAATCTAAGCGGGCACTGCGTCAATACTATCGTACGTGAAACCAAATTTGCTGACCTTCTCTAGGATTTGCGTGTGCCTTCTTCGGGTATGCTGATTTGTTATTTAGATGAAAAGTTCTGTCCGGCTTCAGACGTTGACCTTTTCTTGTATGGGCTCAATGAAGAAGAGGCAGTACAGAAGATTAAAGACATCGAGACTCGTATTCGAGATGCTATTCTCTCCGAGGTTACCGTCGTGAGGACCAAGAACGCTATTACTATTTGTAGGTTCCGAATTTATTACCGAGCTGATTTGCCTGGGCTAAATTTCTGGTGAATAGGCAGCCAATACCCTACCCGCCATATCCAGGCACGTTCGCTAAACCCATCTCGTTGCTTCCCCTGCTTATTGGTTTAGATTGTTCTTCGTGTTTATAAATCGGTCTCCGAAATTCTCACCGGGTTTGATATCGACTGTTCCGGCGCGGCCTATGATGGCAGCCAAGTCTACACGACGCCTCGGGCCCTGGCATCCTATATCACTCAGATTAACCCAATTGATTTGAGCCGAAGGAGTCCCTCCTATGAAAACCGACTATCAAAGTATAGCCATAGAAACTTCGAGGTCTATTGGCCTGAGCTTGATCGCTCGCGTGTGGACCCCACAATCTTCGAACGGAGCTTCCAGAGAACTCTTGGCCTTGCCAGGCTGTTGGTCCTCGAGCGTCTGCCCACCACAAATGCCCGCGAGCAATATCTAAAGAAGAGACGGGAGGAACGGGGACGGCCCGAATTGGTTAATCGCTTTCAGCACCGCCTTTATGGCAACATTAAAGATGTCAGTATAGCCCCTAGGATCACATTTATAAATTGTTTTCAATCGTCTTTAACGCCTGGCACTGCCATTACTGACATGCTGTGCTAGAACCACGAGGATGAGGTTGCAGATTGGGTCGATGAGAACGACGTGTCCAACTACCACACCTTTACTGTTCCGTATGGTGAAAAGTTTCACGCGAAGAGAATTGAGAAACTATGCTACACCAAGGACTTGTGTAAGTCGGCCTTCTGATCTCGGAAGTAAACGCCCGCATAATGAGGGAGGGACGCAGTATTTTCTGGGTTTGAAATTCTGCATTTTGCTGTGCAATTAACTGACGCCGAATAGTGCTTAATGCCGAATGGAATCAGCCCAAAGAACGGGAAGTCTATCGTAAGTGATCCCAGAAGTTATTATCCCCTTTGTTGCGCTGCTTTGGCAATACAACAGCTTCCTGCTCAGCATCTTGGAATGTCCATATGCTCTCGAAATGCTCAGGCATAACAATCAAAATGGAAGTAATAGATTCTAATTGTTGCGTAGTGCACAGGCATCCTGCATTTTTTGGCCGAATCGAAGATGTAAGTTTTATGGTGAGCCAGTCTATGAAGCTCATCTAACAAGCGACTAGGTCCTTGGTGATTGCTGCGGTACCTGTCCCAAGCCCAAGACTCCTGAGGAGATTGAAATTGCCGAGAAGGAGAGCGAAATTTATGTCTCGGGCAATGCGACCTTCCGCATCGATGATCCAGGGCGACAGGTAAGTAATTTTACAACCCAGGCATACCATAACTACTAACTATGGGGACAGCAAATCGGTTCCTTCAATCCTCTGACTGAGGATGATTGGACGGAGATGGCCTATGTTGGAAATACAGCTCGTCTTTGCCAGGCTATCGTTGATCGGGACCTTGAGCACGTCGAGGATTGGTTGTCTCAAGAAGGTGCCGACCCTAACACTAGGGATTATACTGGAAGAACGCCACTTCATTTAGCTGTGATCAGCTCCAGTCCTGCGATTGTGAAATGCCTAGTTGATCACGGCGCACGGCTGGTCGCTCGGATCGCCGATGGGCGAACTGCGCTTCACCTAGCTGCCGCGCGAGGCAATCCCGAAATGGTCAAAATACTCCTCGAGAAAAGCAATGCGAACGAAGAGGAGGAAGAGGAGAAGCAAGACCAGCGGCGAAAAGCTCGTGAGGAAGCAGTCGAGAGTGACGGCAGCCACCCTGAGCGCAACTCCGACAAAGATGACGAAGACGAAGATGGTGAGCTGATCGATGACGACTCGTCAGATGACGAGGTTCAATCTATGGCTACAGGATCATTCGTCAAGGTTGACAATAACGATGAATCAATAACGGCTGAGGCTATTCCACTTGATGATGACAAGGTGAGTCCTGGAGATGCCAGAGTTAAGCTATTCTGCATAGTAACCTCAAGTTACAAGTTGCATCCCCAACTACAAATTTCGTGATGCTAACGATAAATGTGCATAACTAGAATGACCCGGACTTTTATAAGATTGATGCCGTTTCCTGGGATTCAAGATGCTCTGCGCTTCATCTGGCCATTCTTGGTGGCCATTGTGAAGTGGTCAAGCTGCTGTGTCAAGAGTTCGGGGCCGATCCTCTCATCCCAATCAAAGCCCTCGATGATTCGCATACCAACCGTAACGGTGCTATACTTACACTGGCCCTTGCGCTTGCACTCCCAGTTGAGAAGGCAGTTCGCATGACTGAGACGCTCTTGAGCCTTGGAGTTACTTCCTCGCAAGCGGACCCCGACGGTATTACAGCATTCCATCGATTCATTCAGGTAAGTAAGAAAAGTATTAAGGTACACTTAACCGGGGTGCATACGGTTGCTAACACACTTGCCACGCAGAATGACAATATGCAAACCATTGAAAGTTTGTGGGAGAATGATAAGCTCGGCCTCAAAACAGCTATTAACCACATAGCTGTAACCGGGTCTTCCTGGAATAGCGAAGCTACCAATCCCTTAATGACCGCTATCAATAATGGCAACTCAATTCTCGTGCTCAAACTACTCGATGCTGGAGCGAAACCTGATATTGACTTCGATAGCTGGCTTCGAGGGGCAAAGTTTTCTTTTGAAAATCAGCTTGGTGTGAGTATTCCTTTTGCATTCCTTTATCCACACCCACCGATAGCCCAAGCCCACAATTCCAATCTTCAGTCCTGAAACGATATGCTCTTGGTATTCCGTTTAATACAATGAAGCTACTTCGGGCGATTGAGTTCGTAAAAATCGGTTAACATATAATATAGGACTATGACTCGAACCAAACCAAATTCCAAAATGGAGCAGAACAACCGCTTCTGCTGGCAATCAGATCGCCGCAGCCAGCGGTAGCATTAGAGCTACTTGAGAGGGGAGTTGACCCTAGCCCGCTTACGAAGGCAAGCTGGAACATCGTCCATAATGACTGGGCGCGTCGTTACAATACTGGCGAGACTGCCCTAGACGTTGTACGAAAAATTCTGAAAGAGCTGTGTTCTTATTATGGGGACTCGGAGAAGACTCGATCGTCCATTATCGAAGAGCCTATTGGAACTGCGGAGTTCCTCTCTCAGCATCAGAAGGGAACCTAGTAAGTAACGCTCCAAGTCCCTAACACTACCACCTCCCTTTTCCGGTTATTCGAAGAGCGTGAATGAAGCCCTTCACGATTCATCTATACTTGCAAGACACATGAAATTGTGATTTCTAACCCAACCTCTGCAGTCAACACTGGTTCGTCTCCCGTGATATTGAAGAGAAAATGGACCGCTATAAGCAGAACCTAGAAAACGCCAAGAAGCAAGAGAAGCAAGCTACTTCTCGGAAGGGCCTTGCTGAAAAGAAGGAGGCGATAGAATATCTCATCTCACAACTCGAAAAAGTTGAGAAGGCTCTTTTGGAGAAGGGTGCCAAAACTTTCGAAGAGTTGTATCCTCATTTTGAAACAACGCAAAGATCCCAGGATTACGGCCGCGGATACGATTCTCCGATTGAATATAGCATTGGGTTCGGCTTTCAGAAGTTGAAAGACCTCACCTCTGTCCGCCATGATGCGTATCTGCAACTGTAAGCAGGGTAAAATATGTCGCATCTAGAGCCAACATGCTGACCTTGTTTAGGTTTGAGGCTGCCTGGGATGGCGATCTGGGACGAATCAAATCACTTACATTGGCACCCTGGGGCACTGATGAGGGAGAGCCTCCGTTGAAGATAGCGGTATCGGATTTAAAGGGCAATAACCCTTTCTCGCTCGCGTTCCTCAAAGGACACTTTGAGACAGCCACAGCTGTCCTTGAGATTGCACAAGCGCAGTGGTCGCCAACGGAAGAAGAAAAAGCACGGTTCAAAATGTCACAGCCTGATGATTATGAGGATTCCTGCGATGAGTCGGACGTAAGCGAAGGCGATAGTGAACCTGAGATCCGCAGGGTGATTATTAACGACCGGTTTACCATCGACAATATCGGCCAAGTGTCCATGCAGGTCAAGAGCGATATATTGCCTTCAGAAATCATCAGTTGGTTTGCCCCTACTTTTGAGGTGCACGGCAACAACGCCGAGGTGACCAACTCTGGTACCCAGAATCTCCTCACGTTTGCAATGGCCCACAACGATAACCATCAATTTACTTTCCTTCTGGATATGCACACACGCTTCGCTGATAATAGGTCGGATGATAGCGACGGCCAGGCCAGCAAGTCTTACACCTTCCCCGAAGTTGAATTCGAACACGCGATTGAGATGGGCCGAACCAACATGCTTGCTGAGGTGATCCGGCGGGCTGGCGCGGGCATCCCACTCGAAGACCTGGTGAAGAAAAGCGGGACAGAGATGAAAATAAAACCGCGCTACTACCAAGGTCTTACGGTCTATGGCAAAAAGAGAGCCGACTGGGCCCGAGCAGGCCGCAATCTTGTGGTGAAGCCGACGGGAAGCAAGGTTCCGCCCTTGCTTACGGCAGCTCTGAAAGGCTCACTCGAATCTGTTGAATGGTTCCTCGGAGATGCCCCTTTGCGACATTACCACGAGTTTGGCACATCCAAGGTTGCCAGGGAAGACCCACGGCTAAAGCATCTAAACGAGTCACCTGGCGGGTTCGATCGAGCTATTACAAAGTGGCTTGGTATTCAGAGTAAGTTTCAACTTGCGACTTACCTCGATGTTGCTAACATGGCGTAGATGACTTCGTAATCCACTGTGCCGTGCTTGGCCCTCTTGGAGACTACACTGATCAGCTCATCAAGTATCTGATTAAGGTTTGCCCTTCATCCTTCGAAGCCAAATCGGATCTTGGCTACAGCCCTCTGTTCCTGGCGTGTTTGATGGGCAGAGTGCAGTTCGCCAAGACGCTCATTGACGCTGGGGCCGATCAGTCAGTTAAGGACAAGGAGTTCAATAACATTATCCACGCATGTCTTACCAACTGGCCCAAGCCCAATCAACTTCGCCAGATGCTAGAACTGTTCGATCCCGAGTTAAGGGCGCATATGTTTCGACAGCGAAATAACCTTGCACAAGGCGGCGACACCCCTCTTCATTCCTGGCTGCAGAAAGCTAACCAGCTGTCATATACCCGGGTTTACTCTGGTCGTGCGTCCCAACGGGTTCTAGACCCCGAGAAAACCGGCAATGTGGAGCTCTTGAATCTCTTATTGGAGTTCTCTAAGGGAGAGGAGCTGGGGATACTCAATGGAACCGGCGACACAGTCCTTCATACAGCCGTGGTGCGATCTTTACCTGCACAGACCAAATTGTTGCTTGAATGGGACCCGAAGCTTCTGTATCGTGAGAATGCAGTTGGCCGTACGCCCAGCGAAATCGCCAACGACATCTTCACCAATGCCAAAGTTGAGGGCCTTGACTCTTTGTCGGTTGACGACAATGCTCGCTTCCATAAGAGAATTTTGGCAAAGAAGGCAGAGTTATTTGTGCCTGGCGTACAGCTGCCAGGATCTCGCAAGACTGCCACATGGGAAATAGTACAGCAGCACCTTACTAAGGGAGATGGAAAGCGACGCCTTGTGAGCTTAAACGAAGCCAACGACGTCGCTAGACGCCTCGGTGAGAGCTACTCATGGCAGCGCTATTACACCAGGAGGACAAGGAATGCAGAGGATGACCTTGACGAGGAGGTGAAGGCAGAGGAGAAAGAGACCGATTTCGTTACCAGTAATTACTCGCATCAGAGGGGACGGGCTTGGGCGATCTATACCAAGAGGTCTTGAGATCACGTCGTCGGCGGGTTTCGATTTGAGGAAGATTTTCGGGAGGGTCGGGGTCGATAAAAGTGACTGATCGCCTTCATGTCTCAGCTTGGATGCTCCTTATAGTTCGGGAATATGAATCTGCAGACACATTGCTAGATAGCCCCCGATTTTCACAATCGTTTACATGAAACCGACAGTTAACACCAGAATGCAGCTGTTCGAGATGGTGATAAACTTCCATTGCGAGACTAAAACTGATATGGGCCTTCATACGAAGGATGTCAGGATGCGACTTATTAGTATCGTTCGATAAAGGTCCCCAATATTCACCACGTACAATATGGATACTATCTACATCATTATTCTTTATAACAGCTTTAGCTGCTTCGTGAGGCGTCGCGGACTCGGCGATGGTACCGCCAGAAAGCTCATAGATATTTTCCCAGTAACTACCTATCCTATATAATTTGGGTATGATCCGGAAACGTGAACTTGAATATTAATGACGCTGCACAAGGGAGAATTTAGTAGGGGTACCACGCACATACCACCAGCAGTCCTAGATGTTTCTGTGGTTTGAAGGTGTCACGGCAGAGAGAGCGTGATTGAAATTTAAGTTCAAGAACGAGCCATTCCCCCGTCACACGGGATGTGTACCCAGAACCGATAACTATACGATGTTTGCCTGCGCGCGTGCATGCATGCATGCATCTTGGCGGAGGTCCGGGAAAGCACACCCCAACGCCATGTCCGGCCTGAGTGCAGCTATATAGTCAGGTGTGCCGTTTAGAGCACGCCTCGTGAAACACTTTCATTTTATAGAGATATATCAAGCAGTGTGACGATCCGTGGGACAACCGACCGACCCCCCTTTTCAAATCTACCCTCTCTCTCTCTCTCTCTCTATCCCGTCAACATGGCAGCCCCCGGGGGTAAGTATTTCATCCAGGACAAGCTAGGCGTGCCGGCGAAGCACCACGAGAGCTTCGAGGCGCTATGGGAGACGAAGTGGAAGCCGCTGGTAAGTGCAAAGCGAGGTCTCTCTGCCTGCTCTTATTTGTGCCGTCCGCCCGTCCGTCTCGTAATGGAACGAAACATTTGTTGACCCGCCGGTGCGCGCGCGCGGCAGTGCGACAAGGGGATCTACCCGTTCATGTTCGGCGCCACGCAGGACTTCCAGCCCGTCGTCGACGCCATCGTCGCCGCCGGCCTCAAGCCGCCGTACCGCTGGGACGAGTACGCGTCGCACTTCCTCGCGCCCGCCGACCGCCTCGTCGACCGGGCCTCGAAGGCGACGGATAGGGACGAGGCGTCGGAGCTGTTCCTGTAGGTTGCCCGTATCCATTTCCTTTCATCCACACACACATACGAATTCGGGGAAGGGTATGTGTAAGGGGTGGCAAGCATACATAGGGGTGGGTAAGCTGACAAGCGGGGGGGTCTGTCTGCCTCCCCTGTTGAACAGGCGGGCGTCAGCTCTCTACCGCATTGCGCGGTTCCCGGCACCGCGCTCGCCACTGCAGGCGATCGCGTGGGAGCGGGGCAAGCGAGCAGCGCTGGCGGGGCTGGAGCGGCAGCCGCGCCGGATGACGCAGGTCACGATCCCGCACACGACGCACGCGGGCGGGGGCGACGGCGCCGCGCTCCTCGGCTACTACCACCTACCGCCACCGTCGGACCCGACGCACGACGACGATGCACAACCAGGCGTGGCGAAGAAGGTCCCGCTCGTCATCGTCTTCGCGGGCCTCGACGGGTACCGCACGGAGCTCGCGGTCTGGAAGGAGGGCTGGGCGCGCCTCGGCGTGGCGCTGCTCGTCGTCGAGATCCCGGGCACGGGCGACAACCCGGCGGACCCGGCGGACCCGGCCGCGCCCGACCGCGTCTGGTCCAGCCTGTTCGACTGGGTCGCGCGCCAGGACCGCATCGACCAGCGCCGCGTCGTCAACTGGGGGTTCAGCACCGGCGGCTACTACTCGATCCGCCTCGCGCACACGCACGCGGAGAGGCTGCGGGGCGTCGTCGCGCTCGGCGGCGGGTGTCATCATATGTTCGACCCCGCCTGGCTCAAGGCCGCGGATGCTATGGAGTATCCGTTCGAGTAGGTGCTCTCTCTCCTATGCTATGCTATGCTATACCATACCATACCATATCATACCATACCACCCTCTTCCCTTGCTTGCTTCGCTGTTGTTTATAATCACACGAGGGGGTGTAGAGAGAGAGAGAGAGAAGCGGGGCTAACGCAGAGGAATGCACGCATGTTAGTCTGGCGCATACGCTGTGCCATAAATTCGGCTACGGGGACGACTTTGACCGCTTCAAGAAGGAAGCCCGCGCGCGCTTCTCCCTGCTCGATACCGGCATCCTCGACCGTCCCGGGTGCGCCCGGCTGCTGCTCGTGAACGGCACCGAGGACGAGATCTTCCCCATCGATGACTACTACCTGTGCTTGCAGCATGGCGATTCGAAGGAGGCTCGGTGCGTGAAAACAACTTTCCAACCCCTTCCCCCACCCTAACCCCCTCTCCCATCGTGAAAGGACGCAGTATAGATCGATGTGGTTGTGATTTGAAGCTTACGATCATGGCAGCTTTGTCAGAGGCACCAAACACATGGGCGAGCCGGAGTCTTTCGCCATTATCCTCGAGTGGCTCTTCAAGTTGCTCGAGGTGCCCGGCAACGTGGGTGAATTTTTATCCACCATACCGTTCAAGCCGAAGTACCTGGCTGAATAGGTATCATCTGTTGCACGACCAACAATTTTTGGGTTTGGGTCGGGATTTGTAGATATTGGGTATTACGAAATATGACTTATATATATTTATATCCTTGTCAGGGGGGTTTCAAGCCACCGTTGGACCAGTGACGAGACTGCTGACTTCGCATCGCCCGGACTCATGTGACCGGCGTCGTACACGCTCGCGACCTGCAGCTGTGCCAATCCCTTTATCTTCCCTCCCTCGACTACCTCATGCCGAGGGCCGGTCCAATACCAGTCGACTTTTGGTTGCACACGAAACTCATGCTGCTGTGACCACGGCAGTTGGTCGAACTCGCGGAACATTCCCGGCGTGGTTCTGTATTTGTTCGGCCACTTGTCAGCGCGAGCAAAGGGCAGCTGGGCAGCCCCACCGAAGTGACATGCACACACCGGTCGGTCCGGGGGGATAGGGAAGACGGGGAAAATCGCTGCGGGGGGTTTGGGACTCACATGGCCGCGTCGTAGACGCCGTTGAAAACGAGCATCCGAAGGCCGCCATCGTCGAGCAGCCAGGACACGTTGCGCGTCGTCGGGATCAGGATCTCGGGCTGCTCGCTCCAGACCGCGTTTAGCGAGAAGTTGGCGGCGCGGTACTCGCGCGGCGCGTCGAAGCCTAGCAGCGCCTGGATCTCGGGCCGGTTCAGGTAGGACTCCGTGTAAAACTCGGCTGGCGGGATGCAAGACATGTCTGGCAGCTCGCAGGGGAGACGCACTGGAGAGTTGGCAAGTAAGGTTAGCGGGAGTCTGGGTGTTACAATAACTGAGGCGGATTAGGCG
This sequence comes from Rosellinia necatrix, assembly GCA_021209875.1. Lineage (NCBI taxonomy): Eukaryota > Fungi > Ascomycota > Sordariomycetes > Xylariales > Xylariaceae > Rosellinia > Rosellinia necatrix. Next base: position 593,122 of record JAGYVD010000001.1, on the reverse strand, counting down.
AATGTGATGAATCCCTTACAGTCGTACGGGCTGAACCTCCCCTTCGCCACCTCGTCCTGGAAGTATTTCTCGATGTTCGCCGAAGCGTACTCCGTTGCGGCACCGCAATCTTCCGGGTCTTGGGTCTCCTGGCAGACGCCGAGGAGGTATTCGGCGCGAGGGACGGCGGCTGCGATGGATCTGCAGACCGTCTCGTTGAAGCGCAGGAGGCTCTGGTATTCATCCGTACAGAACAGCGCATGATGGCCGATCATGTGCGACACGCCGTCGATGAATGCGTCCACGAGGATCAGGCCGTCTATCTTGACGGGGAGCGCATCTGGCGCCCCCTCGAGCTGCCCGCGCACAATATCGGCGACGTACCGCGGGGCGTATCGCCCGCCAAAGGACTCCCCGGCCACGTAGAACCCGCGACCGAAGTACCGCGGGAACCGCGCGACGAACGCGGCCAGGAAGACGCCGAAGTCGACCGTCCCCTCGGCCAGCGTGACCGGCGCCGAGTCGCCCGCGGCCGTCGACAACCCCGCGCCGGCGGGCTGGTCGAGGACGAGCAGGTTGGCGAAGTTGGCCCAGCTATCCGGACTAGCGGTCGTCCCGTCGCCGGTGCCGTTCCCGACCAACTCGCACGGGCCGATCTCCTGGAAAAAGCCGGGCATGGAGCTGGCGGCCGGCCCGCCGTTCAGCCACAGCACCGTGGGGTCCCCGAGGGGGTCGCGCCGGCTCTCGGCGAACCAGAAGAACAGCTCCTTCTCGGCCGTCACCGGCACGCGGCCGGCGAAGTGCGTCGTGCCGGCCGCGCATGTGCGGTCGTCCTGGGGGTACACCGGCCAGGAGGAGGACGAGGCGCGCGTCGGCCCTCGGTCGTCGTCCACGTCGTCGTCGTCGTACGTCGTCTCGAGCGGCTCCTGCGCAGTCGCGTCGAAATGAACCGCCGCCGCCCGCACGGTTGCTGCTGCGAGCCCACAGACCAGGCCCGTCCGCGTGACGATGCGAAGTAGCATAATGGTTTTTTTTTTTCCTTACTAAGCTGCTGCTGCTGCTGCTGCTGCTGCTGTCGTTGCCTGGAATTCAACACGGTAAAAAGCGGCGTCGGCCGGGATCTTCCATTATTCCCTCGTCGCGAAATTCCCGGCGGGACGCCAAGACATCGCCTCGAGCAGCAAGATAACGTGCCTATGTGTTTGAAAAAAAAAAATGAAAAAAAAAGGGGGCAGGCATCGAGGTCAGGAAATACACATGGCATCAAAAATGCTTACACTTCCTTACTCATCGCTGCTTCAGTCTCCTCATTTCCGTAAATACGATATCAGAATCGGCCCTTATACCTCCTACATGCGCCGATGGTGATGGTGAGGCTACCACACTATCAATTAATGTGGCTCGCGACGAAGATAACGGCTTTTAGGAGAAGCTCGACGCATGAAGCTCGACGCATCAGGCCCAACGCATCAAAGCTGGCCGGTCGGTTGCTTCGCCTCACTATCACCACACTCCTCGTCTCACTCTCGCACATGAGTCAGTTGACTAAATGTGCGTTTTGCTGGTTCCGCCTCGGAAGTCATATCAACAAACATCTCTTACCCATGCTGCAGAAGATCTGTGCGTTGTATTGGTACGTATGATATGTGTGGTGTGTAGTATGTAGTATATACTGTATAAGTGACATCGGACTTTACTATCAATTATATTGCACGTACACCATCCTCCGGTGCTCCGGCTTTGTTGACGCGGGTTGCACTGCGTTGTCCGCAAGAGGAGTCATGGATCCAAGGTGGCTTAGGTCAACCCTCGAAGTTAATGGACATAGCGGAGATAAAATCGATGCAGCTAACATATGCGTACTCGGTGGTGATAATAAACATGCTACGGCGGTAAAATATAGAAATGTGGGTTTACCTGAGATCAGTTACCAAGTTACTAGTGGCCTTAGGTATGGTTTTAGATGACTAGTAGGAGGTGGGTCATTTGAATAGTGGGTAACTTCCTACCTAGTGTACCTACCCAGGTAGTGTAGAGTGTAGGTACGGTGACCGTTGATTAATACGCATGTGTGTATGTTGTACAGAGCAACGGCGATTAGATTAGAAGGCACTCTTTCATGGGCAACCACCTGCTTCGTTCTACGGCTACCCCGCTGTGCACGGCGGGTCACGCCTGCTGAAGAATCTGTCCAAGGCCGTTCCATGGCGTCGTATCGTCTCCCAAGAGTAGAGCTGAAAACCACGCAACCAAGGCTAGCCCACGATCCTGCATTAACCCCGACGAAGCACTGACGGGTTGATCCATCTCTTGCGGGATTGACCCCAGTCTTCGACTCCGGCATTCCGGGTGAGTTTGCACCTTGTACACCTTGTGCACCTTTTGCACCTTTTGCACCTTTTACACCGCGACAATGACTCGGCCAGCCACTACTTCGTACATGTAGTCAACTAGTAACTAGTAACTATCTATTTGCAGTATCCATCTATTCTAGTCTCGATCCAGACCTCCGTCCCTCAGAGTCGTGGGTCCCCCCCAAGCCGTCTTGGCGGCTCTAAAGATGCTCTGTATCAAACGTGGACCTACGCTATTGATGCCGTGCCAGTCTCCTGCCCAAAAGGAAGACGACAGGATTTTGGAAATTGGCCCTGCCGATCGAGGTGTACTGAACCGCCTCGACATGCCACCCTAGGTTGTATGAGTATGAGTATGAGTATGTGAATACGGTGATAAGGGTCGGACGGAAATGTTTCATGGGGCGGTAAGGGTTGCCGTGTCACGTCCTCCTTGACCAGGGGCCCCTTGGCCAGCCCAACAACGTGATCGGACTTAAAGAAAGAGAGGCATACGGCGACCACACACAGTATAACGTCCCGGCAAGGAGCCCGGTAGAGGCACCTATCACGTTGGGCAGTTGTTGCGAGACCACGTACGACTTTGTGGCGAATACTAGCAGCAGCGGGCCTCGGCTCAATACCCTTAACTGAACTAGAGTGTGCATAACGTCATGGCAAGGAAAGCTAAGGGATGCCTATAGCATCCTATCTCCGCTCGCCAGCGATGATATATAGGTAACCGGCGACCCGACCCTCCTTCCCAGGTTCAAGTTCCCGTTCCCGTCCCAATTCACACTTCACTCCTCTCTATCTACCTCGACGACACATATACCTACCTACACCTGCCTACACCTCCATCCACCTACATCCACCTACATCCACGACACTTCCTCGCCATGGCCGACTACAAGTTCGAAGGCTGGCTGGGCCACAACCCCGAGTCGGTGAACGGCAAGATGGAGTGGGGTCCATTCGAGCCCAAGAAATGGACCGAGGACGACGTCGACATCGAGGTCTCTCACTGCGGAATCTGTGGTTCCGACCTCCACGTGCTGCGTTCAGGCTGGTCTCCTACCAGGTATCGTAGGTGTTCTCCCTCCCTACCGGCCGCTAGCGAGATGCTAACCGCAACCAGCTTGCTGTGTGGGGCACGAGATCGTCGGCAAGGCGGTGCGTATCGGCAGCAACGTGAAGCACGTCAAGGTCGGCGACCGGGTCGGCGTGGGCGCCCAGGCCCGCACCTGCCAGCAGGCCGACTGCCCGGAATGCTCCAGCGGTAACGACACGTACTGCAGGCGCCTGATGGTCACCACCTACGGCGCCGTCTTCCCCAACGACGAGGGTAAGGCGTACGGCGGGTATGCGACCTACCACCGGACAAATCGACAGTTCGTTGTTCACATTCCGGACGGACTGAGTTCAGCCGACGCCGCGCCCATGCTGTGCGGCGGCGTCACCGTGTACTCGCCGCTGAGGCGGAACGGCTGCGGCCCAGGAAAGAGCGTGGGCATCGTCGGCGTCGGGGGGCTTGGCCACTTCGGCGTCTTGTTCGCGAAGGCCATGGGAGCCGATAGGGTTGTCGGCATCTCGAGGAAGAGCTCCAAGCGAGAAGACGTCCTGAAACTTGGTGCGGATGAGTATATTGCCACAGACGAGGACCAGGACTGGCACAAGACTCATGCCCGGAGCTGTAAGTGATTCCCCGACACCACGCAACCCGGTTTTCCAGCGCCCCCCGGCGTGTAGAATGGTCGCAGGAAACCCTCCAGTATGGATATCATTACTGACCCCTAACCTTATAGTGGACCTCATTGTAAGCACCGTCAGCAGCGCGAAAATGCCCCTGACGCAATACCTCGGCCTTCTAAAGAGAGGGGGCGAACTTGTCCAAGTAGGGTAAGTTTGTGCAATCAGGGCCTAGCGCCCGTAGTCTCGTGTCGGGAAATGGCCATCACTAATTCGAACCAGGGCCGCCGATGGAGGAGAGTTCCCCATGATCAATGTCTTCACCCTCCTCGGTGGCGTCAAGATCAGCGGTAGCTCTACGGGTGCTCCTTGGGAGATCAAGGAGATGCTGCAACTGGCGGCAGATAAGAAGGTCAAGTCTTGGATCGAGGAGCGGCCAATGAAGGAGGCCAACCAAGCCATCATCGACATGGACCAAGGCAAGGCACGATACAGATACGTTCTCGTAAATGAGAACTTTGAGAAGCAGGGCAGCGCAAATAAGCTATAATAGACGCTGGTATAGCTCTCTTCTCGCCCGCCTTGTTAGGAGATATTGGGGCCAAATCGGGATGAGGAGGATAGGGTAACACGTAGGTAGTCGAAAAGAGAAATACACAACAACCTGTGCATACACAGCCTGAATTATCGTCCCATACACTTGCAGTTTGTTTAAGCGATGTGGATGAATAATAGAGACAAGGCTTTCGAATTTGTTTGCCACGACATCCGGCGCTAGACTTGTCCGTTAGGCGAACCAATCGTCCATCCCATATTGATGAGGGCAGAATACAACATCACCAACTCTCCCACATTTTTTGGCGGTCCCGAAGTTTCTGCCGTCTTATTGATGAGAGCAGAGGCGCTAAGCAAAGTGTCGTCCGATTTGTTGCTTGTGGCTTAATCAGCACTTGCTCCGACATAGGGACTGATTTGACGTCATGGATACTCAACGCCAACCCTCAAACCAGAACCGAATTTTTCTTGAGGCTTACTTTTTTCTTCCTTCTGTCTTCTATTCGCCAGATGTGAGGGACGCCTGCTTGTCGTCAAAGTGCAGTTTCTCTCGGAGCCTGGTCCCTGGAGTGTGCACGACAAAGGTACATTTGGGGTGCACTGCATGACATAATCATCTGATCCGCCTGGACAAATCAACAGAAGCACATTTTGGTTCTTTATGTAACGTTGTATCTAGTGTCTGTTTATCTTGCCGGGTATAATCATCTTGGAAGTGTAAAATGGACGCCGATAGAAGGCAACAAATGTTTATCAGTACTAGGAGTTGGACTTGCCAAACTGGTGACATATGTGATATGCATGCCTTGAGATTAATTTATCAAGTATGCGGTTAGACATAAATCCAGCGAGTCTCGAGCCTGACAGGCATACGTCTAGGCTTTCGGTCAATCATGTGTAAGACTTACTCGAAGCAACACACCACTAATAGGACAAACCAGCTGGAGGAGTAGAATAGCTGTTTTCTGGTGAGATAAAATATACTAAAATTCCCCCTAGAAAGAAAGTGATTTTGAATGCTCCACCCGTCCAATCACAAATAAGCAGTAAAGGCGACACTAAATGAGATGTAACCCACCAATGGCAAACGGATTGAGACAACGAGTTTTTGCTGTATTTGACTTTATTCACAGCCCAGGGGATGAGCGATGTAATAGTATTTCCTATATGACCTTCGCATGATGAGAGGTGGAGGTTTGAAAGGGGACATATATTAAACAATTCAGAAGTCTGTAGGCGTTCCCGACAGAGGGTCTCGATCTTTGTATTCTTTCTTCCTCCTATTTTTTCATCGTTATAGCTCATCCCCTTTCTCATAGGTGCTCTCCCTTCAGGTGTAGACCTTCCCGCAATCGCTGCATACCCGGCCCCTCATGGGGATCTATCCAAACTTGATCCCCTGTCAGGCCTTGGTGCGGAGTTTGTAGTGATTGGGGCTGTCATGTTCACGTGAGTTGCCTTATTCGCAGCCACCAGCGTATGGTATGTGTCAATATAGAACAGCCTATGGTTACCGATTGTGGGTACTTGATTGATCTACCTTAAGCGCAGTAGCTTCAGAGAAAGTGTCACAGACTGTCACAGTTCACACTGCTGGTAGTTCCAGAAATAACTTATGTTATTATATAAAGAGGAAAAACTTCTCGTTTAATTAATCGCCAGCTACTTGTTTTTTTTATATATAATATTCTAGCTTGTGTTTTAATAAGGTTTTTAAATTAAAACTAGTTTTATAATAATATTTTTTTTAAACTATAAATATTTTTATTTATAAAATAAAATTTTAATAAATAATAGCTAAATATTTTTTTAAAGCTTTAATGTTATAAAATAAATATTATATAATATATTTTTTTAAACTATTAAATAAATATTTTTTGTTTTTTTAAAAATAAATCTGCAGCAATATAAAATTTATATATTATTTTTTATAAAATAAATGCTATATAATATATTTTTTTTAAACTGTTAAATATATATTTTTTTATTTTTTTAAATATAAGCTGTTAATAATATAAAACTTACTTATTACTTTTAAATATAAATATTTTTTAATTTATTTTTTTTTTTTTTTTAGTTTTTTTTATTTTTTTATTTTTTTTTTTTTTTTTTTTTTTTTTTTATATTTTTTATTATTTAATTTTTATTAAAAAACTTTTGTTTTTATTATTTATATATTTAAATATAAAAATATTAAAAAATAGCTTTATTATTTAAAAATAATTAAATTATATATCTGTTGTTTTTATTAATAAAAACTATTAAATATTAATAATATATAAAATATAAAAATATTTATAAGTTTATAAATATATATTTATTTATTATTTTTTATTATTATATTTTAAATTTTTTATTTTAAATATTAATTTATAATTATTAAATTATTTTAATTATATTAAATAATATTATTAACTTATTAATAATTTTTATTTAATATAATTATTTTAATTTTTAAAAAAACTAATAATAATAATATATTATTAAATTAAAAATATAATTTTTGCTTAAGCTTTATTATTATTTTAATAAGCTATATATTAATTTAGTTTTTTTTAAAAAATATAAAAAAATACTATAAGCAGTATTTTTAATTAGCGTTAAAAAATAAAATAATATATTTTATTTTTTTTTTTTTTTTATTATTTTTAATATATTTTTAATAGTTTTATAAATAAGTTTATAATATTTTTTTATTTTCTACTGCTAATTTATTTTTTTATTTAATTATTTTTTATTATAAAAATATTATTACTATTATAGTTTAAAAAATAAATAGTTTTTATTTTTTTTAATAATATAAAAGCTGCTGTTTAATAAATTATTAAAAAAATTTTATAAATATTTTTATTATAAGCTTTTTATATTAGTTTTTTATAATAAATTAATATAAAAATATTAATTTTTAATTTAAAATTATTAATAAAATATAAACTAATAAACTTAATAATATTATTATAATAAAAACTTTATAAAATTTTTTATTAAAATTTAAATATATTATTTTAATGCTAGTATTATTAAAACTAAATAATATAAAAATTTTTAAACTTTTTAAACTTTTAAATATATAAGTTTTAATTTTATTAATAATTATTTTTATAGTTTTATTTTATTATTATGTTTTTATTATTATATTAATTTTTTTAAAGTTTTTTAATATATAATATAACTTTTAGTTTTTTTATTAATTATTTATTTTTAAGTTTTTTAGTTTTTATTTATTTTTATATTATATATTTTTAATAAAATTTATTAACAACGTTTTATTTATAGTTTACTTTGTTTTTATTTTTATAATAATTTTATTTTATTTTGCTGCAGCATATAAATATTAACGTTTTATTTTTTTTTAATTAATATTTTTTATATAACCTATAAAATTAAATATATATATCTTTTTTTTTTTTTTTTTAAAAAATATAATTATATTTGCTTTTAAAACTATTTTAAAAAGCTTGGTTTTTTAAGTTTGTTTTATAAAACGTTTATAGTTTTATATTATATTTTTTAAGTTTTTATTAGTTTTTATTTTAGTTTATAAAAACTGGCTATTAAATCTTATATATTAACTTTTAAATAATTAATATTTTAAGTTTAAAATAATTTTAAATAGCTATTTTATTTTTTTATTACTTTTTTAATAAAATAATATTATTTATTTTATTATTATATTATTTATTAACTAAGTTTTATTTTTTAGTTTAAATTATATAAACTATAATAATAAAATATAAAAAATAAAAAATATTATATTATTTTAAAACTATATAGCTATTAATTATTAATAAATTTTAATTATTTTAAAAAAACTAATTTATTTATCTGTTAATTTTAAAAAAATTATATTATTTATATATTTTTAATATTAATTTATATTTTATTTCTAGCTTTATAAATTAAAACATTTAAACAATATATATTTATTAAAATAATATATCGGTTTTAAACTTTATTTATAAACGTTTTAGTTTTTTATTATTTTTAGATTTTATTAATTATATTTTCTGCTGCTAAAAACTTGTTTTATTAAATTTTTGTTTTATATTTAATAAAGTTTTTAAAAATTTTATACTTATTAAAAATACTAGTTATAATTAATAAAAATAAGCTAAATTTAATTATTTTTAAAATTTAATTATTTATTATAAATTTATTAAATAATAACTAATTTATTTAATTATTTTAATAATAGCTATAATATGCTTAAAAATATTGTTTTATTATAATATTAATTATTTTTATTTAATTATTAGTTTTTAAATAATACGCTGTTAATATTTTAAGCTATATATTTAATTTATAATTTAGTTTTTTTAAAATATAAATATAAATTAAAGTTTTTATTTAAAATTATAATTTTTAAAGCTTTATATAGCTAGAATATTTTTAATATAATAACGTTTATAAATATAATTGTTTTTATATTTAAAACAGCTATAAAATATTTTATTTTAATAAGCTTGTTTATTATTACTAGCATATACTAATATTTTATTTTGTTTTATTAACAGGCTAATAATAGCTTAATATAATTTATTAATATATCTGCTTATAGTTTAAAAATATTAATAAAAGTTTTAAAAACTTTATTAATATTATTTAAAAGTTTTTAATTTTTAATAAAAATAGCAGCTTTTAATAAATATAGCTATATTTTTAATATATTAAACTAAATATATATTTTTAAAGCAGGTTTTATATTTTAAACCTGTTAAAATAACTTACTAGCGCTGCAATATAAATTTAATTAATAATTTTAGTTTATACCGCTTTATAGTTTAAAATAAAAACCTGGCTTTTTATATATATACGTTTTTTTTATTTTATAATTTATTAAAACTATTCAGAATTTTTTTTAAATAATAAAATAAAAACAAGCTTATAATAATTTAATAGTTTTTATTATTTTATAAGCTGTTTAAAAATATTTATAAGCTTTATTTATTAATATATTTATTATTTTTTATTAATAAATATATATAATTTTATAAAAAGCTTAGTTTTTTTTTTTTATTTATTTTTAAAAGCAGTATTTATAATTAGTTTATAAGCCGGTTATTTTTAAATCTGTTTTTTTACTAGTTAATTGTTTAGTTTTTAAAATAAAATATTAAAAATAATAGTTTTATAGCCTGGTTTATATATAATTTAAAACTTAAAGTTATTAAAAATTCTAACTAATAAATTTATTTTTAATTTAAAAGCTTTATAATAATAAAATATTAAAAGCTTTTATAGTTTATAATTATTTTTATTATATTTTTACAGCTTTATAATTTTAGTTATTATTTTTAAAAGTTTTTATAATAATAAATAGTTTTTTATTATAAATTTTATAATTATATTTTATAAAAATATATTTTATTAAAAAAACAACTAAATATTATTTTTTATTAGTCTGTTTTAATATAAAACTTTTTTAATATTTAATTTAAAACATTTATTTTTATAATAGTTTTATATACTAAATTATAATAAGCTAAAATAAATGTTTTTATAAAAGCTTTTTTAATTTTTTAAACGCTGCTATTTTATTTATTAATAATAAGTTTAACTAGCTATACTTGTTTATTAATTTTATTAAAAACAGGCAATTAAAAAAAGCTTTAAATAAAACAGCAATAATAGTTTATAAAGCTGATAAACTGTTGTAAATTTTTAACGTTTATAATAGTTTTATTTTTTAATTATTTATATTTTTATTAAGTTTATATTAATTTTATCTATAAATATTATAAAACTAAAATATTTTGTTTTAATAATATTAAATTTATATTTAATAATATTTATAATAAGTTCTGTTTTAATTAATTTTATAAATATATTATATATATATTATTTATATTTTTTATAAATTATTATAAATTAATATATTATTTAAATATATAATAGCATATTTATTTAATATATTAAAAATACGTTGTTTATATAATATTAAAATAAATTAAAAGTTTTTATTATATTAAAATTAACTATTAAATATTTAAACAAGCTTAGCTTAATAATAAACGCTGTTTTTATTTATTGCTAAAAACAATTTAAAAATAATTAAACGTTATTATAATATTTAATTTTATATAAACTTTAGTTTTATATAATATATTTAAAGTTTTTATATTAAAAAATTAAATAATAATTTTTAATTATAACATTATTTAATTTTTATAATTTATATAAAATTTAATACTTTTTAAGTTTTTAGCTAGTAATATAAGCGCAGCTGCTAATAAATTATTTAATTTAATAAATTTTTTATTAAATATTTATTTAAATATTTATATATAATAAATAGTTTTTATTATATTATTAACTTTATTTAATAGTTTAATAATATTATTTTAAACATTAAATTTATTTTATAATTAAAAAGTTTATATAACAGTAGTTTTTATGTTTATTAACAAAAAATATTAATAAAGTTATAATATTTTTTAATAGTTTAATATAGATTTTATTTTTAATTACAGGTTTTTTTTTTAAATATTTTTATATGTTTTTTTTATTTTTTAAGCTATAATATTTTTATATTTAGTTATAATAACTTTTAAATTGCTTTAATATTACTGTTTTTTAGCTAGATTTTTTTATAAAATATATTAAATTATTTTTAAAAATATATTTATTATTAATATATTTATTAAATATTATATTTTATTGCTTTTTTTTAGCTTTTATTATTTATATTATATTTATAACTTTAATAAATCTTTTTATTATTATATATTTAATTTAAATATTTAATGTTTTATATAATAATAAAAATTAAAAACGTTAAAAATTATATAATTTTTAGTTTAATAGCTGTTTATTTTTTATTAATAGTTTTTCTAGATATAATATATTAAGTTTAAACTTTTATATTTTTATTATTTTTTATTTTTAATTTATAAAGTTTTTTTGTTTAATTAATATTAAAATTATATTAGCGCAGCTATAACAACTTTAATATAATATTTAAGCTTAATAAAAGGTATATATATAATAAAATTTTTTAATATATTTAGCTAGCATATATTTTATTTTATAATATTTAATTATTATTTTTATTAACGTTTTATTTATAAGTTAAAATAGTTTTAATTATAAAGTTTAAATTAAAAAAAATTATATAATAATATAAAGTTTATATTAATAAAACTAAATAAAAACATTTTAAATTAATTAATATTTTAAATAAAATCAGCTTTTAATTATTATATTATATATTAGTTTTAAAACTTAAAAATATATTAAGTTTTATTATTTTTATATATAAATTTTTATTTTTATTTTTATATATATATTTTTTTTGCTTTTAACTGTATTTTTATTAAAGCTTATTTATTTTTAAACTAACTAAGCTTTTATTTATTTAAATAGTGCTTTTTAATCAGGACTTTTTGCTAGCTTATAAAAATAAGCATATATATAATAGCCAGCTTTTTATAATATTTATAAAGTTTTTTAGTTTTATTTTATTTTTTTGCTTTTATAATAAGCTTTTTAAATAAAACTTTTAATTTTGTTTAAATTTATCAGGTTATTTTTATATATAATATTATTTTACTACTGATTTGCTAATATAAAAAAATATTATATTATAAAATTTTTTATCTGTTATATTATTAAATAGCTTTTAAAAAGTTTAATTTATTAATTTATTTTATTTAATATTAATTAGCTTATTTATAATATTAAAATATTTTAAAGCTTTTTATTTATTTTAAATTTTAATATTTTAACTTGCTGTTTTTAAATTTTTATTTTTGCCTGCTAATTAAATAAACTTAAAAATAAAATTAATAAACAAAAGCAATTTTTATATAAATTATTTAAAGTTTTTAACTGTTTTAATATATATATTTTTATAATATAAATAATATTAAATATATATAATATTATTTTATAATTAGTTTAAATTAATAATTATTTTATTATATTATTTAAATTACTAGTTATTATTTTTATTTAAGTTTAAATATAAACATATGTTATTTTTTAAGTTATAAGCATATATATAATATTTTATTAAATAAAATAAAAATATAGTTTAATTAAATATTAGTTTAATATATATTAATAATTATTAATTAATATATTTAATTTATTATTTAAATAAATTAATTTTTAACTTATTAAAAATAATAGCTTGTTAGTTTAAAATTAATATAATATTATTTTAACGTTTATTAGCTATAAATTTTATAACAATATAATATTAATTTAAAAGTTTAATTATATAGTTATATTAATTTAATATTTAATTTGTTTTATTAATATATTATTAAATTATTGCTATTAATTTATATTTTCTACGATTAAATTATGACACAGTCAGGAAGGGGGGCTCCTTATCTAGCTAGCGAAGCTAGCTAGATAAGGATTGTGTAGCTTAGATAAGGTAACCTAGCCTAACAAGGCTTCTGGTCCCTGCGGGACCGGAAGCCTCCATCTAATCTACATCACACTTTTACAGACTCAACCACACTACCCCTAGTAAACTATACTAAATTAATAATTTTAATTTTTAAAACCTAAAATATTATTTTTAGCTAAACTTATGCGTTTTAATTAAAATTAATATAGTTTATTAAAACTTTTATGAATATAATATTATTAACGCTTTATTATAAGTTTAAAAATTTTTATAATAAAATAAACATAATATATTTTAAAAAAGCTAATATATTAATAAATATTAAATTAAAGCTTAATTTTAATAATAATATAATAATAATAAAATAATAAGCTATAAATAAAAAACAAGTTTTAAAACTTAAATATAATTTATAATAATTTATTTAATTTAAAATAATAATATAACTAAAATTTTATAAATTTTATAAATAAATATAATAAACTATTATAGTTTATACTGCTAGTAGTTCTAAAAATAACTTATATTATTATATAAAAAAAAAAAACTTCTTGCTTAATTAATCGCCAGCTACTCGCTTTTTTTTATATACAGTATTCTAGCCCGTGCCCTAGTGGGGTCCTTAGGTTAGAACTAGTTCTGTGACAGAAAGGCTTAGAGTTATGCTTAGATTTCACCATCTGTGGTCATATTATTAATGCAACTTTTGCACATGTTTTGTCAGTAGTATCTGCTCCAACAAACTCAAACATGTTGAATTTTGTGGCTTTTCTAAATATAAAACAGGCAAAAGAAATTCTAGAAACATTCACTCGTGAAACCGAGTGTACCATAATTTAAAATGCCAGATGAATATTTAAGGATAGATGAGAACAGTGATCCAATATAAAGTTTAAACAAGACCTGAGTAGAGCGTGAGGAAGTAGTATAGGGGATCGGCTCACGCTAATCAAATAAAATAAGAAATAAAGACATTCTGCACGAACGAGGGAGGGAAGTTTAAACAGAGGACACGATGATGAGGTTGAAAGTAATTAAACAACCACTCATCTGATAGGTCGCGGCACAAGCGGAGAGTCCGCTGTGGAAACGGAGAACGTGGTCCTTCATTTAGGTCGCCAGTATTCGCGTCTGCTTGGAAGCGTTGTTGGACGATAATCGTAATCGGCACGGCGGCCGATGCTGTTCTGGATCTCGGCCGGCACAGAATAGTTGGAGCTAAAACAATTTGGTCATTCAAGTACTTGGAGGGCTCAGGTTTGAATTCGTAATAATCGAGTTCCATTTACTGGCAATCAGCTGGAGGAAAGGGTAGGGTTTGGCGAGCTAACTCACATTTCTGGGATCCTGTTTCTCTGGATTCTGTTGATAGTGGCGACATGATCACCACTCCCTTTCAGCGCGTTCATATAGTCCCGTTGTGCATGATCTAGCCTCGCTAAGGCATGTTCCTCACGATTCTTCTTATTTCGGACTATGGAAGCTGTGAATTAGTGCCTGATTTGGCAGCTTTGGGAAGTCATATCACTACCAGCAGTCTTGACTTACGATAGCGGATGTCGGGGTCAGATCTATCTCGTCTCTCCATCCTAGCTGTTTCGGTATCTTCCCACGCCTTTTCTCGCTCCTTGAATCTCTGTTCCCACTGCCGTGTGCGGTCGTCCACTATCTTGGCATACCGAGGAAGGTCCTGGCGAATATTTGGAGGCACTTGAGTGTACGCGAGTTGATCCTGTCGGTATTGCGCTTGTTGGGAGCTAGTGGTACGAACTGGGTATTCCGGGCGAAAGTACTGGGTGGCTTTGCTGTGACTGGAGCTCGACATAGTTGTGATGAAAAAAGAGTATCGAGAATTGAAAATCCGACTAGGTTAAACTGGTCAATAGTTATGGAATCAAGATAAAAGAGCTTGTGGTAATGTAAGCTAGGAATTCACAACGAAATGATCTGATGCTAAGAGTTCAAATCATAACGATATTGAGGAACACGGTTCCGGGTTTTATATCGCCACAACGACATACTTTCAAAGACGATTCGTCCATAATGTATCTTTGTAAAAGCCTACTGTTGGAAGCTCTTGACACCAACAGTCGTCTCCAGTCACGAACCAGGCCGCGGCGAGAGCCTAATAGCAGACCGTTGGGATGAATTGGCGCATCGCCGCAGAAAGGCCGACTAGTCAACGACCGGAGGGCGAGGCACACAGTTTTACCCTACCATTAGGTAGTTGTAAGATCTATTAGTCTGTAGATCTATCATGAACGCCAGTAACAGCAAGCGATGCGCTCCGTGGATGGTCTTGTCTTCTGCCTGGAACCAAGACCGATAAGCTGGTCGCATGCTTGTGGCTAGTTGCGTCCTGCGGCAAGTTTACCGAGGAAGCTGTTAGTTGAATGCACACATAGTGTAAAAATGATTCTTAACTAACAAATCGGCCCTGAAGGCTCAGCCGTATTGTCCCTCACGCGCTCACGAAACAGAGCGAGCCACTTCACGTGCTAACTAGACTGTTCTTTTGATGCCAGCATTCGTTACGTCCATTTGTGTGCAGCTCATCTAGCGGGGGGATTTTATGATAACCGCTAGTCCGAATAGCGATTGGAACTCTCCTCAGTAGCCTTTAATTTCCTTCAAATGTTGGTTTTCCGCTTCGTTCTTGAACTGGCGGTGCGTGGCTCAGCACTTTGGCCGACAGCTTGGCGGCCATCATGTCTTGTGTTTCTCCTATGAAGGAACCGCTATACCGCATCGGGCGAGCATCAAGTCCTGTGAGTGTTTGGGATGAGGGGCTTCTCTGGCAGTTTGGTTATTCCACTTTGACAATCTCCTGCCCCGTACGAAAATAATCTCCTTTCAACACCTCAACATTACATTCCCTTGTAACTGTAGGTAAGGATAGTGTTAACGGGCTAAGGTTTTGTTAGGAATTAGGCTAAAGCTAAAATCAGGGTTAACTTCGATCATGTTCTAGGCCATTCGTCGCGATAAGTGGCATTTGTTGCACTTAGTGGTGATGTGAGACAGTGGTCTTGATGATAGGATGGTGAGGTCTGTACATACAGCTCACGGTGTTTTGGTGGGACTTTTCCAACAAGCTGATTGGCTCAGCATATTTTGAAGCCTACCGAAACCACGTTCAAAGCAGGATTATTCATGTAAATTGCTTTATTGATTGAATAAGAAGATCCTTAACCTGGAGAATCTCGATTTGCGTTTTAAAACCGAAATGAATATACTCAGATAAAATATGAAGATGGATTGGGTCCATTGTGTCTACTGTGCATAGAATACTCCTTATAGTGGGCTAAGTCCCCTGACATAAACCGGTAGTTCATCATTATCAGTTACCCCGCGCTGTTTATCAAGTCCTAACAACTGCATCATTTAGGTCTAACATAGAACCATAATTCATGTCTTGTCCGCTCCGCCTCATCTGGTCGCCATTTCCTTGACCAACACCATGGAGCCCAAGGCAAAACGAATTAAAGTCGACAAAGGTAGTGTTTCTTAAAACTAGTCCTTTTCTTGTACAGATTCAGCTAACCCAAATGCCAGTCCTAGAGGAGTCGACATCACAGGAGCAAAAAGCAATTGTTTTGCTACCTGCTGAGAACCTCCTGCGAGAGCTTCTGCTCGAATGTGCTCAGCATTTTCCCAGTCTCGAGGTTTGGATCACGGGTGGCTGGGTTCGTGACCGCTTGCTTGGTATCCCCTCGTCCGACCTCGACCTAGCTCTAAGCAACGTGACGGGGAGAGAATTCGGCAAATTTCTTGAGAAATTCACAGCCGAGCCGGAAATTGAATCTAAGTACCGCTTGAAAGCAGAGGGCCTGGGCATCCCTGATTCCAAGTTCACCCGGTTTCATGTAATGGAAAGAAATGCCGACATGTCCAAGAAACTCGAGACAGCCGGCGGAAAGCTATTTGGCTTGGATGTCGACCTGGTGAATCTCAGAAAGGAGGTGTACGACGGCCAGAGCCGGACTCCGGACATGGAGTTCGGCACTCCTAAGGAAGACGCCTTCCGTCGGGATGCCACGGTTAATGCCATGTTCTTTCATCTGGGGAGGCAGGAGGTAGTTGATCTCACGGGCAGAGGACTCGAAGATCTAGCTGCGAGAATCATGACGACGCCTTTAGATCCACGCCAGACCTTCATGGACGACCCACTGCGAGTGCTGCGACTCATTCGGGTTGGTAGCAAACTCGGCTTCGCCCTGCACCCGGAGGCTACTCGATGTATGAAGGAAAACGAGATACGGCGAGCACTAGACACAATCATCACTCGGGACAGAATCGGTATTGAATTGTTCAAAATGATGAGGAATGCAAACGCAGCAGTTGCCTTTCAACATATTTTCGAGTCCAACCTTTACACGCCCATCTTCCTCCGCCTTGATTCACCCCTCCTAGAAATCTTACAAGTCGAATTCCCCATTCTAGGATTGTCCGCATCGCCGCCATGGCCGATGACGTGGCCACAGGCCTACCAACTCCTTGCCTATCTCTTGAAAGATAGCGGTAATCTAGGCAACATGGTTCGGTCTGAGGAGAATATCGATCACCTCTGGGTTATGGCCGCCTATGCACCGATTGCCGGGCTTCGGCGAAAAATGCCCGAGCAAGCGGTCCAGGAGGCGACGACTGCCCTCAGACTCCCCACCAAGATATCTAAAGTCCTCCAGAGCGCGCTCGAGAACTTCGACTCCATTCTGGCGATTCTGGACGCCATTTCAACGCCATCAGAGAAGCCCCCTTCGCGGAGCCTTGTCGGCATGGCTCTCCGCTCCTGGGGCGCGACTTGGAGCACGCAAGTGACGTACGTCATGCTGGCCCAGGCGGCGTACGCACCGCCAACCCCCACAGCCGCATCGGCGCCTTCCGTGCGCGGTCCCTCTATGGACGGGTTTCTCGCGGCATCACTCCCCGGGCGGTTTCCCGCGTTTGCCGATTTCGTGTGGGGTCAAGGCCTGCGCGACGCCCACCTCCACCGCCCACTGCTGAACGGCAATGAGATCCGACGGCTCTTTGGTCTGCAGAAAGGGGGAAGGTACCTCAAGAGCGCGCTCGACGGACTGATGGCGTGGCAATTCGAACACGTCGATGGTCAGGTCGCAGATGCGAGGGCTTGGCTTCTTGGACAGCGGGAGGGGCTCGGAATTCCCTTTGAAGGCAGAGAGTCAGACCCAGCTACTTAACTCCTTTCTCACGATCAGATTCGATATCTTGAGAGCAAGTATCACAGCATGGCCTTGTTTTAAAACAATACATAGCGTCGGAATACCCATCTAGGCCACCTGTGCCGATTTTATGCAGGTAATTACCCGCTGTAAGGCGATGGAATAGATATTGGAGGCTGCTAACCTTTTTTTTTTTTCATAGCTGTCTTAAAGGTTGATCCTAGCTATCTCAAAACCCGTCGTTTAATAGCAACGAATAAATACTATTGGCTGAATATCCCACTGATTAGGTAATTGATAATTCCGCTTGTCAATGTTAAGGTTTTTCACGCAGGGAATAGTTCACTTTGTTGAATCGATATTCTATATTCCTCCTTTTTATATAGTATATGGTAGTAGTTATTGTTGACTTGTCTTCATGGAATCTAAGTCGGGTGCCTACCTACCACTGAGCAGATGTCGGGAAACAAAGGGATTTGTTTAGTGTATCAGAAGAATCGTTCAGAGTGATATCACTGATTACAGAAAAATCAACATTGAATCTTTTATTTCTATGTTTTCCTATTGTTTGCTCTAGCTAAATTCAGTAATCATGATAACCAGCTATCTGCATCAAAGTCGTCCGTACCAGCACAAAGCGACTTCTGTAAGGCAATCACGATGGTGGGACGTATGTACACAGATAAGTACTTGCTCTTTTGCTCATGGGCGGCGTCTAGCATTTAAACCCTTGTTAAGTTACTATATATGGTAACTATGTAGGGTTAGGTAAGTGAGTGAGTGCGAAGGAAGGTACATATGTACACACATAGGTACCTTACATACCCCACTATCTCCCCCCTGTCTAGCCAGATTTATCAAAACCGTTAGTGGGTGTTAGCTCGGATTTTATGCGCCAGCTCAGCCTTGTAAGATGATTGAATTGAGGCCACGACGCGTAAGTGGCAGGTTGTTTGCGACGACAACCTCTTTCTCTTCTACTTTTCGACGTCTGAGGTAGAGGGGCCCCACCATCACTAGGCGGGCGCAGTACCTTTCTCTCTCTATCCTCTATTATATTGGGTATTATACTGGGCCCATTTCACAAGTGTACTACTCAACATGTGAATTCTTTTCTACCTCTTTCCTCCTCTTCTTCTCTTTACCCTTTCCCTCTCTCTCTCTCTCTCTCTCTCCTCACGAGCCTCCAAGCATCAATCGCCTCCCCCTCGATTTGGACCTCGACGATGCGCAATTCTTCCACCACATGGCCAATCAAGTAGCGTCGACTGCGCTTTCGCGCAAGGAGATCATCAATCTCAGTGCCTTGTCCCTCGTTTGCGCCGCCGTCTTGATCAGGACCCTGGAGGGCGACGGTGAACCCTTGGTAGCATCTCTCGCCCTCAGCGGCTTCGCCTTCGTGGCAACCTACGCTACCATCAGATGGCTCGGTCCGACCTTCATCAAGGCCGGCCTGAAGGGTCGCGACCTGTCCAAAGTCAACAACACCAACTACCTGCCCGAGTGCATGGGCGCCATCTGCGCCATCGTCTACCTTCTGACCATCATTGTTTTCATCCCCTTCCCTTTCTACAAAGACATAGTGGTCGCCACTAGTGGTGGCGGAAACCGGGATGTGGTCATGAATGTCGAGTACGTGGAGAAGGGGAGATTGCTGCATAAGTTCCCGCATAGTAAGGTATGTGAACGTCGCTGTCCATCCATTCTTTATGTACCGCCCACCAGCTAACAAGTGCCTTCTCCTCCGTAGCTGGCGTCCTTCCTCTCGGCAATCATCTCTCTTCAGAGCATCACCCTTCTCGGTATCGGCGATGACCTCTTCGACATACGCTGGCGGCACAAGTTCTTCATCCCGGCTTTCGCCTCCATCCCGCTCCTGATCATCTATTTCGTCGACTTCGGTGTCACCTCCATCGTCCTGCCCACCTTCCTCCAGCCCTACGTCGGCCGCGAATTGTTCGACCTTGGCGCGCTCTACTACGTCTACATGGCCGCCTTCTGCATATTTAGTCCCAACAGCATCAACATTCTGGCTGGCATTAACGGTATCGAGGTCACCCAGAGCATTGTCATTGCGCTCCTGCTCGTCTTCAATGACGCTCTGTACCTATTCACACCGTACCCTCATCCCGCGACCGACTCACATCTGTTCTCCCTCTTTTTCCTCTTACCCTTCTTGGGGGTGAGCTTCGCGCTGCTCTACCATAACTGGTACCCGGCCCGAGTCTTTGTGGGGGACACCTATTGTTACTTTGCCGGCATGGTATTCGTCGTTGTTAGCATCCTCGGCCATTTCTCCAAGACGCTGATTCTGTTGTTGATCCCACAAATCTTCAACTTTGTCTATAGCGTGCCGCAACTTTTCGGTCTAATCCCATGCCCTCGTCACCGCCTACCGCATTTCAATGCCCGGACCGGACTACTAGAACCCAGTGTCACCAAATGGGACAAGGAAAAACAACCACACCCCATCATCGCCCAGGTATTACACTTGTTGGCCCGGTTTAAGCTCCTGTCACTCAAGCAGGATGAAGAAGGCCGGATCGAAGAAACAAGCAACTTTACCATACTCAATCTGTGGTTGGTCTGGCGTGGGCCAATGAGGGAGAATACCTTGGCTATAGAGATCACTACCATGCAGATGTTGGTGGGGTTATTTGGTCTATTCGTGAGACACAAATTGGCTCTTTTGATCTTCAGAGAAGACAACCTGAGCATCCGCAGCGCCGTCTAGGCTTGGCACTGCACATAAGATACCCCTTTGCTATATGTATATTATCATAGACCCACGCTAACGCAGCCACGGGAAACCTAAGTCGTCTTCAAGACGTTCAACCTTGAAATTTGAAGCGCAGATTTCGCCAAATAACTTGGCCGATTATACCATGCCAGACTTACATACTCTAGGCGGTTATTACAATGTTCTTGCTATAACACAGCCCCGGTGCTCACAGATCGTGGAAACCGTCCAACATAGCTCATTAGTTGATTAGGATTAATCAAGTGCAGTCAACTGTCTGGAGTGAATTTCAGTGGTGGACAAGCCTAACAACCCCTATCCCCAATGTTGCTTTGCCAATGGACGACAATGACCCCGTTGGGTTAGGTTTTCTAAGCTCGCTGGAACCGGTGAACCGACTCTCTGTCTCTCGCGGTATCCTACGCTGACGAATTAAACGCTCTTCCGCAAACTATCGAAAGCACCAACAAGGCACGGGGGCATCCCGCGCGCAACATACATAAAACAGCCCACGTTTTCATCAGATGATAACATCAGCCGATCGAGGATTTTCATCCATTGGTCGTGTTGTTTATTGGCTTATTTAGATTTCTACAGCCGGTGGGTGAGGGGGCGAGGGAAGACGGCACGCCCGGAGCCCGGAGCCGGAGCCGACTGGCCAGGCTAGACGCGGCCCCTCAGGAGCCTCTCGGGGACGTCGTCGCCGTGGCCGGCGGAGGCGAACTGGCGGGCGACGAAGGCCCAGAAGAAGAGGGCGAGCGGGACGGCCCTGCGGTCGCGGCCGCGGAAGTAGGCGGCGAGGTCGAAGCCGCGGGGGCTCTCGCGGCCGAGGACGATGGCGCCGAAGGGCCGGAACCGGCCCGGCCCGGCGGCGCCCCCCGGCTCCCACCAGAGGAGGTCGACCTCCCACGGCATCGGCGCGTCGCCGCGCAGCACCTCGTCGAACACCTCGCGCGCCACCCCGCGCGCCGCCTCCCGGCCCGCCGGCGCCACCCGGCTCCCGACCCCGAGCGGCATCACGCGGAAGCACGCCCGCTCCTCCCCCGCGCCCGTGCGGTACGTGGAGAGCTCCGTGTAGCAGTTGAGCAGGTCGACCACGTCCAGACGCGGCTCCCCGTACACGCGCTGCACCCCGTGCGCCAGCGCCGCCAGGAAGTCCGCCACCCGCGGCTCGATATTACTACTACTACTACCACTACTACTACCACCGCCCCCGCTGGGGTAGTAGCGCTGCAGGAATTCCCGCGCGCACGCCTGCACGTGGTGGTTCGCGCGCCAGTGGTCGTCGCGCACCGCCTGCAGCCAGTGGTGCAGCGCGCCCGGGAGCCGCTGCTGCACGGGGAGTGGCGTGTAGATCACTTGTTGCTGTTGCTGTTGCTGTTGCTGTTGTTGTTGATGGGGCCCGGGTTGGCCGGGGTGTAGACGCTGCATCGCCGCGCGGTAGCTGCGCATCGCTACCTCCTGCTCCTGGTTGCGCGCCGCCGCCGCTGCTGCTGCTGCTGCTGCGTGTGCGTCGCTTGGCCCTGCTGCGGGGTGGTGGTGGTGTTGGTGGTGGTGGTGATGATGGTGGCTCGACTCGCCTGCTTGCCGGCGGCTTGACTCGGCGGCGGTCTGCCTGCTTGATGTGTCCCTGTCCCCGCCCCTTCCCTTTCCTTTGCTCACTTTTTTCCCGGCCATGGTGGGAGAGATATATATTTATATATATATATCGGAACCTCGGAATGCGCTATCTATCTTATTTTCTCTAGCTCTCTTTCTAACTCTGGGTGGCGTCCGCCGGCAACAAGCATGATGAAGATACCCTTGAGGGGGGAAAACGCTGAGGAAGTCGGAATAGAGCGATGTAGAAATAGTCGATAGATATAGGCGGTTAGGGAGGGGGAGGGGGGGAGGGTGTTTGGGGTTTGGTGGCACGGCTCGTCATCCTCTCGTCCCTGACTCGTGCCCCTTGCTTTCGGCGCTCGAAACATAAATCCCGCGTTCGTTGTTCCTAGCCTTGACCAAGGAGCCGGCCCGGGGGTCTAAGGAGGGATGTCATGTTACTTGTTGTTTACGTTTCCGTTATACAAACATCTTCCTTCTCCCTTGCTACGCTCTCCGAGAGGACCGGGCGTGATTTGGCAACCCGTCGTCTGCAATTAATTGCCACATTCATCATCGCCAGCAGCCTGATGCTTCATGGGCAGAGCGAAGTGCTGGTAGTTTTGGCCATCGTGAGACCTGGGGCAGAGGCAACTAATGATTTGATTTGCCACTGCCTTCCCCATATAGAACAGGAAGTGAGAAATAAGCCAGCGCCACACATAATTGGCCGAGGGTTTTGATCGTAGTGCCTGCATGTAACATTGCAGTGCTGGGGCATGCCAATCATCGGTTTGGCTGCAGTTCTGCTCATGACGCCCAGTTTCGATACCAAGAATTGCCCCCCCAGGGGTAGCTGATAGGTTCCTGCAGCCTCATGCTATGCATTCGCGCACCAAATGGTACGTAGCTAATACAGATGCAGGACGCACGATGCCACGGGGACGCATGGCTACTAGGAACTGGACGCGTGTTGATGTGTTGTTACCTAGAGCCTCGTTCCCATCCCGTTTCTCGATTGTCGTGAGGGTCACGATGACCTCCTGTGGGCTTTCGCACGTACATTGTCGACTAATGTGCCTGTTCCATAGCATGTAATTGGATGCACAGAGCCCGTAATAGAATATACGACCGTCGTCTGATGAAATTTGCACTTCACCCCACAGGACCCCCATCTCAACAGCATCGATCGATCAAGTTCAAACGCCGCACACCACCGTGGCGGTTTGATGCGGCACAAGGACACAGCTTGTCCAAGGCCGGTGGTCGGACGTACAGTATTGTTCCTGTAGAATTGGTCACTCTGCATCTTGTAATTCCAGCCGGCATCACTTAATTGTTGTGTCTACCTCTCCTAGTTCCGAGTGGGTGTCTGTATTTGGCCAGACTACGATGACTCTTATGCGGAAGAGAGTCCTCAGACATACGTATGTACGTAATTTATCCCAGTGCCATTGTACTTACATGATCTACAGTGCATCACCCCATCCTCCCAGAAACCCATGCTTTAGTGTTGATGTCTCATGAGTTGATTCGTGATGTGTGATTCGGGCGCCTGATCCCTCAGATCCCGCTTATTATTGAGGAGCCGGCAAATAGAGTGCCCTAACCGGCAAGACTTGTGACTCAAAAGTCGAGCGTACGCTATGGAGTAAGAATGGGCATTGATGCAAGAAGGCAGCAGTCCAGAGCCCCAGGGAGACGCCCTTCTTCATAGACAAGATATCCCCCATTCTCGCTATATCGTATGATGGCCGGCAGGCGGTATATCGGCATGCCTCCCTATTTGGGACGATGGAGTTTCTTTTGGCATTTCCATCCAAACCCCCAAACTCCATCGGTATATTCGCCGCAGGTCGTTTCATTCGGGCTATCGCTCCTTCATGGCTATGTGGCAATAGCCGGGCCAGTCCGGCGTAACGTGGCTCCGATTCGCGGCCGATGGCTGCTGCCAAGCTGAGACTTGAGCCCCCGGTAGACTTGCGCCATCCAGCCTCGTCCGCGGGCTGCGGACTCGAGCTCGAGAGAGGAGCCGCCATGCCCCCTCGGCCCAGACGGACAGCCTCCAACCACATGCGGCGAGGCCCGCGGCCTCGGCCGCATGTAGCACCTGATCAGGTCCTCGTCCAGCGGCTCTTTCTCTTGCCCTGGCCGCCTGAACCACCCCAAGTCCAGGGTGCAGCGTGGGAACTGTCCGAGGCATTTCACGAGGTCGAGCTTCCCGAAGTGGCACGATTTATCTCCCCAGCTCCGAGCGACGTCCTGTATCGTCTTCCCCGAGCCGCCGCCGCCGCACAGCTTCCAGGAGATGCGGAGGATCTCGGGGAGCTCGGCCGCGTCCGTCTCTGCCATATTCCTGATGAGGTGCTTTGTGTGCTCCAGCAGGTTATTGATGGCGTGGGGCAAGGGGGACAGGCGCGTCCAGATCTCGACCCTGGGCCATCCCGTCGCCTGGTTGTACGTTAGGGTGGCGTAGACGTCCTGGTCGAGGTTCTGCCTAACATCGTATACCATCTCCAACAGGCGCGCGATGAATCTCTCGAAAGTCCCACGATCGTCGTTTCCTAGATACGACGCGATCTGAAGATGGATCGAATCGAGCTTCGTCCGAGCCAACTCTCCCGCTCGGGACAATGGCGGCCCTCCCGGTAGCCAGGGTCGTATCTCTGGGGGGAAAGATACCGTTTCAAGGTCTTTATCGTGTTGCTGTTTCCAGACCCTGAGGATGCCTTCTTCTT
This sequence comes from Rosellinia necatrix, assembly GCA_021209875.1. Classification (NCBI taxonomy): domain Eukaryota; kingdom Fungi; phylum Ascomycota; class Sordariomycetes; order Xylariales; family Xylariaceae; genus Rosellinia; species Rosellinia necatrix. Next base: position 567,968 of record JAGYVD010000001.1, on the reverse strand, counting down.
CTTCATCAAAGAGTTGCGTCTCCTTTCTCGGGTAATTCCTCTCCTGAAGTTCAAGCTCTCTGAGGATCCTCCTGGGGAGTCCGAAGTCGGACTTCTCATCATAATCATCATCGTCATCATCATACCATGAGGTGTCCATTTGTTTCATATGGACGAGGAAATGGAGGCGGCAGAGGAGTGAAACACTACGTGGCTAAAATCGACTCAAAGTGAGATGAAGATAGGCAGTGGCGTAGGCGATGAGGAGGCTTAGATCCCAACGGGGGTAACTTAGGGAGCGACTTTATAGAATTGAGAGGTCGATATTTCCTCTGATACATCTCTCTTCGCCTCACCTACTATATCTAAAGAGCTAGGTTAGCCAGCTTAGACGCGTTATGTGCAACGAGTTACCCGACATCCCTTACCTGACCCATAACAAACAACAAATATATATATATATACCGGTCCCAGGAAACCAAACGCGGGAAACTAGTCTCTAGATGACACGTTAATTAGTGCGTTATTAACTTATTCCAGTGTGTCCGGGACTTTTGGAAGTGAGAGGTTATAGTTTGCAAACCTAGGTGGTTTAGTACGAGCCATGTGCCTCTATAGTATTCGATATAACTCATCCCTTGTTACGCAACCTCGGCCCAGTAAGATAATTTGTACTCCACGAGTTGATTCACAAATTATCAAATTTTGCACGTTGACGTTAAACAAAAATGTCTATCAACTAGCGCCAATATGGACCATATGTCACACCAGTCGTTCCAGCCACTTCTCTAGGCTATCCACTCGCGTGACAAGAGTCGTCATGCTCACATGCGTCCCTTGTATTCCACGTAGGTTTCAACCCTCTTAGGCTACGGAATCATTTATAAATTTTCGCCTGGGCTTAGAGTGAAGCTATATGGTGGGCGTAGACGAGCCCAATCCGTCACCGCGATGGCCGTCAAGTTTTTCGCGTCATTGCTACAAACAGGGTTGTCAGTTCACGTCTACATCCTTGTTCTCTAACCGCTCCCAGCGCCGTGGCACGCTGATCATCTTGTACTCCACATACCCATTAGAAAAAGTATAGCTGATAGCAATATGCGCCATCGACGAGTCCGCGTCAGGCACGACCCTTGCTGACACAGAGGCGCCTGCTTCGCTAATTTCCGTGTCTAAAGCGCACTCGCTGTACTCAGAGGAAAGCGGAATCCCGGCGCCAGATCCCGTACAGCGCGCTCCGAAAGCCGGGATATAGTCCGTTGATCCTGGGGATCCATGATCAACGCCGGACACAGTGAATGCTAGCGATGATTAGCAACCATGTAACCAGCACGGAACCGAGCATCGGAATGCCAAGCATTTTAAGGCCGCACCGGCGATATTTCCTTACCATACCAGCTTGTTACTGGGGACGCCGGGTTGCCGTGTGAAAGCCCGGCCTGATACTGCGTTACATCCCAAATGTAGTCGGGCACGTCTCTCGGAACGACACGTCCCTGGACGGCCGAAGCGGCGATGAAGAGGACCGAAGTAGTGTGGAGGCGCATGTTTAAAGTTCCGGATGGTCCGAGTAGTATGGACGCCCACAATAGATACTCGTCCGGGGCCCCTCAGCTCACGGGACGGGGCAGACACAGGCGAGCTTTTATAGTGTTACATGCGCTGCCGACGCCGTATAGCCAGGTCAGATCCGGGCGCACTGTTCCTCCAGTCTAGCCAGGCTAAATCAATACTGCCACGTCCGATCCAATACTGCAACGCTGCCACGCGACACGGACCCATTGCGGCGCATGAATACGAGCAGACGTAGGCTTGGACTGCCGCGAGCTAAGCGACTCCAGAACAAGCTGAGTAAATCTAGAACATGGGATTTCTGCGTGACCTAGAATAGAATTACAGACTCCCAGAGTTTTCGCCCGTCCGTGATATGGAATGTTTGCTTTGCTGGTAGACAACGAATTGGCCCGGTTGAACGGAAGGACGTTCCGTTCGGATACCCGCCGTTCTGTTGCTGGCTTTTAGCGCGCCAGCTCTCTTCCAATAGGAGGCAGTCTTCGTAGGTGACAGCATAATCTTGATGTTGTGCGCCCGCCACGAGGCAAGGCCTTTTACATAACCGCGCACTATATAACCAGAGTCGAAGCTACGCCGGACGGGTGCGACCCAAGTTAACGTTCCACGTTCCACCAAATGCCGGTTGAAGAATTACTTATATCACACAAGGCTGTTTGGTTGCATGGTAACATGGTATCGGTACGCACTCTGGATGGAAACTCACGATGACTTGCGACAGCCTCGCTGATCAGACTGCACAATCACACTGTCGGTACTCTCTCGGCCGGTTCTCGGGTGACGAAAGTGACAGTGTAACTAACGATAGTTGTGAAGCAAGGAAAAAAAAATTTGGAAGAGGGGTCGGGAGAAGAGTCAGAAGGAAGGTCGGAAGAAAAGTCGGAAGAAAAGTCGGGAGAAAAGTCGGGAATGAGCGGATTGAATACAGTGGCAAGGACTCGGGAAGGCAGGAGCCAGCTCTTGAAACGGCGCTCACCTCATTCTCGCTCGCCCCTCCCTCTACTCAGCTTGGACAAGCCAAAAGTACCCCAATCCAACACCATGACCGCGCGCCATACTATTTTCGACCTCCAGGCTTCCAGTCTTGGAAGGTAACACAAGCTCCGTCGACGGCAGAAGCTAGATAGAGAACCACCGCCTGGGATTCTTTTATTTTATTTTTATCTTGATTCTTTGGACTGTTCCACTTTGTTATTCATCTTTCCACCCCTTAACGTTAGATATCTGCCCCAACTTCCCCCACTTCGCCTCGATCTCGATGCCATGGTCGTTCCGACCAAGTACGCATGGCAACTCTGATGCCTTATAAGCCCTCAGAAGCGTGGAGCGACTAAGTCTATATAACCCGTCCAGGCCTCTAGGACCCTCTGACAGCCTCATAGTCATTGCGCATTCATGACCGCCTTGCCTACCTACGTACGTAAGGCACTTGACCAGGTGTAGCAGAAGAAATCTGCTACTATAGCGATGATCATCGAGCGTAGGCCCGAGGCCGGGGTCTTTTCTTCATCAGTATTGATTAATGATCCACCGCTGTCCCAGCACCGCGGACCTGGGTTCTAAGGCATTTCCGTACCCGACGAGGACTTCGCCCAACCCAATCCCTCCGTGTGGTATAGCAAGGGCGTCTCTTGAACCGATACGTCCGGAGAGCCGGATTTCTTGATTCGAAATGACCGGCTCCGAGCTGAGTTGGGGGGCCACAGAGTCTGCAACAATTCGCTCTCTAGCTAAACATAGTTTATACCATATGTGTACACATGGCGGCCGTCTGTCAACGGTATGGGGAGAGAGGCCCGGATGATGACTAACTTATTACTCAGTTCGATCGAGCGTCCACCACCCGAAGCTTGGAGCCTGTTCTAGCCTCGATAAAGCCTTCCTAGCTAGTACAACAACAGAGCAATATCCGAACATCTTAGCGTACTGAGGCAGCCTCTTCGATAATTTTCCTCTCATCAACTACCGAGGCAACAGTACGAACTACGCCTCGCTCATCCATAACCGCGACTTTTGTTCACCCCGGCACCGACAACGGATTTATTCAATCCACCGAAGTGATACAGGACCTATCAGCTCCGAACGCAAGACAGCATCGCACACAACAGCGCTCACACGACAGCGCCGTGTCACCCGAGTGCCCGTCTCCTGTTTTTCTGCCCCCCCCCTCTCGTTTCATGTCTCCCCGCTACCGGCTATTCACCCGTCTATGACTACTTAGAACCAGTGGACAGGCGATGAGTATCTGCTGCACTACAGCCAGGTCACTGACGAGCTCCCGCACGCATCGACAAGTTTGCTGTGGCGCTTACCTAACTGGTTGGTTATAGCGAGAAAACTCTAAACCGGGGCGGAGAGTGGGCGAGAGGAGAGGAGAGAAGGGGGAAAGAGGATGACCGAAGCGCTTCGAAGAAAAAGAACGAGATATACTTTTGGCTCCTACGCGGCACATCCCTACCAGCCAGCCAGCCAGCCAGCCAGCGGGCGCTCCGGCTCGCAAAGCTTCTCGTTTCTTCCCAATACATTTCCGTTATAAAACCCTAATCCAACCCGGCTCCCGTCGCTCGAGAGGGGCCGCGCGTCTGCCCTCCCTCCCCACCGCGTCTTTCGGGAACCTACAAGAATCTGCCTCCTCCGTCCTCCCCCCCTCTTCCTCCTCCTGTTCCGGGCCTCCCGAGATTTTAGGAGGCAAGAGTGAGCAAAGACCGACAAGAGTTCGCTTCGAAGATGGATGGTGATAGTGGCCTGATAGATATACTAACGACTATTAGACTTGTCATCGCCTGTTCGTCAGTTCGCCTATTTAGATTCTATCTACGTTGAGCACTACATGATAACTAGCTGAGCCCCAACAAGTCGGCGCCAGCACCAACAGTCAGAATCTTGACGGCGTATGTACTTACTTTCCTACTTTCTTGCTTCGTCTCGCTTCATCGCCATGGCGCTTTATCCCCCCCCTAATAACCCCCCCTTCTCTTCCGGAGCTTCGTTTACGAAATCATGCTTAGCCACTGCATGACGGATATTCTCTCCCCGCGTCCACTCCTATTTCTCCTATACCATTACCTAACTCTCCTGCTGGTTTCATGCTCGCTTCCAAAAATCCGACAGACTCATCCGACGAACGCCCGTTCATTTAGCTTATTACGTACCTCCTATTTTCCTACCCGCTGCTTACTACCCACACTCCACCCCCCCCCTAGCTGATTAACCTAGACCGAATGCTGCATGCTGTGCACCCAATCAAATAATGCTATCTGACGGGGCAATACCCTATCTCACTCCCTTTACACCCGCACGTCTTATTCATCAAAGGCACCTTAAATTAAACACAGCCGTTTTCGTTATTTCTCAACACTCTCTCGGCCTATGCACCTTGATCAGCATCTAAGTGAGGCTATTTTGGCCCAGGACCAAATCGAACTTCTCGCATCACACATTGCCCTGCTATAGTGCTTCATCAGAATGGACCATAAGAGGAAGCAGGTGAAATTACAACATAGCATCTAGCCACAAGTGGTGACTTGAGATTTTTCTTAATTCTTTCTCCTGACTATGGCTCTTGGATCTTGCTTTACAGCCCGGGCCCAGCTCATTGATAGCTAACGAGCTACGTAGTGCGCCTGTATCGACGCTTTCCCGTCTCGCTCTTTACTCATGCATTCAAGACATACAAGTCGTCGTAAATCCCTCGGGTCCGAGGGCTGCCTGTCACCTTGTTAATAGTACATATATAGCCAGGCATCGCCGTGGCTTCTGACAGCGCCTTATAGTTCCCTCACCCTGACGCGCCCCGGAATCTGAAGGCGCCGTATAAGTGGCTTTGTTGCCACAGCATCGACGTCTCGGTCAGAGTGTCATGGGGCCCCGATCTACACTGTAGGTCGGGCGGAAACGAACATAGCAAGACTGTACCTCACACAGGATTGTCTGGGCTTGCAGAAAAGCCAGTATGCCATTCTGTGGATCATCTCGGTATTCGAGGCTCCACAGGTCCTTCCAACTAGACGCCATGACTTGAGCCATCCTTCCCCAACGCCGGACATGAAAATAACTAGTTCCTTCATCACCATTACTCCGGCCATTTTTGGAAGAACTGTTCCCATAATTCCGGAAAGATATAATTAAGAAACCACTCAGGAAAACGTGGCTTGAATGTGGGTACATAGCAGCCTCGCGGTCTTTATACAGCAGAGAATCCTGTGTGGCGTTGACCAGTGGTGTCTGCTCAAGGATCGGTGCCATGATCCTTCGCAGGGGCCTCTGACATGACTGTATCTGGGCTAACGGGGGATTTGGCTTCTTCGATAATTGTATTGGGTGGCCTTAATGACGTCGATGATGCTGAAGACTTTGCCGCCGCGGCAGCCTTGTTCATCCTACTCTTGGTATAGTCACTCAAGCTGAGCTTCTTCTTGGGACTCGGTACTACTGCAGTGCCGTTAACCGATGGGACAATCAGTGGGCCGTGATGATGGATCGCTGAAGGCGATGAAATAGCGCTTTCATTGGCAGACACGGGCGTCATTGTCAAACCCGCTACCGACGAGCTATTGAATATAGGAACAGGTGGTAACTGGACTCGAAGCTCGGGCGATTTAGCCTTGGCAGGTATGGGATGTGTCGATTCATGTACGGCGGGGGCCTGCATGTCGGAAGGTGAGGGTATTGAAGCATCGCCCATCGGTACATCATCGGACGGGTCCCTGGGCACTGACTCATCTTGAGCCGCGATGACGCTGGTCGTGTCGGGAGTTGGAGTGACAGGCTGTTCTCTTGTAGGAGAGTCCAGATCCATCTTAACCAGTGCGGATGCTACCGATGTTGGAGAGGTAGCCACACTAGTCCGACGGGGGCTGTCGTCAGCGCGGAGCCGGTGCCTACTTTCCAACAATCGTTTTGACAGCGAAACAATTCGTCGTTTTGGCTTTTGGACTGGTCGGTCATCACTAAACCACGCGCCGTTCACGGGATCCGTCTGTACGGCTATATCTCGATATTCCGGGCGAGGCCCCTGTGGTGTGTTGCGCGGGGGAAGTGAAACTGAGTTCCGTCGGTCGGGTTGCTTAAAGGGATGTATGGACGTCGGTGATACAGCACTAATGGGTGAACCACCAGAGCTAGCATTACCAGAGGTGCCGGCATCTACGTACCGAGCTTCTATGGTGGTGAATGGTATGGCTGTGTTGGTTGCGGTGGCTTTCGACTTAGGCTTGGTCGTCGTCGCTGAAGCACTGCTGCTTGTCCCGTCGGAAATTCGCTTCTTTTTTCTGGGTGGTTGTTGTTGTTCCATGCGACGAAAAGAGTCTTCAACCATTTGCACTTTGCGTTTATCTCGGTCTGTTAGCTCCGTCAGGACACCCAAGGTATCGAATGAGCCTTGACGTGGCGCTGGCGTCATGTCACGACTTGGTGGTTTGCTTCGCGACGATGTGGAATCGTTGTCTACGCCATCTTCGATATGACCCTCGCTGGCTGCACGACTGTTTGTGGCCTGACCAGTGCTCGTGGGGGAAGCGTTATTGGCTTTGGGTTTCCGGGACTTCTTACTTTTAGATCCCTTATCCTTGCTTTGCTGCCGGGCAATGTAAGTTCGATGGAACCGGGCGAATGCGCAATCGGGCCCTAGGTCACACGCACAGCCACCGTATTCCGAAAGTATAGTATGCACCCAAGCAGCAATACTCTGGTAAGTATCTGTTTCCTTCTCGTTAAACTCTGGCTGTTTATCCACGTCATCGTTAAGACCTAGTAGTTGCAGCCACCGTCCCGCTACGTCCTTTTGGAGATTGAACTGCCACGGGATCGTTATTTGCTCATTCGCTCTAATTGGTCGATCGCTAACGAGCCAAAAATGATATTCAGAACCCTCTGAGAGGAACGTATCCAGCGTGGCGTTCGACTTACAACTTCGGCGCACATATCGAGCCTGTGAGCCTTCCGTTCGTGTATCGATATATAACGGGAGCATCGGGTGGAAAAAGACGAATGGCAATGGTGAAGACAGTTCATGGTATCGATTTTTCGGGTCTTCACAATAATTTTTCTGAATGCCAATCTGTCCATTAAGTTCGATAAGAAGGGCATTCTTATCGACTGCCTGCGGAGAAGCCAGGTACTGCCAGTGCGCAATGGTATCGGACCCCACCGGTAGTTTCTTCGACCGGACTTGAGGTGACGGTTTGATAGAGTCAATATTGGGTGGTAGCAATTGAAAAACTTCTTCATAGTCGCATCCAGTCTCATGCCTTATCTTTTCGCGATCTCGTAACCACGCCGAAAGGATGTTGGATATTATCAAACTGGCAAATGAATTCGTCTGGACGATAGCAACGTCTCGATCCTCCTTGTATAGATCCATGAAGCTACTCGAGTAGTTGTGAATCTCGAATTCATGGGGAAGGTCTGAAGGCGTAGTCGCTGGGCTAGGAGGATGGCCATGAGGGTTGGTTGTCTTTTGGCCGTAAGAAGGACTGCGTTTGGCAGCCTGGGAACTGATGGATTGACTGGGGCGATGAGAGCTTTTGGATTTTTTGTGCTGATGCGTGTGGACAGAATCATGGGCTTGTTTGGGTGTGTTTTCGGGGCCGTTGTGAGCGTTCAGTCCTAGTTCCGTGGGTCTGGCCTTCTTCTTCTGGCCCTTGGGCTGAGGCCGTTTGGTGGCCTTCCGTTCCGAGACTTCTGCGTGGGTTCCAGTGTTTTGCCGCCAAATCTGACGCTCCTTGGCTCTTTGTCCATCCAGTGTTCGGGGTTTGCAAACCACGCAGGTATGATTGTAGTCATCCTGGGTAACTTCGTCTCTATTATGGGGGTAGTAACATTCGATATGTTGCCATGTATCACATAGTTCGCAGTATATCGTGCTCCCATCATCGTCGGCGAAGTCGCATATACACCTAATCGTGTACGGCTCTTCCTCTCCCAGTGCAGCGGTCTTGTTGGGTACATGGCTGGATATGGCAGGTGCGGACTGAGGACTGGTGACAGCCGTCTGACTCGGAGTCGATGAATGTGTGAGGAGGGAAGGGAGCTTTTCTGTCATAATCTAACACACACCTCACAGAGTGAGATGTTGAAGCGGTAGCGGGTGGAAGATTTATCTTGAAGGTACGGGTGGCATGACGGCGAACGTATCTTGACGCGCCGATAACTGGTCCTCGGTGGTGTTATCTGCAGGTGAGATAATTCGTAGGAGGGCCATGCATCGAGCGCTATTGGGGACCTAGTTGCTGTGCGGGCGTAGCAGTGAGCTAGGCTTTGGTCGAGATAACATCCAAGTGGAACGGGAGCGGCGGGTGTGGCGACAAAGAGGACGACAATGACAAAAGAAACCTCGAGGCTCTCAGACACACAAAACGATATCGCAGGTTCGCCGGAAACGCAATGTTGTTAAGAACAGACGATACCACGTAGAAAATGTCAACACCCAGGGGGGGGAGCAGGAATGATCGAGTCGCGCAGGATTTCGAGGCGGCGAGGAAAGGGTTCGACGAAGGGGTTCGACGAAGAGGGATGCGCCTCGAGTAAGAATGAGACTGTAACGGACCAGAAGTGAGAGACGACCCGATATTAGGTAAAGGCGATGTTGTTTCTGAAGGGCTCCAAGCGTCGTTCTCGAGAAAAAAGGGTTTTGGCGGCGTCGATTGATTGTCCCAGTAGGAAAAGGAGGAGGATGGAGGAGGAAGAATGCGAAGGGACAGGCGAGTAGCGTGTGTGCGTGCGTGTGTGCGTGTATTGTGAGGGAGGACGGGAAAACCAACCAAAACAGCTTGGTAGGTTGAGACGAGATTGTCGGCTGGCTAGGTACAGGCTAGACTAACTTAGTGGACTACCTACCAGGTAGGGAACCTACTGTCTGGGTTGGGTTGGCAGCGATAGTGGTAGCGGTAGCGGTAGCAGAGCAGAATAGGGCAAGAGGGAACACCCAGGCAGCGCAAAATGCTAGCGGTTACTTGGGGACGGAGCAGGTGCAGACTCCAATTGCCAGTGCCAATACTAGTACAGTATGGTACCGCCGCCATGGAAGTACTGTACAGTGCATCGACCAGCCGGAAGACGGAAAGACAAAGAAAAAAATACCTTGCGATGGATGTACCCATGTCGAGTGGCAGGTGCGACCCAGCGACAAACTCAAGCAGAGATACTTGCAAAAGTACCTACACTTACCAGGCAGGAGAAAACAGCGCCGCACCAAGCACGGATTTAGCAGCAGGCAGCAAACAAGTAGCCGGATGGACTCGGCAATAGAAAGGACTACCTGGGTAGTTACTGGGCTGCCAGTAACCGTTTGCATCGGTCGGGGTGTTGATATTGAGAGAATTATTGCTGTGCTGCTGCCACAGTCGCCCTCAGAAACTACCTTGTAGAGAGGGGAAGGAAAGACAAGCACTGGAAAGTACCTAGCTGGCTAGCAGTGCCCTTACGCGGTAGCGCGCAGAGGGCAGACCAGCCAACCGACCAACCATTGTGGGCTGCTAAGGTGACCGGGCGGGGTATCTGCCGTGCCGACTGGGAAAGCCTCCACCACCATCACCACCACCACCACCAGCAGCCAGCTGGGCGGTGGGCGGGAGATGAAGAAAAGAGAGATGGGAGAGAGGGAAAGGACGCATGGAGAATCAATTTCATACAGCAACGAGACAGGCGAAGCAATACGAAAAACGAATTAGAGAATGCAAACCGCTTTTGCCCGCACATTCAGTGTTGTTCAATATTGCAATATTGGTAAACAACCAAAAAGGAGGGCAAAAAAGAAATGGCTGGCATGACTTATAGACGGATGTTGTACATCTAAAACACGAGAGAGTTTGGCTGAGTCGGCCTGAACATAGGAAAGACGAGGGTGAGATTTGGCTTGGTATGGAGGAGAAAGGGCAGAGGGAAAAGAGGAGCGGTTGTGTGAGTGCAAGTCTGCTCAGGCAAGAGACATTCCTGACCCAATGCAGGCTCCAAGCAGGCAGGAGCGGGCAGGCAATGAACGGACAGAGAGACAGAGAAAAGTGGGCAGAGGGACGGGGAGCCAAGGGGGATGGGGTTAGAAGGGAAATGAAAGTCACTCACTTGCTTTCGATGCATACACTAATCCCCAACGGTAGTACGTGGTACGCATTGGTTCGATGTGTCTTATCGGCCAATCAGGGCCAGTTTATGGTTACAGGCCTCACCTGCATGCTTCCCTGTCCCTTGTTCCCATCCCTTGTCTCTTGCAGCACGAGCCATTCCCAAGCCGAGCGAGATTTGCCTTTCCCTCTGCCTTTCCCATTAGTGTAGTTATTTGGCCCAAGGTTATTGTTGACGCCTCAGGCCTTGGGCCGTTTGTATTGGTCTACCGTACCCCACCGCGATGGGAGAGAATACAAGTATGCAGGTATGTATATACAGTACTTGGAAGTGTGACGGCGAACTTTTGCTTCCGAATCCGGCGAAGCACGATTCGTCTACAGCATGACCACCGAGCCTGAAAGCATTGGTGACAGGGTTGGGGTGCTTCTCGGCTCGAGGGACTCGGATCGTAAAGTATTCGACGGCTACGGTTAAAACGAGAGCTTCCCTCTTCTTCCAATCCTCCACACGGACCCTGATTCAGGACTCGTAGGCGATGCTTAGATGAAATACCCATGTGTTGCCTAGTTGATGCAAGCCATACTGACTGAGCGTTGAGAGTGGGAGTCTCGTCGGCAAAACCGGCGGATTCGGGGATCTGACGGGCGCAACCACCGAAAGGTCCTGTCAAGTTTATCTTACGTGCAGATCCAACTGGCATACATAATAGCAATAGAGGGGAAAGCGATTTATGTCATGGCCGAGGCATCGGGAAAGCACCTAAGTAGGCTTCGGTGTGTTTCCCGGATACCACATAACGAAAATAAAACAAGCGGCGCCTGGGTATCCATCAATCCGTGTCGGGGTAGTCGGCTCGCAAAACAGTGTCTTGCTAGGATGGTTCGACCAACTACACCACCTACTTGTACACTACTCTAACCCGACTAATTCATGCGGCGGCCAATATGATTACATACCTGGATATTAGGTGATTGGCGTAGCCCTCGTTATGGAATACAAACAATCCGGCGATGGCCATCGCTACCAATCAGATCTCTCGGATGCCTCGACGGACGATCTCTATCGACAAAGATAAACAGCCGTTGGAAGAAGCTGTTAGTCTCGCCTGGTCTCGCCGAGCCAGATGACAGCCGGTCGCAGGTTCCTGATTAGCTACGGTTGGCTTCTTCTGCACCAAATATGCATTAGCGAACGGCGGGCAGCCTGCCGTGACACCAATGCTTTCGTCATATGATGGTCCTTTTCATTGGGGCCTACATAGTAGTGGTGGCTTGTCTCGATCACCGTCATCTACGCTTGCAGTTATCTAGATGTAAAGAGAGAAGGTTATGTATGCTGCGTCGAGAAGATAGTTAGTTGGTCATGATGGATGGCTCGAGGCCTTTCTGCACCCATGCTGGACGCGAAACAGCCGCCGCCCTACAAAGAGTCACAGTTGCTGTCTCAGGTGTTGAAATCTGCTGGGGGGAGAGATCCGGATTGTGCTCCTTCTATTTGTGGTCAGGAGTGGAGGAAGCCCTTAGCTTGAACCTTATAGGGCCCTCATGTGTGGTTGTACCCAATTTTTGAGGGGCCTGGGATCAAATTTATTATTAGCCACCTAGGCGATGGATTTATCGTGTCTGTTTCCGTCGCGTCGTAAATGCGAAGGCATGACGAAATATAGAAACCAATAAATCCTAGGTACTGGTCTAAGCATCATTGCGGCGATCGAAATCCAAAGCCCTTGGGATTATGTACCTTTCCAACAACCAACCAACGAAGCTACATTTCTACGGTTTCTCCTGCCGCTCACCGCTTTTCAAGCCGTACGACATTACGCGTGTCCGTGGGTACGGATGAGAAGTTTAAGAAGCAGATAGACAGGTCATCTTTTGTGGTGGACTGGGATGGAGGGGACCAAGGGGGGCTGTGCAGCGCCCTTCACACGAGTTCGGCGAGGTGCTTGCGAAGGTTGACGGAACCAGCCGATATAATTGGCTACCGCCTAGCTTGGGGATAGGTGACGCGATGGCTAGGTCTGCCTCCCGTTTGGAAGACGAATCATCATGACACAGTGGCGGCTTTCAGGTGATATATTCTAGACTGTCACAATTCCTATAAGAATATAAGCACGTTAATGCGCAATTGGCAATCCTATCTAATAATTGGGTCCGATGCCACTTCGCCCACTCTGCTTGGTCGCGCATGAGATTATTTAATCTGCCTTGCCTACCGCGACATTGGACAGGCCCGACACTAGCTGGGTTACACAGGTCTAGTTCATCCTAAGTCGACCTGTAGCTCACGCATAGCCAGTTATACCAAGATCGCGGGGACAGATATCGTCTTCTTCATGGCGTTACACACGGTAACGCACACAATGAAAACAAAAAGGTTGTATGACATCAAAAATTGCGAGGAGTACGATCCCGAAGGATAATACAGGACAGTCAACTCCGCGCTGTGCAATGCAGGTGTTCTGTCCTACCATTCGAAATTCAGGAGCTTCAAATGGTCCCTCAAGGTAAGTATGAAGAAGAAAGAGAAAGAGAATTGTAAGAGGAGGGGAGGGAGAAGGGAACTTTATAGGCTATGGGGGACAGGCTCCTGCCTGGCTGATTGTATGAAGTGGATCATATCGGCTAGCGGCAATCAAGTTGTTGGGATTTGACCAATAAAAAAATCGGAGAACTTTCCATGCTTGTAGCAATAGCCAATAATAAGACTGATAGTGTTTGAGATCATCTAACTAGGCACTTTCGGGAAGGACAACCCATATTCACCATTCTCAAGGCATCCCTATCAATCCAAAGCCAATAGGTAGGCACCTGTACCTACCTAGTAGTAGTATTATTAACTTCTAGGTGTACCTACCTACTAATACTACTACTACTACTACCTACTAGGTAGGTACCTAGGTAGGTACCTAGGTAGGTAGGTAGGTACCTGATCAATTCCTTATTGGCAGGCAGGCAGGTAGAGGCATGCAAAGTAGGTACCTAGGTACTGCGTACCAAATGGAGCAACTCAGGTTAGGTAGTCGCCGCCTAATAAGAGGTACATAGAAGACCACTTCCAGTGGATGGAATATCGATTTTTCATAATTTATTCCGAAATTTCCCAAGTGCACCTATCGACACCCAACATGTCAAGGGAAAAGATGTTATTCTTGTGAATCTAGCCTCCCATTCACTCTAGGCCGGGGCCTCGTCGTAGGAAACGTCCTATTACAACTCAATAGCTATTGCGTCCGACTCTCCACCCCTAACTTGTTTAGTCGAAGCATCTTCTCGAGGATCTGCCAACCATCAAGCTGGATTATTAGATATTGATTTAACGTCCCTGGCATTGTCTATGAGCATCGTAATACCCTCAAACATGCAAGTTTCTAATCGTACTATCTAGGGAACCCCACCAATGCCACCACTCATAGTTTAGTAAAATAGCGAGCGAGAATACTTCGGAGACGAGTTGTTTCCTCGGTTATCCTGCTTGATGATATCCGCGGCCTAAATCACCCAACACGTGAGCAACAGAGGCGGATCTGAGAATGATCAGGGAGATGGGGGATGGGAATGTTACCTTCTCGGCAATGGCATAGATGGTTGACTGAATATGCCCGCCGGGGATCAGCGGTAGGATGCTCGCATCTACAACCCTCAAGTTCCTCGTCCCATATACTCTGAGATTCGTATCGACGACGCCTCCGGCGCAACGCGGCACCATAGCAGTGGTACCCGAGGGGTGAAACTCCGTACCCACCATCCTTTTAATCGTTTGCATAAGCACTGTGCGATTCCTCAGATCCTCGGTCTTGAGCCCTACCGGTGGTACCGGCAACAACATGGCCATGGGATCAGTAGCTATAAGGCGGTCGTTGAATTCCAGGCCCATCCGCAGGATCTCGCAATCGAAGGGGTGTGAGCATAACCGTGGATCGAGGATAGGCGGTTCGTTGTCGAAGACAGATGATGAACGTGCATAGACTGCGCCTCGGGAGAGCGTATGCATCGCACTGATAGCTAGCTGGCCCCACGATGTCGCCATGAGTTCATAAGCAGGCACATCGCGGCGAGAGAGGAGAGCACGGATTTGCGCCTGCTGTGCGGTGTAGCCCGCGCGTAGTGTGGCGTCGTATGCTAGTGGGAGATGCTGGGTCGTCTCGTTGGTGATGAGGTGAAGAAGTTGCGGGGGTATCTGGGCGAGTCCGGGGAATGCCACGGCATTGACCATGGTTGCGGTCCATAGTCCTGTGCTGGGAATCAGTAACGATAACCATATAATAAGATCGAACCCGAGAGCTTACCCGTACGACGGGCGAGATATTCCGCCTTGACAGCTTCCTTTGTGTCCCCAACGATGTCCAGGGCTGAAAACACATCTGGTGCCGTGTCTGCTACTTCATCAGTGCATAGAAGCACCACCAGCGGGAACCGCAATCTTACATTTATAAACAGGTTGTACCATAGTATGGTCCTGCAAATTGCTTCCGACTCCAGATAGATGTACTAAAACATCTACACCAAGACTACGCAAATGTGCAGCTGGCCCGAAACCGGAAATCCGGAGCAGAACGGGCGAAAGAATGGCTCCTGCAGCCAGAATCGTTTCTCTCTTGCAAGAGACGCTGTACCTCAAGGCAGTTGAATTGGCCGCAAGCTAGGGACACTAGGGTTCAGCCATTGAAAAACCAAGATTATGAAAGGGGTCAGGTTGGCTATGGCATAAAGGGGAGGCTTGTGACAATGCTGCGGCTTGGAGTTGGTCTACTTTACCTCGATACCAGCGATAGTGGCTCTTTTGGACACACCCCACAACCCCCAAGGGGAATTTTGGGATGTCCGGTTGCTAACGGCTCGATTGCGGATGCGCGTAACGGTATGGCCGGTCAGGAGTTCAAGGTTAGGCCGCTGCAGAATAGGGTCCAAATATGCTGTACGGGCATCGGCTCGTGACTGGTTTCCTGCCTTGACGCTGCCTGGAACCAAGTTCGCACCCGTCGCGGAGCCGCTGTCGATGTCTTCATTCAGTGGGACGCCGAGCTCTTGGATGCCATTGAGAAAGTTATCTATGAAACTTAATATTAACCCGTTACGTTCATTCTCACTAACTACGTTCAGCTCGGAGACGTACACGTCTGATTGTAAACATAGCGTGGAAAGCTGACCTGGACTGGGCCTTGTTTACCATGCTTGCCTTGTGTGGGCCTCGTGGTTGGCTGTAGCACTGTGTCGCTATGCGCCGTGTAGTTCTCGGATTTCATCCGGGAGGTCTGCATGTTAATAACGAGGGGAGTTAAATGGATTGCATTCGTACCTTAAGGAAATAAGGCAACAAGTCAATCCATCCCCAGCCAGGGTTTCCCAAGTCCCTCCAGGCATCATAGTCCGCGGCCGCACCCCTGGTCCAACATAAGCCATTAATGATACTGCTGCCGCCGACGACGCGTCCCTGAGGGAACGAACGAGTCCGGCTATCCAGTAATTCCTGCGGCGTCGTAGTCATAGTCCGTTCATACCGAGATGGGCTCTCCTGTCCGACGTTGCCAGGTACTGTCACATCCTCGGCTCGATCGTCCCTAGGATGCAAATGTCAGGCGCCGCATGGCGATAATTCAGTTTAAATAGAAAGGGGGACGGATTACAATTCCCCAGCTTCCACGAGCAAGACTGACACTTGATGTTATGTCAGTATAAAGTATACCCTTCAGCGACTGATTGAATAGTAATGCGTACCAGAGGCATCTTCAGATAACCTATTGGCGACTACAAGGCCGCCAATTCCAGCTCCGACGATAATATATTCGTAGCTATGTCGAAGGGGCAACGAACCATTGCTACTGGAA
This sequence comes from Rosellinia necatrix, assembly GCA_021209875.1. NCBI lineage: Eukaryota > Fungi > Ascomycota > Sordariomycetes > Xylariales > Xylariaceae > Rosellinia > Rosellinia necatrix. The sequence continues at coordinate 551,527 of JAGYVD010000001.1, read as the reverse complement.
ACGATTTGGATACCGGAAGCCAACCGGAGAAGCGCACAGGCGCAGGGCAAGAGAGCAAATGATAGTTTCATCATTAAGAGGCTCTCCGATTCTCAAAAAGGGTAGAAACAGCACCGAGGGTTTGATAGAGCTCGTGAGGCAGACAGATCCGAGAAATAGTAGCCTAGGGAGGTAACAGCAGGGAGCGGTTGGTTAAAGGAAAAAAAGGCCGCGCTTGAAGAACGTGGTTGTCACCAATGTGAATAATAAGGCATGTACGCGAACAGGTGCTCCCAATGTGTTAACCGCCTACACGCGCATACTTGATACAAGGTACAAGAAGTCATCAGGCATATATAGTAAAATATTAAGGAAGGTATGGACGGAAACGTATCCATCATTTATACAATTGAATACTTAATAAGGAAAAACCAGTGTAATTTCGTATAATCGTTGGTTATTCAAAGATCGCGCCTGGGCACCTATAACGCCATCCTATGTTTGCGATTTTACAGCTTTAAGCCATAGGTGCATTCATCTAGAACATAAACCTGCCCAGTCCGTCCCGCTTCCCCTATGTCATTAACCTGTGGAATCCTTCTCCTTTGGAGGTACACCAACGTAGATCCAGTTATTAGCGTGAATATTTCTAAATGATGGTCGTGGCCTTCCACCAACAGCTGCTTCAATGGCTGCACCATACTTGACTAGTTTGTCGTCTTTGAAGGCCGTTTGTATAATTGTCAGTCCAAACGGAACGCCTACATAGCGACAGTTAGTCCTCATCTCGCGTCGGCGAGTGTTCACTTTAGCTCACCATCGTCACCCACATCAACAGGAACCGTGATCATCGGATATCCTATATGAGGGTGGTTAGTTGGTTCACTCTCGACAGACTTAGCCTGTTGACGTGCCTGCTTGAGCAGCCATTTGCATTGAGACACCGTTATCCGCCTGGACGGGGACTATCAGACCATCTAAGGGCTCGCCATTGTATTCGAGAGCCGCATCAATTCCCTCGTCTCGTGTTTTCCGACGAATAAAATCCAGTGCGGACTTATATGTTTCATCTTCGATGCCTTTCGACGCTTCGCTCTTTTCGAAACTATCTTGGCCGGTTGGCCAGGCTGGGTGCGTGCTTGCGACCCCGCCTTCTTCTCTGTTGTGCTTGATATTGTACTGGATTATGTCCTCGAGGCTCCGAATATTCTGTGGGTTTACTACTAGGCCCGCTAGATACTTCTTTATATCGTTATAGAAATCCACTTTCACTACTGTGAATTCCGAATATTCTGGATGCCCGATTTTTGATGGATAGTCCCTAGATATGTCAGCGTAGTGGCAACTAGAGAAGAATATTTACCCATACCAGTCCCATTTGTTTCCTATAGGTACCAACTCTGCGGCGCTGGGTATCTCAACGTTTATTACTTCTGCCCCGGAGGCTCGAAGTCGGCCGATCAGAGCTTGAAGGATCCTGTACTGTGTTTCCGCGGACTTGGTGCAAGAAGCGAATTCCCATATCCGTTCCCACGGCATACCAAACCGTGCTCCGCTTAAACCCTCTATACCTACAATGTGGCTGATAAACTCTCTATACTACTTGGTCAGCCGTGTGTGCTTGCTGAGTTTAGGGGTTACTAGTCACCCAGGACGCTGACACAGAACATCCAAAACCGTCGCTGTGTCTGCAACACTTCGTCCAAAGGCACCGACGGTGTCGAGGTTATGAGATTCCGGAATCACACCATCGCTGGGAACCAGACCGACGGTCGGTTTCATGCCAACAATGCCGTTCAGGTCGGCGGGCAGAATAACCTACGAGAGTCAGAAAATATCGCCCCTTCTGCAAAGTAGTTAGAATGGTGCACCGCTCACGCTAGAGTCCGTCTCGGTTCCTAAGCTAAAAGCACACATGTTCGAAGCGACAGCCGTGGCGGGACCAGAACTTGAACCCCCGGGATTCTTTGCGAGATTGTATGGATTCCTACCCTGACCTCCTCGGCTGGAGTAGGCCTCGGAGCTACAATCGTTAGCCCTCCACATTTATTTCAGGAGAGCGGTTCAAGGGCTTCGCCGTACTAGTAAGTGGCCCTCATGCTGGCCCATTCGGACATATTTGCATGCCCTAAAAGCACGGCACCGGCCTCGCGCAGTAACTTAACAACCTGGGCGTCTTCAGGCACTACGCTGCCAACGAGCACTATGTCCAGGAAGAAGCAAATGAGCACAAAAGAGAAACTATAAGTGGCATGTGTTCAAGTGCAGACGGCTTACTCGTAGATCCAGCTGTGGTTTGCATTTTGTCCTTTGTAGCAATGTTCTACCGATGATCCATCATTAGAACGGCACGCTGCCGGTGCGCTTGCCCGAGCGTTGTGTCAACACGGATGGTGCTCACATCCTTCACTAGGAATGGGATCCCATGCAGCGGACCGCGAACGACCCCGCGCGTCCTCTCGTCGTCTCTCTCACGGGCTATGCTCAACACATCGGGATTCAGCTCGATGACGGCCCTACATGCGCGGGTTAACGGGACACCTCTCCCGGAAAGCATTAACGCTTAGCTGCATGCCTTAGAATGTGATTGAGCCTCTTCGTCCTCTCCAGGTAGCACTCGACGAGGTCTGTGGACGTGAACTTGCCCTCCTGTAGCCACCGCTGTAGCTGACTGATGGAAGCATCCTCGGTGTCAACCCCTTTGCAGGAGGGCATACGAGTGTCGGGCGCCGGATCCATTTTTCGCAGGTCTGCTAACACGGGCGAGTGTTTCCTTTTTGAAGTCTGCAACAGCCGTCGGTGGTGGTCGACGTTGCGGAAGAGAGGGAGTAGGGAGTCAACGTGGAGTCTTACCTATCGTGAGGGGTCATGTGAGCTATGACTAGGTATCTCCCTCGCTTCTTTCATACCTGTAGCTCCGTGACCATGTGGTGGAACAATTGGGTAGTAGGCACTAATAGGTTAGGTAGATAACGGAATTGGTATGCAGTTACCACCTCACGTTTATAGCTGTCGACCTGCCTGTTGCCCAGTTATCGGGTTTCAACGGATCCCATGTGGTAATTTGTGTGTGATATGATACTATATTTGTTATCTCTACCTGGGGCTTTTATTTGTCGCTGAATCAGTAGAGTGCTATTCGGGGGCACCAGGTTATTATATAGTCAATAGATGTTATATAGTCAGTTGATCGCGGGATACCCCAAATGGACTTGCCTGCTTTATCGTGTGGAGGTGACGAAAACAGAAGTAGGTAGTATTGACCTATTTGGCTACTACCTGCGTAGGTATACCGTCGGTATGAGTCTGGTATATGTCAAACACTCAGGCCAGTTTCTGGTTAATTTATTCGTCTAGAGGGATCTTGGTACGTGTACCTACCTATAGTTATCATGTAGGTTCTAAGCTTGGAATTTTTGGTGTATTTTGTTGTACCACACTCCAGTAGTGGTGCTGTGGTGCCGTGACGGTCTGGATAAGTGGAGGGGCCATTAGGTAGGCACCTATAAATACCCCTAGCTCTTGACCTAGCCGCTACCTAAACTGATCCTTATCGGGGTTAAGATAGTAGGTACCTGCATACAGTTTTGTCAGTTTTGTTGACTCACACACCACATGGTGTTACAGTCCAGCCTTTACAGCCTGCATCCGAGGGGAGAAAGATATAAAGTTTGCTGGAGGACATTGTCCATTCCATTATTTAAAAACTTTTCTGGTGTTCCCTTGAAGCCCCGCAGAGGTTTATCCGTCTCAATCGTCAAATCCAAATAGACCTACAGTATGTTCACTGCGTCATGATCCTTCGACAAACAGCCTGCAGACAGGCTGTTGTCGGCTTGAATGTATGTTACTCCCCCCTCTTTTTACAATTGCCTGCTTCGTCTATATGCTATATGCTATATGCTATATGGTTATATGGTGATATGGTGATATGATGTATGATGTATGATGTATGATGTATGATGCATGCTGTACATACTCACACAACAAGCGGGACAAGTCCTCTTGCGAGGGATGGAATTGTTGGCTTCCCATGTTCAAAAACTTACCTCTTTGTTCTCGCTCGTCTAGACGTCGCTAGTCAAACACCCTGGCCCTAAAATAACGGGTGAATTGTCCCATGGAAGCGAGAGGAGGTCCTCTACACTCGCTTCTCGCCCGCCGCGAGCTGCAAGCAGTAGTGGGACAACGCTGCCATTTATATCACTCTATGCCTCTATTTCAGAGTCGCAAAAACTGAGGAAGCGCCAAGAAAGAGTACGAGGCCCTCATTTGTATCTCCCTGTGGAGCCGTCCGTCAACTTACTTCTCCGACGTATAGGACTTCTTGGTTTCCGTACTCGAAACCTCGGTTACTAGGCGGGATGCCAAGGCATACATGAACAAATTTGTGCCCTTCCTCGAGAGGAAATCGGCAACTACGTTTAAGCAACGTACTATTTCCACACCCGAGTCTTCAGCCCTGCTCCCAGGCAGTATCAGGCCTAGTGACGGGGAGCCTAGCGCTACACAGGGTGGTCCGAAATCGGAACAGGACTTGACTATCCAAGAGCCCTTGTTTGTGGCCCTGGTCAAATTTCGTGCTCCTGAGACCGCGGATGACACCACGTTCGATGGCGTGGCTAAAACGCTCAGCCGGCTTAGGCAATTGGGTCTGATAAGTATAGTGGTGGTCGATTGTGACGGCGATGGCCAAGAGGATGTCACCCGGCGGCGGACCGCGATGGCGCAGGCGAGACGCATGGCTACAGCTATCGACAACTATGATGCACCAGGCGCTCGAGTAATTGACCCCCCCATTACCATAGCAAAGCAAGATGGCAGTTCCGCGTCGCCACTCACTTCGCAGGACTTATCCATTGGGAACCCTAGCGAGCTTATGACCGCGTTGCAGGACGATCTGATTGCTATAATACCTTCCCTTGGGTATACGGCGGATACGTGCACCCGCAAGCTTATCAACGTGGACGATGCTATCCTGGCTCTCACCAGACAATTTTCCGGTCTTCAAATTATACAACTCTCAGATGATGAGCCTCCTGTAACGAAAATTTTGAGGGCCACCGAGGTTTATCGTATTATCGTCCTTGACCCCCTTGGCGGTATCCCGGCGAAGAATCGAGCAACGGGCAGGCATTTGTTCTTGAATCTTGAGCAAGAATTTCAGGAGGTTCAGGCCGATTTAGAAACTCGCGCGAAGCTAGACACAGCCGGCGAAAGCGCTGATTGGGCGCGCCACCTAGAGAACGTCAAACTTGTGAAGAATGCGTTGGCCCTTCTTCCAGCAACTTCCTCGGCTATCATTACAACACCACGAGAGGCGGCACAGGAGCGCAGACCTGAGGATAATGTGATGGACCTGGCGCTCGTTGGCACTAGAAGGGGGCAAAACCCGCTAATCCACAGTCTTTTAACCGACAAACCTATTCAATCATCTTCTCTACCTGTCGAGCGCTTCACGCCCATCACATCATCGACCGGGACACACCAAATAGGCTCCTTGACAACACTGGCTAAGCGCGGTATTCCGCTCACTATTTTTCCAAACCCCCAAACGACACCATGGAAACCCCCACAGACGGAACAGAGCGCCATCAGCAGCAGCTATAGCCTGAGTGACCCATGCATAGATCTCCCCCGACTGATTTACTTAATTGAAGACTCATTTGGGCGGGAACTCGACATTGAGGACTACCTGGAGCGTGTCCGTGGCAACCTTGCCGGTGTTATTATTGTGGGCGAGTATGAAGGGGGTGCTATCCTCACATGGGAACAACCCCCAGGGACAACGGACCCGCGTCTGCGAGTGCCGTACCTGGATAAATTTGCTGTTCTTCGTAAAAGCCAAGGGGCAGGAGGCGTAGCGGACATCGTATTTAACGCCATGGTCCGGGATTGCTTTCCCAATGGCGTGTGTTGGAGGAGCCGAAAGGATAATCCCGTTAACAAATGGTATTTTGAGCGGTCGAGGGGCACGCTGAAGCTCAATGGCACAAACTGGACCATGTTTTGGACAACCCCGAAATTGGCGTTAGACACCCAGAAATTTGGCGACTACGAGGCCGTGTGCCGTACCATCGAGCCATCATGGGCAACCAAGAAGCATATAGTTGATTAAGGGAGAACAGATGGGGGGGATGTCCCAAAACCTGCTAAAAGGGGGCACTGAACAAGATACCTAATAGATCAAGTCAAACCTTGACTGCCTATCTATGCAGCGACCCATGGGCTCTACGAAACAGGGTAGTTGGGGCTCGTGATTCCATCCCGAGCCGATAATTCGCACGAGGCATGTGCGCTGCAGGATATTTATATTTCACCACGTCGCCTGTTCTCCTTGTCTCGGGCCTGAACCTACTAATAGAGAGAGAGAGAGAGAGAGAGAGAGAGAGAGAGAGAGAGAGAGAGAGAGAGAGATACTGTTGACGAGTTGGGCTGCGCTTACAATGATTGAACTGCAGTATGGCGTATCCAATGAAAATCGACTGATACGGTACTACTAGGCATTTAAGGTACCTAGGTAAAGGTACCTAGGTACTTAGTACTCAACTATGACTGGAAAATATCCGCCTACCTTGGTAGGCAGGAAAGCAGAGTAAAATGAGAGGTTCTTTTCTGCGGCTTTTCTTTTCCTGTTACTGCTAAAACTAAGGAGAGTGCAACTAAAACGCGAATACAAGTTACCTTACTTACGCTGAGAAAGGTGTGTCTACCTTCGCGTTTTTATTGGGCTTTGAGAAGCGTTTTCGCCAGGGCAGTCTTGCTGCGGGGCGCATGCAATATTTTAACCCCACACTATCAGTTGATAGGCACGATAAGTAACAGGGAGGCGGGGTGATAAGGAGAGTGAGAAGAGGATAGAGAGGGTAGGGGGTGTTCTTAGACAAGTCGTCATCATCTAGCCTGTCGTGGCTATGAAAAAAATGGATACAATAGAAATGTAATGAAAAATGAAATTTCTCTCCGCCCCCCCCTACGGAAGTCAGAGGGTGGCAGTAGTGTAGAGAGAACCAGGCACAAACTTGGCAACACATAATATTTGATGGTTATTACCTAATGCATGGTCGCGTACTATGGCTGGCAAGGCTGGTGATGGTTTCTACTGGGCAGAACCAGCCAAGGCGGTCCGCATGTGTTGGGGGGAATGATTGATTGTTTTGGATTCCGTCTCCGTCCTCCTGGGCGTTGTTGCTTGAAGCCTCTAGAAGTTTCGCGCTGGATCGCCTTCTTTCGACACGCCCCACCGTGGGGGGTGTGTCTAAGGAGGGGTAACCCGGGTGAGGCTAGCCTACTGCAGAATTCCCAGGCCTGTCCCTCCTTCCCTCCCACCCTTTAGGTAGGCACAGTGAACACCGGTAGAGTGTTTTGGGCAGCTTTTTTTCCCCTTACTTATTTAAAGAATCGCTTTTCTGTCCTGCTGTGTGAGGTAGTAAGTAGGCAGTGACTATCTACAACGTGCAAAGTGCAACGTGCTGCCGCGTTTCCGACTTTCACTCACCATTACCATAACCACCACCGCCGCCACCACCACCACCACTACCACTACCACCTGCATCTTCGCCTCTCTACACTTCCTCTCTGTTTTTTCCCCGCCAATATCTTCGGCCCTCCCCTCTAAAGCGGTCCTGCGCCGGATCTCAACAGAAGAACCCCCCCAACCATACAATACTCCCGCTTGCTCACGTCTATCTAGCCAAGATGTCCGTCGTTGGTATGTTTCCTTGCCCAGACACCGTGTTTTTATTCCTCCTTTACTTACTGACACGAGTGTCCTCTAGGTATCGACTTCGGAACGCTCAACACGGTTGTTGCGGTAGCGAGGAATCGAGGCGTTGATGTTGTGCGTACCACCTGTCCTTGTCACCTCCCGCTTCTCCCTTCTCGCTTCTTTGCTACCCCCTTCCTACCCCTCTATCGCGACAGCCCCGTTTGCAAGACTGACGGATCTCTTGTTTACGTAGATCACCAATGAAGTCTCCAACCGTGCCACGCCGTAAGTCCCCGTCCGGCCCTGCCGATGATAACTCTATTTGACTGATATTCATTTTTTAGTTCTCTGGTGGGATTCGGCCCCAAGTCCCGCTACCTTGGCGAGCCAGCTAAGACACAAGAAATCTCCAACCTCAAGAATACCGTCTCCTCCCTGAAGCGCCTAGCCGGACGTGCGCTCAAAGACCCTGATGTGCAGATCGAGCAGCAGTACGTCTCGGCAGCCCTCGTAGACTGCAATGGCCAGGTTGGCGCTGAGGTCTCATACCAGGGCAAGAAGGAGAAGTTTTCAGCCACACAGATCGTTGCCATGTTCTTGAGCAAGATCAAGCAAACTGCCGCTACTGAGCTTCGGCTTCCGGTAGCCGATGTTGTCATGAGCGTGCCACCATGGTTCACCGACATGCAGCGACGAAGCATTCTCGATGCCTCCGAGATTGCCGGCCTCAAACCGCTTCGCATTATGAACGATACCACCGCTGCTGCCCTGGGCTACGGTATCACCAAGCTTGATTTGCCTGCCGAAGACCAGCGGCCGCGCCGAGTCGTTTTCGTCGACATGGGCCACAGCAACTTCTCTTGCTCCATTGTCGAGTTCAAAAAGGGCGAGCTGATAGTCAAGTCTACTGCCTTCGATCGACACTTTGGTGGTCGCGATTTCAACCTGGCTTTGGTCAACCACTTCCAAAAGGAATTTAAGGGCAAGTACCGGATCGATATAGCCACTAACCCTAAGGCTATGGCCCGTGTCGAGACCGGCGCTGAGAAGCTCAAGAAGATTCTATCGGCAAACCAGCAGGCTCCCCTAAACATTGAGTCTCTTATGAATGACATCGATGTGAATGCCATGGTGACGCGCCAGGAATTCGAGGCACTCGTCGAGCCGCTCTTAGGCAAAGTCACGGCCCCGTTAGAACAAGCGCTGGCCGATTCGAAGTTGACCAAGGATGATATCGACTTCATTGAGCTAGTTGGTGGTAGCACCCGCGTGCCGGCCGTCAAGGAGAGAATCCAGTCCTTCTTTGGTAAACCTTTATCCTTCACCCTCAACCAGGATGAGGCCATTGCCCGAGGTTGCGCTTTCGCCTGCGCTATTCTGTCACCCGTCTTCAAGGTCCGCGATTTCTCCGTTGCGGATATCGTCCACTATCCCATTGAGTTCTCCTGGGAGAAGGACGTAGACATTCCTGACGAGGATACAAGCTTAACTGTTTTCAACCGAGGCAACGTCTTGCCGTCTACCAAGATTCTCACATTCTACCGGAAACAGCCATTCGATCTAGAGGCACGATACTCAAAACCCGAAGATCTCCCGGGCAAGGTGGCTCCCTTCATTGGCCGTTTCTCGGTCAAAGGAGTCAAGGCCGATCCAAAGACTGAATTCATGATATGCAAACTAAAGGCGCGGGTTAATATCCATGGTATCCTTAACGTGGAGAGCGGTTATTATGTCGAAGATCAGGAAGTCGAGGAGGAAATTAAGGATGAGAAGAAGGACGACGGCGAGAAGAAAGACCCAGACGTGAGTCTGATCTCTGATCAATTTGCGGCGCTTCCAGGCGGGCGAACTGGAGCCCCAACTGCTTTAAAATGACAATAACTAATCTATTTCGTTTGCAGGCGATGGAAACCGACGATAAGAAGGAGGAGGGCAAGGTAAAGACTCGAAAAGTGAAGAAGCAGGTTCGCAAAGGCGATCTGCCTATAGTTGCCGGAACCACTTCGCTCGATGCAAATACCAAGAGCAACCTATTCGAGAAAGAAGCTGCCATGATTATGGAAGATAAGCTCGTTGCCGACACAGAAGAGAAGAAGAACGAGCTCGAGACTTATATCTATGACATGCGGAACAAACTGGACGACCAATTCGCCGACTTTGCTAGCGAGGAAGAGAAAGACAAGCTCAGATCTAAGCTCACCGAAACCGAGGTATGTTCTTGGTATTCCCTGTCACATCAACGTAAGCGGCTAACTTTGGTAGGATTGGTTATACGAGGATGGCGAGGACAGCACCAAGGCCGTCTACATTGCCAAAATAGACGAGATCCGTTCCATGGCCGGTCCTATCAGCCAGAGATACTTCGATAAGGTAGAGGCCGATCGCGAAGCGCTGCAGGCCAAGATTGACGCCGAGGCCGCAGCGAAGAGGGCGGCCGAGGAGGAAGCCCGCAAAGCAGCCGAGCCAGAGAAAGGCGAGGGAAACAAAGACGAAGAGATGACAGACGCTGAGCCTGCTAAGCCCGAGGCTGAAGAGCTTGGTTCTTGAAGGCCTGCGAACGGATTTCTTACGTAGGGGGCGCCATGAAAAATCATAACGTGGATGAAGAGAAGTAAAAGTAATGACTGCAATGGAGGGCTCGCTAGGACGGTATGATTCAACGACAGACAGATTGGGATGATTTTTTTTTCCCAATCCAAACCGGATATTGCGTTGTTAGAGATAGATTACGGCCGCTCAATAAGTATACGAGGCCAGTTGTAGACTCGAGATAGGTTTCATCCGGACATGACTATGTTTACATCTATAGCACTCTGCTCCCTTCTAATCCCTGTGATGCCTAATGAAGCCAGGAGATACCGAAGCAAGCTGTTTATTGGTGGCCTAGCAACATCAGCGCGGAGCGAGGGAAGTACCATAGTGCCATTGGTGGGTAATTTGGCACATAATGGAGAGGAGAGAAGAAGATTTTGTTGCGGATAGCATGATGATATGAGGTGACCTGATATTTTGAGGATCAGTTTGTTGGTGTCTGGCGCCAACCATTCTAGCGAATGAATCACGGCCACATACGGGAAAGCTTTCCACACAATAATTACCACAGGTATCAAAATTATATCACTATCCACTCAAGCTGGAGGGGTCAGTGAGTTGCTGTGTTACCGTCCCGTTTGATACCCCTCTCTTTGTTCTGATTGTTTCCTTCCCCATCCCCATCTGTTCATAGGCTCCGGAGCACTGGCATTACCTCCAATCATCACCATCAGACGATGATGGCCTCGTGGCCTAATGGCATGACGTTAGATTTCGGTCATCAATCAATCAGAAAAACTGAATTGCGAGGCTTTGAAAAAACATGAAAAGCTAAAATAACTGGTTCTCTAAAGATTGTCGGTTCGAATCCGGCCGAGGTCGGTGCCCGCTTCCAAATTGGTGTCGTGGTTATCTATAGTTATACCTAGTCGATTTTTGTGGATTTTCATGGTTGTGATAATAAAAGTGCCATCAAGCCCACCTGGGGTTTAATGACTTGATTTTGAGTTCCTGTATACTTTTTCACAAGACATCCCTGCAATATCTTGTTTTTTTTTTAATTTTTAGTGTTAAGAAACTATGTGAATGAAAGCTAGTTAATACACCATCATAAAGTTCCATGCCATCATTTTTAATTTTTACCCATGGTAGAGGTTGTAGTGACTCAAGGTTGATAACGATTTGAAACTTGTTGTATCCTTATCGATAATGGATAACCAGGTTAGGTACCTAGCCTAGTCTATTTAGCTTTTCGCTTACCTAGCTACGTGCTGTGGTATTGGCCCGCACGGCATAGCCCGGGCTTTGGCGGAGTTTCCGGCAGCCGCCCTCCAGGGTCTAAATTATGACCAAGTTTTTGAGTTCATGAGCAAGGAAGCAAGCGCTACACACATTTTATTTTGCCCGCTAGAACTGCACAACTCCCCGCAACGTCCCGTCACCTTCGACCCTCCCACCTCAACCAACTCCACTACTAAATACTAGACTCTTTCTAACGACCCCTCAGCATCTAGTTCTAAAGCCGGTGGCTATTTATTATAATATTTTTCTCCTGCAATTCTTTTGCCTTCGGAGATAAGCGGACGAAACGAGAGCGGGCAATGTCTTGGGAGTTTCCTAGGACATCCATCTCCCGACTGGACGCTTTACCTACCTGACCTAATATTTTTTGATTCGCCTCCCTCCCAGAAGTTCTTCAGGCACCCGTGCCTTTAGTCTGCCTCGCCTCTTGCTAGGTTAACCCTCGGGTCCTATTCTCTCATAGGAGTACATCGCGAAGGAACGAACTCGCCTCCTTCTCTTATTCATCCAATCCCATCTGCACCACCAACCAACACATACATCGCCGCACAACACATACATCACCACCTAACGGCGCATACTCTACTGCACTCTTATCTACCTATAGATCCGTCAAACCGCCGAGATGCCGCCCAAAAAGAAGGGAGGAAAGAAGGCGGCCGACGACTGGGAGGCTGAGCTTGGTGAATCCATTGCGCCGACAAATGGTGACGCTGCTCCTGCTACCGATGCCCCAGAGGAACAGCCCGAGGGGGATGAGGCTCCTGCTGGTGGTCTCATGGCCATGATGAAGAAGAATCGGGAGAAGCGCAAGAAGAAGGGCTTGTCCGAGAACTTCGTTGACGGCGATTCTGCACAGCCCGCTACGCCAGAGCCCACCGACATCACCGCCTTCCAAGCACCCCAAGAAGCGAGCATGGAGGACGAGTTTGCTCTACCGGGAAAGAAGGGAAAAGGAGGCAAACAGAACAAGAACCAACCTGCTGCCAAGGTTCCCGCTTCCAACGCTGACGCGGATGAAGTCGGGGAGTCTGGTAAGATTCTCACCAAGGCGGAGAAAGAAAGGTTGAAGAAAGAGAGAGAAAAGCAAAGAAAGAAGGAACAGGTTAGTACTATCATTCATCTTTAAACGAGACCGAGCTCATGTTTACTGTTCCACTAGGCTGCGAAGAAGAAGCCCGCATCCACACCCGCGCCTGCCGCAAAGCCTGCAGAGCCTACCAAAGCCGTCGTAGAAGCGAAGACGGAGACTACAGCCCCGCCGGCTGCGGAAGAGGCCCCTAATAAGAAAGGGAAAAAGCTTCCACCACATCTAGCCGCCCTCCAAAAGCAACAAGAGGACTTGCGGCGGCAACGCGAAGAAGCCGCTCGAGCCTCTGAGCTGGAAAAAGAGCGCCTTGCAGAGCTAGAGAAACAGGAGGCTGAAGAAGCTAAACGGAAGGAAGAAGAGAAGGCCCGGAAGAAGCAAAAGGAGAAGGAGAAGATTGAACAACTCAAGAAAGAAGGGAAATATCTCACCAAGGCACAGAGGGAAGAGAAGGCTCGCAATGAGAAAAAACTGAAGCAAATGATCGATGCCGGCCTCCAGGTTGGACCTTCGGAAGACGGCGAGGACAAGAAGAAGAAGGCTACCTATGATAACAAAAAGCGGGGCAAGAAAAATGACCAAAAGGTTGTCTCCCATTTCTAGAACTTGCACTAGTATCACCTTTACTGACCTGTTCTAGGTGGATGAAGAGAAAATCCTGGCTGAAGCTGCCGAGCGGGCGAGAATAAAGGCCGAGGCCGCCGCGAAGGAGGCTGAAGCCAAGGCCGCCGAAGAAGCCGCCGCGAAAGCCGCCGCCGAGGAGGCTGCTAAGAAGGCACTGGCAGACGAGGAAGTTGACGAAGATTGGGAAGCGGCTGCGGCTTCAGAAGGCGAGGTCAAAGATAGCTGGGACGCCGATTCCGAGGAAGAGGATGAAAAGAAACCCGCTCCGAAGGACACCACCAAGACGCAGCGAGAGCCTGAATCCGAGTCCGAATCGGAGGAATCTTCTGAAGATGAGGAGCAATCAGCCGCCCGGGCTGCGATAGCCCAGCGTAAGAAGGAGGCTGCGGAACGGAGAGAGAAAGCGCACCAGGCTGCTCTGGCGGCGAGATCCAAGGAGAATCTCCGTAGTCCTATCTGCTGTATCCTGGGACACGTCGATACAGGAAAGACGAAACTCTTGGATAAGATTCGCCAGACAAACGTTCAGGAAGGTGAAGCTGGTGGAATTACGCAGCAGATCGGTGCTACATATTTCCCAGGTTCGTTCTACACTCTCTGCTGCAATCAATGGCTAGCAACTAATATCTTTCCTACTAGGCGACGCTATCAAACAAAAGACCGCCGTCGTAAACCAGGACGGAAAATTTGAATTGAAGGTCCCGGGCCTTTTGATTATTGATACCCCTGGTCACGAGTCTTTCTCCAATTTGCGTTCCAGAGGCTCCTCCCTTTGCAACATTGCTATTCTCGTCGTCGACATCATGCACGGCCTTGAACCTCAGACATTGGAATCGATGAAGCTGCTTCGTGACCGGAAAACACCGTTCATTGTGGCGCTCAACAAGATTGATCGTCTGTACGGCTGGAAGAAGGTAGATAACAATGGGTTCCAAGAGAGTTTGGCGCTGCAGAACCGAGGTGTGCAAAACGAATTTAAGAGCAGGCTGGAGCAGACCAAACTTGCCTTTGCCGAGCAAGGCTTCAATGCTGAGCTTTACTACGAGAACAAGTCGATGGCCCGATACGTTTCACTAGTTCCAACCTCTGCCCATACAGGAGAGGGTATCCCGGATATGTTGAAACTCATCTTGCAGCTAACTCAGGAAAGGATGGTTGGCTCACTCATGTATCTGTCAGAGGTGCAGGCTACTGTCCTGGAAGTGAAGGCGATTGAGGGTTTTGGTATGACTATTGATGTCATCCTATCGAACGGTATCCTCCGAGAAGGCGATCGGATAGTGGTGTGCGGTGTCGAGGGAGCAATTACCACGAACATCCGAGCACTGCTTACTCCAGCGGTCATGAAAGAACTGCGTGTGAAATCTCAATACGTGCACAACAAGGAAGTCAAGGCAGCGATGGGTGTCAAAATCAGTGCACCCGGTCTTGACGGCGCCATTGCCGGTTCTCGACTGCTCGTTGTCGGACCCGACGACGATGAAGAAGGTCTTGAAGAGGAGGTGGAAGCAGATTTGAACAAGTTGTTCAGCCGTGTGTCGACGTCAGGGCGGGGTGTCAGTGTGCAAGCATCGACGCTTGGTTCTCTCGAAGCACTTCTCGATTTCTTGAAAGATTGCAAGATTCCTGTGGCCAACGTTGGTATCGGCCCGGTATTCAAGCGTGATGTGATGCAATGCGGTACGATGTTGGAGAAAAGCCCCGACTATGCTGCTATGCTGTGTTTCGACGTGAAGGTGGACAAAGAAGCCCAGGCCTACGCTGATGAGAACAACATCAAAATTTTCACTGCCGACATTATCTACCACTTGTTTGACGCCTTTACGAAACATATGGAAGAGCAACTCGAAAGGAAGAAAGAAGAGTCGAAATTGCTGGCTGTCTTCCCCTGCGTTCTGAACACGGTGGCAGTCTTCAATAAGACCAACCCCATCGTAGTAGGCGTTGACGTGATTGATGGCAACCTCAGAGTTGGCACACCAATAGCAGCAGTGAAGCAGAACGCCACAACTGGTGCCAAGGAAATTGTCAGCTTGGGACGAGTGTAAGTCTATCCATTCCATATCGCAAGCCAGCGGCCTCTCTCCATCGTTCTCCTACTATCCCTTTTCTCTTTTCTCTTTTCTCTTTGTCAATTTAATCTCTTTATCTTGGCACTAACGAATTATGCATAGATCATCGATAGAAAGAGATCATAAACAAATCCCGGTCTGCAAAAAGGGGCAGCCCTCGGTGGCAGTCAAGATTGAGATGGGTGGTCACCAGCCGACATACGGCCGACAACTCGAAGAATCAGACAGCCTGTACAGCTTAGTCTCGCGTGCGAGCATTGACTGCCTGAAGGAATATTACAGGAAAGAGGTCACAAATGACGAGTGGTCGCTCATCATCAAGCTCAAGCCGGTGTTCGATATCAACTAAACGGGATAGGTCGGTCGGTGGGTATGGCGGGATAACGATGATTTGGAACGGGATGGGAACAGCATTTCTAAGCGGCATGCATTGTTTCACATAACTTAAGAGAGAGAGAGAGAGAGAGAGAGAGAGAGTTCTAGCTCACTGTCGTTCCGGCTATGGCTCTGGCTATCCAGATAAAATATGTATTTATGAAGCGGATGTTCGGGTAAAATGAGATTCGGGGATGTTGTATGACGTATTGATAGCTGAATGAAATTACTTATAAGCATGACTAATACCGCATCCTATTTGAAGTTGTCTAAAGGTAGTGTTAGATGGCATGGGTGATTCTTTATTTCCGCCAACTAGATAGTGAACTAAATAGCCAGCTCTCTAGTAGCGAGAAGCAGCAATGAGTGAGTCCCGTATGCCATCACCTAGATAGGTATATGGCTAGGGGCTGAATGTATTATTAAGTAGACGGGTGGTCTCGCGTAGATAGGCTCTGTTATCTCTCTTCCTCCTCCCCTATAATCCAATTCCCATCCCCAATCTAGGTTCACAGCCCCCACCTTACCTACCACACACACCCACACCGACACACGCGCATGCATACATAATACATACATACATATACACAATGCACTCCCCGGCCCCCCGCCCGCTTAACGGTGTCTCAAACGCTCTCCTCCCTAGCCTAACCGTTCCCGAACCAGATGCAACCTCATCCATCCATCCATCCATCTCATGTATTCATAACACACACGAACGAGACTTAAACACTTCTTTTTTTTTTTTTTTTTTGTACCTCCCCTTCCCCCTTTCCTTTTTAGCTAGTGTTATCAAAACATCCCAAGAACAACAACAGCAACAGCAACGGCAACAGCAGAAAAAAATAAATAAAAATAAATAAAAAATAAAATAAAAAACATGAACCGGTGCGCCAAATGCGCCACCCTCCGCAGCGACCACCTGACGCGCGGCAACTCGGAGCCGGTGTGGGACAGCGTGGCGGCGCTGCGGGCGTCTGCCGAGGCGGGCGCCGCCTGCGACCTCTGCGCGCTCTGCTGGGCCGCCTGCCTGCGGAGCAACAGCGAGGCGGAGCTGGCCCGGCTCCTGCGCGGCCTTGGCCGCGACGGGACGGAAATGGACGACTTAACGGTGGTGAGGGAATTCGATTAATATTACACACAAACACACACACACACACACACATATATATATATAATGCATAGTTACACACTATGGGAGCTTTCCTATCCTCGTCGAACTTGGCACTCATAAACATACATACATACCTACCCACATAATCAAAGCTATATTTCTCTCTCTCTCTCTCTCTCTCTTCCTTATTACTCACTCGAATATCCGCCCCGGACGTATATGAGCTTTTCGGTTGAGATAACTAACTCGTTTCTATATACACGTATAGTGGTTGGAAGGCCTAATCTACCCATCTCGCCCACATAGAGAACATGACGGCCGGAACGCTGTATGGATTCAGCTTGGGTTACTGGGCCATCACACCCTCGCCGAGCTGTCTGTTTTCGCCGATCCAGGTTTGAGCCCCCTTTTTTGCGTTTTCGTCTATCTATCTTTCTTGTTAGTGAGTGATTTAAATCAGCCACTCTCTTACATACTAGTCAATAATCTGCGAACTAAGCGCACAAGCGTATACATATCTAATACCCTTAAAGGCACACCAGCGGCAACCCTTTTTTCTGAGATTTGGACGAGCGTGGACCGAAATCCAAAATCATATCTCGACTTCGCGCGGTATAGGATTAGCAACTGCCAAACACAACACAAGCGCTGCTCCACGTCTTTCTTTGGGAATGGAAATGCGTCGGAAATGCCGATGCGCTTAATTGAAATAGGCGAGGTTAAGGACAAGACATCCGCCCGTCTGGTGATTACACGTTCACTCCAAATCCAAGCCCCTTACCTAGCCCTTTCGTATTGCTGGGGCACAGCTGTAAAATCCACTGTTTTCTTGCAGAACGACAACCTAGAAAAACTGCAACTGGGTATAGACGAGGAGCGGCTTCCGAAGTCATATACGGATACGTTTCAGCTTGCTCGTGATTTGGGGTACCGTTATATCTGGATCGATGCACTTTGCATAATCCAAGATAATCGTGAAGACTGGGTATACGAGTCGAGAAGAATGGCCCAGATTTACGGCAACGCGGCTCTGACGATTATCGCCGGTCGGGCAGCAGGTTGTGAAGAGGGTTTCCTGGAGAATAAATTGCGCCATATCGTAGGCCCATGTGCTATCCCTTTCTACGACGAAGAGACAAAGCAACAGTTCGATGCTATGGGTAAGACGGGGGAAATGGGCCATATTTGGGTATCGCTCCCTCGTTTATGCGACGATGGTCCAGTATCCAAACGGGGCTGGTGTTATCAGGAAGCAGTGCTGTCGTCCCGCGCATTGGTTTTCGGAGTTGAGCAATTGCACTTCAGGTGTCAAGAATTGGAAATTTCAGAAGATGGGAGAGTGGGCAGACCACCACCTTTCAGACTTCGAAATTCTTCTGTTTCTAAGCATGCCATAGCCAGCTCAGACTTGAGGCCGTCAGGGCCACTGAACAAAGGACAAAGTGTGAACGTAGCGAGCAACGAGGAGTTGACTCGGCAGTGGCTAATCTTGTGGTATGATTCGGTCATGGCGTACTCCGCGAGGTATCTTACTGACCCAGCCGATGTTTTTGCCGCCATAAGCGGCATAGCACAGATCGCAAAAGCTAAAATCCGATCTCGTTACCTCGGGGGTCTTTGGGAGGCCGATATGGTGCGCGGCTTACTGTGGAAGCCGCTACAGGTTAAAACAAGATTCCCTCCGGCAAGGCGGCGCCAAGTAGCAGTAAGCCGTCAGCTCCAGGATGATATTGTTAGGCAGACTTAAGCTAATCCTACCAAGGTGCCCTCATGGTCCTGGGCGGCAGTCCAGGGCAGAGTTCAGGTGAACTCGACATCCAGGAATGAGATCAAGTATCACCAATCAAATGTATTGGTGTATCCAAAATACCGGGGACGATGGACACAGGATTCGACTTGCCATGCAACCATGATGCATATACAGGACTGTCAACTTGAATTTTTCGGACGGCCCCGACGGGTGCATTGCCAACAAGGGATACTAGATAGAACCAGGAAGAGCTATGCGCGTATGTACAACCCCACATCTAAAAATTTCCTGAGTTCGTTGTTAGGCACCTTGCAATATGAGGTTGGTGTACTATTGCCGAGGAAAAATGGGCTTGCTTCGGGTATAGATATCGGCTAACACGCCACCGTTTCCTAGCCCAAGGGCCGAATGGGCTCCGTGTCATTCTCATGCCGCCACCGAAAAACAAGCCGGATAGGGCGATAAAAGGTGATTGTGACCAGGGAACAAACCTCATTGTTGCCAACGGGTCAATCGATGTGGCTGAGGAGATGGTCAGCGACTGTTGGTGCTTGCCTCTTACGAAAAGTGAGGGCTTGATTCTGGCTCGGAATGAACAAAGTAAATTTCGCCGTATAGGGATCATGGAGGTGCATGATTTGGTATGGATGATGCTGTCTCAGGAAGAGGAGATCCATTTCGTCTAACCAGAATTTGAACGTAAATTAGAAATTCATACCATGATTACCTTCATACCCCGTTCAAATATCATCCCAGCAACCCCACGGCTCGTGTTGTATTTCTTTACTTGTTTGAAATCAAATTCTTCGAAGTGGAAGTCGAATGGGAAGCAGCGAGTCACCCATCTTGTTTATGTTTGAAGCCAAACGCCACTATTTTGCCATTTTACCGATACCATCAGCTTCAAGGTTTTCCTGCCTCCAAGATGATAACCGCCACAGGCCCGCGTAATAGCATTTTTTTTTTTTTCAAAGTGCAATGGAAAGATAGAAGTCGAGAATGTCGTAGGTGCACTTGTACACGAGGAGGGCCTCGTCCAAAACCCGCGAATTCGCCATATCTATACCGATCCCGGGTGCCTTGAGCAGTTCTTGAAGCTCAAATACTTGTTGTGGAGTCGACGCTATTCGCTCCAGCATTTTATGTTCCATGCATCGTTGCAATATATCTCCATTGACGTGCATCCCAGCCTTGGTAATGGAGTCTGCACCTAACTGAAGTTTGCTGGCATCGTCCTGTCCAGTGGGCCCGGCCAGGTTTTGGATATAACTCAATAAACGCCCTTCATCTTCATTGAGAATTGTAAATTGTGTCAACGATCCATCTATCGCAAGACCGAGTATATCGTGCCTGGCTGGGCGACTTGGTGCGTTTCTATACCGGGGGCTGTCTCTAGCCCAGCGTGGACGAGTGCGTCCCTGAATAAATTTTCGAATTGATATCATCAAGCCCGCTTGAAAGATTAATTGCAAGTTAGCAGTATCGTAGCCCGGGCCAGGCGACCATAGACCGTAGACACTACACATAGGATCCGAAGTTAGAACGAACCGCTGTCGCTCTCCGATCTCAATAACCGAACCAAGGCTTATCGAGTGAAGCCCGCTTCGGGCAAGCTCGTCTGTAGAAACCTGGACCATTTGCCGATCCCCAATGGCACTATGAGATGTATAGTCAAGGATAACTAGTGAATGATGTGCGGTGAGTACATGCAGATGCCCGTCGACTACTTCCAAACACATTGCTGGAGATGGCAGATCGTATTTCATGGCCGTTTTGAACTTCTTGTCTTCGATCACATGATACTCAAGGGTTTTACCGAAGTTTAGAAATAGCCCAACGTCGTCAGTCGTTCCAGATCGCGGCGACCCATCCTTAATCTTTCGCTGGAATTGAGTCCAGAAGCGAATCCGACGTGAAGTACCTGTGTCCTGAGCGGCGACTTCCTGTTCTGCTGAGACGACTAGCAGACGCCCTTGATTGTGCTTTGACCTGGCTAGTATAACGAACCACTCATAAACATGGCCCTTATTTTTGTACCGCCAATGTAGTAATGAGGTGACCTTAGCATCTGAATTTCCCAGGTACGTGATGTAGTCAACATCTACAACACGTTCCTCATCTTGGTCCGACACTTTTTTGATTGGGCGGGATAGATCAACTCCAGTTATAGGGTCGAAGAAATGCAAAGAAGGAACGCCACTCTTTACAACGACCGTAACAAGAGCTTCTAGCCGTTCCGAGTATATCGCCCCTAAGGGAGTGCCGTCCGTACGTATGGGGCGTGGAACAGGAGCAGGCTTAGGTTGCAGTTCCGTTATAAGTATACGCGAACCAGAAACCATAGCCCATGTAGAGCTACCGTAGTCTGGTATATCGTGTAGTCTCGCCACCGAGTTTATCGCAGGAGATGGTGAGTGCGGTTCGCTCGCATCGGTCAACCAGACTTTGAAAATCTCCTCAAGAACACCTGAGTCGGGCTCTCCGTCCACCTCCTTCATCATCACAAGCACCTCGTCATTACAAATTAAAGTGGAGGGGCCCGTATCAAACATCATCCCCGCGAATACTTGGGATGGGGACGTTCCAAAACGGCTCATTCTTGCGACCCTGTACTCTCGGTTAGGTTGGCGAATTTCAATTGGCTGTATTGTAAAGACATCGCCGTTTCTCATTCCAACCACGATCTTCTCACTGCCAAGACATATAATACTGGTTGCTGCATTGATTGGGACTGAATGGGTATCCCTGTCTTCTCCTAATTGGACTTTTATCGGTGCTGCTAGTGTGAATCAGCCATCAGAAATACAAGGCACCTGTGGGATGACATCCTACCTCGCGCAGCGCCAGTTGGCATTTCCCACGTGGTCTGGGACGACCCAATAGGGAATATCGCCAAAGTGGGAAGGTTACCCCCTTCTAGCGAAAGGCCGGCGAGTATGCAGAGACCGCTCGACAAGGTACCCACACAAAGGGCGGTAACCTCGCCCTCCACTTCGAAAGTATCTCGCAATACGAATCGCGCTGCTTCGAATTTAAAAACCATAATTTTAAAGGCGGATTGAGAATAAATAGACAAAGTCAGAGCTTCGGTTGTCACCGCCGCGTCCGTTACCGTTGCTAATGGATCCTCAATCATATCGCTGATGGAGTGTTGGTAGCTAATGATGCTGTAAATTAGTAACGGTAATATACGACATTATTGGGTCTCTTACCATTCGGTTGGAAACAATATAGTTGCATGTGCAGTTGTAATCTGAATTACAACTTCCCTCGAAACGTGAACTGCCAGCGTGGTCGAGAGAAGATCGAAATCCACCGTGTCTTGGGCTTTTTCGGACACCTCAGAAAGATCATCCTCAATACGCAGAAGTGCGGAATGTTGTGGAAGCGCTAGAAGCATGAAGAACGCTGTTTCTTGTGAACCATGAAAGCTAGGAATAGCCCAGCACCGCTTAATCGGTGACAAGTAGGAGAGAGACAGCCCAATTTTGGCCTGTATTCCATAACGCAACTCTATAATAGCGCCAAACGAGCCCCTACCAGAGCAAACAAATATCTTTTCTGGCGTCAAAATCTGACTTTGTGTATCTTCAGCTAATAGTTGTCGCCTCAGGGGATTCCTAGGGTTCGATTTAGAGCTCTTAAGTGCGTCTTTTGTCAATACTAAGTCAACCGTAGGAGACCAGTTGGGCAATGGGCAGACTAGTTCCGGGCCCTGCCTCGGTTCTATCTATAGACGGGTCAGCGGTAGATTCATGTGTAACAGTCGGGAAGCAAGGTGGTACGACGTACGTTCCAGATCCCTCCGGGGCTACAATCGCCTCCTGCTATGAGAAAATCACCGCAGGTCGAACTGATACACGCAAATGCCGAGTCAATATCACATTCTAATGGTCCCATGGTAACGCTCGACTCAATACCATCGTAACGACTGATCGCTAGGCAATTCAGCCAGCCATCTTCTCTGCCAAGGTATATGAGGTCGGTGTCTGAGTGATATGACCCTTCCCGATGCGGTCGTGTCCAGGCTGTCCACATTGGGCTTGGGTTGCCATCGTACCCAGGTCTTCTCTCCCGACAGGCCACCCCAAAGTGGATGACATCCGGCGGACCGGCGAGGATATTGGAGCAGATCGCCATGGAATCCTCCGTTACGACGAGGAACTGGTAAGAAATCGTTAGGGGTATGATGAGTATCGGTAATCCAATACTTCTATCGAGCCTGTGACCTGATTTCTCTGCCTGTAATGAAAGTGGCAGTTGCTCTAGGTCTCCCCACTCGTAGATCACTAGCCTGGCCACTCCTGAATGCACTATTATAGCGAGTAAGACGGAATGGGACACAATCTCGGGGCCCGAAGCATTCTCAGCGCCATGACGGAGGAAATCGAGTTTATGAATGATTCCCTTCATACCTCGTGCATGCGCGGACCGAACTGGCTCTATAGATAGGCCATCGTTGTGTTGCCTGCGGAGCGTCTCTATTGACTCTAGGTGATATACTATGAGGAGGTTCTCGGAGCAGGCTACAGCAAGATAAGCCCAATCAGGGCTAACTGCCATATGAAACCCCGGATCTGCCAACGCCCCGTTAGAGCTAGAATATCGTGTCGAAACGAACTCCCAACTGCCAGTAGGAGTTAAGCTCATGAAGAGAAACACAAGCTCTCCAGTTGAGAGAACCAAAATCAGGACCTGTTGGAAGAGTTCGGTAGTTCTAGCAGGAGTAGTCGTCGACGAGTCAGAATTGGTCATATCAACATCGCCACTCTCGTGGTAATTGGCAAGGGTTTCTTCTCTCTTTCTTTTCAGATAGCTGTGATTGCCAATAACTCGACAGTTAATAATTTTGGAGCCAAAGTCCGCTTTCCTTGCAATGGGTCGTAGTTGGGAATCGGAGCCAACCTCGGAGATTTGAACGTATTGATCCTGTGGCTGTCAGCGATACCCTGGTCCTATATATAAATGATAGCGTTTTAAGTGTTCAAGCAGTTTGCGTTGCCATAGGATAAACAGGGACACTGCCTCACGGGACCTCGACAGCCCAACGCCGTGACACACACGATAGTTACAAGCAAGGAGGACAGTCATTGGCTGAGATGGCGAGTCCTAGGCTGAGTTAAGAAAGTATTGAAAGTAAACATACCCCCACAAAAGCTACATCGTTTTGACGCGACGATCGAAGCTGAACAGGATGTACCCAGCGGATAATGGGACTTTCAATGACTGTTTTGGTGAGGACACCATACTTGGGCGGTGGCAGGGCTACCGGAATCGCCCCTTGGGCACGAGGGCCGGGTGACCCAAAGAGTTCATCGGCAGATACGAATCGGGTCACCCACTCGTCATTCACAAGGAGATGAGTCTGGAGGGAGGCCATAGCCTACACAAGTGAAAAAAACAGAGACTAGTCCCGAAAGCGCGTTGATAGGGATCTTGTCGTCTGCCTAGGAAAGGCCACCCAGAAAATAAGAATGGTCTGAATCCCTCCAGAAGCGGCGAGCATAGAAAGGCGTATCCAAAGATGTGACGGGGACTTTGTTGCGGCTTGTCGCCTATAGCGAACCACCAGGTCTGTTCGTAGACAGAGCGGCCGATGCCGTCAGGAGACAGCGCCAGGAGGGAGCGTCGCCGGAGAGTAGAAACGAGAATCAAGCGTCTAGTGGAGGTCTGGGTCAGCCGATCAACATTAATGGCATCCCTCTTAAAGTTTCTTCTACCTGATGAGATTTAGTAGCTGTGTTCAATGGTATTGTTTGAAGACAATGATGGCCTAATTGTTGTTATTGCACGAGGCCGTCAATAATGGAGTACCCAAGTAATGGACAATGCTATAGGGGCCTGCCTGAGGCGCTTCAGTCCAATAGTCGGCCTAGGTGTAGGTTGTTGATGTCGGGAGGGGATGTGAGGGTGGGGATGTGAAGATGGGTAAATGACGGGGGTGAAGAGGAAGAGTGTAAAAGTCCTGTCCTGATCTGCTCTGAATCAACGCCAGTCTATCAATCGTGCGAAATGCGAAATATGAGGTATCATTTATGTCCCGATCTGCCTACCTACCTATGCATCTGTGTGTGTTTCTGGAGTGGCAAACAGCATGTAGGGGCTCATGCAGGCATAGTCAGGTAGGTATCATAGGTGCATTGTACCTCTGCCGGACTTCATTATAGCACCCAATCTATCCGGACCGGGTAGGTATCCCCAAGGTTCAACACGCCTTCAGAGAAGCGGGGTAGCAACTTTCCAAAAGCAACGCTGCAGTTATTGGGAGATAGGTAGGCTCCAATCTACATGCATGCTGCTATAGATTGGAAGCAAGTACCTGCACGTGTTAGGTAAGTAGGTGCCTGGTGGGTAGGTGGGTAGGTAGGTAACTTTACTCGAGATGATTACACGACATAAAGGAATTTCGCACCTTATCTCTCCCGGTTAGGTAAAGGCACCACCTCCTATCTCCCAGTTCTACCATAGGTAGGCAGGTAGTAGGTATGTAAGTGCCTAAGGCAAGTACCGCCATGTCCCCAAATGGGGATGGGTATCACCTTGGGCCAGGCCATTTTTAGCCAGAGCCTAGCCTAAGGCGAGCCTGAGCTGGCCCCCACTTCTGCGCAAGCCCCAGCTAGATAACTATAAACCGTAAGAAACGTTCGTACCCAGGTAGCTGGTGATGAGCTGACTTCCTAGCAAGTCGGTTGCAGCTAAGGTAGGTAAGTAAATGAAATGAACTCAGTCAATACTGTTTATATATCTGCTTTGTTTATATTCGTCGCAGTACGAAGAAGCCGAGGAACTCGCTAAGAGGTACAACCACAAAATGACCCAACGGTATCCTTAGGTATGCCGCTCGTTAAGCATTTCCATTTAGCTGGTGACAACTACGGCGAACAAGGGCTTTTAAGCGCTCGTCAGTCTCATATTCACTCCGCGCCGTCTCTCTCCACGCCGCCCAATCTTGGTCGATGCCGAAGATTTTAAGTATGGCATTGGCCAACGGCAGGGCGTACGACCATTTGAGCTCCAGGGCCAGGCCCCAAAAGAATCTCCTCGCTTCTTCATCAGTCATACAGCTGGCTAACTCGAGGGGCCCCCTTTCCCTCAGTGCACCCGCTAACGCAACATCATCGACGCTTAGCAACACCTTGCCACCGCACAGTGCACTCATGTCAGCAGTAACAAGCGACGGGCCGAAGGCTTCACGCCGGGGTACAACACGTGCCATCTGCCAGTCAACAATACCGGTAATGTTAAGGTTCTCGTCGACAAGTAAGTGGTCTCCTTTGTCGTCGACATGCTTCAGAAAGCGGTACACCAAATACGCATCGACGGGATACTCCGTATAGAGCTGACCATCCGCGATGAGCGTTAAGTACTGCTCGGCAAACGCAGTATAATAAGAAACCGAAGTATCAAATGGACCTTCCGGAGTCAGGGCGACAAATCTGTCGCTCGCTACTGCCGATACGTCGATACTGGATGACTGGAAGCATAAAGACCCAGCCTTTAGCCACGGATGCCTTTCCAACTCAGCCAGGATATCAGCAAGGGCACTCCAGACCTTCATCTTCTCGTCTTGAGTGGCCGTATTGCTAGACACTCCTTCACCTGTCCATGGCTGTCCCGGTAGTTCTTCTATAAGAAGGAAGCTTGCGCCGACACCGTAGTCAGTCCCATCGCTACATATGCCATAACCGAAGGCACCGTATGATGCCCGTTAACAAGCGGGAGGCCGTACGATACCGGCTGGCGCAGAGAGCACTAGAGACCCGTGAGGAGCTGTCCGCCGTTACGAATAACCCGGAGAGCTCAAGGGAAATAGCCTGCTAGCTTCTTCGTACGAGGGTATTAGCCATGTACGATCTAGCGGAGACGATGGGATGTGCTCGCGAGCGGCTGCCCCGCTCCCTGCGGGAGGAAGAAAGAGGCACTCTACTGGGGGTAGCCCCCGAGAAGATCGGGTTGCTGGAGGGCCACCTGCTCGGGCCGGAGTTGGGCGGGAGCCTCTTCAGGGAAACGCGAGGCTCTTGGGGAGTTTCGGAGCTTTCTTTCCCTGCCTCCCCTAGACTGACTCTTTTGGACTTTGGGACCCTGTGTGTAATGAGCCGCGATTGATGGCACAGAGCTTGTTGCGAGGGTGTTTTTATGCAATTAAAAAGGGGCGAGCCCCTGAATTGCCGAGGATGAGCTCCCTTTTGGCACGGTTTTTGCTTTCGATCGTTGGATAGGTAGAATAGCTGCGCCACAAAGTAGCACTGCGGATTAATTTAATACTTCCGCTTGATCTAGCAGATCAACATTAGCAACGCCTTAGACAGCCCAAGACCGATCTAAGT
The DNA here is from genome assembly GCA_021209875.1 of Rosellinia necatrix. Lineage (NCBI taxonomy): Eukaryota > Fungi > Ascomycota > Sordariomycetes > Xylariales > Xylariaceae > Rosellinia > Rosellinia necatrix. The sequence continues at coordinate 524,657 of JAGYVD010000001.1, read as the reverse complement.
GTTATAGCATTACATAATACCTCAACATGTTCCCATAGATAGATATATGCTACAACAGCACTTCATTTCTCTGCCCTTCTCCTTTTCTTTTCTAAATATCAATAAATCTATATCTTTCATCTCATCAACCCTATCTAGTAACACTGCAAGCTGAAATGTTATATATTAAAAGCTCTTGCACACCACTAAAAAAAAAAAAAAAAAAAAACTTAAGCGCGCGCTATACTTGCATGTACTGTAGCAATTAAAAAAGCGATACCTAGTAATTGACATGGAAGCCCACCGTAATGGTAACCACTCGACACTGTGGATTGTACCTCCCCTTATAGTACTGGAACCAAGTGACGACTGTAATAAGGCCAAGTAGTGTAAAGGCAGGCAAGCCACGCGTGGTGCTAGGACCTGGCCCTTAGGTGTGTGTCCCACGGATCGTTTCCCGCTGCATAAATCATGCATTAAGTTCTGAGCCGAGCCTGAGTAACCAACCCCAGTTTGTCGTGCTTTGTATGTAGGTAGCTACTAGGTTATGTACCTAGCTTTCTTTACATGATCCGCATTTGAGCGCACTTTATTGATGTACCTACTTAAACACTTGGGTAGGACTTATGTTTAGTTACAGTACCTTGGGTAGGTGTTATTTTCTTACCTATATAAAAACAAGTACACTTGGGCATAGTCGCGGTATTTTTATACTTTAGAATAAGAAAAGAGCACGGCACTGTATCTAGGCTGATAGGGCAGTATATACTTCATGCACGCATAAATATATAACCACCTACCTAGATATCTAGTGTATATTGGCGAAGTGTCCATTTTAATCCATTTTAATATAGGCCACCATCATAAGTCGAGGTATGCAACTTATGCAAATAAACCTTACTTGTACAACCCATTTCTACCTAGTGTAGGTAGTCCTAGATACCTAGGTACTACCTACCTACTTACCCATACCGTAAATATCCCATCTTCCCTTCAGGCATCACGACCTCCGAAGTCGACGTTTGGACTTTCGCCTTGCCGACTCCAGGTAACTAGACAGTAGACGGGTAGGTCCTCCCCGAACCTTGCCAGAAGGAGAGCGTTCCACACAATTGCGACGTGCCGGACAGAAAAACACCATGGGCAGCAATCCCCAAGCCTACACACCAGCTACACCAAGCTAGCCTCGTTCCTTGTTGTCTCAGATCCCGCCATCTCGATTCATCGACAAAACAATCGCAGGTCTTCGCCACGCCGGCTATCACGTTCATGACGCCCGCCATCTCTCGATCGTAAAAGAGCGTCGGCGTTCGTTTCCACCCGAATAATCGTCCGATGTAGCTCAGGTGCGGTCACTTCTAGTCATATAAACGTCCCGTGTAAAGTATTGCCTAATCCGGGTGGTAAGACGCACGTGGCATCTATCCCACGAGGCTGAAGTGGAAGACGCATCAACCGCATTCTGATGGCTGCCGCCAACGGACACCGGCACGCCAAGGCAGCCCAAGCGGACGTAGACCCCGGTGCAGAGTCCGATGCTTCTACGGATCGGCCCGACGAAGCCCGCATCCTTGCTGCGTGTGAGAGGAAAGACCTCGATGAGTTGAGGGACATCGCCGTCGCCCCGGGCGGTTTTCAATCGGACTATCTACGGAGCCTGGCGTGTAAGTAAACATGCTAATTCCCTTATTTAAGAAAATGAAATAAAAATGAGAGTAAAAAAAAAAAAAAAAAAATACTAGCGTGAATCATGAGCTGAACACATATTATAGGGCCGGTACTGCTTGGCTTTGATGCAGATGCAACATCCGCTAGTCCCATAGAGACGTCTAGCCCGTGGAGGCATCTACCGCAACATCGAGATGAAGAGCAAGTCCGGCTGGATGTCGACAGAAGCTTCATCTACTATCCAAACTGTAAGCGTCAAAGCCCATCGTCTCCTCCTTTTCTCCCATCGCCAAACGTTACACACGGCTGATTGAATCATTTCCCCCTCCCCCGTGCCCTCAGATGAGTCGCCGACGCAGCTCAAGGAGAAGAAGGCCGAGCTCTCGGCCCTCATCACGCAGGTCCTCCGCGAGCAGCCCTACCTCTGCTACTTCCAGGGCTACCACGACATCTGCCAGGTGCTGCTCCTCGTGCTGCCGCCCGGCCTCCGGGCCCCCGCCGCCGCGCGGCTCTCGGCGCTGCGCATCCGCGACTTCATGCTCCCGACGCTGGCGCCGGCGCTGGTGCAGCTGCGGCTGATCCCGGACCTCGTCCGCGCCGAGGACCCGGCCCTGTTCGCCCACCTGGCCCAGAGCGAGCCGCACTTCGCCCTCTCCGACACGCTGACCATGTTCGCCCACAACGTCCAGCGCTACCGCGACATCGCCCGCCTCTTCGACGCCCTGCTCGCCCGCGAGCAGGCCTTCGGCCTCTACGTCTTCGCCTGCATCGTCCTCGGCCGCCGCGCCGAGCTCCTCGCCCACGGCGACGACGACGGGCCCGACATGCTCTACTTCGTCCTCTCCAAGCTGCCCCCGGACCTCGACCTCGACGCCGTCGTCGCCGGCGCCGCCCGCCTCTTCCGCCGCCACCCCCCGGAGTCCCTCCCCGCCTGGCGCCGCATCTCCTCCGCCAGCACCCTCAGGACCACCCGCGACCCCCGCGCCCTCGCCCGCCAGACCCTCCCGGACGGCCGCGCCTTCTTCGACACCCAGGTCCGCCAGATGCAGTGGGCCGAGAGGCGCCAGAGGATGCTGCGCGCCGCCTGGGCCAATCGCACCGTCCTCCTCACCATCCTGGTCGGCGTCGGCGCCGTCTACCTGCGCAAGACCTCCGCCTGGACTAGCATACTGGCGTGGATGATCAGGTTGGGGAAGAGTTAAAATCAAGGGATTAAGACGCTATTCATGCATCTATCTATCTATCTATTTTGCTGTCGTTGACCTCTGGGGGGACGCCAACATTAAAGTCCTGTCATTTTACATAGAAAAGGAAGGGTTTATTCCCACGGGTGAATGAGGGATTAAGGAGTGGGGGGAGGGGGGGGGGCGGAATCAAAAGTCTTGAAGTTCTTATCAAATGTATTCATTCTGAGTTGTTGGGATTATAGATAACATTTCTTTTTTTGGTCACAATGCTCTTAGTTGTAACAAAACAAAACGCCATTCTACAAGATAAGTAGGTGGTAAATTACCTCTCGTTAAGCGCCCTCTTGGAACGCTGTTTTTAGACCTTCGAAATGCTCCTGCTCCTCAACGGCCATGTTGCCCCCCGACGTCGCTAATGATAGTTAGTATCAGACTGTAATTGGTGTACAGGAACCTTTCGCGTTTCCGCTTATCCGTGCCAAACGCCGTACTATATTTCGTTAGGAAAGCCTCAATTTCACTTCTTAGCCTCCTCAAGCTAGTGACCACCGGTTCGTCATCTCCCGCCTCAGTGCTCAGCGAGAGAACCCCGTGGAGCAGCTGACCAAACCGCTGCGTCACAACGTGGGGTGCCGTGGATAGCTTTGACTGCTCGGCCTTGGGTGGTGGTCGTGTCGGTAGCGCGGTGGTTAAAGCTCGGACGGATTCACAATGCGCATTCATGACGAATTGCAACCGCGGCCAGAGGAGCATCGCTGTGCCATTTATATATCCATCGGCAGTGGGTATCTTCCGCCGTTGAAGTTCGAATTGGAAGTGCTGGTTGAGGCGGACAGAGAGGAGGAGCCCTATAGCGTCGTACGTCTCGGATACCAGATTTTTCGTCAACGTCTGGCCGAGCTGTAATGTTGGGTCAAAAATATAGGCGAAATGGCGGGAAATGGTAGCGTAGCTGAGGGCGGGTGAGAAAAACGAGGCGAGGAAGGTGTATTCCGCCGTCACATTGTCGGCGAGCGCGAGGTTGAAGTTGCGAAACGGAGCCTCGAGGTAATGTGTGGACTGGTCTTCTTCAGCCAAATAGGAGGAGATTGCGGCTTGGTTGCTGGTGCGGAGAATGTCAACGCGGCGACCCAGGTTAAACGCATCATGGGGTGGTCCTGCTATCCTCGAGCTTGAGAGCGCGGCGCCCTTGCGGGATGTGTCTTCATTTCCCAGTACGTCGAGCTTGTCCAGTACATGAAGTTTAATTTTCTTCAGGGCATTTTCATAGCGCGTGAATTGATTTAAATAATACCACCTCATCGTATTCATGTATGCGAGGCATATCTCGTTAGCCAATGTGGGATGATGTTTATGAAGAAAAGTGAAGAGCTCCCGATACTTGAGGAAGTTCTGCTGTTGGATGATCTGGGCATTGATATGGGGGGAGCGAAGGGCCTTGATTTGAGCAACCAAAAAGTCCCTGATCCGCTCGAGTGCTTTCTGTACCAGCTTTTCTAACAAGGGGCCAAGGTCTTGTAACCCTTTAATCCGCTCTGAATCCGAGCTGCCCTTCTTGTACGCCGTCTCTCGCTTGTCAATTTCGTTGAGGGCTTTGACCCAGGCGTCATCAACATGACCATCCGCTATCTTAGCCACGACAATGGGAGATACGCTGATTTCCTCAACCGCAGGCCCTAGCCCCTTTTCTACCGCTTTCCGGTTTTCAAGCCGGACGTTGAGAGCGGCGGACCTCGCTTGAAGGGTCTCGATGTCTGCCGAAACGGTGGCCAAATCATTCCGAAAGCTAGCGAGATTGGTCTCGACGGATGCCAGTATCTCGTCGCAAGCTTGAATGGACTGATGTAAATCCTGGAATTTGGCCCTGTCCAGCTCGCCTGGCCCGTTCATATCAGCAAGGCGTAAGTTATATATCAACCCCAAGAAGACCTACGCTCTTCAGCTGACTGCTGTCCCCCCTCCTCTAGGCCCCTGGTTTGAGGCTCGTCCGACAGCGCCAGCAGCTGCAACGACAATCCACCGAAGCCGAACACAGCATTGAGATCCTCCGGTGTTGTCGACGTAATTGGATTTTGCGATTGGTTATTTGTTGAGGTAGAACGGGGGGGTGTTCCGTCGAGAACGGCGGCGAGGATATCAACAGGATCCGGTCCGGTATAAGCAGTGACGGTCTGTCTGAGATTCGATCCTGCAGCGCGGCGGGAAGAAGCTAGCAGAGACGAGGTCGAAGAATCGGCTGACGCGAGGGAGAGGGAGGAGGATCGAGCAGTGAGACCGGGGCGTTGTTGAGAGGTCAGATAGGGACCGGGACCGCCCGGTGCCCTCGGTGGTGCTGGCGAGTATGCGCGACTCGGTGGTTGGGAGGGTGCCGGTGAGGGCGTCTGGCCTGCGAGACGGTCGAGCCACATTTTCTTCTACCGTCTGTCCCTTCTGCTTGCTCACTAGCAGCACCAGCTCATCTTATAGGTACGTGTTGCGCTGTAGCCGGTGACGGCGCCGTAAGGTCAGGGTACGGGGTGGACGCAAGATAGCCCAAGGAGGTGGTGCTGTTGAAGCGTGTTCGAATTCAAGATCTATGTAGACGAAGCATAGGCAGTGTAGGTATGAATACCCCTGCGCTGTCCTGCTGGGTAAGCACGCCGAGGAGTTCTACTAAATAGGTACGTAGCATAAAAGGCCTTGGTTAATTACCTCGAAAGTAGATCAGGATCGCTGTATTTTATTTGCGACTGCGGATTTGAGAGGCGAAACCAACCATGAATGAATGAAGTGACTACCACCTACAGGCTACAAGTAAATCTACTGGATACCATCTACAATATGGATACCTACCTAAAATAGTTAGCAGGTTTCAATGTTGCATTTAAGTTTAGCGTAAACGCCGCTTTTCCTCAGGCCTAGCTCACCTCAATTTCAGTCAGGTGACTAAGCAGTAATATGCAAAAGAAACGTTGTTCCGAGGCGTTCCGACCTTAGTAAACGGTTCAACTAGCTAATATACGTCTATTCCTATGATTGATACTAATACAGCTCACGAATGTAACTAAGTATGGTACTTCGATGTTGCATCCGACTACTAGATGAAAGTACTACAGGACTGAATCGAAGCTACTCCTCGTCTATCCAAAGAAAGGCCCAGGTAAACCACCAGCTCGAGACTCAAGCCCATACCAAACCAAAGTCTACGTATTGGTTCGAGATCGCCCAAGTACGAATGCTGGTAATCGCATCTATCTGCTCTACAGCTTTGTGCTGATGCGATGTCCGGACCGGTTCATCGGCCAAGCCTAGTCCATAGAGGTCAGAAGTTGTGCCAGTATGAGATCCCAGTCAGTACCGGTCGGGCGTCTTACTGATACGAGCTTCGCTACTCTACTACGCCATTGATTCGCGTATACGGGATCACTTGACCGTACTTGACGCTGCAGATATTTGGCCCGAGGTGTGACAAGGGCTTATTACGTAAGGGCTTGGAACGGAGCTCTATTCAGCTAATACCTCTCTTTAGGTCTTGAGGTCCATAGTGTCTTCCTCTCTTTTCAGCCTGGGAATTCATCGCTAGCTTTATACCCGCGGCCGCCAGTCTGCATGTTAGCTTCGCTGAGCGTATTAGTTCTCTATACGATACATATTAAGACTGTCCACACAACCAATTCTTTCACCAATATGATTCTAACCATATTCGTTGGGCATGGATTGCTGCACATAAGCACTATAGAACTCATCTTCAGTTGTCCATGACATCCACGCATAGCTTCTCTAGATCCTAGTAGACCTAATGGCATTGGTGCTCGCAGTAGATTCCAGAAGAGCTGTGAGGGATATATGAACTTGCACACATTTGTGTTCATGATCAGACCGCTAGCGGTTGTTCTTATTTAGTGTGGAACGCGAACCATCCAGCCGGGACACGCTAGAGAGATTAACTAGCAGCAACCTCAGTCTTAGGCAGAAGGAATATGCCCTCCTTTCAACAATTAACCATCCTTATCCAGGCAAGCCCTACATCCTTAGCAACTATTATTACGATCTGCGCAACTCTACCCACAACACATTCCCCTTATGTCCCGACGGAGGTATTAATATTCAGCTTTATAAACCATCGCAGATAGTTTCTAAATATAAGAAGGTCATCTGTTACGCTATACCAATAGCGGAGTTGTTGCCAATGAAAAAAGAAGGCAAACACACACACACACATACACACACACTACTACTACTACCACGATTTCTAACAGGTGATTTTTGCCTTCAACTCTTCGAGATACGGGTCAAGAAACCTAGAGATCGACGTTTGCCAAGCTCTCCGGGTTAACGCCTCCATACCATGCCGAAGTATACTCTTAGCAACTAGGATTAGGTACCATCCTGCGAATTCCTAGTTAGTGATAATACATACAAGACGACTGCCACGAAGGAATTAAAGGTTTAAATTCGCACGCGTAAAAACGGGAGGAGATCACGGCCCATCCTGTTTAGCTACCACTTCTTTAATTCCTTTCCAGCCTTGATCATTCTTACGATTCTGATGCTCTCCTAGCCAAAGATCCTCGCGTCGCCAAAAGTGAAAGTCCTACACCGTCTTGAACCGTTGAACGGCCCGAACCCGGGCCAAGATTTGGGGATTCGAGAGTCGCGTAAGGACCCAGCCACGCAACCCTCAATACTCGTGTCTGAAGGCGGTGATAAGGCTCTAAGCTCTCATATCATATCCCGAAGCTGCCGAAACACGTGTTCTCGTTCCATATCCGACAAAGACTTCCATACCGCTGCGAAAGGTCGTCCTTGGATACGTTCCATAGTGATAAAGGCACGAGTATAGATGTGTTAACAGCGACAAAAGCCATGATGATAGTGATGTCAATTAGGGATATGTATGACCCGGACACGGGACGGATGCGGATGTATAGGGTCTGTTGCAATTGTAATGAAATTGATGATCCGGGCATGTATGAGTCCATTACTTAGCCAGGCCCAATTGCAGTGGCATCTAGTAGCCTGTATTCATATACTAAACATCACCATATCAGGACATGCTGTCTAGGTATATCATTATGTGAAGCACATAAGGAACGGGTTCGAAGGAAGTTGTTGGCAAATAGTAAACACGGCTAAACCAATTGTGATATTACATACTCTCCGTTTCTTACGATTGGAACAATGCAAATGAACTTAAAAGCGAGATACAGCTCAAGCTCCCTCTTCTAAAATTTATATAAATACTAGGTAGGTACCTAACCTACCTAAGTACCTAGATAGGTAAGCGTTTATGGGGCAGTTGGTAGGTACCAAAGTACATCCCCTTATGTGAGGCAGGAGGTAGTTATCACAAGATGGGATGGAGTTCCAATGCTAATTCCATTTGAGGGAACTATGCAACAATCAGATTTCTAGCACTTAGGTAGGGTGGGCCCATCCGTCTACATACATAACGTCTATGCTACCTAGGTAGTAGTAGTATTAGCGTCTAATCTAGGTGTCTGACAGTGATGCTACCTAGGTAGGTAGAGGGGTATGGATGGAGGTAAATAGGATCCGCAAAAGTACTATCTAGGGTTCGTCAAGTTTGAACTTTAAGGCTAGGTCACTTTATAAGTACTTAGGTATATAGGACACCTAGCTCTAATATCCCCCTAATTGAATTTGAAACAAAGGTAGGTACTACCCAGGTAGGCAGACTGGTGCTTGGTAGGTACCTAGGTAGTTGAACATAGTAATTCTGCTACAGGCATCGAGAGTTAACCTGATATACAGGTACCCATCTTCAAGGCACATGCAGCCTGCTTATAACTCAAACTACCTACCCTAGGTAAGGTAGGCACCTATCAACAACCACCCAAGGGGGTACCTACCTACCTAGATAGGTATATACCATAATGAGTAGAACACATCCCCTATATGTAGAAGCTAAGTACATAGGTGGGCTGGCTAGCAGGCTACCTGAGACGCTTTTAGGGCACACTAGAGCTAGGAGCTTCGGTTTGGGGCAAGAATTCTGGCACACCATCCCGTGTATCGGCAACCTGACACTAAGCTGACATATTTTTCACTGGGTTAGGCTAGTTTTGTTAGTATAATACACCCAACCTTTCTTCAAATCGTGTTGCGCCTAGCATTTTTTGGCCATGCTGGCCAACTCTCCCTATTAACAGTGAGTGTGGCTAAAATGGGGCATCTCTCTGGACTGTAGGTACAGCTGAGATTACCCCGCCAAAATCCCTCGAGATCCCTGTTATACCAGCTTGCCATCCACCCTAGGTAAAAAATTGTTAGGCACTGTACCTAGGTAGGCTACCTACTAGGTAGGTAGTTAGAAGCACGAGGCATCTTTCTCAAGAGTACCTCTACTTTTCTGCTGTACCCATATTAGGTACTTGTCACCAAGAAAAAATGTAATTGTACCAGGTGGAGTGGGTGCAAACGGGTACCGATACTTTTATTGGCACTGGTTTCGGGAGCACAAAGCTTTAGTCCAATCAGAAACAACCTCTTGACAAGCCCAATTCTGTGGGAAAAAAGATTTAGACCTTTACCCCCTCCCCCCCTCGGCCATCTTTCTTCTAACACACCCTCTCCTTCCACTCGTCCCTCTTCTCCTCACTCCTCACCCTCGACTCTTGGGCATCTTTCATCTAAGCCTTGCACCGTCCTGCCATACTTCTACCCGTAACCGCACGACGTCCTTCACCATGGCTGATGAGGAGGTGAGTAGTCATTTAACACCGTTGCTGAGCAGTGTCTTCCACTATAGCCCGATCGGTCACCCCGCATTTGTGTCACGATTTCCAATCCCCCGCCATCACGAGAGATGGCAACCAGCAATCACAAATTGCGATGCGCACCACACCAGAACCCTCTACTTTTCGCATCGCCTCCCCCAACATGGTCGCAAGTCCAGGCTCTGCACATGTGCATCCATTGCTGACTTGTCTCTTACTGTAGCACAACCACGACTTCAGCGAGGCTAGCGCCGGTGCCTCGCTAACCTACCCTATGCAATGTTCGGCCCTGCGAAAGAACCAGCACGTCGTCATCAAAGGCCGTCCCTGCAAGATTGTCGACATGTCTACCTCCAAGACCGGCAAGCACGGCCACGCCAAGGTCCATCTTGTCGGAATTGATATTTTCACTGACAAGAAGATGGAAGAACTCTGCCCCTCTACCCACAACATGGATGTCCCCAACATCAAGAGCAGCCCCTACGAAGTTGTGCGTCTAGATTCTCATTTGCCTACGTTCAATTCCCATGGCGTAACTAACATGTAATCCTGTCTAGCTGGGTATTACCGATGATGATTTTCTCTATCTTATGGATGCTGCCGGCAACCAATCTGAGGATATTAAGTTGCCCACCTCGGAATTGGGCGAGACGATTAAGAGCAACCTAAGTTTGATCGATGATGGCAAGATTACACTTAGTAAGTAGCCATATTTTTGTGCTTATTTTTTTTTTGCAAGTTTTTTTCTTGTCCTGAGAGGGCACGAGGTGGGGAGGGAGAGGGAGAGGAGAGTGCGAAACGTTTTTGTTTTTTTTTCTTGCGCATCCGACTAGTGCTAACGACCGGTTAAGTTGTCACCGTCACCGAAGCCATGAACGAAACTCATGTCACCAAGGTCGATGCTCAAGCTCCCCGATCGTAACGGGACATTCAGGGTTATGCGTATATTCTCAACCCTCAGGGCTAAATGCGGTTAGGTCCAACAATTGAAATTGTTAGATATGCGCACAACATAGCCTCGTCTCAAAATAGTCGCGGAATGAATGTTACCAAACGGAAATATTAACAACGTCTCGCCCTCACGCGTGGTCGTGCCTATATATTCCTAATTTTGTGGTGCATTCTAACAAGTGACTCTGTTCCATCACATCCCTGCTAGTTGAGTGTCAATCTATAGGCCTCCCACTAATGGATATGGACAATGTCAAGGGCACAAAAGCACTGGAGGAAATCAGAATTAGCCCAATCAACAGAAGACGCATATGATAGCCATACATAAAACGATCATATACAGCATCATGCACAAGTGATTGCGTCGTGTGTCTATAGAAAACCTGTAGCTAGGTTCCCCTTCAATTCTATTGCAGGTTAGATATATGTAGGTGGGAGGGAGACCCTAGAGGTTCCCCCAATAAGCTGTAGCCTTGTAGCCTGGTATCTAAACCTACCTAGTCTGGAGTACCAAAGAGGTAGTTAACTAACGCAAACAGGCCTGGATGCGCAGCTCCACTATCTAGGGAACTGCCTATGTACTAGCTTCTCCGAGTTAAGTATTCTACCAAGCCGATTGGACTAGGTGCAGCAACGGAGGATACCGATGGCTGGGACAAAATACAATAAGTTTCGGGGCGGCGAACGATGCGACGAGTGCGGCGCCCGCCAATGGTTTGCGCAGGATGCGCTGCGGTATTGCCGGAACGGGCATCAACTAGAGGGCTTCGTCAGCCACGAGGGCGATGAGGATGCCTTTAGCACCCAGGGCAGAGTGTCGCGGAAGAAGAAGGAGGCACGCCGCAAGATCGCCGTCAAGCTCTCAGGCGACGAAGGCCGCGAGCTGTACCTCGAGGTCGTCCAGCTGGTCCTCATCCGACAGGTGCGCTGGCTAGTCGATGTCCAGGGCTTCCCGGACGACTTCGCCCAGCTTGTGAGGGCGCTATGGTCCCTGCGCGTGCGCAACCTGCCCCTGCGGAAGCGAGGGGGAGAGGCGGAGGATAGCGCAGGTGCGGGAGACGAATCGGACGGAGGCAGATCGCTGGCTTGGTTCAGTTCCCAGAGCGAGACGGGCGAGTCCTCCGGTGCCGACCTCTCGGACGCGGCGACCGCGACGTGGGCGCCGGACGCGCGGAGGAGGTGGAAATTACCGAAACTCGTCGACACTCTCGCGTTGTGCTATCTTGGATGCCTGGTCAGACGATTGCCGGTCTCGACGGGAGATTTTACGAATTGGGCACAAAGGGGGGATATAGAGTTCCTGGCGGCCGTATGCTCGTTTTCACGCTTGCGTCGAGGGGCCGTGGCATCGCTGACTTGCTGCAGTTCAACCAGATGCCCCGGAACGTACGTGACCGTCTGCCCCCGGAGTACCACCGTGCGCTACAGGTACGGGATCACCTCCCTGCAGGACGATTACAAGCTACAGTCCAGCGCCTTGTCATATCACTGAAGGCCAACTTTGATATGACAATGCCCCCGTTGAATTATGTTCCCATAATACTTTACTTAATCACGGAACTGGTTTTGCCAAGTTTGTCTTGCCCATTTTGCTAAACAACTCGTTCACATCGAAAATAAGCGGATACAGACTACTAACATAATTTAGTCGAAGTATATACCACGGCCAAGTGTATAGCAGAAATACTCAAGGCCAAATTTGCATATTCTAGCGGCGGCAAAACAATCCGGACGATGGATAATCCCGAAATCTTCCTCGCATCATTAGTTCTTGTCTCTACTAAGCTAGCTTATTCTCTAGATAATGTTGAACGACCCCCAATAAACCAGCACGATCCGAGACGGATGCAAGTTGATTGGAAAGCTTGGCAGAAAATCACCACAGAGAAACCGACGGGGCAGAGCGCGAATTTAAGGCGGGGGGAGGAGTACAAAGTAACTGCTGACGATGCTTTAACTCTGGATAAAACGAAGCTTGATGACTATATGGATTGGTTCGAAAAGATGTGGTTACACGAAGGAGAACCTAAGAGTAAGTCGCATTTTGTGTATCGCACATACTAATGGGCTCTTGAACTAACTGGATGCCACAGCAACCGAACGAGTGCGAAATCTCTTTGGGCAAACCAGGGGCTTGTCCATACCAGAGGAACCCCAAACCTTGGAGCAAAATCACGGGGATCAACTAAAAAAACGATATAAAAAACTGGCTCGATCGGTTAGACCAGTTAGCCAGGTTATAGAATCTTCGGAGGACGAAAAGAGTCAACCAAGAAACCTTTGCCCGATATGGCGTAGCGAAGCGGATTTGCCAGATGCGGCGAAAGTTTTATACAATAGGATGGCAGAGCTGACTGCCATACCGCTGACGGGTTTGATACGCGGGGCAAAGCAAGTCGAGAGGCAGTTGGAGCTCTGGTGCATCCGGAAAACTAAGGAGGACAGCAAAGGCAAGGGCAAAGGCAAGGGCAAAGGCAAGAGTAAGGAGTGGGCGGCGGAAGTTGAAGTTGAAGTTGGTGATGATACGAGTGAAGATTACCTCTAGACGCCACTCTTCGGTACTTGCCTACCTGCCCTACCTAGCCCTAGGTAATTAATTGGCGTTGCCTCTTCGAAGCCATAGGTACCTAAAGCAGATGCAAAGGCAGCGTTACACTAAGATCGGTGGAATTACCGAACCAACCTACCTACGAAGTACGAAGTACGAAGCACTACAAACCAATCGAAGAAATATCAATCCTGGTAGATGAATATCTATGTAAGGGGTCTAGGGGTCTAGGGCTGTAGGGCATCAGGCAAGCCGTGGGCAAGAACCCTGGCTTATCTTATCGATTAGAGATTTCACCACAAGCGAGCGCGACCTGCCAGCTGGCGAACAGATGTCGGTACGCACACTCTAAACCCCCACTACCAATTGACCATCTGATGATTGTTTTCGCCCTGGCCTCAATTTCCGAACCACCAACCCGACAACCACCCACGAAGAACAGCAGGCAAAAGTACGCAACCCCCTACTCTCGAATCCGAAAAGAGGTCTACCTTTATAGACAGATCGCTGACCGTGGCATCTCTCACTCTATAGTGCAGATCTTCGTCAAGACCCTCACGGGCAAGACCATTACGCTCGAGGTCGAGTCCTCGGATACGATCGACAATGTAAAAAGCAAGATCCAGGACAAGGAGGGCATCCCTCCTGACCAGCAGCGTCTTATCTTCGCTGGAAAGCAGCTCGAGGACGGTCGGACACTCTCTGACTACAACATCCAAAAGGTTCGTGGCGCCCCCGCTCCAAATCGTCGGACTGGGCGGCCTACATTTGGCGCATCGGAGAAACCCACTACGATGGAGCGCAAGCCCAGCAGGACGAGCGACGTCGCCGCAAATAATTAAATAAAACTACCGGCTGGGCGCTAATCTTGTATTGGGATTATAGGAGTCAACTCTTCATCTCGTCCTCAGACTGCGTGGTGGTATCATTGAGCCTAGTTTGAAGGCTCTTGCCGGTAAATTCAACTGCGGTTCGTACCTTGTACTACCTTTACAGCTCGAGAATATGCATATCTAACTATTGAATATAGACAAGATGATCTGCCGCAAGTGCTAGTACGTTGCCACCCACGGTCTTCGTTTGTCGACTGCGAATCCATCCCATCGAGAAACGGCGACTCTTTGGTGCACACATGCTAACCTAGATTGTCTTTCACAGCGCCCGTCTTCCCCCTCGAGCTACCAACTGCCGCAAGAAGAAGTGCGGCCACACCAACCAGCTCCGACCCAAGAAGAAGCTGAAGTAAACGATTTCGCCACCCTCTATACTTGTCATCTCGGACCGGCTTGTCCACATCTGGCTTCGAGGGCACTACGGCATAGAACCGGCCAACGAAAGGATATTCGGACATGCGGTGTTTGGTAAGGGAAGGCTCATGGATTTCTGTTATCGTTTCTGCTGGGGAAAAATCGCATAGCAACAGTCTAGCTTCGCGATAATCCAAATAAAAACAAACAAACACCTACTCTCTCACATGACCTGCCTGGAAGTGCCCAATGGTTCGATCAATGCCATCCTTAATGCCTCCCTATCTACCATAATCATTAGATATAGACATGCACTATGTCATTCTATCATCGTTGAATAAGTTCTCTCTTTGCGAAACCACCTATGATACGCCTATGAGCGACAACGTAAGTATATAAGCAAAATAGCCCCCGTTTCTATTACGTCTATAGAAGGGTATCTCAAAACGCCAACCATACACGAACGAGAATATTCCCGCCGAGAACCGTAGGACCAAACCCACCAGAGCACCCTATACGCCATCCGAAGGTATTATCTACTTGAAGCCTAATAGTACACGGCGCAACAAAAAAAGAAAAAGAAAAAGAAAAGAAAAAACGCCTCCGGAAGGAGAGAGCGACTGATATACTACATCTCGCGTGGTTTACAACCGAAGCAGTCAGCCAGTCGGTCGGTCAGTCGGTCCGGTCGGTCAGCCTTCCAGACAGATGTTACCAACTCTACCCACCCATCCATCCATCCATTCATCCATTCATTCATCACCGTACCCCTTGCTGTGTATTTGTATTTTTATTTTTATTTTGTTTTTGTTTTTCGATCCACGTGAACACGTTGCGCCAAAACCGAGAAATCATGTACGTCTTTTTGCGGCGGGACTAAGGACACCTGGTGTTCCCTGACGGGGTATTTGGCGGAGGAGGTGGTTTTGGGAGCATGCGAATTTCTCGGCCTAGAAGTGGCAGACGGGTCGAGAGAAGGGGACGTCGGTGTTTCTTAATTCTTCCCGCGGACCCCCTTGGGGCGACCTCGGCCGCGGCCTCTGCCACGGGTGCTACCGCTGCGGCTCGATCGGGGGCCGGGGGCCTCGGCCTCCTCTTCCTCTTCCTCCTCGTCGCTATCTTCGCTGTCGCTGTCCTCGCTCTCCTCGTCTTCCTCCTCGTCTTCTTCCTCCTCCTCCTCCTCCTCCTCCTCCTCTTCTTCTTCTTCATCGTCGGACTCGGCACTCTCAGTCTTGGCTTTCGCTGCGGCTCGTTTCTGGCTCCGGGCGCCCCGAGCACTCCGGCTCACAGGACTACTGACAGCCGGAGTGCCCTGGTCCGTGTCCTCGATCGTACTAGACCGTCTCGTCTTGGCCGTGGCGCTCCCGGCGACACTAGCGGCATCGGTAGCAATAGTATCCCCCCGCTTGCGCTTGCGTCCCGTGGCCTGCTTCTTCGCCGTGGCGGCGGCGGCGGGCCCGTCGTCCGCATCCGAGTCGGACCAGTTGTCCGGCTCCTTCTCGGAGGCGGCGGCGCGCGCCCACATGAGGTCGTGGAACTCGGCGGGCGGCAGCCCGAAGTCCTTGTAGATGTCCTCCGGCGCCTCGTAGTCGAACGAGTTGTCGCGCTCGTCGATCATGTCCATGTCGAAGAACTCGCGGAGCTTCGCCCAGATCCCCGGGATCCGCGTGTGCGTCTCGACGTCGGGGTCGAAGCCGTGGTTGCGCAGATGCTCGGAAATAGCGATGATGCGGAAATGCTTATGCATGCCTATACGAGAGGTACGAAAATACTCTTGTCAGTAAGGCCCGGTGCAGGGTGAGGGCGTATATGGCCGTTGACGTTGGTCTACTACGCACCAGAGGGCTTCCATCTCATGATCGCTTTGAAGAGCGACGAGATTTGGTCTTCGGACCAGAGGTTGCCGAGGATTTCGGACTCGGGGGGGTTGTTTGGCTTCGCGGTGACGGGCGTGTCCACGGCCCGAGGCGTCTCGGACGCTTTCGGGGTGTCAATGTCCATGGCATCGTCGTCTTGGGTTGATGTGGCCGAGGCCTTGGGCGTGGACACCTCCGCTAAGGCTTTCGACTTGCGTTTCGGCGGCATTGCACCGGTTGCTTAACAATGATTGCGAGATGCAGTTATTTCGGGTACGATATGAGGGCGCCAGTCAATGGTTTACAAAAAGGTTACTGTTCACAAATGTTGAGTACGGCGATGGAAACGTAGCTAGCGGCAAGGTATGAAAATAGTTGCAGAGTTAAGCTTTGTTGAATGCCAGATATCAGGCATAGCATATACGCGAAAAGAGAATTGAAAGAGTCTTTCCAAATCCAGCTATTGTCTTTAGCTATGAATTGGCCAAAACAAGACTGAATTGGGCGTAATTGCAGGTAGGAAAGGTAGCGGGGGAGCTCCAGCTAGCCATGATGATACCTGCTCAAAGCATGTGAGGAAGAAAGAAGAAGCACGTACCTCTTACAGGTAGGTAGCTACCTAGCCAGTAAGTAGTTCAGGTAGCTACCAAGGTAACTACGTGATGTGGCTCAGGAGATCGCGGGGCACAGGACCAACTAAATTAGGCGTGTGGCGTAAGCTTCGGGCGGGTCGCCCCAGCACGCGTCACTGCATCATGAAGGGAAGCGCATAACTTCAACAAGTACCTACCTTAGGTAACCACTACGAGTGATTCTCTTTCCTGACATACCTAAACGAGTACAGTGCAGTGAAGTGCACAGGATGTCGTTTTTCAACGACTTTTCGAGAATATGGCACAAAAAGAGCCCGCTGATGTTTTTGCATTCCCCGATTTCAATCTAGCCACCAAACAGCCACCCCTGCTACCCAATCTTCACGGCCAGTTCTTTGATCCCGATGTGGTGAAAGCTGCCGCTCCTGGCCAATCCAGTTGCGATCCCACCAAACCTCAAGCCTCTCACACGAAGGTTGATGGCTTCTTCAAAATTCCCGAAGCTTTTGCTCTGCCGGATTTAAATGGCTATGATGATGATAATGAGAATGATGGCCCAGACCCCGTCGCAGAACCGCTTCATGACATTGTTCTGCCTGATCTCGATATCGTCGATCAGCTATGGCACGAAGGGGCAGATCCGCCGCAAGCCACCGCAGACTACAAGACGTGGGACGCTTTCTCCTCGCCTAATATACCGCGGGCAGCTCCCCTCTTCATGACAGAGGCTGGGTCCTCGGTATACGACGCTGCGATTGCTAACAAGGATGATCCCCTAGGCTTACGGAATACAGATCATCTACTGATACAAACGAAACCATATCTGGCAGCACTATTAGGTCTAGCTCTTGGAAGAGCTTCCGTTTTCTTCACTTGGGACGCTACGAAAGCTATCTTCGTTCCCGCAGTCGACGGGATGAGGATATCCGGCTACTCTACTAAAATTCTTCATGGGCTACAAAGTGCATGTCTAAGATCTGGGACGACCACACGTTTCCTGTCATCCTATGTCCAGCTTGCCTACAGGACCCGGCCCAGTGCGGTCAGGATCGCACTGGCTAAAGCAGTCGATGTCATCCTCCTTGCCATCCAACAACAATTTGGTGAGCGGGGGAAACACGTACAGTCTTTACTACAGCTACAATCTCTGGTTGAGCCCGTCGAAGCCCTATTAGTATCTCTCCAGCGGCTCGTCCGCAGCTTATCTCGGATGCGAACAGACGAGCAAGCACTATCTCAAATATTCGCCGAAACGGAGGCCCTAGAGAACCACCAATCACTACTGCGGATCCTCATGTGCGAAGTCCTATCGCGAATTACGGAGCCATGGATAGACTTCGTAGAAAAATGGATAGGCATAAAGGCCGAGGAAAGCTCCACGTTAACAAAAGACGGCCCGGGGAAGAGCTTCGTCGATGTTCAAAACATTGCTAAGGTGGACGACTTTGGGTTCGAGGTTGAAGAGCGTGACTATGTCCTTAATGAAGCCCGTGTACCAAAATTCATACCCCCCGACATCGCGTTGATCATGTTTGAGGCTGGCAAGACCCTGCGATTACTTCGGACGCATCACCCAGATCATCCGCTTTGTCACGCGGGCATCATCTCCTCTGGCAGGCCGCCTGGTTTGAAGTGGCTGTTCGATTGGAAGTCCATTGAGAACTTCCAAAACGAAGTGAGACGATACGAACAGACTTTATTCCAAAGGATTCTTGGAAATTCGTCTGCGGGCACTCTCCAACCCGACTCCGATGTTCATCTTACCTCCGTAAGCCGAGGTATGTTGCAAGCTTTTGGAAACGACGGCGCCCAACTTGAAGAACAGCTTCTCGCATCGATCCAAGTGCTGGATCAGACCCCACCGGATGCAATCAGTCGGGATACCCTCTCATCTCTATTAGAGGAAGGTCTGTTTCACGGAAGCTCAGTCCAAGGCAATGCTTCGGACTTCAATCTTCACTGGTCGCTTATTCCATTGCATTCGTTTGGCCCACTTGTGATATCACAGGCAAGGCTCATCAATCGAGAGTACATGA
The DNA here is from genome assembly GCA_021209875.1 of Rosellinia necatrix. NCBI lineage: Eukaryota > Fungi > Ascomycota > Sordariomycetes > Xylariales > Xylariaceae > Rosellinia > Rosellinia necatrix. The sequence continues at coordinate 505,873 of JAGYVD010000001.1, read as the reverse complement.
AGTTTCTCTTTGATGCACACGACCTTAGAGAGCATTTACGGGTCCAGAAGGAATTCCAACTTCTTGGGAATGGCATGTTCTGCAGCCGGCTATCTCACGCATTGTTCGATCCAGACCTTGAGACAGCCGAGCGACAGGCTGGTGTTGCTCTTAATGGTGGCATCATGGGCCTTCGCATGAACGGAAGAGATACGTGGCCACCCGCGAGCTCAGAACTGCGCTTAGCATTGATGGGTGTGCTTGGCGAGACATACACATCTACGTCGTCACAAGAGTCAGGCCCCTTAGGGGCTAAAACGCCTGACCTTCCAGGCGATCTCAGTTTTGCCCTCCGTGACCTCCCGGCTGAGGAGATCGATAAATGTATGGATCCAAGTTCGCTCGAAGCACTGGACTTCCTAAGGCTATCCTATAAGACGCCCACACCACTATCTCCCATTCTGACGGCGGTAATTTTGGTCAAGTACGACAAAATCTTCAAAGTACTCCTCCGTATTCTACGCATGTTATATGTCATCGGCCAGCTCTTCCGAGACACGACAAAGATGGAGCGCCAGAGGGAAGGCGCGGATGATGTATGGCTTCGATTTCGTTCTGAGGCCCAAAATCTTGTGCAGAGTGTGACCACATACTTCTTCGATACCGGTATACAGGCATCATGGCTACAATTTGAGAGATGGCTTGACGGGGTGCAGTCTAACTTGGATCGCGCTAACACGGATACCCTAAACACTGTTGTGGTGAGCCCGGACGAAGTCCGTGAAGAGCATGAGAAGATGCTCGATCGTATCATGAATGTGCTACTGCTACGGAAGCGGCAGCAGCCCGTCTTGGCACTCCTCGAAGATGTGTTCAGGTTGATATTGAAGTTCTCCAGACAAGTGCAGCTAGAGGCAAGCGGGAAAGTAGAAGGCGGTGCCAGCAAAACCATCATCCAGGAACTTTACAAGACATTCAGAAAGAAGCTGGAAGTTTTCGTCACGGTGTGTCACGGCCTCAGCGAGAAGAGAGATGCCACGGGCAAGACGACAAGACGGGATTTGATGATTGATGATGAGCGGCGAAACGATGGCACCTATCATGAGAACACGATTGACAGACTTCTAGTCAATCTAGACATGTTCGGGTATTATTCCCGTCCCAGGTTTTAATAGAATTCATAGAGATACCCCTAATCAAACCACGGATGTAGTTGAGCAAGTTCGATTTCATTTCTTATATCCCAACACGCGTGGTCTGGTTTTTCTTCTCTACTCTTATTTGGCTCCCTTTTTTGTTCATGTGGTAGGCCTAACTACCTAGGTACCTGGGAGATACCATTCCACCCCTAGGTCGATGCCCCTCATTGTCGCGTGTCCAGGGGTAGCTATCCCAAAGCCCCAAAGCGCGACTTGGTCTGCTTCCCCACAAAAATCTCCTTAACCCCGCCAAAGTTGGTACCACCCGATACCTACCTACCTACCTAAGACACCCACCGCCGACTCTCTACCCACCGAACCCAAGACCTTGGTGTGGGGTGTGTCCGTCACAACCCTCAACATCTTGATCTGTTGACCTATCTGCCCAATCCTTTCCGTCGTTATCATGTCGCGGCCTGGGATGTCTTCTTCAGGAAGAAACCTGACCCTAACAGAGGAATTGGAGAGATTAGAGCAATCTATTACTCTGACGCTACAAGGTATGTATGGTACCTAGTTATACCTCTGTCGATGTATCCGTATTTTATATATCCATGTCATGTCGTCCATGTCATGTCGTCGCCTCCCATGTCATCTCCTCCGTCATAGCCTTCCAGCCATTAGGACATGATATGGCTAAGACTCGGCAACTAACCGCTTGCAAGAAATCGACCACAACTTTAGTAAAGCCCACCGAATCGTCACAACTAGCATTCTCCCTCTTGTCGAGCAGTATGGCGACCATTCAAAGAACGTATGGGAAGCTTCCAAGGTCCGCATAACTCAATCCCCAACCCAGGTAGACTTTGGATCTAGCTAAAGATGCCGCTCTAGTTCTGGAAACAATTCTTCGAGGCATCCGCCAACGTATCGCTTTCCGGTTACGAAGAGTTGGTAGGCGAAGGAGACGAGACGAGCGCAGCCGAGGAAACGACAGTCGACCATACCGCATCCGACTACGACGGCACGAGAGATGATGCAACAGCCGAGCCGTCGGAATACGAGGACCAGGACCATCACCAGCAACGGGACAACGACGGCATGGAAGACTCGCTTCTCGAGGACGCCACCATCACGGGCAGCACGCCGCGTCCACCCGTCACCAAATCCCTGCGCGCAGAATTTGCCGACTTCGGTTCGCCCTACCAGGCCCTAAGGCGCGAGCTCAAGGCTGGGGCAGTCTTTAAGGATGACCTCCCCACAGACGAAGACGAAGACGAGGACGGCACCATGCACCTCCCTCCATATCACCATGGGACTACTTCACGACTGCCCGATATGTCGATGACGCCACGGTCGTCGTCATTATTGCTCGATGAGCCGACACTACAGCCCCAGTCAGAAGTTCAGAAACCAAAGGACCTGCTGCTTCACCGTGTCCTCGATAAAAATTACAGATTACAAGCAACACCACTCAAAACAGTCGCCCTTCCCGCGCGGGCGCGTGGTCGAACACCACAGAGGAAGATTGCAGAGGACGAAGAGTCGGATGAAGACAGGGCTCGCCGGGCGTTATGGGCCGACAGCCCCATGAGCTCACCCGAGATGGCCGCCCCGAAGCTGCGAGCCGATCTGTACATGTCGCCGCTGAAGGGACGGTACCGTGGCGGGGACACAGCCCCACGGACGCCAGGCGTCAGCGTACAGACACCAGTAACGAGCAAAAAACGGGACATATTTGCTAAAGCCCGAGAGACTGACCGTGGCAAGGGAAAAGAGAAGGCCAAGAACTCAGGTGAAATCACATGGGACAGTGACGATGATGGGGACAGCGTCTTTGGCATGAGCCCGCCTAAGACCATTCAATTTGCATTGCCTACTAGCAGGCTTATGCAGACTCCTGGTAAGTTCACGCTATTATTATTCAATAGGCCGGCCTGGATTCATCGGATGGGGTGATCATGGGGACAGCTGAGCTAACAAAGGATCGTAATAGCTCGAGAAGCCAGCCGTCGCATTGTAGACGATATACTTGTTACTGCTGGTGCGATACCCGAGGAATCCTTAGAAGATAGTCCATCGATGGTTAAGATGAACCATGATATTCTGGACGACTCATTTTAGTCACCTACATCAAGACTTGACACGAGATCCTTCATCCGTGAGGACGCGGGGCAAGGAAGTATCAGCCTGTCAGAGAAGAAGTTTGGCCCCAAAATATGTGAAAGATAGAAAACGTGTCCCAGTTAATTACAGGACTGCATCCTCAGAGGAGGGGAACCAGATATTGAGGATCCGTATCCAGGCGTGCCTATAGAGTGTGTGCATAGAGAGCAAAAATAAGATACCCCTTTTTTGAACACAAGGCAACGTATACGGTTATAGTTTCACCTCACGCCCCCTCCTCTTACAATTTCCCACATGTTCTATTTCTGCTGAAAACCCCCAGTCCGCCAATAAAGAGGAAATAAGTATGACGATTAAAGCAATACAGGTGACTGCACTATGGCCCTAGGAAGACCTCATGTTGTATGTAACTTCTCAATATGTAACTCCACTTCACCAATTAAAAGAATTGTCACATCATCTATCGTCAGGTTTTATTTTTAGGGCTCTAATGAGCGTAAATCATGAATGGGGGGGGAAGAGGTCGTATTTTCCTCGGCCAATTAAGCATTATCTAAACCGCCCACATACTCTCCATCTAATCCCCCTGAGCATCCTCTCCCCGCCTTCCCTCCCCCCCTCCAGCATAGACATACCCAGCCTACGCCCAAGTCGTCTCTCCTCCCTCCCCAATCCCATGTTCTCCCAAAACAAGATAGGACGCCGAACTCCCAAACGCCAGACAGGGGTATCACCGCTAGTTTAAACTCTATACACTAACTATATAACCCCTTCCCCCCCTCCCCGCCCCCTTTCCCCTAAACACCTGCCCTCAAAGAAACCCTCCCAGAATCCATCTCCCTCAACCCGTAAACTAAACTCTCGCCCCCCCCCCCTCCCCCGCCCTTTCCAAGCAACGCGTGCTCTACCGCAACCCCCCCCCTCTATAATCGTCCCTTCCCCTAGGCTACGCTCAGGCCTCGGCGTGAGCGAAGGCCAGGGAGAAAGGACGACCGAGATGGCCGGGGAAGGGGGGGTTCTAGCGCGGAGTCTGCACGCTGGGTGGGGAGAAGACAGGGTCATCGCAAGGCGCCCGCGTGAGACGGACGGACTTTCGGCATTGCCTGGTTCGGGCCCGGGGTTACGGGGTTCGGAGGAGCCGGGCCGGCTCGCGAGGTCTTGACGGGGTTTTTGGCCTTTGAAACTGTTCGTGAGAACGCGTGGCGTGGCGTGGCGTGGCGGTGGTTGTGAGGCACCGGTGTGTGTTCTCGGCCGTTTATCGCAGGTGGTGGTGGTGGTGGTGGTTGTGGTGTGTAGAGTTCGTCATCAGTCGTTCGTAGCTTCCCTCCTCTCCCTTCCCCTCCCCGTTTTTTTTTTTTCTCCCCGTTAAATCCCCATTCGGATGGAGTTCCGGAGCGCCGTGTCCATGAGCGCCTTCTGGTCGCTTGTTGAGGACGACGGACGACCGGACGATGGGGTTCGCTGGCTTGTCTGGCTTGTCGGGGTAAGTTTCTCTCGTAGCAGCGTTACGGTGCTTGAAAATGAGGTCGTGGATCGCAGCGATGCGGCGTCATTTTCTAGTCCGGCTTCTATGTGGATTTCATTAGCCTTCCACTCCTGGTTTTATACGGGGTGATTATTCTAGAGTATAGTATTAAAAATCAAAAATTATACATACCGTTCAAATGATGGTTCGGGCGTTGTCGCAGAGTTTCTTTGTTTGGAACCGAGCTTTGAGCTAATTGTGGTTTACCCGAACTTCGAAAACTTTGGATGAGAGTCTGGCCCCTCATAATGGGCCTATATCATCAGTCTGGTAAGGTAAGGCATGAGGATTGAGGATGCGGTCAGGAAACATCGCAATTAACTGTCCACTACCGTACCTCTTCTACTTATACGGAATGAGCAACACCACGTCATCGGGGTGAATCTCAGCGTGCGCAACCCAATCCCACGATATGTCAGCCCTACGACGCTCGCTCAATTACGGTACACGACAGAGTCCTGCTATTTTTATTTTTTTTCTTCTCCTCTGCCTCTTTGCTTCCTTCGTTGTCTTGAATTACCAAGCACGGCGATGAGCCATAATGACCCCGTTGGCGACGACGTGGAAAAGCCTCCCCGCCAAAAAGGGTGCACAGCCATGTTTTCCGTCCCGAATAGGCAATTTCTCACTGACATGGCACGCCTCACCCCATGCACAATTTTATGAGTCACATAGGCGAGCGCACACACACTTATTTTCCGACGTTACGACGATGACCGAACGAAAAGCCCGAAAGATCACAAAAAGGTTGGGAAGTTGGGAGTTATATTCTGCCTTGGCGCCGACTGATGGTTTAAGCGCGGTCGGTTGGGCTGCTTTGCAGTGCATGCGAAGAGCACACGCCCTCCGAGGCATCGGACCTTCGCTTCTTGTCGTCGGGTAATACGTTCGGCCGTATATTCAGTTGACAGGAATGCACTTTCCGTGTGGCTGTGTTCACCGTCGTAGTTTATTCTTGGCAGCTTGCTGTCAGTGTTCGTCTCATGCCGGCGACGAAAACCATGGGCCTGGGCGGAACAAGGACGAACTACTACTTCGGGTCTGGATAGCCGGTCACGACATGGAGCGGGAGGGTGTTGATGGGCACAAGTTCCCTGCTCGATATGACCAGACAGATGCTTGTGACCGACCACATGAAGTCGCGTGCATAGCTCTGCAGGTAGAATTCATCAATGTCCTAGATAACTACACGGCGGAGGATTTCTTACCCTGCCGAGATTCCAAGAGGTGATAGTTGTCTTTAAGAGACTAGTAACTTGACTAAGCGACATCTACCTGGTGATATCATTCGTGGCCACCACCAATTGCCACTTGGGTGTCGTTTGTGGATGAGACGAATAGCCGATTTCTGTTTTGCCAATAGCTAGCGCAAGTCATAACCAGTCAATGTCAGGAGCAGCCGTTCATACGTTCATATGTTCATGTGGGTAGGCTGACTGAGGCACGTGACGAAGAGTGAGATTTACCTCGTGCACCGATGATTGCTGTGGTATGGCCTTGATTGGGTTCTGGAGTGGAGGAAGCCGATTCCTTGGTAGGTAGGGTTTTAGATAGGCGATGAACTGCATGCACCTATGCAGCTGGTTGGCCCATCGGCGGGAGTCAAGGGATTGACCGTGTGTAAAACTACAGAGTTGAGGGCGAAAGTAGCGGATGTATCTGATGATTCGTTGAATACATACATATGTAGTAGCTACAGTCAAGTCAAGTCAAGTCAAGTCAAGTCAAGTCAAGTCAAATCAAGTCAAAGCCTGAGTCAATGGATGTTGGTGGCTAACTAAATCTCAAATACCTACCTAGGTAATTCGATAGGTGCCGTAATTGCTCGCTGTTTTCCGCGGATGAGAGCGCGCAACTAACTAGGTAGTTACTGTAGGTACGAACAGAACCGGCTACCGTATTCGTATTCGAATTTGCTACGACGGGCGGAGTCGGAGATAAACCAGCAATCCTGTCGCGCGCTCTCCTGATTGGCTGGCTGGATGGCTCGCGTGAATTCGACACCGAAGATGGATCTTGATAAGCTGCTGCATCACATCATCCCCCGCCAACAGGCGGGCAACGGTCGAGAGAATGGGCAGAGCATCGTTCGAACGAGAATAAAATAAAATGGGTTGAGGAGTAGACGGTGAGCACTTGGTCTCGATAGTCCAATGCGGCCATGCAATGTCAACCCATTCTGGTTGGTTTTGGTGATCCCCGGTCAGGAAGACGAATCTCGGGTCGGGAAATCGGTTGCTTAATAACGGGGAATTTATCAACGATGCCCAGATAAACCGAGCCAGACGGGCGGATGCTCAATCTCCTTGTGCGGTTTGGGTGGATTCTGGATCTGAAACACAAAGGTATGCTCTACGTGACACACCTTATCCTGCTGCCCCCATCTAGAGGTAGCGATACTTTGGTCATTTCAAGCAGACGGGTAGCTCCACATATATATGTGGAGAGCTGCCCCTCTTGGCGTCACCGAGCGTATCCGGATAGCTCAGGCCACGCAGATTGGCCAATGCGAAAAAAGGGGTCGCTTTTGGGGTTTGAGAGTGGTATGCTGTGTTGCAATGCACACATTCCCCAACTCAGGTACCGTTCATAGCTTCCACAGGTAGCGCCGACACTCAAAGTAGTAGGTAAGGAATTATCATCGTTGTACACTACCTAACAACCTAAACCCGAAGGTTCTTCTAAGCTGTGGTTACTTAACCTACCTGCCTAGGTAGTGTAGATGTCTATCTCTACATACCTGCCCAATTGCCAAAGGCATTGGTTATAAATAATTCTCTACCCAGGGCCTGTCTAACTTCAATATAAATACGATCCAGGCCTAGTATTACAAACCCGCCTCCTTCTACCGTAACCGGTTCAATTTTGCAAGCCACCAAAAAGAATAACGATCAAAAAGCAACCTTCAGTTATCGCGCGCACATACACTACCTATACCTAGTACCTGCCAGTACATAGTATGCCGCGAAAGGCTACCTAGCCTACCTACGTAGGTACCTACTTAATGGGTACTTACCGCGTGGTGGAGTGAGGTATACTAGTAGTGTGCTTCCAAGCTTCCCTCTTAAAGTAGTGTAAGCCTGGCGGGCATTGGTGGGTTCATCGAATGTCAAAATAGTCCCCTGTCAGTGTGCCCTACATAGTAATCTAGACTATTACTGAGGTGCGGTACGCACTTGGCTTGCATTGATGGTTTCGACCGGATCTGAACTGAAAGCTGTCCCGCGCCGTCGCAGCAGGTACCTAGAAGTATACCTTATTTGCCTATCATGTCATTATTCATCCACCTCGCTTACGACGTAATGTAACAACGCAGGTTTGGAAAGATGATTTGCATAGTGCCCGGCACTAAATAATAGCATCCCGGAAGGCTCATTTACATGCCTGCCTCCCTAGCGCAATAGGAAAACGGGTTATCTCCCCAGGGACCTTTATTTTACTTTGTCTTTTTTTTCCTTGCCCTCCGCTTGTTCTCCCTTCCCCATCCCACAGTAGCTACTAGTTACTTCGTACTACCTAGGTACCGTATTCGCTCGGTATAGTGTACCCGCAGTGTACAAGCAAGGACGAGGCTTACCTAATGCTGCGGTGCGCATGAGAGGGAGACAGAGAGTCTTCGTTCCTTCCTGGAGAAACTTATTAGTGCCATTGGGTTGCACCTCATTTCCCAAACTCTCCTCCTCCCCTCTTACCTTCTTCCTCTATCTAGCCCCCTCTACTCGGTAACCCTCCCTCGCCCACCTGTCTGACCGGACACGCCCGGTTCTGTGAGGCCCCGAGACCAGATCAGATTCGTATCGGCTAGCTACGTGCGCCTGGTCGGCACCTCCAACGGCCATGGCTTCTAACACCAGTTTCACGTCGCCTCTGGCCAATGTGATCCCTTCTGCCGGTGCTTTTGCACCCCAGATCGAATCCGCTGTTGACGCTGTCATGAACGCCAGCGTCATTACCTGGATCGTCTCCCTTCTCGCCCTGGCTGTCGCCTACGATCAGAGTAGGCAACCCAAGCACCGACGTGATTTTGACGGATGAAACCTCGACTAACCGGTCGGCCTTGTAGTCAGCTATCTGCTCCAAAAGGGTTCCATCGTGGGGCCCGCCTTCAAGGAACCCTTCATTGGTCCATTTCTGCAGTCTCTAGACCCCAAGTTCGAGGAGTACATGGAAAAGTGGCAGAGCGGTCCTCTCAGCTGTGTCTCGGTTTTCCACAAGTATGTCCTACTCCCCCCGACCGCCAATTTAGCTTGTTGCTTATCATTTCGTCCGTCAGATTCGTTGTTATTGCCTCCACACGAGACCTTGCCAGGAAGATCTTCAACGCTCCCCAGTATGTCAAGCCCTGCGTCGTCGATGTGGCCACCAAGATTTTGGGAGAGGATAGCTGGGTTTTCATGGATGGAAAGCAGCACGTCGATTACCGCAAGGGATTGAACAACCTCTTCACCCGCAAGGCCCTCGATAGCTATCTCCCTGGTCAAGAAGCGATGTACAAGCGATATTTCACCAGATTCTTGAAGATTACCAAGGATGCCGGTGGCAAGCCTGTCCCCTTTATGCACGAATTCCGCGAGCTCATGTGCGCCGTTTCGCTTCGTACTTTCGCTGGTTATTACATGGCGGATTCTGCCATTCAGAAGGTTGCCGATGATTACTATCTGGTGACGGCCGCTCTCGACCTCGTCAACTTCCCAATCATCATTCCGTACACCCGTACATGGTACGGACAGCGCGCTGCCCGCGAGACAATGGAGGAGTTCGCGAAATGCGCGGCCAAGTCAAAGGTTCGTATGGCTGCTGGTGGTGAGATCACCTGTATCATGGATGCTTGGATCAAGGAGATGATCGACTCGAAGAGGTGGCTCGAAGCTACTGAAAAAGGTCTCTCTACCGAAAATTTGGTTAAACCCTCTCCGATTATCCGCGAGTTCTCGGACATGGAAATTGCTCGAACGATTTTCACCTTCCTTTTCGCTTCCCAAGATGCTACCAGCAGCGCTGCCACGAACCTATTCCAGGTTGCTGCTCAGCGACCCGACGTCTTGGACCGTGTCCGCGAAGAGAACCTCCGCGTTCGCAATGGCGATATCCACGCTCCCGTTACAATGGATCAACTAGAGTCTATGACATATACCCGAGCGGTCGTTCGTGAGCTCCTGCGCTGGCGCCCTCCCGTCATCATGGTCCCTTATAAGGCCAAGAAAGCCTTCCCTATCACCGATGATTACACGGTGCCGAAAGGCGCCATGATCATTCCCACAACGTATATGGCGCTTCGGGACCCTGAGGTCTATGATCGACCCGACGAATTCGACCCCGAACGTTACTACACAGGCGATGCCGAGGAGAAGGGCAAGAAGAACTACCTCGTTTTTGGCACAGGTCCTCACTATTGCCTTGGTCAGCACTATGCCCAACTGAACCTAGCGCTGTTCTTGGGCAAGGCGTCACTTCTTTTAGATTGGAAGCACCACGCTACCCCCATATCAGAGGAGATTAAGGTCTTTGCCTGTATCTTCCCCAAGGTATGTGATGGCAACGACGAGAGAACATGAGAATGTTAGTGCTAACAAGTTTCCAGGATGATTGCCCCCTGACTTTCGAAGAGAGAAAATGGTGAAAATATTCTCGAGATTAGCCTTCGCATTGAGAAGTAAGGCGCTATAAACGAGGGCTTCGGTCAACCAGCGGTCTATGACCGTTGAATCGGCGATAGACGACAACTGCTGACAAGGGTATTATGAACCATACCAAAGCAGGAGTTTAGAATAATTGTAATGATGGCCTTGTACATATTCAAATTAGAGCGACTTTGATATCCATCGATGTTGCCTTGTCCAGCTTCCCCTAACCAAAACGGTCGGCTGGCCCAACATCTAATATCTGGCGGGGCGGCGATACTGGCATGGCCAACCTCGCTCATAGTTTACTGGACAGTATAGGACGCGGGTTGGAACAACGGGATCGGCGTATTGTAACAGTGGACGGACGGTCAAACAATCGTCGAACAGGGGCCTCCTGGAGGCGGGCCGACGGTAGGAAAGGTGCCTCAATAAAGGCTTGAACCTAAGGTTCATGGATTCACCAAACATAAGATTGAACCACGAATTAGTATAAACTATACTACCTACCTACTATTCCCATCCTTGATTGTTGTGCCACTTCTTTTGTCTTGGGACTAGCCAATTTGAAAATGCCCATGTGCAATTCGTTTCTTAAACCCCCCCAAAGTTCTCATTTGCTGATTAGCAACGTATTTAAGAGTGTAATCGATAGAATGGTTATTCAGTAAGCGCCTTGTTATTGTCCTTAAGCGTTTGGTATATCACCTCATCTTTAAGCCTTTAACCAACTGAACATTGATAAGCCAGGCCCAGCAATCCCGAACCGGAGGGCTTTGAGTGCTATTAGATCAATGATAAAACCAGTTCGTAAGGTTGGCTACCCAATTAACCAAAGTAGATCACCCCTAACACGTATCTACGACCATAGCAGTAAACAGGAAAATCAAACAAATTGACAGTCGAAAACGAATCTCTCTTATATTGGGCGCATAGAACTTGTCTCGCAGCCTCAACAGATTTGTTCCTGAGAAAGCGACTCAGGGGATAACCCAGGGGTAATTCACTCGTTCGCATCGCTGCCGTCGTAACATGAACACCAATATGTAGCATTTATTTACGCGAAGTGTTGCGATACGCAGCAGCAAGTAACGTAAACAACCATAATACAAATGGAAACTAAAGCATTAAATAAAATTTTACTTGAGACATTCTCTCGACTATTTAAATAGTTCCGTAGGTTATCTAGTGACCTAGACTTAAAAGGATTAGACCTTTATGAGAAACACCCGGAACGTAGTTATGATTGATACTCTATCCATCCCTATGTCCCTTCATCTAGCCCTGTGTCATTGATTCGTAACCTAAAGAAAATATTAAACTCCCTTTGTCATCGTTGCACCAGGAAGCTCTGAAATATGCTCGGTGCCGACTGGTTCTAGATATGGCGCTTCCAATTCACTAACTTGTACAGCTCCTATCTCCTGCTTCCGTGACAGAAAGAGATACCCTAAACAAGGTTAGCAATACTTGGAAATATTCTGGTAAAGGAAAATAGTCGATTTGTAAGAGCGAGAAGATAAGAGAGTAAGATAGACAGTCTGTGAATGAAGCCACTAAAATCACTACTTGATCAGGAATTATCCTAACCTGTGTCCGTTTCATTAGAGAGAAGATATGATGAGAAATAGTAAATTACCGATTCACTAGCCTTCCGGGCATGGGCGATGTCAAAATAGCCTAAAAGACGGACGGGAGTGGACAAGAGTGCGTGTCAATGAACATCAAATCATGGTTTAGCAACATATGTACATATGATATTTCCCAACCCGACTCCGATCATGAGGATCTAATTCAGTTAATCAAAGAAACCTCATCTTATGTATCTACGGGGGGTCATAGCAGCCCAAGAAGAGAAAGGAAATCGTCATAACCAAACGCAAGACATCTTTTTACGAATCTGAACCGTACAAAAGCGAAGAGTGTCACGGTGAATAGAAGAATAGATGCCCCGGTTATAACATTTTGACTGTAAGAATTCAATTATAGTGCTATTAAGGTTGCTTGGTATAGAGGGAGTCGGGTCGAATGCCCGAGGATTGCGCCGCTATCAAAAGATAGAAGTAGGAAAGAAGTAATTTGGTCTTCAGAAGGGGCTATACAAACGAAGGTGAGAAAGACGGCGACTGACCGGTTGTAGAAATCAACAAATAGCCCACGCGTGTAATCGACGTGTCTAGCCCCTAGAGTATTTCGCAATATGTCGCTTCCTGAATCTTCGGGGGCGGAATTAGAGATATTGCTATTTTCGAGAAAATTTGGTGTTAGTCAACACGAAGAACTATACAGACGTTTACAATTGGCTAAGTCCAGGATCGTACAACTACGAGAGCAGTTTCAATATGACCTACATATTGGGGGCTGCATCCCAATGCATCATAACTACCTAATGCTCCTCGGCCCTGCCTGCGAGAGTTACTGCTATAAGTGGAGGTGTAGCTGTCAGGATTGTGTTGAAAGAAAGGTAAATTAGTGTCTGGATCAAATGTATTGGGTTGCGTTCAACACCCCTCAAACGACAACGCACGGCTTAGTCTTACTCCGCGTAGCCCATAAGTTCCATCCGTTATTCTGATGGCCGTTGCACTTTAGGAAGTACAAAAAACTCCCTCGAGAAAGCTTGATTGTTACAATTTTATTTGCTAGTATGACATCGGGAGAAGGCGTGAAGGCCCGTTTACCCTGTCTTGTCTGCAAGGTCATTGTATTAGGTCACATACACATAATTTATCTTTAAAACTTGTTCTTGGAGCGCTCGAGCAAGCCATAGCAACTACCATCGCATAAACCGCCTGGCTGGTTGCGGGTTGTGTGCTCTTCCGTGGTAAATACTTACGTTAATTCCCCTGTATCAGTAGGTATCATCATCGAGATGTCTCAATATCGCGAAAGAAAACACACGCGACATTTAAGTCCCTCCCCTGCTGAAGTGAGTAGACGACTCGATTTAGGTAACAATGGGTTACGTTGGAAATAGCAGAGGCGCAGCACTGCCAACAGGTTTCAGAATATGAGTAGCAAGGAGACTTAGTCGATCGTGGTAATAGCTGTTGAACCACTCAGATAAGGTAACGGAACTTCCAAAAAATTGAAGCTGTAATGTGATATGAGCGGTTGAGACCTAGTCACTAGAAGGTAGCAGCTGGGTCGCAAGTAGATAGCTGAGTATAGGGGTAGGGCTCAATGACTGTCATTGATTCCAGGGCCTACCATCTAATGTGGGAAGCCTTCAGTCCTTATATATATACCAATATACCTCTGGGGCTACACCGTAGGGTAGCCAGTACCTCGCTATGTGATTTATCTCCCTGACAGCGGTGAAGTCTATGGAATTATAGCCCAGCCGAACCAGTCCTTTATATCTACTTGCCTACTTGCTTATGTCACTATACTCCACTTTAGTACACTATAGCATCATCAAACGGTTTGATATGACTGATGACAGGGAAGAAGGACGAAAGTAATTACTAATGCAGTGAACCATGTCCTAACAGAAACAATACCTAGCGGTTCCGTTGGAGATAGGACCCTGCAATCCACTATCGACCCCCGCATACATGCACTCTTCTCTATGGACCTATAGTTAGTTATGACGTCCTGGAACTTGAATCATTAGATACACGTAGTGACGGCCAAAGCCTAGTTAGTCCAAAAGCCACGAGGGACCAAACATGCAGTGGTAGTTATCAACCGATCTCTAGTCGAAGACAAACGATTTCAAGATTATATGGAAGCCTAACCATAACCCATAATACTGGAATGTCTCAACCAGGCATGCTCTTCAGAGTGCTTCCCTAAGCGCTGCCGACTGTCCTTGCTTCTACTGTAACCTCTACCGGGAAACTCGGTATCCAGATTCTCCGGGTAACATCTTACCGCAACCCTGCGAATAGGCAGCCAGACCCGAGATGTATCTGTATCATTGATATAGACCTTAGCAGAGATCCGTTATTTAAGGCTGCTTCGTCATCGCCTGGGTCTTCCACCAGAATGCAGTTAATACGGCTCAAAGAAGGGTATTCTTTCCTTTTTTTTTTTTTTTGGCCACGATTCCAATTATTTGAATGACAAGATGAGTAGTCGCGTTGTGAATATATGGACTAGCCCCTGAGCGCTTCGAGACACAAGTGATCCGAAGGTTTGCATATTTCACAGCAAATTCTAATACAACTGCCGTATTCACATGTTGGTTGGTTGCTCGTAGCGTGGTAGGTACAGTAACGTTGGAGGTGATGACAAAACTTTGAGAACGACGTACACTGTTCTAATAGCATTCGTGACACTCCCCTTAAGCAATATCTAGATGGTGAAATGGGAAGCATACTCAGCACCGCTTATCATTTACGATATGCGATAAAACCGCCTCCATCTCCTTTCGTTTGACCCCAGTAATCACAGCCGTCGTATATAGCAGAAATGCTGGACTGTTCCCCTACCTATCATTCAGCTTACTTGCATTGTTATAGGTTGCTGATATTCATTAGCAGTCAGCGACTATCGAAAGAGACATGTTGTTCGTGTTATTCTAGAGGCTAAAGACGCATTGGTGTCACACTCGTCTGTGGAATCTTGGTCGATGACTGATATGTAGATCCTCAGTCGAACTAAAATAAAGGAATATATCCGTGTGCGCCAGAGCCGAATTGATGCTAGCGGGGTGTCAGACGAGACCAAGGCGGTATATGACGTTCAGATGTGCATGGTTGACTTGGTTAGGGGTTAAGGGCCTCAGCTGTCATCGGCGAGAGAGCCAGTATTCTTACGGCGGCTTAATCAAATTATATTTTCGCCTTACTTAATAGAGGGGAAGATCAAAGGCTTTAGGCTTTTCGCGACACTATATTTCCGAATTTTACACGATAGCGAATTGGGGTGGAAGAGTGTGTATCGCCATGGGAGCCCGAGCCGGAGTTAGCGACTAACACCCGCAGGCCGCGATAGATGGAGCTTTTATTTGGGAAGGACGGCGTGCTTAGCAAACTTTCCATGGGTAGGTCGATCTGTTAGTGGTGCGTCGGAGGTGCAAAATCGGCCGAACTCTTGGACGGCGGCCTATTACAAATGCCTAACACCGACTCCAGGATCCGCGCCCCGCTCCTCTACCACCCCATGCACTCTGCTATGGATGCGCTCTGGTATGGATGCGCTCTGCTCCCGGGCGCCTTCAATGCGCAGGGGCCGGGGAGAGGAGGGAAGGGGCGTGCCGTCGCTGGGCACGGCTCGGAGGTATCTGTGCAACCAATATATCCGAGCCAGATAATTACTAATCCGCGCCGGTTCGAGACGGACGGCCTTGGTGGTTATGTCAACCCTAGCCGTTAGAGCCAAGCTAACGAACAAGGAATAATGACTCCATCTAACGGAATACCCTGGCTAGGCATCGTCGGCTTTGGGTTGTCGCGATGAACACAACCTCCATGGCATTGGATATAAAACTATCTAGCTTAGCCTATGGATGCTTTGAATACGCCTCTTCACATCACTCCCATCTACTCTCCTCCCATCATCATACTACAAGTTCAACACTTTGAAAACCCTCGAAACAACAAGCCAAGATGCATAGCACCAAAGTCCTCCTCTCCGCGGCTGCCTTCGCGGGCATGTCGCTGGCCCAGAAGTCGGACGCCCAGTTCTGCTCCGACGGCCTGAGCTCCTTCTTCTCGCTGATCCTGGCCGAGGCGCCCACGACGCCGGCGGCGATCCTGTCGTTCATCGCGTCGCAGACGGAGATCCCGGCGGTGCCGACGAGCCTGCCGCCGGGGTTCATGCTGGACCCGGAGGACCACCAGTCGCAGCTGTGCGCGCTGGCGACGGCGCTGCCGTCGTCGCTGCTGCCCGAGTTCCAGACGCTGGCCTCGGGCCTGCTCGAGTTCGGCCGGGAGCACAGCAGCGAGTTCATCGCCTTCGTCACCAACTGCGCCGAGCCCGCCGGCGTCGCCAGCACCACCAGCTACCTCGACTACATCTTCACCGCCACCGGCAACATCTGCCAGGAGACCGGCGCCGCCGCCGCCGCCACCACCACCTCCGCCCCGGCCCCCGGCGGTGCCTCCAACGGCACCTACCCCACCGCCACCCCGGCGCCCACCCTCACCAGCACCACCTCCCTGATCCCCACCGCCGCTGCTGCTCGGCCCACGGGTGCCATCATGGGCGCCATCGCCGCCGGCGGCGTCCTCGGCGCCGCTGCCATGCTCTAAGCGGTGGTTTTGTCAACTCAGGTGGAAAACTCGAACTGGTTAAAACGGTTAAACTTTCTCGGCTTGTAGATTTTAATGTTAATAAATAAAATCTGTTGGATATGAATATTGTTGCCTTGGATGTGAACTTGTCGCTGCATGGTGGGGAGAACTGGGTGGAGAGGAAGTGAATAAAAAAAAAAAAGGGGTTGGGTGATTATCTAATTGTTGTGTCAGCTGCGTGGCATTTTCAAAGGTAAGCTAATAATTAATTGGCTGGACATCGATGGATCTGATGATCATAAACACGAATTGTGCCACAGTCATATAGCCGCGAAGCTGTCAGCCACGGCTGCTTACAAATTGTGTAACATACGTATAACGTCGTCTTAACGGGAAGAGATCCCATGCTATATTCGGTAAAAAGCTAGATGGTAATTCAGGCGTAACTATACCTTTTATTCCAGGCTCTGGTGGAGAAGTCATGTCCGTCTGTCAATCAATCCAACCGATTTTACCTCCTGTAGATGTATAACCCAAAATGGGCTTTGAGGGGGTTGATATGATCTATGCTACTAATAAGGTGATTGATGCCGCATTTGGGTTTGCTTTTATAGTGTACATGCCCCTTGCTATGTGCAGCTATCAACCGAGTCTAACTAGTATGGGTCTACAAGGGAGGAAAGGGGCGAATATTTATTCCAGCCAGCATCGCAATCCTGAATTCAGCTGCTGCTACAGAGCCTTGGTACTAATAGCCTGTCGCTTCTATTATGAATTATATTATTATGTTTTCAGAGGACGGCTAACCTACCCCCCCCAAAGCTGGCCTTACGTCATATGCGCTCAGATAGACAATTGCCGTCCCCCAATTTACAGTTAGGCGACACCGCGAGGCCGTTGCCTACTAGAAAGCAATCCTTCGCATGTGCCCAACCATAGCCACCAAAATACAGGGGATAAATCACTGGCATGATTCGAATGCTTCGAAGAATACGAAAAGGGTTGCCTTCAGCGATTAGAAACGGGTGACCAACGGTGCACCTTGGACGGCAGATATATTGCGGGTTTGATGAGACTCGTATATTTGGTGATAACGGCCAGGACCTCCATCCGCCCCTTAATGCGGGTTAGTGTTTATTCGCCAAGCTTCCAAGTCCATCCCTTTCCAGCCCCACGATATAGAATAATGGGCCGCTAGGAGATTCCACTCCTCAACCTCGTCGAGGCCCTCAAGACTGTCGACCCTCTCTTTTTCTCGTATGGAGATCCAGTCCTCCCAGATTCGTTCTATTGTCAAGCTGTGCGCAAAGCCAAAGCCCGCCTCTAGTAAGCGGAGTTCCTGTTGATCGGTATTGGTGTATTGTTCTAATGTTGGCATCTGTATCTGTCGCGCTGCGAGGTTGGATACCATCTGCTTCCCAAAGGGGTCATGAGGTTGTATTGGCTCATATATGACGACTGAGAGACGACTTATCCGGTCTGCGAAGTACTTTATCGCCCCAGACGCTTCTGTCACCTCTAGGTAGCATAGACAGCACTCTGAGATGAGCAAAGTTGGCAGGTCTGTTCGCAGTCCCGTCAAGGGTTCCGCATCCGGCTTCGATAAGTCCCTGAGATCCCGCCCGTGGCACCAATACTGACTTCCACCCGGGAGCCCTTCGCCACACCACGTGTGGGATTGATGCGCTAAACTAGGACTTTGTATTACAGCCCTCAAATTCGCTGTAGACCTAACGATGTAGTATTTCTTCTCGGTGACGGTTGGGAAATCCACCTCATGATAGATGAGCCTGCCCCTCTTCGCGCCCTGAAAGAGCTGGAAGACCCTTGTATCCGTACCGGCGCCGAGTGACACGATCTGCCGCTCCTGGCCTTCGGTAGCAGATAAGAAGGCGTTGATAAGTCTATCGAGGGCAGTGGTACGCGTGTACGTCCCTACTCATAGCCTCAGCACCGCTCCACTCGCTTTCCGGACGCCGTTTTCAAGCAGCCCTACCTCGGTTGATGATGGGTAGTCTCCTGACGGCCGCGCCAAGGGCCGGCGCCTGAACAAAGAAGCGAGCATACGGATCCTCCAAGTAACCCAGCTCTACGGCACTCAGGCGCGAGACGGCGGCGTCGGTGTCGGTGCCCTGGATGACGGCATTGTGACTTGGCGTCACGGCTGCTGCCGTAGCGGCGGGGGATCGGATGCCGCCCCGACCTCGACCTCGGCCCCTTGCTCCGGAGCCGCCTCGTGAGCCTCGGAGGGTGAGCAGATTCGGGATTGATGGCGCGGGCATGTCCGACATGGTTGCGCCTCACCCGGTTTTCACCGTATAAAAATTAATTCAACTATAGCTTTTCTTTGGTATTGTGCCGGCCGCCTTGGTTCTGAAAGAAATATCGTGCAATTCGAGTGGATGGTGATGCAGCAATTGTTTGGCTACCACGTTAAAAAAGCAAAAGGTAACTAAGTACCTATCCTACAACCCCTACCTACCTAGGTACTCGGTTGGGTAAGTAGTGTACTACAAAGCGAATAGGTAGTATGACCTCATGCACTTCTGCATGCATTTTATGTTATGTGACCCCTAAGGGCATCATCGCATTTCATAAGAGGGGCAGGATGGGGGCAGAATGGGGCTGTGCCACCGTTGCCTAATTGACTCCAATCAATCAGGACGTAGGACCCTTCCCCACTATACCTGGATAGGATTGGACCCGGCTAAACTGGCCAATAGAAACATGTCACCGACAAAACCCAGGGGATGCGCCCCTACATGATGCACCAACGGTTACAAGAAGTAACAAGAAGTAACCACTGTAGGTGGCCAGCACCGTTTATAGAATGCTACCAGGTTGAGGTACCTGGGTACTGATGGCCTGTTGCTGACAGGCAACCATCACGGATCTTACGCTCTGCCTATCTGGACGAGACGTCGTAACTTACCACTTGACTCTGCGTACATTCCTCTCTTTCTTCCTTCGCTCTCCAATTCTTCTGCTGCCGTTCTTATTGTTGTTATTATCATCGTCAGCATCGTCACCGACGCGTATTTCGCCGTCTGTCGATCCTCCTATTCTTGTATCTTTCTTTACTTACTTGCTTACTTACTTGCCTTTCCCTCCTTCGCAACACCGACCCGAGCACTCCGATCGGCAGCAACGCCACAATCATGTATCGCGATATTGCGACAACGCTCTACAAGCGGGGCGAGGCCTCGATGGATGGCTACCAAATGCCAGGCTGGGCTTGGGGCATCTTCGCGCTCAATACCATCATTTTCGTACCCATCTTCTTAGTTGTAAGCATAAGCAACACCACAACACCACAACACCGCAACCCCTTCCGGCCGGCTGTGAGCGCATAGGCTAACCTCGAGGCATAGGTCACGTACACCTTCCAACACATCTACCCGACTCTTGCCATTGTCGAAGACCCCTCGCCCCCGGCCTACGACCCCGTGTCTCTGAACGAAGATGGCCAGTCCATTGCTGAAGATGGGTTTCCCACCACGGACGCCGCCGCCGTGTCCGCCGTTCCCGCCATCACATCCTCGCTTCGTAGCACCCACCGCGCCGTCTACTCTATCGCTGGCTGGCGATCCCTGTTCCGCGGCTATGCTTCGTACCTCTTTTTGGTCGTCTCGATGGGCCTTGTCGCCGGCATCTTTGTAGGTATCGGCGTGCCTTCGCTCGTCGCGGCACCCCTTATTGCCGTCACGGTGGCACAACCCTACGCTGCTTGGACTCACATCGTCATCTCGGCCCCGAGCTCCAAATATTTCTGGCAGCGACTTCCTCCTTTCAAGCGGGCCTTCCAGGCCACCGCGCTGCCTATTGTCCTCAATGTCTTTGCTGCCGAGCTCGCCACTTTCGTGCCCAGCCTTCTTGCCCGTGTGTTGAAGATGAACGCCTGGGACCCCTCGGAGCCCAGCAAATTGCCCCAGTACAACGGTGACGATGCTTGGAAGGGGGTTGTTGTCCTGCTCGCTGCCCTAGCTGTGCAAGTCCTGCTCGTCATCCCCACCCAGGTGGTCTTGACTCGTGTCCAGGCTTCGTTCCTCCCAGAAGAGAACGACACTATTGTGCCCTTCGATCGGTCGTTCGGCGGCAAGGTCGAGCCCGCCATTGTTGGTGGCAAGGGATACATCAACATGATCGACGCCTGGAAGAGCTTCTCCCGTGCTTCATGGATTCGTCTCGTCAAACTTTACGTCAAGATTTTCTTCATTGTCGTTGCTGTGTCATTCGCCTGGATCGCTATTTTGATCCCTGAGTATATCCTCATTGCTAACAACAGCCGCAAGGTTGATGAGCTCTAAACACATTATTTCGCTGCTCGGTTCCAACAACTCGCCATTCCGGCCCCTTCCCCCGACTTCATATTACTCTACTCCCACCAAACACATCCATAGCTCTACAATGCTTGGTCACTAGTATATCAACTCGACTTACCTTGAGGATGGAGGTAAATGTTGGTTTGGGTGCTAAGTGGCTTATGGGTTGAGCATGATTATTTTACGCAGAATGGACTAGAACGCTTGAGGGAGAGTTTGAATGGTAGTAGAATACAATATAACATTGTGACTGAAAAAGTCTTGGATCATAACTTGGAAACATTTCGTGATGGCGCGCCTTGCCATGACCCTTTGCTGTCCTAGATCGTAATTACGTCACATCCCAGAACACCCAACTCTGAACCTTGATCAAAAGTTGGCCCCGTCACGGTCTGCCACGCTATATCTCTGGAGGGCTGCTTTGAACCCGTAAGTGAATGAATATACGACGCTGCCAATTCCTCCTCACTGGTCGGTAATACCCAAATCTTCCATAGAGCCGCTCGCTCCGGTGCCCAACTCCTCCGTATCGGGTATCCGGTAATTCCAGTTTTCTGTCTGTGCCAACCGGTTTTCAGAAAAATCAATGCGGTCCTGTCGATTCAAACGTGGCGGAATCCGCTGTAGCTAGCCCAAACGCCGCGTCCGACCCTATCCATGGTCTAATCGCAAATTCGAAAAAAAAAAAAAGAAAGAAAGAAAGAAAGAAAGAAAGAAAGAAAAAGGAAAAAAGAAAAAAAGAAATGGGGGGTGTAAATAACCCCCCATATGAGATGGGCGTCTTCGAATAGTGCCGCTTGTAATGACGCCGTGGTAAAAAAAAAGAAAAATCGCTGGTTTGGTAAAGGAGCGCGGAGGTAGGTAGGTTGGCACCTGCCCGCTCGCTCGCTCGCCCGCCCGATCGAAGGTCCTCATGCACCAAATCAACCGTGGGGGAGCTAGATGAGCTTCAGGCCGGTGTGCTGCGGCAGGCGGGTGCCGTTGAGCATGGCGCGGGCCTTCTTGGGGCGGGACTGGAGGCGGCGGAAGGCCTCCTGGATGTGCCTGGTCTCGACGGGGGTCTTCCCCTCGCTGGGGGGGTCGAAGAGGCCCTGGGCGAGCTTCCTCTTCTTGGCGGCGCCGGCCCCGGGGCCGGCGCCGTCGGCGCCGCCGCGCTCCTTCCAGAGGTCCTCGTGCTCCTTGATCTTGATGGCCTCCTCGGTCAGGGTCTGGACCATCTCGAAGGTCAGGAAGCCGAGGATGTCGACGATGTCGTCCGACGGCTTGCTGTCGGTCACGACGCCGAACCCGGCCCACTCGCGGAACCGCTTCCCCTTGCGGTACGTGAAGGACGCCTGCCGGTACTCGGACCACGTCACGTACTCCTCGCGCGTCATGACGCGCGTGCGGTCGTCGGCCTTCTGCAGGCGCGCGAGCGTGATCGAGTTCATCTCCTCCTCCTCCTCGTCCTCGTCGTCCTCGCACTCGGGCACCTCCTGGCTGTAGTACGACGAGGGCTCCCACGGGAGCTTGACCTTGGCCTTCTTGTTCTTCTTGGCGGCCTCCTCGACCGAGGGGCCGATGCCGCCGGCGCCGCCCGCGCCGCCGGGCACGCCGATGCCGCCGGCGCCGCCCGCGTCGTCGGCCACGCCGAGGTCCGCGTCCCCGCCCTTCTCGTCGCTGTCCTTGGCGCTCTTGCGCACGTCCTTCCACGACAGGAACGTCCGCAGCCGCGACACCTTGGGCGCGTCGTCGCGGATCTGGAAGATCAGGTCGTTGATCGTGATCGTCCGCGCCCCGCGCCGCGCCGCGTGCTCCGTGCAGTTCCGCAGCATCTCGATCACCTGCTGCCGCACGATCTCCTCGATCATCGCCGTCGTCTCCGGCGACACCTCCCCGCCCTCCCCCGACACGTACATCATCTGCTGGATCTCCTGCCGGTACTTCTGCTGCTTGTCCGCCATCCTGAATGGAGATCGCCGGGGGGTAGTTTTTTTTTTCTCGCTGCGCTTATTGTTTTATCGTTTTATTGTTTTATTATTTGTTATTTTTTTTATTTTGCAATTTTAGTGTGGTGATGGTGGCGTAGATAGGATAAAGATGGGAGCGATATTGAGGGCTGATAGCTGGGTATGTGGGTGTGAGGAAGCAAATGGTGAAAAAGTGCTGGTCGTTTAGATTGGCATGAGATCGAAATCCAAAATAAGTTGTTGTCGAAGACACGAGAGATTTCACTCCATCCCGCGGCGGCCCTGGTAGCTAACTCTATCGTAGGTTGCCTGGGTGATTGTATGGGGTGTTGTGTAGAAAATGAGGCTCAAGGTTAAAGTTTAGGTTCAGCGAGGTCTAGACTGCGGCTAACATCGTCTTACCTGTAAACTAGGTAGGCCCCGGAATCGACTTTGGGGCGGGGCCCTGTAACACCTGGTGGGGTAGCGCGAAGGGTCCACTGTACATACATACTACATTTTTTAGCTACAGCAAGATTAGCGACCTATAGTTAATGCAGTTATCGTGTAGTTAACCATTTCTGTCACAATCGCACGGGGTGTAACTAAACTAAAAACTAAGTTCGTATGCTATAGCGCCGATGCAGGTATTTACGAACATTTTATTTGTAAAGTAGTAGTAGTGTAGTGGTGTGGGTGCAATTGTAATGTTTATAGGTAATGTCACTGGTCTTGCGAACCTAAATACCTAACCTCAGTGGGTGCACATTCGTCAAAGCACATACTGCCGAGATTTTGATCCATCTAGGTAAATCGACCCTATGTCTTCTCTCGCGGATAACTGTGCATCCAGTAGTCGTCGGGGTGATATTGGCCGCAGACCGAGAATACTTCCCTCGAGTTATCGCCGAGCCCATGTGCTGTTCCTCAACATGCCGCGTGCCGTACCCCTTCGACTAGTTTTGCCTCACCAGCAAACATAACGGCTGGATCGAAGTCTGTACAGTATGGGAACTGGGCTGAAGTCCGGTTTGTGCAAGTGATGACTCTGGCGGTATATCCCCGTTCGCGGACAGTAGCATCATGTCAATGTCCGCAAGCCAAAAGCGTGGGCGAGAGGCATAAGGTTATATACCTGGCAATCGTTAGCCTACTCCTTGAGTACCGTCGAGGACTATGATATATGGCTGCTAACTGCTCTCATCGCGTGGACTACAACGCCATTTATAAGCTCTAGGCAATAATTAGATAGCCATTGCTCACGAATGACACTATTTCTTTCAGATTAGGTACTATGATGAAGCTTGGGTTCGGTCTCTGCATCAGCGCAGGGGTCCTAGGGGAAGCTAGAGGGTAGGCAGTCATATGCTATGTACGCCTATGTCGCAGCGCGTGAGGTTGCCCTGGAGATATTACTCGGTGAAAGGAAGCAGCGATGATTTAGTCATCTGTCAATCTACGGGTACGAATCGGATGCCCTGCTCAGTTTTGGCAATTGCGCTTCCTACCAGTCTAGTTGCGTCTTCCTTAGAGCCTCCCGTTTGGATTTTAAGAGCCTCTGTGTCTTGATGTCGAAGCATGTGTGGTGTGGGACTACACGCTCAATAAGCTGGTAAGGTCTATTGGGTCTGAGAGAATACGGAAAGGATAGACACCCGACAAACGACCTGTCAGTGAAGAGATAGTGCCTACCGCTGTTAGTGGGGGTACTGGGTGCACGACTGGATGACATGTTGGGCTCCCCCCCTGCCTGCCTGTGATTTGCCCCACCTTTACCCGCTAACTATGTCGTCCGCGACTGATTGGGTAGTGCCTAAGGCATTTTCTTGTGGGGATGACATCGCGGGATCTACTTCAAGGGCAGCAAACTCCGCTAAAATTCGGCTGATACATGGACTCCGCGACGGACAGCATGGTCTATTATGATCGGTATAATTACAACGCGACTTGAAGTGCGCTGGTAGGAATACGATGCATACAAAAGCGAAAGCTCGCGACCTTGGTGGGCCACTGGAGGCATGAATCCGTATGGTGTGAGACCAATTATCTCGAGACTTGCCTTGCCGTCTTGTAAAGCCAATATCGATACTCCCTCTGGCATTAGCGATCGGGCCTGCACGCAGACGACGTTTCTGATCATGGTTTGGCAAGGCCGCCCTCGCACTGTCCCACCACCAGCCCTCCGGCTTACTGCCGTAGTTACAACGTACGCTGCCATCGCCGCGGCAGTATCCAAATTCAAGCGCATCAATGTCATAAAGATCGTCGAGACCGATCCCTGGGGTTCGATCCGGTTAATCCTCCAGGCCGTCCGCGTGTTCCGCGGCGAGAACCCCAACATAGGGCAGCAAGCGCGGAGGGGTTCGCTGAGAGCATCAGCAAGGCGGCCCAACCTGAGTGGAACATCCACTTCTGCTTCATCGAGCCGGGTGGCACGCGCACTCGCTTCGCGGGCCCAGGCAGGACGGACTACATGCCCCGCCACTCTGCATACACTACGCGGCGTTGGGTAGCCCTTTGAGGGTTGTTGAAGGCTATGTCACAGACCCCCCAGACGCAGCAAAAATGGACGCTAGCGGATAGAGTCGTTAGCGTTATGTATGCAGTTGTTGTGTGTGCCGCGGTCACGTCCATTCCTATGCAGCCTCCACTTACTCGGGGCGCGTGGGACGCTGTCAAGGCCGAAGTTGCCGCCGTGAATAAAGAACTTGATGAAGTGAAGCAGCTTGGTGTTTCGGTTGAGATAAACGACGCTAACAAGGCCGGCCAATCTTTGCGAGACGCTTTTTAAACCAAAAAGAATTTACCTCTTATTCGTCTGGCCAACCGCTCCATCAACGGAATTAGCTGGATTTGGATAGAATCGCTCGTTGTCTACCTAGTTGACGTAGGATGGCAGAATAATAAATAGCGTGGTCAAGTAGTACGGTAGGTAGAAATTAAGAAAGAGTGCTCTATTTTGGCATGGCTCGATCTTTTACAGTAATGGTACCGTACAGTAATGGGACCGCCGAGGTTTGGTCTGACGTGCAGCCTATTGATTTACCAGTCATTAATTTTCGTGACCTCAAGGAGGTTGATCAATTACTTTTGATTACCAGCTTTTGATTGTTTCGCAGCTTTTAGTCCGATAGCAGAAAGACTCACCAGAACTATCGCAATTCTGCTGTTCTCAAAGCGATGACAAGCTCTCCTAGGGGTGATCACCGCGGCGCCTTTGGATTATGGATAGGGAAGCGTGTCTGTTCGGATCCGGCGTTCAGCATTACGAGGGGCCGATTCTGCCCCCAAGGGAAAGGCCCTGTTCTTTCTTTCTGATCTCATTGGCCTTGACGATGGCGATCTATGGAACCGAACTAATGCGCTAAACATTTTGTAACATTGCGAGCTTTCGATAGTGACTATTTGATGGCACCTGAACATAACTACCCAATGGTAGCAAAAGCCAAGTCCAAGGGTTTCGACCCAACATATTCTGACTAGACTTATTCTCGCCGAAGCCATTTCAGAGTGACACGTAGTTACGGCTGCGCCGCAGCTATGTTAACCGCCCCTTTAGCTGCTGTTTTCGAGGCTGAGGTTTGCTGTAGTGATTATCCCCCTTATTCTCATTTCCTTTCTTAGGGACTGTTTTCCTGGCAAAATCTACCCTATCCTCCCTCCTCCCCCCCCCTCCTCCATCCCCCCGCTTTAAACCGCTGTCGATTTCGAGTTCTTATATCAAAATACTACATACCCTTCCGAAAATTACGCTTCATACAATGTCGAATCGGAGCTTCGCTGCTGGTGACGACCGAGAGGTTGCGGCTGGCACCAAAAAAAGGACCAAGACTCCATCTGATGATTCCGGGACACCAGAGAAGGAAAATGGCGCGTACACAGTCGGATGGATCTGCGCCCTGTCCACGGAGTACGTTGCCGCCCAGGTTTTCCTTGACAAGAAGCACGGCCGACCGGAACATGTGTCTGAAAATGACGCCAACGATTACACACTGGGTGAGATTGGGGGACACAATATGGTAATTGCTGTCTTGCCCGATGGCGAGTACGGCACAGCCTCTGCAGCAAGAGTTGCAAAGGATATGGTCCACAGCTTCCCTAATATTAGGATCGGTCTTATGGTTGGGATCGGTGGTGGCGCACCAAGCCAGAAACACGATATCCGTCTGGGTGACATTGTGGTTAGTGCTCCCCGTGATGGGAAGGGAGGTGTATTTCAGTACGACTTTGGCAAGACGATACAAGATCAGAGGTTCGAAACAACTGGGTTCTTGAACCAGCCACCAGCAGTCCTGCGAGCGGCAGTGAGTGGGCTTATGGCAAAGCATGAGATTGAAGGCCATGGTATTCAGGACGCCATTGAAAACATCTTCGGGAAGTACCCAAGGCTGAGACGGAAGTTTCAGCGACCAGATCCAAACAGCGACAGACTTTATCAAAGCAACGTCGTTCATTCAACAACGGCGCCTTCAATTGGTCCCAAGGCTCCCTTAACCGATGCACTTTCCACCGATAACGAGGTTCTCTTGACCGATGATGGAGCTTATTCAACCGGCGCAAGAAGTTGTGCCGAGACATGTGGTAGTAGTCCACTAAATCTCAAAATACGACAACCACGCACAGAGGAAGAAGCAATAACAATCCACTATGGCTTGATCGCTTCGGCAAACCAGCTAATGAAGGATGCTTGGGTTCGGGATAAACTAGCAGCGGAAAAAAACGTCCTATGTTTTGAAATGGAAGCGGCGGGGTTGATGAACCACTTCCCGTGTCTAGTGGTCCGCGGGATATGCGACTACTCAGATTCCCACAAGAACAAGGAATGGCAAGGATATGCAGCGATGGCGGCGACTGCATATGCAAAGGATCTGCTATGCCGAATTCCCCCAAATCGGGTTGAGAAAGAGGAGAAGATTCTTTATGAAGGTTAGTTATGACCGCGGCCTTGGGCTAATAAATTGTTGTTTGCATGCTTCTAATATTGTATTAGTTCTCGACACTTTATCTACGACCGATGCAAATGTTACACATATTAAATCCAACTTGGATAGGAAGGAATATCTCCATATACTTGACTGGCTCACGCCGGCCGACTACAGTGCACAGCAGAGCGAATACTTCAAGAGGCGACAACCCGGAACTGGACAATGGTATTTGGATTCAAAAGAGTATCAAGCTTGGCTCGAAACGAGAAACCAGACGTTGTTCTGCCCAGGAATTCCTGGGGCGGGAAAGACGACACTCACATCAATCGTGGTTGAAGACCTTGCAACTCGGTTTCGGAATGATGAGGATGTCGGCATCGCATACATTTATTGCAATTTCAGGCAGCAAGGCAAGCAGGAAGTTGAAGACCTCCTCGCAAGTTTGCTGAAACAATTGGCTTCGGGCAGGCCTTCTCTCCCGGAAAGTGTCAAATCTCTCTACAATACTCACGTGAATGGGAACATGCCGATAGCTACGCGGCCGTCGATTGACGAACTCTCAAGGGCTTTCGAATCCGTTACGGCTCGATATTCGAAGGTCTTTATCGTTGTTGACGCTCTTGATGAATGCCAACCGGACGCGAGAAGCCGAGAAATTGTTCTTTCAACAATATTCGGTCTTCTGAATGGTTGCAACGCCAATGTATGCGCCACATCAAGGTTCGTCCCGGAGATCGAGAGGTTGTTTTCTGGAGCTACGAAGCTTGAAATTCGAGCAACTGAAGAAGACATACAAATATACATAAAAGGTCACATGAAGAAACTGCCATCTTTCATCGAGCGTAACCCACAACTGAAAGCTGAGATTACAGCCGGGATCGCGGTTGCTGTCGGTGGAATGTAGGTTGTAGATCAATGTTTAAGAGAAGAATTTTTGCTAACGGGATGTAGGTTTATCCTAGCCCAACTCTACCTCCGCTTACTTGAAGATAAGACCACCGAAAGGACTGTCAGAAAGACGATAAACCAGTTCCAGAACCAAACGTCGGAATCCAGCGAAGGGCAGAAACTTAAAGCATTAAGCCAGGCATATGATCAAACTATGGACAGAATCAATAAGCAAAAACAAGGCTTGAAAGAGCTGGCAAATAATGTTCTGACATGGGTCGCCTTTGCAGAATGGCCACTCACAACGGAACAGCTCCAGCACGCACTTGCTGTAGAAAATGGCGAACCGGAACTTGGCGAAGACAACTTTCCAGAGATCGCGGTCATGGTCTCTGTGTGTGCTGGTTTGGTGACCGTTGACGAAAGTAATATCATCCGGTTGGTTCACTACACAACACAAGAATACTTCGAGCAAACAAAGAAGCAATGGTTTCCACGTGCGGAGACTTATATCACGGATACATGTATCAACTACATCTCATTAACCACCTTTGCGGTTGGGCATGATCGAAAATTGTCTGAGACTATAGACCGAGCGAGTATTGATTGCTTTTATTCATATGCAATAAAAAAGTGGGCGAATCACGCTCGCAAAGATTCGAAATTGAACCCCAAAGTTGTTGAGTTCCTCGAGAGCAGAGCCAGGCCCGAATTCCAGATGCAGGTGGGGGCGGAGAATGTCCTATTCTCCGCTGGGGAATTCGACCCAACTCCCAGCGTCGGATCAGGGCTTCACTTGGCTGCATACTTTGGACTGGACGACACAGTGCGGGCATTGATTTCAAGGGGCCATTATCCGGATCAGGTCGATGAGTCAAACCGAACACCACTATCATGGGCCGCAGCAAGTGTACCTGGAAGACCTATAGTGCGAATGCCTGCTCAGCTCGGTGTTGGCTCCGGTGGAATGTCCGGAAGCAGCCTGTCGGCCAGACATCGCTTTACGATCCGAGGCCCAACGCCACCGGCGTGGGAGACAATCAACACATATAAAAAGACAGCACAGATACTGCTTGATACAGGCAAAGTAGACCCTGATTCGAAAGATAAATATGGCCAGACGCCGTTATTTTGGGCTGCTATGCGTGACAGTAAAGATGTTGCGATATTACTGCTGAAAACAGGCAAAATAGACCCTGATTCGAAAGATAAATATGGCCAGACGCCGTTATTTTATGCTGCTATGTATGGCAGTAAAGATGTTGCGATGTTACTGCTGAAAACAGGCAAAATAGACCCTGATTCGAAAGATAAATATGGCCAGACGCCGTTATTTTGGGCTGCTATGCGTGACAGTAAAGATGTTGCGATATTACTGCTGAAAACAGGCAAAATAGACCCTGATTCGAAAGATAAACATGGCCAGACGCCGTTGTCGCAGGCTGCTAAGTCTGACAGTAAAGAAGTAGCGGCATTACTGCTTGAAGCAGACAAAGCAGACCCTGACTTAAGAGACGATAATGGCTTGGAGGCTGTTAAATTACGCGAAAAGTGTCTTTAAGCGGAGCGTGTTTAGACTATTAGGGCTAACGAGTAGGGCTGACGCAGAGTGATCGAAAAGACGTGACGTTCAGCTTTCGCGTTTTTCTCGAGTAGACACCTTTCATACTAGTTCTTACTGCAGCGGGGTCTGGGCGGTTTTTTTTTTTTTTTGGCTCGGCGCTTTGCGGATATTAGAAGGCTCAGGTTCCCCTCTCACATGTACTTGTTGTGTCGATGGCAGCGGTGTTAATTCAAGTCTAGTAAGTCTTACCTACAGCTTCCGCCGGGGCCGGTAATATCCTACAGGCAATTACTAACAGCTGACAGTCTCTCGGATCAGTAAGGCGTCACTTAGAGCGCTTCAAGCGGTTTATTTCTCCTGCTTTGTATCAGTCTGTAACAGGGAGGCCATCCTCTCCAAGACCTCATCGACCTGTCACTGATCGGATGGATACTGCGGAAGTCCGGAATGGGCTGGATCCTCTGTCGGAGGCACAAAAGTGCAAATGGCCATTCCTGAGATGCCAGCTCATCCCGAGAAAAGCTGGATGTAGGTGTCGAATTTACGGCCTTCGGTTTTGAGTGGCTAATACCGAGCTAGGGTAGCA
The DNA here is from genome assembly GCA_021209875.1 of Rosellinia necatrix. Classification (NCBI taxonomy): domain Eukaryota; kingdom Fungi; phylum Ascomycota; class Sordariomycetes; order Xylariales; family Xylariaceae; genus Rosellinia; species Rosellinia necatrix. Next base: position 475,087 of record JAGYVD010000001.1, on the reverse strand, counting down.
GGAAGGGCCTCCCTCTGGGATCCCGACGAGACGGCGCTAGTGGTCTGTGCTAAGGGGCTCAGGATATCCTCACGCGGTTGCTCCGAGAAGAGCATGGTGATGGAAAGCGAAAGGATACGTATTCGAGTTCAGTCCTAAGTCTGTATAGGCTGAGAATTGCGGGCTGGGCTAGGAGAGGAATGTCATTGTGCCCAGCGGTTATGGGTGCATAACTATCTCACGGGTCTGAATACTGGTCGTTCTAGAAATGGCTTATGTAGTTGTACGAGGAGATGAGTTTTCTTCCTCGTGTAGTAGCTAACTTTTCAGGCTCATATACATGATATTTTGATCCTTGTTTGGCGGAGACTCGGTGCCAGGTATATAAGTCAAATAGCGTGGAACCGGTTACCCTACGATGTGTGTGGTTCTAGTAGTATATAGCATATAAAGACTAAGGGCCTCCCACTCTAGATAGGAGAACCAGGAATCAATAGAATTGAGCAATACCCCTATACTACGCTATCTACCTGCGCCCAGCTTCTACCTCCGTGTGACAGGCCTCGCTCTGGACGTTCGGTATACAACACCTAGAGTCCGAGTCTGAGTTCTGCGGCACTATGAGGACCTAGAGTGATATATTCTGATAGGACGAGCGCGAACTCATACGACACTTTGTCCCCGTTTGACGAGGCGCAACAGGATATATATTCACATGTTTATTTCCATGGGCCTTCGGTAGCTGTGATGATCGTTGATCTGCAGTCAACCCCTATGTACGCTACTCTGGGGCCCGGAGGTGATCATGCAAAGATCTCGGGTTCAACCGGATCGACATTTCACTACACACCTGTCATTGACATGTATGTTCATATCGCTTATGCCATCGTTGAAGACGACTCAGCATAATATTGATGTAATTATATTTTACTTGCCAATATTCACGTTCTACTCATTGTAGTCGCTAAGCTCCAGACCCCGTCATCTCCCCCAGGATTTTCGCTATGCGAAGCCCTTCGGTCACACGCTACCCTGCACCTCCCCCAGATACCCAGTGGATCACGTAAGTAATCCGAATGCGGCATAATGTAAGATAGCCCTCTCATCAGTATTTCTTGGTACGAAAAGAACCGTCACGTTACGACGAAATCATACTTAAGGCGCTTGATTGACCATCCGACATAGCCCTATCGGAGGTAGAGCCAGAAGCTTATCAAGTTCTTGTGTATACTTTACCCTTCTTCGGATAGAATGAATGCCACCATGTCGTCAAGTAAGCCTCGAGCAGCCCGCCCAAAAAAACGTGCTAGGCGGCTTCGAATTGCCTATAAAGGAAGGACATCGGTGGGGGTTAGCGTGGCCAGGCCAGATGGATGAGCGACGATCTGTGGAGAGGACGTCTTAGGGCCATCCACCTTCGATGGCAGACCGACCGGCGACCGGTATTTGAATGCCGGAATACCGAGACGGAGGTTTGGGAAGTTCTAAGCCAACGTCCAGATAAACAAAGTACATGCATACTGCGGGCGGCGGTTACGATACCTGTAACAACATTAAACAAATGTCCCGCGTCTGGCTTCAGCCTTATATGAAGTATATTTGATGTTTATTCTCTGTTTATTCGATGTGCTGCCCCCAAGGAACAGGGATGAATGGTTGGATTTACGGCTTACATAGCAGAAGTCCCTACTTTCCCCAATCATCTGTCCTGTTTCATCGGCGGCGCATGTGCCAGCACTGCCAGGATCTCGGCTGATGCATAAACCCCGTGGCCATCGTCGTTTGTCATCTGCAAAAATAACTGCGAACCTTGGGCCGTCTGGACAAAAGAACGAGCCTGCTGGGCATGGATCGCACTAGTCTGGGGGAGTATCCTCAAATATCCGAGAGCTAGAAGTGGCAAGGATGTGCTATTTTGAAAGAGGCAGTTCGCCTTCACCCCTGCGCCAATGGCCGTCTAGTTTGATGACGGATTTGGCGCTTGTTGACGCGCCCCGCGTCCTTGGCGATATCTACTCGAAAGCTTGTTCCGGAGCCTGGGCGTTGTTTTGTCCTACTAAAGCAGGAGAAAACTGCTCTCAGTGTGAATAGGACCGACCTTGCGCAGGGGACCAAAGATTGCACCATGCCGACTCCCAACCGCCGAGAATCTCTGCATGGCGTGATCCCCTCACGCTCGCCAGTCTCACGGACAAAACAACAACGACGGCCTGGGTCACTCAAGTGGGTAAGCGCTGGGAATGAAGGAGCTGGATGTTGACCATTTTTCATGCCTTTTGCGTCTATCTGCATACTGCGCCTTGACGTTTCTTTATGCTATGTAACCGCTTCCGGCGCCAGGTCAGTTGTCGTCTGACCGCAGACGGTAGGCAGCCACCCCAGCCTTGAGGCACACAGCCGGCATAGCCCTACAGTCCTTACATTCAAGCTTCTTTGGAATTCCTCGCCCAAGGACTAGGGTAACGTTGCCGCGATGGATCACAAGCACCGGCCTGGGTGGATGTCACTAATATCGGCACGCACCCCGACTGTAGACCTTCCTCGTGGAGAAAAGGGTGGGCTGGCCTACTCCCACAGCTCGACATGGATCGGGTTACCGACATTCGGGTTGCCGAGTTTCGGCGTCTTGCTCTCTGACAGAAGCTGTATAGAGCGCAGGGGAGGTTGATAAATAAGAGCCCTATCCCTCCCCTTGGGGCCCAGGTGATCTTGACTCCAGAGGCAAGCGCCAACTCACGGTCCAGTCTTCAAGGGTTTCTCTATCACTGCCGAATTTGATTCCTCAGGATGCAGTTGTCCCTCCTCAAGGCGGCGGCCTTCGCCGTCGTGTTCCAGACCACGTCGGCCACGCCGATCCGCGCTCGCACCGATGGGCTCGATGTCGTCGCGACCACGACCACGGCCGACGGTCAGATCATCGACTGGGTGGTGCCCGAGTCCCAGACCGGCGGCAGAATCGCCGTCCCCCCTCCGCCTCCCCCGCAGAAGCAGGGCCAGCAGAGCGCCCGGGCGAACCAGGCGGTCATGCGGGCCCTCCTGGGCAACGACCCGGCCAAGCAGGGCCCCAACGGGACCGTGCCGGTGCCGCGGACCAGTGGCCACGACAAGGCCCCGAAGCGCCTGCCGACCAAGGCGGACCACGGCTCCTTCGCCAAGGTCAACGCCGCCCAGGACGGGTACGCGGGCAACCACTGGTACGCCAGCTCGGGGCAGAACGTCGCCAACCACGGCGGCAAGGGCACCTTCAGCCTGTTCAACGCGTACTGCTCGAGCGGCGCCGACTTCTCGCTGCTGCAGACGGCGGTGATCCGCACCAACGCGGCCCACGCCGGCACCGGCGCCGTGACCCAGACGGTCGAGGCGGGCTGGATCAACTACCCGAACCAGGTCGGGGCGCCGCACCTCTTCAGCTACTTCACGACCAACGGCTACAGCGCCGACGGCGACAACGTCGGCGGCTGGAACCGCGACCACGCCGGCTGGGTGCAGACCGACGCCTCCATCTACCCGGGCATCGCCTTCTCGCCGCTGTCGGTGCGCGGCGGCGCCCAGTACGAGCTCGAGATCGGCTACTACCTGACGGGCGGCAACTGGTGGCTGTGGTGCCTCGACCGCTACATCGGCTACTACCCGGCCTCGCTCTTCTCCAAGGGCGTCAACGCCGCCGACACCCTCGCCGACCACTCCGACGTCATCGACTTCTACGGCGAGATCTACAACAGCGGCAGCGCCCTGACCACGACCGACATGGGCAGCGGCGAGTGGCCCGCCACCGGCTTCGGCCGCTCCGCCTACATCCACAACATCCTCTTCGTCAACACCGGCAACACCTACCAGGACTACAACGGCCAGAACCAGCTCGTCGTCAGCGACAACAACCGCTACCAGATCGCCCCCACCTGGAGCTCCGGCGGCAGCTGGGGTAGCTTCTTCTACCTCGGCGGCCCCGGTGCCGGCGGCGTCATCGGCGCTTAGAAAGGCACTGTCCCTCCCGGTGTCCATTCTTACGAGATATGTTTATGACTGTGTATATACGGAAGGGTAAGGAGGGGGGAGACGGGGGGAAATGGGCTTTCTATTCGCATGTGTGACGATTTTAACTCCGGATGATAACTTGTATATAGTCAGACGGGCAACTCGGGATACCATTGTATATATCTGCCCTGAGTCAACTATTTATCAACGAATATATATGTTGAATATGGGCCCTAAGATCTGGACTTCTTGACCGTAGCTACTAGGGAAGGCCGTGACGATCGTGACTTGAGTGTTGACGGATCTGCTATTATTAAACCGCCGAGTCCAAACGCCGCAATCAATTATCCCCCGTCTTTTCCTACTTGCGTTAACTTCCGTCGGTTCCTTTAAAGTTATCGCAGAGTGACATATATACCGTTAATTCTAACATGAATTAACCGCATTGTTGTTCCGCGATAGAAGTTTATATAATTTGCAACACTTGAGCTTGCACAAAGTTCCAGTCCGTTATCGGCATATTATTGTTCATAAACGCCAAATGGCGGTACATTCCCGTTCTCATAAACGTCTGAACCTTAGGCACCCCCCCTCCCTCTTGAACGTCCTGGTCTAGCGTTGGAATAAGGATCAATCCATAGTCGGTATTGTCCCCCAACTCGAGGGCGCTTCGCAATCTCACGAACTGCAATTGGTGCAGTTGCTCGTGTGTGAACACGTAGTTGCAGGCAGCCAACATCCTCATCCTGACTTGTTCGTCCTCTATCGAGTCGATAGCCAAAACCTTGGCCACGAGCGTAATCATCCCTTTCGTTACACGCCCGAAAGGCGCCTGGGGATGAGCAAGCTGCACATTGTAGCTTAGCACCTTCGCGTTAGATCTAGATCTGGTATACGCCTTGTCATCGAACATGCTGATGGGTCCCACAGAGGGTGGCTGATGGTCCAGCACCGAAACCCAGGACCAACCCGGGGACCGGTACCGGGATAAAGGGATGGGATTCCTCGGTGTGACCTCGTTTCCTAGCCAGAGGAGGTCGCGGATAAGGTGTGTACTCCACATGCCAGCTACATATGTCAAGCCTTGACTCGACTCACCTGCCGTGGGGGTGTTCGAATCGTCCCCCGTATTCCCCGTTTGCATTATGTCAAGCGCGTACCAGGATGCGTATCCTGCAAGCGCGGGAAGGCGGTCGTCGGCGAATGTGAGGCCCCGACCGGAATAGTTCAACACCACATCACGCCAAGACGCTCCCTTTTTCACAACCCCCATGCCCGAGCGGAGATAGTTCCGCCCCCAGCCCTCGCTCTCTCTAAATCTCAGGGACATCGCAGCGCATGTAAAGATCACGCCCTTGGACCCGGTAAATTCCAGGCTGCGGACTGCTAGATGTCATTCTTGGAACGTCCAGCCTCTCGAGTCCAGGTAGTGACGAGGGCTGCTCGGAGCGAGACAGAGTGTGGTTGTCTTTTGGTCCTGGCTGGCTACCGTCGCATCTTGTATAAGAAACGGCACTACAGCAATGTCGCGTAGGTGGTTCAAAAAGCCGTCCTTCACACTCCGACAGGTGCCGGAAGCGATGATGACGAACGTGGCATTATTGTATATATCGCCCATCCTCTCTATCTCATACGCTTTGGCCTGCTCGTCATCTTGGACGATGCAGAGAGCATCGACCCATAAGTACCATATGCCCATTTTTGAAGTGACATGAACTGCGTCGGCTATTGCTTGTGGGAGATCGTTTCCCGAGATGCCATTGCAGCAGTGCTCAGATATACTCGACTTCGTGGTGAGTAGCTCCTGTGGTCCCCCCCAGCAATAACTGAGTGCTACGTATTCACCCTCTCTTATATTTCGTTCAGACCCTGAGAGGTAGATCTTCTGTTGTGTCTCCCATTCAGTAATGTCCAATACCAAGCTCGGGAGTGAGGGTATTTTCTTAGCCCCGCACTCAGGGTGGCCTTGCCTACATTCTTTCACCATGGCCATTACCCCATCGATGAAAGGGAGCTGTTTCCAATAATCAAGTGAAGAATAGAAGCTTCCAAGCACCTCGCAACGACTCAACACTAGACGGTATTTAGCCCATGTAAATTTCTCTGTTCGGTGCGTAAACAGGATTCATTAGTTACCTGAGAGTTGCTCCAGACTTAATCTGATTGCCCGGGATGTCGGTTCTGATCATCAAACATCATCTCTGGTTAGCTTTTGGCGGACCTCGATGGTCAAACGGTTATACCTGGGATAGAATACCAGTGCAGGTTCGTCCATAATTTCCCAAAGGGCAAACCAACACTTAGAAGGCCCGGGATACCATGCTCAGATTCCTTGACAGGATACAAGATAGACATTGTAACCACCTCGTCACCAACGCCCAACGCAGCTTCTTGCGACCCGTGAAAGCCCAGTAGCTTTCTCTTCACCAGAGAGCACAAGGCACAAGACTGATAGTTAAGCTCAGAAAATGTGCAGACCGATTTCAACTCGCCGATATTTTTCTCCAGCGACTCTTTCGTGGCGAAGAGGGACTCACATCTGCCGCAAAGGGTCGATACGGCGACAAAATCTCCTGGTTCCATCATTGGCGGCATTATGCATTTGATTACCATTTGCATGTTAAGCTGGACTTCTAAAAAGAAAATCAATCAAGCGGCATTCCCTGGGTTCCTTGGTTTTAGGAGCTAATACTGATTCCGGTGCGGGCACCAATTGCAAAACGAGTCGTCAGGGGCTGTCTAGGGCCACCAAACCTCCACAGCTGTTCAAATATTGTATGTGAACGGAATTCCGAACAAACTCGCTGTTGAAGATGAAACATAACTACGAGTAACCATCTGAGCGTATTTGACGCAATATTGAACACTCTGCTCACTATAATTCTGACAACTTCAACTCATCATAACGCAGCGCAGGCCTTTAACCGCCTTCAGAAGCCTTTGAAGAATCTTATCCGTTTGATTCTCTAGAGGATATTTGCTGCGTCTTGGGCTCTCTGTGCAAAGTGCAGTGCTAGTGATGAGCATTGTCACCGCCCGCTCGTGCTGCTTTAGCAGAAATTTGGTCATCGATAGTGAGCAATCTCGGATCTCTTTACGTGACGACGGATTGTTGTTCCCGCTGGATTAAAAATATGTGCAAGCGGCTAAATATAGTGGGCATGCTGATCTGGTAATTAAGTTTCAATTATAGTTATTTAAGTTTGATTAAATCTCAAGAGACTGGTGTGGCAAGGAGGACCAGCTCCAGGTCTATGCCAAAGTTGAAGTTGAAAGGAGTGGAGAAGGCCGTTGTTTAGAAGCTTTCGCGGCATAGGCTTCCGGAATAATGTAGGCTTAAAAGAAGTCAGCCAATTGAATACTTTGTTCCGTGTCCCCACAGCAGTCAGTGAGTCAGTCACTTTCGATACTCGTAACCAAGGAGATGCATCTGCTGAGCCCTGTTATAGTCAACGCTGCTCAAGATTCAGTCACTACAAGGTCGATCAATGAGCGTCCCAGCCTGGAGGAGAATATAGGCGGGATTCATCGCTTTCTCCAAGCATGACTTTCTAAGAAGCCCCTTCGCGCCCATTCACCCAACTAACCAATTCATATAGGCCAATCTGCTTGCTCTCCATTGGATACCGTGCTTCGGATGGAAAAGCGCCTGAGGTGGGCTTATGTTATCCCAACGGAGAACCACCTTACGCCACGCTGGGCCGTTTTTGGGTAGAGACCAGCTGTACAGAACAAACCGCTCATATGTTGAAGGCTGTGGTTTAGGTATATCCTGTGGTGGGATCTCGCAAACGATTAGGGATACGATACGAGTCACGGCTCGTGTTAAATTGTCGCATCTATGAGTAGACTCGTTCTGTACAATACAGGATGGTTGGCAAGGGAAACACAGGGAAATTGCCCGAATGCCGTGTATAAACGGACATGCTACAATCACCATTGTAGTCTCCCGGTGCAAGGGGGCGTCGGGAGATTCCTGCGCGACGCCGACCCGGCGGAACTAACAACTTTGATTTGCGAGGTCCCCTGACGATGTGCTGTCAGTAATTTTGGTGATATTTAAAACGAACAGATTTGTTACGTAACCTGTAAAATACGTAAGTTGTAGAATGACCCCCTTTCTACCAACCCTGCCGAATCCTTTATACCCACCCACTTTCTAGTTGCTTATGTTACAATACTCTACTTCGATGTATAGATAACATCACTTCCTAAGCATTGTCCAAATTGGTAGACATAGAAACCTCTCGCGTAGCATCGAGATCACGCTGCAACTCGCGTATCTTCTGCTCCATCGCCGCAACGCAGTCCGGTCCCAGCACCAAGCGGAGGTACCCATCATGCCCGTCAACAATAGCGTTGAGGATGGCCCGCGCGGCCTTAGCAGTGTCTCCGCGGAAGTACTTATCCAAGCCGTCTTCGTCCCAGTTAGACACCAATGTGATCGCGTTGTCGAGCTCCGTGCCCTTGTATGCTTCGTTGAAATTGGTGTCCACGACTCCCCGTGAGGTGAACGTGGTGCGGAATCCGCCCGGCTCGACAATGAGCACCTTGATTCCGAGCTTGTCCCCTACCTCGCGGCTGAGCACCTCGTGCATCGCCTCGGAGGCCCATTTACTTGCGGCATACGCACCCCGACTGGCGCGGCCTGTGAAACTATTTCCCCTCTCTTTATTAGCTGGAGAGTTTTAGAAGGGATAGTGGTACAAAAGGGAGGAACGGAAAAAAGGAACTTACCCAGCACCACTGCTAATCAACACAATATGCCCACCGCCACGAGCCCGCATGGCAGGTAGCAAAGTCCGTACACCACGCATTGGACCGAAGAAATTAACCTCCATCTGCTGACGGAGAAGCGATTCGCTATAGTCCTCCAGATGTTCGAATTAGTCTGAGCTCCTTAAGACAATACAAATTTCCAATATCTTTTTGCTCTTCAAGAAAGAGTAAAAGGGGAAGAAAAGGGAAGGGAGAAGACGTTATATGAAAGCCCAACCTCATATCTTCGATTCCCGCAAGATACCAGTAACCGGCATTGTTGACCAGCACGTCGACGCCGCCGAGCTCCTTGTCGACCGCGGCGAATGCGGCCGCCGAGTCTGGGTGCCCGGGGTCGATGGTGACCCAGATGCCGCCTCGGGCCGCGAAGTCTGGGTTCGCGGCGCTGGCTTTGGCGACGTCGCGCGTCGCGCCCGCGACCTTGTGCCCTGCCGCTAGCGCCGCGTTGCAAATAGCGTGGCCGATGCCTGACGAGGCGCCCGTGACGAGCCAGGTGAGCGGCTGCGTTGAAGACGACATTGCTGAGTCCTTCTCCTTTCTTTACCCCCTTCTTTTCAAATATCGAGGATTTGACAATACAAGGGTCGTCTTTGGTTTGCGATGTCTGACTGGGTAGTGTAATACTTGGTAACAGCTGGACGAATCGAGCCGTAGTGCATAATGTCATCAGTCGAGCTCTTCACAAATAAATAGACGAGGAGAGTATTTATCGTGCATTATATCAGCGGTAATAAGCCTATATCCGCATTTTAACTCCAACGAGGAAGCTCAAGATGCCTCCCCTATTTGGATAGGATTCAGAATATCAAATAGTGCCCTCTCGGCTATATGGACGAGATGTGTGCCCGCTTCGTGTATGTAACGGAGTTAAGACACCGCAAACCCCGGCCTTCAACACTATGAAATACCGTTCACAAGTGTAACCCGTTCATACTACTGAAGAAAAGACGTCGAGGAAAAGTAGTAATATCTAGGAGTCCAGGTGTTAGGGATCAGCATTTAGAATAATGTGATAATTTGGAGAATCCTCGAGCAGTAGGACGCCTCTGTCGCACGGCCGTTTTCATGGAACAAGAATGCAACTCTATACTACGACACCACTTGCGAAGGTAGAACGTTATCAAGTCGAACACTTGAATGTTTGTACCGGCTTATATATTGTATTGTGACAGTCATTTTGCATGGAAATTTCTAGTTATTGCCGTCTGGTACATTATCATTACCGTTGTGAAGTACTAATCTTGATATGAACTAGTTATACATTGTCTAATTCTATGAACAGTCCGCTTAGGCTCAGGAGAAGTCCTGTAGATCTTTCTGAACCGATTTGGCCTTCTACTCGTTGCCCTCGTATTGTGTTCCTCAATTTCTCCATATAATTCTGTTATATTCTCCTCGCCGAAGAGCGCGCTTTTCAGCGCTCATGAGCTTTGAGTTCACCACAGCGATTATTAAGAATTCACGACCACAATATGCTGTTTGTAACACACAATCCCGCGTCCGGATCCGGATCCAGCACGATGTCATCTACGTAACAATGTCGTTAAATATCTGCTTACATTAGTATAAGTCGGTAAATTCATAATTTATTGCACCGCCCTATTTGTGCGATGTCGACTAGAGTTTGTGCGCGCGTGTGCCAATTCAAGACATAAGGGTTCGGCCCGTGACAGTACTCTCGTGGAATGTGACAGATGGCGGCGTTGGTTCATGCGTCTTGCGTAACCGGGTATTGTATTTACAAACGGATAACATAATTTCTTCAAAATAGGCTCAAAAAAGAACTGAGAATATGCCGGGTTTTGTCGTTGTTGGTCACTGGCTGGGTGTCAACGACGAGAAAATGAGTGGTGCTCCCCGTGCTTCGGATCCGAGATGAGTTGCGCGTGCATAAAGACTAGACGGTGAAGGGACAAGACTCTAGTGTCGCGAACCCTATACCAGTTGAAAATTTCCAGGCATTCCAGATCAAATGCTCTGGGCTCTTGCATTCAAGGACGAAGAATGACACAAGAAGCTCTAGTTATGACCACATTGACTAATTATATGAGCTTTTCTCTCAGGAGTTCGGTGCTAACTGGCACACAATTTGAAGGCCTGGCGGGTTTAACCCTGTCGGAGCTGCCCAACAATAGATCCGTGCCCTATAGACGCTTTAGGAGGACTGGACTATTTGACTTCATGATAGGTCCTCAAGTCGCAGCATCAGGGGGCGCATATTTAGAAAATTGGAGGAACTTATACACGATCAGAAAACATACTTCGATGAATATGCCCTGGGGGTTGTTTAGATAGAATGAATAATTTTATTCAAAGTACGCCTGGGAAGTTCCATGAGTACAGGACGGGTAATTTAGGATTTTCTCCCCGTTCCAGACTAATGGATCACTGGTCGTACTTGGAAATAAACAGATCAAGTGAACCATATTAAACAACATAAAACTAGATTCAGGCTCCAGTTCTGGCCGGAGGTTTTGTTATAGCTAAAAAAAAAAAAAAAAAATTGTATAATAGAGAAAGGCGGGAAAATAAGGTAAGGGGGGGAAAGGGGAAAAGGAGGAAGGTGCTTATTCGCAGTACCATGTCTCATGATGGGCATAAATCTGTGTCCAATGAGTGAAAGGCGATTGGTGGCGTTGTATATTTGTTTTGAATAAGGCAGAACTTTATCTAATCGACCTGCATCCAGTATGGCAGCCATGATGATTGTAAGTCTTCGTCAAGGACGATGCTATGATTCACTGCGACTTGTTAAATAATGACACTTTACCTTATGGAGATTTCGAACATGTAGGTAATGACGACGGTTTCGACGCTAACGTGATATTTCCTCTCTCGATCTTTGTATTACTTCGTTTTCTTAAACGCAGTTTTCAGAAGAATGAAAACGAGACTGAAGACAGACTGAGGTAGTGGGTATGGATGGAGCTTATGGTATCGGCAAGGGTGTTGACCGGGGTGCCGAACGACTTAGGCGGGGAACCTCGGCACGACACGGCCCGGCCAGGAACGGCATAACTACCTGCAAGGGCGCTTGCCTAGGTTAGGTAGTGTAGAAACTGGGGTAATGAAGCCGGGTTCTAAGACAGATCCGATTCATAGAAGACGGTGAGCTTTCCATTCTCCGTCGAATCGATCAATCAATCAATCAATCAACCGATCAAACAATTTGCCCATTAAGAACACCGTTTCAAAGAGAGGAAAACCCATACTAACGTAATATTTAATTTACCGCTCTCTCCCCATCCCAGCACCCCCTTACCGGATCAAGAGGACGGGCTCTCGCATCGCTCACTTCACTTCACTTACTCTCTCCCTCTCCCAAACATGGCGGAACGCGTATCCCAGCTAGCAGCCCATCTGAACTACCCCAAGGGCATGTTCGCGGGGCAGACGGTGATCATCACGGGCAGCGGGCAGGGCATCGGGGCGGAGGCCGCGCGGCTCTTCGCGAACGAGGGGGCGAAGGTGGTGGTTGCCGACATTGACGCTGGTAAGTACTAAACATATACAATTACACGCATACACATACATATATACACATACACCCATCCCCCCCCCCCCAAACACGAAGCGTAAAATCGCCACACGGCCTCCTCCCTTCCTCCTCTTCCTCCTCCTCCACCACCACCCTTTCCCATGCTCACCCACCCCAGCAAAAGCGCACTCGGTAGCAGACAGCATCAACAAGGTGGCGGCGGGCCGGGCGCTCGCGGTGCCGGGGGACGTGCTCTCGGCGTCGTACCCGGGGGAGCTGATGGCGCGGGCGGCGGCGTTCGGCGGGGGCAAGCTGCACGTGCTGGTGAACAACGCGGGGTACACGTGGGACGGGGTGATCCACAAGACGACGGACGGGCAGTGGGACGCGATGGTCGGGGTGCACGGGACGGCGCCGTTCCGGCTGCTGCGGGCGGCGGCGCCGTACTTCCGCGTGCGCGACGGCGCGCCGCGCAGCGTGGTGAGCGTGGGCTCGACGAGCGGCGCGCACGGCAACGCCGGGCAGGCCAACTACGCCTTCGCCAAGGCCGGCGTCGCCGGCCTCACCAAGACCGTCGCGAAGGAGTGGGGCCCCGCCTTCGGCGTCCGCGCCAACACCGTCGCCTTCGGCCTCATCGACACCCGCCTCACCCGGCCGAGGGGGGAGGGCGCGTTCGCGCTAGGCCCCGCGGGGGAGCGCGTCGAGCTCGGCATCCCGGCCAAGGCCGCCGCCGCCGCCGCCGCCGCGGATCTCCCGCCGGAGCAGAAGTATGCCGAGATCCCCCTGCGGAGGCCCGGTCAGCCGTCTGAGGCTGCTGCGGCTATCTTGGCCGTTGCGAGCCCGTTGTTCTCGTACGTGTCGGGCCAGACCATCATGGTTACTGGTGGGCGGAACATGTGAGCGCGTGAACGTGAAATGCCAAACCTTTAGGGGGGTTGGCTGCGTTACAGATTCGATAGCGAGTGATTATTCGACTTGGGCTTCCTTGAGGCCTAAATCGTCCAGTGAGTGCGATGTGTAAGATGGATAAAGTACAAGTAGAAAAGGGGGGGGGGATGGGAGGGAGGGGCGCGTCGTGGTCCTTGTATTATCATTTTTATAAAGCTATACATAACGCGTCGTGAAAACACACATACACAGACACACCCGCAACGCCGGATCAAAGTTGACAGGGAGGTTTATCAACCAATTTCCCCCGGTTTCTTGTACATGTTAAATCCCACGTGAAGCATTCATGCCCCAGTTCTTTACCGCCCCCTTGGTCTATACCTTCAGCCACAGGCCCAGCACCCCCTTGGCGTACTCGACGATCTCGTCGCCGCCGAGCTTGGACTCGCCGTACAGGCGGTCGACGAAGCTGATGGGGACCTCGGCGACGGTGCAGCCCATGGCCTTGGCGCGGACCATCATCTCCATCTGGAACGTGTACCCTTTGCTCTCGGTGCTCTCGATGACCTTCTGGAGGACGGGCTTCTTGTAGAGGCGGAAGCTCCCCGTCAGGTCGCTGACGCCGGGGCGCAGGACGGTGTCGGCGAACAGGTTGGCGCCGCGGCTGACGAACTTGCGCTTGAGGTCCCAGCCGTAGACGCCGCCGTCGCCGGCGTACCGCGTGCCCGTGACGATGTCGAAGTTGCCGCTCTTCTGCCGCGCGATCATCTGCGGGATGAACTTGGGGTGGTGGCTGAAGTCGGCGTCCATGATGATGACGAAGTTGCCCGTCACGAACTGGATCCCGTGCACGTACGCCGTCCCGAGCCCCAGCTTCCCCGACCGCGTCTTCAGCACCACGTGCGGCGCGTACGCCTTCACCAGCTGCTCCGCCACCACCTGCGTCCCGTCGGGCGAGCCGTCGTCGACGATCACGAGTTCCCAGTCGAGGTTGCTAGAGGCGGGAAAGGAAGAGGAATACTTTGGTCAGCGGGGATCCTTCGGTTTCTCGATACAGGGTGAGGAGGTGGGAGAGGGGGGGATACGGAGGGGGTTAACGGAGGGGGGTTAACGAAGGCCCATACTGTTCCGTGAATGTGCGGTTGAGTAGCCAAGTGACGATGGGCAGGTTGCGGCGCTCGTTGTACGTCGGTAGGATGACGGAATACTTATCACCAGTGGCGGCGGGCTTTGTCGGAGCCATTGTGATGTGTTGTGTTGTTGTTGTTGATCGTGTCAGTCTATTAAAGGCGATAAGTGGCAATAGGAAATTGGAACGTGGTTCTTCGAATGGGACTGGGGATGCTGGGAGTTTGTGCTGCTTGAAGGAACGAATAGAGTCGGTGATAGGAGTTGAAATGGACACCATCTCGACCTGGCAGCGTTGAACCTAGAGCTAAATGTGGACCCGCCGCTCTCTCTCTCTCTCTCTCTAGGGGCTAGTGTAGGTTATCTAATTGATGTTCATACTGTGTATTTAAATGCGCGCACTGTATAGCGTCAAATGTATGATGTCGGGTGCAGTGTAAGTAGTAGTAGTAGTATTTAGTGTAAGTAGAGCCAAGAACCTCATCGATTGTTCAAAATAACTAGAGCTCTCATATCAATATGTATCCGACCACCCACCAGCCTTGTTAAGTGAGTTGAATTGATCCTGGTTTTCAGCAGGCGCAACAGCTATCTGGAACTGCAAAGCCGGTAAAACGGATGCATTAGCAACTATAGAGTCTACGGGTGTGATGAGGGACAAGTTGTTTTACTCACAGATTTTTATTTCGCTTCCGTTAATAGTTGGAGGCCCGGTTTACATTTCCTCTTTACATTTCCTCGTTTGCCGAATCGCCATTTGTATTATTTTTCAAGTACGCGGTAGTTAAGCCACCGATCCACGTTCTTGTCTCCTCATTAAGAAGGATATGCTCGAAGAGTGTCCTGCCAAAATGAGGTTCCTGGGGCCTCGATAATACAAGTTAAATTACAAGATGTCCACAACGCCGGGATATCCTGTTCGTGCTTATATTAACACCTTTTCACCTGCTCACGAATAGTTGATCAATCTCGCACGTTTAGCTACCCTCATATATATACCCCATCACTATATTATTCACCATCTAAGCTCGCTAGCCCCTCGATAAGCATGTGGAATTCCCCTAGACACGATGCGCCAAGCGCATAGCAACCCTTGCAGATATCGAAACGCCCACCCATGCATATGTTACAGTGATAGTAGGTTAGTTGCACGGCGATATCTAGTGTGCAGACATCACAAACCATCGCGCTTTTTCTTTCTTCGCTGCACATTGAGGTGCTGTCATGAAACTCTCTGGGGGGCAGGCTTTGCACAGGCACTGAATCTGTCGGAGCCTGGATAGCCTGGAGTCCACCAAGATTGATGGCCCATGAGGCAACCGGTTTGCCTAGATTGTCTCTGGAACTCAAATCAGTTTCATAATGTGAGAGAAGGTAGCCACCAGGTTAACATGCCCATGCCGAGCTGCTACTGCAAATATGGACAAGCCATACGCATCCCGAGAGTCAACAGGCACGTTGCTCTGAAGAAGAATCTGCTTGAAAATAGATATATCTCCGTTCTTCGCTGCGTAAAATAGACAACTCCGGCCGCAATGGTCGCTGAGGTTAGGATCAGCTTCATTCTGAAGCGGATATTCCATCAGTTGAGTTTCCCCGGCCTTTACAGCGAGAAGTAGAGGCGAGCGGCTTGACGCGGGCTCGATACAGTCAACGGCCAGTCTATTTTGGAGGAAAACTCGAACAATATCTGTAAATCCGTGTGCTGCAGCCAAACTGAGGGCTGTTTGCCCATTTGTGTTGGCTACTTGTGGATCGGCCCCGTGGCTTAGAACTGTTTCGACTATTCCCACATAGCCGTTGTAAGATGCGAAAATTAGTGGTGTATTTCCCCAAGAATCTTGTAAATCAATCCTATTCCGTGCCATTGGTGTTTCGGTTGGCTTTGGCTCTGATGTCACAGATAATGTGGTTGCAGCGGGGTCCTGCAACGCTTTTGTGTGATCCAACCTGTCAAGAATCAATCGCACTATTTCAGAATTGCCGCGAGAACATGCTCCTTGTAAAGCCGGGTGCCCTTACGGGGGTATGGCATATCCATCGGTCCCATTTTCGAGAAGTAATTTTACTACTTCTGTATGACCCTGCGTTGAAGTTGTATCTCCGGATCACTCCCATGTTTAAAAAGTAACATTACTATGTTGATCTGTCTAAACGCTACAGCAGCGTGGAACGGGGTGACCCCTATATTGTTACTAGCCTTCACATTGGCCTGTTTCTTCAAGAGATACGCAATACTCTTCATATGACCTATCGAGGAAACCGCAGCTAGTGCTGTTGTACCCGAAGAGCCGACGAGGTCTACTTCCAGCCCCTCCTTTTCTATAAGATGATCGACTGTCTCAAAAAGTCCCAGCGCTGACGCGTAGAGTACCAGGTTTCCAATCGGGTCCTCCTTCTCGAGGGATAGTATTGTATTCTTGGCAAAATCGGCACTATGCTTCCTCCAGAAATCCCATTTTGGATTTGAGAATCGGAAAAATGCATTGATTTGCTGAATAGTCTCTGCCGAATTGCTTACTTCTCGCTTTACATGTTGGTATCATAAGTTCGTCGCGTAGTCTCAGGCCTGAATCATGGTATTACTGTTCTTTTTTGGTTGCAATTTCTTCCATGTCTGGTCAAGGGTGAGATAGTACAAACATGTTTGGGCCAGAATGTTGTTATGAATGGATTCATTGGATGCTCTTAACTGCTCGCTGATGACCAAGTTCGTGCCGTGGGAAAGCATATGACGGAGAATATACTGCCGGACTGAGAAATGAGTGAGGTGAATGGTAGAGCTACATAAATCCGAGTTGGGTTCTGCCCGGATCTCTATAAGGGAACCGCAAAGTTCGAGAATCCCCGTATTGATGTAGATCTTATCAATAACGTCTGGGAGCTCTTCGTAATCAATTTCGCTATCTTCTGTGCCTGGGGTAAGTAAACATTCCGTGATCTCCAGCACGGTAAGTGGACGTATAGCAAATGTGACCCATCTCAAAATCCAGAATGCGCGCTGTTTGCTATCAGTTTCTAGATGTTGAACTCTTTCCCAATTGTGGTCGTAGATATGATCGAGCTTGCTAGGCGCCTGGTCGATGGTTCGCTGGAGCTGTTTTAGGTTCTTCCTACCCCTTAGGTCATCTTCTAGCAATAAAATTGCTAGAAACATTGCCTCGCATCTGTCAACAAGTTTATTTGCGAGTTCTTCTCGATGTGCCGCACCTTTGTTGCCTAATTTACGATCAATAATATCTCGAGAGAAGGCGCTTGCGTCATCCATGACGTGGGTTGGAAATATCTGAAAATCGGCAAAGACCTGCTTCGTATCGCGACTACTGGCACCTAGGCCTTCTCGAATCCTGTAGTCATTTTGGCTCACGACCAGGAGTTGCGATTTTGACTTAGAAACGACAGAGGTGAGGAACGCAAGAAAGTTGGATAGAATATCTCTTTGACACACTTCAACGCACTCGTTGAGGCCGTCTACAACGAATATGGATGGAGGTAGCCTCTGAACAAGACCGCTGAAAAGTGCTTTAATATCAAATTTTGAGGCCGTACATCCATCGCTAGCCTCCCATTTTTCTTGGGTCATATTAAATGCCTGTTGAGTCTGGTGTACGAGCTGCAAGATCCAGGATCTGATCACAACATAAGAGTCTTCTCGGCCTTTTATTTCAGATGAAAAAAAGAAATAGGCAGTATTTCTTTGGGAGTTGGCCAACAGGTATTCGATGATTCTCGCACAAGTGATTGTCTTCCCATAGCCTGCCTCTTAAACTCATGAGTTACAACCAATAAGAAGTTCGGTGATGACTTTGGGAGCGATTGTAAGTACAGGAGAGAGAGAGAGAGAGAGAGAGAGAGAGAGAGAGAGAGAAAGGCGTGTGTGTATGCGCGTGCATAAATAACCATGATTAGCCGTGAACGCCGTGATTCGGCTTCGCACGGGGAATATCTCTTGAGGCGGATGTGGCTCGGATTTTGATGATGCGTCGGATGAATCTCTTGATTCTAGAGCATCTAGGTGCATACATTCGTGTGATGATGATGGCATTGATGCTCCGAAACTTCACATTCTTGAGGTTGTGAGGTTGCTCATCAATGTACTATAATTATACCTGACGATGTAATTACTGCGACTTTGTACGGGTCTGATACGACCCCTGGACGCTTACCTGTCCCGGTTAGATCAGTTGCCTGCTTTTGGTTAGATTCCCATTCCAGCTCACACATTCTCATGCACCGACGTGCATCGAGCCAGTAACAGTCAAGCAAGGCCCCTGTGTCAAATCCATTGACGCACTGTGGTAATATATATAGCGTGCTACACGGCATAAAGAGTGACACATCGGCGTCATTTACAGTGCAATGGAGGGAAAAAAAAATAGGAAAGAAACCAGCTGTGGCAAGAACGCCTCATCCCATCTCATATTTTTCTCGAAATATTATTCGTGGGTGAGAGGGGCGGGGGGTTCTCTTGGTTGGGCTGATCCGACTCCGGACACGCACAATCAGTACGAGTAGGTATCCTGCTTCTCGACACCCAAGTCCTCCCTAGATAGGTATGTAAATCATTTTTTTAGCCGACGTGTGTTGCACTTCAACTATCGCCAACAACAACTGAGTCAAGACAGCACCGCCATGGCCGAGAAAATAACCGAAGCATCCCGGGACAATCGCCCGCTTTTTGTATCCTTGGGCATGTTCATTCTCGATGAGTTACGATTCCCGCATCTCGATACCGTCGTTGACGTGCCGGGCGGAGCTGGCTTGTATGGTATGAGCCCGCGTTCTCCCCTCGCCCTCCCTACAGGCTACCTCTCACCAACTTGCTGGCTGCCTTGATTAGATTGCTGATGGCAGAGATCAGCCACGCTCGGCGCTCGATTGTTCAAGCCTCCCCCGAGATCGGCAGACGTGGGCTGTATTGTCGTCGCTGGTTATGATCTGCCTTCATCGGCTTCTCAGCTGCTGGAGTCCTGGCAGTTGAAACTGCTGCTGGTTCATGCCCCCGACAAGCCGTGTACTCGGGGTTTGCTGGAGTATGAAAATGACGCTTTCAGCCGTATGTGAGCGACGAAGGCTGCGAAAACAACTGGGATTGACTGTGGTCCAGGGAACGAATTCACATACGTCACTCCACCACTGTGGCCTTCACCAGTTCAACTAGGAACTACCAGTCTTTTATATGCCGCGTCGTTTCACTTCCTAGCACTCCCGGAAGACCTGGAGAGCCGTGTGTCTACTCTACTCCGTCTGCGAGAAGAGCATGGCATTAAGGAGCGACCGCTGATTGTTTGGGAACCCGCCCCTATGGGCTGTAAATCTGGCAATCTGGCAAGCCATCTCAGTGCATGCGCGCTTGTGGATGTTTTCTCGCCCAACCGTTCGGAGCTGAGCTATCTCATTGAGGGGAAGGGCAAGACCGAAGCTGATTTTTCTCCGTTCACAGTCGAAACCCAGGCCAAGATATTTCTCGGGATGGGCATTGGGCCGAACCAGAAGGGTCTTGCTGTGGTTCGGTCAGGGGAGCATGGCGTCCTCGTGATATCAAACGATAGGCCGGCCGAATGGCTACCTACATACTATACCAAAGGCTCCGACAAGGTAATCGACCCTACAGGCGCGGGGAACTCCTTCTTGGGGGGTTTCGCAGTCGCACTTCAAGAAACGAACGACCCAAGAGAGGCTGCTCTACGGGGTTCCGTAGCAGCAAGTTATGCGTTAGAACAGTTCGGTCCGCCAAAGCTTACTGTCTCGCCATCAGGAGAATTTTGGAATGGATCCGACGTCTTCTCACGTCTACAGCAGCTGAAAGCACGTATCACGACAGCATAATCGAGAGTCTTAGGGGCAGGGGCAATAGTGAATTGATATCAGGCCAAGAGAGTCTAATTACCCACATCGCGCCCTCAAACCACAGCCTCAATTCTAGTGTTATATTCCGGTTTATATACTATGACTATGAAGCCACTAACTAATGGAGATCCGCATTCATGTAGCGATCAATCGAGTGGTATACTCCGCTTCGGCGATGGAAACCAGAAATTAGCGCTGTCCAGAGAGAGCACCAATACGGCATCACCGATTAATTTGGCCGAGGCGGCCGCTACATACCGCGCGATGAGAACCACTTGGAATGAGTGATCTCCAGAAGATGGCCGCTTAGCAGCTATCATCTCATCCCCAATTTGTATATGATCGGGTCCGATACCGATGCGGGGAGGTGAGGGCTCGGTCGGGTCTGACCAGCAGAACACCCTCCTCCCTTGCATGAGACCTCCGATATCTGTCAAAGTATAAACATGTTCATTGACGCCCGATGCATTAAGTTGATCAGCAGACATGACCCAGGAAATCATTGAGAATACCGCCTCGCCGGAAATTTGTAAACGGCTGCTATGAGCGCATTCCGTGATGAACTTAGCATAAGCGCTGAGTCCAGGGTTCGGATACCTGTCGAGCCACAGCTTACCCATCGTCCGAAGCCAGTTGTTGATCTCACTAAGCGACAATGCGCGTGCAGGCAATGCTTCGTATGTTCCTGAGACTTTCACCTCAGGACCTCTCACCTCCTGGCCATGTAGGAGGAGAGACGGGGGATTATGCTCGAAGCGTACTAAGGAGTTGTAGACCTCATAGTGGAAGAATGGGGTTCTGATTGCAGATACACGCCAATCCGGAACCCAAGATGGCAGGCTCGTCTGACCATCACTGCACCGATTTATACTGGATATTAGCATTTGGTGCCCCATCGGGACACTGCCAGACTCCAATACATCCCTAGCGAAGTTTGTGTATAGGGCCTCTGTAGTAATCGTATAGTCTACGTGTAGAGATAGGCTCCCTGGCGAAGGGTTGGGGCCCAAGCTAAGGTCGGTAGCGAGCCCCCCAAGCGCGAATAGCCGGTCTTTATCGTTCGCACATTGGAAGTGGTCAAAGGCCTCGAGAAGATCGAATATGCCGCCGTCCCTTACGACGTCGGTGTCCAAGACCCAGCGCTTCCAGAGGCTCACCATCGCCAACAGGGTGTGAAACGGCTTAAACCTCGGCGCCGGGTTCTTGATCATCCCCAGGCAGGCTGCCAGCCGCACCCAAGAAAGCTCCTTATCACAACAACACAGCAGAACGTCCGCGTTGAGGACGGCTTCCTGCACGATCCAGCGCCGGCTGAACCACGGCAGCTCGACCAAGGAACTAATCGACATGGATAGTTCCGAGTGCTCCTGCCGGCCCAAGCGGCTGTGCGGGCCGCGCTCCTGACCGAGCAGGCGCGAGTAATCCTTGATGTAAGCCAGGCACGCCGCCTGCGTGGGGTAGTCGCCGAGCCAGACCAACACGGCCGACGCGCTGCGGTAGATGACGTCCATGAACGGGATCTGCCTCGCTTTCTCCCCCTCGTCGCCCTGGTTGATGCATATCGCGTCGACCCAGAGGCGGCGCGGGCCGAACGGGAGACGGAAGCGGCGGAGGGCGTCGCGGAGGTTCGCTGTGACGCGCAGGAGAGACACCCGGTTGACGATCAACGTCTCCGTGAGGCGCGGCTCGCCCCACGTGTACGAGAGCGCTTGGAACCCTTCATCCGACACGAGCTGGAGCTCCTCGACCCCGCAGACCAGGGGTGCGGAGGCGTCGAGCGAGGGCTCGAGCACGATGATGCGCGTTTGGGCGGCGGGCGAGAGCGGCTGGTATTGATATGGTAGCAGTGGCAGTGTGACGATTTTGCGCTCTGCCATAGTATACTGATGCCCTACCGGACATTAATGAGCTTGTATGGCAACACGAGCCCAGCTGATTCCGGGTGCAAGTCGAAGGACGTCATCTGTTACCCCTCCTCAGCGCCATTGCGGCGAGGGAGGCTTGGCATCACCAAACAGCTCACCATGGCGCGGGTTAGGAAGCGCGTCGCTCGACGTTTCTACTCTATGATACGTGCCTCTGATTTTAGCAGGAAGGAAGTCCCAACGGAATTGTCATCCCCCACTGCCTCCCCTCTCTCCACGAGCAAGCATTCATTATCAAATCCTTATTGTTTCAACCAAACACGGTTACGATAATGCCATAAACAAAGTCAAATAACATAGAAATATGACACGGATGATTAAGCACTTGTAACAAAATGATTTTTAAAAAGTTTCCAAATCAACTTATGTGTAGATAAGAAAAGGAAAACATGTTCAGGACTCAATGAGGTCTCAGAGGCGATGTACAGGCATTAACAATGCCTATTGTCATATTCTTTCAAAGTCGACAAAGAGAAACAATACGGATGTTTTCTTTACACAGCGATCGCAATTATTAAGACAATAATGATCTGCTAAGAAGCATACTAGTTCATATGGTATTTAAAAGAGAGATAGAACCACCACTTTTTCTCCGTCTTGATGTGACGATCCCTCTTTAAACGTAAACCCGTGACAAGCGTAAACATTTAGCCATGCCTAATACAGTGACTAGGGCCTTCCGTAGTCGTCTGTTTCCCGGAGTGACCCTGCCCTGTGGTTGTGTGCTCGAATTAGACGAGCTCGGTCTACCCGTCAGCCCAAACATTAGACACTGTGCAAACCAAGTATGTTACTGTGCTGGTCAACGGGACGAGATATACATCACGTATCTCTCCTTATGGCGGGGGCTGTATTCAGAGAGGCTCCAAATCGATAGGTTTGCTGCTGTGGCTATCGTCTGCCGCTTGATCGACAAGTGGCAACTCCAGGTGCCGATTTTGATGCAGCCGATCATTGACCAATGGGTTTTTCTACTCAAGAATCAGCCTGAGAATTAGGCTGTGCGCAAGCTGTTTCTTTTGTCATGTGTTGAGCTGCTAGGTCACGAGGATATCGCCTGAGGTGTAACGCCAGGGCTCGTGGCGTTGAGGCAATCTATTGCTGAACAGCATAAGGTCTTGTCACCGCTACCGTATTATAGTTTACTATGTTTAATACTAAGCTCACCTGCTCCTATCTACCTTTTAATTCATCGCCAGGTAATTGTTGGCATCTTATTGCTTCAGTCAGGATGCAATCGAATACACCGGTGGCGTGTCTCGCTTTATTAGATATTTTTCTCTAAAACTGTGTCATGAGTCGGTGAACTCTCCCTGAGGTGTTTATTAATAATAAGCGAGACCATATTGAAAAAAAAAAAAATTAGCAATAAAATTACATTTGCACTTGTAAACGGGCGCAGAAATGCCCACTCGGGACATGCTGTCTACTTTCCAGTCGTTAGTCAGTTCAGCAGTATACCTTCGAAGGCAATGCCCCATATACATTTAACACACATAGTCATAATGAATTGCCTTCTTAATGGGCATAGCGAAAACGTCATATCGATAATTGAGCTTGTGATAGTTTGACCTAACGGGACAAATAGACTAGCCTCCTACCAAGCAGTCTTTGCTCATACCCTCCCTACACGCAGACAAGTCGCAAATTCCGGTCACAGAATATCCTTGCTCTCGATAACCGTGCCAAACGCATCATCGATCTCGCTCAGCGCCACGCGGACCAGCTCGGCAGCATCAACACCGGGGATGTGGCGGTCGCCGACAGCGTCCTTCGCGACGAGGACGTCCCAGCCCCTCTCGGCAGCCTGGCGGGCGGTCGTCGAGACGCACACATGGGCCTGCAAATCGAGAGAAAAAAAAAAAAATCAAACGGTAAGCGAAACAAACAAACAAAGCATAGCACCTCCTCTGTCAACGACACCATTCCTCCTCGCCCCGCGTTGCGTCCTCGGGATGCGCGAAGGCGAGAGGGGGGTGGAGGGGGGCAAGGAGGGGGGCCAGATAATATAGTATGCAGGGGGAAAGGAAGAAAGGAAGAAAGGAAGGAAGGGAGAAAAAAAAAAAAACGCACCATGTACCCAGTCAGCACGACCTTCTTTCGGCCGGTCCGCTCGAGGATCTCCTGTAGCGCGGTGCCGGTGAAGGACCCGGGGGCCTGCTTCACGACGACGCTCTCGTCTCCTCCTTCCCCCCGTCGCGGCGGGCCGCAGCTCGTCGAACTCGTCCGCGAGCGGCGTGCCGGGCGTGAAGACGGGCGCCCCGTCCGGCGTCCGGTGGACCACGTGCACCACGGGCGCCCCGGCCGCCCGGTACCGCGCCAGCAGCGCCGCGTTCGCCGCCCGCGTCGCCCCCACGGCCTCCGTCCGGAGGAGGCCCGTCGCGTACTCGTTCTGCGCGTCGATGATCACCAGCGTGCTGTCGCCCGTCGACGCCGTCGACCGCGGCACGCCGATCGTCTGCCGGAAGCTCTTGGCGGTCGTGGCCATGTTTTTTTTTAAGATGGGATGATGTTGCTCACGGGTAATGATGCGGCCGGAATAGGTGGGCTCCGAGCTGGCGAGTATTGGGAACGAAAGAGGTTTCTCTTTAATATATTAATAGGTACTTACTTGAACCTTTAATACCGATATCCCCTCCTCTCACCTAATCCCCCTCATCCAATAGCCAGCCAAGTCTTTTTTTGTGATGGGGTTTACCCTCGGCCCATAAGGCCATGGCACATCACAATTCACCATACGCGTTCAAGATGACGTACGATTACCAGTACGCCAACCCCGGGCCGAAATCGTTAGCATGAATAATCTGACAGTGCAGGTTCATCACCACCCCGCACGGGCATACAGTCCCGACGTGGGGAATGGGCGGTTATCAGAACTACCCGAAATAGAAGCCAAGACCTTTCACCCCCTCCCTTCACCCGCCTGGTCGCGGGAGCATCCCTCTAGCCGCATGACTAAGTTAACTGAGTGATATAACCAGGCCCCTGTGCCTATGTTGGGCATCCAATATAACGATTATCACGAGACAACTGACGCTTTGTGCAAAGTTGATAAGCAGGTGCTCCGGGCTCTAGTCTCCCCTCCCCTCCGTTGCGTTGGTTGAGGAGTTACTAATCTTCATCAGTGGACCCCGGTGAATGGGCGGTGCCGTCGTGAGGGTTCCGACTTAATGGGTTGTGCTGTTGTTCGACATCTCTGCTGTGTCCCCTCTTCCTTGATCCCCAAGATGGCATTTTCTTTAAAAGGTCTCTGAAAAGACGGTTGTTCTTCCGACTGGATTCTTTAGTTGTGATCCTATGGCTGCCCTTTGGGTTGACCGAGAGCACCGGCATCCATGTGGGGGTGGTAACCCTTAGGTTGAGAAAGTATACACAAGCCAGCAATATTGCCACAGCGGTGACGACTAAGGAAGCTATTTCTCCCGTAGCTAGGGGGCCAAAAACATTGGTATCTCTCCCAAGATCTCAAATTCGGTAATAAACCCTATCTATCCATTTCCCGATATAGTTGACTGTATATTTGCTTTCCTGTTGGTTTTGTGAGAAGTGATCGACCGGCGATGCGAAGAGGCTCGTGAGGAATGATAGCGGCGCGAAGATGACGGTAATAACGTTGAGTCCTACTACCGACGCACCCATGACAGTTGTCGTGTGCGTCTCTTTTAGGGCGGCATGTTTCTGCTTGAGGCCTAGCTGCACGAGAATGTGTCTCTCCACGCGCTCGGCGTCTTCGTCAAGCTTTTGGAAACGTTTCCGGTATTTCGGGAATTGGGATTGCGGTTTAGCGATCTCCCACCAAATTTCTGCATCGCCATTCCCGTGATTGAAAGGGGGCTTGAATCGCCCGTTTTCGCCATCGGGCCAGAACTGGGGCCAGGTGTTATATGTAAACTCTTTCCAGATCTCTTCATTTTGAAATAGGGCGGTTTCCATCATCGCTATTTCCTCACGTATGTCGTTCATATTGTGAAGGAGTTTTCTCTCCTCTTGTATATCGATATCGTCGAACGTTGTTGAGTCAATGTACCGGTTGACATCCTCTGCAACGACTGATATTGATCTGGAGAATATGCTGAAAATGGGCTCCTTGAGGCTAAATGTGTGGGGTTGGTCAAGTATATCTATAAGAAAAGACAGTATTCTGCCGATATATATGTCATGGTCGTCGTGATACAGGGCCTGTTGGGTATGGTGTTGAACGTCTATATCGCTACAGAACATGAGCTTTGACCCAATCTTCCAGCTTCACAATTGCGATACCATTATCAAGTTGTTGCTGGCAGCATCCAGTTGTTGCTTTTTGAATAACGATGGAGGACTTGGTCCTCATTACGTTGCTGTAATAGTGTCGAATCTAAGGTTGGGTTGCAATACTCATCAAGAGTAGCTTGCATATCTGGGCCAAAGCTCTTAGGATCATGAGGCTGGCAGTATTTCATGTTTCGTTGGCCGTTAAGGGACAAATCCCGGCGATATAGTAAGGGCATATGCCATGCCGACGAAAAGAATGGGATCTAGAGATGATTAATATGAGAAATAATATTTGGGCTTGAGACTTTAACCCACACACAGAGACATCAACCTTAGACCTGATTCATGCTTTAGTGTTTCACATGAACATATTGGCTCTCTCACATAAAAATGGCTGCCAAACAGGACGTCAGGCTGGCCGTGCTCGCTGAAACTCCTGTCAATCCAATTTATTTCTTATGTCAGCCTATAACAAGTTGTCTTCATGTAAGCTCCGTCAGCTCCTTGGTTAATTATTGGCATAAAATCTGCAAACATACACTCTCATTCCAAGAATAATGTTCACCGTGAGGCTCAAGCCACGTCGATTGAAACATATTCATTAGAGATCCATAGACAAACTTTCTCTCTCTAGTTATAAAAAGAGCAATCACAGCCCAGCTTTTGGATCGTCGTGCCACTTCCCAGGGAGTTTCGCTCTCCCAATTTGTTGCTGCACGACTAGCGCCCTTGTCCAGAAGCCAGGCGGCACAGACAGCATTGTTAGTGGCAGCCGCTAAATGAAGGCATGTGTCCCTCTCTATAGTCATGATCCCCACCTGGCTCTTGTCGACACGGATGAGATACCTTATTACTCCCAGCTCGTTACCGTCAGTATCGGGATAGAAAGCGGCATGGATTGCAAGCTGCCTGACAGAATCGTGTCTGCATTCAAGGAGCAGGTCCAGCACCTGCCTCGACGAGATAGCGTACCATATCAAGGTCGCACCAATGCACAGCACGCCATAAAGCCGATAAACAATCTTTCTGGAAATGCGGCTTAGAGCGGACATGAATAGCATTTAGGAAAGGGATTTTATCGACAGCATGCTCAACTAGGTACCGGACTATGTCCAAATTTCGCACATGGACGGCGTAGTACAAGAGAGAATCGGCCGGGCTTGCTGAATCCACCGAGGATCCCTTGTCAACCAGGAGCTTAGTAATCTCGGCATAGTGCGCTGGCGTTGCTCTTATTAGAGGCCCGTCTTGACTATTGAAACGGTCAGTGGCCTGCTGGTTCGCCTCCACGCTTGAACCCCAACCGCTTAAGGCGGAATGCAAAGGACTGTTGTCAGACGTAGATCTTGCCTCAACAGGAGCTCCTGCTTTCAGTAAACATAGAACGACCTTGACGTCTCCACAGCGTGCCGCACATTGCAAAGGCGTGAGCTGAGAGAGTTCATTGGGAGTGTCGACAAAAACATGGGCCCGAATGAGGTCGTCAAGAGGGTTGCCAAAAAGACATTCCAAACGCGTGGGTCGAAGAATTTCATAGATGGGTTGAAGCGCAAAGGTGTGTCTTGCGAAAGTCATAGGTGGGATCAAGAGAGTCGGGGTCCCATGATGTGGCCCAGAAATCTGGAATACTTCCTCGCCGTTGGCCTGAACGCATCGTTCGTTAAGGAGTGTGATGGTGTCTCTTATTCGCCTGGCACGATTGGGTGATTGTTGGGATCTCGGCAGAAAATTGATCGAAATTCTATAGAAATGAAGCAAGGGAGAGCAAATGTTCGACCTAGATCTGGCAGGGGATAGATGGGGGGAGGATGGGTGATGACCTAAGCTGTCAAGTAGGTAGAAGAGCCCAGATTACACCCATAAGCTGCAGTCGTCCTGCATTTGGAGGCACATCCACATGTATATAGTGTGTGACAACGACCTATCTTATATGTTCTTTACCCTAGTTCTAAACCTTACAGGCGCTGATCATGGGCCACGCCACCAGTGCAGCTTGGAAGAAAACCAAAAGGTGATATGTGGTGATTGGTCCAGATGGGCTTGACACAAGTACTAAATTCATAGACGCTCATCGACAAAGTCGCTCGTTGCTAATGCCAAGACGGAGCGGTTAGGGTAAAAAGGAATATTAGTTCTTTTTACGATGGATATACTGTATTATGATATACAGGAATTATGATATACAGGACGAGAAACACAATTGCTCGCTGATAATACTATGGTAGCGGAGGGTCAATCAATAGGAGAGGCATAAGTTGTATAAACAAGTACCAACGCTTTGACAAAATCCCCTCCTACTTCAACCTAGTTTTTATCCCTTCCCCAAGCGCCAACAGTGACAAAATCTACCAGTTCAAATCCCAAGAACGCATAACTACCTCCATACACCACGTAGCCCTACCGCAAATCAAACCCTCCTCCCCCATCTACACACCTACACACCTACCCATCTACCCACCTACCCACCTACACACCTACACGCCTTAGCCCTTCAACAGGCGACCAGGCCGAGCCGGGCGCGCAGGAACTCGCGGAAGCCGGTGTCGACGGAGGCGGAGAAGGCGAGGAAGACGAACATGTTGGAGGTCTGGGGCGGGGGCACGGTGCAGAAGTCGGGGCGGACGTCGACCTCGCGCAGGGACCGCAGCCGCACGAGGTCGCCGACCCAGTCGAGCGCGTCGTGCCGGATGTCCACGAGCAGCGCCACGTCCCCGCCCGACAGCTCGCGCGGCTTCCCTCTCCTCGTCCCCATACCTCTCTTCTTTTCCCGTTCTTCTTCCCCGCCGCCGTCGTCGTCGTCGTCGTCGTTGCTGCTGTCGTCGTCGTCGTCGCTGCCGCCTCCTCCCTCCCACTCCCACACCCTCTCGCGCTCCGCCCCCCACGCCTCCCGCGGCCGCCCCGCCTGCACCACGAGGCGGAGGTGCTCGATGTTGGCGTTCTCGCGGAGGTAGGTGCACACTAACAACAGACACTATATTAGACGGGAGATCGGATACATGAGATAAATAGTATAAGGCACAGTGTCAAAGGGGGAGGGAAGGAGTTTTTTTTTAACTTTTAAGAAAAAAAAAAAAAAGGGGGGTAGGAGGAAAAAGGGGAAACGTACTATTCCTCCACTCGCAGCGATCGCTCCAGCTATCGAACAGCCAAGGGCCGCGCTTGTAGAGGGCGACGCGGCGGACGAGGGCGCGCGTGGCGGGCGACAGGTCGGCCAGGAACGGGCGGCAGGCCTCGACGTCGGCGCCGAAGTCGAACACGTGGTCCGCGTACACGGCGCGCGCCGTCTCCGCCGCCACCGCCCGGCTCGCCCGCATCAGGCCCGTGCAGAACGACGCCCCCGCGTTCGCCAGCGCGTACGTCGTCTCCACCCGCCGCCGGTGGAACGAGCGCTCCACCACGTGGTACCGCGTCCGCGCTCGCTTGCCTTCCGCGTCGGGGTGGCCGGGGTGGGAGAAGTTACTGCTGCTGGTGGTGGTGGTGGTGGTGGAGGTGGTGATGATGCTGGAGCCGGTGCTGGAGCTCGAGTCCGAGTCGGACTCCTCGCCTTCTTGCCGCTGCGCCGTCGCCGCCGCCGTCGTTATGCATCGGAGACACTCCCCGTGGCGGGGGGGCGCCTTGGTGTCGCAGTTGCGGATCGAGATCGTCTTCGTCCTGGCCCAGCTGTCCCTGGCCTTCTTGTTGGTAGAGGGGGAGGAGGAGCCGGGGCACCCGCCTTCGTCGCCGATGGTGACTTTGGCCTCGCCCGCGTCAAAGAGGTAGCCGTAGATCATGAGACGCAGCTCAAGCGGTATGCGCATGAAAGGCGACTCCATTGTGAAATATGTATATATATATATGTATGAGCGCGAACGATGAGTGCGGTATCAAGGGGGAGTGGAGAGGTGCGGTTGTTGTCTTGTCGATATAACGCTGAGAAGAGCCGAATAATGTCAGGGGGAGAATACGTAAGCGTGGGAAAAAGAAGATGAAGTTGGCGCCCAAGTAATCACACTTATATGACGGAGAGTCTTCTTATCCTCAGTCTCATCCTCACTCTCGTTTGAGTGACTGGTCGGTCGGTCAGGGGGGGGGGGAAGGGAGGGCCAAGGGGGGTGGATGCAGTGAAAATTGACCACGTCGCGCTCTCGCGCAAATATTCTTTTCGCGAGAGGCCATCCATCCATTTATTTCCATCCATCCATCGCATCCATCGCATCCATCCAACCAACATGCATGCGGCCAGGCCAGCAAGGTTACCGCCATCAAGGTCCTTCCCTTGCCGCCGCGCTAAATAAATCTGGACATAAGAATGCGCTTGGTCCCCATAGGTCGGTCCGTCGCTGTTGGGCTTTGCGCAAGCTATCTATCTTACCTACTTACACGCCTGCATTTATCTAACCCCGTCCCTATCTCTTCCTCACCGCATTATCTATGTATGTGTTTGCGCACCCTGACCGCAAAATCGGCAGGCCCCCCGATGTCGTGCTTCGGACGAGGCTCCAGGCCCCCTTCCCTTTCTCTCCCTCCCTCTCTCTCTCTTATCGCGGTCGACATTGATTGAGGATCCACAATCATGTTATTCTCGTCCTCTCGTACGACGGACCACCCGCGCGACAATGGCCCGTCACCCGTGCCTGAGAGGGCGCGGGAGGAGAGAAGAGAGAGAGAGAGAAGGAGGCCCTCTCCGGCGCGCTGTCGATCAGGCAAAGCACCAGACCGGGATCCAATGGTGTCGTTCGCGGAGGCCGGAAGAATCTCCGTCGGTCCCATCCGAGGTGGGACCGAAGAAGGGTTCGTCCAGAGACGTATGTATGCATATAGATAATATAAGCGTAGGACCTATCGGCATTCCGGAAACAACCGATGATCCAGTCGACTAGCCCGAAAACGCCAGCTCGAGGCGTCCCAATCTGGTACCCAGGATACCCTAGCATCATCTCGGGAGCAGCGCGGCCCTATCCGCCATGCTCGTGGAGATCGGTGGCTCCGTATATCTCCGTGACAATTTTTCTGTTGACAGTACACGCCTATTAAGGGGGTCTACAAATCGAACCATGAAACGAAAGACTAGATAATTCTCCGGCATATTTCGCGGCGCGGGTGCCTGGAGCAACTTGTAAAACCTCCGTCGCGGTAATTTATCTAGGAGCGCGCCACTATTACATCCCATAGATCGCTTCGAGTGGTACCAGATAAGGCTACCGATTCGACTGCCTCTAGCGTCCTTCACTCACGGATAAAACCCCTACCCTTACAATCGAGAAATCTTCTTTCGATACTGGCGCCGTTGCGGCAGCCCCCTGGAGTAGAATACGTGACATATATATATAACAGCCAGCCCCTTGGGCCGAGAGCAACGAGACGAAGAGCTCTGCCCATTTGTCCAAGAAAAAACCATCCCTAATCCACCGCACATCAAAACAAGCGGGCGAATCTCGTGATTACCTTCGCCCCCGGAACGCCAAGCCATGCAGTCAGTCAGTTAGTTAGTTGCCGGTCAATCGAGGCTGCAGAAGAAATGAGCCGTCCATCTAAATTATAAACAAAGAAATCGTGTGTGTGCGTGTATGTCTCTAAGCGACTGGGATGAGTGAGGTGCCGGCTTGCTCTATGATCTTGGCCGTTTTGTCGATCATAGACTGTGCAAGCGGCCAGTCCCCTGCCTCGACTACGTCCCGGATCGCCGGGAAGAAGGCTTCGCCGTATTCAGACCAGAGCTGTGGGCCGAATAGGACGTGTTTAAATTGAGTCCGATTCGGTATCTGTGCGTGGCATTGATGATTAGCGGACCGCCCCGACGCGAGGGAAAATAGGGTTACATACACCTCCACCAGTCTCAAGATCGAGCAAGTTGGTCTCAAAACTGGACATACGATTATTGTAGTCGAGTCGTTTGACAGCCAACCCCGCAGGTTCCCATCCATTAGCAGCGATGATGTTCTGCTCCCAATGCGGCTCCCACGTCACAAAGACCGAGATGGCCCCTTCAACGTGCCGTATCGCGTGTCTGATAGGATCCAAGTTGATCTTGTGGCCGCTCCCTCGTTTGTCGGCCCACTGTCGTAGATTGCCTAGGTAGCGACCTAGGCTGGAAGCGTAGTGGCCGAGGTCAAAGGGCAGAATTGGCCGGTCGGAAAGCTCGATGATGAGAAGTGTAAGGACTTGGGCAAGCAGGCCATGGTACAAGAAGTTTGGGTCGCCAACCGACTCCATCCAATGGAAGTTATCGTAAGAAGAATGAGACGGGTGCGCCTCGCCGCCGAAGCGAATATCTAGCGAGCTAGTTCCCGCCATATCCTGGAAGGCAACGTAGTCGCTGTCAGATCCTAGAGGCTCAAGCCTGGCTTTCCTATCGTCCCAGAGGGAGAGGAGCGTAGCGTTTGCGACGGGGTCAAAGACTCTTCCGATCACCTTGGCTACTAGGTTATGGAACACAGGGGAACCAGCAGCATGAAAATCTCGACCGGAGACGGCACCATCCAAGTTGATGTACGCATAGGCTTCGGACTGAAGAATCTCGAGATTCTTCTCCACGAACTCGGTGCTTCCTATCATATTATACGCCTCTGCATCCCAACTCATAAACTCGACGGAACGTAGAGGGCGCCAGCCTCGAGAAGCGAGATCGCCAAAAACACGCGCAACTTCGAGCATGACTGCCGTCCCGGAATTGGGCTCTGAGGCACCCAAAGCCCATGCATCGCGATGGTTACCGATGATGATAGACTTCTCACCTTGTTCGACGCCATCGATCTTGCCGTAAATATTCCAAATCTTCTGCTTCTCATTGTGATCCTGCTCATTCTTGAGACGTACAATAGGCGACGAGGAATTGCCCGACCACCATTCCACATCCGGAACGCCACCTTGCCAGTGTTTCGGACACGGCTCGCCAAAACCCTTGAGATTGTGAAGCAATACCTGCGCCTCCGCCCAGGAGATTGGCAGGCTTGGGATTTTCACCAAAGCTTTCGTTTGTTCCAATTTCATACGGGGGTTTTCCTCTTTGCTCTCCCAGCCGGGGGTGAGCACATCACCGATGACCCAGTTTGATAGACTTACTGAGCCCCTTTGGACGCCGTCCGGCGGCATAAACCGCCCTTTCGGCGCCGGTTCACCTTTGACGAAGCCGTTGTCAGCGGGGTCGGTATAGACAATGCAACCCGCAAAACCCGCCAACTCTGCAGCCTTGACTTTTAGGGCCAGATTCGGCTGCGTGCCATGGTGCCGAACGAGTGCTATCGCGCCTTTGGTGTCAATACCCTTGTCCGCAAGCCGTTTGAAATCTTTCCGTGAGCCGTAATTCGCGTATATCAAAGGCCCTTGGACATCGCCGGATTTTGAATGGCCATGGAATGAGTAGGTTTGGTGGCCACTTGTCGCTCCGCCTACCTCCTTTTCTTCCAGGGTCGCGGTCCAAGTTGCGTTCTTTCCATCAGCCGACATAAGCTCGATGGACCGGCCATTTTTCTTAGGGTAGTTTAAGTAAACAAAGTATTCATCCACAGCCACGTGATCGAAGCCGTACTGCACGAAGCTATTATGCACGTCCATGGCCAGGGCATAGTCCCCTTCTGTGCCAGCAAGATGCGCGAAGCTGGTAAAGTGGCTCAGCGAGTCTCGAATCTGTTCGGAGTCGACACTTTCCAGCAGGAAGTTTCGTACATGCTCGGGGTCGAACCGCTGGCCATTGAGGCGCCGGGACATGCTGGAGAACACGTCGCTTATGAAGAGAAGATAGACGGTCCCGAAGACGACAGTGAGAGCGAGTAGCCGGCCAATAGTTAATATTATGTCACGGCTTGTGATTTTCACGGTAGGGAATCGCCACCTCGTTCTCGTCTCGGCCGGTTCGGGGCTTTCATCGTTCGTATTATTATTATCAGATTGGCGGGGGAGCCGGACTGTCAGCCGAGGTAAACGCCACCTCCATTTCCATCGTGGTAGTGAAAGACGTGAAAGGCCTATACGCTTTGTCCAGGACGAATTCCTTGCGTTGGCGTCGCTGAGGGGGTCTTCTATCTCCAATTCTTGCATCTCCCGTCGCACCTGGGCGGCCTCGTCGGCGTCGCTATCATCGTCGTCGAGGCTCCATTCTGACGCTTCGTCGTCCGTCTCGACGTGAGGGGGCCGATAGCCGGCGGGCGCCCTTCTTGACTGATCCAGCGGCCTACCATGGGAGAGGAGAGACTGAGCTTCGGTCTCGTGGTCGGGTCTAGTGTCGATGGCGGATGGCGAGGGCGGCCAATGCGACCCGGAGGACGATGCATCGCCAGCGGTGGCTTCGTCGTAGGATGGTATGGGCGGTGCCGGCTCGTAGCGGGATTTCTCGGACGGCATAGTGTAGATTGCACAACAATATCAGGGCGGCTCAGTGCGGGCGCATTGGAACCAAGAATCGATGGGGGACGGCAGTGGTATTAAATAGGGATAGATGGGTGGATAGATACGTGATTTAGTCTGGGTAGGGAGGAAGAAGCTGGTAGCGAACGAAGGCGACGAGAGGTCAAGATGGAGATCGAGGCCGAGGTCTGGATCGACAGACGGGATCGTAAAGGAGTGGATGAGTTTACAAGGTAATGAGAAGGAGAGCGGTTAGGAATCGTGAACGAAGCACATTGGTCTGAGCAGCGTCGGCCACGTATTACGGCATTGACGCAGGGAACCTGGACCGCGGGAGGGAACTCGAGGAGAGTGGAGGTGGTGCAGCCTTTAGGGCATCAACTAGGGCGTCAACGGGCGCATCAACGGCGATGTGGCGGAATTCTACTTAGGTAAGCGCGGGGACGGGTGGAAGATGCGTGGTCCCCGTTCGTGGTGTTTGGCGGATGAACGACTCGCTCGCCTTGGACGTGTGCATTCGAAGATGTTGCGGAAGATATGGAACAAGTCTGGGAGCCGGGTGGCCGATGGCCCATACAGTCAGCCCCGTTGACGGGTCGGTAATTAGTGGGGACTGAGAGGTTCCTCAGAACTTCATTCTAACCTAGAATCATGCTCTGCAGGAGGCCCAATATAAGTACCCTGCTGGGACATCTTAGACCATCCTACTTGC
Source organism: Rosellinia necatrix (assembly GCA_021209875.1). Classification (NCBI taxonomy): domain Eukaryota; kingdom Fungi; phylum Ascomycota; class Sordariomycetes; order Xylariales; family Xylariaceae; genus Rosellinia; species Rosellinia necatrix. Next base: position 439,800 of record JAGYVD010000001.1, on the reverse strand, counting down.
AGCATGTTTTTTAGTCACGAATTTATTGCACCGCCACACTCAGGGGCTCCCCCACATGGTTCCAACGTGTTTAAACTGCCCCCTACGAAGTACACTACTACATAGCTAACTACTTACCTAGGTAGTTTAGAGTAACTACTAAGTCAACACCAAGAACGCCCTGAATGACATTCATTTCAGCTTATATTTATATAGATGAGATGGGCATTGCGACACAGATTTAGTCTCATCTTTTTCTTCCTTTTTTTTTTTTTTTTTTTTTCAGGTCATGATTTACAACTTCATTACACCATCATAATACTTTCATAAACCTCCCTATCTTTCGCCTCGTATCTTCCCCCAATCATGCCGTTACTTCGACAAGAGCGGACAGAGTTCGATCATCATACCTATCATTAACGGTAGCCGTCCTGTTTGACAGTTTTGAACTCCTGGCCAGACTACCTGAAGTCGAGTGGTCACCGTCCCAAATCTTCCGAGATATACATATGTACACAGCAATGTCTGTCATCACTCTCCCGACTCCTTGGCCGCTAAAAGTTCATAACACACAAGCGTACATTTGCCCAACATCCCAAAGCCTCGCGTTTGAGTCACCGCAACCGGGCAATATTATCTAATTCGTCCACTGCACGTCGTACGCTTGTCCAATTACTTCGGAGGGTACAATACTATGCCCTCATATTGTCTCCCTGCGATATTTTCGAGCGTATGTCTGAAATGACGCTTGCTGTTCTCAACGCCGGCCGAGTCCTGCTGATTCGTCCCGACGTTGGAATGTATCAGCTCAATCAGTCCGTTGATATACTTGGTCGTAACCTAGCTTCAGTTAGTCTCGCCATCTTCGTACCTACGCGCACGGCAGAACACTTACAGAATCGTTAGCTTGGTCAAAATAGTAGACATAACGGTCGAGAATCTCCACGAATAACTCGATCGAGGTCGCCTGTTCCATGCAGGAATCCGCCACTCGGAGCGCCCGCTGCAGGCACTCGAGAACTCTCTTGCCGTCGCGATAGAGCTAGGATGCTTGGTCAGTAGCTGCTTTCATGTTGTTGGGATGACCCGTGGGTCAGGCACTTACCCCCTCGTCGGACTCCTCGCTAGCGGCAATCGGGGTGGCCCACCACAAGTGGCTTGCCAAGTACACTGCTCGGCATTGGTCTGGCTTCCGAAGAAGCTTGCTTCCATGCAGCGCACACTTCGTAATCAGGGTATCGTAGTTCTCTTTCCCGAAGTTCCTCGTCTGGTGCAGTGCACTGGCGATGACGCATACCGCTTGGAATTGCGCCTTCGAGTCGGAGATGGCCTCCTCGTATACCGTAAATGCCTGCGCAAAGTATTCGTACGCAACCTCCTCGAACCCGACCATGTCCGCCGTCTGTCCACACGCGGTGAAGAGACGAAGACCAAGTTCGGCCGCGCCAGAGCCATTGACTCTCGTGTACAGGGATGAGATGGCAGAGTGCATAAACTTGAACAGCGCATTCGATTGGGTTTCCCAGTTATCGTCATAATGTTCCCGTGCCTTGTAACGGCGCGCCAGTTTCATCCCCGCCGTAATAAGAGGAGGGGTCGTCGTTCGTATGCGTTCGTTCCCTTCGGCATACGACTTGCGCGCGATCTGGAGCAGACGAAACTGAGTATCGTTGTCTTCACCATTCAGCAAGTGGACAAGCCTGGCTAACCAGCCCTGTTCCTCCATTGTTTCATCCGTCTCCATCGCACGACGCTGGGGGCCACCTGGATAACCCGAGGGCTGCTGGGATCCTTCCTTAATTAGTACTTTTAAAACCTCCAAAACATTCTCTAGCTGTGTTGTCGTCGAGATGGGAATCTGATCCCGCAACAAGCTTCTAGCGACTTCACCAGCCACCGCTCTTCTTGTAGGATAAGTCTGAGACTGAACCAGCGGGACATATGTTGGGAGGGACAGAGCCGTGAACAGAGATACATATCTCTTTAATGGGGCCTGGAGAAGGGCGAGGAGACTATGCTGGGCGGCTGGCGAATGGAGGTCGGGGCTATTGGCGTGCTCTTTGACTTTACGGTTGGCATATTCGAAGATTTGATCAACGTAATCCAACCGGGACGGGTAAATGTTGAGGGCTAAGTTCGTTAATGAGACTAGCAGAGCGATGGTGTCCTGGATAGGCAAATGCTGTGCGCTAACAAGATTATTGACTTGTTCGAAGAAAATCTCGTAGAGCTTAACGTCTTGGGGAATACCACGCTCGGTATCAGACGCTGCTGCAGACTGTTCCTGTTCTGCCCCAACGGCAGTAGTTTCGGTCTCGGCGACGGACGGGGCCGGCTCAGGTTCTGTGGGGGTTGCCTCGGTATCCGTAGCGGGTTCTCCGTTTGGCTGGTCGCCATTCGACTCGGCAGGTGGTTCGGTTGGCGCAGGCTTGGATGCCTCCTGTTCTTTCGCTAAGCGGATCTTTTCAAGCAAGTCGGCCAGTGCCTCCTCCTCCAGCTTGCCCTTGTCTTCCGCGACATTCTGCTGTGACTCCCGTTCGGCATAGGCGGATAACCTGTCCATCAGCCCGATCACGATCGCCTTTACATTGACGTGGGGATTCAGTCGCGAGACGGCGCCGAGAAATTGGTCTAAAGTGTGCAGGTGGAACTCGTCAGGAAATACCTGGGTGATGATTTCCAACAGGTATTCCTGAGCTAGAACATCCCTACACTGAACGACTTGTTCTAATAAGGGGGCCAGGATACCGTTCTTGTAGGCTTCTATATCCACCAATTGGCTCAATCGCACGATATTGCTGCCAACCAGCTGTTGCAATTCTTTGCGCTCCCTTGTGCGTTGCTCTCGTTCTCTCGAATGGCCCTGATGCTGCAATCGTACCCAGAGCTTATTCATCTCTACGAAATTGGTGAGGATAAAGCTGATGGAGTCTTGGAGGTTCCCTTCCAAGCCGCTGCTGTCGCCCACAGGTAGGTAGTCTCTTGCTTGGCCAGACAGATAGTATCGGAGGAACAGTCCCCGGATGGGATGCTGGACACCACGGGTCATGTCCATCATGTCTTTCATCAGCTCTTTCACGGGGGCGTCAGGGACAGACATGTAGGCGGTTCCGACAGTGATCATGAGGTACAGGCGCGGGACGATGTTGCCGGCATACTGGACGAGCTCGTATAGATCGGCAAGGTGGTTGTGCGGGTGGTTCTCTTTTAGATGGACGGACAGATAGCGCAGTGCATCGAAGACGGCCATGTAGAGCTCGTAGTATTGCTTAGGGCCGAGGCTGCTCGTGCGCAGCTCGGACACGAGTGTTGAGCTACACGATGGACGAGCAGAGTTAGTCGGCTCAACGGAATGCGTGGCCATGACGTGCCGTGACGTAGGGCCACGATGGGAACCGGGGCGGTCTCTCGACATACCAGCATTTGAGGGCATCCATGAGCTTGCCGGGCGTTTCGAGGCACTTGCGCATCAGCGTTGTCTGCTGGCGCACGGCTACCAGAGCATCTTCGAGCAGTCTGGCCTGGTCTTCAGGCGGAACCGGGGTGTTCGACATGATGGCAGAGGGCGGCGGCGGAGAGAGATGCGGAGCCGGTCGGACCAGGGGGGACGGATTACGAGTGCGCGCGGTGTCTTCAAAATGAGATGGCACAAGTCATTGGACCGGTTCGAGCAATGACCGCTAGAGGGCGCGGCGCATCTACGGTAGGTGTATGAGAGAGGGAGAGAGGGCGGTTTGCTGTTGGTGGGCGTGGGAGAAGGAAGGTAGGTAGGTAGGTAGGTAGGTAAAAAGTATACTGTTACCTAGATCTAGGAGATGGTTCATGTACGGTTCTGTAGGTTACCTGGTAAGTGGTACCTAATCCAGCTGTGTACTACGTACTACATCGATAGTACGTACTCATTCCAATAGATACATGCTACTTCCAGGTACCTACCCACCTATAGGTAGGTACCTAGATAATCTTGTACGCACTAGTAGGGAGGAAGGTGCAGCGGGTCTTGCTCGATAAGCTGCCCATAACTACATAACTTTGCCCATATGTTCAACGCGAGGTACCTAGGTATGTACCTAGCTACCTAAGGTACCTCAGCCACAGAATATCTCGTAACTAAGGTATCTAGGTAGGTACCTACCTACTTGTGCCAAGGTGCAGAGAACTTTATGCAATGGCATGTAGGTACCTCTTTGGAGGTTCCAAACATACCCAGCGCCCCATATAACTATTGCTGCTTGCAAAAAAGCTACCTCAGGTGAAGGGCAAACTCGAAGAGGCACCTGCCTGCTTACGTCAGTTCTCAGATAATCGTGCACAATTAAATGCGAAACCATGGACCGGAAAGTCGCGTTGGCGATGAAGCAATTCTAATTTTGCACCCTGAACCCTAGATCATGTCACGACTATTACCTTCGGGGAGGCAACGCCTGAACAAATGCCTTCATGCCGCAAACCAACAGAAGCTAAATTGAGCACGCGGTCATCATCTGAGAGCTATTACTTAGAACAAGAGCATCATCTAGGAGAAAAGCCATTAGCTCTAGGCGGGGGGTGGGAGCTAGGTATGGTGTATGTCACCCGGCCCAAGCAAGTAGCTATAAATCTGGGTTGTTGAGGCTGCGGGCTGGCATTACGCCTATCAGAATACGGAGCCGAGTGCTACCTTCGGGAATTTCCACTGCAGCTCAGCGGATCTAATGCATGCGTGCCTCCCACAGCTGATCCTTTGAGATTGGCTTCACGACCGGAGTGACTTTGTTTGCGCCAAGGTTAAGGGAGGACTGACGCGGAGTCATGGAAGCAACTACGAAGATGCCGATGCATGGTAATACTGGGTTTCATGACTACCGCAAGAGGCAGTTGGCAATTCAAATCATTGAAGCCCCTACCGAACGAGGCCGGGTTAGACGGAGGGCGCTTGTAGCTTTTGCTTTCCGACGCGGTCGAGAAATATCCACAGTAGGGAATGTGCGGTCATCGGGCGCGCAGGCAAAGGATTGGGATACCACATCAGTCTCGGGGACTCCCGAGTGTATGACGGTACCAGACCACTGCTCGTAAAGTCACACACAGGAATCATTGTAAACTACCAACAGCAACTAACGTTCAGGTTCGGGTTGAATATAAGATAACTAACATTTCTAGAGTTCCCATTAACACCCGAAGAAATTTAACCTTAGGTCTTATACACAAACAGACTCGTTCTAACATCTCAAGGCTAATAGACGTGGGCCCGGCTATCTAATCCCATCAAGGTCTCAAACTACACTGGATTTGCTTCTCGCTGGGATGATGGAGGCTCCATATTACAGGGACTGCATCGATAGACTAATAAGTAACCGGAGGCATGGAAATTCTATGTGCTCATTTGCCTCTGGTCTCGAGATTTTGGAGTTTCTGGCCTTATTTTATGAGAGAAGCTCTCTTGCTGTGATGTGGACAACCTGCCCAAGACCCCCCTAGCGAGAAGTACGTTGCGGGAGCTGTATAGAGGGAAGGCTAGCACACAGTCAGTCTCCGTCAGTTTCCATCATCCCCGTTATCCGCACAGGGCTCTCCACTGAAATGTATCGCTCCCGGGCCAACAGCTTCAAAAGTCCTTCTGCATCACAATCACAGATTGAAGACACTGGCTCCCAGATCGATGGCATACAGTCCCAGGTTAATCGCATACCACTACAAACCTTTAACTCTAGAGGAGGCTTCGCTCTCCTGAGACGAGTTAATATATCGAGAGTTTATAGGGGGCGAGGAGCTGCTTCCTCAGGATACCAACTCGTATTGGACATTAAAACCCCCCGGAAATAATTGTAAGGCCATGTGATTATTGCCAAACATTGTCCATGGTCGATTCTAGGTACTTCCTGGCTACGAGGACCTATTAAATATTAAACATATGAGATTTCTATGATATATCTGTGGTAATGGATAAGTATGACGCGTAGAACCATAAGTGCGACAAGAACTAAGCGACCTTGAAAATAGATATTTAAAGATCAATTAAAATGCAGATGGTAATACCTATAGTAGATAATACAGTCCTTGACGACATTCTTTTTTTTTTTTTTTTTTTTCGGTTAGGATGGCACCCTACTCTGTACGGGCTGGCCTAGGGGCGGACTATCGAAACAATATCATAGAGTCGGAAGTAATGAATTCTTACAGATGAGCCACCAATTTCACACCACGTAGGCTGTGTGCGATATATGGTTCTCAACGAGGCTTAAGTTCGTAAATGATTTCACGCCAATTAGCGCCGTATTCGCCCTCCCAGATGGTAGCGATCTCTTTTACTACCTCTTCACTCACATATCTCTACTCCTCCCTGTGGGTCTCAAGATTATGTCTTAAAAGCGCAGTGAGATGTTAGTTGAATCTTTCGTATTCACAGATGAGCATGTTGACCAGTAAATACGCCCCATAACCACTTCCCCAAACCCAAAGCCTTGGATATTGGGTCCACTGCTATAACTGGGTGACAGGAAAATGGCGTCTGAATGCACTGTCTGTTTCGTGGTAAATTTTCGGGAAATACGCTGCTGATCCGTGGGAAAATAGGTCTCATTGATGATATCCAACTGTGGCTTTATATGGAAATATGCAAGGCTCTTAGATATGCCTTGCAGGGCCCAGCTACCCCTTAAGCGACATGATATTCTGCGGGTTGACTATTACGTTCATCCATCATAGACACGCTTGGATAGACGAACCTTTCAAGAATGAACGGTTCGTTCGGAAAAGCTACCTCGTCATAGTCCCTGTCACGGAACTAAGCCCAGCCTCCAGGCCTCCACCGGGCACGGACCAGAAGATCATGTATATAAGCTAGAATAGCCGGCGACAGACCAACAGGAGGAACTTCCTCCTGCGTGCAATAACATAAGTCATTTCTGAAACTACCAGCAGGAGGAATTGTGACAGTTTATAGCGCCCGGTATGTTGACCGTTGTCTGGCGCAGAACCTCGAGTTCCACGAACGAAAACAGGTCAGGAGGGTAGTCGTTTAGTGCGGAGGAAGATTGGAGAAGTCAATGACGGCGTTTGAAACTGTTTTCTCATTCCAGCCGTGGGTGGGCCTTGACCTGCTTGCAGCATCGTGGGGGTTCGGCATGTGCGTTGTTGTCGTACCTGCTACGCTTTGCTCTTCGCCTCTCCTTATAGATAGTAGTGCTGGCTGGTTTGGCCGGGTGATTTTGAGGCGAATCATGCTGCCGCTGGACCGGAACAGCAAGTAGGTGCACAAGTTCCCTTGCTAGATCATCAAATAGGACCCCCCTCCCCTCTCCCCCCCTAGCCCGCCTAATCAGAACACGGCCAATTTAGCCCGGGGGGCAATGGGCTCGAACGACTGTTCCATTTCGAGTATTTGGCTTCTTCTTGGGCCAAGACACGAATGACGCAATTCAGGGGCAGGAGTGTGGCATTATGGATTGATGGCGGAGTTTGAAAGGGGGAGAATAAAAATAGACCAGCAGGTAATGTAATATAGTAGACAGGTGTGGTCTCTCTACTAGTTATAGCTATCAAAGAAAGGGTCAATCAATTAATTAATCCATAACTTATCGATTTAGACCCTTTGAGCAGGAGTGAGTGTTCTCTTAATGTTCGACTTAAATAGTTGAAGGGGCAGTTTCGAGTTGTTATCGCAATAATTAGGTGTAAGTACATAAATAACTACCTACCTAGGTAGTCCTAAGGGATGGAAATGGCTGGCGGGTTTGTTATAGGTAACAGCATCGGCGCTGTATGGCTGTTGAACTGCGGCAGGCTTATCCATTAAGTGAAATCCGTTATGAAAACGCTACAGCGGGGCCGTAAAAAGCATACTGGCGTGGTGAAAGCTTACTGATTGCCTAACGGAGGCTGCAGTCACGCGAGTAGGCAGAGCGACCACACTGGGGGGAGGGCGGTTGACTTCGATGCTGATTGGTGAAAAAGAAGTCGGATGGCACTGACATTTCGTCGAGGGTGACAGTGGACGACTCGGATTCCGCGAAGCAGTCTCAGGTAATTATCCGAGATGTGACGAATGAGGTAGCATTCACGCTTAATTAGATATATACAAGCCCCTGAGGTCGTGTCTAATGTCCCCTAAAATGAGTAGACGCGTAAGTTAGAGGCACACCTCTGGGAATCGGCATTGGTGAGTTAAGCTGAGGTAGACCTTGTGGGGAGCTCAGGAACATTTTTGCGGAAGAATGTGATTCTTACCTCATCAAGTGTTTTGAAGAACCCTCTTTAAAACCGAAGCGTACTCTGATCCTTTATAAGGGGTTACGAAAAGCAATATGCCGCGTATGCGACCAGCAGACTAGCGTTGGTTATTGTCTTGATGACTTGATATATATACCTGTTTGCCGATTAGATCGTTTAGGCAATCTCGAGCGCTGAGGAAGCATACCTCCTTTCACTACTAGCCCGCCCATAGGGTAACCGGCCATTAATAGAAGAATGGCAAACCATTAATTAGCGCCGTGGTCGGACTCTCACCATGCATTGAATTCGAAACGGGAACATACTCGGGATTGCCGTTGCGTCTCTTTGTATAGCATTTGCCTAAAAATATGCACATTATGCACACTTGACCGCGTGCTTCTTCAATCGCTACCACTTGAACGAGTGCATGCTTGCATTGTATAGATCAGCCTTCGTAGAAAGCTGGTGCTGAGGCTGGGGCGATCGAGAGCCGTCTGCCATATTTTGGTAGCTCCCCCGCATAGTCTACGTACGAAAATAATATCAATTAGTGACTACGGTGATACGTGCAACAACTGAAGCCTAAATATATCCTTAATTATAGCCTAGCCTTTTTTTTTTTCTCTTGCTACCTTGGAGCTTATCTCAATGGCGACTTGTGGTGAAGAAACCTAGTTGTATCATCTTCCTTTGGTCTTGAATGGAATTTCGGTGTGGTTCGGGTTCATAGGCGATGGAGGAGTTGGAAATGCTTGGGGAATAAGAGCTTTCGCTATGCAATGATTGATGGTTTCGTTGCCGCGACTAACCAAGTCCGGGAGTTAACACTCAATGTATTAGGCAGAGGAGAAAGGGGCTTCACGACCATCTTAAGATCAACACCAACAGCATGTTCTCTGTTTGACGCTGAAAGCATGTAACAGCTGAAAAGACTCCCATGACGTACAAGATGAACGGTCGACGACGAGCTGCGACTGTGCCGCGTCGACGGGCGGTTAATTTAGCGATCCCACATTCTCCTAGCTTTAGTTGCCTGGATTGGAAATTGGCAATGCCACTCGTTACCAAACGTCAAACCACCTGGCAGTGATGCCAAGTGGTAGCTATGTTATCTCCATCAATTGCCTCGAGGTAGAGCGAATAGTAGCCTAGAAACTGTGTAGTAGATCCAGAGCTGCTCAAACGGAAGCCCGTAATACCCAACGAAAGCTCGACAACTGTAAGTTTTTATAAGACCTCTTACAAATTGCATAAGAGCCATATTAATATTTGTATTATTTGCATTGTACAGCTTAATAGTTGCAAGTTTGGTAGTATTAAAAGGTAGAGACGTACACACCAAGCGAGATAGTGCAAATACGCAGGGATGTACTCAAAATTGTAAAATAACCTTACTATCTAGCTCTGTCCCGCTACGACCATTGCTGCGGTGCAGCTATTTCTATACGAACCACTGCCTTCAGCACGATAGTTCAGGTTCGTCTCATTGACGTTTTCCGTTAAGCTTAATGCGCAGATACGCAATACCATCACAATAGACCCTTTGGGTGCGATAAATTGTCTACATGGACATCGAACTAGGGAGCGGGCTAACCCCAAAATGCCCGAGGGCAAAGATTTTGACTTTATGGAACACTGTTATTTTATGTATATGACTTAATAGGCCAGCGGGAATAGCACCGCAACCATGTCTAGGCTAGATCTTTTCCACGAACTTCAAATAGGGGGGATTATAGTGAATATCTCTTGCATCGTCGCCTCATCTATAGCGGTAGGGCTACCAGATCTGTCTTAGATAAAAATACCAGTTTCCAACTTTATCCAAGCATACCGTAGGAGTTTATCAGGAATTGACCACAACAACACCAGCCTTCTTACCTCCTGTAAAGACCAGCACGGCATCCATCGGGCGCTGTCACTCGTCTTCGCATTCCACAGAGTGCTTTAAACCGCAACCTCAGAAGAGAGGATAGATGAACATCCGAGTCCGGAGAATATCGAAGGGTTATTTTACATCTGGCTTAATATTTTCAACGATCCTAATCGTAATATCGTCACGACTTATAGTTGTAGACAATGGTAGGGGCGGAGGGATGTTCAGACGCTACAGCGGAACAAAGGTGCCTCGAGACCATTAAGCGAGCTTTAGATGCTCATTTGACTGCACCTTGTCCCGAAAACTTGTTCCGTGATAATCACCATCTTCTGCTATTTGCCTCGTGGATCTGCTGGAGGATCTGTTGCGTGCTGGCCAATTGAGCGTTTCTACTCCTTGATACTGCCCACATTGGCAGGGCGTATTCCAACAGTGGAGAACGGCTGTAGTGCTCTTGGCTAGATTTGGTCCTCCTTTTCTGCTTAGGGGGTCGGAAGCAAGTAAGACAGATATCAGGTTGTCGCGCCGGCATATATTTGTGGCGTGATGGACAGCGAACTCTGACCAGAGCATGAACCTAGCGTAGAGGATTTCATATTGGTGTAGTAATACAGGCGACCCGAACAGGGCCAGGGCATTTCGAAATAGATAAGAAGTTGACACGCCTCCCCATAGCCCCACAGGTTTCTCATGATATCTAACATGATAATAATAGGAGATCAAAACTAGAACATTGATACCTTCACTCTAAATATAAGGAAATTCATTCACTATGTACTGTCATTCAATGCTCCGGGTCTCATTTGTCGTGGCTATCTATCCCACCCATCCTTGAGAACAAAACTTACGATTAAAACCGAATTATTTCATTTTTATCTACAAACTTAATTCCAGAATATCCTTGACTCTTCTAAATACCTTAAGCCTACAAAACATATGCTACCAGAATCTACAGCTCTTGTCAAGTACATAGTTCCTCTGTTATTGTAAACTCTACGCTTAATACTCGGCTATAATAGAAGCGACTGAGAATTACAGAAAAGTCATTACTCACATTATTTCACATAAAACAGGCATTATTAACAAATAAAATATCACTGGCTTTCAGGTATAAAGAGGACTCTTCCGCATCTGTGAATAGTGAATAACTCTGACTTGGGTTGCGTGTTTATGTGTAATGCGGTAGCAATTATCACACAAGCAAGCGTTTTCTTATTTGACAGTAACTACCTTCTTGAATTTATGCTCACTGCTTCAACACTATCTGGTTGATCCCATCTGGTTCTGCCTCCGGCCTCGCGCCCGGCTTTATTGGTCAGGGCTCCGCTTATCCCGGCTCCGCACTCCGGACACCCCGGTCAACCAGCCTGCCTTCATGTATCAATCTGCACCTGCCCTCTGCAAGAAGTCCATGTACATGTTTGACTTGCGTTACGATAGCTTCAATAAGTACCACTACTTTGGGTCTCGAGGTAGCAAGCTCCATATTGTAGGTACATCCAAGTACCTAGACATATTAGAAGAAAATGAAGCATAAATACACTAAACAAGGTAGTGCTCTGTTTCTCCTACCCATTTCTTGGGCTTCAAAATCCTTGGGAATACTTTTACCATCTTCGAAACACGTACCTGAGAGTCCAATAAATATAACTCTGTATAACTGAGGTACCAACGCCCACCGGTAGCAAACCCAAGTAAGCTCCTTCACTCCTGTGCCTTCCCATTTCCTAATTTTGGTTCCTGCCACTGGACTTGGGGCTGTTAATAAAAATCTCTGGTTGTTGGATCCATCTATCATCTCCCTTATAGCTTGCCTTCCCTACTTCTTGCACCACTTTGGGCATCCTCCCTCCTACCTACACGCTTTTCCCACCTCTCAATCGCGCGTCGGTAAGCAATCCTGTTATATAACAGAAGCACTACATTTCCCTCTACCGCGTGCTTCTAGTTATTCATTCTCATCAATTCATTTCGCAGTCCTCTGCTTCGGATTCTCCTAACCTTCTGTGCTATCCTGTACTTGGAAAGCGGTTTAACAATTACTAGTGAGTTTCTTGTGCGTCGACCACTTCTACCCTACAATTACCCTCTCGCTCCAAAATTGCAACCCGTGTCATCTATAATTCATGCTTCTATCTCTCTGGCACCGTCTTGTATTCTTCCCCCCGCCCTTATCACGGCACCTCCATCTGGGTGATGATTAAGTTACCTTGCGTTAAGCTCCAAGGTTATCTATCCATCTCCCTCCACCCCCGCCGCTAGCCACGGCATATCCTCCCCACCATATGTTTTCGCATGATCCATCCTATCACTTCTTCTTACAAGTCTTTTGCCCTTGTTATTTCAGGCGTTTGTATTCCTCGTGGTAATATGCACGTTGGTGCCTTGGGTGATGTATACTCGGCAGATCCAATGAACATCGAGGCTAACATACGGCTATAGTCCTTGACACAGTTACGAAAAACGAACACCCTGCTGTCAACCCGAGCCTCTGGACAAGATGTCGGACAATCAAGTTATGCAGGAGCAACAGCATAACGGGGACGCAGTCTCCAACCAGTCGAGCTCCATCATCATCGCCAACGGCACCAATGTGAGTCTACAATGCCACAACGAGAGAAATATCTAATCATCTCCTAGTATGTCGAGCCTGCTGTTTCTGGTCAAAGCGCCACTACTGAAGTTGAGGCTGTTCAGAATGTGGATCAAGCAGCCGGAGCCCTGACCGAAGTCGAAGATTCTGAACCTGTGACTCAAGATGGTATTCTGCCCGGATCACTACTCTACCAGCTATGAACAAATCCTAACACTCGAATAGAGGAAGAAGTCAACGAGTCTCGCGCATTGATCCCGTTTGTCTCTGGACCGGCCCAGCAGGCACCCATTGTCACGACTGCCCCTAACCAAGGCCACTTGCACTCCACCAATGTCCCCAGGACCTATCACTATCTCGGAGTTAACTACACTTCCCATCAGAATGGCGCCTCCCGCCCCCCCACTGGATATCAAGGATATAGAGATTTGCCAATTACTATCGCCCTCTCCGAAGACGATTTCAAGGCCTTGAACCACGATCTCTTCCACTTCATGGCCCCGAGGCGAATGATCATGGATGGAAGGTAAGTCTGCCCATGCACCTTTGGGTCTGGCGGAACTAACTTCCCCCATCCAGCCGCATTGTTGCCGCCATGGTGGACGGCACGCGTGTCCTGATCCACGCCAGGGTCCTGCGCTCGTCCCAGTTGCTGTTCGACGCGTTCCACAACGGATCCCCCGGCGCGACGATGGGCTGCGTGATGTTCCCCGGCGTCGGCGTGTCAGAGTTCAAGATCCTCTTGCAGGTGATCTACGGCGCCCGCGGCCCGATCCTCGGCCACCAGGAGTACGTGGGGGCGGACTACATAAAGGCGCTGTGCCTCGCGAACCGGTTCCGCTGCAGCCCCGCCGTCTACAACGCCGTCGTGAGCTGCACTCGCGGCTACTTCAGCGCCTTCCGCAACTGGCCCGCTGTCCCGTCCAACGGCCTGACGCAGAACTTCCACATGAAGCAGATCATGGACGTCAACAAGGCCTACCGCGCCTACAAGAACCACGTCCGCAGCGACGGCCCTCGCGCTTTCCTCAACCACTCATTCGGCTTGCTCCTGTGGGAGTTTTGTCCAGCGCCTATCTTCTGCCTGTACAGCGACAGAATCGATTATGATCTTGTTCGTCATGTCAGCAACGTCGCTATGCGCCAGCGGGAGGACGTGTCTCCTTTCACGCTTGAGGAGACCAAGCTCTTCACTCGCCCTCGTATTTAAGTGCTTGTTTGTGTCTCTTAAGGAAGTGTTGAAAATTCGGTGTGTGGATGGTCCATAGATCAGCTCAGCAAGAGCATCACCAATTTGGTAGTCCGGAAGGACAGCAGTTCTGATCGGACAAGATAGTTTTAAGAAGTTTTTGCACTGGTTGTATTTCAAAACAAGTTGCATCACGATTGCGGCTGCTGCTCGCGTCTTGTAGCTAATGCCCAATTCAGATATTCTGCTTAACGTTCTTTTACTTGACCCCGTGACACAGATTCCGTAAACAAAAATAATATATCTCATCATTGTTAGGGACGGATGGCCCACAGTGTTGAGTGGTTGCTTATTACGGTAGACTTCCATATTAATCACCATATCTCCCACCTTCTATAGTTTTACTTTCAATCGCTCCAAACTATAATCAAGCAGTAACTAAATGAATAACTCCCAGTGACTCTTTTTCGCTGCTTCTCTAGCACTAACAAAGGGTATAGCTGCTAAGCGGCTTATCTTACCTTCACTGCTTCTCTAGCACTAACAAAGGGTATAGCTGCCAAGCGGCTTATCTTACCTTCACTGCTTCTCTAGCACTAACAAAGGGTATAGCTGCCAAGCGGTTTATCTTACCTTCACTGCTTTCTTAGTACTAATAAAAGGTATAGCTGCCCAGCGGTTTTCCCGTAGTTAATTAGGTAGTATAAATAGGATTACGTATTACGCAAGTGCAGAACAAACTATTAACCAATAAACAATTTCACTGCTTCTCTAGCATTAATAAAGGGTATAGTTGCCAAGCGGTTTGTAGTTAATTTGGTGAAGACGTAATGTTACCCTTTCATGCATGATCTTCATGCACAATACCGCGGCGCACTGGTTTTGTAGTACTAGTAAAGGGTATAACTAGCTGCCAAGCGGTTTATAATTAATTTGGTGAAGACTCAATGTTGCCCCTAAAATGCCATCTATATGAGCGTAACCCGATCCCGTTCGAGCCTAAGAGGATCCGGGGCCAACCCGTTCACCTCGGGGGCGTACATGTCGCCGCCATGCCACGGCCACGCGGCGACGGTCTCCTTCCGAAGCAGCAGGCTCCTGCGAAGCAGGCATCCGTCCACGAACCCGACCCTCCTATAGCTGCCGTCGCTGCCGTCGCCCGTCGTCTCGCCCTGGCGCACGACCAGGAGCCCGAAGCGGTGCTCGAGGAAGTCGGAGTCCTCGAAGATGAACGGCAGCCGCGCCAGGAAAACCAGGTGCAGCTCGCTCGCGTCGACGGCGGCGCCCTCGCCCTCGCCCTCCCCTTCCCCCTCGACGTCGAACCCGCCGTCGATCCAGAACTCCCGCGTCTTGCCGGCCGCGCCGTGGCCGTCGCGCGCCCGGAAACAGAAGCTCCGGCCCGCCACGGCCGACCGGTCCGGCGCGTTCCCCAGGACCGCCCCGCTCTCCGGCGGCGTCTTGGCTCGCGGCCGCGCGCCGCGGACGGGGACGACGGGCGCGAGCAACTCTAGCCGCTGGGGACCTGGGGCGGCGGCGGCGGCGGCGGCGATATCGTCGTCTGGCTCCTCGCCGTGGCCTGTGTAGTCGGCTAGGGGCTCGAAGGTACTCTGCACTTTCCAGTGGGCCCGCTTGTCGAACCACGAGTACATGGGGAACTGGACCGGGCCCTTCACGGACGCCCATGTCCACGACGGGCCCGTGAAACCCTCCGGTCGGGCAAGCGGGTTGTCGCGCGACGCGGCGCACCACGCGAGCCCCTCCAGGAGCCCCCTAAGCCAGATCCCGCTCAGGTAATGGTCGTCCAGCTCCGACTCGAGCGCCGCGCGCAGGCCGAGTAGCGCTGGGAGGCGGTCCGAATCCTTCGTTATGGCCCGGCTGGTGTAATCCTCGATCATGGCGTGCCACTCCATGTGCCTGTGCTCCGGCGCCTCTGTTTCCCCGTCGACGTCTCGCGTCCTTGAGTTGAAGACGGTCGTGGCCAGGGTCGCGGACCTGGCGATCCGCCCCAGCTGATCCTTGGCGATGGGCGCGAAATCGCCGTCTTCGGCGGCGATGAGCTCGCCACATTCCCAGATCATCTGCTGTGTCCCGTAATGTAGAATCCTACGCGCGAGGTAGCGCTCTTGTAAACACCATGCCCGGTGACTCAGTGACTCGTCGGCGAGGATATGGGTGGCGAGGCTGTCCTGCTTCCATAGTGGCCCAGGTGGTAAAAGGGTCAAAGTGAGAGGTTTGTCAGCGCCCCGAGTAGTAAGCGTAACGTGGTCTGGTCTCGGTCGGATACCGAGGAAGCCCTCCTCATCTGAGCCGGCTCGGGCCGCGGAAAGAACCAGATGCGCATCCCGGTATACCCCTGCCATGCGACCGGCCTCCCTGCGCCAATCTTCGGCATCATCTTGGACGATGCATAAGCTGTCGATCCAAATATAGCGGAGCCCGAGGGTCTGGACAATGGTCACGGCGTCTTTGAAAGTTCTAGGGAGGTCCCGAATAGAGATACCTTGCTTATGGGTCTCGAGAGTAGCGGATGTGAGACACAGTGGGCGCGAGGTCCCCCAGCAATGGCTAAGAGCCACGTAGCGGGCATCAACCCCGGCGGTACTTTCCCGTAAGAAGATGGTGTCGCTGTTCAGCCCATCATCCACGTCAATGATCCTCGTAGGCAGGCTCGCTGCTCCGATCCCAGCACGGCAAGGCTCGTGCTCCGATACGCAGCGATGCAGCCAGTCCTTTACGGTTGCAACGCCTGATGGCGACATGGGATCTTCCCCAACCGTGATGCCGAGCTCGAACCCCGCGAGTTCGGCAGAGTCGTCTCTGTCGTCGCTGGCATGAGTAATTCTCAATTCTGCCACGAGTTGATCATGAACATCGAAGGACGAAACGGGGCTGACACTGGTACAGGCTATGGCGAGGACGCAGTTCCACTTCTCGCCTTGGGCACTATAACGTTCCCGTCGCTCAAAGCTGAACGCCGTCCTCCCTTCTACATACGCCCCGATCTTGCTGATGTCGTCGCGAAGATCCTTGGGCGGGTTTGACTCATCAAACATGTCATCCACGACGGCCTCGCGGATCACCTTCTCGCGCCACTTCCTCCAGCCCTGGCAAACCAAGGCGCATAACTGGCAGGTTGAAGCCGAGGCGAGGACATCGCGGCCAAGCGCATGCCATCCACCAACCACGCCGTGCCCATCGTCGTCCTCGTCTTCGTGCGGGGGTTCTGGGGGCTTTTGCGCTCGATGCACCGCTGCGACTACGTCGAGGCCTTTACATGCCGGACAGAGGCCCATTCGAACGACGCGCTTGCCTTCACTTGAGATGTGGGCTTGGGAAAATGCGAAATGAAAAAAAAGTGTGGCTTACCTATAGCTGGAAGGACGCAATAGTTATTACTGCCTATAAGCTGAGGGATGGCTACCTAGCTAGGAAAAGTAAGCAGAGACACCTTATAAGCTACCCACGATGTGCTCCACCCTATCATGATAAGTGTTTTTGTAAGTGTTTCTCTCTCTTTCTCTTTCTCTCTCTCTCTCTCTCTCTCTTTCTTTTCCCCCTTTCCCCTTCATCTTTTCTTTCGCTCCTTTTGCTCTATATCCATGCCGAAGTGGAGCGAAATGCTTCATAGAAGATATCCTACTCTGTCTATCCTAGCCATGGGAACTCTAAAGGCAAAGTACTTAATTAGGAGTGAAAATGGGTTGGGTTTATGCCGAGCCACTAAGTACCTACTACGTAGTGCTCCACCAACCTGCCCCTCATTCACGACCCCTCACCCATCCATCTATGATTGTCTGATTCAACAGTTGTCGCTAATTTAGCAGCTAGTTATAGAGAGAATATGCATAGACCATACAATTGCCAGAACTAAGGAAAATAATGTAGAAAAAGATACTTTATATTTATATGTTGCTTCAACACATTAAAGTATCCTACCACTTTAGTCGTTTTACCACGGCCGGCCAAACCAAGTCTATGTATTGAGTGGGGCACATGAAACCCCCTATTACTGACAAAAGAATAGACCCTGGTGTATATATGATCTATATATCCAGTCTTGGGGTGATCACTATGGCCGTGACTCAGAAGAAATTTAATCCAAAGAATCTTTGTACATAAATATTCCCTGTTTTCCACCCGCGATACCTGATACCCAGTACTTAATCCGATCATCCGCAAAATCGCCTAGAGCTCGCCATTGTTTCAACCCACGAGATCTTCCAACCAATCAATTTGCATACTTGTTACTCTGTCATAAACGATTTATCTATTCATTAACCTTGAAAGGACTCTTCACGCCCTCAACCCATTCACAAACTCTGCAACGAGTCTGTGCGCGCTTGTCTATCTACTCCGTGAGGGCCCTCGGTTTACTCATGTAATACTCGGAGACTTCTCTGATTCCGGCCAACATCTGTAACCTTGTCTTTTTCTCATCCAGAGTACCGTAGCTAGGATCCTGGTACGGGTCGTCAAGTTCTCCCAGCAGTTGGATTAAGTCTGGTTCTATAAGGCAAAAAAAAAAAAAAAAGAAAAGAAAAGAATTAGCTCTGTGCCTAAAGTAATACCAACATAAAGTAGTGGAAAGATTAATCTCACCAGTGAGCTCCGAGAGCTCTCTCTCGGTTTCCGGGAATTGCTCAATTTCTGTATTCGTTAAAGGGGAATACAGAGGAATACGTTTCGGGGGATTCCACGAGTTCTGTGCCCGTGCGATGCTATTCATTTCACTGATCTTCAAGTCAGCTTTGTTTTCCCAAAATTAAACCAACTATCGGCTTACCGGGCAGATATGTTAGCCTTAAGTCCTTGCTCAAGGGCGTCGATCTCACTCGCGAGCCTATTTGCGATACCATTTTTAACAGCCCGGAGATCTTTCTTAACAGTATCGATCTCTTCCGTGAGGTCACTCTTGACGACTTGTAGATCGTTCTTGACGTCTTGCAGATTGTTAACGACTCGTAGATCGTTCTTGGCGGCTTGGATATCACTCTTAATGAATTGGAGGTCACTGTTGACAATGTGAATCTCGTATGTGAGGTCCTTCTTAAGAGTGCTGATCTCTTTCGTGAGGTCACTTCCGAGAGTCCTGATCTCTTTCGTAAGATCACTCTTGAAGGCTTGTAGATCACTTCCGAGAGTCCTGATCTCTGTCGTGAGATCACTCTTAAAGGCTTGTAGATCACTTCCGAGAGTCCTGATCTCTGTCGTAATATCACTTCCGAGAGTCCTGATCTCTGTCGTAATATCACTTCCGAGAGTCCTGATCTCTTTCGTAAGATCATCCGTCAGAGTCTTATAACCTTGTGTCATGACCTGTTCTATTACCACCGTCATCTCTCGGAGAACAGGCTGGGCGACATCTCGCTGGATATCTTGCCGGATATTATTGACGTTATTTGCGAGTTCGTCACGTTTGTTTGTTGTGATATTTGGGTCATTGAACGCGGGCAAGTTTTGGGACAGCTGAATATCGT
Organism: Rosellinia necatrix; assembly: GCA_021209875.1. NCBI lineage: Eukaryota > Fungi > Ascomycota > Sordariomycetes > Xylariales > Xylariaceae > Rosellinia > Rosellinia necatrix. The sequence goes on along the minus strand of JAGYVD010000001.1, from coordinate 420,493 downwards.
TTCCTAGAGCGTTTGCGTGATCCGCCATTTCATGAAAGTTTGGCACTTCTGGCGAAGGTACCACATCCATGTTGATAGTGAAAGGGGACAATTGAGCAATAGGTTGGACTCGGTTTATAGTATGGGAAGTAATTAGAGAAGAAGTGGAGAAGGAATGGAGAAGGAATAGAGAAGGAATGGAGGAAAATAGAAGTAACAGATCAGGTGTTGCCCTATTGATATAAATAAACACTAATTCTGCTTGTGTAGCAATTAGAATATCCCTTGCCTCGGCGTTGGGCAATGCCAATGTGCTATACAGTGTAGCTCTTGAACCCGACCGCCAGTAGCAACTAGTGAATCCCTAGTGTTACCTATTCATTTTGGCTTGATTTGTTTATTGTTTATTGTTTATTTGTGTACTTTACGCGCTGTGCCCAGAACAGTATGAACTAGAATCCTCTATCCCATCAACCTACCTGCATGGTGCAACATCGCTACCCAATCATTTCAGCGTGGCCACACTGGGATCAGAATCAGGATGGCGCACAAGGACAATGGTGCAGGTCACATCTGCCCTGGAAATCGTTGTTTCCATCCACTGTTTTAGTGTGGATTTGTGGTTCACCAGGCACCAGGTAGATAGGAACTAACTCATTGACAGAAGGGTACTAAACCGCTAGAGGTAGTAGACTTCTTACCTGTCTCTCGCCCCAATCAAGCAAAAGGCAATTTGAGGAGTTACGATGCACAAAATCGGTTCATAGCACGCATGAGTATTTAGTAATGGTAACCAGGTAAGAAGCCATCACGTCATATATACCTCGTCTCTATATACCGAATTCTTATATATATACATACACACACACAAACACACACATGCACACACGCACACACGCACACACGCCGTGAAAGTGGCGGCGGCCCATCTAAGCAACCGGCTTCAGCACGGCGCGGAAGTGGACCTGCCCCCGGTCCAGCTTCTCCATGGCGTCGAGGATGCCCTCCTCGGTCATGTCGAACAGCTGGAGCACGGGGCGGATGCGGTGGAGGGCGGCGAACTCGAGCATGCGCTCGTGCGCGAGCCGCGGCGCGACCACGGAGCCCTGGACGGTGATGCCCTTGGCCAGCATGCCCATGTACGGGATCTCGAAGTTGCCGGGGGCGACGCTGAGCGGGTACACGGTGGCGCGCGGGGCCAGGATGGGCAGGATCTGGGCCCAGTCGGGCTGGGCCGAGGTGGTGACGAGGAGGCGGTCGACGGGGCGGTCGACGGCGAGGGGCGCGCCGCCGCGGGCGGCGACGACGAACTCGTGCGCGCCGAGCCGCAGCGCCTCCTCGCGCTTGCCGTCCGACCCCGAGAAGACGACGACGCGGCAGCCCATCTTGGCGGCGAACTGGATGGCCAGGTGGCCGAGCCCGCCGACGCCCATGACGCCGACCGTCTCGTCGGCGCGCGTGCCGTACCCATGCAGGGCGCTGAACACGGTCGCCCCGGCGCACTGCAGCGGCGCCGCGTCCTCGTCCGAGATGCCGTCCGGGATCCGGAACAGCGCGACCTCCCGCCACACCGCGTGCGAGCCGAAGCTGCCCTGGTCGAGGTCCGCGTACCCGTACAGCGCCCGCTGGCGGCAGTAGATGTCGTGCCCCGCCAGGCACTCGGCGCAGTGCCCGCAGAAGTTGTGGTTGTAGCCCCAGCCCACGCGGTCGCCCTTCTTCAGCACCTTGCAGAGCGGGCCCGTCTCCTCGACGACGCCCACGCCCTCGTGGCCGAGGGCCATGTCTTGCTTTCGCTACGATGGGAAGGGTTAGTGTAAAAACTCAAGCCAAAAAAATAAAATAAAAAAAATAAGAAAAGAACTGCGGGGTATGGGGGGGTTGTTTACGTGATGCAGATCTGTCCGAGATATTAGTTTGTGTGCTCTAGCGCATCGTCTTGGAGATCTCCCTCACCTGTCCCGCAGAGGCCGGAGGCCGTTATCCTCACGAATACTTGATCACCGGATAGCTCATCGGGCTTGGTGGTTGTTGCTTTCTTGGGCGCACCCGACTCGTTGCCCTTGAATACGGTGAAGGTCGGCATAGTGGTTGTAATCTCGGAGGTTCGCAATGGATAGCACAGGAGAAGAAAGTCGTGGGTGCTCTGGGCGATGTAGTCAGGTCTCTCGATGATGTTCAAGCTCTCATGCCTTGCATCTGATCATCTTCCCCTCTCCGTCGACGGGCCGCACCACCTTTATACAATTTTCGCCCAGCGGCCAACTGCTTTGCAGCCAAGACCAGACTAGGCTCTCGATCGGAGCGACATCATGGCCCATCATACTAGTCTAGCGGCTTCGGCTTCTAGTCTAGCGGGCTGGTCGATTTGACACGATCCAAAACCCACCCATCGCGCGGGCCTCGGGAAGTCCCACCACGAGCGAGCGAGCGGACGGGCAGGGGGGGTATGCCGTCAATGAAAACTCCTACAACTCCAGCAGGGCTGATTACAGAGCGGGACGAACTTATGGCTCCAAGGGATAACAGGAGGACAGAAGAACAGGAGAACAGGAGCTGACATCCATATCTCGCGTCGCGTCGAGTGGCCGGCTAAAAGCCGTTGGACATATGCAGGTTGTAAGGTAAACGGTCTGAGGGTTCGATAGGGCTCGACAGGGCTCGACAGGGCTCGATTCGGCACTTCGCACTGACATGAGTTAGTGCCGGGAGGTGGAGTCGCCTCGTTGTCGCCGGAGTTTCGGAGCTGTCCTACTTACTTATCTGCTCGACCCCAAGCTTTTTTCCCGTTTTTCTCCAGGCGAGATCCCAGGCACTCCCCAAGTCCGGCGCATAACCGGATTCATTTAGTAATCTACGTTGATTCCCCGAAACGTTCTCCTTCCCTCATTATGTCATCATATCTATCTGCTCTTCTCAGATCGGCGATAAGAATAATGGTCTGGGCGGAAGCTCGAGATGTGCTCGACGTCATTCATCTTCCTTGCCATTCAGATATCTCTGTTTGCAATTAGCATTAGTCATTCATTACAATCAGCACCGCTCACCGCAGTAGAGAGTGGCGAGAGTTATCGCCGATAGGACCAGGTCGGTGTATCGTCTTGCTGCTCACCGTCGGCCGATCATTCCTCCTCCGTAGACGACGTGAGCGTGCGTGCGTGCGTGTCGCCGTCCGGGCCAAGTACTCGGGCATGTGCTATGGACTCGCCCAGCACGCCGAGCATTCCAAACGCAACTCCAATGTCTAACAATACAATACAAACACAACGAAGAAGTAGGAGATGACGATGACAAAGGGTAAAGAAGGTTCGCGGTTGAGTTGTCATCAACATGGCATTATATGAGTGATGAGGTGCTCGGAACGCTCCCAGTCTGGCCCGGGCAATATCCATCGCCAACGTCCGAAAAGAGATCGGCGGCGGCTCGCTCCCCTGTTTCTATTAATGGTATGTCGGAAGAGGCCGGGGAAATTCTGAAACTGCGGGTGATAGGTCGCCGCAAAGAGCGGGCTAAGCAGTCGAAGTGTCTCAGGCACACTTCTCAATCATACAGCCTTATGCTAGCCCACTTATCACGCTCAACGATCCTTCGACCGGCAAAGGACCCAATAACGCCCCCGGCCACACCCTCGGAGGAAGCCTCGACACGTGGCCGGCATGCCAAATGCTGCCGGCCTGGATTGGCGTCACAGGGCGCCGCGCACGTTCCAGGAATCGGCGTTCGGTGACTCCCCCATAATAAATCCGTTGATCTCGCCTGGAGTCGTGGCGGCGATGCAGGATCGAAGGAGTCACGACGCCCCCAATGAGGCAGGACACGCAAAATAGTGTGTCAACATGCATACGCCGTCTGTGATCATATGGATGCGAAGATCACCCGCAAGACACCAGAGGCGGCCCCGAGCACGCCCCGACCCAAGGGCCATATGTCAAGGTTGCGCCCATCACTAACGGCTTCTCGGAGGTGACATCGAGCCGCTCTCACGCTGAGAACTCCTGAGACAATGGCGCGCGCCGCAAATAAAGAGGCGGACACGGCTTGAAAAATATTCCACTGAAGATGGCGATGCGCTTAACCGAATAATCAGGCTTGGTGTCCCCTAAGGCGGATATGATGAGCAGTGGACATACGCCCAGTATGGATAAGATGAGAAGAAAGAGGAAGAAAGGCAAGGATATATATCACTCGATATTGTTGGCCCGTTATCTTCTAAACTAACGGCTATCATCGCCAAAGCTTCCGGGTCAAGAATCATGAGCCTGGTTATTATTACACGAAGGGACGCGAGTAATACTCGGGTTGGGTAAGTCACGGGCTAGGCGCGTAGCTCGGCGAACATAATAACCAATGATGAAGAAACGTGGCAATATCATAATGCCACTAGAGCCTCGATAGGATAAGTGAACACGAATCCCGATTACATTTCCCACGTCTTTTATTTCCATATATTTCCCAGTGTTGTGTCAGTAACAATAGAATATCGCCCCGCATGAAGGTCCACGTTTCTTAATATCTCAGACCATTCTCAGCCGATCATACCCAATCCCCACCCGTTCGTTAGTAACAGGTTTTTAACCTAGATTAAGTTTTGCTAGCTTTAGCCACTCATCAGCATACGATTTCAGACTAAAAACACAAGTGACAGACACATACATACCGTGTTCTCACGCCCACACGCAACTTAATGTCGCAGAAGAGAACTGACCGTTCTAAGACGGGATACTCCTCCTTGTGCGACGACAGTGAAGCCATTTCTATAATCTCCGGCAGTTGGAACTGTGGCGCTCCGATCCGAAGGCAAGTCCAGTCAACACAATCGCCCAGGCTTAGTCTATGCGGACGCTTAGAAGTAGGCGTTTCGGTACCTTTCTATACCGAGAGGCACGGACGGTTCAAGTTAATGACTCAAAGCTCGCCTCCTCCTCCCGCTCATCCAGGTACAGAAAAGCTTATGACGGTGAGGGATGAGGTGTTATCAGCCTTGGGTCTTTGCGACTGCTAGCTTATATTCGCTTATTCGGTTAGTTTCGCCCAATTAGGCAGGCAGAAGTTCCAGCGATGCAGGGAAGAATTGAAGAAAGCGCCTGTTGCGGTCTTCCACAATGTTGCCATTGGCCGGAACTGTGTTTCTAGTTTCTATAAAGTAAGAGAAACCTCTTTTTGTTTGGCAGATGGCGCGAGCGAAGGACGAATTTGGACTTCGGCTTAGATGTTGGTAAGCATAATATCGACATAGGACCCAACTTAGTAACGGAGGATGAGCTGACGCCTTTCGCAAACTCCTGCGGGCTGCTGATGCGCGGCGTGATTTGCTGACGCCTGGTGGCCTTGAAAGCTCTGAGGGTAGACTGTCATCGGGCCGTCAGACTCATTGCCAGGCTTCCGGGCGCCGCCATTCTCCCGTCACTCGAAGCTTCAGGACCGGATGTCGAGCTGAGGCGTTACACTGCTAACGGTAGTTCGGATCCCCTGAGGCTCTGCGATTAAAGTAGTTTTAATTGGGCAATGATCAGCCAGGGGGAAATCGCCTAAATCCCGACCGTTTAGGTAACCCGCTCTCTGTTACATCATAGGGATCAATCAGTTGAACATCATAGCCACAGTCTGGAATCTGGGTGACCCAGGGCCTCCGGGCGGTGTAGCCAGAGCTTACTTCCAGGACTTATTGGCATTGTGAAATATTATGGCCGAAATTAGTTCGACAACGATCCCCAGCAGAGAAAACCAGAGTCGGCTTACCTTTGTTCCTAAAATGGCGATCAAGCCACCGGTTTGTGAATAATCAGATAATTCCAAGGTCAGAGCTAAATCGGGAAATAAAAAGAAAATGCATGAGGTATCCGTCAGCAGCAGGCATTTTAAGAGAAAGCAGCCGAAGTGCGGAAGAGGCTAGTTATTCGTCGCCTTACCCCCGGATAGGGACGCCCGCCGGCGGTCCTCTTCCGCCCTCCCTCCCTCCGACTTACGGCAACGGGAATATCTGAGGTAATAATACGCTTCACGTGGGGAATAGCTGCCCTTGGTGGAAGGAATGTAAGGCAATTGCCGCTCAAGGGCAAGGCTTCAACGGGAAGGTAATTGGGCACGCCTGCTCACTACGCCTACCTACCCACCACGCCGTGCTCGCTCAACACTAGAAGGCGCAGATGACATACGACGGCTGGCGTCAACATCTCAGGATGGCACCACGTGGTCTCTGTTGTCCGCCATGACAGGTTCGGGTCGCACAATTCTGGAATCATGAAGGCCCTTGAGAGGCATGTGGTGTGGTTCCGCCCAGTATAAGAAGCAGAATATGCCCACGACTTCAACCAGACTCAACACAGCACAGTATAGCACAGCACAGCACAGCACAGCATCAACATCAAACAGAAACTTAAAAGCATTCATATCTTCCAAAAAGCATCTACCTCTTCCAAAAATGTTTTCCAAGGCTATGATCATCGCTGCCGTTGCGGCTTTCGCCACCTCTGTGGCTGCTAAGACCGGCGACATGACCTGGTTCCACCCTGTAAGTCCCCCCCTCCCCTAGCAGCGATCGCCATGCGATCTACACGCCCTCCTTTTACATAGCCTTCCACGCTCTGTCCCCCTCTTCCCCCCCCCCTGTGAAAGACATATAATCTCTAACATATTTGCGATCGCCAAAAAAAAAGGGTCTCGGCGCCTGTGGCCGGACGGACAACGACGGCTCGCCGGTCGTCGCCCTCAACTCGGCGGACTACGCCAACGGCGCCAACTGCGGGCGCTGGATCACCATCCAGGGCAACGGGCGCCAGACGGCCGCACAGGTCGTCGACCTGTGCCCCGGCTGCGGCACGAACGGCATCGACGTCGCGCCCGCCATCTTCGACGACATCGCGTCCCTCGACGTCGGCCGGACCCAGGTGAACTGGTTCTTCCAGTAGACCACAACACGGGGGATTCAGAGACGTGTGGAGATAAAAAGGGGGGGTGGGGGCGAAGCGGAAAGCAGTTGACATATTCTAAAAGGCTAGCGTTAGGCGAGGGTCTTCTGTGATGGGTAGCGCAATGGTCGCGGACGCTCGCTTGTTCATAGGAAGCTCAATCAAGACACTCGCTTATCCTTATGCTTTTCTGCTGGGCGTGCAGCGAACTCGTTAGCACCGGGACTGAGTCCGCAATGATTTTGTCCCTGGGTGGAACTGCATAATATCTCAATTAGTAATTAGCGATGGGAATGTCGCACAAATCGTGACAGTCATCTATGCAGCAAGCACTAGATAGAGCGTAATGGGTATCGGATGAGGAGGTACTAAAACGAAGGGTTTCATATAATTCATTCCCCACCAAAGGCGTACGATAATAGCACCCTCAGTTTCGTAGAATTGAAGTGTCTAACTCCCATTGCAGAGTTAAGGTGGCACACGCAATACCAAAAGATAGCTAGACCGTGAGATTTGTGATAACTATTGTTGAAGGGTAGCAATCGCTTGATACTCATTATTAGCGTTCTGGTGCTGAATACCAGTCGAGCACATAATTTTATATGTACTAACGCAGACTTTGTTATCAATCAAACCAAATTTTAACTGGCAATCCTGTATGAGATTATTTGTATTGGCAAATCTCTTCTAGGCGCAGCTACCAATCTTTAATTCAACATGAAGAATAAATAACCAGATGTAAAGCAAAAAGAAGACACTATCGATCTTAACCATCAGTAATAAAGATAAACGAGGTCCCTATATTTACTTGAGGTCTTGAAAGGCTCTTATAGCAACACACCAGTACTTTTAGCTTTTGTATCTTTAAAATGAGATAAAGACGGGATCGGCTCGTTGGGCACCCGGCCATTGTAGATCGGATAAGGACCCGCGTACTGCACCCGGAATTCCCTGGGCACCGAAGCTAAAAAGAGACCTGCACCTTGCCGGCTTGCTATATTTTTGTTTACTCTATTTTGCCCTGAGGATGAACCGGATTAGAATACTCCCGTAACCTGTAACCTAGCTGGAATGAGGATTAGCAGATGGGGGAAACAATACTATTCAAACCTGAGTCTATACCATTCGCATAAACTTTATGTATGCGGAATTTATAATTATAGCCAATGGGAAAGGCGATCAAGATGTGGTATCAACTACCTTCTTATAAGTGCTAAATAGATCGTTGATGCATACATGCCCACAGAATAGTATGGCAGCACTACCCACGAGATCGCTATTGCTATTCTGGCAACAGCACAGGGTTGTCAAATCGACCGCTTGACCGTGTGCAGCCACTTATGTCTATCACAGTTGCATTATAACAATGCATGAAGATCAGCAACCGATGATACTACTGGGCTCTTACTCTCTACCTGTGACCCAGCTGCAACCCGCTAGTGACTAGACCTCAATCTGGATAGCCAGCCCTGAGGTGTAAGCACATCGGGGAGTGACCATGTGGAAGATTGGCGGGGATCGGATAATCTGATAAGCATGCACTATTTTGGGGAAGGGGGGGGGGGCACAGCAGAAAGATGCTGACCTACTCAGCAAGTTACAACTCTTCCATGCCAGTATATGTAAGGGGAGGTACGACCCAACTGTACAGGCAAGCATCCTGAGATACGTAGCACTGGTCATAGGGGTTTAGCGTTGGGTTACACGGCATGACAAGGGCCACGAACCTACCTGGATACTTGAAGTAAAAGGCTCAAAGCTGAACTGAACTCCCACCCCCCTTCTCCCCATGCTTGTTTGTCCGTTGCGTTGCGCCGTTTGTCCCTCCGACATTTCACCATTCCGTCGGCCCATCTCGTTTGAGACGCGCCCTCTTGATGCTCCTGCATCAGGTCTGACTATGGGCCGCAACGAAAGGCAGCATCCTCGTCACCGGGGCCAATGGCGGGCTCGGAAGCGCTATCGCTGAACACATCGCCAAGAAGCCGGAGCTCTCAACCTAGCACGGCCTCTACACGGTACGAGATGCGGCATCGGCGCCAGCCCTCGCATCGGCTCTTGCCCACGGAGGGTCGTCGCACCCGCATGAACACGATGCTATCTCTCTTGATTTGACCAAACTGGACAATGTGCGCCAGGTCGCAAATCACATCAATGTCCGTCGCTATCCCGGATGATTACCACCATCAACACACTAACAGCCTCACAAGGGCCGCGTCTCCGCTGGCCAGATCCCACTTATCAAGGCCCTGGTTCTGGCCGCAGGCCACCATGATTTTGGAAAACAGACGTGGACGGGTGATGGATTCGACACTACGTTCGCTTCAAACTACCTCGGCCACTGGCTTCTTACTCTCATGCTCCTTCAGAGCATGGACAAGACGGCCAGCCGTATCGCCATAGTAGGCAGTTGGTCGCACAAGTACGCATTCTCTACTTCTTCCCCAATAGCACTGCCATCCGCTTGACGAGCCGCCCAGCCGCAGACACTCTGGAGGCGGCTTTGGGAGTAAAACATGGCGAGCCGCTGCGGGATCTGTACCTTGATGGCACAACCCCATGCGAGACTAGCGTCGAGTCACGGGATACACAGAAGCGGGAGATGGTCTGGAAGGAGACGGCGGTCATGGTGAACATGAAGGAAGGCGAGACCGTTCCGCATGTTTAAGACTTGACTTGCTGTATATCCATGCGCGCCGTCACTCGTCAGCCCTCGACTTGGGTGCCTAGCTCTGGAAGACAACCGTCCTGGGTTCTCACGCTGCTCTCAGACGATCCGCGTTCGTTCCGCTTATTTCCGGGGACATCGTGCACCTGACTTTGGGTCTACGCCATGCCTGTTTTACCAGCACCGCAGGTGCTTCTGCGCGCGGTGGAGACGCCCGGAGGTCCCGGCCCAGGCATGTCCTACCACGCGTTCTTATTATGTCGCAGATGGGGACGATGGATTCGCCACCTTTGCCTGGACTCTGGCCCTCGCAACGGCAATCCTCTGGCAAGCCGAAGCGAGCAACATGTACTACTCTTTGAACGTCGGCGCCGGCCTGGTTCCGCCCGGATCCGCCAGTGATATCGAGACCTGCCTGCTGCGATACGTCCACAGCGAGAGTTCAACCAAACGGCTGGCGCCAGTGCCGTCGGGACATATGCAGAGGAAAGAGGTTCAGCGCCAGGTAGAGTCAAGCGTCGGCAGCGACGTAGATGCCTGGGATCGAATTCACAGTCTAGGAAGGATAGGGGTTGTGTCAGATTTAAGCGATGGTCATATAAGTTGTTGTCTTTGATGTGTGTTATCGTCTTGTAGAGTCTGCCGAGGTATCCAAGAGGCTCCCTAATTTGGATGATGAGTGAGTCTGGTCCCTCAACTAACTACATGTAGAAGCTCGTTTACTTGCTTCCCAGGTTATTTCCGTTGCTCTTTTATCTGACACACCCCCTTAGGTAAAGCCCAGTTGGGATTTACCTACAACTGGCTGTTTCATTCGAAGAACATGGTTGGCTACGCTTAAATATCATATTAAACTTAGTTAAGGCCAGTTAAAACAGGTATAACTAGTCGAACTTGGAAATAGAGCCAGGTAATTCGGATCAATTGAAGTAGAAGTGAGGTGTACCCCACTACCCCAATAACATTGGACACCACGGCCAGTGCTGATCAAATTCTACAACCAAGCTGTCGCGGTGACAGCATATAAGTGGTCGTGGACGGCCAAATGTCTGTTGATAGTGGCGTGCGCCACACCCCTAGCCATCAACCTTCTGAGGCTGGGTTTAAATACCCAAGAGCCTTGTCGGGGAAGCTTGAAAAGGTGCCAAATATCAACCAATCAAATTTATAAATGTATTAGTACCTTACCCAAGAGCTTAAAGGCGTGTAGGTACATAGGTACCTAAGATAAGGGTATGTAGCTACCTACCTACATAAGTACCTAGAATATCTCAGGTAGGGTGTCCTACCCGGTACTTAGGTAGGTAGTTCATGGCTATCAGCAAGATCGCAGGTATCAATTGGTGGTGTCGTACTTAACATATTCATTTCATTCACCCAGCCTACTAGACGGCATGGTATATACTCACCTACTCTACAAACACGATCCACATCGTTTTTCCCCCCGACAATCGTGGGGAATAGCCATATATGCACACAACATAGCTTGGGCATAGTATACCCGGCACGGTAGCCTATGTTGGTCTGGTCCACGTCTCGCCGATCTTAATGCGCGTCGGGTTGGTCTTCCGCCGTCGACATGCCACCCAGGAAATCAGATTCCGCAAAGCGAGGCGACGTGACAATGGCGCAATTTGTCTATGATGGCGATGCCCAACAGCACGAGTCCGCCGCGTCCGCCGCGTCCGCCGCGTCGCAGCTCAAGAATACAACGCCGTCTACATCCAGAGCTGCGGCACAAATGGACACAGACGAGCCGGCCGAGTCGAGCGTACTAGGCGACAAGGAGAAGGAGAAGGAGAAGGAGAAGGAACGAAAAGAGAAGGAGAAGGATAACAGCTCAAAGGACGCTGTTACCATTGAGGTGTGTGAACCTCTGCCATCTCAATCCCGTTTGCTTGCTTGACGAAGTGCCCGGTTAATGGTCCGAGTCGACTGACACGCGCATTATGACATTACATCCAGGACCTCACGTTACCGAAATCGATCATAACGCGTCTAGCGAAGGGCGTCCTCCCTTCCAATACCCAGATCCAAGCCAATGCCATACTGGCAATGGGCAAGAGCGCCACGGTCTTCATCAGCCACCTCGCCAGCGCGTACGTCTTATCTCCATGTCCTCCCATACATACGTCCTCCTATACATACGTCCTCCTATACACACGTCCTATGCATACGTCGCATGTCCACGACTACATCGACAATTCCCCGTCTTCGTCATGGTATTGGCCTATGGGTTCGGCAACATGCTAATGTTTAATGCTAAACAGAGCGAATGAACACACCCAGAATAATAACAAGAAAACAATAATGCCCGCGGATGTATTCGCTGCTCTTGAAGATATTGAGTTTCCCTTCTTCCGCGAACGCCTGGAAGCTGAGTTCAAAAGTCTGTCTACCCACACCGACCATATCACACACACATATATGCTGCCTACTGGGGCAATTCGATGCTAATGATCCCGTGTCTTTCTAGAATTCAACGACACCCAGACCACCAAGCGCAATACCTATCGTCGCAAGGTAGCCGCGCAGAAGAAGGCCGGAAAATCTGACGCAGATGGCACTAACCCCGACACCTCCCTCCTCTCTACCGCCAGCGCCGCGACCGAGCCTGATTCAGCGCCGCGCTCCAAGAAGCAGAAAACAAACGCAGCTCATGAGGAATCGGCCATGGACATCGACGATGACGAGACCCAAGAGCCACGCGACGCTAGCGATGTTGACTCGGAAGCAGAGCAAGACCAGGACGAGGATGAGGAGGACGAAGACGATCAAGAGAATGCCGAGGAGGAAGACGACGACGATGACGATGATGAAGGAGACAATGAAGATGAAATGCACGATCGTCTGGAGGAACGACAGGATCAGGACGATCAAGACGACGCTCTGGATGACGACGGAGACAGCGATTAGAACACGCAGGTCAACCGCCTCGCGAGGGATCACTTTGCCGCCAATCAACATGGACGAAGATACCCGGCGCGAGCTAGACGACAGGGTCGATGGCTGCAGAATAGAACGTAGGTGGCAGAAAACCACCCACGGCAATGAGCACATGAGCTCGCACGTTCTGTGCAAGACGTAATACATGGGGAAGCAAGTTCGCCCCAGGCGTAGGATTCGGGTGAACAACTGCCCCCCAAGCCAAGCACGCGCCGCCAGATGAGAGCTATTAAATGGCAACAAGGAACGACCTGGAATAGGTCAGCTCTCCTATGCCACAGCCCGACAAGGCTGCCGGCCTTCAGGGACCGGAGAACAGTCCCCCTGACACACGAACCTGACCTCAGCATGCGAAGCCTAATCATAAAACGATGTCAATATAATTGCATGAGCTAGGGAAGACACCAAACGAACGGTGTCTGGTTTCGTGTATGATCTCGGAGCCCCGAATTGAATAACCCCGAGCCAAATCCGCTGACCGTTGAACCTGCTACGCGAGGAACGATGGGCACATGCTGTTTAAAGTGCGCTCGCTATATCCATGATCATCGTGATTTCTTCTCCCGTTGCTCGGCAAAAAGTGCTGTGTCATATTTCGCAATCGTAGTCTGTATCTAGATCTACTTACGTCAATAAAGTGATCTGGCACTTTTCCTTCTCCCTTCCCCCTTCCCCCCCTCCTCTTACTCGACGTCCCGCGGCGAAACGCGCGCAGCCCTCTGCGCCATTTTTTGCGTGCGCGCGCGTTCACGTCATCCGTCCCCTTCCCGCCTCTCATTGACCAAAGCCAAGGGATTAACAATCTCATGTCGCGGCGTGTCCCGTATAGGCCATTACGTCCGCGCCCAGGTTGGCGGCTTTTCTTTTCCGCGACGTGTCTTGGTAACTACGATATATATATATATATATATATATGAGACGTTTCGCCCCGGCATGCCAAGTCAAGTAGTCGTCCATCTAACCTAGAGGACACGAGGAACGGGATAGTTAGCGAGAGGGACACCCGAAATCTACAGTAACTTTAAATTCCGCTTTTTATAAATAACACTGCTAGCAATTGGTTTTTTTTTCTTTTCTTTCGGCCCGCGCGACCAAGCGTAGAAATGTCATTTCAGATTACCTTACTGCTGCTGTGTTATGTTATGTTATATCCAGCCAAGCAGGCTACCCAGGTTGGGCATGGCCGGCCCAGTCCCAAACCAACCAACCAACCAACCAACCAGACCAAACCAGACCAAACCAAACTAAACTAGACAACAAGAGACAAAATCGGTGAACGCAGACGGCTACCTCCCGTGTCTTTTTCAGTTCTTAAAAATCAAAATAAATAAAAACAATCAGACGTCGAAAAAAAAATACAATTGCGCCTCCACCGCCGCCAGACCCTTATGATGGTTGGGATTGATAAATTTGTACATATGGAAAGAGACCCCAACGTGTGTGTATGCTTCCCCCAACCAGATAGATGGATGGATAAATCGATATAGATGCCGCAGCCGCCCTTGGCCCGGTCAGGCAGGTTATCCACGTTGACGGACGGGCGGGCGGATCGAGACTCGACTCGACTGAATTCCCAACCCCGGTCCGGAGAGGTACGGCCCGCCGTCGCGGGACGCCACGTCGAGAGATGAGGCGAGAGGCAAATGAAGCGTGGCACGGTAGGGTGCGGTGCGGTACGGTGCGGTGTGGTATGGTGCGAGTCCGAGGGAAATGTGGAGAGGAGATGGGAGAGAGGGAGGGAGGGAGGGAGGGAGGGAGGGAGAGAGAGAGAGAGAGAGAGAGAGAGAGAGAGCGATATGTTATGAGCTGAGCAGATCCTGCACGCTCATGCCCCGCGCGGAGCCGACGCCGCCGGCATTGATGCTACTACTGCTACTACCGGCGTTGGAGTGTTGGTGTTGGAGTTGGTGATGCTGGTGGAGATTCGCCGGCGCTCCACCGCCGCCGAGCATGAGGAGCGCGGCGGAGACCTCGTGGTCGATCTCGAGCTGCGGGCGCAGCGCGGGGCTCGCGAGCGCCGAGGATGTATACCCGTAGCAACCCCCGCCACCGCCACTGCTGCTGTGCGTGGGAGACGGCCCCCCCGTCGTCGTCGTCGTCATCGTCGTCATCGTCGTCGTCGTCGAGGTCCGCGGGGCGTACGGCTGGTAGTCCGGCGGCAGCGGCGCGTGCGAGGAGAGCGAGTGGTGGCGCGACGAGCGGGCGTCCTGCGCCAGGAGCGCCGGGGAGACGCACGACGACGGCGTCGAGGTCGTCGAGGCCGACGGCGGGGCCGTCGCGAAGGTCGGCGGGGACGGCGTCGCCTCGGAATCCGTCATCTCGACGTCCTCTTGCATCGCCATACCGCCGGCGGCGGCGGCGTTGGTGGCTGCCGCCCACTCCTTCTCCTCGTCGTTATCGTCGTCATCGTCGTCATCGTCCTCGTCGTCGCACGAGTCGCGATGGTGCCCCGGCCGGAATTCGGACGGCGTCGTCGGGTCGGGCCTGCTGCTGCTGCCGCCGCTACCGCCGCTGTCGTGCTGGGCTTTGAGCTTCGCGATGCAGTCTTCGAGGTAGCGGACATATTCTATCGAGGCCTGGGGATTGGGGGCGGGGGGGAGGAGGGGGTCAGCTTGGGGATTTGGCGGACTTGATTTTGGTCCGGGGTGGGGGATGGAGGGAGGGTTGGCAGGGATTGATTATTTGGAACATATATGATGGGTTGGGGTGGGCTGGCTGGCTGGCTGGCTGGGGGGACTGGGAACTGACCTGTAAAATGGCTAGCTTGTGCATCTCGCCCGTGCAGGCCGGTATGAGGCCCTTCAGGACGGCGAACTCTTCGTTCATCTTCGACCTCCGCCGCCGCTCGATCAGGCTGTGCGCCGTCTTCCTCGCTATCTTCCGCCCCGCGGCGCTTGTTGCCGAAGGTTGCTTCTTGGCCGCGCCAGTCGACTTCGATCCCGTCATCGCCGTGCCAGCGTTCTTGGCATGGCCACCCGTGTTAACACTGCCCTTGGCGGGAGGGGCCACCGTGGCCGCTGCCGCCTCGGCCTGCGGGCGGGGTTTCATCTGGATGATCTTGCGGGACTTCGTCGGCGGCGGCGGGAGGGCGAATGTCTCCTTCTGTTGCTGTTGCTGCTGCTGCTGCTGCTGCTGCTGGGCGGTGCTGGAACGCCTCCTCGCCTTCACGGTCTCGCTGGGCTGCAGGTAGGGTAGCTTCGAGGTCGGCGACACGGGAGACATCTTCGAATTGGAACGTGAGGGCTTGGGAGCCTCGCCGGAGTTGATGGCCGAGGGAGGCAGCTCGAAGGTCAGCTGGAGCGAAGACAGCTTGCTCGAGTGGTCCTGGCCCTTGATCTCGGTCGAGGACGCCGGCGTGGGCAACATCTTGGCGCGCGGCATCGTCGGAGACAGCGTGTTGTTCGAGACGAGGCGTCGGATATTGTGATTGTAGATAGGTCGCGTCAGGCTGCTGGCCTTACCCTCGACGGTGCTGGTGAAGCAGTTCACCGGTCTCCTCGTAGTCGCAGGGTCGATTGAATGTTGAGCCAATTTGAACGTGATCTACGGTGTCACGCGACAGGGGAAGCGATCAGACTGCAACAATACAGCAAGAGGACCACAAATGGGGGAACCGAAAGAACAAGGCGGCTCGACGGAACGTTGCGTTCACGAAAGCCAAGGCACCGGAATTGTAATTAGGTGGGCAGAGAGAGAGAGAGAGAGAGAGAGAGAGATGTGTTGGCTGTGAAACAGACCGCGGAGGATGTATAAATGCAGGACGGTGGGCGCTCTGCTCGTCGTCGTCGTCGTCCCTGTTCTTCTTCGTCTTCTCTTCGTCTTCTCTCGTCTTCCTCTTCTACTTCCTCCACTTCTTCTACCTCTTCTTCTTCTTCTTTTTCTTGGCCTCCTTCTCGTCCTCGTTGTGTCTTGTGACGGTCTGCTTGGCGGAGAAGCGATGCGAGCCGGGATGTGAATCAACCGTATTTTGCAGAGCGAGGAGCACCGGCACATGGTAGGGGCCCGGGTCCATATTGGGTGGTTTCCCAAGGGGCAGAGGCATTGTATCTCGAGCTAGTTGTCTCACAATCCAGACTCGTCGGGTTCGAGCACGCGACCACTTCCAGCTCTGACATTGGCCGGAGTGGTCAAGCGGCCAATCACGCCGCGCCATTGCGGAACGTGGTCGATCTGGTGGTTTTCCTCTTGTGGCAGGTTAGCGGCCTGTGATTGGCCCGTCCAGCTTGACCGGTCTAATGCTCTTCGCCCGGTATGAGGCTCTTAGTCTAGAGAGGGATGGCCCCGGCATAGTATACTTGTATACTCATACTTTACAGGCACAATTTACAGGCACAATCTAAGTATACCTATGAGTAGGTACTTGTACTTACCTACCTACCTACCTAAGGTACTTAGGTAAATTGAATCTATTATCTGCGTAGGTAGACGATGGTGGATATCGAGGTACTTGGGAATGGCCCCGGTTGGCTCTGTAACCTATCTAGTGTAAGGTAGAAAGTGTAAGGATCGAGAGAGCCTGCTACTGCAAGGATTAATGGATGCGATCTTTCCAGGATTCTGGGCTGATGTGATCTGGGTAGTGAGTGGAAATGACAGGATAGGAATGATGAGATCAGTGTGCTATAGATAGACCCATTTCGTCGGACCAGTTTGGGGGCTTCTATAGCGCGCATTGACCGATAGGATGATAATAAGGAGAATTTAAGTCAGACATGCTATCAAACGTTCCGGGGATAATTGAGTGTTCCTCCCGGCCGGCCAAGGGAACCTTTAGTCCATCTCTAGCACATCTAGGCGCTAAGCATAGGTATAGTTACCTATAACTAGGTAAAGATAAGGTCAGATATATAGGTCGCTAGATCAGGTAATCCGAACAGGTATATCTATAGGGTGCTAATCAAGCCTTATCAACCCCGGCCTTTCTCTCGAATACAGTATGATTATTGTAACATTGTGCTGCAACCGGTACCGATTTATAGTGTTTCTTTTTTTTTTTTTTACCCCTTATGATAAATCATGCAGCGTTTTGCTCTGCTCCTACAGGTCGGATAATGCCCCTCAGCCAACATATGACACACGACCAACATATCCAGGTGGCTTTAGCGTTACAGGCGGTAAACACAGTGCTGTTGCAAGACCCCCCTCTCCCCGCACTCCTTACCTACCATTCTTGTTCAACGCACATACACAACTGATTCGTCAAGCTGAATCTCGCGCTGCCTTCGCCTCCACTTCCTCGTGGAACGTACACGCGAGCGCCCAGGTAGCATGCCTCCATGATGTCAACTATTATTGGATCGTCCGGTTCTGGGATCATTTCCGCGCGAAGCAGCTCAATCCAATTCGACCCACCGAAACATCCTAAGCTTCCATCTTCTCATTTGCGCCTCAATGGGCTTATGTACAAATGCAAGGCTGCTGGCCATCTTTCCTGCCTTCCTGTATACTCACTCTGCCAGCCCCATAGCACCACCTCCTCTAGAAATAGAGATCTGCCGGGACGCCTCCCCTAACCCGGCCTACGAGCCCCCGCCACTATCTATGAGATCAAATATATTCGGCCGACAGCGGCGGCGGCGGCTGCCTCGTCACCTACCCATCTACAGGCGGTATCGCCATTGCTGCAACCCCTTTACCTGCTGGTCTAGCGCATCTTGGCCTATCTCAGAGGAATGCGACCGCCGAAGAGGACGAGATCGCAAATCGTATGCTGCGGAATAGGGAGGACCTGGAGTACCTTGCGCGGTGGCTAGCGAGTAACGGAAGAAGTTCTAACAGTGAAAGCGGAGACGACTTCTATGAAGAATGAAGATGGCAAGAGATTAATTAGATGTTTGAAGTTGAATCTGGGCGGTCGGCCATCACCGTGGATGTTGACATCAACCCTCAGAAGAAAATTGGGTTGTCCATGTTATTTGGCAGTTTGGTACTGGCATAAGTAGGTATTTTCTATTACCTTAATCGAGAAGTAGTTGTTCCCCCATATTCCCCAAACATCATAGTGCCGTTAGTGTGTAGGTGTCATTGCTTTCTTTGACGGACTTAACCGAGACGATGGGGGCAGACGAATCCGGAATGTCGGTGGTATGAGCTGATCAGATAATTATCATGGTCGTATGGTGGATGCCAGTTTGGATCGATTTGCCTTTATTCGTGACTTTCTTTCTTTCTTTCTTTTCTCAATTACAGGTATTCCTTTATGATTTGCTCTAATTACTCCGTTCCGTTCTACTTCCCTGACTAGCATCTACTTCCTTCCATCTGGTGTTACTACAGACATCAAATGACCAATGTTTGCTGGAGGTAATATACTTTCCATAGGATCTCACTTCTTTTGAGTACTTAGGTTTGTCAGAAAATCGATGCCCTTGAATACGAAAAAGCGATCTGGGTCTTTCGGAAGCTTGACTCTGGTGGCGCAACCCCAGCCTCCAAGCTGTTCGTGGCGGATGAGCGATCGGAATAGGACGCCGGCATGTCCTGGGTCGGGCCCAGTTCTTCTCACTGGACGCTCGCTCTGCTATTAGCACTTGCCCCTGCACGGCCACGGCAGAAAGAGTAGTAGGGAAGGGATGGGGAAGCCACAGGCTTCATCTGTGAGGGCCAGCCAGAATCGATCGTATGCATGATGCCGGTAATCATGGCAGGCAATGTTTTCTAGCAAGCTGTCGCTGCTGTCGACGTCGAAGACGGTTGCCGAGTTTGAAATGGCAGAATTCATGAGACAAGCAGGCCACACGGCCCGGATGGAGTCCCACAAATGCGATTTGACAGCGCTTTTTCTGACTTCAGCGGGCTTCGAGTGAAACTAAAGATGGCTACTTGGTCCGAGCCATAGCCCTGGCAAACACTGTTGCTTCTTCGTCATCTCCCCAGATCCACTCGCCAGTAAATATAAGAGGCGATTGGGCCATATTTGATGGGCAAATGCCTGCCGAGCAAACAAGACCGTTGTTTTTGAAGTGAAAGAGGTCTAGAAGGAAGCAATGGCTGCGATGTTCCGCTCAAAAGAATCGCAGTCGAGCAGCAAATGTCACGGAACTAGTTCTAACCTAAGGACTCCACTAGGGCACGGGCCAGAATACTGTATATAAAAGGAGCGAGTAGCTGGTGACTGGCCAAGTGAGGAGTCTTCCCTCCTTGTGCAATAACATAAGTCATTTCTGGAGCTACCAGCAGTACGAACTGTGACAGCAAAAAGGAATGTGGAGTCCCGTGGAACTTGGGTTGATTAGCAGGCAATAATTAGTTAGCTAAATAATTCATTTTTTTATTTTAGAAAAATTTTCGTATAAATATTATAAATCGCAATTATTTATTTCATAAATAGTTTTTTTTATAATATTCAATAGCTTATATTATGTATCATAACCTAGCTGGCAACATAAGAAGTCCGCAACACAGGAGGCTTCACTTGTCGCAGATATACAGGCTTTAATTTTTGAGTTGTCATATTGATTTTGAACAATTAATAAATTCCGCGGCATTCTGACCAAATAATCCCTTATATACCTCCGTCTAGTGCCTCATTTAATCGTGCGACTATTTATATTCAAGGGTGTGCTGTGTCATATATGAATGGAATGGTGAAAAAAAAAAGGAAATGCTTTAAAAACGACTAGGTTTTCCGCACTTCTCGGTTCCTAATAATACTACCCCTTTTCTGGCAAACAAAGACACTTCAAAGCGCCTCTAACGTATCGCTCTTCCACCCGGGCGCGCGAATTCACCCAGAAACCTACAGACAGCTATTGAGCAACATTTCCTGCTATGAGCCTGCATTTTAAAGGCGCCTCTGGTTCCAGGTCACCAGCCTCGATATCCGTTCAACAAATACATACTTCTGCCAATATTTCACCACAACATTTCCCTAGAGAAATACAGGACTAGATAAGTTCCTCTCACTATTGAAACCAATATCTAGGCCACAACCCAACATCCGTTTTATTACAAACCTTTTCGGGCTGTGTAAGATGGCAAAAGCCCGATGTTAGATGTGCCGGAAGAGAATCCGCATCCCGATTGCTAAACCTCAACTCTGCCTTATTACTTGTCCCTATTTCATAAATAACGGGAGATTTGTGATACTCATTGACTTTCATGCTCTTTTTCTGCACTAGTTTAATTTACGGCCTACATAGTATGATGAAGAGTTACCTGAGGAACGCTCCCACTGTAAGGGCCAGCGGCACGCAAAATAATAGTATTGTATTGCTGGCTACAGCTAATACGACAAGGATTCCAAATTAGGACCAATATATAACTTCAATTTCTTAGTTAATAAAAAAAAAGGTGAAGCTAGTAATACAGCAGTTCGTAAATAAAAGCATAAAAAATCTAGTAGGTTATTAATAAATTTTTAAATAAGTCTGTAAAATAATATACTTCTGTATTTTAATCTGTACTTCTATATTTTAACAACCCTTTCTTTTATATTTAATTATATTTTTATAATTATTTATTAAAACATTTATTACTGCTTATATTGCTTTTTTTATTATTTTCGTTTAGTTTTTTTTTTATATTAATTTCAGCTAAAAAGCTTTATATATTTATAGTAGCAAAATTAATAATAAAAGCTACTTTAATTTTAATTGTCGTAAAATTAATAATATTAATTATTATGAAATTAATAATAAAAACAATTTTAATTTTAATAAATAAGTTCTTTATAATTATATTAAAAATTATTATTACTTTTTATTAATTATAATTATAAAATTATTATATTTAGTTATAGTTTTAAGTATTATTATAATAATATTTTATTTTTACGTTAATACTTATATTAAAAACTAGTTATATATATTTATAACAGAAAAATTTACTGCTTTTTAATATATAAATTAAAATTTATATTTTATAAGCAGCATAATATATTTTATATTAGTAACCAGTTGTTTTTATATTTTATATTCTGTTTATTACAAAAATATATAATAACGCTATACTGTTTTTATTATAAATATAATATATTTTATACGCTAATTAAATTATTAATATTTAAATATCGTATAATAAAAACTTAATAATATATTTTACTGCTAAATATTATTTAATAATATAATCAGCTATTTTCTGCTTTATTTTTAATAAAATATTATTAATTAATTTTTAAATCAAAAATTTTACGATTAGTTTTTAATTAGCTTAATTACTAAAGCTTATAACATATTATTATAAAAGTTAAAAAATACTTAAATATTTTTTAAAACATATTTAATTTTGTTTTTTGCGTAATAGTTTTTATTTATTTAATTTTTTTTTATTCTATAATTAATTAGGTTTTAAATTAAACTTATATTTAAGCCAGCTCTACAAAATTAAGCTTTATAAAACCTATTATTATTTAATTTTTTGTTTTTAACTTCTTTAAAGTTTTTATAATATTTTATAACCTTTAATAATATATAAATAAATATTTAACTAAATAACTTCTTAGCTTTATTTTTAAATAACTTAAAATTATTTTAATATAATAAATAATCCTACCGGAGTTTTAATTATTTTTATATAATTTCGAACATAATACGCTGCTTAATAATTAATATATTAAAATCTAGCGTAATATTTTTGTTGTTTCTTATATATTTTTTTATAATAATAACATTTATTATTTTATTTACTTTTTAAAAATGTTTAAGTTGCAGCCCGCTTAAAATAATATAATTTTAATTTAATTAACTATTTAATAAATCTATTCTTCCGATTTTTTTTATTTTATATAGCAGTATTGCTTACTTAAATATTTATATATAATCTACAAGTTAATATAACAGTTATTAAATATTTATTTTTAATAAATCCTGCTTTATTAAATTAAATAAAATCAGCAATAAAAATATTAAATTTATTACTTTAAACTTTTTAAACTATATATATTTAAATAAAATCGTAGTATATTTTAGCTTTAAATAATTTATTTATTTTCTGCTGCAGAACTATAACTTATATTTTATAAAAAATAATAATTATAACATTTAATCGTTATTTTAATAAGTATACTAAATTAAAAGCAAAAATAAAAGCAATAATATTTTAAATATAGTTTATATAAACTATATTATAAATATTAATACTATTTAAAGCTTTGTTTTAATTATTTTTAAAATTAAAAAAAATTAATAATCTTTTTATATTTAATGCAGCTAGTTTATAAAAAAATTCTCGGGCTTATAACACTATAAAATCTTTATAGTTAATATAGAATTTTTTTATTTGCCCGTTATAAAATATTTATAAAACAAATAAAAAAACTCTTTTTTTAGCTTTATAATTAACAATTAAACTATAAACTAGCACTGCTTTAGCTTGTTTTATTTTAGCTGCTAATAAAAGCTTTATCTATTAAACAAATAAATTAAAAAGCTTAGTTTTTTCGTTTTTTCTTATATATAATAATATTAAAAAAATTAACAGTTGCATTTATTTAAAATTATTTAAAAATATCTACATAAATACTTTAAACTATTTAATTAAAAAAATAAATATATTTAATTTAATAATACAAAATATTTTATTAATCCAGATTATTATCAGGTTAATAATAATACTTAAAGTTAATACAACAAAAAAAGTACAAACTATAATATCGGCCTGTTAATATAACGTTTTAATTAACTGCCCTAGCAATTTTTTATATAATTTCTTGCTTGTTTTTTCTTATAGCGCTACGTTTTATTAACAGATTTATAAATTAATTAAAATATATTATATAATTAAATATATACAACGTTATTTTAAATATTTTATTATAACAGCTTTAATTAATTTAAGCAAACTTTAAATAATACTTTTTTTATATAACGCTGTTTAACCGCGTTATATAACTTCTGCTAGCAGTTTTTTTAGCTTAAACAAAATAACAAAATCTTTATCGCTATATATATCAGTAAAATCCACGTATATCTTCCCTATTGCTATTATTATAATTAAAACGTATATAATACAAAATAGTTTCGCTAGTTATAGTTTTATAAATATTACGTGCAAAAAAGCTGCAATATTATTAAACTAATTATTATTCTAATTAAACATAACAGCTATAATACGTATATAATTAAATAGCAGTCTAGCCGTAAAATTGCAGCTTTAATATTAAAATAGCAACTAATCGTCTAATACGTTATAAAAATATAAAAAACAAATTATTTATTATTTAACAACTAATACTAATTATATTATTTTAAGTTTATATTAGTTTGCCGCGTTTTATAGTAACAATTTAAAAAAAAAAATATTTTAATACTAATTTTCTGCTTTTTAAATATTTTATTAATAGTTTACAGCTATATAATATAACCTAAAAATCGTTTATAATAAACTTTTTTTATTTATTATTTAATCGTAAATATTTTATAAAAAAACAATTAAATTTATTTTTATAATGTTTTATTATTCTAATATTTTTATAATATTAATATTATATTCTATTATATATTAAAATATATTAATATTAATCTTGTTTTTACTATTATTTTTCTATATATTAATATCAACTTAAACAGCGTTATTTAATATTTTATATATTTTTTTTTATTAATATTTTTATTAATATTTTTATTAAAGTTTTTTTATTTTTTAATCTATTTATCTATTTATAATTCTTTAATAATATTAACTTGTTTATTTTAAACTATACTAACTTTTTAAATAACTGTAGTAAAATTTGCGCTTTT
The DNA here is from genome assembly GCA_021209875.1 of Rosellinia necatrix. Classification (NCBI taxonomy): domain Eukaryota; kingdom Fungi; phylum Ascomycota; class Sordariomycetes; order Xylariales; family Xylariaceae; genus Rosellinia; species Rosellinia necatrix. The sequence continues at coordinate 396,317 of JAGYVD010000001.1, read as the reverse complement.
TGCAGCGTTTTTGCTGTTAATACGATTAAGCAAATATTATATTGCTAAAAAAGCCGTAATATTATAATATTTTACGTATTTATTATTAAAATTAGTTAAATATTAATAAAAAATTAACTTTTTTTTTATAATATCGCTTAATATTATTGTTTCAGCTATAGCTTTTATTTCAGCTAGCGCAGTATTTTTATATACTAATTAAATAAGTTTAATAATAACGTTTAGTTTATTTTTATGCTATACAAGCTTTTTTATAAATATATTTGCTTATAGTCTTTTTTAAATCTAAATTACAGAAATTTTAATTTTAATAAATATAAAAGTTCTTTATTTTTTTCGTTAATATAAATAAGCTGAAGCAAAAGCAATAAACTCTATAGTATTAATATATTCTTACTTTTTATTTAATTAAATATAAACGGCTTTATAAGCTAATAAAATTAATATTTCTATAGTTAATGCTAGCAAATAATTTAATTTTTATAAAACATAAATTTGCTTAATAATACGCGTTTTATAATTTAAATAGCTTTTTTTTTTGCTGCTTATTTTATATAATAATATTTATACTGCTTAAATATTAATAAATTCTATTTTTTTTGCTTTCTCCGAAAAAAAATAATAATATTTAAGTGTTATATAATATAAGCTTGCTAACAGGTTTATAACTTATTATTAATATTACGTCCTATATATATAGTTTTTATTATATTTTAAATAAAAATCTGTTTAGCTTTTACGTTATTAAAAATAGCTTTTAAAAGTTATAATAATATATATTTAACGTTTTAAAATTTTATTTTTAAAACGTTATTAAGTCAGAAAAGTATAAAAAGATCGCAAAAATTAAATAGTATAACTAGCTATATAGTTACGTATTTTTGCCTAGTTAAATCAGGTATTAAAATAGCTATTGCACGCATAAGTCAGCAAAAAATAAGTTCTATTATTCTTTTTTAAAATATAAGTTTATAAATAATATTATATAATAAACAAACGGATTTTTTAATAACTTTTAAATATATGTTAGTTTTTTTTTATTGTTTAAAATACGTGTTAAAATAATTAATAAGCTTGTTTAATATTTTAAAAATACTATTTTTAACGTTTTAAAGCAGAGTTTTATATAGATTAACGTTATAAAATTTTTATTTTTTAATAAAAATATTTACAACCTGTTTAAGTTTATTATTATAAACAAGTAGTGCTATTTAAAACAGCCGGGGTAGATTTAACGCAGCTATAGCTATATTAATGTTTTTTAAAACATTTATAAAGTTTTTATTATATAAATTAATAAGTTTAATTACTGCTAAATTATAATAAATATAATAAATGCTATTAATATTAACTGTTGTATTAATTAGCATTTTTATTAGTAATATTAAGTATAAAAGTGCTTTAGCTATATTATTATAGCTTTTATTTCTAGCTTATTAACAAATCTTTTGTTTGCTAATCTTAATAATAGTTAGCTATTGCTTAAAAGCAGAATATTTAATCTTTATATTTATAAATATAATATAACTGTTAATAGCGTTAATATAATATTAATATTTATGCTTAATATAAAATTTACGGCGGCTATATTAAACGTTATTAATTTTAATAGTAATATAATAGCCGTTTATTATATTTACGCTAATAGAACGTATATAATTAATTTTATACGGTGTAATATATTTAAATATATTTTATTTAATTTTAATAAAACTAATAATAAAGTTTTATAAAGTTGTAAAACTAATAATACAAGCTATAGTTGCTAATATATATAATATTTTAATCTGTTCTGCTTTATTAATATATAAAACGTTTTAAATATAATAATAAACACGTTTATTAATAATATTAATATTTAATAAAATATTTAAAATAATCTGGCTTAAGTTTAAAGCATTAATTTTGTTAAAAATGTTTTTACTAGGATATATAAAATAAAAGTATTTTTTTATTTATAATTTTTTTTTATATATTATATAAATGTTTAACTTTTAAAACTATAATTAATTTTATAATAATTAAAAGCGTTATAATAAAAATATAGATTAGTTGTTTTATAATGTTAATATTATATATAATTATAATTAATACTAAAACATTTAATACAAAAAAAATCAAAATAAACAGGGAAACTATAGCACTACTACAAGCTTTATTTAATATATTTAAATATAATTTAATAATTATTTTAAAAATATTATAAATAAAGCTTAGCAAACGTTAGTTGTTAATCTTTTAATGCAGGCTTGTTATTAAATTTGTTCTGTTATATTTATATAATATTATTTATATTATAATCTAAAGTTGTTTTAAAATAAGTTTTTAATAAATTATATTAACGTTAATATTACTAAAATTAAATAAGAATTAATAAATATTTTTTTTATTAATACCAAACAATTAAATATAATTAATATAATCTGCAAAAAATACGTAAATAATATAAACAGTTATATATACTTTTTCTGCTGCATATATACTTTAATATATAATTAATATAGTATTATATGCTACTTTATTAGTTTAAAAGTATTAACGATTATTAATAAAAATAGCTTTACGTTTTTTATTTATAATAATTATAATGATTTTTTTTTTTAGTTTTTTAGTTTTATTAATAATAACTAACGTAGGATTAATTTTTACGCTAATCGGCGTTAAAAAAACATATGCTAGTATTTTAATAATAAATCTTTTAATACGTAATAAACAGAAAAATAACTTAATAAAAAAAAGCTATGCTTTTTAATAACTATAAGTAGGCTGTGTATTTATAACGTATAAAAAATAAAACTTATAATAAAATAAAATTATATAATAAGCTGTATAAATAAGTAGTAGAAATAAAAAGTTTTTTTATTTTAAACAAGGTTATTTTAATTTATATTTTATACGTTATTTTTATTAATTTATTTTAAAAAAAAACGTAATTAATATAAATTAGCAGGCATAATTATAAATTATATATAATGCTTGCTTTAAATATAAAAAAAATACGTAATATTTATTTAGTACTAAAATACTTTTATTATTAAGTATATATATACTATAAACTAAAAATAATAAAAAATAATTTATATTATTAAAAAATATTAAAAAGTTTTATAAACTTTTTATATGTTTATATAAATATAATATATTTATATCGGTATTATTTTTATTTTAGCTTTTTAGCTAATTAAATATAGCCTGTAAGAACTTATTATTTTTAATTATAATAAACTTTTTAACGTTATGTTTAAAACTGTTATATTTTTTAATATTATGCTAGAATAATAACGAAGTAATAAATATTAAATATTAAACGTTTATTTTCTAAGCATCTTATTATAATATATAGTTATTTTAATAACTTTTTTATCCCTAGGTTAATATATAAATGCTTTAGTTTTAGTTTGTTTATAATATTATTATAATAAATTAAAAATATTTTATTTAAAGTTTATTGCTAGTTTTTATGTTTTTTTTATATATTTAAACCATTTAACTCTATAGCATAGTTATATTTTAGCTGTTAAAAATAAAATTAGACGTGTTTTTATATAATCAATAATATTTTCGATAATTTATTTATTAATACTATTTATATTTAAACTGCCTAGTTCTAATATTTTGCAGTTATAAATATTTTTTTTTGCTAATTTAAAATATTTAATCAAAATATTTTTTTATTAACGTAACTATTTAAATAACTTAATATAATATTTAAAATTGCTAAATTTTTTTTCGATTATAAACGGACCGACTTTAAAAAAAATAAGCTTAGTTTAATTTTATAAATAATATTTAAGCTGTTTAAGCTTTGCTAGTTTAATATATACTAAGTTATGCTTATTAATAATTAATAGTTTATTATGCCTGTTATTATAATATATTTTTATTTTTGTTTATATAATTATTATAACATTTGCTGCTTTTTATCGCAGTATCTGTTGCGTTTATATATAGTTATTTTTAATTTTAAAATTAATTAATAAAAAAGTTTTAAATTTTCTTTTATATAATAACTTATATAATATTTATTTAATAATAGCAGATTTTAATATATTAAAACAATATATAGCATGTTTAACAAAGTTTTTTTAATTATTAATTTTAAGTTTTTTTTTTAGCATAATAATTAATAAAGTCTATAATATTTAAATAATATATTTAACTTATTTATTAGCTGCTTAATAATATAATGCTGTTATTTTAATATTAATATTGCCTGTTTTATATAATACTGTCTATAGTCCACTTATTAGTTTAAAATTAGCATTTAATATAAAAACGTTTAATAATTTTTAGTTAAAATATATATAAAATATATATAATCAAGCCTAGTTTTTTATAATATATAAATCTTTGCTGATAATATATTTAATAAATTTAAATAATTTATATACTACTGCTAATACTACGTTATTTTTATTTATAAAGTTTAATAGTCCGATAATAAAATCAAAACATAATATAAAAAAAAGTATATATAAAATATTAATTAATTAAAAATCTCTGTATAATTAATGCCTAGTTTTTTTTATTAATGCATATATAAAACAGGCTTTAATATATTCTATAACATGTTTTTTAATATTTAAAAAAAATAATATAAATTATAAATAATTAGCTGTCTATTATATTCTAAAATAAGCTCGATTATTATATGCTATTCGCAGTACTTTAGTTTAAATAGTAGCAAAAATAACCAGTTTATTTTTATTATTATTTATATAATATATCAGCTTAAATTTTAAATCGTAGCAAAATATATATAAAATAATAATAAGCTTTTTTTTATTTGTTTTAATATTTTTATATAGTTTTATTAAACGTTTATATATTATATAAAATATACAGTTAATTTATATAGCTTTTATTATATTGTTTTATATTTCAGATGCTATATATATTACTAATACTGTTATATTTTATATATTTTGCAGCATAATTTTTATTTTTAGCATAGCCGGTATTGCTATAATTTGTTACAGTATAAATATCGGTTATATATTTTAATGTTTAAGTTTTAGCGTTTTAATTAGCATGTTAATATTTTCCTATACTGCAGTAATTTAATTTGTTTTAATTTTTTTAATTATAAGCTGTTTTTTTTTAGCTTGTTGTTAAGTTATTATTAAAAATAATATAGCTTTAAAAAGCTTAAAAAGCTGTATAAACAGAGTAATAGCATTGTTTATTTAAAATAATTTAAATAATATATTAATATCTACAAATATTTTGCTTAATATATAATATATTTAAATCTTTTTATTATATTTAGCTAAAAACATTTTTTAATTAATTAAATAATTAGATTTTTTAAACGCTTAATAATCGATCGAAAAGCTTATATTATTACAGCATAATCTATATATACATATATTTTGTTATAATTAAAATATTAAATAAGTTTTTTTAGTATTTATATTAAATTATAGGTTTTAATTTTATAAATACTGTATTACTTTTTAATAAATATTAATACGTAAAATAAAAACAATATAAAGCGTAATTTATTATTTTCTTGTTTTTAATATAGCTTTACCCTAATGCTGTTTAATCTGTTTAAATTAACTTATAAAATAAAAAGTTTATTATAGTTAAAAAATATTAAGCTAATAGTTTTATAAATACAGTTTTTAAAAATATCTTATGCTTTTTATGCTTATTTTTATATTTTATTTTTATAAGCTATTATATTATTATATTATTTTTATGCTTAAGTTAATATTATATTTATTTTAAAATTTAGTTTAAAAAACAGTATCTCGGGTAGCAGTTAACAGTTATATGTTTATTTAGTTTTAATAGGATTAGTTTTTTTTAAACAGTTTTTAAATCCTAATGTTTTAAGTTTATTTAATAATGCAGTAATACTTACGAATTAATAAATATAATATTATTAAAAACTTATAAGCTTTAATTTATTTTTAAGTTTTTAAAGATTTTTAAGTATTACTAAGTTTTTTATAGCTTTATTTTTTTTTTTATTTATAAACAGCTTTAATTTAAACATATATTGTTTTAACGCTTTAAATCCATGCTATATAAAAAAACATTTTTTAAACGCTATAATATAACCTAATTTTATAAAAATATCAAAAATAATGTTTAAATAATAAATATAATTTATTATTGTTTTAAAAAAATTATAATATTATTAATATATATTAATATAAATTTTTATAAATAAAATTTTATTAAGTTTTTATTCTATATTAAAAAATCTAAAAATAATTTTAGCTTTATTATTGCGATTATAAGTTGTTTTTATTTATAATATAAAATAATAAAAGCTGTTTTATATTTATTTTTTTTTATAAGTTATTAATAGTATTTTTTATAATATTTACAACTATAAATATTATAACGTTATATATAGCTTTTAATATATTATTTTGTTTAAAAAAATAAATGTTATTTATAACTTTTATATTTATTTTTTAAAATTTATTACAAGCTTTAGTTTATTTTTTCGCTATATAATAAAAACTAATAATATAATTAAATAAAGTTGGCTCAGCAGTACTAATTTTATTACTCCAGCATTTTTTAATAATTATAAAATTATTTTAATTACTTATATATTTTTTAAAACTGCTAATATAATTATTAGCTTAAATTATTTATGTTTATATTAGTTTTAAAATAAATAAATATTTTAATACTGTTATTAAATTTACTAAGCTTTAAACAAAATAAATAAAAATATTTTTATATTATCTGTTTAATCTACTTATATATTTTTAAGCTTTAGTCCAAAAATATATTAATTTTTAATTTATTAAACTAAAATTATAGTGTTTTATTTATAAAATCAGAAAAATTATAAAAGTAGCTATACTTATATTTGTTCTTTTTTTTATTATTAACGTTTTTTTTTTTTTATACTTTTAATACGTTTTTAATTAATATACTGTATATAGCTTTAGTTGCCGCTTTTAAAAATTGCTAATATATATTTTATATTTTATATATTTATATATATTTTAAATATTTTAAAAAAATTTTTATATATAATTATTAATAACGTTTTAAAATTAGCAAATTTTATAACTTAGTTATATTTATTTATCGCGTTATTTTATATAATATTATATAAATTTTTATAAAATCTATAATAAGTTTAAAATTACTATATAAACTTAGTTTATAACTAAAACTTTTAAGTGTTCTACTGCAATCGCTGTTTTTAACGCTAATATAATTATAATAGTATTTTTTGCTTAAATAAAAATTATTTTATAATAAAGCTTTGGTCTGTTTATTTTTATTATTAATAAAGCAATATATTAATTTAAATTATTAATTTAAAGTTTATTGTTTTAGTTTTTTTATTTTTAAATTATATAAAGCTAGTGCTGTTTAAAAAATTTAATTTTTAATAGCATTTTATAACTAAATTAATCGATAATATATATACGTTATATAGTAGTTTAAAATTATTTATTTATATTTTTTAATTAAATATAAATATCAGCGTATTTTATTATCTACGGACTACTTTTAATACTGTTTAGCTTAAAAAATTTAATTGTTTTTATAATAGCAGTTAAATAATATATAATAAAATATTTTTATAATATTAAATAAAAAAAAATCTGTATTAATAAAAGCTGGAAATATATTATTATTTATATAAATAATTGCTTTAAAATAAAAAAGCTTTTTAATTATATTTTTATTTTTATAATAAATAATTCGATTATTTTTTATTTTTGCGATGCTTAAAAACTCTAATATTATAATTTACTCCTAATATATCGATTTACTATATCGCTTTTTCTATAGTTTTAAAATATATTAAATTATTAATTAGTTCTATTAATATTAAATAATTTATAAAGTTTATATTTAAGTTATATTAATATATATTTTCTGCTGTTTTTCTAGTATTATATATAATAATAATTTAAAACAATATTTAAAAATTTTAAAAAAGTAATCACTGTTTAATAATGTTTTTCCTTTTTATTAAACATGTTATTTAATATAGTATTAAATATTTAATTTAAAATTTATTTATTATCTGCTATATTTATATTTAATAATATATAAAAAATAATATAGCGTTACTGCTTAATAAAACGTCCTTTTATAACGTTTTTTTTAAATATTTTTTAATTTAACGGCTTTTTTTTTATTATTGCTGTTATTATTTTCGGAAATATTATTAAAATCAGGGTTATAATTAGGTTTAAACTTTTTTATATGTTTAACAGCGTATTTAAATATATAAAAGTTCTTTATTTTTAAATTATAATATATTAAGTTATTTATTAGCATATACGTCTATGCTACTTTTACTAGTTGTTTAAATATATTTAATTAATTTTTTTATTCTAATTATAGTTTTTTAATTATAACCTTTTTAATTATTACGTCCGCGATTATTATAGTTTTTCGGAAACTTTTAATTATATTAGTAATTTTTTTTAGCTTTTTATTATTTTATTTTAAAATAGTTTAAAATTAGATTTAAAGTTAAAATAAGTTTAACATTTTTTAAAAAATTATTAAATATAAACATTATGTTTAAAAATAAAAATAATTTGTTATTATTAATTTTATTATTATATTTTTGCTGATATCCTGTTCGAAATTAATTAACATTTAAATTAATATTTTTTTTTTTGCTTTTTTTTAACTAAATTTTTAATTTTTAAATCTTTTAATTATATACTTTTGCTTAATATAAATAACACACTACTATTTTATAGCAAAATATTTATAAATACTTATTTAATTTTATAAATCAGCTATAATGTTTTTTAATTTTTAAAGCTTAACTAAAATTTTTAAATAATTATTTAAATCGTTAAATACGTAACAAATAATATAGTCTTTATTAACGCTTTTTATTTCGTTATAATATTTAATTTTATTATTAATATATTTATTAATTAATTTATTTGCTTTATTAGCAAAATTATATTTCTTGCTGTTTATTATTTTTATAACTTTAAATCTATTTTTTAAAACCGTTCTTTAAGCTTTGCTTTAATAAAATCTAGATTTTAAATAATTTATGTTTTTAAGTTCTAAGTTAGACTTTTAAACTAATACGCTTCTGCTAATAAAAATTTATTATAATTTTTATATTAAATTTTTAAATATAATTAATATTTTTAAATATTTTTAAATAGTTTAGTTTATTAATATATTATATAATCAGGGTTAAATCATAATATTTAAACATTTTAAGTTTTAATTTATTATAAACTTTGTTTTTATATATACCTGTTTTTAATTTTAAGCCTGAAGCGCTATTAATAATTAAAATTTTTAATATTTATATTTGTTTAATAGCTAATATAATAGTTTATATATTAATTAAATATATTTTTATAATATATTTTATTTTATATTTTATTATTTTATAAACTTAAATTATTTAGCTTATTGTTTAGCAAGCTTAAATAAAAAATATATAATTATATTTTATATAATATTTAATGCTTTTAAAATAATTATAGCATTATTAATAAGATTAAAAGTAGTTGTAATATAACAAATAATAATAAAAATAATTATAATATTATGCTAGATTAAATTAATAATATAAATAAAAATATTAAAAAATAAATACTTAATAATATTTTATAATATAAACTATAATAAAATAATGTTTGTTTTAAATTTAATCGATTAATTAACTGTTTAAATCTATAAATAAAGATTTAAAAACAGTTAGCTTTATTTTAAATAAAAGCTGGAATTTTATTATAAGCTTGTATTAATTAATTCTTTTTTTTGTTGTTTATTATATTTTTTATCGCGTTATAAGCTTTTAGCTAAACATTTTCGTTTATTAAACGTTATAATTTTAAATATAAACCCAGGCCTATATTATTAATAATTTTATAAATAACTGCTACGTTTTATTTATAATTTAAGTTAATATATTATAATATAAAAAAAACAAAAAATAATAAAAGTAGTAGCTGTAAAAAAAAAAATAAAAACTTTTATAAACTTTCTAATTTTTTATCTTTTTTTTTATTTTTTTCTTTATTTTCTGCTAATAAGTTATACTTAGCTTAAGCTATTTTATTTTTCTGTTTTAATTTTTACCAGCAGGTTTTTAAAGTTTATTTAAAAAAAATAATTTAAAAATATTAAAACTTAATATAGTTTTACGATTTTATATAGTTAGTTTTCTGCTTTTTATAAATATAAATATTATGCTTACTAATATAAATTTTTAAAAATAATACTATTTTTTAATAAAATAATATTTAAAAAATAGATATAAAAATAACGTTTTATTATTTTAATATAAAAATATTAATTATTTTTTTTTTATTTTTAATTAACTTTTCAGGTAATTTTAATTAAATCTTCCGCTAATTAAATTAATATAAAAGTAGCTAAGTTTACTATTAAAAATTTATATTATATTTTATAAAAATAATAAAAATATTTTTTATTTTTATTTTTAATTTAATCAGAAAAAATTAACTATTTATTTTAATGCTAAAAAAATAACTAATATATTTAATAAAATATAAGTTTTAAAAATTAGTTTTTTTTAATTTATATATAGATTTTATAAATAAGTTTTATCGGCGTTTTTAATTAATTATTAATTATGTTTTAAATAATTTATTAATTAAAAATAATTTATTTATTTTAAGTTTAATATAAAAGTTTCTAGCTAAAATAAATAAAAATTAAATTTTTTATAGCAGTAATAACATTAAATTTAACAAAATTAAGTATTAATTTTAACTTTTATTTTAATATATTAAATAAAAATAAATTATTTTTATTTTAATAAACTATTTTTAACGTTTTTAAAACGGTTGTTTTTTATTGCTTATAAATAATTAATATATATAAAAAATCTTAAGTATTACTTTTAAAAGTTTTTAATAAAATATAATTAAAAACCCCACGGTCTCGTGTTTAATATTTAAATATTACGCTAATAATCGAATTTTTTTAATAAAACTATAGCTTGTTTTATATAATAATAATAAACCGTTTTATATATATTAAGCTTTTAAAAATTAAATATAATTTTATTATATAATATATCGATAATAAAATTAATAATAAAATTTTTGTTAAAAGTTTAATAAATAATCTAATTAAACAGATCGGTTAAAATTAACTACTAATTTAAAATTAAATCTTATAATAATAAATCAAATTTATTTATTAAAAATTGTTTTAGCAGGCAAAAACGCTTAAAATAATTGCTAGCTACTATATAAAAGCCAGCAGCATATAAAATAATAATATTATATTGCTAACTACAGCTAATACAACAAAAATTTTAAATTAAAACTAATATATAACTTCAATTTTTTAGTTAATAAAAAAAAAAATAAAGCTAGTAATACAGCAGTTCGTAAATAAAAGCACAAAAGATCCAGTGGGTTATTAATAGATCCCTAAGTAGGTCTGTAAGGTGATATACTTCCGTATCTCAATCTGTACTCCTGTATCTTAACACCCACATTCTAGTTACACGCAATAAAATGGCACGGGATCAGGCACGGTTGATTGGGCAAATTGCTGAAATATGAAATCACCTACGAGGCAAACCGTCTTTTCTAGCGGCTAGTAGCGGATAATATGAGTATACTGTCGATGGTTAGGGTCGAACGATAGATGAATGGATGAATGGATTTCTAGTTCATAGTAAACTTAAATCTACGGTTTACAACATTCCTTGAGACCGCAAGGTCGACTAACCAAGTCAGAGCTTAGATAACGCTCTTTTCACTACCGGCGTAACCATAGTGAGGCTATAGGAATGCCCGGATTATTATGTCCTTTGAGTTTCGCCTACTGACCATTGCCGTGTCATCACCCTGAAAATAAAGGAGAGAAAATAAATATTCTCAATCTGCATTCATGTCGGCGCCTTCTTTCGTAAGTCTAAGTAGTGCCTTCTAGTATAGGCCTTCTAGCTACCATGCCCTCTTCCTATATGGAACTAGGGATCAAGTCAATACCGCCTTCATTGATTCGTGGCGGAGCTGTAGGCAGTTCTTTCCAAGGAATTTCGACATGGCCCTATATTTCAAACACCAAACAATCACATACGAAAAGGAGTATTTAAGGTATGGCGATGACCCCAACTCGGAAACTTCTCCGTTCTCTCTACGAGTTTAACAAAACCAGGTAACAATTGCAGAAACAGTACCCTGCCCGTCTTGTCCCCAAACAAGTCCATCCAGGATCCCGACTGCAGCACTTTCGAGTCCACCTGAGTGGCGTGCCACATGGCCGGCCTAGGGCGAGCCTAGAATTTCTGCCTGCCTCATTCTGGAGATCTTGACTACTGTTGTCGAATGCTCCGAAAGATTATGAACTCACACCTGCCTATTGACAGTAATATTCATTTGGAACTTGGTCATTGAGCATTAGACTAGTTATGTATTTAGATTGGGGATCTAATAGAGACTCAATTTTCTATCACGCACCCACATACACAAGCATATTTGATTTCGCCATTTCTCGTCGGGCCATCGATGTCATCTCTCTTCCATTCTGTTCCACGCCGCCGTTCCCCGGTGTTGATGATCGAGGCTGACCTTATCTGTCTAAAATATCTGCGGTCATCATGTATACTTGAGAAGAGTTGAACACCATTTTGGCGATTTCAGGGTTGCCTATGCTAGTCTATACGGAAGGATGTGAGTGTTCCATTAGCTTAGATTTCCGCCGGAGGAACAAACTAATATAATGTAGTAAATATAGTTGGTAACATCTGAGAGCGCTTGTTTGGGACATCGGGGCGCCCGGTTAGGGGTGTCCAGCATCTCCTCCGCTTACCTAGAGGTTGCCTGATAAAAAAAAAAAAAAAAAAAACCAGGCATAGAGCCAGGGCCTTGGCGCAGTCCTGGGGCTTTTCACCAAAGCTGTCCCGCGAGTTCAATCCCTCCCCATCTCCCTATGCTTTCCAAAGCTAGGACCAAGCACACGAGTGTACAATTTGAACGCGAAACTTACCAAGAAGCCTATCGGTCAGGTTACCCGCCCACCCAGGTGCAGTTACATCTACGGAAACAGTCCGGTCGGCGCGCAACCTCTCTTCCCGCCTTGGTGATGAATTCGCCTTTCACCCACCACCTCGAGCTACTATGCAGGGCTTTGCTACGAAGAAGGAGGAGCAGGCCCCTTTCCCACAAATCGCGAATGAAGGCCGCTGCTAGGCAGCAGTCGGACCATTGCCGCAGCTAACCCCGCCGTCTGCGTCGACTATTTTCTCCAACCCGTCAGGCCTGACACCGGCGCATTGCGTGTCTCTGGAGGGTGTTGGCATTCTGTCATCGGACCGATAAGGGGAGGGGGGGAGGGAGGTGTTTATCTACGTCTCTTGGATCCGGTAGGTGAGCCGAGAATTTCCAACGCCGAACATAGTCGCCTCGCCAGGCACCCTACCCTGCTGTTCCCACCATCATCAGCCCACCCACCCCGAACTCTGAGTCAACGCAGGCGTTCTGACTCCGGGGTGTCGCTGTCGCGTCATCGAGGCCTCAACCGGCCTATCCAAGTGGCCCCGTGTGGGGGTGGGGGAGGAAGGAGCCGGCGCTTCAAATGGGGTGGGTTAGATAAAAAATAAATAAAAAAGTATATATATATATATATATACAAGGAGGGGTCAAGTCAGTGAGTTAGTCGGTCATGAGGTGTTGCTACTGCTGTTGGTGCTTTGCTGGGTCGGTCGGAAACGCGGCGCGCGCCCGCTACCTCAGTTCGCCCAAGCCCAACTCTGGGGAAGGGGGGATCAGTTTCGCGTTTCATCTTATCCGATCACCCGCCCGCCGATCGATGCCGATGGGAAACCCGAGTGACCTAATGTTACATACATGATGGGTGTTTCTGATACCACCACCCTTCCTGGTCCGGCCCTGCTCGTGGAGAAGAAAAACCCGCCCGCGCCAAGCGAAGGGGTCGATGGAGACGGGGGGAGACTGAGAACTCGTCAACAACCTGGTCGTCAAGGTTAAGCCTGCCTCTCTATCTCTCGATTCGTCCCAAGTACTCGGACGTAGTATACAACTTGCAAATGCCTATAGCTTGCGCTTATCAAGAAAAACGAACCGAGATGTGTATAGATAAATGTACATATAAGCGAATACCAAGGTAAACTACAAGCATACTGGGGACATTGGCCACGATATGATGGGGGACAAACGTAATCTAATGACTGCTACAATTGAACATTCTCGACACTACGATGGCCGGCGGAGTTTGTTCTCAAAGATTTGTTTCGTTTTCGCGATCAATTGAGTAAATTGATCGTACATGTATATGATCATGGCGCAAATCACTCCCGTTCGTCCAGCCAGCGGTGCTGGTTGAAACACAGCGCAAGCGCATCATTCACTACATCCAAACCATCTCACATATCCTATTTCTCCGCGCAATACATCTCATCAAAACCCGCCCATCATCTCTCCGTGAACCATCCCGCGCGGGAGGAAAGAAACGAGAGACGGTTCGTTTCTCGCAATTTCTCCCGCTCGTTGTGTGGTAAGTTGCCTCCCGTGCCACTTACGTAACCACCAGTTCCTACATCAAATCCACCAAAAGGAGAAAATCCAAGGAAGCAAGAGAAGAAGCAGAAGAAGCAGTTTTCGCTAGTTCGAGACAAGAAAAAGGCCGCTCCTCAAGTGAAGCTGAAACTGAAAGAGGCCATTCTGGCGGTTGGGGTATATCCTTCGCATCTCGACGGGCGTCTAAAGTCCCGGAAACTCCATAAAACATTGAGGGGAACAATGATAGTAGTGCTTAAAAAAAACTAATGCGATTCTAATTAGTGAAGGGGGAGGCAGAGTGGGTGTGGGGTTTTTGTGCGTGCGCGTTAGAGAATTGTCAGGAGGAATCAAAAAAAAAAGGAGAAAGCCAAAGGGGGCCGTATTTGGTAGAACGTAGCGCCGAAGACGCGTTGTGTTGTATTTTTTTGGGCTCTATAGACTGCTGTTGTTGTTTTTTTCTCACTTGCACGCCATTCGCAAGAAGATCGCAGGGCATCATCATCATCTGCGATAAAAAAAAAAACAGGGAGGACCAAAGAATCCAAAACCGGAGCGCGTACAGGTTTCCTGGAGAGAAAAAAAAATTGCTCCCCACGTTTTTTTTTTTCCTCTCGCAAGCGAATCATGGAAACGCGTGTGGACCGGGGATTTGGGAAGGGGGGAGTCGTGCCGTGCCGATCCCTTGGGATTTCGCCGAAATCGCTATAAAAGTGTAACAGACGGACCCGGTCTACCTGTGTGTTATATATATGTGTTGTTGTATTTCGTCAGGGAACCCAGTCCAGCCAGGGCCGGAAGCGGCGAGGGAAGGGGGAGGAAGGGGGAGAACGACCAAAAATTCTTGCGCGGCCTAGCCTAGCCCAGGGCCTGCCCGATGATCTCCTGCTGCTGCTGCCGTCTCGACGGCGGTGGCGATAACCCTACGTAGGCGTCCCTGTCGCCGCCGGGGAGCTGCGGCGGGATCGACGAGGAGGAGTAGATGCGCGAGTGCCCGCCCACGCCGCTGCCGCCGACGCCGACGCCGACGCCAACGCCGTACGAGCTCGTGGCCCTCGACCCGGACGGCGACGACTCGGCGCTCCGGTGCCAGTGCTCCGAGTGGCTCTGGCTGCGGGCGATGCGGGTGCGGCTGTTGGACCGGCTCGGGTTCCGCGACAGGCCGGGGGGCAGCTTCGTGAGGCGCGAGGGCTGGCGCTTCAGCGGGGGCACGAAGGGGTCGTCGCCGGGGATGGCCTCGTCCGTGAGGCCGGTGCGGGCGTTGGGGGCCCGCGCGAACGCGGCCGCCTCGGGCGCGCGCGGCAGGTCCATGCTGAACCCCCCGCCGTTGATGAACGACCTCGGCGCCGTCGCCGTGTCCGTGGACGGCCGGGCCCCGCCGCTCCCCCCGCCGCTCCTCTGGTACTGGATCCGCGCCGAGCTCGTCGATTCCTTGGACGCGTGGCTCGGCCGCGCCGCCCCCCCGTACGCCTCCGTCTCCTTGTCGTCCGACCGCCCGACCTTCCACGTCGCGATCTCCTCGTCCCCGATCGGCGTCAAGCCCCGGTTGAATATCCTACGCCGCCGCCGGCTCTGCAGGAACCATATCCCCACCACCGCTATCAGCACCACGCCGACGATGGCGAACACGGTGCTCAGCACGGTGACCAGCGTGTCGTGGTTCAGGGCGCCGCTGTCCCGCTTCTCCATCGTGGGACGTGTGGTGGCGGATCGATCGACTGTACGGCGAAGTATAGGTAAGTCAGCGAGTGCTCGCCTCGTTCTAGCGAGCAAAACTCTCAGAGGCGAATCCCGAGTGTTAGATGGACTGGGTAATATCGTGAGCGGTAAAACGTTGAAGGCGAGATGTTCGTGAAAAGAGTCGTCGAAAAAGGTTCGGGGATGTCGTCGAGCCAGCGTTACGAGAATCTGATGATGTTCCAAGGGGGTTGTGGTACTGTCCTAACTGGAATAGCCATGAGCCTTGCGGAGGTAACAGACAAGCCAAGGTCCACGGCCCCGTCCCTCCAGATTGATTGATAGTCGATCGCCAACCGAAACCCAACTGAAGCTCAAATCACTGTGATGCCCGATTCCCCCTATATCTCGACAGCAGCTCTGGTATTTTTGAAAGGCCCTACAATGACAAGTGGTCAGTTTGATGCAATTCAGAGGTGCCAATCCAGTAATTTCAACATAGGGAGCTGGCCAAATGCCTCCTTCGACGGTCTAGCCAGTAATTGACCCAATAGCCATATTTGCTACAGAAATCATGGACGCCCCTCTGTATTGCATGGCTGTTCCGGCTTCGCTCCTCACACTTGCACGGACGTTGGAGTAGCTCTAGGCAGTGCTGTCACAGGCTGGGAGAAAACCAAGAAACGCATTGGGGTGAACTAACACTTTCAAGGATCCGAAGTAATCGAACAGACCCTAACAATGGGCTTCCGAAACCAAACGAGTTGGTGCAGAGAAGGAGGGTATAACGAGCGACAGGAAGCTTGAAGATGGGGTGCCTGCTATGAGAGCCCGCTCATCGGTATAAGAGCTTATGCTCTCTACAACTCAAGGTGAGGGAGAGAGAGAGACCAAGCACGCACACGCACACGCACACACGGTGGGACCCGCTCGGCAATTATGCGAGATTGGAGTTTCCCCTCGGCTCAGCTGGTGAGAGAGAGGATACGAGAGAAGGGGAAGCTCGAACGAGCTAGATGGGAGAGGGAGGGGGGAGGGGGGGCAAGGTAGGCCAGGCGAGGGCGGGCAGGTTAGGTTATAGATAAGTGAATACTAAGAAAGAGGGGCCCCCCAAGGTGAGGATGCTACGGTAATACGCTTGGAGGAAGAGCTCCCGGCCTGCTGTATCAAGACAAGGGAACTCCGCAGGGCCAGCTAGCTGGCCGTGAGCTAGTTTTATGAGGGAAAGAAGCGATCGAACCCGCCACCACTACTGCTCCCAGACGGAGCCTAGTCGAGCTACCACCTCCTCCTCCGCAGCTCCTCCCCTCTGCCTGCCTGCCAGCCCAGCTGCAGCGAGTGGCAGGACGGGTAGCCGGATGGGTGATAGGGTGGTGCGAGCTGTTCGGTGTGTGTAGTGGGCCTTGGGGGTCTTCGTTGGGGTCTTTGCTTGGGCTGGGCGTGCAGATGGGAGATGCAGGCTATCTGCACCCGATATTTGTGTGGTACGCTATGTTTAAGAGACAAGCGCAAGCCGCCGCTGATCCGACGCCACACGTTCTGTTTGGCCAGGAAACTGCAGCTAGCGACAGGTGTAAACACACAGCTTGCTCGCCCGGTGGGAAGAAACGGTCAAGAGAGGAAATGAGAGACGAGAAACGAGAGAGCTTCGGCCGGAGAGCAATTCTCTAGGCAATAAACCATCATCCGAGCAAAAGGGTGACGGAGAGGAGAAGCGGTCAGAAGAGAACTAACTACACTACAGTACGAAGTCACCTATGAATGTACATATGTATGTATGTATGTATGTATGTATGTATGAACGTAGGCTGGTAGGCCGGTAGGCATGTGTTAGACCTGTAACGGCTTTACAAAGTGCACATAATTAGCCCCCAAAGAATAATTACCAGGAAGCCGACATTCCCTGTGCCTGTGCCTGTGCCTTTGCCTTTGCCCTTGCTGATACTGCACATGTGTTTAACTTACATAGGTAGTTAGTGCTTTGCAGGAATCCCTTCGCCTTCGCCGTTCCTTTCCCACGTTACGCTACTATAACCAAGTTGCCTATGTATCGACCGAGTGTCTCATGGGCCCTGACTAGTTATACCTTGGTATTGTATATACAAGTATAAGCAGGATCTAACCCCCCTTCATACGACAGCCATCTAGCAACACACACACACACACACATACACACACAACAAGTCGGTACCCACAAGTTCACCCATGTTCTGATACAGCATGGGTTGGCAGCAAGTCGTACATAAACTTATGGAGACACAAATCATCGTTTGCGGTGCCACACCCACGACGGGCACAGGCGCGGGCGATCGCTGTAGTGTCATCGGGCGTGGGGACCGAAAGAGAAAACTAGCCCACAAACAAGACAAGGGTCGACTTGCGGACTGGGGCTCGAAGGCGCTGCCGCACGCCTACCGAGTGATATTGTAATTAATCTGAGTTGGTTGGCTGTGCACACATGGTATACATGGTATACATGGTATACGTAGTATATAAAGTGTGGAAGTGTATGCACAACACAAGCCGGCGTAGGACTTCGATGATGGTAATGATGATAGAATGATGGGTGTAACTTGATTGTGTGACGGAAATAGAAGCCTTGTCCTGTTTTTTTTTTTTTTTCCCCATCCATCCACCGAGCCATGACGCTGGTTTGGAGCCCGGCATCGAGTAAATTAAAGCCCACATGGTGTACCATACCATAACATTCGACCGCTGTTTCTTCTGGGCGTCGTAATCCATGAATTGAAGAGCTGCGGAACTCATCTGCCTATCTTTCTCTTTCCTCGTTTCCCTCGCCCTCTCTTTGCCTCTGGATAACCTACTCGGAGGTCTCGCTCTTGTGTCATGCCGGGATATAGGGGATAAAAACGAAACGGCAGAAGAATGAATTGCGAAGCGTTGGTTCGTCGTAATCGAAACGGTTGAAGCACACCGCCCGCTCCCCATCCGCCCTTTCATCTCTCTATATGTGGTATGTGGCACCGCCATGTTTTACACTACTCGACCGCTGACTACTGGATATCCTTTTCCCGAAGCTTGAAAATAATAATAATAATAATAATAATAATAACAACAATAATAATAAAAGAGTGCTCGATAAGGCCGCCAAGGTGTGTATGCGCGTGTGTGTGCGTGTGTGTGACAGCCAGGTGGCCAGGGACCAGGCCCGAGAGGTGCCATGTGTTCGGCGTGGTTCACGACCGCACATCGCGACCGTGATCTGCGCGCGCGAGAAACATTCCAGATCTAACGACCGTTTGGGGATAGGGGCCCCCCTAATTCGCCAGCACTCCCCTGCTTAGCATCGGGTTCTATAGGCATTCTGTGCCGGGTCTACGCACACTAACTACACTACACTACACTACTTTAGTGTACTTGTAAGCATAGTTGACGCTCTCGGTGTTTAATAGTGTGCTTTGGCGAAGGGATCCCTAGCCTGGCCTGGTCGAGCCCGCAATCCAGGCACAAGCGAATCAGCATCGTCAATCGACTTTTGGTCTCTCCTCGCTCCTCGATGCCTGCAGATGTGCCCTGTGAGGTGGATGGCGGACAGGGATGCGTAAAGTGGTAGGACTCGACACTATTACTATGTAAATGCGGTAAATGCCTCTCGTCGTGCTCTCGTCTCGCCTCGTCTCGTTACATAGTACGTAGTACATGCTGTATCACATGTGCTACGGCAATTGAGGGCGGCCGGCTTTTGGTCCGTTTGGTATAATAACTACCATATTTGAGCAGACGCGTCTGGGCTGAAAAGAATCCCGATATGAGAACCCCGTATATGCGACGGCTACGGAGTCCGGTTCCTAAGTTTTTAATTTTTTTTTTTTTTTTTAATTTTTTTTTTTCTTCGTCGCTTGTGCCTCGCAGTTATCGGGGCGAATAACAGCGTCGCATACATGCTGTAACTAGATGTAAGTGGACATCATCAGCAACAAACTCGAGCCGCTACCTGGTAGCTCGCTGTGATCGAGCCAGTCAGATGGCGTAAGCCGAGGTTTCTGTAACAAGCAGGATTCGGAGCGGAGCGAAGACGGCAGTCCTACTAACACCACATACACACATACATACACACACATACATAAGCCTGCCTTCATGTCCCCCCCACGATCT
The DNA here is from genome assembly GCA_021209875.1 of Rosellinia necatrix. NCBI lineage: Eukaryota > Fungi > Ascomycota > Sordariomycetes > Xylariales > Xylariaceae > Rosellinia > Rosellinia necatrix. Next base: position 376,041 of record JAGYVD010000001.1, on the reverse strand, counting down.
TATTTCCCTATTGGTCACCTCCTCACACTCAGGATGACAATAACACCCCAGTTCGGGAACGGAGCCCAGCACCTGGCGACTAGAACAAGAGGCTGACAGGCCACTTCTCCCGCAAGGCCATGAAACATGCGGCAGGGTGGTCGTGTACAATCTCGATTGGCCCAGCTTTGGCCGCGCGCCCCTCTTGGGTTTTCTAGAACAACGAACAAAAACACAGGCCTTCACAGCACATAGTTACAAAGCACTGTACGGTACGCTACGGCACTCCTCTGCATCTCGGCGGATGAATCCTACTTGTAAGTTATCTAGGTTATACGGAGTAGAGCGGTCAATTGAGTGAACAACAACACAACAGCACAACAGCACAACACAGCTCGCCACGGTCCGCACCGAAGCCGCCAAGGGACACATACGGGTTACCTACTGGGTTCTGTATGTCGTTGCTAATTAACTAGTTACCTAACCTAGATACATACATACATACATACATACATACATACATAACATACATACACAACATACAGAGCAAGCATGTAAGTCGGTGTTCCATCAGCCCGCACCCAGTCGCTCCGTTCCATCATTGTCGGCTGCCTTGTCATGGTGGCATGGCTTTGGGGGGGTAATACTACACTACACTATAATCGATCCGGTGCCCTTTTCTACCCTTTTTTTTTTTTTTTTTTTTTTCTTGTCCCATCTCCCATCTTGATGCCCCCGGTGGCGGTGTGTCTTCCGTACCGTAATGTAGCCGAGATACGAAATGGAGGCGATGTGACGCCCCCAACAATATTAAATTGCCCAAAACCTACACAGCACACAGCAAGCACCACCACCGTCGCCACCACCACCACCACTACTACTGCAGGTAATATGTAGCTATAAACCACCTTAGTTACCTTGCCCACTACACTAGCTATACATCCATCCGTACAGCATGCGCTGCTACATTATCATATACACAAAGTACATAGACCGTAGTGTGCAGCCAAACCGCAAACTAGGTAGCCAACTAGCCAGCACCAGGTAAACGCTTGTCACGGTCGAACAACCCCCAAAACGGGTCAAGTTTCCAATCTCCTTTTAAGCAGCCCCCCTCTCCCCCCCGCCCCGGGAAACCCTCCCATCGACTTTGCGCACGTGGGCGCGCTTCACCCATCAAAAGTGTAGTGTAGTGTATTGCCCCCCTATCTTCTTAGCCTCTTCGTTCCGTCCGGGCGTATGTACACTATGTAACGATGTAACTCACCAAACTTTGGACGCGCACACATAGTGCACATAGACGCCCGGGTGAAGCCGTCGCGACATGCTGCAAAGGAGGAGACGGAAGTGGTCGCGTCGGGTTCACACTCTCTCTCTCTCTCGCCTTTTGCCTTTTGTGGTGGAAATGCGGATATTCTTGCGGCTTCCCTTTCCCTCCCTCTCCTCTCCCCTCTTCCTCCCCCAATTTCCCGTCACGAGAAGAGGGGATCATTTCTGTTACCGGAGGGGTGGTGTTGCTACTTCTGCTACTGTTACTACTACTACTGCTGCTGCTGCTGCTGCTGCTGCTGGGTTTAGTTTTATTACTTAACTAGCAGGAATTCTTGAAACAGAAACACCGCTGTGTAAATGTTTCGGAGCTTTTCCCGCGACGGCTTGCCCCCCCTCCCCTCCCCCCTCATCTTACTGGTTCGCGCCTCAGGGACAGCCTACAAGCATTTACTATGAAGTATGTAGTGTATGTATGTACACTACACCCTAGGCGGGGGGCTAAAAGGGCCTGGGGTTTGTCGAACGTACCCCTGGCTAGGCGCTGACGGGAGCTCCCAAGTCGGTAAGTCGGGGGTGGACTTAAACCCCCCTGGCCTCTTTTTGAGACCGACAAATGTCCTCTCCGCCCGCCCGCCCGCTTCCGTGGAATTGGAAAATGGACGAGGAGCAAATATTCGATTGCCAAATCGCATCACTTATCATATCGTATCGTCTTGTTTTCCCTGTCACGAGCGGGCAAGGAGAGTACCCCCAAAACCCGCATCATCAGTTTTTAGTTTATTCTTCCTCCTTCCTCTTTCCGTCTTAGCTCTAGATCAGGTGTGTTGTTGCGGTGGCTTCATTTATCATCCTAATCCTCATCCGCATCCTTATCCTCATCATCATCGATGTTTTTTTTTTTTTTATCTCTTCCCGTCGGGATCCGGGTTAACATGGTGTGTCGGAAGACCTACACAGTAGTTACATAGTTACTTATGGATAACTAAGGTAACCTAGGTTTACCTACCTTGTAGTTATTCAGGGCGCAAAGCCAACAAAACTCAAATTGCGCCAACACACTTAAATTACCTCTGTACCGAACTGTGAGGAAGCATTTGATCCGAATGCGGCAAGCTATGGTTATGTTCCTGTCTTACCCGTAAGCTCGCGTCATTATCTATCTCACCCATCCGGAGACAACTAGGGGTCATCTCAGACCTCGGGTCAGATGATGCGCCTCAAATGCAAGGCACCGAGATTGTAAAAACGCCAAAAAGTCAAAAGCCAAAAAGCCAACGACCGAATCTATGCTTCCCGCTCGCCGGACGTTTAAGAGACGACCTGTCACATTTTCGAGTCATGTCTCTACCGTTGCGAGCAGCGGCACGCCATCTTTTTGGTGGCTGAATCAGGACGAACGTCTATTCCTAGCCTTACCGGCGGCGGCAATGACCCCCTTGTCAAGATAGGGGTTCCCGTCATGTAGTTGTATGTATGTGTGTATGTATGTATGTATGTATGTATGTATGTATGTATGTATGTATGTACCTTCATTTTACCCACCACCTTTTACGAACATCACGGCAGGACAAACGCTCGTAAAATTGCCAACCCGGCGGTCCGGGGATAACTAGGTATTGTGATGATCGACGACGGAGCAAACAAACTTATTTAGTTATTCCATGTTATGCATTAGGGAGGAGGTTGGGTGTTATGCAAGTCCAAATAAGTGCCTGCATATTTGACTCCCTCGTTCGACTGACTGACTGACAGACTGACTAAACGAACGAGCGTCTATCCGAAAATACCGACCATCCAGCGGTCTCCAAGAGCCGCCGGTTCGCCCTCGCTTCAGCAGTGCAACCTCACCCCCAGCTCATCCCTATCGCCGCGCTTCCGCCCGTGCACTGCACTTGGCAGCAACTACACTTGGCAGCAACTAGCAGAAGAAGCACACATCAACATGGCATGCGCTTAAGCTATTCTTGGCCCGCGCCGTGAGCGCTATGCGGGGCATGTTGTATTCTCCATCATTGCCGCCGACTTAGTCCCTTAGTCAGTCTAGATGAACTAATAAGGAAAGGGAGATGAAAATGTTAAAAAAAAATAAAAATAAAAATAAAAAATTACCAGAGCGCACACATACATACACACATATACACACATACACTTACACACATGCTCGTATGCGTACATATGATGTGAGGTTGTATCCCGACATCGGGTCAATTCTCTCCCTCTACTTTCCAAGGTCAATCAAGTGTGTAGTGTAGTGCAGTGTACATACATACATACATACATACATGCATACTTCTTCTTGACCTCTTCCCCCGCGTGTCATTGCCATCAAAGATGATCTCTTGCCAGAAAAGGCAAAACGGTATTTATTTCCGTCTCATGGAGCCGGGCCAGCTCTCAGGCGTCAGGTGTCTAGTCTGTCTGTCTGTCTGCCCGTACACTACACTACGCTTACGCTACGCTACTTCAGCCCAGGTAGGCTTTTAGTGTAGATGGAATAGTCGTGTGTGCCAGCCAGCAAAAAAAAAAAAGCCAAGAGCTTATCGAACGCCACACGATGCGGGCGACCAAATAGTTCGAGCTAGTTTCGCCCAGGCCAGGCCATCCTTTGGGGAAAGTGAGCACACAAATCCACAAAAGCAGCAGGCAGGTAGATCGGAGGATGCATCGTGAACGCCAGATGCATTTGGCATGTATGTATGTATGTATATGTGTATGTATATGTGTATGTATATGTGTGTGTGTGTGTGTATGTGTGTATGTGTGACTACGCCCACACATGACACGGGTACGTGCTTGAGAGATGAGGTGAGGTCCAGGCGAGAGAGTGTGTGTCTTCCCGTCCGTACCAGACTTCACGCAACAAGACTTCATGCAACAAGCCGTCGAACGCATAAAACTCAGCGCCTCCCCATCCCCCCATCCCCCCCACGGATGTGTATAGATCCCGTACATAAAAATAAGTACATACATACATACATACATACATACATACACACATAGCCTCATTATCCAAAAGCAGCCCGCAACGCAACGCAACGCAACCCCTCATTCCGCTGAGCTCATCGGGCTTCCTTCCCTCCCCTGTCCTCCCCTGTCCTTCCCTTCCCTTCCCTTCCCTCCACCGTCGCGAACGAAAACGAACTACCCCGCTTATTTATCTGCGGCCACGTTCTGTTCCTGGCAGATCGCAGAGATCACGCGTGGCACGATAGCGTATTATGTGAGACTAGCTTCGAGCCGAGCTTCGAAAGCCCGGCCGTGTTTTACATGGTAGTGGCGAGATAGTGGCCCAGTTAGCCCACATAGCACCTACAGCTAGTTATGGAGGTGCATGCAAAACACATGTCAGTAGATAGATAGTGTAGTTGTTGTTGTCCAAGCTAGTCAGCGTAGCTACTCTATGGAGAGTAGTATCTATACATCTGTCCCGGGTTAGGGAAGTATTGGCAATATCATGCATGTACTTCAGGCTACACGACAAACTACACTACACTACACTACACTACACTACAAACTACCTACGCATTTCCTCCTCTTTCGCACCGCAACCGTGACCGTTGTGATGGCCCAGGTGTGACTGAGACATCAGAGCCATATACATAATAATAGCACGTACATGCCTGGGCAGTTTAGTGAGCTTGCGGCATTTGCTGGTTTTGTTCGTTGTCTTTGCCGACCCTTTTAAGAACGTTCTCCCGTTCTTGTCTAGCCCTAGAAGAGTGGTGATGCACACGCCGAGTAATACGGGGGGTTTTTGTGTATTGTAAAACACACACACGCATCAGCCAGCAAAAAGATTGAAACGAAAATGGCGCCACTGCGTCGAGGAGATGATGATAGTCGCTCGCGCCCGCATGACACTTGCGCACGAAATAGCCAATGCTTCGCAGCCCTCCTCTCAGCCTCTCTCTCTCTCTCTTTCTCTCTCTCGCCGTCTCTTGCCCCTCTACATACAACGCTCCTCCATCGGCGCCTTTTACCCACCACCAAGCCAACTTAACCATGCCATGGGGCGGCTTCCCCCCGAGTGCGTACTGAATGTACTTATCTTGCTCATCAGCCGATGGATCGGGGGGAGGGGGGGGGAAGGCGTTCACCGCTTTGCGCTCTCTAAGACATTGAGAGAGTGTTACAGCGCGCCGGCGCCTCTGGTTTCCCCCTACATACGTGTCGCAGGCTGAGTCAACTCCCGGGCATGATATATGTACATACGATGTAAAACTCCCCCGAAAACTGCATGGTGGAGCATCATCATCATCATCATCATCATCACCATCGTCATCATCGTCAGGGTTCATGGATGCAGCCTTACCTATTTCTTGTTCCGCCGGAGGCCCGGCCGACCACGCACACAAGCGCGTGGAATGGTGTGGATGAGGTGAGCAGAGGCGGAGACGACGAGGAAGAGGAAACAAGAAGAAAAAGAAGAACAAGGCAAATACAAACAGGGTAAGGGGTGAGCCCACGTGAAACGCCTCGCTCATGCGAGTGTGTTATGTATTGTCGTTTTTAATCGGCGGCGGCGGACCCAGAAAGGACGAGGCGCTGAATGAGGCTTGATTTTCCCCGGCAAGCCAACCCTTTCGGGGGATCGTCGAGTTCGGGGACGAGGGCTGGGCTGAGCTGCTTCCATGGACAGAGAGGAGCATGGATAACCCAGGTTCTGTTGGGTTGGAAATGGATGGATGGATGGATGGATGGATGGATGGGGGTTTTGGTGGCAAGCCACATCGGATCCCCGAACTCGAGGCTTCTTGCCTTGCCTACTTCCGGCCGTCCACGTTCCTAACCCACCCCAAACGCCACATCTCACGGCTCCTCATTACTTGAATTGTGGGGGATGTGAAGGAGGGAGGGAAGGGGGAGGCGGCGAGTCACAAAAGTCCCGGTTTCCGTAACGAAGGGAGAAAGATAGACGTACACCCCGCATAGACATACCATACTTCAAACATGTATTGGATGGATGGATGGATGACGTGTGTAAAAAAAAGTATGCTTAGTCTCGATATGCAGCCTCAATTCCCAGACGCCCGTCGTGTGGTCCCATACACACACACACACACACACGTGCGAGCGCGCAATTTATGTTAGAGCCACAAGATAAACAAAGAGCTAACGTAAGACCCAGAGCGGTTTCATGTGCAGAGGTGATGACGAAGGCGGGAGCTGAACGAATCTGCTCGGCATGGAGCTTACGCCGAGGGAGCATCCGGGGGGGCTCAGCTGAGAGAGAGGGCTGCAAAGGTCGTCACTCGCTATCTATCTATCTATCTATCTATCTATTTATTTATTTATTTATTTATTTTCCCGACCGTAGCCGCATTTGAACGGTGGAGACTAATACGCAGCATTGATATTGTATAAGTCTTAATGGTGACGGCAAGCTTCGCTATGGTGTGACTAGGACCTTGAGCCCTCGCAGCCCGAGGATTATCAGTGACCAGACAGACAGACAGACAGACAAACCTGTAAAAACAGCATGATCGGGATCCAGCAGACGCCGCCATGAGAAGGGCGTCGTCAGCTCGGATCTGCCCCGGTGGTCACTTTGATGCTCGCCATCACCGTCGTATCATGTTGAGGGATTTTGCTCGTCAACCGCCACCCATCCATCCCATCCTCATGCAACGCCTCCAGCGATGTACACTAGAGGACCGCTTACGAGGAAAAAAAAAAAAACCCCCCCGCGTCCGTATCCGCGGCCTATCGCGTTGCCTTTGCCACGGGGTATAGTTCGCTGCGCGCGCAGCCCTGGCTAAGCGAGTAAGATGAAATGAAATGAATGAATGAATGAATGAATCTATTGATCAGCCAAAAAAAAAAAAAACAATGCTTTAGGCGCCATTCCTGCTGTGATAGAACATCAGACGACCACGAGCCGTGTGCTTCGTTCGCTCGTTCGCTCGGCCTGAGATGGCCCACGCCGAACCAGAGTGGCGTCGAACCTCAACACGGATTGTGACAGCGAACCGAGTGACACGAAAATCATAAGACCATCTATACATCCATCTATCGATCTTTCAGGGGACGGCCTATAGACATCCGCGCCTAAGGCGACGGTCGTCAGGTGACGGGGGGAGGCCAGAAACCTGGAGACGACAAATAGATCGGCCTGAAAAGCGAGCTGCCTTAACCTAACACGAAGTAATAAAAGCCGAATATCCGAACCAGAGAAAGTTAGTTATATTATAGCACGGTACTGTCTGTCTGTCTCTCGCCTCACTCTGAGTTGCATGGTTATCCCTCCGAGAGGGAGAGCGTCGACCAAAGTTTCCCAACAAGCACGTCATCGCGCGTCCGAGTCGCCGGGCACGGCACGCGACGGGGTGATAGGAATGGCCCCGCGTATCGACGTATGCAGAGGTGACATAAGTGCCGGATGTGACATACATACGTAGAAGTCCCAGGTATGGTTACTGAGTCACATTTCCCGCGGCGTAGTCGTTCCAACTTGATCGTTCCAGTGGCCCCCCCTTTCCGGAGGTACCTCCGAGGCGCCAACCGAAAGGTAGATGCGAGTGGTCGTGCGTTTCGGAGATGGGTTTCCAGAAATAAAAGTGTAGTCTCCGCTTTCCTCACGACATATAGAAGTATTATAAGGTAGAGTATAGGGTGTATAATATAACTAATATAACTCGTCATAAATATTTCCCCTTTTCTATCAGGTGAAAAAAAAAAGGGCATCATATATCTTCTCATTACCATATTTACTTAGGTAAACGGTTTATTATATAGGGAGGATGGAATAGGGTGAGTGTAAAAGATACAAGAGGTCGCAAGAGGCCATTATCAGGGTTTGTGACGTTAATTACATGATTAATTGATATGTATCGCAATGAGCATATTCCGACAAGGGCCATCGTGTGCTCTTCAATATACGTCCTCACCCCCGCAGGGATAGCTATACTATGTTTGTTGTGCGTGCCAACGGCCAGCTTCATAGCCGGAAAACCTGCGATGACCTAAAAGTGAATGTTCCCTAGGAGAATGCAAAGACTCCGTCGCTGATGCAACCTTATCATTTAGCTTTTTGTAAAGCCGCCCTCGTCCCGTGATATACATCCTTGTGACATTCGTTTCCATGTATGGAGAGCGAGACGAAATATTCTTACGAGTTATTCTGACCTGAGCTCGTGAGTTCCTTCCCATTATAACAAAGCCCGCCATGCTGTCCTTCTTTATGATTGGCTATTGGAGGAGGCGGGCCAAATTCGATTTCCGCGATGCTTGGGGATCTTTGGCCATTCTGGCCACCCTCCTCGCTACCCTCCTCGCTACCATTCTAGCTACCGTCCTGGCTGCTGCCCTGGCTGCTTCCCTGGCTGCCGGACTGGCTTGGGTGAACTATGGACTCGGACTGAGCTCTTCTTCTGGCAACGGATTCCCTAGCTTCTGCGCTCCTGAGAGACGCCTGGGCTGCCTGCAGTTTTTCGAACAATGGTGTAGTAGTGCTGCTAGTGGATGCTCTGGTACGTTGTGTTACTAATCCATGTACAATATCGATCTTTTCTGGACTGCCATTGGGGAACGGTGGGAAGGCCGTGATCGAACCCTCATCTGATGACGCGACGGAAGCAGTAGGCAGCGCTTTGGGCAGTGAGTGCCACTAATAAAACCCATCAGCACCAGCACTCGCCCTGCTCCCTGCCGAAGTGGGATGTGGTGTGTTTTGAGCAGATCCACTGCTGTCACTCGGCGTTGGCGGCTCAACGACTTGATTACGGATACACATTATCCATTCGTGTTGAAGGAGCTCGACCGCGCTGGCCCGCTTCTTCGGATCCCGGATAAAGCAGCGCTTTAAAAAGTCAATACCTTGCGGACTTAATTGGTCAGGGCCTGGTAACTGTGGTGGGTTCCCTTGCGCGATGTTGTACATAATGGCCCACTCGTTGTCCAGACTAGACCATGGCCGCCGCCCTGTGACCATTTCCAGGATAACACATCCCAATGACCATATATCGACCGCTCCATCTTGCCCAGGGTTGTCTCCTATGATAACCTCGGGCGACATGTACATGGGAGTACCTGTCATAGATTTTAGGGGTCTACTTGCAACCGCTTTCTGGACAAGCGTCCGTCCTTGACGCGCAATAACCTTGGCCGCGCCAAAGTCGACATACTTGATAATACCATTGTGATCAAGAAGGATATCTGCAACTTGTCAGCTTCGTATTAGCCAAGCGGGTACATGTGGGGATTCTCACTCTCCGGCTTAATGTCACGGTGGGCGATGTGACTTTCATGTAAATAAGCCAGTCCTTCTAAAAGCTGCAGAGCATACACCATGACAACCTGTTCATCTTCGATACGGCCGTGTTCTAATAAGCCGGCCAAGGAACCTCCGGAGCAGAATTCCATGAAGATGTACACGCGGTCGCGATGCACCTCAATGCCATAATAAGAGACCACATTTGGGTGATCGAGGACCTCTAGGACTTGCATCTCATCTTTGATTTGCCCCGCGACCTGTGGGATTAGCTTGGGGTCTTGGAGCCGTATTTCCTTGACTGCCATAAGACGTCCGGTGTCAAGATTCATAGCGGCATACACGCTTCCAAAAGTACCTCCACCGACGAAATGACCCTGTTGCCACCGTATCGTGACGTTGGTGGCCGACGAAGAGAGGTAAGCCAAGGATCGATCGACCTCATTGGAGACTTCTAGAACTCGTCCTAGACCTTGTCGCTCGGCAACGATCTCTCTTTGTACTTCATCGACAAGCTCGAGCCGTTTCAAGCGCTGTTCCTGAATCAGCTTTGCGGCGTCTTCGTCATCAATATTCCTATTCTTGTCGAATTTTCGAAATTGCCCAATAAGCGCTTCGATACGCTCTCGTTCATACTGAGCGGCTTGATTGGATTTGGCACCCAGAATGTCGAAGTGAGAGATGAGAAGAGACATACAGCCAGACACTTTGGCGCGTAGTCTGGCGTATTCATCATCGCCTAGGCCTAGAATATGGCGACCCGTAGTCATGCTCATTGTGAATTCCAAGGCAGGGACCGCCCATCTAAACGATTTACGATCTGTAACTTTGCAATCATCGCATATGAAACTCACCCAGTCCAAGCCAAGCTTTGTGAGTTTGATGTTGTTCATCTGGCGACGGTTGCTGTCCATGTAAAGAAGTGATCGTCTTCCGAACTCGGTGGCAAATACGAAGCAGGTCTGAATAAGGTCATGGCAGTTCATGCCTTGCGTCTGCTTTCTGATGATTGCCACGCTGTCCATGAACGTATTGGACAGCTTGAAACCAACTTTTCGGATCTCAAACAATCTTGCGTTGACCTTGTGCAGGTTCGAGCGTGCTTCCACCATGAGATCCAAATGCATTTCAATTCTATCTAGGAACACACTTCTCACGTGCGCTAGGCGGGCTTGAGAGCCGTCTGTGATCAACCGGAGCTGGCCAAGTTTCAAGTCAGTTGACTCGAGGTTGAGGGATTGACTACCCCGACTGCCAAACCAGCCAAGGGGGGCTTCGGGGCGTAGTATCAGTATATAAGGGTCGGTTGGGTCTTCCGACACCTGTTCGTGCAAGCAAGTCCGCAGGATAGATTGGACTTCTTCATTACGGCCGGCTAGGGTAGGAGAGGCAACGACCTGTACACCATCGAATTCATCGACCAAGAAGTGGCCCGTGACGGAGAGGCGCTCGTACAAGTACTGCAAGTCTTCGGCGTCCAGGGCGATACTCATATCTGACGCATTCTCATAATGATCGCTTAAGAGCCTCGAGAATCGTTGTAACATTCTCTGCCTGACACGGACCGAGTCTAGCATTTGCATATACCTTTTTGTCATATCATCCGTGCTCTCTTTAGGTTTTCTCTGAAGCTCGCGTTCAAAGGTCTGACTTAGTCGACTGAGGACTTTGTAAGTGAGATTGCTGAATTGTTCGGCAACTTCAATATCGCCGCCTTGGAGATACCGCCCGATCTCATTGGCGAAGTCCCACTCCTGCGACAAAATTTCGGCTTCTTTGAAGGTATTTTTATTCCTACTCAACTTCCAGTTCAGCAATTTAAAATAATATTTCAATGCATCTAGCACCACCTGATCAAACGATTCGTCGATGCATGGCGGTAGTTGCCATCCCGGCTGAGGCTGTGAGATCGTGAGGGTCTCTTGTTTGATGCGTATTGCCAATTTCAACACTAATTCAAATTGGGAGAGCATCTGATCTTGAAGAATAGGGGTCTGCTGGGTTGTCTCTCTCATCTTTCGTGCGTAGGCTGCTCTCACACTGATGATCTCTTCGATCAGGCGAGACGGGAAACTAATCAGGGTAAGGAGCTCTTCGATGTATGGAGGTAGATGCCGCTTCTGGAAAGCTGCCGAATTCATGATTAGGGTGGCCTTGACTTTTGCGATGGTACTTGAGATAGGCGTGAGCATGCTCCTCCGTACCAGCGTCTTTGTTTTTAAGGCATGCTCCTGTTTTGTCGCCTCGTCGGTGTCCTCGTGAAGCGACGTAAGGCCGTCTTCCTTCAACAGGCGGTCCAAGAAAGTTGTCTCATCGCTGAGCCTATTAGTACTCGGGGATCGGGCTTCCTTCCGGTGGAAATCGAGATCGTCATTGCCCACCCACTTCTTGAGGATAGAAAGCTCGGTGTTTATCATTTCGTTCGTGTTGTGCCACGAGAGGACGGCCTCGCAAGCTTCCTGGAATGCTGGAAGAGTCGCCCCCGGATGGGCTTGCCCAAGCGTCTTCCAGCACGAATATAAGCTCTCGCATTTCTCGATCTTCTTTACAACATCTGCGATCTGTTCGATAGCCGGTTTACCTGCCTCGGCCTCGCCCTGGACTTCAAAACGGGTGATCTCGTCGATTATCCGATCAAGGTTGCTCCGTGCCTCATCGACCATCTTCCGCTGCACTGCAAAGGAGCGGCCGCATGTCTTTGCCCTAAGGCCTATCCATAAGTCGGCCTTGTGGGCGGCTTTGGCGCCTTGGAACTCTGAGGTTCCTAACAGTCGCCGTTTCTCCTGCTTTACTACGTCTCCAGTCAAGACGGCGGCCAGCATACCGTGCCACTCTAGCCGTTCGCGATTGGCAGGGTCCCTCATATCTTCTTCAGTGGGCTGGATATCGTCGATGAGGCTCTGGAACATGATGGTCTCGTCGTTGAAACGGTCATCGAAGACCCCTTCGGACGAAGGGGTCTCTCCTTCCGACTCTTCATCTGAATAGTCGACGCTCGGCGTCTGTGGGTCGAAGTAGCTGCTTGGTAGGGGGTCTTGGCGCATCATGCGCAGGTAGGCCGGTTCTTGGTCACGAAACTTGTCGACGGGGTCGCGGCGACGGGAGATAGATCGAGTGGAGGTGGTGATGAAGGTTGGTTGAGGCACTCGTTGCGGGGCATAGGTATTGGAGGGCGTACGGGCGACATGTGGGCGCTGCAGAGCCCGCGTGTTGACGCCGTTGGTGGTAGGGCTGGTGGTAGAGGCATCGGCAGCCGAAGCCCGCTGGCGGGCGGGATTGTTGGCGACCGAGTTGGGCACCAAGGAGGCCATGGAGGCAGACAGGGCGCCCTCCCCATAGGGGCCCAGGGCCGCTATCTCGTCGTCGCGTTCGAGTTCGGACGGATCGGGCACGGAGAATTCAGACGAACCGGAGGCGGAGCCGGACCCATCAGAATCGGTGTGGACGGCGATAAGCCGCGGGTTCTTTGCCTTGCCGTCCTGGGCTGTGTTGGTGTCGCTCTGGAAAAATCGTACGGCGCGGGGCGATGTCTCGGTTGACATGTCGACGGAGGGCGGAGGACGGAGGGGGACGGGACGAGACTAGCTGGCGCTGGCGCTGGAGCAGAGTCCAGCAGTCACTGGGACCCAACGACCATCCGGGGGTCCGGGTGTAGCAATGCGACGAGGGCAGAGGCGGGCAGCGTTCGGACGAGCGTGGCAGACCCAGACCTCCAAGGGGACGGGCCCAGCTCGTGCAGCATAGAGGTGCAGAGGTGTGTCGTATCCGTGGCGTGCGCTAGTGCCCAGAACGGACGGTATACGTTAGCCGTATTATTATATCCGTTGTCTGGGAAGGCTGTTTTTGCGTCGAGCACAGCTGCGGAGAGCCGAAGCGAGAGAGCTATGTCTCGGATCCTTGGGCTGTCTGGGTATCTGGGTATCTGGGTATCCCGGCGATCGTCGGGGGGGATAAGGGCGGCGGCGATAATGACTTTCTGGCTTTGGGGGGGAAGCCGGGTTGGTGATTGGGCCAAATTGGAGATTTTGGTCGGGAGATTTGGTCGGGAGCGTTGGAGATTTGGAGCCGCGGTACCTCTTGCCTATCCGCCTGGGTTAATCTGAAGGGAGAAGCTGCGTCGGGTGCTACCTGCTTACTTGGTGCTCGTATCTTGTATCTCTCTACCCGCTAATATATATACTTGTCCTGATGTGAAAGAAGTACCTACCTATATACTTAGGTGGGCAGATGCCTTCGGTGAGCAAGTATGTATAGAGGCAGCTTGGAAGTATATAATCCTGCTGTCTGTATGTATGTACCTAATTTACGGGCTAAGAAGAGGTAGGAAGGTCAGTAAATAAGTACCTCTGCAAGAAGGCCAGATGTAGGCAAGCAGGCATATATAGAACGACGCAGGACATGGATCTCGTGGAACGTGGAATATGAAGCAATCGGCCTTTTGGAATCGATCGAAGCTTCTAATCGGATGTTCATTATTTCTGGTAGGTGGATTGGGCATCGACTGTCACGCGCCGGACCAAGATCTCCGCAGGAAGCCCATGCTTACAAGTAGCGGGGAAATTTATACCATACACCGACCCTGAGCATCCACATTCCTGTCGGCACTGGCGCCGAGTGCCATTTGCATACAGTGAGTCTAGGTGAGGTAGGAAGGGACAAAATGGTCCGTGCAGGAAGGGCAATAAAGGTGTTACCTACAGTAGACTAGGGTAGGGTCACACATGCACCTAATAACTAGGTACTTGTAACCCTTAGGGTCGGTTAGACTTACCTATTGTGCAACCATCCAGGTAGCCCCTCAACGCGCTTCAGGAGGGAGAGACGCGTCAAGTCAGCCCAGTAGGTACTACTTTTGATGGTTAGGTGCGTGAGGTCATACCTAGGTCCTAACTGACAGCATTCAACCACCACCAATACACAATCCTACTAGCGCCCATTACAGTAGGTACCTACCTACCTCTCTTGGCCATATTGAGGTCACTATTAAAAGGAAAAAAAGCTAACTACCCAGTATCACAACCAACCTACTTGGTAAGTTACTTGGTACTATTACTGATCCGGCTACCGTCGACAACATTGAATTATTCTCGACGCCTCAGAAATATCAATCCCATTTGCATCGTTCAGCAACGCCCTCCCCCTTTGCTGCGGTATAGTTTTATATAGATGGGGGCATCCTCCTATCAGTTCCTATGTCTACGAGAGTGCAAGATCCGGACGCGTCGCGTCGTCGTCCACAGTCTGCCCTCTCTTGCTCCGACCCTCTCCTTCGCCATGGCAACGGAACGGCGACGGACTCGGTGAAAGCCCGCGATGCCTTGGCGATGGCGGAACTCCTGAGGCCCTCAATTGTCATCAAGGTTGGCCTGCAACCCGCCGTCTTGGCCCTGAACCAATCTCGCTGACCTTGCACTCTAGCCGCATCCGCCCAAGCTCACCGTCAAACCCCGTAGCCTCCAGCCTTTGATGCTCCTGCCGCGCAAATACCTTCGCCTGTCGTTTTTGGACCTCTCTTCGCCCTATGGGAGCTTCCAGCCCTCGGCATCCTTCGAGGCCAACATCAGAATTCTGGATCTGGAAAGCCGCATGGGGAACTCCCCAGTCGTTTTGATAGCCAGACTTGAAAGCAACAAGAGTGTCTACGCCGTCGAACGGCAGGCAAAGAACTTATATACTCTATGTCGCTTGGGCGCCTGGGTCGATCTCGAACAACTTTGCGATATGGCCACCGTCTCTTGCCTACCCCTGATACGCGAACAGC
This sequence comes from Rosellinia necatrix, assembly GCA_021209875.1. Classification (NCBI taxonomy): domain Eukaryota; kingdom Fungi; phylum Ascomycota; class Sordariomycetes; order Xylariales; family Xylariaceae; genus Rosellinia; species Rosellinia necatrix. The sequence goes on along the minus strand of JAGYVD010000001.1, from coordinate 360,820 downwards.
CAGCCCCTCCTACCGAGCCAATTACACATGTCCCTCTAACAACCCCCCAAATATCCCACACGAATACCAAGCGACGTCTGGCCATCGAGGCCATCCAGTCTCTCGTCAAGAAGCCAGCAAGACCCAGGTCCATATCCGCGCTCTCACAAGCCGGAGATATTTCAAGGCCACCCACCCTGATTCAGGGAAGTGACACATTCGATGGGGGAAATACTGTTATGTCCCAAGGGGTGCCGGGAGACAACACTCATACTCCAATGCCAGCTGTAGAACTTCAAGGAGCCCCGGTACAGAGTCAAGATGATGTTCTTGGCGTATCTAGCGCCGGAGAGATATTTATCAATATTCGGAATCACTATTTCGAAGCTTTGTATCATTCAATGGTATGTTTTAGTAATCAGGTCCCCCCCCTCCTCCTTTTTTTTTTTTTTTTTTTTTTTTTTGTGTTTCTAGGTTTCCCTCAAACCTCCCTCCCGACCACAACTAATCACCAGCCATAATTAAGGGGTCGCTAGCATATTTCGCCAAAGGCCCTTTGTCCCGGGCACGCGCTGCTTTTCATCTTGATTGCGATTCTACATTAGAGATGTGTGATCTAGTAGGGTTTTTGAAAAGCTTAGTTCTAACTACGGTTCAAATTGACAAGAAATACCGTGAGACAGTCCCAAAAATCCAGTTAGAAATGAAGAATACCATCGACGACTCCGACGGAGAAAATGAACAGGGACAGAGTAAATCAAAGAAAAGAAAAGTCAAGAAAATGAAGCTTGGTAAAGATGGGCTATATCCTAATGAGGACGACCATATCCGAAGATGGTGGACTGTTAACAAGCCTCTCTATAAAAACGAAGAGGAGTCAACTACAAAATCGACCGAACAACAGGATATCAAACTCCAAATATCCTTATTGCGCTCCCGAGAAACGCAGCTGCAAATGATCGTCATTTTAGAGATTCTTTCCCTAGAGTCTTCAGTAGCCCGCGAGATCGAGAATCACCCGCAGCTTCCTGGCCTGCCTCCTGCTGGGGAATCCCTGAACTCTCCCGATAAGATTCCCACTAAGAAACGAAATAAGCACAATTTCCCGACACTTCTCGATGTACACGCAGATCGATTATGTATTTGGCAGTCTACTGCCTTTGACGAGTTCAACGTGATAAACGAGGTGCAAATTGGCTCTAGACCGCAGTCCCGAAAATCTTCGAAGCCCACCTCGGACCCCCTGAAAGATTTCTGTGTCGACATCATTGTCCCATTGTAAGTCATGATACAATCGCATATAGTCTTAATAGCTAACATTACTTGAAAGTTTCTCAGCGAAGCTTCCAGAGTACTGCAACTCAATTAATAGAAAACTCGGTGGACCCGTTATGATGCCTTCTCCAAGCCCTAGTCAGAAGAAATCCGAAATGACACCAAAGGCGAAGCCCAAACCTGGTGCGGCGGCAAAGCGACCAGCACTTTCTAAGTCCCACCAGAGCCTTGAAAAATTTTTGTCTAAAGAAACGGAGAGAAATCGTCGAAGCATGTCCCGTGGACCCGGTGGGGTAATCGCGTTGATGCGATCTGCAAGCACACCAACCGTACCGCTATCGAAGCGTGAAGCGAGCGAGCCGCGATCCCTGGGGAGTATACCAACGGCAGATGCAAGCGCACCCCGAGGGGCACATCTGCCTTCCACTGGTCCCATGGCTGCTAAGCGCAGGGCAGAGACTAAAGAGAAAAGGGACGCTTTTGTAAATGCAGCGCTGCAAGATGCTATTTCTACACTTCGGCGGCCCAACAGAGAGGTTGTTGGGAAAGCCATGGCAGAGGCGAATGAGAGGCGGGCTATTACAAGCCTATCACAGCTTAGAAGTACGTCGAAAAACACCTTGGGATGACAGGCTCAGCTGACATATTTTGCTTAGAATCTAAGAAGCCAACACAACATAAATCACAAAGCGTTGTTAAAGCAACACCGGTTGGATCACGATTCCACGATGTTCTGGCAAAGGAACATAAGTCACAGCCGGTATCGTTACAGCAGTTTAATGGAACAGAAAGAGTACAGGATGTACCATCATCGTCAATGGTTCCATCATCAGCACCCAGAAAGCGGAATCGGGACACAGCTTTTGGAGACGAACAAGGACCACAGGCCGCGCTCGGTATCGCAGCACCAGACCAGATATTTGCCACACCCGCGAAACCATCGGCCCCGAATCGTAACTTCCTATCAGTTCCCCAACCCGATGAAGGTGTCGTGTTCGCATCATCACCTATTATGCCTCGGACTATCGCCCAGCCGAGTTTTGTAGCCAAAAGGCGGGCTACCACATTGGCACATCGAGACAGCGGCGTTGAAATCCCTCCATCGCCAGGTAGTCTTAGTATCCTAGGCGAAACTCCTGTTAAAGCACGGCAAAACAACGCCATGACGACGATGGATCACTACGTCACCGTCACCCCCGTTAAGAAAGGGACTCGAACAAACAGTAGTATCATATCTATAAAGGAACCCGAAGTAAACAACACCAAGCGCGACAACACAAACACCCCGAAGAAGAAAATGACCATCTTTGAACGACTGGGATGGGATGATGATTACGACGAGCTAGGCATTTGAGAGCGGGCTGGGGCCCCCATGACGAGAGAGAGAGGAAGAACATAAACCGAAATCGATACGAATAATGAAGCAGTATGAAATGAATCGAGCATACAATGGAATACATTGCATAGAGCAGAAGAATGGCATAGCACGGAGTTTAGGTCCGAACCTTTTTACTTTATTTATTTATGGCATGGATATAATCGCATACGCATCATATATTGGTACTGAAATACGAAAGCACGAACCATCATCATTATTATTATCATCATAGAGGAAACAAGCCATTATATTATCACGACTAGGAGGAAACTTGATGAGGGAGCGATGCAGGTCGAAATATCTACTTAGATAACAAGAAATAGATTTAATATGGGTCTCTGGAAGGCCGGCCTTGAGCAAAAGATGACGAACTATGCTATTCGCGCGAGATGTGATGATTGTAATGATAATATATCCCTCCTAAGTGCGCATCTACCCTTTGTAACGTTCACGTGTTTCATACTGTAGATTTCTCGCTCGTGTGTTAGGAAGACAGTATTATAGGCCCTCTGATTCATCGGTCTTTTTATTTTTTATTTCTAGTCGTCCACAGCGCATCGATAACTCCGCTCCGCTATCTACCGTGTCAACTGCGAACTAATTACAGTACAACGACCGCCAGCTCCCGTCCGTGTCGTCCCTCATCACCGCGGGGCGTCGCCGATGAGCTCCATCTTGGCGCCGCGCTTGCCGGTGGCCTCGTCCTTGACGTCGCGGACGCGGACGCGGACCTTCTGGAACAGCTGGACGGCGCCGTCCCGGGAGCCGGAGAAGCGCAGGGTGTAGGAGTCGGGGTCGAAGGTGCTGTCGGGCTCGGGGTCGGCGAGGTCGCGGAGGCGGACGAGGCCCTCAATGCCGAAGCGGGGGACGAGGACGACGAAGCCGTTGCTGAAGACGCGCATGACGAAGGCGTCCTCGTCGTCGGCGACGCGGCCCCGCAGGCTCTGGCCGACGTAGTACGCGACCGAGGCGCGGCCCGCGAGCTGGGCGTTGCGGTGGCGGACGTTGATGTTCTTGCAGATGGCTTCGAGGCGGCCGCGCGCGCGCGAAGACGGGTGCGTCGCCTCGTAGTCGATGGCGGCCGCGAGCTGCCGGTGCGCCACGAGGTCCGCGTACCGCCGGATCGGGCTCGTGAAGTGCGTGTAGATCTCGGACGCGAGCCCGTAGTGCCGGAACTCCGGGTACGACTGCGTCCCGGCGCAAAAGTACTCGGCGCTCATCATGCAGCGCGTCGCGAGGATGCGCACGAGCGTGTTGAAGAAGGGCTCCGACGGGTCCGCGCACGCGTCGAGCGAGTCGGCGAGCGCCTTGGACGAGTCGAAGCGTAGCTCGAGACCCCGCTTGACCTTCAGCTGGTTCGCGAGCTCGTCGAAGTTGGTCTTGGGTGGCGCCCCGTGGCGCCGCAGAATCGCCGTCTGCGGGAACGCCTCGTAAATCTTGCGCGCCACGCTGATGTTGGCGAGCAACATGAACTCTTCTACCAGCGAGTTGGTGTCGAGAAGCTCCTTGGTCTTGACGTCGATCGGATCCGATGTCTCGGACTCCATCTGCACCTTGACCTCGGGCGACGAGAGACTCAGGGCGCCGGCATCCATGCGCTTCTGCTTCAGCCTCTTGGAGAGCATGAGCAGTGTCCGCATACCGCCCGTGAGCTCATCCTGCTGTGATGCATCGTCGATGCGTAGCTGCGCCTGTTCGTAGCTGAACGCCTCCCGGGATTTGATGACGGATTTGGTAAACCGTACGCTGACGATGTCCGCGTCCGGGCTCAACTCCCAGAGAACGGAGAAGGCGTAGCGCTCCACGTAGGGCTTCAGCGAGCAGAGGTCGGTGCCCAGAAGCATCGGCAGCATATCAATGCGCTTATCGACCAGATAGACGGTTGTACCACGTATACTAGCTTCGGTGTCCATGGCATTCGCCGGCTTGACGAAATGGGACACGTCGGCAATATGCACGCCGACTTCGTAGTTCCCATTTGGTAATGGTCTGGCATGCAGAGCATCATCAATATCCTGGCAGCCGATTGGATCAATGCTGCAAATCAGCAAGCCCCTGAGATCTTCCCTGCCTTTCCAGCCCGGATCGTCGGTGCTGACAGGGACTTTCCAGTCGTGGCCTTCTTTAGGTAGACAGTCTAAAACGGTTTTGGGGAATGGCCGGTACTGCACGTCATACTCGAGCAGCAGGGCCTCGGTCTCTGCGGCCTTGGTCTCCAATTCGCCGAGCGACCGGACAAAGTGACCAACAGGATGCCTAGATTCACGATCCCAGGAATCAATGGTAACCAGGATTCGCTTTCCGAGAAGTTCCCCGGCTTGCCGTGTCCGTATCCGAATTTTGGGGATCCTCTTGTCCATCGCGATTAGAAACACACTCTCCTGCTTCCTGCCCTGTCTTGCGGCCTGGCTGACTGAAGATGGGTCTACATGGCCAACGTACTGGCGCCAATTCCGTTTGATAACACCAACGACTTTAGCTGTGGGCTGTGGCCTCCCTTCGGTGGCCAAGACTTGGGTCTTCTTCACCTGCTCCTGGAGGGCTTTCCTTTCTCTCTCCGTAACAACATCTGCCGCGCCCTCGTCATTTTCTGCATTCTCGTTCTTTGTGATAGCTTCTTCTTCGATAATCTTAGTAGAAGGTTCTTTCCACTGGTCCTGCGGTAGCACCTCGACCACTACCACATCTCCATCTACAGAGCGATTGATATTCTCTCTCCCGAGAATGATAAGAGGTTTCGGGAAAGCAGGCACTTTAATCGAGCCCTCAAGATAGTTGTACGGTGATACGTTAAATATCCCCTGATGCAGCATACCGCTCTTTACCCCCGTCATCATCTTGGACAGACTAAAATGTTCCGGGTAAAGGAATCCCGTGTTCTTCTCCTTCGATGCAACACGCTCCTCCGACTCGGCAATCATGTCCAGTAATCGCTCGGAATCCTTCAGGCCCGATACGTAGTCGCGTAATTTGACGGCAGGAACTTTCTCTTGTTTCGCCTTCTCTAGGTTACCCCTGTCGTCGGATAACATGACTGTGACTGGTGTACTCTTGGACTTGGTCTGGCCCAGGTGTTCATTATACCACTTGACAGCGCGTCGGACAGCGCGGTCGTTGCGGTCATTGATAGTCTCATCCGCCTCGCGATTGATATAGGTCTCCAACCGAAACTCGTTAAAGAAAACATAGAACCGCTTTTCTTGACTCTTGGTGAGCCCGATAAGCCGGTTATATAAAGGCAGGGACCTGTTGCGCAGTTCCTCCAGAACGGTCTGCAGAATGATAACATCAAAGAAGGCAGTCGCCTGCTCGAACAGATCCATAGCATTAAGTAGCGCGTTGGTATCCGGGACGAGGTAGTGTCCTTGCGGGTACGCCTTGGTGCCTGCCGGCTTTTCCGACAGCACGAAGGGGCTCACTGTGATGAGGGTTAGCCATGGCGGGCTCCTTGGCAACGCGGGTTGAACGAGACGAGGCGAACCCACCAACACCGGCAGCGCTTCTGGGCGCCGTGGCCAGACATGTTGAACAGAGCCGTGAAGAACATGGGATGTCTTGTCGCAAGTAGACCTCGCGAACGATTTTCTGGACTTTGCCGCTCTTGGTCGACCTCACGTAAACCTTGCTGGAGAGGTTGGATGCAAACGGATCCGTGTTGACGGATCTCTTGAGGCTCGTCATGCTGGCCGCCCCCGATGCTCTCCAACGGGCCGGGTCTTTGTATCCCGGTATTTGCGAAATTCGAGAGTTGGGTGATGAATGATGAGCTAGCGGGCTAGTCACAGCTAATGTGATAACTATGTGATGGGTATGCCTTTGGTTGGGTGGGCCGCGATAAGAGTTGAGTTTTGGCTTAGGCGGCATGCCTGAGCTCGATAGGTGCACCGCCGGCGAGAAAAGAGGGCGGCAGATTAGACAAATCAGTAGCGCTGCTTAACAGCGCGTCTGTCGCACTGGCGTCTGACAACCGCCTGGTCGAATTTTGCCGCTATCGTTATCAACCCCGCCATTCGCCTTCCCTGTCGTCTAGGACCAGCCGCCAACGGCCCGCATTGGTCTGTGCGTGTTTATGCTTAAGCCGCTCCCAATAATACCTGCAAAGGTATGTATTCTCCCCCCCCCAGCTCCCTCCCCCCTTGCCCCCTTACAACCCCCCCTAGCCTACAGCTACCTTACAGCAGACAGCCTGTATTTACTACCTCCTGACGCAAGTCCGATTGGCAGCCAATTCGCCGGATCATGGTTCTGTCTTTCGTTGGCTTCAAGGAAAATCTCCGCGATTCAGGATTGGTGGAACGCACGAATAAGAGGCTATTTCAAGTTGCATCCACAGACGCACATACAAAACGCCATGCATATATTGTACATACATCTGCTGCGCCTTTGTTATTGGGCTTCCATAATAGTGCCGTCCAACCATCATCCAACCATACCTCTACTACATACTACATACTACATAACTACTACATACTACATAACTACTACATACTACATACACACTACATATATACACACTACATACAACAACTATACTACCTATATACTACCTACATACTCACTTACCCAACATGTATGCGATGCATGTGCCATTGACCACTCAGTGCTGATGTCGTAGCGGATGAATGAGTTTAGGGATTTTCATGTGCGCCGACAAACGCATCGTCAAATCAAGGAACCGCCCCTTCATCCATCCCTCAGGCCACCCTCCACATGCCAGGTCCACCACCGCACTATGCCTACGTCCCTCTGCTCGTCTTGAGCTTGTTTACAGTCGCGCAAACAGGGCGTTTTTGCAGCAACACGATGGAGCACGATGGAGCGCGTACATCGATGCCATCAGCAACGGGAATTGTAAACATGATCATGTCATATCATGTCATGTCATGTCATAGTCCGACACCGCCATGAATGGGTACCGTCGCTCACCCATCTGCTGTGCCAGGTGAAATCCTGCTCGTTTCGCAGACACAAATACAGATGCGGGCATCACAGGTGCTAGGGGAAATTATTTGGAAAACGCGGGTAGGCAAGTTTATACCATAGCGGCCGGGGGTCGACTACGACGATCTCCAGCGCGGGCAGCAGCCGATATACGGTACGATACGCGGCGCGTGCAACACTGCACCACTGTGACGCCACGAGACCACACCCCTCCATCTGCATCTTATCTGGGGCTTGCCTCGAAAAGGAGCCTTCCGCAGTGTCGACACTCCACGCCCCACGAACCGAGACCCCAGAGCTCGTGTCCGGCCTACTTGGACGGGCTGGTGTACTTTTTGGGTTTGGATCCACGAGTCCCTCGCTCTGGATAGCAGAGTGCCACAGCCGACAGTGCAAGCGTACGCCCCTCGCCACCGGCGCCGCTTGCGACGCCATGGCATAGCAGATGACACTTCTGTCTTTCCCCCCTCCCGTTGGCTTGGGCGCGAGGACGAGACATCAGTCATCTGGAATCGCTCATCATATGATCGGCACCATTCACCCGGGCATTTCTACCAGATTGGTCTCTCACAAGAGCGTGCTGCACGTCACGATCGCCTGTGGCGGTGACATACTGCAGCCGCCCACGCTCGCCGGGCAAGCTTCGCTTCGCTTAGGCTCTACGCGCGTTTAGCTTTGCTTATGTTTACCGTGGGGCAAGGGGTTGGGGTGGTTGGGGAAGCACGAGCTGCCGTAGCTACTACCGCGTACAGCTGCGTTTGACAGACTAGAGCTTCCGCAAAACATGTCAGGCTCACCCTCGCGCTGCTGTAGCATGATCGATCTCTGTGTGATGTTGCTAGGACACACCTGGGTACATGTCCCACACCAGCCACGCACAGGAGGAGAAACTGTGCCACCGAGATCGGTCACGGTCCATGTGTGGGAGAAGGGGGATATCGCAGAGATGACCGGCTTTATTCGCGATCGACGGCATCTAAACTCGACCTCAACCGCACACGCAAGAAAGCGCTCAAGTTAGTCTGGCTGACGACGCTCTAGTCCCTGTCTCTGTGCGATGCCCCAGGGTCGCGTGATGAGCTAGATTGGCGAGATGGTCTGATTTAGCCCTGTCAACCTTAGATATCCGCTATGGGGCGACGGGGGACACGAGCTCCAGATAGCATTTCGTATCAGGCCTTCCATGTCATTGTACATAATAATAGCTAACCAGAGGTATCAAAAGTTTTGTGAACAGGCCCGATCTTTAGCCTAGGGCCTCTATAGCAGCGGCCTTATGGAGCAGGGACCCAGGCCGCCGTGGACGATCTTACGATAGTTCTCGATAGAGAGCATGTACCGTACAATACAATATGGACCCTGCAGACAGGCTTCACGCCGATCCTCTGCTAAAATCTGTAGACTGCGGCGCATTCCCCAGAGCATGTGGATTTATCGCCCCCTAGCGATACCCGTTTCCCAGTCAAGAAACATCACGGCCTTGACGGGGCGAGTCACGGGGCCGCTTGTTCTCTAGACGAGGGAGATGCATATTTTCCTCGGTCAAGCAAGTCCGGGTTGTATGTCGAAGAGAAAACGTGCAAAATGCGGTGTACGACAGCCATCGGGACTTGACACCCGCTACCAAAGCATGCCCCTACGACCAGGCGTCTGGAAAGCCATCCGAGAATGCGGTGGCACGATACACCATACACGTTCTATTCGCACAACCACGTTGGTGCATCCCCCCCCCCCCTCATAGCAGGCTAGCAACTGCTCTGACTAGTGTAGCCTAGTTCTCCGGGTCCAGCGGGGCCAGAAGAAGCCAACCATGGGCAATGGGTTCAGTTAAGCTCCCGAGATCTGGCCATTCAACAAGCATGCAGGCGTGTCGGTGTAGGAAGCTGGTAGTTTGGGTAGTCCCTTGAAAGGGTCTGGCGGGTTTCGCCAATGCACAGGCATCCGCTGCAGAGTCGCTCCATTACGTCACTTTGCAACGCGGCCGCCTGCGTTCAACCGCCATGCACGGTATTTCGTTACCTAGGGCTGTAAGGGTATAGCGTACACGCTAGGACAGGACCCGTATGCACCGGGATGGAGCGAGGGGCGCGAGGGGCGCGAGGGGGATCGTTGGATGGCATGAGTCTGGCTTGAGGACCTCGAAAAAGATAATTAGGCCACGGGCCTGAGTAGGACTGAGACGGGGTCAAACTGAGTCACAACTAATTGTCAGTCGTGGGTTTGGTGGGAGCCTGCAAGAGCGGGTAGCAGGGGTTCACCCGCGCTGTCGTGACATGCACGAGCAACGGGCGAACAGGTATCGTCGACCTGAGCGTGTCCTCGGTGGGTGGGTTGGTGTGGGTGCAGGTGTGGGTGTGGGTGTGTGCACTCCAGGAGCAGGCCGGTGGGTAGGCAGGCGGGTTGGTGGGATGAGTGCCAGATCGTGGAGTGCACACCTTGCGGCCTATCAATACCGTGTGCAGGCAAACGCCAACCCAACACTACCGAAGGAGGGCGGCCGGGCAATTAGCGCAGACGCCCCAGGGTCGGGCGCCGATTGCTCGTCGTCGTCGTCGTGCCCCGTCAGGCCGTCCTCCCGACTGTGTCGTCTGCCTATGTCGACCAACCAGGGCAAGGCCAGGCGGGAGCGCCCAGGGGCGCAGCGCCGGAGAGGCTGAGGTCCTGTGGACGAGACTACACTACTTAAGCAGGTAGCTAGGTACCTAGGGAGGTAGGCAGGTAGGCAGGTAGGCAGGTAGGCAGAGAGGCAGGGAGGCGGACGAACAACATGGCAAAGTAGCAAAGTAGCAAAGCAACAAAGTAGCAAAGCAACAAAGTAGCAAAGCAGCAAAGTACCTAGTCAGCAAAGCAGCGCGCGTCTAGCCCAGATGGCGAACGGCTCGGTCGAGTCGGAGAAGGCTGAGCGTGAGCAGATAGGGGGGCTTCAACGAACAAGCCACAATATGCCACGGGAAGATAAGAAACCCCATGCCTCCTCGGACCGTAGCATTGCCAAGAGCGAGGGCGACGCAAAGTCATACCGACTTTGTGGAGGTCGCAGCTTCGCAGGGTCGACGAGGATGCAAGAAGGATGCAAGGCCATCTGGAGATGCTGGGCTCGATGGCAGGACGATGGTGGGAGAGTGCTGGTGGGAGATGCTCGACGGTGGGGCCACGATTGGACGGCCTCTTCGACGAATGCAGCAGACGCAGCGACGTGCATTTGACATGAGAGAGGGGTGGGGTCCAGGCGCCAAGCCGCTCGCTAATTTGTAGGCCCGTCCAGGGTTGGAGCCGGGTTCTCAGCAGCAGAGGGTGTCAGCTGGTTGGATAGCAAGACCTCGCTGTGCGACCCTGGCCAATGACCGCCATCCCAAGCCGCAGGCCCCTAGTCCCCCCTCCTGCTCAGTGGTCAATGGTTGCTTAGGCCCCGCCTTGTGCCCGTAACCCCATGCCGCATGCTCCATGCTGCCTGCCTACTACACTACACTACCTCCACCACCTGGGCACCTACCTATAGCCTCTGATAATTACTGGAGAAGTTACTGGAGAAGTAGTTACTGGCGTACTGGGGTACATTCTCGCTGAAGTACCTACCTCAGCACGTCAGTAGGTAGCATGTTACCGCAGCCTATGTAGTGAAAGTGCGGTGCTTGGTGCACCCCTGCCGTGCCGACAGCGCGCGGGATGGTTGTGTTTCCTCGCGAGTTCTGGGCCTTCGACAGAACCACAGGTCTCCGCAATATATCAGAGACCCTACTGAGTCACCTGAGCAGCACCGGACGCGTTCATGATACCGGCATCTCTCGAGCGCTCCCCGTCTGCCTCTGTGTCTGCCTCTTTTTCTTTTTCTCACTCTCTCTCTCCCTCTCTCTCTTTCTCTCTCTCTCTCTTGTCTTCTCCCCCTTGGCCGAGGAAGGCGGCTATGGGTTCGGTCCAGAGCTCCATGAATGACATGTACTGTGTAAGAAGAGACTAGAGGAACAGGCAAGTCGCAGACGGAAGCCGTCCGCGAAGTGAGGGGTAAGTAAGTAGTACCTCCTTACCGACTATCTACAGGTAGACGGAGCCAAGGGCAAATGGAGACCCTGATCGCACGGCGACTATCATCTCGTCGGGGTCTCGACCGTGGACCCCGGGTGTTGGTCGTCGTACGGGCCGTTCGTTACGCTCCCGGATCGAAGAAGAACGTGCCAAGAGTGGCGCACTGCCTCTTTTGGAGAACTGTGATGAGTAGTGCAAAGAAGACCGCAGGTGGACGTAGCTCGCCACTGGACGACGACAACTGAAACGACTGCGACGTAGGGGACCACCGGAGAAGGACAGGCCTCGTGAAGTACCGAGGGTATCGGGATTGTGGCAGCCATTCAGCGACGGGGTCGGGCAGTTTCAACTTTGTGTGCTATAATAAGCGCCAGTGGTGGACATCATTGGTAGATCGAGTATTGCCGACGTTTTCGAGAGCCTTTCTCCATTAGTCTAAGTGGCAGAGAGGCATCCCAATCATGGCCCCTCCCTTCCTCAGCTCCGGCGCGCGCTCTAGATAGTGCACAGTAAAACCGGGCGCAGCAGGTCCGGCTAGGAGGATAGAGTTAAGGGCGGAAGGGATTAAGGGGTTAAGGGTTGACCATCCTCACCAGTTCAGAGCGAGCGATGGCGGCATCAGACACCTGCGCACACGCGCAGGGTCGATATAGGATAGGGTCGGCATCGGTAAGGCATCGAGACAGGCCAACACTAAGCTAGATCCCCCCACAGCGTCACCCGGTCGTCTTACATCGTTCAACGACATCCCTATACGCTATCTATCTATGTAGTAACGTCGCTGCCCCTCTTAACAAAGTTCCTCCCGGCACCCGGGCACATGAGGTTCATACAGTGCACCTACGTTGTTTTCGGTCAGAGATGCGGGTTTGGATTTGGCGAAGCGGCTAGGACGTGCCGCGGGCTGTAGGCATACTGGCCCAACACTTCGCCGTAACTAATTGAATTTCTGCACCGACGAGTGTTTACACCCAACACTAACGGAATACGGACGCTAGTGTGCCTACTTGTGGCTAGACCCCGTAACACCAGTGGCCAGTAGTAAGAGGGGGGCATAAAACCTCCCATGTTGAGCTGACCCGGCGGTGTTCTGGTAGCTGAAACGCGTCGGACGAAAGTTACCTACACTGGGAGGGACGGCTCGCCCACTCGCGCCTGAGGTCGATAGAGCAGCTGCAGGTCGACGAATGTGCAAAGGTCGAAGGGCTTGGCTGCAGCGCCTTGCAGTAGTCTCCTGTATAAATAAAAGATGGCGTCGTCTAAGCAGAGACCATGTGTTGAATAGCCGACATGTCGTTTCCAACGGTTGAATAGACCCTGGGTAGGAACGTAGCGCAAATACCGTGTCGCGATATCGTTCTGCCGGGGGATGCGTACAGAAAGCATATCACGCTGTTTATTCTATAGCTTAGTAGTGGTGTAGGGCAAGCCTTCGAGGAGGTGTCGCCCCTATTCGGGCCCCCTACCACGTCTTGATAAATCCCTAGATAGCACCGGTAGCCAAGTCAGACTTGGGATATAGAACGAGCGTTGGGTTTCCTTCGGCTCCCTGGTCATGCCCATCTGTCTATTCGCCAACTCGGATAAAGTCTCCTAATACTGACAACTAGTTGTGCGTATAGCCCGTGGGGTGATGCACGAGACGTTCAAGTTTTGAATTTCATAACAAGGTCACAAGATCATCCCAGCGTCAGCATCTGCATCCGTAGCTCCTCATGACGAATTTCCTTGTAATATCTAACTAGTAATATCTGGTTTAGCGCACGAGATTCGATTGTCATCTCGAGAATACCCGCCTGCTGATATTCTGCTTGTTGTGTCTGGAAGACGATCCCTGGAAATGTTGAAGATACAAACTCTCCACGCCCTGACACAAGAAAGTACCTTGAGAAGCCTAGCAGCATTTAGAGACACCAGGGGGTTTGGGCTCTCAGAGATAGGGGAGCACGTAGGTTAGGTAGGGAACTACATGAGGACCGGTCCGATCAGACCAAACTTGTTCGGCGTAACGTAGCAAGCGCATGGCGCGGCTTATACCATTTCATGCATCAGCGATGGGAGCCCTTTTTTTTTGGAACCAGCACCTGAAACTTATCCCTCTGAAGGAATACAGATACAACGTTCGGAACATGAAGGATGGTTGATATATAGCCTAGATGCGTAGATCGGCCAGGTGCATCAAACGTGCTTATCCACGGACGAATCGCAGCATCATGCCGGAATCGTTCGTCAAGTCCCAACCCCGTAGAGCCCGCAGTTGATCAGCCCAAGCGCCGGCGACGAGCGCATGCCTCCAGCTGCTAGATCCGCGCCGATTCTCACACGCGGGTATCACGAGCGCTGTGGCTTGACGGAGCACAGATGAAGGGAGCTCGATGAAGAGAATACGCGTCGACCGATGTAACAAACTGGGCGGAGAGCCGCTCGAAAGGAGAGCAGCTGCGTCGCAAGTCCCGGCAGTCGGCCGCGCAAAGCCGTCGAATTAGAGAAACTAACTGCCAGGAGGGATCCGGATTGGTTGCCATGCTAGGGGGGCGGGAAGCGCCGAGGCGATGGGCGACGAAAGGGAGGCACCTGAAAACCAATCACGGCTCCGGATCCGTCTGAAGTCTCACAGGGTTTCCAACCTGGGAAGGTGAGTAGACCCTTAGGCTCACGATATGTTCGCGGGCGGGAGCGAAGTCTTCGTGCCTAGCAGCAGTGCCGTCGAAGGTGAGGTCATCGACCTGGTCAGGTGGGATGATCAGGGTTCTCAAGCGGGGCAGCACGATGCTACGGGAACCACACAGCAAGGCTGTATGTCCATCAATCGGCACTGCAAATGGATGGTCACTGGGATGGCTAGGGGAAGGGCTGGGGTGAAGAGGCCTCGAACGGGGCGAGGAGAGCACCAACTACCGGCAATAACTGCTGGGCACTGTATGAGTCAACAGACGCGCCGTCGTCGAGGGCGGGAGGAGGAGGAGGAGGAGGAGGAGGGGTGTGGCGCTAGGATGGTGAGATGGGACGAGGTGAATACCGTGTTGGATAGCTAACCTGTGCAATCACTGTAAGCGAGGTATGAGGAATACGTAGTAGGGACATTTGCCTGCCTGGAGCGGTAGGTTTGGGATTTCCGGCCGTCGTCGTTGTGGCACTTACATAATATCCAATATCCCTACTATTCCCACCTAATATTCCCACCTAGTATTCCCACCTAGTATTCCCACACGCGCTCGCTGCGCTTGTTCCAGCCTGGGGAGCAGCCTGCGAGCCAGTCTACTTGGAGGAATGAACCCTGTTGGCCCATCTCGCCGCCTCTTCCAAATAACTGGGAATAAGCAGGCAGGACGCCGAACAGGGCCTCGACACACAACTCGCCGCCTCACGTCTCGAACACCGAACAGAGCATGCTCCTACCTGAGGGCCGAGATTGTTTCATCTCGTTACGAACAACATAACCAGTTGTTGCATGACGACCGACGCAGCTGTCGCTACTGTGACAATCTGAGCCCAGCTGAAATGCTACTACGGAGAATTAAGTCCTTTCGGCATTAAGCGACCATACACGCATAATCCCTATATCTGTAGGTAGTTATATGTACATAGTCTCGCTTATCAGTTCGTGAACGGCGGACAGGACGACATTCTGCTATCTGACCCAGGTTCGCGGCAACTTATCATACCCAGTATGCATCTAGGCATGCATGCCTAAGTTAGTTAGTCTGCTCGAGAATGTTAAGCTACCTAGGTTAGAGAAAAGCCAGAGAAAACATCTCAACCAGAACTGCCGACCTAGCTAGTTATAATACATTACGTAATGCGTACTTTGCCTTGACGAGGTTCCCAGTACCTACCGAGGCATCGAGATAGAGAGATAGAGAAATAGAGACCGAGGGTTTTGGCTTGAGCGTTTTTGTAACGGGATAATATGCAACATCGTGGTGTGCGAATATTATGTTTGCTTTTGGGAAATCCAAAATACGAGCCAATCGCCACATTTTCGCTAGTGATCTGCATGGAGACGCCCGCCGGTTCATAACTACGACGCTAAGATTATCTTGTCCATTGTGATCAGACCCGTCGGTCCGTATTCGCCTCGCCAACTCGCACCGAACTGCACTTTTTTGCATTGCCCAAAAAAAAAAAAAAATTAACAAAAAATGGCGATAATCAAATAAAAGACACAAGAATAAACCCGCCTACATTGCCGGAAACCACAGGGCAACTTGACAACGCCCACTCCCATCTAGGTAATGCGATAGAGCCCTGGAATTCAACACGGGCCGATTCGCGCTGGACCTGAACCACGCCGTCCGTCCCCGTCCCGCGGGTCAACTTTGGTATAGTACGTATCTCCGTCGGCCGATAGGTGCACCCATTGGCCCCCGCCGGCGAGGCTAGTCAAGCATCGTAGCGTCTGACTATCGCGTGACGAGAATAGCGTTCTAGCGGGTAACATCGCCAAAGCTGAGGACGCCCAATTCGCTTCATTCAAAAAGACGCATGCGATACGCTCGCTCATAGCAAATAGTTGCCCGGGACCCGGAAAAACACCGATAGGTAGAACCCCGGTGGTTTTACGCAGTGCCGGCACATCCCAGAGAAACCAAGGCGATGATGTCCAAAGCAAGCCACCTCCATTATTGGCTAGGAGCACCGAGCAACCGAGAAGCCCGCAGTGGTTACACATACCCAATCGAGATGGTTAAATTAAATCGAATATTCCTGGATCAAAGCTGTGCGTGTAAGGAATAGAATATTCAGGTCCATATATAATGTATTGTAACTTGAAAATGCGAGGATGGAAGAGCGGAATCAGGTATAGGTATGTAGGTCGGTACCTAACTAATGTACCTGCGCCACAGGGCCTTACACTAGAGCTACGCTGAATTACGTAACCTGAGCGCCGACGATAGGTAGTTAAAAGGTACACCTACTTCTATTCTTGCCGTGGTCAGCTAAGACAACCTTGGTCGCACCTTGACTATTTCTTGCTTAATCTAGTTAGTTTAGTATTATATTATACAGGTATGTAGGTATAACTACTAATGAAGCATCTCGCTCTAATATCACTATTCCGTCGAAAGGAAAACATGTGTAAAATGCCCCATAATTCGCTATCAATAGGTAGCAGCACTCTGTATTACTACTAGTCGAGAACTCGCACTACTACTGCCGCCTGTTCCACACAGAAGGACGTAACCTTCGTAATATCGCCGTGCATCGCATCGCATCGCATCGCATTGCAGCGCCGCGCATCTTTGATGGAGATGGGTTTCGCTTCGGCGTATACCAGATGCGTGTACGAAACGCGTTTCGTTTTCTTTTTCAAGCCAAAACAACGTGTCCTCGGCGTGAGTGTTTTATCTATCTGGGAGCGAAGCGCGTCATCCTCCTCCTCACTAGGTAGGTAGGCAGGTAGGTAGGGGTAGGTACGCCTACTGCCTGCGCATGTCTTGGTGCGCACGATTTGTGGCTTTTGATCCCTAGGCTTTACGCGGCCGGCGCGGCTGAACAGCAGGCCATCATAGGCGTAGGACATCACTGCCCAATCCAGGTAGACAGGCCATTATACATGCCTAGTTTCTCGAATCATCATTTACTCTATACAGTCATCTTGTAGTCGTGTCGCCAATCTATTATGTGATTGTTGCCGGATGGAGCCTTGCCACGCCTTTTAGTAAACGACGCTATCGCCATCGTCCCTCGCTCTCTTGACGCTTATGGCGGGCGAACATGCTTGCCACTCTTTGCATATAGTCTGTTCAGGTGGGCTTGGAGGACATCGACTCAACCCCCCCTGTCCCTCCCTTTCGGATCCAAGAACTGGCCTCTTCTTTACCGGTTGGCGCCACAATTCTGGCTCGCTCTAGCTACTCTGGTTCGTATAGTAGTATAGCGACGTGACTATTTGGCAGAACGCGAAGCCTATGGTACTTTTGCTTAATCCTTCACGAGTTGGAGCATGCTTTTATATTTAACTGTCTCTAGCTGAGTTCAACCTCCCCGCATTGTCTAGGGAGGCCTGTCACTACTTGTTACTTTACACTACGCTGGTATCAATTGATTCGAAGATCTCGTTGCTCTCGATTGGGTTCCCAAACATCTACGTGCAACCATCATCCAAAGAAGTAAAGTAGACATAGGTACTACTATACATCCCCCGGTCTATGCATGCCCTGTATTCCATCCAGGACACCTCCTTTGAAACCTACAAGTAGTAGATTAACATATGTATAACTAACCACTTTTTGGATCTTTGCCTAGGTGCTTAGGTGCTTGACCTGGGTTCCGTCCTGGGGTTAGTGGTACGTATGCACACACCCATGTGTAACCCCCCTCCTTCGGTACTATGTAGGTACACACAACCATGATGTCTTGGGCAATTTGGCTAACATCTGATTATATAGTGCGTGTACCTGTATTTAAGGAACAAGCATAGTACAAGTATTGGACCCGGTGCTTCAGACTCTAGATATAGTCTTGTCTGAGGCACGCATCTTTCGGTGACGGGAGGGATACATAGGCTGATGACATCAGGTCGCCGACTTAATAATCCAGGTTGGCGTCAGCATTGGTAGGATGAAAATTCGCACCGCCGGCGAGGTTGCAAGCTGATTTCAACTCGACCGTATATCAAATGAATATATACACATATAGAGGCATAAATAGGTATAAATAGTAAAGCTAGGAGTTCGCGCATTGAATTTTGTTTTTGCGCAACCCATTACAAACCACTCAACAATACGCCTCTACCTACGTGCTTGATCTACTATACCTAGGTAGGCATTAAGCACGATTTGAACCCTCTAGGTGACCAATACCACCATCATCGACGAACTAACTACCCGTCCATCGGCCCACCCACCCATTAACAGGAGGTCGCCATCCATCACCGCCCCTCCCTCCCTCTCCCCCTCGCTCTGCCAGTCTCCCGCCCCTAGATAGCTTCTAGGAACCGAAGCCCCATCCCTACTCAACGACATTGATCCCCCCCCATTGGTGTCCGGGGTCTGTCCCACTCGAGCAGTGTTCAAACGGGGAATATAGTATTGAGGTTGCGCAGAAGAGAAGGCTGTTGTTGCTGTACAACTGCTGCAGCCGCCCGTCTCGCACAGACACTTCCACACCCACCCACCACCCCAGATTCCAACCCGCAGCGGCCCTGTCCTATAATACCATATGGCCGGGCAATAGGTCGAGAGACCATCAACGACCCGATAAACGAGAAGAAAAAAAAACGTGCGGCCCAAGGACGTTGGGGGATTAACTACTTGGACTAAACACTATTTCCTGGTTTGCGCAAGCGCGAGATTATTGCAGGATTTCGATTTCGTGTAAGACGAGCAATAACTACCTCAGCTTACGACCCATTAATTCGATTTCTGGAATAGTAACTAATAACACACCCCTCGCTGGGCGGTCATCTTCTTAAACCCCCGCGCCAGCCAGCTCCGTTGCCGGTACCTTTGTGATCTCGGGCGAAAGACCCGTCTGAGAGTAATCGTGTTTCTATTATTAAGATTCAGACCCTGGCCTCGCTATTTTCTCCCGCTCTTTCTTCTCTCCCTTATAGCGCGACCGGCGTTCATTGGGTTCTTGCAACTGTATTCAACCGGGCCCGTAAAGACGGCCAGTATACCTACGTAGCCAAGCAGGTATGAAACCGAAGAAGTCGTGGCTAAGCGAGGGACCTGGGCTAACGGACGCGGACTAACGAGCAGGCAGAACAGCGGAGGACGACGCGAAAGCGCCTGGGACGGAAGACATCGGGTTGGGGTTGTCCATAATCATATTCTCCAATTAGAGACTTACGCAGCAGCGCCCGCCGTTACGCCTCGATGGCCACGAAAGCCATTTCGAGATTCTCCGGCGATCCGATATCCTATCCGCCCGTCCACTTTAGTTAGACGACGTAACCTGCCCAGCAGGTGCTCGTCGGATTCCCCTCAGATCAGACCAGACCGCGGCGGCATCATCGCCTGTCGTCATTATTATCATCTAACATCGTCGCCCCTGAGCATCATCAACGGCCCTCATTCCCACATCTCCTGCCTCCTCCAGACCCTTTCTCTGCCCCGTTCAGCTCCCGTAACCTGTCTGTACGCAGATGATACAGGCAGGCTGATTCTGTGCGGCCTGGCGTATAAGTACACACGCACCCGCACCCCTGTCGCGATACCTACCCACTTCATCGCCATACCTACATAAGTTTATCCACATCCGGGGTGCCTGTACAGTGCCGGATTGGAACGCGCGCTCACTTAGCATACCCACCGGAAGAGCCATCGTCCGCCACAGGCGGCTTGTTCGGTCGTTTGTTCACTAGTCTATTCGTCAACGCCGCTGTTGATTCCCCGCGGTGCCTTCACATGATAGAACCGACGGGACGCATGGCTTGCATGCGCGCGACCATAGTACAGACTAGACAACACGGACGGACGAAGAGAGGAGCAGACTCGCTCGTTGGTAGGTTAGACGAGCAGCAATACGAACGGGGTCTTGATTCGACGCTGCGCCAATCTGCCAATAAGATACGAGAGCAATCCTGCGGGCCTTAGGGCGTCTCTTGTCCCGCCTCGACAGACAACGATACCTCGTCTAGGTAGGTGTCGGAGGTATAGCGTACATATCCACGACGTACCTCGAGCATCTTCAAGGAAGAATCCCTGGCTCGCCCCGGCCTTGACCGGCAGAGGCAGCACCGAAGGACGCCTGGACTATACGATCGAAATCCTGTGTTTGGTGTCAGCGCCTAGACCTACTTGGGTACTATCCAAGTGCTTATCATATCGAGCAGTAGGTATGTACCTATGCACACACTCTTTGCTCCGTTGGCGTTGGCGTTGGTTGGCGGGGGGCGCTGATATGGCACTGCACCACCCACCCAACAGCACTATTTCCTATGCCGATAGGTATCTGTGGCTAACTCTATTTAACAAGTATTGAGGTGCCTTGAGGTGGTTAGGTAGGTACCTAACCTACTGTGTACGATTGCACTGCTGCTGCTCCCGTGCGTGGAAGTAGCAGGTCGGCGAATGCGCCGTACACAGCATTAGGTATTTTGCACCTCTTCGTACCTGCTATTCTTCCCCTCTCAATTCTTCCAATCGCAAGTCCCGATTCACAGGCCCAATATCCCAGCTATCAAACCCCCCCACCCCTCTCATCCCCATCTTAATTCCCGTTCCCACGCCCCCGTCCCCCCGGTACTTACTATGTAGCTCTACCACGCATTGAGGTATCTCTTGCGGGGAACTAGTGCAGGAAAGTACACGATGCCACCTACAATCCCTTCCTTGCATCACACGCCACAGACTGCACATCCACATACACCCCTCCCCCCTGTCCGATTCTCCACCCTTGTCCTCCATCCTCCTCCTTCTCCTCCTCCTCCTCCTGCTGCTCCTCTTCTTCCTCGCACTACTTCTGTATGTACAGTATCTAGCGCAGTAACGACTAGCTAACAACCTTGCTAGCTCGCTCTAGGCACTACCCACCCTGGTGGAGACGCACGCATTACAGACATATCCACTCATCCACACCCGTCCACAATCCACCTTGCCTGACATCCCTCCCAAGATCTGCTACCTTGGCTACCTTGCTTCCAACCTGCGCGCGTCATTCACAACCTCACCTCGTCTGTGGTTTGTTTGTCCATCCAACTATATCAAGACACGTCGCTCTGCAGGCACCGCCATTCTCCACGTCTCTTCCCGCTGCCGCGACGCCGACGACGCCGTTGAGGTTTGACGTGCAACATCGCATCGTCGCCGCCCGCTCGAATGTATTCCGCCCAGCCTAACGGCGCTGAGGATGCGACCATCAATCCCGCAACTATCAACCCTGCCGCCCTCAATCCAGGTAAGTCGCCTTGAGTTCATCTAATCATCGATCCCCCATCACCAGTCACAATCACCATCACCATCACCACCACCTTGTCGTTCTGGTTGTTGTTTTTGACTTCTCTGGCCCTTCTCATTTTCCCCTCTTCCCTTTTTTTTCTCTCTTTTTTTTTTTTTCTGGCGACGAAGAAAAACGAACAAGAACAACTCGGTTGGTTTATTCCTAGCATCGTCTCGGTTGTCGTCCTCCTCTATCAACACTGCGCGCAACACGCCGGGACGTCATCATGATGCGCCCTTCGTGTGCGCATCGATGATATCAGAACGGGCGCATCCACAAACATCACGGTCAATCGGTGGTTGATTAATCTCTGCATCCATGGCTGCTGCCGCCGCAAACCGTCGTCGGTGCTGTCGCAAAATGCCTATCCAACCTCCCCCTGTTCCTTGGTGCCGGTGCTAGAGGTGGAGTTGGGTTAAAACTTAAATGACCAATGGTCGCGGTTGCGGTCGCAGTGCCGGCGCCTCGTCATTTTATTTTATTCTTCAACAATCGTCACGATGGCCGCGAAACCGTCATCCACTTTTTATTTTTTATTTTTGTGTCTCTTGATTGCCGTGTCTTGCCTTCGTGTCACCGCATGTCGCCGAGTACATGCTGGTTGCTAATCTACTGCTCTCTGATTGCGCAGAACTGCTGAATCCAGTAAACTCCCGAGGCTTGAAGCGGAGTCGCTCCCCCGACGCCTATCAAGACGCGCCGACATCTGAAACCCCCGGGGATGATGGTAAGTCTCACCCTCCGTTTAGTTTGTGTACCTTAGCCTATCCAGCCTGTGCCCCGTCGCCGCTCGGCCCCCCCTCCATTGCTGTTGTTCTTATTACCACAACAACTGCTACTGCTGCTTCCGCTGCTTCCGCTACTGCGACTGCGAGGCTTCCCATGTTGCATTTAACCAGCATCCTCCCTTTCTGCTCAATAACGACCGCTGTCGCCTCGACGCAGGTCGCAGCCCTTTTTGTGGAGGATAGTAGCGCCATCGTCGGCATTCATTGACAAAGACGCGGCGCGCGACCTCTTTATTTACGCTTACTAATCCCAATCGCCACACAGGTGATTTGAGACAACCGAGAAAACGCGGCCGTCCCATGAAAGCAACGCGGTTATCCGATAGTTATCTGAATCCAACAACTCACAATACAACACCCATACCGCCCCCAATGTCACAGCCCTTACCACCGCAGACCCCCCAATCCCAGAATGCGCCGCTGCCGGGGCAGCCTGGGAGCTACACTCCGGCCCAAGCTTCTCCGCCGCCGAAGACCACACCTACCAAGTCGACGTTAAAGGCCCTTCCGACCGTACGTGACCACACTACCGATCAGCTCAATCCCGCTGGCGACGAATATATCCCTCGCGAAACGGACGATGCTGGGGAGAAGAAGGTTATGCCGAATGGCCAACTGCTAGGTGGGCGTGAATATCGATGTCGAACCTTTCTCGTCCCGGAGAGAGGGGACAAGCTGTTCATGCTCGCTACCGAATGCGCTCGGGTCCTTGGGTATCGCGACTCATATCTGCTGTTTAACAAAAATAGGTCTCTCTTCAAGATCATTGCCAACCAGGTGGAGAAGGATGATCTCGTCCACCAGGAAATACTACCCTTCTCGTACCGGTCCAGGCAGATCGCTATTGTGACCGCTCGATCTATGTTTCGGCAGTTTGGGAGTAGGGTCATAGTCAGCGGCAGGAGGGTACGCGATGACTACTGGGAGGGCAAGGCGCGAAAACAAGGATTCACCGAGGCTGACATGGCTGGCGAGAAGAGACCAGGCGCAGCCAAGGCCAGAGAAGCAGCAGCCGAGGCGAACAACAACATGCCACCACTTCCGGGAGGACCTCAGGGAGAAATCGTATACGCGAATACCCACCAGTTTGGTGGCGCTCCGCAGCCTCTTGTGCAACCAGGTATGATGGGACCGCCGGGACCTACGACAAGAATGCCCATGATAACAGTTGGACCAGATGTGAATGACACGAGGACTCGAGATTACAGCCACTTTATCAAGGGAGGTCCCCGCCAGGAGATCACTGGCCAGGCTTACCAGGACAGGACACAACCGACTCCACTGGCCGAGATACACCAACAGGCCCATCACGCCGCCGAGTTCAACCGTACTCTAAACCATGGCCGAGAGAGCCGGTCTGATTATTTGCACGATATATGGAGGAGGCCACACGAGCAACCGGCGACGTCGCAGCCTGTTATTACCGAGCCTAGCTTGCCTACTACGAGGCCCGGCCAGTCGCCACACACGACCCCATCCGGAATCCTTCCTAACCAGAGCCCTCAGTTAATGATGACTGCAGCGCCGTATACGCAGCCTATCCACTCCCAGCAGCAGCAGCCTATGGGCCAACCCTCGATGCGAGCTATTCCCCAACCACCGAATCAGAAGCAGGCCCGGCCCCCAAGCCTACAGTCTGGCCCGGGTAGCATGCCACAAGGTGCGCCGGCGTACAACTATGGTCCCTCGATGTGGGGGCCTCAGACACCACAAACTCCTCAGCAATACCCCGGTTATACAACTCAAGCTCAGGGCTCGCCTCATCACCAGCAATCGCCAGCCCCTCAATTGCGCCACCCTGGCAGCACGCCTCAGATGCAGCCTAGCACCATGCAATATTCTGGCATGCAGGGTCTTCCTCACGGCTACCCAACTCAAGGGCAGGGGATGTATCCTCCCGATCAAACCCCTAGACAATTCATGCCTCAAAATCCCAGCTCCACCCCTGCTGGCTCGTCCACTTGGTCAAATCCCCAGAATCCGGCGGGTGGAAACTGGTGGCCGAATCAACCACAGTAGGACCGCGACTTGCTATCGCTTTCGCTCGGCGAGGACGCATCTATCGGCCCGACATGCTACTAGGCTATCACGGATTCCATTTGGTTTTTGTTATGGCGGTAGGGTTTATCCTCGGTTGGCAATAGAGGCGTCCAAGAGGGACTTTCCATTATCTAAAAGCCTTGGTGGCACTATGTTCGTCCCGTTAGTGGCAGAACTTGTCGGCTTTGTGTGCCAGAGCTTGAACCTCAACAACCTACGAAGGAGAATAATGACCGTTACGGGAATTGGATAACATTCGTCTTCTGCTCATGATACCACGTGTGTGCTTGCTGGTTTTACCCATGCTGCGATGAGCGTCATTCCCACTTGACTCTGGGCGGGTTCCTAGCATTTCACAGGTTGCCGCCCAGCGACTTCATTCAGTATCTGAATTGGCGATGGAATTCGGATCGTGGCTGGGCTGGCTGCGGATCGAATTCGTCCCGCCTGCGCTCAGGTCGCAGGCAGACAATAGGACGGGCTTTACTTATACATTGAATGATACCCGCAAACATGGGCCGGAATTGTGTTTTACGGAAGGCAGGCCATCTTTTGCGAAGGGCCCTAGGCCATGCTACAGTTGTTTTCCTACCCTTTGAGCACTATCAAGATATATTGGGGAGGGAATACCTTAACCCAGGAGCGCCCTCCCCCCCTTCGCTTCTTATCGTCGTGTGCGGGCATATCTTTTTTGTGAGGCAGACTTGTTCGTTCTGGCTCTTGCATTCGAGCTTGACTTCTTTATTATACCCAGAATTTCATTTCCTTAAGCTGTGCGGCGAGGGGAGTTTTCGATACACGCAGATACGGCAGCATGGAAGGAGTTTGCTACATGTTCATCACTGTTTCTGTTTACCTCAATTCCGCTCATCATTACCGTCGCATTTCCTATTTCTGGCTTTCTAGCTATACCGTGTTGGTCCTTTCTTCCGAACTGGAGTGCATCATCAGTCATGATACATATGGGAGGTTATCTGCACTTGACTCATTGAGTGAGCGGGTCGGAAACCCAAATGGTATTTAACGGGGTTCAGCAAGGGATTTTCTCTCCCTCGGCAATATTTCATTCTGTATGAGGATAATTTGCATTTCGGATACGGGAGGCCTGACTCGGGGCGGCAATCTTGTTTTTCATTCACCTTGCAGCCTCTACCCGAGGCTGTCAAGCCGCAATTGCTTCTGGTTAGTATTATTGGGTGGGTTTACAAGGAGTTGTGCTACGGGCAATTCATACGCGCAACCTAATAGTTTAAACAATTCAAACATCAGCGCTCGCGAATACTCGTGATTGAACTGCCTTACCAATGGCTGCCTCGTGAAAATTTATATAATCTTTATAATAGCTATATCGGTTTACTGCCAATCCGTGGCCTTTCTGCCGATACAGCCTCTTTCTTGCCTCTCGGCTATGCTGGGTCACCCCTTGCTGAGATTCCCTCGCGGTTTGAGATCGAAAAAGAAAGTAAAAATGGGCTGTGATTTTTGCCTGTAAATGCTTATACAAGTACGTTGTAATGAAAAATAATAGACAAGTAATTTTGCCTTCGGGCATTTAGTTAATTCAAATCAATGCAGGAAATATGTAAGTTAGCTACATGAGCATCTAAACTATCGTTGAAGCCTTGAGTTTGGACCGCCTTAACTAATATTGCAATGCGTATAGCATGGGCACTAGGCTCATGTGATGCAAGAGGCCGGTTCTGAGATGTTTCCCCTTTTCTCTACTGCCTCTAAATATATGCACGCTGTATACAGAGATGTATTGATCATTATTTATAGGTGGCGAACCCGCATCATGTCTGACGAAATCCTGAATCAACGCATGCGTTCATGGAACTTTATACCTCTTGATTTACTTTGGGTGTCAATAATACAAGTAAGTCCTAGATGCATATCGCCATGACATGTTGGGCGTGATAGTTGACTGTATTTACGGTGGGTTGTCTACAGGTCCTGATATTATTTTCGCGACATCTATCAGGTATGCGTCTACGCCTATTCACTACTAGTCCCATGCTTAAATCCAATATCTGGCGAACTGTTGGCCAGTAGACTCTTCGCAGATATTTAATATAAAACTCCTCGTATTGTGATAGTGATATTTTGCAGCCTACCTCTTCAGCCAAGAATTTTCTTGGCGGTTCTAATTCTAAAGATAGGACGTGTCAATCTCTGCATAGGAAAAAACAAAACAAAAAAGGTTCTTCAAATTCGGTTCTTACGGGGTCTTGCATTTATCTAGCCTGGGGAAACTTTGATATTAACAGCTTTGGAAATTCTAGGGACTATAGAAATGGTAGTGGAAATTCTTGTAAATGCCTATATTTCTTTATGTAATCTATTACTCTTACCCCGTCTTGAGCCTCAAACCCCAGCATTTTATACCCCGGTTCCATGTCCATAGCATTCCTGTCTCGTAGTTGTATTCTACCCTTCTTTTCTCTTTTTTGTCTGTCTGTTGTAGGGCGGTTTTGGGTTTGACGTCCAACTGCCCCTGTCCATGTTCACACTCGCCTGCACAACACGCTTACCACACCTCCTCATTTAGGAATCAGGAGGGGGGGGGGCGAAAGATGTTGTATTGGAAACGGAGAGATAGAGGTCCTAGACGCACACTTACCAACCAAGTGCGGTGCTGGCTTTGTAATTTCTTTACCCTGTAATGCAGCCAGTGTAACTGCACGCTCATCCTTCCCCCTCGGACCCGTGAGAAAGGGAGAGGGGATTTGGGGGGGGGGGACTTTCCGCTCAGTTTCCCAGCGGGATGGTAAGTTATGCTCCCAACCGTCCCCCCCTCTTCCTTTATTCTCCTACTACCTCTTCGGCCATGTGGTGGTGTTAGCAAAGTTTACCCCATAGCTTTTGCTGTGAGCACATAACATTCACATGTCTTTTGTTGACTTTGAATTTCTAACGAAAGTACCCCAACATGGTTTAATCATGTGACAGCCCTACAACAACACGTGGATAGAGAACTCTTAACATCGTTTTCTTTTTGACATGGGGTGCCTGCGCTTGCTCGCATGGCATTGAACGAGGATCTGTGTGTTGACTGGGGAGGGCCCGCATTGGTATATGAATGGCCTAGGCTGATAATATCATGGCCATCCGCATTTTTCTCTTATTCAATCCTTTGAGGGGCAGGAGGAATCCGCCGTTGGTCTCAGGCCATCATGTCGTATATCGCATAATCTTACGAGAGCTGGCTACTATGCCTACGTTACTGGCCGCTCTGTGACTGTCAGTTTGAGGCTTTCCGGGACAACTTGAGCCTTTTGCTTTCCGAGTAAAAGTTTAGCTCGAACGATACCCAAGTGCGTTGAATGCAGGGGTTTCGTCGAGATATAAACGTAGGCTCATCCAGGTGTCATTATTTCCCCATGCGGAGACTTCACATATAAAATACACCAAGATTTCTTTTAAGGCGCATAAATAATTATCATTTTAACTAACTACTCATTTTATGTTGATTGCGAGAGACATAACACACAGACTCATTAACCTCAGCAACAAGGATTCCGCATGAGTCTCGTCCGCACAATCCTACGCATCTCAAATCCCGAGTCCTCAAGGAAAATCCCGATTTGAGAGTTGTAGCCGTTTCACCCTACTCAAAGCGCGCCTTCCTATATTCCTAGCAATACAACCCAACGCGTTCAGGGGCCACATGCCGGAGATCCCGTTCCAAACTCCCCAAGCGCCGACCCTCCGTCCCGGGGTTCTGGTTCGGGTTTCGGGTACGTCGGATCCCAAGAGTATTTCGTTTGTTCTCGTGCCACATGGGTCCTGCAGCGTACCGTACCAAGTTCTGTGTTCCGTCGCTCGCTGTATAACCTATCTTGTAAGACTTATGATGCCGTATGACCGGTGCTACATGGTCAGATGGCCGTTCCCCATACAGTTCCCTAGACAGATGCTTACTTAGCTAAATTACGGATATTATATGTGGCTTGCCTATCACCAACTGACCTTGAGCTGGATGCTCTTATTATTTCATTTATATCAATTCTTACATGGCTTTATTTGAATATCGGTACAGTAGGTCGTCCACGGACGGTTAGATGAGAGAGCTTTGTTGATATGACAATGCCATTATTGCTTAGATGATTTGCAGCTCCAGTCTGTATGATATCTGCTCGCTACCATCGCGTCGGAGCTCACGGAGCCGCTAGTATTATATTAAAAAACGCCGTAGGGACCAGGTACATATAGCTAACATGAATGTGTGCGCAACGTAAGCCGGTTACCTACGTGCCGGGACGTACGACCTTACATCCTCCGCTATCTTCACCCCCCTACTTCTATCTAATATCTCATACGAATAGTATAAATAGAGAGGCGAATGACCTACATATGCTCGGTAATTATGTCCAAGCGCCCCCACCACAGCCATAGTTGATACATGATGCGGAGGATACTGCTGACCCCTGGAGAGCTAAGGAATGCCAGTAAGAAGGTGATGAGAATGGCATCATATGCCCGGGAATAGTAAATAAACTGCCTACTAAGAACTAGCGGATAATATCCACCGCATGCTGCCCTCTTACCCAATCTGGGTTCGGGTCGGAAATTTGGAGTAGAAACGATGACAAACGTATGGTAATTTTCTGTTGATCCAAGGGGAGACAAGGCCCTAAAATCTCACGATGGCATGTTCCGCCCGCCCACACAGGGAAGGGGGGGTAGGGCTTTGCGTGGCGCTTCTGAAGCCTTCCAAACCTTCATCAAGCCCTTCAAGCCTTCAGGTCTACATACATTATACATATATACTCGACGCTATACTTACTGCCGCCTAGATCCCGCCCGGCTGGGCAGAAACCTGGCGCAGAAACAGGCGGGCGTCTAGTGTATCTCGTCATCTGGTATTTATTGCTTGTATCCATCCCATTTGCCGCCAACGTTTTGCGTATAATTGCCTGGACAGAGCTTGGCGGGACTGGTCTAGAGGCTTACAGATTTATGTACGAAAGAGCGCGCGTCTCTTGGAACGGGAGCCGATCCATGGGGGTAAAAACCCCCGAGATAAAATGTATTATATATGTACATACGGACGTACATACATACGTACATACATACGTACATACATGCACACATACATATGTATATATGTATGCATATGCTCGCCACAGTAGACGAAATCAGCTCGCTCGCTAGTTAGTGATCACGCCGTTTTGTCACGTCTTGCGCTAACTGATCAACAACTTTTTTTTTTTTTCCCTTGGGGGCGCTACCGCTAGTTCTGACTCAGCCCTACGCCTACATAACCTGTCTGCCTTTGCTTACCTTGGTAACGCGGGGGGATAATACGGAATACGGGGAAGGGGGAGGGGATACGGATGGGGTGGGTGTAAGGACATATATTACCTTTCGCGCATGTTTGTATGCATGTATGTATGTATGTCTGTATGTATGTCTGTACGTATGCAGGTATGTTGTATAGTGTACCTACTGGTCGCGAACCTCGCTTGTCGCGAAGTTGTCGCGTGTGTCATCCTTTTCCCCAATGTGGCGTAAGCTAGCCAGCTAGGGGTCTTTTTTTTTTTTTTTTTTTTCTCTTTCTCTCTGACGTGCCTGTTCGTCGTTTACGCGGGACGGGTGGGTACACCACATACATGGCGAAGGCGTCCTGCGCTGCTTCTTGTCTCCATGTCAGCCATCCAGCCCGTCCGAAGGTCGGGTCTGAGGCGGCCCGATGGTAGGCCTCGGCGGGTAGTGTACAAGCATGGTACCTATATACCGTACGCAGGCAGCGAGCGGTCAGGTTGGGGGGAATGACGAGAGAGGTCTTGGGCGCCGAGACGTGCAGTCATGTTACCACGGCTGTCTTCCGCGACCGCCGTATCTGGCAACAAGTGCTTATCGCGGCCGGGTTTTTTCTCCCCGCGAGAATGGACATGCTGCTGCTGCTGCTGCGGCCCCGTCGATGTGAGACTCGTATGATGGGCAGTCTTCAGGGCTGGGGCACTACTCCCCTAAAGAGCGAAGCGAGCACCCCGTGGACCGTGAAAAGCGACTATTGTTGAGCAGTCTGACGGGCCTCTACGGCGCAGTAAACAACTCCTATACGAAAAGGATACCAAAGAGCTGACACCTGTGTTCTCATCGCTTCAAACGCATACCATGACATTGGCATGTTTACTACTCGGGGTATCACTTGCAAAAGTACACGGGGGGAAACTCGTCACCCAACCCTGGAGATATTTCATGTCTTGGGTTCTACAAGGTTACGTTGAGCCATCACGATTACAAGTATACCCCGTTACAATCGCATAAAATGCACGCTACTCGAGACCCGGGACGATGGATGTATCTACCCTAGAACAGACCGATTCTTGACAGTTTTCAGGACCAAGCCAGCGAGAGAGCTATGAAGGGTGGGATGGATAGCTACTTGCAATCGTTGCTGCTTATGTCCTTAGTTATGTTTCGTTCTCCTGTACTTGACACCATAGAGTAGTGTTTGTAAGGAGGGCACACGCGTGTGAGGATCAAATGGTGCATTGAAAACTTAGGCTTAATTCACATTGGGGGTTGTCACATGAATGTTTGATATGGCTTCAATAAATATCGGTTCATTTTTCATCAAGTCTACCGGGACCAACGGGGTAGATAATTTGCCTGGGTCCATTTTCCCACCGAACGCCACCGAGGACATGTATATGATGAGCAACTACGGAGGCGGTATCATGCCAAATCAGGATAGATATCTTTATTCCATTATTGTTCCATTGCATCTGCTGCCTCCTTATCATCGTCATCGTCACCGTTACCCCATAAGCCCTCAAGCTTAAACTCTTTAGCCCACTCCGTGACGATCTCTTTCTGGTCGGCCATAGTGGATGTAGCCGTTTGAGCGCCGTCGTTGAGCACGCCTCCGCTAATGCCGCCAGCGGCAACATGTAGCTTTGGTGCCTCTGTCCATCCCTGGATCCGCCCGTCCCTCCAGTCTGTAACGACTGTCATGGCAGCGGCTGGCAGGTTGGGAATACCACCACGGCCTAATCTTCCACGTTTCCGTGCGACTTGCACCAAAAAGTCGGTAGTAGAATCACCACCAGTAGAAACGAGTGGCGGTAAATCGTAAACTTCCATCAGCTTCTGCAGCAACTCTGCGGAGGACGATAGTTTCTTTAGTAGTAATGAAACAGCGGGCAATGGGTCCTCAATCTGCTTGGGGGGGATGGCGTTGAGGAGGATCAGGTGAGCATGCTCCTCGACTGCACTCCTCTTGGGACCGGCGCCGTCCACAGCGGAGGGGAAAACGATTCCGGGCGAATCCAGTAACGTAAGTTTACTGTCAAGCTTGACAGCACGGATACTTGTCGTAACACCGGCCTCTGCGCCGGTAGGGCAGGCCGCCTTTCCTCGGCCGCCTAGGCCGGAAAGAAGGGCATTGATGACGGATGACTTCCCGACGTTAGGGTACCCTATCACACCGACGGAGACGGAGCGCTTCAATTGCTTCGACGCGGCGAAGGATTTTAGGGACTTGAACAAGGTGGCAGAGGTACTCTGTACGGTGAGGTCGCGGTGGTTGAAGGTTTGTGAGTTCGGGGCAGATTTAGATGCCCGTAGAGGGAGGGTAGGGAAATACCGTCTGAGGTGAAGGAGCCAATCCTTTAGAATGTGGGGAGGGATGAGATCGATCTTGTTTAATACCAGCATCAACCGCTTCCCGCCGCTGGCGGCCGCCATGACCATGCGCTCGATCTCCTTCGACCTTGTGCCCTCGGGATCGCGCGCATCTAGGACGTAGAGCACGACGTCTGCTTGGTCCACGACTTGCTTGAAGACCTTATCGTGGGCCTTCCTTGACACATCGTGAAGGGCGAATTCGGCAGCGCCGTCAGAATCGTCACCATTATCATCATCGTCGTCATTGTGGTCGTCCATCTCGTCTCCGCTCCCCAGATCGCGCTCGTACTTCTGTGCGGCAGCTCTCGCGCTTGCCAACAGGGCAGCCATGGGATTTGAGGAGTCGACATCGTCGTCGCCGGCTTCGTCCATCATCTCGCTATCCTCGAATGCGCCATCCATTCCATCTTCGTCGACGGCGTCGTCCTCGCCGGCACCGTCACCACCCTCCGCCGTGGTCCCTGTCCTGGCTGCCTTGGCCATCTCCCTCCGGCGCTGCTGCTCCTCCTGCTTCCTGCGCCTGGCCTCCTCGATTTCCTGGAGGATCTTCTCTTTATAGGGGAACAGGTTGGGGATGCCGGGATCCTTCTTCAGCTTGGACTTCCATTGCGGGTTCTTCTTCGCGTCCTTCTTTGCCTTGCGTTGCTTCGCGGCCGAGGCCTTCTCGATCTTGTGCCGTAACCGGACGGGCGTGCGCTTCGACTTTGGCTCTGCATAGATACAGGGCAGTCAGTGAGTGAATGGGGGCACATGGGTGGATGCAGCGAATTGAACTGACTGCTGGGCTTGTTGATACCGCCCATCTTGCCTGGTTGGCTCTCAACGGGAAGGATGTATGGCCGTAGGATGTATGGGCGTATAACGTTGTATGTATAAGGCTGTTGGTATAGTTACAGCTACAGCTCTGGAAGCTGCATTCGTCGTCTCGAAATCGAAGTCACCACACAAAAAAAGTTGACCCGCTCCTAGTAAAATGTGGTTCTGCCACCTTTGACCGCCGGCGATAAGCTCCACCTCCACTAAATCCGCTAGGGACGGCAGCCCACTATGTGTGCATTAGTCGTCCGAACCCCGCCATCCTCCAAGGTCCCATCCAAACATGTCCATGGTAGTGTACCTAAACTTAACCTACCTACTTAATCATACCTACCTACTGCCTACCTACTACCTACCTACCTACCTACCTACCTAAAGGTAGGTAAGAGTATCCATCGAAGAGGTCCTCTTCGCGTGCCGGATAACTCGAAGGTATCTTAGCGCCCTCATAGAGTATGTGCTTCAGGTTTCAATCTTGGCTTTGGCTCCTCGTTTCCTCTGTTCGTGTTCTCTGCTCACGTTCTCTGCTCACATTCTCTGCTCACGTTCTCTGCTCAATAACAACCGAGCCAAAGTCGCGTGTTTATAACTCGATGCCCAGGATAATAGGTCTCCTCCAGTAAAGGCTGTCACGTCGGTTCTGGCACCCTCGTCGAGAAATAAGCAGGCGATGGCTTTTTGATTGTAACCAATCGCCCATGATAGAGGTGTTCGGCCAAGATTGTCCTGGGCGTCCACGTTAGCCCCATGCTCTATCAGGATCCGGCAGATGGATAGGTGTCCGCCGGTAGCTGCTAGAAAGAGGGGCGTGCGGCGTTCGTTGTCTGGAAGATGGGCGTTTGCACCGTTGGCGAGTAGCTCGCGGACGGCGGCCTTATGGCGACCAGCCACGGCCCAAGACAGCGGCCCCCAGCCGCATCTGTCTTGCAAATCGACTTTGGCACCCCGTTGGAGCAATACTCGTGCAACGGCTACTTCTCCGTACCCCGTCGCCCAGGATAGAGGTGTTCGGCCGCCGGCGTCTTGGACATCAACACCGGCGCCGTTCGCGAGCAACAGATTGATGAGTGGCTTATGTCCGCATCTCGCTGCCCACGACATCGCCGTCCCCCCATCGCCATCTCTCAGATCCAAGTCAACATCTTCGGTCGCAAGAAACAGTTCGAAAGCCACTTCGCTTCCAAATTGAGCGAGGCATGTGGTAATGTTTCTGTCTCGTAAGGATGTGAAGTCGCTGCTAAACCGTTTGCAATCTACCTCTCTCGTCACTAGCTCGCTGATACGCGACCGGCCGGGATAAGCCCGGGGAAGCCTTCTTGCTTGAGCTTCCAACAGCGCTTGGGCAGCCTCCCCGCTTCCGGTGGCTAGAGCTGCCAGAATCGGCGCCCCGAAACGCTCTGGTTCAACGGCAAAGCAAGACTGGCCAGACTCGTAGGCCCGAATTAGAGCTGGCAGGTTCATCTCAGCTAAAATGTATAGCCAAGTGGTGTTCGGGCTGTATTGAGTAAACGTATGTTTATAGATATTAACTCGTTCGATCCACATTGCCCTCGGAAATGTTGACAGAAAGCGGGACTGGCTAATGGAGTGACATTCCGCTTCTTCAGCGTGCTGGAGGATATAATTGGTAGCGTATTCTAAGAATGGAAGCCTTGACGCGATCTCTTTCTGACGAGCGCGAATCCTTTCCACCGCCACCGTCTCGTCCTCATGGGAGACGAAGACATTAGGGTACTCTGAGAATGAAAAGCTTGGCGCAACTTCTTCGGTATGAGCGCCGCTTGCTTCTCCTATTACCACCCCATCTCGGACCGTCTCTTGACAAAATACTTCTCTGACGGGCATAGATAAGATATATTCCGCGCAGCACGATCGAATATTTTCGTGGCTGTAGCCTTTAACATTAGGCCCGAGATCCTGCCGTATCTTTTGAATCCCATTTTGGTTCAAGAGAAAATCCCGGGCCGACTCGTGGATGAACCGTACAATGGGGAATTCCGTCCCCACTATCTCAGCCAACCCTTTGGATATATCAAGAATGTACCTCGTCATGTCTTCGATTGACACCTCTGAGTCGGAGGCCAGGATACTTTGCGGTTCTACCCCACATAGTGTTGCGTAGTAGTGTTCTTGAGGCGAGAGAGGTCGAATTGCAAATAGAATCCATTGAATACAACAGATAAGTCCTTCCGGGTTGTTTTCGTCGCGGGCTATTATATCGTGGAATAGATCATGCAGGTCTTTCGGCATGTCTTGAAGCCTTTGACGTAGGCGATTTGGGCGCCCTCTGTCGTACTCTCGGTTGAGAATATCCACCACCAGGACGACCCACATGAAAACACCGGCGGCGCTGTTCAGGACATCGGCGCGGATTTGCTCTGCGAGCTCTGTGTTACCGATATTTAGTATACTATCGATATAACGAGAAATGTCGCTCCGGTGGTCATTTTGATCTTCGAGACGAACTATTAGTCCGTTTTTGATGGTGATGTTGGGATAATATCTACTTGAAAAGCAGAAAAGCAGCCTGGTATTCCCTTCACGATTGGACAGCGAACTTAAGTTGGTTAGAAATGATAACATTCTCCGGATTTGGGACTCTTCGCACTCATCCAGAGCATCGATAAAACATGTTAGGGTAGGATCTTCCAGATCATGGATGGCTGCTTTAAATAGTGATTCTAATGATTGTATGGTCCATTGGCGGCCGGTGAGCGAAGAGTCTAGCAGCTCTTCTAGACGGGGACGCGCATTGAAGAGCTGTAGGAGGAGTGACCGATATAGGCCGGTAGTAGACCGCTCCAGCGTCTCCCCCTGTGCTGAAAAGAAGAATGAGATAACGAGATCGCATCTCGTATCACGACGTATCTGGGATAACACGTATTTCATCAAAGTCGACTTCCCAGCGCCCGGTTTTCCTTTGATCCACAAGATACCATGGTGGTCGCTAAATTTGGTTTCATCAAGCCAATCAAGATAAAAGCGCTGTGTTAGAAACCATTGGCAAGTTGCGGTGTGAGGGTCACCCGTGTTCGCTTCGCGGAGACCATGGTGAGGGAAATCGAGAGTAGACAGATCGGCTCTCCGTTGGCGTTTTAAGGCTCTTTTCAACTCTTTGGCCCTTTGTTTCTCCTTTTCACGCCGCGTGGCATGGCCCAACCCCACAGTTGGGGAATGAAAGTTATTTTCGACGTGTACAACTATAAAGTATATCAGTGCAACCCGGCGGATCGTTAAACTTGAGGCATCTTACTCTTGAAATCTCTCCCAATCTCGAGTCGTGAATCATTGTTGACGATACCATATCCGGAGAGCTCGATCCCACCTTGGTCCGGATTTTGGTGATCTGCTGGTACATCTGAAGAATCGCTCTCATCCGAATCTTCATAGGGATCTTCGATGTTGTGGCGTTTTAAGGCTGGATACATCTTACTTTAAGCAACATACCGAACGCACATCCCGGATTCTTTTCTATTATATTAGTGCTAAAACGGTAGGGTATGGTGTCTATACATCCTTCCTATATTGAGCTGTGAGCTGACTTGCTGTTTGAAGGGCGTTCATCTTGATGAGAGAGACTCTAAGCGGGTACTGAAGGTGTGGTCGTCCCAGAATGACTGGGACAGGGGAATTCCCTAAGTAGCATGCATCAACGGCTGAACCTCGGTGCCTCCACTTCTTACGCAGAACCAGACGGAACAATGAAACGCTGCCATGCATGCTTTGCGAACTACTAGTCCCGAAATAGCAAACACGGAATCTGTTAGGTTGATTGGCAGGCAGATTCGTGAGGCCTCTCAGGCCAAGAGGAGCCTGACATGCCTCTTCAACGCGTCGTATCTTGTCAATTTTTCTTCTACTGCCTAGTATGATTTTTCTTATACCCTTTCAAAGATGACGACATTACGGCCTGAAGAGTACCGCGTGGCTTGGATCGCGCCACTGGAGATAGAGGCGCAAGCGGCGAAACACATGTTGGATCTTCAACATGATGGCCGTTTCCAAATGGAACGAGGAGACGACTACGTTTATACCGCTGGCGAAATGTGCGGCCACAACGTCATCATCGCCACGCTTCCCGCAGGCCAGGAGTACGGTACTGGGTCAGCAGCAGCGCTTGCTAGCCAAATCAAAAAGTTCTTTCCGAATCTCTGGTTCGGACTGTTAGTCGGCGTCGTTAGTGGCCTCTAATCTACTTAACTGAGTCAATCACTATCCTCCACACTCTGTTTTGGACAACTGTATCTCATTTATGTGTTAGGCTGCTGGTCTCCCTAATCTGGAGCGAAATCCGCCTCGAGATATCAGGCTCGGCGATATCCTTGTAGGACTTTCTGATAATGGCAGCCCTGCACTTGTGGCATACGATTTAGGTAAAGACATCGGAGATAATGAGATTTTGCCCTTGCGTGGAGGCCAGGCCCTATCTCAGACGGAACCAGTCGTTAGATCTGCTATACGTAGTATTAAGCTTGACTGGCCCGATGAGGGCAGGCACTTTTTGCGTTACTATGAGAGCATGAAAACCAGACGTCATCGAACCGGGACATTCGAGGACCCTGGAATAGAAAAAGATAAGCTACACGGAACTGACAGGAAGAACGAGGACTGCCTAGTAGAGCGTCCATGGCGAACGGAATCCGAGCGGACTCAGGTATGGTACGGGTCAATTGGGTCAGGGGACAAGCTTATGAGAAACGCGACACGGCGGGATCAGCTGAGGGACAACTATGATCTGATCGGATTAGAAATGGAGGCGGCCGGGGCGATGAACCGCATCCCGGTGGGCGTTATTCGGGGTGTATGTGACTACGCAGATCGACATAAGAACAAAGAATGGCAACCCTACGCGGCAGCCATGGCGGCAGCCTATGCGAAGGCGTTATTAGCTAAGATTGGCCCGAATGCCATAATTGCTGAAAGTGCCACGCAGCCGAACATAAGGGAGCTAGGTGAGGCGAATTGTACGATTTTACGTTAGCATCGGCGATTAAAGGTTATGCTAATCTGGACGTGTCCAGGCATTGAGAAGGATTTGGACGAAACGTCGAGAAAACGCTCAAAGCATGCACCCACTGATGATTCGTCGACCGAAAGCGACAATGGTAGCCATCGAAAGAGGAGCCATCGAAAGAGGCGCCGACGACATACTAAGGGACGACGAGTTGTTTTACGGGGCCAGGGGAACGTGAATGTTGGTTCCGGAAGCATCAGCATTGGGAGAAATCAGACCTTCGTCAGTAGGGGTCATGGGGGAATTAATTCGCACAGTTAACCTCGAGCTATGTGTAGTCCACTCCCTCGCCGTGACGCCTCATGGGCC
The DNA here is from genome assembly GCA_021209875.1 of Rosellinia necatrix. Classification (NCBI taxonomy): domain Eukaryota; kingdom Fungi; phylum Ascomycota; class Sordariomycetes; order Xylariales; family Xylariaceae; genus Rosellinia; species Rosellinia necatrix. Next base: position 322,734 of record JAGYVD010000001.1, on the reverse strand, counting down.
CGGCAGCTCTACTCGCACGAACACACGGAACAATAAATGTGCCGTCACGATACATCTACACGACTACGAAAATCACGCCAATGCAATACTAGTAGTTGAGCTAGAACGAAGTATCGCACCTACTCCCATCACTGCTAAGCACCGCGTTCCAGGCGCACGGCTGCTCGGCGGCGACGCCGTCGTCCTGCGCGAAGATAGAGAAGTAATCCCCGTCCTTGACCTGGGCGTGCTTGTTGCGGTTCGAGACGACGTTGTTCTCCCGGTTGGGGGGTCCGGCGCCGTGACGCTAGGACTCGCTACGGAGGTGGTGGTGGTGGTGGTCGCCGCCGGCGTGGACCGTCGACGAGATAGTGTCCGTCGTCCCCACATAGTTACGCGTGGTCGGCTTGGATCCTTGCCGAGCAGTCAGAAGACACGGATGGGTTCTGGGCGAGGAATTGCGCCGGTGTGATGAACTCGGCGTTTTCTACCGCCGCGCAGCAGTCGCCCGCTACGGTCACGCGTCGTGGTTCCAAGCTTAAAATTGAGCAACCGTTATATTGAACTCGTCGAGGATGCCTTGGCATGTGAACCCTGAACTATCGAAGACTTCTACGTACCTGGTACAGCTCTTCGTGGCGTTGCCCTTCAGACAGCTAGCAGACCAAGACAGTATCGGGGCTGGCCAAGGAGGTTATTACCCCGACGGGACCGCCACCAGTCTCTGTAACGGTGGAAATAGGGGTATCGCCAATCCAATATTTACCATAGTACCCGTCACCAGCTTGGAAAGTACAATTACTGAGACTTATGCTTCCAACCGCGGGCAGACTGTTAGCGATGTCATGGAACATGATAGAAACAGCAGATGAGATGAGGATATCTTACATGCGTTCCACACGGCTGGATTATCGGGCGAATCTTGAAAAACGTGAGCTGCGAGGTCACAATCTGACTTATAATCACTTCCGCGGCCGACTTTATCGACGTAGGAAGCGCCTCGTGGGCGATCGCAAAGTCCTTTGGTAAGTCTTACGATGATCGAAAAGGCCCTGAATGCGAACGGAATTCTGCCAGCCAACGCCTTCATGCCCTTCGGTATTGCATCAACCGACTTTGTTGGCTAGCGCGCATGCATCACAGGCAAGCTATCATGCATATTCAACCCAATCAGCGCAAGCGGCGCCGAGTACAGAGAGAGAAGAGTAAGCAAGACAGAATCCATATATCTACGATCGCCATAGACAGTTGTTTGAAAGCTCCCGATCCATTGCGCGTGCTACATTGTGGTCTGATGGGCCATGCTGGGTTGATGTCGATGACGATGGCGTCCTTGTTCGAAGAAACGGCTCCAACCGGAAGCGGGGTGGGTGATGTTGTAGCATCAATCCCGCGTTTAAGCACATCATTTCACGCCTCGGCCTCTCTAATGAGCGCTGAGATGGCGGCATCCAGAATTTCTCGAAATCAGGGCTTCGAGTTCCCCAGGATTTGTTTAGATCTATCCGCGTAACCTTCAAGGTGACCGACGAAGAACTGGGCGGGATTAGGATGACCGCTCAGGGCATCGTCTTGTTGTACTTCGACCTCGCTCAGTCGCTGGGACCCCGACGGCGTACGGTTGCTTCGATTACTTCCATTTTGACGTTGCCATGACCATTGTATCGGAGAACTAGAGATTGCTCGATATTAAGAGAGATGATAAGCCAAGAGGAAAATAATATGGAGGCAACGTTTTTTATGTTGGGAGTTAAGCAAGAATAATAGAATTGGCTCTCTGGTTCGATGAAGCAGAAGGCGAAGCACTTATGCTTGTCAGTTTGTCTAGTGGGGGTTCTCACAGCTACTACAAAGGACTTGACGAGGTCCATGAGAAATCGGCTGATCTCAAGGGCCTAGACAGGGCATATCCGACACCAGTCGCAACGTTAAAGCTAACAAAGCTTACCATTTCGATCCTAGAGAGACAGGACCCGTAACTTGGCGATTCTCAGGCCACCGGGGATGACGACGCTGCCTAGCTGTAAATTGTTAGAAGGGTGACTGATGGGGCGGACCATAGCCGGCCCTTATGCAAATCGTGACGCTCGCTATCTCTGATAGTTGTAGGCGCGCCACCTCCCGCGATCTCTTGGTTTAGCCCTCACTGCGAGTTGGTGATGTATAAGCAAGGAAGGCCTAATATTGCCAAGCCGGCGACTAATCCGGTATTCTGAAAATCCGGGAGCATACAAAACGAGCTATCCGGCGCGTTTTCATGACGTTCCGTCGTACGCGTCATATTCTGTGCTTTATCGTATGCGAAGGATTGACCCGCAAACGGGGGGCGAGACGCTTGTTCAACATAGCATCTCCCTAGAACGTTTAGCTCTCACCGCAATACGGACGCTGGGGGTGTTATATGATACCATTATTCCCATGCCAAACTTCAATATGGCTGGGGGCATTGCTCCTCATGATCTCTTGGCTTTGAGAGTACTTCTACGTTGTGAGTACGACCGTGAAGTCTGCCATGCTTACGCTGTAGGTATCTTTACGAGTATATAACCTACCACCCGTCCATTCCAAACAGATAATATTTTTGAAAACCAGCACCCTAATACCCACGGTATCAGGACCTCATATCAAATTCCAACCCGATATCGACATGAGTTTCCATCCGTTACTTCTCTTCTGTGCTGCGCTAACAGCCGTTCTTCCAATAAGCTGGGCTTTGGGACTCTGGCCTGAAAAAGGATCGCCACCATGCATTCCTCAAACACCTACAACAACTCTTAAACAGGCTGCAGAGCACTCTATTCAATCTTGAGAAGCTGTTATTTATTTAACTTAAAATAGTAGAAATGTTACGATCCTACGAGGCGTTCACCCGAAAGGGTGACCTGGGTAGTATCCTCTGCAGACTGCATAACCTAGTTTAAGCAGTACACTAAAGCACACGTCTGTTACTTCTTCGTGTTAAAGATTGTATTGTTCTACGCCTACCTAGGTAGACACTGCTCTAGTCCATTGTACTCCTTATGCGATTAATTGCAGATTGTGACCGCACTACACCGTGTGGTGGGAGCCCTCAACGTGTCTGCTCAACGATCCGACTTGTCGTTTCGTTTATTGTTACCTGAAAATCAAGAACCCCCGACGTGCATCCTCAGATAGATGATAATTAAAGGGTGGGATATTTACATCAAAGAAATGAAGATATATATATAACTAGAAAATAACCGTAGAACGCTTTATGGGAAAGTTATCTAAACAAACAAGCTTGTTAGTGCTAGTAAATGTTGTACCTTGGCTTGTGATGATGATGCGGGCGGGCACAGCGGCCACTATGCAGCAGATCCAGTGGTAGGTACCTAGGCAGCAGTGGACAGTGGACCTACCTCAGGTACAGTGGGTCAAGAAAAATAACGACCGATGAGGTACTAAAAAGTACTTCTAGAAACGGAAAACCATGTTATTTACCCATTTTAATTATAAAAAAATAAAAGAAATTATTTTTATAAAGTCTAATATATAAAATTAAATTAAATTTAAATTATATTAATAAATATTAAATATTTATTGCTATATTTTTAATAATACATAAATTTAAATATTTATATATAATAAAATTAATGAAAATTAGTTTTATAAAGTTAAATTATATTTATTATTAAAATAATTAATTTTAAAATAAATAAAATATATAATATATTTAAACAAATTTTTAAATAAATTTTTTATTTTATTAATATTTTAATAATATTAATTATAAAATATTAATATATATAACTTAATTTAAAAATATAATATTTTAAATATAGCTTTATTTATGTATAGATAATATTAAAATTATTTTGTTTTATTTTTAAACTAATTTATCTGAGTTTTATTTATTTATAAAGTTTTTAATTTTAATGTATTTCTAAGTATTTTTTTTTACTATAAGCAAAAAAAAATTAAAAAAAATAAGAAAATTTTTTTTAAAGTTAAATATAAAAATATTTATTAAGAAGAACCTTATAATATTTTTCGGAATTTTACTTATATATAAATATATGGAGAAATCAAAGAGTGTTATAGGTGTGTTTAGGTGTTTTTGGGTGGTAAATCTGCAACCGATCGTCATTTTTTTTGACCGACTGTATGTCTCGCCCACGAGAGACCCTAGCACTTCTTTTGATAACTGTTGCAACGCCCCGCCACCAATCATCACTTGCGCTGAGGGCGCGCTGAGGGTGTAAGTAATAATAACTATAGCTAATGAGTGTGCTCTACCACCCTTGGAGATGGGGCTGCGCAACTGTGCTAGCCGTAGATTCCTCGACATCTGTTAACACTTCGACACCGGAGTACCTGTAGACAACTATAGCTGTTGTTTTTTTGTTTATTTTATCCGTAAACATTTGATTTTATAAAAATTTAAAGATTATTTTTACGTGCTTTTTTTTTAAGCTGTTGATCTTGCATTTGGTGGGAATAAACCTGTTGGTTTTAAAAATATTTGCTGTAGGTTTTTCTAGTTTGGGGACCACTTGTTCGATCGCTTTTTTCTGCCTGGTAAAGCTTTGCTATAACGTAGCTGTGATACGCGCGCGTAGAGGGAGCGCTTATATAAGCCCCTCGCTTGGGGTGCTGTGGCCCGTGGCTATAGGCATAACTTAATTAGGCCTAGCTTTATATATGTAGGCCTTAGCTTATATTTAAGTAAAATTTTAGCTTAGTTTAGATTTGCTAGTTTTTAATTTTTTATAATATATATTTTATATTTTTATAGTGTATTTTTTAAATTAAAGCTTTTATAACGTTTTTTTATAAAAATTAAACTAAACTATTAAACTTTATTTTTTTAAAAACAAAACTATTTTTAACTGTTTTTGCAAACGTAAAAACGCGTGCTTGCTATTAAAAACATATTTTGCTTAAATAAGCTAGGCAAAAGTTTTTTTTTATATTTAATATATTTATTAAAGCTAAATATTATTTTTATTAACGATCAGCTTTAAGAATTAAAAAGTTGTTTAAGCAGTACAGCTAGCTAAAAACGTTAGAAAAAACTGCGTAAATATATAATAAAAATAAACAATAAGTTTAATATATACTTTTATATTTTAGCTAGCAATAAAATAAACGTTATAAATATTTAAACTAGTTATTTAATATAAATTATTTATTTTATTTATTTTTTATATTATAATTTATTTTATTAATTTATTAAACTTGCTAACAGTTATAAAAAAAATATTTATATGTTTAAAATAATATTTTAAAATAAAAATAACTAAATAATAAATTAATAAAAAAACAGTTAAATATTTAGAACTTAAAATAAAGCTGCTAGCTAAACTTAAAATTAAAAACAGTAATTGTTTAAAATAATAAATTAAAAAAAAAACTTTAAAAAAGCTTTTTTTAAAAAAAAAAAATATTAATATTTTTTAAAAAATAAGCCTAAACTAATATATTATTATTTATTTTTTTATATAAAATAATAAATAAATAAAAGTTTTAAAAAATATAAGCTATTATATTAAATATGTTTAAAATAATAAAACAAAGTTTAAACTTAAAAAAGCAGAATTATGCTGCGATTTATTATAAAAAAAAAAAAACGTAATAAAAAAAAAATAATTTATATAAAAAAAAGCTTATATTAATAAATAATTAAATAATAAACTAAAAGCAGCAAAACAGCGTATTATTAAATTAACTGTTATTTATACAGCCTGAAAACTTTAAAAACTTTTAAAAAAATATAGAAGTAGGAGCATCTGCCGACTTAAATTTATTTAATTATTTATTAAATTTTAATTACAGCATAAATAAAACAAATAAATAAAAAAAATATAAACAGGGAGGTTTTAACCTGTTAAATATTTAATTTATAAATATTTACGGCAAAAATATTAAGCTAAAAAAAAAAAATCAATATATTTAATTTATTATATAATAATTTTAACGATTTTAATATAATAACAAAAAAAAAACATTATTTTTATTAACATATATTTTTTATAAATTATTTATTTTTGTTTTTAAAAATAAAAAACATAATATAAAATAAAATAATAAATTTTGTTTTTATTTTAAATATTTTTATAAAACCAGCAGTTTTATAATAAAATAATAAGCTAAGCTTTATTATATATATAAAACTATATTATAAAAACATAAGCTAAATAATTAAAATAATATAGCAACGTTTTATAATAAACGTTAATATAACTATTTATAAATTTAAAGCTAATTATTTAACGTTTTATAATATATATTAAAACTTATATATTTTATTTTAATATATATAAAAATAATTAAAATATATATATATTATAAATATTTTAAATATTAATTATAGCAACTAGCGCAAAATAATAATATAAATTTATAATAATATAAAATTAAAAATTAAATAATTTTAAAACTATTTTTTAAAATTAATAAATAAAAAATATATATTTAAAATTAAAAAATTAAAAAAATTTATAAAACTTAGCTAAAAAATAATCGGCAGACAAAAAATACAGCATATTTTATACAATTAATAACTTTTAATACTTAAAATATATATATTAACCTAGGTTTTTTTTTAAAAATAATTATTATTTTAAGAACTAATCAAAAGATTATTTGCGTAACCGATTAAAAAAACAGTACTAAAGAAATAATAATAAAAACTAACAACGTTATAACAGCAGTAAATATAACTATAATAATTAATATAATTAAAACTAATAAAATAACTAATTATTTAGCTTTTTAAAAAAACGCAGAAATTATAAAAACTATAACCCTAATAAAAGTAATCAACGGTTAAGAAACAACGATTAATATAGCAAAAATAATTATAATAATAAAAATCGTACTAATAATTAGGATAATTAAGTTTATTTTTAAAAAAGCCGACAAAAATTAATCAGATTATTATTTATTAAAAAATAAAAAAAATAATATATTTAAAACGTTATATTAGCTAGTAATAGACTTAATATATTATTAATATTATAAAAATTTATTATTAATAATAAAAAATTTAATACTTATATAAATATAAACTTAACATCTGTTTTAAAAATTAAATATATTGTTTTTATTTAATTTAAAAAACGTATATATAGATATTACATTATATTAATACTATTTTATAATTTATTTTTAAATATTTGCAACATTATAAGCAAGCTAAAAAAATATAATAAAAAACGCAACAGTATGTTTTAAGCAGAGAACTAAATAAATTAAAACTATTAATTATTTATAAAGTGCTAAAAAAATAAAACGTATTAAAAAAGCTTTTATATATAATATAAAAAAGAACAGAAAATATATATGTTATATTTAGTTGTAATTTAAAATATAAAACTTTAAAATAAATAATAAAGTAGAAATATGCGCTAACTTAGGCATAAATATAATATATATTAGCAGAGCTTTTTTAAATATTTTAAAATATATAATAAAAAATAACGCAGATTTTTTAAAATATTAGACTAAAGCTGATTAAGCTTAAAAAATAAGCTAAATTTTTATTTATTTATAAAAACTAACAATAAAAAAACTAACAATAAAAAAACTAACAATAAAAAAACTAATAAAATAAAAATTTTATAAAAAAACTAAGTAATAAAAAATTAAAACTTAATCTATTTTTAAAAATAACTTTTTTTTTATATTAAATAACTATAAGCTATAAAGCTAATATAATTTAATTTTTAATTTTAAATAAGTTTTAATTAGAATTTAATATTTAAGCTTAAAAATATAAATATATAAAAAAATAATAAATAAAAAAAATAAACTTTAAAACAGAAAAAAAGCTTATATAGCTGTTAAATATAAAGCTTTATTTATTAACTATAATTTTAGCTTTTTACGTTAAAAACTACTTTAGCGGCTATAAATATAATTATTAATATAAAATATTATATATTATATTAATAATTAACGCGTTTAAAAAACGTGTTATAATTACTAAAAGTGCTAAAATAAATATAATATAAAAAAACAAAAATTAAAGCTATTTTGCTACAACTATAAAAAAAGCTTTAAATATATAAGCAGTTATTACTACAGCTATAATTGCTAATATAAATAATAACGCAAAGCTATTTTTTAATAATACCCCGTATATTTATAAAAAAAAAAGCTTTTTATAAATATTTAATTAAGTTAGAATATTAATATATATAAATATATAGTTTAAAATAATTTTAATAATTATAACGGTAGCAATAAACAATATATTTTTATATAAAACGTTAATATTAAATAAAATCGCTAATTTTATAAAAGCTTACCTAGTTATATTTTTTGTTAAAACGCTGCTTATAAATGCTATAAAAACCATAATAAACCTTTTTAAATAAAAAAACAAAAATATATTAATACTAAAAACAACATGCTTTAAAATTTTTAAAATTATATTTATATTAAAAATCAAACAACTTATAAACATGCTAGAAATAATTATTTTTATAAGCATATATATATATGCTAAAAAAACGTTTTTAGCTAAAAAATTCAAAAAAATAGCCGGAGCTTTTAATATTTGGCAAAACAAAAAAACAGTTAATATATTAATTAAACAGTAATTAAAAGCTTTTTTAATAAAAAGTTAGCAAAACTAAAGCATTAAGCTTGCAAGTTATATATACTTATTTAATTATAAAATATAGATTTTTTAATAAATTTTATAACAACTTTATAAAAAAAACGTATAAAATAAATTAATAAATTAACTTTGTTTATATATTCTGTATTTATAACATAACAATTAATATTAAACAAAATAAAACTTTTAAATATAATAATATAAAAAAGCTAAATAGTTATAAACTTAAAAAATTTTAATAAAATAGCTGTATTAAATAACTATTTATTATTATTACAAGCAGAAATAATTAAATTTTTTAAAAAAAAGCATTTTATAACTATTATTAATACAGTAACGTTTTTTTATTAGTTTTTAATATATTTAAACTTTAAAAACCGGTTTATAATAATAAGCTTAAAAAAAATAAAAAAAATACTACGTTATAATAATAAAATTCTATAATTTTTTAGCTTATATATAACGTTATATAAATAATTTTTTAAAATATATTAAAAATACTATAAAATATTTATAAATAATATAATAATATTTTTAAATACTGTTAAATAATATAAAAATATTTAAAAACTATATTTAAGCTATTTAAAAATAAATATATAGTTATATTACTAACGAAATTTTTTATCGGCTATTTTTTAATAGATTTATTTAGATTTAAAATAAACACGTTTAAAATAGCAATATTAAAAAGCTGCGTTGTAATAATTTGCAACTTAGCTTTTTTAAATTAATTAAAAGCTTTTAAACAATATATAAGCGCGACAAAATTTTTATATAGCCTGATTTTATATTATATAAAGCTAATTAAGCTGTTGCAAAAAAAAAAAGCCGCTTTATTAGCTAAAAATAAATAAATAAAGCGTATTAAAACAGAAAAATTAAATAAGCGTAAAATATATATAAAAATTAAATATAATAAACTAACTGTTTTAAAAATAGTTTTATTTAAAGCTATATAAAATACTATATATTAAAAAATTATTTTGTTTTATTATAACTTATATAAAGAATTGTTTTTATAAATCGATAAATTAATATAAAAAGTTTTAAAATAATAGTTTTTTATTTAAAACTAAAAATATATAAAAACTAAAAAACAATCTTTAATATTAACGTTTAATTAATAATATATTTAAATAAATTATTAGCTAATATAAAATAAACTATAAACTTTTAAAACTAAAAATAATATGTTTAATTTAAATAGTTAAAAGCTGCATATAATAATATAATTTAATAAAAACTAATAATTATATTAATAAACTATTTAGCTATTAAAAGTATTATTAAACAAATAACTTTAAAAACTGCTGCTATTAAACGTATTAATCATAAACTAATTAATTTATTTATTTATTTATTATAATATAAACTATATATATATTATTTATTAAATAAGTTAAACTATATATTAAACGTTTTTAGCTGTTTATAAATAATATTAAACGTTTAAAAAGCAGACAGAAAACTAATAAAAATAAATAATAAACTTATATTAAATATAATATAAAAAAAATTAAAAGCCGCGTTTTATATATTTATATTAGAAGCAATTATAAATAAAATTTTAAAAAACGAATTTTTAGCAGCATATATAAAAAACTATAAATATATATAAATATTAAAAAACCTGAAAATATTTTTAAAAAAAAAAAGCAATAAAAACGTCGCGGTTTATTTTAAGCCTAAGTATTTTTTTAATATTATTATAAACGGACTAATATATAACACGCATATAAATATAAAATGCTTGTATATCCTGATCAGCATAATTAAAAAAATTCTAAAATAAGTATATAATAAAAAACAATATTATAATGCTTAATAAATAATATAAACACTAGAACTATTTATAATAGCTAATAAAACATAAATAATAAAAATTATATTAAATATTATAACATATATAATTTAAACTAAACTAATAAACAGCTACTTATAAAAAAGCTAAAATTAATTAAACTTAAAAACCTATTATTTATATATATTATAAATATAGATTTTATTTTAATACTTTTAAAAATTAAAATTAAAAATATTTTTTAGCAGCTAAACAAAAAAAAACCGTATTTTAATATATATAACGTTATAATAATAGTTTTATGCTTTATTTTAAAACGTATATTATTAATTTTTAAATATAAGAAATATATAGCAGAAAAATAAAGCACTGCTTTAATTAAATAATTTTTATTAAACAACTAAAGCATTTTTAAAAAAATTATTTTTAATAAAAACTAAAAGTTTATATTTAATTTTTAGCAAAATATATAAAAGTTATTTAATATTAAGCTAATTAAGAAGATTGGTATAAGGGTAGAAAGATGCTTCTATTAATTCCTCTGCTAAGTGGGGAATTCTAGTAAGTTTAGAATTAACCTCTGCAGGGGTGGCCGTAGGCCACCTATTACTAGCCGTAGCTTATACAACTTATTTAATCTAATCTAATAATATACAAGCCGTTAGCTCGATTAATATAAGCTTTTTTAAAAACTCTATTAAAATGCCGGCGGATAGAAAAAAAGCTATTATCTTTAATAATATGTTAGGTTGTTTTATAAAGCTGTTTTTTACGCTTAATTTTTTTTTTTATTTTAAAGCAAAAGCTATTTTTTTTTTAATAATTATTTATTACTTCTTTTAAATAATATAGTTAGTTTTTAATATATTATTAATTATATTTATATTTTTAACTTTATTATTTAATTAAATAATTAAATCTGTTTTTTTTTTATTAACGCAGTATTTAAAAATTTGTTCGACTTTATATATTTTTTTGTTATTGCTATTTAAATGCTTATATTAATTAGCTTTTATTAGCCTAAGTGCTAGTTTAGTTCGTTTAAAAAAATTATTTTAGCTATATATACGTTTTAAATAAACTATTGATATTATTAAATAAATTTTATAATATTTTAAAAAGTTTAATTGTCGCGGAGGAACAGATGAATTATATAGGAACAGTGGAATTAAAGCCGAGCGATTAGTGCAGGCGAGTTAATTCGAGCTTATAATAATAATTTATTTAGTTAAGTTGTATTATATAGAAATAATCAGATTAGCCAGCTTATATATACAGCCTAAAAAAGATTATATTTTTTCTGCTTTATAATTAGTCCGTTTAAGTAGGTTAAGCTTATACAAGCCTAACCGCTTACTTTAACAGCTATTAATTTAGCTATAAAGCTTACTGCAGCACTTGGGCTGCGATTACCAGCTTTTTGCTAAGCTATTTATTTTATTGTAATATATTTTTTAAATTTAGTTAATCAGGGCTTAATTTATAAAATAAATCTTAGTAATTGTTTTATATAGCTTTATATATAAAAATAAATAATAATTTTATAATTAATTTAAATAATTATTTTTAAAGATTTTATAATTAAAAGCTTTTTTTAAATAAAAATTATTATTTAAAATAATTAATAGTAATAAAAAAATATAATTATTAAAGCAATTAGCTAGCAAACAATTTTATAAAAGCAGTATAAACATTTTTAAATAAATAATAGCTTAATTTTTTTTTTTTAATTTTTAAATTAATTAATTAATTTATATATAATTTTTAAATCGCTAGCATTTTAACGCGCGTTAGTTTTAAACTAACAGCTATTTTTTAATAGTTTTTAAATAATTTTAAAAATCGTTTTTTTTATAAATAATTTTTTTTATTAAATATATGCTGCAGCAGACAGTTTTACACGCGATTAGTTGTTTTAACCGGTATAAATAATATTAAAAATTTATTATGTTTAGTTTTTTAAGCTGCCGTTTTTTTTTTTTTTATAAATAATTTTTAAAAATTGTTTTAATTTTTTATACTGTAATTAAAAAACTGATTTTATTTTAAAATAAATATTTCCGCGTTATTGCTGTTACTACTGCTGCAACTACTACTACTGCTGCTAGTGCTGCTGCTGCTTTATTTTTACGTTGTTTGTTTGTTTGTTTGCTTTTTTATTTATTTATTTTTTTTGTTTTTATTACTGCTGCAACTACTACTGTTTAAACTGCTGCTGCTGCTAAAAAGCTAAGCTTAATTATTATTTTTTTTATTGCTAACTTTGTTTTAAAAAAAGCTGCTAAACTAATAATAGCTAGTGTTATTAATAAAACGCTAGCTAATATTTATAATATTAAAAAATTAAACTTTAAGTTTAATAATTTTATATTTAGTCCGGTTTTATATATTTTTTTTAAAGTTTTTTTATTGATTATATATATTAATTTTGTTTTTAGTTTTTTTTTAATAAACTTTAAAGCTAACTTTTTTAATAAAAAGCTTTAAAGCTTTTTATATTGCTGCTATAGCTTTTAATTAATAATATAAATTTTTTTTTTTAATAAAAAGCTAGCTAGTTTAGTTTTTTTATTAAGCTTATATTATGCCGATAATAAACATACTAATAATAATAAAATCGTTTTTAAAAAACCTGTTAAAAAAAAAAGTTGTTTTATAAAAAATAAATTAAAAAAACGCTTTTATTACGTTTATACTTGTTTAATAATATAAAAAAATTAAAAAATATTATTATTAAGCTTAATATTTTAATTAGCAGTGCTATTTTTACGTTAATAAATATAAATATATTTTTATATAAATAGTTTTATTTTTATAAATATTTTTTTATTAAAATTTTATATAGCCGGAAAACGGACTAGCTTTTTATTACAGCTTTTTAAAGCGATACAGGCTAAAAAAAACGTTTTAATAAGCTTTTTTTTTTTTTTTTAATTTAATTTTTTAACGTAATAACTTATAAAATTTTTAAAATTTTTTAATTTTTTACGCTTTTATTAAAACTGCTATTTTTTAATTTAAGCATGCTTTTATTAAAAATAAAATAAAGCGGGCTTAAGCTTAGCTGCAACAACTAAAAATAACAGCTTTTAAAAAAATTAAAAATAATAGTTTTAAGTCCGGCTGCTTTTTTTTTAAAAATAATAACGTTAACGCTAACGCTGATAATATTTCCGCTTTAATAAATAAAAAAGTTATAGCTGTTTTAGCAGCTAAAAAACCTTTTGTTTTAATAAAAACAAATATTAAAAAAAAAAGCAGTATTACTAAAATTTTTTTTTAGCTATTTATACCACGTAAAATAATTAAATATAAAATAAATTTAACGATTTATAAACTTAAAATATTAATAAATATTATAAAATACTTAAAAATTATAATTATTTTTTAAGTTAATAGTTATAACGTTTTAATATAAAAACTTTAAATTAAAAAAAAATTATATATTTTAAGCTTTTATAATACTTGCTAATTATTTAAAAGCTTTAGTTGTTAAAAATAACTTAAATTTTAAACTAGCTATTTATAAAAAATAAATAAAAAAAAAAAAAAATACTGTTTTAATATAAAATTAATTTTAATAATAATAATCTTACTAATCTGCTTATAAAAATAAATACTTAAAATAATTTAAAAAGATTTTTTAGTTATAATTAATTAGTTTTTATTGCTTATAAGTTATATTTTTTTAAATTTTATAATTATAATCGTAAAATTAAATAAAATATAAAATGTTTAAATTAAACGCGCGATAAATTTTTATAAGCTTGTTTATTAATATTTAAACGGTTAAAAATATTTTATTTTAAATAATCTTTTTAATATTTTTATTTTGTTTATATATTTTATATATTAATATGCTGTAATTTTATATTAATTTATTTATTTTTTTATAATTAATTTAATTATTTATATATTATTTAAATAAATAGTTTATATATTTTAAAATTAAATAAAATGTTTTAAAAAGCTTTTTAATATTATAATCTTTTCGGCCGTAAAAGCGATTATTTTAACTTTAGTTTTAGTAGTTAATATTAAAACAATATTTTGTTTTATTATTTTTTAAATAAAAAAGCTTTTAAAAATTAACATAATATATTTATAAAATAATCTGCGCGTTTTTTTATTATTTATAAATAAAGCGTTTTTAACGATTATAAAAGCCTGTGTTTTTAAAAAGCTTATTTTAAATCTAACTGTTAAAAATCTAGTCTTATATAAATATTTAATTAAATAATTAATTATAATATAATAATTAGCGTTTAAATTAGTTAAAAACTATAATAATATCCTGATTATAAAAGTTATATTTATTTTTAGTATTACTCCGCTATATAATATTAATTTAACTTTTTTTTAATAAGCTTTATTTATTTTTTATAGCTTAATTTAAGTTATATATAAAATTTTTATATAATAAGGGAGTAGCTAATATATAAATTAAATTATTTAGTTTATAACGTTTAGCAACTTTTTAATATATTAATTATAAGCTAAAAAATTGTTTAAGCTTTTTAATTATAAATTATTTAATATTGCTTTATTTTTAAGTTTATATGTTTTTTAATATTTTATATAATTTTTATTTTTAGCTTTATAATTTTATAATAAAATATTAGAAAATTGTTTATATAAAAATTATAAATATAAATTAATTTTAATATAAAATAAATAAAGCTTTTTAAAAAGCAATTATTTTTAATATTTTAAATATTAATAAAAACTTTTATATTAAAAAGCAGGGAATTTTTAAGCTATATAGCGTTTTATTTAATAATATTGTTTTATTTAACTATAAAAAGCTTTTAAAAAAACAGCATGTTATTAATATTTTTTTAATTTATAAAACGTTTAAAAACGCAGAGATTATATTAAACTAAAGTATTTTTAAGTTAAAATATGCTGTTAAAGCTATTATAAGCTTAAAAGTTTTTGCAGCAAATGTTACTGCATAAATTGTTTATAATATATTTTCTGGTTAAAAATTATTTTATATTATAATATATAATTTATATCGTTTAATATATTTTTTTTTATTAAACTTATATTAAAATATTTATTTAAGCAGTAATAAAAATCCTGGGATTTTGTTTAGTTTTATTATCCTGACTATTTTTTTTTTTTTAAACGATTTTATTTCCGCGTAAATATTAGCACAGAACTGCTTGTTTATTAAATAATTTTAAAGATTTTTTTAGCTTTTTAGTAGCAGTTTTAATAGATCGTTTATATATATATGTTTTTTTAGCTTAGTATTTATTTTTTTTGTTTTATTTTAGTTTATTACGGCTGCAAATACTGTGTGCAATATTTTATATTTTTAATTTTTTTTATTAAGCGTTTGTTTTTAATTAAATAAATAGGTTTTTATAAAGTTGGATTAATTTTGATTATTTAAGACTTTAATAATATTATTTAAATAATTTGACGGAGGTGTGGATCGATCTGTGGGAAGATTTATTGATTACTAGAAGCGTGGTAATGCTCTGGGAATGTTTGGTACAGATAATCGAATTTACTAGGAAGCTTTTATCTGGTGTAGTAAGCCACGGGTATTTATATATATTGATCACGTAGTAAGAACGATCCTAAGAGTTGTTTCTGCTCCAAGCGCGTAGCGCTTGCAAGTGCGGCATCGGAACTGCATTTTGCATGTGTGCATCTTCTGCTTGAGAGATCCTTAAAATAGGGATTCCTGGCTCAATTGCCAAGTTGTTCCACACTACTGTTACAAATAAATTATTATAGTAAATATAAACGTATTATTATTTTTTTTAATATTAAGTTAAAAGTTTTAGCTTTTAACTTTTTAGCTTAAATAAAAAGCCGCTGGAAATATTTTACGCGTATATATATGTTTTGCTGGTTTGTTTAATCGATCGGTTAATTTATAAGCTGTTTATATTTTAGCAATTAATATTTTAAAGCTATTTTATAATGTTTAATTATTCTAGTTTTAAAAAGCGACTTTTTAAGCTTTTTTTTAAAGCTTATTAGCTTTATATTAAATAAAAAGCTTTGTTTTGTTTTATATAATCGTTTTATTTTTTACGCTTAAGCCCGGAAGCTTTTTTTAGCTTATAGTTTATTTTTTTATTTTTAACTTTTAATTATTTTTTAGTTTAAAAATATTCTAAAAAATTATAAGTTTTTGCAGCTAAATATTATAAGCGCCGCTTTTAACAGTATGTTTTTTAGCTGTTTTTATTTTTAATTTTTATTCCGTTAATTAGTTTTTTTAAAGTTTATTAGTTAAATTAAAAATATTTTTATAAAAAGTAGAAATAATAAAAACATTTTTAAGCTTATATATAGTTATAAGTTTAATATTTTATATATTTAATATAATAAAAAATTTAAAAGCTTAGATTTAATTTTAATAATCTGCTTAATAAAAACTTTATTTATTTTAATCGTTAGTTTTTTATTTTTTTAATAAAAATTTTTTGTTAAATTTAATGTTTTATATAATAATTATTTTATTTAATTAAAAATTTATATATAATATAAGTTATAAGCTTAATAGCTTATAAAATATTTTATATAAATATAAACTTTAGTTTTATATTTTGTTAATTATATTTAACAAGCTTATTAATTTTTATTAAATAAGCTTTATATTTATATATATATATCCTGTTTTAGTTAAAACATAAATCGCTTGTTAACTTTTTAACGCGCTTTAAAATATATTAGCGGAATAAATATTTAAACTAGTTTTTTAAAACGTAATAAAACGCGTAATAGTTTTTTATAACAGAAAAGTTTTTATTATATAGTTAGACTACTGCTTTAATAACTTTTAGCTAAAGCTTTTTTAAAAGTTTTGTTTTTTTTAATATTTTAATAGCTTAATTAATAATTTTTTAGCTAGCGCGTTTTAACGCGCTGTTTAATTTAAAACTTTAATAAATATTAGTTTATTTTTAATTTTTAATATTTAATTTAACGTTTATATTTTATTAAACTTTTAATAATAATTATTTTTTTTATTATTACTTTAGATTTTATATATTAAAAGTTTAAATTATTTTATTATTTAACGTTTAAATTTTATAATTAAGTTAATAACTATTTTTTAGCTTTAATTAAAAAATATATATATAAATTATACTGCTGTATTTTTTTTAATAATAAATATTTAGTTTAATTTATTATATTTTTAAAAATAATCGAACAAATATTAATAAATATATTAAAACAGGCGGGCTATATATTGTTTTAAGCGCTTTTTATTAATTTTTTTTTTAGTATACGTTTTAGCACAACTTTTATATTTAATTTATAAGATTTTTTAAATTTTTATATTTTTTATTTTATATATAAACGCTTATAAAACGTTTTATTTTAAATAATTTAATTTTAAATGCTATAGATTTTAAAAATTTAATTTTAGCTTTAAAAGGTTTTTTATAAAACAGTATAAGCGCTTAAAAGCTTTAAGCGTAGTTATAACGTTTAAACTAGCAGCGCTTGCTTAAATAAAATTAAAAAAATTATATAAATTAATTATTAATACGCTGCTTAAATAAATAAAAATAAGCTTATATTTAAAAAAAACTAAGTTATATTATTTAAATAAGTTAATAACGATTATATTGTTTTTATATTTTTTATATTTTAACATATAATTAATCCTGTAATACTAGATCTTTTTTTTGCTTAAACAAGCTTTTAATATAATATTTATATAAAATCTTTTAATTAAAGCTATATTTTTTAAAACTATATTTATAAACCGCTTTTTTTTAAATATATTAAATGCTTCGCATATAATTTTTATGCTTTTTTAAAATTAAAAATTTTATAATTTTTATTTAAACTGTTTTTTATTATAAATAATTATAAACAAGTTAAGTTTAAAAACAATTTATTATTTATTAAATATAAAACGCGATAATTATTAATTAATATATTATTAAAAATATATAACGTTTAAACTTTAAAATAATAAATATTTTAATAGTATAAGCAGTGCTTTTAAAAAAAATAAAGTTAATTATTATAAAGTTTATTTTAAAATTAAGCTATTTATTAAATTAGTTTTTGCTGCTGCTAGCTTTATTATTAAGCTTTTTTTAAAATATAAGTTGTTTAAGCATTTTTTAGCTTTAGCTGTTAACAGCTTGTTTAAATAATTTTTAATATATAGTTTTTTAGCATGTTTTAATTTAATTAACTATTTTTTTTTTAAATAAGTTGTTTATTTTTTAATTAATTTTGCTTATAACAGCTAGCTAAAAAATTATATATTTTTTTAAGCTTTATTTATAAGTATTATTAGTATTAAGCTTATATAAGCATTATTGTTTATTAATTAATTTATTTATATAATTATTTTAATTTTTATAAAATAATTTATTTAGTTCTTCGCTGGGCTAATTTTTTTATATTTAATCGCCTAATATAATAAAAATTAGTGCTAATTTTTAAGTTTAATATTATATTAAATATTAAAGCTTTTAAAAAGTTTTTATATTTATTAAATAATATAATTTTTTTTTCCGTGATTTTTTTTTTTGCTACGTTAATAAGTTTAATATTAGTTTAATTTAAAGCTAGTTTTTATAAAAGCTTTTAAAAAGTTTTAATTATAAACATTTTTAAATTTTAAAAAATTATAAACAATAGTTTATAAATAAGCTGTTTATTATTTTTATATTACTTGCTAGTTTTAATATTTTTTTGTTTAACACGTTTAAAAACTTAAACATATTTTTTTTAAATTACTGTTTAAGCTTATAAAGCTAAAAAAACTAGTTAGTCGTAAA
Source organism: Rosellinia necatrix (assembly GCA_021209875.1). NCBI lineage: Eukaryota > Fungi > Ascomycota > Sordariomycetes > Xylariales > Xylariaceae > Rosellinia > Rosellinia necatrix. Next base: position 303,590 of record JAGYVD010000001.1, on the reverse strand, counting down.
AACAATAATAATTGCTTAAATCGTTTATTTTTATTTTTATTTATTATAGCTGCAACTTTTATATATTTAATTTTAATAGTTTTTTTATTTATTTATATAATATTAAATATTTAATAAATTTAGCTAAGCTTATATTATATAGCATTATAATTTTTATAATTTTTAAAATATTTAAAATTAATTTGTTAAGTTGTAAGCTTAAGATTTTTATTTTTGCGTGTTTTTTAAGTTTAGCAATAATCTGATTTTTATTAAAAATATTAGTTTAATATTAAAAAATAAATCGTTTTTAATGCGTTTAAATTTATAATATTTTAAAATTTTTATTTTTAACGTAAATTTTAAACTTTTAAATTAATAAAACTAATTTATTAAGCCGTTTAAAATAATAAGTTTAATATAGTTAATTATTATAATAAAAATAAATTGCTAAGTTTTAGCGATTAAATTAAATAATTGTTTTAAATATAAAATAAATAAAAATAAAAATAAAATTTTTAAATTAACAAGCTTTAAAATAAAAATTGCTTTTATAATAAAAAGCATTAGCTCGACTAATAAACCGGGCTTATAACTATCGCAGAAAAACAAATAAATCGTATAAAAATAATAAAATTAAAGCCGAGCAATTAATACAAGTGAGTTAATTTAAGCTTATAATAATAATTTATTTAGTTAAGTTATATTATATAAAAATAATCGGACTAGCCAGCTTATATATACAGCTTAAAAAAGATAATATTTTTTTTGCCTTATAATAGGTCCGTTTAAGTGGGTTAGGCTTATATAAGCCCGACCGCTTACCCCAACAGCTACTAACTTAGCTACAGGGCTCACCGCGGCACTTGGGCTGCGATCACCAGCCTTCTGCCAAGGCTATCCACTTCATCGTGACATTAATTTATAAACTAAATCTCCGACTTTTTTTTTTATTATTTAAAATTTTACACGTTATTATAAATATTTTTTTAAAAGCTTGTTTAATAAATAATATTTATCGTATAAACATAATAATATTTTTTTACCAGGAGCAAATTATAATATATAATATTTACTGTTATAATATTTTTTAGCTTATACTATAGCAAAATTTATTATTAGTTTAACGTTTTATTAAAAATAATTTTTTAAAGTTTTTACTTATTTTATATTTAATTAATTAAACTAATCAGCAACAAAGTTTAAAAATTTAAATAATTTAAATTTAAATAACTGTTTATATAAAATAAATTATATCGTTTATAACTACGTAGTATTAAAGTTTTATTATAATATTAAATATAAGTTAACTTAGTTAAACTTAAAGTTTTTAAAGTTGTAATAACGTATCGCTAATTTAACTGTTTAGTTTTTTTTTTTTAATAATTTATTATTTTATAAATAATAAGCTATAGTTATTAATAGTTTTATATTTAAAACTTTTATATTTTTTAAAAATTAAACGTAAACTTTTAATTTTAATTAAAAATAATACTTTTAAAAATTTTTAATCGTTTATTAGCAGTTATTTTATAAATACGTTAGCCTAGTTTTTAATTATATATTTTTATTTTTAAAAATAAACAGGCTTTATTTAAATATATAATATAACATAGTTATTATATAATTATATATATTATAGTATTTTTGCCTGCTAACTGCTATAAAATACTTTTAATATTTATTAAAAATAGCTTTAATATAAAATTAATTATTATTATTTATATAAATAACGTATTTTTAAACGTATTAGTTTAAAACTTTTATTAGTTTAAATCTGTTTATATAATTAAAGTTGCAACTTAAACAGTATTTAATATATTTTTTAATTAACTAAAACTTATAATAAATAAAAAACTTTTTAAGATTTTTTATTATTTTTTCCAGGCCTGCGTAATATTTATTGTTATATACAGCTTTAAACATTTATTTAATTATATTATATAAAACATATAATCGTTTTATTTTTTAATATTAATTATAAATTAAACTATTTATAATAAAAAAAAAAACGCTTAAGTTTAAAAAATATTATAACGTTTTTATTATCACGGCAAAATTTTAAAATATTTAGCTTGTTTAATATTTTGTTGTACTATATATTAGTTTAATAACTTTTTTTAAATTCTGTTTTTTATTTATTGCTTATTATTACTTTTATTATATATTTTACTACGTTTTATATTAAGTTTAATATTACTAGTTTTTTTAATTTTTATAACTTGCTTATTTTATTTATAACGTTTTATATTAATTTAAGTCTGCTTAATATATTTAATACATAGTTTAATCTTTTTAATAAATAATATATTTAAAATCTATACTAAAAAAATATATTAAAAATTAACTAATTAAATGTTTATATAGTTTATAATAGTTATATTTAATAATATTTAATTAATTATACTTTTAATTATTAAATAATTTATAAATATAATTATATTATTTTATTAAATTAAACTATTATTTATAGTTTTTAACAGCTTAAATAAAACAATCTATTTTTAATTTAAATAATTTATATTTAGTTTTAGCTTATAATAAACTATAACTTAAATATATAATTAGTTTTATTTATATTAATAAAATTAAGCTTTTAAGTTTTTAGTTATATTTTTTGCTTATATAAAATAATATAACTTTAAAACTATGTTTTTTAGCTTTATTTATTTATAAAAAAGCAGTTTTTTAGATTATAATATTATAATATTATTTTATAACAAATAATATTTTAAATAGCTTTAAACAAAACTATTTCTGCTTTTATTAGTTTATAATATATATTATAAACATAATAAATACGTTTTTTTTTGTTTAAAATTTTTTTTTTTTTATATTTTTTAGCTAATAAATTAATTTTTTAATTCTGCAGTAGTTCTGCTAACTAAACGTAATATAAAATCATATTATAAAAAAATCTGCTTATTTTAAAATATTTTTAAAAGCTTGCAATGTTTTTAAAAAGCTAATTATTAAAATGTTTATATTTGTTTAACAGTAGTTAATAGTTTTAAAACGTTTACGCAGAATTTTAAAAGTTTTATAAATAAATAGCCGACAAAAAATTTTATAAAAAATATTACGATGTTTTTTTCGCGAAATAATATAAAATTATTTTAAAATATTTAAAATAATTTTTATAACTATTAAAATATATAATAACGTTATTAATAAAATATTAATAATAATATATATATTTATACAGCAGTTAATTTATATATTTTTATACGTATGCTAAAAAATTATTATATTTTATTAATATTACGTTAAATTGTTCTAAGCTGCAGGAATTAATTATTATAAATATATTTTTAAATTTAAAATATATTAAAATTAATAAAAAATCTTATTACGTTAATAATTATAATATACTTTTTATTTAACAAGCTTTTAATTATTTTATTTTATAAAAGTAATAAATAATTATTTAAAACTACTACTTTATTAAATTATTAAAAATTAACTACTACTTAGCTTTTATTAACTTTATATATTTTTGTTATATAATAAAAACAAAATAAACAAAAATATTAATTTATTTATTTATTATAGTCGACCTATTTTATATAGCTTATTATAAATATTGTTTAATATTTTTATATTACGTTTATTAAAAAGTATTATTTTAAATTTAATTTAGTTTTTATTAATTATTAATAAAAATACTTTAAGTTGTTTTTTAAAAAATATTTACTTTTTACGATTTATTTAAATATTATAAAATATAACTATTTTAATAAATTAAAAAGCTTTAAATATTTTTCGGCATATATATAAACATTTTTTTTAATAATAGTTTTAAAAAAATCGCCTGGTTTTTTAATACTTAAAAAAAAATACGTATTTTTAACCTTAAGTTTATTTTCTAGTGTTAAAAAGTTTAGCTTAAAGTTTTTTAAAACGTTTAAATCGATTATTATATTAAATATAGCGTTTATAAAAAAATACTTTCTATTGCTACGTTTAAACATATTATTTTATATTTAATATTTTTTATATAGTGTTAAACATATTATTTATTTATACGTCTAGCGTAAAAATTATTATAAAGTTTAATATATAATTTATTTTATTTAAATATATAATTATTTTTATGTTTAATATTATATTAGTTGCTACTATAATTAATAAAAGATTTAGTTTAAACTTTGCATTAGTTATAATAATTATATTTATTAAAATTTATTTATTAATTTTAGCTAGAGCTGTTTTATTAATAATAAAACAGTGGCTATAATTATAAAAATTATTATCGCTAATTTTTATAAGCTTATAAATATTCTGTTATTTTTATTTTTTAAATTTAACTTAGCTTAATACTTTTATAAATTTTAATAGTTTTTATTAAAATATTTATTACTAGTACTACTTTAAAAGTTTTAATATTAATTATATTATATATACTGTTTTTATATATAGCTATAAAACAGAAGCTTTTATTATTTAATAAAAGTTTATATTTTATTATAAAATAAGCTTTTTCTACTTTATAATTTTATGTTTTTTAACTAATAACTTTTTATATATATTTATAACTATAAATAAATATATTAAATAAAACTATAAATTTATTTATTTTTCAGTTTAATAAATAAATATTTTTAATTTATAATTAATTATAGCTTTATATAAATATAAAAGTTATTATTAAATAATATTTTAGTTTTAAATAATTTTTACTATTTATTTTTTTTTATATATTTAAATATTTTAAGTCTTTTAATTTTATTTATTTTTTAATATAAAAAATAAATTTAGCTTTTTAAGCTTAACTAATTTATTTCTTAAAACAATAAACTTAACTTAATTAAAAACTATTTTATATATTAAAATATTTAAAAAGATTTGCTAATAATAGTTTTTTAATATTTAAGTCGATATAAATTTATTAGTTTTATTTCATTAAAAATAGCCTAGTATTAATCCGTAAATATATATAATTTAATCGGAGCGCTTTATTATATTTATCGTCAGTATTTAACGTTTTAATTATAAAAATATTATCAGCTGTTTTATATATTATGTTAGAACATGTTTTTAATACGTTATAATTTAGCTTTTTTTATTTAATAGTTTTATTTTTAACTTTAATCTGTTTAATAGTTTTATTTTTAGCTTTAATATAATTTTATAAATGCTTAAAAGTTAATTATATAAAATAGTTTTTAAAAACAGTATTTATAAATATGTTTTCGTATATAATTAAAAAAATGTTATAATTTTTCTAATTTAATATAAAAGTTACATTTTTTATATATAATTTTAAAATAATTTCTAATTTCTAAATTTAATAATATTAATAATAAATAAAAGCTAAGTCTAGTACTAAATAAAAAAGGTGTGTTTTTGTTGTTATTTTATTTAATTTTTGTTTATTTATACTACTATTTATAAAATATATATATAATAAACATTAATTATTTTTTAATTTTAATTATAATTCTTATAATTTAAATATTTATAGTTTTAACTTTAATTATAACTATAATTATATTTTTAGTTATGCTTCTAATTATAACTTTTAATTCTTAATTATTTTTTGTTTTTTAATAGTTATTACAGGTTTAGTTCTAACGTTTGCAGCTTTTTTTGCAGCTGTTATTTTAGTTATAATTTTTACTCCAGCTTTAATATTATTTATAATTATATTTACAGCTGTTCCGGCTTTAATTTTTAAAATATTTATTATTTAATTAATATTTTTTTAATCAGGTTAACAATTATAGCTTTTTAGCAAGTTATTTTAATAATTAATATTAAATTTATTAATATTATTTTTAGTTTAATATTTAAATATATTTTTTAGTTTTACGTTTTAGCTTATATTAGCTGTTTTTATTTTATATATATAATTAGCTAAAGTTTTTTTAATTTAAAAAGTTAAATATAGTTTAAAATTATATTTTTTTATTAGTTGTAAATATTTTTTATAATTCTATGCTAGTTCTTATTGCTTTTTTATAGCGTTTTTATAGCTTTAATATATTATATTTAATATTAAATAAACTAAAAAAATATGTTTTAATTTTTTATAATATTTTTTAAAATAAGTTTTTTTTTTATAAACTTTTAAAACGTTTTACCAGCTTACGTTTTAAATTTTTTTTATAGTTTTTAAACAGTATATTTAAGCCTGCTTTTTTTTATATATAATAGTTGCTTATATAAACTTTGCTGTTTTATTATAATAAAACTAATTTAGCTAATAAATAATTAAATAAATTAGTTATTTATTAAGCGTTTAATATTTAAATGCTTTTGTTTTTAATAATAACTTAATATAATTAATAAAAAATAAACGTTTATATAAATTATATTTTTTATTAGCTATATATTTTTATTATTAAAGTTTTTTATTTTAAATTAAAAATACCGATATTATTTTATTTAATTTTATATATGTTTTTTTATTTTAGCTGCTATGCTTAATATAAACTATTTTATTAACTTAATATAATATAACTATGTTTGCTATTATTAAAACTATTTAAACTAAAAAGTTAAATAAGTTATTATTATTATAGTTTTATTATAACAGCAGTTATTATTTTTATTTTTATTATTATAACGCTTATAAAAATTGTTTTAATATTTAATAAAAAGTTTTAAGTTATTATTTTTTTTAAAAAGTTTTTATTTAATAAAACATATAAAAAAATATAATAGTTGCAATATTTAATTTATTTAAAGCATTTATAATTATATATTATATATTAGTTATTTAAACATTAATTAATATAGCCGTTTTATTTTTGCTTTAGCAGCAGGCTTTATTTTAAATAATTAATCTATAGTTTTATTAGCTTTAATATTATTTTTAGTTAGCTATAGTTTTAAATTTTACGTTGTTAAAAATTTAATATTAATGTTTTTAAAAGTTTAAAAACTTTTAAACCTGCTTAATTAACTTTAAAACTAAATTAAAAAATATTTTTATAGTTTTTACGTTTTTATATAAAATATTAACTAAAACGTCGGCTTATTTTTAATATTTTAAAAAATAATTAATAGTTTTCTAGTTTAAGCCAGGTTGTTTTAACAGCAGCATATTTTTAAATAAAAATTATACCGATTTAAAATATTCTGCTAAAGTTTTTTTAAAGTCGCTTATATTTAAGCTTAATATATATAACAAAGCATAATAATATAATATTATTACAGGCTTAAAAAAATTAAACATATTATTTAAAAATATTTAAATATATATATAATATATTTAAATAATTATTTTATATGCAAATATTATTAATTATTATTTTTAGTTTATTAATTTATAATTTAAAAGCTATAAAAAATAAAACAAAATAAACTACACGCGTAAAAAATAAAATAATAAAGCTACTTTTTAAAAATTCCAGCTTTTAACTATAATATATATATTTATAATTATTTAATAAATATATTTACTAGCGTTTTTTTAATAATAAATAAAAATAAATAACTTGCTATATTTATAAATTTAAATAAACTTTAATTATTAAGCACGCTTAAATATATAACTTTAATAATAATAATTTTAAAATATAAAAATAAACTGCTAAATATGTTTTAGCAACTATTTATTTATAAGTTTTAACAAAATATATAATTTATATAAAAAAAAATAGTTGCTAAAATAACGTTTTATCTGCGTTAATTATTTAGTTATAGCTAGATTAAAACGCGCGTTTAAATTTTTAGCCACAGATAAAATCTTTTAACTTTAAAAGATCTAAAAAATAGTGTTAGTATAATAGGCTATGCCTGAAAATACACTTATTAAAGTAGCAAATAAAGTCTATTTTCTAGCTAAGTAGCAGAAGTTATAAACAGTGTATGCATAGCTTATAAAACGCAGTTTTATAAAGCTGGTTAATTCTAGTTATACTAGTTTAAGTTTAATAGTTAATTTACAAGCTATTTAACAATTATTTAAAATAAAAATATGTAATAGTTTGCCTGTATTAGCCTGTATGTTAATATTTTTTTATAAGCACTGCTTATAATATTACTTTTTTTTTTTGCGTTTTTTTAAAAAAGTTGCAGGCTGGTTATAAACCGTTTTATAGTTTTTATGCTTATATTTTAAGTTTATAAATAAAGTTTTTTTTTGGCTTAAAAAAAGAAGTTTTTTTTTTATTAAGTTTTTTTTTATTTATAAGTTTTAATTTATATATAAATACGTACTTCTGTTAGCCTAGTCTGTTAAAATGTTTTAACACCGTTTATAAACGTTTTATAATATTATTTCTTTTGTTTATTACTTGCTGGTTTTTATATATTTTTTAAATATTTTAAATATTTACGCGCGACTGCTTTTTAAGATTCTGCTAGGCCTTACTTTTTACTGCTTTATGTATAGCTATATAAAACCCCCAGGCCGCCTGCTTTTTATTTTTTTTTTTTTTTTAATAACAACTAGCTTTATAAGTTATTTTAATTCCCGTAGTATTTTAATTTATTATTTAAACCGTTTATAAATCGATTTTATTTTATTTTATAAGCTGCTTAACGTTTTATTATTAATATTATATCTGTTTTTTGTTATTACAGCTAAGCTTTATTTTTATTTATATTTTAGCCAGCTTATTAATTTGGCTTATTAACGCGGCTATATTTTTTTATTTATTAAAAGTTAGCTTTAAGCCGTTCGCGATTTTTTTATTAATTAATTAAATAATTGTTTTTTATTATATTAAAACAGGCTATTTTTAGCTGTTATTTTTATATTAATTTTATTAATAAAAAGCAGAAATAATGTTTTTTTAGTTTTATTTGCTAATTTTTTATTTTTTTTTTTTTAGCGTTTAACGCTGTTTTTATTTGTTTATAAGTTTTATTAACTAAGTTTTAACGTTATTTATGCTTTTTTTTTATTTTTTGCTTAGTTTTTTTTTATTTTTTTTTATTTATTTTTAAAAATTTTTTTTTTTTTTTTATTTTTAAGCTGTTTATACGCCGCTTATAATAATTTCAGAAGCTTTTTCTGCCTGTTTTATTATAAACTAGCTTTTTATTAATATTTTATACAGCTTTTTTTTTTGTTTTGCTTATAAACGTGTTATATTATATATATGTTATATTAACAAGCTAATAAATAACAACTTTTTAGTTTTTTATATTAATTAAATCAGCAGTACGTTTTTTTTTTTTGCAAGCTTATTATAAGCTAACTATAAAAAAAACGCATTATTATATATTATATATATTATATAAATAAAAAAAATGTTTTAAAATAAACTAGCTGTTATTATAACTGCTTATATTTTATATTAACGCTGTTTATAAATAAATTTTTAATAATTTTAAACTATATTAAATATTTTTATATTTTATTAAAAACGTTTATATATATAATAAATATATTTTTTATAAGTTTTTTTTTTTTTATTAGCTGTTTATTATTGAGAGGTGCACCATGGGGGGGGTGAAAAGTGTATTGTAGAAGATGAAGATCTAACTATTCTGATCTAACTTGTGGATCTAGCTAGGTGCGTGGGCCAGGGCCCACTTATTAGGGCTAGTCCCAAGTGGTGGGGTGCGTGGCTTTGCCACGCTACAGGTGGGGCTACAGCGCTTATATAAGCGACTCCCCCGTCGGCGCGTATCAATTATATATTTATAAGCTTTTTAAATAATTAAAACAAATTTGCTAAAACTTGTTTAAATTTTTTAAAACGTTTAACTTATATTAATAAAATATTAAAAATAAGTTTTAATTTTAATAATTATTATTTATATTTAGTTTATATATTATATAAGCAAAATTATCGCTATTATTTAAAGCTGCGTTAAATTGTTTTTTAAATAATAAAAAAACTAAAGCTTATTATATAAATATTTTGCCTGCTGTTTATATTTTTTTTATGTACTGCTTATATTTAATTAAAAAAAAATACTAAAAATGCTTTAAAAAATAAATAATAATTTATATATTTTATTATAGTTTATAAAACTATTTATAAATTTTTTAAAAGCTGCTATTTTTTTTGCAAAAGGTTTTTTTTAAGTTTGTATAAACCGCGCTAAAAACGTAAGCTTTATTTTAATATTAATTATAAACAGCTTAAAAAATAAATAAAAATTAATTAAATTTTAAAACGATATAATAAACAGCGTAGCTATAGCTGCTACTAATAAAACTTTAGCAGCTGCAGCTACGCTTTTTTTATTAAATATATTAGCTGTTTTTATGCTAGTTATAAATAAAGCTTAAAAAAAATTAAAGCTTAATAATAAAAAATTAAAACAAACTAAATAGCTTAAGCGCTGCTTATACAGCGTTTATTATTATTTTATTTAAAGCTTGTATAAAAAAAAATATAAAAAATTAGCTGGTTTTATTTAATAGTTTTTTATAGTTTTTAAGTTATTTATAATATGTTTGCAAGCTAATTTTATTTATAATTAAAAAATATAATATTTTATATTATTTATTTATTCTATTTATCGTTTTTTTATGTTTTATTTTTAAGCTATATTTTTTTATTTTTATATTAAATTTATTATTATTTTATATATTTTATATTTTTTTAAAACAGTTTATTGTTTAAGTTTTTAAAAAATTTTAAAAGTTTTTAATAAGTTTAATATATTTTTTTATTTTATAACTAGTTTATAAGCTTTTTATATTTTTTTCCGGTTTAATAAACTTTTAATATTTTTTATTTTTATTTTTTGTTTTTTAAATTTTATTATTTATATAAAAAAGCTAGCTATTATTTAACGTTTAAAAAGCTAAAATCTGTTTTTACGCAACATATAAATTTAATATAAAAATAATTATAAATACTTTTAAAATATTTAATTCTATTATATAAAAACTAATTATTTTAATAATATAATATTTAATATATAGTTATACTAATTTTTAAAATAGCTGCAGCATTTATACGTTTTTAAAAAACAGCTAAACAAAATCTTTAGTTTTAAACTTATCGGCTAATATATGCTGCTTATTAACAGCTTTTTTTTAGTTCTACTATGTTGCGGCTATAGCTGCTTAAGCAAATTTTATGCTGTTTTTTAGCTTTTATATAAATGTTTTAACTAAAGTTTATAAATCGTAAGCTAATCGTATTAAACGTTTAATTATTAATATAATAACTATATAATATTTATAAATTATAAAAAAAGCTTAGCTTAATAGTTATAATATTTTAATTATTTATAATAAGCATAGCTTTTAAAAATAATATAAACTAATTATATTAAATATATATAATATATATTTATAAATATATTAGCATTTTTAATTTATTTATTTTATAGCTTTATTTATTTTTAAATAATAAATAATAAATAAACGCTGCTTAATACTTATTAATAAATATATTTTATGTTAAAAATAACTAGTTTAATTTATGTTTTTATTGCTAGTTATAATTATAAAAAACTTATAATAACGCTAGTAGCACTATATAAACTGTTTAATATAAGCTTTTATATTTATTAAAACTATCGTTTTTAATATAACAGCTTTATTAAGCTTATTAATAATTATTATTAAATTAATAAAATCGCTTTATTTTTCTATTAGTAAATCTATTATAAAATTTATTAAAAGTTTGCTTTAATATCGCTTAAAACTAATAATAAATATAACAAGCTTTATTTTTAATTTTTTTATACTGTTTTTCTGCTGCAAATATTATAATTATATATAAAACGTTTTATGCTTTTTAAAAACGCCGGCTAAAAAAGTTTTTAAATATTATTATAATAATTTTTTTAACTAAAATGTTTTATTAAATATAAATTATAAATATTTTATATTATTTTTATTTAAAAAGTTTTTAATTAAAAATTTAAAGCTAGTTGTAAAATTTTAACGCGTTATGCAAGTTTAGGTTATATTTAATAATTAATACTTTAAAATTTAACTTTAAAGAAAAAACACGCATGTTTTTTTATATAACGCAGGTAATATGCGCGTAGCTTAGGTTTTTTTTAAAAGCAGTATTTTAAACATTAGCTAGATTTTTATAATTAAATATTTTTTTTAAAAAAAAATTAATACGTTATTTAATTTATTTATTTAAATAGTTTATAATTAATTTAAAAAAACTTAATAAATAGCTATTTATTTTTAAAAGCTGTTTATTTTAAGCTTTTTTTAAAAAGTCTTAGTTATGTTTTAATAACGTGTTTGCTTAGCTGTTTAAACGTTTTTTATAAAACTTTAGTTTAAATCTATATTTAGTTAATTTTTTAGTTTAATAGACCTGCTTTTTAATTAATTTTTAATAATTATAAAATAAATAAAGTTTTTATAATTAAATATTATAATAAAAAACGCGTTTATATTTTTAAGTTTAATATGTTAAGCTTATAAACAGCTTATAATTATAAAAAGTTTTTTATTATAAATTTTATAGTTAATTTTTGCAGCTATAAAACAATATAAATAATATATAACAGGCTATAGTTTTTTGTTTTTTTTTAACTAGCTTAAATATTTTTTATAAAACTATTTTAAATAGTCCGTTTTTATAAAAGTTTTTTTGTTAAAATTAAAATAAGCTAATATAAGCTTATTTATAAAAGCGTTTTTAAGCATTTTAAAAGCCGCGTTTTTATAAATTTTTTATTTAAAAAAAACGTTTTTTTTTATTAGCGTAGTTAATAAAACCGTTTTTTTTAAATAATTATTTATAAAGTTTTTATAAAAGTTTATAAAGCTTAAAAATTTTGCATGTTTTTAAGCGTTATAAAAACTTTTATTTATAAATTATATATAATTTTTAAAGTTTATATTAACTTTTTACCTGTTTTTATAATAAATTTTAAATATTTTATTATAAAACTTTAAATTATTTTTATTAATATTTAAATAAAACTAACGTTTATAAAACAGTTTAAAACTTATTTAATTTTATAATAATAATTTGTTTAAAAGCTTAAAAAAAATATAAGCACGTTGTTAATATATATAATATAAAAACAATTTAAAAGTTTTAAAACATATTATTAATGTAGCGCTAAAACGTTATAAAAGCTTTATATAAACTAAAAACGTTATTAACTATTTAAACAGTTTAAACTTAGTTTAAAAAGCTGTTTTTATTTATTTTTTTATATTTTAATTTTATAAAAACTAACTTAACGTTTAATTTAATAAATTATTTAATTTATAAAAATATTTTAAACGTTTTTAAATTAAAAAAAAATACTAGTTTTTTAATAATATTATTAAACGTTTTATAGTTATAACAAAAATAAAAGTTGTTATTAAGCTTATATATAAAAAGTATTAATATATCTATTAACAAGCTGCTTATACATATATATTTTTATTTAATAGTTTAATAAAAAATTTTTTAAAAATAAAAAGTTTGTTTTTTAATATATTATATAAAAAGCTTTATAAAACTAATTTTTTATGTTTTTATATATTTATGTTTAAATATATTTTATAATCTGCTTTTAAATAGTTAAAAATAAAGCTTATATTTTATATTTATTAAACAAATTAGCTTATTTTTTAGCTTGTTTAAAAGCTTTTTAAGTCGTGTTTAAAACTTTTAAATTAAAAGCTTAGCTTATTTAAGCAATTATTATAAAAAACTTTAAATAGCTTTTATTTAAGCTTTTTAGCTTTACGCGTTTTTATTTTTAATAAAAACAACAGTATTAATTATAAATATAATTTAAGCTGTTTTAATAATTTTGTTTAATTTATATATATTTTTTTATAATTATTATATTATTTATTTTTTTATATTTATATAATATTTATAAACTATATATATTATTTTTTATATTTTAATTAAAGTTTTTTAATATTAATAAATATTATAACTTTTTATTATATATATATATATTTATTTTATATATTTGTTTATATTTATATTTAAATAAATTATTTTATTTATTTTTAAAAGCTGTTTATAAGCTTTTTTTAGCAGCTAGCTTAAAAGCCGTTTTTATTTTTATATGTAGTAACCTGTATTTTTAATAATATTTTTATTAATAGCTGCGTAACATTTATATTTTTAATTAATTAAAGCTTTTTAAAATTATATTTTTTTTATAAATATATTAATTATAAAAAACAAACTGTTTATAAGCTGTTTAACAGTAGTTATTTTTTTTTAAGCTAATATTAATTTTTAAAAACGTTTTTTTTTAAAAGTTATTTATTTTTTAATTTTTTTCTGTTGTTTAAGCCTAGCGTTTTTTTGGTTTTTATGTTATTTATGTAAATGTTTAGCCTGCCCGCCGGCTTTATAAAGCATAACTTAATAAAATAGCTTAGTTTTTTATATTATAAACAGTTTTTTTTATTTTTTTGCAGCGCTTTTTTTTTTTATAGCTTAAATAGTTTAAGCTTTGCTTAAAAGGTTCTGTTAAACAATAAGTTTAAAAAAAACAACCTTGGTTATTTTAATATTTTTTTTAAATTTATTATTAGATTTTTATAAGTTATATTATATTTACGCTTATTTTAAGCGCTGCTTTTAATACAGTAGTCTAATAGTTTTTTTAGTCTGCTTGTTATTTTTAAAACTTAATTAAAATAATTTTAATAATCGTTAAATAATTATATGTTTATAAAAGCTTTTTTAAGCTTATTATTTATAATTTTTAAAAAAAATAATAATTTAGCACTATTTATTTAGCTTATTTTATTTAATTTTAATAGTAGCTGTTTAAATTAAAAGAAAAATATAAAAAAATGTTAATTAACTTTTTAATAAAGCATATATAGTTTATAAATAAAAAATACAGCTTTATTTAAGTTGTTATAAATAGTTTTAATATATTATAAAAATATTTTTAAGTTAGCTTTTATATTAAAGCTGCTTATAATATAAAATAATTTAATAATAACTTATATATTGTTTTTAAACTGCTTATAAATACTATATTATTTTAACTTATTATTACTTATAAATTTTTTATTTATTTATAGTTTATATAATATAAACTTTTTTTATATAGCTTATTTAAAACGGTTTTTTATAAACTTTTTAAGCTAGGCTAAAAGTTTACGCTTAAACTTTTTATAACTAAGTTTAAAAAAACTCGGTGTAGTTTAACGAATAAATATAAAAATAATACTAAAAGTTAATACGTTAGCTGTTTAAAAATCGTTTTTAAGCCGCTTATATATAGCTTCGATTTATTTTTGCTAATAAAACGTTATTTTTTATTTTAAATATGCTAAGTTATTATTATTATATTTTATAGCTTATATTAAAATAAATTCTGCTTAATTATTTAAAAATAGCTTTTAAAAAGCTTTTAATCGGTTTGTTATAAATTTATTAAAAGTTTTAAAAAACTAGAAAATATATAATAAGCTATGTTTAAAAATATATTTATTAAAATAATAAATAAAGTTTATTTTTTTAGCTAAATAATAAAAGTTATAAATAATATATATATAGCTTATAAAACATAGTTTTATAAAGCTGGTCAGTTTTAGTTATACTAGTTTAAATTTAATAATTAGTTTATAAGCTATTTAGCAATTGTTTAGGATAAGGGTGTGTAGTAGTTTGCCCGTATTAGCCCGTGCGCCGATACTTCCTTATAGGCACTGCCCATGACAGTTAGTTTGGTTTAATAATAAAATCTGTTAGTTATATAAATATACTACTTTAAAAAAATTAGTATAAAAGTAGGAAAATGCTTTTATTAATTCTTCTGCTAGGTGGGAAATTCTAGTAAGTTTAGAATTAACTTCTATAAAAGTGGCCGTAGGCCACCTGTTGCCAGCTGTAGCTTGTGCAACTTATCTAATCTAATCTAATAATACACGAGCCGTTGGCTTGATTAATACGGGCCCCTTTGGGGACTCTATCACTAATAATAACAGCTATATATTATTTATAAATAAACGGCTTATTAAAACGTAAAAACTAAATAATTAAAATAATAATATAATATTATATATTTATTAAATTAAAAATAGATTAAATAAATATTATATTTTTTTATAATAAAATTTAAACGCTGCATATAATAATATTATATATTTAATGTTTTTAAACAGCTATTTAAGTTTAAATTGCTTAATATATTAAAAATATTAGTTAATTTTAATAATATTAAAATTTTTAAATATATATTTTTTGCAAGCATTTATATTAAAACGCTTATTTAATAATAAATTTTGTTTAAGCTGTAATAAAACATATTTATAATATTAAATACTGTTTATTAAAATTTAATAAAAAAATTAAATTTATTTACGCTTATATAAAAATATTATTTATTTAATTAATTATTAAAAAATATTTTTAATAAAAATTAGAACTTTAAACAGTTAAACAATAAATAAAAACTTAGCTTATAAATTAAATTTTTTAATAATTTTTATATTTATTTAATAATTTTATAAAATATTTATATATAATTTTAAAAACTTAACTTTTTAAACAATAAATGCTACTGTTTAAACTTATAAAAGCTAAATAAAATTTTAGCAAAAAATATATATAAAATAAAATTATTTTTAAATATTATTTTAATTAAAAATATAACAGCTTTAATTATTTTATTAAATAAAAAAATAAAGTTATAAATATAATTAATAAATAACAGAAAAACAACTTTAATACAATAAAAAATTTATTAAAAAATACTAAAACCAACATAGTTTATGCTTTATAATATAAATAAGCGTTAAAAAAAAAAAGCCGACCATAATAAATTATATAACAAATTCTGCTAAAATCAGCAGAACTTTTTAATCGGCGCAGCTTTTTAATACGCGCGCGTAAAAAAAGCGCTTATATAAGCTTTTCGTTTAAAATGCTATAGCCTGTAGCTATAGGCACAACTTAATTAGGCCTAGCCTTATATATATAGGCCTTAGCCCACACTTAAGTAAAACTTTAGCTTAGCTTAGATTTACTAGTTCTTTATCTTTTATAATACATATTTTACACCCCTATAGTGCACCTCTCAAGCTGCTAATGCTGGTTGGTTGCTAATAAGTACCTTATAGTAAAAGCTTCCGCAAAGAAGACGCTGCAGCCTTGTCGAGCATTATATTTTATAATCCGCAGTCTGAGAAGCATAAGGCCAGGGCGGGCAATAGTATGTTAGAACCGCATCCTGATTATTAATGCTTTGGGGGGACTGCTTTATTTATAACTGTTATTGCTGTATAATATCGCGAAGATTTAATTCTATTGAAACTATAAAACGACGTGGTGCTCCAGGCGGTCCTTTAAATAACGACTGTAATCTGATAGCAAACGATCTAATTAAGCCGGATCAACTAGAAATAGCACACATCCCCCTATACTCTTTTACAAAAAACAATTCATAGGGGCAAATTAGTATGTATTTTTATTTATTTATTTAAACCATCTTTTAACCTAAATTCTCATTTAAGATGCTTTAAAACAATCCGCACTTACTATACTATACTTGACTTGTTCGATGTTGGTATTGTAAAGCTTATTCAAGGCCTTGAAATTAACCAACCACGCAACGCTCTCACCCTTACTTACCATCTTTATCAATTGTTTGGCGATTTGCAAGTATAGTTTGAATCGGTACCTAATAAAAAATCATACTTATACGATCAAAACGCATCTTTCCAAAGAATATTTCTTCCGGCGACCGGCACTTCCGATAACCAGTGAGCTGCAGTGGGTTAGAGTCCTATGATATATGCGTAGGCGACCTTGAGATGCAATATGCGGCTCCGGCATGCCCCGAAGGCAGCACAATCTATGATTGCGTTGATTAGACCGACTATAACAAAGCCAACGTTGGCATTCAGAACCAAGAGGCACCTAGGCACAAGTATATTGCCGAGTATGTTCTAGAAGTAAGTGTGCTAATGACCTCTTAGTATTTCAGACACCATCCTACTGGCCTTCCTCACCTGGCGTCAAATGATACAACAGTTCACGCTCAGCACATCGAAGCCAAGGCCGGCCCAGACGGGAAATATAGTAATTACGGCAAGTCCTTCATGAACTTCTGGGCTGATCAGCGTGGCTATATAAATAGTGTGAAAACGTGTGACGTCGTGGCCTCCGCCTATCATTCCAGCTCGGCCAGCGGTAACGAGACGGTCAGAACGAGTCCGAGATCAACCGGGCCAAAGCTCGACGAAGTTGGCCCAACTCACTATTCCGCTTCTCTATTTTCCTATAAGAGCTGACAACATACCATCAGGCCTCTAAGACCAGCGTCGTTGCCAATGACGTGGGTGCGCTGAAACTGTGAGTGAAGGACGAAATCAACGCCTCAATGCTCGGAGAATGCGGACATTCAGACAAACTACAAGGCTCAAAGGCGTCGTGTAGCGGCCCAATTCGCGACGGCCGAGGCAGCTCTGCAACGTAACCAGGCCAACCCAGGAACGCCTGACATGGTGCAAGGTCTGGATGCTCTGTGGCTACGGTTTATGCGCGGCTATAAGACAGAAGTGATGGGGAAATTTGAGGCTCACCGTAATCTGTGGCCCGTGCTATCGAATGGGTGCGTTCTGGACTGGATCCCTTTCAGGGATATGCGTTCCTCTTTCCCACTGGTCGAGTGAGGTGTCTTTACAATTACCTAGGTACTTCTATCTGGGTGGGGATGTGACGTCTATTTGGGTTATTTGCGAACGTCATATGATGTGACAAGGCAACCAGTGGTTCCTGTTGCATAATGGTAGGTAGGAATTTGTATCGTAAGGCTCCGGGTGGGATCATTTTTACTACACTATTTGGGGGGAAATGCCAGGTACCATGGAACCAAACCCCGAGGCATGTTGTGATGTTTGTTGTGGGAAGTGGAGGGAATGGTCCTAGCCATTTAGCCGCTTGAGTGGGCTAGTTAGGTATATTTAGCTGCTAAAATAGTCGGGACAACAAGCATGGCGAGTACGACCCACAGTGTCTAGTGGTTACCTAGCGTTGCTCCCTGATGTACGAAATACAAAATACCGCCATCCCTAGAGATCCCTATCCCTAGATTTCCATCCCTAGATTTCCATCCCTAGATAGATCCCCCCCTCCCTCCTCCCTCCCCCCACTCTCCCATCCAATATCCAATCGCTACAATTCCGAATTTTTGTTTGTTTGCCCCCACCTGACACGGTACCCCCAGCCTGGTTACATATACTAGCGCCTGGGTGGTAGAGCGGCGAAGGGTTGGCTGATAGCTTTCCCCGAGAGCGCATCAAGTATCTGACAAGGCGTTCTTGCCCAATCATCCGAAACCCTCGAAGGCCCGACCCGAGTCAAAACCCCCTCAAATATCCCCTCTCTCGCTCTTGATTGTGCGCGATGCTCGCTCATGGCGGAATCACAGCAACAAAAGACACAGCACCCAGACGCGGCCTTGCAAGACGATCGTCTGGTAAAGAGTCAAAAGAGACGTGCAGACGAAGACGAGCCCCCGCGAAACGGCGACACTGTGAACAGACCTCCAACGAAGCGTCCAAAGAGACACGGAGACGACAAGCCCTCGCGGAACCACCATCCGGCAATCCCACACATCGACTGGCCTTCGCGAGACCGCTCGAAGCGCGATCCCGCCACTTGGGTCTACCCTCCTGAGTTCTGGGACAGGCTGTCCGAGATTCCGGTGATCCACACAGCTGTGGCCGAGCTAGACCGGCGGAACAACGCTCAACCTTCCTCTCCCCGGCCTCCGCCTCTGCCTCTATCTTCGATAGGCCGCGTTCAAGACCTCGCTCGCGCCCCCACCAAAGAACTCATTCGGTTTGCAAGACACGGCGGTCCAAGTCTGGCTGATCTTCGAGGGTATCCCGTGATAGAGGATAACGACCCACCCGCCGATGCTATGAGTTCCTCTTCGGAGAGCGGAAACACCAAGCCCACCGAAGCGGCCAAGATCACCGATCCAACGACCAAGACTAAGACGACATCGCCATACAACCGCGCTTTCGAACAACATCTAACCGACTCTGGGATCCACCCGGTTTGGGCATCCTCAGAGCCGAACATAAAGGATATAAGAGCAGCCCTAGATGTTCCAAGACGATCGCTTTCACCAACTCAATTTTCCGAGAACGCATTTAAAGCTTTCCAGTTGGAAAATGCTCAGGCCACGTTCGAGGAGGACGTGAAGTCATTTGTGGTCCCGACTATTCTTGGCCCAAAGCACATCGATCACCCGGTCTCTCTGAATACGTTATTCGGGAATCTCGACCCGCTTACCGACTTCACGCTAGCTGTAGCTAAACCAGACGTCTACTACGGTGCATATCCTGCACAGCTCAACCGAAATGTCCGCGACGAACTCAAGGGTCATATCATGCCGTCAACCATGGCGAACAACCCTATAGTGCCGAATTTCTTCCTGGAACTCAAAGGCCCAGAAGGCAGTACAGGTGTGGCAATGCGGCAATCTCGCTACAACGGAGCTCTCGGAGCTCGCGCCATGCATAGTCTGCAGAACTATGGCAGAGACAAGCCCGTCTTCGACGGGAGTGCCTATACCTTCAGTTCAATGTATCATGATGGGGCGCTTAAGCTGTACGCCCACCACCTTACGGCGCCAGCCACTCCTAATGGAAAACCCGAGTATCATATGAGTCAAGTAGGAGCATATTCTACGACCGGTACCCGAAAGAATTTCGTTGAAGGAGTCAGTGCGTTCAGGAATGCCAGAGACCTGGCGGGTCGTTATCGCCAAGAGTTCATCGCGGCGGCAAATGCAAAAGCTGGGCAGTCTCGTCCCGAATTAATTAACACAACGGTACGGCAAGATGATGACTCAAACACAGAGGAATTTGAGGACTGCGAAGAGTACCCTACTCAATCGTCCGACGACATCAACAAGATATCTGCCCTTCCTCATCATCTGGAAAACGACCAAGACGAACTCCAGCCCCCTGTACCAGATGAAGTTGAAACCCCAGCGGCAAGCTTTACGACAAGTTTCACGTCAAGCTTCAATCAGGGCAACGCTGCTCGCCGTCGTAGAGTCCATCGCAGGCACCTAGGACATTCCAGAACTCGTCATACTCCCTTCCGGGGCAACATCACAAGAGTAGAAGCAAGAACAGTCAGGCAGCTTGGTCGGGAAAGGGCAAGGCTAAGACATCCTTATGCAATGCGGCAGGGTGTAGTGGAACGGCAAGCTGGACAGGATTTGGAATCGAAATAGCATGATGTGAGAATTTTGGGACAGATAACAGGGCTCAAGTATTGGGATGGCAAGGGATGGAAACGGGGAACTGAATTGTAAGAATATGTTATCATGTTTAGGGCTTATACTTATAAAGGCGTTGCGTTACTATTCCGGCTTCCTGTCACCTTCGCTTAAGGCGTAATGGAGATATTTGATTAGATGAAGAGAATCGAAGCTTGAAGTATGAGGGAAAGGTGTAGGCGATAGGTTACTTGTAGTTCCCGCAGTCACCTCTATTAGCTACGAGTCGTAAGACCACAACAGTCAAGGGTTCCAGCGACATAAAACAGGGTGCGAGGGGAGGCCTGGCACGTCAAAGGCCAAGGGGACATTGGAATGATTGAACCCCCTTCCCCTTTCCTTATTTCGTGGTTTCCCGCACTCCGACACAAACCAGATTAAAGAGAGATACTTGAGGCGAATGACCCATTTCTGGACGCGATGTCTGATTATGCAACAAATGTGCCATGCGTGGCATAGCTCTCAAGAAGTGTCTGTCTACTCTCGCCAGATGATTGCCCAGGGGGCATGGAGGGCATCACGGCGCGGGATATGGATGGCATCTCCAATGCTTTCAGACCGAGGTGAGGTCCTGTGGCAATGAGAACAAGGCAACCCGCCTGCCGTCAACACGCCCACTGCAGAATCTGATGGCTGTTAACTACTATAGCTGTCTGGAGACAGCTCCCACGATTGGTGACATGACGTCTCGGCCAGTTTTGCCATCCTGTAACTCCGCCGGGCCGGCCATCAACCCGAACCTGTGTGAATGTGAAAGCTCTTCTGGCTAACAGCATTGTTTTTTTTTTTTTTTTATGACGTTTTTACTTAATCCAAGGTAACGCCCTAACAGCTAGGCGCCAAGACAAAAAGTCGTGACAAGGTGTGAGCACCGTGATTAAATTCCGGTGCGTGCAGGTCTTGGCATCCTTCGTGAGGGGGGTTAGGCTTCACCCACCCCACGCGTACAGCTAGAATATTTTGCGACGTATTTATTCCTACCCTTCTCTAGATCTACTGTGTCGCTCGTCCTTTGGTCTGACTTAGGTCTAAAGTTTGGATCGTCCCTCACTAAAATGCGTCTGCTGAAGACGGATAAACTCGACAGACTGGAACTGGTCGACATCGTTGAAAGCACCACACCAACATATGCCATCCTATCGCACACATGGGGCGATGAAGAAGTTACTTTCCAGGAATTTCAGTCTCTCAGTTGCGGTCAATGGTCTCGAGAAATTTCGCAGTCGGCATCCGCGATCCAAGCCAAACAAGGCTTTGTGAAGATACGGAATGCAGCGGCATTGGCGGCCAAGAATGGCTATCACTACATCTGGATCGACACTTGTTGTATAGACAAAACAAGTAGTGCTGAGTTGTCCGAGGCTGTTAATTCTATGTACCGATGGTATAAACGAGCGTGTATTTGCTATGCCTACCTGGAGGGTGTTGCGTACGTCAGTGGCAAAACATTTTACGAAATATGCCGGGGCAGTCGCTGGTTTACGAGGGGATGGACGCTTCAGGAGTTAACCGCCCCAAGAGACGTTCAATTCTACGCGCAAAGTTGGGAATATCTTGGGAGTAAATTGTTGAACCAGGATGTACGCTCCTCACTCGCTAAACTCACTGGTGTTGATGTCCGGGTTCTCGAAAGCATTGTCGATCCGAGAGACACTAGTATTGCAACACGGATGAAATGGGCATCGCATCGACAAACAACTCGGCCTGAGGACGTTTCCTACTGCCTTATGGGACTTTTTAATGTTAATATGCCTTTGTTATACGGAGAGGGGAGAGAGAAGGCTTTCGTCCGACTACAAGAAGAGATTCTGAAAGGTTCAAGTGATCATTCAATTTATATATGGAGACGAAGTAACCCAAGCGCGGACGAAACTCTCTCCGGACTCCTGGCCGAATCACCTCAGTATTTTTCTCACGTCGAGAATTACAAACCCATGCCGCCTTCCATTCTCAAGTCAAGTAACATTTGGAACATGACCAATCAAGGTCTGCAACTAGCGCTATTTCTGCAGCAGTATTTCGACGAGGATGATCTCCCCATTAACGACGAATACTACGCCGTGCTAGAATGTACGATTCGTCGAAAGGATGAAGTTCGCTACTGGAGTCCAGCGATACGAGTGAAGCGCCTCTATGGTGATCAGTTCGCTCGTGTCAAACCTCACATCGTCGAAAATGTGATGACTCCTTCTTTTGGCACCGAGCAGAGTACCGGGGCATACGAAATCTTGTTCGTAAAATAGGCACCCCTGTATTCAATCCCTCAGTTCATGGTATCATTGCAACACACTCCTTCTTGTGGGCTTAGTGCCGTATGGCCAGAAAAGAATTGGGACGAAGACGCTGGCACTCTTTTCACCACACTGCATGATAACCCTATTTCTGGTTTATTTAGGTTTTCTGCTCCCTATATTGGCTTAGGGGTTGACTGTGCTGTTGGGTTGGAAAGAAAACCAGGAGGAGGATGGAGTGCATGGCACATATTGAGACTTTCAACAATAGAGACTCTGGACGAAGCTGTGGATTCGGCGAACGAATATCGGACATTGCTCGTGAGCCAGGAATACAGCCAAGTTCCGGACCCGTCAGATGAGCTGGACATGCAATGGAGAGCAGAGGTGAGAGACCCACGAATCCAAATTGCTTTGAGAGAAGCGATTATCCATGGAAGGCTATACCATCTGATTGAGGCGAAAGTGGCCCACGAGGCACAGCCGAATAAAATTCTGGTTTCTGAGTTGTCAAGCGATTCCTGGTCAATTGATTCCCACATTAGGTCTCCCATTGAAGAGCAACGGGTACTATCTTCTGAAATATCTTCGATTTCAGAGGATTCAGATAATGAACTCACTTTCTGTAGTATACCCCATTCCAAAGCAAGCGTGCTACCTTTCTAACGCCTTCCAGGGCCTTCGTGGAAACCTCATTTCGCAACCTATCGCCGGCCAGCGAGAAAATGGCGCAAAGGCTCAAATGGTAATGCAAAAGCCATCAAGACCGTGCTGCAACCTAAAATCGAAACCCTATTAGAAAGCATTACCACACCGAACTTGGTGGAGCGGTATATAGGTTCCATGGCAGACGAATCGACCGACGAAGAAAGGAGCTTTCAAGTACGTCTTGCGTGGCCTCATAACCCATTTAGGGACATCGAGGAGTTAAGAATATGGGGGGAGGATGACAGCCAAACTTAGTTCATGCAAGATTGCCTAAATGGACGGCTCCAGGATTCTGAGATGCGGGAGATGGGTGGCGACTCAGCGTCCAGGGCAGATTATACGCATGATCAACTACTTAACTCTACCACACAGCGTCACTCTTGGCCCCTTCGGTCACCATCTTTCTCATTAGATTGTGGGGGCTTCGGGCCGATTCACTGGGCAGCAATCGGAGGCCACGTAGGAACCATCCAGGCCCTCCTCGAAAACGGAGCGGATCTCGAGTCTGTAACGGACAATGGGTGGACTCCAATCGAACTGGCTGCTCTCTTCGGCCACTTCAGAGCTGTGCAATGTTTCGGAAGAAACTGCAACTCCCGAACAAGGGTGATGGGGCTATTAAGTGTTGGAAGCAACGTCTTAGACGAATCTCCACTTCATATGGCTCTCTCACATGTGGCAACTGTCTCCGGATCGGAGGCAACTGATCTTGTGGAGATACTGGAAGATATGGATGATCCAGGGCTCTTTTTCAACCCTAACCGTCACGGAGAAACGCCGTTACACCGTCTCGTTGCAAGTGGTCCGATTGAGCATAAGCAGTTGGATGATATAATCATAGGAAAGGTGCTGCCGTACACAACGCTACTTCAGCTCTCGGAAAATGCTCGAGATCATGCTTCCAGATCAGTGCTTTGGCATGCTGTCTGCGCAGGATCAGCAAGCATTGTTGCTCGCCTCTTACATATTGACGAGACGCAAGCGCTGGTAAGAGACTGGATGGGATTGTCCCCCTTACATGTCGCCTGCCGCCTAGGACATGCTCAATTAGTAAAGATCCTGCTGCGGTCCGGAGCCGATCAAGACGCCGCAACGATGACACCCGGCTTGACAGCGACTCACTACGCGGCACTCTATAATCACTCCGCATGCCTAAGGGAATTAGTCAATCACGGAGTGAATGTCCACAAGGAGAATGTGGGCTTGGCATCATTCCGACCTATTCATCTCGCAGCGGCCAACGGGAACTCTGAATGCTTCGAGATTCTTCGAGACGCTGCAGGATACGACCCCGGGTGGATGTGCACTCATTACATCATTCTTCGATTCTCAAACCCCGGGGGAGGGGCACCCATTGACCGGCCTAAGCTGGTGCGATGCCATAACAACGCCGACTATCTCGCCACGCGCTTCCTTGGTGCACCGGCGCCGCCTCTGTACTCCACTATCTCAGAACTATCCGATACTTCTTCTGAACCATCACCCATGTCATCGCCAAAGCCTTTACCACCACTGTTGCCAGAGACCTTTCCGGGTCTTTCTCCGGGGGCAAATGATTCCCCAGCACCGGAGGTCCTTCTACCACATCAAACATCTCTGGAGGTATTGGATAAGTCTGTAGCTGAGCGCTTATTAATTCGTTCCGAGGGCTCGAATCCTCCAACCAAAGACACAATTAACTCTAGTAGCGCATAAAGGGGTCGGACATCTTCTCTATTCCGGATGTATATACAGGTAACCACAGAAAAATGCCACAATCAACGACCTCGTTCAGGTTTCATGGGGCATAAAGGTCTCCGCCTTGTAGTGCAAACGCAGTATGGAAGAATCTACTTTTGGATACCAGAACTCCCAGCCGCGCGCCTACACTCCATAGCCATGTGCCAGCTTGCAGGCGCGTCCCCGCGTCTAGAAAAGCCGGAGTTTGGAAGTCGCCGACCCGGTAAAAAAAAAAAAAAAACTCGCGCACCCTTCCATACATCGCGAAACCACCACAGAAGTCTACAATCACGATTTTTCGACTGTGGCGATCTGAAGGGTAACGGCTTTACGACGCTGTCAATAATGGTCCAAGGAGGGGTATCACACTGACTACTCCCACCGACTGACCTGGTCCTCTCCGGCCGGCGCCCTCGTCTCACCGGACCTCTTTTCGGAGTCGCCGTACCGCCAACGCTAACCGTGCTCCGGATGCCGCAAGGATCGGGCGGGTAGGTAGACACGTTGAATATCGGCCCCAAGTATGGCGAACGGATAGGGGACGTGCTTAAATGCGCTGGAAGTGGTTGTGCTTTTCATGATAGGCTTGATTGCAAAGAGGATTCTGATGAGGAGAAAATCACACGGCGGTGGCAGGTCTGGGTTGGGATTGCGATGGAATTGCTTGGCGATGGAGCGACGTCTGCTGTCAGTCGCTGGATATCTACTTTTTCAGAGGGGACGGCATGAATATGTACACGTGTTTAGAGGCAGCGCTAGAATATGAAGAGGTAGAAAAGGGGTACTATTTGTGAATACTTTGGCGCTAGGATGGCTTGAAGAATCTGTTGTTGGCGGTAATACTAGCACCAACTTAAAGATAAAATAAAATCGTTTCGTATCTAATATCATACTGATATCTATTATTGAACTATTTCTAGAATCTATTTCACATCCTATGTAGTTATACTTATTATATCAATTGTGTTTGTGTATTGTGTATTCGCTTTTTAAGTTATTCAGGCCATAAGCCGCCGGTATTAACCCAGCATGCTCATATCAAACATGCTTTGCATCAACACAATAATAATGCGCGATTGTCTCGGCACATGACCAGCCCACAAACAAACTATTGCTACTGATCCTCACCGGTTTGATTTGCTCCTCTTCAAAGCCCAGGCAATCATCCGAGACGTTATAGGCGAACAAGTGCATGCATCTGACGCACCGCGCCTTGTCACGGAAATCGGGAAAGCCGACGTCCAAGACCGGTTCCTGCACATGTATTGCATGCTTAGTGGGATCCTGGCGCCAGATTTCTATAAATTTCCGCCTCTGGTCGAGTCCTATTTTATATCATACGGCGCGTCAGCTCTTCGTCTCTCTGGTAGTGGCAAACCGCAACTACAGTGGGCATGGGCTTGGACGTACGCTCTTCTTTCGTGTATTCCTGGCCCTCGCGTGTCCGCTCGTTCGTATAATCCCACACACCGGCGGCCTCCATGGCGGGCCGCAGCAGTCCCGAGGCGGCAGCGGCGTCGAAATTACCTGTCTCGTTCGATATGGGTGGAAGCGTTGCACGCCTGTTGCGCGCCCTGACTACCCATGAGTTCATGCTGGGGTACCACCACCAGCTCTCCGCAGAAGTGGTCACCACGCACAGTCGCCCCGTAGGGGGCGCGGGGTCCGGCCCGGGACAGGCAAACACGCATGCCGGTATCAGGAGGCGCTCATCCGACGCACGACAGACCCGAAGTTTCTTCGCAGTCTCTCGAAAGTCCGCTGTTCGATCGCCATCGGTTGTAAGTAGAAGTAGGTCGGGGGCAGTTAGGCAAAAGCAAGGCATACCAATATTAGCACAATTACGTGCGACAATGCGTAGCAGAAGCTCCATCGGCCCCAGCATTGGGACGTTAGCTACTGTGGTTCCATCCTTTTTGGCCTTCCACCCTTCTGATAAGGTGGTCAAGGTTTCAAAAAATGGCTGGGGGTTCTGAAGCTTGAAGATGCTCTGAAGCATCGCATTGGCAACCAACGTTAATTGACCGTCGAGGACCTTTTTGAGGTACTGGTCATCGGTGTTCATGTTATTCTCCTCCTTGATTTTCTGGTCGAGGCCCATCAGGATAGCACGAATGGGCCCATCTAGAACATAACGGATAAAGGTAAGAAGGTCTCGTGCGTCTAGTTGGGCTGAGAAACGCTGCGCAATAGCGCCGGGTTGGTTTTCGTGAACGGCTTTGTCTAGCCGGCGAAGATGCTGGTAAAGATCTAGGAGCATTGTATCAAGAGTGTATACTGCCTCGGAGACGTAGGGCAGAATCCGGTGAATCTGGTTATCCGCTCTCACCAAATTCCCGAGCAGGTCCTTTGGGCTAGGCGCATCAACAGCGTAGAGACCGGGGCGGTCCTGGACCGATTCTTCGTAGACTTTCATTGCGCCACGAGACTAAGCTCCGAAATATGCGCGTCTCTTGAGTTGTCCAACAAAAAGGCCCGGTTGCACGATCGTTTAAGTACAGTGTCCATACCACCACCACTGATCCGTAAGCGCTTCACGTTCGCATGTCAGTGCGTACCCCAACACCTCAGCCAACCCCGACCCTTGCTGGAGGCGACAAGTGTCCTAGTCGTCGCTATCTCCCATGGAACCGCAGCCGTCACAAATGATAGGCGGTCTCACTTCACTCCCGAGGTCATATGGGTTTGAACTTTGGGGGTGCATCCGCGACTAGTCTCCCGTACCTCCTTGACGAGGCACGGGCTCTAATTGCAAGACACATTCCGTCCACAAAGGCTGATGTTGGGGGTTTGCGGCTGAATTCAATTTTCGTTTGGGTAGCTATCCCCATCGCCACCATCGCTTCTATCACGGTTTGAGGCGGCGTTCTAGAGCAGAGGTATACCAACGCCAGCCGCATTGGTCTAGCAGCCAATGCGACTGGCCATATCAGGCAAGCCAGGGGTCCCTCTCAGCTTGTGCTCGTAAAACGACGTATCCGTGAGGCCGGCTGACAGCTCCGGAAGTGGGGCGGATTGCATGCCAAGCATAACTAGATGCTATAGCCGCCGTCGTGTTCATGTGAGTGTAATGACGAACATGTTTTGACTTAACGGTCACATCGTCTAGTATCATACGGGCAATGCTGTACTTTGTAACCCGTGGGGCAGAGTTGGCTGAGTGACCCGGCCCACCTACGAACTTCCTCCGCTTGATGCAAAGTGTTCAACATTGCACAGAGCCTAGAACCACATTCTGGCAAGGGCCCCGGTGCAATATACCAGACTATCTCGTGTTTCCTGATTCATACAGTATGCCCTGTGATACTTACCCCGGGCCCGAATTGAGCAAGACCGAGCTGAAAAAGTCCTAGGCCTAGACCTTAGAGGAAAGCGGCTGGATATTTATGGTCAATGTCTAAAGTAGGTTAACCAAAAGCCTAACACAAACGCGCCCATACAAGTCCATGCGTTTTCAGTACGCAATTATGAAAGATATAGCTAAATTCTTCATATTTTTGCTCAAGCCAAGAGGAGTTAATAAGCCAATTAAAGGCCTCTATTATCTCAAAATGTATTGAACAGAATTATATAACTAGTTTTTTTATAATAGGAAACGCAATTATATTTATATATATAGATAGATAGATAGATAGCTAGAGAGATACACTTTTGCCACTTTAAAGCTTCGTTTGAGCATTTATATCCTATAATATCTTTGTAATACCTTACACTGAGTCAAATTAAGAGCTCAAATTTTGGTATCTATATGAAATGTTCCGAGCACTTTTGTGGGGCTGAAACCCTAAATAAGGTATAATAGTTATAAAAGCCGCTTCATTCTGCAATCGCCTGGTCTTATGACAGATCTGATACACATGCCCTTCGTCACCGAACCACCTCCTCCCCTCGTACTAGATATTCACAGTTTATTATCTTGTTTAACGGGTGCTTACGCGACCTCATCCACATCGTCCATTGCAGCCCAATTCAACCCTACTAGCAGGAAATCACCGCAATTGATCTCCAATAACCACCATGACGGACCGTAACAGAAAGTTCGAAAGCGTACACAAGGCCATCGGAGGAATTAGTGATGGTAAGTAACAAGATTCTGGGTAGGAGTAGAGGAGAAATAATTGGTCCCCATATTCCGTTGTTGACATCAGGTTAGGAGAGAGCATGAGGGTTTACTATGATCGTGTCTGCAACGCCACCGATGACGTCCCCGGCTACCTGGAGTGGTCCATGAATCAACCCAGGCCCAAACCGGCCCCGCCATCTAGCCCCGAGACAATCCTCGCCATTTTCGACAGTCTCAATTTTCGATCCGTTGACACCATTTCTCGGGTAATCACACGCCTGAGCAGCTTTGAGCTACTTCCGTTAGCCTCTGACGACCATGTTACTTATCTCGTTGCGGCGGATCCGGCTCCGCTCTACATTCAATACCCTGACGGCGGTGGTTCTGGGAGTCCGGGCGACGGTGAGGGCGCCCCTCCCGTTCCCGTCAATCACTCCTATTTTCTACGTCTCAAGACGTCCGACGGCGGCGGGGAGATCCCCCCGCCGAAGTTCGCGCTCACTCTCGGCAGGCTAGTAAAACGCCCGGTCTCGCAATATGGTGAGCCTGAGAAGCTGCTCGAAACAAACTACGCTGTCGTGATTGACGCCTGTCGGGATGGCAATCCGGTGTGGTTGATCTACAACCGACGCCCGCTAGACCGGGTCCTCGGCGAGTATCCGGACACCCCTATCGACCCCGCGACCATGGATCTTGTGTTCCCGGGTGCGTCACATAACCCGGATAGTCTCTCGGTTATACCCAGACTGAAAGGATGGTTCCTTGGGCGGGGTCTAGCTAAGCCAAGCGATATTGGGTCCTGGATTAACCAGCGTGGCAGCAAGGTACCAGTTGCGGCCGAAATTGCGACGCGGGCAGAGGTCAGCCAGGTATTGGGGGTGGCGGCTGCGTACCCACGTGGACAAAGTAGTTAGAAGTTTGTGACAGTAGCCTGTTTAATCAATATGTTTAATAAAATATGAGTTCACACTCTCCTCACCTCTGAACAGGACACTTACTTCAATAACAAAACTACTCTTAAACGCCTACAGCACCTTACAAGTGACTAAACAAAGCATGGACTACAGGATTCAAAAGTAAACGAACGTTATATCTCTCATACGTTTCCCTTGTAATTACCCATTCTATATCTTTCTTTTTCTTTTTCTTCATGCGATACCCTGGACGAAACAAGGCCATCTAGAGGATGAAATAACACATCAGATTACGCAGACGATCTTCCCCGCTGCAGCTCTCACGTTGAAATAAAGATATTAGCCAAGGCGGCGTCATAGTAGCTGACTATATTGCTGACTAACCCCTATCCGGACTATAGTACATACACTAGGACTTGGAACAACATCCCCTCTCGACCATTCCATCACCACAGCGTAGTTGAAATACCCATTACACCAATCCGATTCATATGAGTTTCTGGCGTCGAATCTGTTCAACATTAGCCACATTCAATCGATCACTAACGGCGATAGAAAATCCTAAAGAAAAAAAAAAAAATCTAAAGAAGCTTACAACAAATTACGGCATCGATATTTTGTAGCGTCCGCCCAGGCCCCATGGGCGGCAACCTGGCAGGGTCCGGCCACGCCGGATCGATCTTGAGCGCGAGATACTCGCTCCTGGTCTTGGTGCCGTCGTGGAACCTCAGGCGCGACGGGTCCTCGCCCGGGGCCTGCGAGGCGTCGAAGACGTAGCGTGTCTCCGACCCGGGCAGGAGGACCTCGACCCAGGCGTGCCAGGCGAGGCCGGCGCGCTCGGCGGCGCGGGCGGGCGGGTACGCGGTCAGGCCGCCGGCGCCGAAGACGACCGAGTTGCACTGCGGGAAGGCGGGCCAGCCGAACAGGGTGCCGGGGCGCACGTGGCCGAAGGCCGCCTGGCCCAGGCTCGCGTTGCCCGTGGCGCACACCCAGCGCGGGTCGAGCACCTCGGCGCCCGCGCCGTCCTGCAGGAGCGCGCACGCCAGCTGCGCCAGCGCCGCCAGGTCCAGCGCCGTGCAGTACGCGTACGTGCCGCGCATCCAGCGCCGCAGGTCGAAGCGGCCGCCGTACTGCGGCCGGAAGGCCGCGCGCGGGACGCCCGGCAACGGGCAGAGGTAGAAGCTGGCACTGCCGCCGCCGTCGCCGCCGCCGCCGACGTCGAGCTGGGTCACCGGCCGGTCCGCGTATTCCGCGTGCGGCTTGAGCCCGAGGCCCCAGATCGTGCTCATCGTCCGCCGGAGGTACCACAGCGCGCGGTCCCGCGTCGTCGCCGTGCTGCTCAGGCTGTCGACCACCTCCATCTGGCTCGGCAGGAAGAGGCGGAAGAGGTCGATGAAGTGCCGGTCCTCGAAGTCTGCCGCCGTGCGGCGATGGGTCTCGTCGCTCTCCCAGGGCCCGCTGGGCGGCGAGGGGCCGAAGACGAAACATAGCTCGAGGCGGGTGCTCGTTTTGCAGAGGGTCTGGTGTGCTGCTACGTAGTGGTGATACCAGGGTTAGCGTTCACAAACCCTCGCCCAAATAGCACGAGAAAGGAGCGGGTTGTAGTATGCACTACCTACACGCGACGTCCGTCTGCTGCAATCTCCATTGCCAGTCACCGGCGTTCCGGAATGGGATGTTATAGACGTCGCCGACGACCCGTAGCCCCTTGACCTGGATGGGAGTTGGGTCCGGCGACAGCACTTGAATGTTGTCAGACGCCAGAAGTTCAGCACGTCCCGGAAGCCCGGCGGTGATCCGGTAGGTGCGCGGCGGACCCTGATCCGGGGTTCTATACCACTGCGGCACCTCCGTAGAGAGAGCCGAGATGGTGATGTCGAGGGGCCGCCAGCGATTTCCAGGAATCTCGTCAGGGCGGAGGTGGAAAGTGACACATCGCAAGGACCCGGTCGGACCATCGGGAACGACCCCCTTCAGGCCCATATCCCATAGTGGTTGGGACTGTCCCTTGGGGGAAGCACACTCATATTTCCGATTTACCGTATTAAAATCTGGCACAGCGCTGATTTCTAGCACTTCAAAAGACATGGTGCTCAGCTAGTATGAGTGGTTCGTAACTTGTTGAAAATACACCTTGGTGAACTCGACTATGGGGGAAACTGAGTATCCCTTACTCACCCAGACACGTTGCTGAGCCGAAGTCAGGTTTTGGGGCTTCATCAGGAGAAGCCGGCAGCAAGCCATACCTTCTGATCTTGATTCTTTGCTCTCATCTCGCTAGCCCGCTCTGCCCTGAAACTTCAACCTAGCAGCTGACCAGACTATAGATCAACCAGTCTCGACGGCGACTCCGTGCGTCGCCCAACTCTCAATATCACACTGCCTCTGGTGTAGGACTCGGCCATCGTACGGTCTAGAGCCCCTCGGAACCCAACTCGTGAAGGCTTTCTGGTTTGTGATAGGCTAAGGCGATAAGTGGCCATTCCGAGACCGCTCGAGACGAAGTGAGGGCATTAGAAGCCTCCAGTTGCCCTTTCACCAGAAAAAGGCAAGGAAAGTCCTACTATGGGGAATATTGATGCTATTCCCAGCCCGGCCTCACGCCCGTGTATCACACAAACTAGTGTAGCCGCTGCCCCCGGCATGCAGGTCTGGACTCTAGACTTGGTCCCTCGACGCCCTGACGAGCTGAGATGCGGATACCTGTAAACGCGCCTGGTGTGATTAATCGTCTTAAGCAAGCCATAGGGCTGACTGCCTCGACAGTTATCGGAAAAGAGGCGTGGCAGGTGATGACCCTTGTTTCTAGATAGTCAGTTATCGTCTCCAACGTTTCGGGGACGCAAGCCCGACCAGTAGCTAGACAAGTAGCTTACACCGAGTGTGGAGAAGTTCATTTCGATATGGCGCTCAGGGCATGGTTCTGTATCGCGCTTAGCTCGCCGCCACGCTGAGGCCAGATACGGGCCAGTGACCAATTTGAGACAGACGTCCCGGTTTAGCACTAGACTCACCGTTTGGCTGGAAGCTAGTCTCCGGCTGTCATATGGACGGTGCGAGGCACTGTTTCCAGACGGCTGGGTTCGTGATACATCGTCGTCGTTGCACCCTGACTCCTGAGAAGCAAAGGCGAAGTGGCTTGGTGGGAGAAGAGCGGCGAGGCCGAGAGCGCACACGTAGCGAGAGAAGGCGTCGGTCTGGGCCAGCCATGGTGATGACAGCAACTAGGCATTGTGACAAGAGCAACCATTGTGACAACGGACATAGCAACAGACATCTCAAGATCCCCGGCGCATTTTGGTATATAAGCTCTGGTTGATCCCGTATTCTCTAGACTCGCCTTCTCACCACAACTCTCACATCATCTCCAAACTCCTCCTCCAGATAAACACCTAACAGTTCGAATATCCATCGCACAATCTGCCAAAATGGTTACCTACACCGTTGCCGTCGAAATCGGTAAGCAGACCTCCCCCCCCAGTTCCATCACAAGCGGTACGGTGTAGTTACTGACCCTCATATCTAGACCCGTCGCAAATTACTTCGCTCAACCTCAACAAGAGCACCCTTTGTATTGGCAGGGTCGTCAAGGACACAGCCGGTGTCGAGCACTGCAACATCATTGCTGCAACCTGCTGTACTTTTTTGTCCCCCCGACGCTTCCTTAGCCATCGCTGACCTAAAGCTTTTTAGCCAGCGTTCAGCCGCACATGAAGTTCACCTGGACCGATGAGTACAAGATCGTAGGCGCTAAGATCGCGTTCAAGGAAGGCAGTAGGTTACTTCAATTCCTAAAAGACTATTTTCCCGTCTACTCTATTCGCCAGAGACTGGTGTTGAAGCTTCGCAGTCACAATCTCCGGCCAAACCGACGGCCACAATATTGAGGGTGGTCAAATGTACACTATCACGGATTGGAATGCAGAAACCGTCTCCAAGGACGAGTCCGTACCCGAAGATTCCTTCGGTTTCACGAACAAGATACTGTGCTCCCCAATTCTGATGATGAAGATTGATAATGCGTACCAGCCCAGTAAGTATTTCCGCCCTCCTTCTCCTCGCCCTGCCCGGCCCAAGTTGAGCTAAACCATTAACCGAAATGCAGTCTACATCAGCGCTGCCGAGCGTGGTGAGGGCACTACCATCATCACCCCGATGCCGAAGGTCCACGTGTGGTTCCAGGATTCTGCCGTCACCGCCACCATGTCGGCCACATACAAGTCTAGATCGTGGCCCGTCAGCCTTGTTGCTAACAAGACAGCCTGGGCACAGTATAGCGCGGCCGGCAAGTTCACCAACTACACGCCCAAATAAGAAATGGGCAGTGGGTCTCGACCAATGATAAGGGTACTTCAATTCTGCCGCTTTGGCCAGTTGCTCTGTTTTTGAGACAAGTTTCGATGTATGTGGGAAATAGGAAGGTTGATTTTCTGGTGGAACTGCAGTGGTCGTAGCTAGTTAGGAGAATAATATGTATATCTTGCTTGGGAATATTCGCTATTGTGAATTCAAGGCGTGCCCATTCCAAAGCCTGCTGACTCCTGCATTGATTATTACATACACAGACAAAACTTGGAGCGCGGTCTTGAAATTGCTGTTCATACCGCAATAGTTACTTAGATTAGTTGAAAACCACGCCGTTATTGACCTAGACTTCACGAAAATTTGACAGGGTTCAGGATAACCCTCTGAGTGAGAAGAACCAACTCGCCAAATAGTACAAACACGCAGACGGACAAGTACGGACCTCATCATACTAACATGCACTTACCATTCTCTTAGATGTTATTATAATTAGGGCGTGTTCGAGCTCTATTTATCTATTCGAACGAGCTCAGAGATGTATTTATACTAGAGAAATATAGAATATAACAAACCAGTTTTAATCACTGTATTAGACTTCATCGACCCTGAAAATTACGCCTCAGGGGCCATTATACTGTTACCCCCTAACCTAGAGACTTCAAACGTTTTGCATGGACTCGATTCGCGATGATTGATGAGGAACCATAGCACATCGGCCCGGAGACACAAGCGGCTGTGCGAGCTAGACCTCCATTCTGTCCAGTCCCACTCTAGATAGGCATTCATTTTCAAGAGCGTCTATTCACGGAACTTGAATCGGTTGTCTTCGTTTCTATCTCGTATGTACCGGGGCGGCATATAACTCCGATGGCTGTGTCCTTGAATCGAGCTCGGTTCTCAAATCGAGCTGGGCTCTTGATCCGGGCTGGGTCGAGAGTTCAGCCACTGGGTGCCGTGATTTTCCAAGACGTCTCTTGATCATCCAAACAATAGTTGCAAGCAAAGCCAAACCGCTGACACCGATCGTGACTCCTATGCCTACCCACGCTCCGTGCGAAAGACTTGTATATCTCGATTCAGGAGGAGTAATGGACGTTGATGTTATACTTGGTGATGCCGCCGTTATCGCTGGGGTTGTATTGGCGCCTGTTGATCGGTTTGTAGAAGAAGGCGGAGGGGCGATGTCTGACGAGCGGAAGGCAACCCGTATCGAATGCGCGTTGATCCCGCGATCTGTTGTGATCTTAGTCGTGATGGTGATGCCATTGCTATTGGTATCGGTGACAGTATACGTCTTTGTCGGTCCGCGCGTGCCTGTCACACACGACCATGTGCCGCCGTCGCAACGGAAATTGCTAGGGTCGGTTAGCCCCGTGCAACGGAACGATTTTCCATAGGGGAAACACACCTCGGACAGCATGCCCAAACGGTTTCGCCTTCCTTGCGCTGTGAGGAATCGGTAATGTCGCATGCAGACGTGTAGCCTTCCGGACAGATAGCGGGTGAAATGGTTGTAGCTAGATCTCGAGTCCCAGGCCAGCAACTTGGGTCGTACGGATTACCAACGACTACAGCCGCCGGACCCTGTGATTCTACCGTCAGTAGCCACGTTTCGGTTAGACATGACGGTGCTAGAGGAATAGTAGTCAACATGGCAGAGCGATACGTTGGGCGTTGCGTGAGTCATAGGGACTCCCGCGCGGGCATGTCTTATTGCTATATGTTTTTCTTGCTTCGTTTTCGCCCAGGAGTGGCTAGGCCACCTCTCTTCACATAAGAACCTTGATGTGACACGGATGGGGTTTTAAAAAAAAAGGTACCTAGGCTGCACACAGCACACAGCCTCCACGGATATTTCGGATCCTGTATATCTGATGTCACCCATCCTGGACATTGGCTCGCCACTGATCAAGAGATCGACAGATCAGCAACCAGATAGCGGGCCACCGAG
The DNA here is from genome assembly GCA_021209875.1 of Rosellinia necatrix. Taxonomy (NCBI): domain Eukaryota; kingdom Fungi; phylum Ascomycota; class Sordariomycetes; order Xylariales; family Xylariaceae; genus Rosellinia; species Rosellinia necatrix. Next base: position 266,603 of record JAGYVD010000001.1, on the reverse strand, counting down.
CGGCATGTATCCTTGTTTGGCGCACATGCAAGCTGATATTCTCATGGCATTCAAAGGGGCAGAGTGGGGTCACACTACAATTATAAACCAAAGAGCGGCGCAGCCAAATAAAGTAAGAAAAATAAAATAAAAGTTAGATATCGTACTATAAAGAGGGGTAATACTCTAAACGAAGAATTCGAACAAAAATATAAAAAATGAGTGTTGAATTTCACCAACTGAAGTATATACTATCGAACTTGGGTATGGGTTAAGTGTGGTTTATTCTTCACCTAACTCTGAATGGGGTAGTTATACCGTATTGCTTATGCCCCCAACGTTTTGAGTCCTATCATCATACCTCAATAGGCGGTCCGAGGATTGCGGCAAGATGCCAAGAGGAAACTAACCATTCCGATCTCACAAGATGTTTCTAGTAGGCATGCAATAAGAAATATGGGGCGCAGTACAACATTGGCTCCTAAACGTAAATGTCACTTGTAGTAAACCTGAGAATGGTAGGATGCTGCGAAAATGTCACCGAGCTACAAAATTAAGGGCCCAATAGGGCGCTGCCGATTGATTTAGAGGCCTCTATTCCGGTATCACAAAGTACCAACATACTGATGTATGCCAAGAAGTCCGTGAGAAGAAACTATTTAGATAGAGAACGAATAGATAAAAGACCAAGGGAACATTATAATCAATATACCTAAACACGCAAATGATATAGTATTTAAAATCAACTGTAGGTACTACCTTGACTATATGTTATATAATTTACTCCAAAAAATAATATAATAACTAAGCTTATTTTTATATTTTTATTCCTAAAACAATCTCATCGCTCCCTACTTCTTCCCGGAAGAGCATCAGCAAAATCTATCTAAACTTCCATGTATCCTATCCTGTTGAGCGCTAAATCGGCAACAATCCCTCTTTCAACCTCTGAGTTAACCTAGTCTACTAGGTTGTTAGTAGCAATACTTCTACCATCAACATTATGGCACCTAAACATGACTACCTTTAAATTTAATGCCTTTATTGTGTATATAAACTTGGTAATTGATGCTTGGCAAATTTTCACTGATTCAAACCTAAGAGTGATCTGCCAACGCAGAATCTCCATAAATGTTTCAACCCACATGCGAGAGGGCGCAGTAGAAAAGGTGCAGGTTTCATTAATATCTTTATTACCTCGAAGCCTACCGAGCATCAACGTAGAAGCAGAATATACCGACACAATAATCACTTATATCTTAGCCTTTATGATGGCCACTCCACAGATATTTAAGTGTAATTTTGTGGCTAAACAGTTAGGGAAGTGAGTATAAAAGACCAAGTCGGCTGGGATGGCAATAAGGGGCACTTCTACCAGCTATGCAATTTTCAGACCACCGGACTTCGGCTTCATATCACCGTTTTCATGGGTTCAATTGAGTTATACTGCTTTGATCAACGGATTCTCTAACTATGCAGTAGAAAACAACTACATTTGGAGGCGTGGAGATAACTCATCTCCAAAGGAGCCGCTAAGGTTATCTGCACAAAAAATAGGTGGTTGTCATGTTGGGAATACCCAGAGTGAGGTCTAGTCACTATGAGGTAGCAGCTGGGTAGCAGGTAGATAGCCAAGTATAAGGGTAGGGCTTAATATTATTGATTCCTGGGCCTACTATCTAGGTGAGAGGCCTTCAGTCCTTATATACACAATTATGCCCTTAGAGCTACCCCTAGGGTAGCTGGTGCCTCGCCATGTGATCCATTTGCCTGACAGTAGTTCACTTCAATAGTAACTACATCACTCTCAAACAAACAAGAAAATATGCTCCTAGCCTAATTTACTATAGTATGGACTTGAAAACGTTCAAAATACACACTCTCTTCTCAAATAGAATCTCAGATGTTATGGGCTCTTGATAACACGCCATTATCAAGTATGAGGGCAAGTTGGCACCATTGAAGAAACCTTTAACTAAACCAGACCGAAAAATCCCCTGATACGCCTTGATTACGGGGGATGATATATGTAGACACCGCTATGAGCTCGCATAGGCAATGCTCAATGATGTAATGACGCCGGTTAGGGATGCCAAACAACCAATCTAATTCCAGGAAATAGCTAAGTAATCTCGACAGTTTTATAAACAGCACTAGTTCAAGACTTTTACTTAAGTTGGTATTGGGAAAAAAGCACCTGAGCCCTAGAAGTTTACCTGACAAAAAGTGAACTTGGAATAATGGGTTAGTTGATGTATTGGTGCCAGGGAAGCTGGAAAATTGATATAGCTCTACTCCATGTCTGCCGTTATTTTTTTCATGAATATAATCCCGAGTGTGTGATGTACTTCACTCATTCTATGGTAGTCGCCCTTACTTAATCTAACTCATCCAGTTTTGCCATCGCCGCTTCGTCTTCATCATAAATCTATAAAATATAGAAACGAGGTCGTGAAGACAGGGTAGCGGGCTAGGATATGCCTAGTCACTCCCCTTGAATTTTTAGAATGTAACTTATTCTAACCCTCAAAATCCCATCTCTCCTATACGCATCAGTTGCCACAGTTTGTACTGCTGATAGTTCCAGAAATGACTTCTGTTATTGCACGAGGGAAGTTCCTTCTGTTGGGTAGCCGCCAGTTATCTTGGCTTATATACATGGTCGTTGGGTCCGTGCCTGGTGGAAGCCCGGAGGCCGACTTGGTTCCGTGACACGATCGAAGTAATCGGTCTCTATTTTACCTATAAATTGGTATAGGTCGCTAATTAGGAGAGTTGAATATGAGTTATGTTGAGGGGTGCCAAATATACGATTAATTCTGCCATGGGTTAAGAGAATCGTCTTTCCGTGACAAGTTACTAGTACGGCACAATACGATAATTATCCGGTGGGTTTCTATGCCATGAATGTATCCTATTGATAGCACGTACAAAACTAGATATTAATGACAGATCCGCACCTCTTTGACGAAAATGCCGGGCTTGGGGACAGGACACCTTTTCTAGAAACGCGTTATACATTGAGTACATAGAGATCAATATAAATGACCAGTATACATATATCCGGGACAGCTGCTTCAAATGGGTTTCTTTGCCACACACAAAAATGGCGACAATTGCTACGTTTGCCGTAAGTCGTACGGTACCCACAAGCCACTCCCCACAAAGCATACAATATGAAAGAAAGAAAGAGTTATCACGCGGTTGTAGCCGGAGCCACAGCGGTGCGGAACAGAATTACAGCATTATAGCACAATACTACTCTTACTAAAGCATGGCGAAGGTACCATATCATTAAGCTGAGAAGCCGTTCATCTGCAGTCACATATATGTTACGGACGGGACCGTGACGGGCAGTCGTGACTACAAGACACCTTTAGTATCTCTCTCTCTCTCTTTTTTTTTTTTCCAACTTGAATTTCGGAGGGGCTAACTGTATGCTATGGCTATTTATTAGCTGAGAAGTCATGTTAGGTTCAAAATTAGCAAAGCAGCAAAATCTTGTTCTTCAATGGGATTCCAACAACATATGTCAGTGGCTGCAGACAGTTAAATGCTTAGCTCCAGAATGTTCACCGTGCCTATCCTAGGCTTCGAGGTAATAATAGTAACAATGGCAATGAAGTAACAGCAATAAGGTGGGATGTAAGCGAACCTAAGTTATAGATTGTAGTAGTAGCTAAGTAATCTACAGGAGGGAAGGAGAGGTGCTTTTGCACATAGGTTTGACCACTATCTCAACTAGTAGTGTGTACTGCGGCGCAGTTTAATAAGGCTTGCTTTATGTATGGAGTCTAGGGTTATTGCTAGTTGTTCTAGGTGATCCTATCTCCGGTCGAACCATCTGCATCAATACGTTTATGCTGTAACAGGAGTAGTTATACCATATAACTACACTAAATGTTAAAGATCCAGGAGGTGGACCATGCGTTAGCAGGGGTAACCGCTGTACATACAAAGGCACTACCTAAAGTTCCTTAAAGTGCCTATCTACCTAGGTAACAAAACCCTATAACCGGTTAGCCTATTCGGTTGCTGGATGACAGCTAACCAGCGAAAGCGGACTGAAACTTTAGGTGCCGACAAACAATTCAATGGATAGGAGGGGGCGGGACTTCCCCATTAGGTAAATCCACCCACCGCCATAGGAGTTTCACGAGCTAACGGTCAAGCCTGTCTTTTCTCTCCCTCACGAGATAAAAAAAAACCCCAAAAGGAAGCGAGACAAAACAGAAACATAAAAACATAAAAACATAAAAAGACATAAAAGACATAAAAGACAAAAAGACACATAGAGATAGAACGGAAGACGGAATTCGGCAATCGTTAGTGCTATACTAAATAGCCTCGATATCGACAGCAACGGCGCCCGAAGCGCAAAATACGATCAGCAGACGAGATGGCGTACGCAGCGCCTCCGGAGACCGTCACATTCCACGGCCTCCTTTTCGATATGGATGGGACCATAATCGATTCCACTGCCGCCGTTGAGAAGCACTGGCACACGTAAGGATCTGCTCCCCTGCCCTGCGTCCGGATCCCTTGACCGGATCCCTCGACCTGACCCCTCGACCTGACCCCTCGACCTGAATCTAACCTGAGCACAGGATCGGTAACGAGATTGGGGTCGACCCCGAAGTCATCCTGCAGACCTCGCACGGCCGCCGCAGCGTATGTGATTTTCGTATCAGAGCCCCATCTATTGCCTCTGTTGTCTCTGTTGCCTCTGTTGCACCCCCTGAGTCACTGCCCCAGGGCCATGGCTGCCTTGCGGAGGGCCAAAGGTGCATCCCTCCGCCGTATTCGTACTAACTCCCAAACTGAACAGATAGACATGTTGAAGTTGCTGGCCCCTGAGAAGGCAACCGTGGAATGTAAGACACACTATATCTGCCTATATATAAATTTATATTAAGCAGTCAGGGCGGGCAATCCGTCAAGAGGCGTCGAAACCCAGAGACAGCCGATGACGCCCAAATTAGCAGATTCACCCCTCCCTCCTCCCCGCCCTTTTTCCCCTGTCTCTTGAACGTCCCTCCCCTCCCTTGATGTCTCACCGGGCTAACTAAGGTGATCCTTCCGCGCTTCCCGCAGACGTGAGACAGATGGAAGCGTTGCTACCTCAGAGGTACGGCCAAGAGGCGACCGAGATACCAGGCGCAAGGGCGCTCCTCCAGCAACTGATCCAGGCCGACGCACCCTGGGCCATTGTTACGTCGGGCACGGAGCCGCTCGTGCACGGCTGGCTGGACGTGCTGAAGCTGCCGCAGCCGGAGCGCCTCGTCACGGCCGAGTCCGTGGAGAACGGCAAGCCGGACCCGGCCTGCTACAAGCTCGGCTGGTCCAAGCTTGGCCTCCCCGCCGATGCCGACGTGCTCGTGCTCGAAGACAGCCCCGCCGGCATCAGGTCGGGCAAGGCCGCGGGCTGCAAGGTGCTGGGGCTCGTGACGAGCCACACGATGGAGCAGGTCGTGGCCGCCGAGCCAGATTGGGTCGTCCGGGACTTGAGCTCGGTCAAGATGGTGGCGTGCGGCGCGGATGGCTTGGTCACGCTGCAGCTCTCCGACGCCCTGATCGCCAAGGTCGAGTGAGAGGGCCGGGCGGACGAGACACACATGGCAAACGAACGAACGGACAGCCCCAGAGATCACGAGGTCATCACGCATCGATGATCCCGATCCTCCCCCCCTCGTGGCGGCTGACGTTCGTCATGCGAGGCGCACCCTGAGGAGTTTCATATCGGCAGTCTCCTGGGGGCCACGCGACATGCGGACGATTACCAATTGCCAATTCCCAATATTGGGGCTTTCCTTCCTCAGCCGAGGGCGCCTCCCATCTCGATAATCAGGGGCGTGGTATCGTCGCCCCGGCCCCCATCCGATAGAGTAGATCTGACCCTGCATATACGCATACACTACACTACGCACACACAACAACAGGACGAGACTCATGCGGTCTCCGCATGGCGCTAGGGCGGAGGGAGGGTCGATAGAGCTCACATACATGCATCCGTACATCCATAGAGAGAGAAAGGGAGAGAAAGAGAGAGAGAGAGAGACAGAAGCCATGAAATTCCTAGACTGCATTTAGACCCTACCTACCTATCCAGGCAACGATTCCCCCTCCCAGGTGCCGTGGACGGGCTTGTCGTTCATTCCTCAACGGGTGACACCGGGGAGATGAATGGTCATGGCCAGAAAGTATAATTACGATGTAATCTCGTCTAATGACAATAAGGCGCGTACGCGAGGATTGGGCAGAAAGCAGCACGTCAGTCCCGTTACTTATTGGGTCCTAGCAGGGCCATACCCATACCCATGTGAGGGTCATTCATTCCAGGTAGACCCACGAGCGCGAAAAAGGCACCCCTCACTCTCCACCCCATCACGATACTGCTGGGCACAGGGGTCGAGGACTATGTGGTTTAGTGTAGTGTAGTGTAGTGTAGTGTAGGCAAAGCAACGCAACTGAGGTAAACAAGGCAAGGCAAGGTCAGGCAGGTAACCGCCCTCCGCCGCTGGTGTGCCAAAAGTCGTATTCATCGTCGAACAGCCCATGCAGGGGATGGGACAGGACAGACCGAACTAGCACACCCGCACATCACACTACCTGATGCTACGTGCGACCGCGATGGTCCCTCCTTGTGCTTCATTTACAATTTTGCGACTAGAATGGGACGAAGCATTACCAAAAAAAAAAAAAAAAACAAGGCCGCTGCACTATCTATGAAAATGGTAGGGCAAGCATCTACCCGCCCGTCAACCCACTCGCCAACCCACTCGCCCACCCTTCCGGCGGAAGAGCCCGCTACCCCGGGCACTGGAGCCCTTTTTGACGTCAAACTTGCAGGGCCTCTCTGCTATGCTAGACTGGGGGAAAGGTAGTATAACCTACACACATCCATATAAACGCACACACACATACACACGCCCGCACCGACGCACTTACACTAACACATATACATACATATATACATATAACTCCACGCGTAATTAAGCAAGCATCGTGTTATAAAATGAAGATCTCCAGAACTATCGGTCTCCCGCAGGTTTGCATATAGTGTATTATGTATGTTCTGTCTATACGATTGCGCGTATACGTATGTGAGTATGTATGCGTGTGTCCTAGTTTTGATTGAAAGAATAGCCCCCCCTCTGTCCCACCCTCACTCACTCTCTCCCTCTCACTAACGAACTCGATTAACTATCACCATTTCAATTTTCATCTGCCCCCGCGGTCTTCGAGCTCGACCGCCTCTCCATTCATCCATCCATCCATCCATCCAGGTTACCGTCGGTGTGTAATACAAACCACTGCAAGTGGTCTAGTTTTGCAACCAACACGCATTCTCCCCTCCCCCCTTCCCCCTCCCCTCATCTCAAAAGGTCTATCCTATCATCCTATTTCCATACTATGTTACCCATCACATATCCTGAGTCGACCAGCTGAGACGCCATGTGAAGGGGAAAAAAAAAACAAAACAAAAAAAAAAAAAACAGAGAGAGCGCGACCCCACGCGAGCGAGTCCAGCGAGCCGATTGGGCAGTGGCACCTTTTCTTAGTAGGCTACCGTAGCATTGATTGGCGTTTCTCACCGCTCGGCGGGAAAACGAGATCCGGATATCTGTATGTATGTATTGTGCATTCACCGTCACCGCGCCGCGCGAAGGGAACGTTAAAAATAAAATAAAATAGGAATAACTAATAATAATAATAATAAAAATAAAACACTATAGGACAGGGAAAAGTATACCGATATGCTACAAGGCCGATACAACGGCAGGGGACGGCGGCGACGACGACGAACAGCAACGCGTTATAGTCCAGGCAAATGTAGTCTACCCCGTCCATCTATCTAATCTTCTAACCCAGGCCAGCTGGTCAGTGTTTAATGCGTCCCGCCTAAGCGCCAATGGATTGGGCTGCCGTGATCGTCACCGCTAAACAAGCCCGTCTTGGCCCCTGCCTATGTATGTATCCCTTCTCTTTACACTAACCTACCTGCACTAAACTAACCTTTACCTCCCCTCTCTTTCCCTCTCTCTGTCTCTGTGTGCATGTGTGTGTGTGTGTGTGTTCCCTCCCCATCTTCCCCCCCCCCCTGTGTTCATCTGCCGAGGAGCTCCATGAGACGAGTCCTGTTTTAGGTCATGATCTTCGGATGCACTACTCTGCTGTGCCGTGATGCCGGACCCCAGAAAAAGAAAAAAAGGCAGGGCAAGGACAAGGGAAGGAACATAAAAAAAAAAAAAACCACACGCAAGAAAAAAAAAAGGGAACCGAGGTAATGTACAACTACAAGAAAAGAAAATCGAGTTTAGTCTGATGACGGGCATGACTTCGTGTGTACATACATGACTTGGGCTCTCGAGAAAGTTCCCTACAGTGAGGCGGGTAGTGTGCGCCAGGGGGATAAGCCAGATCGATGGCTTCTTTGGCCCGCCATCGTTCCCCATCCACCATACACTACACCATAACTACCACACTATACTATAACTACCTACTTACACTACCTACATACACACGTACATAACTACATACCTACATACATACCGCACTACATAATTTAAGATACATGGGAATGCACTAAGGGAAATCTGATATGCAACAACCGGCGTCTGTGACGACAATCGCGTCACCGCAAGCTACCATCAGCCCAATTTACGTACCTTGGGGTAGTCAGTGGTCTAGACCCTTGCCCACCGTACATATACCTACACTAACTACAGGCAAGGCAAAGCTGGAGAGAAAGAGGTTGCGTATCTAGTGTGAGTTGCCGGCTGGCCGCTAGTTTTCCAAAAACAGGGCACCATGTCACTTCACTTTACTATGAGAGATAGTACATACGTACATACATACATACATACATACAATACATACATACACATACATACACATACATAGCAGTGCAGTGCAGTGCAGTGCAGTGCAGCGCAGAGCAGAATGTAGTTACGGTATCAGGGTCTTTGGCGTTATCGTTTTTGCGCCCACCCCCGATAGGATACCGACCATAGCCTCTGTTAAGACAACCACGGCACCGTCCTTCCTCCCTGCCCTGCTGTTACCGACAGTCTGTTCACGCGCCGCCGCCCTGGCCTGGGCGAGGCGAGGCCGGCAGAGAGGGCCGCCCGTATCTACAACTGGCGTGATGATGAAACATTGTCTGTCGCCCGCAGTTTCCCGTTCCCAGGGAAGGTCTCACCTACGTACCCAATATCACGGTACCCGGGGGCCTCGGCGTAGTGGAGGCAAGCCTGGAGAGAGGGAGGTGGGTAGGCGACACAAATCCTGCCGTGCCGAAGTAAGTACGTACATACTTACTAACTAACTTACTACCCACCCCTAGGCCTTGTGTTAGTTGAGAGTTGAGCTACCGGGTTGAGTCCTGGGTATATGCCGTCCCCGCTATAGGTGTCAAGAGTGGACTGTGCCGTAGGCGGAGGTAAATCGGTACGGATCGCGCGCGGCTCAACCGCTGACAGATTTCTAATTGCCTTATTCCCGTCCGACCTCCTCATTCACTCACTTAGTGCAGTTACTCATGCTAGTGTAAGTAACCGGTGTAAATGACAGCCGTCCCAAACTTGTGGATGAGTAATCTGCGCCATAAAACCTACGAGACCCAAAGAAACCAAGTAACGGGGAGTATCTCCGTCTGCATCGTGGCATGTTTACATTAGAGTTATCTCGCGTGCAGTGGGACTATGTACGGTCCTTTTCCGTGCCCGCCTATCAGGCTTTGGAGTTGTGGTCTGACCTAGGTGAAGCGGGGAGTGAAAAGAAAAAAAAAGAGGGTAAAAAGAAAACAAGAGCAACGGTGGTTGTATGTACGTGTGGATTGGAAAGGCGGTTTGAGCAAGAATGGTATTCTGGTGAATCGGACCGGTCTAACCTTTGCCGATCTTGGTCGAGCCTGTAGTGAGGCCGCCATCGGATACATCTCCACGATGTCTGTTGTTCGCCGGTTTCTCAACCATGGTTCGTCACGCCAGGTTAGCTACCTAGCGCAGGTTTGGATACAGCCCATGGCATCGAAAACAAGAAACAAATCCCTGTGTTCTTTTGAGTGTCAGTACTTTGAGGTACCTTTCTTCTTGTGCTTGCACAACCCAAGATAAACCCAGAAAAGGAAGCTATCGTGTCCTTTCTTTTTTTTTTTTTGTCTTATTCCTTCGTACCGCGACAGGCTCAACGTCCGTGCAGGAACACCCCCGGGCTTACGCCTCGGGGGGGACTGGTACCTACTGTTGTCATGATCTACTTAGTTCTTCCCATCTAAGGGTTGACGACTTGTACCCCACACTGCGGATAGGCGTCGTCGGATAGCAGTGAGAACGTGATGCTAGATAGCGAGGCGACACATCACATTACCCAGAGTGCATGCGTTTCTTAGCTTGTATCCGGGCGGTGAGCTCGACAGAACCGTACTGGCTATGGAGGTAGGAAGAGTTGTGATAGTGAACTCGCCCTTATGCTTGCGTCTATCCCACTCATGATTATGATCTGTATCATATTGGAGATAGCTCATATGCTAATTACGAACCCCCATACATGCGCGCGTACACACGGACGGCGCTGGGCTACTTTCCTTATAGACTGTGGCTTGAAGCGGTCAACAATACGAGTTGATGAAAAGAGAGAGGAAACCCTGGCTCCGTGTACAGGGACCGGGGTTGGCGAGACGATATCGCTGTCCGTAACCGAAAATATCAGATCAAGTTTCACGACAGAACTTCGAGGAATACGACAGAGATCACGAGGTCCGTCTCTTCTCTGTGCGTGAAGGGGTGGGATGGAAGGATAACGTATGGGCTTCGCTCTCGGATGATAAAAAGACCAATGATAGATAACTAGACATCACACAAGCATGCGACCCCGACTTTCTATTTTGTGCTCGCATTTTCTTGCGTGCAGACGGTGAAGTCATCACGAGGATGTCCTCGTCCGTATCAAGTGCCGTGAGGACGGGGTGAGACAATGACAGCTTCATTGGCGGTTCCCAAAATCTATGGCTACGGCATGGCCGTAGGACGCCGTTAGACGAGAAAATCATTCTCGCCCCCGCCCCCTCTTGGTTCTTCTGCCGTGGCAGGTGGCCTGAGAAACCGGAGATGAGGAGTGAAAGTCCCTTTGGGGGCTTTGCTCGGATGGACTCGTTGGCCCTCTTGGCGTTGTATTTCCCGCACTTTTCCATGACGTTATTGGAGATCTTCAGTGGCCTCTTGATCACCCTTCGTCTATCGGGCATCTGGCTGCAAGGTCCCGATTCACTAACCCTACAGTGCGCGTGCGGGTTGGCACAGCTCAACTACCTTACCGCATCGCGGGCGGATGGTTGCAGCGTTCGGGGCAATACCAGGGCATCCCAGTCCTCGCATCTAAGACATGTAGACATGCAGATAAGAAGAGACAGAGGGGTGCGCATGTGTGCGCCCGCGAGACTGACTAACTGACTGACTGGCTGATTGAGTGGGATGGGTGAACCCCTCTCGGGGTTTTGCTCGACGCTGATCTTGCCATGGTCGCCGACCTGAGTTACCATAGCAGCTGAAAGCGAGCGGCGGCAGCGAAGAAACTTGAGTTCTTCCCCTGCAACGGTCGACTCATCGGATCTAATTCGAGGGGCGCAATAAAGAAAAAAAAAAAGTGAGAGAGCGAGATAAGGCAAGTCAACGCGTGAAAGGGAAAAAAAACGAGGTCCCATCAGAGAAAGCTAAGCCCCCCTATTCACGATCATAATCGTAAGCGATGGGATGGATAAATGGGCATGCAGCCTCGAACCCTATGTACATTTTAGCTCTCGTCTAAATATGTAATCTCTACACGTGAGCCACCTCTTGCGTCTAGCGTGGTGTGGGCGATTGGCGCCTTTGGCGAGATCCAGACGCTGTTCTGCAGAGAGCGTGCAGGCTAACATACGGTACTCGGCTCAGAATGGCATGGTCTGAAAGCTGGGACCTCAAACAAGAAAACGCCAAGAACAGTGAGCGCTGAGAATGGCAGAGGGCGGTGCATTCCCTGTAGCAAGTAGGGTTGCAGTGCTTCTCTTGGATTATCGTGAGTCTTTGCGAAGAGACAACTACTCGCTGAGAATCAAAGATAGGATGCAATAAATGAACCCCGCTGGGATATATCGACCTTTTCCATCTATGTTTGGTTTAAGGAAGGACCCCACGGATCCAGCAGGACGTGTAGTTCAATAGTCATCAAAAGTCCCGTGACGTGAGCACTCGTATCGTGCGTACTCCAGACTTCGAACCGACGATTATACCGAATAATGCATGCAAGAGTAAGGGGACAAAAGTAACGAATCCCCCCAACCGAGCAGGTAGTAGCGGGATAATCGTAGGTAATGGGGATCGCTGATCTATTTTTGCCTACCGACACACCAACTCTTTCGCCCATGTGCAGGATATTGCGGCGTGGCGAGACGAGAGTCTAATGTAGCACTCGACCTGGCCCTACTGCAGGAACGGTCGAAAGCGAAACATCGCCGGGAAACAAAAAGCGTAATGTCAGATTCTTCTCGAGTCCAAAAACGGGACAGTACAACTATCGGTTAGCCCACCGACATGATAGGTCGTCAGAATGCGGCTTGAATGTTATCCGCTCGTGGTTCCGCCACCCTTTGCGACGCTGGTGAAGTCATGGTGTAGTGTTGGGACAGGCTTACGGTAGCACTGGACCGGCAGTGTTGGTGGCTGAGCAAGGGGACCATCCCCTCGGTTTCTTACTGGCTAGTGTTGTCGAGCAGAAAAATGTGACGCCACGAACTTCATCCCACTTCGTCCACTGTGGACAGGCTACCTGGATGCCTTGATTGTTGTATCGTGACACTTGCTGGCGAGCACCGTCGTAGTAGATGATTGCACCGGATTAGACGATTAGACATGGAGAGGTTTACCGCCTATGCTGCCCTGGATAGCAGATGCCGCCCTCGCCGTGGCAGTATGCAATCGCGGGGTCTGCTTTTACGGCTGATCACCCGCTAAATTACCGTGTTAGTGTCAAGAGACATAGCACTTGGTCGGCGCTTGTTCGGGTCGTGATCCATACAGTAACCGCCCTTCCAGCAATCATTTTCCACGACTCCACCTCACTCAACGGGAGATAGGCCACGGCACGGCACAGACTGTGGTTAGTCAATGATGTAGCTTCTTCGACTGCGGGATCAGATCGTGTTGTAGGCGAGGGGGCGGGAGAGGCCTATGGCCAGGCTCATATAACGGCTCTTCTGTACCTGTCCGGGGCCGTAGTAAGTAGTTGGTGTGTGGGATCGATTGTCCAGCATCATCAAATGAGCAGCAGACAACGACGCCAGGCCAGACTGCGTCCCTCATCGCGGTTTTGTTAGCTCGTATACGGCTGCACACTGGATACAGTAAACGGCAGTGTTCCGCTACGTGCGAATTGGGATGGGCAAAAACTAGACTACGCTCTCGTTCAGGGTTGTGCGCGTCAATTCAGGTCGATTCAGGCCGCTGTGAACAGAGGAGCGGAGTAGCTAGCTACTGTGCAACAACAACGCTGGGAAAGTTGGGCATGACGGGAGGAGAGGATGCACGGTGCTAGCATACCGTGAGGGAGGTATCCCAAGTACCTGCCTCTGCACCGCACTGGAGGAGGGCACCTCCCCTAGAAACGCCACAGCTTCAACTGCGCTAAAGCCGATCCTGGTGGGCTGGGTGGGGACGGCCTGCACAGTATTCAACACCGTCCTACCGGGAGTGGACATTATGATTTCAGAAGAGAGGGAACGAGGCGGCTCGGGCCAGGTGATGGGCCAATGAGAGACGCGTCGCGAATTAAGACGCAGGTTAGCGTCGACCGCCAGCCAGGTACCTTTCGCTCCGGTGGAAGCCACTGCTGCAGTGGCAGCAGGGAAGATGCCTGCTGGGAGATCTTATTCCACGTGGCCGCTCGGACCAGCAGAAGGCCCTCATTCCGAATCCCGTTGCTGGCCCCAGCGTGCCCAGCGCGCCCGGCTCTGAAGCGTGGCCAAATGGGGCATAAGGGCTTCCCCGACTGGGTAGCGTAGCGTAGGGGATCCGGGGCCGAATCTAGGACATGGTTATGATGACCTGCCTCCCCACCCATGTGAGCTGGGCCCCTACCGTGCAGGCCCAGGTGGTCAGAAACCCAGTAGGAACCCAGCAGACACCCAGCAGACAATCCCAAGACGCCTGGCAGATACCCAGCAGAAGACCCAGCAGTATCTCACGCATCCGCACCCATTCGGCCTGGTTTGTTTTGTTTCTCGTCACTCGCCACTCGGTAACTCCAGGATCGATTCTCGTTGCGGCAGTCCAAACCTCGAACAGGAAGGATCCCCGGATCCTCAGGCTGGAAATAGCTGATTCCCCTGCGGGCCGCTGCACGCAAGCTGAAAAGGGTTGTTGTGGCGGCGGTCGGCCGGGCGAGTGAGGAGTGAGGAGTGAGTCTGTACGGCATGTGTGTATGTAACTAGGCAGTTACACTACTTGTAGTAACGAACTACCGTGATCGTTCCCGTTATCGCTGTCGGTGCTGTTTGTTACTGCTGTCTGTCGCGCACCTGCGGCTCCGGCAGCGGCTGCCAGCAGTAAGCCCGGTGCACCCTCTGGTTGGTGACGCGCCCGGCGGCTTGCCCGTTCGCATCGTGCACCGAGGGTGTTCTCACCCAGCCCAGCCAGCCAGCCCAGCCCCAACCCGAATACCCGATAGCAGGAGAGTGGTGATGTGTGGAGTTGGCCACGAGGTTTGACTTGCCGTGGGCCAAATTATCGGTCGCTTAATCCTTGGCCAATCGAAGCCGCCGCCAAGCCCAGCGGTTTGTCGCGCATTTGGACGGACTCACTTGTGGCAGGGGACGGTGAGACCGTTTGAACTTTTTGAGGCGTCCATCCGTCTCTCTCTCTCCCTCTCTCTCTCCTGCCTACACTATGGCGACGATGCGAGCGAGCCACCACCGCTCCAGGGCCTCTGCCTAGATCATCTCACCGGCCAGTGTTTCGGCACCCACACCACTACGCCCATACCCATCTCTGCTCCTCTGCCGGAGTCAGCCAAAGCCACGGCTTGCGAGGGCGGCACAACTGCTCATCTCGCACCCTGAGTTGGTGAGGGCAGCATGGTATTCCTCAGATACCTTAGCTCAGATAGCGTGCGGGCGGTGAATCTCCCCCAAGGTCGTACAGATGCGTTGCCTTTCGGACTTGAGGATGACCCGCCCGCCCTGAGGGCCATGCACTGTTCCCACTGCACGCTGCTCGGTTGCGTAATCTAGAATTACAGGCTGTGATGTCTGGATGGCTATTGCGCTGGAGGGGAAAAGCAGCCCCGCTGGTGATTCGCTGCGCCGGTGGGGATGTACAGAGACCCCTGATGAAGTGATGATGATAAATCTACTAGAGCGGGCTAGGTCATCCCGGGGAAAGGCTCCTGGATACTATCAACGTGGTTGACAGGCGACGGAAATGCAGCGTCGCATCGACACCGCCGTGGTCTACCTGTAATGTAGCCTGCCACCCTCCCCTCCATGTGGCCGCTGGTTGGCCAGGAACCAAGGGGTCCAGGGATGTGATGGTCAATTTGACGCTTCTCTACACCACCTCTTGTGTTTTTCTTCGGTAGAGGGTAAATCTAATTCCCGATCGGTACTAAGCCCGCCTACTCGCTGGTTTTAGTGCTTCTCTGTCGCACTCGAGTTATCCCGACGATGGTCATCATATAGCAATATCATGAATGCGCTTATATCCATATTTCTGGTTCGTTGCGACGATATCGTCGTCGTCGTCGATGTCGTTGCTATCTAGACAGAGCCATGTTATGTTCATACCCACTCGTATTTATTTACCCACTCCGGACAAAAAAATGGTATTCGATCTAGATTCGGTATTGTGCCTGGATAGGTAAACAGTACCGACCAACCTAGGTACGTTGGCGCTGGTTTTCACGTACAGGGGACACTGGTGACCACTATGGGGAACAGTCTAGACGTTGGCGATTTAGTTTCTGCATCGGAAACGGCGGAAAATAAATTCCGGCTGCAATTTTGAAGTTGAAACGAAAATTGACGGGTCGATTATGTACTGACGGCCTGATTATACGGCTCGTGCATTTTAAACGCGGCCGAACACTTCGGCGTATTAGCAGGTTTATTAATTACTCACTCGCAGCCGGTCCCTGCCCTGCCCAAGTGCATTCGGTGTTATTCTTCCATATGTCCGGCATATGTACAAAAATACCATGCAAATGCAGGAATCGCCAACCAGCTGGTAGGAGAGTCAGTCAGTTGGATAGAGACATTGAATTGAATAGTTCCGAGACACGGTGATGTAATCCCAGTGGGCCATCTAGATAGCATCGAGGACCCAACTCCACGGCACAAGCCTAAGGAGAGATCCGATTCCGACAGCCTGGAGAGATCGACGATCGCTTCCTGTTTCAGTAGAATAAATTGTTGTAACCACTGCCCTACGGAGCGAGGGAGCGCTATCTATGGCTGTGCGCTTGTCGGCGTTTGTACATCCAGGCCGCGCAGTATAGCAGCAACCGCGCGCATTTCCTCGTTCGTCGCTTGTGTAATTCGCATCTGCTTCATTAGCTAATGAGCTGCCGCGATGCATGCTGTGTCCTGTCGTGCCGTGTTCGTGTTAGTCAATCGGGGTACTCAATCGGGTAAGACATTCCAAAAGGGATTATGCTTTTGGTAGGTATCATGGTACGTGCGACACGTCTATAACTACCTACTTAAGCTAGGTAGTCGACAAGTCCCTGCCAAACAACAAGGGTCTAGATTTACATCCCCCGGTTGAGCCGGCGTCCCAGTCCGCCGGGCTCATCTATCTTAGTCGGGCACTTATAATTAGTGTTGCCATAGTATACCTCCTTAGGTAGGTAGTGTGTAGTAAAAGCTCGTGCGTGTCAATTTGCGTGTCTAAGCGAGAAGGGAACTAATGCACCCTTCTGTTCTCTTTGGCCCGTCCCAAATACCTGGCCCGGCATGTCTATATTGCACATCATAAGATCCTCCCGAACATTATACATTAGGTAAGGTATAAAACATGGTCTATTGGCCCCCAAAATGATTTTGTCGAATATATTAAATTCTCCGGCACCAATCAGCGTCGTATCTCGACAACTTTATTTGTTCTACCCAGTTGGAATGCAGAGGGTGTTTGCGGCGTGGGTGGTTGAGGAGTGGTACGCTAGAGGGTTTAAAGCGAAAGTTGGGCTTTGCTAGATGGCGAAAAAGAAAAATGCCCCCAATTGCGAATTAGAGGGAGAATGGGGACAGAGGGCCAGAGACAGAGAGGCTCGACCGTCCGAGAACCGAGCTGCATCGTAACCCCCGCACAAAATGGCTGTGCTTCGATGCAACTTGGGACAAACACGCACTGATTGGACTACCGTGAAGATGATATTGAATCTGCGATAATAATAGCAATCAGCGTCGAAGCAATGTGTATCCGCTATCCCCATAGACACAATCGCGGTCTGGATCGGAGTGTACGACGATGGAGGCAGAGCTCGAGTGCTCTGCATGTAGTGATTACGCCGCAGGCCGTAGGTCGTAGGTCTGCCATGTTTCCCCCCCGCCGCCGAGCATCTCCATCTTGGGTCCTGGATGGCGTCACGGTGGTGTGTTATTGGTCCGTCCAACCGGAGTTGAAACGCCTCCCTCTGCGTGCTCAAATGCCGATTTCTGGAAACTTCCGGCGATCAGACGTCATGGGCAATGCCAGACAGCATACACCGTTGAGTCGCCGTCGTCGGGTGTGCCCTCCCAGTTAGGTGCCTCAGGACGGGCTGCTCACTCAGTGTGCCGACCGAGATGGTTGCGGTTGACAGAACCGGCCATGCCATAGGTCTGGATGGGGTGGGGAATATGATGCGCCGGCACGCCAAGCGTGCACGCAATGTAACTCTGTACCGGAGAAAAAAAGAGGAATTTTCCCTCCCCACTGGAGCCGACGTCGTCGAGATTGACGAACCCGATGTGAGGGTCAGAGCGGTGTTCCCTCAGCGAGCTGTGTACCTATTTTGGTGGAGGTTGCGGCTGTGCTGCGTGCGCTTTTGCCGGCGTGGATGCGGTCAGCACCGTAAGTCTGCTTGGAGATATCGAGGAGAAACGAAAATAGCACACGAACGATACTATCGACAACACATAGCAGGTCGAGACTGCTTGAGGCTCGTCGCGGCACTGCCCATGGTCCTGGAGATGCTCTTGGGTCGCTGTGATGTTATGCAGCACACACGGCGTGATCAGTGACTGGCGGCATCAGAGGCACAGAGTGCTGCAGTGTGCAGCATACGGCACAGTGAATGCCTTCACATCTAGTCAGCAGACCCATGCCCTCCTCACTTATCCATCGTTATCGGGGCAAATGGTGCCGACCGGGGGGCCCGAGTTCTGTTTGGTCCCCGGCGGTAGAACGAGGGAGGGTGCATTGCGACAGCTTTGCCTCAGTGGTGTCGTCCACACCACCTTCCATACGCATGCACTGCGGCTGAGAAAAGGCCGATGCGGTACCAACATTCAACCGCGTCTTGCCATCATCACCGGGATATCGGCTTACACGTTGTGGATGGTTGTGGACGGTTGTGGATGGAGAGTACGTGTTGCATAGCATGCGTCGTTCGGTAACGCGATAACCGCTTAGGAACTACCTAGACTTACTGTCTACTGTCTACTACGGAAGGGGCCATTCATTTGGCCGTGAGTCAAGGGTTCAATTATCGACTTTGACGTCGGGGAGGTTTCGTCCCAAGGTGGCAGAAGATGACGCAGCGCAGAGGTTACCGCTGTTGGCAGCCGAGAGATCTAAGACACGGGGAACGCAGGAAGCGTGAGTCCATGTCTCTGCTGAAGAGGTGCTGTACCTACCCACTGAGCATCTGTAGGTACCGTGGAGAGCGGTAGCTATTGGAGATGACCCGCGAATTGGGTTGAGTAGGTAAGGTAGTATAGGTAAGGGTTATGTGGTACAGGCCGCTTCCATGAAGAAAAAAAAAAATTTAGAAAATACACGTTTTATTACAACACTGCTTATGATAAACCTGAGCCGGTCGGCTAAGAGACTATGTTGAAACACAATGGGATAGTTGATGTGAGTTGCTCGGCAGATGCGCTATCCCTTTCAAGCCAACGTAGCAATTGTTTGTGATGCGGCGAGGCAGGCACATACAAGAGAGCGCTGGTGATCGTGATGTGTAAGTGGTGATCATGGTGATGATGGAATGATGAACCACTAAAGTCCCAATAGACCCGATGATGATGAGTGCTGGGTATAACTTTGGCACTGTAACTAGCCGGCAGGGGTTGGCGATTAACACGAATGAAGAAAATTGAAGCCCATCTGGCCCCTGCCTTTCCGATTCAAGCCCTGTGTACAAAGTACTGTGCGTACAATGAATGTACGAGGTACTCTGGAGATGGAATGAACGGACGAAAACCTGGGCCTCTCTCCCTCCCTGTCTCTCCAACTCTGATCCCCGGCCACCCTCTATCGCGAATGAAGTGTGCCGGCCCCGGCCTGTAGTGTGTACAGACGGTAGTGACTTGGCGGATGATTCGTCCGTCTTCACCTCCCCCAAAGATGGCCTTCCTTCTTCCCCCCAACAATGTCTTGCACCATCTGTCCCTGACTATCGGCTTGCCCTTCCTATATCTCCCTCGCCGAGAGGAGGGATGTGACATGACATGACATCTTGTCTCGCCTCCCTTTGAGACGGCTTCGTCGACTAGACTACTTTGCGATATCTGCATCATCTCTTACCGGCCCAACTGCGGGCTCTGTGCGAATGCAGAGAGGGATTTGGGCACTACACTGTGTTCCGTATTCAGCTCCAAGACAGGGGTGCCTTTGGAGACGCAGACCAGGGGGTCACTGCGCAAATACACTACATACGGCAGCAGTGACAAGATGCCCCCAAGGGCCTAAGGGCCCAGCCAGCACAGTGAAGCTGGTATCGGCGCCGGTGGGCCTGAGTGGGCTCAGTGGGCTCTGTGGGCTCAGTGGGCTTGCTGTGGGTTCTGTGTACATATGTACATACAGTAGGTAGCAGGCTAGAAGAGGCAACCAGCATGCGATCTTATCCCGAACGCCCCCTGGCTCTTGGTGGGAAACACACGGTTGGAACAGGTACGTACTGTAGAACAGGTACCTACCCACTGTACACTACCTACACTAACTTACGGCCACCAGTGCCAGGGAGACCAGAACAGGCCTAAGCCAGCCAGGAACCCTCGTCATACGTACCCACCCAAGGCGGCGACCTGATGCTCCATCAGGCCGCATGGGTGAACATGAGTGAACGGCCCACTGGGCGCTTGGCCTCTTTCTTGGCCCCATACCCGGTCCTTGACGCCTGCAGCTGTCGGGGGAGGTGGACGCTGCCCAGTGATGTGCTGGTAGTCTGGCTGGCTGGACCACCTGGGCCCGCCACAAATCTGCGGTTTCGACGACCCCAATGCATCTCATCATCGTCGTTGCCAAAAGAAAAGGAGCGGCATGCGATCAGAGCCGTCAAGGTCCCGACAGGTACCGCCAGCCCAGCATCTCACCACCCACCGGGCCAGGCAGAGGGATCGGGTACATGGGACGAGGCGGGAGGTACCTGCCGGCCCCCAGCTGGTGACCCTCGGCCGGTCCCAAGTGGGCTCAGTCTTTTCTTCTCGAGGGTAATTTCGTCGTACCGCACATGTACAGATGTACCTGCAGCCGTAGCCGTCCTGGCCGACAACACAATACACACACACTACATCCCATAGTACTTAGCTACCTACCGACCTGCCTACCCTAACGCTGCACTACCTGCCTGCAGCAGTACCTACGTGCAGTGCCTACCTACAGGGCCGTCGTCGTCGGTCGTTCGTGCTTCCTTCAAAACGAGCAGAGACCCACCCCTAAAGTCGGTAGCTGGAGAAACTACTTGTACTGCCACCACCCTCCCTTCCCGAACTCCTGCCCTCCTGTCTTGTTCCACCTCGACTCCTGTTTGTCTCTGCCTCGACGAGAAACTTGAGGAGTCTCAGTGAGCTCTGTCTCACCAGAATTTGCTTGTGGCCATTGGCTCTCTATCTCGCCGTTTGCTCTTATACACGCCCTCTCCCCGACTCGCAGAGCGCCGGATCTTGCTTGGTCCAGGACCAGTCCTCCCACCACGCTCATTCCCGAGATATCTTGTTCTCTGCCTGGTCCATCGACCTCTGACCCCCAGTCGTTCTTTACTACACTTCCAAGTCCTTAGCGCCAGCTCTGGGCAACGTTGGCGGATAACTAGTATATATCAATCAGCAAGAGTGCTCACGCTCGTAATAACCCCCCCCTTATATCACGGCAGACGTCGAGAGCGCGTGGCCAATATAATTATACGTCAGAGCCCCCGTCCGAGAAGTGGCCGCCATCCACCTCCCCGCACATAGCATATATCCGTAATAGCGCGCCCGTTCGGCACTCTTTCGACGCAAAAATGAACATGCAATTTTGTCCCCCGCAGGGGTTCGGCTCACCATATGGCTTCCCCCAAGGACAAGGCGCGGCCATGACCTACTCGGAGCCCCAATATCCGATGCACCCAGTCTATCATAACGTCCCGTATATGTATGGCTTCCAACCACACCGCCCGCCCATGATGACCGACCGAGGAGGTTTATGCGATGGCAAGACGGAATCCAAGCCACGGTTATCGAAGGACGAGGTTGAAAAGCTCGAAAAAGTATTTCAGGAAAACCCCAAACCCTCGAGCTCGGTGAAGGCTCAATTGGCGGACAGTCTTGGCCTGGAGCGACCCAGGATCAATGTAGGACACCTCTCACTAGTGTTGTCTAAGAGGAACGCTAACTCGTGGTTTTAGAACTGGTTTCAGAACCGGCGGGCCAAGGCAAAGCAGGAAAGGAAACAAGAGGAGTACGAGGCCCGGAGAGCGGCAGAAAAATCAGCCTCCGAGCCCTCATCACCAGACGAGGACTCATATCCTGGGAGTCTTGATTCCATAGGAGAGGTTTCTCATAAACGCACGCAGCCTTCTTCAGCTGCGTTCCCTCATGTTTCTTCGCCTTCTCGGATTACTGATTCATCGCATGATGATGAGGATGAGGAAGAAGGAGACGACGAGAAGGAAGAAGAGGAGGAGAATGATGAAGAAAATGAGGATGACAATGCCAGGGTCGCTCATCACTCCCTCGGCGACGCGGATCCTGTTTACATGCAATCCTCGGCCTCAACCCAAGCCGAACTCACTGACACTTACCACTCCCCACTCCCAATGGAGTTTTCACAGTCCGACCCAACGGCTTTCACTCACCATCATAACTCTGGAGGGTACCCCCAAAGGTCGGGTAGCGACTTCGGACTATTTCCTTCGCTAGGCCATGATCAGGGTATGATTTTGGATGGCTTACCCAGGCGTGTTGAGCGAAGTATGAGCAGCGATGGTCATTTCTCTCAGCATTACTCGGGTATGCGCAGTGCGGCCCTCCCGAGTTCAAACTCTAGGTCGATGTTTTGTTCACCAGTGTCGAGCGGGGACACATGCGACATGTCTGAGAATCCATTTGACACTACCGGGTCTCCCGATTGTCACAATGATCAGACTTCTCATGTATCACCAGGTATGCCCACGCCTACAGACTCGTTTAGATCACCACCTCCCCCAGCCAATATTGCCTCAAGACGGAATATTCCTCGCCCAGCCTCATTACAGGCAGCGTCTTTGAAGAGCCGCTCTTATAATCTACCAAAGACCGCGATGGATGCATCAAAACGGATGGAGAATCATCCCAGTCCAGTTGCATCAATACGACGAATATCCTCAGTCACTGGTCTTGGCGCTGGACGAATCCAGAAAAATAGCATTAATCCCCGCTCACCATTTCTTGCCCGTGCTGTTGTGCAGTACCATGCTCGCTCACCAGTTGGGTCAGGAACACCTACATTCCCCGGGGCAGCCCCGCCAACACCGATGACACCGGCCCTCTTCGACCAACATCACGGACAAGAACCAGCCGTCATGTCGGCGTCACCGGATAACAGTTCATTCGTTTTAGGCATGGGCGTTTCTTCTAATTTTGTACAAGAGATCAAAGAAGAACATGAGCTTAAAACCCCACCCACGACACCCGGCATCATGAACGAATTCAACACAAATGGATACGTCAGCAATACATTCAATTCTGGATTCAATATTACCACAGACCAGCCACTTTTGACGCCATACTTTCACTCTGAATTCCCAGATCTCTCTGTGCAGAACGTTCCTGGCTATGTGGAGTCTAGCGATGATGGCCCATCAACGCCAGTATTCGCCGGCGTGATCAACTCGGGGTTAGAACACACCCAATTCAACGGGAATATCATGGCCAACACCCAATACGACTGGGATGCCAACGAGTCGGTCGTATCGTCAAGATCCTCTCCTGGTTATTCACGATCGAAACATATTCAGTTTACGCCAAACATGACCCCGCAGGATTATCATCACTAGACGGCACCCGGCGTCACCAACAGACTTTTGTGCTCGGTCTCCCAAGGCCAGGCAGCGCCAGTTTGGGTTGCCTTCACCAAGGGCCACTGACGCTTCGGGTCGCATGTACCAATAGCCTCTTTACTGCCGCAGCATTTTCAGTTTCCTAGCTGGCATATAATTTCACATCCAAAGCGATTGGGGTTGTTCATAGAATTTATGGGCTTGGGCTGGCATATAACTACGCAAAATGTTTGGCATCTTCATCCACCTCCATTTCTTCATTTTCTCTCATCTCCTTTCTCTTTATAATGTAATGACCAGGATAAGCGCGGCGGGAACAAGGAACCATGCAGATATACAGATACCTCGGGGATCAGGGTAGTCGTCGGAGTTTGTCAATTTCGTTTGTCGCGTCCCAATTCTTGCTGATGATGAAAAGCCGCTCGGGCGAGTTCATCCAGACACACAATACCCCTCCCAAGACTTTGTATGTTACTAGCGTTGAGAGCAAGCGAGATTTTCGACCGAATGACGAGAGATTTCAAGGAAGGTGTCACGGGCAAAAGGCGGGTTTCTCCTCATGTTGAAACAATTCCCTTTTTCTTAGTTGGCTACGGATGGTATGCGGGTGGTGTACGTCTTTTTTTCTTTTTTTCTCGGTACTGGTGTTTCTAATGGTCACCTCGCGTGGTAGCAAAAGAGAATGGCGGAGCGCCATACAAAGTCGCTAATTGTATACCATATCCTACTACATCTAAATACAGATGTCTGAACCCACCTATATCAGCTCTATTATTCCTAGGTGATCTTCAAGTATGCACAACAGTCTAAGCTCATATACCGATGCGGAAAACCCCCTTGCTGCTTCCCCCATTGCCGCACTATAACTAATTGCCGTGAAGTATACGTGTAATCGCCGAAGCCTCACGAATTATCTACCCCCGGAGAGAGAGAGAGCCCTTCAGCCTGCCCCCCAATTGCAACATTTGTCCCCGTCCCCTTACTCTGTCCCACTCCTCACCTACGGTGGGGAATTCTTGCATATCGTCACCACAACCACTTACGTACGTGCGCCCAAGACTCCACGAAACAAGGGCTCTTGCCCTCCCAGATGTCGCGCGCCTAAGGCCACACACCAAACGGTCTCTTTTGAGAGGGCGAGAGGACCGGGGCCTCTGAACGTACATCCTGTCTGGGCTGTCCCGCAAACCAAACTGCGAGTGGGGAGGGGGGGAAAGGCGGCAAAATGTATGTATGTAGTGTAAGTAAGTAGGTAAGTAGGTAAGGAAGTAAGTTCACGGCACTTCACTTCGAAACCTGCCTTCCGTTGTTCCTCCCCCGGCCCTACCCCCGGTTCCCCCCCTCCCTCCCCCTCTCCCCTTCAAGGATCCCATCGCAGCCTCGTCAGCACCAGGTTGCAGCGGCCTTCAGGGCGGTCGCGGCACGCACGCGAAGGAGGGGGAAGGGGGAACCCTTTTACATCTACATACATACATACATACAGGAGTACGCTACCTACCACTCGCTTATATCTCCGCATTCGCGAAAACCCCATCCCTCCCCCCCCCTCGTCTTTTATGTACCCGCTGCGACGAACGGGGCTTTTTTTTTTTTGAGCCTGCTCCACAATCTGGGATGGATGGGATACCCTGGTACTCGGCAGGCTGCGCCGTTTTCTTGGGTGAGAAGACGCGAGAAGGGGTGTGTTGTGGTGTGTATATGTGTGTATGTGTGTGGTATGGGAAGGCAGGGCTCGGCCAAAATGGCGATGGCGATGGCGATACTATCATCATCATCATCATCATCATCACCATCATCACCATCACCGTCACCATCATCATCGGTCTAGCCCCGAGAGCCCCGAAGTGCGCATGGTCCCGTCCCTGGCGTGGGAGGGAGGGAATTCGTGTCGCGTCTTCTACGTACGGCACCGGAGGCGCCTGCGTCATGTGCTTCATTTTATTTTATCTTAATTTTTTTTTTGTTTTTGTTTTTGTTTTTCCCGCATTAGATCCGTAAATTGAGGTATACATACAGTCGTTAGTTAAGGTACGTCGAAAGGAAAAAGAAAACACCCCAGCCGTCGCGCGGACTTTTGATAACGGGGCCCCTTCCCCTCCATCCCCCTTCCCTTCCCACCTTCTCATCCAGGCTCCGGGATCAGCGCTTCGGATCGACGGCTTGGTCATGTTCAGCTGCCTTGGTATGTAGACCCGCTGCTGGCATGCATCGTCAACACACCCCCCCCGTCGTCTCCTCCCCTCCCCCCCCTTTCATGTTTTCGCGGCTCTCCTTTTCACTAATGTAGCCATCGTGGAGAGCGCTCCGACTGGGTCATTTTACCATGTACGCGGTCGGTGGGTTCCTGGTTCTTGCCAGGGACGGGTTGCTGGTGCCATGCCACGCCATGCTGTCATGTGTATGCAGCATGGGATAGGCCAAGTAGTATATGTCAGTCAAGTCGGTTCAGTCAGGTAAGTCATCTCATCCTAGCAGGTTCCTTGCACGCCTTAGTCACCGTATCGTACCGTTCACAGGTATATCCCTGTGTTGACGTACTACCTGTCCATGCGAGAATCAGGCACGACCAGGAAACCCGGGCCCGTCATCCCTCCCGTCGCATTCGTTGGTGATGTTTGATTCGTATCGGACTGCCGGAGTTTAGGGAGGGGGGAAGGGAATAGAAAGATTCATGCCTGCTCTATGCAATATGCAATGGGGAGGTGGGTGCTCGCTGTCGACTATAAGAGGTCGATAGGTCTCTTCTCTCGTTGCGCCCCTCCGATGTCCATACATTGTGATAAGGCCGGCTCGCCAACTGACTGGTGCCATCTATGGTGGCATCGAACCTGCAAGGGACAGGCCCAGCAGTATACTAACACCAGCCCCGTTTTACACAGATCGCTATAGCTATACGAGATCGGTATGCCCTGGTTACATCTGATCGAAATCCCCTCCAGGAACTTCATATCCGTTCCTGGGACGCCAGTTCGCCCCTCATATACCACGTTGCGAATAGTTGTCTAGTGATGTTACGCTTTTACGCAGGGTACTTTATTAAGGTCACAATAGTAGCTAATGCAGAGCATTATATAGTTATTAGATAATCTCTAACAAGCAGGTAGTAATGGTGTATATTTAACCCGGGTAGCTTTCCGCAGACGAGACCACCGCTACGTTCTATGCTACTCGGCGTTAAAATCATGTCCTGTTGATCGAGCAGCATACCCATTGGCTGAGGGAATATTATGACCTTCGGCTCGGCCGAAGACTGGCGGTCATGCTCTTAAACGACACCTCGCAGGAAAACATAAGGCGAGCTAGTTATTGCGAAGCCCTGAAGGGGTTAATGGGAAAAACAATAAAACGTAGGGGTAGGGGTGGGCTAGTTATTGCGAAGTTGCGGAGGCTTTGGTGGGCAAATACGACAACGAACTAACAGAAGTACATAAACGAATGCTGCAATGGAGGTCATAGCACTCGGTTCAAAGTAAGTACGCAAACAAATGGGATAATTCAAACTCGATGTAGTTAATAAATAACACTAGTCGAGCGAGAACTGGTCTTTTGACAAATCCGCTAAAAAAAAAAAATTCGCGGCCTCAGGCATGGTCACCCTCCGGGACCGGAAAACCCTTGAATGCCTATGGCGCCAACCTCTCTGACCCAAGGGGTTTATCCTGCCAACTAGTTTTCCCGCTGAGCTACGAGGGTATTCATAGTGGGAACGTCATGTTGGAAAGCTGTGCCGTTAACCCAAACCATTGCCGGCCCTTACCTGCCCGGCGGTCTCATGCTTACAGAGAGCCTCGCCGTGCAAGTAAACTCTTTATAGCTAGCTAGCTAGCTACCTACCTACCAACCGGGGCACTTGGATGGGAAATCCTAGGTTGCTTGCCACGTCGTAACTGCCCAATTTCGAGAGCAACATCCATCCCGAATTATTTTATTCGTGAAGGGTTAACTACCTACCTAAGCAGAGCCTATCGTAGAAGGGAAAAAAGCCAGCGCGGTAGCTACTCATTTATGTATACCTATATAAATACACTACAATACAGAGATCTTTCAACACAAGAAATGGACACCAAAACACAAGCAAGCAAGCAAGCAAGCCAGCAACTACCCAACCCACGCCTTTCCAACGCCATCACAGTATTAAGCCTCGCACAACGCAGCTAAGATGACATGACAGATGAGCATTAAACAGGGCAGTCGTAGCAGGATAGCCAGGGACGCGGAATCCACCCCTCGCCAGATGCGCTGCGTGGCACGATCCCAAACGCTGTCGAGCGACAAGGGGCAAAACACCAACACCACCACCACCAACAACAACACCAACAACAACAACAACCACAACAGCAAACCACAACATCAGAATCAAAACATCACCGAAACAAACAAGAGTCTAAAGATAAATGAATTCATATCCGTCATGAAGAGCGCCGCTAACCCAGGGCAACAACGACACAACGACAACAACTGACCAGCCAACCATTTGACTAGGCCGCTTCCCCAACCGAACCACCACCACTACCACCGTTCGCCTACCCATCCACCCACCCACCAGCGAAGCCAGGTATACTTACTTATATTTACTCTGTCTATCTGCAGACGAGCAATTTCCACACAACCCCAACAACAGATGCCCAAGATTATGCTCCCCTTCCCCCTCCACCGCCGGCGCTTGGCCCCGTGACCCCCCAATCCATGCCCATCCCCGGATCCCCGGCGCCGCCTAGAACGCCATTCCCGCCCCCTCCTACTCCTGCTCCTCCTCCACCGTACCCGATGATGCCTCCGCCGCCGGTGCTTAGGTACGTGTCGATGTCGGCCATGCCCTCGTTCTCGAGCACGCTCATGAGCTCCATCTGCTGCGCCTGGCTCAGGCTGCCCTGACGCTCGGGCGGTAGTCCCCGCGCGTCGAAGCCGCCGCCGCCGCCGGGGCCTCCTGCCTCGAGTCCGTCGAAGCCGCCGTTGATGCCGTTGGGGCCGTTGCCGCCCCAGAATCCGGTCCCCATCCCGCCCCCGAAGGAGTATGGCGAGATGAATGGGGGCGGTGGGTTGAACCAGTCCGTCACCGTCGTGGCCTGCGGGAGCGGTCGTTGGCCCTGCGGGAGCTGGCCGGGCGGCAGAAGGGGGATGGTGAAGGCGGGGAGGGGCGGCCGGTGTTGTGGTTGGGTTGGGGGCAGGCCGTTGGCGAGCATGCCGTCGGGGGAGCCTTGTTGGAGTGTCGTTGTGGCCAGGAGCGGGGTGGAGAGCAGTGGCGTGCTCATGGCCGAGGTGCTGGCTTGCAGTGACGACATAGACTCAGCAGGCGATTGGGCTGGTGGCGGCGAAGATAGGAAGGGCGGGGATATGGTGGCGGCTTCTGAAGGGGGCGGGCTGGGATCGATGCCGGACATAATGCCGTCTGGCTGCGTGAAGTCGGGCGGGAAGTAGCTAAAGCGACGGCCTGTGTGGTCGTTGGAGGCTGGATTCAGGAAGATAGAGTTGGAGCGGAATGTGGGATGTGACGGGAAGGGGTTGTCAAGGCTGTAGCTGTCTGTAGTTTCGGGTCCTGAGCCGAAGACGTGCCCGAAATGGGGCGGGTAGAAGCCGGGCACGCCACCGGGCTGTGATGTCGCCATCCCGGCCGATAGTTCGGGGGCATTGGGGGAGTTGGTTTCCGCCTGCGATGGGGGCGTGTTGAAAGAACCTGGGCTAGATTGGGCTGGGGTTCCATTCGAGTCGTAGCTCTGGAGACAAGCTTTTGTGAGGATGGTGTATAGCTCGGAGGCGGAAGCCGTCCCTGGCCATCGCTCGACGCATTGGTCGATGATGTCCAGTGCAATGTTGACTAGTTCTTGTACCTCCTCTCTCGAATGTGCTGCTCGGACGTCTTGGTACCTCGTGACGGACCATAGAAGAGTGTTCAGCGACATATATAAAGTCAGTAGGAACACCCATGTTATATCTACCGCAGCCGACATCATCTGCTTGCTTGATATATCTATCACAAAGGCGGCCGAGTTGAAACACTTGGCGGCGGATTGTACCGACGGCCGCGGTACTTGTGGTGACGGACGGTGAAGAGTCACCATCATGGTATGATACCTACCCGTGAACCTGGAAGGGAAAGAGTGAGTTTGATGTTATCGCTTCGGTCAGGGGTAAAAAAAGGAACTCACCATGGCTTACACCACGGCGGTTTCTCCGGGGACGACAACCGCCACCGCTCCATCTTCGCCTCCATGGAGGCAAACCAAGGATGCTGTGCGGTCCTAGGTTCCGGGCGCTTCATTTCATACAACGTGCGACGAATCTCGGCCTGCAGTAGTCGCATTTTGCAGAAGTGAATGGCGACCAGTTTCTTCTCATCTGGCGGCCCGGGGATGATGCCGTTCTCTGTAATGTTAGAGTCGGCCACGGTCTCGAACCACCCGATATCGATGATATCGTCGGTCTTGGCAAATCCATTCGGTCTCCCCATCGACTGAGATAAGCCCAATTCGAAGGTGCTCACGATCCAGCCCAGCCGGCGGCGCATATCCAGGGTCAAGGGGTCGTTGCAATCCAAGTCGATCGTTTTTTCGTCGGCGAGACCGAGCTGCTGACTGATTCTCGTCGCGAGACCGACGACGTAGTATACGGCGGTTCGCGTCGGCGTCAGTAGTGAATATTGGCCTATCAGCACGAGACACTGGAGGGTTCTGAGATCTTTCGGCCGCACGACGGCCTCGAAGTACTGCATCGCTGCGAGGTAATAGCTGTCGGCAAGCCCGGCATAGTTAGAGTCGAGCTTTTGCATGCTTATGGCCATGACCAGGCGGACGACGAAGTTCTGGTACGGGTCCTGGCTACCGGCGTACGCATCCTCGAGAGCGTTGGCGAGCACTCTCTCGTGCAGCGCCGGGGTGAAGACCTGAGCTGTATTGCCAACGTTAGATAGACTCGGACAGTCGGACCTGTCGGAGGCGTAAGACGGTGGGCCACCTACCCCGCTGATGGAAGACTTCGATGAGCCTGTCGGCGATGGCCCTACTCGGGAGATCCGTGGCCGGTACGGCGCTAACCATGGGGTAGCTCTTCTTCCTCGGGTTGGCCGCCGGCATGCTGAAAGACTGTGACCGGTTGGCGGTCGCGGGCGTGACGGATCCCGTGGCCTTCCGCCTGCCCTTCACGTCCGGTATGAGCTCGGAAATGCGGCCGGAGTCGGTATACCGCTTCGCTTCTTCCATGACGATGCGCGTCATGGCGATGCCGCTGGAGGGGCCGAGGTATCGGGGGGTCTCGTCGGTCTCGTTGAGCCGCACCAGGCCGCCGGGACGGATGAAGTCCTCGTGGTCCTTGGCGTAGATGTCGTCGTCGTCGTCGATGTACTGGCCCAGCTCGGCCTCCAGGCCCCTGACCATCTCCTGCAGCTTGACGACATAGTACCGGCTAATCTTCTTGCCCCTCGTGGTGTCGAAGTACTCGCATGCGGAGCCCGATCGTTCGCAGGGGAGGCACCGGGGGAGCGTGGGATCGCATCGGGTTTTCCTCTGCACAGGCCAAGTTAGCTCCGGGACAGTACAATGGAATTCTCCCGCTGCATCGCCAGCATGCGACAATGGACGCCATTGTCATAGAACATCGTTGTAGAACACCGTCAGAGAACGCTGTCATAGAGCGTTGTCATGGAACGAGCACACAAAGGACGTGCGCACGCAGGCGGTACCCACCTGGCGGCAACGGCAACAGGCGGTCAGCGTATGCGCGATGCGATGTGAGGGGCCCGGCTCTCCGTGGTCGTCGTCGTGCACCGTCCTCGCCGGGGAAAAGCCCTGGTGTGGTCGGGGGATGCGGCTGCCGAAGCCTTCCACCTGGCGGAAGACGATGGAGGCATCCATCTGTCGGCGTGTATTCTGCGACGTGCTTGTATGCCACGGCCGGATCGGGTTGTGGGATGATCTGTCACCAGGAGTCTCTCGGGGATCGTAGCCGCGTGGGCAGAGACGGAGGGTGGCGGCGGGGGGGGATCAATTGTCGATGGGGGTCGCGCAGCAGCAGCAGCAGCAGCAGCACCAAACAGCACCAAGCGGTGGCAGCACCGGCGCCGCGGGGGAAGGGGGGAGGGGGGATCCTCGAGGGTCTGCCGTCGCTTTCGGCTGTAAATGGACACAGGGATTCGGGATTGATGAATTAATTTATTACGTGACCGTGTTATTTGTTCGGCCGGGTTTGCGAGACTGATGCGGAACGGTCGTTTGCTTGCTTGCTTGGTTCGTTAGTTGGTTTGATTCCAACCATCAACACACGCACACACACGCACACATCAAATCACTCCACCGTTAATATGGTTGTGATATCATTGTCCGTGGGTTCCAGGGGTGCCGGATAGTGAGCGCTAGATCTGAGCGCTAGATCCTTGACTTCCGCCCTGACGTCCGCCTTGACTGACCTTACTTTAGTTGGTAACCGCATGGGTCGCGGGCGCTCCTGCCAGCCAGCAGCCTGCCTACCTGCCAGCCTGTCTGCCTGCCGAAAGCGCGCCAACTGGCCTTAGCACGTGGGAGAGGGAGAGAGAGACCTTGCGCCTGCCTAGCACAATCCACACACAGCCAGCACGACAACCACTACTTGCATGCTGGGGTAGGTACACGATGCAACCGTTGTGGGCTTGGGGGAAGTGTGTTCCACAAGCAACCCGGGGGCGGCTTACAACATCATGTCATGGAGGGCCCAGTCAAGCGTGGCGATTTGCATTTCGAAGCGTCTAGAGGTCTATTATAAACCGCTTGTGAACTGTCAACTAGGGGTTAGTTCAGGGACCTGCCTGCCTCATACGCTCGGTCTTTTCGTCTTCAGCAGCATCTCCCTGCTGGTATGCATTCCCACGTGGCCAAGACCCAATCCTAGATGTCTCGGACGGCTACAAGTGGGAAAGTCGACTGCCTTGGGCTGCGGGAGGGGCGGATGATGGATGATTGGGGAATGGGAAGAGGGTAAGGTAGGTTTAGTGAGGATCTATGTCGTAAGTAGGTAAAACATTTAGTTCAGCAACTACCGGTAGTATGTATATATGTATACCTACCTACCTACCTGCCTACATACCTACCTAACCTACCTGTACTTAAGTATGTACATGCTACTGTAGGTGTGTGTAAGGTGTCATGTACATATGTATGTATGTATATACTTAAGTTGGTAGGTATGTACGTATGTATACGTATGTAGGCGCAAGCTTATCACGCTTATTTGGTGGATTCTTCCCGCGCCGCCTGTCAGGAAGCTCGAACTGGTCTCCCGAACGCCAAACCATCATTTGCTGACGCGGCAAATGATGGTAGGTATACCTAGGTATACTTTGTACCATCTCGTCCCACCATTGGCAAACCCCGAAGAATAGAGAATAGAGAAGGGAGAAGGAAGATGGTGAGATAGCCGATGAGGCTGACGATGATATGTTCGGCAATGGTCGCTGACGGATCGCCATTTTGACAGGTATTGTAAAACAAAACCCTCAACCAAGTGCCAAAAATATAGTACCAGAGTATTATTCACCAAGGTTTGTTTCAGCAGGGCTGGAGCCTGGAGGCTGGAGCCTGCAGCATGGGTAGGTATCGTGAAACACCGCATTGCTGAGGAGGTACCGACGTACTGACGCATCGACAAGCAGGTGCACACAATACATTATGCATGTCTGGTGTCGGTGTCTGTCTGGTGAGGGATTGATCGTCCAGTGAGAACCTTGGAAGTTACAGTAGAAATACGAACCGTCCTGTCCACCTCTTACGCTCTTGTGCTACACAGGCGGGGACAGACGGGGGTTTGTGGTTGGGGTACTGTATTACACTACAC
Organism: Rosellinia necatrix; assembly: GCA_021209875.1. Classification (NCBI taxonomy): domain Eukaryota; kingdom Fungi; phylum Ascomycota; class Sordariomycetes; order Xylariales; family Xylariaceae; genus Rosellinia; species Rosellinia necatrix. The sequence goes on along the minus strand of JAGYVD010000001.1, from coordinate 233,354 downwards.
TACCTAGGTAGGTACACTACACCACCTTACCTGCGGGATTATAAGCGTCGTAATGGTATAAGCACCTAACTATTAGGTAAACTGCCCAGGTGGCTAAACAGGTATAAACTAACTTAGTATGATACACTAGCGGCAAGGATGAAGCCTACTAAAGGAATGTCAACCAGTGTAGGCAGCTGAGCATTCAGCTTCGGAGTCCCCCGTCTTCTAGAATCTTGAATAGGTACATATGGAATTGTTGAAAGCGCCTGGCATCCTCCGCCAAGCTCCACCTAGGTATGTATTTACAGCATGTAGATAACTAGCTTCCAACGCACACTACCAAGAGAGTGCCGTCGGCTATGGACTGTCGCAGATACATGCCAGGTAGCGCGGGGCGATTCCTACTCCGGCTTGGTACAAGGCTTGGCACAGGCTCGGGAAACAAGCGCTGATTGATGTGCAGATGGTTTTTTTTCCTTTGGGATTTCACTTTCTCTTTTCAGGGTTTGGCACGTATGTATGCGGATGTACACTATGTATCTCTATTTTGACTTGTCTGAAGTTACTCTGCATGAAACAGCATCCAAGGATTTCCAATCTATATCGTAGAACAGAAACCCGTTTGCCCAGGCAGCCGCGAGTGCGATCCGACCCGCCCTGTCAGCGTTTCACTGCGTTCACCAATCTTAGCAGGCGAGCAGCAGTGTAGCAGGCGAGCTTTAGCAGGCGCGGGTATTAGGGTAGGTAGATATGTAGGTAAGTAAGTAGGTAGGTAGGTAGGTAAGTAGATAGACAAAAGAGGTAGTCAACTGGCAGGCGCGGGCAAGGAAAACCCCACCTTCGACCACTCCTGTCTGTCTTGCTTGGGTGACACTGTCGAGACCGGGTTCCGAGCCCTCTGACTGGTGAAAAAGGGGGGATTGTCAATGAGGTTCCCAAGTGGACGGCCGAGACCCCGCAGTAGCCCACTTACCGTCGTCCGTCGCCTCTTCTCGACCGCCAGGGGACCGACGACTCTCTGTTGCTCTGCTTATCTGTGATAATCATTCGCATCGCATTTACACGAGGCTCCGGCAGCATTCTCACCCTCCCGCGAAAAGAGCATGGATCTGCCTGTCCGCCACTGTTCTGTTCTCTAGCCCGTCCGGCCAACGCGGGAATTCCAGAAATTCAAACCCACTCGGCAATCCAGGCCGTGTAGAAGCCAGACCGCATTGCTTGAAGCCTCTTCGGTCTCGATCTGCAGTCAGCTAAGACGAGCGCCAAGCCCTACGAGCCATAGATTGGCGGGGCACCGAAGAAAGGGCCGTCGTTCTCTTTCGGCGCGCGCGCGACCGGGCTGGCTGGACTGCTGGACTACCGGACTACCGGACTACTGGACTACTGGACTGGAGGGCATGCGCTTATGTTAGCAAGGCACCAGCTTAAGTTACCTGTCGCAGACCTTCGACGACCTCGACCTGACTGCCGCCGTCGCTTTTCGCGGGGCTGCGGGCTGGTTCATTGTCATTCTGTAACCTGTCAAATCTATCATCCTGTCAGGTAGAATCCGGTGCGTCAGTCCTAGGTAGGGTAGAGAGAGTTCGGCTGCGCGCTGCCTTGCCGCTTACCCACCTCCCACCATGCCGCGGTCGAGTTTTTCAGATAATCCGCTGTTGCGCGTGTCCCGTCCAGTATCGGCTTGTTCAAGATGTATGTGCTGCTGTCGCTGTCGTTGTCGCTGTTGTCGCTGCTGGTGCCGTTGCTGCTTTCAAACACGCGACACCCCGAGGCATGTGGGAATCCCCGACTAATAAGCTGCGTAGGTCGGTCCGCCAAAGTCAAGGTTGGTAAAATTAAATTAAATTAAGAAAAAAAAAAAAAAAACTGCCGTCCGAGGCTTCTTAAACGCGTCCGGGTTCTGACCTCAGCAGTGCGATGGCAAGCTGCCGGCGTGCACTGCCTGCGAGAAGGCCGGCCGGGACAACGAGTGCTCGGCGGCCAACGACCAATTTGCCCGGGGTAAAGAGCGAAGGTAAATCTGTTCTCAAGCTCACTCGTTCGGTGGGGGGGGGGCCCTCCGAGCCCTTAGGCATGTGTAAACTAACGACTGCTGGCAGCTATGTTGCGGCGCTCGAGCTCCGGATAGAGAAGATGCAGAGGCGCCTGGCCTTTGCGCGGTCTAGAAAGGCATCCCTCGCCCAACATGCGTCCGGGCCGTTACCCCCGATGCCTCAGCCCGACCGGAAAGACTCGCTCGCTAATATCCAAGCGGCCATGTATCGCAAGGCCGCGAGGAGTCGCGAGTATTCGGATGTCAACTCACTCATGTCTGATTTCGGTTTTCTGTGCGTTACTGAATTTTCGGGTCGATATGCTATCCGGGCGGCTAATGAATGTGTGAAGTTCCGTAAATGCGACAACGAGAGACTTTGAGCCGTCGGCGAGCAATATGACATTCGCTCGACTCGTGCTGGCCGCCGCGACGAATGATCCCCTCCCTAGAGACGGTAATTGGCACATGCCGTCCAGGCAAGCTGCCATCATACTAATCCAGTATTACATGACTAACATATACTCCCTCTACCCGGCCTTCTCTGAGACGGCTCTCTACAATGCACTAGAACAGGTATACTCGATGCAGGATAGGGTCGTCAAAGACAGCGATTACTGGCTTCTTTATATGGTGCTAGCTATCAGCTCGAGCGCGCAGAGCCAGGTGAAGAATGACCAGTTCTACGTTGACGGCGTCTTCTTGGCCTCACGCGCCCTCAAGCACGCCGACCAGGCCCTCATGCCCGGTTACACGACGCAGATCCAGTCGCTCATCCTCCTCACGCAGTACTCGACCCTCGACCCGGCGCACTTCGACAGCTGGCACCTCATTGGCTTCACCTGCCGCGCCGTTATCGACCTCGGCTTCCACCAGGACCCCCCGATGGAGCAGATGTCCGACAAGTCACTGTTGGACATGCGCCGGAAGACATTTTACTGCGTATATTCACTGGACCGGTAAGGCAGCACTACCAGAAGCAACGCGCACATGCGCGTCACCCGGAATCCCACAAGTCAAAAGTATGCTAACAAACCTCCTCCTCCAAAATCAGGTCAATCAGCATGGTACTCACGCGGGCCTTCTCGTTCACGGACGCCGCGGCTAACGTAGCCTTCCCGCGGCCGTCATCGTTCGGGCGGCGCACGGCGTCGATCGCGGGGCAACCACCGCCGCCTCCGGGGGCGCCGGGGGGAGGAGCCGGCTGCGAGCCGGCGGCGCTGCTCCTCTTCCAGCTACGCCGGGCGCAGTCGAACTGGTACCAACACCTATCCCAGTCGGGTGGCAATGGCGGTCTGCCAGACGAGAACGGTAACAACCATGACGCCGCCTTCGCCTGGCATGTGTGCCACCAGATGCAGGAGTGGGCCGAGCGCCTACCACGCGCGGGTCTCCCCCCGGGCGTGCGCGGCCTCTTCGACCTCGAGCTGCGCTACAGCCTGGTTTACTGCGTCTCGCCCTCGGCCAAGTCGCCGCCCCTGACGGACTACGACCGGCTGTTCATCTTCGAGCACGCGGCGGCGTACCTCGATCACGTGTACGAGATCACGCATCACCAAAGCCCACACCCACACTCGCACCACCATGGTGCCGCTGACGGAAGGGGGGGAGGGGGAGGAATAGGTGGTGGAGGTGGTGGGATGGCGGGGGGATTCTACTCGTTCCACGACGCGCTGCGTGTCTTCTTCATGGCCAGCCAGTTCGTCGCTGTGCTGCGCGACGCCGAGGACTTTCTGCTCTCGGGCGTCGTGCCGGCGCTGCCGTACTCGCGCGACGGCGGCGGCGGGACAGCCGTCATGCCCCCTCGGCTCCCGCCGCGGCGCGCGCCACCCCCCGGAGGAGCAGGAGGAGGGGGAGTAGATAACCTAGAGCGCAGCATCGCCTGCCTCGAGCGCACCGCGAGTACCCTGGCCAAGTACGGTGAGCGCTGGGATGACTCCGTCACCCTGCGCCGCAGCTTCGACCACATTTCCCGCCACGTCGTCGAGCGATTGCGCTTGCGGAGGAGCACCCGCCACCACAACCACTTGATCAAGCAGGAGCCGCCGTCCCCACCGCCGCTAATTATGCACCAGCAGCAGACATCACAGCCGCAGATGGCGGGCGGGGGAGATATGCGGTGGGTTGAGATGAATGTCGAGGCTATGATGAGGGGCGGCGGTGGTCCGAGGGTTTAAGAACGACACGAAACGAACGGATGTCTGTCTGCCAGGCTAAAGTGAACAAGAGGAGTTTTATGTATATCTATATATATATATATCTCTCTCTCTATATATATACATGAAAACCTTGGCTTGGGAACGAACGGCTGGCGCAGCCGAAACGGTCGTCGGGGACGAATGCGCACGCACTATCGAAGGAAAGCATTTTCGGTTACATCTGGGACTAAACTATCTAGGTAAATTAGAGCGTTGGTGTCCGGATTGCGCAAATTCAGAATATCACGGGCACCCCAGCGAAAGAGGGAAAGAAGGAAGGAAAGAAAGATGGATGTATTTTAGGTATACTTAGCAGCAAGCAGCCAGCGATAGGACGTTTCTTTATGAATCACACGGCATCCGGTTTCTCTTCCTGCCCATAACCAGGTAGGTACGTGGTCGTATCCACCCCGTATCGTACAACCCTGGTGAATTATAAGCGGTGTAACCTGTCGTAGAGCAACCGGTGGCTGATTGCTTTGAACTGGTGTTGCAGGACAAGATAAGCTAGATTTGTATTGCAACCAGCAGGTACTTCTGTACGCATGGTACCTACATAGCTCAAGACGTAATGCAGGAACTGAGGCGACACCAGCCCTGCCTTAGATGTGTCTTGAGATAACTATACAAATAGCCATTATCAAACATGCCACACGCTTCCGTGTGTTGGTTGGTTAGCTCCAATCCGTCTCCGTTGGTCTGGAATAGGAAAATCTCCCGTCAGCTCGAGAAGTGATAGGTTGCGTACGAACCATCAGACGAGGGCAAGCGGCCATCAGCTCGTGGCAAAACTATGATTGGTGGAAACCGGCATCGACATAATTTCTCCGCCAAATAGACTCGTCCGCGTCCCCAACCTTTCGCCCTTCCCCCGCTTAGCTTGGCCCTGGGGGTAGACGAGCCCACATTGTGGGGGAAGGGGTTGGAATCCCGGGGGGACCTGGGATAGAGAGGAAGAGAGAGAAAGAAGCAATTTGGCGCCAAGATCAATCATGAATGTCTCGAGGGTTATTTTTAATTTTTTATTTTTTTTTAAGGGATGCAGTGTGTGAAAGATTACGTATGTGGGTTTTTAAGAGCCTCTTCTTGGGAGCTTTCGGAACTAGGGGCCGTTGGGTCCCCTGCTGCATTCGACTGGGGCCCCGGTGCATCCCGCGCACTGCGACGTTCGTTAGACAACTCCAGACTACCTATGTATGTATGTATGTAAGTATGTAAGTATGTATATATGTAGAAAAGCTAGCTAGCTAGCTAGCTACCCGAGGGCGAACAGATGGATAGAGAACATGGGTTGACTAGAACGGGGGTGATAACTAGGCGGGTGACGCGCCACCAATGACGATGGGGATATTGGGGCAAAGGGAAGTTCGGGTTGAAGATATAGATCTTGATCCTGGCGGCCTGAGATCGCTTACAGTAGAGCTTGTGGGAACCATTCATATACCAGGCCACACCCCCCTTGAGGGTTGCTGTCCCCCTTCTTTCTTTTCTTCCCTCCAGCTTGGTTCATAGCTCAGTCCTCAAGTCTCATCTAGAGATAGCTAGGGATACTCTGAAGTCTTGCTCGTCGGCCTTCAAGATGGTGAGCTCGAAGAAGGTTTATAACTGGTATGTTGCATCCGTTTTGGTATCAGAATTTTCCCCTGCGCCGGAAACAAAAGATCGAGTGTTAATATATCGGTTTTATAGGTACATCGCCTTGGTGGCGGCGATGTGCATGGTGTTGTACGGATACGATGCCTCCGTGTTCAACGCTGCCCAGGGGTCCGAAAACTGGCATGAGTGGTTTGATCTCGACTCTGTAAGCCCATCAGAAATATCTAGTATCCCTATGAACAAATACATCTAACGGTAGTGGTCTGAATAGAAAAACGATGCGTACCTAATAGGTCTCGTGAACACGGCGTATACCATCGGTGCCATCATCTCCGGCTTCTTCCTCGGTGGCCCGGTTGTGAGTACTTCCACTGCCGATCTTATACTGGCCGTGTCTAACTTAGACGTAGGCCGATTATTTCGGAAGACGCTGGGGAATGGGTCTTGGGTGCTTCATCACCATCATCGCTACATTCATCCAAGCCTTCGCTCCGCGACATAACCTAGGTGCTTTTATCGGAGGCCGTGTTCTGATCGGTCTGGGACAGGGATTGGCACTAAGTATGTCAATGTTACTTTCCCAGTCGTCTCGTATCTATACTTACAGGCTACCTAGCTGCCGGCCCTATCTACATCGGAGAAGTGTCGCTACCCGAGGTCCGCGGCAGCGTCATGACATTCTGGCAGACATTCTACAGCGTCGGCAGCTTCATTGCTTACTGGATTGCCTACGCGTCCAACATTTACAGAAAGAGACTGGGCAACTGGGACTGGCGCATCGTCGTCATCTTCCAGATCCTCGTGCCGCTGATCATCATTATCCTTCTGCCCTTCCAGCCCGAGTCGCCGCGTTGGTGGATCAAGCGCCACAACAACATCGAGGCCGCGAGGAAGGCGCTGCGCCAGATCCGGGAGACGGAGCAGGACGTGGAGGATGAGATCCTCGCGATCCGCGAGGCCATTGAGTACGAGAACGAGGCCATCAGCGGATCCTACACGGCGCTGTTCAAGGACCCGTCCATCCGCAAGCGCCTGGGGCTCGCCGTGATCCTGAACGTCGGCCAGCAGCTCTCGGGCCAGGGCACGCTCAACTCGTACTCGAGCGCCATCTACAAGAAGATCTGGACGTCGAGCGAGACGATCAACCTCATCAACGCGCTCAACGCCACCTTCGGGATCCTCTTCACCCTCAACGCCCTGTGGAGCGCCGACCGGTTCGGGCGCCGGTGGCTCCTGATCGTCGGCGCGGTTGGCATGGCCGTCTGCATGCTCATCGTGCCCATCGTCGGACTGAAAACCCCCGACGTCGTCGCGGCCGACGGCTCGACCACCAAGACGCAACCCGTCGGCATCGCCATCGTCTTCCTACTGTTCCTCTTCATATTCTTCTACAAACCATCATGGGGCGCGTAAGTATATCTCGCTCTTATCCCCGCCCCGCCCCTACCCTGACTAGTAGCCGCATGCTGACCCGGTCAACTTACAGCACCGTATGGATGTGGACGTCGGAGGTGTTCAGTATGAACGTCCGCGCACAGGCCGTGGGCATGTGCTCGCAGTGCCAGAACGTCGCCAACACCATCTTCCAACAATTCTTCCCCATATTCCTGGCCAACGAAGGTCTCAAATGCCTGTTTTTCTTCTTCGCGACCAACATCGTCATGGCCGTGGTCGTGTTCTTCTTCATCCCGGAGACCAAGCAGGTCCCCCTGGAGGAGATGGATGCCCTGTTCGGCGGCCAGAACCACGTCGAGAAGGGCGGGCAGATGCTGGCCGCCTCGGACGCGCGCCAGGCCCCCGTCGACATCGAGAAGGACACGGCGGTCCACCACGACGAGAAGAAGCAGGCCGCGGGGGTCTGAGCGCTTGGCGCGTTGTATAGATGTATAGATAGAGGTCGCGCATATCAGTTGATGCGTGGAAGAAGATGGTGCACAGAACATAGAATGATGTAATGGTAGTAATAGGTACACTGATGCTGCCATGTGCTGCGACCAATCTACTCGATTTTGATGTAGACATAACTAGCTATTGTTTTTGAACAAAAATGTCTAGCTTTTTGTCGCGATCAGATACTTGAAAGAAAGGAAAAGAAAAGAAATGGCCACCGCTAATTGCTCATTGAGATTTCTTGTGCTTCAGTCACGATGTGTTGTTCCTTGCCGATTCAATGCTATTGATGACTTTAGCCATGACTATCGGAGGTTCTATTAATTACCGAGTTGCTAAAGTGGAGACTTTTTAAATAAGTGAACCTGACTTGAGACTCTTTGACCACTGTGTCTTCGCAGAGAGCAGAGAAGCGTGTCACAACCAATCTTGGGCCTTTGCCAATCATTCCCTAGCGAGAGAAGAGGAAGGGCAATAACACGTCGAGACGACTCCTACTGATTTAGTTGGTCGAGATGGATCGACTGGACGAAGGCTTTGTCTTTGTCGAGTATGAAGATGCCATAGACATTCGGCCCACCGGAACGGGACGTCTTGGCGAGATTAGCGACTTCATCGATGCTATTGCGACGGAGCTGTGGGAGGTGAACAAGACGATCCACGACAATCCCGAATTGGGGTACGAGGAATTCATTGCCCATGAGACACTGACAACGTTTTTGTCGAGTAGGGACGGATGGAAGGTGACTCCCTCCGCGTATGGTTTGGCCACCGCCTGGGTGGCCGTGTTCGATAGCGGGAGGAAGGGACCTGTTGTCTCGTTTAATGTGGAAATGGGTGCGTTATGTTATGCATTACAGACGCCCCCTTCGCCCCCGAATCTCGGGACACTGACGTGTGAGGATAGACGCATTGGAGGGCATCGGACACGCCTGTGGCCACAATCTCATCGCGACCGCGTCGGTAGCGGGAGGCCTCGCAGTGGCGGAGAGGTTGAGGCAGGGTGAGGTTGGTGGCAGAGTGGTGCTCTTTGGGACACCGGCAGAAGAAGGTGAGACCTTACCGCCCAGACTGGCGATAACAAACGTGCATTCGTTCGGGTATTTACCTAATTACACCATATAGGCGGCGGCGGAAAGATCAAACTGTTGGAGGCCGGGGCGTACCGGGACCACCAAGTTGATATTAATCTGCTGTCCCACCCCGGCATCACCAAGAATCACGCGCTGATGCGCACATCGGCCTACACGGCATTCAAGGTGGAATACGTCGGACGCGAGGCCCACGCGGCGGCCAACCCATGGCTGGGAATCAATGCGCTGGACGCACTCATCACGGCCTACAATGCGCTCTCCGTCCTCCGCCAACAGACGATGCCGGGCGACGTGATACAAGGCAACATCACCGACGGCGGCGTGCGGCCCAACATCATCCACGCCTACGCGGCGGGCAACTTCGTCGTCCGGGCCGACACGCAGGCGAGGCTGCGCGAGCTGAAGACGAAGGTCGACGCCTGCTTCGAGGCCGGGGCGCTCGCGACGGGGGCGACGCTCACGATGTCGCCGGTCCAGTCCTACGCCGACCACGTCCCGAACCGCCTGCTCGGAGGCCGCTACCGCCGCCACTTCAACCGGCTCTCGTCGCCGCCCGACCTGATACCCGACAACCCGGGAGTAGACGAGATCGAGGGCCGCACGATGGCCAGCACGGACCAAGGGAACATCAGCTACGCCATGCCGAGCCTCAACGTCGGCTTCTCGATCCCGGCCGGGCCGGGGGGCGCGGGCCCCCACAACCCGGGATTCGCAGAGGCGGCAGGCACCAGGATTGCCTTCGAGAACTGTCTTCGGGTTGGAAAGGCCATGGCGGCCGTGGCGGTCGACGTCTTGGCAGACCCTGATCTCCTTGACAAAGTCAAAAAGGAATGGGAGCAGGATATTCGACAGTCTATGGCATGCATCGTCAAGATCTGACTAGTGTCTTTTTTCCTTATATCTAGCTAGGTATATACTTAATAGTGTCAGCTATGAGGCTGGTGTAGGTTACTTTATATATACCCATTGCTCTTTATCTCGCACCACTGCTGAAACTGTCAGGCCCTCGAAGAAACGAAGCAGTCCCCCGGAAAAACATGTGGAAGCGCACAGTTAGTGAGGCGCCTCGATCCATACAATTCGGGTAAACCATACACTGACGTCTCGCTAAAGATCCAATGACAGCTCCCGACAAGCCCACATCCTTTACCGTCCACTTTACTGCGGGCGTTCCTGTGAAGCTTGAGGTTGAGGGCAAGGTCGTCACTGGCTCCCTGGAGGTCTTTAGAGAGGCAAACGAGATCGGCCGGGCCAATAGTGAGGCCGCAATCCGAATGGCTCTAGATTCGGGTTTATACTAACATGATACCAGGCACCGGACTGGCCGGTATCGTCGAGTCGAGGTTTATCGGTAAGCCTACGCCCAGGGCATCTACTGTTGGTTGTCAGCTGTGTCATTTGCTAACAACCTTCAGGTGTAACGAGCAGGGATTACCTACTACAGTATGCCATTAGATATGGGCAATTGACTGCATATTTTCTAACCCGCGTCTACAGATACCCCAGGCTTCACCGTTCTCCGTCAGACTCATCTGGACCTGGAAGGCTTCGTCATAGACTCCAATGTCCGTGCCATCCGCCACCGCCGTCTCTCGCACAACCAGTCCATCGCCATCTACAACAGTGAGTTCTTCATCTGCGCTATCTGCCAAATCTGACCACGCTGACCCATAAGTAAAAATAGGCATGTACTTCACGCCCGAGCGTGAGTTCGTCGAGGACGCCATAAAGTCCTCTCAGCGTCAGGTCGATGGCAAGGCTGACCTCGTCGCCTACAAGGGCTGCGCCTACGTCGTCGGCTGCTTTAGCGAGACCTCCGGCCTCTACTCAGGACGGGAGCAGCATGGCGAGCCCCTCGCCCGCGTCTAGCTGCAGACTTGCAATACTGGCCTTTTAGGCCGCAGTAGTTTTAAGTAGACTGCGAAAAACCAACAGGGCTAAAGGCCCCCATGCTGTATTTAAGTTTTAAGTGTAAAAGAAATAAATAAAAGAATTGTTTAAATTCTGATGGGGGGGGGGTTTTTTCCCCTCTTTTAATGTGTTGGAGAATCTCATCTAACAATCTTGATTCTCATATTCAAAGGGTATGGTATGTAACATCTCCTGTTTTCTTTCCATATTTTTGAGTCAGTTGATATCAATCACTTGGGATATAATGGAGTCATACCTCAGCAGGTCCTTGTTTTGCGCTGCATCTTCCAACTAAGAACATCAATATTGCTGCTCTATAGCATGTTCGGCTCGCCTAGAGGTATAAGCAACAGCTTGAATTTTGCAGCATTCATAACTGCCGTTAATTTCTCTTGTATCACTTTCTCTTGGAGTAGAATACAGTGTATTTATTGTTTATTGGACACTGAAGGTATGGGAATCTATATTACGAGACCAGAATCGGTTTTCAAAATCGTGCCAAGCAGCTGGTCAAAGCTCCTTTTAGTAGTTCGACATGTGATTGACCATGACTTTATCCATTCTAACAGCAAATCTACCCTAAAATGAGGTACTATCTAAGTAGTCAGTACCTATCCTACCAATTAAAATGGGCAGGAATGAAGAACCTTAAATAGATAACTAACTAGGTACCTAGGTAGGTACCTACTTGGGACATGCCCAAAGTACCCAATACTAATGCTATAGACAGAAGATCATACTGTACTTGTGTACCTGAGAACTGATTGTCCCACCATCTGATAAGGCGATAAGAGGTGATAAGGTGGTGGCTTGTTTGCGACAGGACTTCCAGACGAATGCATGCAAGTGCTACCTATTAACAGCAGATGCACGAATCAGCTGCCGGGGCTGCTGTGTGCTGCGGACCAGTCTCGCGCATCTGCAACACAACTTGAAGCACTATCCGAATTACAACAGTCCTTTATTCTGTAGCGGGAACATCTGCGAATAGACAGGCCCTATAACTATTGCCTTGTGATACTCGGGCCTCGGCCGTGTACAATGGCATTTGCCGCACCGCGCTAGATAGTTGTCTTCCACTCTCTTCCCCAGCTCCGGAGATCACCACCATCAACATCATCATCATCTACTTGCCAGCCGGTTCACTCGTCGACGTATCCGCGTACCGGACTTGAGCTCCCAGCTTGACGCACTTCCCCTTTGTCGTCGAATTGGCCCAATGCGAAATGGCGAAGAAGAACAAGAAACCGGCTGGCGGCGAGTCTGTCGTCGACACATGTCAGGCCGCCCCCACGGCCCCGAGCACGGCCAAGGAGAACGGCATCAACAACAAAGCCGCTCCCTCTAGCTCCTCACTGGCTTCCTCAGCTCTTGTCATCTGCAGGAATAAGTGAGTCCCGGACCTGGTCTATCACAATGGCGTCAATTCGCGATTCGTGATTCATGAGATGGCGTGCCTAGTTGGGTGCTTGCCGGATCATTCTGCCTCCTGCGCATTGTTGAACGCGAAACCCCAGTTCATGCTCTCCCTGGTGTCTCGGTATGCTGACTACGCCCCCTCCCTGTAGGCATTGGCGGTACATCTCTTCGTTCCACGGACCCTGGCTCCAATTACCTGTCGAGGTCCTCGAAACCCTTGCGAATGCGAATTACTACATGCCGCTCCCTCGACCCGTCGACCCGGCCGTCTTCTATGATTTGGTCAAGATACGGCAGCTCGTCGATGGGGCTACAGACCTGGCTGTGCGCGCTGCTAACGGCGTGGCCTCTTCTGCCCTGTCCGGCTCGCTGGCAGGCGGAACTGCGCATCATATGCAGGCCCTAGGACTGGGATTCGGTAATGCCGGAGGCGCTAAATTGAGTCCGGAGAGGAGATTTCGCATGCGGGAGCAGGCAACTCAGAAGCTGTCGCGCGCTTACCATCTCGACGAGATAGCTTCGAGCGTCGCCACCATGCAGTCAACCTCGACACTAGAGAACGTCGCTGGGCTTGTGCTCCAACGATCGCCTCATGACCCGGACGCAAATTATGTTCACTTTTTCCACGAGAAGATCCCGTCTAGGCAGCTGGCCGAATGCACCGACTTGCGCGCCTTGGATATGATCATTGGGCAGCGGCCCTCGGACTGTGAGCCGTTGCGGACGCGTGCTATCGTTCGCATGTTCAAGGAAGATTTCGAAGGGGCGGCTCAGGACCTCACCACCGCGTTAAGTCTTTGTCGCCTCAATCGGCCCCATAAATCACCCGTGGAAGAGTCTATGCAGCTCGAGCGTAGGACCGGTAGGCGTCGCGACAATCCCCCCCTCGATGAGAAGGATCAGCCAAGCAGTACGGAGGTACAATTATTATTTCAACGTGCAGGCTGCTACTTGACCTTGGCATGTGATCACGTCGAGTTCGCGCTGGCTCGAGACCTTCGAATCCCAGTCGGTGCACTATTCCATGGAACAACCGGCGTCGACAATATTAACGGCAATAAATCTACCGAAGGAGAAGACCCTCCCATAGCTCAGTTCGATGATCAAGGCTCTATCAGGAGGCAGCTTGAGAGCAGGAAAATAGTGCGACTATACGCAAAACGTGCTTTGCGAGACTACATGGAATATCTCAAACATTTCCATTATTCGTCTAACTTGCCAATTGAGGTATCCGATGACTTCGGCCGCCAAGTTAACCAGGCAACCCATAGAACCAAGAGGTATCATGGGCAGTCCCGTTGGGCTTCACAGGATCCAAACAGCCCGACCGGTAATTCAGTCGGTCATACTGTCTATCCGCTGGCGGCGCTATTCTCTGCCACGCCACCAGCAGATCTCCCTCCTTACCCATCCGTCGATATTGTGCATGCTACATTTGCGGCCAATTCGGCCAGTGCTATCGAAACGACAACCGAAGCTGTGACGTACCACCCGCTCCTTACTGATGCGTTGCATTCGTTACTGCTCTGCCATACCCTTGTTCAGACCTCGACAAAGGAACTCCAACGCCACGCGTATATGGTGGCCCGCCTGGCCCGACTGGCGGATGGTTATCCCGTCTTTCAGGCCAGCCGATCACCTGCTCGTGCGGACTGGATAGAAGTCCTCCGTCGAGCAGAGAACTGGATCGAACTTGGGTCAAGTTGGGAAGTGCTCTGTGCCCCTGCTCCGCTCCCAATGCCGTTATCCCCGAGCAGTCTGTCGGCCGCTACTACAGGCGTCGATGCCCTATCTATCGCAGGCCCGACAAGCCCTACGGAGACGGAAGAACAGCGTAAGGAGCGAATGAGGCATCAAGCCATCATTGAAGCACTAGAGGATGAGCGCGTCAATGACGAAGCCAGCTTCAAGGCTGCGATTTTAGCTCGTCAGAAACGCGCCGAGGCAGATCAGGCTCCGACCTCGAACGGTACATTTGCCCATGCCAATTCTGCCCCCAAGCGGTGGGCTGTGGATGACGGCCGAGAATATCCCATTTTGACTGAGCGCGCTGAGGCAGTCGCCCGTTGGATCCGTGAAGCGCCGGCCGTGTCCGGCACGGGTAACGGCAAGCGCAAGAAGAAGCCCGGTGCCAAAAAGGTGTCGTCAATCGAGAAGTTAGGCACAACAAGTGGCCAGCCCGAGCCCATTCGTGCCTAGGTGGCCCTGGTGGACCGAGCTGGACCCCTGTACCCGTCTGTATCAAGTACATTATAAAAGTTATTTGTAGTATACGTCTAACCTTAGAAGACCATGGGTCGAACTGAATGATTCGGAGCATACCAGAGCGGTCAAAAACGACGGCGCTGGTAGATACCCCGACGGCGCAGGACGGCTTGTCCACGCGGCTTCCTTACCCCTCATATTCGACCACTTGGTGCGCTGCCGTGTAGAGTGTGAGTACGTTCCTATGTTTATTGCTGCTTGCTGTGACGTCTTGAGCCCATCCGAATCGGGAAGTCGGAAACAGATCCCGGATTGCCGTGTTGGGGGTCTACCGCCGAGCTGGTGTTCAGACTTCGCAGGCGCCAACGCGCTCTTAACAAGACGAGAAGCGGTTTAGAAATGTGCTCTTCAAGTTTATGGATCATTGGGAAGCGAAAGCGAACCATACACGTCATGGCCCAGCCAATATGCCAAGATTAGAATTTGGGCAGATTCCGGCTGGGTATTCCGTACTCAACGGCACGGTCAAGAAAATCGATATAGTGATTACGATACTGTGATGCAACATCTCAGGGCGCGCGTGCAAGCGCTTCGCTCTATTCCCTGTTTGGCTTGACAGATCTCCATGATTCCCAGGCAGAGCTGCCGTCGCTTGCTATTTCAACATGATCTCGGCTCCTGAGCCGCCAATTCCTCCTCGTTTACCTGGTAGTTGTTCCGCGCTCGTCTTGGCTTGGTCCATCCGAATGGGTACCTGGATCCATCGACGAATCGGCTCTCTATCCACGATTGCTTGCCACTCCAACACTGTATCCCCAGGATACTGTTTCATGATCTACACTACGGCCTAGGCGTCGAATCCATCATGCCACGCAAATACTATTTTCCGGCTACCTAATGGCGCTGCCATATACTGTGCAATCTTGCAATCTTTGCAATTTTGCCTGTGTTTGAACGATGTTCGGCGGTGATTTTCAAGGCGGTGTATGGTTTTGTTTGCTAACTTCTCCTATGATCTATTCATAGGCGCCGTGAAGATTTAAGGGGCACGTGTGATGGGTACCATAAGTGGCTATCTAGATGATCTCCCGATGGGCAACGAGCGATGGGCCCAAACTGGTGTCATGGACCGTATATCCGGACTAGTGAAATAAGGAGGCTTCAGTTATGCCTTACGCAATCAATCTCCTGCCAAACCCGGCGAGCCTCGCGAAAAGTGCGGTTGGCGATGATGTTGTCTTAGACTCAAACCGAAATTAAATGCATCACTTGGCATCAGCCTCTGGCGCTCTCCACTTTACTGGAGCTTTCATTTGCGAGGGCCTGCGAGGGCGAGAGTGAAGGAGAGGGAGTATTCCCACCAGCCAGGTCGCATAAATGAACAGAACACCACCTACCCGGCTTCCTCTGCGCCCATTGTGCGGGGACACATTCCCCTTCAGATCACTCCCACCCTGCTGCGGAGTAACCCTGCGAAAATCGGGGATGATCGTCACCGATGCTTCCCTGTTGGACGGGCTATAGTAACCCAACGGTTTATTCCAGTTACCAGGCCGCCTTGGATGCTGCCTTGGATGCTTGTTGATGGAAGGGTGGTTGATGTGTGTGGGATGCTAGATCACTACACTACACTATAGTACACTATACTAATGTAGATAGCTAGCTGTAGGCAGGTAGGCAGGCATGCTCAGGGCCGCCCGAAACCCCTTGGGCCCTTGTGCACATAAGCGCCATGATGCTCGATCCTCTCCCGGTCCTAGTCGCGCTCGGCCGACCTCTTCCGTCGCGTTTGAGGAAAGGCCCCCAACGAACGGATGCCCACTGTGGACACGCTCCGGCGCCCTCGCCCACCGCAGGCGTTTCTTTGCTCGTCATGGGTTAACCCGCCGCTCCGGCGCCCACGATCGCTCGACCCTCAGGGGTGCTAGACTCCTAAAACCACTACACTACCACTGCGCTACCACTATACTACGACTACACTACACAGGTATTGTACACACGTGTGGGCCTATATGTCCCCATCCTCGTCTTGGCCTAGCACGTGTGAGCGTGTGCGGATGGGCCATGTCCTGCCCCTTGAGATCATTTCCGGTCTGTCTCTTGGGAGGCGAATACACCGACTCATCCCCCCCCTCCACCGTGGGAACGAGGTTTGCGGCCCGTCAGCCGGGGGCCTCACCCCACTAGCGAGGCTTCCAAGGCCAAACTCGGCACGCCGTCCCTCCAGATTCTGGAAACGGCAAATCTGTGATCGATCGACAAGACCACGGGCGCCGTGATGAGGGCTTGGGCCGTTGGCATCGTCAGTGCGCTAGATGGGGGGGAGGAGGGGAGGAAGATTGATATATAAGAGCATGATCTCGCAATACTCCAAGGATGATTTTGTGATCACTACACCAGTCATCTATCCAGTCCTACCTCGGCCAGAGAAAGACCTTCACCATGCACAGCAAACTCGCCGCCATCGCCGCCCTCGTGGCTACCGCCAAAGCCCAGTGTGCTGCCTCGCTCACACAGGAGACTCACCCTGCCCTCACATGGCAAGACTGCTCATCCGGCTCTTGCAACAACGTCAACGGCAAGGTCGTCGTCGACTCCAACTGGCGATGGGTCCACGACTCTACCGGAACTAACTGCTACAGCGGCAACACCTGGAACACAAACCTCTGCAAGGACCCGACCTCGTGTGTTACCGCCTGCTGCCTGGATGGTGCCGACTACGCCGGAACTTACGGTGCCACCACCTCCGGCAATGCCCTCACCCTGAAGTTCGTCACCCAGGGCCCTTACAGCAAGAACATCGGCAGCCGCATGTACCTGATGAAGGACGACCAGACCTACCAGGGATTCAAGCTGCTCGGCAACGAATTCACCTTCGATGTCGACGTCTCCAACCTACCGTGAGTCTACCCGATAAACCAACAACAGACGGTATTTGTGAGCTAACATGGTTCCGACAGTTGCGGCCTGAACGGTGCCCTGTACTTCGTCTCCATGGACCTCGATGGTGGCGTGGCCAAGCACTCCGGCAACACCGCCGGTGCCAAGTACGGTACCGGTTACTGCGATTCTCAGTGCCCCCGTGATCTTAAGTTCATCGACGGCAAGGTACGTGCATTTCCACGGCGGAGGGATCGTGATAAGGAAAAAAGGTCCTAACCTCTCATCTCTAGGCCAACGTCGAGGGCTGGAAGCCTTCGTCCAACGACGCCAACGCCGGTGTCGGTAACCTTGGTGCTTGCTGCGCCGAGATGGATATCTGGGAGGCCAACAAGGTCTCGACCGCCTACACCCCCCACCCTTGCAAGAACTCTGCCTACCACTCGTGCACGGGCGACTCGTGCGGCGGCACCTACTCGGCCGACCGGTACGCCGGCGACTGCGACCCCGACGGATGCGACTTCAACAGCTACCGCCAGGGCAACAAGAACTTCTACGGCGCCGGTCTGACCATCGACACGACCAAGAAGATCACGGTGGTGACGCAGTTCATCCAGTCCGGCGGCGCGCTCAGCGAGATCAAGCGCTTCTACGTACAGAACGGCAAGGTGATCCCCAACAGCGAGAGCACGATCAGCGGCACCAGCGGCAACTCGATCACGAGCCAGTTCTGCAGCGCGCAGAAGGTGGCGTTCGGCGACACCGACATCTTCGCCCAGCGCGGCGGCCTCTCGCAGATGGGCGACGCCCTGTCCCGCGACATGGTCCTCGTCATGTCCATCTGGGACGACCACGCGTCCAACATGCTCTGGCTCGACTCCACCTTCCCCGTCGGCTCGACCTCGCCCGGCGCCCAGCGCGGCTCTTGCGCCACCTCCTCCGGCGTCCCCGCCGACGTCGAGTCCCAGTCCCCCAACTCCAGCGTCATCTACTCCAACATCAAGTTCGGCCCCATCAACTCCACCTACAGCGCCTAAGTCTCTCGCCCGGCAGACAAAGAGGAGGAGGAGGAGGAGGAGGAGGGGGGAAGAAGTTCATCGGTTCAGAGATCTCTTCTCTTTTCTCTCTCCCCTTCCCCCCCTCTTTTCTTCTTCAATCATGGACAACCCACACCTATATGATAGAATGAATGAAGGAATGGTTAGATAGGTCGGGGGCGGACAAGGGGGGGAGCGACGGGCTTTTGTTCTCGTCACCCCTGCCTTTCCGCGCGCGCGCTTCTCTTGTATATAGTTCTCTTCCATCATGACCAAACGCACTGTATTGCACTGATCTGCCCTCGGCGGTTTTCTCACCCCCGTCGAGTTCTGGCACGATCTATGATTCTTCCGCCCGTACATACAATATACATACTTCGTCTTCCTACTTAATCGCTCTTGCCGCTCGTGGGGGATTTGTTCTTGTTCACTTTCTATTCCCGCCTTGTGTGGTAATATTTGTGCTCAGGATTCTCTTTTGCAGAATGATAGAGCTCAATCGTGTTTTTATGCTTTGGAATGTCATTTAGATTTATACACTCTATCTGGCATACGGTATATGGTGCTCTGTCCATCTATCGGAGTAAAGCCCACATATGTAAAGATAAAACTCGTCAGTTAACAATGCAAAGCGAATATCAAGATATCATCCGAGATCAAGGAAGAAGTACTTATTAAGTCAACACCCCCATTATAAACTCCCAAGACGACCAATCCGTGAAATACGTTACACCGTTCACTGTCATCGCTGGCTACAGCGTATTTCCGTGGATGTCTTCGATAAGAAGAATATGGAATGTAGGTGATTATGATTATAACAGCTTAAAAAAAAAAAAAACAAGTCGTGGGTCACTCCAACGATGCAATTTGGGCGCTGGCGATGTTGTTAAGACGGATTGAAACTCTTCAAAATCGAAACTAAGAGGTCTCTTATCGCATATAAGTCATCATACGGAAGAGTACAGGAGATGGTAGCGATTCACGAATTCGCTTGCCAAGGGAAGCCTTTCCTCGCACGGGTTTAGAAGATGACGAAAATGTGACTGGTTCAAGAGCCACATAAATGAAGTAAGAGAAGGATAAGTTAGAATAATAAATGGGTTATTTACCTCCCCGCGCCTCACAAATATCTAACCCGATGTAAAAGAAGCCAAATCAACCCACGGCCTATATGAGGATAACCACTTCCAACCCCGGCCCCCCCCTTCCGCCCTGTGCCAGCTCCCCCTATTCGGAATACGTACACAAACCGCCTCGAGAACCGGAATCACAGAATCAGATGGCGAGCGGGATCTCGAACGCGTACTCGGGCGCGCCGGCCCACTGCGGGTACGAGGTGCCGGCGGCGGCGTAGCGCGCGAGCGGCAGGAAGCTCTCGAGGCGCGTGGCGACGCCACAGCCGGGGTTCCGCAGCGGCTCGGCGGCGAAGCGGGCGCGGATCCAGGCGAGCCAGAGCGGGCGCGCGGCGTCGAGCGTCGGCACGTGGCCCGTGCCGTTGACCACCAGGTACTCCAGATCCGCGCTTGTTCTTCCTCTTCCTCTTCCTCCCCCTCTTCCTCTTCTTGCACTCCCTTCTTCTTCCCCCTCTGTCTCCCGCTGCTGCTGCTGTTGCCGCTGCTGTAGGACCGCAGCGCACGTGTCCCGCACCGTGGCGCTCGTGACGTCGAACGGGATGTACGGGTCCTCGGTCCCCTGGACGACGAGCAGCGGGCCCGCGAAGGCGCGACGTCCGACATTCGCCAGCGCTGCGTATGCGACCGCCTGCCAGGTCTCGTTGTAAGAGGGACGGATCGTCATGGGCGCGGCGGCGGCGGGGGTGTGGGATGGGAACAGCCTCTGCGCGACGGCGACGCCGCCCCCGACCTCGCGCAGCAGCCGCAGGCGCCGGGCGCCGAGCGCCGTCAGCCAGCCGTCGCGCTCCGGCTCGAAGCCGGCGAACACGCTGCCCAGCCCGAGGGCGACGAGGGGCGCGACGAGGGGCGCGGCGCCCGCGAACAGGTCCGTCGTCGGACTGCCGGCCACGCCGCCGCGGTACCCCCGGAGCAGGTCCGCGAACTCTCCTTCCCCTTCCCCGGAGGCGGCGGCAGCGAGGACCTCGGCCACCGCCCACGTCACGCCGCCGCCCTGGCTGTGCCCCAGCGCCACGAACTCGTCCGTCAGCGACCCCGGGAACGCCGCGCGCGCCGCGCGGAGCGCGTACAGGCCGTCGAGGGCGCCGGCGCGCGACGCCAGGTACTGGTGCGCGACGGTAGTCGTCGCAGTCGTAGTCGTAGTCGTCGTCGTTCCGTCCCAGGACCGCGACACGCCCAGCCCCGCGTAGTCCGCCGCCACCACGGCGTAGCCGTCGCGCGCGAGCGCGAAGGGCCCCGCCTCGCCGTACCAGAGCGCGCGGTGCGCCGACGGCGCCTGCGGGCCGAAGAAGCCCGAGGTCCCGTGCGACCAGAGGACCGTCGGCGCTCTGGTCTGGCTGCTCCCTTCTGCTTTCCGGTCGGAAGGGAAGGAAGGGGAGGAGGAAGAAGGAGAGAGAAGAAGAAGAAGAAGAAGAAGAAGAAGAAGAAGAAGAAGAAGAAGAAGAAGAAGAAGAAGAGGAGGAGGAATTGGAGTTGGTGTTGGTAGTAGGGGGAAAGGTCCGCGGCGCGAACGGCCACAGCACGTACGCCGACGCCGGCTGCGCGGTCCCGTTGAGGTCCCGCGTCGCGTACAGGATCCGCGAGAGCGCCGTGTTCGGCGGCAGCGCGAAGGGCGCCGGGTCCGTGTGCGCCTGCACCCTGAGCAGCGTGCCCGGCGCCGGCCGCGGGCCGTCGCCGCGCGGCGGCGGGAGCTCGTACTCGTAGAAGGCGTCCTCGCCGGCGCCGCCGTTCGCCAGCTGCGACCGGTCGAAGCGCACCGCCGCCTCCACGTCCGCCGCCGTGCTGGCCGACAGGCCGGCCGCCTCGATCTGCGCCCGCGACAGCGTGAACGTCGAGTTGAACCCCGCGGATTGTAGCTTGTTGGGCGCCGTGGCGGCGGCGACGGCGGTGGTCTGGCCCTGGGCCCAAGCGGTGGCCGAGAGGCACACGGCGAGGGAGAGCAGGTTTCGGTGCATGATGGGTTGTGTCTCGTCCAGTAAGTAGGTACCAATCTGGCTTAGATCCCCGGGTCGTGAAGTGAAGATTGTAAGTTATTCAGCTCACGAGACATTCTTGTTATATTTTTATCATCAAGGAACGCATAGCTCGGATCGAAGTAGTATAATGAAAGCAGAGTAATCAATGCAAGGGGGTCAATGCAAGCTCATCATTATGATTCATATGGTCATGCAATACGCAGTTCAGATCACACGACATATTTAATATATAGTTACAGCTATAAAAACGCTAACTTAATGAGTCAAGGTTTGTATAACAAGGTGCAAGTCCGATATTCAGGAAAAATAACAATATAAGTAGAAGTAACTAGAAGTGATTAATATTATAGAAATAATGCAAAGTATAATATAACTAAATTAATTATTAAACCAAAAATTTATAAGTAAAAGTAATAGAGTATTGCAGCAGAGCAGGACGCTCAAGGTCAGGTATAATACCAATATACACTTCAGCTTAGATGAGTTATACGTATTATATAACTAAGGCTAAAGCCTCTGAAGAGAAAAAAAGGAATCAAGAGTGAACACGCTATAAAAAAGGCAGGCCATATACTGCGTGAGTAACGGTACGTTATTGTCACGGCGCATGGCATTCGTAGTGCCGAGAAGCAGTTTCTAGGAACGCATATTAATTATAAGGTGAAAAAGAAACAGAAGCTTGAAAATTGGAAAAAGCCAGGGCCACCTAAGTGGCCGCGTACGTAGCCCAAGGGACTGGGAGCTGTCACTGTTATAACGTAGAGCCCCCAGAAAGGCCTATATCAATTGAGTTACGATACAATAGATGAAATTAGTTATATGAGCAACAGCTAGCAACAAGTGTGTCACAGTGTAGCACTGTCGTGACATCTATAGTGGAGTATTTGGCGCACGGTTGTTCTAGTCATTATGACTCAAAACAATTAATATAATATAAGTATAACTAACTAGTTATAATCCAACCAGTTAGCTATGATAAAACCAAACCTATTTTAGCTTATAATTAGTCAAACCAATAAGTCAGACTTCAAGCCAGCCTTCAGCCTAGCTACTAACTTATCTATAGCGTTTATAGCAGCACGTAAGCTTTAATTCCCGGCCTTATCACTAAGGCTATATATTTCCCCGTGATGTCTCGACGGAGCAAGAGTCTCAAGGTTAGGTGTAATAGTAACATGCACTTCGGTCTAGATAGCAGGCACCATACAAGACTCAAGCTTGCAGAAGGGAAGAATCAGGAGCGAACATGGTACTGGAGAAGTATACCCATATACTACGCGAGCACAGGTGCGTCATGACACGTGACAACTTCTTATGCCTCCTATGACTTAGAAACCGGGATTCATAAACATGGTCGTCCTCTTGGGTGATTCTGTACAGGTATCGTCGCCAAACAATGAAGATGGATGTTATATGACGGTGTGTCTAGGGTATACCATTTCCTTTTTCAGGGGGTGACCCGTGAGACAATCGATCAGCTAAGGAGGGCGGCTCTAAATTGTGGCACCAGGCTATCCACCAGGTTATCCACGCTAGATATTATGCCAATCCGTCAAAGCTCCAGTATTAGCCGAGAGACCACGGTCTTATCTAAGAGGGGATTAGAAAAGTAGTGGCATGGAACGCTTTATGTCACATTTTACGTTCCCTACAAGTTGCTGAAGGTGATGTTGTACGACGACCTAGATAAACAGAAGGTATCAAAGGCATCGATATCTTCTCAACGAATTACAGTTCTGAACTCACAAGCCCTAGGATACCGGTTTACTCGTATAACTTGAGCTTCTTGGTTTATAGTTGATAAATAAGCTATGGGATCACCCTTGAGAGTATTGGCTAATTTGCTCTTGATATCCTTGATGGCAGGCTTATGATGACGACAAGATTCTACTATGTTTGTAATCAAGTATCGTATAGTAGTGAGATGAAAATTATGTAAGACGGAGAAAGGGTATTATTAAGGTCCATTGATAAATGAGACGGAGCCATGGTCAAATGATATGTAAGAGTCAACTGAACATTGGAGGGCCCGGCATGTTAGATAGAGCCTTCGGTGAGTATGTCTACTGGCACGACGTGTAAAGTGTTACCGTTTCACGACGCTCGGTCTGGTAGGAAGGTTCGCTAAATCAGGCGCTTAACGCGAGACAGGCATCAACTGCGAGACCGACCCTATATCTATGTCAGCAACTCGAGATTCCGTGTGAATTCGTGTACGCTACTAACCTCCCCTCCTTTTGGTGGACGACGTCGCTAATGATATCCCGATCCAGGTCTGGGAACATACCAGCTAAGGTTTCAACTACATTGTTATGCTCTGCTCGCTGTAATCTATATGCTTCGGCAGCTTCGGCACTTGCTTGCCTTGCGGCAGCTTCCTGCGCTGATAGTTGTTGCCGTACTGCTGCCGGTGGCACTTGTGCGTCGGGGTTCGGCTTTATGATTGGTCGTGTGCTTGGCCGGGAAGGGGTTGGATTCTGCTGCGGAACAGGGGGAGGCGTGCTAGGTCCGGCAGCGCTGGGTTCTTCGGAGAAAATCCTACCAATGGAAGACAACGGCTTTTGAATGGTACGAAGTAAACCGGAAATTGCTGGCGTCTCGTCGCCCGACTCATGACCGTCGTGGGAAGTGGATCGTCGAGGCGTTCTGGAACCATCTTGTTCAAATGACGGCCGTGTCGAAGACGACTCCCTCGGGTACAGCCCACCCTTTTCAGATAAAGAGGTAGACAATCGGGTGGCCGACTCCTCCGTGCGGTGTTTTTCGGCGATAGCGGACACAGCGGCCTCTACATTCTGCTCAAAGTCTTCATCTGATATCGTCAACGTGGTGCGGTCCATGTTCTCGATAAACTGCACAGCGCCCATCTGGACATAATCAGTAAGGCACGCGCCATCAAACAAACGACTGGTATTTTGATTTGTTTTGGTTCTTACCAGAGAGGATAGATAGTAGCCCGCTTCGCCACCTAGTTTATCTTGGTTGCGAAAGCGCAGGATATACTGGACGTTTGAGACCAGATGGTCCGGATTGGCCCGGAGCACGACATAGATGAGGAGGGGCATGAAACTATCAGCCGATGAATCCGATTTGTTATGTTTGAGAAGCCCTACTCGCGGCGTAAGTATGGTGATAGGGTTTCTAGCAACGCTTGAGAGGACGTACCAAATATGACTTTGCAGCAGTTGAGGACGCAAATAATCTTATCTCGAGGAGCCCTATACGACCTAATTTTCAAAAGTTCTAGTTCGGTTAGCAGCAGCTTGACAACCAACATGCGTATGAAACTGACCTTGTTGAGCTAGCGCAAGGAACCTCTTCCCGCTGTCCGTGACGGCTGGTATATCCAAGTGCTCTTCCCTGACCCACCCATATATGCTGACTTTTTGTGCTAAGATATCGTCTCTCTCAACATCCTCTTGGTGCTGCCCCTTTCGACCCGGGCCCATGGGCGGATCTCCGCCGCGCTTTTTTGGCTTTGCGCCTGGTATGGCTTGTGGCGCGGGAATAGCTGGTGAAAAAGTTTGTGTGTATAGTCTGTTCATGACGAGCTTTTCCATGCCCTCGCGAGCATTATCAAACTCAGCGTCAGATACTTCTCTCCAAACTTCGCACTGGGCCATTTTATTAGCGATGAAGGTGAGAAAGTCGCCAATGATCTTGACTTGTTCGTGAACCATCCACTGCCGCTTCCCGAACTCGTTTAAGAAGGATTTAAGGTATCGCGCGACAGGATCCGCTTTCTTATGCTTCAGCTGCTCTAGGAAACGGTGAAAGTCAAAGGGTAAAGCCGGTTCGGGCTCTGGTTCCGGGGGTGGAGGGCGATGAAGGGTGGTGGTGGATGAGACGGGGGACTCCGTCAGCCTATCCTCGGAGCGGCCATCTTTCGGGGGTACGGGAGGGCCATGATCATGGGCATGGAGCTTTCCCTTGGACCGGGCGGTGGTAGGCGAAGTGCTGGAGATGCTCGCTTGTATTTCCTGAAGCTGTTGCGCGATGCTCGGAGCTAGCGGTTCAAGGCTGGATTTCCTCGGTGGGTGCTGGAGAGGGGGGCTAGCCAGATGGGGTGAGGCGATCTCGAGCCTTGGACTCATGACCTCTTCGGCTCCCGGGCCGCCGCCATCCTCTGGGAATTGTTCCATGATGCTCTGAATCTCAGATCGCGAGGAGCCTTCGCGCTCATCCTC
The DNA here is from genome assembly GCA_021209875.1 of Rosellinia necatrix. NCBI lineage: Eukaryota > Fungi > Ascomycota > Sordariomycetes > Xylariales > Xylariaceae > Rosellinia > Rosellinia necatrix. Next base: position 207,817 of record JAGYVD010000001.1, on the reverse strand, counting down.
GCTAGCGAAGCGGGCTTCGTCGTAACCGGTGTCGGAAGGGGTCGGCGAAGAGCCCGAGCTCTGGCCCTTGGACCGGTGTGCCGAGTTGGCCCTCGACGGGGTCTGAGAAGCGGTGGGGGTGGGTGGTGTTGGGTCGACGTAAGGGGCTGTATTTATAGTTAAGTACTGGGGTTTCTTAGGCTTCAAGGTAGCGACGGAGGATTCCATGGCCTCGACAGTGGCATCGGGCTCGTGGTCGTCCGGCTGGTCGTTCTCGGCGGCATTTTGGCCTTCGGGGGTGTTTTCGGGAGGGCCGTGCTCCGTCGGGCGTGTCATATCGGGCCTGGGCGCGTCTCCGGGTGCTGGGGAAGGAGTGCTTTGGCGGCCGCGGTCGCCCTTCTGCTCGTCCGCCCTCGCCGCGGTGTCTGGCTGGGAAGGGCTAGGTGCGCACGTTATAGCGATGGGGGGAGCATTATCCAGTAGGCCCTCGTTGGTCGTCTTGGGATGGCTCATCGCGGGGTCATGGTGGGAGGCAGCGATGCGGCTCGTCGACGGCTCATGGAGCGGCTGTTCGGGGGGAGGCATACATAGGTTGGCGTGGGTTTCTTCTCCTTATGTGCTATTCTTTGGTGTTCTCCTCTCCTACCGGAATGGATGGCAGATAGGAGGAGGGAAGACAGAGACGGATAATGGATTGCGACAGTGGGGTGTATGTTATTCTGTTATTCTGTTATTCTGTAATTCTGTAACGAGGACTCGGGAGCATGAAGGCATATGCTTATGTATGTAGTTATGGCATTTAACTTTCGTACTAACGAAGGTAGGTCGCAGGTAGGGGCCCTCGTTGATACCGGATACCGGGTGTTGTTGGCAATAGTTACTTACTGGGGTTAGGTACGGTAGGTAGCCGGCAGAGGCACCTTAGGTACCTAAAGGAGGATTAATGGCTGTTATCGTTATCGTTACCTCTAGACTCTACCTCCTAATGCCGGGTACAGCATGTCCCAACCCAAGTAGCTTTTGGGGAGGGGTTTAGGTGGTAATGGCGGGGCTGTCTGTAACACAACGTACAGCGCTAGAGACGTGCGTTGAGCACTACCTAACCCAGCCTGAGATGATACTTCAAGTGCCTACCTAACCTGAGATCCTAGACTTGCATGAGCCATGAGCCACATTTACCCCTCTATCATGGATATTTGAATGAATACCTACAGTTCCTAGGTTCCTACCTAGGTAGTTACCTGGTAACTAGTCGCTGCTTAATGTACCCGGCAGAAGGTGGGCAGAGGTATATACTGCATGGCGGACTAGCTTGATTCTGCAGTCCCCTGTGAGACATGCTTCTTCCGTCCGTGTCATACGGCATCCATTTGCACCCCGAATCGAGACAAATTCTCCAAGGTAATGTGACCATCATCATCATCGATGCAGTAGATGCCATTGGTTTATCTCACCGGGTTTCACACGTCTTGTGAGGACGAGAAATTGCCATATCGTTTATCACTTCGATAAACTCCACTTAGAAAAAGGAAAAGGAAAAAGGAAAAAGGAAAAAGGAAGAAAAAACAGGCACATGGAATATCTAGAGATCTCGTCTTCTAGGCAGTGTATTTCATTATCCCTCATTTTCCCTTTGTTAGAATTATAGCTTTCTTTGTTCAGTGACAGACTGAGTGGCAGAATCGGCCGTGTTAGTCCATCCTCGGACTTAATCGTAACTCCGTCCCAAGAGCCTAATGCGGTAAGTAACTTCGGTCTGATGACCCTTTCAGGTAAGTGGACAGGAACCGAATACAGTAATTAGATGGACTCGAGACTCGAGTGGTTGATTAATGGCAGACAAATGCTAACGAAGCTCAAGCATTCTCCTCTTTATCTCTACATTCAATAGGTAGCTAGAAGTCAAGGCTGGCCTGACATAACAGGGTCATCTCCATGACGGAGGCTCGGTAGGTTGTTCGTTCCCGAGATCCCCCTGCTCCGGGTGACGAAATCAATACATGGATCAGTTAGTCAAGGATCTCCCGCGCGGCGATCCATGCCAAGCCAGCATTGCACATAACGTGTAGCCAGTCAGGGCTAAGAGCGCTATACGAGGTTGGCATTGGCAATTGGCATCTCTCCTCCCTCCTCCCTAAGGACAAGAGAGCAAGAGCTGAGCTTACCTAACCTTGGAAATGCCGAAACCAACTGGATTGGGCAGCTGCTCGTCGATGGTAGCACCAGGAGAGACCAGCACACGCACCTGCCATGAGATGGATATAACCGGCTGCTCTTTCGTTGCTTGCGGTTCCAAGGCTGTCTCTGTCTCTGTCTGTCTCTGTCCACATCCGTCATCTGCTTACTTCCTTAAGTACTTAGGTATTTAGTATCGAATATATCAGTCCAGTCAGATTAACCGGGCCCCGACTCGGGGGGCGCTGCTCGTTCTTCGATTGTCTTTTAGTCATTTATAATCTCCCAAAGAAAAAAAAAAAAACAGATCCGAAGCTGCCGAAGCAGTCATCCGTAGACCGCTAACCGTTAGTTGACGCGACTCGACCTCCTTCCATCGCGCCATCCGCTCGTTTATTCATTTATTCGTCGTCATCGCCATCGCCATCGCCATCACCATCATCACCATCAGTATCGTCAATATACTCTGCATCAGCGCTATCAGCACCGTCAGCCTGGTCATCGCAAGCGTTGCGTCGCGACGGATCTCGCCTGGTAGAATTACTTGCCCACCGCCTAATCATTAACACCATCCTGCGGTTCGGCAATGTTGTCGCAACAGCCGCCGCGCGGTTCCGTTCAACTACCCCCTTAATACGTCATGTCCCCAATGGGCCAATCCCCTCGCAATGGCATAGGGATAGACGGCGTGGGCGCCCACCAGACGTGGCGGCAATGGCCGCGCAGCCGGTACCGCTCTCTGAGGACCACGGTGTATGACCACGCCGCCCAGTGGTATCAAGCCTATTTCCTCGAAGCCATACTTCGACAGAAGCCCCTCAAACCATCCAAAGACGGTCGCCATGTCCCCTTGCAACTCGACGACCCTCGCCAGCCTCTCGTTGACGAGAGGCGCGGCCACCCGTACCTATCGAACACCATCCGCACATCCCGCTACACCGTATACGACTTTGTCCCGAAGCAGCTGATCTTTCAATTTACCAGGCTATCCAATGCCTACTTTCTAGCTATTGGCATCCCCCAGACCGTTCCCGGCCTGAGTACCACCGGGACCTACACCACCATCGTCCCCTTGCTCTTCTTCGTCCTACTGACCATACTTAAAGAGGGGTACGACGATTACAAGCGCCATCGCCTAGACAAGTTGGAAAATGCAAATATGACCACCGTCCTGAGGTCTGCTGCGTCGGACGTAGCACCGAGTACAAAAGAATGGCCATGGTCTAAATCTAAGCCGCGAATGACGATATGCGATGCAGATCCTGATAGCGATGATAAGGACGGTGACTATCACTGGGTACGAGTCGAATGGAGGGATGTGCGAGTGGGGGATATCGTCAAACTTCGGCGCGACGAAGCAGTTCCTGCTGACATTGTTCTCCTTCATGCGACCGGAGAAAACGGCATAGCCTACATCGATACCATGGACCTGGATGGCGAAACTAATTTGAAGAGCAGGGAATCCCTTGGCGACTTGAAGGATTGCGATACAATTGCTGGGCTCCGTTCTACCACGGCCGAATTCGTAGTGGAGGACCCCAATCCGGACCTATACCATTTTGATGGCCGGATCACAATAAATGGCAAGACGCTCCCTCTCACATCGAACGAGGTTATCTATCGTGGGAGCACTATCAGAAATACGAGTAGCGTCGTTGGTGTCGTGATCAATACGGGCGAAGAGTGTAAGATCCGATTGAACGCAAACCAACATCCAGATGCAAAGAAGCCCGCACTCGAAGCCATGGCAAACAAAATCGTTATCACCCTTGTCTTCTACGTCATTGTTCTGACTGCCGGCTGCTCTGCCGGGTATATTATGTGGCGGTCGGCTACCGAACGCAAGTCATGGTATATTGCCAACGCCACTGTGGAGCTAAAACAGATCATTATCGGCTATGCGATCCAGTACAATAACATTGTTCCTCTTTCGCTATATGTGACTCTCGAATTAACGAGGATCGGTCAGATGCTCCTGTTGAATGGCGATATAGAGATGTATGATGGAGTAACGGATACACCAGCACGCTGTAACACCAACACAATCCTCGAGAATCTTGGGCAAGTCAGCTACGTGTTTTCCGACAAGACTGGGACGTTGACAGACAATATTATGAAGTTTCGAAAAATGAGCATTGCGGGGACGTCTTGGCTTCATGAGATGGACTTGCTCGAGAATCGGGGCACAAATTTACAACACAAGCAATCCGCCACCGCCCGGACGCTATCGCGAAGCGAGTCCCGCGGCCCGAAGAACGCTCTTTACGAAGATATTGAATTATTTTCACTTGCTTCCCCGAATACGCCTACCTTCCCGTCGAGGAGGAGATCTTCGCAATGGAAGTCGACCGGCCGCCCCAATAATGTGCAGCCGGATGTTACTACTTCCGACCTCCTGGAATACATTAGGCTGCAGCCAACATCTCATTTTGCAACGCGAGCCAAAGATTACATATTGTCCCTGGCACTGTGTCATACTTGTCTCCCCGAAATAAAGGATGGTCAGCTCGAATACCAATCCTCGTCCCCCGACGAATTGGCTCTGGTACAGGCGGCCGGCGAACTTGGGTACCGTGTCACCCAGCGATCTTCCCAATCCGTGACGCTTCAAGTCGGCTTAGATGATAGCAATGAGAAGACCGAGACATATCAGATATTAGACGTCATTGAATTCAGCAGCAAGCGAAAGCGAATGTCTATCATCGTGCGTTACCCCGACGGACGGATCTGCCTCATTTGCAAGGGTGCCGATTCGGCCATCATGCCGAGGCTAAAGTTGGCGCAACTAGCCAAAGAAAAGGCCACCGAGGTGCGCAAGAGCGCCGATATCGACCGCGAGATGGCGCGGCGGAGCGAGCAACTAGAGGTCAGAAACAGTTTTGGCGGGCGTCCGAGCTTCACATTGCGCCGCAGCTTTGTCGGCAATCGAGATAGCCTTGACCCGGGCCAGTCGACTAAGCGGCCAAACCTAGAACGCAGCAGGTCAGCACAACCGGCAGCGCCTCGATTATCCCAAGACAAGGCCCGGCCTTCACTCAATATTCGCACCACCTCGTTGGATGTAGTCAGAGTGCTATCGAAGACGAGTCCCATGATTCCCGTGTCACCTGCCCAGAACAAATTTAGTTTCCTCGAGGAGTCTTCGATCATGGACGAAGCTGCCATTTTCAGTCGGTGTTTTCGGCATCTGGATGAATTCGCCACGGAAGGTCTTCGCACGCTCCTAGTCGCGCGCAAATTCATTTCTGAAGCGGAATACACCTCGTGGAAGGAGATTTATCACGAGGCGACAACGAGTTTATTGGATCGCCAGGATAAGATTGAGGACGCAGGTGAACAAATCGAACAGGTATTGGATCTCGTTGGAGCTACCGCAATTGAAGACAAACTTCAAGTTGGTGTTCCTGAGACTATCGACAAGCTTCGACGGGCCAACATCAAAATTTGGATGCTAACAGGAGACAAGCGTGAAACGGCGATCAATATTGCACACTCGGCACGAATCTGCCGTCCTGGCTCCGACATCTTCATTTTGGATTCGTCGAAGGGGGACTTAGAGGGCCAGATTCGCGATGCTACGGAAGACCTGCAGAGTGGAACCGTCCATAGCGTTGTTGTGATAGACGGCCAAACGCTTGCTATCGTAGAGAAATCACCCATCCTCACTGACATCTTCTACGCCCTAATCCCTACCGTCGACTCGGTTATTTGTTGCCGCGCATCGCCAGCCCAGAAATCCACGATCGTCAAAGCCATTCGTCAGAAGCTCCCCAAGGCCCTCACCCTGGCCATCGGGGACGGAGCGAATGACCTGGCCATGATCTCGGCCTCGCACGTGGGCGTCGGGATTTCCGGCAAAGAAGGACTCCAGGCTGCCCGTGTCGCCGACTACGCGATCGCGCAGTTCCGTTTCTTGCAGCGGCTGCTCCTAGTCCACGGCCGCTGGAACTACGTCCGGACCGGCAAGTTCATCTTGGCGACGTTCTGGAAGGAGATGTTCTTCTATCTGCCTACTGCCATGTACCAACAATATAACGGTTACACGGGCACGAGTTTATACGAGAGCTTCAGCTTAACGGTTCTCAATATCCTATTCACAAGCTTGTGCGTCCTTTGTATGGGCATCTGGGAGCAGGATCTGAAGGCTGAGACGCTCCTCGCCGTTCCTGAGTTATATGTCCACGGTCAGCGAAACCGCGAACTGAATTTCCCGAGATTCATCGCCTGGATGACGAGCGCGGTCATCGATGGCACGCTGGTGTGGGTGCTCATTTGGCTTGGATATAACATATTTGGTCGACCTCGCGATAATGGCCTCTTTGCCTTCGGGGACCTCGCGTTTTCCATCGGCATATTATGGACTAATTGGAAATTATTGTAAGTCCCCTTGAGTCCCTGTTTAGGAGATAACCTACTAACTCTTCACTAGCGTTATGGAAACGCATTATAAGTCAGCCATAATCATTGGTTCGTTTAGTATCACCGTTTCGGGGTGGTGGGCGTGGCAAGCTTTCCTTTCAGGCGTGTATCCTCTCCAGCCGAGTCCGTATGCTGGTCGAGGCGCTTTCGTCAACACATTCGGGAAAGACACCTTGTGGTGGTCATTACTCTTCGGCGTATTACTTATTCTCATCGGTCTAAACATGACGTTCAAACTCGCGAAACGAAACTTGATCGTATATGGTTTCTGGAATTGGCCACCGTGGCGAAAAGGAGCTGCAGACGACAGCCCCCAGAACTGCGAAAATTGGGATCGCCAGCTCTGGCAGGAGCTAGAACAGGACCCGGTGATTAAAGAGCGCCTGCGGCAGACTCTGCTAGATGAGAGGGAGGGCCGCCCTAGCATGGTGGGAGATAGAGGTGGTGGTGATGAGGTGGACTTGGAAGCTCGGATTTGAAAGCATATATATACATTACAGAGCGGCATTTATAACGGAGTTCGGATGCATATAGACAGACGATAATCAGGAGGTGGAAAGACGGATCCGATAGTTTTTTTTTTTTTTTACTTTTCTCGGGCGCTCCCTCTTTAGGCCGCCAACGTTAGACAGAGCATGCATTGCGCTGATACCCCCCTATACTATACGCCGACACGCCTATCTGGAGTATGATACATGGTACATATGAAATCGGCTTCTTAGATGGCGCTCACAACTTTGGGAACCCCGAACTGTTGTACATAATCTTACTTCCCATGTTGAATATATCTCAAATTCAACACTCACTGATATCGATCAAGTCGGTTTTCTCTCTCTCTCTCTTCATCTCTGAAGGCTCAATCATACAAGTCACATGAAGTCTACAAAGTTGATCGCGGGGTTGAAGTAAAATCTTTTTCTAGTTCACATGTCTATCTATCTAAACAGTTCTGAGAAAGGTTCTTAAACAATTGTTAGCCAACTTACCGTGCCCCGCCGCACCCTTTCATCTCTAATGTATATATATATATATATATATATCTAGTTAGTTATATATAAAGATATATCATAGATAGACGTAAAATGTCTAGAGATCTACATAAACATATATGAAAATATAGAGATCTATATAGATATAGATATATAAAGACATATATAGATATATAAATATATAGATATATAAATATATAGTTAACTAACTATATAGATATATACATATATATAAATATATATATATATAATACATATATATAAATATATATATATATATAATACATAAATCTAGACCTTAAACATTACTCACTCACTCACTCACACTCGCCTAAGCACTTACCTCCTCCTCCTCCTCCTCCCGGACGTCGTGACGTCCGGGGGCGGGGCGGACAGGGTCGTAGAAGACGACGTCGGCGCCAAGCAGCAGCATGGCGAAGGCCAGGCCGGGCTTCTCGCACTCAAGGATGCCCTCGGCCAGCGCGCACCGCACGCTCCCGGCCAGCCGCGCGATGTCCGCCGCCCCGGACACCCTCATGCACCGGCACCGCCCCGCGTCCGCCCCGTGCCGCAGCTCCGCCGACGCCAGGCTCGCGCACAGCGTCACGCTGCAGCCCGTGTCGCGACGGTAGAAGGTCGGGGTCGTCGTCGTGGCCGTCATCGTGGTCGCGGTCGAGGCCGTGGACGCGCTGGAGGTGGTGGAGGATGGCATTTTTGGGGGCGAGAGGACGGAGAGATGTGCGCTGCTGCTGTTGTGGTGACTGGTTTTTTTTTTTTCTGAGTTGAGTTTTGAGGCTGTGGCTTTGGTCTTGCTTGGGGTTCGGTTTGCTGTGAGTTGTGATGGGTTGGGATGAGAAGTGGTGATGGTATGTGCATTGCTTGGACTGTTGAGGGTTTATATACTGTTTTTCGAAGTGTTCGAATACGACTATCGGGTTTGTTTTATTCACTATCTTTGTCCTGTGAGTTGTTCACAACAATACCTTTGTTTCTATCTTCTCACAAGTGCTATGTGTGGGTTTGTTTGGGATTTATTGTCTGGCGTCTAAGAGCCGAAACCTAGATGCCTGGTCAATTAATTGATGCCTTGGTAAAGACAGCGAAGAAGAATTAACGTTGGCCCTGGGATGTCTTTATTGCATGGGTTCGAGAAGGGAACTTGCGATGTATGAAGTCCGAAGATTAAGATGGTTGTATTCGTATCCTTTATTTACGTCTTGCTGTAAAAGGACGTTTGATGTTCTCTCTCCAAGACAATCATTCAGCCATCAGCACATACATCCATGAAGGTTTTTTTTCGCTGCAAGAAGCACTATTGCCAAGCAACTATGCGGGGTTCGTGACTTAATTAGCACTGTGTTATTGTTTTGTTTTGATTGCTACTTACTTTCTCCGTTCCCTTGTAATATGACGACATATTGACGCACATCTCCTGGTAATCAGTGTAAGGTAGGCACGAATAATTTCACTTCATCCTTCAATATATTTCCGTCTAGAACTACATACATACACGCATACATAAGGCAGCCAAGACTCTAAGTTAGGTGTGCACCAGACCCACGTGTTCTTCGTATTTTACCCCACGGAACTTTTATCACTGCATACATAGTCCCCGGGGTCGTGTCTTGGAAAATGTAACCCGGGTGCGATCTACGCACTATAAGTTGCTTTACGTTACATACAACTCGCGCACAGTGCCTACCGCTACTCTATTTTCATATCCGTCTCCGTCGTTGCTAAGGACCGATTCGGGTTAAGTATGAACCGAGTATAAATAAATACTGCTCCCGTTGCCGCGCCTGGTTATGGATAGACACGGCCACGCACGCGCCCCCTCAGACGGTCAGAAAACAACAACACCTCACAACAACAAAGGTGCCAACGCGAAGTCAGGCTCGAAGATGGTCTACCTCTCCCTCGCATTGGCGGTGCTGTCTGGTGGTGTGGCTATTGGGGCTTATAACGATGCTCATCGTCGGCGAGCTGAAATACCGGCACAGGCTCAGTTCATCGACCAGAAGGCCTTCAATGTTATGCCCTCCGTTTTACCCCCCACCGAGTTTAATTTGAGTAGTGTGAGCCGGCCGTACTGATGCATCTCGTGAGAAAGGACCGTGATAGATTAACCATACCCTAGATATTTGTCCCGCCCGGCTACGACTTGGCGGCACTCAAAGACAAGCCGTTCCATGTTTACGATGACGAGTTTTATGATGTGATTGGGCCGAATCCCACATTGACGCTTATCGCACATAAGGATACGGATCCCATCTTTCACGAGGCTGTCGTATGGTATGATGAGACTTAAATTCGTCGTGAACAGAATTCTAGGTCTGACATCGATCTATCTAGGTACTCTCCTACCAACGAGGTGTTCTTCGTTCAAAATGCCGGGGCTCGGGCCGCCGGTACAGGTACGTAAAATCTCACTCCCAATTGATTGCCATTATGCTTTTGTCACGGAATTGGGTGCTAAAGCTACGCTTTGAAGGTCTGAATAAGTCGGCCATCATCCAAAAGATCAGTCTTCCCGAAGCCGAAGCCGTTTCGACTATGCGTAATGCGACAGGTCTTGTCAAAGTCCACGTCGTTGACTCGAACCCTACTGTTCTGAATCCCAATGGTAAGCCTTGAAGGATAAGGCTGCATCAATGATAAGTTGAATTGAATTAACCATCGGCATAGGGGCGATAAACTACAAGGGTCGGATTCTCTTTGCAGCTGAGGGCCAGGGCGCATACAAGACGACGGAGCTTATAATCATGAACCCTAGAGAGCCATACAATACGACGGGTAAGCACATGAGTCTCGAGATGAATTCCGTCCGGCATTGCCTAACCGTGGACGCCAAAAGTGCTCTTGAACAACTACTTCGGTCGTCAGTTCAATTCTCTAAACGATATCGCCATCAATCCACGGAACAAGGATGTGTATTTCACGGATCCCATATACGGGTACCTTCAAGAATTCAGGCCACAAGAGGGCCTCCCACATCAGGTCTACCGATACAATGATAGGACAGGCGCCGTTACCGTCGTAGCTGATAGGCTCAACCAGCCTAATGGTTTGTTTCTAGTCACCCAAAGGCATCATGGTCATCTAATTACTGACTTTGGCTTGCAGGTATCGTATTCTCCCCTAGCGGTTTGCACGCATATATCGCCGATACTGGGGCCTCAGGTGGCTTCTGGGGGTTCAATGCGTCATCCCCTGCTACTATGTAAGTGTACTTAATCATGCTCCATGTATCATCATGGCCATTACCAAGGCATATGCGGCTGACCTGAACATATAGTTATCGATATGACGTCGAAGATGATGGAACTTGGTCAAATAGGAAAACATTTGCCCACGTCCACGCCAGGGCCCCAGACGGTAGGCCTGCTCGCTATCGTATAGTTATCTGTCAGTGCTGACCATGGCCCCAACCATGCTAGGTATCCATGTCGACACCAAAGGCCGTCTCTACGCCGGCTGTGGCGACGGTGTTCACGTATTTAATACTTCTGGAACGCTCATCGGCAAAATCTTCCTCGGCGAAACGTCCGCGAATTTCAACTTTGCCGGGGATGGGGGCATGGTCATGTGTGCGGAGACGAATCTGTTCTACGCGAAGATCGCGACTACAAGCGGCGCGTACTTGGGTGATTCCTAGCCTCGCCAGTCGGTTTGAATCGACGGTGAAAAATGTCTTACGGTATGTAAGATTGAAAACGCAGCATGAATAGGTAGGTAGGTAGGTAGGTAGGTATGGCTAGGTAGTATGAAAATAATATCACGTCTCAAAACCCATCACTATTTCTCAGCGAATCGATGTATTCCTTCACAATATCCTCTCCGCTCTGATCCTTGACCAGCCCCAGCCTCAGGGGCGTGGTGACGTCGAAGTCGGGCGACCAGCTGCGCAGGATGCGCTCCAGATCCGGGATCGTCTCCTCCCTCAGCAGCTTCAACTTGTCCTCGCCGCCGTGCTTGGCGAGGGCGTCCATGAGCTCCTGGATGGAGACGGAGACGCCGGGGACGTTGATGTGCCGGATGTGGCGCGGCATCCTGCCCGAGTCCATGTGCAGGACGCGGAAGAGGTTCTCCTGCAGGCTGCTGGGCGAGCAGAGGAAGGACCGGAAGGACCGGTCGCGCAGCGGGATGACGCACTCCTCGCCGTTCATGGGCTCGCGGATCATGCCGGACAGGAAGGAGGAGGCGGCGTTGGTCGGGCGGCCGGGGCGCACGACGACGCTCGGGAAGCGCAGGATGAAGGCGTCCACGTAGCCCCTGCGGTGCATGTCGTTGAGGAAGACCTCGGTCAGCAGCTTGTGGGCGCCGTACGTGCCCTCGGGCGTCGGGGTCACGTCGTCGGTGACGCCGCGCGCCGGCAGCGGCTGCCCGTACACGGCCTGGGACGAGGCGTAGACGACGCGCACGCCGGGGCTCGCCGCCCGCAGCTCCAGCAGCAGGGCCCGCACGCTGTCCACGTTCACCGCCAGCGACAGGTCGAAGTCGGCCTCGGACCCCGCCGACATGATGCCGTGGAAGACGAAGACGGCGTGCAGCGGCTGCGCGCCGGCCACCAGCGACGCGACGAACGCCGGGTCCGTGATGTCCCCCCGCACGCACCGCGCGTTCTCCGGGTGCCGCACCCCCGCCGGCACCGCCGGGTCCACGAGGTCCGTCAGCGTCACGTTGTAGCCCGGCTCATTGAGGAGGCGCGTCGCGAGCAGGGGGCCGACGAGCCCGCCGGCGCCCGTGATGAGGATGTTCTTCGCCATGGCGAGAGATGGAGAGAGAGAGATCGGGAATAGATTGAATTAGTCCGTGTTCAAATGTGTTCAAATCAACCTTTTTATTTTTAATCTTTTTAAATTTCTTTTCTTAAAAAAAAAAAAAACTTTTTATTTTATTTTATTTTGAGAATTTCCTTTATGCTCTCTGGCTGAATTAATTATATCATAGGTATTTAACATACGTCTATAAGAAAGGCAAAACCACGCCCCAGAAGCTCGAGGTTTGCGCCGCTGGGCACAACGACATCATCGCATCGGGCTGTGTTCGTGGATCGGTTCGGGGCACAACACCGCGGGCGTTGTGGGGGAATGAGGGGTTTGCGGGTCGTCGTAGGGATATCTCTTGCGATATCATCGTGCGGGGTACGTGGGGGGCAGGGTAGCTGGGGGAGGGCGACGGGGGGCGAGGGGGGCCGAGGTGTAGAGCCGTAGATAGGGGAGGGTTCAAACTCTCTATGTTCTGGCCGATATCGCTCCTAGCTCATTGATATAATGATATCTATCGTAAACGAGGAATGAGATACAGCGTCCTAGCAAGCATACCATACTTCGATATTGCCAACGTATGGTGGGCTCGAGATCTAGACCTTACAGCACCCGGCCCGTCGGATAGCCCGCGTAATACGTTCTAGGGACGAGAGTGCTCCGAAATATACCTTCGAATGGAAAGAAAAGCGTACACCGAACGAACATGCGATCATCTTGCCAGGACTCAATCGTCTTCGGTCTTCGGTCTTCGGTCCTGGGATAGAATTATGAGCATAGCTCGGCTTTTTGCGCGAAGATGGGAGTCCCAGACGATGACCGAGATCAAGCACGTGAATGAGTTCAACGGGTTCAATGAGAAATGGAGGGCCGTTCGTCACGGGAGATTTCGTCCCAATGTAAGGAGCATCTGATATTGGATACAGGAAACGTATAGGTTTGGTCGGTTTCTGCTCGGACAATTGACGAGTAGCGAACACCGATGACTACGACTCGACAACGCTCCGGTGTTCTTAGCACACCGGTCTCCTTATTACAACGCAAATGGGGATATCTTGTATGAATCTTAAATCCGCCTTGCTTAGGGAATCTCGGCATGAAGTGTTGTTATGCGGAGCCGGCTGTGATGGCGTTGTCAAACGCTCATATATGGCCTATGACCAACCAATCGGCTAATGCTGATATAAAGCACAAGGAAGCTGCTGAGGGGTTGCTTCAGGAAATATCTCAACTCATCGTGTTTATATAAATCGTACGACGGGACTCATACAACCGGATTCTTGCGCTGACAATAACTCGCAATCAACAATGCCATCATCTTCTCCCCGTAAGTCCTACTTTCATTATCATCAACACCGGTGCGTCTCCTGCGGCGACGAGGGGAAATATAGGTCTTCTGTATTGGGTAGAAAGGCAAAGGCCTTGTATTACACTGCTAATTAAAATTTACGCCAGATGTTCTTATTTCTGGAGCTGGCCTAGGTGGTCTGGCATTAGCTCAAGCGCTTCGAAAGCAAGGGATTTCCTATGAGATATTTGAGCGTGAGAAGAATGAACGTGAACGTCGGCCAGGCTGGGTCATTGGATTGCACCAGTGAGGGAAACTCATCTTCCTATGAGCTTGGTATAGGGTCGATTGTATTGACATCGTGATAGTATGTTGGACGACCTGAAGGCATCTATACCGGATGACTTGCCACCGATCTCCTCACTAAGTAACTTGCTGCCTCTAACGAAGTATTTTCCCGAGGTAGTCTATTACAATCCAAGTAAACCACACCAACCGAAGATCGGTGTGCGTGGCGACGAGTCGGAGTGGATTATTCGAGCTGCCCGTTACAAGATCGTCGCCTGGTTGGAAACACATATACCGGTGCAGTACAACAAGAGGGCCGTGAAGATTGAAGAGACCGGCGACAAAGTCAAGATGTATTTTGAGGATGGGACATCTGCCGAGGGTGATATCCTCGTCGGTGCGGAGGGGGCTCGAAGCGCCAGTACGTTCTGTGCCAATACCCTACCCCGGTTCTCTCCATGATGGAAGAACAGAGTTAACTCGTGTGAAAAAGCTCGGCAACATATTCTCAAGACCGAGGAAGATGCTGTCAAGGCGCCACCGATGGCCATCATACAGGGCTTCTGTACCCTCCACGGCGAAGAGCTAGATGAGCAGCTCCGGCTTGGCCACTCTCTCTACATCGTTGACATGAGCTCTACTCATGGGTCTCCTATGATTTTGCTCGTAACGTTAGTGGAAATGTATTCCGACGGCGATTCAGGAAGGATTGGCTGGGCTTTAATCTGGCCCGATGAGTATGCAACGAGTCCTCTACCCTTTCGGATTCTTCCCAGGATCATCTCTCTCTACCGATCGCTAACCCCGAGTTTGAATAGAGGTGCTACCAAAGAGGACTTCTGGGTCTACAATGCAACTGGCGAAGAGCAGCATGCCTTCGTCGTGGAGAAGACGAAGAATCTCCCAGCCAAATACCTCACCACCATCAAGAGATCAGATCCCCAGACATCTGTGCCGGTGCTCAGACTCGTAAGCAAGCCACCCCAGTCGCTTTCTAATCAACGTAGCTGATTATTTTCGCACCTCTTCCCTAAGTATACCCTGCTCCTCGACTCGTTGCCAACCGGGCGAATCACGCTGCTGGGCGACGCCGCGCATGCCATGACCCCCTGTAAGTGCGTCGACGCCCTCGGTAGCAAGAGCGAATACTGATATCTGTCGGCGTAGTCCGCGGCGAGGGCGGCTTTCACGCCATATCGGACGCGCTGAACCTGGCGAGGGCCATCGGCAGGGTCGACAAGGACGACATCGAGAGCATCAAGCGGGAGTTCGGCCTGTACCAAGCCGAGATGCTCAAGCGAGGCAAGGAGGCCGCGAGGCTCTCCGCGGAGGCATTCGCGAAGAAGCGGGAGGTCGGGGGCGACGAGTTCTATTGTGCTTGGGGGCGTCGCATGGGCCCGCTGCCCGACGAGGGATAGGCTTCGGGAGGGGTGGAAGCGTACGAGGATGAGGCGGATGGCAACTCGAAAGCAAACGTCGCGTAGGGTGGTCTTGCATTTCGAAGTACATCTACAAAATCGGTTCAGAGGCTATGTAGTTCTACGAATCTGTGTAAATAAGGTAGTTAGACTGGAGAGGGAATATCGAGGTTTCTCTTGGCTTATCGGGTAGTTAGCGTTCATTGCCCATCTATTCAGCGCCTCAACGCTATTAGCACATCGGATGAAAAATGAAGGGACAGAGCCCTTAAACGCGAAAACAACGTCAGGATAACATGATGAGCACTCGGTCGGCGAGCATGCGGGGTCAGGAGCTCTGTGATGGCGGTAGTCACTGCTTGTGGTCTTGCTATTATCGGCCGGTTGGCGAGCTGTTAGCAGCAGTCAACTATTAGAACAACTAACTATGTAAATTAGTTAATAAGAAAACCTGATAGAGAAAACCACTGTTATGCTTCAAAGTATGCACTGATTAATATTGGTGGCGGTGCGCTAAAGAAATAACGAGTTAGGCCAAGGGCTCAGCAGGTCGTCGGCGACACAGCTCTGTCTCTAGAACAATGCTGTTCGAGCCTCTTGATTCACCACCGTCAGTCAGTCTATTACTTTAATTTAACTCTCTGGAAATCTATGCATGATTCTAACACGCTGAGCAATGAGGATCGGTTTACTGCCAACTTAGTCCTCAAAAATCAGCATTATAATACTGGTTTATGGCTCCCTTTACTTGGGTAAGTTGTTACTATTCGGGAGAGTGCTGCTAAGCACGGTCCTGTGGCATACCACTGCCCTATAAGTTTAAGGAAATAACTCTGTCGACCTGTTCAAGCAACTAACCCTCACCCCCGCCCGCATTTCCGCCTTATTGATAGCATCGCTAGCTAGTATGTTCTTGATGCGTACTCCCCTCAAGTATCTTCATTGCGACGTTCACATCTTCAAAATCGCTTCTACCTCGTCATAGGAATCCCTCAGAAAACCCAGTCATATATGCACCTGCAGGAATTGCCATCTTATAGCACAAAGGAGTCCGCCCATGCGTGCTTCTGAAGAAATTAACCTAGTTGGCAGACCTCGAACGCAATCACTATTCTTTACTAACCGAACCACTAAGCAAAACATATTCTAGTTGGAGCTGGATTCGTCTACAGTGCTGCCCGAAAGTAGATGCTTGGCGAAGGCAACCCCGCAATGCCCCGGAGAAATACAGATTAGGTCTATAGATGGGCGTTGCTGTTCAGCCCTACGCAAGAGCTCAAGCAGTATTTACAGGGGCGAATGACGACACTGACGTGAAAGGGAAAGACAGGAATGAATAGCGAAAAGGCCGATGAGTCTACTACGAAGATGCGGCTTTATTTCAGACATCGATATAATCACTGGAAGACCACACACAGAACATGTAGGGGGAATCGGCTGCCTCAGCTTAGCCTAGCAGTCATTTGGATTCGTAAGGTGTATCGTTATCTTGTCCGTACGAACTGGATTCGTTGACATGTTACATTGTGTAGATGTCGTTTCCCATTCCGTTGTATGACTACACCTCGTCGGGAGACTGTGGTCATGAAACATTCTTGTTGACCTTGAGACGATCTAATTGACAGTCTAGTCTTCCCCAAACCCAAATAACTACATAAAATCTTGATATTCAATCTTCCGGACTTCTCATGTATTTCTTATCTATGTTGTTGTTGTTGTTCTTGTTTTTTTTTGGGTTTTTTGGGGGGTTTTTTTTAGGCGGGGGTTTTTGGGGGTTTTTTTTTTGTTTCAAACCGACGCTGAACAAATATGGGGGTGCTCGGTGCATTGGAACGAGTGTAAATGAGGAAATAACATCTCAAGGTAGGCTTTTGGGGCTAGAAAGTGCCTTCAGAATTTGGCGACCCAATTTATTCGTCTTCTCGTCGAGCCGCCGCCTGGCTTCGGAATGACTTCAATCACGTATCCGCCTAACAGTAGATCATCAGCTTAAAACTCAGCTAGACCATTGGCGAAAGGAAAACATACCGGTCATCACCATGTCCGAAGGCTGTTCGGTGCGTGCGAGCGTTAGGGACCCGATGGGTTGGGTGTTTTCTGTCGCACTCACAGGTGGCGCTTGTGGTGCTGTTGGCGCTTGTGGTGCTGTTGGCGCTTGTCAGAACTATTGGGTCATATATAGTTGTGTTAAGCGAACCTTGGCGATGTTGCATGATCTTGGCCATAAGGCCATACAGACTGGCCAAGATGCTTATATGGGTAATAACCCGTTGAAGGTTAGGTCGATCAACGTTGTTGACTACGTCTTCAAGTAGAGGTAGAATATTCTCGGTAATAACCGTTTGAATGGGGGCCATGTTGATAAGGTTTGAAAGCATATGTGTATGTGTATGTGTATGTGCTTTTTTTTTTCTTTTTCTCAAGAGCTCTGCAGTTTTCAGAAGATCTTTTCGGGAGATGGAAGGGTTGAGTTTCAACTTCAAATTTTTCATAGTCGGTAGGGGAAACTCTTCATATAAATACAGCAAAAATGCACTTTTTCGGGCTTCTTTCTGTCACTTGTCATTATTTTGGCCCTTGGAAGACTGCCTTGCTACTCGAATGATAGGCAATATGGTGGTTTTCTCCTAACGCAAAGAGTTGAAATGTCTCACCTGCCTACACCACGGAAACAGTCATTATCATGGCCCTCATGGTGGATGAAGTATATTTTCACACGGTTGACCTCGTTTCCTCTAAAGGAACGGTAGGGGCAGCCGGTATCCTCAGCCTTTGATAGGGCTGTCTCGTAACGGCAGAGCTTTCCTGCCAAATCATAGTGCTTAAAGCGCGGCCGCCATCTCCGCCTACCTGGCCTAAGATACGCAGGCACGGATTGCAAGTACATCCGACTGGGCATGGGAACCCCTCCCTGCATGAGGTCGCATCAGACCTGTCCATGGCAATGACTCGTATTCTAAGACAGAGAACCCCTAATATTGCACATGTTTTCCCTCCTCTTCGTTCAATTATATATTCTTGCTCATACAGACGTACGATTTTGCGATGCTGCCTCGACCGTGGATATAATTTCGTACATGTCAGAAGTTTTCCCGGCTCCTATCTATCTACCTATTGTGCTTCGCCAGCACCCCTCGTTATGGTGCGACAGATTCCGGCCAATCCAATTCGTTCGTGAACAACGTAAGGGTCTTTGGGAAGAACCTTCCACGCAGAGTGATGCGGTGCGACTGGTGCTAGTCCTCATTGTCGCAACAGTACCAGAGCGGCCGCTCTGGGAGAACCAAGGCAGATTTGGGCACTAGTGGAAGCGGTCACATATTCTGGCCGGACAACGCATTGGCTGAGCACCCGAATGACCTTCGCCATTCCCTGGATCGTGTGGACTCGAAGTTTACAAACCTCTCCCCCTTGCTTCCTGCTAGGTGCTTTGTTACCGTACTAGACTAAAACATCGACGAGGCGATGAAAATATTGGGATCAAAAATACACGCATAAGGAAAAGCGGTAATCAAACTCAGGTTCACCGCAGCTACCTAGAAATATACTGGCATAACGTCGGCAATGCCCCCGCATAAATCACCCTTTATTCTCGGGAGTTCTACAGAACGCAATACACTGGCATACCCCGAGCGACCCGACAGAGACATATAAAATATTCACACAAAAGGGATTGCGCGCGGCAACAGTATTGACGAGGATGACTATGGTGCGCCATTACGCATGAGAGGGAGAGATGTACAGGTATGTTCAATCCTCAGCTCCCACCGCCCACCTCATCCCTGGCTTTGGCCATCGACAAAATTACGGAAGACCCGAATGTGAAGTTTCATCGATTTGTGTTGGAGCTAATAGATGGACTGAGGGCGGAGTGTGTGGTGGACCACGCAGGACGCGACAGGCATCACACACGGGTGGGCGGTTTACTGACTCACTCTGCTCTTTTTTTTTTTTTTTTTAATTGTAAGTAGGTCAGGGTTAAATGCGTCCAGGTCGCCGCTTATATGGCCGGATCTAATATCAAGCAACGGTCGCACTGTACTGACAAAACCATCCAGTGGACAGCTGTGCCATGCACGAGAGCTTCACGACAGCAACACCTGCGACACGCCACGATGGCCAGCGACCCTTGCTGCGCTCTTCGACCCAAGGGAGCGCCTGTCAAACGCATCCAACATTGGCCGGATGCCAACTACTAGGCCCACCCCACAGGCCGGCTCTGGGGCGAAGAACGCCAAAGCACCTGACCACGCATGGAGCGACCAGTTACCGCCTCCGCCACTGGTCGTACTAGGGGGGCTGCCCCTGGGATCATTCGTCCCCCATGATCAGAATCTAACCGAGCTCCAATGTCGAGATACAATGGAAGAGCGTGGCGTGACCAGCTGTCTGCAGCTGTTACTGTCGAGTGGAAGAGCAGCGAGCTCCCCCAAGCTGCTCCAGCAGGCAGCAGGAAGGAGACAGGCTGCTATCATTCAGACAGCAGAGCTGTTTCTGCAGTTCCCTATTCTGTCTTCGACTGTATCAGACATTGTTGGTTGGAAGTGTAGGCCATAGATCAGTCATATTTCCAAAGAAACGGCTATGGTTGCCAATAGCGGGCCGTTTGCTTCAACAATTAGGTATAGCTTAGCTGACCCCCGATTGTGTCGCTGAATCTTGGCGTGGCCGGGGGGATTAGCAACATGAGTAAAAGGAGTAACTATACAAGGCGAATACAAGGCGAAGAGTTACACGCAACACCTGCGCAGCTAACTTAAACACCATTCTTGAGAAGGCTGATGCCAATCTTCTCCTTTACCCGCAATCTTGAGCTTTCATCTCATACTTTGAGCCTTTTTGCAAGCTGTGGGAGAAGGTTGTAGACCAGTTCATTGACGCTGTAACCAGCATTATCAGGTGGCGGCGGGGTTGGTTTTCACTGCTCAGAGCCCGCGATTGACGGCTCTGGGGGGAGAACACGCGGGGTAACAAAGTCGAGGCCGATCCCGATTTATAGGCTAATAAAGATGATAATATTAAGGAGCAAATGAGAAACAGCGGACGTTCAGATCTCTTGTAACTTTGTAACTGATGAGATTGAGCGTACATTGACAATAGATACCGATATAAGAATATCGGGTTGAAGAATTGGATATCGAATATTTTCGTCAATTTTCAACACTTACAATTTATCGTCCATATAATAAGATATCAATTCGTCAACTACTTTATATTGATAGTACAGACTACTATACTTCTTGTTCTGGATTTGTGATATGTTCTTTGTACCCCTTCCTATTTTTATCCCTTTTTACTAGCCGGCCCCCGGCAGCAACGCAGCAGCAATGCGGCAGCAATGCGGCAGCAACGCTAACACGTGTTGCACAATGCATTAGCGGCCTTAAAATTCAGGCACACTTGTGACTTGTCCCCCTGTTACACTTTACCAAGTTAACGGTTAACTCAACGACATGCACTCACCTGCCGTGACCGAACCGCTGACACGCCACACCACGTGGCTTCCATTCGCCTCGGATCTGAACATGATGTGCAAGCTTTTGCTTATCCGCGCAGATCTGCGGGGTATTAATATCCGTTGTAATAAATAGGTCCTCTTATAATTTACTTCCCAAACATAACCCCGGCTCAATGACAATGATACTCACTACCCATGTCAAAGCTGAGCTTGGTTTGTCCTCTTCACGAGTTGAGTCTGAGTTTAGTGTTAGTATGCTATTAGCTAATTACAACCTACCCGAACAAGATGAGTTGCGCAATAATTGGTTGAGGGAGAGGTGATCGAAGGCTGTCCCAGTGTCTCACCCACCAACTTCCAAGACTACAACACAAATCCACTTTGAGCGACGATCTCAACGACGGAATAAGTGGCACAAGTATTCATGGTTCTATTGTACTTGGTTCCAGTCGAGGTCTATTAGATAGTCTAGGTTCATTCTTTCCTCGCGCTAAGTGGCTGGTCACCATTATCAAGTACCCCGGTTGGTTTCTCCTTGGGCTTTTCCCTTCCGCCCACAATACCCGTACCACGAAACGCGATGCTCACAACCGCCACACACAGGAGGCCGAGTGCGAAATTGAACCAGTTCGCCGCCCTGATGCTCACTATCGAGGGTCCATCCCATCGTGTGATCTTCCCCGCATGTTCCACCGAGACTCCTCTTTCCCTAGCCAGGACGGCCGTTTGAATGGCGGTGTCGATGGCGAGGCCGATAGCTCGTCCTACTCCTGCCGAGGCATTGATGAGGCCGCCTCCCAGTGCTTGGTCTTCCTGAGGCAAAGACTTGGACGTGAACAGGGTCAGACAAGGCCACGTAATGTCGGCGCCGATGACGGACAAAATGAATGCCGGCAGCCCGAAGGCGAAGTAGGAAGTGGAGCGCGGAAGCGGCACTGCGAACAGCAGGCATGAAATCGACATTGCGCCGTTCGCGCACAGGAGCAGAATCCATGTCGGAACACGCGAGATCAGGTGGCTGACGATAAAGGCGACCAGAACACCGGTAGCACCCGTTGGGATAAACCGCAAGGTTGTCTGCAGGGGGCTAAGCCCCTGGTAATCTTGGAAGAAGTACGTCGCGTAGACGATGAAGTTGTTGAAGCTAGCGAAGAAGAGGGCCATGATCGCCAAGCCAGCACAGAACCGGCCATTCCTGAATATGGAGACCTTGATGAGCGGCCTCCTAGTGGTGCGATTCTCTTGGTACCACTGCCAGGCGTAGAAGACACCTAGTAGAGTGACCGCAACTACGATCAAGACGGGGACCCAGGGAGTGCTCCATCCCACGACGTTGCCCTCTGTCAACGCAAAGAGAAGAGCGAGCAAACCCGCCGTGACGAGAAACCCCCCCAACCAATCTACGGATTTGAGAAGAACGAGCCCCTTTTTCGAGGGAACCATAGAGACTGGCGGCGGAGGTAGAAAGAAAACCCCAGCAGCAGTAACCACTACGCCAAGGCCTCCCAGGGCACCAAACACCCACTTCCAGCTCGTAGCCGAGGCGATGAACCCCGCAAGAATGTTTCCAAACACGCTCCCCAAGGGTGCTCCAGAAGCTGGGAACAGATCAGCCCAACGGCCGGGGGAAAGAAACGGGTTTGAACATACCGTAAGCGCTAAACGCATAGTTCTTGGCCTTGCCTGGGGGAAAGGTCACACCCAAGATCCCGATCGCGGTTGGTACGTTTGCTGCGGCGCCCTACACGAGGTAAGATACCGAAAAAAAAAAAAAAAAACAGGCGGCGCATGTGGCTGTTGGTCTTACTAGGCCTTGGAGTCCCCTAAACAAATCGAATGCGATCTCGTTTGGTAGAAAGGGGTTCGCTATCAGAGTCACGGCGACGAAAGCGCTGCCCCATATGAAGATGTCCCGTTTGCCGTATACTATGACGCCTAGCATCAGCAATGGTCGTCGTCTAAAACGGGAACTATTGGTGTTCAGAAGCCTGAACGCCTCCCCCTACTAACCCCCTCTCCCCTCCTCACCCGGGAAGGCAAAGCTCTCGGACCCGAAATGCACACTCTCCGAAAAACTGGGAAGATGTACTTACTATCGGCGATCCGGCCCCAGAGCAGCAAAAACGTCCCAAATGTCAGAGCGTAGGCAGAGACGACCCACTGAAGCCTGCTCTCGGGGATGCTCAGATCCCTCCCGATTGTCGGCAGGATGATAACAACAGCCTGGCTGGAAAGCGTCTGGTCGAAAGGCGTTAGCGAGGGAAAACACTTAAAAAAAAAAATCACATCCTCGAAAAGAAAAAAATGAATAGGAGGTGAGAGGGCCCCCTACGTTCAGGAAGCTTGCGCCTGTCACGGTCGCCACGAGGGCGATGCACCGCGCCTTGGAGAACGGCAGCGCGGGCGGCGTGTCTAGCTTGCCGGACTCGGGGACATCGGACGTCGGCTCGGCCGTCGTGGCGCCCCCAACGGTTTTCTCGTCTCCAACTCCTCCTCCCACGTTAGCGTTGTCGTCGTCGTCGTCGTCGTTGCCGAGCTCGCGAATCGAAGGGCCCAGTGCTGCGGCCATTAGTTCAGAAAGAAGCGTCACTCTTGCCTCACGCGCGTCCTAGTTCATGAATTGTCAACATTGAGAAGCGCGGGAGAGAAGTCCAAAAGGCAGAAGAGGATGAAAAAAAAAAACTAAACAACCCATGCTTATAAGTCGGCAGGCCTTATCCGGATGAAGGATAGGGACCCCCCCAATACATACGCGAAGGATGCGGTGCCAAGCAGAGAGGAGACGGTTTAGCGAGACCGAGAGCGGGAGGCGATCCCGGGGTATTTCTTGCCAATCGCCCAGGCTAACGACTAATGCCATGGCGGGAGGTGGGTATATGTGCCGTGTTCATGTGCCGCGAATGCGTTATTCCCCTGTTAATTGCATCATCGCCAGTAGACCGTTTTTTTTTTCCGCCGCGCTTTATTATTGTATTATGGTATATAAGAACCGGCGCCGGGGCAAGCGCTGTGTAATAGAGGCGCGAGCTACCAATTATCATCACGTTGAAGCGGTCTTGAGTACGGGGTGTGAGTCATGAAATGGTATGGATTTGAAGCCAAAGTGCGCGACGCAACCGGTGAGAGTTTGAAAGGTTGATCTGCCCATATGTGTGCAGTTTCATAATCTAGGCGACCGTATACAACTACCTCAAAAAATAATAATAATCAAGCATCTTTAGAGTGACTATCAGAAGAAATAATGATTAATGCCAATTGAGAACATGTCAAAAGACAAATAGGACCGTTGATCGCTTGGTAATTCTATCGGCATATACCCGTGCTACTCTACAACAGAACATAAGGATGGTTGGGGTAGGAAGAGGAGGCCATGCTAACGTCGACGGTTGCAATTTAGCCCTATCTCGATATCTCAAGATAAATAGACAGCTCTCCAACTTCGTGTGTGTGTGCTATCTACCGACGGCTAGATAGTCGTGCGCGCGTCCTAGCTAGCATCTCTGGTTCATGCAATGTCAAGCGTCGGACACCACGAGTCAATGTCAATTTGACTATATTATTATAGTTCGACTCCGACCCCGGCAATAGCGTTCGAGATGTTAAAGATAGCCCCGCTCTATAAGACTCATAGGCGAGGATGGCGACGTAGCCGCAGCTCAGCTCCAACTATTAACCCCTTCCCCCCTCCAGCGCGTGGGGAAACCCAAGATCTAGATATATCCTACTCCAGAGCAAGTGTTGAATCTGTCTGCCATACATGTGATTGATACCAATGCGCTGGATCTAAATACAAGGGTCTAGCGACGACCTGCCAGATATGGCCAGCTGAGACAAGCTGCCTCTTCTATCCGGCATACTCTCTAGATATGTGGTTGCAATGAGGCTGAGGTTGCGGTAAATAGATTCTGACGGGCTTGTTATGTCACGGAGTTCGGAATCATGCAGTACACAACACAGCAAGATTCCAAGGTGTTTGTCTTCGTAATCTACTCTATGCATTTATCAGTTTATCTATCAATGCGTCTATCAATTCGTTGGATGTGAGATTACATCTCGATGTTCGGGAGCAGAATGCACCTCTCCCGTCGGATTGTCAGGTTGTACGTTGTGATGAAACAACTACTGCCTCAGTCCGTCTCGGCGGGCCAAAAGAACCAGGTGACGGTGACGATAAACTTAAGTGCCGCAGCAGCCCACAAGGCACCGGCGCAGCCAAACGGGCCGTGAGCCAATGTGCCACCAATGATGGCCCCCACGAGAAGTAGAAGCGGCGCGGCCATTCTCCGGTTCCTCTCGGCGTTCTGCGCCGCGAACAGATTGACGTCGGAGAAGAGGTCACAGTAGATGCTGGTGAGCACGACGCTCGTGAGAGCGTTGTACTTGAGCGCCCTGCTGATCACGGCCTGCCCACAGCTCTGGAATGCGACCAGGGCGATGGGCACGAGCTCCGCCCAGCCGACTGCTTCCTTTGGATCCTCGGCCGTCGGTCCAAAAGTGAGGATCGCGGCGGCGGCGATGATCAACGACATCTGGAGGAAGAAGGATGTGCATAGGACCCATCGCCGCGTGGGCGAGAAATAGCGGTGGAAGAAGCTGAAGAAGACGGATCCGATGCAGAAGAAGCCGATAGAGGTAGCTGACTTGATCCATCTGGTGCTGTCGTTGGGTGCAGCGATACCCAAACCCACGTACACCGTGTTGCCTGTATAGTTGGGATTAACTGTCGTGTCCAAATTCAAGGGGGTTGGCCAATCGGGGAGAACAGACCGGTCTGCATCGAGACGAAAGAGCCCCAAGTCGAGATGGAGGCGCTGTCTAGTAGGCCGGTCACGATATAGCAGACGAGTAAGACCAAATCAGCCCAATCTCGACTCACATCAGCCATCATGCTGTTGCGCCATGCCGACCTCATCGATGGGCCGATCCCCAACAACGGCTGTTGCTCTTCGTCCACATGGGCTGCTGGTTGCCGCCCCGAGCCGCTGACAGCGCCATATCCGTTGGTTGGACGGGAGGAGGACGACATTGGAATGGTGACAGGACTAGGTAGTAGACCAATGCTTTGAAGGGTTCAGGATGGAAGGCTGGGGGAGATATTAAACCGGGGAAAGATGGGGTTTAAGTAGGTAGGTAGTATAAGTAACTAATAAGCAAGCAAAGACAGGACCGAGACTCCTCCTTCCACCGCAGTGTTAATGCGACAAGAATGCAGTCTCCTTGAAACCCATGGTAGGTGATATCGTTAGAGAAAAGTTAGAGAAAACGGACGGAACGGCACAACGATGTTATCGTCGGCTTATAAGAAATTCGGTAGTTACTTTCGAGTATTGCCAAGCTGTGACGAGTAAATATATGGGACACACTAACCTATCCAGGAAATAAGGTACACGCTAGATACTTAGGTGCGTAAGTGTAAGTGGTTTAACTTGCGATGAATTAGGAGGGGCTCTGAGATAGAGTACTCAGCTTAACTATCGTTCGATTTTCTGAGCAGCACTCGTCGATAGTTATAGGGGAAAGTGTTATTGACTGGGCGTAGGGGACGCAAAGGAACCGGAAGGGAGCAGAAAGGTTTTTTTTTTTTTTTTAGGTCGATGATACCCTTTAGGTTAGGTAATAGTGAGCCTCCGATTGCGAGAGTATGACGATGCCCAGAATTTTAGGACACCCTCACAATCATCTGCTGCCTTAGGTAAGTACCAAGTAATGTGCTGCTGGACACCCCACATTCCGGATATGGCCCTGTCCCGGCCACGCTAAACACTGCTACCTTGTACAGCCACTAAGCATTTGCTGCAGGAAGATACTGGCAGGGGTTCCAGGCCACCGGTTCAACTGGTGCATATATCCCAGGTACCCAAGTACCTCTCTTACACGCAGAGGGCAGAGGTGGTGAAAGTTGGAGGCGGTTACCACGGCATGCCGCACCTCGTCCTCGAGAGACCATATGCTGCCTTTGCAGACAGGCGCCGGGGTGACGTGTAATACGATAGGCTGGGGATGGCTCGGCCATGCTTCGGCGTCCGACGAGCCCCGTCCTCGACCAGCAAGCTGTAACACAGTCGCAGCAGCTTACCCTGCCGAGGCAGCTGGTCTTCCCTGCCTCTCCCTATTCGAGGGCTGTTCGAGGGCTGTTCGAGTGCGGTCTGGTGGCAGCAGAGCTGTTGGCCCGGCGAATCTGGACAGCAGATCGAGCACCAACATGTCCTAGATCCAGTGCTACCAGGTAGCAAAGCTCCATCCCGGCCCAGGGTCCCTCCTGGATGGGAATGCTTACCTACCGTAAAGAGTAAGCCATCCAGTCGTCATAGCTCGCTGCTCAGGGCAAAAGCTCGGAGAGTCATTTACGACATTGCTCCGTATCGTACCGTACCGTTCCGTTCCCTTCACCGTCAGACCATTTTATCTTCTATCTTCTTGTCTTATCGTCGTGCTGCTTGTTTAAAAGGGACAGTCCTCCCACTAGTTCTACTCAATTGGATTGACTGTTCCATCACAAATTCGCTTTGTCCCGACCGAACCCACGTTGTCCCACCACCCAACGACGATGCAGCCCCAGAGCCCTCACAGTAGCTCCGTGTCGCGACTCTTGCTCGCGGGGCTTGCTCTAAGCAACTCGGCGCTCGCGATTCCTGTCGAGGACAGCCCGCGCCAATACCTTCTAGCCGGTCTAGAGTTACCTCCCAAGTACTCCAAGAAGGTCAAATCGCCATATAACCCGGACTACAGAGACCCCCATGATGGTGCCGTCGATACGATCGGTGAGGGACTCGATCCCCTGCCGTATCGTAACGGCCTAGGCGCATCGGTGCTGGGACCGTGGAACTGGGAACGCTCACGCCAGAACCCGGATCTCGTGCGCCCTCCCAGCACCGACCACGGCGACATGAAAAATATGCGCTGGAGTTTTGCAGACTCCCACGTGCGGATCGAGGTGAGAAACTCGCACGCCTCGAGGCTATCGTTTGCTGACCCCAGCAGGAGGGCGGATGGACTCGCCAAACCACGCTTCGGGAGCTCGGCTCAAGCGTCGAGCTCGCCAGCGTGAATATGCGGCTTGACAAGGGCGTCATCCGAGAGCTGCATTGGCACAAAGAGGCGGAATGGGCATACGTGCTGGACGGTGAGGTCCGAATTACTGCCATCGATTACGAAGGGGGCAACTTCATGGACGACTTGAAGAAAGGTGATCTATGGTATTTCCCCAGCGGCGTTCCTCACTCACTTCAAGGGCTGAGCGACAACGGCACCGAGTTCCTACTCATTTTTGACGACGGAAGTTTCTCGGAAGAGTCGACCTTTATTCTATCAGACTGGCTAGGTTCGCGCTCCAGATTAGACTACTCCCTCTACTCCCTCCACTCCCCTAACTCCCCTAACATAGACTGACAAGTTCCAGCGCACACGCCCAAGTCGGTCATCTCGAAGAACTTCAACCTGGCTCCTGAGGTCTTCGCCCATCTCCCCAAGAACGAGAAATACATCTTCCAAGGCTCGTACCCGGGTTCTCTCCAAGACGAATCGCCATCAGGCAAGAACGTGAAGAAGTCGAAATACAACTTCAGCCACCGCATGCTGGAACAAGAGCCCAAGATCACCAGCGGTGGCGAGGTCCGCATCACCGACTCCAAGAACTTCCCCATCTCGAAGACGGTGGCGGCGGCGCACGTCACCATCCAGCCGGGCGCCATACGAGAGATGCACTGGCACCCTAATGCGGACGAGTGGAACTTCTTCCTCAAGGGCCGAGGCCGGGTCACCATCTTCGGCGCCCAGGGCACGGCGCGCACGTTCGACTACGTCCCCGGCGACGTGGGCATCGTGCCGCGGAACATGGGCCACTTTGTCGAGAACATCGGCGACGAGCCGATCGAGATGCTCGAGGTCTTCAAGGCCGACGAATTCAGGGACTTCTCCCTCTTCCAGTGGATGGGCGAGACCCCGAAGAAGCTCGTCGTCGACCACCTGTTCCAGGACGACCCGGAGAACGGCGAGATCTTCTGGAACAAGGTCAAGAGCGCGGAAAAGGACGCGGTCACGCTACCAGATGCGGCGGATCTAGCGGCAGCGGGCATCACCGAGTTGTAATCTATCTCCAGGCGGCGCTCCCTTTCTGAACCTGCAGCCTATAGTATCTCTCCTACACCCTATCAACCGGAAAGTTCATGGTCCGGTTTAAACACGGCCAAAAAAAGCAAGGCCAAAAAAAAAAAAAAAACGCAAAGAATGCGCTCTGCCAATAGTATACCCCCCCCAAACAAAAGTCTAGGTCCAATCGTTTCAATTATGGGTTGGCTGCGCTGCATGTTATCTGTACCCATACTGTTCCATTACCAGGTTTACTGCCGACCGGAATAATAACAGTGTCTTTCTATGTCATCTGTGCATGGCTGCATGACTTTCGCATGGCTCCCGCTTCGTGATTAGGTGCCGTGTCAGCCCTACGATCCAAGAAATTGCTCTTACACACGCGCCTTGTGTTGCAGCGGGATTTTCTAGTGAACCATGGAACCAAAGACGCTATTCTGGTGATACGCAATCTCTGTGGATGCCAACTCCCGAGGAAACCCGGAGTATTTTAGCAGGGGATGCTACCGTGGCCTGACTAGCTCGGATTCGTAGAATTTGAACAAAAGTCCCGAATGATTTGCCCGGCGCAACAAGAGTGACAGGAGAAGGAAAAAAAAAAAAAAAAAAGAACATCAGGCCGCAGCTGTTTTAGGGTACCAGAAACGAAGTGTGGGGAAAAGGGCCTATCTACCTACATACTTAGTACATTATGTAGGCAGTTTAGTTGCATACACTAGACAATTAGAGCCGATACAGGAGTCGTGGCTTGGCCACTTAGCTTCATCCGAATTATTTGCCCCCAACACGCGACACGGTGGTGACATCGTCCAACACAATGCCCATTGCTGGAAATAAGCAGAAGCGAGCAAGCGGGCCTGGCACGTAGTGTGTAGGGTAGTGTAGTGCACGTAGTGTGTAGGGTAGTGTAGTGTATGTAGCGTGTAGTGTAGTGTAGAGGAGAGGAGAGGAGAAGAGAGGAAATGATCAGGAGAGGAGATGATCCGGAGAGAGGGGATCCGCCCGACTTCACAATTTGCCATCTCGCATCGTCACCTCTCCCTGGCGCCGTAGCATCGTGATGGGGGCCAGGCGCTGTGATTCGTCGGCCGCATCGAGGTAGATGTTGCGGGTAGATAGCGAGGTTCGCATCGGTGGTCCCCCCTTCGGGCCTATCTCGCCAATGGTAAGCGGTCGGGGGACTCCTCTCCTACCTCTCCTCCGGCCAGAGTACACTATATACCAGGACGACGCCATCCAGACAAAATCGAGGGCAGGCAGGCAGAACAGGGCAAGGGTTGGGGGTTGTTGGTTGTTGCCAAAAGACGGAGGGGTAAAATGGTGATGAATTCCAAAGGCCAGCACCAGTGACGCCTCTTCCCCCCTCATCTCATCCCTAACCCGCCCCCCGGAACCCTGTGCTCACGGCTTGCGGTGTTCGCGGCCTCCTCTTCATCTCGGTCTGGATGCGCGCTGGGGTGATATGATAAATGGGCTAATTTGGACATGTATGTTGCGGTACCTAGTAGTTATCGTATGCTTTTTGTAGGCCGTGCTTTTGTTTGAGGGGGTCACCTACCTCCCTCCATCCAATCCAATCCACCTACCATCCGCCTACCATCCGCCTATCATCCGCCTACGCTATCCCACCTGCCATCCCACCTGCGCAGTAGGTACTTGTACGTTCCAGGTGTAGTCCCCTACTTGTGCACTAGATTCGTTAAGCGCCCTACAGGCTACAGTAGTGTATCTAAGATGGGTAGAGAAGTAGGTGGTTAGTGTAAGAGCCCTCCGCAACGTCACCCCCAGATCACTAAACCCACCGTGCCCACCTGTAACGGGCACTAAACTAACTCCCGTGCCCATTCTCAACAGCCGCCAGTCCCGAGTTCTTCGCAGGTGGTTATACAATTAAGTAAGTATTGAGTCATGCCAATAGCAGGATATCGGGACTCGGCTCGCCACGAGGCCTTACCAAGACGTCGCATATAGGGCTAAGGAAGCCTCACGGCATGGCATTTCCGAGTAGCTGACCAGAGCCCGGACAGCCTCATGGCGGAAACACATCCCCTTCGACGGCGGAGCGGTAATAACGTGGTCCCAGAGTCCTACATGGCTACACTAGACTAGTATGTCATTGTGGAGGGGGGAGGGCCAGACCGCGCGGCATTGCCTGGGTCCTATCTGTCTTGTCTGTCCTGTCCGTCTTGTCTGTCCTGTCTGCCCTGTCTGTCCTGTCCTGTCTGGGGGAGAATGACGGGGTCGCCCCAGAGCCAGGCGGCAGGCGCCTTAGCCCAAAACGTCGCTAGCTTCGCGTATTCTAGCGAGCGATGAGACGGTGGGGTTGTATCGGGCTCGGCTCGAGGGTGAGATGCCGGCCCGTTTAGGAAAGTATACAAGGAGTCGGGCAACACCGCTTATTCATCCCTCGTACAAGCACCCGAGTACTTACCTACCTTGCCATACTTCCACTTACATACACTACTTACCTTACATACTTACTTAGTTATTCCCTTCGGCACTATCTGCATGCATTGCAACGCATCCGGGCTGATTATTCCATCAGAGGCCCACTCCGGCATCACCACCCGTCACCGTCGCTGACGACTCCTGCACTCATTCGGATTGGGTGGGCAAGGGCAGTATTCCATTATTCCAGTTGTAGACAATGAGTGTGTCACGCAGTAGGGTGTGCGAGGCTATCCCCATTGGGGACCCAGCCCAAGGCAGATCATCGATGCTTTCTTTATCTTCCCACGAGTCTAGTGGACAATATCCCCGACAACTCTGGGCGCCGAGCGGATTCCCAGGCGGCCAAGGGCTTGGGCACTGCAATGGAACGGTCGTGCACCCGGTCGGGTTAGTCCCAAGCTTTTTTGCCATGGCGCTTGGCCATGCGGCGAAGCTTACCAGAACGTCGTTCGAAAGACGCCACGGGAAAGACACCACAGCAGGCGCTGGCCATCTGCTGCTCATATTCAACATCGTCACGCCGCGATGCCCTCGCCATCACCATCTTGCATACATATTCCTGTCTGGCGGGGGAGCTGGCACGTAGTGCGACATGCGATCGGTCAGCATCTTATATTGGCGTAAGTAGATAGCCGATTGGGGTGGGTGCTGGTTGGAGACAAGGAGCCCAAATGCAGTCTACGAGCTTGTGTAAGAGCCAATAGCAGCTTTTACCCCGTGCACTATATCCGAGCCGAAGACTGCTGCACTCGGGGCTCACCACGATGTACTGTACCAACCCTTTCCCTCTCCCCCCCCTCCCCCTGCATCGAACAACGGCCAAATCAGCACTTGGTTCGCCCCCGGACCAACATCTGACTAGGGGGCCGGGACCCCCGGCCGTGCCTCTCTCCGGGTTTAGCTTATCAAGGTTTCTGAATAATTACGTCTAAGCTCTTTATACCCGCTAGAGACAACCTCCCACCGGAGAGGGAGACAACCGACAGAGATGGGGTATATACTGGTCAAATATTGCAGATATGTAATGTATATATAACTAGTACATACATCGATATATATACACACCTATATATACACATAGTTACATATAACTATAACTACACATATATACACACATCGTCATGAACGAAGACCTAGAAACTGTTAGCTTAGACCGCCAGGTAATTAAATTCCGACACCACTGTCATGTTGTTTTCGGCCGTGAGCTCTCTTCTGGAAATTAGAAACACGACCCCGCGTCCTAGTCACATCTCCTACCTCCTGGTTCCCTCCTGGTTCCCTCCTGGTCCCTAGCGCCACCACGAGGTCGATCTACAGGAAGCGTAGAATGGCTTGCATAATCACCACCCAGCCCACATGTGACCGGTTCAAAGACTGAGCTCAGAACTAGCGAGTGGCAGCCATAGGTCGCGTACACGGTCGTGTAGCCCATCAGAGACACATCACGCCTCCAACCATGCACCGATCCGTCCTGACCCGCGCTCTGATTCGCTGCCGGCTCGTGATGTCCAGAACCCCCAGCCCTAATTCTCCATAGAGGTCTCCCTCGGCTCGTTGGGAAGTGCGAACCTGTTTATCAGAAAGAGAATACCGACAGACAGCGAGAATCCACCGAAGGAGGGGGGTTCGCTGGCGATGGGCTGCGGACGGAGCCTCAGGGCGCCGCGAATACGACGATCTGGCTTATCTGTCTGGTGAATAGATCTACCGTTTGTCTTTCGGAACCTTCCTTTTGTAGTCCCACCAGCCATTGGCCGTCTTTTGTATATTAGGCGTAGTGAGGTTGCAAGTTACGAGCCAAGAGACTCGCTCTCTGGAAAAAGAAGCACCTGTGAGAACCGGTCTCGCTTATCCTGCTCACCGACCATCACCGTGGTTGTCCCTTCCCCTCCCTCCCCCCTGTCATTAGTATTATGGCTGGACAGTCTTCCACGATGGAAAGGAACGTCGAGGCTCTGAAGGAAGAGCTCCGGACCGACCCCAACCTTAGCAGACTTAAACATTATGCTGAGGTTCTCCCGGAGAAGTTTCCATCGGCAACAAAGCAGTACCTCCTCGACAAATTGCCCATTGCTCAGTGGCTCCCGCGATACAATCCAGCATGGCTGGCCTCAGATTTCAGTAAAGTGCCCCAAACAGATATTTTTTTTTTCCCCTCTCTGGTTTTAAACTACGTGGTGAATGTGATCACCAGGTGTGACTTTTCAGAGACGCGTATCTCAAAACCATTGTCGCCATGGAATGAATCCCCAATCTCGGAAACCCATATGGCTGGCTGACTGATTGATTTATCTAAGTGGCCGGCTTGACCATCGGTGTCATGCTCATCCCCCAGGGGCTTTCGTACGCAAAGATCGCAACAATCCCAATTGAACATGGATTGTACAGCAGTTGGATTCCCGCCGCCATTGCCGTGTTTCTCGGCACCTCGAAAGGTACGTCTAGATACCAAACGCAACGGGGGGTAAAAGCTAGCTAATCTCGCCCGCGCCGCCATCTTGCAGATCTATCTACCGGCCCGACTTCGCTCATGGGTCTCCTGACGGCGGAAATCATCGCAGACCTGAAGGCCGAATACGACCCCGTGGACATCGCGGCGGCCGTCGCCTTCATGGCCGGCGTGTACGGGCTGGTCATCGGCCTGCTCGGCCTCGGCTTCCTTCTCGATTACATCTCCATCCCCATTCTGACGGGCTTCATCTCCGCCACCGCCCTGACCATCGGGTTCGGCCAGGTGGGCTCGCTCGTGGGGCTCGACGGGACCCCTTCCGAGGTCTTCGACATCATCGGCGACGTGCTGCGGCGGCTGCCGAAATGGGACGGGCCGACGTCCGGGATCGGGTTCGGCACCATCCTGGTCCTCTTCCTGCTCGAGCGCGTGGGCAAGCGCTGGGGCAAGCGGCACTTCCTGATCCAGTACATGGCGAGCAGCCGGGCGATCATCGTGCTCGTCATCTTCACGCTCATCTCGTACCTCGTCAACCGCGACCGCGAGGACCTGCTCTGGGCCATCAGCAAGGTCGACACGCACGGCATCGCGACACCCAGGGCCCACGACCGCAGCCTGCTCTCGGCCGTCGCCGCGCGCGCCATCGCGCCCTTCGTCGCCGCCGCGCTCGAGCACCAGGCCGTCGCCCGCGCCTTCGGCCGCAAGAACCACTACACCGTCGACCAGACCCAGGAGTTCAACTACCTCGGCCTCACGAACCTCGTCAACAGCTTCTTCGGCGCCATGCCCGTCGGCGGCGCCATGTCGCGCACCGCCGTCAACTCCGAGTGCAACGTCCGCAGCCCCCTCAACGGCGCCGTCACCGCCGCCTTCATCATCCTCACCATCTACGTCTTCTCCCCGGCCCTCTACTGGCTCCCCAAGGCCACCCTGGCCGCCATTATCGTGGGTCGCTGCGGTCATTTACTTTTGTCCAGGAGTCGATTTGCTAATGTCGAGTTATAGATTATGGCCGTGATTCATCTGTTCGGCCCGTTCATCCTCATCTATAAGTACTACCGCATCTCCATTGCGGACTACATCGCGTTCAACGTCGCCTTCGTAAGACCCCGACATTCCCAATTCCCATTCCCCTCCTACAAACCTCTGAAAAGGGATATCTATGCCGCAATACTCAATTTTTTCTTTTCCTTTTTTTTTTTAAAAAAAAATATTTGATTTCCAGCGCAACGCTAACAGGAAGCTCTCTCCCCCCAACCGCAGTTCGTCACGATCTTCGTCGGCTCCGAATACGGCATCGCATCCGCCGCTGGCTGGGCCGTCGTGTGGACACTACTGCGCTCCGCCTTCGTAAAACCACATATCTCGGTCAACACGAGCGGTTCCTCCTCTCCCTCCCCCCCCTCCTCCTCGCCGACGACCTCCCTCCCGACTTCTTCCCCGGCCTCCATATCCCCGTCCCGACGACGTGGAGGCGGCGGCGGCGGCGGAAGGACGGCGCAGGAGGAGGACGCCGGCGCGGTCGCGATCCCCGAGGACACGGTGGTGGTGTCGTTCCGGGACTCGGTGTTCTACCCGAACGCGCAGCGGACCAAGGCGCGCGTGCTCGAGTCCATCCAGCTCGTGTACCCGTCCGTGGAGTCCCCCGGGTACCGCGCGGACGGGGCGCGGTCGTGGAGCGTGGCGGGCGAGCGGCGGCTCGCGCGGCTCCGGCGCGAGCGCGGGCTCGCGCTGAAGGACATGCCCCTCGCCGTCGTCGTCTGGGACTTCACCATGGTCCCCTTCGTCGACGTCACCGGCGTCACCGCCCTCGCCGAGCTCAAGGACGACATCCGCCGCCACCTCGGCGGCCTCGTCGACGTCCGCTTCGTCCATCTGGCGCCCGGCGTCGCGGCGCGCTTCGAGCGCGCTAGGTGGGCGCTCGCGGACGCGGATGGCCCGCAGGCCGACGGCGCGGATGTCGTCTACCCCTCGCTGAGGAGGGCTATTTGGGATGATCGCGAGTCTATGAAGGGGTCGCTGACGGGCGTTGTGACGGAGAAGGCTTAGTTAGGGGATGGTTTTAGGATTGAGAAGGGTAAGGGGATTGGTTTTGGTTTCTTCCCTTCCCCTCCTCTTCCCCGGAGCAAAATGGGCAAATTGTTTCTGCTGGGTTTGGAGTGCTGGCGTCATGATTGGGAGGGAAATTGTCGGGACGCTACGCTGTGTTTTGTTGGCTGGGCTTGGGATAACAATACACGCCCCCCCCCTTGGTGTTGCTTTGATGGCTTTATGTTCGTGGGCCGCTGCTATACTCACCGATCAAATGCCACGTCGCTATGATGAATTAGCAACTGAAAACTAGATTGATAAATAAATGGCGCGTTTCAATGTTGAATTCTGGATCTCGGCCGGTTCAATTTTTAGTAGTTACTTGGAGCAAGGCTAAACTAGATACCCTACTGTTAGTTAAGTTGAGGTTTGAGACGTTGTCTCCTTGCCCGAATTAAGTTACAATTAATCGACAATTGATAGAGGATAAATATGAGTTGAGAGCCTTGTTTAGTTACTGTAGGTCATTTCATTGGGATCTTTCGTGATAGTATTTGCATGTGACTAGAGGCGGTAGTTTATTACCTGAGGACCCCCTTTCCCGGCTAAACCCTTGCACCAACAACAATCACATAAAATCAAATGAATCTCACCATATTGTTAAATCAGCTGTTTCTTAGAGGTAATCTAATAAGGACATATTTACACCAGTTACCAAGTAGTTACGATAGATGTCTCAGAAGAAATCTCAACATGGTAACTTAATTCAAATGTTATATTAAGAATGCCTATAGTGAGGTCTAGTTACTACGAGGTAGCAGCTGGGTAGCAGGTAGATAGCTAAGTATAAGGGTAGGGCTTAATATTATTGATTCCTGGGCCTACTATCTAGGTGGGAGGCCTTCAGTCCTTATATACACAATTATGCCCTCAGAGCTACCCCCTAGGGTAGCTGGTGCCTCGCTATGTGATCCATTTGCCTGACATCAGGCAACTCCTGCACAACATGCAATGTTATTATAGAACTTCTTGTGCTACTCGATTATAGTTCTTCCAAGCTGTGTCGGCCCACCACTCTACTTTATTTTGTCTTTCATCAATTTTCCCATGTATTCCTAAACGGGTAGTACCTAACCTAGGTAGGAATTTAAAGGTTGCGGGGATGCTTTGTCACTTGGTGCGGAATAAGAAGCCGTCAAACCCTGCAGGTTGTGCATTAGACTAACATTTTTGCACTAAACTGTGCATATGACAGGTACAATGTGCTGTAGATTTCGTTCCCCATCCAGTATCAGTTGTAACAGTGAATTGCAAATGTTACCAGTATCTCTACAGTACCTACCTAATGGTTACCTTAACGTATGTGACACATCCGAAAAAAAATGACTCACCTACTGTCAAATAATAAGCAGATATGTTGCACGATCCAAGTACACATTGTGTAGTTGGTCATTGAGGTACCAATGTATCAAAGTACCTCACTTGGCAGGCCCCTTGGTGGTCCTATGAGCAGCTTTTGCCCGGAGAGCGGGTCCGGGAGAGGTAGTACAATTCCCTCCGCTCCGCAAACATACCTCCGAAAAAGTGGGTATACGGAGCTTTTTACCCACCATCATCCGGCCGGAGCACCTTGGTAATGGCAACTTCTCAATGTTTGCTGTCAGTCTGCTAAGGTACCTTGATATGTACATGAGGTAATGATATAGAAAAGTTTTCAGCACCAGGTACAGATAGATGCCAATAAACCCCAGAGGTACCATATCAGTCAACCTTTGTGGCCATACAACCCCCCCTATTTCCCTATTCAGAAACTAGAAGCACCCAAAACAGTTAATGTCACACTAGTTTCTTCGGTTCCAACAAGTTATTGATATTCACCTGTGTGGGATTACACAATGTTGGAAAGCACGATATTGGAAAGCACGATGTTGGAAAGAGCACTATTCAGGCATAAATTATGGTAACAATTATGCCTGTTATTCGAGTAGAGGAGACATCATAGTAATGTAGCATAGATAACAACGTATACTTATGTCTACCTGGTTCGTTTGATATGTATTCACTTGCAAAATAGTATGGTATCTAGCTCTAAGGTAGTAGTATCCAACAGGAACCGACTAATCTGAGAGGGTACCTTTGCCTCAAACCCCGGCTCCCTCTAGAGCTATGACTCCCTCATGTTAAGTACCTTAGCCTAGATAGGTTGACCCATAGTAGTTAGCTCTAGGCGAGGGCAAAGTGTTTCTCTAGGTCACTAAGTGTTCCCATATTCACTACAGACCGAGCTCGAAACAATTCTACAACTCGGCTATAAAAAACAGAGCTTGCTCCCAAACTCTACCCTACTTCTCCCTTTCCAAATCCAACCACACCTACTCTGATTCTCCATCGACGAGTTGGAACATTCAGCCTCCAACCACGAACAACCTCCTGACTCTCATCGATACATCTTCCATCTCGATACTGCAGTCAAGAGTAAGTCATGCCTCCCCATGTTATAGAATTCTAATTTCTATCGTCAACGCCGTCGCCATCAATTCCGCTCCTCGACTTGGATTTCCTAGTGTCAGAGCAATCGCCTCTTACCTAAACCTACAAAACCATTTCTTTTCTTCCTATCACCATTCATAAAGCCTCCCCCTACCCGTCTCCCAACTTTTATTTATAAATACAGGGAGCCGATACGTATGCAACTACATTTTGCTAACTACATGTTCCCAGTGCCTGGTGTTTTCACCAAGGGCGAGTTCAAGAACTTGGTGGCTCTGCTTCGAGCATTCCGCGCCAACCCCAAGGTAATTCTCTAACCCCAAACACCTCTCTGTCAGAAACGAAGTCTCCAATTCCCGCTAATCAACCTCTTTCATGCAGATCGATTATCACAAGATGAAGAACCAGCTTGGTATTACACTGCGATCCACGCAATCCGCGTGGTGCAGGGTGAAGGCCGACCATCATCTACGCCCCGGCCAAAATAGCAACACTATTCCCAACCTCACCGACCGTGAGATGGAAATTCTGACCGAAGCTATTTCCTATATCAAGGAACTGCCCGAGGTAAGGAGACTCGTATACTACGTACTCTTTCTTCCAACGCACAAGCCAAGGGTAGAAGGGTTGTTGATGGCTCTTTTGCTAACTCCTCTCTAATTACTTTTAGGTCGACTTCGTTGCCATGGCACAGATGGCTGGTATTAAGCTTAAGACGGCTGAGAGAGCTGCGAATCTCCTCTATAGACAATACTTTTCATCTATCTAAGCCTAGGCATGACGGCCCTAGTTTGAAGTTAAATGCTTCGGTGGCTCAGGCTTAAGTACAGGATCAGGAACTGAACGTGGAGGATGCAGTCAGCCTCAGTAGACAGGCAACCTGATAGGCACACGAGAATAAAGACAATCTTTTCTTCTCCTCAATTCACAAGCGCTGTGCTCGTTTAACCCGTAGTGACTACCAAGTCTTAAGTGCGCTACTAGCCAACTGTTGGGCAGAACTGTCACGCTACTAGTCACTATCCGGCACCTAAGATGGTTTTGGTGCTGGAATTGGCTGTATTTGTAAATCTTCAAGGTCCCTTCTTCAAGGCCCCTTTCGTCTTGAAGGGTTCAGGGATCGACTTTTCACCCCATTGAGATTGAGGCCCAACTACCATGTGGAACTAGTCCGTTCTTGCATTCTGCAAGATACCATCTAACACCAACCTAGATTAAAAGGCACA
Source organism: Rosellinia necatrix (assembly GCA_021209875.1). Classification (NCBI taxonomy): domain Eukaryota; kingdom Fungi; phylum Ascomycota; class Sordariomycetes; order Xylariales; family Xylariaceae; genus Rosellinia; species Rosellinia necatrix. The sequence goes on along the minus strand of JAGYVD010000001.1, from coordinate 168,302 downwards.
CAAATAGAAACAAAATAAGGAGGGACGCGTTCCGCACTAGCCAGCAGGCTGTGAGGTAAGGAGAGCCGTAATTATAATTTCAATTCTTCTATCTAGAACCTTATTAGACTATCCACGACCAGCCCCCAAGGGAAGCCCAACGCAACGGCGGTGCCATTAGATCTTCGCAACAGGCCTCTCCCTCTTCGCCAGCTCCCGCAGGTTCTTCCGCAGGATCTTGCCGGTGGGGCTCTTGGGGATGGCGTCGAGGAAGACGACGCCGCCCCGCAGCTGCTTGTACCGCGACAGGCCCTGCTTGCTGAACCACTCCACGATCTCCTTGCCGCTGATCCCCTTCTCATCCGCGACCACGTATGCACTGTCGGGGCGCGTTCGCGTCAGCTTTTAGCTAAAAATCTAGGCGGCGGATAGAACATAGGGTACCAAGAGGGGGAAAGAGGGAAGGGTTCACATACCGCGGCACCTCGGTACCCTCTCCAGGCACGCCGATAACGGCTACGTCGAGGATCTTAGGGTGTGAGATCAGCATCGCCTCGAGCTCGGCGGGGGCGACCTGATTGCCCTTGTATTTGATAAGTTCCTATATCCAAGCCAAAGAAAAACTAGCGTTAGTCCCCGCGCTCTTTTTATTTGCTCGGATCATAGTCGCGTGCCTGACAGAACGTACCTTCTTGCGATCCACGATGGAGAAGAAGCCGTCCTTGAACACGGCGATGTCGCCGGTGCAGAACCATCCGTCACCGCTGAATGACTCCCGGTTCGCGGCCTCGTTGTTCCAGTACCCCTTCGTCACCACGGGCCCTTTGACCCAGATCTCGCCGGCCTCGCCCGGCGCGACGTCCCTCCCGTCATCATCGACCAGGCGCGCGTAGCAGCTCGCGATGAGGGAGCCTACTGACCCCGCCGGCGCCACGTGGGCTAGCTCGATGGGCACGATGGTGATACTGCCGGTCTAACGACAAAGATGGCATTGGTATGTCAGTTCAAGTCCAGTTCAGTTCAGTTCAGTTTAGTTTAGTTTCAGTTCCAGTCAGCGACCCTCTTCCCCCCCACTTCGCGTTCGTTTTTTTTTTTCATCTCGCTTATCCATCCCATACACACATTCACGCACGTCCAGATGAATAGATACATAGGTAAATAGATAGACAGACTTACAGTCTCGCTGAGCCCCCACGTCTGGCGTAGCAAGGTGGCGCCGCCGCCGATCTTCCTGCCGGCGGCCAGCTGGAGGTCGCGGCCCATGGGGGCGGCGCCGGTGACGGCGTCGTCCCAGCTGTCGAAGTGGTCGGCGACGGCGGCCGACTTGGCGATCAGCAGGTAGATGGGCGGCACGGTGAACATGGTGGTGACGCGGTGCCGCCGCGCGTGCTCGCAGAACCGCGCGAACTCGAACCGCCGCATCCAGAAGCACGTCCCGCCCAGGTAGCAGCTGTTCACGAGGTAGCCCTGGATCCCCGCGATGTGGGCCGTCGGGAGGTGCGCTAGGGTTTGGTCTGCCAGGGGGGGGGGATTAAAAAAAGGGGGGAGAGTCAGCTACGCGTAGAGGTAAGGAGGGGAAAGGTAGAACCCGTCTTCTGTGAGAGATTTTGCTTTGGTTCGTGATGCTTTTCGTCTGGGAGGGATGAGGGGGTTGGAAATCTACTAACTATACGCGGAGCTGTTAGTTTTGCATACAATAGGCTATTTGAGGTCATCTACGCCACGCTTAGTAGCCAAGGCAGAGGGGATTTTTCACGCGTACCACTTATATCCCGGTTTATGTTTCAAGTTATGCTGTCTCGCAGGCTCGATAGAGAGCGCGCAGGCCGCGACGCTATTCCGGTGCGACAGCCGCATCGCTTTCGGAAGCCCGGTGGTGCCGCTCGAGAAGATGAGGCAGATGATGCTGTTCTCGAGCTCGACGGGGTCTGTTATGCGGCGCCAGACGAGCTCCTGGTTCGAGATGGGTACCTTGGCCCCCGACGCGGCCTCGCGTAGTTCCATGCCGTCGCCGCCCGTCCCGACGCCGTACACCAGGACATGCCGCGGCGCTATCCCGACCATGGCCGCGGCCGCGAGCGCCGTCTCTTTGACGTCCGTGTTGCACACGACCACCTTGGCGCCGCTCTGCCGCAGCTGGTACGCGAACTCGTTGGGCGTGGCGGCGGCGCTCGCCGAGGCGAAGACGCCCCCGGCCGTGATGATCGAGTAGAACAGCGCCGGGATCAGGAAGTTGCCCGTCGAGATGTTGAAGACCACGTCTTTATTCGGCCCGTCGGCCCCGATCCCATATTGGTTTCTGAGCACGTGGGCGATCCGCTTTGATAGCAGTAGAAGTTTCGCCTTGGTGAGATGATGTGAAGGTTCCGCAGCGTCAGCGCTGTCGAAGATTCCCGGTTAGTCTGGTGGTTTTCGGTAATAACAAAGCGCGCAACATAACTCCCAAGGGTAAGGTGGTTAGATGGGTCGATTGATCCTAGGGACTGGTGGAACAAGATGTAAGTAAGATGATGTAGCGCGTACTGGAGGATGGTATCGGCCGGCACCCGACAATTCTCGGACTCTAGTGTCACAACTTAGTAAAGGCCCTCATACCGGCCACGAAATGACGCCAAAACCTCCGGACTTACCAAATAACAATGTCATCAAATCGACATTTGGGACATCTAAGACCTCGCTCGGCCCGTAGATGATCTCGCCATTGGCCTTGCGCTCGATGGTCGAGGCCATATTTGAAAATGGACAGACACACCGAAACCTCGAAGGACAACTCTATAATTATCACGATGCAGAACCCGGAACTATTTCAGATAGCATCTAATCGCATAGAAACTATGGTGTAAATTATATCATACTCTACGGTTAGCACACCAAGCAAACTCGGTTGTCTTTTATTTACATAAATACCAGAAGAGCTCAGCTGATGGCACTATAGTCCCAGTCTAACCTAGGTAGTGACAGGCAATCTTTTGTCTTGGAAACGGAAACGCCGGTGTCTGCTAGGTTCCCCGCATTTCAATTGGAGTGCCAGATCGTGCCCCCAACTTTCCCGAGATTATTTGAGTGGAAAAGCCGAGGTCTCTCGCTTACGCTAAGAATCTGTGTTCCCGAATCACAACGGACACTGTCTTATGGGTACACGCCATGTGCGCAGGGCCGATGCAAATTTTGATGTGATACAGGCTGTTATTGCAAAATGACTACCTAGTTGCCGGACGCTCATACGTCTTTGCTATCGAGCTCCCCAAGATCGGTTGTTGAGCCAACATGGTGGATTGACCGTCTCGCTTGGATGCCAAGTCTGCACCCCGGGCCTAACTACCCATGCAGGTAGCTCTGTATATGACCGTTGAAGATTGGAGACCACCACTTCAATGAACTTACCGCATACGGGAGCTTCTCCCATCTCGGATGTAGCTATATTGCTACTCTACTTACCTAAGCATTATCTTGACAGATAACGGTTTTGAGTGCTACGTAGCACATCGGCTACGCCTAAGAGCCGCAAATGAGACCATATCTGGTCTCAGTTCCTACGTCGGCGAGCAAAACCTATGATAGCTTTCGCGAAGCAAACCGGAATGGATTGCGCCTTTAGTTTGCCAACAGGTCTGCCGCCGTGTTGAAAGTTTTCGGGTGGTTAAAACGTATTGTGGCGCACCACTCTGAATTGATTGGCCGGGTCCTTGCAGAAAATAATGCGACCAATGAGATTCAAACCGTTCGCAAACTTGAGACCAGAGCAATAATTGGAACTCACCACTGACCAATCACGAGGCAGAATTTGTTCACTCGGGTGTATTGCATCTACCAACTAAGAAGCACAGCTTAGGTTAGGGCAACTGAGGTGCAGTTATAGCCTGCGATAAGATTAGTCCCACGGCCCAAGGTTATAAATCAAACAATTTCGAATATGAACGGGTAATTTAGTAGGTGCAGATATGCAATAAGGCTCAGTAATGCCTTTACGACGTCATCGTTGGGGCACACCCGCGATCGCTCTCAAGTGGGTTACGGCAAGGAACCGAAACACGCAACAAGAGAGGAACTCGGACCGTAGTACTGCCAACTCGGAAGTATCTGTGGTCATCATCATCGCCTCGGGACTTCGGGTCGGAAATTGTATGGGGGTAACAGCGGATCAAACATGGGGTCCAAATTACCTGTAATTCAACCAGTCGCAGCCGGTATAGAGACCTGGGCTGTACCCCGAAGACGGCCTGTTGCACTTTCAATCTTGGCCGTTCGGGAACCAAATTGTATCTGCAAACGAGTGAGCAGTGGCTATGGTGTGCGCCAAGGGGGGTTCCTACCGCTTTCTTTTTCTGTCGTGCAGCAAGAGGGAGATCGAGTTGATCGGCTAGCAGTCTGAGAATGCGTTTGGCTGGGTCGATGATGGCAGGGTGGAAAATGTTCTCAAAATCACACTTCTCCCATACTGGACTGCCCATGGCGAACCGGACAAGCCCTTCGTCAAGGTAAGGGAAACGCACTTCCCTACCCCAGTGCGCCATAATGCGGTCATCTCGGCCGAGGTTACGTTGCCCGATGCGACTAACGTCCAACTGCAACTCGTCGATAAGACCACTATAGCCTCTCCTCTTGAATGCTGCCTCATGTCGAGAATAGCCCCCAAATAACTCGTCCGCCCCAAGACCGGATAAGAGCACTCGTGCTGATGTAGTGATGGTGGGTGGTGAGGATTGCCACTCGATCTGGTCAATATAACACTCTCCCGTACCCCTTGCTGCGAAATACAAAGCAAAGGCAATAGATAGGTCCATCTCCGTGTCATGTGGGGATATTAAGGCCACTACTTTCGTCTTATGAGCCATCGCTTCCTCAAATGGAACGTTGACCTGTGTGAGCGTTAATCCCTATGTCCGAGGCTGCGGGTGACGGTGTAAGAGGGCATCCTACATACAGCAATAAAACGCCACTGTCGCCCGGGACAAGAAGACTGTAGTTCGGCAAATGCTCTCCGCCCTGTGGCTCTGTCCGGACAGCCCTCGTATGTGTCCGAAGCTCGCAAGTGTGGCTGCTTCGCTTCTAGAGCCACTTGCCGTGGGTTCTCGAAAGCGACATTAATGAGATCTAAGCCTTGGCTAATGGGAAGGAGCTCGTGAGCAAGCCTCGCGAGAACAGTGCAGTCTATACCGCCGGAGAAAAGAACAGCGATGCGGGCATCTGCATCTGATGTCGTGTCTGGTGACTCAGGCACATCCAGAACACGTAACTTCAGAGACTCGACAAGATGGTGCCTCAGAACTGGGAGTGAGGGTGAGCCGAAGTCCAGCTCGTGTTTCGGAGGTGGCAATTCTTTGTTGAAAACACCGATGCTCAAGATCTGCACAGTTCAGCTTTGGCCTTCCATCATAGGCCGCCAAGACTTACCATTTCGTCATTGTTGGATGGTAGCCAGGCGTGACTGGTGATGAGATCGAGGAAAGGCGACGGGCCGGAACCGCCATTGTATGCGCTCAAATCCATTGACCAGACCCCATCGGTGCTGACTTCTTCCCAGCCGGCAGTTGGCACAGAGGCAACACTCGAGAGCGCAATCGAGTCCATCTCAGCCGAACACTGGATGAGAAGAGACCGCCTTCCAAGACGGTCGCGGCCATAATACAGCCGGCCAGCGGCAGAATCATAGTAAACAAAGGCAAAGGGGCCCTCGATGCTCCGCAGGACATCTATCACGTGGGCCTCTCGAGCGTCACGAGAGGAAGAGGATGACGATGAGGATGACGATGGGGATGACGAGGAAGAGACCGAGGACTGAAGCATGGAAAAGACGGCCTCGCCATCGTTCCCGCTGACAGGCTGGCCGTTGATGCGCCAGGCCTCCCCGTTCCAGCAGAGGACGGAGCCGGTGCCGGGGCTCTCCTCGAGCGGCTGCCTGGCGACGTGGTCGCCGCGCAGGGCGAGGACGGTGGAGGTGAAGTACAGGCGGAGCGGGCGATCCGAGCTGGCGCAAACAAGGCCGCGCTGGGCCTGGCCAAAATGGTCGGGCCCACGGTTGATCAGAGATTGCCTCAGCCCGGATGGCAGCCCGAAATTGGGGGACGCGGTGACGGTGGCATGGATGCCACACATGTTTTCCATGCACGGGGGGGATGCGTGATTACAACCCGCGCGAGCCCAGGTGCGATGGTCCCTTGTCCAGGAAAGTCGCGATGGTCAGGGGGGGCGTGTCCGGGCAGGGGAGAAGAGAGGGGCAGGGAAAGACGGAGGCGACCTAGGTCGGTATGTTTTGCCCCAGCATAAACTAGGTACTTACCTAGGTAGGTGGACCTAAGCCAGACCTATTCCGTTGTCCCGTCGGCGGGCACGGGGCGCCGATCGACCGACGATAGGCTCCCGCTCTTGCATCTTACACAGGCTACCTACCTACTACACTGCATCGACCAACCATAAAATGAACAGCAATAAAATAAATAGTTAACTACACAGATGGAAAAAGACTAGATAGCGAATCAAAGAATGCGGTTAAGCAAGGAAATAAAATAAATAAGCCGATAATGCGATCGATCTGTTTTGTTATCAAGAGCTGCACAGGAGTACCATAGTACCATGACGGTGTCGGGGGAGGAAGAATGAAAATGAAAATAAAACTATCAAAGAAAGGAAGAAAAAAAAAAACCACAAAATGTTTTAGCTAGCGATTGTTTCGATCAATCGACCTCCGGGTTATGAGCCCGGCGCTCTTCCACTGAGCTAGCTAGCTTTCCATAGTTAGTTGTTAAGGGATGCCTGTGGTTGCGGGCACCATATAGAGAATAGCGCAAGTTGCAGGTGGCAGAGGCTGCCAACTAAATTGTTTTGAGCTGTTCACGGTTGGCAACAATTCACCCAAGCAAGGAGGTAGGTACCTAGATACCCAGGTACCTACCTCCCTACTGCCTCTCTTTCACCAAAGGACAACCAGCCCCTATCTAGTTATTTGGGTTCTGCCCTCACGTAATTAATCATCCTACATTCATATCAAGTTAACCAACAGCAGAATATGATCATTGTGTTGTTTCTATTCTACCCCTTATCCAGTCCCACCCCACATATCGAATACGCTGCACCCGCTCATCCCATTAGCCCATCGCCGGAGGTCGATGTGTCGATATTAATACGGCTGGCAATACGGCTGGCAGTCGCACCGCCCCCGGGCCTTGTTAATATCTGTACGTGTGGTGTGCATCGAGGCTTCCTCCAGCGTCATCGTTCGCAGTTTGGTCGCGCGATGAGTCCAACGTCCTGGAGTAGGTCCAAGGGTGAGTCGCCAAGGACGCGTCGAGGCCGTATGAAGGCCGTATGAAGGCCGTATAAAGGCCAATGGTGTGGCGACGGATTCGTCACCCCCGCCTCGCTGATTATATCGAAGATCGCCATATGGTTCCAGTATCGACCGTCCTCCTGCTGTAGTATGAAGATAAATGCTGCCCAATATTTTTCCGTTGCCATATCCCGTGCAGTCCGATCTAGTATGAAGCCTCGGTATGTCCCAGCTTAACCCAAAGTTGCCGTTTTCCCGCTCGCCGTTATTCCAACCAAAAACACCTACGCCGTAATTCCCATGATTCCCCATTCTATAACACAGTAAAACGCAGCGCCGAGCAATTGGCGTTTCTGAATAGAGCCGCCTGCCGGCTCGTGTAGTGGCAGCTTAGCCGAAGTAAAAGGTTCCTGTCGGTTTGTTTTCTTTCCCTTCCCGCCCACTCTCCACGTCGGCTTCGTCTTTCTTGGGCTTTATCGGCATCAGTTCAACGTTTGCTTCAGACCGCGAGTCGCGGGGTATGCCGCTGTTGGGTGTCCATTGCTCCCCAATTCCCAGACGACTATCGGCGTCCCCGTAGGTGGTATAGGAAGGGCAGGGCCAGCAAAGCGGATCAGGCGTTTGGGGTACGGATTGTTCTCCGGCTGCTTCGCTTCTCGACGCTGCCGAGCGGCCTACCGTCGATTTAAATAACGTAGGCATCGTTGACTTTAGCAGAGCTCTGACCGCCGGCAGACAGGCACAGATGATAGCGGCCGAAGCTTCGACTATGGAGTATAGGCCCGGTTCGACGTAATCGTAGCTAACGTTTGTGGAGTTCGCAAATAACACTAGAGTCTTCAAACGAAGAATACTTATAATCGTGACACTGATTCCACCCCTGAATTAGTATTGCGAACCATTCAGTTTCCAGAATACAACTTACGTGAATCCGAGACTGAACATCAGAATTATATGCACTTTCTTTTGTCTCGATGCAGTCAGCCTCGCCAGAACCGGCAGAGGCAGGATTATGACCAAAAGATCTATAGCACAGTGGGTGAGCAAGCCGGCCACATTCGATCGGACCATTCGTGTTCCAGTAACATACCGAAGAAGATATTAAATGCAGCCTGTACCCAGGACTGAACATGAAGATCATTACAGTGCCCATGAAATGACCCGTCCCAAAAGGTCCAGGCTCCGTAGACGGGGTAACACTGAAAGATGGACGCGATCACAAACCCGATCAGATTCGCGACGTTTAGCCCGATGAGCACGAAACTCGCCTTGCGGATACGCTCTTGCGGGAAAATCTTGAGGTAAAAGCAAAGGATCGATATTCTCGTGAGCGGCAATCCGGCTTGGTAGAAAATCTCCGACCACCAGAACAGCTATCGTCCAGTCAGCATTACGTCGGCGCGCGTGCGGTTTTGGTTGCGGATAGGGGGCTCCTCATACGTAGAGAATATCCGTGATGTTATCTGGAGGGATGTTCCAGGCGTCTTGCCCAAGGCCGCTCCCGGACACCGCGAAAGTCGCCCATAAGATTGGGAATGTGAGGGCCTGATAATGGGAGTTAGGATTGCCCCGACCTATCGTAGGATATAATTCAATTATGACTTACTACACTGGCGCCCAGAGTGATATCACCAGTATCAATCCCTTGACGCAGTACAAATCGAGATAGTAACCTCAAAAGATAGAATACCGTGCTGAGGATGATGTTCAGAAGTGGTACCAGCCATACTGCGAATGACTCTATTGAGAACCAGGAGTTAATGACTGCCATATGTAATAGGCCGCTGCGTAGACTCGGCCATAGGCACAAACAACAAGCCCGACGATCCGTGAAGGTAGAAACGTATGGATATATATGACTGCTTACTGTTTCTGGGTTTGACACCACACAGACTCTTCGCGATCTTCGCAGTTTCTAATCGACAGAGGTTAGAATCAAGTCTTATCTCGAGGGGATGTAGATCAGGGATCCCTACTTAATGCCTCTCTAGGAGTGCAATCCGCAAGAATACAAGACTCGATCTCCGCGTTCAGGGCGGCATTGGCGCAGATACATTGGAAATCGGTTAGCTGACATGAAGATTTCTCCAGCACCGTATTGATGATGCAGAGAGACTGCAATTCCTTGTTAGCAAGATACGCAGGAATTGGCGAAGGTAAGAAGATAAACGTACACCACATTGAGGGATATCAGCCAGGTCGGAGAGGTCCGCAGCGACTACCACGGAAGTAAATATGGCGATGACCCATACGACCAGCATCCTTCCTCGCATGCTTGCTACATCGACGTCGCCGGTATATACCAGATCGTATCAACCATCAAGCGGGGTCCGAGGCGTCGAGGAATAAAGTATATGTACAGGCATCCGTAAAGATAAAGATAGCATCCATGGCTCTCCTCTATGTATGCATTCCACCTTGTGTTGAGGCTGCAGGAGGGTGTGCTCAGTCACAACGGGCAGATCTAGCTTTTGATGGCTCGCGTCGATACCCTCCACATAGTTTGATGATCCCCCCATGCTTGCCCAGGGTCTAACACCGGCTCCCGGAGTAGCCGCTTGGCAGAACTCCCGCTATGTGAGGTATGTACGTACTTCGGACGATATATTGACGCTCAGGTAACTTGGGCTATCCCACCAAAGTCCGAAACCCCGACCCTCCAGGTTCTCCAGGTTCTCCGGGATGCGCATGTTGCGCATGTGTTTATAGTAGACGACCCGTGCTTATTATTTTTTTTTTTATCTACCTGCGCAATACAGATATAAGTGAAAATCATACCAGAATATATTGCAGAACTCCTGCTATCAGAGTGATACGATCCAGAGATACTAGATGATGGTCTGATGTCTATAGCCCCTCATAGGGCTTTCACTATGCCCCACGGAGTTGGAACCGTGGCTCCCAAAACTCTGGGTTTGGATGAAAGTAGTGTATGTACACCTAGGGATAGTCATTAAACTAGCTATGTGGAGGAATCGCGAGGGTCTCCAGCGACATATGTATGATCGGTGGCATCTACCAGTAGCAGCGTACATACTGCAATAACACAAATCTATCACGAAGATGGCTTGGCCAAATTAGGCTAGTAGCCTGCTAGGCGTGAGTATCATCTCCGCTGCTACCCTGGCAGGAAGGGCCCTGGGTTCTGGTCATGATGGAGGATTCCTAAGTTTTGTCGACTGCTGTTTTATTTTCACTGCTTTCTTCCTTCGCCCTTCGTCGCTCAAAGGAGGATATCACGCGAGAAACATATGCAGATGCGGGTATGAAACATCCCTCAACTGGCTGTGTGTATAACGCGAACGAGTCATTGAAAGGTGAAACCTCCGGCGCCAATGCAGGCCACGGTGCTATTAGCAGCACGCTCAGACAACGGTCAAAACCACCAGGTCAGCACAAAGCAATTAGCGCCCGCGGGCGACGCCAATCGGTGTCCTCTACACTAGTTAAAATACACCATCCTAGAGGTGCTAGGCAACGATGGGGTTAGGTCGGCATGCTCCTTCGTCTTCCCCCTTTCGGAATTCCCAAGGTTACTAAGTAGTTAGGTCGAGGTTGCATACTTGTGCGTAGTATTGCTATTTGAACTGCCGGGGCCGGTACCATCGCGTCGCACCCTACTCACATCGTATACACATGGCGATTTGACAGGATCGAATCCCGGCAGGGGAGGGATCGACGGCGCGCATCACTTACATATCATAGCACATACACTAGAACACAGTACATAAGCAGTAAAATCGCCTATTCTGCCAACTGACAGCCTAGTGCGCCAATGATTGAAGGCACAAGTGCGCAGGGGCCCCGACCATGTCAAATGTTATGTGCACTACTGTCACTACACTACACTACGTAGTCAGTCACTGCGGATCCGCCGTGCCTTGAGTGGAAGAGCGCTCGAGCCAGGAAAAAGGGTCTTCTTCCCAAGTGGCGTTTTGGCGTCACCGTCTCCAGACGAGAATCTCACGCGCAGCGGGCCGTAGGTTGGTGTGCCAAGATGGCATGATAGTGAGTAGGTAATGAGCCACATCGTTTTGTTTTGTTGAACGTCAACCACCACTATCAGACTGATGGTTGATTCTACATTGCGCCGGGCATGCCCATTATATACGTGTGCTTCGGGTGTCTCAATGCTGTTTGGCATCGATGTTATTCATCTCCGCGCGTACTTGGGATGTCTCAAGGCCGTTTGACGTCACTCTGTTAAGGCCACGGGAATTGGATATAGGCCGTACCTGTAACAATCATTCAGCCGATGTAACGCCAATCTCTCCCGGTAACTTCCCCCTGGTCCCGTACCTTGCTAGTCATCTTACCATGTGGAACACGCAGCTACGCAGATCATTGCCCCACGAATCGTTGCGCCATGAAACCGTTCAGAAGACCGTGTGTTGGTCATGTGCGTTACCGACACAATCCCGACGTCTACGTATTTAACATAACTACAAATTCGCCGTTAGGGCCCAAGTACGTTGTCAGGGGAATGAAGCTGGCGTGCGATATTCCTGGCGCAAATCTCAAGTGGAATTTCACTTGCTGGGATCTACACGATTGCATTTACGCCGCGGCATGAGCACAGAGTAGCACGGAGCACCAAAGTCCTAAACCTTGAAGCCTAAAGTTCGCAGGAATCGTAGGTGGGTGCAGTCTAGCCTGGATCTCGGTTGTTGGTTGACGGGGCTCCCTCGAGCTGTGTGGCCAGTCACCAAACAGACGATTACGAAATTTCAGCCCCGGGACGGCAAGCTTACGACCTCCCCGTAATATTTACACGTGTATGCCACACCTTACGTAGTAGGCTTTCCTTGCGTCCGTGTGTGCATTCGTTCAGCAGAGTCGTTCATCCGTTTGCATGTGTGTATGTAAGCGTGTGATTGTTTGCAGATTAGTATCCTCGGCTAACACGGATCGGTTTACCACCACCATTTCGGGCACTGAGGTCTTTCTTCTTTCGTCTTTTAGTATTCTCCTTTTGCTCAAAGTATCCATTCCTCTCATATCAGTTGATTTAGCGTTGGTGTAGCGCTATTTTGATCGTAAAACCACGGATATCACTATTAAGACAAAGCTATTTCACAGCATGAGTAGCTGGCCACAGCATTGAATATATGAAAGAATATAATTTCAAGCGGTTGCCAGCATCATTACCCTTGATGCCATTTCCAGAGCGTCTTCTTGCCGGTAACAGGGTTTTCATAGCCTCGCAAGGTCCTCATGCTTCTGTCAGAGTCGATCCTTTTGTCACTCCCGAGGGCCTTCGGTAACACCCCACCCACCCCTGAATCTAACCCAGCAATACATACTTACGATAGTTACCCCCCCATCGCCCGAGCACCACGACCGCACAACCAACACGACCAACAGACAAGTTGTACTTTCCCGCTGCTTTTAATTGGTTGGGCACCGCTCATGCCGGCACAGAGTTCGACTTCATGCAATGCATAATGCACAGGTATCCAGCGAACACCATCTACAATGACCCCCTGATCCGTCGGTCATAAACGAGGGTACCAGATCTATTAAGGATCCTGATATGTATACACTATCATTCCTTGCACGTTGTAGCGCCTCGACTAACTAGGAGGAGTTTGTGAGATACTCTAGTTCCCACGCCTCAAAACATACGATATGTTATCGAGCCACACCCTCGTATAGCTCGTATAACCCAGGTTGATACCCAACACAACGTCATACCGCCCGTGAGCCTAGTTCCGTTAAATTTGTTGGCCCTCAATATCACCACAAGTCCCCGCCACCTTCAGTGTAATACAACAGCCTGGGTGTTCAGGGGTTGAATAAAGTCCGCCGAGAACAGTGAGATGCGAGTAGGCTATCACCACGTGATTGCTGAAATAATTATGGCGGCCTCATTGCCACCAATTCCGGCATCGCTGGTGCCAGGTCTCACTAACTGATGCTAAAGGCGACGACTCCAGAGAGACTAGATTAAATTGACCTTATGCCATTTTTCGAATTAGCATACGAACAACAACAATGTAAGCGCTTATTTTAATCTCAACCCTCCTATTTCGAGGGCACACCGTGGACATTCCTAGTTGGTCATTTCGATTGAGCGATCTAACAGAAGAGGGTATGGTATGTGAGGTTTTATCCCCTACGAGGCTATTGTTGTAGCATACTCACTACCAACGACATCCAACCAAGACCTAGACAACATGACGACGCTAATCAACAGGGTAACATGTGACAGCGTTTCAGGAGATGGAGAAAAACGTGTGCTTCCTAGCAGGTTTTTGATATAGTTTGCATATCCTAGGCGTCGTTCTGAAAAAGGTCATGTCCCAACTCCGGCATTTCCTGACGCTACGGGAGTCGGCAATGCCCGTTGCGCAAGTCTTGTCTAGACTCTGATGGACAAGCTTAGTCCGCATTCTCCGCATGCACTAGGCACTTATGAGCAAACCAACATACCTGGGTTAAACAAACTCCCGTGTTCAAGTCTCCTCGCAAGAGAAGATTTTCAATGTTTTTCATACCATGTATGTTGACAGCCGTTCCATAATCGTCTTAGGATGTGACTAGGCTGTCACATATATCAAGCACATAGCGATATAATTACTGGCCACCGTACGGTCGAGCTCCAGTAGTATATTAGTGTGTATAAGGACTAAAGGAGTACTGTTTTAAAGAAGAGGCTTACGAATGGATGAAACATAGTTTGTATTCTTTTATAATAATATTTGAATTTAAGTGTTTATTAACTATATAACATAGCCATTCAATCTTTTACTCTATATAATATCATGAATATAATTATGGTGAATTCCCTTAGAAGTTCAAAACCATCGACTTGGTCTTGGTGGCCGAAGAGTTAACATCTCTCATGATTCGGTGCGCACCTAGTGAAACGGAGAGAGCTAGCCTCAGAGATTGCGGGCACGAGGAATTCCAGAGGTTCTAGTCCGTTACACTAACGCGTTCTGCTCAGGACCGATGGCAACAACCGTAGTAAACGGGTGGAGTTCGGAGAGATGGGAGCTCCCACAAGCTGGGTTGCCTCAGGGCTTGCTCCTGGCCCCCATCCTTCCCCTTTTCTTTAATGCCGATCTGGTGCAACGTCAGGGCCAACAAGCTGGTCGATCAGTTGTATTCGTGGACAACTACACGGCGTGGGTTATAGGCCCACGTCGGAAGTTAATCACGCAAACATCAACAGGGCCTTCGACTGGGAAAGGCGGAGCGAGGTGACGTTCGAAGCAGACAAGACCGCCATCATACACTTTAGCAGAAAGAAAACCCGGATTGGTAATGACCCGTTCCTGATTGAGGGGCAGGCAGTGTACCCAAAAGAGCGTGTCAAAGTCTTGGGTCTGATCATGGACTCGAGGCTCCAATGTAAGAGACATAGTGCGGAAGCGTCTAGCGAGGCGCTTAAAGGCCGAAATTGATCTTAAGCCACTCAAGGGACTGTCGCCAGCAATAGCTCGGCGGTTGCTTACAGCAGCCGTGGGCCCCATTATAGACTGTGTTTCTAACGTGTAGAGGTATGCATGTGGCGAGGGGTTAATTTGGGTGGTCAATAGGTCAAAAGAGTCTAGAAGATGGGGGAACTCGCGATCATTGGGGCCTTTGCAACAGTATCGACAGCGATGGCGTACTCCAGACTCGAGGCCGATCTGCAAAACGAGGATCAAGCTATAGATAGACTTTCAGACATTGCCGAGAGTTATCCGCTATAAACGGTTATTATTTAAACGTTCATAACGTTCACATGTTCATACAACAGCTAGTTTATAAGTTTTGAAATTTGTAATGAACAAGCTAGGAACTATTCAGATTTTCGTTATATAACTATTAAAACCCCAAGTTGGAACATTCATTGGTTTTATTTTATTTTATTGTTTAACGACAAGGAGAAAAAAGGTAAATGAGTAAATATAAGCTGCGCTGTTTGGATAACTATCAGTAGTTCAGATGTGTGTTAGTGTTAGTGGCCTTCTAAGGGACTAGCCTGGGCTAACCCGATCGAACAGTTTGTCTGCCGCAAGCCTGTAGGAACTGTGCACGGACTGGTGTCGCGAAACGCAACTTCTCTCGGGCCCTCTGATCCTCCCAGCCCAAAGACGTTGACAAGCTGCCTAAAGCAGAGCCACCTTGATGACGGATCCACGACAATCAAGATCGTCGGACAACAGTTGTGTGGGGCCAGCTTAACACCTTCAGCGCCTTAGCTCTCGACTTGACCTAGACTGCAATGCGAACCGTAAATCTCACTTTAGTCGGCGCCGCTCATTATCCGAGTAACAAGCCAGACTCTCACGCCAGCGAGACCGGGCCTTCTCCAAAGTCTCGGTGCCGCGGTGCACGACAGACGACGAGATTCGATGTCCGTCAGGGTTTAGATTAAGCGATGTTGTCGGCTGGGGAACTACCGGTCTAGTCGTCCTCGACAAACCCTTCAACACTGTTATCAAGACCCCTTTTGATCCTCGGAAGGAAGAGTGTGTGCGCCGAATATCGAGGGAGAGAAAGTCTATGAACAAGTTGCCGAACGCGGAGGTTATAAAGGAATCATGTCTTATGGCGGGACCTCTGAGTCGGGGATTCGCCTCGAGTTCGCTTCTAATCATAACCTCCTGTCCTACAATGGGAGAGCACGACGTCGGGCTATACGAATTGCAGAGGCAATCAACTTTAGTCACTAGGCCTGTGTCATCCATGTGGGGTCAACATGTGCAAACATATTTTTGAATGAGAACCTCAATGCAGAACTGCCTGCCTTTGCAGGTTCGTCAATAGACGGTTCCCCGCTGCTGGTCCTGGCGGCCGGGAGCCACGAATTCCCTGGGCCTCTTTTGTCTGTCCAAGCTGGCCTGTTCGCGTTCGGCAGTGTGCTCTACGAAATCCTGGCTAGGCACGCCCCTTACGAAGGATTGAATGAGACCGAGATTCGTGCTCGGTATGTGAAGGGCGAATTCCCTGAGATTAGTTCGCTACAAGCAATCGGGACCATAATCAAAAAATGTTGGGAACGTCACTATGGTGCATCCGAGACAGTTGTTGATGATCTGCAAGGTATAGTTTTTTTTACTTCCCGTGGAAGAGGAACAACATGTTAATACAAAGAAGCATGAGGAAGCAAGGCCCTCGTCTCCCCCATCCTCATGGCTTAATTGCCAAGTTGTTGACCCTCATCGCCGTGTCGCCGCCACTTTCCTTTTATTCAGCCGATGGCCGTCAGCACGAATTCATTAGTTACAGGAACAATAAACCTACATAGGCATCACTTCACGACAGACAGCACGGGCACTTCCCGGATGACCGCGCTGACACCATCTGGATCACCTGGCCGTCTGTCCCTTTGGCTGGCGTGGCATCAACGCACGTATAGCCTATTCTCTTGGCTTCATCACATTGATACCATTTTATCGTCGGGACCACATGTTTTGGGTTGGCCCCGCAGCAATCGAATTCCACCTTGGCCTCCAAATAATGACACATTGGTTTAGGAAAGGGGTAATGCTCGAATAATGACAAGTTGATTTGGAGCCGGTCAGAGGCGTCGCTAGTCTCGCAACTTGAAGCACCAACGAACAGTGTTGTGGGATAACCTGTACGTGAGTGAAGAGGGAGGCGACAATGGGAAAGAGAAGCCGGCGCGTTCTAGGAAGGCAGAGAAGAGGATCGTTTGGAGTTCAAATCCATTTTCGACGTTCTCTGCTACGAATGTAGAGTTCACGTGAAAATGCCACATCGACCAAGAAATTACCGGGTCCAGGCAGCATCAGTTGACCTGACCATCCAACAGTTGCCAACAAACCGCAGACAGCAATTAGCGTGTGGTGCTCTGGTATGCGAGCGACCATTGCGTATCAGTCAATTGGGCAGACACTGGCCTTTGTCTTACAGAAGCACACAACAGCATGTAGACGTGGCATTCAAATCATTTGCACGTCTCTGATCCGTTTGCTTATTTTCTACACATGTAAAAAAAAAAAAAATGAGTCACGGAGAGGAACCAGAGCTGGGTAGGATTGTCAGCCGGGTTGACTTTGTGCATCTTTCCCTAGGACAACACACAGGTCAGACCAGCCAATCAGCATTTGATAAGAGCACAGCAGACGAATGCTATTCCTGTTACTTGTCTGCTAGTCGGTGAGTCAACTGGCTAACAGCAAGGAGACATCTCGTGATTGGGTTCTTGAAAGACTGTACAGCATATCCAGCTTATTCACATCTTTTTGATATTGGTATAGCTGCGACAGGTACTGCTGTTTTTGATATATGCAGGTATATTGTTAGCTTCTTAATACTATTATGAACAATAACTAGTTAGTTAACTAGTTAGTTATAACAAATTATATTTAAATAACTTGAGCTGCTGTTAATTCTCGTTGGCTTTTTCCTCATATTTGATTCAAAAAAATACCCGGCAAGATAGTGAACTCGAAGAAGACGGCCTGTTCGTCCCCCCCCTTTTTTTTTTTTTTTGAAGAAATCACCACACGGGCCACTATATTCAAGACTATGGTACAAATATGCAGTGTATATCTCCGCAAGAAAACGGCCATACATGTGACGACGAAGACTTCGTCTAACTCACGAGAGAGTCATTGACTGATCTATTACGGCCCTCATCACTATCTCGTGACGTGGGGGACCAGGGTGAACCACATCTACAAAGGCTTGTGCGCAGCAAACAGAGGCGCAGTAGTCTATGTGCTCAGGGAATCTGTTACAGATATAGGTACGGACTGGACACCTCATCGGGCTACTCTCCAACCACTCAGGTTACCATTAGTAGGAAGCCAGAGTGTCATAAGAGTAACACGAAGGAGGCTAGAAATGGCGCTTGGCCGTAGATAGGCGGCTAAGAGACGCTGTTCGACGATAGTCACTCATATCATTATAAGTGAGTGCAACCTTGATTTTTACTGTCGAGTGAGGGTACGGTTTGGTAAGGGAAATGATAGAGAATGATAGAGGTTAGCATCAATAGAACTACTCCTACGTCGATTCAATTTCCCCCTTTTGCTTTTCATTCTTAATGCGTGATCAATAAAGAGTAAAGAATATAGGCATATTCATGTCCCATCAGGATCAGATCAACTCTAGGCTAACCGAATGTATTAAACCCCCTGTCTTATCTCCTTCCCAGTGGCGGTTGCCATCTTCATTATATACGACCTATGTTGTTGTCCAGTAAAATCGGGGTAGTGATGTAAAGGCTCTAATTTATCGCGAGTCCACGACATAAAATGGTACGTCATCAAACGCGTCGGCATAAGCCACTCATACTATTTTACGTATATCGCCACGTAGCGTTCCGTGCACAAGAACATGTTCGGCGCAAAGCGCTTTCTGTCGTGGCTTGACTTCATTTCACCGGAGGAAGTGCATATGACCGTCTTCCTTCGGCAAAAGTTGTGCACTTCATTTGCTCGGATTAAAGGTGTTAGTCAAAAATGTATTACCCCTCCCCCCTTTAAAAACTTATGAATGTAAGCAGTCGTGATACCACAATTAGTTGGGTATATGTGGTATATTTATAAAGGACTCGAAAAACATAGCTTAGCGTCACTGATTATAGGTATTAGATATTATTTTATCGAACGAAGACCATAGTTGCTATACTCTGCCCGCCTAAGATATTGTCGTGTTAATAGCCGCGGAGATTTGTATCCGAGATCTTGTGGCAACTCTAGATACCTTTTATTATATTCATACTATGAAATAGAGCTTATATAATCAACACCAGAGGCATATGCAACGGTCCTATAACCACGACCTACTATACCTAAGGAGGCATATTCGGCAAGATCATAATCTTGAATGGTGCTTCTAAGAACGGCCTCTGCTATCACACAAGGAGAGAAGTTCTATCTTTTTAGACAGTCGTTAGCTATTCGGCTTATATATATATACCTTGACATTGGTTGATAGAGCTTGGTTCATCACAGGACAAGAGACCCATCTGCCACCGAAACCATTTTCATATGAGGACGGCCCTGAGAGCCTCCAACACAGTCATATCGCCTCTATCTTAGATATATCTGAGCCACAGCAAAACCGTATGATATCGCCGCGTAATGCCGCTTAATGGAGAGCCCAGAATTACCCGGCCCCCCGGCAGCTGGTAATTGTGCCGTGTTACGATACTCTGTTGGCGTTGGAACCTATATTGCGCCGCGTACCCTATAACGTACGGCCTTCGAGGACGCATGACCACCACGAATTATAGGCTATCCTGGGCGGAATTTTCGCGTTACATCTAGCTCCTACTTATATCACCTAGCTTGGTAAATAACCGTAGCTGGTAAATAAAGCCGGTAAGGCGGTTGCTTCGTGCTCTAGAAAAGAAGGAGGGGTACAGCTAGCATGAAAGTGAGATGTTCGTGATCTGTATACCCTTACACTTCAGAGGGAGGGTGTCGACCCTTCATTAAGGTGGGGTGTTTTCTTCAATTTTATCTTATCCGTGAAGATATATTATAAGTCTAACTCGTGGGCTTGCCGACTCATCTCCAGATCACATAATGCTGACTGGCGAGTATCGATCTCCCAGCCGCCATGGAGGCATGTCTCAAGCGAGTAAGTAAGCATGCGTGTAGATAAATTGCGTGTACACTAGATAAATTATAGTGTACGCAGAGGAAAACCCGGTCGTTTGGGTACTCGTTACCCGCTTCAACAAGCATATTAGCCGTACTTTTCGGCGAGCCCTCTCATCCGCTCCGCACAACACGTACAGTGTGGCCGAGCAAAAGCGCCTGTGAAGGTTGATCATTCATATGGCTACCCGGATGTAGTGTAATATCCACCGCGGTCTACCCGGCCGCAGCGTGGCTTGAAACATATAATTTAATATGCACGAACAGGTTAGTAATGTGCAGCCTGAAGCGCCTGGGATGCTACAGTACGCGTAGGTCCTCAGGGACTTATTAGTAAGGGCTTAAGGGGCCATTCCCGTTGTCGTCCGTTGACCCTAACCACGGTGGAGTGTATTGCCTTGTGCGTTTGTCTCCCCTGATGCTTGGGTGAGGGTGTTTCGAGAAGACCTTTGCACCGGCCATATTTGTTTCTAGTGCATCTCGGCATCCAGGAATAGCGCGGCGGACATTCCCTGAGAACTGGTCTGGGCCGCCAATCATTTCCCCTCTCAACTAACCTAACATAAAGCCGGTGGGCCTAAAGCCCCCTGGGGGACCGCTGTGAGGTTTGGCGTAACCAATCCTGTTTCCGTCCTGTTGTACAAGTAAATGATCCTGGCCTAATGAATCCTTCCTGCCTGCGATGAACCCTAACTGCCTACTAGGAATTTAGACTCGGCGGATACCTTCTGCATACCCACTCTTCGTCGAGCCTATGCGGGAATTTACTGGCGACAAACAGATTGCAGAGGTACTAGACAGGTCCCTACGTAAGTAGCAAGTCACTACCTTCCCGCTCCAACCACTTGGGTCCCCATCTATGATCTCGGCCGATGCGATAGTGTACAGTGCTATACGGTGCTGTAGTGTAAACCTGCTGTCGCGTGCTATGCTACCTAGGTATTGCTAAGTGCCAGGTGCTAGGTGCGAGGTGGCTAGGTCTAGATCCGATGTGCAATCAACGATTGGCCCTTTGGGAGGCATGGCTTGGCGGCATCCTTGTTCTCATGCACCTTTTTCTTCTCCTTTTCAACGAGGATTGCGTAAGGGCTCAGCATCAGGCCGAGAGGGAAGAGGGAGATCGACCGATTTCTTTTTTTTCCCTTTTTACCATCTACCTAACCTATCTCTACTTATCAGTCTATCTGGCTTTGTCTTTCTCTCTCTCTCTCTCTCTCTCTCTAGTCTGTCCAAAAACAGCAAACAACACCACCACCAACAACAACAACAACAATGCTAAATTGCTGTGGCATCAAGTGATCCGATGCAAGCCTACCGTCGTTCCATGCCGTGTGCTTTTCCTGCGTGTATATCCTGAGCGACTTGTATTAGTTATACTTCCCGTCGTTGCAGGTCATTATTCAATATCATTCGTCATTCGTCACCCGCACCCGCCTCTATGGTGCCTGTCCTGCCTGTCCTGCTTGTCCTGCCTTGACTTAGGTACATACCTGGCCTAGCCCGTTGTTCCGTTGTCGCCCACACTCGTTTACGCACCGCCGCATGCCGACATCGACCCTCTAGGACTCTCTACCTAGTGCCCTCTGGGACACCCGCAGTCACAGCCGGCCTATAACTATCGTACCTACCTTGCTCGTCTCGCCTCCCGCTCCGTTTTCGTCCGGGCGCGCCTTGCCGAAAACGAATCAAGTCCCTGACGATGGGTCTGGTCGAGCGACACAAGCTTCGCTCCCTTGGCGCGCGTCTGTCTCGTTGGCAGAAGATCGCGCTCGGTCTCCTCCTCTCTTTCCTCGTCATTTATGTCACCTCGCCCTACGACGGCAGCTTACGATCCTTCTTCCGATTCCAACAGACCGTCGTCCAAAACTATTACCAGGGTCAACACCCCAGCGATGGCTGGGTACACAAGAAACAGCGCTATCCAATTGACCCCGATAACGACATCGGTCTCGTCATTAAGACAGGGTACGGCACTAAGCATCGCCTGCCGCTTGCCCTGCGGGCCTTGAGCAATGAATCCTTCTTCCCCGATATACTGGTTGTCCAGGACTTTCCCGTCATACCGGAGCAGAGGTTTTACAATTTGACAAATGGGAAAGGAGTCGATGTCGTAGATATCCTGGGCTGGAACTTGAAACGGGGCGCACTCAAGGGCCGAGAGCACCTCGAGCGCATCTACAAATACAGAAACCTGGCAGATGCTGTCGAGGCCGAAGAATGGGTTCTGTCGGAGGGTCTAGGCAAGGCGATTGGGTGGGAGCTCGACGCTATGAAGGTAGGCTTCTCTCTCTCTCTCTCTCTCTCGCCCTGTCTTAATTCAGGAGGGCCATGTTCAATTGTGCAACTGACATCATACGCCAAGTTCATGCCTGCACTGGAATATGCTTGGCACACGTTGCCCAAGAAGAAGTGGTATGTCATGGTGGACGACGATACCTACGCTATCAAGAGCACCCTTAGCCTGCTGCTAGGCCACCTCAATTTCGGACAGCCCCATTATATCGGCAACCCGGTAGGCGATTATAAAGGCCGCTTCCCTCATGGTGGATCGTCTGTTATCCTCTCCGGCGCCGCGCTACGAAACCTGTTTGAATGGTACCCTGAGATTGCGGCCCAGGCTAATATGGAATCCCCCTTTGCCATCTGGGGTGACAAGCTTCTGGCAACCACGCTGATGAAAATTGCCATTTACCTGGACGAGACGTACCGTCGCCTTTTCAACGGTGAACATCCGTGGATGACGCGAATGTGGGCGGATCGGCTGTGCTTGCCCATCATGGGCTTCCACGGCCTGGGCGAGAAGGATTCCATGGAGCAGGTTGGGGAGATCTTCAAGGGCCAACAGGGACCGGTGCTGTGGAGCTCGTTGGCCCAAATATACGGGGTGCCGGATTATCAGTCATTCATCAACGTACCGGTCCGGCCGAATATAAATTACGTCGGACGACTTGACGACCAAAGCACGACGGTCGAGAACGTGTCCAAGGTGGAGGATTGCTTCGATATATGCGACCGGCAATCGACCAAATGCCTGGCCTGGGTTTACGACCCGGAGAGCAAGCGATGCGATTACGCCCCGTGGGCTATCTTGGGCGACCTGGCCGATGGCCGATACTCGGGGGTCAACGGCAAGCTGGGCAAGAGGCTGACCGATAGGTGTCACAAGCCCTCTTGAAGCCGGCTCACCCGGGACGCCCTCTTATTCCCCTCGTTTTCGGTTTAGATATGTGTATATAGACTTCTTCTCTGGGTATGTTTGGTTTCGGTGCATACGGCTGGCTAGCAGCTTGGGATAGGCGGGGCACCTGCTGACTAGGATCGGACCCCCGGCTGGAATCTGGGAAGGATCTTGACGAATTGAAATGATACCCGGGGGTTGGCCTTTGGTCCTGTAATGGTAATAGACCACAACGCGCGAGGATAGTGTAATCCTAATGGAGGCGCCAAGTGAATTAATTGGACACACAAGTCTACTCACAAGTCTACCTACTTACAGCAGGTTTCGCGAGATGAAAAGATGATACTGATGGGTAAATGTGACTGGCGAACACATGCAGGCTTCACAGGGTCAAGACGATGGGACGTATACGCAGCGCCAGGTTTGAATTGAACAGGCAGGATATAATACTTCGCTCTATACGTTGGGTGTCCCGCGTGCGTGGTGCCTCAAAATTTCCCTTTTCTGTTGTTTCTGACACCAAAAAGGCACATATGCTGTAATCACATTGGTGTCAGCCGTTGTGATGCCGAACCAACAAGCTGGAAGCATCGTCAGCCAGATCAGCGCAGGGGACCCATGAAGACGGACAGCCACGGTCTTCTACACTAGGTACACTACACTACCTGTAAGACCAGTAAACTCTAAAAATGTCTGCTTACCTACCTAGGTACCTAGGGTACTTACTTATCCAGTAACTAGGTACCTAGGTAGTAGTAGTAGTAGTAGTATTAACGTCTAATCTAGGTGTCTGATAGGTACCTAGGTAGGTGAGTATCTAGGTATCTAGGTAAGTTGCAAGGTAGGTGAGACATAACCTTGAGCTTGGACAGGTACTAACCACGAGCCGCCATCACAAGTTGCATTAGGGTAGCAGGTATTTACCTACTGCATAGTAGCATAGCAGGAAGCGAATACGTACCGGCATTTGAAGCTGCGAATACGCAGCACCTGTATCCACGTGTAGAGTCCACTGGGGCGGACAGATGGGGGGGTCAGAGGGGCTAAGGGGGGTCGATGACGTGTGGGGAATGCTTGGGGAAGCGGGCGGGATTGGCTCCCGAGACCTTCCTAACCCAACCTTGGAGGGGCTTTGTTCCTTTGACGTCAACCCTACCCTACCTACTTCTTACCTACCTACCACTGTTTACTTCGTAGCTACCTAGGTAGCTAGCTAGCCAGCCAGCCTACCTACCCACCCATCCCGTCCATCATCCCTCTTATCTCCACCACCACACTAGGTACTACCTCTACCTGCCTACCTACTACCTAATGCTTTAACCAACTTTTTATCGTTTTTAGACCGTCTAACCTAAGCACCACGCCCGACGGGGAGAGAAGACCAGACGCTAATCGATGGAATAAATACTTAGCTCATCAACCTCACTACCTTGCCTCGCATTTAGATTTGCTTAATACGGACCTTCTTGGCTGCCCTCCCCTCCCTCCTCCACTCTACTCTACCGTACCATTTCCTTCGAGGGCGAATAACAAAAAGCACATAATAGCCAAGCACGCCTCTCAGCCGTATTTCCCCCAGACAAGCCCCTCTGGATATCGCGGCACCCAGAATTGAGCTGTCGGATCCGCCTGCCGGCATATTCTCAGGCTAGGCTGTTATTAGCTTGGAGCGGATTCTGTCGTGTCCCTCTTGACAGTCTTCTATTATTACCTGTCTATTTACCCCCTGGCGATACCGGCCCACACCGGCCCTGACGATACTCCTTGTCGACATCAATCCCGTTACAGATTCCGGCCTCAGGTCGCAGTACTGCCTTGTATCTTGGGCTAAAGTGAGACGTCACAACCATGTCGGACCTGACCCCGAACCCCCAAGCGACTGGATCCAGCTGGACCTCATTCCTCAAGGTCAGTATTGACGACAAAGAGCCCCAATCGGCCGTATTGTGCCCAAGTCATGATGCTCGCTGCGGCTACGGCCCATCCCGTCTGGACTTGCATGGCTAACATAGACCGTCCCTTGTCCTTCGTACAGTCTATTGCCTCATTCAATGGCGATCTCTCTTCCCTGACTGCTCCGCCTTTCATTCTCTCATCGACGAGCCTTACCGAGTTTAGCTCCTACTGGTGCGAGCATCCCGGCGTCTTCATTGCCCCGGCCGAGGAGAAAGATCCCGCTAAGAGGGCTTTGTTGGTCCTCAAGTGGTTCCTGACCACGCTCAAACAACAATACGCAAGCCGAAGCGAGCAGTACGGGAATGAGAAGAAGCCCCTAAATCCCTTCCTGGGCGAATTATTCTTGGGGAAATGGGAAGACAGCGCCGGTACGACGGATTTGATCAGCGAACAGGTTAGGTAAGTGCCGAGAACCGCCTGGGTAGTTGCTTGTTGCACGCCGTGGGCATCCATCGTTATTGACGTATTATGCAACAGTCACCATCCACCTGCTACAGCCTACAGTATCAGGCACGAAGCGTCCGGCGTCCACCTTCAGGGCTATAACGCCCAAAAGGCAAGCTTCTCCAAAACCATCAACATCAAGCAAATCGGGCACGCTACGCTTGCCGTCCCCGTCCCCTCCAAGCCGAACGAGAGCGAAACGTATCTAATCACACTTCCATCTCTTCACGTTGAGGGCCTCATCTTCGGCGCCCCCTTTGTGGAGCTTGATGGCGCGTCCTCCATCACCTCCTCTTCGGGTTTCACAGCGAAGATCCAGTATCTCGGCAAGGGCTGGGTGAGTGGCAAGAAGAACTCGTTCACGGCGACACTATATCCTACCGACAACGAAAAAGACGTCTTGTATAACTGCGCTGGGCAGTGGACCAAGGCCTTCGAAATCCACAGCGGCCCCGTCAAACATAATTCCTCGAAAACCCTGGTCGAGACTTGGGATCCGGATACGACACCCCCGAGCAAACTCATCGTGGCGCCGATAGAAAAGCAGCATCCCCTCGAGTCGCGCCGCGCCTGGGCCCCTGTGGCCGAAGGCATTGCTAAAGGCGATATGGATTATGTTGGCAGGGAGAAGACGAAGATCGAGCAGGCTCAGCGTGCCATGCGCAAGAAGGAGCAAGCGGAAGGTAGACAGTGGGAAAGGAGGTACTTTATAGCCCGTGCTGAGGGTGACGAGACACTCCAGGCGCTGGCGCCACATGTGGGATTGGACGCGAACGGAGACGCGGACAGGACCGGTGGGCTGTGGCGGTTCGACTCGGCCAAGGCTGATAAGGCTAAAAAGGAGACGCTGAGCGACGAGGAGCGGGATTCTCTCGCTCGCGAGTTACTTGGGCAGTGATTACGTCACGGATTATTAATTACGTCGTATTATTTGGCGCATGACATAGAAAATCGGACGGTACCCCACCATATTCTGATGGCATAGAGGGATAGGGGGATGAATACCGAAGACCATCAAGGGATACAGCCTCCGAGGGTGGTTGGACAAAAGATAATTTCTTTGGCACCCAGGGGTTGGTTCTTATGCGCGTCACACATACACACATATATATACGAATAGTTTCTTGGGACAAAAAATGATTACTCAGAGGAGCGGCTGAAGAAAGCAATGCCGGAGCAAGCGTTAAACCTCGCGGTTACACCAAATTACCAAGTCGTAGCTGGACTAACTGGAACAAGGTTCTTGCAGGTATTGCCTATCATGATCTCGTCCCTGCACTCCAACTTTTGTAACAAGTATGCCTCATACCCTGTCCCGGCGTCCCTTCCTGTCTGCCGCCCGCTAACCATTCGCTCTTTCCGGCCTTATACCGACCGGCCTTGTATGCCTGGACATACCTAGGTAGTTGCTAGCTCGCCTGAGGTGGTGTAGGGGGAGGCACGACCCAAAGTGTCAAGTGGTTACCACTACAGTGGACGCCTATGTAAATTACTAGGTCTCCATCCCATCTACAACTTTGCTTCCTGTCGCTACAGTGGCTGATAAAATAGGTTGAGGTATAGGTATTTATTATTAGGTAATGCAACGATTGATGCCCAACTGGTACCTATCTGAGCTAACGCCCAACATCGATCCCCTCATCCAGCCCAAAGACACCAGGCAAGCCAAAGCCACCCAGCGCGTTAAGCAGCCGGTTGGATGGAGATATCCTACACGGTTAGGGGCTTCTCCTGTCTGAAAGTTGCCTCTGGGGTCTCTACTGAGATCGCGGTTCTCGTGGTTGAAGGCGATGAAGTCACGCTTTTGCCATGGCGTCGTGGTCGGATATGGCGATGGAGTTGTGGTCGGAGACGACGATGGCACGCGGCCCCGACCTGCCCTCGGGCCAAAACCGACTCGGCCCTATTGAGCAGAACTCCACGCTTCCAAGCTGGCCTGCGCCTAACCTCGACGAGGCCTCGCTAAATGATTTGCGCCGAGTGGCGGGGAGCCGGTGAGCGATGTGGAACCTTCCAACCGAAATATCCAAACCCTCACCAAGAGAGTCGATGAAATCGTGGTTGTCTCCCGGCGATGGGGCATAGACCAAGATTGACCAGCCGCCCGCCAACATATGGAGCGCGAGCACCCTGGGTAGAAGGCTAAGATTTCGCTACCTTTTTCTCCCTCCATCCCATCTCCATCGACCAGCAACTATCAAGCGAACCTCCCACCTCCAGTGTGCTGACCTTAAGCCGCGTGACACACGTAAACCCCCTGGGCCATGATCAACCCCCTCAGGCGGAATTCCTGTGCAGGGGAGAAGACAAGTACTAGAAGAATACGCGACCTCATTAATACCCCTTCATGGGTTAAACAACCTAGGCGCCGTGTGTGACGCCTCCATTGTCTACACCAGCAACTGGATCGATTGTGCTAGCCCCCAGAACAGCTCTGAACCTGTTCTGCTCTTCCTTTGTTAAGCCCTCTCCTCCGTTAATGGTCCAAGAGGGCGACCTACCTGCAGCGTAGATAACGCCTGCTTGGTCCCGGGGTTCTGGTGGTTTGGTCTTCTTCAGCCTCTTCGGACACTTTGGCCCCAGGAAAGTCGCCCCCGGAATGTCTGGCTTTGCATCTACCGGCTTCTTGGAATCTATGGCAACCTCATTCTGAACGACCTTTCTCGTGTGCACGAGGTCACGCGTCTTTGTCGCCGGTGGCCCTGCACTGTGTCCTCCTTGTTGAGGATCCAGGTAACGAGAGCAGTCACATCCAGGGTAATCCCCGAGTTGTTGACAGCGTCCATGGTATCAGCCACTCCAAACCCCATGGCCATCAGCTCACGAAATGCTTTTCAGGTGGAACATGGTTTCGAGCACTTCTCTTGCCCTGTGGCTGAGACAGCTTTGCAATCTCTACATGCCTTAACTTGCTAGTGGCCACGAGCCGTGTCTCGTCATGGGCAGCTAGTTGATTGCCAGTCTTGGCTTGTACCGGGCCCTTCAGGGGTGTTGTCTGATATTCCACGGACCTATCACGTCTGATATTGGTATACATGTCGAGAGGTTTTCCGCCCTTGGGCAGAGATATCTGCCTTGCTACCTTGGAACCCATTGGTGGGTGTTCAGCAAGTAGTTTCTCTAGCAATTCCGTAGCATGTCGCACTGTTTCATGATCTGTCCGGCTTAGTTCACTGACTGGTGGGCTGAGGCTGATGTCCTCTTGAATAAGATTTCTCGTCGGGATAGACTTCATATTACCATCGAGAACCGTACAACAATGGTCTAATCCTGATCCAGGATCGACGAACACCCGGACTAGAGTGGCCCGTCTAAAGGGCTAATCCCGTGCCTGGCGACCCGTAAACACAACACATGCGAATTGGAAGAATGATATACTTTGCTTTGAGGTGACCTTCCATCTTCCGAGTGTTTTCTAGTACTTTTGAGCAACCCTGGTTGTTACACGTAAAGAAAATGTCGGGTTTGTTTTTGTTCGCAAATACACGATGGATCACGTTAGTTTAGCTTGACAAGGTCTCAGCACTATAATTTCTTACTTGTTCATTACAGCCCCGTGCCGCGTCGGGAATAGTTGTGGGATCAAGTCGCGTCGAAGTTTGAGGATGGGGTATAGAAGAGCCCTGAGAAGTCCCTGCTGGTCTCTCTGCGAAGCTGTCCCGGATGCCCAGAAAAAGTACGAAGCCGTGACCAACTTATCCGATCCGGCCCATTTCTGTAGTTCTTCTGTTGTTCGAGCGTCGTTTTGGATGTATTTCATTAGGGCGGACTTTCCACAGGCAGCCTTCCCAGAAATCCAGAAAATCCCCTCACGTTCCTCAAGCCATCTCTTAAAGTTGTTCTCTTCCACATCCTGATCATCAAGAATCCAGAAAAATGTGTCTGTGAATGCTTTCTTGACGTTCTTTTCTCTATTGTGCATCATTTCAAACCCTAGTCACGACAGGAATTTCCACTCGATTTCTTTATGCCCATGGAGAGCTGGAGTTTTAAGAGACGGATCCGCACGTGTGAAGACACTTGGAACAGGCGGATACATCCGGTGCCCTCCGAGCAGCTGCTGGAATTTCTCTATTCCAGCCCTGATTTCAAGGATGGCTTTCATCGTTTCGTCGTGGTTACCATGGAGAGCCGGTAAGCTTAGACGTTCCCCTGCACGTATTGCCTGATTTTTATCGTACGAACAACAGAGGGATTTAAATTTCTCAGCTTTGTTATTTATAAAATGTCTTGTCTATTAAAACAATATTGCGGCGCCACTTATTTAAAATAGACTAGGTCGGGTATGGCTCTAATACGGGAGAGTTTCGTAGGCTCTTCGGTCCATAGACCGGCCACTAGACTACAGAAAAACTGACTATTACTCTGACGGCCACGGCAGCCAGAGCTGTGTATATATACTATACTATTTTAAACGTTATCACTATACTGAGCAGACCAAAAAGAACCACCGGACTGCTAGCCACTGGCTCAATAACTAAGCAGATATGCGTTGGAAGGCAAGGCTGCAAGGCTAGTTAGGTGACCTAGTCTCGTCATGATAAAGAACAACGACGATGACAATAACAACAACCCTTGCTCTCCTTCTCTCCGGCTCCCACTCTTGCCAAAAAGAAAAAAAAATAAAGCCGAAAGCCTCGCGTGGTCCGCCCTGAAAAATGGAAACTTGGCAAATAAACGGTTTAATAGCTTTAAATTTAATCAGTCTATTAAACATACCAGGTAATGTTTATCTATGCTGAATTTATCTGTCGTTTTATATTTTACGTTTTGTTAAAAGGGGTCCCCTCTTGCTCGCTACCACAAGCCCTAAACATCTATGCTATGTATCTAAGAAGTATGGAAGGCTATCTGGCTAATGGGCCGCGCAGCTCCTTCGGTGGCGAGCAAACTACCTAGGTATATTCTGGCTTTTTGGCCTTTTATCACGATGGCCGGTACACCGGCCGGCTAGAACTAGAGCCGTTGAGCATTCGGAGGCTACTATACAGCTCGACTGCTGTATCAACATATGGAGACTTGGATTTCTTTTTTTTCAAGTCCGGGAGTTTTTCGTTTGGTTTTCACTCTACGATGAATATATGCTTTTAAAACTGCTGCTTGGTACAACAAATGCCAACACTATGACTGCCAGTTAAACTTTCTATTTATATATAGAACAGCCTATTTATTACCTAGCTAGCCCTTTCTTTGTTTTTTTTTTCCGTAACACTTATAGGCCTATTTACTACTACCTAGCCATACCAGTCGCCCTACTTTTATGTTAGTCATCTAACCAATCAAACATTACCCTAGCTGTAGACCATAACAAATTATATGGTTAGACGTATTATGTGTTAAAATCTCTAATTCTGATTCTTCCGAATTTATCCGTATATAGATATTCCAAGAACGTAGCTATATTTTCCGGGAAGACAAGCAGTTTTCCGTAGCGGAATTTTGTATTACGCAGGACTACTTCATCCATTATGTACTTGCCTAGCCACTATGCGCCAACCTCGCTGGCTCATACAACCGCGGGTCTTACTTTTTTACTCCCTTTCAAGTATTTCTCGAGAAGGAGAAAACTAGTGACACCCTCGCCCCGATAGCCGAACCGCCGGTGCCTGCCATCATCGCCATCCTCCGATGCGTCGCTTCCGGGTGCCTAGCCCGTCGCTGTGCGCTCTAGAGTCTGATTCCGCCTCAGTTTCTTAAAACAGGCGAACTCCGTCTTTGATTGCTCCCGCAGTTTCTTGAGAAGTTCGCGCATACCGGGCAGCTCATCCTGGAGCCGGTTCCTAGCCTGGTTGTCCGTCTTCGCGTCAAGTATGGCGTAGATCTCGGTTTGGAGGGCCGACGTCTTCTCGGTCGTATACTGGCTTAGCGTTTGCGCCACAAACTCGACGTCGAGTGTCGCTTGCATCAACGCGGCGAGGTCGTATTTTGGCCGGGCCTTGAAAACCTCTAAGAGCTCTCGGCTGATTTGTTCTAGGAGGAATGAAAGGACCTGGCTTGCCAGGGACGGGGCCGTGGTTGAAACCTGCGTATGCACTAGAACGAGTGAAAGAAGAGCTTCATATACGTAAGGTTTAGCCTCGGTGGGCTTGGTGGAGGGCGCCCAGTCTGGCTCATTTAAGCCCTGGCGAATAACCTTACGTAGGGACTCCACTGCCGTCTTTGTATACAACTGGAATAGTCGAGCATCGATTTGGCCAAGGACATCCTTAATTGTTTTGGATTCTTCCGTGAGCTTCACTGAGAAAGCAGCTTCGAACTGGGAGTTCAGATTAGGCACAACCTGGGAACGAAGGGCTTGTAGGTTGCTGAGGGTCAATAACTGGCGAACGCTCTGAGTGAATTTGTTAGTTAGCCTCACAAAATTGGGACCCATGGCACTATCGCTTACTCTGTCACCGGCGTCAATTGTCCCCTTCCTAGCCACCACAGATATCCCCTCACCGCTGGACCTCACTGGGGCTTCCATGTCCGTGGTCCATTCATCCTCGGCTTTCTTGACAGGCCTTTCAGCATTCTCGACCATGCCGCTGAGCGCCTTGTACAATGTCGTGACGTATTGGGCACGAACCATCTGTAACAGTTTTGTCGGTGGCGCCAAGATAATATCGCCAGGGCCGGGCTTAGCTATTGCCTCAGAGACGTATAGGATCTTCTGTATCCCGCCGAGTAGGGCTCCCTCAAACGCGGCAAACGTGGCGGGCATGCATGTTACATCGCCCGTCTCCTTCTCCTTCGATCTTTGCCAATCTTCCACCAGCTTTATGTTCTGGGCGTCTTTGTTCCATGATGCGCAAAGGGCAACGACACATCTTTCTCGCGCAGCACCGACTAGCGTTCTCAACAATTCCATTTGTTTCGCGTCATCTTGACTTACGGGTGCGACGCTAGCCATCTCCGATGCCCCGGTACCAACTAAACCAAGCATTTTGGACAGGTAGTGAACACCGCTGATGGAATTAGACGTTGGCGGCCAGAAGGCAAACTTCTCCCAAGATTCGCCTCTTTTGGGGGAAGGTGGTGGGGGATTGTTAGCATCAAGCTGGAATCGTGGGTCTCTAGCATTCGTAGGTGATAACGGCCCTGCCATAGGTGACCCCGGTGAGGGGGGGAGGGGTGAGAATAATAGCGACACATCTTCAGGGGGAGCACCAGCAAAGAATTCGAACACATGAGCACGGATCATATCTACAAGCTCGATGGTGGCTTTCCGAAGGCCGAGCGTGCCCTGCGTTGAGAGTCGGTGATGTTCACGCGACTCGCCATTATAACCCGTAGGTAGTGATTTTTGTGCCTTTCCGTCGATGAAACTTTCGACGGTCTGCCAAAATTCCAAAACTTCTCCTAGAATACCCTGGGCGGATAAGAGACTAGACAAAAAGGACACCATCTTTTCCCATAATTCAATAACCTCAGAGGTGTCGAGCCCATTCGCCTTGCCCTCGACCGAATGTCGGCCTAGACTACGTAGATGCGAGGCAAGAATCTGCGGGGAGGGTTTGTCGGCGCTGGCGAGTCGACGCCTGAGTACCTCGATCTCAACCTTGGCCCGATCTCCAACCAACGAGATCTTGCCCTTCAAGTAATCATATCTACTCAGAAGCCAAACCCAAATCGGGTTATCCTCTACGCCCAACTCCAGCAACAGACCGATGAGTTCGATGTGTTGATCCTGGGCTGGTCCCCTGCTGTCCGTTTTCGGCGCGTTGTGCAACAGGGTCAACTTCCTCCAGATTTCACGCTTGAAGAGTTGGATCTGCTCCTCAACGTCGTACCACATTCGGGCTGCGATAAGAATTTGGTATGTCTGCGTCTCGCTTGGCGGCGTTGGGCCGAGATCCTGAACCAGCTTTTTCGTCTCCTCGCAGAATTTTCGAGCGCGGCCATATTCTTCTATGAGCGCATCGTAGTCTTTCCGCCTGATACTGTCGGCGATATTGGTGCTGGTTTCGATACACTCTTTATAACGATCTAGACTAGTTGAAACAGTCCTGAGATTCTCCTCTTTCTCGCGACCACCCAGCGCCGGGCCCCATACATCCTCTGCCTTAGCCGAGACGTCCAGCAGCGGGCCTTTAATACCCAAGACGCCATAGTCGCTCTCCTTGACCAGAGCGTTCTTTTTCCTACTGTCCCCGAGCCCTGGGGACAGGGGTGGGCCGACCCCGAGAGCGGCGGCACCAGCACTGGTACCCCTGAAGCTGCTTCGACTAGCATGGCGAGAATGTGCGCGCGCACGAGTGGTGGGGTTTGCGGGCGGCGGCTCGACCCCTCTGTATTTCATCTCCTTGTAGACATTATCGATGGTGGCCTTGGCGCGAACGAATCTCTCGAAGTTGGATTCAACCAAGACCTTGAGAGAGGCGGACTTCTGGTCAATTGATCTCGATAGGACGTCGAGCCCGCTCAACAGGGATTCGGTGTCGGCGTTGGCGTGCATCTGAGAGAGGAACAAGGCGGGAGAGAAGCTCGTGGAGGACAGGAGGAAGCGATTGCCTATGCAGACGAAGCACATTGAGTTTCCGTGTGTAGGTAGATTGGAATCATACACGGGCTGGGCTGGGATCGACCGGGCTTGTCGGACTTACGCAGGCGGGCATCGTCTTGGAGGGGCACTCCGAGGTCCTTGAGGGTCCTCACAACGCTGTCAGAAGACCCGAGCGGATCGGGCTCGTCTCTCTGAACCAAATTGCTGACGCCGCTGGCCGACTTCTCGGAGCCGGCCACGATGCTGGCCCTGCTGCTGACGGCGCGCTCGAGGGCGTCATAGCGGGACTTCCGGCGATTGATCTTCTTTTTCTGTTGCTGCTGCGACTCGTGGTCGCTGTCCGAGTCGTCTGTTTTATCGTTCTTCTCGGACGGCCAGGCCGTGGGCATCAACGTGGATATGCCGTAGAAATCGAGGACGTTGCGGTCGAAGTCGGCCATGGCCAGTATCAAACTGGGACAGACCTGGCGGGGATGGTTTGCTGCAGATCAGGCAGGGCTAGGATCAGTGGTGGTTGGCTCTGTATTCCACGCCGAGGGGGCTTTGGTATCTATAAACTGGACAGGTTGGTGGGTGATCTGGTTCTCGGGGCCCTTGGAATCGAGTATCATGTTGGCGTAGGTGGCTCCGAGGCGGTGCCTGGCTGGCGTGCTGCAGGTGATGGGTCTCCGTCTGTCGCACCTTCAAATGCGCTTGATGCTTTGCGGCAAGACAACACATGTACTACCTACCGGTATCATTATGAATAGGTAGTACCTAGTAAGTACCTGGTGGGGGTAAAAAGTACGGCAAGCATACAGCAATAACCAACTCATATACTAACTAGCCAGGTACCTAAGGTACCTGGGGTACCTGGGCAACTACCAATAACTATACAATCT
Source organism: Rosellinia necatrix (assembly GCA_021209875.1). Lineage (NCBI taxonomy): Eukaryota > Fungi > Ascomycota > Sordariomycetes > Xylariales > Xylariaceae > Rosellinia > Rosellinia necatrix. Next base: position 133,540 of record JAGYVD010000001.1, on the reverse strand, counting down.
TACCTCAGGTAACTACCTACCTAGGTATTTTGGCACTTGTCTTCGTGCCTGCCTAAGTAACGAGGTAGGTAGTGTAAAGTTCGTTGCACCATGCACACGGCCGATATGTACTTAAGTAGGTACTTAACAACCCTAACTTACCTAACCTCAGCCTACTAGCGGCCGAGTTATAGCGGATAATGGCGGTTGTGGAGTGGCTGTGGAGTGGCTCTCTTTTCAGATGTCAACGTTGCACAGTTGCGGCCATTATTCTTCAGGGAGGTGGTGTAAAGTGGCCCCCCGCGTGCCGGTTGTGTCCGACACCACCCGAGGCCTGTAGTTGACCAGGCTGGCTGGCGAAGTAACCTTGGAAAACCGCTCTTGGAAAATTCCCCACGCAGCGCGCAACATTCAAGTCTTCCTCTGCGCCAGCACTTTTCCCATCGTCAACATCCCCCAAGAAACCCTTCGCCGGCCGTGCCTTTTGTCCTTCCACCATGCTGTCCCTCCGAGTTGCCGCCGCTCCCCTGCGGCGCCAATGCCTTGCTGCTGTCCCCCGGGCCACGGCCACTCTCTCCGTCCAGGTTAGCTGACAATGCTGAAAGACGCCGCCCGGGACGTCTTTGTTCTTGTTAGTCGCTAACCGGTGCTTCTGTGCTCAGAACCGGAGATGCTATTCAGCCAAGGTCGGCGAATTCCAGGGCACTAAGAACGCCGGTGTACGTGCGCTTTCTCTTCTCATCCCCTCGGCTCTCGAAATCCGCGGATTGCGATCTCGTGAAAATAGCTCAGCCTTGGCAATCCCCCCTGCACAAGCCGCGCATTCGCTACATATCCAGAGCCATGCACCAGAGCTAACATGCCGCATGGTAGGGCAACTACACAGTCAGTCTAGTCGAGGGCGACGGCATCGGCCCCGAGATCTCCCAGTCCGTCAAGGACATCTTCACCGCTGCCAAGGTAGGCCCAGACACCCTTTGCGTGCTCTTTGCTCGCCCTTCGCTCGCCGCCACGACGCTAATCAAAGTCTACACAGGCACCAATCGCTTGGGAACCGGTCGATGTCACTCCTACCCTCAAGAATGGGAAGACAGTCATCCCCGACGAGACCATCCAGAGCATCGAGAGGAACAAGGTTGCCTTGAAGGGACCTCTAGCTGTGCGTTCGACATGGACCCAACTCGATGCCCATTGGCGTTGGCACAGAGCAATCACTAACGGATGATAGACCCCTGTTGGCAAGGGCCACGTCTCTCTTAACCTCACTCTCCGCAGGACCTTTAACCTTTTCGCCAACTTGCGACCTTGCCGCTCGGTTGCCGGCTACAAGACCCCCTACGATAACGTCGATACCGTCTTGATTCGGGAGAACACCGAGGGCGAGTACTCTGGCATCGAGCATGTCGTGGTGGATGGCGTAGTCCAGAGCATCAAGCTCATCACCCGCGAAGCTAGCGAGCGGGTGCTGCGATTCGCTTTCCAGCATGCCCAGGAGATCGGCCGCAAGAAGGTCCGCGTCGTTCACAAGGCCACCATCATGAAGATGTCCGACGGCCTCTTCCTGCGTGTTGCCCGTGATGTTGCCAAGGATTTCCCTGAGATCGAGTTTGATGCCGAGCTACTTGATAATACCTGCCTCAAGATGGTTACCGACCCTCTTCCCTACAATGACAAGGTTCTCGTCATGCCCAACCTCTACGGCGACATCCTCTCCGATATGTGTGCCGGCCTGATTGGCGGACTCGGTCTGACCCCCTCGGGCAACATCGGTGACGAGTGCTCCATCTTCGAGGCTGTTCACGGTTCCGCCCCCGACATCGCTGGCAAGGGTTTGGCTAACCCCACCGCTCTGCTTCTCAGCTCCATGATGATGTTGCGCCACATGGGTTTGACCCAGTACGCCGACCGCATTGAGCGAGCCACCTTCGACACCTTGGCCGAGGGCAAGCACCTGACCGGCGATCTGGGTGGAAAGGCTTCGACCAGCGAGTACACCAATGCCATTATCACCAAGCTGTAGACTTCTACGAAATCATCCCTCAACCTTTACTTAACCCCCCACCACACCACCTTCTTCTCATTATACCCACACACCGTCATCGGCATTTTCCTTCACGCATAATTTGCGCACAAACCCTCATCCTTTTCCCCTCCCTCCCTGATTAATAAACAGGAAGGGCGACTATGAGACGCGGAGAGAGGAGGATCGGCAAAGATAGGCAGCTATAAATCGGGCTAGATAGACATACCTTCTCACGTCAGGCGGGTAAACTTGTACAACAAGAACGACAAAACGACAAGCGAAAGGTGTATGTGTGATAGACATGAAACGAGCAGATACAAAATGAAATATGACCCAAAATGAAATCTGACGTTTGAGACCGAGAGCATGGTTGCATCACAGTGAGAGAGGATAACTTGATATCCAGAGTTGAAGCCAGTATGGCAACCTCACGGAATCTTTGCCATACCAATTGAGTCCCCAGGACAAGAATAAGTAACAACACTTGATTATTGTCGCCTCGGCGCAACGAGGCTAGTGTCTGTTAACAAATTACAAATCCAATCCTAGGGCGTTAAACATCCAAAGAATTCAAAGCCGTTTCAATAGTATAAGTTAATGATAAAATTCCAAATTCCTACGTAGTAAACAAGACGAGGAAAGGGTAGCAGACATGTGATTGATTGATTGCCGAGTCTATCTACGCTAAGGAGAGAAGAAACAGAAGGAGAAGACAACATCGATTCACAGTCGAGAAGGATCTATATATCAGCCTAAGGATCAAGTCCGGCGCGCCGCGCCATATTTATTTATGCCTATCCGGTGTAGTGTGTGTATTCATCCATCCATCCATCCATCATTACGATCCATTACCCATTACCAACTCCAAGCACACACGAATTTTTTTTTTTAAAAAAAAAAACAAATCAGAAAAAGACGAAAGGAGAAAAAAGGAGAAAAAAGGAGAAAAAAGGAGAAAAAAGGAGAAAAAAAGGAAAAAAGAAACAAAAAGAAGGAAAATCGGGGGGAAATGTGGTGGACAGGAGTAAATAATAGCAGAAATGAGTAGAAATTCCATAGAAGTGCTGCTTCATCTCATCATCCATCAGAAACGCCAGGCGCGTGGAATAATCCCATCCGTATATACCAGTCACCAGCGTCGCGAGACGGGGCAACATAGCATTGTGTGTCCTCTGGCCCATTGGCCTTACCTCATTCCATCGCGATCTAACTTTTTTCTATCCATTTTAATATCCCTTCCGACTCCATTCATATCGCGTTGAGCTGTCGCAGCTCGCGTTCATCTAGTTCCAGGTAAAAGAAACGCAAAGCGTCGTGTAATCATACAGAAAGTTTCGTAATCAGAGCGCGTGCCAATTGATGGAGAGGCCCCATGAGGATATCACACACACCCAAATCAAAGCTGCAGACGGGGATCGCGGCAACAAGTAATTTTCACGGCACCTCTCGCGGTATCGGCCCGTAAGCATCATTAGGGAAGGGGGTAGGCTGAACCAACCAGGAAAGTCTAGAAGGCAAATAACCAGTTTGTCATTTCATCATTCTCGGCCTCGGACATCAGTGGGGATTCGAATTCGTCGAGAAAATCTGGCGATGACTAGGCGTCTTGGGATATCTCTTGAGAATTTGGTTCCGACATGTCTTGAGAGACTACTTGGGGCATCTTATGGGGCACTTCCTGGGGTACTTCATGGAGGCCGTCTTGGGAGATGGGATGAAGTACCGTGTGAGCAGGCGGGGCGTGGAGTAGAAGCTGGGCACAAAACAAAAATTCCAAAGATCGAGAGTCCGTCGGCTGAAAATTGTTTTCATGGTACCGCATGCGGAGATAACGAGCTAGCTCACGTTAGAAAATAATGCCTATCGTAGTTTCAACTGAGGGCAATCACATACGAGTCACGTTAAGGTCACGGAAGTATTTCTCTACTTCCGGTCCCTCCCCTTCAGTCGTGATCGGGGCGTCGGGGTCAGACTGAAGAGTTTTAGGGAGGACATGGCGGATAAGGAGCAACATCCTCAGAAGTTCCGTAAGACCATGGCCTTGGTTTGTGTAGCTTTGTGGAGGTCGTTCAAGGGGCCATTTGGGCCGCAGGTTTTCTTGATCCCAAGCTTTGAAGGCCCAGGTAGTCTTTTCCAGGCAATTGAGAAAGAGCATGACGGTAAGAAACATGGGAAATCCAAGCCGGGTTTTTCCATCTTGCAAACTCCGCTGGATGCCATTCAACAGATTCCTACTGGCCAGGGAGGCCTTGCGCTCCGCGGCGGCAGTGAGCTGCATGCAGATATTACTGTAGGCTTCACTCTCCGTGTCGTCCTTAATCCAGTGATCTTCGACTTCGGGCTGAGGGGATTTAGCTAGCATTACCCACTGTCGTTCCCGATCCATCATCTCCACAATGCCCCAAAGCTCAAGTGATCGTTTCAAGAGTTCATCATTGGTATCCTTAGCCATCTGATCGGCAATTTCTAAAGTGACCCGGACATGTGGTGATGGCTCGTGCGTGATGTATTCCGGCAGCATGTTTCGCATGTAGGCTTCGACCTTGCTAGGAATATCTTCCTTATTGTTGTCGAGGAGAATTACAGGACCGTGGGAGTCCAAGTTCATATGGTTTCCGTCTGCTTCGTGAGGATGCCCCTGGAACACCTGGAATGTGACGGTATGCCCAGATTCGGGGAAGTGAGAAGCCTCCACCACAACGCCAGTGTTCTCTAGCTGATATGTCGTCTTGTACCCGTTGATCCGCTTCTGGGTCATGACTACCTGTACCCCGGCAGAGTATAGATCAATAAATTCCGAGAGCTTCGTTCGGACACAACCAGTTCGCCAAACTCGCGGGGATAGTACTTTTTTACAAGTGTCACACGGAGTGCCCTTTGAACACACCTTTCGTAGAATGCGACAGCGAATGCATGCACCAATGCGACGCACCTCTTGGACCTCGATTCGGCGATCCTTGTCAAATTTCGCGCGGCAATGCTTCTGTCGGGAGCCACCGGGACTGGTGGTGGTATCCATGCGATAGCCGCCTTTGAGATTGGGACCCAATTGGTGGGCATGGTCGGTGACGATAGCAGGGCCGTGGATATCCTCGGCCATATATGTCATGTCGCCCCACGGGGTCGAGGACTCGGCAGTGCGGGCGGAGGAAGGCGGTGGAGTGACCTGGGCGACCTGGGTAGCTTGGGGGCTATGTTCCTCTCTTTCGGGCTCTGGATAGTCAATCATCATATCGGCAGAGGGCGCGACTTGGGCGATCTGCTCAGCGATGGCGGCGTCGCTCAGTAACTGAGGATCGAGTAATGACGAAGTAAGCCGGGCTGTTGCAGCAGCGGCCGCTACCGAGAGGGCGGTTTGCGAAGGAGACGCGGAAGGCTGCAGGAGCTGTTGGAGCCGTTGTTCCTCGGTCGACAGCTCGTGATGGATGAACTCGGTCTCGGGTGGCTTTTGTGGCGTGGCATCTGCACCCTCCAAGTCAGTATTTTCTATGCCGACAGGCAGAGCTGGCAGGGGTTGGGGGTTGAGGCGAGAGATACGAAAGAATGGACTAGACCGAGCTACGAACCTTTCTTCTCCTGCTGCGGTTGGCTGCTATAGCTCAGAGGAGGGTTGTCCAAGGTGAATTGCTCCTGCAGCTCGAAGGGATTGGCTCCGGCGGCGGTGATATTGGGGATGGCGGCGGCCAAGGTGGTCTGTACGGCCTCGGTAGTGGGATCGTGGGTGCTGGCGGGCCCGTAGTCGTCCTGCTTCTCGTTCGCCTCTATCTGACGCGAGACCTCCGCCAGGGTTTCCAGGGGCGTCCAGATCTGGCTCTGGGCCTGGGCGGCGTTGTGGTCCAGAGAGAGGCCGGTGTTGCCGCGGGCCATGTCGTGGGCGGCGTTTGGTCCCATGCCCGGTCCCATGCCTGGTCCCATGCCCAGTCCCACGCCCGGCCCCATGTTCGGGCCCATGTTCGGGCCCATGTTCGGGCCAGAGTGAAGAAGCCCATCGTACTTGGGGCGGCCTGAGGCGTGGCTGATGCCGTGCAGGGCCAGGCAGGCATTGATGCGGTCGGCCTCGGAGATGGCCGGGCATTTCTTGGTGAGGTGGTTCGTGAGGCTGTCGATGCGGCCCTTGGGGAAGTCCTCGCCGCAGGCCTTGCAGCGGTGGTGGTAGCGGTTGCTGTTGTCGTTCAGCTTCGCGCCCCTCTCGAAGAACTCGAGAATCAGGGGATTAGGTCGCCGACCCATCTTGTAATTGCTCCCGGCGCCTGTGCATCGGCAAAGCGACAGAAGAGTGGGAAATAATAAAACGGGCAGAATCGCGAAGCGGTGAGTAGAATCTTTTCACCACCTAACTCAGATAAGGGCTACAGGTTGGTTGATGATGGGGTCTATACCCCTGTTGCTAACTGACGCGCACAGACCAGCTAGTACTCAGAGACTGCCCCCACCCCACACACCCACTTATTTTTCACGGTAATATAGCAGTCGAAAAACGAAGTTGTAGATGGATGGAGACCTAGTAATTGATATAGCTGTCTACCGTAATAGGTAACGACTTGATATTGTGGGTTATACTTTTTTTTATATATGGCCAAACTTTTTCTTATGAGCATTGTTAAAAGGAAAACTTATTTGTAGATTTTTTTATATTTAAAGAATTTTTATTTTAATATTTAAACTAAAGATTTTTTTTATATAATATATAAGTCTACTATAAGGCCCAGATGCACAGGCCACCCTACAGATGAAGATTTATTTTAAGTCGTACTTGCCAAAGCCCATCTCAACCCCACTGTGCTGGAAACTGGTGGAAATTGGTGGAGCTTATTGCCTCGTTGTCCATGAAACATAACAGCCGCAGTTTCTCACAAATGTGATTCCTAAACCAATCATCGTTCTCACTGTGGAGCAGGCGCACCAATGAGCATCTGCTAACAAAGGCCAGTGCATTAAATTGAATCCCGATATTACATGGTCAGACACATAGTCTTCGTTAGCAACACCATTATAACTCCAATGCTTAACCTAAGAACATTTGAATTTCAACCCCGGCAGGATTGACATTCTTGCTTTCTGCATAGGGACGCCTTCTTAACAAATATCGCCTGTGTACTAGCCGCACCTCCTAAGATCCGCGCAATTTGGAAAAACAGTATAGCGGGCCACAAAGCTGGCAACGATCGACAAAGTATAACGATAGTAGGGTAACATTGCATATGCCAAGGAATAGCTTGTTACAGGTTGATCCGCGCCTGTGGTTATATAGCACCAACTACCCCGCTACCTTGTAGACGATCTCTGCTTCTTCCACCAGCTCAACCCGGAATGTCTAACTTCAGAAAGGAGTAAGTTCCTGATTTTAGCTCTGTCCATCACAACCGCTGACTAGATCATCAAGATCAAGGCCTGGAATTGATCGACCTCGTACAAGAGCCAGTGCCGCGGAGCTTTTTTCCTCTGACGATCCAGACGATTTCCTCCGCGAAAGCCGGCGGGCAAAAAGGGAGGCGAAGAGAGCGGCAGAAGCCGAGAAGCACAATTTGTCCCGTGAACACGGTGACAATAGTAAGGAGGCATTCGTTAAGGCGCCTGGATATTCGGACGTTCACCCGTGGCCAGCCAACTACGAAACCATAGGGTACCTCTCTCCTCAACTCTTTGGGGACAGGGGCTCAGATATAGGATCCTCCATATCTACAGGCGAAGATCCGCTGCTTTCTTCTTACAGAACCTTGGGATATCTTCCACCTCTTGATGAATCGACGCTTGAGGTTCTTGAGCAAATTCTGTCAGATCCTAGTATGGGCAAAACTGGAGGCAGAATCAACCCGACGGATCTGGAAAGCTTTCGAGTAGGACTTTTAGATCGAAACGTATCTTTAGAGCCATGCCATGACGATTATCTTCGTAAAATAAACTTATCCTCCCTCAAGACAACAAAGGAGACGCTGCCAGAGAGAAAACGTCATACACGAGCCTGGGAGCTTGACCTCCAGAAAACTCGTGACGACCCGCAGGAACCCGTTTTCCAGCGCACAATCATGATGTCCATGATTGACAGGCATCGATTTATTTACGATCGAGGGGACGCCGGTGTGCCTGTTCTTGATTTTGCTGTTGAGAGAACCTGGAAGTGCCCACCAATGCCTTCGAGGTCATTTTGGGACAACCAATGCCTCACGCAGCCGAAGGCAGACTTAGCTCTGGCATTTCGTCAATTTGCCATCTTCCAGAGACAGAATTGGCAAGAGCTCCCGGTTGCAATGAGAAACTTGTTCTGCTACGAGGGACAAGCAACGGGGAGAGAAGTTCGCGTTTTCCACTTTTTGACTATTGAAGGGAAGAACTCGGACAAAACCCCTGACGACGAAGTGGCTATCAACCAGAATCTAAACAATTCTAGCCAATCTTTACATAATATGTATGAACTTTTTAAAGAAGCTGGTGAGGGACACGTCCGCACGTTTTTCGACAAAGTCAGATTCTTCTCTGGCGTCGCGACAAGTAAAGGCATTAAGATCCGTGTTCATCGGGCCTGCTGTACAAAGGACGCGAGCGAGGCGACACCGGACGAGCAGGTTGACAACGTTCCCCCGATGAATTCCATAGTAAAGGGCTATCCGCTGCAGTTTGTTTTTGATGACTTCTTCGAGGCAAGTGGCCCAGACTTCACCAGGGAGAATGTCGTCAACGTTTTCGAGAGGATAATGATCGGCTACGCGATCGGGGAGCTTTGGGGTTATTTACAAGGGGCAGCAAAGGCAATTGAAGCTAAATGCCTCGATTACAAGAACAATCACGGTAGGCGATTACCGCGTGAAGTGGGTGACTATTTGTATGGATTACCTCTTCCTCCTCCACTACGAAGAGGGCCTACCCCTTCGAACGCTAGCGAAGCTAGCTTTTCTACTCGGCTAGAAAATCGTAGGCTTGATGAGTTGCGAATTAGCTCCCAGAGGCGGGACGCCAGTCGGCAGGAGCCAACTGAAGATCCAGGTTCTTCTATGGTTGAATCTCAGGCGAGCCAACAGTCGACAGCTTCAAATTCTAGGAAACGGCTACGTACAGAGAAATAAGTGCTGAAGGTCAAAGACCTAGGGGAATCTGGTTCAAGGTTAAAACGACGGAACTGATGAGTGAAGAGTGCATTGTTAGCGCTTTAGCTTTTATTAAGAGATGGGATTTCAAATGAATCTGACCAGGCTTCATTTGGTCAGTCGTATACTGATTGGGTTCTACTAGTAACACAGGCAGGAAGAGGGGGGCTCCTTATCTGGCTAGCGCAGCTAGCTAGATAAAGATTGTGTAGATTAGATAAGGTACTGGCCTAAGGCTTCTGGTCCCTGCGGGACCAGAAGCCCTTCCTTTTTTAATTCTATATTACACTTTTATAGACTTAACCATACTACCCCTAGTAAACTATATTAAATAGTGCAGTAAGTCCTGTGATTACACGACTTTATACTTTAGTTTATTTTTTTTTATGCCGGCAGATAAAACACGCTTAGTTTTTTAACGTCCGCGTATATTTAAACCTTAACATAGCTTTTTTTTATATTTTAAGCAGCACTGTTTATAAAAAAAATAAAACTATTAGCGTTTAAGTTTAATTATTGTTAGCAAAATCTATTAATGTTTATTTAACTTATAAATTCGATAATTTATTTAATTTAATATATTTTGCATTAATTAACTAGTTAATTACTACACTTTATAAAACAAAAATATTTTAAAAAAATAGCAGCTAAGTCCAACTTTATATTATATTTTAAATAGCATATTACTACATCTAGCTATTAATATATTAAAATAATCTATTATTTTTTTAAACTTTAATTATTTTAGTATTAAATATTTAATAATTATAATATTATAATTAGCTGTTTTTTTAAACTTTAATTAATATTATATTTAAATAATAAAAATTGCAACTTATAATTAACACTAGTTTTATTTTTTTAAAAAGCCTGTGTTAGATTTTTTAACAAATACACAGGTTTTTAATAATACTTAACTATACTTTTTATTTTATTTTTAATTTTAAAATTTAATTTTGTTTTAAAATATATATATAAATATAAATTTATAAAATAGCTAATAATATTTGCTAGCTTAATTATAAAAATTATATAATTTATATATATTTATCCTGTTATTAATACTAACATAAATTTTAACTATTAATTTATATAAACTAAATAATTATTAATATATTAAAACATAAAACTGATTTAAAATCTTTAGCATTTAAAAATTTAAAATAGTTTTAATAATTAAAAATTTAATTTTAAAGCTTATAAAAGCAGAAAAATCTTTAGCTTTAATATAGTCTAACTTAAACTATTAGTTTTAAAAATAATATAAAAAACGTTATTTTTACTAATAAAACTTAAGTTTATTAAACTAATATTTTTAATTTATATAAAATTAAAAACTAAAACTATAAGTATTAAACATTTTATATTAAAAAAAAAGTTTAGTTTAAAATAAATTTAATAATAAATTAAAACTAAGCAATAATAAAAATCGTGGGTTTATATTTTAAACTTGTTTAAAAAATAATATAAAGTTAATAAAAATTTAATAAAAACTTAAAATTATTATTTAGTTTAAAGCTAAAAAAAATATTTAATAATTATAATAATTTTTAATTTTTATAAAAAATAAATAGTTTTAAAAACTATATTATTAAAAACATAAATAAATTATTATAATAATAGCAATTCAAATTATAAAATTAAGAATTAAAATTTAAACTAAATAAGCAAGCGTTAAAGTTATTTACTCCAGCTATAAACTTTTTGCAGAATTAATATAACAAATTAAAAAATAATATAACTAAAATAAAAAAACATGCTAAAAATATTAAAGCGGCAAAAATAGTTAATTAATTAATATAATAATTAAATAACGTTAAAATATTAGCTAATATAAAAACTTTAGTTATAAAAACATTTTATTGCGTTGCTAATTAATTATTTAAAGCTGCGTTAAATATAATTAAATATATAGCAGTATTACTTGTTTAACTTTAACATTTTAATTATTAATATCTAACCGCAGCTATACTAGCACTAAAATTATTATTTAAATCGTTTATTTTAATACTTTTAATAAAACTAATATAAGTTTTAATAATAGCACTAGTACTTATTATTTTAATAATCTGTTTTAAAATATAAGCTGTATACTTATTAATAAAAGCTTTGTTTATTAAAAGAGTATAATAGCATATAAAATTCTTTATTTTATATTAGTTTAAATATAATATATCTGCAATATTTTTTGCTACAACATTTTTAAAACTATAATATTTAATAAGTAATAAAAACTTATTAAAACTACTTTTATTAAACGATAATTTTAGCGATTTAAATAGCTTAAATATAAACAATAAAAAAAGCGGTAAAAAAAGACCTTTAAAAAGACTTTTTAACTAAAAAAGTCGGAATAGCAGAAATAATTATAAGTATAAATAAAAAAACTAAAAAAAACATTAAACGTTTAACAGCTTTATTTTTTATTATATAATAATTATATAAAGCGGGCTAATATAAATTAGTTTAACCTAGATAAAAAAACAAAAATAATATAAAAATAATAATTAATAAAAATAAGTTTATTTTTACTAACATATTTTATTTTGCAAAAAAGTTTATTTATTTTTAAAAATTTAAAAGTAGCAGAACAAAATATTTAATAAATTTTAATTATATTTTAAACATTATTAAAAAAACTAGCAGTTTTATAATAAAATAATAAACTAACTATTAATAAACAACTTAAGCTTAAAATATAAAAATTAAACGTTATTTTAAATAAAATAACTATTTAATTTAATATATAACCTGCTGTAGCAATAAAACGTTTTATTTAAACTAAATTATTATTAAAAATATTATATAATAAAATACTGCTTTTATTACGTTTATATAAAAAAAACTAAAATATGCTTAAACTATAAAAACTTTAAACGTTAATAATAAAAATTAAAACAGTGTTATAATTACGATATAAACTAGCATAAACTTTAAAATTAAACAATATTTTCTAGCACTTAATATAAAAAATAGTTTAGCTAAATATATAATTTAAATCGCTAAAACAAAGCTTTTTTTAATAGTAGTAATAAAAAATAAATATTTATAAGTTGAAAAAAATAATTAAAACTATAACAAAAAGTCTAATTAAAAAAATAAGGATTAAAAAAACGCAGATTAAAACAAAATTAAAAAAAAAAGCCGTACGCTTAAACAAAAAAAAAAAAATAATAAGAAAGAAAACGGCTAAAACAAACATAAAAATAATATAATTAATATTAAAAAAAGCGCGTTAATACAGCTAAATTAAACTTGTTTATATTAAACGTAATATCGTTTTATATTTTATTTAATTTTAAATTAAATAATAATAAAACGTTTGTTATAATTAATTATAAGTAATTATATAAATATTATAATTAAAGGTTTAATTTAACATATAATTAAAATTAATATGTTATATATTATATTAAACGTTTAATTAAATATATTTAAAACATGTTATTTTTAATTAAACGTATTTACAAGAGATATAATATATTATTTATATTATATAATATATTGTTTTAATATTTATATAAATATAATTGTTTTAATATTATATTAAAAATTATATAAAATTATTACTTTTTAAAAAACTAATTAAAAATATTATAACAAATAAAATTATAAGTTTTAAACTAAATAATAAATTAATTATATTATTTGTTTAAAAACACCTGATAAAATATATAACTTAAAAAAACAGAAGCAAAAACAATAATTTCTTATATTTTAAAATTATTATTTAAAAATTTATTAATAATAAAAATATTATCATAAGCTTAAATATAAGCTGTATTTATTTAATAATAATAAAGCAATTATTAAACAAATTTAAATATATTTTAAAAATAAACAAGCTAGATTTAAAAAATTAAAAGTAATTAAATTAAATATAAATAAAAAGCTATATTAAAATTTTATTTATTTAGTAATAACGATTATAAATTTTTATAATTATTGAAATTTATTAATACAGTTTAAATTATAAAAAAAATACATTAAAATATTATTAAAAACAACTTTTAAATATTTACGGCGTATTAATAGATTATAGTTTAAATATAGTTATTTTTATAAATATTAAAAATTTTAAAATATTTTTTAAATGTTTTTAAAATAAACTTATATGTTTATAAAATAATTTTAATATAAAACGTTATTTTAGCGCTTAAAATATTAATATTAATACTAGTTAAATATAAACTATTATTAAAAAATAAAAACTTTATATTTAAACTATTATAAAAAATAATATAATAGCTTTAATTAAATTTATAACTTTTATAAATATAATAATAGTTAATTTATTTTTATAACTAAAACTATTTTTAAAAATATTTAAATAAATATAATTTAAAAACAACTATCTTAAAAAAAGTATTAAAATATATAAAAAAATCTTTAAAAGTTATAATAATAACTATAAGTTTAACAGCAGTTAAAGCTATAAATATAATTAATCTATTATTATTTAATACTAGTTTATTATTTAGCGCGTTTAATAATACTATATTAGCTATTAATTTTAATATTTTTATATTTAAAAATAAAATATATATTTTTAATAAATTTAAATTATTAAATATATATTTATTAATAAAGATCGTATTAATAACTTTTATTATTACAGCTATTATTATTAATATATATTAAAATTACAACATAATTTAACACTTAGACATAACTATAATAAAAATTAGCGCGATCGCTAAAATAATTAGCACGTTAAAACAACACGGAATTTTTTTAAAAGCTTTTTTTTCGATAAAGTTTTTAATATAATAAACATAACAAATAAAATTAATATAATTAACACGTTTATAGCAAAAGCTAGCAAATAGCTAAATAAAGCTTTAATGCTTAAAATTTAAAAAATTCTATTAATATTAAATATAAAAAGCCTAGTAAAAAAAACAAAATTAAAGCTTTAAATAAACAGTCTATTTATATAAAAAAATATTATAGCATGAGAAATTTTTAAGTTATTAAAAAATACTTAATATTTAAAAAATTAAAATATTATTAATATATTAAAAAAAACAAATAAAAGTTTTTAATAAACAATTAATAATAAACTAAGTTAAATTTTTAATTATATTTTTTAATACATGTAATTAAAAACAGTTAATATAATATTTAACAGATTTTATAAGCAAAATAAAATAAAATAAATTAATAGTTTTTTTTATTTATATATTTAACTTTTATTATATAGCTTATATATAAAAAAAATTATATTTACGTTTAATAATTCATTTAAAATTTTAAATAAAGTTGCTGTTTTAAACAACTACTTATTATTGTTATAATTTATAATTATTATATTAATTAAAAAAATATTTAATTATAATAAACATAATTATATTTTTTATTAATTTATAGTTTATTCTAACTATTAAAACCGATTTATAATAATAAATCTTTAAAAACTAAAGCAATTAATAATAGTTTTAATAAAATTTTATAATACGTTTATATATGTTTAATATTTTATAAATAAATTGTTTTGCTTTTATAAATATTATTATCAAGCTTTTATTAATAATATTATTATTTTTTAAATATTAAAACAAATTATTTAGGTTATTTATATAATATTTTTATATTATTTAATAAAAATTTTATTTTTATTTTAAAAAAACTTTTATTATATATTTATTTATAAAATTATTAAGCTTTTAAATAAACGCTTTAAATATATTAATAATAAAAGAACAGCTAGCAGTATTTAAAAAGTTTAAGTTTTAAATTAATTAAAAGCTTTAAAACAATATTTAAAAAGTATAAGATTTTTATATATTATTGCTATATTATATTAAAGTTGTAAAACTTTTATAAAAATATAAAACAAAATTATTTAATAAAAACATAAAATAAAACAATATAAAGTTAATAATTATAGCAAGCATTAAATATATTATTAGTTTATATATTTTAAACTAATTATAACTAAAATAAAATTATTTAAAACTTTTTAAAAATTAATTTATTTATATATTATATTTTATTATTATAATTTTATAAAAATATTATATATATAAATAAATAGCTTCGTAAAAAAGCTTTAAAATAATATTATTTTATATAAAAATAAATATATATAAAAACTAAAACTAATAATTTTAAATATATAAATATTGCTAATAATATTTTTAAATTGTTATATATTATAACTAAAAATAAAATATAAACTTTTAAACTAAAAATAGCTTGCGTAGTTTAAGCTTATTAACGCTTGCAAATTATAATTAAAGCTTTAGCAGACTTTATAGTTTTTTTTATTAATTATTTAATAATAAAAATATATTAAATTAAACTAAGCTTTACAGTAAATCTACTAATTATATAAATAAACGTTTAATTAAAACGTTTATATACCTGTTATAATATAAACTATAAATATATTATATATTAAAGAAACTAAATTTTATTTTTAAAATATTTAATTAATTAAAAATATAACTAACTTAATAAATGCAAAAAAAAATAGTCTGAATAAATAAAAATTAATACTAAATAATATATAAATAATATATTTAAAACTAATAATAAAAAAACAATAAAAACTAAAATAATAGCAGACTATATTAAAAATTTTAAATATTAAAAGTTTTAAAAATAATTTACAAAAGTAATAAAAACGTTATAAATTTGTTTAAGTTAAAATATTTTTTATAATCGTAAATAATTCCTTATATAACGTTAACTAAAAAATAAATATAAATTATATTTGTTTAAAAATAAATAGTTAAATTTTTAGCAATAGCATATAATAATAAATATTATTTTAATAAATAATATATAATAAAAATCTAAAACTTTATATAATTAAATTAAAAACTTATAAAATAAAAACATATTTAAATTATTATAATAAATATAAGTTATATAATATTAATAAAAAAAACTATATAATAATTATTAATTTATTTAACTAAAAATATTAAGCTAATAAAAATAATTAAAATAAATTTTATTATAAACTTACTTAAAATATTATGTTTAATTATATTATAGCAATTAATAAAATTTAATTATTATATTATATTAATAATAATAATATACATTATATTAAAACGTTTAATATTTATATTTAATAATAAAAGAATTCTGCTAAAAATTAAGCAAAAGTATTAGCTAAGCAATTTTATTATTTAATTAAAATATATTAAACAGCATTATTTCCGATTAAAATCGCAAATTTATTTTTAAATTTTAAATAAAGCTTTAAAAAACTATAAAAGCAAAACTTTTAATAATAACTTTTATTATTTATAAAATAATAAATTGTTTAAACAAAAAATTAAACCGTAGAAATTATTATTTAATACTATATATATATATATTTAAACTATAAATAAATAAATATATTATTATTTTTATAGTAAAATTTAAATAAAACATATTTAAAACTTATTAAATTATTAACTTATAAACAGCTTTTTAAAATTTAATTATTTAAACTAAATAAAGTTTTTATTAATATAAAAATAAATATAATTATTAAAAATATTTAATTTATATAAAAATATTTTTATAAAAATATAAAGTTAGCTATAAATTTTACAGCAGCATATATAAAATAATATTATAATAATAAATATAAATTAATAAAGCTTAATATAAAAATAAAATATATTTAAAGCTTTATATAAAATATTATTTTTAAAAAGCTGTCCAAAAATATTTTTAATAACGCGTAAAGTATAAAAATTAAAAAAAATTAATAAATTAGCTTATAAGTTAAAATAACTAAAAACTTTTAATATTTATTTTATTATTTAAAAATATAAGCAAGAATTTTTTATTAAAAATACTAGCATTAGGCCTAATATTTAAAAACAAAACTTAAAAAAAAAATAATTTATTTAAAATTAAAATAATTTTTAAGCATTAAATAAACTATCTTAAAAACAGATGTAATTATTTTATTAAATAAAAAAAGTACGACCACAAAAACAATTAATAAAAATCGGAGTAGCAACTATATAATACTAAAAAACTAATTACAAAATATTAGAATTAAAAAAAAAATAGACTTTGGCTAAAAAAATTAAAAAAAAGCTGTAGCCGACTTTATAAACAATAAAAAAAAAATAATAATTATTAAAAATAATAATGCTTTATTATAGCCTTGGCATTTAATATAGTTAAAAAAAAAAGGCTTTTTATTTAGCTAGCGCAGCTAGCTAAATAAAAATTATATAAATTAAAAAAAAATACTAGCCTAAAGCTTTTAGTCATTGCAGGACCAGAAGGTTTTTTTTTTTTAATTCTATATTACACTTTTACAGACTCAACCATACTACCCTTAGTAAACTATACTAACTAGGGTCAGGGCTCCACCACCCAACTTCCCTTTCTACAACCCCAACTTTTAAGCATATTAAGCTTAAAATAGCTTTAAATTTATTTAATTAGAACAGAAGAAAAAATAATAAATTAAACATTTTAATATTAAAAAAATGTTTAAAAGCTGTAACAATATTATATTTAGAATAATATTTTTTTGTTTTAAAATTAATAATATACCAAAAATATATAAGCTAAAGCTTTATTTTTAATAATTATATAAATTAAATTTTTAATAATATACATAATATTATAATTTTTAGTTTATTATTGATTTATATTTATATTAAATTAAACTCATAATTTTTTTAAAAAATAAACTAAAGTATATATAAAAGCATTTTTTCATTTTTAAAAAAAATTATTTAATATAAGCTATGTTTTTATTTATAGCGCTTTAAATATTAAAAAAAAGCTTTAGTTAAATTAACTTAAATTTAAAACGCTTAAATTTAAATTTTAAGTCTGCTAAAATATATAAATTATTTTTATAATTTAATTCATAACAAGCTAGTTTTTAAAATTAATTAAAAGCAAATTATAATAATATTTTATAGCAATTTTAAACTAATAAACTTAATTAAACTATAAATAAAAATATATATATTTTAAACATAGCTATAATTTTATATATAAACTAAAAAAAAATATTATAATATAAATAAGAAGATTAGTATAAAGGTAGAAAGAAAAATGCTTTTATTAATTCCTCTGCCAGGTAAGGAATTCTAGTAAGTCTAAAATTAACCCCTGCAGAAGTGGCCGTGGGCCACCTGTTGCCAGCCATAGCTTATACAACTTATTTAATTTAATTTAATAATATATCGAGCTGTTTGCTCGATTAATACAAGCTTTTTTAAAAACTTTATTAAAATACTGGCGGACAGAAAAAAAGCTACTGTTTTTAATAATACGTTAGGTTGTTTTATAAGGCCGTTTTTTACGCTTAATTTTTTATTTTATTTTAAAACACAAGCTATTTTTTTTTTAATAATTATTTATTATTTTTTAAATAATATAATTAGTTTTTAATATATTATTAATTATATATATATTTTTAGTTTTACTACTTAATTAAATAATTAAATCTGTTTTTTTTATTAATATAATATTTAAAAATTTGTTTAATTTTATATATTTTTTATTATTGCTATTTAAATGCTTATATTAGTTAATGTTATAATTAGTGTTCTTTATAAAGGCAAAGCTCCTAGTTAAAGTCCTATATATATATTAATTAGAAAATAAAAAACCAAAAAAACTATTTAAATAAAAATTAAGTATATACTAGTTTATAAGTGCATAAATAATAGATTATATAATATATATAAGTGTTATAAGCTTTAGCTTACAACTAAAAAAACCTTTTTAAGTAGGTTTTAGTTAAAAATATATAAGCATTTATAACTACTTTTTTTTAAAAAGAAAATCTTGCTTTGTTTTAAACAAAATGCTTTTAATTGCTTTTTAATAAAAAAAAAGATTACTTTAAGTTTTTACGACTTAACTACTATACTACAAGTTTTTATTTTATAAAAACGTTATATTGTTTTTTTACAACTATTAATAATTAAATTAGCAAAACATTTTATTAAACAGTTTTTTATTTTTTTGCGTTTTTTTTATATAATCTATATAATACTTTAGTTTTTTTTGTCGCGTCGTTGTTTAAATATAACCTTTTAAACTAATTTTCTGCAGCTGCTAACATTTAATACATTAGTTGTTTTAATAATTTTATAGATTTTAAGTTGTTTTAATAAAATTATAACAACAGTTCTAAAAAGTTTTTAAAATTATTAGCTAAATATTATTAATCGTTAAAGTCCTAACTTTTTTAGTTTATTTAATACTACAACTTTTTATAATATATATAAAAAGTTTAAATCTGCTTTATTTTTTATTTTTATTTTTTTTTAAGCTTTATTATTTTTTTTTTTAGTTGTTTATTTTTTTATTTTTATAACAAGTTATTTAAATATTTTTTTAACCGGTCTATATAATAAAAATCTATTAATTGCTAACTTAACAGTACTTTTAGTTAGAATATCGCCGGTTTTGTTTTTTTTATAATTTTAAAATATTGTTTTATTATAAAATAGTCTAGTTTATTTAAAAGTTTATTTATAATTTAAAATTATTGTTTTTTAATAATAAACACCTGATTTTTTATACTAAAGTTTAATTTTTTTTTATATTTTTTTTTTTTTTTAATTATACGTATTTATATTTATAATAAAATTTTTCAAGCTATATCCACATATTTTTATATTATTTTTGCTATTAATTAAACGTTCTATTAGTTTAATCGCTTTTTTATAAATAAACTTTCTATGTCTAGCGTTTAGTTATACTAATTTTAGTAATAAAATATTAAAAATTTAAATAATATTTTATAAAGTTGTAATTTTATAAAATCATATAGCAGTAACGCTGCTACATAATTTATTATTAATAAAGCTTTAGCTTAATTATTTTAGTAATAGTTATAAAAAAGTCTTAGTTTTTAGTTTAAATATTTAATTATAATCTTGGCTTGTTTTGCTAATTCGTAATATCCTGCTAAAAATAGTTTTTATTAAATTTTTAAAATTTTTGCTAGTTTGTTTATAAATAAAGCAATAAATTAAAAGCTTTAGTTTAAATTTATTTTTTTTAGTAAACCGAAAATTTTAAATAAGCTTTTATAATATAATTTTGCTGTTACTTCTGTTATAACTAGTTTTTAACAAAAATTAACTAAAATAGTTTATTTAATCGATCTATTATTATAAATATATTTTTTTTTTTATTAATAATTATTTTTTAAAATTAATTATTAAATATTAAAATAGCTTTAGAAATATTAATATAAGTTATAAAAAACCGGAGGTTTTATTTTTAAGCACTTTTGCCGGCCGGCACTTAAAACAGTTAGCTATATATATGTTATAATCTATAGCTAGTCCTAGCTATTAATATTATGCTGCTATTAACTTATAAATTTTATTACGACCTAGGTGCGTTATTATTATACGTTTATATATTTTTTTAAAAATTTTTATAAATAAATCGTTTATTTTAAATATTACTAGGCAACTTTTATATATAACTAGCCCGTTATATAACGCTTAGTCCTTATTATCGCTTAATTTAGCCCTAGCTTTATATATAGCTATTTTAAAAGCTTTTTAGTTTTATTTTAGCATTTTATTTACTAGCATTATTATAAAATAAAAAAATATTGTTTTAATATTAATTATAAATATTTTTATATTAACGCTTTAAACAAAACAAGTTTTATTAATTAAATAAAATATTATTATATGCTGTTAACTATTTATTTTTTTTTTTTACGTGCATAAATCTTTTTATTTTTTTAATAAAATATCTGCGATTATATTATTTAACTTAAGCTTATATATAATCGTAAAATTATATTAAAATAAAAGTTTAGCTTATTTTGCTTAATAAAAATTAAATTTTTATTTTGTTAAAAAGTACTTAAAAGCTTTATAATCTATAATAATAAAAAAAAAATCGCGCTTTTACGTTCCTACTAACTCCGGTTTTTAATATAAAAACGCTTTTACTATTACTAATATTTTTTTATTATAAATACTATAGTTTAATTTAACGCTTTATATTATTTTTAAATAAAATGTTATTAAATATTATTTGCCGTCGTTTTTTTTTTATATTAAACTTCCTGCTGCTACTCCGTTTAACGCGTCTATTTTTATTTTTGTCTCTCTGTTATAATTAAAATGTATTAATACTAAAGCGTTTATTAGTTAGGTTTTTAGTTTATTAAACATTTTTTAATATTTTTTGCTCTAAAAATATATTATTTTTTTTTATAAAATTAAACAATAATTTAATAATATAACTAAACTTTAAAATAAACTTTTAATAAAGTTGCTAAATCTTAAAAAATTATATTTTTTTATTTTAATACAAAGTTTTAGTTTTATATAACAGCTACTTTATTTAAATCTATTTTAATTTTATCCTTTTTATAATAAATTTTAAATATCTGGTCTTAGTTATATAAAATTTATACTTTTTAAGTCTGCTTATAAACCTATATTTTACAGTTTCTGCAGAACTTTTTTATATATATTTAATATTTTTTATATTATTAGAATAAATTAACATATTATTAATATAAATATTATAAAAGTCGTTTAAATATTTTATTAACGCGCTATTTATATACTTTTAAAAAATAGCTAAGCTGTTTAATAATTTAAAAAATAATATTTTATATTTAAATAACTTATATCTAGTTTTAAACGTTATAAAATTTTTGTTTTTAAATGCATATAAATATAATAAAACATCTGTTATATATTAATTTTTATAAAAATTTTAACTTTTACTATACGTACTAATATTTTATTTATTAAAAACAACAAATATTAGTTTTTTTTAGTTAACACGTTTAATTTTCAGTAGTTTATACAAAATCTAAAGCCTCCGTTTAATTTCTGCATAAATAATATAAACAAAGCAAAAAAAGCGCTTTTAAATATAATAAACTTTTTTAAAAGTTATTAATAATATACTCTTTTATAGCTTCTAGTTTTTTTAATAATATATAATATAATAAATTGTTTATTAAGTCCTTTTAACTTTTATTTTTAGCAAATTTAATACGATAATTTATTATTTAATTAAAAAGCAATATATTAGAGTCTATTTTGCTAAAAGTTTTTAAAAGCTTGTAATACTCTAGAAATATTTGTTTTTATATTTTATGTTTTAGCTCCTTTTTTTCTTTAACTAAAAAAAGCTTCGCTAGTTAATATTTATATTAGATTATAGCATTAATATAACTTATTAATATTGCGCTAATTAACGCTTTATAAATCCTTGCGCTTTTTAAAAAAAAAGAAATTCTAATTGCAGCAATATTAGCAACTAGCTAATATTTATACTATTTAATTACGTTTTTTTATAACTAATATAAACTTTAGTAGTTATATTATTACTTTGTTTTTTAAAATAAAAATAACGTATTAATAAAAATTACAACGTTTTTATTTAATTATTAATTTATTTTATATATCGCGTTTTTTTATTAGTCCACTTATAACGTATATTTTATAAGCTAACGTGTTATATTTTTTAAAAATTTTAATAAAGCTTTAAATAAAGCTAATAATAGCGCAACTATATTTAAATAATGCAGTTGCCAAGCTTTTAAATATTTAACACTTAGCTTTGCTTTATATATAAAAAAAATCCTGTTATTTAATAAAAAACTAAAAAAAAATACATAATATTTCCTTTTAAAATTAAAAAATATATTGTGTTTTTTATAAAATATTTAACTTATAATAAAATTATGCTTTATTTTTAATTTAATTAATAGAACGTTTTTAAACATTTGTTTTTATAAATAGAAATTTATTATTAAAGCTTTTTCTATATTTTAATAAAAATTTAAATCAAACTTTAACATTTTTTTTAAATAAAAGTCAGTTTTTATTTTAACGCTTAATTATCGCTTAATATTTAGCGCTAGTTCTATATTTATAAAAATATATCCGTCTACTTTTATATTAATTAAAACATTATTTATAAAAAACTTTTGTTTATTTAGTACTAATATATATAAAACTAAAAAAAAGTCTCCTTTTAAATAAAAAGTTAAAAAATCCTCTACTGCTTTAATACTAATATTTATTAACATATTCTTTAAAAAAAAATCTATTGTTTTTAAAGTTAAGTTTTTCCCGCTTTTTTATTCTGTGTTACGTTAACCAGATCTTTTTTTATACCTTAGTCTCTGTATATTTTAACGTATATAACAGTTAATTATATTTTACGCTTTTAATCTATATTTATAACGTTTATACTTACGTTTTTACGTTTAATTAAACATAAGCTAAATTTATAATTTTACTACTTATAATAAAAACATTTTTTTTTTTTTATTAGTTTTTTTATTTTTTTAAAAAAAAGCTTTCCGGTTTATATTGTTTTAGTAAGCTTAACGGTCGGTTTATATATTTAATAAGTTCTGCTACTACTTCTGCTACCGCTAGTACTGCTGCTGCTAGCTCTTAAGTTTCTTACTTTTTTATTAAGCGCTCTAGCAACTTTTTATTTTTTTAATTTTTTAAATTCTATATTAGTCTTAATTATATTATAAACGACCTGCTCGTAGTAATAAATAAACTTATTATAATTATATTTATTGTTTAAATATTATATAACAACTTAATTTTTAAAACGGAGTAATAACTATAAATAAAATTCTTTTTTTTATAAAGCTTTAGTAAACATACGTTTTTTATAAAACAATTAAACATATTTTTAAATATTTAATATTTTATAAAAATAATTATAATTAAACTTATAAATTTAATACAAAACTTCTACTTTTAGTTAAAATTAGAGTATTTTTAGTATAAATAACCTATTAATTTTTTAGTAGTAATAATTTTTTTAAAATAAATGTTTTAAAAAAAAAACTATAAATTAACTGCAGCTAAGCTTTTTAAATATAATTTAATATCTGCTATTTAAGCTGTTTTAGTTGTAAACTAGTCGGCATTAGCTATAAAACAGTTAGTTTAATTGCGATGCTAAACTTTAAAAACAATAAAATTTTTTATTGCGTTATTATAAAAAATAAAAATATTTATTTTAATAAACTTTTTTAGTCCCGACATTATTAAAAGCGTATTACTAGCAGAACGTTTTTAAGCTATTAGGTCAGCAATAAATTAATTAATTTTAACCAGCTTTTTAGTTTTTTTTGCTAAATTTATAAAAATCGTTTTATATTATATTTTTAACTTAATTATAGCAATTTTTTACGTATTATAATATAAGTTAACCTAAGCTATTAAATAATTAAAATTAACGTTAAATATATTTGTAATTTTATATAAGTCTTTAGCTATTTGTTTTTAAATATTAGCTATAAATATTTATAGTTTTATTTTTTAAAACAAAGCTTTATAATCTGCTTTATAGCAGTTGTTAAAAAACTTTTAAATTATTAGTCCGTTAATTTTAAAAACCGCTTATTTTTTTTTTATTAATAAAATAAATAATGCTTTAATCTTTGTTTTTTATATTAAGTTTATAACAAAATATTAGACTTTTTTTACTACTTCTGCTTTTAAACTAAACAAGTTTATATTATACTAAGTATTTTTAAAAAAAAAAACATTTATAACATGCTAATATATTTCTTACAAATTTTCTTTTTTATTTTTATTTTCGCGTTTTATTATAAAACTAAAGTTAAAACGTAAAGTTTATACTTCTGCTGATTATTAGTATAAATAAATATTAGCTTATTTATTGCTTTTAATATAGCTCCAGGCTAAAATATCAGAGTTAAATTATATTTTATAACAAGCTGTATTACAAACAGACCTGCTAATATTTTCTTATGCTATATTAAACATATTATTTATACTATAATATAATATGTTGTATAAAAATTAAAGCTTTAGCGCTAATTTTTATAATTAAATTACTAAAATATAAATTAAGCTCGCATTCAACAAGTCGGTTTAATATTAAAGTCCCGCAAATACAGGAAATAACAGAATAGCAGTCGTTTTTACAACCGAATTCAATCAGTTAAATATCAGGTAATAAAAATAATCTTTTAATTATTATAATTAATATCCTTTATAAAAGCAAAGCTTTTAATTAAAGTCCTATATATATATTAATTAAAAATTAAAAAACCGAAAAAACTATCTAAATAAAAATTAAATATGTACTAATTTATAAGTGCACGGATGCTAGGTCACATAATATACATAGGTGTTATAAGCCTTAGCTTACAACCAGAAAAACCTTTCCAGGTAGGTCCTAGTCAGGGGTATGTAGGCATCCGTGACTATTAGCTTTTATTAGCTTAAGCATTAGTTTAATTTATTTAAAAAAAATTATTTTAGCTATATATATGTTTTAAATAAACTATTAATATTATTAAATAAATTTTATAATATTTTAAAAGTTTAATTTATAAGTTAAATTTTAACTTTTTTTATTATTTAAAGTTTTATATATTATTATAAATATTTTTTAAAAGCTTGTTTAATAAATAATATCTGTTATATAAATATAATAATATTTTTTAGTAAAATAAATTATAATATATAATATTTATTATTATAATATTTTTAGTTTATATTACAGCAAAATTTATTGCTAGCTTAATGTTTTATTAAAAATAGTTTTTAACGTTTTTATTTATTTTATATTTAATTAATTAAATTAATTAGCAATAAAGTTTAAAAGTTTAAATAATTTAAATTTAAATAGCTATTTATATAAAATAAATTATATTGTTTATAACTATATAATATTAAAATTTTATTATAATATTAAATATAAATTAACTTAATTAAACTTAAAGTTTTTAAAGTTGTAATAATATATTATTAATTTAACTGTTTAGTTTTTTTTTTTAATAATTTATTATTTTATAAATAATAAGCTGTAGTTATTAAGAGTTTTATATTTAAATCTTTTTATATTTTTTTTAAAAATTAAATTTAAATTTTAGTTTTAATTAAAAATTTTTTTAAAATTTTTTAATTGTTTATTAGCAGTTATTTTATAAATATATTAGCTTAATTTTTAGTTATATATTTTTATTTTTAAAATAAACAGGCTTAATTTAAATATATAATATAATATAATTATTATATAATTATATATATTATAGTATTTTTATTTATTAATTATTATAAAATACTTTTAGTATTTATTAAAAATAAATTTAATATAAAATTAATTATTATTATTTATATAAATAATATATTTTTAAATATTTTAGTTTAAAACTTTTATTAGTTTAAATTTGTTTATATAATTAAAATTATAATTTAAGCAGTATTTAATATATTTTTAATTAATTAAAACCTATTATAAATAAAAACTTTTAAAGTTTTTATTATTTTTTAAACCTGCGTAATATTTATTATTATATATAGCTTTAAATATTTATTTAATTATATTATATAAAACATATAATTATTTTATTTTTAATATTAATTATAAATTAAGCTTTTATAACAAAAAAAATGCCTAGGTTTAAAAAATATTATAACGCTTTTATTATTTTAGTAAAACTTTTAAATATTTAGCTTGTTTAATATTTTATTATATTATATGTTGGTTTAATAATTTTTTAAAATTTTATTTTTATTTATTATTTATTACTGCTTCTGCTTTATATTTTTTACGTTTTATATAAAGTTTAATATTGCTGGTTTTTTAATGTTTATAATTTATTTATTTTATTTATAACGTTTTATATAAATTTAAGTCTGTTTAATATATTTAATATATAGTTTAATTTTTTAAATAATAATATATTTAAAATCTATATTAAAAAATGTATTAAAAATTAATTAATTAAATATTTATATAGTTTATAGCCGCTATATTTAATAATATTTAATAAATTATATTTTTAATTATTAAATAATTTATAAATATAATTATATTATTTTTATTAAATTAAATTATTATTTATAGTTTATTAGCAGCTTAAATAAAATAAACTATTTTTAATTTAAATAGTTTATATTTAATTTTAGTTTATAATAAATTATAATTTAAATATATATTTAATTTTATTTATATTAATAAACTTAAGCTTTTAAACTTTTAGTTATTTTTTGCTTATATAAACTAATATAATTTTAAAATTATATTTTTAGCTTTATTTATTTTTAAAAAATAGTTTTTTAAATTATAATATTATAATATTATTTTATAGCATATAATATATTAAATAGTTTTAAATAAAACTATTTCTGTTTTTATTAGTTTATAATATATATTATAAATATAATAAATACGTTTTTTTTTTAAAATTTTTTTTTTATATTTTTAGCTAATAAATTAATATTTTAATTTTGCTGTAGTTCTGCTAACTAAATATAATATAAAACCAGATTTTAAAAAATCCGCTTATTTTAAAATATTTTTAAAAGCTTGCAATATTTTTAAAAACTAATTATTAAAATATTTACATTTTTTAATTATAGTTAATAGTTTTAAAACGTTTATATAAAATTTTAAAGTTTATAAATAAATAAATAATAAAAATTTTATAAAAACTTTATAATATTTTTTTAAAATAATATTAAAATTATTTTAAAAATTTAAAATAATTTTATAATTATTAAAATATATAATAACGTTATTAATAAAATATTAATAATAATATATATATTTATATAATAGTTAATTTATATATTTTTATATATATATAAAAAATTGCTATATTTTATTAATATTATATTAAATTATTCTAAGCTGTAAAATTAATTATTATATATATATTTTAAATTTAAAATATTTAAAAATTAATAAAAAATCCTGTAGCGTTAGTAATTATAAAATATTTTTATTTAACAAGCTTTTAATTATTTTATTTTATAAAAATAACAAATAATTATTTAAAACTATTATTTTATTAAATTATTAAAAATTAACTATTATTTAATTTTTATTAATTTTATATATTTTATTATATAATAAAAACAAAATAAATAAAAAATATTAATTTATTTATTTATTATAATTAATTTATTTTATATAGCTTGTTATAAATATTATTTAATATTTTTATATTATATTTATTAAAAAATACTGTTTTAAATGCTATTTATTTTTTATTAATTATTAATAAAAATATTTTAAGTTGTTTTTTTAAAAATGTTTATTTTTCTACGATTTATTTAAATATTATAAAATATAATTATTTTTATAAATTAAAAAGCTTTAAATATTTTTTCGGCGTATATATAAACATTTTTTTAATAATAGTTTTAAAAAATTGCTTAATTTTTAATACTTAAAAAATATATATTTTTAATTTTAAGTTTAGTTTTAATATTAAAAGTTTAGCTTAAAACTTTTAAACCTTTTAAATTAATTATTATATTTAATATACCGTTTATAAAAATTTTTTTTTTTGCTACGTTTAAACATATTATTTTATATTTAATATTTTTTATATAATATTAAATATATTTTTGTTTATATGTTTAATATAAAATTATTATAAAGTTTAACATGTAATTTATTTTATTTAAATACACGATTATTTTTATATTTAATATTATATTAGTTATTATTACAATTAGCAAAAATTTAGCTTGAACTTTATATTAGTTATAATAGTTATATTTATTAAAGTTTATTTATTAGTTTTAGCTAAAACTGTTTTTATTAATAATAAAATAATAGTTATAATTATAAAAATTATTATTGCTAATTTTTATAAGCTTATATCTACTCTGTTGTTTTTATTTTTTAAATTTAACCTAGCTTAATATTTTTATAAATTTTAATAGTTTTTATTAAAATATTTATTATTAGTACTACTTTAAAAGTTTTAATATTAATTATATTATATATATTATTTTTATATATAGTTATAAAATAAAAGCTTTTATTATATAATAAAATTTATATTTTATTATAAAATAAGCTTTTTTTTATTTTATAATTTTATATTTTTTAACTAATAATTTTTATATATATTTATAATTATAAATAAATATATTTAATAAAACTATAAATTTATTTTAAAAGATTAGTATAAAGGTAGAAAGAAAAATGCTTTATTAATTCCTCTGCTAAGTAAGGAATTCTAGTAAGCTTAGAATTAACTTCTGCAGAGGTGGCCGTAGGCCACCTGTTGCCAGCTGTAGCCTGTGCAACTTATTTAATCTAATAATATATAAGCTGTTAGCTCGATTAATATAGGCCTTTTTAAAAACTTTATTAAAATGCCGGCAGATAGAAAAACAGCTATTATCTTTAGTAATACGTCAGGTTGTTTTATAGGGCTGTTTTCCGCGTTTAATTTCTCTTCCAACTTTAAAGCAAAGGCTGTTTTTTTTTTAATAATTGTTTATTATTTTTTTTAAATAACGCAGTTAATTTTTAATATATTATTAATTATATTTATATTTTTAGCTTTACTACTTAATTAAATAATTAAATCTGTTTTTGTTTTATTAACGCAGTATTTAAAAATTTATTCGATTTTATATACTTTTTTATTATTATTATTTAAATATTTATATTAATTAGTTTTTATTAGCCCGGGCGCTAGTTTAGTTCGTTTAAAAAAATTATTTTAGCTATGCATACGTTTTAAATAAGCTACTAATATTATTAAATAAATTTTATAATGCTTTAAAAAATTTAATTTATAAGCTAAATTTTTAATTTTTTTTTTTACTGTTTATAATTCCGCGTATTATTATAAGTATTTTTTTAAAAGCTTGTTTAATAAATAATATCTGTCGTATAAATATAATAGTATTTTTTTGCTAGAAATAAATTATAATATATAATATTTGCTATTATAATATTTTTTAGCTTATGCTATAATAAAATTTATTGCTAGCTTAGCATTTTATTTAAAATAGTTTTTTAAAATTTTTACCTGCTTTATATTTAATTAGTTAAACTAATCAGTAATAAAATCTAAAAGTTTTAATAATTTAAATCTAAATAGCTGTTTATATAAAATAAACTATATCGTTTATAATTATATAATATTAAAATTTTATTATAATATTAAACATAAGTTAATTTAGTTAAACTTAAAGTTTTTAAAGTTATAATAGCATATTATTAATTTAACTGTTTAGTTTTTTTTTTAATAATCTGTTGCTTTAAAAATAATATGTTATAATTATTAATAATTTTATATTTAAAGCTTTTATATTTTTTTTAAAAGTTAAATATAAACTTTTAATTTTAATTAAAAATAATACTTTTAAAAATTTTTAATCGCTTATTAGCAATTATTTTATAAATATATTAGCCCAGTTTTTAGTTATATATTTTTATTTTTAAAAATAAGCAAGCTCTGCTTAAATATATAATATAACCCTGTTATTATATAATTATATATATTATAATATTTTTTGCTTGCTAACTGCTATAAAATATTTTTAATATTTATTAAAAATAGTTTTAATATAAAATTAATTATTATTATTTATATAAACAACGTGTTTTTTAAATATATTAATTTAAAGCTTTTATTAGTTTAAATTAGTTTATATAATTAAAATTGCAATTTAAACAGTATTTAACGTATTTTTTAACTAACTAAAATTTATAATAAATAAAAACCTTTTTAAGATTTTTTATTATTTTTTCCGAACTGGCGTAATATTTATTGTTATATACAGCTTTAAATATTTGTTTAATTATATTATATAAAACATATAATTGTTTTGCTTTTTAATATTAATTATAAATTAAGCTATTTATAATAAAAAAAAAATATTTAAGTTTAAAAAATATTATAACGCTTTTGTTGTTCCGGCGAAATTTTAAAATATTTAGCTTGTTTATTATTTTATTATACTGTATATCGGTTTAATAACTTTTTTTAAATTTTATTTTTTATTTGTCGCTTATTACTGCTTTTATTATATATTTTATTATGTTTTATATTAAATTTAATATTATTAGTTCTTTTAGTTTTTATAACTTATTTATTTTATTTATAGCATTTTATATTAATTTAAATTTATTTAATATATTTAATACATAGTTTAATCTTTTAATAAATAATATATTTAAAATCTTTATTAAAAAAATATATTAAAAATTAACTAGTTAAATGTTTACACGATCTATAGCAGCTATATTTAATAATATTTAATCGATTATATTTTTAGTTGCTAAATAATTTATAAATATAATCACGTTGTTTTTATTAAATTAAACTACTGTTTATAGTTTTTAACAGCTTAAATAAAACAAGCTATTTTTAATTTAAATAGTTTATATCTAGTTTTAGCTTGTAATAAACTACAACTTAAATATATAATTAATTTTATTTATATTAATAAAATTAAGCTTTTAAGCTTTTAATTATATTTTTGCTTATATAAAATAATATAACTTTAAAACTACGTTTTTAGTTTTATTTATTTATAAAAAAGCAGTTTTTTAAATTATAATATCGCAAAATTATTTTATAGCAAATAATATTTTAAATAGCTTTAAACAAAGTTATTTTTATTTTTATTAGTTTATAATATATATTATAAACGTAATAAATATGTTTTTTGTTTAAAATTTTTTTTTTATAATTTTTGCTAATAAGTTAGTTTTTAATTCTATAGTAGTTCTGTTAATTAAACGTAATATAAAATTAAATTATAAAAAATCCGCTTGTTTTAAAATATTTTTTAAAAGCTTATAATATTTTTAAAAACTAATTATTAAAATGCTTATATTTGCTTAGCAGTAATTAATAGTTTTAAAACGTTTACACGGAATTTAAAAGCTTTATAAATAAATAGCTAATAAAAATTTTATAAAAAACATTACAATATTTTTTTATAAAACAATATAAAATTATTTTAAAATATTTAAAATAATTTTATAATTATCGGAGTATATAATAACGTTATTAATAAAATATTAATAATAATATATATATTTATATAATAGTTAATTTATATATTTTTATATATATACTAAAGAATTATTATATTTTATTAATGCTATATTAAATTATTTTAAGCTGCAAGAACTAATTATTATAAATATATTTTTAGATTTAAAATATATTAAAATTAATAAAAAATCTTGTTATATTAATAATCGTAATATATTTTTGTTTAACAAGCTTTTAATTATTTTGTTTTATAAAATAATAAATAACTGTTTAAAACTATTATTTTATTAAGTTATTAAAAATTAACTATTACTTAGTTTTTATTAATTTTATATATTTTTATTATATAATAAAAATAAAATAAGCAAAAATATTAGTTTATTTATTTATTATAATTAATTTATTTTATATAGCTTATTATAAATATTATTTAATATTTTTATATTTTATTTATTAAAAAGTATTATTTTAAATTTAATTTAGTTTTTATTAATTATTCACAAAAATATTTTAAGTTGTTTTTTTATAAAATGTTTATTTTTCTGCGATCTATTTAAATATTATAAAATATAATTATTTTAATAAATCAGAAAGCTTTAAACGTTTTTTTAGCATATATATAAACATTTTTTTAATAATAGTTTTAAAAAAATTGCCTAGTTTTTTAATACTTAAAAAAAAGTACGTATTTTTAACTTTAGGTTTATTCTCTAGTGTTAAAAGGTTTAGCTTAAAGTTTTTTAAAGCTTTTAAGTTAATTATTATATTAAATATAACGTTTATAAAAAAGGTATTTTTTTTTAATACGTTTAAACGTACTGTTTTATGCTTAATATTTTTTTACGTGGTGTTAAGCATGTCAGTTGTTTGCGCGTTTATTATAAAAATTACTGTAAAGTTTAACATATAATTTATTTTATTTAAATACGCGACTATTTTTATATTTAATATTATATTAGTTTTTATTATAGTTAGCAAAAGATTTAAATTAAACTTTATATTAGTTATAATGATTATATTTATTAAAAGTTATTTATTAGTTTTAGCTAAAGCTGTTTTTATTAATAATAAAGCAGTAGCTGCAACTATAAAAATTATTATTGCTAATTTTTAAAAGCTTATATATACTCTGTTATTTTTATTTTTTTAAATTTAACCTAGCTTAATGTTTTTATAAATTTTAACTGTTTTTATTAAAATGTTTATTATTAGTACTACTTTAAAAGTTTTAGCGGCGATTATATTATATATATTATTTTTATATATAGCTATAAAGCAGAAGTTTTATTATTTAATAAAAGTTTATATTTTATTATAAAATAAGTTTTTTTTTGTTTTATAGTTTTATGTTTTTTAACTAGTAATTTTTATATATATTTATAACTATAAATAAATATATTAAATAAAACTATAAATTTATTTATTTTTTAGTTTAGCAAGTAAATATTTTTAATTTATAATTAATTATAGCTTTATATAAATATAAAAGTTGTTATTAAAAAGTATTTTTAGTTTTAAATAATTTTTATTATTTATTTTTTTTATATGTTTAAATATTTTAAGTTTTTAGTTTTATTTATTTTTTAATATAAAAATAAACTTTTTTTTTTAAGTTTAACTGATTTATTTTTTAAAACAATAAACTTAATTTAATTAAAAGCAGTTTTATATATTAAAATATTTAAAAAAATTTATTAATAATAGTTTTTTAATATTTAAGTTAATATAAATTTATTAGTTTTATTTAATTAAAAACGCTTTAGCATTAATTTATAAATATATATAACTTAATTAAAAGTTTTATTATACCTGTTGTTAATATTTAGCGCTTTAATTACAAAAACTTTATAGTTAAAAATATTATTAGCTGCTTTATATGTTATATTAGGTTATATTTTTAACGCGTTATAATTTGCTTTTTTTTTTATTTAATAGTTTATTTTTAGCTTTAGTTTATTTAATAGTTTTATTTTTAGCTTTAGCGTAATTTTATAAATATTTAAAAAGTTAATTATATAAAATAGTTTTTAAAAGCAGTACTTATAAGTATGTTTTTATATGCAATTAGAAAAAATGTTATAATTTTTTTAATTTAATATAAAAGTTATATTTTTTATATATAATTTTAAAATAATTTCTAATTTATAAATTTAATAGTATTAATAATAAATAAAAGCTAAGTCTAATATTAAAAAAAAAGCGTGTTTTTTATTGTTATTTTATTTAGTTTTTGTTTATTTATATTATTGTTTACGAAATATATATAAAATAAACGCTGGTTGTTTTTTTTTAATTTTAATTATAGTTTTTACGATTTAAATATTTATAATTTTAATTTTAATTATAATTATAATTATATTTTAGTTATATTTTTAATTATAATTTTTAATTTTTGATTATTTTTTATTTTTTAATAGTTATCGCAGTTTTAGTTTTAATGCTTGCAGTTTTTTTATAGCTGCTATTTTAGTTGTTATAATTTTACTCCAGCTTTAATATTATTTATTATTATATTTACAGCTGTTTTAGCTTTAATTTTTAAAATATCTGTTGTTTAATTAACGTTTTTTTTAATCGGGTTAACAATTATAGCTTTTTTAGCAAGTTGTTTTAATAATTAATATTAAATTTGCCGATATTATTTTTAGTTTAATGTTTAAATATATTTTTTAGCTTTATATTTTAGCTTATATTAGCTGTTTTTATTTTATATATATAATTAACTAAAGTTTTTTAATTTAAAAAGTCGGATATAATTTAAAATTACGTTTTTTATTAGTTGTAAATATTTTTATAATTTTATATTAGTTTTTATAGCTTTTTATAGCGTTTTTATAATTTTAACATATTATATTTAGCGTTAAATAAACTAAAAAAATACGTTTTAATTTTCCGCGATATTTTTTAAAATAAGTTTTTTTTTTTATAAATTTTTAAAACGTTTTATTAGCTTATATTTTAAATTTTTTTTATAGTTTTTTAAGCAGTATATTTAAGCCTGTTTTTTTTTATATATATTAGTTGTTTACGTAAACTTTGCTGTTCTATTATAATAAAGTTGATCTAGCTAATAAATAATTAAATAAATTAATTATTTATTAAATGTTTAAAGCTTAAATGTTTTTATTTTTAGTAATAATTTAATATAATTAATAAAAACATAAACGTTTATATAAATTATTTTTTTTATTAGCTATATATTTTTATTATTAAAGTTTTTTATTTTAAGTTAAAAATACTAATATTATTTTATTTAATTTTATTTATATTTTTTTGTTTTAGCTGTTATATTTAATATAAACTGTTTTTATTAGCTTAACGCGGTATAACTATATTTATTATTATTAAAACTATTTAAATTAAAAAAATCGGATAGATTATTATTACTGCGGTTTTTATTATAACAGCGGTTATTACTTCTGCTTTTATTACTATAGCGCTTATAAAAATTGTTTTAATGTTTAATAAAAAGTTTTAAGTTATTATTTTTTTTAAAAAAGTTTTCGTTTAATAAAACGTATAAAAAAATATAATAGTTGCAATATTTAATTTGTTTAAAATATTTATAATTATATTTTATATACTAGTTATTTAAATATTAATTAATATAACGGTTTTATTTTTGTTTTATCGGCAGGCTTTATTTTAAATAATTAATTTACAGTTTTATTAGCTTTAATATTATTTTTAATTAGCTGTAGTTTTAAGTTTTATATCGTTAGAAATTTAATATTAATATTTTTAAAAGTTTAAAAATTTTAAACCTGCTTAATTAACTTTAGAACTAAATTAAAAAATATTTTTATAGTTTTTACGTTTTTATATAAAATATTAACTAAAACGTCGGCTTATTTTTAATATTTTAAAAAATAATCGACAGTTTTTTAATTTAAACTAAATTGTTTTAGCAGCAGCATGTTTTTAAATAAAATTATATTAATTTAAAATATTCTACTAAAGTTTTTTAAAATTATTTATGTTTAAATTTAATATATATAATAAAGCATAATAATATAATATTATTGCAAGCTTAAAAAATTAAACGTATTATTAAAAAATGTTTAAATACGTATATAATATATTTAAATAGTTTTTATATATAAATATTATTAGCTGTTGCTTTTAATTTATTAACTTATGATTTAAAAGCTATAAAAATAATATAAAATAAACTACGCGCGTAAAAAAATAAAATAGTAAAACTACTTTTTAAAAAATTCTAGCTTTTAATTATAATATATATACTTATAATTATTTAATAAACACGTTTATTAGCGCTTTTTTTTAATAATAAATAAAAATAAATAATTTGCTACGTTTATAAATTTAAATATATTTTAATTATTAAGCACGTTTAAATATGCAACTTTAATAATAATAACTTTTAAAATATAAAAATAAACTGCTAAGCATTTTTTAACAACTGTTTATTTATAAGTTTTAATAAAGTATATAATTTATGCAAAAAAAAATAATTGCTAAAATAGCGTTTTATTTACGTTAATTGTTTAATTATAGCTAGATTAAAACGCGCGCGTTTAAATTTTTAGCTATAAACAAAATCTTTTAACTTTAAAAAATTTAAAAAATAATATTAGTTTAGTTTAGTTTAATAATAAGATCTGTTAGTTGCATAAATATATTATTTTAAAAAAATTAGTATAAAAATAGAAAAAAAAATGCTTTATTAATTCTTTTGCTAAATAAAGAATTTTAATAAGCTTAAAATTAACTTCTGCAGAAGTAGCCGTAGGCCACCTGTTGCTAGCCGTAGCCTGTGCAACCTATTTAATTTAATAATACACAAGCCGTTGGCTCGATTAATATAGGCCCCTTCGGGAACTCTATCATATTTATTTTTTTAGCTTAACAAATAAATATTTTTAATTTATAATTAATTATAGCTTTATATAAATATAAAAAACTGTTATTAAATAATATTTTTAGTTTTAAATAATTTTTATTATTTTTTTTTTTTTATATATTTAAATATTTTAAGTTTTTAGTTTTATTTATTTTTTAATATAAAAATAAACTTAGCTTTTTAAGCTCGACTGATTTATTTTTAAAACAATAAATTTAATTTATTTAAGGGCTGTTTTATATATTAAAATATTTAAAAAAATTTACTAATAATAGTTTTGTTAATATTTAAGTTAATATAAATTTATTAGTTTTATTTAATTAAAAATAATTTAGTATTAATCTACAGATATATATAATTTAATCAGAACGTTTTATTATATTTATTGTTAATATTTAATGTTTTAATTATAACAATTTTGCTTTTAAAAATATTATTAGCTGTTTTATATATTATATTAGAACATATTTTTAATATGTTCTAATTTAGTTTTTTTCTTTAATAGTTTTATTTTTAGTTTTAGTTTATTTAATAATTTTATCTTTAGCTTTAATGTAATATTATAAATATTTAAATAATTAATTACGTAAAATAGTTTTTAAAAATAATATTTATAAGTATGTTTTTATATGCTATTAAAAAAATGTTATAATTTTTTTATTTAATATAAAAATTATACTTTTTATATATAATTTTAAAATAATTTTAATTTGTAAATTTAATAATATTAATAATAAATAAAAGCTAAATTTAATATTAAATAAAAAAAGCGCGTTTTTAATATTATTTTACTTAGTTTTTATTTATTTGTACTACTGTTTATAAAATATATATAAAATAAACATTAATTATTTTGTTTTAATTTTAATTATAATTTTACGATTTAAATATTTATAGTTTTAATTTTAATTATAACTATAATTATATTTTAGTTATATTTTTAATTATAACTTTTAGTTTTTAATTATTTTTTATTTTTTAATAATTATTGCAGTTTTAGTTTTAATATTTACAGCTTTTTTTACAGCTGCTATTTCAGTTATAATTTCTACTTTAGCTTTAGTATTATTTATAACTACGCTTGCAGCTGTTCTAGCTTTAATTTTTAAAATATTTATTATTTAATTAACTTTTTTTAATTAAGTTAATAATTATAGCTTTTTAGCAAGTTGTTTTAATAGCTAATATTAAATTTATTAACATTATTTTTAATTTAATATTTAAATATATTTTTTAGTTTAACGTTTTAGCTTATATAAGTTGTTTTTTATTTTATATATATATAATGAGGTAAATTTTTTTTATTTTAAAAATTTTAATATAGTTTAAAATTACGTTTTTTTATTAGTTATAAATATTTTTTATAATTCTGTGCTTGCTTTTGTTATTTTTTTACATCGTTTTTATAGCTTTAATATATTATATATAGTATTAAATAAATTAAAAAAGTACGTTTTAACTTTTTATAATATTTTTTAAAACAAGTTTTTTTTTTATAAACTTTTAAAACGTTTTATCAGCTTATGTTTTAAATTTTTTTTATAGTTTTTTAAACAGTATATTTAAGCCAGCTTTTTTTTTATATATAATAATTGTTTATATAAACTTTGTTGATTTATTATAGTAAAACTAATCTAGCTAATATATAATAAAATAAATTAATTATTTATTAAATATTTAATGCTTAAATATTTTTGTTTTTAACAATAATTTAATATAATTAATAAAAAATAAACGTTTATATAAATTATTTTTTTTATCAGCTATATATTTTTATTATTAAAGTTTTTTATTTTAAGTTAAAAATACTAATATTATTTTATTTAATTTTATATATGCTTTTTTTTGTTTTAGCGGCCGTGTTTAATATAAACTGTTTTTATTAATTTAATACAGTATAACTATATTTATTATTAATAAAATTATTTAAGCTAAAAAATTAAACAAATTATTATTATTATAGTTTTTATTATAATAATAGTTATTATTTTATTTTTATTACTATAACGCTTATAAAAATTATTTTAATATTTAATAAAAGTTTTAAGTTATTATTTTTTTAAAAAGTTTTTATTTAATAAAATATATAAAAAATATAATAATTATAATATTTAATTTATTTCAAATATTTATAATTATATTTTATATGCTAGCTATTTAAATATTAGCTTGTATAACTGTTTTATATTTGCTTTAGCAGCAGGTTTTATTTTAAATTTTTAATCTATAGCTTTATTAGTTTTAATATTATTTTTAGTCGGCTATAGTTTTAACTTCTGCGTTGTTAGAAATTTAATATTAATATTTTTTAAAGTTTAAAACTTTTAAAGCTGCTAAATTAACTTTAGAATTAAATTAAAAATATTTTTATAGTTTTTATATTTTTATATAAAATATTAACTAAAACGTTAGCTTATTTTTAATGTTTTAAAAATAATCGATAATTTTAAGTTTAAGCTAGGCTATTTTAGCGGCAGTATATTTTTAAATAAAAATCGTACTAATTTAAAACATTTTGCTAAAGTTTTTTTAAAATCGTTTATATTTAAGCTTAATATATATAATAAAATATAATAACATAATATTATTATAAGCTTAAAAAATTAAACGTATTATTTAAAAATATTTACATATATATATAATATTTTTAAATAATTATTTTTGTATGTAAATATTATTAGCTATTATTTTAGTTTATTAATTTATAATTTAAAAACTATAAAAAATAAAACAAAATAAATTAAACCCGTAAAAAATAAAATAATAAAGTTATTTTTAAAAATTATAAGTTTTAACTATAATATATATATTTATAATTATTTAATATATATATTTATTAGCGCTTTTTTAATAATAAATAAAATAAATAATTTGCTATATTTATAAATTTAAATAAACTTTAGTTGTTAAACACGTTTAAATATATAACTTTAATAATAATAACTTTTAAAATATAAAAATAAACTATTAAGCATTTTTAACAACTGCTTATTTATAAGCTTTAATAAAATATATAATTTATATAAAAAAATATTTGCTAAAATAATGTTTTATTTATATTAATTGTTTAGTTGTAGCTAGATTAAAACGTGCGTGTAAATTTTTAGCTACAGATAAAATTTTTTAACTTTAAAAGATCTAAAAAATAATGTTAGTTTAATTTAAAAATAAAATCTGGAAGTTATCTAAATATACTACTTTAAAAAAATTAATATAAAAAAAAAAAAAAATACTTTTATTAATTCTTTTGCTAAGTAGGGAATTTTAATAAGTTTAGAATTAACTTCTGCAGGGGTGGCCGTGGGCCACCTGTTGCCAGCTATAGCCTGTGCAACCTATTTAATCTAATCTAATAATATATTAAGTCGTTAGCTTGATTAATGCGGGCCTCCTGGGGGACTCTATTAATAAATAATATTTTTAAACTAAAAATATATAAAAATAATATTTTATTTAAATATAAAATTTTTAACGTTCATAATAATTTATATATAATTATTTAAATTATAATTATATATAGCTTTCGCTATAAATAATTTTATTTATATAATATATAAACTAAGTTTAATATATAAATTAAAAACAGTAATTTTTTTATAATAGCTTAAATGAAAGATTATTTAATAATTTTATATATAGCTGTTTTATAATTAAAACAAAATTAAACATAAAAATTTAATTATTTATTAATTATAGCTTTAAAATAATAAACTATATTAATTTAATAATAAACTAAACTAAAATTAATTTATACTTAAGTATATTTTATTAAAAAATAAACTTTATAATAAATAAAATAATTATAACTATATTAAAACTAATTTAATTTTACATTATTATAAATATATATACTATAGTTAGAAAAACATATATAAAAACTAGCTTATATTAAAAAAGCTTAAAATAAATCAGCTGTTTTATAATTTAATTATAGCTTAATAATTTAATTCCAACTTAATTTATTTTTATTTTAAAATAATTTAAAATATTATTAATTATTTAAATAATAATATTAGCTTTAAAGCTACTACTTAACCTTGCGGCAAATATAATATTAAAGTTTAGAATTTTTAATTAAACAGATTTTTTATTAACAGCTTTTTTATTTTTTATTTTAATTTAAATTTTAACAAAAAACGTTATAAAACTATTTAAACAATTTGAAAAAGCTATTAATTAATATTTTATGTTATAAAATATATTTAAGCTATAAAAGCTATTTTTATTTAAGCCACTTAAACATATATTTTATTAAAAAAATTTAAAAAACATGTTTTAATTAATTTTAGTTTTATTTTTATAATAAATACTGTTTAGATTTAAATAAAAGATAAGGTTTTTTAAAAATTATTTTTTGTTTAGCTTATATACAGCGTTTTTAAATTTAATTTATTTATTAAAAATTTATATTAAATTTTAAAATCTTTTTTTTTTTTATAATAATATATTATTTAAAAACTTTGTTTTTATAATCTTGATATTATATATTTAAACAATATTTAATATTTATCAAAAATCCTACTGTTTTTTAAACTGTCATAGGCAGTGCTTATAAGGAAGTATTGGCGCAAGGGCCGATACAGGCAAACTATTATATATTTTTATTTTAAATAATTGCTGAATAGCTTGTAAACTAACTATTAAACTTGTACTAGTATAACTAGAACTAACCAGCTTTATAAAACTGCGTTTTGCGAGCCACACATATATTGTTTATAACTTTTATTATTTAGCTAAAAAATAGACTTTATTCGTTATTTTAATAAATATATTTTTAAATATAGCTTATTATATATTTGCTAGCTTTTTAAAGCTTTTAACAAATCTGTAACAAATTAATTAAAAGCTTTTTAAAAGCTATTTTTAAATAATTAAACAAAATTTATTTTAATACAAGCTATAAATTATAGGAATAATAACTTAATATATTTAAAATAAAAAATAACGTTTTATTAGTAAAAATAGATTAAAGCTATATATAAGCGGCTTAAAAACAACATTTAAACAGTTAATATATTAATTTTTAGTATTATTTTTATATTTATTTGTTAAGCTATATTAAGTTTTTTTAAACTTAATTATAAAAAGTTTAAGTATAAATTTTTAGCTTGGCTTAAAAAGTTTATAAAAAACTGTTTTAAATAAGCTGTATAAAAAGAATTTATATTATATAAACTATAAATAAACAAAGAATTTATAAATAATAATAAATTAAAATCATATAATATTTATAAGCGGCTTAAAAATAATATATAAGTTATTATTAAATTATTTTATATTATAAGCAGTTTTAATATAAAAGCTAACTTAAAAATATTTTATAATATATTAGAACTATTTATAATAATTTAAAAAGCTGTATTTTTTATTTATAAGCTGCGTATATTTTATTAAAAAGTTAATTAGTATTTTTTATGTTTTTTAATTTAAACAGCTATTATTAAAATCAGGTAAAATAAGTTAAATAAATAGTATTAAATTATTATTTTTTTAACAGTTATAAATAATAAGTTTAAAAAGCTTTTATAAACATATAACTATTTAATAATTATTAAAGTTATTTTAATTAAGTTTAAAAAAATAATAAACAAAAAAATTATTAGATTATTATATTAAAAATAACGTTTAAAATAATCGTAAATATAATATAATTTATAAAAGTTTAGCAATAAATTTAAAAGAATATTAAAATAACTAGGGTTGCTTTTTTTAAATTTATTATTTAATAGGACTTTTTAAATAAAGCTTAAGCTGTTTAAGCTATAAAAAAACAAAAGCGCTGCAGAAAAGCAAAAAAAAACTGCTTATAATATAAGAAATTAGGCTA
This sequence comes from Rosellinia necatrix, assembly GCA_021209875.1. NCBI lineage: Eukaryota > Fungi > Ascomycota > Sordariomycetes > Xylariales > Xylariaceae > Rosellinia > Rosellinia necatrix. Next base: position 91,012 of record JAGYVD010000001.1, on the reverse strand, counting down.
TTTTATTAAGTTATATTTTATAAAGCTGGCGAAGAGGCTAAATATTTGTATAAGTAACGCAAAAATAAAAAAAGCGCTAAATTTAAACAATAAAAAAGGATTAAAAAATAAGTAACTTTTAAAAAAAAACGTTTTTAAAAATTAATATCAACTTAAAAAAAATAGCTATTATTAAACGGTTTATAAACGGTTTGTTTTTATAATTAATATATTTATAAAAAATATAATTTTAAAAGTTTTAATTAATTAAAAATATAAATATTATGCAGCTATTAATAAAAATATTATTAAAAATACATATTGTTACATATAAAATAAAAAACAGCTTTTTAAACTAGCTGCTAAAAAAAGCTTATAAACAGTTTTTAAAAATAAATAAAATAATTTATTTAAATATAAATATAAACAGGCATATAAAACAGATATATATATATATAATAAAAAGTTATAATATTTATTAATATTAAAAAACTTTAGTTAGAATATAAAAAATAATATATATTGTTTATAAATATTATATAAATATAAAAAAGCAAATAATATAATAGTTATAAAAAAAATATATAAGTTAAATAAAGATTATTAAAACAGTTTAAATTATATTTATAATTAGCGCTATTATTTTTTATTAAAAAGCAAAAAAAACGTGTAAAGCTAGAAAGTTTAAACAGAAGCTACTTAAAGTTTTTTTTATAATAATCGCTTAAATAAGCCAAGCTTTTAATTTAAAAGTTTTAAATGTAACTTAAAAAAAGCTTTTAAACAAGTTAAAAAAATAAATTAATTTGTTTAATAAGCATAAAATATAAGCTTTATTTTTTAACTGTTTAAAAGCAGATTATAAAATATATTTAAATATAAATACGTAAAAACATAAAAAATTAGTTCTGTAGAGTTTTTTATATAGCATGTTAAAAAATAAACTTTTTGTTTTTAAAAAAACTTTTATTAAACAGCTAAATAAAAAATATATATGCGCGAGCAGCTTATTAGCAAATATATTAATATTTTTTATACGTAAGATTAATAGCAACTTATATTTTTATTATAATTATAAAACGCTTAATAATATTATTAAAAAGACTAGTATTTTTTTTTTAATTTAAAAAACGCTTAAAATATTTTTATAAGCTAGATAATTTATTAAATTAAACGTTAAGTCAGCTTTTTATAAAATTAAAATATAAAAAAAAATAAATAAAAAATTGTTTTTTAAATTAAGTTTAAACTGTTTAAATAACTAATAATGTTTTTTAGCTTATATAAAGCTTTTATAATGTTTTAGTGCTACGTTAATAATACGTTTTAAAATTTTTTAAATCGCTTTTATATTATATATATTAATAACGTGTTTATATTTTTTTAAGCTTTTAAGCAGATTATTATTATAAAATCAAATAAGTTTTAAACTGTTTTATAAACGCTGGCTTTTATTTAAATATTAATAAAAGCAAATTTAGGGTTTTTATAATAAAATACTTAGGATTTATTATAAAAGCGGGTAAAAAAATCAGTATAAATTTTAAAAAGCTATATATAATTTATAAATAAAAAGGTTTTATAACGTTTAAAAACGTGCAGAAATTTTTAAGCTTTATAAACTTTTATAAAAATTTTATAAATAGCTATTTAAAAAAAACAGCTTTATTAACCGTGCTAATAAAAAAAACGTTTTGTTTAAATAAAGGACTTATAAAAATATAGTTTTTAAAATGCTTAAAAATGTTTTTATAAATAAACTTATATTAGTTTATTTTAATTTTAACAAAAAAACTTTTATAAAAATAAACTGCTTATAATAGTTTTATAAAAAATGTTTAAGCTAGGTAAAAAAAAATAAAAAACAATGGCCTGTTATATATTATTTATGCTGTTTTATAGCTACAGAAATTAATTATAAAATTTATAATAAAGAGTTTTTTAGAATTATAAGTTGTTTATAAGCCTGGCGTATTAAACTTAAAAATATAAACGCGTTTTTTATTATAATATTTAATTATAAAAACTTTATTTATTTTATAATTATTAAAAAATTAATTAAAAAGCAGGTTTATTAAGCTAAAAAATTAACTAAATATAAATTTAAACTAAAGTTTTATAAAAAACGTTTAAACAGCTAAGCAGACGTGTTATTAAAACATAATTAAAACTTTTTAAAAAAAGTTTAAAATAAAAAATACATAGGACAAAATAAGCAGCTTTTAAAAAATAAATAGCTGTTTATTAAGTTTTTTTAAGCTTATTATAAACTATTTAAATAAATAAATTAAAAATATATTAACTTTTAAAAAAAAAAATATTTAATTATAAAGATCAGGCTAATGTTTAAAATACTGTTTTTAAAAAAGACCTGAGCTATGTGTATATTATTTATGTTATATAAAAAAGCGCTCGCGTTTTTTTTTAAAGTTAAATTTTAAAGTATTAATTATTAAATGCGATTTAAACCTGCGTAACGCGTTAAAATTTTACGATTAGGTTTAAATTTTTAATTAAAAACTTTTTTAAACAGAGATAATATAAAATATTTATAACTTATATTTCATAAAGTATTTTAATTAAAAAAAAACTATTATAATAATATTTAAAAACTTTTTTTAGTTAGCGTTTTTAAAAAATATAAAACGTTTTATATATAATTATAATATTTATAGCAGAAAAACAGTATAAAAAAACTAAAAACAAAGTTTGTTATATTTATTATTAGTTTTTAAGCAATATTAAAACAAACTTTTAATAAACTTTATAATAGATTTGCTAATAAAAAAATGAAGCGATTTTATTAACTTAATAATAATTATTAATAAGTTTAATAAAGCTGTTATATTAAAAGCGATAGTTTTAATAAATATAAAAGCTTGTGTTAAATAGTTTATATAATATTATTAGCGTTATTATAGGTTTTTTATAGTTATAATTAACAACAGGGGTATAAACTAGGCTAGTTGTTTTTAACGCAAGATATGCTTATTAATAAGTATTAAGCAGCGTTTATTTATTGCTTACTATTTAATAACAAATAAAGCTATAAAATAAATAAACTAGAAAATATTAATATATTTATAAATATATATTATATATATTTAATATAACTAGTTTCTATTATTTTTAAAAGCTATGTTTATTATAAATAATTAAAATATTATAATTATTAAGCTAAGCTTTTTTTTTGCGATTTATAAATATTATATAGCTATTATATTAATAATTAAACGTTTAGTACAACTAGTTTATAATTTATAAATTTTAGTTAAAATATTTATATAAAAGTTAAAAAACAGTACAAAATTTGCTTAAATAGCTATAGCTATAATATAATAAAACTAAAAAAAAGTCTGTTAATAAGCAGTATATGTTAGCCGATAAGTTTAAAACCGGAGATTTTATTTAGCTGTTTTTTAAAAATATATAAACGCTGCAGTTATTTTAAAAATTAATATAATTATATATTAAATATTATATTATTAAAATAATTAGTTTTTATATAATAAAATTAAATATTTTAAAAAATATTTATAGCTGCTTTTATATTAAGTTTATATGCTGCGTAAAAATAAATTTCTAGCTTTTTTAAACGTTAAATAATAGGTAGCTTTTTTTTTATATAAGCGATAAAATTTAAAAAAATAAAAAATAAAAAGTAGAAAAAATATTAAAAGCTTATTAAACCGGAAGAAAAACATAAAAAGCTTGTAAACTAGTTATAAAATAAAAAAAATACGCTGAATTTATTAGAGAATTTTTAAAAACCTTTTTAAAAACTTAAGCAGTAAACCGTTTTAAAAAAAAGTATAAAAAATATAAAATAATAATAAATTTAACGTAAAAATAAAAAAGTATAGTTTAAAAATAAAACATAAAAAAACAATAAATAGAATAAATAAATAATATAAAATATTATATTTTTAATTATAAATAAAATTAGTTTGTAAATATATTATAAATAATTTAAAAACTATAAAAAAAAAAACTATTAAATAAAACAGGCTAATTTTTAATATTTTTTTTAAGCAAGCTTTAAATAAAATAATAATAAACGTTATATAAACAACGCCTAAGCTATTTAGTTTGTTTTAATTTTTTATTATTAAGGTTTAATTTTTTTTAAGCTTTATTTATAACTAGCGCAGAAGCAGCTAATATATTTAATAAAAAAAGCGCAGCTATAGCTGTTAAAGTTTTATTAGTAGCAGCTGCACCTGCACTGCTTGTTATATTGTTTTAAAATTTAACCGATTTTTGTTTATTTTTTAAGCTGTTTATAATTAATATTAAAATAAAGCTTATATTTTTAGCGTAGTTTATATAAACTTAAAAAAAACTGTTTATAAAAAAAATAACAGCTTTTAAAAATTTATAAATAGTTTTATAACCTATAATCAAATATATAAATTATTATTTATATTTTAAAATATTTTATTATTTTTTTAATTAAATATAAATAATATAAAAAAATATAAACGGTAAACAAAATATTTATATAATAAGCTTTAGTTTTTTATTATTTAAAAATTTATTTAATATAGCTTTAAATAATAGCAATAATTTTATTTATATAATATATAAGCTAGGTATAAACAACAGTTATTAAAATTAAAACTTATTTTTAATATTTTATTAATATAAATTAAACGTTTTAAAAATTTAAGCAGGCTTTAATAAATTTATTTTAACTGTTTAAAAGTTTATAAATATATAATAAATAACTAATAAAAAAAAACTTCTAAAAATGTATTTATTATATATATAAACGTTTTTAATAAAATATAAAAATATTTAATATAATTTAAAATTATTAAAAACTTGTTTATAAATAGCGTTAATATAAAATATAAACGGCTATAACAGCCGTTAATTTATTTTAAAACATTTTTATTTATTTATATAATATATATAATATATAATAACGCGTTTTTTTTATAGTTAGCTTATAATAAGCTGATAAAAAAAAAAACGTACGGCTTATTTAATTAATATAAAAAACTAAAAAGTTGTTATTTATTAGCTTATTAACGTAATATATATATAATATAACATGTTTATAAATAAAGCAAAAAAAAAAGCTGTATAAAATATTAATAAAAAGCTAGCTTGCAATAAAGCAGGCGGAAAAAGGTTTTAAAGCTATTATAAGCAGCGTATAAACGGCTTAAAATAAAAAAAAAAAAACTTTTAAAAATAAATAAAAAAAAATAAAAAAAGGTTAAGCGGTGGGTAAAAAAAAGGCGTAAATAACACTAGAACTTAGTTAATAAAGCTTACGAATAAATAAAAGCAGCGCTAAACGTTAAAAAAAACAACACAAAAAATTGGCAGATAAAATTAAAAAAAACGTTATTTCTGCTTTTTATTAATAAAATTAATATAAAAGTAACAGCTGAAAATAACCTGTTTTAATATAATAAAAAATAACTGCTTAATTAATTATAACAAGGATATATTGGGGTCCTGTATGGTGATCTAGTGAAAATAGCGAATTGCAGGTAGAAGGAAGGACTGGCTATGCCAGCCAGCCGAAGGCTGGCTAGAAATAGCCAGTGGGCTACCCTTATCTAATCTATTGCGGGTCGGCTAGGCCCTGCGGGCCTAGCCTAGCCGGCCTAGCCTATCCTAGGGTGGGTCCTCTGGACACCCCCTACCTGTCTGTATCAAATTAATAAAAAAATCGTAAACAGTTTAAAGTTAATTTTTAATAAATAAAAAAATATAACTGCGTTAATAAGCTAAACTAATAAGCTGGCTAGAATATAAATAAAAATAAGGCCTGGCTATAATAATAAAAAACAGATATAATATTAATAATAAAACGTTAAGCGGCTTATAAAATAAAATAAAATTAATTTATAAACGGCTTAAATAATAGATTAAAATACCGCAGAAATTAAAATAATTTATAAAGCTAGTTGTTATTGAAAAAAAAAAAATAAATAAAAAATAGGCGGCTTAAAGGTTTTATATAGCTGTACGCAGAACAGTAAAAAATAAAGCTTGGCAGAATTTTAAAAAACAGTCGTGCGTAAGCATCTAAAGCATTTAAAAAACATGCAGAAACTAGTAAATAATAAATAAAAAAAATAATATTATAAAATGTTTATAAATAACGTTAGGATATTTTAGCAGATTAAACGAACAGAAGTATATATTTATATATAAATTAAAACTTATAAATAGAAAAAAACTTAAAAAAAAAAAAACTTTTTTTTTTAAACTAAAAAAAATTTTTGTTTATAAACTTAAAATATAAATATAAAAACTATAAAACAGTTTATAACCGGCCTACGACTTTTTTAAAAAAACAAAAAAAAAAGTAATATTATAAACAGTGCTTATAAAAAAAATATTAATGTATAAGCTAATATAAATAAACTGTTATATATTTTTATTTTAAATAATTATTAAATAGTTTATAAATTAACTATTAAACTTGGACTAATATAACTAAAACTAACCAGCTTTATAAAACTATGTTTTGCGAGCCACATATATATTGTTTATAACTTCTGCTACTTAGCTAGAAAATAAACCTTATTTGCTACCCTAATAAGTGTACCTTCAGGCATAGCCCATTATATAAACATATAAAGCTTAATTTTAAATTATAATAAAAATATAAAAACATTTATATAAAAATATTTAATATTAAAATTAATATGTTTTTAATATAAATATTGCTTGCTAATAAAAAAAAACAAAAAATAAAATAAATTATATTTAAAACAATATTAAAACTATAAATATTTTAAAAAAAACTAAAGACATTACAAGCTATTTAAGTTTTTATATTATCATAATTTTAATTAACAGAGCTTTTTTTATAACATATAAGTATTACTATTTAAATTTAGCTTAGAGCCCCTTTAACTACTATTTAAATATATATTATAAATTTTTATTTAATAGCTTTATAATAGGCTATGGCTGAAAATACACTTATTAGGGTAGCAAATAAAGTCTATTTTTTAGCTAAGTAGCAGAAGTTATAAACAATGTGTATATAGCTTGTAAAACGCAGGTTTATAAAGCTGGTTAGTTTTAATTATATTAGTCTAAGTTTAATAATTAGTTTATAAAGTATTTAGCAATTGTTTAAAATAAAAATATATAATAGTTTGTTTATATTAGCTTATACGCTAATATTTTTTATAACCCCTCTTTATAATATTATTTCTTTGCAGCGTTTTTTTAAAAAAGTTGCAGGCTAATTATAAACTATTTTATAGTTTTTATGCCTATATTTTAAGTTTATAAATAAAGTTTTTTTTAGTTTAAAAAAGAAGTTTTTTTTTATCAAGTTTTTTTTTATTTATAAGTTTTAATTTATATATAAATATATATTTTTGAGAGTTTAGTTTATTAAGAGGTTTTAATATTATAATACGCGCCAACAGGGGAGTCGCTTATATAAGCGCTGTAGCCCTACCAATAGCGTGGCAAAGCTACGCACCTTACTATTTAGGACTAGCTCTAATAAGTGGGCCCTGGCCTATAAATTTAGCTAGATCTACAAGTTAGATTAGAATAGTTAGACTTTTATTTTTTATAATATATTTTTTATTTTTTTATAATGTATTTTTTAAATTAGTGCTTTTATAACGTTTTTTTATAAAGATTAAACTAAACTATTTTATTTTTTATTTTAATAAAAATAAAATTATTTTTAAGCAATAAATTTTATAATTTATAAAAAACGTTTATGCTATTTTAACTAAACAAGCTAAAGCTACAGCCTATTTTTTTTTATATTATATATTTTTATTAAAGCTGAAATTGCGGTTTGCTTTCAGGTTAGGGTTGCTACTATAGTTGGCTGTTGACTTAGTTAAAATTTTGCTGATTTTCTGCCATACAAAAAAGACTGGCCAATTAAAAGCCTAGGTTGCGTGTCGCTATCCCTGCTAGTTGCAGACCCGCAGGGCTGCACCCAATAAAAACAGCCGGTTACGTGTCGCTATCCCTGCCAGTCACAGGCCCGCAGCGCTGCACCCAATAAAAACAGCCAGTAACATGTCGGTATCCCTGCCAGTTACCCACCTGCAGGGCTGCACCCAATAAAAACAGCCGGTTACATATAGGTGTCCCTGCTAGTCAGACCCACAGGGATGCACCCAATAAAAACAGCCGGTAAAATATTAATATGCCAAGGAGCCACAGACCTGTAGAAATACAGCTTATTAAAACAGCCAGTTATATGTTGTAATTACTGCCAGTTAAAAGCTATGATTAATATATTAATTAAAGAAATTAAATAAATTCAAGAAATTCAAAAATAAAATAAATTAAATAAATTCAATAAATGCAATAAATAAAATCAATAAAATAAATAAAATAAATTAAATAAATTAAATAAATTAAATAAATTCAATAAATTAAATAAATTAAATAAATTAAATAAATTCAATAAATTAAATAAATTAAATAAATTAAATAAATACAATAAATTAAATAAATTTAATAAATACAATAAATTAAATAAATTCAATAAATGCAATAAAGAAAATCAATAAAATAAATAAAATAAATTAAATAAATTAAATAAATTAAATAAATTCAATAAATACAATAAATTCAATAAATTAAATAAATTAAATAAATAAAATAAATTAAATAAATTAAATAAATTAAATAAATTAAATAAATTAAATAAATTAAATAAATTAAATAAATGCTATAAATTTAATAAATTTAATAAATGCAATCGATGCAATAAATGCAATAAATTTAATAAATGCAATAAATGCAATAAATTCAATAAATTAAATAAATCAAATAAATTAAATAAATTAAATAAATTAAATAAATGAAATAAATTAAATAAATTAAATAAATTAAATAAATTAAATAAATTAAATAAATTAAATAAATTAAATAAATGCTATAAATTTAATAAATTTAATAAATGCAATAGATGCAATAAATGCAATAAATTTAATAAATGCAATAAATTTAATATTTTGTTTAAATTAAATTATTTTATTAATTATATTAACATTTTTAATTTTAAAAATAAAAAAAATAAAACTATATAAATAATTATTAAAAATAAAAATATATAAATTACTAATCTATATAAAATTAAGTTAATATTAAAATGTATATTAAAAATATTAATAAAAATTATAATATATAATAATATTATTTTTTAATATATAAAAAAATATATATATATTTATAAAATTATATTAAAAATAAACTTTTGTCATTATAAATGTTTTTGTTTAAATTAAAAAACTAGAAATATATTTTTAATTAAAATTTAAAAAACTTTAAATAATTTTAAGTTTGTTTTACTTATATTTATTTATATAAAATAATAATATTAAATAAAAATAAAAAAAGAATTTTTATTTTAATCTTATTTTATTATAAATCTTAAAATTATATAATAAAATAAAACTTAATTATATTTTTATATAAATAAATTTTTAATAATAATATTATATTATTATAAATAGTTTTAATTAAATAAAAATATATAATTTATTCAGCTTGAAATTAAAGTTTATTTTTTATTAAAAGTTATTATTATTATATATAAAATATATTTATTAAAAATTCCTTAAAATATTTTTATTTATATTAAATGATTATAATATTAATTATATTAATAAAGTAGAGCAATATATTTAATATAACAACATTTACATAAATTATATATAATATTATTATTTATTAAAATTTTATTTTTATAATATTAGTTAATTAAAAATATTAATATATTATATAATAAATAATTTTATAAATTAAATAAATAAAAATAATTTTTTTAAAATAACGTTTTATAATTTATTTTATAATTTATTTAAATTAAAATATAAAACTTAAACTAATTATAGTTATAATACTTTTAATAATATTTTTATATATATATATATAAAAATTATATAAAATTTTAATATAAATATAAAACTTTATATATTAATTTAAATAAAAACTATAATTTAACTAAATTAAAAATTAAATTAATAAAATTATTTTATTTTATAATAAAATAATAAAAGTTTATATTATTTTTAAATTTTTTTTTTAAAAATATTTAAAATTTTAATTATTATATTAAAATATTAAAATAAGTTTAAAGCTTTTAATAAATATATTTTTATTAATATTTTCAGAAGTATTTTTATAAGTTGTTATTAAAATTATTAATATAACATATTTAAAATTAAATAAAATATTATTAAGTTTAAAAATTTTTAATATTTAAATTATTAAAATAATAATAATATTATATATTTAATAATAATTAACTTTAATATTAAACTAATATTAAAACATAATTTTATATTTTTATAATAAATTAAAGTTTTTAATTTTTAAAAATAAAATAATATTGCTTTTTGCTTTTAAGTTAAAGTTGCTACAGCTGTTAGCTGTTAACTTAGCTAAAATTTTGCTGATTTTCTGTTATACAAAAAAGCCTGGCTAATTAAAAGCTTAGGTTACGTGTTACTATCCCTGCTAGTTATAAGACTGCAGAGCTGCACCTAATAAAAACAGCCGGTTATATATCGCTATCCCTGCCTATTACCCACCTGCAGAACTACACCTAATAAAAACAGCCGGTTATATATAAATATCCCTGCTAATCAGACCTACAAAAATACACTTAATAAAAACAGCTGGTAACATGTCGGTATCCCTGCTAATCACCCACCTGCAGGGCTGCACCTAATAAAAACAGCCGGTTATATATAAGTGTTCCTGCTAGTCAGACCCACAGGGATGCACCTAATAAAAACAGCCGGTAAAATGTTAATATGCCAGGTAGCCACAGACCTATAGAAATACAGCTTATTAAAACAGCCAGTTATATATTATTATTACTGCTAGTTAAAAGGTATTATTAATATATTAATTAAATAAATAAAACAAATTAAATAAATTAAATAAATGAAATAAATTACATAAATTACATAAATTAAATAAATTAAATAAATCAAATAAATCAAATGAATTAAATAAATTAAATAAATTAAATAAATTAAATAAATTAAATACATTCAATAAATTAAATAAATTAAATAAATTAAATAAATTATAGAAATTAAATAAATTCATTAAATTAAATAAATTACAGAAATTAAATAAAATAAATAAATTAAATAAATTCAATGAATGCAATAAATGCCATGAATTTAATAAATGCCATAAATTCAATAAATTAAATAAAGCAAATAAATGCAATAAATACAATAAATTCAATAAATGCAATAAAAGTAATAAATACAATAAATGCAACAAATGGAATAAATTAAATAAATTAAATAAAAGCAATAAATGCAATAAATTTAATAAATTAAATAAATTAAATAAACTAAATAAAAATTCAATTTTTAAATTTAATTGATAAACTAAGAAAATTAACTTTTAAAAATTAAGAAAATTTAATAAATAATATAAATCGAATAAATATATTAAATAAAAGTATAACTTAATTTTAATACTTAAAAACATTAAAATTAAATCTAATACTTTATAAATATAAAATATAAAAATAAATCTTATTAAAACAAAAAAAATTTTAATAAATTATATATTTTATATAAATTAAATTAATTTTTCAATTAAATAAATTTTTTATTTAATATATTAAAAATTCATAATTATTTATACAATTATAAAAATTAAACGCAAAAAATAATATAATATATAAATTTAATAAGTATAAAAATTAAAAATATAATAATATAAATATATTAATATTAAAAATAAATATTTTAATATTAATAAAACTAAATTTAAAATAAAACTTTATAATTATAAATATAAATATAAAAAATATGAAAATAATTTTTATATTATAAATTTAAAACATATATATAATTAATTATAATTATATTATAAATATATTAATATTAATCTAATTTAAATAAAAACTTATAAATTTTATAATATTTTTAATTAAAATATTTAAATATATTTAAATATTTTGTATATTTATTATTTATTATTTATTATATAAATAATATTAATTTATTTTATATTATTTTAAAAAAAGTTTTAATTATAATAAACATTTTTAAAATAACTTTTTTAATTTTATTTCTTATATAATAAAAGTTTTATATTAAGTTTTCTTATTTTAATTATATTTAATATAAAAAAACTTTTATATAAAAACTTTTTTTTTGCTTTTTATAATATATATAATAAGTCTGGTTGAAAGTATAAAGCTGTAAATAAATATATTTATAATATATTAGTTTATATTATAATATTATAAATATGTTAGTAATAAAACTAATAAAATTTAAATATAGTTTTAAAATTATATTTATTAGTATAAATAAGTAGGCTTAGCTTAAGTAGATCTAGCTTAAAGTAGCTTATGCTGCTTTATTTAATTTTATAGCCGAGCAACTAGTGTTGCTAAGCTTAAAACTTTTGTTTATTTTAATATTATATATAAATATTTATATTTTTAAAAATTAAATTTATTAAAATATTTTAAAATTTATATAATAAAATATAAAACTAGGAATAATTATATTTATAGGACATTAATTTATATTATATATATTATAAATAAAAATTAAAAGTTTAATAATAAATTATAGATTATATAAAGAATATATAAAAAAAACTCTAGTTTATTATAATTTTAATTTAATATAAATATTATATATATAGTATATATATTATAATTAAAAAGTTAATTTTTTAATTATTTATATGGTATTATTTTATAGATATAAATAATAATATTATAAAATTTTAAATATATGTTTTAAATTTTATTAATTAAAATAAATTAATATATAACTCTTGGTTAAATAACTTATATTATTATATTAAACTTTATAATAAAATAACTAAGAACATTAAATTTAATATATATATTTATATTTATTTGTTTATTTTAAATTATTATAAGATTAATTATATTAAAAAATTAAAATAAATTATAAAATATGTATAATATAATGTTTTATATAAGTTGTGTTATTTAAAAGTTATTAAATAATTATATAATAAATTATAATAATTTATTAAAATAATTTATTAAATTATTAAATTGCTCTTTGTTTTCGGGTTAGGGTTGCTACTGCTGTTGGCTGTTGACTTAGTCAAAATTTTGCTGATTTTCTGCCATATAAAAAAGCCCGGCTAATTAAAAGCCTAGGCTGCGTGTTGCTATGCCTGCTAGTTGCAGACCTGCAGCGCTGCACCTAATAAAAACAGCCCGTTATGTATTGCTATTCCTGCTAGTTACCCATCTGCAGTGCTGCACCCAATAAAAACAGCCGGTTACGTGTCGCCATCCCTGCCAGTAACAGACCCACAGGGATGCACCCAATAAAAACAGCAGGTTACGTGTCGGTGTTCCTGCTAGTCAGACCCACAGGGATGCACCCAATAAAAACAGCCAGTAACATGTTGATATCCCAGGTAGCCGCAGAGCTGTAGAAATACAGCTTATTAAAACAGCCAGTTATATGTTGTTATTACTGCCAGTTAAAAGCTATTATTAAGATATTAATTAAATATATTAAATATATTAAATAAATTAAACAAATTAAACAAATTAAATAAATTAAATAAATTAAATAAATTAAATAAATTAAATAAATAACATAAATTAAATAAATTAAATAAATTACATAAATTAAACAAATTAAATAAATTAAATAAATTAAATAAATGAACTAAATTACCTAAATAAAATAAAAAATTGAATGAACTAAATTATATAAATTAACTGAATTAAATAAATTAAGCAAATTAAATAAATGTAATAAATTACTTAAATAAATAAAATTAACTAAATTAACTAAAATTATAATATTAAATAAATTTACTAAATTAGCCAAATTAACTAAATTAACTTTATTATTTATATGAAATAAATATATTTTATTAAATATATTAATTAAATTATATATTAAAATTATATTAATTCATTATAAACAAGCCTTATTATTAAATATATTTAGCTTATATTTAAAATTATGTAGCTATTATATAAAAACAAGCTATAGATTATGTTTATTATTTAGCTACTTTATATGTTAATATAATTTTTTGTTTATATATAAAACCCTGCTATATATAAAACCTTATTTATATAAAATAATTAAACAAAACAAATATTTTATAATTTTAACTTATATTTTATTTTATATAAAAACAGTATATATATTATATATATAAAGCTTATTAAATATTAAATAAATTAAATAAATATGATAAATTCTTTTAAGTTAAAAAAAAAAAAAATAGATAAAATATTAGCAAAATAAAATAAAATAAATAAATTATAAAAATAAAACAAAATAAAAAATATATGAAAAAAAAGTAATTTGTTTATACATAAAAAAAAGAAATAAAGAAAAACTAATTAAAACTATAAAACTAATTAAAGAAATATATAAAATGTAATAAATTAAATACAAGTTTTTATTTTAAAATTAAAAATATAAAAATAATATAAATTATTTTAAAAATTAAAGAAAATAAATAAAAATTTGGAATAAATATTTAAAACTTTATATAAATTTAAATAAAAATAAACAAAAATTAATAATAAAATTAAGTTTAAAATAAAGCTTTATCATAATGAATTTAAAATTTAAAAATATTTAAATATAATATTAATATTATAAATATTAAAAAAATATAATAAATAATAATTATTTTATAATTATTTTAATATGTATATTATTTTAATTAAAAATAAAAATGTTAGTTTTAAAATATTTATATATATTAAAATATATTATATTATTAATTTTATAAAATTTATTAATTATTAAATATATAATAATATATTTATAACGTTTAATATAAATAATTAAATTTATTAAAATATTTTTATTTTATATAATAAACTATATATATTTATATATATTAATTATATAATAAAAACAATTAAAAACATGGTTTTTGTTTTATATATATAATATTTATAAATATAATATAAAATGTTAAATAAGCTTTATATATGCAATGCATGTATTGTTTACGCGTAAAATAAAATATAATTTTTTGTTATGCAATATTTATTATGTTTGATAATTTTATTTAAATAATTATTATGTGTAGTATTATTTTAAGTTTTATATAAGAATTTTATTAAGGCACAACCTATTAAAATAAAAGCGATAATACAGCTTGTTTTATATATAAAATATATACGCTATATATATATAATATGTACGCTATATATTTATATAAAATATATGCATGTATAACAGCTATAAGTAATTATAACTAATTGCTATACTTTTAATATAAAGTTTATAGTTTATATATATATATTTTTCTTTTATAAATTTTTAAAACATAAGTTTTTAATGTAATATTTAAATTATTTTATATTATTAATATAATATTTATATATTTTTAAAATATTTTTATGAAATTATATAAAGTTTTATTATTTATAATATAATTTAAATAAGATAAAAGTGTTAAAATATATTAAAATTATAATATAAATAAATAAACTTTTGAAATATAATTTATTTTTAATTTTATTTTTAATATATATATAAATATTAATATTAAAAAATATAAATAGCAAAATAAATGTTTATAATTAAAATAATATAACATAAAAACTTTTTTTTTTAATAATTTATAAAAATATTTTAACTAATAATTATAGTTTTATATATTTAATATTGTTTAATTATATTAAAAACTTTTTTTTAAAAATATTTTAATTATTAATTTAATTTAATTAAAAGCTTATATAATATTAGAAATATATTATAAATATTTGCTTATAATAAAATATTTAATTATAATATTTTATTTAATTAATTTTGTAGTAATAATAATATATTATTATATATAATTATAATTAAATAAAATTTATAATTTAAAAATTTTAAATATAATTTTATCGTTTAATAAAAAATATCTTATTGTTAAATATTTAAAAAATAATATAAAATAATTTAAATTTCAAAACAAATTTTATTTAAAATATTTTTAATTTATTAAAATAATGTTACTGTTTTTTAAAATTATTTTAATTTTTCTTATATGAATTTATTATTATAAAATATAATAAAATAACATAAAAATAATAAAAAACATTTTTATTAAGTTTTTATTAAATAAAAATTAAATAAACTTTAAATTTAATATTTTTAAAAATAATTAAAAACTATATAATCTTAGCTATAATTTATATAATTTATTTTTAATTTGTTTGTTTTAATTATATATAAGCTTTTAATTAAACAATATCATATTTTATAGCTATAATAATAATTATTAATTTGCTGGCTAGCTAACTTGCTAGTTAAATTTTAATTAGTTTTTTAGTTTAACCTATATAAATATTAAATAATAAAAATAATAAGCTAGTTATATAATAAATATTTAAAAATATATAGAAATAAAAATTATAGCTGTTAATATTATATATAGTTTTTTTTAATATTTAAATATATTTAATTTTTTTAGCTGCTGCTGTTACAGCGATTATAATAAAAATAACTTTTTTATAAACTATATTAATTTATTAAATAATCTAACATTTAAATAAAATATATATATTTTAAAAATTATTTTTTAAAAGTTTTAAAATAATTATATTATTATGTTAATATAAAACAGTTTTATAATTAAGCTTGAAATTTTTTTTAAAATTTTTTAAACAAAAGATATTTATATATAAAATATAATGTTAATGCTGCAGATGCAAATATTATATGCGCAGAGTAAAATAACTTTTAAAATTATTTTTTTATATAATTAATACATATAAATATTTATAGCTTATTATATTAAATAAAAGCTTTTTATAAATTAAATTATTTATAATAAACATTTTAAAAATATTATTATATTTTTATAAATAAAACTTTTAATAAATTAACTTATATTTTAAATAAATATATTATAAATAATTTTATAAATGCAATATATTATAAAAATATAAAATATATATTATAAAAAATAAAGTTTTTATATGTTTAAACTAACATAAAAATATATTTAAATATAAAAATAGCTTATATATATAAAGCTAAGTTTAATTAAGTTATATATATAGCTATAAACTATAATATTTTAAATAAAAAGCTTTTATAAACGTTTTTTTATAAATATATATTAAATAATTTTTTGTAATAAATCTTTAAGGTTTATTTAATAATTAATTTAATTAATAATATAATGTTGTAAATAATTATATTAATAATATTTTTATTTATAATTTTATTTAAAAGTTAAATATAATAAGCTTTATAAAACTTTGAATATTAAATTAAATTTTTTTTAATTATATAAATAAATTAAAATATATTAAATAACTAAAAGCTTTAATTAAATATATTATTTTATTTTATAATAAAATAATAAAAATTGTTATTATTTTATATATTTGTTTTTAAATATTATAAAGTATCATTTTTTAAAATTATAAATTAATTTAAAAGCTTAAAATAATATTTTAATTAATTATTTATATTTTATATAAATAAAAAAACTGTTTTATAAAAAATATTTGCAAATATTCATAATATTATATAATATTTTTTATTAATCTTATAAGTTAAATTAATTAAAAAGTTTAAATTAGTAAAATATTTTTAAATTATTAGTTTAATTAAAATTAATTCTAAATATTTTTATTATAAATTTAAATTATAACTTTTAATAAATATATTATATATGAAATTAATAAAATTATATTATAAAATTATAATAAAAATATTTATAATATTTATTAATATTTAAACTATATATTAATAAAAACTAAAAAATAAAATAAACAAAATATTATTATATTATTAATGTTTTAATAAATTTATATATTATATTTTTTATATAAAGTTAATATTTAAGTTTTATAAACATTTTTTTGTTTTAATTTTAATAAAGTTTTATTTATAAAATAAATTAAATATAATTACTTTTATAATATTATAAAAAATGCTTTTATAAAATATTTTTTAAAAGTTATATTAAAACTATATTTAAATATTTAAAAAATTAAAAAATATAATTTAATATTAATTTATATATAGACTTTTATTTTATTTTTTTTAAAATATATTATAATATATAATATAAATTTATTTTAAATTAAAAATAAAATATTTAACAATATTATAAATATAATTAAATAAAAATATAAATTTAATAAATATAAAATATATTGTTTATAAATATTTAAAGTTAACTTTTATTTTATATTAAATTGTTTTAATTTATTAATAATTTTAATTTATAAAATAATAAAATAAAATAAAATATATTATAAAAAACTATAAAATTAAAAGTTTTTAATAAAAATAAAAATAAAAACATAAAAATAATATTAAAAATTTTTAAATTAATTTAATAATTATTTAATATTTTTATTAAAATTAAAAATAAAAAAAATAATAAAAATATTTATTTTATAATAGTTTATATAAAAAATAATAAATTAAGTTTTATAAGTTTTTATAAAATTATATTTATTATAAAATAATAATATATATTAAAATTAATTTAATTTTTAACTTTATATATATATATAAAAAATATTAAATATTAAACTTTTATTATTTTATAAATAATTTTTATATAAATATTAAAAAGCTTTAAATAACATAAAATATTTATAAATTTAATGATATTATTTTTTGCTTGCAGGTTAAAGTTGCCGCTGTAGTTAGCTGTTAATTTAATTAAAATTTTGCTAATTTTCTGCTATATAAAAAAGCCTGGCCTATTAAAAGCCCAGGTTACGTGTTGTTATCTCTGCTAGTTATAAACCTGCAGGGCTGCACTTAATAAAAACAGCTGGTTATATATCGCTATCCCTGCTAATAATAGACCTGCAGGGCTGCACCTAATAAAAACAACCGGTTATATGTTAGTATTACTGCTTATAACAGGCCTGTAACGCTGCACCTAATAAAAACGGCCGGTTACGTGTCGCTGTCCCTGCTAGTTACCCACCTGCAGGACTGCACCTAATAAAAACATCCGGTAACATGTCTATATCCCAGCCAGTTACCTATCTGCAGGGCTGCACCTAATAAAAACAGCCGGTTATATATTAGTGTCCCTGCGAGTCAGACCTACAGGGATGCACTTAATAAAAACAGCCGGTAACATATTAATATCCCAAGTAGCTATAGACCTGTATAAATACAGCTTAATAAAACAGCCAGTTACATATTGTTATTTCTGCTGGTTAAAGCAAATAATAAATTAAATAAATTAAATTAATTAAAAAATTAAATAAATTAAATAAATTAAATAAATGAAATCAATTAAAAAATTAAATCAATTTAATAAATTAAATAAATTAAACAAATTTAATAAATTATATAAATTAAAGAAATTAAATAAATTAAATAAATTATATTAATTCACTAAATTAATAAAATTAAATAAATTTAATAAATTAAATAAAATAACTAAATTATATAAATTATTTAAATTATATAAATAAAATAAATTAACTAAATTAATTAAATTAAATAAATTAATAAATAAAAAAAAATTAAATAAATTATAAATTATAAGTATTTTAAAAGTATATTAAAAAATATGTTATATAAAAATCTAAATTCACTTTATAAACAAAAGTTTTTATAATAAAATAAATAATTAATATTAAAAATAAAGTTAAAAAAAAATAAACAAAGTTTTATTTATTAAATATTTATTTTTAAATAATTTAATTTTATAATTAAATTTATATGTTTTATTATATATATACAAAATATTAAAATAATTTAAAAATAATAAAAGATTAACAAAAAAAACAAAATATAAATTAAAAAATTTAAAATCTTATCAAAAATTAAAATAAAATATATAATATTAAAATTAAAACAAAATATTAAATATAAATTTGTTATTATAATAATATTTATAATAAAAACTTAATTAATAATAAAACTTATATTAAAATAAAGCTTAATAATTATAAATATAAAATTTATATAATAAATTTTAAACAAAAATATAATAAATAATAATTATATTAAATTTATTTTAGCATAAGTTTTAAAATAATTAAAAATTAAATGTTTTATTGTATTTATTTTTAAATAATATATAAATATTAAAATATATTATCTTATTTATTTTTATATTTAAAATAATTTTAAATTAATTTATATAAGGTTTAAATATTTTTAATATTTTTAAGATTTTTAAAATATTTTTGGATTATATTTATATTACAAAAGTTTTTTATAATAAATTTTATAACTTTTTATTTAATTTAAAAATTTAAAAGTTTTAAAACATATTTAAATTATAATCAAAATATAAAAAGTTATTATTTATAAATTTACTACATATGTTTTATAATATAAATAATAAAATATAAAATTATATATAATGCTAATAATATTTTTATATTTTATATTTTAAAATATAATTTTAAATTTTTATTTTAATTAATTAAAATAAATAAAAAGTTTTAATATAAAGTATTTATAAATTTTTAAATTAATTTAATAAATAAGTTAAAATTATTTTAAATATATATTATGATTATATATTTTATAAAATAATTAAATAAAACTATTTTAAAAAATATTTATATTTTAGTTTATTTATATTTTATAAAAATATTAAATTCTTATATTTTATTTAACTAATTTTATAACCTTAATATAATATTATTATATATAATTTTAAAAGCTTTTTATAAAATTAAAATTTTTTAAAAATTAATTTTTATATAATATATAAAAACATAATATAAAATTATATAAATTTACAAACATATTTTATTTTAACTGTTTTAAATTTATAAAAAAACTTTATTATTATTTAAATTAAATTTTTATTATATTAATTATATAAATTTATTATAATAATATATAAATAAACTAAAATTATAATAAAAATATAATACTTTTTTAAACTTTTAATAGTTTATTATATATTATAGCTGTTATTAAAAATGTTTAGCTTTTATATAAAAACGTATAGCTATTATATAAAAACAGAATATATATTATTTTTATTGCACAGCTTGCTTATATTTTAACAGAACTTTTATATTTATATATAAATATTATATTATATATAAAAGCATTTATATAAAATTATTAAATATAATAAATATTATATAAAAACAATTATATTCTTTTTATATATAAATAATATTTATATTATATATTTATAAAACTTTGTAAATATTGTTATTAATTTTTATTTAATAAAAAATATAATAAGTTTAAATTTAATATTTTTAAAATATATACAAGCTATTTAATTAATTAAATTTTATTAATATAATCTTTTTAAAACTTTATTAATATTTTAAAATAATAATATTTAAATAAATTATATTTTATATTATTTAAATATAATTTATTTAGATTTAATTTTTCTAAAATTATTTTATAATTAGTTTAATTTAAAATATAAAATTATAAATAATTATAATTATAATGGTTTAATTTAGAATTTTTATTAATAATATAAAAATACTAAATCATATAAAACTTTTAAAATAAATTTAAAATTTTATTTATTAATATAAATTAATAATAATAATTTTAATAAATTAAATTTTAAATAATATATATTATTTTATTTTGTAATAAAATAATAAAGATTATTATAATTTGTTATATTTTTATTAAAAACTTAAAAATCTTATTATTATATTAAAACATAAAATAAATTTATAACTATTTAAAACATTTTAATTAATTTTATTAAAAAAACTTTTATAAAAATCTTTTATATGTTAAATATATTTTAAATTTACATTATAAACATAGTTTAAAAATTTTAGTGTTAATAATTATTAATTTTAAAATTAAAATATTATCTATATATAATTTAATATTTTTAAATTATAACTTAAAACTTTTAATTTTAACATTAAATTATATATACTATATAAAATATAAAATATAAAATATATATAATAAAAATAAATATTTAATAAATTAAAAATAAGTTAAAGTTTTAGTTAAATATAGACTAAAGTTTATATATATAAAATAAGCTTAATTAAATTATATAAATTGTTATAAGCTACAGAATTTTATATAAAAGCTAATATAAACGCTTTTTTTATATTTTATGTTAATATATTATCTTAATATGATTATATTATAAAAGTAATATATTAAAACTTAAATTCTTTATGTTATTTTTAAACATTTATTAATAAAAATAATAAAAATAATTAAAAATATTATTATATAATAAAGAAATTTTTAAATCTAAAAATAATTTTTTCTTATTAATTTTAATGATGTTTTATTAATATAAGAAATTATTTATTATAAATTTTAAATGTTATTATATAAATAAATTTGTTTTTTCCAGTTTTAATTTTATTAATAATTTAATAAAAAATAAAATTATATTATTAAAGTTTATTTATTTTTAATATTCTTTTATAAAAACCATAGATAATATATATAATTTAATTATTATTATATTTTAAAATTATATATATATATAAAACTTTAAAGCTTATATAATTAAATTTTAAATATAAAAATATGTTTAAAATAAAAACTAATAAAAACATTTAATATTTTTAAAGTTATATAAGATAATATAAATTAAAATGTTTAGTTTATAAATATAAAAACTTAAAAATATAATCTTTAATAATATCAAATTGCTATTTAATTATATAATATAAATATAACGCTATTTAATTATTATATTATTATATTTTATAATTTAAAAACTTAAATTATTTTAAAACTTTATAAAATAAATATAATAATCTATATATAGTTTATTTATTTAATATATTATTAAAGGTTTTTTTATTAAAGTTTTAATATTTATTAACTTTAATTATTTAAATAAAGGTAATAATTATACCACTTATATTATAAAAACAATATTTATAAAATCATAGCTTTATTTTTATGATAAAAAATAAAATTTAAAATTATGTTTAAATTATTTTGTTATTTTATAATTTTATAGTTTATTATATAAAATAATTATAAATATTTAATAATCATACAAGCAATTATTATATTTAATTATATATATTTTATAATATATTTTATTTAATAAAACTTTTATTATTTTAACTATAAATAGTATAAACTTATAAAAATTTAAACATTCAGAAAACAATAAAATTATAAAAAACAAATATTTTAAAACAAAATTTATATAAAATTAAATATATATATATTTTTTATTAAATTATTTATAAAATATATATTATATATTAATATTAAATTATTATTAAGCTTATTTTTTTAATAATAAATTATATTTATTAATAAAGTAATTTATTTTATTTTATCTATTATTTAATATATTATAAAAATATTATTTGTAAATAAAAATATTTTAAATAACTTAATATATAAATAGAGTTTTATAATTTGTTTTTAAAACAAGAATCTTTATATATATTATAAATTAAAAAAAATTAAAAACATTAAACAGCTTATTTTTTATTTATTCTGTTTCTTAAATAATAATTTAAAACTGCTACTAAAAATTTAAATTAAATAATTTTCAAATTACTTTATTAAATCGAATTAAAAATTTTAATATAAATATTTTTATAATTTTATTATAATATTAAGTAAAAAAATAAAACTATTAAAAATATTTTTATTTAAACTAAGTTTATATAATAAGCTATAATTGAAAATATATTTATTAAAGTAGCAAATGAACTTTATCTTTTAGCTAAATAATAAAAGTTATAAACAATATATATGTAGCTTATAAAACGTAGTTTTATAAAACTGGTTAGTTTTAGTTGTATTAGTCCAGGTTTAATAGTTAGTTCATAAGCTATTTAATTATTGTTTAAAATAAAAATATATAACAGTTTATTTATATTAGCATGTACGCTAATACTTTTTTATAAGCACTGCTTATAATAATTTATTTATTAATTTATATAAAGAAAAACTATTTTAAATAATATAAAACAAAAGGTTTATATTATTTGTTTATATATATATAATATAATAATTTATTGCTTTATATTTTTAGCTAGACTTATAATATTTATACGCTTTTATATTTGAATTTATATAATATTAAAGAATTTTACTTTATTATTTTATATTTTAATTTTAATAAAAACAAATAAATATTAAAATAAATATTATAAAATTATTTTAAATATTATTTATTTTATTATATAATATATTAAAAAACATAAAATAAGATTATTATATAAAAAATATATATATATAAATATAAAAGTTGTATAATATTTAAAATATATTAAAATTAAAAAATTAAAACTTGTTAAAAATAATAAGGTAATAACGAAAAATTAAATTATTATTATAAATTTGTTTAATATAGAACAAATCTAAAAATATTTAAAAAAAGAAAATTTTAAAAATATTAAACGATTTGTTTTATTCTAATAAAATTATAATATAATTTTTATGTTTATATTAAACAGATAAATATTAATTAAAAATTGTTGTATTTTGGCGGTGTATTTTTATAGGTGTTATTTTTTAAAATAAAAACAAAATTAATGTTTTAATTTATAAAATAATAATATCTAATATTTTAATTATTTAAACGTTAAAAAAAGCTTATTTTATAAAATATTATTTAAAAATAAATTAATAATAATTTTAAATTATTAAAATTAAAATAAGTTTAACAAATATAATTATCTTTCTTATATAATTAAAAAATAAATATAAGTTTATATATTAAAATTATTAAATAATAAATTTATGATTTATTTATATAAAAGAAAAAGTTTTAAAACAGAGTTATTAAAAAAAAAATTTTTAATTTTATTTAATTTTTAAAATATTTAAAATAAATATCAATAATTTTTAACTAATATTTTATATAAATAAAAGATTTTATATTTTGTTTAATTTTAATATAATTAAAATAAACATTTTAAAATATAAAATAAAATTTTATATAAATATATTATATTTAAAACATATAAATTGTTACATTATAAAAACTTTTATAAAAAAGTGTATTTTATAATAAAATATTTTTTATTTTTAATTTTTATAATATATACTTAGCTTGAAACAAAGTTTTTAATAATTTTATTAATTAATATAATAATTTTTATAAGCTTTATTTTTATGATTAAAGTTTTAGTGTTTTATTATAAAAATCTGTTTTATTTTTAAGCTGTTTAAACATATAATTTGTTTTTTAAGTTTATATTATATATTTTAAAATTTAAACGGTTTATTAAAAAGATTTAGTAATAGTTTATATAAGCAGTAGTTAAGCTTATATATTTAATATATGATATATTTTATTAAATTATTTATTATAAAAAAATAAAATACATTTTTAGTTAGCTATATAAATATGATTATTAAATGCAAATATTTGTTTATGTTTTATTTTTATATATTATAATAAAATAATTTAATAATATTTAATATTATAAGTTTTAATGTATAAAACTTAAATATTATATATTAATTTGTTTATAATATATATATAATTTAATAATTTATAAATAAATTTAAATAGTTAAAAAAAAGCATTATATTTAAGTAGCCCAGCTAAATAAATAAATATTATAAATATTACCTGAAGTCCTAGCTTTAAAATTTTAGTTTTATTACAATAGAAGCTTTTTTTAGTTTTATAATATATTTTTATAAACTTGATTATATTACTTTTAATAAACTATATTATAAATTTAATACTTTTATTATATATTATTAATATTGTTAATTAATTTATAAATTAATTAAAGTTAATATTTATATTTATATGAAAAATAACATAAATAGACTTTTTATAAAATATATATTTTTATAGTTAATTTTAAAAACACTTTATTTATATAAATATAAAAATAATATTATATTTAAAACTAAATAATATAATAACTTTTTATTAATATAATATTAAAATATATTATAACATAAAATATTATTTTATTTTAAATTTATAAATAAAATATAGTTAATTATAATAAAATTAAAAAAATAAAAAATAATTTAATAAATATAAAATTATTTTTAATATTTTTATTAATAATATAAAACAAGAATTAATAAAGTTAACTTTTCTTATATTAAAACTATATTTAAATAAAATTAAAAAGTTTATATTAAATATAATTAAAAAAAAGTTGATATTAATTAAATAAATATTTATATTATATAAAGAAAAATAAAACATTAAAACAATAATATAATTATTTATATTAAAATAAATTTAAATTAATATATTTTTTCATAAAGTTTATTAAAATTATAAATTAATATTTAAAGCAAAGTAAAAATTATAAATATTAAACTTATTTATATATAAATAATAAAAATATAAAAATAAATAAAATTAGATAATATTAAAAAAATGTTATAAATATAATATAAATTATAAAATTATTTAAAATTATATTAAAAGTATAATAATATAAATCTTAATAAAAAATAAATAATATTAACTTTATTAATTTTTATTAGGTTAAAATCATTTTAATATAAAATTTATTTATTTTATTTAAATTTATATTAATTCTATTTAATATAATAAATATTAAACCTTTATTATATTTTTTAATATTTATAATTTATATTTAAAAAACGTTTTAAATATTTTTTTAGTTTTTATTATTTTATATTAGTGTTAAGCTTTAAAACACTCTCTTTTTTCTTTTTAAATTTATTATATTTTTTATTTTTATACTCACCTGATGCTAAAAGTGTGCTTGGAGCAGGCGCCAGGGTTAGGGTTAGATTGCTCTTTGCTTGCAGGTTAGGGTTGCTACTGCTGTTGGCTGTTAACTTAGTTAAAATTTTGCTGATTTTCTGCTATACAAAAAAGCCTGGCTAATTAAAAGCCTAGGTTGCGTGTCGCTATCCCTGCTAGTTATAAGCCCCGTATAGCTGCACTTAATAAAAACGGCCGGTTATATGTTAGTATTTCTGTTTATAATAAGCCCGTAGTAATATATTTAATAAAAATAGCCCGTTATGTATTGTTATTTTTGCTAGTTACAGGCCTGCAGCGATGCATTTAATAAAAACAGCCTGTTGTATGTTGCTATTTTTGCTAGTTATATATTTATATTTATATATTTAATAAAAACAGTAGGTTGCGTATCGCTATTTTTACTAGTTATAAACTTATATTTACGTACTTAATAAAAACAGCAGGTTATATGTTGCTATTTCTGCTAGTTATAAACTTATATTTATATATTTAATAAAAACAGCAGGTTGTGTGTTGCTATTTCTGCTAGTTATAAACTTATATTTATATATTTAATAAAAACAGCAGGTTATATATTGCTATTTTTGCTAAGTTAAAAAAACAAATATTTAAACATTTTTAAATATTTGTTTTCTGTTTATATATACTGATTTTTTTGTTAACTAGGTTTAAAAAGCAAATATTTAAGCAAGTTTAAATATTTATTTTCTGTTTATATATTTTAACTTTTTTATTAACCGGGTTTAAAAAGCAAATATTTAAACATGTTTAAATATTAGCATAAGTTATTTATTTAGCACGTATAAACT
Source organism: Rosellinia necatrix (assembly GCA_021209875.1). Taxonomy (NCBI): domain Eukaryota; kingdom Fungi; phylum Ascomycota; class Sordariomycetes; order Xylariales; family Xylariaceae; genus Rosellinia; species Rosellinia necatrix. Next base: position 63,599 of record JAGYVD010000001.1, on the reverse strand, counting down.
AACTTGTATAAATAAACTGCTTTATTTTATATTTAATTATATATAAATAAACTTTTTATTTAGCAAATTTTTTATTAATATTAATATTATATTTATTTTTTCTGCTAGTTTAATTAGCTTGTTTTATATTTTATTTATGCTATTAGTTTAATAATACTTTTAAATAATATTTAATATAGCTAGAGAAAATAAAAAAAGCTTGTTAATAAAAACTAGTTAATTTTTAATAAAAACTTTTTATTTTAAAAGTTAAGCTTATATTTTTTATATTATTATTTATTTAATTAATTAAATAAACTAAAAGCTTTTAAAATTTTATATATTTTAATTAAATATTTTAATTTTATTTTTTTTAATTTAAATATATAGCTACGCTATAAATATACGACCTGATTTTAAGCTTAACTGCTTTTATTATTTATTTTAAATAATATTTTTAGTTTAATTATATAATTTGTTAATTTTTAAATTAATAAATAAAGTAGCTATTAATTTAATAGTTGTAAATCTTATAGTTATAAACTTATAACGCTATATATTATATTTAGTATATATATAGCTAGTAATAACAACAGGCTTTATATATTTTTTATATATAAAAATAAACAAGCGGTATTTTAGCTACCGGCTATAGCTGCTTTTTTTTTTAATAGCATAGGCAATAAATATTTTATAGATGCTACAGGCAGCCTGTATTTATTTAATAATAAATATTCCGCTGATCTTATATTACTTCAGGCTTTATTTCTTAATAAAAAAAATAACGCTTATAACTCCGATAAAAAAAATAACGCTTATAACTTTAACAAAAAAAATAACGCTTATAACTTTAATAAAAAAAACAACGCTTATAACCCCGACAAAAAAAATAACGCCTATAATTCCGACAAAAAAAACAATACTAGAACTAATAATTAGCGCTACTTAAACTTATTATATAGCGCTAAAAATACCTCTTTTTATAAATAGTTTAAATAGCAATTTTTTACGCCTGCATACGCTAAAATTAATTTAATGCAGCTTTAATTAATTAATATATATTAAAATATATATTATTGTAATAAATTAACTTTTATTTAAATAATATTTATATTAAAATAATCTTTATGTATTTATTTCCGAGATTATAAACTAGCTTTAAAAAGCAAATACCTAAGCATATCTAGGTATTTGCTTTTTGCTTATATATATTTTTTAAATTATAGACCGGCTTTAAAATATAAATATTTAAGTATATTTAAGTATTTATTTTCTGCTTATATATATTTTTTAAGTTGTAAACCGGCTTTAAAATATAAATATTTAAGCAAGTTTAAATATTTGTTTTTTATTTATATATACTTTTTAAGTTATAAACTAGCTTTAAAATATAAATATTTAAGCATGTTTAAATATTTGTTTTTTGTTTATATATATTTTTTAAGTCGTAAACCAGCTTTAAAATATAAATATTTAACTATATTTAAATATTTGTTTTTTACAGCAGTATTATAATTATTTATATTTTTATAAACTTTATATATTTTAATTAATATAGTAAACTAAATAATAATTTTTATAAATTTAATTGTTTTATGTTTTAAATAATAAATTTAATTATTAATAATAACCTGGCTTTTTATAACTTATTATTATATAATAATAATATTTAAAATATATTAAAGTTATAGCTAAAACTTTAAAATCTAGTTATTAATTATTAATATATATTATTTTAAAATAAAAACTAAAGCTTTTTTAATTAACTAAAAATATTTTATATTTTTGCTTTAATTTATTATAGTTATATAAAGCTATAATATTAACAGCTATATTATATAATTAAAATTTTTAAAAGCTTTTTATTATTATATATTATATTTATTATATTTTTTTTTTTATATATTTATATTATAAAATATATATTATATGTTTTAATTAATTACGCTGTATAAAACTTAGAATATATTATTAAAAGTTTTTAATTTAAGCTGGCTTAATATAATATATTTAATTTTTTTTTATATACTACTAGTTATAAAATAGCAGACTATATATTTACTGCTTAATATATAAAAATTTTTTATAAACTGCTGCGTTCTGTTAATAGTACGGTTTTTATATTTATTTATAATAGTTAACTAATATTTTATAACGTTTGCTTAAATTAAAGCTAAAACAAGCTTGTAATAAACAAAATTTTGCGTTAAAACAGCAGGTTAGTTTTTATATTTACGATATATTATTTTATATAAATATATTAAAACATTTTAAAAATATTTTAAAAGCTATATAATAAGTATAAGTTTTATTATTTTATTAATTTAATTATTATTTTATAAAAATATAATATTAAAAATATAACCACGAGCAATTTTTTAAAAAACGCTTTTAAATTTTATTATAAATATTTATTTAATTTAAACTTAAAACAGTTTTATTTAAATATTATTTAAATTAACTTTAATTTTTAAAACATGCTATATATTATTAAACTTAATAATTTAGCTTATATTATTTTTTTATTTTTATATTATTTTATAAGTTAAAATGTTTTATTAATATAATTTAAAATATAAACTATATGTTTTAAAAGTTTACGCCAAAATATTATTTAGCTAATTTATTTTATAATATCGGTATATTAAACCTAGTTAACAAGCATGTAGGTTTATAGCTTAAAAAGCTTGTATTATATTAAATTAAAGCTTATAATATATATAAACAGTATTTTTATATATTAAATAACTATTTGTTTTTTTTTAACGCTTAGTTTTTTAAACTAATAGTTTTTAGCTTTAACTTTATATATACGTTTTATTAAAATAATGTTTGCTTATTTATATATAAAAAGCTAATTAATATAATATATATATTATAAACTTTTTCAAACTAAAAAGCAGGTTTATAATATATTAGCTAGTATATTGTTAGTTATTACGCCGTTTAACTATAATATCTGCTATAAATGCTATATTTTATAATTTTATATTATATTTATTAATTTTTTTTTTTAGCATATATAAACTACTTAACTATTTATATTAAATAATTATATTATATATAATTTTTTTTTTATATTAATAAAACATTTTAATATGCTAATGCTAATATATGCTACCCGATTTATAAAACTTATTAAAAAGCTTTTAATTTTTGTTTTATTTAATTTTAACGCGCTTTAAAAACAATTTTATATAAACTAGCGCTTAAAATATATATATATAAACTAATTTTTTATCTACTTTTTTTATTTTATATATATTAGCAGTATGTTTTTTAAGCAGCTGTAGCTATAAAAATTAAAATTTAATTAAGTTTTATATAGCAGCTATAAAAAGCTGTGCTGCAGCTTTAATTTTTAATAAATAATAAAAAAATATAAAATAATATAGCTGCTAAATAATATATTTTTTTAGCATATGTTTTAGCTTATTAACGTTATATTTAAACATATTTTTTTGCTGTTTTTTATATCGCGTAAAAGCTGTAAAAGCTATAAACAGCTTTATAAAAACGCAACTTAAAGCGTTATAAAAATTAACGCGCTTTATAAATTAATATTATAAAAAAATCTTAAATAAATAGTTGATTATATATAATTATTAAAATTTTATGCTAATATTTAAAAGCTACGCAGCAAAACTTTTAAGCTTATATTTTAAATTATTGTTTATATATATAATTATAATTTTATAAAGCTTATAAATTATTTTTAAAAAATCAGCTTTATATATGCTGCTATTAATAACATGTTATATTAAAGTTAATTTAATATTATTTATAACTAGTTTTAAGTTTTATTTTTTTAATATAGTTATATTATATATTAAAATATTTTAAAAACTAAATAAAAATAAAATATAATTAATTTTAAAAACAGGCGATAAGCTATTCTAGCATTATATTTTACTACTATTAATTTAAGCCTAGCAATAAAAACTAAAACATATTTTATTTAAAAGCAACATTTATATAAATATTTACTGCTTTTAGTTATTATATATATAAACTATATTAAACAGCATAAGCGGCAGCTTTTTATAGTTAAACAAAACTTTTATCTGTTAATATATAAAAATATAAGCTGTTTAATAAGCTGTTATTAATAATAACAATATATTTTATATTTTAATAAATAATTAAACAAAATATTATAAAGCTTATGCTAATTTTTATATTTTTATAACGCTAAACTTTAAACATACTAAGTTTTTTTATATATAAATATTAAAATATAATAATCCCCGATTTAATTTTTTTAATTTTACTTATTATTATTTAAGCTTTTCGATTTGTTTTTTATATTAAAATTATTTTAAAAATAAAACTTTTATAGCTAAGCTTTTAAAAAAAGCTTTTTTATTTACTGTTTTTATTTGCTTTAAATTTAATAAAGCTTAGTTTAAACAGTATATATTTAAAACGTACGTAATTATTTATACTAGCTATAATATATAAATTATCGACTAGCTGCTTTATATTTACTTAAGCTTTATAAACTTTATTTAATATTTTATAATAACTTCCCGGAATAATAAAATATATATATATTTAAAACAGCTTTTAGCTAGTTTTATATAAAGCTTAGTTTTTTTATATTTATATTTTACGCCCCTGCTTTTATATATATTTTAAAGCAGCAGATCTTCTGTTTTTAGCTATTAATATTCTAGCATAAATTAATTTATTTAATACTACGGCAAACCAGCTAGCTGCAGCAGCTAAAAATTTTAAAGCTTTTTTTATTATTAAACAGTTTATAAAAAAACAGCTTAAATTAGCTTTAAAGCTTATTTTATAAAAAAACATATAAAATAATAAACTAAAAATAAAAAATAACTATATAATAAATTTAAGTAAAACTAATAATATTAAAAATAATATTATTAAAAATAGTATTAATATAAACTAAAATAATAAAAACGTTTAAAATATTAATATAAATTATTTATTTAAGTAGCGCTTTTAATATATATTAAACTAGTTATATTTGTTTTATATTTAAATATTTTAAATAAAGCTTAATATAAAAATAACTACTTAAATATTTAATAGTTTTAAAAGCATTTTTTAATAAAAATAAATATTTAGCTGTGCTATAATATATATATTTTTTTTTTAGTTTTAGCTTAAGCTTTTTTTTTTATTTTTATTATAACTTTTTTTTTAAACATTATTTTTAAATATTTGCTTTTTATCGCTAGTTATTATATTTTATTTTTATAAAATTAACATGTTTATATAAATTACCGACTATTTATATTTATTTATGCAGGGCTTATTATAAGCAGAAACTTTAAAACTGTCCGTTTTAAAGCAAATAAAAATATTTAATATAATAAAAACAGGGCTGCTTTAAACAGACAGAACATATAAGTTGTTTTAGCAGGTTTATTTAACAACCCGTGGCTAAAATAGTATTTTAAACACGATAATTAAAACGTTTTTTTTTTTTATAATTATAATAATACTGTTAATATAAAAGCTAATAATATTTATAAAAATAAAATTAAATATAAAATATATATATTATATAATATAAAGCTATATAAAATTAATTATTTTAAACGTATATAAAGCTGGCTAATATAAATATTTTAATTTTAGTTAGCTAAAAATCTGCATTATTTTATAAATATATATAATAAGTTATATAATACGTTATTAGATTTTTATATATTAGCCCGCTGTAAGCAAGGCTTAAAAAGCAAATATTTAAACATGTTTAAATATTTGTTTTTTAAAGCTAGTTTATAATCTAAGGAATTATATAAAAATAAAATATAAATATTTAAATATGTTTAAATATTTGCTTTTTAAAACCAGTTTATAATCTAAAAGTTATATAAAATAAAATATAAATATTTAAATACGTTTAAATATTTGTTTTTTAAACTAACGTTTTACGCTATTTTTTATTATATAAAGTTATTAATATATATTTATATTTAGTTTTGTTTTATTAATAGATTTTTAAGCATATTAAAACCAGACTTTTTATAAAAAAGCTTTTATAATTTTGTAGTTATTAAAGTTAATTAATATATTTTATACTAACTAATAAACTAGCAAAAAATTAAATGTTTTTAAACGTTTTTTGTTTAAACAGATACTAGTAGTATTTAAAGCTGCTAAAAGCTAAGATTTAAAAAACTAAAATATGTTAAAAATATTTAGTATTATTATATTAATAAAAGCATAGTTAATTATTAATAAATATTTTAAATATTTTTATATAAAAAGCAGAGCTAAATAAATAAAAAAAATATTATAAGTAAACTTTATAAATAAATGCTATAAAAATTAAGTTTATGCTTTTATTTTTATTAGCTTTTAATATTAAAAACGTTCTAGCTTTAAAACTTCTAGCTATTTATAACCTCGGTTATTTTATTTATAAAGCTTAATATAAGTTATTAGCTTTAAAATATATGCAGAAGTAAAAAAGCTTGGTTATATAGCTTTAGCTAAAATAATAGCTGCAAAAATAATGTTTAAAACAGTAAAAAATATAATCGATAAAAAAAATACTGTTTAAATTGCTACAGCTAAATAAATCAGCTTTTAAATTTTTAAGCTTACTGCTTAAATAAAATCTAGTAACAGCGTAAATAAACGTAATATTTTTAAAAATAAGATCTAAGTTTTTAAAAAAGCTTATTTTTATATTAATTTTAAAAAGCATAGATTATTTTAAATAAAAGCTTTTAATTTTAAAAATATAAAATATATGTTTAATTATATTTATAGTTTAATTAAATCTGTTAAAGTCGGCAAACTATTTTTTTATTTAAATTAAATATTTTAAGCCTTAATTAAACATCTGTTATTATAAAAGCTAAAAACTAATTATTATTTAATAACGGCGGTAATAATATAAAAATAAAATATTATATAATATATTATTAAAAATATAATAATATAAATAATAAAAAGCTTGTGTAATTAAAACATATAAAAGTTAAAAAGCGCAAAAATAAATATATTAAAATTATATATATTATAGCAGGCAGTTTAACCACCGATATTATTAGCATAAAAAACGCCGCCGATTATTTAAATATAAATTAAAAAAACTTTTTAATTATATTTAACAGGCAGGCCTAATATTATATTTATTAGTTTGTTAATAAATAGTAATATTTTTAAAAGCAGATATTTAAGCTTTCTGTTAATTTTTAACGCTTATATATAAATATAATAGAACTGCTGTATAAAACTATAGCTTTTTTTTTTTTTTTTTTATTAATAAATATAGCACTAGTAAAACTATTACTTATACTGGCACTATATTTTTGTTTTATAAAAAGTTTTTAATAAATGTTTTAGTAATATAAAAGGTTTACCGCTTAAATTTAATTATTACTTTTTTATTAGTTATTATTTAAATATATAACGCGATTTAACGCTTTTTTTTAAATGTTTTTAACGTTTATTTAATATTTAAAAAAAGTAAATTAATCCGCGACCGTATTAAAAAATTAACTGTTTTTAACGCATTTAATTTTAAAAAATTTATAATATAGCTTTAAAAGCGTTTTAATAACTTAATAGTAAATGCTTTTATAAACTTATTTTAAAAAATAAATATTTAAACACGTTTAAATATTTATATTCTATTTTATATATATTTTAAGTTATAAACCAGCTTTAAAAATAAATACTTAAACATGTTTAAATATTTATATTTTATTTTTATATATATTTTAAGTTATAAACCAGCTTTAAAAATAAATATTTAAACATGTTTAAGTATTTATATTTTATTTTATATATATTTTAAATTATAAACTATTTTTAAAAAATAAATATTTAAATATATTTAAATATTTGTTTTTTATTTATACAACCTAACTATTTATGCTAACTTTAATAATAAATAAAAAAGATTATAATTATTATATTTATATAAACATTTGCTACTTGCTATTATAAAAAAACGCGTAAATATATTTAAAATTTTAATAAAAAAAATAAAAAAAAACTTAACATATTAAATAAAAATAACGGACTTATATAAAAGCTTTTAAAAAATAACGCTTAATATAATAATAAAATCACGTTTATAATTATATTAAACTAGTATTATTTTAATATTCTAGTTATAAATAAAGCTTATATTAGCAAAAACTTAAAAAATATAACTTATTAAATAATAAAGTTAATTAAACGCAACTATTTTATATTATGCTTTGCAACTTTTTTTATAAACTATTTAAAAAATATGCTTAAATATTTACGGCTTAGTTTTAGCTAGCTATTTGCCCTTTTAAAGCTGTTTTTAATATATAACTATTTAAACTTATATAAGCTAATTTTTAAATTTAATATTTTTATTAGCGGTTTTTTATTTATAAATATAAACGGTTAAACGTATTTAACAACAGCAGAAATAAAGCTAATAATTAAATATAATAAAAATAAAGCCACGCTAATAAATAAATTGTTTGCTGCTGCTTATAAAAACTTGTATTAATAATAAATATTATTACCTGTTTTTTTTTAACTTGCGGCTTAATAATATAAATAAAGCTTTAATCTGTGCTATATTATAATTAGCGTTATATATAAGCAAGTTTTTTTCTAGCATAATATAAGCATAGCTATTTATAACTTAAACAGCAATTTAGTTATACTAAATAATAACTTTTTAAATATTAAATTTATTATAGTTTAAATTAAGCTTAGCAGTAATAATGTTAATATTTATAGTTTTTAAAATTATAAATATAAGCTTAAGCTTTATATTATACTGCTAAATAAAAAAAACTAATTTATACCTGGTTATATTAAATAAAGCTATATATAAAAAACTTAAAAAACTAAATAATAATAAAATAATATTTATTAATTTTAGCATATAATAAAAGCTAGATATTTTTGCTTTTAATTAAAATAATAAAAAAACGCTCCGTTTTAAAAAAAAGTTTAACGTAATAATTAAACGCTAACAGCGTTAAAAAAAAAACTTTATTAAAAATAAGGCTAGATCTAATAAAAACAAGTTTTATTTAAGTTTAAAATTTAATTTTAAATATAACTTACGTAAGATTAAGCACTTTAGATCTGACTTTAATTTTAATTTTAATTTTAACTCTAATTTTAATAAAAACGTAAAAAAAGCTAACTAGGCTAGGCGTATAATAATAAATGTTTAAAAAGTCTAGGATTTTATTACTAAAATAAAAAACGGTAGTATTAACTATATATTTAAAATAACTAAAAAAATAAATATATAATTATATTAAAAGATCGTATAAGCTAATATAAATATTTTATAGCCTGCAGCGCTTTTTTAGCTTATTTTATAATATAAGTTATAAAATATATACAGGCTTTAAAAAGTTTTAATAGCTTGTTTAATTATATTGTTATTATAGTTAAATTATTATAGTTATAATAATAAATATTTTTATATACCGAGCAAAAATATAAAATAGTTAGTATATTTAAAATATAAATATTTAAATATATTTAAATATTTATATTTTATTTTATATATTTTTAATTTATAAACTAGCTTTAAAAACAAATATTTAAACATGTTTAAATATTTATATTTTATTTTATATATTTTTAATTTATTAACTAGTTTTAAAAACCAAATATTTAAATATGTTTAAATATTTGTTTTCTGCCTGTGTAAATGCTATGTTAATATTAATATTAAAAAAATATATTTATTATTTAAGCTGTTAAACGTTAAACTAGCTATTATTACGTTGTATTAATTAAATAAAAAACATATAACTATTATTAATTAGTTTAATAATAAAAATTCTAACGTAAAAATACTTATTTGCAGTATATATATTGCTAGCGCAAATATTAATTTTTATTTAGCCTGCTGCAAAAGTTTCGTTATGTTTTTTTTTTAAAGTGTTAATATGTTTAACCAGCTTTTTAGTTGTTTAATATAAATAAGCCAGTTATAATTTATTATATAAATAATTTTAATCGTTATAAATATTATTTATAAGCATTATAAAAACATTATATAGCAGAAGTTTTTGCAGCAGCTTATAATAAAAAGCAAAATTAACCAGCGGATCAGCAGCAAATTAAACATAATTATAACTTATAAGTTAATTTAATATTTTTATAATTAATTATATATAAAATATTTTTTAAAAGCAGTAAATATTAATTTTATATTAATTATTAACAGCTTATTTTAAAAACTAGTAATAATATATTATTTATAGCTTAAATCGCTATAATAAATTTTAATTAATATAAAAGTTTTTTATTTTTATATAATATTTTTATAAGCGCTGCTTTATATATAATTTAATATAAACAAGCTAATTTTTATAATTATATATTACTTATAACTATAAAATAAATAATAAAGCTAGCAGAAAGCTTTTTATAAAATTTTAAAAATAAAATATTAATTAATTTTTAAAAAGTTATATTAATAACTTATTAAAAATATAAAAAAAACCGGAAAAATATTAACGTTTAAAAAAAAGTTATAAAAGCTAAAAAGCCTAGAAAAAACAACAGCTAAATTTAAAAAAATTAATACTAATAAAAAAAAAAAAAAACAGAGCAAAAGCAGAAAAAAGCATTAAAAGCTAAAAAAAAAAACGTAAGCTAAATATAGTCAGCTTAAAAAACAATTAGCTGAAAATATTATATTAATTTATTATTTTTAACTTTAAACTATATTTACGTTTAAATTTTTGTTTATAATTATAAGCAACTGCTGTTAATAGTTATTATTTTATAGCTTAAGCAAAAACTATAATATTTATTAAATAAATAAGCAGCTTATATTTTTAAATAGTTTTTATAAATTAATAATAATATAAAAATCTATAATAGTTAAAACAAGGCTTTTTTTTAAATTTATGCTTAAAAAAAATATATTTAAATATAAAAAATGTGGTTAAAGCTTATTATATATAAAAGCTGCTTTATAATAAAAAGCGCAACTAAATAGTTTTTATATATAAAATATGCTTATTAAAAGTAGTTATAAGTAAAGTTAGCATATTAAAAATTTGCAGCGCTATTTATAAACTCTGTTTTATTTATTTTATAACTTTTTTTTTTTAACTAGCTTAAGTTTTTATTTTCTGCAGCCGTTTATTTATATTAAATCTAATAAAATAATAAACTTGCAAAACTTGTAGCGTTATTTATAAGCTATTTATTTATTTTTTTTATAACTTTTTTTAAATTATTAAAAAATTTTTTTATATATTTATAAGCTATTTATTTTTTTTATTATTTTTTTTTTTTAGCTGTTATAAACATTTGTTTTTTAAACATAGTTTATTAACGTAAGATTTAATAATATATTTGCTTAATATTATTATATTTTTAATTATAAAATAACAGTTATAAAACTAAAGCTAAAGCTAGCAATTAGCGGCTAAAAAACGTGCTGCTGCAAAAGCAGCAGCAGTAAAGCTATTGCCGGCAGAAAAAGCAGTAAAAGCAGTAAAAACAGCAGCAGTAAATTTTTTAATTTTAAATAATATTAAATATTTTTTTAAATATAATAACTTTAATAGCTAAAATATCCGCGAAATTATAAAAAAATAAAGCTTAAATACGCTGCTTTAGTTTTACTTGTTTAAACAAGCTTTAGTTATATAAATAAAGCAGAAATATATTAATAAAGCAGCAATATATAAAAAATATGTTAAAAAAACGTAAAACATAAAAAACTTAAAACCGATTATTTAAATACCCGGTATATATTATATTAATAATATAATTAAAAACAGAACTAATTTTACGTTATATTGCCACTTTTAAAATTAAATAAATTAAAATATTATTTTATATTAATAATATATATAAAACTTTAAGTTATTTAAATAAAGCTATAAAAATAAATATTTAAACATGTTTAAATATTTATATTTTAAAGCTTGTTTATAACTTAAAATATATATAAAAATATATAAAAATAGAATATAAATATTTAAATATATTTAAGTATTTATTTTTAAAGCCGGTTATAAATTTAATTATTTAATATAGCTACAGCTAATATGTTACTACGTTTTATATATTTATATTTTTAAGCGTTTATAAATTAGCTGGGCTAAATAACTTATAATATAATATTTAGCTTATAAAATAAAACAATTTTTATAACAATTTTATTTTTTAACAGGCTTAAAAATATTATTATTATAGCTGCTATAAAATAAAAATTATATTAATATTATTAAATAATAATATAAATTAAAAGTTTTAATATTAATATTAGCACTGCTAGTTTTAATAAAATTAAATATAGCTTAGTTTTTAAAAACAAATTAATTAAACTTGCTAACTAGTTTTATTTTTATATTTAGTTATTTTATAAAAGATTAAATATAAGCATTTAATATTTAGCAGCAGTTTATTAAAATACGCTGCAGAAATAAACTAAAAAAAAAATACAGCTTTTTTATAAATAATAAAGCATAAGATAAAATTAATATAAAATGCTTTTAATTTATTCTAACCGTAGTTAAATCGTGTAAATATAATACCGCTTATATTAAATAAAATAAAACTTATTTGTTTATATAAATATTTAAAAATATATTAAAACAGCTAAAATTAAACTTAAAAAAAGTTGCTTTTGCTGCTAATAATAAAAATAGTAGTAATAAAAACAGTAATAAAAAAAATATATTTATTAATAAAATAAAAAAAAAAAACTATATATATGCTATAGTAGTAATACTTTAAAGCTTTTAGTTTTATATTATTTTTCTAGCCGATATATTTTTTTTTCTGCTGCTATTAAATAATTAAATGTTGCTGCTTTATACTATTTTATATAACCGTTATAATATTAGCCGCAATTATAACATAAATAAAACATTATATTATATTATCGATATAATTTATAAGCTAAAAAATATAAAAATTATAAGCTATATATTAAATATATATATTATATAATTATTAGATTTAAAAATTAATATGCTTATATTAATACTTATTTTTAAGCAGGTAGTAAAATATATAAAAAACGTAGCTCCGTATTACTTTTTTTATTTTTAACGTAAAAACAGCACTATATATAATAATTAAGCTAGTATTAATTATAACTTTAATATAATTATAACATTTGTTATAATCGTAAATAATTTATTTAATTTTGTTTTATTATAGCTTAATTTTAATAAATTTTTAAATGTTTTTTTTAACATTTTTAATAATATTTAAACGTTTATTAACGCTTTTAAAAAAAAAAAAACGTATTTAAATTATAAAAATAATAATACGTTTTATTTATTTAATATTATCTGTAAAAATAAGCGACTATTAGCTCTAGTAAGCAGAACTAAATATTTATATTTTTTAACAGCAGACTTGCTTGCACTGTCTGTATTTTTTAACTCCGTTTTTTACGCCTTAGATTTTAATGCTAAAGCCTGCTTTAAATATATATATATAGTAGTTATAACGTAGTCTGTTATAATATAGCAGTAAGTTTATTTATATTTTAGCTATTATTATAACTTTTTTAAAAACAAATATTTAAATATATTTAAATATTTATATTTTATTATATATTTTTTAAAATGCAGACTAGCTTTAAAAATAAACATTTAAACATGTCTAAGTATTTATATTTTATTTTATATACTTTTTAAAATATAAACTAGTTTTAAAAACAAATATTTAAACATATTTAAATATTTGCTTTTTATTTTTATATATTACTAAGATTATAAAATATTAATTATTAATATTATTAAGCAAATATATTATATGCTTGTTAAACTTAGCAGGCGTATAAATATATAATATTTTAAAAATTATAACGATAAAAAAAAAAAAGCTATTTTTAATTATATAAAACTTAGCAAAATAATAAAATTATAATTATAAATATTAATTTAGTTGTTATATTAAGCTTTAAAAAAAACTTTATATTAGCGAAAATATATTATAAGTTTTTAAATAACTTAAAAATATTATTTTATACGTTTTTATTATTAAATAAAACAAATAATAAATTTATACTTAAAATAAATATTTTAATAACTATTAAAACTATATACGACGATTAAATTAGCTACGCTATATAATTATATATAAAAATTCTTTAAAAAGTTTTTCTGTTTTATTTTAACTCTGTTTTGCTGCTATATTAAAAATATATTTAATATATTAATTAATTTTACTTATAGTTAATATAAAATATTTTAGTAGCTAAATATTATTATTATATTATTTTAAAAGTTATAATAATATTAAACAAGTTTTATAATAAAAATAACTTAAGCTTTATAATGCAGCTAAAAATTAGTTTAACTAGCTGTTAAATATTTAGCTGTTAATATTAAAGCTTAGCTTTTAAATTAATAAAAATAAATATAAAGCAGCTATAAAATAAGTTTATTATAAAAGCAAACTATATTATATTAAATAAAATATTAAAAGTTTATTAAACTAGCTTTATATATAAATATTAAATAATTAGTTAATATTTAATTAAAGCTGTTTTAATAATTAGTTAAAACTTAATTTGTTTAATATTATTTTATATAAGCTAATAAACTAAAAGTAGTTTAAAAAATATAAAAAAAAAAATAACAGCAGCGGCTAAATATCTGCTAATTTTAACGCTATAAAAAACAATATAAACAACAGCTTAAATAATAATATAAAAAACAGCATAAATAACAGCAAAAATTTAATTATAAATAATATTAAAAACTATTAAACTAAAAATTTTAAAGCTATTTAAAGCAAAAGCGTATAAGTTAAAAATATATAAAATAAAGCAGCACAAATTAAAAATATATAAAGCAAAAACGTATAAAATAAAACAGCATTAAATAAAGCAGCATAAAATAAAGCAGCATAAAATAAAATAGCATAAAATAAAGCAGCATAAAACAAAAGTATATAAAATAAAAACGTATAAGTTAAAAACATACGGGCTAAAAATTAAAATATTATAATAAATAAAATAGCTATAAATGCTATAAATATAAAAAAGCTTTTTAAAGTTGCAAACTTTTAAAATAAAAACTTTAATATAATAAAATTATATAAAATATTATAAATATAATATTTATATTTATAAATATAAACTTGCTTATAGTTATATAAAAAATATTTATTAATAAATATTATTAAATAATTAAATAATAATAAATTAATTAATATATTAAACTATAAACATAAAAAAAAAAAAATAAACTTTAATAACGTTTTAAATAATATTACAGTAAAGCTTACAAGCTAGCAGGCCTGCTAGTTAAAAAAAATATGCTTATATATAAAAATTATTATAAAACTTATCTGCTGTTTTAAATAATATATAAAAAAACCAGCTAAAAAGCTACTAAAAAAAGCAAATCTATTTTTAAAAAAATTATGTTTTAAAATAACGTTATTAAATAAAAAATAAATAAATAAAAATATTTAATAGCTAAATATATTATATTTAGCATGTTTATTTTTATTATATAATTAGCTAGCTATAATTTATAATTTTGTTTAATTAAATTTATAGCATTATTTAAACTATTTATAAAAATCGCTATTATTATATAAAAAATAAAACCGCTATAGCTGCTATAAAAATAAATTAAATTTTATAATTTAATATATTATAAACTGTTAATAAAAATAAATATTTAAACATATTTAAATATTTGTTTTTTATTATATATATTTTTAAGTTATAAACCGGCTATAAAATATAAATATTTAAACATGTTTAAATATTTATTTTTATTTATATATATTTTTAAGTTATAAACCAGCTTTAAAGAACAAATATTTAAATATGTTTAAATATTTATTTTCTGCTTATATATATTTTCTAAGTTATAAACCGGCTGCAAAATATAAATATTTAAATATGTTTAAATATTTGTTTTTTGTTTATATATATTTTTTAAATCGTAGACCGGCTTTAAAAAACAAATATTTAAGCATGTTTAAATATTTATTTTCTGTTTATATATATTAAATTTTAAGTTATAGATCAGGTTTAAAAACAAATATTTAAATATATTTAAATATTTACTTTTATATTTTTTTATTTTTTTTTTTTAATTTAAATTTAATAAATTTATTGCTTAGTTTAAAATATATTTAAAGCTAGCAATATTTATTAAATAAACTTTATTTTTATTTTTAACTATTAGTTTTTATATTAGATTTTTAATATTATAGTTTATTATGCCGGTTAATATAATATATATTTTAATGCAGCATAAAACTTTTAATAAATTATTATTAGCAGTATATAATTTTTAAAATATTAAGCTATATATAACTTAATTTAATATTTATAAATTTTTTAGGTTTTATTTTTTTTTTTTTTTTTTTTAGTTTTTTTTCTTTTTTACTTTATTTTAAAATATTTTACTTTCGCTTTAGCTTAATATTAAAGCTTTTTAAAACTTTATTTTTTTTATTTTTTTCTTTTTATTTATTTTATTTTAAAATATTTTTATTTATCTGCTATATTTTTTTAATTAGCAGTAATTAACACGATTAAACTAAAATAATATATTTATTAATAAAAAATATTTATAAAAACAGATTAAAATAATGCTTTTATAATTTTAAATATTTTATTATTAACAGTTATATTATTTTAACTTATTTATTTTAATTATTATTAGCTAAAAAAATATATTTAGTTTATATATTTAATAATTATAATTTTATTACTTAATAACTTTTTCTTATTAAAATTTAAAAAGCTATAAAATAATAAAACTTTAGTTTAAATATTTAATTATTAAAAGCTTTACTATTTAAATATAAAACAAGCTAATACAAAATATTATTAAAAAATATATAGCTTTAACAGCTTTAGCATTTTTTGCGGCCGCACAAAATAATAAAGCTTTAAGTTTAAATGCTTAATTATTAAAAGCTTTACTGCTTGTATAAATATTATTAAAAAACTTCTTGCTTTAGCAAATATTGCAAAAAAATTTATTATTTTAGCAGATGTTGTTAAAAAGCTTATCGCTTTAGCGGATTTAGCACTTTTTGCGGCTGTATAAAATAATAAAGCTTTAAGTTTAAATGCTTAGTTATTAAAAGCTTTACTACTTACGCAAATATTATAAAAAAGCTTATAACCTAGATAGCTTTTAAAGCTTTAATAGCTACGCAGATAATAAAGCTTTTAGTTTAAATGCTTAATTATTAAAAGCTTTGCTATTTGCGCAAATATTATAAAAAAGCTTATAGTTTAAACAGCTTTTAACGTTTTAATAGCCGCGCAAATAATAAAGCTTTTAGTTTAAATGTCTAGTTATTAAAAGCTTTGCTATTTACGTAAATATTATTAAAAAGCTTATTGCTTCAGCGGTTTTAAAAATAACTATAGCTTTTTAAAAATATTTTAATTAAATATTATAAAAAATAGTAAAAAAAACAGCTAGCAGAAATAAAAATAATAAAAAAGCGGCTAAAAAAACTAACTTTAAAAGTAGCAGATAATATTAACTTAAATAAACTATATTAAAATTAATTAAATATTATTTTAATTATATAAAACTAAAAACTTATTTAAAAACAATTATTGTTTAATAAAGCAAAAATTTATTGCTAATAATAAAAAATATTATAAAAAAGTTTTAATAAAAAAAAAAAGATTAAAAATTTTAAAAACAAAAAATTATTTATAAATAAAAATTATTAATATCTGCTAGTTTTATAATTTAATTATGCTTTTTAGTTTGATTTTTTTTTACACCTGCTAATTATATAACTTAGTTATATTTTTTGTTTGATTTTTTTTTTATATTTACTAATTATATAATTTAATTATGTTTTTTATTTAAGCGTTATTTTTGCTTATTTTTAAATATTAATAAGTTTTAAATATTGTATTTTTTTATTAATTATTTTAAGTTGTTTTGCTAGCTTAATAAAAAATATTATATTTTTTTTACTAATTATTTTAAGTTGTTTCTGCTAGCTTAATAAAATATATTGCATTTTTTTTATTAATTATTTTAAGTTGTTTTTACTAGCTTAATAAAATATATTGTATTTTTTTTATTAATTATATATTAAGTTGTTTCTGCCTGTTAATATTTTATAAAGCTGCAATTATTATTATAAATAGTTATAAATAACTATATAGCATAAGCATGTATTAAAAGCAAGCAGCATAAATTATTTATTTAGCATATATAAACTAACTTATATAAACAAACTGTTTTTATTTTATATTTAATTTTATTTAAATAAATTTTTTATTTAATAAATTTTTTTTATTAATACTAATATTATACCCGGCTTTTTTCTGCTAATAAAAACTTTTTTATTTTAAAAGCTAAGCTTGCATTTTTTTTATATCGTTATTTATTTAGCTAACTAAATATACTAAAAACTTTTTAAAATTTTATATATTTTAGCTAAATATTACAACTTTATTTTTTTTTAACTTAAATACGTAGTTATATTATAAATACGCGACTTAGTTTTAAATTTAACTGCTTTTATTATTTATTTTAAATAATATTTTTAGTTTAATTAGCTATTAATTTAATAGTAGTAAATCTAGTAGTTATAAATTTATAACGTTATATATTATATTTAATATATATATAACTAGTAATAACAACAGGCCTTATATATCTTTTATATATAAAAATAAACACGTGGTATTTTAACTACTGGCTGCAGCTGTTTTTTTTTTAATAATATAAATAACAAACATTTTATAAATACTGCAGGCAGCTTATATTTATTTAATAACAAATATTCTGCTGATCTTATACCGCTTTAAGCTTTATTAGTTAAAGCAGAAACTTTTTTATATTTAAATAATAGTTTTATAGTTGCTAGCAGTTAAATATATAACTTTAATAAAAAAAGCAATATTTATAACTTTAATAAAAAAAGCAACGCTTGCAACCCTGACAAAAAAAATAACGCCTATAACGTTTATAACGCTTATAATTTAATAAAAAAAGCTATACTATAACTAATAATTAATATTATTTAAACTTATTATATAACGTTTAAAATATTTTTTTTTATAAATAGCTTTAATAGCAATTTTTTACGCCTGCACATGCTAAAATTAACTTAATATAGTTTTAATTAACTAATATATATAAAAATATATATTATTGCAGTAAAATAACTTTTATTTAAATAATATTTATATTAAAGTAATACTTATATATTTATTTTTAAAATTATAAACCGGTTTTAAAAAGCAAATATTTAAATATGTTTAAATATTTGCTTTTTATTTATATATATTTTTTAGGTCGTAAACCGGCTTTAGAATATAAATATTTAAATATATTTAAATATTTGCTTTCTGCTTATATATACTTTTTAAATCGTAGACCAGCTTTAGAATATAAATATTTAAATATATTTAAATATTTGTTTTTGTTTATATATATTTTTAGGTTATAAACCGGCTCTAAAATATAAATATTTAAATATATTTAAATATTTATTTTTTGCTTATATATATTTTTTAAGTTATAAACCGGCTTTAAAATATAAATTTTTAAATATATTTAAATATTTATTTTCTGCTTATATATACTTTTTAAGTTATAAACCGGCTTTAAAATATAAATATTTAAACACGTTTAAATATTTGTTTTTTGCTTATATATACTTTTTAGGTCGTAGACCGGCTATAAAATATAAATATTTAAACACGTTTAAATATTTGTTTTTTGCTTATATATATTTTTTAGTTTATAAACCAGCTTTAAAATGCAAATATTTAAATATGTTTAAATATTTATTTTCTGTTTATATATACTTTTTAAGTCGTAGACCGGCTTTAAAATATAAATATTTAAACATGTTTAAATATTTACTTTTAATTTATATATATTTTTTAAGTCGTAAACTAGCTCTAGAATATAAATATTTAAATACGTTTAAATATTTGTTTTCTGCTTATATATACTTTTTAGTTCGTAAACCGGCTTTAAAATATAAATATTTAAACATATTTAAATATTTATTTTTTGCTTATATATAATATTAAATTTAATAATAACCCGGCTGAAAATAAATATATATAAAAACTTTTAAGATTTTTTTAAGTTTTAAAAAGTTTAGAAATTAATTGTTAACTTTATTAAGCTTTAAATACAGCTATAACATTTTTTTTACAGCTTAAAACATGTTTATTTATTTATTTTATAATTTTTTAATAAATATGTTGATTTTTTTTTTTATTTTAGACTATTTAAAAAGCTGTTTTAAGCTGTTTTAACATATAAATAAACTATATTTATTTTAAAATAAAAAATATTAGCTTAAATATAAAGCAAAAATAATAACTAAAATAATAACTTATATAATAGCTAATGTTTATATAATTATTTCTGCTTATATTTTTATATTTAAATTATATAAAAAATATAACTACTTTTAAACCCGCGGATTTATTAAACTATTAATAATAATAAAACAGGTATTATTTTAATTAATTTTAGCTTTTTAATTTTTATTACTATTTTAACTATAATATTAATTTTAACTAAGTTTTTAGCTGTTTTTGCGTTAATTAGCGTTTTTAAGCTGTTTTTAATTAGTTTTACTGCATTTTATAACCGTAATAACGTTTTATTTTATAATCTTAGCATTATAATTATATAAATAAGCTATATAAATCTGCTGTTTTACGCGTTAACTAGTCTATAGCATTTTAATTTATTATTTATATAATAACGCTGCTTTATATAAAATTTTACGTTTTTTTAAAAGTTATGCTAGTTTATAAGTACGCGTTTTTTTGTTTATTTTTTATAATTAACAAAATATTTTTAAACAGCCCAGGCTTTAATAACTAAACCGCTACTTTGTTTTTAGTTAATAAAACTTATGTTTTTTAATTTTAAAACTTTTACGATTTATTAAATAGTTTAATATTAACAGATTAATATAGCATATACTAGGGTTAACTAGCTTTTTTAACAGCTTGTTTATTATTAAAAGTATTACGGTCTAAAATACTGCTATAAATAATTTATATATAACGAAAGCTTAAAAATATATATAAGCTAAGCTTTATAAACTTAATAAATTATTTAAATATTATAGTTTAAACGGTTTTATATTAATTTGCTTATAAAAAACTATTAAATTAACTGCTAAATAATTTTTTAATAAGCAGAGAACTTTTATAGCTTAGCTAATAAATTTATAGCGCAAAATAATAAAAAAAATAAAAGAAATAGTTAAAAAATTAATATAGTTTTTAAAAGTTTTTTAGTTTAAAATATAAAATTTTGTAATAATAAAATAATAAGATTTTTATAAAATATTTTATAAAAATTGTTATAAATATAAATAAAAAATATAAGTATAAAAAATTATTAATATATAAATTAAAATATTAAAATATTAAAATATTAAAGATTAAATTATTTTATTAAATGTAATAGTTATAATAATAATAATTAAAATAAAATTTAATAAGGTTTAAATATAAAAAAATTAAAATTAAATAATAAAGTTTTAAAAAGCTTAAATAAATTTTATTAATAAAATATTATATATAATATAAATAAAAGAAATAAAAAAATAAAAGAAATAAAAGAAATAAAAGAAATAAAAGAAATAAAAGAAATAAAAGAAATAAAAGAAATAAAAGAAATAAAAGAAATAAAAGAAATAAAAGAAATAAAAGAAATAAAAGAAATAAAAGAAATAAAAAAATAAAAGAAATAAAAGAAATAAAAGAAATAAAAGAAATAAAAGAAATAAAAGAAATAAAAGAAATAAAAGAAATAAAAAAAAAAAATAAAAGAAATAAAAGAAATAAAAGAAATAAAAAAAAAAATAAAAGAAATAAAAGAAATAAAAGAAATAAAAGAAATAAAAGAAATAAAAGAAATAAAAGAAATAAAAAATAAAAGAAATAAAAGAAATAAAAAAAAAGAAATAAAAGAAATAAAAGAAATAAAAGAAATAAAAGAAATAAAAGAAATAAAAGAAATAAAAGAAATAAAAGAAATAAAATAAATAAAATAAATAAAATAAATAAAATAAATAAAATAAATAAAATAAATAAAATAAATAAAATAAATAAAATAAATAAAATAAATAAAATAAATAAAATAAATAAAATAAATAAAATAAATAAAAGAAATAAAATAAATAAAATAAATAAAATAAATTATAAAAATAAAATAAATTAAATATATAAAATAAAATAAATCAAAAAATATATTAAATAAAAAAAAGTTTAAATAAAATATATAAAAAAATTATTAAAATTAAAAAATAATTAAATAAATATATAAAATTTAATAAATTAAATTAATATTTTTAATTTTAAAATTAAAAAATTTATAAAAAATCTTAAATAAATATTTAAAATTTATATAAATTTAAATAAATATAAAAATATAAATAAAAATAAAATTTAATTTAAAATAAAGTTTTATAATAATAAATATAAAATAAAAAATATTTAAAAATAATATTAATATTATAAATCTTAAAAAATATAATAAATAATAATTATTTTATAATTATTTTAATATAAATATTATTTTAATAAAAATAAAAATTTTAGTTTTAAAATATTTATATAAATTAAAATATATTATATTATTAATTTTATAATTAAAATAATATAAAATTAATTTTATATTATTTAAAAATTTATAATAATATTTTTACTAAAAATATAAATTAATTTATATAAAAATAAATTAATAATTAAAATATAATAATATTTTTAAAATATTTAATATATATAATTAAATTTATTAAAAACTTTTATTTTATAAAATAAATTATATAATAAAATAATTAAAAATATTATTTTTATATAATATATATAATATTTATAAATATAATATTAAATTTATATTTTATATATATATATTTTTATTTTAAAAATTTTATAATATAAATTTTAATTTAATTTTAAATTATTTTAAATTATTAATATTATTTTAATATATTTTTAAAATATTTTATAAAATTATATTAAATTTTATTATTTATAATATAATTTAAATAATTTAAAATATTTTAAAATATATTAAAATTATAATATAAATAATTAAATTTTTAAATATAATATATTTTTATTTTTATTTTTATATATAAAAATATATATATTTAAAAATAATTTTTATAATAATTATAATTATTAAAACTATAATAATTAATTATAATTATTTATAATTATTATATATATATATATTTTATATAAATATATAATATATATATTTTATATATAAAATAAATTATATTATTATTATTATTTTAATAAATAATATATTAATAAAATTTTATATAAAATTTAAAATAATATTATATATAATAATTATTTAAATAAAATTATTAAATATAATAAATACTATATAATAAAAATTATATTTTATTTTATTTATAAATAATATATATATTATATATATAAAACTTATTTAATAATAATAAAATATAAAAATAAAAGTTTATTTTATAATTTAAAAATATTTTAATTAATAATTATAATTTTATATAATTAATATTAATATATAATTTTAAATTTTTAAAATTAATAAATTAAAATAAAATATATTATTTAATAATATTTAAAAAATTTTTTAAAAAATATAAATTATTAATTTAATTTAATTAAAATTTATATAATATTAAAAATATATTATAAATATTTATTTTTATAAAAATATTTTTAAAAATATAAAAAAATTTATAAATTTATTTATTTTTATTTTATAAAAATATTTAAAAATTTAATTTTATTTAATTAATTTAATAAATTTAATATTTTTTATAATAAAATATTTAATTATAATATTTTATTAAAATAATTTTATAATAATAATATTATATTAATATATATAATTTAATAATATTTAAATAAAATTTTATTTTTAATAAAAATATATTATAATTAAATATTAAAAAAAATAATATAAAATCATTTAAAATTTTAATTAAATTTAATTTAAAATATTTTAAATTTATTAAAATAATTTTATTATTTTTTAAAATTATTATAAAATATAAAAAAAATAATAATAATAAAAAAAGTTTTTATTAATTTTTTATTAAATAAAAATTAAAAAAATTAAATATAATATTTTTAAAAATAATTAAAAACTATATAATATTAGTTATAATTTAAATAATTTATTTTTAATTTATTTATTTTAATAAAATATAAGCTTTTAATTTAAAAATATTATATTTTATAATTATAATAATAATTATTACTTTTTATTTTATTAATTTATTAATTAATTTTTATTTAGTTTTATAATTAAATAAATATAAATATTAACTAATAAAAACAATAAATATATTATATAATAAATATTTAAAAATATATATAAATAAAAATTATAATTAATAATATTATATAAAGTTTTTTTAATATTTAAATTTAATTAAATTATTTTAATAATTATAATTATAAATATTATAATAAATATAATTCTTTTTATAAACTATATTAATATATTAAATATAATAATATTTAAATAAATTAAATATATTTTAAAAATTATTACTTTAAAAATTTTTAAATAATTATATAATTATAATAATATAAAATAATTTAATAATTAAATCAAAATTTTTATTTTTTAAAAAAAAATATTTATATATAAAATATAATTTTAATACTATAAATATAAATATTATATATATGAACTAAAAATAATTTTTAAAATAATTTTTATTATATAATTAATATATATAAATATTTATAACTTATTATATTAAATAAAACTTTTTTATAAATTAAATTATTTATTTTAAATATTTTTAATAAATAAAACTTTTTAATAAATTAATTTATATTTTAATTTAATATATTATAAATAATTTTATAAATAAAATATATTATAAAAAATAAAGTTTTAATATATTTAAATTAAACTAAAGTTTATTCAAATATAAATAAAAGCTTATATATATAAAACTAAGCTTAATTAAATTATATATATAGCGATAAGTTATAATATTTTAAATAAAAAGCTTATATAAACGTTTTTTATATATATATATTAAATAATTTATTTAAAACAAATTTTTAAAATTTATTTTATAATTAATTTAATTAAAATTATAATATTATAAATAATTATATTATTAATATTTTTAAAAATGATTTTTTAAAATTTAAAAATAAAAAACAATATAAAATTTTAAAATTAAATTAAAATATTTTTAATTTATATAAATAAATTAAAAATATTAAATAAATAAAAATTAAAATAATATATTTAATTTTATTTTATAATAAAATTATAAATATAGTTATAATTTTTATATTTATTTATTAAATATTAAACAATATTATTATAATATTAAAATTATAAAATAAATTAAAAACTTTAAATAATATTTTAATTAATTATTTATATTTTATATAAATAAAAAAAACTTTTTATAAAACAATTTTCTTAAATATTTATAATATAATATTATATATTATTATTAATTTTATAAATTAAATATTTTAAAAGTTTAAATTTTTAAAATATATTTAAAATTATTACTTTATTTAATATTAATTTTAATATTTTATTATAAATTTAAATTATTAATTTATAATAATTATATAATTTATAAAATTAATAAAATTATATTACAAAATTAAAACAAAAAATTTAAATAATATATTAATTTTTAGAATATTTATTAATATAAAAAAAAAATTAATAAAATATTATTAAATAAATAATATATAATAAATTTAACGTTATAAAAAATAAATAAATTAAATAAAAACTATAAAATTATAACTAAATAATTAATATAAAGAAATTAATTTAAGCTTATAATAAAAATTTATTTAATTAGGTTATATTATATAAAAATAATTAAACAAGCCAGCTTATATATATAGTTTAAAAGAAATTATATTTTTTGTTTTATAATTAATTTATTTAAATAAGTTAAGCTTATATAAGCCTGACTGCTTATTTTAATATTAATAAATTTAGTTATAAAGCTTATTATAATATTTAAGCTATAATTACTAGCTTTTTATTAAAACTATTTATTTTATTATAATATTTATATATTATATTTTTTATATAAAATTAATATTTTAATTTTAAAAATACTTTATTTATTTTAATTTTAATAAAGTTTTATTTATAAAATAAATTATTTATAATTATTATTATAATATTATAAAATATATTTTTATATAATATTTTTTAAAATCATATAAAAATTAAATTTAAATATTTAATAAAATTAAAAATATATAATTTTATATTAATTTATATATAAACTTTTATTAAATAATTTTATAAAATATATTATAATATATAATATAAATTAATTTTTATATAAAAAATAAAAAGTTTAATATTATATTATAAATAATTAAATAAAATATTAATTTAATAAATATAAAATTTATTATTTATAAATATTTAAAATTTTAATAAAATAATTATTAACGTTAATTTTTATTTTATAGTTAATTATTTAAATTTATTATTAAAATTTATTTTTAAAATAATAAAATAAAAAATAAAATGTTTAAAAACTATAATTTTCAACTTTTTAATTAAAATAAAACATAAAACCTATATTAAAAATAATTTTATATTAATTTAAAAATATTTAATATATTTTATTAAAATTAAAAAATAAAAATATATAATTTATAAATATTAATATAATAAAATAATAAATTAAACTTTATAAGTTTTTATAAAAGTTTATAAAATTAAATTTATAAATTTTTTTTTATAAATATAATATAAATTATATTTATATATATATTATATAATAATATTTAAAAAATAATATATATTAAAATTAATGTAGTTTTTTAACGTTTAATTTTATATATATATAATAAAATAAATTAATATTAAACTTTTATTATTTTATAAATAATTTTATATAACTATTAAAAATTTTAAATTAAAAAAACTGTTTATAAGTTTAATTATTATATTTTAAATATTAATTATATATATATTTTAATTTTTACAAATTAATATTAAATTTAAGCTTTAATTATATTTTATTTTTAATAATTTTTTATTTTTTTATATTTTTTTATTTTTATAATTTAATATAATTAAAAGCTTGTTTAAAGCAGGCGTTAAATTATTTTTGCTTTTAAATTAAAGTTGTTATTATTATTAGCTATTAATTTAATTAAAGTTTTATTAATTTTTATTATATAAAAAGCCTGGCTAATTAAAAGCTTAAGTTATATGTTATTATTTCTGCTAGTTATAAACCTGCAGAGCTATATTTAATAAAAACAGCCGGTTATATATTATTATTTTTGCTAATAATAAACTTATAAAACTATATTTTATTAAAACAGTTTATTATATATTATTATTTTTGTTAATAATAAGCTTATAATATTATATTTAATAAAAACAGCTAGTTATATATTATTATTTCTGCTAATTATAAGCCTGTAGTACTATATTAAATAAAAACAGCTGGTTATATATTGCTAACTCTGCTTATTATTTACTTATAAAACTACATTTAACAAAAACAGCAGGTTAAATATTAATATTTCTGCTTGTTATTTACTTATAAAACTATATTTAATAAAAACAGCCGGTTATATATTAATATTTCTGCTAGTTAAACCTACAAGCATATATTTAATAAAAACAGCCGGTAATATATTAATATTTTAAATAACTACAGGCCTATAAAAATACAGCTTATTAAAACAGCTAATTATATATAGTAATTACTACTAGTTAAAAGCTGCTATGAATATATTAATTAAATAAATTAAATAAATTAAATAAATTAAATAAATTAAATAAATTAAATAAATTAAATAAATTAAATAAATTAAATAAATTAAATAAATTAAATAAATTAAATAAATTAAATAAATTAAATAAATTAAATAAATTAAATAAATTAAATAAATTAAATCAATTAAATCAATTAAATCAATTAAATAAATTAAAAAATTAAATAAATATAATAAATATAATAAATTTAATGAATTAAATAAATTAAATAAAAGTATAAATTAATTTTATTAGCTAAAAAGCTAAAAATAAAAAACTATATTATAAATACAAAATATAAAAATAAAGCTTATTAAAGCTATAAAAATATAATAAATTATAGATTTTATAAAATTATATTAATTTTTTAAATAAATTAATATATTTTATTTAATTTATTAAAAATTTATTATTATTTAAATAATTATACCAAATTAAACTTAAAAATAATATAATATATAAATATTAAATAAATATATTTATATATAAATTTAATATTAATAAAAATTAAACATATAGTAAAATAAATATTTTAATATTAATAAAACTATATAATTATAAAAATAAATATAAAAAAATATAACAATAAAAAAATATAAATATAAACAAAAATATAAATATAAAAAAATATAAAAATAAGTTTTATTTTATAAATTAAAACAATATATAAAATTGATTATAATTATATTATAATTATTTTAATATTAATATTATTTAATTAATAAATTATTAATTTTATTATATTAATAATTAAAATGTTTAAATATATTTAAATATATTATATAATTAATATTTATTTTTAAATAATATTTATTTATTTTTATATTATTCTGAAATTTTATTTTATTATAATAAGCGTTTTTAAAAATATTTTTGTTTAATTTTATTAATTATATATTAAAGCTTTTATATTAAGTTTTATTATTTTAATTATATTTAATAAAATAAAACACTTTTATATATAAACTGTTAATTTTTTTAATAAATATAACAAATATAGTTAAAAATATAAAGTTATAAATAGCTATATTTATAATATATTAGTTTATATTATAATAATATATATATTTTAATTATAAAACTTATAAAATTTTAAGCATAGTTTTTAAACTTGATTTACTAATATAAATAAATAGCCTTAGCTTAAATAAACTTAGCTTAAAGTAGTTTATACTATTTTATTTAATTTTATATTCGAGCAACTAGCAGTGCTAAACCTAGCATTTTTGCTTATTTTAATAATATATTTAAATATTTATATTATTAAAATATTAAATTTATAATTATATTTTAAAATTTATATAATAAAATATAAAACAATTAATAATTATATTTATAATATACTAATTTATAATATATTTATTTTAATTAAAAATTAAAAGTTTAATAATAAATTATAACTTATATAAAAATATAAAAAAAAACTATTATTTATTAAAATTTTGAGTTAATATAAATATTAAAAATAAGTTTAATATATATAAATAATAATTAAGTTATTTATATTAGTTTATAATAAATATATTATATATATAATAATAAACAACTTAATTATTTTTAACTATTTATATAATAATATTATATATATATAAATAATAATTATTAAAAAACTTTAAATATAAGTTATAAATTTTATTAATTAATTTAAATAAAAAATAAGTTTAAAATAAATAACTTATATTTTTTATTAACTTTTATATTAAAATAATAAATAATATTAAATATAATATATTTTTTTATAATATAAACAAGTAAAAAGTGTTTAAAAGACCTACTTTAGGCTAAGCTAGGCCGGCTAGGCTAGGCCTGCAGGGCCTAGCCAGGCCTATACTAGATAAAATAAAAATAGTCTACTAGCTATTTTTATCTAGCTTTTGTTTAAATAGTATAGCTAGTTTTTTATTTAGCTTATAATTTGTTATTTTTATTAGATTATTATATAAATTTTAAATATATTTTTATTATTTTATATTTATTTTTTAAATTATTATAATAATAATTATGTTTATAAATTAATATAAATAATAAAATATAATTATATTAAAATATATTATATATAATATTATTTATTTAATAGTTATTTAATTTAAAAGTTTTAAATAATTATATAATAAATTATAACAATTTATTTAATAATTAAATTAAATAAAAATATATAATTAAAATTATTATATATAAAATATTTTAGTTTATATATTTTTTTATATATATAAAAATAAAAAATAGCGTAAAACTTTTAAAATAAATTTAAAATATAATTAATTTATATTAATAAATAAATATAATTTTAATTAATTAAACTTTATAATATATATATTAATTTATTTTATAATAAAAAATTATAATAATTATAAACATTTTGTTTTTATAAATATTTTAAAGTTTTAATATTATATTAAAATATTAAAATAAGTTTAAACTTTTAATAATTGTTTAATTAATTTTTATATATTTTTTAATAATATTAAAATAAACTTTATAAAAATTTTTAAATTTGTTTATAAAAATATAATTTTAATATTTTTATATTTTATTATGTTTTAATTTTAATGCTATAAATTAAATATATTAAAATAATTTTATAGTTTTATAATAGTAGTATAAAACGATTTAACAATTAAACTAAAAATCTTTATTTTAAAAATCTTTTAAATAAAAATGTATATATATAAAATATAGTTTTAATGCTATATTTGCAAACGTTATATGTTTAAAACAAAAATAATTTTTAGAATTGTTTTTATTATATAATTAATATATATAAATATTTGTAGCTTATTATATTAAATAAAAGTTTTTAATAAATTCGATTATTTATATTAAATATTTTTAAAATATTATTACGTTTTTAATAATTAATATATTTTTTATAAATTAATTTATATTTTTATTAAAGTTATAAACTTAGTTTATTATTAAACCGGTGTTTTTTTTAAAAGCTATAATTTATTTAATTTTAAAATATAAAATTGTTTATTTAAATTTTATATAGCTATTATTATTTATTTTAACTAAATTTTTATATTTTAATTTTAAAGCTTTAAATTCTGCCCTAAGCTTTTAAAACAAGTATTACGTTATTTTTATTTTTATAATAACAGCTTTAATTATAATAATTAAAACAAATATTTTTTAAAATTATTTATAATTAAAATTGTTAATATATTTATTTAAAGCATTATGTTTAAATAAAAAACATTTAAGCGTTTATTAACCCCGGCGATAAAAGTTTAATATATAATTTAAATTTATTTTTATATAATTAATATAAAAATTAGCTACAGCATATTTTAAACAAATAAAAAAAATATAACGTATAAAAATATATATATAAAAGCTTTATATAAAAATTTTAATAGCAAAATTTTTAATGCTTAATATTTTTAAACGTATTATTTAAAAATTATTATTAAGCTTTTAAATGTTCAAATAGAATATTTTATTTAGTTTTAAAATAAAGTTTATTTTTAATTATATTATGTAATTATATATAAATAAATTAATAAAATAGTTAATATTATATATATAAAAATCGTTATTAATATAAATATTAAAAACTTTAATTTTATGTTTAAAAACTTAATTTTTATTTTATATAATATAATTTTGCCTGCTTTATTTTTTTTTGTATTATTGTTTAATAAAAATATTAAATAATTATTATAAAAGCTTTTAAAAATAGAGTTAAAATAATAATATAATATAAAAATAAAAATAAAAATATTAAAAATAATAATTTTAAAGCTTTTTAATATAAATAAAATATTTATAGCAAAAAATTTTTAGCAGCAGTAAATGTTTATATAACGTTTAATTAAAATTATTAATAATTTGCTACGTTAATTAAATATAAGCTATTAAAAAAAATACATTTATTTTAATAAAATATAATAAAATATTTAATGCTATAATTTATAAATATAAGCTAAAAAATAAAAAAATAAGTTTAAAATATTTGCAAGTTTAACGGGCTAATAAATATAAAACATATTTTTAGCTAATATAATAGTATATTAAAATAATAAACTTTAAAAAACATGCTAAAACAATTTAGCTAGCTAAAAAATTATAAATATTTATATTTAAATAAAACTAAAAATATTTAGTTTTAGCTTTTTAAGCTTTATAATAAGCTTTAGTTTATAATTAATAAAATTAATATATGCTAGTTTAATAAAATTTAAATTAATACTGCAAAAATTAAAAAATTAAAAATAATAGCTTTATATACGTTATAAAAACTTATATAATAAAATTATTAATTTAAATTAAAAAATTAATAAAAAAAAAATAATAGTTTAAACAATATAATAAATTTTAATAATAAAAATTAAACTATTTTAATTTTAATATAACTTTTATAATAATCGATTTAATTTTATTAAAAAAATTGTTAGCAACTTAAAAGTATTTTTATAATTAGATTTAAAAATATATTTTAATAAATAATATATTAATTAATAATTATAAAGTATTATATTTAATTAATAATAAAAGTTATTAAAACTTAGATTTTTATTTTAGTTAAAAATAAAAATATAATTTATGTAGGCATTTTATAGTTTTTATTTTAAATAAAAACAGAAAAATTATTTAAAAATATTATTTAGTTTTAAAAAACTTATTAATAAATATAATATTTATTAATATAGCATTAAAAAAAGTTTTAAATAAATATTGTTTTAAAAGCCTGTTTAATTAAAAAAAATTTAATATTATAGTTTTAATTATTTATTACGTTTTAAAAACATAAAAATAAAATTTTAATAATTTAATTTATTAAATATTATAACTTAGTTTTTTAAATATAAACTTAATTTTTAATATTTAAATAAAAACTTTATATTAAATATAAACAAAATATTATAAATAATTTTAAGAAGTGCTATTAAATTAATTATATTTAATTAATTTTAATATATTTTAGTTTATAAATTATTTTAAAATTTTTAAGCTAAAAAAACTTTAAAGCTTTTTAATATTAATAATTAAAACATTTAAAAGCTGTATAAGTATTAATATATATAGCTAAAAATATATAAATTAATAAAATTTTATATATTAAATATAAAATATATACTATTATATATATAATATAATAAATTTTAAGCAACTTTTAAATAAAAAACTGTTTAATTTTATTAAAAGCTGTATTAAAATTTATTTAATTATTTAATAAAATATAATAAATCGAACTAAATTTTAATAATTAAAAATAAATATATTAAGTTAATTTATATATATTTTTAATAAATAAAACTATTATATAAGTTAAAAAACCGTTATAAACTTATAATTTATATTATTAAAAATAATTTAAATGTTTTTATAATAGCTTGTAAAAATAAAACTTAATATAAGTTTTAATTAAAAAAAAAAAATTAATAACAAGCTTTTTTGTTTTATATTAAAAACCTATTGAAAATATTAAACAAATTAATAAAAAATAATTAATAAAATAAATAAACTATTTAATAAAACGAGCTTATTATTAAAATTATAGCTAAAAATAATTTAAATAGCTGTTTAATTATATAATAAAAGTTTTTTAAAGCTTAAAACTTTTATATTTTTTATTATATGTTTAAACGTTAATTAATATAATATTATTAATAATATAATTTAGTTTAAATAAAAACGTTAATAAACGATTTATAATTAAATTAAAACAGGATATATATATATAAATATTATATATATTTAAAAAAAAAAAAACTTGCTGCTAAAAACAGTAAATATATAAAATTAAACTTTAAGCTTATATTAAATATTTAATTAAATAAAAAGCAATTAATTTATACTACGTATAAGTTTTTAATTATAAAAATAATTATTACTAAAAATATTAAATTTAATAAAAAGCTGTTTTATTTTAAAAATAAAAAAACTAGCTATTAAAATTAAACAAGCAGTAATAAAAAACTAAAAGCTTTAGATCTAATAAATAAACAGCAGCATAAAATAAATAATAAATAAAAGCTTAAAAATATATTATATATAGCTTTTAAAAATATAAAAATATTATAAATATTTTTATTTATAGTTTAATTAATTAAATTAATAAATATAAGTTAAAAGTAAATATATTAGCAGAACAGATATTAAGCTAAAATTAACTTTTAAATATAGCAGTAAAACTTATTATTTTAAATATAATTTTAAGCTAAAAATAGCTTTAATAAAAAGCTTTAAAAATAAAATAATTATAATACGCAAAAAAATAGTTATTTGCAGCGTTTAAAAACGTTATAAATTTTATAATAATAAAAATATTAATTATTAAACAAACTAATAAAAATTAATTTTAGCTAGCTAAATAAATAATAAAAATTAAAAAAACTTAAATAAAATATAAATATATACGTAAAATATTTTTATTTATAAATAAATTAAGTTATAAAATTAAACATAAAAACTAAATAAAAAGCTAAAAATAATATAAAAAGCTTAATATTTATTATAATAATATATATAAAGCTAAAAATTAATTTATTAAAAATTATATTTAAAATATTTTTATAAAAATATTTTTTAAAATAAATAAAAGCTTTATATTTTAAAATTATAAACATAAAACATTATATATTATATTTATAGTTATAATATAATAATATAAAACTAATTTATTAAAAGCTAGTTTAAAAATTAAATATATTAAAATAATTTTATTAAAAACTTTTTATAAAATAAAAAAGCTTAAAATTATTTTTAAAACAACTTTTAAAAAAACATATATAAAAAATACTTATTATATAAAAAAAAAATTATAAAAATAATTCTAATAAAAAATAAAAATAAGCTATTATTATTTAAATAAATATTTATATATAAATTTAATAAAAATTTTTTTAAAATTTATAAAATAAAACTAGTTATATAAAAAATCTATAAATAATAAATATGTTTTAATTAATATATGCTGCAACGTTTATAGCAAATTTTTTTAAATAATAATAATAATTAACATATATTTTAATTTAAAAATTAAATAGTTTAATATAATATTAACATTTTTAAATATTTTAAAAAGCAGCAAACTTTTTATTATATATTTAATATTAAATAGTTTTAAATAGCAGAAAAAACTATATTATTAAATAAAGCTTTATATAAGCTATAAAACTTTTATTACTATAATATAAAAATTTTTAAATATTTTAAAACGTTTTAAACTAATTATATTTAATAAAAAACTATATTTATTTTATATTTTAAATTATAAAATATTTATTTTATTTTATATAAACGATTTTTAATTATATATAAAAAAGCAATAAAAATTAGCTAAAAAATTATTAGCAGGATTAAAAAGCTTATAAGCTTAAAAAAAAAAATATTGCTTAGTTTTTAAAAATTAAAATAATTTATAATTATATAAAAAATAATTATATTAATATATAATTAATATATTAAAAAATCGCAGCTTAATTTAATTTAATTAATAATGTTTAAACTTTAAAAATATTATTTTTATATAAAAAGCTGTTAAAATATATAAAATAAGCTTTAAAAAAAAATTAAAACATATTAAAAAAAATCGGCTTAATATTTTATATAATAATTATATTATAACTAAATATAATATTTATAGCTGTATTATTATTAAAACATTTTATAAATTTAAGCTTAAATTATATAAAAGCAGCTGATTAAATAATTTATTATTTATATTATATAAAGTTTTTAAAATTATATATAAAAATAAAAATTTAATAATTTAAGCTTTATTAATTATAAAAATATATTATTTATAAATAACGTAAAAATTAAGCGTTTTTATATAAATATATTATATTTTTATATAAAAATATAATTTTTAAAAACTATTAAATAAAATATAATTTTAATTTTTATAATAAAAGCTAAAATTATTGCTATAAATTAGATAGCTAAAAAATAATAGTTTTAAAACAGCTTTTTAAAAATTTTATTTTAAACTTAAAAAATATAAATAATTTATTTAAATAATATTTAAATAATTTATATAATAATTAATAAATATAAAAAATTATTATAAAGTTTAAACATATAAATATATAAAATATATAGTTTAAATAAAAATATTAATAAAGCTTATTTATAATAAAATATTTTTTATTAATTAAATATTAACAGATAGTTTTATAAAAATTTTATATAAACATAGTTTAAATATTTTAAAGCTTTATTTAATTTAAACAATTTATATTATAGCATAAAAAAACTAATAAGCTGCTAGCTTAAACTTTTAATAATTAATTAAAAAATTAAAAAATAAAAATATTTAAAAATTTTTAGTTTTACGCGACTTTAAAAAACGTTTTTTTATTTTTAATTTTATTAAAGTTTTTAAATTATTAAACTTTTTAAACATATTAAAAAACGTTTTAAAATTAAATTATAACAAGCTTTTAAGCAGCACTTAAAAATATAAATTATATAGTAAAATAAATAAAAAACTATAATAAAATAAAAATAAAAATATAAAAAAACAATAAATAAAAAATAACTAGTTATAAAAATATAAACGCTAAAAATAATTAAAAATATATAAAAGTATAAAATTTATAAAAATAAACGTTTTAAAATTATAATATTTTATTTTTTATTAAAATATTAAAAATTTAACGCAGTAAAATTTTAAAATTTAAAATAGTTTATTTTAAATTAATTAATAATTAATAAAAGCTTATAATAATTATTTATAATAATATTAAAAATAAAATAAAAAACATAAAAAACGTTTAGCTATTAATTAAATATATAAAAAGCAAATCTTATATTATTAGTTATATATTAATTAATTAATTAATATATAAGATAAAATATAAATTCAAAAATATATTTATATTTAAAAATATAACATTAATATTAATTATTATATTTAGCAGCTTTATAATATAATTTATTTAATTAACTAATAAATATAAAACTAATATAGTTTAAATAAAATATTTTTAAATAATATTTATTAGCTTTAAATATAAATAAATAATATAAAAACAGCGTTAATAACAGCAGCAGCAGCGTTATTTATTATATAATGCTTTAAATTAAAAACAATAAATAAAAGCAGTATATATAATTATATAAAATTTAACAGCAGTAGTTTAATAATATTAACTATAATAAAGCTTTAAAAATTTAAAACAGTATATTTTTAATATTTAAACTTAAATTTAAATTAAATAAGCTTAATAAAAATAAATTTAAAAAAAGCGT
The DNA here is from genome assembly GCA_021209875.1 of Rosellinia necatrix. Classification (NCBI taxonomy): domain Eukaryota; kingdom Fungi; phylum Ascomycota; class Sordariomycetes; order Xylariales; family Xylariaceae; genus Rosellinia; species Rosellinia necatrix. The sequence goes on along the minus strand of JAGYVD010000001.1, from coordinate 26,709 downwards.
TATTAAAACAAATTAGCATGTTTTTTAATTTTAAATATTATATTTAAATAAATTATAAATAAATAGAAAAAATATTAAAAATATTGTTTATAATAATATAAACAGTTAAAATAATAAAAGCAGCAGAAACAACGTTAATAATAGCAGCAGCAGTAAAAGTAGCAGCAGCAGTAATAAAAGCAGCAGCAGTAGTAAAAGCAGCAGCAGCAGCAGCAGCAGCAGCAGTAGTAAAAGCAGCAGTAGCAGCAGCAGCAGCAGCAGTAGTAATATAAACATAGGCTTAACAGCAGTAAAAATAATTTTAACGATTATTTATAATAACTATTAACGATTTAAATATATGTTAATAAATAAATTATATAAATAATTTATAAATAAAAAACAATATAATTAATAAATATAATATATAATAAATTATAATAATATTTATAAATTAATATAATTATAATAAAATTTTAAAATTACAGCTTTAATAAATATAAATAATAAACTTACTAAAAAATAAAAACGTATTTTAAAATAATAAAAAAAAACTATATTTTATATTAATATATTAAAAATTTAATAAAAATATGCAAACAAAATAATTATATATAGCTTATATATTTAAACATAAAAAAAAAAAAAAAAAACGTTAAAAATAAAAACTAAGTGTTAATTTATATTTAAACTATTAATAAATTATTAATTATATTTAAACGTTAATAAAAAATTGTTAAACTTAATTAAAATATAAAATAATAATATAATTAAAAATATATATTTAAAAAAATATTTTTTAAACGCGTTAATATAATTAAAAATAAACTATTTATAGTTTTAAAAAAAGCTGCGCTGCATAATTTTATTTTTATTTATTATTATATATAAACAAGCTAATTATATTAATAAAATATATATATTATTAAAACATAAGCTAATTAACTTATTAAAAATATTTAAAAAAAACTAATTTAAATAAAAAGTTTAAAAAATAATTAAAAAATAAAATAATAAATTAATTAAAAATTAATGAATTTAAAAATATATAATAATAATATAAAATAATTTAATAATTAAGCTAGAAATTTTTATTTTAAAAATTTTTAAGCAGAAAATATATATATATAAAATATAGTTTTAATATTACATTTATAAATATTACGCGTTTAAAATAAAAACAACTTTTAAAATTATTTTATTATATAATTAATATATATAAATACTTATAGCTTATTATATTAAATAAAAACTTTTTAATAAATTTAATTATTTATATTAAATATTTTTAAAATATTACTACGCTTTTAATAATTAATATATTTTTTATAGATCGATCTATACTTTCGTTAAAAGTTTTTAATTAAATAAAATTTAATTTTAAAATTAAAATAAAATAATTATATAATTTTATATTTTTTATTATAAATTTAAATATTTTATTTTAAATAAATAAATAATATAAACAAATAAAAATTTAATTAATTTAATAAGCTTTAAAATATTTGTTAATAAAATTATATAAAAATAATTAAAATATATAAATATAAAATTTATAAATTATAATTTTATATATTATATTTTTATATATAAAATAAATAATAAAAAATAAAAACTATTTATTATTAATAATATTAATTAATTTTATTAATTTTATAAATTATTTATAATTATTTTTATTATATCTTTATAAAATATTTTTTTTAATATTTATTTTAAATATAAAATATTATAATTTATAAAACTTTATTAAATTTTTATATTTAATTTTTTAATAATTAATATTATAAATTTTATAATATAATATTGTTTTATTTATTTTAATTTATATATTTTTAAAACAATATTTATTTTTTTTATATAAAGATTTAAACATTATATTATTAAAATATAAATTTATAACTTTTTTATATATAAAAATAATAAAAATCTTAATTATTATTAAAATTATATTTTATTATTATGTTTAAAAATTTAAATTATTAAAATTTTAAAACTATGAATTTTTATTTAATTATTTTTAATAGTTATATTATTATATAATAAATAATTTAATTATATAATATTAAATATATATTTATAGTATTAAAATATATTTTAATATAAAATAAATTAAAATTAAATAATTATTAAATTATATATATTAATTATAATATTTTAAATTATGTTTTAATTTTTGTTATAGTTTTTTATTATAAAAATAATTTTATAAATAATTTTTAAAAATTATTTTAAATTATAAATAAAAAAGTTTAACCTTTTAATAATATTTATTTATAATTTATAATTTTTTTATTTTTTTATTTTAAAATTATAATGTTTTAAATATTATAAATATTATATTTATATTAGAATAAATAAAAATGCTAAGCTTAATATGTTTAATTGTTTTTATATTAAATTAAATAAAATAATATAAGCTATTTTAAACTAAACTTATTTTAAGCTAACTTTATTTTTTATATTAATAAATAAAATTATTAAACTATATTTAAAATTTTATTATTTTTATTACTTATATATATATAATATTAAAATATAAATTAATATATAATAAAATATAGCTATTTATAGCTTTTATTTTAACCAAGTTTATAAATTTATTAAAAATATATAAATAATAAAAAAAAAGTTTATATAAAATAAAAATTTATATATTTATATATATTAAATATTAAAAAAAGTTTATTATTAAAAGATTTTAAATTATTATTAAAGCAATTTTATATAAAGTTTAGATTATATAAAAAAAAATATTTTTTTAAAATTTTATTTTATTTATTTTATAAAATTTAATATATAAATATTAATAATTTAAACATTTTTAAATATAAATTTTATTTATAATTTAAATATTTTTAAATATAAACATTATTAATAATTTAATACATAAATAAATTTTATATAAATAATATTTTTAAAATTATTAATATATAAAATAGTATATATAAATAAATATATATTTTATTTTATATAATTATTAAATTTTATTAAAATTAATTAAAAATAATCTATTTTATTAAAAATAAATTTTATTTATTATTTTAATATATATATTTTAAATATATTTTATTATATAGTTTTAATAATTAAAAACTTTTATTAAATTTATAATAAAAAGATTAAAAGTTTAATAAATTTAATTATATATATTATATAATAATAAAATAATAATATTATATTTATTATAAAACAATAAATAAATTTAAAAATATATATATATTAATATATTTAATTTTAAAATTTTAAATATTTTATTACATTTTTTAAAATATTATTATTTTATTAAAGTTTTAAACTTTTATAAGTTTTAATATTAAATTTTAATAATTATAAAATAAAACTTTATAATAATCATATTTTTAAAATATATAAATTATTTTATTATTACAAGCTATAAAAAAATATAAGTTATATTATTATATTTAATATATATTAAATAAATATAAATTATTTTATTAAATCTAATATTTTAAAATAAATAATATTAAATAATATATAAAATAATTTAATCATATTTAATATAAAACTATTTTTAAACATAAAATTTATAAACATTTATATTTTTTAATATAATATATATATTATTAAAACTATAGCAATTAGTTATAGTTAGTTATAGCTGTTATATATACATATATTTTATATAAACATATAACATATATATTATATATATATATATGTTTATATATAAAATAAACTATATTATTGCTATTATTTTAATTAGTTGTACACTAGCAGAATTTTTATATAAAATTTAAAATAATGCTATATATAATAATTATTTAAATAAAACTTTTAAAAATAATAAATATTATATAATAAAAAGTTATATTTTGTTTTATATATAAACAGTATTTATATTATATATATAAACTTTATTTAATATATATAATAAAATAATTTAAATATAAACATAAATAAAGTATTATATAAATACATGTTTAAATTTCTGTTTAATTTATATATTTAGCTATAATAAATTTTTAATAAAATAATTAAAAATTAAAATTAAGTTATATTATTTATTTATTTTTTATTTAAATCTTATATTAAATATATTATAAAATTTATTTAAAAATTTAAACATAATTAATATAGTTAAATTAATATTAAAATAACAAGATTATATTTTAAACTTTTATATATATACACTTAAAATAAAATAAAATAAAAAATATTATAATATTAAAATAAAATATTAATAAATAAAATAATTATTTTAATATATATAAAATTTGTTAAAAATATAAATATTTAAAATATATATATAAATATATATAAGATTTATTTAACTTTAATATTTACAATACTTTTATAAAAAATAAAATTAAAATAATTATACTTTAAATAATAATATTACTTAAAGTTTTAATAAAAATTAAATATAAAATATTAAAAGAAAATATTTATTAAAAAAAAAAAGTTATTATATTAATAATTAATAAATATATAAAAAAATATTTAATATAAAAAAATTTATGTTTTAAACTTTTTTATTTAATATAATATAATATTAATATTAATATATAATAAAGATAATTTAAAAAATTATTTTTATTTATATATATATTTTATTTAATTATATAATTATTTTATATTATAAATAAATATTTTTAAATTAATTATTTATATTTATTAAAGCTAAAATTTTAATATTATCATATTAATTAATTTATATATAACATTTATTATTCTTATTTAGGGTTAGGGTTTAGGGTTAGGGTTAGGGTTAGGGTTAGGGTTAGGGTTAGGGTTAGGGTTAGGGTTAGGGTTAGGGTTAGGGTTAGGGTTAGGGTTAGGGTTAGGGTTAGGGTTAGGGTTAGGGTTATAGGGTTAGGGTTAGGGTTAGGGTTAGGGTTAGGGTTAGGGTTAGGGTTAGGGTTAAAGTTAAGGTTAGATTGCTTTTGCTTGCGGGTTAAAGTTGCTATTATAGTTAACTATTAACTTAGTTAAAATTTTGCTGATTTTCTGTTATATAAAAAACTGGCTAATTAAAAGCCTAGGTTGCGTGTTGTTATCTCTGCTAGTTTTAAACCCGCAGAGCTGCACTTAATAAAACAACCGGTTACGTGTTGCTATTTCTGCTAGTTATAGGCCTGCAGGCCTGCACTTAATAAAACAGCCTGTTACGTGTCGCTATTTCTGCTAGTTATAGTCCGTAGGCCTACACCTAATAAAAACAGCCCGTAACATATTAGTGCCCTTACTAATCAGACCTACAGGGATGCACCTAATAAAACAGCCGGTAATATGTTAATATCCCAGGTAGCCACAGACCTGTAAAAATACAGCTTATTAAAACAGCTAGTTAAATGTTGTTATTTCAGCTGGTTAGAGCAAATAATAAATTAAATAAATTAAATAAATTAAATAAATTAAATAAATTAAATAAATTAAATAAATTAAATAAATTAAATAAATTAAATAAATTAAATAAATTAAATAAATTAAATAAATTAAATAAATTAAATAAATTAAATAAATTAAATAAATTAAATAAATTAAATAAATTAAATAAATTAAATAAATTAAATAAATTAAATAAATTAAATAAATTAAATAAATTAAATAAATTAAATAAATTAAATAAATTAAATAAATTAAATAAATTAAATAAATTAAATAAATTAAATAAATTAAATAAATTAAATAAATTAAATAAATTAAATAAATTAAATAAATTAAATAAATTAAATAAATTAAATAAATTAAATAAATTAAATAAATTAAATAAATTAAATAAATTAAATAAATTAAATAAATTAAATAAATTAAATAAATTAAATAAATTAAATAAATTAAATAAATTAAATAAATTAAATAAATTAAATAAATTAAATAAATTAACTAAATTAATTAAATTAAATAAATTAAATAAATTAAATAAATTAACTAAATTAACTAAATTAACTAAATTAAATAAATTAAATAAATAAAATAAATTAAATAAATTAAATAAATAAAATAAATGAAATAAATGAAATAAATGAAATAAATGAAATAAATGAAATAAATGAAATAAATTAAATAAATTAAATAAATGAAATAAATAAAATAAATTAAATAAATGAAATAAATTAAATAAATTAAATAAATTAAATAAATTAAATAAATTAAATAAATTAAATAAATTAAAAAATTAAATAAATTTAATAAATTTAATAAATTAAATAAATTCAATAAATGCAATAAATTTAATAAATTAAATAAATGCAGTAAATAGAATGAATTTAATAAATTTAATAAATTAAATAAAAGTATAAATTAATTATTATTAAAAAGCTAAAAATAAAAAACTATGTTATAAAAACAAAATATAAAAATAAAGCTAATGAAAGCTATAAAAAACATAATAAATTATAGATTTTATATAAATTATATTAATTTTTTAAGTAAATTAATATATTTGATTTAATTTATTAAAAATTTATTATTATTTAAATAATTATAACAAATTAAACTTAAAAATAATATAACATATAAATAAAACATTATAATTATTAATATAAATATAAAAAAATATAAATATAAAAAAATATAAATATAAAAAAATATAAATATAAAAAAAATATAAATATAAAAAAACATAAAATAAGTTTTATTTTATAAATTTAAACAATATTTAACATTAATTCCAATTATATTATAATTATCTTAATATTAATATTATTTAAATACTAAATTATAAATTTTATAATATTTATAATTAAAATGTTTAAATATATTTAAATATATAATATAATTAATATTTATTTTTAAATAATATTAATTTGTTTTTATATTATTTTGAAATTTTATTTAATTATAATAAACGTTTTTAAAAATATTTTTGTTTAATTTTATTAATTATATATTAAAGCTTTTATATTAAGTTTTATTATTTTTATTATATTTAATAAAATAAAACAGTTTTATATATAAACTGTTAATTTTTTTAATAAATATAATAAGTGTGGTTAAAAATATAAAGTTATAAATAGCTGTATTTATAATATTTTAGTTTATATTATAAAAATATATATATTTTAATTATAAAACTTATAAAATTTTAAGCATAGTTTTAAAACTTTATTTGTTAGTATAAATAAATAGGCGTAGTTTTAATAAATTTATTTTAAAATATTTTATGCTATTTTATTTAATTTTATAATTAAATAACTAATAGTGTTAAACCTAGCATTTTTGTTTATTTTAATAATATATATAAATATTTATATTATTAAAATATTTAATTTATAACTATATTTTAAAATTTATATAATAAAATATAAAACAATTAATAATTATATTTATAATATATTAATTTATAATATATTTATTTTAATTAAAACGTTAAAAGTTTAATAATAAATTATAACTTATATAAAAAATATAAAAAAAACTTTTGTTTATTAAAATTTTAATTTAATATAAATATAAAAAATAAGTTTAATTTATAAATATAATAATTAGTTTTTATATATTAGTTTATAATAAATTTATTAATATTATAAATATATTATATATATAATAATAAATAACTTTATTATTTTTAACTATTTATATAATAATATTATATATTAAATAAGCTTTATATAAGCTATATATATATTGTTTATATATAAAACAGAATATAACTTTTATTATATAATATTTATAATGTTTAATTATTTTTTATTTAAATAATTATCGTGTATATATTATTTTAAGTTTTATATAAAAATTCTGCTAATATATAACTTATTAAAATAACAGCGATAATATAGCCTGTTTTATATATAAAATATATATGCTATATATATATATAACATATATATTATTTGTTTATATAAAGTATATATATATATAACAGCTATAAATAACTATAACTAATTGCTATAGTTCTAATATTATATATATATAAATAATAATTATTAAAAAGTTTAAATATAAGTTATAAATTTTATTAATTAATTTAAATAAAAAATAAGTTTAAAATAAATAACTTATATTTTTTATTTTTTATATTAAAATAACTAATAATATTAAATATAAAATATTTTTTTATAATATAAACAAATAAAAAGTGTTTAAAAACTTATTTTAAGCTAAGCTAAGCTAGCTAGGCTAGGCCTGCAGGGCCTGGCCAGGCCTATAATAAATAAAATAAAAATAGTTTATTAGCTATTTTTAGCTAGCTTTATTTAAATAGTATAGTTAAGTTTTTATTTAGATTATAATTTATTACTTATAGTAAATTATTATATAAAACTTTAAAATATTTTTATTATATTAAATTTATTTTTTTAAATTGTTATAATATTAATTATATTAATAAATTAATATAAATAATAAAATTTAATAATTTTAAAATATATTATATATAATATCTGTTTTTATAAGCTATTTAATTTAAAACTTTTAAATAATTATATAATAAATTATAACAATTTATTTAATAATTAAATTAAATAAAAATATAAAATTAAAATTATTATATATAAAATATTTTAGTTTATATTTAATAAGCTTTATATATATAATATATATACTATTTATATATAAAACAGAATATAACTTTTATTATACAATATTTATTATGCTTAATTATTTTATTTAAATAATTATTATATATAATATTATTTTAAATTTTATATAAAAATTCTGCTAATATATAACTTATTAAAATAATAGCGATAATATAGCTTGTTTTATATATAAAATATATACGCTATATATATATATATAATATATATATTATATGTTTATATAAAATATATATATATATAACAGCTATAAATAACTATAATTAATTATTATAGTTTTAATATTAGCTTTTTTTATTAGTTATAGTTTTTATTTATACGTTATTTTTATTTATATATAATTATTTATATATATATAATTATTTATTTATATATAATTGTTTTTTATATAAAGTTTTCTGTTTATACGCAGCTTTTAATTTATATATGCTTTATATAGCTGCTGCTTAATACTTAAGCTTAAGTTTAAAATTATTAACGTGCTTTCTGCTGTTTAAATATATATACGGCTTTATTTACAGCTAATTTTTATTCTGTTATTCCGTTTGTTTTTTTTTTTTTATATATATATATATATATATATATATAATAGTTTTTTGTATAATATAAATGCTAACTTTTAAAAGCTGCAGTATTAACAATAATAATAATAATAATAATATTTACTGCTGTTTTTATTGCTGCTGCTGCTGTTTTTACGCTGCTTGCTTGTTTTTACTTTTGTTTTACGCTTTTTTTAATAAAAAATATTTTATAGTTTGTAAACTTTGTTTATATAAAAAAAAACAGCTAAATAAAAGTTTATTATTTTTTTATAAAAATTTAAGCTTGCTAAGCTTTAATATAGTTTTTATATATTAACGTACGTAATTTTTTTTAAGCAGATAATTATTTATATATTTTATTTTTTTTTTTTAATAAGTTTTTATATATAATAAAATATTAAAAATATTATCGCTACTGCTTTTTTTATAACATTTTATTTTAAATAACAGCTTTAAATATTTTTATAAATATTTAAACTAAGTTTATTTATTATAAAATTATTTTAAACTTTTTAATTTAAAACTAAAAAATTTAATATTTAAAATATATATAAATAAACTATATAATAACTGCTGCTATAATTAAAAAGCTTTAATTAATTTATATTATTAAATTTTTAGTTTTTAAAAAACGTTTATGTTTTTATATTTAACGCTTATATAAAACGCGATATTTTAATTATAGCTAAAAAAAAAAAAAATAAATAAATTTATTTTTTTTTTTTTATGTTTTACTTTTTATATATAAATAATATAAAAATAAAAATATAGTTTATATAAACATAAAAATAAAAATGTAGTTTATATATAAGTTTTTTTCGTGCGTAAAAAAAAAAAAAAAAATAATTTTAATTTTTTTTTTTAAAAAAAAAATAATTAATTATTATATATAAATAAAAAATATAAAGCTTAAAGTTTATTATATTAATTTATTTATAAACTATAAATTTTAAGTTTTATTAAGTTTAATTAAAATTAAACTTAAAATATATAACAACTAACTATTATATATATTATTATTATATTATTAAAGCCTGTTTTTAAAAAGTCAGGCTTTTAATAATAATTATATTTTTTATATAAATAAAATAAAGTTTAAGCTATTATTATATAAAAAAAATAAAAAATATTTAAAAATAAAAAATAATAAAAAATAATAAAGCCTAAAGTTTATAATATTTTTTATAAACTTTAAACTTTATAAGCTTTAGCTAAAAATTAAACTTAAGTTATATAATAATTAAATATAATATATATTGCTATTATATTATTAAGGCCTGTTTTTTAAAAGTTAGATTTTTAGTTATGCTTATATTTTTTATTATATAATAAAATAAAATTTATATTTTATTATATAAAAAATAACGTTTATTATTATATAAACTTTGCTTTTTATTATTTTGCTTTTTAATTTATTTTACGTACGTTTTAACTTATATAATTAGTTTATTTATAAATACTAAGTTTTTTAAAGCTTAGTTTAGCTTTTATTTAATAAATATATTTATTAAGTTGTTAGTACTATTAATATATTATATTTTAAAGATTTTTTTTTTTATATAATTTTAAAACAACATAATATTTATTATTAAACGTTTTTTTATATTATATTTAGCTTAATTAAATAATTATATAATAATTTTAAATTTAAATATAAAACTATTAAAACTAAAAAACGTTTAAAATAATTAAAATTTTTAAATTGTTATATATAAAATTATTGCATTATTAAATCTATTAATTATATTATATAGCTTATTTATTAAAACATTTTAAATAATTTTTTATATTTGCTAAAGTTTTAATATATAATATTTTTAATTATTTTAAAACTTGATTTTTTTATATAATGTTTTATTATTAATATAATAAAAATGTAAGCTAAAATTTATATTAGTGTTATTTATAAAAATCTGTTAATAAAAATAAATAGTTTTATATATATTAAGTTTAATAATATAAAAATTAAACTTTGTTTAAAATTGTTTATTTATTATTAAATTTTTAGTTTAAGTTTTTAATATTATTTAAAGCCAGGTTAATTATTTAAACAGCTATTAATAAATTATATAAAGCTTTTAATTAATATATATTATTAATATAAGCTTTTTAGCCTGTTATAAAATATAGTTTTAAATAGTTTTTATTATATAAAAGTTAACCTAGGCTAATTATTTTTTATTTTTTATATTAAAGTTATATTTTTTTATATAATAATATAATTTAGCCGCTATTAAATTTAATTATATGTTTTAATTAAAGTATTTTTTAGCTTTATATAAAAATTAGCTTATTTTAGCTTATGTTTTTTTTTAAAAGTTTAATATAATAAAACTAAATATATTATTTATTTATAAGCTAATAATACTAAAATTTTCTGGTTGTTTTATTATATATAATAAATATAAGTTATATATAAATATAAATATATTTAATTATTTTTAATAATATTAATAATAAGTTTTAAACTAATATAGTTTTAATTTTGCTAGTTTATATAGTAGTTATATAATTTTTAAAATTGTTTTTTAAAATATTTTAGCTTAAGTTTATTAAATAGTTATATAAAGATTTTTTGCTAGCTTATTTTTTAATTATATATATATTTATATAATATTTTAAAGTTTATTTAAAATATTATAATTATAAATTAATAAAAGTTTAAATGCTAGAAGCAGTTTTAGCTTATTTATTAAATAATTAAAGATTATATAAAAGTTATAAATAATTGGTTAGTTAATCGGGCATGTAGTACAGACTAGTATTTATATATTTGTTGCTAACTAGTGCGTATAGCGCACAGACTAGACCTATTTTATATACCTGCATTTAGCTAGAATTTTAATAAGCTAATTTCTTTTATTTATTTTTTTTTTTTTTTATTTATAGATTTTTATATAATATATTATTTATTATTAAAGCTTTAATTTTTATTTATAACTAATGCAACAATTTATAGATTATTTTATTTTAAAATATTAAAACTGCTTTTTTAAATATTTTTTACACGAAAACAATATTAATAATATAATATTAACTTTTTTTATAAGCAATATTTATAAACGTGCTAAAAATTTAGCATGTTAAAACGCTACTTTATTACGTAAAGTTTTTAAATTACTAGCATATTTTATTAAAAAACTTTTAATAATATATTTAAAACTAAATATATTTAAGTTATTTTTAAAAACTTAGTATAATATATTTAATTATTAAAGCTAATATTAAAACTAAAGTTATATAAAACTTATTATTTAACTTTGCTTAAAAATTTTATTTATAAATTAAAACTTTGGACTTTTAAGCCGCTTTATATAATAAAACTTATAAGTTTTTTATAAAATAGTTAGTATTTTAATATAAAATTTTGCTATAATTGCTATAAAAACAATTAACAAGCTTTTTTTAAAAATTTATTATAAAAAAGCAATTTTATTTAGTTTAATTTTAATAGACTTATTAATATAAAATTATTTATAAATTTTATATAAACTTTTTATTTTTATTATTTTTTTAATAAAATAAAAATTAAAATATATATATTAATAGCTTTTTAATAAATAATAATTAATTATTATTTTATTGCATGTTATACCGCCGGACAAATAAAAACTGTTATAAAATAAGCTATAAAATTTAATGCTTATATTATAAAATATAAAAAACATTTAATAAAAAATAAAAACAATTTAAAAATATTAAAACAAAGCTAATAATAATTTATAAACAACTATTTAATATTTAAAAAGCTTTATTAAAATATAATAAAAATTAAATAAATTATATAAATAAAACAAAAATATAAACTTTTATATTTAAACCGTTTAAAAACTAAAATAATAACGCAGCTATAAATTATATTATAGCTAAACTAAAAACTATAACAACTAATTATAACTATATTTAAAACTTATTAAATAAATTTAATTAATAAATAGTTAATTTATTAAATTATATAAAAAAACATTTGTTTTAAAATTTTAAAAAAAATATAAAAATCGATTAAAATATTTATAAATAAATTTTATAATAACGTTTTAAAAAATAAAATAAAATTTAAAATATAATATTAAAATATAATTAACCGTTTTAAAATAAACGCGGACTAGTTCGCTAATAATATAAAAATAAACAATATTAAGTCTTATTTTGTTAAAAAATATTTAAAAACTTAGTTTTATATTTATTTAATAAATACTTTAATATAATTATAACTTTAAAAACTTAATATAATATTTATATAATATTTATAAAAATATAAACGTTTTAAAAAAATAAAAGCTGATTATAAAGCTTTAAATTTTAATAAATATATATTTATTAGATTTATATAATTTAAAACAGATTTTATATGTTTTGCTAAAAAACACGTTTTAATAAAACTAAATAAAAAAAAATTTAAAAATAAATTATTATTTTATATAACTATTAAAACTATTTTTAAATATTTAAAAACACTATAGATTTTAACGCTTATATAAAATATTATATTTAAATAGCTTATTATTTATTTATAAATAATTAAAAAAAATAAAGCCTGTAAAACAAAAATAATATATAAAATATAATATATATTTATTATATTAAACCCTTTTGGCTATAATAATTTAATTAATTTTGCTAGCAAACATGTTTATAAAAAACAAAACCCCGACTTATAACCGAAGAAATAAAATAATTAATTGCTGAAAACAAATACTTTTAATATAAACAAAAAACATATTATTAAAAACTATTTTATAAAGCTGTAGATCAGGCTTAACGTAATGTTTATATAAATATAATTATAAAAAGTTTAAACTAGTAACTTTTAAAATTAAAAAAATGCGGCAGAAAAAACAAAAAAATAACTTTAAAAAATAAACTTTTTTTAAAAATAATATTATCGCATAAAATAAAAAAACTTAATAAATAATTATTTAAATAAAAATTCTTATTATATATTTATATTTTATATAGTAATAAACTATTATTTATTATTTTAACGCATTTAATAATATAAAAGCCGGTATATATATAAATATAAATATATTTTTATTAAAAATTATAAAGCTGTTAAACTTATTTATTAAAAAAGTTTAAACTTAAATTAATAACTAAATATAACAGAAAATTAAATTAAAAATTAATTATGTTTTATGTTTAATTTTAAAATATATAAAAAACATTTAAAAATATATTTGTTAATATTTTAAACATAAAATAAAAATAATATTAAAAAAAATAGTTTAAATAATATAATATATTATTTAATATTAAATAATATATATTAATTTTTTATTTTATTTGCTAAAAATTATAAATATTATTATATGCTAGCTATAAATAAAACTAAAATATAGTTATAATATTTAAAATATTAAATAAATATTAAATAAAAAATAAAAATATTAACTTTAAAAATGCTTATTAAAAAACTAAAAAAAAAGCTAAAAAGCTTCTGTAAAAAATACTAATAATAAAAATAAAATTATAAAAATCCAACTTTACGCTAAAAATATAAAAAATAAACCGAAACTTAAAAACATATTTTTGTTTAATAAACTTTTAAAGCTTTAAACTAAAAAAAATCATATTAAATAAAAATAATCTATATTTTTAAATTAAAAATTAAATATTTTTAAACTTTATTATATAAAAAAAACAAAATAAGCTAATATAAAAAAAACTAAATATTTAAATTACTACTTTTAATACTGTTGTTTTAAAACGTTAATATATAAAAATAAAACCGATAATTAAGTATAAATTACTAGCATTTATTAAATTAATAAATTAATTAAAAAAAAACAAAAAACTAAAAAATAAAAGCGTAAAAAAAAATATTAAAACTTATACTTTTTAAATACTATAACTTATTAAATATGTTTAATAAAAAAATTTAAATAAATTGCCTTTTATTAATTTTAAATAAACTATAAAATAAACTTTATAAATAGTAAGTTTTAAAAACTTAAAATATAATTTTTATATAAAATATTATTTAATAAGCTGCACGCTATATAAAAACATTTAATTAATAATTTATAAAAAAATTTATTAAGCTAAATAACGTATTATATATTTTTTAATATTATTTATCGAAAAAACTAACAAAAACTCTGTTTTTATATAAACTATTAAAAACTTAATAAAATTATAAAAAAAACTAATACTTGTTATTTTTTATTAAAAAACCCTGTTTTATATTTTAATATTAAAATTTTTATAAAATTAATATATAATAAATATTTTATTATATTAAAATATATTAAAAAACAAAAACTTTACTACGTTTTATATTAAATATAAAGCTTACTGTTATAAAGTTTTTTATTTAATTAAACAAATAAACTTTTATATTTTAAAAATATATTAATAATATATTATTTAATTTTTAAATAACTTTTATAGCATATATATAAACAACGTTTTATTTATTTTAATAATATAAAACTTACCGTATATATGTTTAAAAATGTTTTAAAACTATAAAACGCAGAATTATAAGCTGACTTAAAAAGTTAGAATTTTATATAAAATAAACTAAGTTTTTAAGTTATATAATAAATATTAATAATATTTGTATCGATTTTATTAAAATAAAAGCTATAATAAATTAAAAAGTATTTATTACTATAAAAATATATAGTTTTTTAAATTTTATAATTTTTATAAAAGTTTATAAATAAATATAATTAAATAGCTTTTTTATAAACCGCTTAATAAAAAAAAAAAGCTTTTAAATAAACTAATAAATATAATAAAGCTTTTAACGTATTAAAAAGCTTTAACTTTTGTACTACTACTAAAATATTATAATTATAACTTATTTATTAAAATAAAAACTAATTTTTTTAACAGAGTAGCTTTTAACGCGTTATTTTAGCTATATAAAAAATTAATATTTAACAGCTTATTTTTAAAAATATTATATAATATTAAGCTAAATTATAAAATTTTTAATAAAAAATATTAGTAGTAGTTATAGCTTTAAAAAATAACAATTTAAACTAATCAGCAGATAAAAAAACTTTTTTAATAATTATTAACTATTAAGCTTTAAAATATTTTAGCATAAAATAATATTTAAACTTATAATAAACAGAATAAATTAACTTATTTTTAAAATACGATTTTTTATTATTTTTCGACTAGAAAAAAAAATATAGTTGTAAATACTTTATTTTAAAAATAAAAGATTTATTAATATAAAAGCAAAAAAAGCTTAAAAATATTTAATAATATTTTAACTTATAAATAATATTATAAAACATATCTTAGGTTAAATAAAACATAATTATTAAATATTAGTAGTATATTTATATAAAAATTAAAAATTTAAAAAACTTCGACTAATTAAAAAATATTAAAAAAAACCGCAAAACCTCGGTATAAAATTTACTAACGTAAAACTAAAAAACTAAAAATAATAACTTTTAATAAATAATAAACAGATTAACAATAATAAATAAATAATTAGTAATATTAGATTATTTATATTTAAAAACTAAATTAATATAAAAATCTACGACTATATATTTATAACATATTTAAAAAATATAAAACTAAAAACTAATATTAAAAAATATTAATAGTTTAAGCTAGCAAACAGTTATAACATTTATATAATAAATTATATAAAATACCGCCCGGCAAAAATATTATGTAATAAAACTTTAAAAAATTAAAACTTTTGTTAATATTTAATTATATATAACAACATTTAATAATAAACTTTAAACAAATGCTTTAAAATAAATATAGTTATAATAATACGTTTGTTATAATAAACCGATTAAAAAAAAAAGCTTAAACAATTTTATATATTATATAAACTACTGCAATAAATATAGCTAAAATATATTATAAAAACTATTTTAAATATTTAATATATTAGCAATAATAATTTTAAATTAAAGTTTATAATTTATTTCAGCATTTATAAACAAATTATATAAACTAATAAATATAAAATATATTTTAGCTTCTGCTGGCTATTATAAAATTATAAAACAAGTAAAATTATAAATAAATATTTAAATTAATAACTACAACTATATATTAACTATTATTAAAACAATTAATTTAAACATATTTTAATAATAAATTATATATAAACAGCACTATTATATAAATTAATAAATATATTATTTTATAAAACAGAAATAAAATTTTTAATGCTTTTTATTTTAATTAAAAACTAAACTGCAGCAAAAAGTTAAAAAACTTTTAAAAAAAAAACTTTAAAAACAAAAGCTTAAAATAAAACAAAAAAATCGTTTAATTTATAAATTTAATAAAAAACATTTAATTTAAACTTAGACTTATATAATTAAATAAGCTAACTATAAGCAAAAAAACCCGATTTTAATATAAGCAACTATATATTAATTTTAAAAAAAACAATTATAAAAAACTAACTAATTATTTAATAAGCTAAACTTTTTATAATATAATAAAAGTTTAAAATAATTAATAAAAATAATAATATTTTTATATTAAACGTTTTTTTATAAAAACAATAAACCGTTATTATATTAATAAATTATAATTATATTTTAATAACTTACTGCTAGAACAAAAACTAATAATTTAAATAATAAAATAATAAAACCTAAAAAAAAAAAGTTTATAATCGAAAAATTAAGTCGTTAAAATATATTATAAAAACTATAATATTAAATAACTTAAAAAATAAAAACTAATAATAAATAGTACTTCGTTTAAAATTTTAAAAATAATACAAAATTATTAAAAAATTCTATAAAAATATTTAAACGCAGCAGAACTTTTAAAACGTTTAAAAAAATTAGCTTAAAGCAAAAAACAACAAGTTAAATATAACATATAAAAATAACAATAAAATAATACAACAAAAATAATAAAATAAAAACAAAATAAATATAACAATAAATAAAAAAATTAATAATATAATATAAAAAACTTATATAATAACTTAATAATATAAAAGCTTAGAAAATATAATATAAAATAAAAACTTAAAGCAATTTTTTTTTTTGTTAAAAAGTATATTTAAAAACTATATATTTAAATATAAACATAACTTAAAAAATAAGCCGTTTTTTTAAAAAAAAAGTAGTTATAAATAATTAGTTAATTAATTAAACATATAGCATAGACTAGTATTTGTACACCTGTTGCTAATTAATATATATAACATATAAACTAGACTTATTTTACACATCTGCATTTAGCCAGAATTTTAATAGGCTAATTCTTTTTATTTATTTTTTCTTTTTTTTATTTATAGATTTTTTATATAATATATTATTTATTGCTAAAGCTTTAACTTTTATTTATAACTAATACAACAATAAATATTATTTTTTTTAACGTTATTATATTTTTATATAATAAGTTTTAATTTTTATATAATCAGGTTATTTTATTTTTATTTTTATATAAATTTAAATTTAAAAATTTAAGCTTTATTATGCTTAGATTTAATATATTTAATAAACTAAAATATTTTTTATATAATAAAATTATTAATTTTAATTACGTTTGATTTTTAAATAATGTTTTTATATAATAATTATATTGTTTTTTAAAGCTTTATTATTAAAACATATACTTGCTATTTTTTACTGTTATAAAAATATTATTTAGTTTTTATATAAATATAGCTTATATATCAGCATTTATAATAACGTTTTTTTAGTCTGCTATGCTTTTATATAATAAATAATTAAATAGTTTAAAGTGTTTTTATTTATTAGTTTATTATTTATTTATTATATAATAATATAGTTTAATTTAAATATATTAAAATTATATTAAGCTATTAATTAAATTAATAACTATATTAGATTTTTAATTAATTAAATTTTATATAGCTTTTATTAACTTTTTTTTTATATTAAGACTTTGCTTTTTAAAATAATAAAAATATATCGTATATAATTAAGCTATTACGTTTATTAATCGCACGGTTAATTTTAATTTTGGCCTGTTTTTCGCGTAATATTTTTATAACTTTTTTTATTACTTCTACTTTTTATATAATATTTAATAAAAAAAGTAAATCTTGGTTAATTTTAAAATATGTTTTAAATATTAACAGAGTAAATATTAGTCCGTTTAAACCTGCGGTATTATTTAAAGCTTTAATTATTATTTATAAAATTAATTTTTGTTTTATATAATGTTTAATTTTTGCTTTTAATATATTATATATATAATAAAATAGTTGATATATTTATTTAATTTTATTTATTGCTTAATAAGTTTTAATAAACATTATATAATATTATATATTAATTATTTTAGCTTAATTTTAAAATTTTTTAATAAAAATTTATATTTAAATTATATATAATATAATTAGAAAGTTTTAATATATATTAATTTAATATTTATATAATGTTTTTAAACGTTATATATAAACATAAATTTTAAAAATATTATAGCTTAAAATAATATTATAATATCAATAATATAAAGCATTTATTTATTATTAATTTATATAATATTAATTATAACTTTATAATTAAAATTATAATTATTTTAATCGAGAATTTAAAACGTTTTAATGTTTAATTATATAATTAATAATAATAATAGAACTTTTAAATTTTTTAAAATTAAATAGTTTATATTATATTTTATACGATTTAGCAGCTTATATAATTTTTTATATAAAAGTGTTTAAAACAATAATATAAACGCTTTAGTTTTATTTTAATAAAATATATTTTAATTTTTAAAGCTTATATTAAAAAATAAATGTTTTTATTTATATATAATAAATATAGTTTTTTTTTTATTATATAATAACGTTTTTATATTATTAAAATAAGCTTATAAATAGTCTGCGTTTTAAAAAAAATAAAAATAATATTAAAATGTTTAAAATATAATATATTATTATATTAAAAACGTTTTTATTTTAATTATTTTAATTAATATAATAGGTTTTTATTTTTAAATTATATAAAAACAGTTTTTTATTTATTTAGCTTATATATAAAAGTTTATTTAAACATATGCTTTTAATTATATTTTATTTATTATTAAATAATTAAAACATTTATATTTTGTAGTTTATTTTAATATTTTATATAATATTAGTTGTTTAATATAAATTAATTAAACAAAACATTTGTTTTTAATTTTAAATATTTTTTATTTTATAATATATAAATATATTATTTATTAAAAACTAAATTAACTATATATTTTATTTATTATTAATTTTTTTATTATTATTTAAGTTTAGCTTAAAATATTTTTATATTTTATAAAATATATTAAAAATTATTAAATAATAAAAAGCAGTTAAAAATTATTTTATATAAGTTTAAATATATGTTTTTATATAGGATTTTTTAAAATATATAGTTTATTAATTAACAGCTTGTTTTTATATATAAAACATTTTTATTTATATAAGCGTTATAATTAAACTACTTTTTAAATTATAAAAAGTTTTATTATACGTTAAGCTAGCTTAAAAATCTGCGTATATTTTTAAGTTAAAAAGCTTTTATATTATTATTTTAGTTATACTTTTAATTAATAAAATAAACGTTATTTGTTTTTTATATAAAATATTTTATTTTATTTTTGTTTATAACTTGCAAGCATGTTTTTAAGTTAGCAAAAAAGCTTTTATATATAAGTTTTTAAAACATAAAAGCTGTTGCTAATTTTAATATGCTTTAGCATGCTTATATAATAATTATATTTAGCTAGATTTTATTTTAATAGTTTGTTTTAAAGCTTGCTATATTTTTACTAGTTTAATAATTATTAAATTTAATACTTTATATATAGCTAAATCTAAATTGTTTTATTTTATTTATATAAAAATAATATTAGTTTAATCAGCTTAATATTAGCTATAGTTTATATTTATATTAAAATAAATGTTTATTATATAATAGATTTTATTTTAAATTTTATCCAGTTTAATATTATATATATAAAAGTTTTTAGCTAAACTTTTTAATATAATTAAAAATATAGCGTAATATTAGTTTTTTATTATTTTAAGTTGTTAATATAAGCTAATAAACAGCTGTGCTTTATTATATAATAAATTATACAGCTTATTAAAATAGTTTTTTTTTTTACGTTTTTTAAAAAATAACGTATTTATTAAAAAAAATATTTTTATTTTATACGTTTTAAAAAAAATAGATTAAAAAACATGTTTATTATAATTAAGTCAGGCGTTATATATATATATAGTAGTTATTTAAAATTTATAAAAATAATATATAATAAAATATTTATAAACTAATTAAAAGTTTAATTTATATTTTATAAATATTATATGTTTATTTATTAAATTAAAAATATATTTATATTTAATTATTAGTTATATAAATAATTTATTAGTTTTTTTTAAAGGTTTAAAAGCATATATTAAATATTAGTTCTAGTTATAACATGTTAAATAATATTTTAAGCTATAAAATGCTTATATTATTTATATTTATATAAAGCTGTTAGTTTAAAATAAATAAATCAAGTGTTTATATAAGCATTAATATAAATATAAACAAAAAATGTTTTAGTTTGTTTAATATATATTGTTTTTATATAATTTATATAAGCTTAACTGCTTATATAAAACTGTTGTTGCTGCTAAATCCTACGTTTTTTTTATTTAATATATTAAGCAGCTTTTATTAAATCAGCTTATAAAATTAGTTTTATATTTTATATGTTTATAATTTAAAGTTTTTAACGTATAATTTTTATAATAGCTAGCCGGTTATATTTAAATATTTATATTTTAAAATATAACGGGCTGCTTATATATTAAATATAATCAGGGTTACAGTTGCAACATTAGGCTTTTATTTTTAATATTATATATTAACAGTATTTTATATAATACGTTTATTAATTTTATAGTTTATTACGATTTTGTTATATTATTTAATATTATCGTATATAATAAAAAGTTTTTTATTATATAATTATTTTAAAGTTATTATAAAATACATTAAAAATAAATAAACAAGTTTTAATAATAAATTAATTAACAAGTTTTTAAAAGTTTATTTATATATTGTTTAATTTTTATATAATAAATAATTTTATATAATTATATATTATTGCTTTTAAAATTTAATTTTTATATTATAATTTTAAAATATAATAAAACGTATAAAAATATAAATATTTAAAATTAATTTTTTTTAAGCTTTTATTATATAAAAATAATTTGTTTATATAAAGCAAAATTTTAAAATATAATATAAAAACTTGTTTAAATTTATTAAACTTTAGGCGTGCTTTATTTTTACTTTTGCTAATTTATAATTACGTTCTATAACTATTAATTAATATTAAATAAATTTTATATATATAATACATATATTATTTACGCATAAAACAGAATATAACTTTTTGTTATACGATATTTATTATACTTAATTATTTTATTTAAATAATTATTATATATAGCATTATTTTAAATCTTATATAAAAATTCTGCTAATATATAACTTACTAAAATAACAGCAATAATATAGCTTGTTTTATGTACAAAATATACACGCTGTATACATATATATAATATATACGCTATATGTTTATATAAAACATATGTACGTACAACAGCTATAAATAACTATAACTAATTACTATAGTTCTAACAGTTTATATATTTTTTAATATATATAAAAATAAAAAATAGCATAACACTTTTAAAATAAATTTAAAATATAATTAATTTATATTAATAAATAAAAACAATTTTAATTAATTAAACTTTATAATATATATATTATTTTATTTTATAATAAAAAATTATAATTATTATAAACATTTTGTTTTTATAAATATTTTAAAGTTTTAATATTATATTAAAATATTAAAATTAATTAAAACTTTTAATAATTGTTTAGTTAATTTTTATATATTTTATTATAAAGGTATAATTTTAATATTTTTATATTGTATTATGTTTTAATTTTAATGTTATAAATTAAATATATTAAAATAATTTTATAGTTTTTAGTTTAATATTATTTAATTTTAAAATTAAAAACAATAATTATATAATTTATATTTTTTATTATAAATTTAATTGTTTTATTTTAAATAAATAAATAATATATATAAATAAAAATTTAAATAATTTAATAAACTTTAAAATATTTATTAATAAAATTATTTCAAAAATAATTAGAACATATAAATATAAAATTTATAAATTATAATTTTATATATTATATTTTATATATAAAATAAATAATAAATAATAAATAATAAAAACTATTTATTACTAATATTAATAAATTTTTTTAATTTTATAAATTATTTATAATTATTTTTATAATATTTTTATAAAATATTTTTTTAATATTTATTTTAAATATAAAATATTATATTTTATAAAACTTTATTAAATTTTCTTTATTTAATTTTTTAATAATTAATATTTTGTTTATTTTAATTTATATATTTTTAAAACAATATTTAATTTTTTTTTATATAAAAATTTAAACTGTATATTTTAAAATATAAATTTACAACTTTTTTTATATAAAAACAATAAAAATATTTATTATTATTAAAATTTTAAAACTAAAAATTTTTATTTAATAATTTTAATAGTTATATTATTATATAATAAATATTTAAGTTATATAATATTAAATATATGTTAATAATATTAAAATATATTTTTAATATATAATAAATTAAAATTAAATAATTATTAAACTTTATATATTAATTATAATATTTTAAACTATGTTTTAATTTTTATTATAATTCTTTTTAATTATAAAAAATTATTTTTAAATTATAAATAAAAAAGTTTAACTTTTTAATAATATTTATTCATAATTTATAATTTTTATTTATTTTTTATATATTAAAATTATACTGCTTTAAATATTATAAATATTATATTTATATTAAAATAAGTAAAAATGCTAGGCTTAATACTATTAGTTGTTTTTATATTAGATTAAATAAAATAATATAAGTTATTTTAAGCTAGACTTATTTTAAGCAAAGCTTATTTATTTATATTAATAAATAAAATTATAAAACTATATTTAAAATTTTATTATTTTTATTACTTATATAGATAGAATATTAAAACATAAATTAATATATAGCAAAATATAGCTATTTATAGTTTTTTTTTAACTAACTTTATAAATTTATTAAAATTAATAAATAATAATAAAAAAAGTTTATATTAAATTAAAAATTTATATATTTATATATATTAAATATTATAAAAAAGTTTATAATTAAAAGATTTTAAATTATTATTAAAGCAATTTTATATAAAGTTTAGATTATATAAAAAATTAATTTTTTTTTAAGATTTTATTTTATTTATTATATAAAATTTAAAATATAAATATTAATAATTTAAATATTTTTAAATATAAATTTTATTTATAATTTAAATATTTTTAAATATAAATATTATTAATAATTTAATAAATAAATAAATTTTATATAAATAATATTTTTAAAATTATTAATATATAAAATAGTATACATAAACAGATATTTATTTTTATTTTATATAATTATTAAATTTTATTAAAATTAATTAAAAATAATCTATTTTATAAAAATATATATATTATTTAAAATTTTTATTTATTATTTTTATATATATATTTTTAAATATATTTTATTATATAGTTTTTAATAATTAAAAGCTTTTCTTAAATTTATAATAAATAGATTAAAAGTTTAATTAATTTAATTATATATATTATATAATAATAAAATAATAATATTATATTTATTACAAAGTAATAAATAAATTTAAGAATATATATATATTAATATATTTAATTTTAAAATTTTAATATTTTTATTATGTTTTTTAAAATGTTATTATGTTATAAAAGTTTTAAACTTTTAAAAATTTTAATATTAAATTTTAATAATTTTAAAATAAAACTTTATAATAATATTATATTTTTAAATATATAAATTATTTTATTATTACAAGCTATAAAAAAATATAACTTATATAATTATATTTAACATATATTAAATAAATATAAATTATTTTGTTATATAAAACATTTTAAAATAAATAATATATAAAATAATTTAATAATATTTAATATAAAACTATTTTTAAATCTAAAATTTATAAATATTTATATTTTTCTAATATAATATATATTTTTCTAATATAATATATATATTATTAAAACTATAGCAATTAGTTATAATTATTTACAGCTGTTATATATATATATGTTTTATATAAGCATATAGCATATATATTTTATATATAAAACTAGCTATATTATCGCTGTTATTTTAACAAGTTATATATTAGCAGAATTTTTATATAAAACTTAAAATAATATTATATATAATAATTATTTAAATAAAATTTTTAAATATAATAAATATTATATAATAAGAAGTTATATTTTATTTTATAAATAAACAGTATATATATTATATATATAACGTTATTTAATATATATAATAAAATAATTAAAACATAAATATAAATTAAATCTTATATAAATAAATGTTTAGATTTTTTAATATATATATTTAGCTATAATAAATCTTTAATAAAATAACTAAAAATTAGAATTAAGTTATATTATTTAATTATTTTTTATTTAAATCTTATATTAAATATATTATAAAATTTATATAAAGATTTAAAAATAATTAATTTAGTTAAATTATTATTATAATAAGAGGATTATATTTTTAAACTTTTATATATATAAACTTAAAATAAAATATTTAAATATTTAAATATTATAATATTAAATAAAATTTTTTTAAATAAGATTTATATATTTAATATATATACAGTTTATATATAAAATAAAATATAGCTTTTTATTTTATAATATTTATTATGCTTAATAATACTATTTAAATAATTATTATATATAGTATTATTTTAACTTTTATATAAAATTCTACCAGTATATAACCTATTAAAATAATAGCAATAATATAGCTTGTTTTATATATAAAATATATAAATATATAACAGCTATAAATAACTATAACCAATTGCTATAGTTCTATTATAATTATTAATAAATAAAATAATTATTTTAATATATATAAGATTTATTTAACTTTAATATTTAAAATACTTTTATAATAAAATAAAATTAATATTTATATATAATAAAAATATTTTTAAAAATTATTTTTATTTATATATATATTTTATTTTATTATCTAATTATTATATTATGAATAAATATTATTATTAATTTATATTTAAAAATAATAATTTATTAAACATTTTATATTAATAAAAATTTATTTATTTTATTATTATATTAATTAACCTATATATAGTATTTATAATCTTTATTTATTATTATTTATATAATTAAATATATATATTTTATGTTTTATAAGTTAATATTAAATTTAACCTATAAATATACCTGATAACTTTGTTTCTTTTCATTTTTAAAGTTATATTTTAATATACTTTATAGTTTCATAAGTAGCTAAGGCGTGGAGCCTGCCTGGGGCGAGCGCCAGGGTTAGGGTTAGGGTTAGGGTTAGGGTTAGGGTTAGGGTTAGGGTTAGGGTTAGGGTTAGGGTTAGGGTTAGGGTTAGGGTTAGGGTTAGGGTTAGGGTTAGGGTTAGGGTTAGGGTTAGGGTTAGGGTTAGGGTTAGGGTTAGGGTTAGGGTTAGGGTTAGGGTTAGGGTTAGGGTTAGGGTTAGGGTTAGGG